>CM033631.1:11270575-14003075 GCA_019453435.1 Rhinogobius similis
GATTCCTTTTTAGAACTGCCCTACTTCCTGTATTTTTCTACTTTTTAAATTTTTTTTTTTTATCACAAACTACCACATGACTGATAAATATTCACCACTACCATATAAATTATCCCTCCAAACTAAACAACAATTAGATAAGCCTGTCACAATAACAAACTTGTAAAAGCGATTTATTGAAACAGAAAAATTTCACGGACAATGCATCAAACCCTTTTCTAAATTTACAACAAATAAAAAGCAGAATAAAAGCCTTTTGTACTTAAATAGTAAACAATTAGTTATGGAAGTTATTTATTCGACTCTCCACAGCTCAAATCTTATCGAACTACAATAAAACACAAAAATCAGTATTAGTGCAGAACGGAAATGTACACGATAAAAATATTGTTACATTTTTTAATTTATTGAACAAGAAATCGATATAGTAATTATTGTGACAGGCACAGTGTAAAATAAAGTGTTGCCTACACATTTTTGAGAAAACAGTTTCCTGAAATATAGTCAAGTATTTGTTTTTTTTACTGATAAACTACTAAACAGTGTAATGGAGTTTATTATTAATTGTTTATATGCTTAAAAAACAGCAATATTAACTCAGTTTTTCCATTAATTCACTCTAATTGCATGAGATTTGCGTTTACGATGCTGAGTCATGATCAGTTTATTCAAACGTGTTGTGAATGCAGCCTCAGAGTGCAGGATCACAGATGGCACCGCTTTAAAAATACTAAAAATGTAACTGTTATTTGTGACATCTGGAGACTAAGAATCACACTTTAAACGCTGCACGGAAGAGTGAATGGGTTTGGGTGATTTTCTGTTTCAGTGGGAAACAAGAGCTGGAATAAACCAATACTATACTTATTACTGAGGAAAAGGTACTAACAATCTGGCATATTTAGATTGTCTCACTTTCACCAGTGCAAAGAATGCTTGGTTCCACCTTGTCATGTGGTGTCAATTCTGGAGCAAAAGTAAGAAAGTAAGTAGCACATAGGTTTATTTTACACAGACTTTGTTAAAGCATTAAATGGTGAAAATGAGTTGAGCTCATTTATCAACAGTATTACAATTCAAATGTATGAACGATAAGGTTGTATTTTCTTTGCTCAAAGCCGGGGCTTGAACTCAAAACATCTAAAACCCTTTGGGAAGATGGCACCATAAATGTGCTAAAAAATAACCCCTAAAACCAGTTAAAAAAATGTAGTGGAGTCGAAAGTATATGAGCTCTTAACTGAGGTAAAAGTACGTGTACGATACTGACTTTAGAATAGACTTAAAGGAAAAATATTCTGCATTTTTCATATTGTTATTAGCCTTAAACATGTTTGAAGATCGAGACGTTTCGACTTTTATCCAAAAGTCATTGTCAATCAGAGATTGTCTTATGTAGACAGGTGTTCAGTGACTCCTCCCTGTGGGCGGGGCTCTCACTACTTAGAGTAGCATATAAGCCTGAGTTCCCATACCAGCTCTATGATTGACAGTGACTTTTGGATAAAAGTCGAAATGTCTCGATCTTCAAACAGCATCCGGATGACAACCTCTGAAACCCTTTCTACGATGGACCACACCTGGACGAATGAGGGATTACATCGACGTAGCCTTAAACATGCTCTTGAGGACCTTACATTTGCCATCTCATGTTTTGAAACAAACAAACAAAAATGTTGATTATGAGTGTCTCTGCTGTCTGCAATGTCTGTCTGTGTGTATGCAGCCAGCAGATGTTTAGTTATGTTATCACTTTAAGAAACTGTGTGACATGTGACGATCAAGCTAGCAGTAGCAGTTATCGTGTTTAGAGGCAGAAATGCTCAGAACGAGTCTGGCGATGATTTAAAGACTTAAAAGAGCAGAAGATTCTTGGATAAATGACATAAAATTGTAAAAAAAACGTCACTGATCGAGAGAGTTCAGCAGGAAGTGTTTTTGGCGGTCGGAGAGGACATAATTTTCTAATCAACATTCCTCAAAATGGCGTGAATGAAGTTAAATGTAACTCCGGTTATGTTTTTGATGATGGAACATTGTGATTAAAAAGTCACTGTAGCAGAATGTGTGTCCTTTAACTAAAGCACAAATACCTAACATTTGTTGAAATTGAAGTCAGTCGTTCTCAGAAAACAGCATTTTTCTCTCTCGTCCTCGCCGTTACATTATTCTAAGGTGTAAAATGTGTTGTTCTAATTCAAAAGCGCACTAAAGTATCCCAAAAAGCCTGTTAAAGCGCGACACGGGACGTTAAAGCGCCGGCTGAATGGTGCACTCTGCTCTATCTGTGTATCCATAAATACATGAGGGTGAGGCGCGGGGGCTAAAACCTGACCTCGACCCAAATCAAATCCACGACCTTCGGCTAATCACGCTGAGCTTCCTTTCATGTCGCTGAAGACGCTGAAGGGGTCAGGCGCGCCGTGAGCCGTTAGCGCCGGGGTCACAACTTTATCAGGACGTCCCAGTGATGGACCGAGACGAGCGCTAAAGTCGACGAGCTAAATGCTAATCGCCGTTTAGCATCTGTCCTTAATGCAAAGTTAATGTCACAGTAATGTAATCGCCAGGCAAAGGCCGCGACTCGGAGCTAAATCTGTTCATCGGAAGATCGTTTGTCAGGAATAGTGTGAGTTTGATGCTAATTATTCAACGAGAGAAAGAGAATAGACTATATTAAGCGCTTAAACTTTACACCAGACAATTTGTAATCTTGATTTTAGCTGTCTGTAATATTTAACAAGACGGTAATTGGTGTGAAATGTCTACTAATTTGTTGTTGCAATCAGTAGATCAGTTGTAGTCGAAGTACTGAAGTTCTCAAATGTAAAACTGCAATTGCTTGTCAAAAAAACAACAACTCTGGTAAAAGTAAAAGTTAAGGCAAAACTACACTGCCGTAAATTTACTTAAAGTGCTTATTAAACGTGGGATTTGGTAGTTTTGATTTTATTTAGTAGAATAATAAACCTCTTGTAAATATATGTGATAGTTTTACACCAATCAAGAGTCAGCTTGTGAAGAAAAGTTTAAAAATATCTTGAAAATTACAGGAAGTAGAGCAAAATATGATGACATCACACTATGGAGACACACCAGGGACAATTCACGACCAAGAAACACATTTTCCTGATCTTTTAAACATTAATTCAACAAAATAAAGGTGTTCCCATATATTTTTATTTGTCAAATAATAATTTCTGTGACATTAGATGAGTTTTGGCCCAGTGTGTAACATGGTTGCTAGGTAACAGTTACAGAATTTCCTAGTGTGATGTCATGATTTACAACCAGGAAGTAAAGATTTTTATCTGAAAAATGGCCGAACTGGGAAAAATGTTTTTAAAATTCTTTGGCAGAAGCTTAAATATAGTTATCATAACTATGTTGTAAAATTAATACTTAAACCCGTCATTTGCACTTTAAGAAAATAAAAACACAGTTGATGAGATGGTTTTGAAAATGTAATTAAATGAATATATTACAACTAACCTGGCTTTAATAACGCAAAAAAAAAGTCTATGTAGAGACGTGAACACCTTCGTTTTGTTGAATCAATGTTTAAAGGGTCAAAAAAGTCATTTATTTTGTGTAAATTATGCACAACCTTTGTTTCCCCAGTGTGATGTCATGGATTTGTTTACTTCCTGTAATTTTCAACATGTTTTTCAACTTTTCTCCACAAACAGCGACCTGATTGGTGTAAAACTATCATTTATATTTACAAGAGGCATTAATACACAGAATAAAGTCAAAATTAGAAAATCATAAAATCGTGTCATACGCACTTTAAGTACAGAGAAGCAGTATTGACCTTATTCTGGAAGTTGCCTTACGCGCCGCCGTCTTGTTTCTGTTGTATTAGTTTATATGGAACAGACGAGCTCAACAGAAAATAAGTTCTACTTGGACTAAAAAGACGTTTTCAGACGCCCAGGAAATCGGTGCATTGCTGACTTGTTGCTGCTCGTGTTCATTAAACATTTTACACAAATCAACCTACTTTATGTAACATTTTAGCGGCGAGACATTTCCCTCGTTCGTCATTAGCTTTAACGGAGTTCTCGTCAAACGGAAGTGTGTTTACAAACGGACGTGCAAAAAACGGCAAAAGTGGGCGGGGCAGAATAAGGTCAATATTAGTAACACTGAAGGATGATAAAATAGCGTTACTGTTTGTATTTGCATAATGTGATACTGTAATGTAGGCCTGTATGTTCATTTCTGCTGGAGTACTTCAGTTATTTTAAATGTTGAAAGTAAAGTGTGATATTTTTAAACAAAAGAAGGAGAAGGTGGCATTTAGTTTAGCAATTTATGTAATTCAGCACAGGATTTTTCACAATATTGTGCATTAAGAGTTTGTCCGGAGTTATTGTGTCAGTGGCGTGAATTTGATTGTTGTTTGTTTCTGAATTTGTGTCTTTTCATTTATCATTATGTTTTCTGCGGCAAGATGGAAACTAGCTTTGGCTAAATCTCAAAATCTCGAAAACTAAAAGAAAAAACTACAAATTGATGTTAAAATACAGCAATATAAACGACAGACGCATACAAATACAAACAAAAAACAATCTACCGCAGAAAAAGCTGAAAAATGGTGACAAATTTTTTCAAATCAAGGTCAAACGCAATTATTTCAGGTAACCAAACGTATCCGCATATTCGTTTTTGCAGTGAGTTAGTCCAATCATTTCTTATTTTTCACGTTATAAAAAACAGAGTGAATCCCCGTTGTTTGCTGAGCTCGGGTTTATTTACCGTGCGATGATTGGCACTTCCGCTTTACGGCGGCGGGCTCTGAATCTGGCGCTGCGCTCGGGTCCAGATGGAGGAAACTCGACGACTTTGAGCTGAAAACTGGAGATTGTGAGAACGGGCTGGAGACGGGCCAAACGGGGATCTCCCGCTCTGCAGCCGCGCAAATCACAAACGCCACGGAACGAGACGGATTCCACGGACCGTCATTCACTGTTTTGGCTCCTCAAAGGGAAAATTCACAGCGCGTTTGAAAGGAGATAATGTTTTCTGTGGCTGTAGATGTTTTTCTTTTCATCTTCTGCTCTATTCAGGACTGGACCGGGACAAAAAACCCCAAAAATAATTCAAATCAGCCATGTTATTTGTGTGTTAAGGCTGCAAATGATATTTACTAGTCGACTATTAAAAATAATCGTAATCATATCATAATTATCTGGACAATTCAGACTTTAAAACAGATAAGAGCTTTATATAACGAAGACAGTCACATTATTAAGTCAAAATGTCAAAAATGTGTTAAAAAAGTCTTTCTTTGGTCAGCAGTAGCAATTTGAACCAATTTCTTGTTTTTTTCTTTCTTGAACTCAAAACCTTTCAGCAGAATGTCACCGTAAATGTGCTAAACATAACCCCCCAAACCAAGTACTTTTTTGTCCAGTCACAAATTTAAAGAAGTAGAAAGGACAGATATCTGTTGTTAAATGTGAAGTGAAAGTAAGTGCACTCTTCTCTCTTAAAAGTCATTTTGATAATGATTTCTTTATCTGCTTTGTGCAATTTTTCCTGTTGAGTAAAGCACTTTAAAATAGCTTGTGTACAAATTGTGCCATTCAAATAAACTTCTCTCACGATGCCTAAAAAGTATCCACAGTGAAGATTACTTAAAGGGCACATATTATGCTGTAGTGACTTCTTTGAGCTTTTAATGTTTTAACAAAGTTCCGTCATCAAAAACATACCTGGAGTTGCATTTAGCTGCATTCACACAAGTTTGAGGAATTCTGGTTAGAAAATCCTCTCCCTCCAAGAGTCAAAAAACACTTCCTGCTGAACTCCCTCGATCAGTGACCTTTTTCCCCGATTTTAGACGTGACTTATCCGAGAATCTTCTGCAGTTTTAAGTCCTTAAATCATCGTCAGACTCGCTCTGACCGTTTCTGCCTCTAAACAAGATCATTACAACTGCGTAACAGCTTGGCATCCCAACAGCACATCAAACCATTGTGTATATACTCATGTGTAATCGCCTCTGCAGCCAGTAGATGGAGCCACACCAAAGTTAATATGGCATTTCTCAAGGCAGTGATAAAGTTATATTGTTCTATCTAAAAACATTTTGGGTTTAGTTCTAAAACATGAGATGTCAAAGTAAAGATACTCAAGAGCAGGTTTAAAGGCCAATAACAGCAAATAATGCATAATATTTGTCCTTTAAGTAAAATACAACTACCTAAAACTTGCACTTTTTTGCACAGTTTTTTGTTGTGCAATGTTACTTTCTAACACTGCACTTAATAACTCAAAACTTTGGTAACACTTTAGAATAACTCCCCTTCTTCCTGCCTTAGTAAAGCATTACTATTCAATAGTTTATTAAGCATGATTCAGGATTAGTAACTACTTAATTAAGGTTAGGGCTAGGGCTAGGAATTTGGGTTAGAGTATTAGTTAAGTAGTTAATAAGCCTCAATCATTCTTAATAACGTCTTTGTCCACTATTAATTAAGTCTTTATTCATACTTTACTACGGCAGGAATTAGGAGTTATTCTAAAATGTTACCAGAACTTTAAGTCAGAATTTGAACTTATGTTTAAGTTAAACTACAACCATTTACCTCTGCCTTAATCTTCCTCTAAAGACTCTGATTTCCTACATCTTTGACCTCAGCCTCCTTCTCTCCCGATGAATTCACACATTTATTTATTTTGTATGTTAAAAGTACAATTGAAGAAGGAAAAGTCTGAATAATTTGCTCTAAACTAATCAGCCTAATTCCTTGTCATCACTTTGTACCGATAAGGCTTGTTCATCTTTTCAAAGGTCGCCACGTAAGATTCACGTTCTGTTTTGGAAATAGCTTTGAACATTTCCCAGTACTCGGCGCCCGTTTGACTTCCTTGTAGCACGGTTTGGGACACAGTGTCGTAGCGTGCCACACACAGAGCGCCCTGATGTTTTAATGTATTGATCGAAACAGCGGCGGTTTGGGCTGGTGTCCACTGCAACACTTTCAACTCTGCAACTGACAAACAACGCTCACGATGAACTGCACAGACTAAACCAGGGACAAAACAACCATAAAAAGTGGTGCAAATTCATAAATCTTTCTTCATCGTCACATTTCAGGGTTTGATCACCCTAAAAACAGGCTGTACTATTATTTATTTATGATAATAGACAAAAACAAGACACCAAAGTATGATTGTGCAGTACAACACACAAATCATCCTCAAAGTATTGAATAAAACACATTAAAGTGGATCTGTAATGCATTATTTTGGTCTTTATTTGTATTTTTTGTCACCTTGGCATGATATAAACAAACCCTTCAGCAGCTATTTAGCAATGAGCCATCATGCTGTATTCCTATTTGCGTAAATAAACGTTCAGAACGAGTTTGGTGAAAGATTTCAAAACTGCGCAGGAGATTTCCAGGTTTCTGATCTATTGCGTAAAAATTAAGGGAAAAGATAAAGACAACTTCATAAACTAGATTAAAGATGGAACAAGATCTCGATTCACAAGATTCTGCACATGTGGAAAATCATCTTTTTTTTACCCCTTGTGTTTACAGTTGTCTGTGTGACAGGTTCGAAGACACATTTCAATAAAATGTAGTGAACATGATTATATTTTAGATTTTACTAAACATTTTGCCTGTTTAACACCAGTTTTACAGCTTTGTAATGTTTAAGATGATATTTTCTGGTCATTACCTAGCAACCATTTTGGAAACAAGGGCCAAAATCCATATAAATTACACAATAATTATGATTTGATAATAAACAATACCTGATAACACCCTTTATGTTGTTGAATGATCGTTTAAACAGAAGTTGTGTCAGAGCTGTGATTTGTCTCTGTATTTTCAATGGCACGTCGCCTTTTGATGACATCATTCAGTTTTAGAACTCAACACGATTTCCAGCAATTTTCTACTTTTACTTTTCAAAATTCATAAACTTTAACTAAACAGATGTAAAACTATGATAAATATTTAACAAAGGGAGCATTCCATGCGTCGTAATTAGAAAAACATGAGAACTAAATAATAATAATAAAATTAAAATAAATAAAATGAATAAATAGTGAGGCAAAATTGTGAATGATTTATTCCAAATTATGTCAGTCTCATTTTATCTTGTTTTCGTGGACCCAATCTCTGTCTTGTGAGAATCCCAAGTTCCTCGCCTAACAGAGGCTGCTCTAAACCAGGACTAAACAAGGACTAAACCAGGTCTAAACTCGGTCTAACAAACTCTGATAGTTGCTGAGCACTGCGATAACTGAGAAAACCACAAGAACTACAGTTTTGGCGACGCTCTGACTCTTAGGGCTGTAATCCTTCAGTCATTTAGTCAATCAATCAGTCGATGGTGTCTTAGTCGACCCAACATTTTTATTATTCAACTAATTGTTTTATTTAGATTAAAAAGATTTACACGGCAAAAACGAAAAGATACGACGTGAGTTAGCTGAAGATTTTGGAGTAAATACCTGGTTTCCTATACTTTTCTGTATAAATAGTTGTTTTTGCATGAACTATGTGCAGTTTGGGTCATATATGTGGAGATACTTTAAATATATATTAGCCAAACCCTCTTTTAGTCGACTAATCAGTCAACAGGGCATGTCTTTCGTCGACCAAGCATTTCATTTCGCAATCACAATGTGTCCTTTTCAAACTCCTCCTCAAACATTTTCATCGTTTTTCCTCACTTTGACTGTTGTGCAGTGACAAAAACGGTACATCCACCGACAAAATCACCATCTTTTGCCTTTCCTTCCCCAAGTTTCTCACACGCACTCCTTCCTCCGCACCTTCCCCTCTTATAACTTTGTGTGTCTCCTTCATCAGCTTCCGAGGGGGAAATTTGCATTGGCTCTTAATCAGCTCTGAATGTGCTGATGCAGAGGACAGGGTCATGCTCGTCAGGCAGTGCATTGATTTAATACTACAAACGCCTATTAATCCCCCAACACCACACACACACACACACACACACACACATACACACAAATACAGTTCTTTAGCATTGTCCTAGCGCGTAGCCTCGTTAGCGACAACTTCCTCATCAAATATGGCATCAAAGGTGTGCCGAAAACGCACTGGAACGGAGCGCGATTGGCACCTGGCCGCGTGGAGATAAGCAACGTGCATAAACAAAGAGGTGAATTAGCTTCGGCGGCGGCGCAGGATTTGAGGGGGGAATTTACACAATCGCTGACAAAGCCGGTTTTAAAAAGCTCCCGACGACGCGCGCTGAATTTAATGTGACTTTGAATTGATTGGGAATAAACACGGGTCTTTTTCGCTTTGTGGACCTCGCGGCGTTAATGGCTCGGGATGTTCGCAGAGGAGCGGGGGGTTTCAAAGTGTGGGGCGCTCACTTTTTGCTGCTGGACAGGGGTGTCGGACATGGGGGGGCTAAGGAGACTGGCTTCCCTGGGGCCCACGACGGGGAAGGGCCCTCAAAAGTAGCCTATAATGTTTTGCATTGTTTGTGTTGCATTTTTCTGCCCCTCAATCTATTTTAGACAAATTGAGGAAGTTTATTCTTTTCTAATTATGTTTGAAACAGGTTAGGTTTGAAACAAGTCAACTGATTAATCGCAAGTAATTGATTATTGAAATAATCGCCAACTAATTTAGTGATCGAATAATCGTTTTCTGTGCTATACATAGACTCCAAAGCAGGCCATGTGATGAGGGAAAGGGTTTTATGACTTAGCAGCAATTACTTAAAAATGATGTAGAAATGTGTAAAATGTGTGTTTCAATGTAAAAAAAAAAATTAATTGTTTCTTATAAATACATATCTATGAAGTGAAGTGTTCTTAAGCTGAATTTCTTAGGTTTCATCTTGATCAAATTTGGTAAAAATCTCACAGTCACAGCCCCTTTTGCGATTTAAACAACAAATTGATTAAATGAAAGAAATAATCGACAAACTAATCAATTACAAAATAATGGCTAGTTGCAGCTCTACTTAATGCTTAATGCTTAATGCTTAATAAATGCTTTGTGGTTGGGTAAAGTGCTCGTAAGATTTTTTTTTGTCCACAAGGAAAGGAAAGGATGAAGGGGAAAATTGGAGAACAAACTGACCGAGATTCATCCCAGATTTGACGACTGTTCTCACTCAAAATTCTATTGTACACCGGTACTTTTTAAAATACATTATCAACCAAATAAAAGTGGGAATATGATGACTGAAGGCTTCTGAATAGAGAATATTCAAGAATAGAGCGTTCACTTCGTTCACTTTGGGACCAAACTGGGACTAAACTCGAAATTAAACCTGGACTGGACAAGTGTTAAACCAGAACTAAAACCAGCTCCACAATTAAGTCTAGATTAGGACACAGACTGGGCCCAGTTTCAGTGCTGGTTAAACCTTGAGTCCTGATTTAATCTTAGATCTGGTTCTGATGCTTTTGAGCTGGTCAAGATTTTGATGTTTACAGTCTAGGTTTATTTGTTTAATCTCAATTTAATATTCTCTTTCAAACAGTCTGGTTTTAGTCCTGCTTTTGTACTTTTACGTGTTTTAATCCTAGTTTTGTCCTGGTTTAGTCCCATGACATTTATCTCACTTGTCAAATCGTCCATAAGTCACAATTGCGTTACGTCGAACCATTACTGCATAAAACCCTATTCTTTTTCATTACAAAGCATTAGAGTCCGTCACTAAATGTATTCGATGGTAAGACGAGCCAGTTCGATGGGAATTAATAGGCCCATTTGCTTAAACTGACGGTAATATAATCTTCGTTTAAGTGATAATAGCTCATTTGGTTTTGTATTTATGAGATTGTCTAAGTCTATGAGTGTGTCCTTTTAAATAGCTGCAATATCTTTAGAGTATATTGAGTTTGTCTAATAGGCATCTGCATATAGCGGAATAATGAATATACAATAGGTCTGCAGCTGGGAAATTAAAAGTCACAACTTGAGAGTGATACCCAAGTGTTAAAACAGATTACGCAACGTGTTAAAGTTACAGGGGTGGATATAAAATGCCTTACTGGGACGTTTTAAACAATTTCTGGATAACTTTGCAATGATTTTATGCTTTCAAGACAATTTAGACCTAATTAAACCCTGATTTCTGTGTAAAACAAAAGACAAAGCTAAACAAATGAACCAGTTTTATTACATTTACAGTAGTTTATAATGACGGGACTGTTAAAGGTGCACTATATATACATTTTCTGATGGAGGGTTTATGAAGAGCTGCAGCTCCGAGCATGTGCATCGATGACGTCAAAGTCAGAGGGAGATTTAAATTTTAAATCGCCTCTGATTTTGTTTCGCACCGGCAAAATGGATCAGTACGTGGTGTATCAAGCTCTTCATTACAGGTCGTTATATAAATCTTATTCCATATAAATGGAGCAGAAAAACGTGGTCCTTGTCTTAATAAATGTTTCTAATATTTTTCCTTAAAGTATCTAAACAAATCTGAACAATCAAAATAATTTTTATATTCGTATATCTTTCCATTTCCTTGAATGCGTCACTACACAATTGCGTAGCGAATGCCTGCGGTTTAACACGTCAAAAGTGATAAATAAATATAAAAACGGTATTTCCTTGTATAGAATAAATACAAAGATTGGAACTTTACATAATATAAAAAGAACACCACCGTAAAAAAATATTTTATACTTTATTTCGTACTGCGCATGCTTGCAATAGCACTTCCGGACGAATCGTATTTCCGGGACGAATAGTATGGTCACAAGCAATACAGAACAAGAAACCCAGCTAGCTCAGTGTTAGCATCACTACTTCCTGTCCAGTTCTATCTTTATGAGGTTTTAGCTGAGTCACACTAACAATAATAAATCTTTAAAGATCAGTGAGTGAACAGTGAGCTCAGGTGGATGTCACTGACAACATGTTAAATGTCTTTGTTTAGAAAGGGAGGTGTTTATGTCTCAATGCTAATGCTAATGTTAATTTCGATAAAATATAAAAATAAAATTGATTTAAATAATATATGAGGGTAGTCTACAAATAAAAATAATTGGTTAGTCTTCCCTTTGAATTTTATTTCACTGTTTGTTTTATATTTTACATGTTAGCATTAGCTGTGAATTAGCCAGAACGCTGCTGTGCACAGAGTTCATAAGAATTCAATTTTAAAAGATTTTTGAGCAATGAAGTTAAATAAATGAACATTCCAGGCAAAGCAATAACATCTCCATGGAGACAAACAGTGCATCCTCCACCAGAAAAGTTACATAGTGGACCTTTAAATTCGATTCAAATTAAAATCTGCAATTTTGGTGTCACCTTTATTTATTAATTATTATTTATAAATTATCTATTTATTTATTTATTTATTGTTTCAGGGCTTTATTTTTATGGGCACTGGTCGCACTTTTTTTTTCTCTCAAATGTTTTTTTGTGCAACACACGTTTCAGTTTATAAAATGTACTATATAAAGATAAATCATCTGGATTAGATTTATCTCAGCACCTTCTGCTCCCAATCCTGGAAAAACAAAACAAAAGAGGGGATATTTTAACACCAAAGACAAAGACTTATTCCCATGCTCAACTCGTGAAAACAAATTCTCTGCAAAATGTGTGTGTCCAAAGATATTTAGATAATAATAGCGCTGAATGTTGACGCTAATGCTCTGACTTCACAGCTCCGGCAGCATTAGTGTAACCTCTAACCTGTTGTGTCACGCTAGCGTCCCTCTGCCCCTCTCTCTCACAGCTAAACGCGCTGTGACGCAGTACCCCTCCCGTCCACACGTCACAGCGGCGAGTGTGCGTGACAGCATCGACGCTGCCTGCCAGAACGCCGCCGTGTCCCACACATCAGCTGCAAGTGAACGCCACACACAGAGACAAACGACCAGCAAAGGCCTGTGGGTAAGAGTTTGAACGCAATGTGTTGGAGACGTACAATGAAGGTTCAATTTTCAAGTGAATCCGTGAGAATTGATGCACATTTTCAATTGCATTTTCAGTATTATCTTCTAATGTAATGACTAACACGAGCTTGTTTTGTTTATTGACACTATACATTGTTGATTTTATTGTTATTATCTATATTTATGTCAAAATGTACAAGATGCATGAGCTCAAACCAAACTAAACTGAACTGAACTGGATTGAAATGGACTGAACTAAACTAAACTGTACTAAGCTGTACTAAACTAAACTGAAGTGAACTAAAGTAAACTGAAATGGATTGAACTAAACTAGTTTAGTACAGACTAAACTAACCTGAAGTAAACTGAAAAGGACTGAACTAATCTGGACTGAACTGAACTGAATTGAACTGAACAGGACTGAACTAAACAGGACCGAAATAAACTGAACTGGACTGGATTAAAGTGAATTGGGCTAAACTGAACTAAACTGGACTTAACTGGCCAAAACTAAACTAAACTGAACTGGACTAAACTGAGCTGAACTGAACAAAACTAAACTGAAATGGATTGAACTAAACTACACTGTACTAAACTAACCTGAAGTAAAGTGAAAAGGACTGAACTAAACTGGACCGAAATAAACTGAACTGGACTGGATTAAAGTGAACTGGGCTAAACTGAACTAAACTGAATTTAACTGGACAAAACTAAACTAAATTGAACTGAACTAAACAAAACAAGACCAAACTAAACTAAACTAAACTGAATGAAACTGGACTAAACTGAACTATATGGGACCAAACTGGACTGAACAAAACTGGGATAAACTGGACTTGACTGAACTGGACTAAACTGCACTAAACTAAATAAGCATAATAAAATGTATGTTTCAGTATAATTTAAACAAGAACAAGCAGATTAAGTAAGAATTCTATTGTAGAAATTGCCTTTTCAGCGTCACATTTGTGATATTATCTGGTAAGCAACTATTAACTATTTTGATTTTACAGTGTCAAAATATCTATTAGTTTCCTTTTGTATTATTCAAAAACAACAATTAACAAAAATCCAGCCTCATAATTGTATTTGAGCTTCACCAGTAGCAGCATTTGTGGTAAATTATGCAATATATCTGAATGAAAAAATATTGGTCAACGTTTAAGTATTTATCCAGTAATACTTAAACCTACATCAAAATGGTTAAATGTCTGTCATAATCTCCCTTTAAATAAATGCATAACTTAAAATACGATAATAAATATCTTTAAACCAGGCTCTGATGTCACTCGCATGTGTCTGAGCGGTTTCAATCCCCCAAAATGATCTTTCATATTTTGTGATATTCTGAGTTTAATCCCAGCTTCTCTATTGGACTCCCATAATGCTCCACTTCACAATAGAATGTATTTGTTTGCTAAAGGGTCTATATTGACACAGCCTGTGCTCTCCGTCTCTTTCCCTCTCCGCTCGGACCCTCTCACCTCCGCAGTGTTTTACCAACCGCCCCGTCTGTATTCACCATTAATATGATCTAAAGTTCTGCCGCTCGTCTCGTCGCGGTCACCCGGGACTGAAATGATTGAGTTTTAATTTATTGGCGCGTGTCCGTCCGTGTGCGCCCCGACTTTTATGAATCGGTCGATGGGATGGATGTCTTGTTTGTTGCTGTGGAGACTGAGCGACGGGCGCAATGTCACCGTGACCGACAGAGACATGTGCTCATGACATCTGCGTCGTGCGGGCCGGGGCACGGGCTGCACAAGAGGTGTTTCATAAGATCCGTCAACAGAACTGGAGCGTTTCTGTTTGCGATCGTGTCTTTTAGCAACAAAACTGAACTGAAACTGAAAAAATGCCAGATACGTTCGAGGCAAAGCAATGGAGGTTATGCAGGTGACATCACGGCATTCTGATTTTTAGCAGTGAGTGACAAAAACGCACGAGAGTCAGTGGTGAGTGACGATATTTTCTCCTGTAAAAGTTCAAAACGCAACCAAAATGAAGCTAAGATAAGAAAAAGCTGCTACAGTCTGATTACAAATGTAAAAGTCCACAACTCTGCTAAATATTTAGTTTGCACTTGACAGAAAATTGAGAAAATCAAGTAAACAGTTGTAGAAAACCAGATAAACAAGAGGAACACTGCAGATACGTTCACATTTATCATCGATACAGACTATGAGATCACACACAGTTGAACTCATTATCTTTCTGTCCTTAAAGGGCCTATGAGAGGTTGGACTGCTCATTTAACTAAAACACAGTTAAGATCGTATAAAAATAATAATAATAAAAAGAAAATCCCTGTATGGCAATTTTTTTTGTTTACATTTTTACTTCCTGTTTGTAAATTATGACATCAGCATTCTGAGTCTGAACCAAAACCAGGTCAAAGCCACGACTAAACAGGGCTAGCCCAGTGACATGGAAGGGTTTTTTTCATGAGGGGCCATGAAGTTTACCCGTGATATTGTTTAGAAATTTTTTTTTTTTTACAGACTCCCACTGTCCCAACACAAACCCAGCCTCTGTGTCCTGCCCCAGACCCATTGATTTTTTTGGGCCAGTCCAGATCAGAGCCAGAGTCCAACACAGGCGCTGGCAGGTCACTGATGTCACACATTAGATCAGACTAAACCAGGACTGAAAAAAGGTCTAAACCAGGACTGAAACAAGGACCAAACCAGGACTGAAACAAGGTCTAAACCAGGATTGAAACAAGGACTAAAGAAGGATTGAAACAAGGTCTAAACCAGGACTGAAACGAGGACTAAACCAGGACTGAAACAAGGTCTAAACCAGGACTGAAACAAGGACTAAAGAAGGACTGAAACAAGTACTAAAGAAGGACTGAAACAAGGAGTAAACCTGGATTTAAACAAGGTCTAAAGAAGGCCTGAAACAAGGACTAAACCAGGACTGAAACAAGGAGTAAACCAGGACTGAAACAAGAACTAAACCAGGACTGAAACAAGGACTAAACCAGGACCTAAACAAGGACTAAAATAGGGCCAAAACAAGGACTACACCAGGAGTGAAACAAGATATAAACAAGGACCAAACCTGGACTAAACCAAGACTGAAACATGGTCTATACAAAGACAAAACCAGGACTGAAACAAGTACTAAACCAGTGCTGAAACAAGGACTAAAATAGGATTGAAACAAGGACAAAAGCAAGGCTGATACAAGAACTTAACAAGGTCTAAACCAGGACTAAAACAGGACGGAAACTGTACTGAAACAGGCCTAAAACTGGACAAAACGGGGACTGGAAACAGGACTAAAACTGGCCTTCAGACCTGGACCAAACCAGGACTGGAAACAGGACTAAAACTGGACCAAACTAGAACTGGAACAGGCTTAAACAAGGACTAAAACAGGACTGAAACAAGGACAAATCCAAGACTCAACCATGGTCTAAACCAGGACTGAAACAGGATGGAAACAGGACGGAAACAGCCGGGCCTTAGAATGGACCAAACGAGGACTGTAAACAGGACTAAGACATGACCAAAAATAAACAGAAACAGGACGATAACTGGACAGAAAAAGGACTAAATACAGGCCATTACAACTGGACCAAACCAGGACTGATACAGGGACAAAAACTGGACTAAAACAGGCCTCTAAAACTTGACCAAACCAGGACCAAAATTACACTGAAGCAGGACTGATTCGGGACAAAAACCTGGATTCAAACCAAACTAAACCAAGACTGAACCATGAGGCTGTGAACTTAACGAAGCCCACTCATGCTGCACAGAAAGGGGCGGAGTCTGTACCAGGGTTCGGGGTCTGCACAGGGGGGCGGGGTCTGCACAAAGAGGCGGGGCTTCCTGTCGCTTATGGCAAAATCACACTCACAAAGGGTCACCGAGAGTTCAAAGAGTCGATACAAGCCTGGGACCAGGATTGAACCGGGACTAAAACGGGGCTAAATGAGGACCGGATCTGGACTAAAACAGGACTGAATCAAGACTGAACCAGAACTAAAGCAGGGCAGGACAGAACGAGACTAAAGAAACATCATTCCGGGATAAAAATAAAATTTAAGACTAATCTGGACGAAAAGGCTGCGAACAAAACTGAGCGAAACAGGGACTAAACCAGCTCTAAAACAGGTCAAAACCAGAACACAGTGATCAAGGGCATTCAGACTTACACATGCACGAAAAAATAGGATTAAACCCAGAACTCAACCTGGACTAGATCAGGCATCAACCAAGACTACATCATTAAATCAAACTGAGACCAAATAATGTAAACCAGGACTAATCCAGGGTTCATAGCCCAGGTCTAAAATGGGTCCAGAACTAGAAGTGTTATTAATAATATCGCAAATGGAATTTTAAAAATGAGCAAAATTTAAATCTGGAGTATTTTGGTATAATGAAATGCTGCAAAAAGAGCTGATTAGAAATGCAAATGTTATAAACCTCCAAATAAGATTATAAATAATTCTTCACTTCTGTCTTCCTTTGCCAAAAAAAAACACGTTCAAAGACATGTTTTAACACATCTCTGTTGAGCTGACATCTGAATATCTTTATTAGAATCAAAAAAAAAAAAAAAAGATGTTAATTTCTGTCAATATCGCCCACCTCTGTGTAGAACAGAACCAGTGAAACCAGAACTCAGCAGGTCCATGTCTCAACCAGGGCTTGATCATGTCTAAACCAGGACTAGATCATGTCTAAACCAGGACTAAATCATGTCTAAACCAGGACTAGATCATGTCTAAACCAGGACTAGATCATGTCTAAACCAGGACTAGATCATGTCTAAACCAGGACTAGATCATGTCTAAACCAGGACTAAATCATGTCTAAACCAGGACTAGATCATGTCTAAACCAGGACTAGATCATGTCTAAACCAGGACTAGATCACGTCTAAACCAGGACTAGATCACGTCTAAACCAGGACTAGATCACGTCTAAACCAGGACTAGATCATGTCCAAACACAGGTCTGAACCGGCACTAATCCAGGACTAAACCAGGTCTAAACCAGGTCTAAACCTGCCTTACGTAACTGCATGTGTGAGTGCAGCGGGAGGAGAGGAGCTCTGCAGCCTTTGAGGACTCGGCTGATGCTTCTGTGAGAGAGAGAGAGAGAGAGAGAGAGAGAGAGAGAGAGAGAGGGATGGAGAGGGAGGGAGAGAGACGGGAGAAAGAGGGAGAGAGAGGGGGGAGGGGAGAAAGAGAGGGGGGAGGGGGAGAGAGAAGAGGGAGAAGAGAGAGAGTGAGAGAGAAGGCAAAAAGAGGAGAGAGAGAAAAGACAGAGAGAACAGAGAGAGGAAGGATGAGAGAGGAGTCAGATAAAGAGAGGAGAGAGAGGGGAGGCAGAGAAAAGGGAAGAGAGGAGAGAGAGATAAAGACTGAGGGAGAAACAGAAAGACAAAAGGGAGAGTAGAGAGAGAAAGAGATAAATAAGAGAGAGGGCGAGTCAGCGATAAAGAGATGAGGAAAGTGAAAAGGGGGAGAGGTAAAGAAAGAGTCATCAATAGAAAGAGGAGAAATAAAGAGAGACGAGAAAGACTGAGAGAAGAGAGGAAGATGAAGAAAAGAAACAGAATGAGAGAAAGACGAGATAAAGACGTGAAAGGAGAGAGAGATAAAGAAGACGAAAAAGAGAGAGGTGAGAGTCAGAGATAAATAAAGAGACAAGAGAGAGAGGAGGGGTAACGAGAGAGGGATAAAGAAAGAGGAAAACGAAAGAGTGAGAGATGCAGAAGGAGAGTGAGAGCCACAGATAACGAGCGAGAGAGAGAGTGGAGGAGAGAGAGCGAGCGAGAGCGGGAGAGACGGAGGAGAGAGAGGGGGAGGAGAGGGCCGCGTCCTCCGTATTTCTGCTCAGCAACCGCAGGACCAGACCGTGATCCGGCTGCATGACGTCACCGGAGTGTCCCCGCGATTCTGGACGCTCGTGTCTGCTGTGACGTCACTTCCTGTGGACTGTCACCCAAAACGACGCCGCGTTCGTTGCATAATCCCCCCACAATCCCCCACAATCCCCCGGATGAACCGCTATGCACAGTTATGTGGAAGGTTTATATGTAAATGCAGCATGACAAAACAAGACCTAAATAAAACAGGTCTAAACCAGGTCTAATCCAGGTCTAAATAAAGCCTAAACCGGGTCTAAATCAGGTTTAACCCAGGTCTAAATCAGGTCTAAATAAGGCCTAAACCAGGTCTAAATCAGGTCTAAACCAGGTCTAAATCAGGTCTAAACCAGGTCTATATCGGGTGTAAACTAGGTCTAAACCGGGTCTAAATAAGGCCTAATCCAGGTCTAAATCAGGTCTAAACCGGGTCTAAATAAGGCCTATTCCAGGTCTAAATAAAACCTAATCCAGGTCAAAATTAGGTCTAAACAAGGTCTAAACCAGGTCTAATCCAGGTCTAAACTAGGTCTAAACCAGGTCTAATCCAGGTCTAAATCAGGTCTAAACCAGGTCTATATCAGGTCTAAACTAGGTCTAAATCAAGCCTAAACCAGGTCTAAACAAGGCCTAAACCAGGTCTAATCCAGGTCTCTGTCAAGTCTCAGCCAGATTTCAACCAGGTCTAAACCAGGTCTAAACCAGGCCTAAACCAGGTCTGATCTCCTCCTGTAATGTAGTGCTTTTACATTTGTGATTGTAATGGGGTTAATCAATAAA
Source organism: Rhinogobius similis (assembly GCA_019453435.1). Classification (NCBI taxonomy): domain Eukaryota; kingdom Metazoa; phylum Chordata; class Actinopteri; order Gobiiformes; family Gobiidae; genus Rhinogobius; species Rhinogobius similis. The sequence goes on from CM033631.1 coordinate 11,290,124, forward strand.
TCAACTAAATTTGACCAAACACCACTTCAGCATTCCCAAAAAATTAAATCCTAACCAACAACTCACCAGAAATACAAATACAAATGTCTGCTGCACGTATTAACCAAACTCTAAGTTGCAGACGGTGAAGCACAATTGTGGCATCAATTGTGAGAAAAAAGAAAAGAAAACCTTAACTCAATAAACATAAAATGAACTACATTCATACTGCAAATTTAGGCCAAGTTACTGCCTCTGGAACACTGTGCAATCTAATTTTCTCTATATTAAATCCTTATTTATTTCTCGGCCTGTGTGACACATTCTAAGCAAGAAATGCAAAGAAATGTAAATATTCAGAGCCGTGTTCTGAGATGATCTGCCGTCAAATCAAATGCAATCGAAAAGATATATTTGTGTTTATCTAAATTTAATCAGTATTATTATAAAACATAAGTACAGGCGTTTTTACACTAATTCCACATCATACATTCTACATTATAATAGCCTCTATATTCAAATGAAAAGTATTCTATTTCGACAGGCGTATTTTCCCACCAAATGATGCTCACAGTGTGTATTGTATTAATATTCATTATAACAGAGTAACTTAATTTGACAGACAAATGTCCATTCCAATTAATGATTCTTTAGTTCTATAATGCTATGCCACAGATTTAGATGGATATCATAAGGAGTAATGAATAAGTAATAAGTAATAGTAATAGTAATGAGTAAGGAATTAATGAATCCATTTGATGGACACATTTATCACATTAGGGTTCTAATGTGACAAATGTGTCCATCAAATGGATTCATTAATGAAACAACATCAGATTACAGTCGTAGATAATGGGTCACATATTTTAAATTCCTCTCTCAGATTATGCTTCTTCAGTTTTATGACATTAAACAGGCGCATGTGTTCTGATCACATCAATAATCAAAAACATCAGGCTGCAGGCTAAATTATAACACAAAGCCAGTTGTATTTGCCATTACCTTGCTTTATAAAACTGTTTCCTAAACGCTGGAGCTCTACTCTACAGTACAAACAAACAGGACGTGTTTCCAGATTGTCGTATAAACTCGACACTGCTTTGTCTGGAATGTTCCACAATAAGACGCCTGTCGTCAGGTCACATGACACATGACATGGGCAAAAGGACAGTCTGGTCTGATCACAGTGAGAAAACATGCTGTTCAAGGTATTTTATTAAGCAATAAAAACACCTGTGATAGTCTGAGTGCAAAACAGATACGTTTAATCACAGACACACACTGGAAACCTGTACAATCGTAAATAAGACAATAAGTTAAAAGGTGATTGAATTAAGTAGTATTTATCAATTTATTTATATTTTGACGTTTTAAAACAAGAACGACACAACAGTAAGGTTTGTTCTTATTTCAAGTGTAATTAACCTGCTCATCGATCTGTGCATCGCTCTGAATTAGTTCTACACATTATCACTCTGGACAGGCCCCGTTCATGTCGTTCAGGAAAATGACATCATGACGAACATTTGAACTGAAGGTCGCAGAGTCGCAAAAGTGGAACAAGCCGAGAAATCAATAAATCCAGTTGAGAGAAAAGCACCGACTTCTTCCTCGTCCTCAAATGCACAGAGCACTTCTATGGCACGATTTCAAAAGCAAAATAGTCCGTAAATGTGTTGAAACAGGCCGAAGTACATCCATCGGCGCCGCCATGTTTGTTTAGGTCCTTCTATTTGTCTTCCGCCCAAACCACAATGCAGCGCTGTGATTGGTCCAGCACAAGCCACTTGTGAACTCACAAATATCGCGACAGTTCATACGGCAGATTAACATGTACTAGCATTTTATTTGTAATTTTAAGTTAGATAATGCTTGTCTTTTTGTTACTTCAAGTAAAACAAGATATTTTATGCTTGTTCCACTGACAATCTAACGTTGCGACAACCAAAATAAACTAAAAACAACATAAATACTACTTATTTTAAGCACTTATTAACTTGTAACTTGTGTTTTTTTATTTTTGTTTTTTTTTTTTTGGGTCAGTTTGCACTTTCAGACATCCATGTGGAAAAAACAAACATATCCAATCTGCTCCTAAATACGTTTTATTATTTCATTTAATCCACTTCATCCATAGATTTCTCTGGGATGTTGTAACTTCAAAGATCGTCTTCTTAAAATGCATTTTTCTCCCACAGAGACATAAAGATCCTACACACCAAACTGTACAATTTTGACAGAACATACAGAAGGTTTTGTTGATGTCTAATTCTAAGCCTTCTTATTCAAGCTTTAAGTGAAAAAAGTGAGTCTGAATTTTAAATTTTAGGCCAATTTTCATTCAGATCTTATTTACTCAAAAACTAAATAAGAAATCCACAATCCTCTCTGTAAAGTGTTTTTGTAACTAATATGTGAACATAACGAACCAAGAAATTTAAACCGGGTTTTGTCAATTTTTCAGATTTAAATGTCCCAAATATGTGACATTTTAGCTGTTTTTACACATAAAATGCCTTATTCCAACATGAAAACAATACATGATGAACAACCTGTAATACATATTTTTCTTACATCCATGTGACTAAACTACAGCAGAACTTTCAAACCAATATCTTTAACCTTCACATCTTTTCCTGTTCAGCTGCAGCGTCTGGCCGTGCAGCCTAAATCTCTAAGCCCCGCCCCCGTCCCGCCCCCCTCGTCGGTGAAGCGCTGCGTCGGTGCCGGTGAAATGCCACATCTCCCTCGCCGACGGGCCGCTCTCACAGTCTGATGGAGCCCGCGCTGACCCATATAAGAAGCAGGCTAAAATATTTATGGATATGAGTGTCCTAATTGGAGAGCCACAGGGAGCACCGCCGCCCGCTCCACCAATCACAGCGCGGCAGAGGTGAGGCCACGGGGGCCGGGGTCCGAGCGCCGCCGCAGACTTCATCTGCCCGGCACTTTTTAACGCGCAGTCAGAACGTGCGTGGGGAACTTAAGTCACTTGTCAGAAATACTGTAAGTGGGTTTGAAGGAGGAGAAAGAGAGAGAAAAGGTAAAGCAACTTCTCTTCTTCGTGATGTTGGACAAGTGTTGCCACGGTTACAACAGACTAATGCAGACAAGTCTATGTATGAAGAGATGAGGGGCGCTGCGTGGGTACAAAGGTGTCCAAAAATTAGTCGGTAAAGAAACAGGTGCAGTTACAAGAAAACAGTTGTGTCTATTTGGGTAAAACTTGTAGCTAAATATTTGTAGAATTATCCCAAAATAGGGCTGTAGTCCAGTGGTTCCCAATCTTTGTTGTCTCGTGTACCCCCTAAGCTTTGTTTTACACTCAGAGTACCCCTTAACTCGAGTTTCAGGCAAATAAATGGGTTTACTGGTTGAATACAGTCAATTATTACTATTATATTTTTTATTTTAATTATCTGTATGGTCCAAGATAAGATGCAACTAATGACACTTTTTTATTCAGATAAAAGTACGTTTCATCATTTAAAACTTGAAACCATTCCAAGTACCTCCTGGTAATTCCTCACGTGCCCCTTGAGGTCCCTGTACCCCTAGTTGGGAAACACTGCTGTAGTCGAATAAAGAAAATCTCGGTCGACTAAAGACCTTCCGTATCGACCGATTAATCGACAAAAAAGGGATGTGGCAAAATCACGAAGTGTCTCTCAGTAACTGACCCAAACTGCACCAAAAAAACACAACTGCACTGGAGTTCATGCAAAAAAGGAACAATTTATACAGAAAAGTACCAGAAAACAGTGTATTTATGTGTGTGAGATATATATAAATTAGATTAAACGCATGATTCACTCCAAGATCTTTAGTTAACGCACTCCATACCGTCACACAGCAAAAAATGTATATCTATCTGAGCTTAAAATGGCTTGAATTTAACATTTTGATCTGGATTTGAGTAGATTTGACTCAATGAGATTTAATTGTTGATGTGATGCAGAATATTTCACTTGTTTCAAGGTATTTCTGAATAATCCTGCGATAATTTTGCTTAAAATAAGAAAATAAACGTGTCCGTGGGGTAAGTAAAATAATCTTAACCCACTGACAGATAATATGGATTGAAATAAGAAATAATGTGTTGAAACAAGTCACAAACGGTTTGAAACAAGTCAAATAATCTAGTTCTATTAAATAAATCGTCTCCACTGATCTTAACGAGTCAAAACGTCTAAAATTCAGATTAATATCCTGAAATCAAGACATTTTAACTCAGCTAGAACTTCATTATTTGCAGTGCACTGTTTTTGTTAATAAATCCTTTTAATTGAAATAAAATAATTAGTCGACTGATAAAAATGTTGGTCGACTAAAACACCATTGACTGATTCATCGACTAAAAGACTACAGCCCTGTCCCGAAGACGAAAAAGAACTCCACCTCTTAAAATTAAAGAGGTGGAGTCCCTCGCACACACCTGGGGCCTGTTTGGCCACGCTGGGCCCAAATGCAGTTAATTCTTCTTAAAGTAACAGAGTGCCTTGGAATTTTTTTGTCTTTGGGATAATTCTACAAATACAAATACTATTTTTACCCAAATAGACAGAAGTGTTTTCTTGTAACAGACAGTTCTTGGTTTAAAACAGAATTTCAAAAGTCTAAACTTGGACTAAACCAGACTTTCAAGGATAAATAAATACCATCAAATGTCAAGACCAAAGAAATCACCACATTTTGAGAAACACTGGTGAAAATTGAAAGGATAAGAAAGAAGGATAATGGCATGTGATTTTAAACTGTAGAATAACAGAGAATTACACTGGACATTATATTCAAAGCCAAGAGTATAGAGTAGCCAGAAATTGTACTGAAGTAACAGCTTCAGAATAATATTACTCAAGTAAAAGTACAAAGTGTGGTTCAAGAACTGATGAAGTGTTTGAGTTATAGTTGGAAGAACAAAACATTAAATAATGCACAAAAAGTAGTATTTTCAAAGGATAGAAAGAGAAATGACAAAAAAACGTAATCATGGAGGGTGCAACAAACACAAATGTTCAATGTTTTATCTAACAAATTAAAATATTCAAACAACTGGTTCAAAAGAAACATATGTGACAAAGGCGGAAACGTTCTAAAAAAGCTCAGCATCTGAAACCTGAGTGCGATGGTTTGTTTGAATCTTTGTAATCTGCACTTCAAGAAAGAATGTTTAAGTTTGTGTTAATCTTTCTAATAAAAAAGCCTTGTGTTTGCAGATGTTGTGACCGTTCAAAGTGCATTAGAGTCAACAATATATATATAAAAGTAAATGTACATTATTGTAGCTCAAATACTACTAAAATCTTCCTCAGTTTGTCCTGGAATGTCTTGGAATGTCTTAGAATGTCTTGGAATGTCCTGGGATGTCCTGGGTCGGCCCGGGTCAGTCTCATTACTGCAGCTGTTTGGACTGGAGCTCATGGACAGGCAGCGCTCAGAGCCATCGCTCCATCATTATCTGAGTCCAAACGTCTTTGAGTAAAACGCCCCAAAACAAAGCGGACTGAACCACCGCACCAGGGCGGCCCACACAGGGTCAGGGGCACTTGGTTTGGCCCGGGTCTAGTCCAGGTTTAGAGCCAGTTTAGTCCTAGTTTTGGTGTGGAGCATGATTGGAATTACAAACATAAATAATGACTTAATTCAGTATCCATGTATTCATCATTCTGACTTGCTCCTCGGCTCATCGTTCCACTTCTTTTAAACAATTTTTCATAAATAGTTTGAACAGAATATATTTAGAATCAGAATAATAAAAACTTTTTGACTTTGTTGGTGAACAAAATCCACAAACTTGAAATGTGCTTCGTAGATACGGTGCAACAAAATATGGTCTAGTCTAGTCCTCAATAAAACTGAATCAAGATTAACATTAAGAATGATTATATTTTTCTTTAATCAAGGCAGAAAGGCAGAAAGGCAGAAAGGCAGTAGTAGTAGTAGTAGTAGTAGTAGTAGTAGTAGTAGTAGTAGTAGTAGTAGTAGTAGTAGTAGTAGTAGTAGTAGTAGTAGTAGTAGTAGTAGTAGTAGTAGTAGTAGTAGTAGTAGTAGTAGTCGTCGTAATTCTTCCACTATTTTGTTTTGAACTATGAATTTTTGTATTTCATCATGAAAAAATGTCAAATGTAAAGAATTGTTGTAGCAGTGAAAGTATAGTAGTATGCCTTGTAGTTATAGTAGTTGTAGTAGTAGCAGCAGTAGTAGAAGCAGTATTTGTAGTACTTGTAGTAGTAGCACATACTTTTTCCACTGTAAGATTTTCACTTTGTATTTTCATCACGATTCCCTAACACAGAAAACCTTCACTAATGCAAAGAATTGTAGTAGTCATAGTCATAGTAGTAGTAGTAGTAGTAGTAGTAGTAGTAGTAGTAGTAGTAGTTGTAGTTATTGTTAAGAAATGTATCTTTGTATTTTCGTCATGATTCCCCAAACCAGAACTACACTAGTCCGAAGAATTGATACAGTAAAAGTGGCAGTAATAGTAGTTGTAGGCCTTGTTGCTGTAGTAGAAGTAGTAGTAGTAGTTATAGTAGTAGTAGTAGTGGTTAATTCAAGTACTTTTCCCACCGTAGAAGGATTTAATGCTTTGTATTTCCAGCTTGATTCCCCAAAGCAGAAAATATTTAAATGCAAAGAACTGGAGCAGGAGATACAGTAGTAGTTGTAGTGGTAGAAGTTGTAGTAGTTGTAATTCTTGTACTTCTTTGGCCGCCCGCAGATACTTGACACTGAAGAGACACTTTATATTAACGACTCTTTCTCGGCGTTTAATGCTGGCTGTAACTCACACTCGTCCGTCATGTTTCTGCTCTGAATTCCGGCACATCTCCTTCAAAAACTGGACTCGTCTGACAAAAACGACTAAACAAAACAAAAAAAAAACCTCCTCTTCTTTCCAAAAACTTAATAAACCTTCCAGATTGCCTCTTAAAAAGCAAATCCGTCCAAATTCGAAAACAAGTCCAGGATTTTCCGAGCCGCCAGAAATGTTTGAACCAAAACTCAGACGCACATTTTCTCAGCAAAAGAAAACAAAGTGATTTTTTTTTTTGTGTGTGTTCGTGCCGTTTTTTTTTTCTCTTCTTCTCTTCTCTAAGTAGGTTGTAACAGTTACGGAGGGAGCCAGGCCGTTGCCGTGGAGACCGCTGCGGATGCTACACCGCGCCGGTCGCCATGGTAACGCGGCCCTCGCTGACAGTTGCCGTGGAAACGCAGCATCCTCCGGTCCAGCTCCAGGTCTGCTCTAAACCAAAGATGTGTTTTAAATATGTCAAATTAGCTGTGTTTCTAAACACTTTTTTGAACTGATGAATAAACTATTTTTAACAAAGAAAAAGGTCACTGGCACAAATCGAATCATAAAAGTAGCATTTTTAAAGATTTTTAAGCTGCGTTCACACTTATTTGGTGCTAAATTGCGCCCATTTTAATCCCGATGTCGACTTGGTTTGATCCGGTTCTAATTCTTGTTTAGTCCTGATTTATTTCAGGTTTATTTTTGGGTTTAGTCCTGGTTTAGTCCTGGTTTAAACCTGGTGTAGACCTGGTTTAATCTTGATTTAGTCCTGGTTTAAACCTGGTGTAGACCTGGTTTAATCTTGGTTTAGTCCTGGTTTAAACCTGGTGTAGACCTGGTTTAATCTTGATTTAGTCCTGGTTTAAACCTGGTGTAGACCTGGTTTAATCTTGGTTTAGTCCTGGTTTAAACCTGGTGTAGACCTGGTTTAATCTTGGTTTAGTCCTGGTTTAGTCCCATTTTTGATGTGTTGTATGTGTTACTTGAATTTAAGTCCAGTATTGGTCAAATGCAGACTTGGTTTGGTCCTGTTCCTGTTATAGTCTTGGTCCAGGTTTAGTTCCAGGTTCAGTCCCAATTTTTATGTCTATCATGAAGCGTAACATTCATACTGTGCTTTATGTTCCAAAGTCTATAGAATACAAATCAACCAAAGCTGAACTATTTTGTCCCCAACTGCATCAAAAGTGGTAGCATTTTTCGCTAACATAGGCTTGAAAATGTCTCATGGACAGGTTCTCATGTTTATCTAATCATGACGCCTGTGGTAAATGTTTATAATCCGTGAAGTTGGAGTTTGTGAAGAAATTTTATAAAATATACGTTTAAAAGTATAGAAAGTAGTGTTGAGTTCTAAAATGTAATCCCTCTGTGATGTCATCAAAATGCGACATGCCATAATAAATAGAGAGACAGTTAACACTCAACTGACACATTTTCTGACAGTTTAAACCATCATTCACCCAAATAAAGGTGTTATCGGGTATTATTATTTGTGAAATCATAACATCATAATCACTGTGTAATCTATATGGATTTTGGCCCTTGTTTTCAAAATCAGAATCAGAAAAAGGTTTATTGCCGTTGTCAGTGAACAGAATTCACGAACAGGAGCTTGTTTGGCGTGAGGTGCAACAAATAACGATGGATAAAATCGTAACAAAATGTATAAAAGAAGGAATGCATAAAATTAAGAATTGAATAAAATAAAATCGAATTAGACTATATAATAAAATAAAATGGTTGCTAAGTAACGTAACAGTCTAACTATGTCTGTCTGAATGTCCACACTTACTCCCTCACCCCTCATTCACTCCACAGTCCTGCCCTCATGAGCAGATTAAATAACCCACTCAATCACAGAGCGATTCAGACACGCAGCTCATACTTTCTCCTCGCCTGACTCTGACGTCTGGGAGAAAAAAAAGTTGGTAAAACTCGGATAAAAATGTACTTCTGTCATGAATGCGGGTCAAATCCACCTGACACTCACATTTATGTGCTAATAATCATCAAGTTTTATTTGCCATGGATCACACGTGGAACATCAAATGGACTGGTTTTTTGCCTGAGATTTGTGATCTGCTCACAGCTCAAACTACACAAACTAAGCGGCTAACGTTAGCAACTCTGCTGCTAACAGTTTGTTTAAAGTGTTTTGTTCATAATCTCAGCTCAACAGTTCGTTTAAACAGCTCTATCTGCTTCTTTCGGTCCATTGTGTCCTGTTAAAGACCTGCCACTGTCTATTATTTTTACAACTCTCGCAATGCATTGACGGGTCTAGTGACCGTGGCTGGACTCTACTTTTCAAGATGCATTGTGGGAAATTTGGTGTGCACTACTTTTTCATCTGCTGGACATTCAGACAGCACTAAAAATGGCGTGACCGCTATATAGAGCTCTATGGAGGGAATAGTGTGGACATTCGGACACAGCCTAATGGTGCGTTCCAGGCAACTGGTCACTGGCATATTTCCCACCTCCGACTTGAGAAAATGCCCTGGAACGCTACTCGAACTGGTAAATCCTACTTGTGAGCGACTCGCACTTCACACACGAGATCAACTGTAAAAACCGCGTAAACATTTGCTACAGTATAAATACATAACGTTCATTCAGTTGGAACGCTCTGAGGTCGGAACTTGTATCTTTCAAGTGGGAAATATCTGACTTCCCAGTTGCCTAAAACGCAGCATAAGTCATGTTCATTGCCCATGTCCAACCAGGAAGTAACATTATAAACTTTACACAAACTGTCAAACTGGGGACAAACAGGTCAAATGTTTAGTAAAATCTTAAATATAATCATGTTCACTACGTTTTAGTGTAATGTGTCGTCTGACCTGTCATAGAGACTTTAAACTGTTAGAAGAATGTGTCAGTTGCTGTAAATTGTATTTTAAATGGCACGTCGCCTATTGATGACATCACATAAGGATTCCGTTTTAGAAGCTGGCACTACTTCCTGTCATTTTAGACTTTTATTTTTCAAAATTTCTTCACAAGCTGCTACTGCTACTGCCACATGTGCTACCTACCAAACTAAGTCATAATAGAGAATACCTTTCATTCTCTGGCTTTTAACACCCCGTGAGTTGTGTGGTCCTCTGTATTTTTATCATTTTTAATTTATTTATTCTCAATTCATTCTATTAATTTATTTCATGGTTTTATAAGTGTGCTTGGATTTGATATTACTGGTTTTACAAACATTCATTCATTCATCCATTCATTCACTTTCTACCGCTTATTCCCGTTAGGGGTCGCGGGTGACTGGAGCCTATCCCAGTGACTTTGGGCCTTAGGCGGGGTACACCCTGGACAGTGGCCAACTCGTCGCAGGGCTAACACAGAGAGACAGACAAGGACAGACAACCATTCACTCTCACATTCATTCACTAGGGACAATTTAGAGTTCTCAATTAACCTACACAGTCATGTCTTTGGACGGTTGGAGGAGCCAGAGAACCAGGAGAGAACCCACGGTAACACGGGGAGGACATGCAGACTCCACCCAGAGAGATCGTGTGATGTTGGGGTGGTTCGGAATTCGAAACCACGATGTTGGGGTGGTCTGGGATTCGAACCCACGATCTCCTTATTGAGAGGCAGAAGCTCTAGCCGCTCTGCCACCGTGCACCCCACAGTTTTTACAAACAGTAAAATCAAATTGAGTTGTTATTATATACTTTTGTTTTGCCGTTTTATGTTTGTGTGTGCAGCACTTTGGCTACAGTTCTGTTTATAAAATGTGCCATACAAATAAAGTGGATTTGGATCATTAGAAACGCACGAGAACCTTCATGCATGCACTTTGAATTAGTTCATTTTGAATTTGCTAAAGAAACAACACAGTACAGTTCAACATTGTGGATATTCTGTGTCAGGATTCCTCTCTAAATCAGTGCCCTCTGCAACAATCTCAGCCTCAAACTTCACAGAATAAGAAGCATGCTCGTTATTTTGCGCCGTGAGTAAATGAAGAGTACATTAGGCTGTGTGTGTTGTGTTGTTTGGGATTAGCGGCTCTCTCGCTCTCTCTCTCTCAGCGCCTCCGTCCCGCTCTCCCCGGGAACAGGAGCAGAAATCGATGTGTTTACAGGCGCACAGCTGTTCCACTGCAGCGCCCGTTACACACATGAGCAACAACACAAGAGCGGGGCCAGGGGCGAGCGTGGACCGGACCACAGGCGCTCCGGTCCGCCCAGACGCACGCCCACCGACCGCACAGTCTGCCGCGTGATTCTGGAGTCGGACGACAACAGGAAGTTTACTTAAAGTGCGCATGAGAGGGTTTTATCTTTATATGGCGAGTTAATACCTGTTGGAAATATAAATTGTAAGTAGCCGTTTGTGGAGAAAAATTAAAACATATGTGGAAAGTTACAGGAAGTAAACAAATCGATGACATCATATTAGGGAGACGAAGGTTATGCATAATTTACACAAAATAAATGACTTTTTTGACTCTTTAAACACTGATTGATCAAAGTAAAGGTTTTCACATACGTACTTTTGTCAAATAAAAAAAATCTGTGACATAAGAGGAGTTTTTGACCCCAGGATTGGTCGCTTGGTAATTTCCTACTGTGATGTCATCATTTACAACCAGGAAGTAAAATGAAAGACCTCAAAAAATAGTTAAACCGGGATAAAATTTGTAAAGTATTTTAGAAATTATGGAATATATTTATCTTAACTGCATTTTAGTTCAATGAGTAGTCCAACCTGCCATGGGCACTTTAACGGGGCGGTACCTGATTTTTACGGTTTTGAAACGTGAAAAACAGAAACCCGATGTTTTGCATGTAATAAAGTAAAATCTGTGTCGCTCCAACATAGATATAATGTAAAAGCATCTAATCAGGTGAAAAAGAAAACACAGCACTTTCTCTGCATGTATTTATAGAGCGTTTTATTCTACGAGAAGCAGGAAGTGCGCCGTTAGCATGCTAATGTTTGTTAGCTTTACACGAGAGGGCAAAACTCGCTCTGGGCTCAGAGACTCGTCAAAAGTACTTCTAAACTCATGCAGGTGAATATTGAGGATGCTGGGGCTGCATTAAAAAAGTGAGTGATGCATGTGACTGATGTAAAGACTTTAAAATGAACTATTTCTGTTTTTCACGTTTCAAAACATGCTGCATGTGTTCCAGTCGTCCTCAGAGGTCTGAACTCGGACCTCAGCGAGACGTGTGGACTTTAACGACTCAAATCAAACAATAAAACCCAAGAATGTGCTCAAACTGACCAAAATATGAATTCAATTAAGTTAATTTATTAATCCGGATTGTGCTATTTCATCTGTAAGTTATAAATCAAGTGAATGTGAATTTCTGCTTAAGAACACACACGATAATAACACATTTTGAAGTGCGATATATTGTTAGAGAAAATATCAAAATTAATTATAATATTGAAACTACTTTATGCCACTGACACAGTAACCCTAAAGCTGGAAAGTCCCAAACATAGTCATTCTAAAAGTGAAATATATGAGCTACAAAAAATGAGTAGAATGAAACACTTCTTCAGTAAGGTGGTGAAAATTCTGTGTCATAAAAGTTATTTCACTCTCTGGAATTCAAATCTTATCAAAAACAAAGAAAAGTCCTAAAGGGCCACACGATAAATACTGAGCCCTAAAAATATTGTTCTTTCTATCACATCTTAAACGATAAGTCAATATAGTATTTATCGTGACAGGCCTAGATGCACCAGTGCATTTATAACTGAGAGGCGGGGCTTATCAGTTCTCAGTCAATGGATCTATTTCTATTTCTAAACGGTTTTATATTGCGTTTTAAAATGAACAAAATGTACAATGATGATCTATTTACGTTATAGTTCAATTTGAATTTCAATTTTTTAATTTGAAAAAAAAAAAAAGGCCCCCTTATATGTCCCCTTTAATAAAGCTGGTGTGCTGTTAGCATGCTAGTTGTTGTTAGCATGATGTAGATGTTCAAAAACTAGGATTGTGTTCAGAGCGCAAACGCTAAACAACTTTATAACTAAGAATCCCATGAATTTCAGAACATATCTAAACTACCTATACAGCAAGACTGTTCTATAAAAAGGACATGTTTAAATAATTGCAGTTTAAGTGATTTGATAATTGCACAAATTCAAATTGCGGTCTCTATTCAATATACTGTGCAGCCCTACAGTGACAGTAAACTTGCTCTGGCCTCTGAAAGTTGTGAAAAGTTCTTGTAAAGTCATCACGGTGAACACACTCTGGAACAGACTCCCTTTGCACATCAGAGCTGCACAAACACTCGAGCACTTTCTGACTCTTTTTTAAAACTTATTTTTATATTGTGGCTTTTAACATAAATCAAAAATTCATCTTTGTTGGTATTGTTCTCTGTTTATGTTAATTGACGCTTCACTATTGACTTTATCAGTGCCCTGTGCAGTACTTTGGTGTGGTTGTGTTTGTGCCGTAGAAACAAAGTTTGACTTTACTAGGAATGCTAGGAATTTGTTAAAAAAAGTGAGGATTAAGTTTAGGCCGCTGTAGTTTTTCATGTGTTATGACTGTATAAATCAGACACAGCACCTTTAAAGGACACATATTATGCATTATTTGTGTTGTTCGTGGCCTTTAAACATGCTCTTGAGTATCTTAAAATAATGCACATGTTGAAAGCTACAAAAAACTGTCTTTAAATAAGCCACGTTCTGCATAAAAATTTGGCGTTAGCAAGGAATTATCATGTGAAAATAAACAAAAACTAGCTTGCACATGACATGCTAACATAAACACAAGCGTGATTTGATGGCAGAAATCATCAGAATCAGTCTGGTAATGATTAATGAACTTAAAAACTGACTCCAGGTTTCTATCTTTGACGTCACAAAACTGCAACATTTGAAACTGAGTGTTTTTCGAGGTTGCAAAAAGACAAGCTTGTAAACAAAATTAATGAAGCAAGCCTGAATTAAGCTAATTACAACTACAATTATGTTTTTTATGAGGGGGCAATGTTATAAAAAAGTAAATTTTTCATAATTTATGTCATTTAATTGTACTTTTAATATTGCCACACATTTGTATCACATTTGTATCACATATAACAAGCGTGGCAAGCTCCTCAAAGCGATAAACTCTTGTTATTATTATTCATTCACCTCCTACCCTCGATGACAAGCTACTTAACTGTAGTCACAGCTGCCCTGGGGTGAAAATGACGCTTCCAATCAGCGCTTTCAGCCCCTCTGAATGCCAACAATCATTCTGGCACCACATCTACACAAACGGAGAGGGCGAATCGTCTTTCCCAATGACACGAAGAACGTGCGCGATGGTCGAATGATGGGATTCAACCGCCAAGCTTTGACTTTTACTAAACGCCAAACACAGCGACAGTGAAGAAAACCTTGTACTCACGTAAGAAGTACTCGGAGGGATCCGCCTCGTAGTCCGTCTCCTCTGGGAAGTGGTCTATCTGTTTACACATGCCTTTGAAGTTTCCTGTTCGGAGACACAGAAATGACAACTTTTACTAATCGCAAGAAAATACAAGCAAAATATTTCACACACTTCAGCAACTGATATGATGAGAGATGTCAAGATTATTCAGTTGATCAATAAACATGATTATTCAAGTCACAATAGAGGTTATGCAGGAGATATCGCACCAGACTGAATTGACATTTTCTCCTGTAAAAGCTCAAAACCTCACTAAAATGTGAAAAAGCTGCTAAAGTCTATTAAGAAATATTAAAGTCTACAACTCTACCTGTTATTTAGTTTGTATCTGAGATCCAAAGGAAGAAAATCAATTAAACAGTTGCAGAAAACCAGATAAACAACAGGAACACTGCAGTTACGCTCACATTTATCACTAACACAGACTTTGGGATCACACACAGATGAACTCATTACATTTCTCTCCTTAAATAACAGAATTCTGAGTTTGTCTTGAGGAAATTAGTTGTTGTGCAGCAGTTGAAGTGTCCTAAATCTTCAATTTCCCTTAGCAAATAAGCTATCTAAACTCTGCACGGTCGCAGCAACAACGGAGAAACTACTTTCAGTTTATATTTTTTACATTTAAAGTTAACTTGAACAAAACAAAAGCTTCAACTGATGAAAATTAGGCCAAAGAAAAGCAAAGAAACACATTCTATCAGTTTGTGCTGCCCATAATTCAAGTCTGAACGCTGAGGAGCATTTTTCACATAAAAGAATGTGTCTGCATAACCTGTAAGCACTAGTAAGTAGTCTAGTTAACGATTGCTATTATGATTATTTTATTTGTCAACTAGTCACGATTATTCCTATTACTTGTCATAGGTTTAATCGGGACACTTTTAGAAGTCGTTTAAATTAAGTAGTTTCAATTCAATTTAGCGCTTTTTATCTGGCTGTTTATGGCACTTTAACTTTACTTTATCATTTAGAATACTAGACAAAACAGTGTTTGAACGTGAAAGAAAACGAATAAAGGGAACGAATGAAAGAAAATGAAGGATTTCACTGGTATTTCATGGTGTCAGTAATGTTAAATATTTGTGAAATCTTCTTTCTTCTCATAATAAAGGTACATTAAAGTACTAAAGCATGACATCCCTTGATATAATTAACAGCCTAAGTCAGAGCAGGAAAAAGTTGAAATATAAGAGACTATAGAATAATAGTAATATCTGGACACTTGTAACTGTGTTTTAATTCTTACATTAGATTCCACAAAAGTTAATCAGAGCCTTGAAGTAAATACTTGAAATCAAAGCGTTTTAATGCCCTTTTCACACGATCAGCCTGCCATTTATGCAACTATTTTCTGAAATGATGAGAAAATGTTGGGATTCTGAACAAGTCGTGCATTCTTGAACGCATCCCGAACACGTAGATCAAACATGTCCAACGCAGGTCGTTTGAAATCTGAGAAAATGCTTTAAAATGTGACTCAATCGCAGAATTTCAGTGTGTAAAGTCTAGTCTGAAAATCAATACGTTCAGCTGCAGAAAAGTATGTGAATATTTGCAGAATCTTGCGGAGTTTCTAAAGCCATCGTCAAGTCTTTGAATGAACAACTTGAAACTTCACCTTGGCGATGAAACATATAATTACAATTTGATGTAGAGAAAATACATATTAGAATTGTGCGTTACTGTATTCTCTTTCATTTGATGATGTTCAGAATAGTTATCTTCATAAATCAAAGGAAAACACTGAGGTATTTGATCATGTCATTTAGGCTTTGGACTGCATGAAATAAAGAGAACAAGAGGGCAAGAGCAGGTTTCCTTCTCTAATTAGTGATGAATAATGTAAAACAAACAATATGAAGTTTTAATTCTATGTTGCGTTTCTACACTAAATTCGACTTATTGTAAAACAAAAGTATTCAGAATTCAGAAGTTCTTTAGTTGGACCACGTATTTGAAAAAAGGTTATGCAGATGACGTCAGTGAGTAGCAAAAAACGCACGAGAGCTGCTAAAATCTGATAACAAATATAAAAGTCTATAGCTTTGCATAATATTTAGTTTGTACCTGACATAAAATCAAGTAAACAGTTGTATAAAACCAGATAAACAACAGGAACACTGCAGCTACACTCACATTTATCGCTGATACAGACTTTGGATCACACACAGTTGAACTCATTACATTTCTCTGCTTAAATAACATGTTTCTGAGTTTGTGTTGAGGAAATTGATTGTTGTGAGGCAGTTGAAGTGTAATTAATCTCCAAATACCATTAGCAAACAAGTTAACATGCTCTGCACAGTCGCAGCAACATTGAGAATCTACTTTCAGTTTACATTTTACCGTATAACGTTTATTTGGGCAAAACAAAAGCTCTACGGACAAAAATTAGACCGACAAAAAGCAAAGAAACACATTTTTTTAAAATCAAAATTAGTTTGCTTTACATTCATTTAAGAAAAGACTTTAATTCGCAATAGTAGTGCATTAAAATTCCAATACAATAAAATAAAAGCATAAATAATCACATTCAAACCGATTTTAAAAGAGTAAAATGCAGTAATCCCTGTTATAAGCACAGCAAAACAGAACAGTATTAATTGTGTTTTTGCTATCAATTAAATGCTCAATATAAATTTTTCCTTATCTCCAAAACAGCAACTGAGCTATTACGATGCATTTCCCACTCGATCTAAAACGTTGCGATGTCAACTCAGACCATCAAGTTTCATTCATAAAAACAAGGAAAAAGCCTCTCATCTACAGCTGGCCCACTTTGAACCCTCGTTTCAGCAGGTGTCACTATCAAACCGCCGCTATTCGCCCCCTCCACCCGCCTTTCCCATGATGCCGCGCTGCCAAGACCTCCATCGGAAACACCTGGCGCCATGGCGACCAACACCTGTTCATATAATGGGGGCCGGGGAGATGAAGAAGTTAATGAAACGCTAATGTGGTCCGATCAAACGCGCGGGCAGCTGTCTGTTCTCTGTAATGGGCCGCCTCGTGACCCACCTCTGAACCGGCCCGGATTAATGAGTTCGACGCCCAGGTGTACGGACACTAGAGGGCGCTGTGGGGGCAGGCGAAGCAAGGACTAAACCAGGATTAAACCAGGTCTAGACAAGGGCTAAAGTAAGAACTAAACCAGGATTAAACCAGGTCTAGACAAGGGCTAAAGTAAGAACTAAACCAGGATTAAACCAGGTCTAAAGCGTCGAGCCAGGGTAAAACAATGCCTGAAGCAAGGACTAAACCAGGATTAAACCAGGTCTAGACAAGGGCTAAAGTAAGGACTAAACCAGGATTAAACCAGGGCTAGACAAGGGCTAAAGTAAGGACTAAACCAGGATTAAACCAGGTCTAGACAAGGGCTAAAGTAAGGACTAAACCAGGATTAAACCAGGTCTAAAGTGCGGAGTAAACTACAATCAAGCCAGGGTAAAACAATGTCTGAAGCAAGGACTAAACCAGGATTAAACCAGGTCTAGACAAGGTCCAGTTATGCAAGGACTGAACCAAAATAAAACCAGTACTATTACCAGTACCAGTACTAGTACCAGTACTAATCAGGGCTAAATTAACACAAAACCGTAACAAAAGCAAATAAACCAGGACCAAAATGGAAATAAAACCAAGGCTAAAACAGGATTAAACTAGGACTAAACTAAAGGACTAAAGCAAGGACTAAAACAAAGTGGCATTCCAGCAGTTTATCATGGGATTCAACAAGTCAAAACTGAAGTTAGGGCTAAATCACAGGTAAACTAAGACTGAATCAAAGCCTACACCTGGACTAAATCAGGATGAAATCAGAATTTAACCAGGACTAAACCAGAACTAAACCTGGACTAAACAAGGACTAAATCAGAGCTAAATCTGGACCAAATTAGAACTAAACCTGGCGTAAATGAAAGCTAAACCAGGACTCAAACAGGACTAGATCAGAACTAAACCTGGACTACTAATACAAATTTCCAAAGAAAAAGGAAAAACTGAATGAAATTTCTAGACCATCATCAATTGTACTTTTTAAACTGAACACGTTTTTGTCTTTGGTTTAGATCCTGTACAGGTTTCATTTGTGTCTGTCCCTACATTTGCTCTGGTAGATATGACAAAAACCTCAAAAACATTAATCGAGATCTTGTTCCTCATAGTGACTGATCAAATATTTCAATTGTTCCTTATAACAACAAATACAAATGACCTCCAATTATAATTTCCATTTAATCAATGCCATTTAACACTAAAAACCAGTCACATTTCTGCGTCCAAACCCTGAACTCTGCTCCGAACCGCATGCTTTGACTGTAAAAATGACAGAATCTCGCTGCGGATTAAAGCATGATTAATTGCACGGACGGCCCTGAGCTAAACACATCAGAATCTGCTGCTCGTGGCTGACTTTGTTCGGGGCTTATTGTCGCTCACCTCCGCAGCCCGATGCTCTTATGCGCCGCAATGCGATCTGTAACAGCAGAGTGGCCCATTGGGGAAACGGCTTCACTTATTATGTTAAAAGATTTATGTGCCACTTAACTGGGCTCTTTCTCTGCCACATGTAACCTTTGAATGTTTTATAACGGTATTTTCATTTGTACAGGACGTGAGAGAGCGAGAGAGAGAGAGAACGAGCGTAAGGTGAGCAGCAGGAGACGGAGCGATTCCAAAACAGTGGCGGATTTACCCTTGGGCAACAGGCCACAATTGCCTCGGGCCCCCAATCATGCTTTCCAATAATCACAGATACAAGGCTCTGAAACAGCTCTCTAAATACCACAGTTAAGTTGTTCGCTTTACTTTTAAACAAGAAAAAAGCAACTAAATTGTCTGGGATTGTCTGTAATAGAGCTGTAGTCGACTAGAGAAATTCTCGGTCGACTAAATACCTTCTCTAGCAACCGATTAATCGACTAAAAGGGGGTGTGGCCAAACTATGAAGTATCTCTCTGTATCTGACCCAAACTCCACTCAAAATTTAAAAAATGCTTGCAAAAATAATTTATTTTAGGCAGAGAAGTATCAGGAAACAGTGTATTTATATGTTAGATATATATAAATCAGATTAAAGTCATGATTCACTCCAAAATCTTTAGCTAACGCACTCCATGTCTTCACTTTTTCGCTGTTTTTGTCGTATCAATCCTTTTAATCGAAATAAAATAGTCAACTAATAAAAATGTTGGTTGACTAAACATCATCAACTGATTAATCGACTAAACGACTGAAAGACGACAGCCCCAGATTGTCAAATATATTAATTCTGCTCCAAATCCACTGGAACATGTGTAAAAATGCACGCAATGATTTCTTAAATATTCTACTGAGAAAGGACCCCCAAACTCTCTGTTTAGAATAGCTGTTGCAAATGAATTTCCCATTAGTTCACTTACTACCCCAAATTTTTGAACCTGTCCAGCCACCATATGCTAAAAAAAACAAAGAAAACAAAAACAACACAAACCAAAAGCTTCCTTTCTAGAACAATCAAAGAGGCGTGACAGAAAAGAAAATCACACTTGATGAGGAGGGGCCCATTCTTAATTTTGCATTGGGCCCCTAAATTCCTAGGTCTGCCACTGCTTCAAGAACTCCGTCCCAATTGAAGTGAAATTGCAGTTTGAATGGTCACGTTGAACTGAAAAGGCAGCAAGTAACAACATGTCCCATTTGTAAAAAGATTTCAAAAAACAACACAACAGTGACTTTTTTGAGCTTTTAATCATGTTCTAACAATGTTCTGTCATCCAAAACATACCTGGAGTTGTATTTAGCTTCATTCACGCTATTATGAGGAATGCGATGTTGAAAATCCTCTCCCTCCGAGCGTCAAAAACACTTCCTGCTGAACTCCCTACGTCAGTGATGATTTTCAGATCATATACGTCACTTATCTGAGAATCTTTGTGTTTTTAGTCCCATCGCTAGACTTGTTCTGAGCATGTCCGCCGTCTAAACACTATAACTGCTGATGCAAACTGCATCATAGCGACCCTTAAAGCGATAACATAATTAAATTGTGTAAAATCTAGGTGCCATCTACTGACTGACTACACTCTGTAAATGTCAGCTCACACAACAGAGAAACATTCATTCATTCATTTAGTGCATAATTTAGTTTTAAAACAAGGAATGGCAAATTTAAGGTACTCAAGATCATTTAAAAAGCTAATAATGAGGGCTGTAGTGCACTAAAGAAATTCTTGGTCGACTAAAGGCCTTCCATATTAACCGATTAATCAACAAAAAAGGGATGTGGCAAAACTATGAAGTATCTCTCTGTATCTGGCCCAAACTGCACTCAAAAAATACAACTGCACTGGAGTTCATGCAAAAAAATATATCAGTTTATCCAGAAAAGTATAGGAAACAGTGTATTTATGTGTTACATTGGACTAACGCACTCCATATCTTCACTTTTTCACTGTTTTTGTCGTATAAATCCTTTTAATTGAAATAAAATAATTAGTCGACCAATAAAAATGTTGGTCGACTAACACCATCGACTGATTAATCGACTAAACGACTAAAAGATTACAACTCTCCTAGTAACAATATGAAAAATGCATCATCTTTTTTGAGAGTGTGTAGAAACCTTACGATGTATATTTGTGCAACAGTCACTGAAAAAATAACAACAATAGCCAAATTTTCTCGGATGAATTACTCAAACAAAATTGTGTATTGGGGGCCCGCCGACAGTCTTTGTATATGGGGCCCAGAACGTGGTGCTACGGCCCTGCTTTTCAGTCAAAAAAGTTCAGACACGACTCAGAGAAGATTGAAAAAACACTGGTCTGACAAACGCTTTCTCGGCTGAAGTCGTTTGATTCCAGATTCCTCGTCTTCCTCCTGTGCGAGACTCTGCAGCGAATCCCACTAATATTGAACACAGTAATAATATCATCCCACACCACAGTTTCAGATCTGACCAGCGCTTCCACATAGGAGGCAGTTTCCATGGCGACCGCGCTATACTCCGCTTTAGCGAAACCGACTTACTATCAGCGTTTGAAGAATTAAAAAAATAAAGTTTATGCCCACAAGCTTCGCGAGCCCACACAGCACCAGGGACGTGACTTTGGAAACATTTCAGCCTTTGCCTAAACTTATTTTTACGGCTTTTTATCGACATGTGACCTTTTCAGAAACTTTCAACTTTGGACTTTCTGCACTGGCTGTAATTCGTTATGATAAAGACGGAGCGGATTCGATCTCGGGTGTTTTAGTTGAGGGGGAATGCAACTTTGTGTGTCTGTGTCACAAAGTCAATGGCATTGGAAATAAGTTTGTTCCACACCAAAACTAATGATTTTTTTCATTGGTCATTTTTACTTTCTGGAAGATTTTGCAGCGAATCAAGGGTAAGAGTGAAAAAGGCGTTCAACCACGAAGACAAATGGTTTCAACGCAACTACATTTACATCTTAATAATCTCCATTTCATTTTTCATTCATTTTTTGGTCAGTTTGCTCTCTCAACATATCGGAAAACTTGTCCAATCTGCTCCTAAAGATGTTTTTATTCTTTCATTGAATCCACTTCATCCATAGATTTCTCTGGGACATTGTAACTTCAAAGGCCGTTTTCTTAAAATGCATTTTTCTCCCTCGAGACATAAAGATCAGCCTTAAAGTAGATCCTACACCAAACTGTACAATCTGGACTCATCAAGATGTTGAAGTAATGTACTGAAGGATTTGTTGACATTTAATTCTAAAACTAATTTATTGACGTTTTAAGTTTATAAAATTAGGCAAAATTTGAATTTTTTGGACAATTTTCAGTCCAATTTTCAGTTAGTTTACTTAAACTAAATAAGAAATCCAAAATCCCTTCTGCAAATATTTTTGTAACTAATATGTGAACAAAATGAACCAAGAAATTTACACCTGGTTCTGTCCATTTTTCAGTTAAATATGTGCCAAATATGTGTATTTTTGGCAATTTTTACACATTATATTTCACACATTATTTCTATGTGAAAACATTACATGATGAAAATCATGTCATATATTTTTTGTTACATTTATGTGAGTAGACTACAGGAATTTAAAGATTTTTTCCTATTCACCTGTCGTGTCTCACCCTAAAAAACAATAATCATGTCATTGGGATTTCATTTTTACATAAATTTACCCAAAATGCTCAGTTTTTTCCTATTTCTGTTGTGTTTAGTCTGAAAATAATGTCAGTAAATAATGTATTTGTTCAAAAATAATAATATAAATAGTGAAGCCATAGGAAACCTGGAAGATGTAAATAAATGAAGAACTAGAAACAATCTCATTATAGGAGCTAAAAAAAAACACAATATTCTTCCAACAATATGACAATAGCCCCTAAGCACAAAGAAAATTGGCAACAAATGTTAAAAAGCAGAAGGAAAAGGCTACTATAGATGAGGACTCTTTGCCAAGAAGGAAACGATGTGAAATTGTCTTGTTTTACGAAATATTATGAAAAACTCTCCAGTAAAGTAGATGATATAAATGCACAGACAACTGCCAAATACCAGAAACACTTAAATCTCATATCTGTGAATGAAAAACATATAATTTTGGCGTGTGATTGTCTTTCTTTCAATCGTATTACTTTGAAAGATGACGAACTCCAACCGGTCAGAAATATCAAAACTAAAATTTAAAAAAGACTTAAAATCAAATAAAATATAATTTTATGTGTGTTATTTGTTTTAGATTATGCTTGCAATATAGTTGCAGTATATGTTTCCTATACGTACAAAAACATGCTTAATAAAGAATTATAGAGACAATATAAATGTGCATATTATTGTAATTGCTGTTTTGAAGATATGCAAAATTTAGAAAAAATTAGTTTCAAATAAGGTTTTACGGTAAGATTTCTGCACTTTAATGATTAATTTTACAGATATTTCACAATTGTCTGATAATTAAACATCAACTAATACATTTAAAGACACATTTCTGTTGCATTGACACAATATCATCTGAATATTGTTATCGGAATGCTCCAAAAATATTTGAAGATATTAATTTTGTTCACTTTTCTCCCACAGAGACATAAAGATCAGCCTTAAAGTAGATCCCACTCTCACCAAACTTTATAAACTTGGAATCAACAAGATTTTGACAAAATCTACTGAAGGGTTTTTCGATATGTAAGTGAATTTTTAAGTAAAAGGGGGAAAAAATAGGCGAAATTTGAATTTCTAGGACAATTTTCAGTCCAATCTAGTTGACTCTAAAACTACATAAGAAATCCAAGTCCCCTTTGTAAATTTCTTTTGTAACTAATATGTGTACAGAATTAACTAAGAAATTTAAGCCTAGTTCTGTCCATTTTTCTGATTTATGTCCCAAATATGTGTGTTTTTGGCCATTTTTGCACATAATATGCTTTATTTCTACATGAAAACATGACAAGATGAAAACTTAGTCTTTTCTTACATTTATGAAAGAAAACTACAAGGGAAGTTTCAAATGAATATCTTTAAATTTAAGGTTTTTTCCTATTCACCTGCAGCATCTGGAGCAAATAACAGGTGTGAGCAATATAAAGATCACACCTAAAAGCAAGTCTTTTTGTGGAGAAATACTACATTTTATAGGAAAGAAATCAGGGATGCCAACACTTTGAACCATGACTATAGATATCACAAAGCTGTAAGTAATCTGTGTCTTTGTTGCACACTCTTTTTCTTTGCAGTGCGCTCACAGACTGATCTAACCTCTGCCTCTGTGTCCGGGCCAGTCCTCAGATCCATACAGCACCACATTACCCTCGTCGTGCCCACACCAGAGCTCTGAGGGCGGGACTGAGGGGCCCAGCACAGGACGGGGGATTTATGACACGGGGGAGAACAGCTGAGACATCGACCAGCTTTAAGGTAACACAAAATCTTGTAATCACACCTTGAAATTTCAAAGTATTTCTGTTTTCGTGACTTTGCTTATGTTTGCTGTGCTTTGAATGTATGTTGTAAATTTTTAGCATATCAAGAACAAATTCAAAATAATATCATGTATCTCAAATGAATAAAATAGAGCTGCATGTCTTAAAATAAAGGACAAAAACACAACTATAACCAGGACTAAAGCAGATTAAACCAGGACTAATACAATTGTGTCAAATTTAGGAAAGATTCTATGGTTTTTGAACATTACACCACAACTATAACTCCTGAACTAACTCATGACCATGAATAAATAGTGACTGAAGCCGGACTGAACCAGGTCTGAAACAGGAAATGCAGGACATAACCAAGATAATTGAGCAGTTGAGGGATTATGCTTCACAACGTCACAATTTAAAGAAAAAATACTATGCATTTTTTATGTTTAAAATTGTGGCGTTGGAAAGCAAAATCCCTAATCAAGTGCTTAATCTGGCAATCATCTCGGTTTTGTCCTGGATTTCCTTATTCAGACCTCGTTTAGTCTGGCTTCTATAAATATATAACAGGGAAAGCGTACGTCGTGTACATAAAGATCTGTGCAGAGTATGGACTGGAAATCCCAAGGTCAAAATGTGAAACACCTCCAAAGATGGTAGAGAATGACCGAGAAGATCCTGTGGGACGTCCAGATCCAGACTGACAGATGGTAATAGCAAACCAACCAGACATCGTGGATAAAGAGCAAAGGAAGGCCGTTGTGATGTGCAAATACCAAGTGATGGCAACATCAGGAGAAAGGAACATGAGAAACTAGAGAAGGCTAGAGAAGAGCTGAAGAAGGTGGAAGGTGAAGGCCACAGTGGTGCCTGTGGTGATCGGAGCACTTAGGGCAGTGACCCCCAAACTGGAGGAGGCTACAGCAGATCCCTGGAGGGACATCAGACATCAGTCCAGAAAAGCAGCTAAGATACAGCGCCGAACCCTCAGCTCCCTGGCCTCTGGTGTCATCCATGACAAGGGATTTTATTTAAATATATAAAGTCACGTCGCTTTTTTTGATGACATCACAGAGGGATTGTTTTATCTTTCAACTTCACAACTGTAAAACTGTGCAAAATATTTACCACAGGTGCCCTCCCACCACACTAAGCCAAAATTAGAAAAACCTGAGAACCTTCATATACAGTAGATAATATTTAATTTAGCACAAAACCTGACTTCATGGATTCAGAAATTTAGACAGAGTCCTCGCTCTCAGCACCAGTGCTTCTCTGTCGACCTCTGCAAGTTGAATATTTCTTTAATTTAGAGACAAATCTATGTATGTTTTAAGTTCGTCCTCATTTAGATTTCGCTTTTTTATGATTTAGTCTCATTTTAGACATGTTTAACCCTAATCTACACGTGGTTTGGACTGGGTTAAGCTCTGGTGGTGTGCGCAAAGTTAAACATCATTCATTCATTCATCATTTGTGAACCGCAGTTATTCTTCCGTACATCTGTCTGTTCATCCGACCCTCGTTTGTTCGCGCGGAAGGACCAAGACAAACGCTCATTTTCCTCCCTGCCCTCTTTCTCAAAATAGAAAGGCACCTGAGGCTGAGGACGCTGTGCAATTTTCACCAAAAAATTCAACCATTAACTCGCACCGCAGGTCTCCCTCTGTCCCTGATTCAGGCGCCTTCTTCACACATTTAAGATCAAAACTAGTCCAACAAAGGAGAAAGAATGACACCGCTTCGTGCAGCATTACTAACAAAAAACACAGAGATAAATCATTAAAACATTATTCAAATCAAGTCGTTTTAGTGAAATAAAGACCTCCCGATGAATGAGAGACATCGTGAAGAGAAACTGTTTCACAAACATGTGTCTGTGGGTGTTTCTTTCAAATGAAGTTGCTTGTTTATAGGTCAGCGGTAAAATTATTTGATAATTTATGTCTGAAAATCAATTCTTGAGGAAAACTAGAGTGCACTTTGCTTGCTTTTGTGCAATTTCATTTTTAGAAGGTAAGACACTGCAGGAAAACGACCTTAAATTTAAAGATATCAATTTAAACCTTCTCTTGTAGTTTACTCACATAAATGTAAGAAAAAAGTGCATTACAAGCTTTTCATTGTGTCGTTTTTTCATATAGAATTAAGGCATTTTATGTGTAAAAGTAGCCAAAATTGCATAGTATTGGGGCTGCAGTATTAAAAGGATTTATGCGACAATAACAGCAAAAAAGTGAAGATATGGGGTGGTTATGAGTTTAATCTAATTTATCTATCATATAAATACACAGTTTCTTAGTACTTTTCTGTATACATTTTTTTATACATTTTTTTTTTTTTGCATGAACTACGGTGCATTTGGGTCAGATTTAGAGCGATACTTTATAGTTTTGCCACACAGTCGACTAATCGGTCGATATAGGACATATCTGTAGTCGATCAACAATTTCTTTAGTTGACTACAGCCCTAGTTTTGGGTCAAATGAATGAATGGACAGAAACAAGTAAATTTCTTTGTTCATTTTGCACACAGACATGGTGCTTTGCAAATATAGTTTTCTCATTTGCCGGAGCCAAAATGAGGCTCTGACTGGACCCAGAAGTAGCTCAGTTGGCAGAGTGGTCGTCTTCTGATCCGAAGGTCGGCGGCTCAAATCCTGGGCCTGACATGAACATCCTTGGTTGAGCAGTCAGATCATAGACACCACCACTTTGCATGATATTTATGCCATTTCTCTGCTCTCTTCTCCAGTAACATGTAAAAGAAGATGTTTTGTGGTCACTAGATGCTCACCAGAAGTACACAAGATCAGAAATCTCAACTCAAAGTCAGTTAGCCTTTAGCTCAGATGAAAGTTTTACACGCCAATTGTGATCTGAAATTAAATACCAAAAGGTTTACACACTAAACAATGACTTGTAACGAGGCTTTGACCTCTCGTAAATGTGCTCCATGGGTTGGTACCAGCTGACACTCTCTGGATTATTCAGAACTTGCATTTTTTGCTGGCTAATGCTAATGGCTATCCACCTTATTCTGCCCCGCCCACTTTTGCCGTTTTTTTGCACTTTTGTTGTAAATGCACTTCCGTTTGACGAGAACTCCGTTAAAGCTAATGACGAACGAGGGAAAAGTCTCGCCGCTAAAATGTTACATAAAGTAGATTGATTTGTGTAAAATGTTTAATGAACACGAGCAACAACAAGTCAACAACGCACCGGTTTCCTGAGGCCTGAAAACGGCTTTTTAGTCCATGTAGAACTTATTTTCTGTTGAGCTCGTCTGCTCCGTGTAAACTACAACGGAAACAAGACGGCGGCGCATACGGCAACTTCAGGAATAAGATGAATAGGGAAAATGCATGAGACTTCCGCCGGAATCATACCGGACTAGCCGCGTTGCTAAGTAGTTGATAGCATCACCATCGAACACTGCGTCTACTTATTTAGATGTCTGTGGTCAGACCCACTGGCCCACAGGTTGGCGGTGCGATTTCAGCTCCCTCAGGTGAATACTGCCGTTGTGTCCTAGGGCAAGACACTTAACCTGCCTCACCCGCAGTGTCTGCACGTGAATGGGTGAATGGTTCCTTGATGTAAACGCATTGAGTGCCTTGAAAGGTAGAAAAGCGCTGTATGAATGCAACCATTTTAGAGAAAGTACATCATCACATGGTCCCTATGTCAAAAATAAGTGTATCGTCTAAAAAAAACAAAAAAAAATCTGTTAAAGGTTATTATAGATGAAAAGGATGGATAATATTTCTGCTATTTTGTGTTTATTTTCACTGTTCATTAAATTTTCGTGTGATATTGAACCTCAACCACAACATTCACAGACACATTACTGACACTTTGCTAAAATATCATAAAATAAGCGTTCATCTTCACTCCATTACGAGTTATATGATCGCACAAAAACGTACAAGCATAACCATCACTACAGCCATTCAAATGTTCTGTGTCACATATTTTACACGCACAAAGAAATAAATCCATATAATAAATATTAGAGGAGGTCGGAAGGGTCAAAAAGAGCTGTGAGTGTTCCAACCCACGAGTACATCACGCTTACATAAAAAGCGATCAATATCACTTATTACACTCTCATCGGGAGATATCAAATAACAGAGAGAGACAGTGTCCACCACCTGCTTGTTTCCATGGAGATGTTGTTGCTTTTCGAGGCAGCTCACAGTAAGAAGGTATATTTTTGAGGATATTCTTAGCATTAATATACCGAAAAGTTATATTTTCTTTGTCAAAATTGAACAAACTAGGAATTTTCTGCAGCGAAAAAAAACAGCAAATAATGATAATGATAATAATAATGATAGACAATGGGTTGCGTTCTCGTGACATTACAACATTCTACAATCGTGTCAAGGTAAAAACAACCTACTGTGAATTAAAAATAAACAAACAATTGATTTTTGTCAGCAGAAAGACTTTAAGACGTCAGATTAATAGTTTGTGGAGCCAATCGTACACAATCAAAAACACTACAGTAAATATCCCACAGAGTTACACAGGCCCCTGTCCTCCATCTGAGATCACAACATCATCAAAATCTACAACCTGAACACAACTGATGATACACGTACAATGCATCTGTTTGTTAGTTTGTTTGTTGTTTTCTTTTTTAGCTGCATATTTATATTTATCTATCAAATAGTTTTTGCTGATAAGACCAAAAATCACATCCATTCATTCTTACATGAAACTATTAGTTAATGCAGAAAAAGACAAATAAAAATCACTAGAAAAAAGACACAAGTTTGTTGCCCTTTGTTTAGTTTTACACAAAACAAAAATCAACAAACTTGCATGACTTTAGTTGTCATAGGAGTGCACTTTGTAATTATTTTGGTTTCTGACCACAGCAACAGTTGGCTAAGCTAACTGTTTCTCACAGCGAATGCTTTTTTTTTTACCGTAAAATATAAAGAAAAATAAATAGATAAATAAATAAAACAATTTAGATAAATGTTAAAACTTTTTTTTTTCTTTTTTTTGTTGGTATCTTTATAATGCTTCGACTTTAGCATTAGCGTTAGCACTGACCCACAAACACCTCCATTTATCAGCACAGAAGTGTCGCCGGGGAAGTATCATCTCATTTGTAAAGTCTTAAACATGTTGTCAGTTTATTCATTTTAGTGTGACTCTGCAGAAACCTCACAGACAGAAATGTACTCAGTAGAACAATGAGCTAGCCATATTAAAAACAATTGTCAACTGAAATTCTGAGCACAGAAACTACTGGTTTACCTGGAATGTTCTTCAGTGTCACACGAAACTCTTCTATCTTGCATTAATTCAAATGCCAGTTAAATCCCTTGAAAAACGATATTATATACGTTTTAATACTACTTATGCACTTATGTGAAGTAGAAAATGGATATTAATCAATATGTCAGCTTCAACATAAATATGCCAGAGTTAGCAAAAGAGCAAATTTCATCCATTTTAAGGCAATATAAATATTCAATTAGACAACAACAGAAACTTAACAACATTAGACGACATAAACATTAAACTTAAAGTGCCACTCATTTAACTAAAATGCAGCTACAATAGTTATGTTTTAAATGTAGCTAAAAATACACAAATTATATCCCAGTTTAGCAATTTCTTTAGCTTTGTCATTTTACTTCCTGGTTGTAAATGATGACATCACACTAGGAAATTACCATAGCAACAACACTGTACATGGATTAACTTTTTTTTTTTTTATTTAGCAGATAAAAATATATGTGTACACCTTTATTTTGTTGAATTAATGTTTGGAGGGTAAAAGAAAGATGTTTATTTTGTTTAAATTATGCAAAACCTTTGAGTCTGTCTCCCTAGTGTGATGTCATCAATTTGTTTTTACTTCCTGTAATTTTCAACACATTTTTACACTTTTCTCCACAAACGCCTACTTGATTGGCGTAAAACTATAATTTATATTTGCAACGGGTATTAATACACATTAAGTCAAAATTAGAAAATCATAAAAACCTGTCACACGCACTTTAAAAGACAACAGACACATGACGTGACGACAACACGTCTGAGACATTGCAAAGGAATCAGAGACTTTACTAAGTAAAAAAAACATCAAAAGTTGAACGAGCTCAATAAAAACGCGCAAAATCCTCTACAGGTGCATGAGTCTGGAGTTTAATGCCATACTGTGTAACATTCCATCCCAATTTAGTGCAAGTGAGTCGGCTGCACATATGTAGAGGAGGCCGACCACGTAACAGCAGTGCAGTAATCCTGGTCGCCGGAGGAGAGACACAGGGCCATCCTCTGCCCACACACACAGGTTTGATGAGGCACCAACAGGAGAGGTGCATGCTGGGATATGGGGGTGTCGGGGGGCACGGAGGGGGGTCACTGAGTGGGTAGTGCTTTTGGGAGAAAAAAAAAACACACGCACAGAGGAGCAGTGAACGCTGGGAACCCTCTTCGTGTTGGCGGGTGGGCGGCTTGGGCTTTGAGAGCGTGAGGCGTTTGAGATGATGAGTGGCTACATGCTAACGGCTAAAGCTGTACAAAGCATCCACAGACAAACCATTCTCCAGCTCTGCCCTCCATCACTGGGTTGATGCTTCCCGGAGTTACGTCAAATCAAATGTTCTCCCACACACGAATGAATAGTGAAGCCACACGGGAAAAATACAATGTTAAATAAGATAAGTTAAGAAATTAGTCATATTTATCTAGTTTTGAGTATATTTTGTAAATTAAATAAGCATAAAATATCTTATTTTACCTAACATGAGAAAAACAAACATTACTTTTAACAAAATTAAATGCAGCTGCACTTGAAATAAGCACACATAATTGTTCAGTGGCAGATCTTATTTTGAGAAAGTCAAATTACTCAAATCCACATATATGCTCTTAATAATCTTCTTCTTATAATCTTCTTATGTATGCCATTTATCATAAATCTCAAGTTAAAGTAAGCCTTTAGCTCAGATGACAGTTTTACATCACGCTAATTATCGTCTAAAACAATGCACCAAAAGGTTTACACACTCAGCAGTGACTTTTAACATAACTTTGAGCTCACCTGAATGTGGTCTATCGGCTGGTAACAGTCCAAACCCTCTTGATTATTCATAACTTACCATTTTTGCAAGTTAATGCTAAACCAAAGGGAAAAATAAAGGAGCATGGCTCCTGAGGAGTACTTTTTTTAGGTTAGTTAACCTGTCCAAAGGCCTGTTCCTAACCTTAACCTCAAAAATTTGGAAACAAAAAAAAAAAGATGTAAAAAGTACAAGCGATTGATTGAAACAAGTATTGCAATTCTCTTTTATGCCCTTTGTAAATAGAAAATATTCCAACTTCTTATTTGCCTGGTCTGGAATGTTCCACAATATGGCATTAAGCTTTTCTTTGTCCGGAGACGAGCGAGTGACACACAAGGCCAAGTTCCAGGCGACTCCATCCACGATAAAAATGCATGTTTTAAAGGGATTTTTTAAGCAACAAAAACACCCTTTCTTGAATAAATGCAAGATAAGTACATTTAATATGGCTACAAACATACTAAGCGAAGCAATAACATCACCATGGAAACAAGAATAGTGGACCCTCAACAGGAAAAGTTTCTTTTAAGTTCGTCATATTGTCGTTTTGTGATCCCGCTACAACTTCTCCACCTTTATCGCAACTTGGATACTGTTGCCGTGGAGACAGGAAGTGAAGGGGAAGTACAAGATGACATAACATGACGAATCAGAGTATTTTTTATTTGATCCTTTTTACCTCTGCTTGGATTGTGACACAGCAGGCCGGCATTAGTCAGCTCATGCTCACAGCAGGAGAGACACTCAAGAGCAATAAAATCAATTCTAAAATGTTAATGTAAATGGTTGTTCTGTTTCCTATGAGGTTTGTCGCTTCAAGTACACTTTTATGGATCTAAAACTATTTGTAGACCAAAAGATAGAACAAATGAAATAACAAATCTAAACAACCAGGTAAATTATATTCCTTTCCTGTCACCTGTCTGTTGCTGTCAGCCAATCACAGCCTGACAGCTTTGTCTCTTAACCAATCATCTATCAAGCGTTCATGTAAACATTCACTCCTGTGCTCTTTGTCCACCGCAGCAGCAGAACCATCAGCCTCTCCTCCTCCTCTTCAGCGCCACAAAAAAACTATTCATGATTCCTCACTCTTTTGTGTCTCAATTTGAACTCTTCCAGTGTCAACAGAACACCTACATTCTAAAGGCTGGTACAGTTCCATTCATTTGCTTTAATGCATTTCCAATGGAAGAGTTAGCATTAGCCTCCAAACATCACAAACTATGAAAAACCAACGCTGTTTTGGTGACTGACAACCTCTCGACCGCACACGAGTAACACCAGAGCAGAGTTAGAGAACATTAGCATACTTGCTAGCAACCACGTACTAAACATTTCTTAAATCTAATGTTATGCAGGACAAATTGCGCTAATATTAACGGATTGAAAAAAAAAAGAGTTTTTCTTTCACTGAGCACCACAAATCCTACATTAATTAATAAATGTTAGAAAGTAAAGCTGAAAGTTAGACATTAACTTTTATTTCTCACTGGCAAACGTTACAAACATACAAACAACAACCATTTCTCTGCGTGACAAAACTGCAATATCGATATGATTGCTAATTTTTGACATAATAATTTCAGTTATATAATAAAAATTTCATGTCGTAATTCCTTAGTCGAACTCTCTGAAAGGAAAAATATTCAGCCTTTTCATTTTGCTGTTAGCCTTTAAACATGGTCTTGAGACATTCCAGGCAAAGCAGCATCATCTCCAATTACACACAGGTATAGCAGAAAAGTTACATGTTGCCCCTTTTTAAGTGTAAATTGCGCTACATTTTCTCACTGCGCTGACACTGTGATCTGTGCAATTATTCTCCCACACTCCTGAGTCATTATGATGATTAAGTAACAATGCTTTCTCGTTCTCAGGTAACTCGCCGTGTCCTCTCGGGTCAAAAACATAAACCATGAATCCGGTCCACCGTGGAGAAAGATTTACGGCTCCTGCGGGTCATTTAACCGCATAAATGAGCCCCAATGATGCTCTTTGACTTTTGCTCACAGTCTATAGCCTCTCGTTATGGAGCGTTATGTTTTGTTTCGTTTTTCCATCCGATACCGACAGCTAATATTTGCCGATGTTGATATCAATATTGAAAAGCTATGGCAAGGTCCGCAAATGCTTGTAAAGTTGCAGAAAAGTTATCTTTTCATTTTTGCATAACAGCGCTGGGGATTTAACCAAATTGTAATCAAATCAAGATCAAATTATTTCAAATCGTAAGCCTTGGTTCTGTTTAAATTGAGAATTCTACAGCCAGTCCTTTGTGAGTAAAAGCACGGTTTGGAGGAGAGTTTAGACTTTGTGGATACATACATTTGGCGAAACTGCACGGAGGACCTCGGAAATAGGGCGGGGCGATATGACAAAAAATTATAATCACGATTTTCTTGGGGCCAGATCATGATTTTCATTTTATCACGATTTGTGTTCAATTCATTCTTTCTATTGCCTTTAATAGAGCTGCACCATTTAGGAAAAATATGTAATTGTGATTTTTCTGACCAGTTTTGCGATTGTAATTATATTTTCTATTCAGATTCACATTTTAAGTCGCTTTTAGTCACATTTTTGTCACATTCAATTGTGTTTGTTGTAATTAAGTGAGTCTTTGTCACTTTTAGATGCATTTTTGTCACTTTTAGTTGCATTGTGGTGCATGGAGTTGAATTATTGCACTTAAGAGGTGTAAGAGGTAAATAAAGTTGTCTGCTCAGAGGCTAAACAACAGGAGACAGAGGAGAGAGAAACAGTCAATCACGATACGATCATGTCACAAAAATAGCAGATTGTCACAGGGACGAGCTTACAATTCGATTTTTATCACCGTATCACCCAGCCCTACTCAGAAATGTTACTTTTTACTTTTTACGACAAACCGGCAGACCTTTCCACTACTTAAAGAGAATGGCCCACTGAACCAACAGAGCGACGTAAGAATCTATTTCACAAGATTTTTATGTCAGATGTTTTGTTTATGTTCATATAAGCATTTTGGAAACCATTTATACTGGTTTCAAAAAACAATAACCAGTCAAAAATACTGATTTCAATACTAGAAAAAACATATTATTATTAAATACTTTTTATTCCCCGATCAGTTCCTTCCACATTCTGTTCGGATGCAGAAGAATCTGAAATCGGACTATAAAGTGCAATAAACAACTACTGTCCTAACGTGGGACAGTTCACAGCGGCTAATTTATGCCACATGTCTCTCAAATGCACAAGACATCCCCTTTTGAATACTGCCTTATCATTTAAAACAAAATATATTCCCTCTTTAACCTCAGATACATGAGAAATTAGTGCTTCGATTGTTGATGAAATGTGCGTCGTGTCTCAGTCCTCTGTGATTCTTTTTTCCCGGTTTTCTCGTAACCAGCAGGATTTGGTTCCAGACCCAAACGTCTTTGTAAAGTAAAGTAAAGTAAAGTGTGTGGTCTGCTGCGCCAATTCACAGCTGATTTTGTTTCGTTTTTCACACAATGCCACAGTCTGGGATCAGTTTTGTTCAAATATATCAGCAATCAATACAAACAGGACAGAGAAGATTTACTTTCATTCACTGATCCGTCGGTTAAGACTAAAAAAAGAAGTGGTTTGAATGATAAGGTGAGTTTATGTTAGGCTGACAGCTGTTCTATTTGTAGTAACGTTAAATAACAATGTTTTACTTTTGGAACAAAGGCCTGGATAGAGACGTGTTAATAACTCGCGTGCTCTGTTTGCAACAGTAAACAGACTAACAAACCCTCCAATTTTGCTGCCATTAGAACTCATTTCCACAGCTAAGTGCAATGAGTTTGCAGTATTCTTTAATGACAAGGTTCAGGGCATTAAAAATGCCATAAATTCCACAGTGCAAATAATAACCTTAAAACCACCAACACATTTAGAGCTGACTCAGTTTGCACCTGTAACTGACAAAACTGTCCAAGAGATCATCACCAGTCTGAGTTCTTCTACATGCTGCCTCGATGTGTTACCCACCAGATTTCTAAAGTCTGTTCTGAGCACTTTGTTAACACCACTCACTCACATAGTTAACATGTCGCTTCAATCTGGAACATTCCCAAGGGCCTTGAAAACTGCGGTCATTAAGCCTCTCCTAAAGAAGAGCAGTCTTGATGCCTCAGAACTGAAAAATTATCGGCCCATCTCAAATCTGCCATTTTTAGGCAAAGTCCTCGAAAAGGTTGTTTACCAACAGCTCACTGACTTCCTCTTAATAAACAACTCATTTGATGTTTTTCAGTCAGGTTTTAGACCTCATCACAGCACTGAGACTGCTCTTATCAAGGTGACAAATGACATCCGCCTGAACACTGACGCGGGCAAAGCCTCAGTCTTAATTCTGTTAGATCTGAGCGCTGCTTTTGACACTGTCGATCATAGGATCCTCCTACAGAGACTAGAGGACTGGGTGGGCATCACTGGCACCGCCCTAAATTGGTTGAAGTCCTACCTTGAGGACAGAGAGTACTTTGTTGAGATTGGTAACTGTGTCTCAGACCACGTGAGCTTGACCTGTGGGGTGCCCCAAGGGTCAATCCTGGGACCCCTTCTGTTCAACCTCTATATGCTGCCCTTAGGTCAGTTAATACTCAGCACAAATGTGTCTTATCACAACTACGCATGAGCGACACTCAGATCTATGTCTCACTGACGGCAGGTGAATATGGACCAGTGGATTCACTCTGTCATTGCATCCAACAGATCAGCTTGTGGATGCAAAACAATTTTCTTCAGCTAAACTCAGACAAGACTGAAATCATCGTCTTTGGGCCGCAGAAACAGAGAGAAAGTGTCAGCAGTCACCTCCAGTCTCTCGCTCTAAAACCGACAAATCAAGTTAGAAATCTGGGGGTAATAATGGACTCAGACCTGAACTTTAACAGCCACATCAAATCAATAACATCAACAGCCTTTTACCACCTAAAAAACATTGCCAAAATTAAAGGTATAGTGTCTAAACCAGACTTGGAGAGACTTATCCATGCATTTGTCTCCAGTAGGTTAGACTACTGCAACGGCCTGTTCACTGGCCTCTCCAAACAAGCTGTAAAACAGCTGCAGTACATCCAGAACGCTGCTGCTCGGGTCCTGATTAGAACCAGGAAATACGATCACATTAGTCCTGTGCTCAGGTCTCTGCACTGGCTTCCTGTGGCTCAGAGAATTGACTTTAAAGCAGCTCTGCTTGTGTTCAAGTCTCTCCACGGCCAAGCACCAAAGTACATCTCTGACATGTTAGTGCCATATGAACCATCTCGCTCTCTGAGGACCTCAGGGACCGGCCTCCTGCAGGTGCCTAGAGTCAGGACTAAACATGGGGAATCAGCATTTCAGTTTTTTGCAGCTAAAATCTGGAACAGTCTCCCTGAAGATGTGAGACAGGCCTCCACTCTGACAATGTTTAAATCCAGGCTAAAAACAGTTCTGTTTAGACGTGCATACGACTGAAAGATCTATCTGCACTCTTCTCTTTTAAAGCACTTTATTTTAAAATGATTTTAAAATGATTCTGTGTGTCTTTTTGTGTTTTGTGATTTTAATGCAACTTTTCCTGTTTATGTAAAGCACTTTGAATTGCCCTGTGTATGAATTGTGCTCTACAAATAAACTTGCCTTGCCTTGCCTTGCCTAGATTTAAGTTATATAAAAGAAGGCAGATGGGCGTTCCTAAAGGTGCATTACGATTTAATTAGCTACTGTTTCATTACAAAAAAAAACGAAAACCAGAGCTAGTTCACCATAAACTGTCCCAAATTACTTCAATTTAACCATCCAAATTATTCAGTACAGTTACAGTAAAGCTAATAACTACTAGCATGCTAACAGCACATTTCCATTTTTTTCCGAACAATTAAATGCTCTACAATTTGACGCAGACGACACACAACTTTCTCACTGCTTTTACAATATATCTGTGTTGGTACAACTCAGATTTTACATTATTCCATGAAAATAATCAGCTGACAGATGCATAGGACCCGGAAGGGAGAAAATATGTGTGTGACGTCATCACTTAATAATCCCATATACATTCTATAATTTCAAACATGCTCCTCAACATTCCGCCTGGGTGGCAGAATTATAGACAGCACAACAGACAAAATATGATTCTTTGCTTTTTTATTTATTTTTTTGCTCTCATTGTTGTCCCTGGAGCTTTTGTTTCGCTCAAATCAATTTTACGGTAAAATGTAAACTGAAAGTAGTTTCTCCGTTGTTGCTCCGACTGTGCAGAGCATAGCTAGCTTGTTTGCTTACGATTTGCTAAGATTGAGGCCGCACAACAAATATTTCCCTCAACACTTGGACTCAGAAACATGTTATTTAAGCAGAGTAATGTAATGAGTTCAACTGTGTGTGATCTCAAAGTCTGTATCAGTGATGAATGTGAGCGGATCTGCAGTGTTCCTGTTTATCTGGTTTTACAACAAACCAAAAACAAAAAATCTAGCACAGTTGTAGACTTTCATATTTATCATCAGACTTTAGTCACTTCCATTTTAGTTGTTGTTGTTTTTTTAGCTTTTACAGGAGAAAATGGCATCACACCCCATTGACTCTCATGCATTTTTGCCACTCATTGTTCAAACTCCGACTGCTGTGATGTCACCTGCATAACCTCTATTATATAATGCATGTGTATAACGTATTATTTCTACAATAATTGGGCACAGCCTCCTCTTTACATACATTTCAATCCTATTAACATTATAACTCTCTAGTCTGTTCAAAAAGACACATCTAGATTTCCCGATATCGTTATCAGCGCTGATAAATACTGGGTACAGTGAGCCGGCCCCTGTTGAATGAGCGTACAGAGTGTTAAGGCATGTTACCGCCTGACATCTCCCATAATGCACAGCGGTGGTGACACAAGGCCTAATCGCCAAATTCATCTTCATAATCACGCCCCATTCTTCGGCGTAATCGCTGTATTCATCTTGGTAACGACCCTGTGAACAAAGATATAGGTGTGTGTTGTCGAGGCCACAGACGCAAAGCGCTCGTCCAACAGGATTATGGCCGACGAGGTAGAAAGAAACATTTTCCAGGGTCCTATATTGAATGAAATGCCAAAAAAAAAAAATGTCATAATCTCAGATGGACGGCAAGAGCCACTTTTCTCTACTGATAACATTGGACTTTGCCACGAAATATCTCAGAGATAAATTCACAAACGTTGAACCTGATGATTTCGCTCAGTCATTAGACCTAAGAACTCATTGTATTACATCAAAAGTCTTGGACAATTCTTACATGAAGCACAGACATTTGGCCTTGAGAAGCAC
Organism: Rhinogobius similis; assembly: GCA_019453435.1. Taxonomy (NCBI): domain Eukaryota; kingdom Metazoa; phylum Chordata; class Actinopteri; order Gobiiformes; family Gobiidae; genus Rhinogobius; species Rhinogobius similis. Next base: position 11,328,641 of record CM033631.1, read on the forward strand.
CTGATTTTCAAGCACCCATTGATGCACTCCCACTTCTACTTTTTGCCATTTACAGTGTGAAGGTGAAGTTGTTGCTTCTTTTGTGTACGGTCCACACTTGGTTGGTATTGTCTGTGGTCATCTGCTCATGCTGCTCATGAATGTTGTTTCTTTCCTTTTCTGACAAAATTAGATTTTGGATTTGATTCTGGATTGGATTCTAGATTTAATTATTGTTTGGGGTTGAATTTTGGTCTGGATTTTGGTTTGGATTCTGGATTAGATTCTGGATTGGATTTTGGTTTGGATTCTTGGTGGGATTCTGGATTGGATTTGGAATTTTGGTTTGGTTTGATTTGGTTTTGTTCAAAGTGCATATTTCTAACATGTTGTTTCTTTCTTTTTCTGATGAACATTGCGATTGTGATAAGATTGGCAAATTATGTTTTGGATTTGATTTTGGATTAGATTCTGGAGTGGTTTCTGGATTTAATTCTGGTTTGGGTTTGAATTCTGGTTTGGATTCAGGTTTGGATTCTGTTTTTTGTTCTGGATTGGATACTAGATGGGTTCTGGATTGGATTCTGGAATGGATTATAGATTGGTTTCTGGATTTGATTCTGGTTTTGATTCTGTATTGGATTTTGGATTGGTTTGATTCTGTTCAAAGCGCATATTTTAAACATGTTCAAGAGTTTTGACATTTTAAAAACTGCATTATGAGCTGCTAAACTAATCCAACAATCCCATGTATTTGTTCAGAACATGTTTGCAGAGGTCAGAACTACAGGGTTGGCAGGTTTTGTACAAGACAGGACATTTTGTTTACAAATTACTTAAATAATTCTTGTCAACTGATTGCCACTTGCAACCATTTAAAATTTTGAGATTCAAGTTGCAGCCCAATTGTCTGCAGAACATCATCCTGCTGTAAAACCATTTTAACTACTACGAGTCAGGCCTGATAGTTGTAGTTTAATCTGTTTTTGTGTAAATAAATACAATTAAATGAATGAAATGATTTGGTCATGGTTCGGTCCTGAGATAGACTTGGTTTGTTTCTAGTCCACATTTAGTTCTGTAGGTTTAATCTCCAAAGTAATCATGCAGAGTCTGTCCTCCACCCCTCGACATTTGGGCTATATATACTTTGCTCTTCTGTTCACCTTCACCTTGTTCATACGTAACATGTAAACTCCACATACATCACCACACGGTCTGAGGATTGAACTGGCAAACATCTTGATACAGGGCAAAAGTAATATACTCTACACAGATCTTTATAGTATAGGCCTTTAACAGTGCACACAAAACAAACAAACAAAAAAATAATCCACGGAGATTAGGGCTGTAGTCGACTAAAGAAATCCTTGGCCGACTAAAGACCTGCCCTTTCGATCAATTAGTCGACTAAAAGGGGTCGTGGTAAAAATATATCCAAACTTTAAAGTATTTCCATGTATCAAACTCAAATTGCACTCAAAAGACACCAACAGCAGAGGAATTCATGCAAAAGCAACATTTTTTGCTGATAATTACTAGGAAACTGTGCATTTGGACTCCAAAATCTTCAGCTAACTTATGCCATATCTTCTTGTTTTTGCTGTTTTTGTCAAATAAATCCTTTAAATCTAAATAAAATCAGTCGACTAATAACAATGTTGGTCGACTAAGACGCCATCACCCGATTAATTGACCAAACGACTAAAAGATTACAGCCCTAATGGAGATGTTCTTGTTTTGCAAGCAATGTTCCACACTGTGCCCCTAAACGATCTCCATGGACACAAGTAAATATACACATTCATTACGGAGAAATTCTCTTGTTTGATGCTTTTCGGACTTTGGGTCAAATTAAACGATCCTTCATGTACAAAAGAATGTTAGATATTATATTAGAGTTTATACAGTTTTAATTCATTATATTTATGTAATTTATCTACTCTCTTGCACCAATAATATGTAAAAGAGGATGTTTGGTGTCTTTAGAGTCTTCGCAGCTTCGTTAGCCTTATGTTCACATGCTAGTTTTACATTGCCTTTAAAGTCTATATAACAGGTTCTCATGTGTGTCCAATTATGATTTAGTTGGGTGGGAGGGCACCTGTGGTAATTTAGCATCGTCAATCAAGATGCAGTTGGTGAGGAAATTTAGAAAAATAAAAGTTTGCTAAATGCTTTTCCTCCTACGCAACTGTCACCCGGTCAGGTGTGCAGAGTTTGTCCAGCAACCAGAAAAATACAAATTTAAAATGACAAGAAGTAGTGCTGAGTTCTACAACAGAATCCCTCTGTGATGTCATCAAAAAGTGACGGACCATTGAAAAGACAATTTAAATGAAAGTGACACATTATTCTGACAGTTTAAACAGTCATTCAACATATAGAGGTCTTCTCAGGTTTCATTAATTGTCAGTTCATAACTATGGTATAATTTAAATGGATTTTGCTAGGTAACAGTTGTAGAATTATCTATGTCACGTTTGCTGCTCATGTTCAACCAGGAAGTAACGTTTTAAACTTCACAAAAACTGTCAAACTGGGGACAAATTGGCAAAATGTTCAGTAAAATCTTACACATAATCATGTTCATGTGTTTTAGTGAAAGTTGTCGTCTGACCTGTCATATGCCCTTTAATATCTAAATTAACACACCAATAGGTGGAACAACAAAGCTTGACTTCGAAACCGTGTTTGAAATGGAATCCAGAGACCCTCTAATCTTCCCAGTCTTGCAAGTTCCAAAGTAAATTACAAAGTTCTTATTTATCAATCCAAGTGCATGTAAAGCAGGTCTGGGCAAACTTTTTGACTCAAAGGCCACACTGGATGTTTTGCACTTGCCCGGGGGCTGACCATTTACAGTTCGGATGTTAACTACAGTACATACTATTACACACAAACTTAATGCCCAAAATACACAAAAAACTACAACAGAACAGCAAAAATAATTAACTTTATTTATTTTAGTGCCACTGGTCACTCTTTTCAGCCAAAGCATCAAAGTTTGGTGTTATTCTGGTGGTGGCTGTTCTTAAATGAACAACTGGACTCTCAGTCAACTGTAAAATGACAAATGCGCAATACTTTTTATTTTTAATTTTTATCAAATGCCTTGCGGGCCGGATCAAAATGCCAAAAGGGCCTCATGTGGCCTCCGGGCCTTAGGTTGCCCCCTTCTGATGTAAAGAGATGCATTTACTTCTAACATATCAATGACGCGAGTATTTGCTGAACCTCCATCAGGCAAGTTACAAAGTGCACTGTTAACATTTGATTGCATTTGAGTAGTTCTGATCTGTTAAAACCCACCGCATTTCCTTCGACTGTTTCAAGACATTTCTGCCTGTTTTTTAAGATGGAAGAGAATGCATAAATAAACAAAGTGCCTCTTAAAAGCCGCCTCTTCGCCGATGAAATTTGAATGACAATAGCCGACCTCGCCGTGGCTCGACGCGTCCCGGCTCGATCCTTTCATGTCAAAATAAGACGCCGCCTCGTGCCCTCGACGGCGCAGCGGCGGGTTGAGCTCGCTCGACGAGAGGGGGACGTTCGACAGACGGCTCCTCCGCAGACGTGAGACCAAACTGGGTCAAGGTGATGGGCCCGCTGGAGCTCACCATCTGGAGCTCAACTGAACCCAAAAACTCAAAGACAAGCTGCTTCACTTCAGCGCGAAGAGAGAAGAAGACGAGACGACCGGCGAGTAAAGCAACGTGTGACAGACGAAAACGTACTCTGAACGCCTTTGTTTGTTCTCCGCGCGAAGACGAGACAAGGACTGTACAATTTAAGTGAGGGATTTTGTGCTTTTTGTAGTATTTAGTCTTAAACAATAAAACATGCAGATCGTTCTTTGGCATTTTGCTCGTTGTAAACTGCTATTTTGATCTAAATCGGCTTAACAATAGAGACAGGTCCACTCCCTTTGCCGCTGCACTCTAGAAAGCTCCGGATTTTCATTTGTTGTGTTTCTATTGTTGAAAAATGGCTGTGACATTTTTAAACTCAACATGAGCAGTGGGTGGAGATACAGGGCAAAGCTAGCCAAATAAAGACATTTTTCATCGACTAAAAACATGACTTATGCTGGGATAAATCGATAAAAAGAGGCACGATTTGACACTGGTTAAAGCTGTCAAAACTTTGTAGGATTTTGCGTGATTATAACAACATCTATTATTTAAGAGAAGTACAAGTAAACAAAGACTGATTAAAGTGTCCCGTTATGTCCAAATCTTCAGCTCAGACCAGGTCATTTAAAAAAACAGACCTTGTACAGTTTTCTTTTCTAAAAGGTGTGATTTGGTAATATTTTATGTGCACTGAAGAATCTTTTCAACCAAAAAAGTGTGTCGTGACTCAAAAAAGGTTGCGTTCACACAATCGAAACTGGGACTAAACCCGGAACTAAAACCAGATTAGAACAGGACCACAGAAAGGCTAAATTAGGATTAAAACTGGGCTCAAACAGGTCCGAAGACACCCCAAGACACCATCAACCCATTAATCGACTAAACATAGGCCTACAGTCACAACTGAATTTTTTTTGAGCACTCAATCCTCAAATGCAGGACAATACAGACTCAAACACATGAAACAATTGAAATACAACCCTGAGTAAGAATATGGTGTGCAAAAACCGTTAAAGCAAGGTTAAAGACTCATGAAAGTTGATGTTACATATGTCCCCTTTAATACGAGACACAACAGGCAAAACCAATTTATTTTCTTTTTTTGTGTGTGTGTTTTTTTGGTCAGTTTGCTCTTTCAACATCATCGGCTTTCATGTGGAAACAACAAACCTGTCCAATCTGCTCCTAAAGATGTTTTATTATTGCAGTTTATGGAGCGTACCGAAGGATTTGTCGAAAACTAATTCTAATCCTGATTTATTAACGTTTTGAGTTTTAAAAAAAACTGAGGCGAAATTTGAATTTTTAGGCCAATTTTCAGTTCCAGTTTTCCAGTTTACTAAAAACTAAGTAAGAAATCCAAAATCCTCTCTGTACATTTTTTGTAACTGAATAAACCAAGACATTGGCTGGTTCTAGCCATTTTTCAGATTGAAATGTCCCAAATATGTGCAATTTTGGTCGTCCTTACACATAAAATGCCTAATTTCTGATGAAAAACGTGTATTACATGTTTTTTTATTTCAAACTGATATCTTTAAATGTATTTTTTCCTGTTCACCTGCAGTGTCTTGCCTTAAAGACGACTGAAAGACCCGGAAAAAGGGTTGTGTGATTTGGAAAAAAAAGTAGAATCACAATTTTTTCCCTTCTATCGATCATTTTTTCCGTCTTTCTTGACTTCACGAACACAGAAACAGCCTCTAAACCAGCGCCATTTAATACAACAACAGTTTAATTTATTCGTCCAAAGCCTGCGAGAGTGAGAGAGTAATAGTTCCTCCTCATAACCAGAGCGAGTGAACACGTCTCCTACGCCTCGCTCTCCATCATGTAATCAGCTCCACGGGGTCTGTTTGTGCCGCCGCTTCACAAATAACTGCAGGAGCCACCGGTTTACAGGCAACAACGGCTTTCAGCGGGAAAAAAAAAAAGGATCGGCAAACGTAAAGGGCCGCACGCTTAGCTGTTTACGTCCGAGAAACTGTAGAAGTGATCAAACGGCAAACCCACAGCGTGACTTTTGTTTTCCAGCGCGTGGGCGATGTTGACAAAAGTGCATGTCTTCATTTATTCTTTTTTAATTATCCTGATAAAGATGTTAAGCAATAGCAAAGCAAAACATCAGACATCTGCTAAAGGTGTCTTGGTTGAGATAAAAGTTGACATAAAAGTGCAGAATCATACTTCCTTCCCTTCAGTTCTGTATTATTTTCATTTTTAAAGTGTGCATAACAAGTTTTTAAGATTTTCTAGTTTTGACTTTATTCAGTGTATTAATCCCTCTTGTAAATATAAATGATAGTTTTACACCAATCAGGTCGCTGTTTGTGGAGAAAAGTTGAAAAATACATTTGGAAATTACAGGAAGCAAACAAATTGATGACATCACACTAGGAAGACAAAGGTTATGCATCATTTATCTAATTTAATTCATGGGTTAAGGTAATTTTACTTATTTATTTTCTTATTTTAAGATAAATTATCAGAGGATCAGTCAGAAAAACCTTGACACCTGTGAAATATTTTAGCTAATTTGGATTGAAGTTAGAAATAACGTATTGAAACAAGTCAGAAATGGTTTGAAACAAGTGAAATAATCTAGTTCCATCAAATAAATCGTCTCCGCTGATCTTAACGAGTCAAAACGTGTGAAATTAAGATTAATATTTTAAAATCAAGACATTTTAACTCATCTAGAAATTCATTTTTGCAGTGTGATAATATTGAACAAAATAACTCTAGATCACAATGATGTTATTTGCGGAAAGCACTCAACAATCATTGCAGCTGCCAGCAATATGTTAATGTTGTCCGGTGCTCATTTCAATAACAATTTTTCGATTGTGGGTCGTTTTTATTGTCGATACACAGCTGCAGGTGTGAACAGCTCTGACCGAAGCATCTGGGAACACAATGCTGTTGACTTCACACTTTGAGCTTTAACTGTACCAAAACATGACAGCTTTTAATCTGAATATCAATAACATTTGGCGTATCAAAAGGCACAACAAACCTGCGCAACTTGGTATTTCATTTGAACCAGCTCCACCACAAATCACTGGCATCAAGCAGGAAATGTGAGTGAAGTGTCTTGCCCAAGGACACGAGCCTTTCGATGCCAAAGGAGTACGTTTTTTAAATGGTGGTTAATAGAGCTGCACTTAATCAAATCCAATCCAATCGTTTTAAATTGTTAATGATGAGCTCGGGGCTTTTTAATCGAGAATCGAAGCCAATCTTCTGTCAATAAAAGCATATTTTGGAGCAGAGTTCAGACTTAAGAGAAAGAAAGTGTACTGTTTTTTGTGTTAAACGAAATGATTAAAAGTCTGTTTTATTGTGTCCTTAAAATGAGAGTGAAAGCCAAACTAATACAATAGAAGAACTGAAGAAATTGTGATCACATTTTATGCCATCCGTAGTGTTTTTTTTGTTTTGTTTTTAGTAATCAATTGTCAAACGATTATTTTTATTCTACATTAAGACATTTTAAATCAGGGGTGTCCAAACTTTTCCCATCGAGGGCCACATATTGAAATATAGACCAAGCGGAGGGCCACAAATCAATCGTGAAACGTTAAAAAAAGCTGCATTTATCTGATGTTTTAAGCTCCTCCACATCTACATTCAGTCTCAGTGCCTTAATATCAGGTCTGTACTGCACCAAAATGTTAGTTATTTAGGTTAGAATTGTAGAAAATCTGAAATGTGCTGTAAATAGTACTTCTCAGGACAATGTGGGCCAGTTCACCAGGAAGCCTAAGGGCCAAGAAAAATTGGTCTGAGGGTCGCATTTGGCCCCCGGGCCTGAGTTTGGACATGCCTGTTTTAAATACATTATCAACCAAATAAAGCTTGAAATATGGCGACTGAAGGCTTCTAGATAGAGAATATTTATGAATAAAGTGAATTATAGATGCAAAATCAAACATTTTGATTCAATAATTTGACTGAATTCGACTGTGTTCGAATGTAGCTGTATTTGGTTCTTTCTGCTTTTTTACACCGCTGCTGCAGCAAAACAATGCGTTTACGTGATGCATTATTCTTGTGAGACTTCATATTACTTCTCTTTTATCGCTTCACATTAGCTCAGCGCCGTAATATAGCTTTCAACTCTCTGTCAAATCCAAACCTTTTCATTTCGCGGTGTCTCCTTTAGTTTTGAGCCGTGTCTGAAGAACACAGCGTCTCAACAGTTCCACCTCGCACCCCAAACATCACCGTTGATTCATCTTACTTTAGCTGTACGACAAAGATGTCCACTCAACTGGTGCGTTCACTGGATGATAAGAGTGGAGGAATTATGAACCATTTGATCAATTTGACACGCTATGTAATCCTTGAGGGGCAATACCGTTTCCTGCGATCTAAACCGATGACAAAATCTACTCAGACTGTTACGTGTCAGTGGATTAATGTGACGTTTGCGTGATTGTGTCAGTCTGTCCCAGGGCAGCTATGGCTAAAGAAGTATCTGACATCTAGAGTGTGGAGAGTGAATGAATATAGTGCAATGTGAAGTGACACACGTTATGCATTATTTGTGTTCCTGGCCTTTAAACAACGTGTGTATTGAAAAGCACATAACTTCCTGAAGGTGATTTGTTCTCTTTGCAGATGGAACTACAATACAATTCCATGGGGGAAAAAATGCTAACGTAAGCATACAGTTGTGATGAACGTGATTTGAGGCAAAAATGCTCAGAACGAGTGAAGATAGGCGATAATTTATAGATTTAAAAACAGTGTTTCTGCCTGTAACCACAGTTTTTCCATGGCCGATGTTGATACCGATTGTTTAGAATACAGAAAAGCAATGACTGATAAGCTCTGCTGGTATTTTTGTGCCGATACTTTTGGGCCAAAATTTAGGGGCAATATTTAAATTATTTTGCCCAAATTATATAATTTGACCTCACTGCAAACTCCTCCACAAGCCTGCTTCACCACAAACTGGATAAAAGAGTAATGTTGTCCCATTTTGTGCAGTGTCTTAACTTAAGTTTGCACCAAAGTGTTCAAACCAGTGGGCGAGGCTACCGCGCTCAAATTGAGCCGCTGACTGTAGGCTGCCATGTTTGCAATCTGCTGCTGACCTCTAGGGGCCGCTGCGGAAGTAGAATTATTCAATGCAAGTCAATGGGGAGTTAGACGTTTCAAAACCTACTTTAGAGCCTGAGGCTCAAAATACTGCTTTGGTCTCAAACGTTAGCTTACGGCTCTGTGACAACGCTGAGGGGGGTGAATTTTTTTGAACCTGGCTGGTTTAGCCGCTGTGATTTTTTAAAGTTCCTGCATATCTAATGAAGAAGGCGGGCTTTACGCGCCGGAAATGTCAGGGCTCAGCCATACACCTACGAGTGGGCGGTAACCATAGAGACAACGACGGCAGTACGTCAGCAAAAGGCCGCCCCAAAGTCGCCCTCTCCCCGCCTCCCCATCGAGGGGGGAGTGGTGGGGGCTAACCCGCGGCCATTTTGAATTCTCCATGACTGAGCCGCATGATCATGAATGGGGCGGAGCAACAACCGTCTGTCCACTATTTTTATGTCTATGGTTCAAACAAAGCATTTTGTGTTTTCTTTAGACAGCAGGTTGACCCAAACAAAATATTAGCCTCTGCGCCAGATTTAAGACTTAGAGATTTAATAGCTGATATCTGATATACATGTTTTGGGTGAAAATGCATTCTGTCTTCTTTTTAATAACAACTTGTTTGCGCCTCTGTCTTATTAGAAGAAAACCAAAAGTCAATATGCTAAAAAGAGCAAATACCTGTCCGATATATTGACTAACAGTGGATAGGAGTAGGGATGACAAACTTTTAAACAATAGTAATAAAACAAGCGCGACTGAAGCTAAACACAACTCCAGGTATGTTTTTGATGACGGAACAATGTTATAATATCATTTAAAAGCTCAACGAAAAGCTCAAAAGTCAAGTTGTGTGTATAGGCAACCTAGAATCATCAATATTTTGCAATGTGTGTAATCTACTTGATTTTATTTGGTTGTTTTCACGTGTTGAAATCTGCTGATGTCTCTTAGGAGCCAGTATTTTTGTCATTTGTTTTTTAAAAGCTAAATCCACATAGTTTATTTCATCCAGAATCTGTTTGCTACAGTTGACATTTGCCCTGTCCTCATCTCAGTTAAACAGAACACTTCGCTGCACAGACGTTGTCATCTGCGACCCGACCATTCCTCTGCCCCGGAATAAAATATACTGCTCTGCATCCGCCAGCTCGCAAGTGGTATTATAGAAATCCTAAATGCTTTGACCCCCAGCGCTTGGCCTTTCGCTATGATTTACGCTCGGCTGTGGCAGGACGATGGGGGCACATTACTTTTATCAGCTCCAGATCTGCAGCGTTAGCACACAGCGGGACAGTGTGTGTGGGGGGGGGGGCGTCGTAAATCCCCCTTTAAAACAGCAAAGCATTGATCTTACAAACGTGTCGCGCTCTTTACAATAATCAACTGTTTTACCAACGACTGTAAATACACCGGGACAGATTTGGAGATGTAAAGGAGGGCGACTTTAACGTTCATACGGAGCTGAAATAGGAAAGCACAAATCAAACGCCGTTTCTAGTCCCAGGAGCTTTGTGTCTACTTAATTACTGCGGTATTTATGACTATTGAGTAACACATATATCCTTGATAATTACACTTTGTATAATTTTAGAAATGTCAGTTTTATTAGACTTAAAGGCACTGTACCTGATTTTTACTGTTTTGAAATGTGAAAAGCAGCAAAATAAAGTAAAATATGTGTTGGTCCTTCACAGATATATTGTAAAAGCTTCTATTCAGGTGAAAATGAGACCACAGCACTGTCTCTGCATCTGCGTTTTATTCTACGAGAAGCAGCAAGTGCGCCGTTAGCATGCTAATCTTTGTTAGCTTTACCCAGGACGGCAAAACTCGCTCTGGGGTCGTGTAGAGTGCTTATAAACTCGGTGAATATTTAGGGTGCTGGGACTGCATTAGGAAAGTGACTAATACATGTCACTGATTTAAAGACTTAAAAAAAAACTAGTTCTGTTTTTCACTTTCAAAACACTGCAACAGCAAAACAAATATCAAAATTGTAGCTGAGTGGTTACAACAATGATGTTTTGTACAATATGCAAACAAAACGTTATCTATCTTATATTATTTTAAGTGCCGTTTTCTTTCACCTAAGGCAAAAGGTTTTGTTTTGTCTGGAATGTTCCACAGTATGGCATTAAATGTATCTTTTCCATGGGCAGCTGACAATTTTTTTCATTCAGATGCAGCCTAGGTGTTTGTGGGTCAATGCTAATGCTCATGCTAATTTTGAAGCACAATAAAGATAAAAATAAAACAAATTAAAAAAATACTGAAGTAATCTATGTCTAAAAAACAATCAGGTAGTCTTTACTTTACTTTAATTGACTGTTTCTTCATATTTTGTTTTAATAAGTTAGCATTAGCTGTGACGTTTAGCTTAGCCACCTGCTGTTGTGCTTAGAACGATGCGTTTATTCATTCACTCATTCATTCAGTGTTTGTTTTGGGACAAAGTGATGAATGTGTTGGATCCTTCAGGGCCACAGTATCACATTAAAGTTCAGGTCTGTGCCAAAGACAGGAGCCGCTCAGAGCAGATCAGGTTCAGAACGAGCAGCGGCGGCCAAGAGTCTTCACCCGACACCGGCGCGTCACATCAGAGCTGGGAAAACACGCAGGACGATTAATAATCTAGTACAACTGTGATTAGGTTTGCGTTTATGTTTTCAATTCACTTCATACAGTAAGTTCAGGAACGTTAACATTTGGCAGAAGATTGACGAAGAACTTCTAAATTTATTCAAGAAGAACGTGAGGTCTGACTTACACAGGTTAGGGCCTTATATATTTATATTTATTTATTATATTTATCACAAAAAGATGATCTATTTTGTTGTGTTACCTAAATAACTGCAATCTTTGTGATTTAATCACTGGGACAATCATTTTTTAAATCAATTTATTGATTTAAAAAGTCCATGATCAGTCCAGGTTCAACTTCTTTTCTACATCAAAAACACAACACATTATAGGATATTTATATTACAAAACAAAAGAAGAAGAAAAAAACACCAATTTAAATATTGTTCTGCTACTTTTTCTACTTTATCCTTGAAATGAAAAAGAGACGCGTCTGTTTTAGCTCGTTCTACGGCTTAACTCTTTTGGTTGACAAACAAATGTTCTCGTAGCGTACTTTTTGTGGTCTGTTGAACATAATGTACATGATTATATTGTATTTAAGGAGAGACACTGCAGGTGAATAGGAAAACAAAATTTAATTTAAAGGTATACGTTTGAAATGTAAGAAAAAAATGTATCACACATTTTTCATCATGTAATGTTTTCACTTAGAAATAGTGTATTCTTTGTGTAAAAACGGCCTAAATTGTACATATTTGTGACGTTTAAATCTAAAAAATGGACAGAACCAAGATTAAATCTTTTGGTTAATTTTGTACACATGTTTTGTTTTTTTTAATTAAAGATTTTGGATTTTTTTATTGTTCTAATTTAATCAAAACTGTATTGTTTTGAGTAAACTAGATTTGACTGAATATTGTCCAAAAAATTCAAATTTCGCTTCATTTTCTGACTTAAAACATCAATAAATCAGTTTTAGAATAAGATATAAAAAAAAAAAACCTTTACTACTTTAAGACTGATCTTTATGTCTCGAGGGAGAAAAATGCATTTTAAGAAAACGGTCTTTGAAGTTACAATGTCCCAGAGAAATCTATGGATGAAGTGGATTAAATGAAATAATAAAACATATTTAAGAGCAGATTGGACAAGTTTATTGTTTCCACATGAATGTTGATATGTTGAGAGAGAAAACTGACCAAAAACCAAAAATTGAAAACATTTTTGCCTTAAGTGTCTCACCTTGAACATCCAAAACGTGCACTTTTGTTTGATTTTACTGTGTATTATCATCTTCATCCAACTTTTCCATCGCCCGCCGTAACGCTGACATCGTTTGCGCTCTTCATTTCTGGTCAAACCGCTGTGGCTGATCATAAATCACAGCCGAGTATGGATTTAAAGCGTCCCTCTGAGTGGTTTCTTTCCTCTGCAGTGTGGGCTGTCAGTCAGAGCCGTGGCACAGACTCAGAGACAGCGCCGTGTGTCGAGGAGAAAAGCAGCCGTCAGTCTGGGGCCACCCGGGACTCAGCTGCTCTTTCGGCACAAAGCATATTTTAACTCCGCAATTCATTCACTAATTATGACATTTATATCAAAACGCCTCACTCCCTCTTCGTGCACCAGCGACGCAAAACAAGGGAAAAGAAAAAAAAAAAACGGCATTTAAACTCGTCGGGCGAAGTTGGGCTGTGCGAGACTGAGCTCCTGAAGAACAAGGCGCGGTTTAGAGGCCGCGATTTATCGAATGTGTCGTCGTGAAGATATGCGCAATTACACTGACATGTTTAGCGTCTATGCATGGGGTTCAGAACGATGAAAAATTAGGACCGTTGCCATGGCAATTGACTGGGGCTGCACGAGATTGGAAATTATTGCGATATGTGGCTATTAAGATCTGCAATATCGATATTATTGCGATGTTTAAATACACTTCGACTGAAGGGTGAAACTAACGATTAGTTAAGTAGTCAATAGTCAGCGATTATTTCTGTTGTAGATTGAGACTTAGAATAAACGAACATTTTTAACTAAATTAATGTTGAAATATTGTGAATGAAGGCTTTTAGATAAGGAATATTTATGAATATAATGTATAATTGGGGAAAGTCAGAATTGGTCTATTATTTTTTGCCATTTTTCTTTAATAATGTCACCGTCTTTGTTATAAAAGTCTTTAAGTTTGTGTTTTAGAGTCTGTTTAGTCCAAAGAATGATGACATCATCAAAATGCAACTGCTATTATTGTTTATAGTCGACTACATAATTATTCTACTAATTGTTGCAGCTCTATTTTTGATGCAGTAATGTCTGTTATATTAAAATAAAAAAAATAAAAACTACAAAACTTAAGTTAATTTAGTTTGAAAACACTAGATTTTATTCCTGATTTTCCCTTTTCAATGTTTTCATTCTAAAAACAGAACATTTCTATCAGATGAAGACTTTGGTGTGACTGCGTTATCCGTAGTTTGTTGCGATATCGTTATTGCGTCAGACAATATTACAACATCGATACTTTTGCGATATACTGTGCAGCCCTACAACTGACACTTTTAAACAGAATAGTACATATTCTGAATGGGCAAAAGTGCTCAAAATGTTGCGTGTACCACAAAGTTCAAACCCATGAATAGCTTGACCTTAGTGCGCCTTGGGGTTTTCCAAGTGTGCCTTGAGAAAATATCCAATTTAAGTTAACAGATTCACAAATGCAGATGTAACTGACTAATTTACCATTTTGGAGCGTCCTGAGCAACCTCTGCACCAAAAAGAATGCAAAACCATTACTCTTGCCCAATTTAAAGGACCAGACATTATTTGGCTCATTTTATAGCTTTTTAATAACTAAATGGTCTGATTTGGTTCTGTTTTATTAGTAAATGGTGCCGTGGTATCTATTAAACCCCAAAAGTGCTCCTTGGCTCTAAAAAGGTTGAAAAATACTGCTCTAGATCATCTAATTCTATCACTCGCTATAGTTCAGTTTGTTTCCTGGTTTGGACCTGGTTTGATTCTGGGTTGGCACTAGTTTAGTCCTGGTTTGGTTCTGGTTTAGTCCTTGTTTAATTAGGCCTTAGACCTGGTTTAATCCTGGTTCAGTCCTGGTTTAATTCTGATTTGGTCCTGGTTTATGGCTCATCATCATTTGGTGTTAGAATGACATCCACTGGCATCAGAGGGAAAAGCTAGCTTGCTCCGACATGCTAATGTAAGAACGCAGTTGTATTGAATCTGATTTGAGGCAGAATGGTTACTCTAGCAATGATTTATAGACTTTAAAATGGCGTGTGAGAACTCCAGATCTCTACTGTCGCAAATCTGGGGAACTTGAAACCAAATGTTTTTGTGAGGCTCACAACCAAAGAACCTTGTAAACATGATTATTGAAACAAGCGTCAATGACACTAAAAACAACTCCAAGTATGTTTTTGATTATGTTGAAGCTCAAAACAGTAAATTTGACATATGTGTCCTTCAAAGGTGAGAGGAGCCTTCTTTTGACCTTGAAGCTGCAGGTTTGGTAAAAAAAACAAAACAAAACATGTTTTATTTAGCAATTACGTCCTTTCACCTCGTAAACTCTACAATGTCTCACAACTAACAAACCCAAGGATTAATGAAGGCGTCTGAATCAGAATCAGAAGAGTATTAACACCAATTAACTTTTTCCCACAATATAAATGTATAACTCTCCTCTTCTGTCTTGATAAAAAATGAGCAAACTTGGCAATTAACAATTTTAAAGCACAATATTACATTGTTTGAATGGTGAAGTCATCAAACTATAAACAGGCAGCGAAAACCCATGAATATAGGTCAACCAATCCCACTTCTGAAAATCCATTGATTTGATTAAATTACCAATACACACGTTGTTTATGAACTCAAAAGTATTTCGTTCTCACACATTTTATCGCTTCCTCTACGAAACCAGCCAACACAAACTCCCATTCTCTCTAACCGCGTCCCTCCACACTCCGTGATTCTCTGTCAAAATTTTCCGTCAGAGGTTTGACTTCATTTAAATGATTTCATCGCGTACTTTCTCTTGTTCCTGAAAAGTGCCGAGCTCAGCAGCAGTTAGGCAGATAAGGTTATGAAGGGGAGATAACAGCGAGGAGAGCAAAACGCAAGGCCGCCTCTGCACTGGAAAAACTGTGAGCGCATCCAATAGAAAAGTTGCTCTGTATTTAATTAAAGTAAAGAGTAAGTTGAACAAAAAAAGTCAGATTAGGTTGAACAGGTCTGCATGTGATGTGATTATTATTGTGTCTTAAGCCCTTTTTGCATGGGATTAGTTTTACCCAAATGACCCCAGGACTTGTTCTTACGGACTTTATTCTAGAAGTGGTGGATTTGCAAACACATTTAAAGGACAAATATTATGCTAAATTTACTTTTTTGAGCTTTTAACCATGTTCTAACAATGTTCCGTCATCAAAAACACACCTGGAGTTGCATTTAGCTTCATTCACGCTATTTTGATGAATCCTGGTTAGAAAAATCCTCTCCCTTCGACCGTCTTCTGCTGTTTTAAGTCCTTGAATCATCATCAGACTCACTGAGCATTTCTGTCATTAAACACGATCACTTCAACTGCGTCACAGATTAGGACGTGCTGCATTACAAAACATTTGATATATAAATACGTGTAATTGCCTCTGCAGCCAGTAGATGGAGCCACAGCTAAGTTAATATGACGTTTCCCAAACCTGTGATAAAGTTATATTGCTCTTTATATATATTTTTTAAAAAGAAACATTGTAAGTTCTAAAACACAAGATGTCAAAGTAAGTATTTAAAGGCCAATAACAGTAGAAATAAAGTGAGACGTCGTTCTTTTTCTCACGTTTTTGCGATCAGAATGACATCCACGCGATCAGATTTCTTATGACACACCAGTAGCTTCTCTCTTATAATTCGTTCACGCTGACACATCCCCTCGATCCAAGTTTTGCACCAGAAACAGCCAAACTTTCCCAAAAGAGCCTCCGTCCTGCTCGGTCCTTGGTTGCCGCAACAATGGGCTTGTACTTCTGTGGGTCACATCTTTACCGCAGTTTGTTTTGTGTTTTTTGAGGTTTTAATTGCATATCAAAACAATAATTGGATTGGCAAAGGTTCCGTGGCAAACAAATGATATGAATCTAGTTCAGATTGGGACATAAAATGGACGTTAAGACATTCTGAATCGATATAAGCTTCAACACGCTTCAAAACAGTCCAAATCACAGACATGAGCATCACACAGGACTAAAATCACCCGAGGACTCGAGTTTGCCCATAGATAACATTCAAGGGCATTTTTATGGACATTTTTTACAGACATGGACCATTCACACGGGGCGAGAAACACTGACGACGTTTGTAATCTGTACAACTTCCTGTCCGAATAGGGCTTCATCATCAGCTCAGTTTCAGTCGTACCTCGAGAGTTTCTGCCGCTTCCCTCAGAAGTGTCACGAGATGTTGCGGTGTGTTTGATCAGGCGGCTTAAACAGAACTCAGAACATGACAGATTTTTATGTTTTTCTAACTATTACTTCGTTTGGTGGGACGGCGCCTGAGGTGGATCTTTGAAAATCACAGGAAGTAGATCTGAGGAACCTCTCCATCTTTGTCACGAGGAGAACTTGGGATCAAAACGGTGCAAAACATCCACCATTTAGATGCATTAGCCAAAAAAAAGTTAAACAAAAGAGCTGTAGCTATGGTTGCTATATGTTTCTTAAAAAGCAGAAATGTAACGTATGTTTAGTTTCAAACATTAGAAATACAAACATTTACTATTCAAGGTGAGCTACCACAAGACCAGGTCTAATCAGCGACGCATAATTGTATGAAAATAATGTAACATGAAGAGTATATCACTGCAAATAATCAAGTTCTAGATGAGTTAAAATGTCTTGATTTGAGGATATTAATCTGAATTTCAGACGTTTTGACTCGTTAAGATCAGTGGAGACGATTTATTTGATGGAACTAGATTATTTCACTTGTTTCAAACCGTTTCCGACTTGTTTCAAGGCAATATTTCTTATTTCAATCCAAATTATCTGTCAGTGGGTTAAGATTATTTTACTTTACAAATTTACAAATCCAGATCAAAATGATAAATTCAAACCATTTTAACTTTGGATAGATTTACATTTTTTACTGTGATATGTCACCCACTTTGCGTGCGTACCCTCACAAACTGTCCTGCAGGCGCCGCTGGGTTAGTCAAAGACTCAACCAAGTCCCACCCATGAACTCCGAGATCTCCTGCCACAACAATCTCATGAGGTACGAGATTATGCTCACACAAAAAAGGGACAACATTTAAAGTCTAAGGTCGGAGCACACATTTAAAACACAGAGCATAATTATACTAAACATTTTATGAAGCATTCTATGTATTTGTCCCCTGTTTGATAGGTTTGTGAAGCTTATAATGCTACTTCTTGGTTGGACAGCAAATATGACAAATATAATTCCACAACTGTTACCTAGCAACCATTTTGAAAACAAAGGACATAATCCACATAAATTGCACAATAGTTAAGAACTGACAAATAATAATACCTGATAACACCTTTATTTTGTTGAATGATCATTTAAACTGTCAGAAAAATGTGTCGGTTATCTGTAAATTGTCCCTTTATTTTCAATTGTTTGTCGCCTTTTGATGACATCACAGAGGGATTCTGTTTAAGTACTCAGCTCTACTTCCTGTCATTTTATTTTTCTAAATTTCTTCACAGACTGCAACTTCACAGATGTAAAACTGTGATAAATATTTACCACAGGTGCCCTCCCATCAAACTCAGTCATAATTAGACAAACATGGCTGAGTTACACCTCTTGAAGAGCTATAGTCCCAAAGCTCATTTAGAAAAGGGTTGGGATTATCCTGCTGTAGATTTACCGTGTCACTGTCGTAAAGTAGTTTCAATATTATCGTTTATTTTTCCCGTTTCAATATATCAGACTTGAAAAATTGTTATTGTAAATCTATTCCCAGTTATTTGTAGGGCTATAGTCCTTTAGTCGTTTAGTCCAGTGATTCCCAACCAGGGGTACGGGGACCCCAAGGGGTACATGAGCAGTTTTCAGGGGGTACTTGGAATGGTTTCAGGTTTTAAAAGAAGATTAAATGTACTTTATCTGAATTAAAGTTATTAGTTGTACATTTTGCATCTTTTTGGAGTATCTTGGACCATAAATCAAATAGAAAATATATAGATAATAGTAACAATTGACAATATGCGACTACTAAACCCTTTTATTTGCCTGAAACTCAAGTTAAAAGCTCAAAGCTTAGAGGGTACTCTGGACAAAAAAGATTGGGAACCACTGGTTTAGTCGATGAATCAGTCGATGGAACCAACATTTGTGTTAGCCGACTAATTATTTTATTTGCATTTCACAAATGTATGTGGCAAAAACAACAAAAACGAGAAGTGGAGTAAGTCAGCTGGAGATTTTGGAGTGAATCAATATCTAACAAATAAATACACTGTTTACTAGTACTTTTCTGTATAAATTGTTGTTTTTGCATGAACTCCTGTGCAGTTTTAGTTTATTGAGTGCAGTTTGGGTCAGATACACGGAGATACTTCATAGTTTAGATATATTTTTGTTTAGTCGATGGGGCAGCTCTTTAGTCAACCAAGAATTTACCTTTACTCGATTACAGTCTAACTTATTTGACTAAAGTAGGTCTAATCCGAGAGGGCCAGGGCTAAACCAGGTCTAAAGCATCTCTTGTAGTTACTCTTCAGACCAGGCAGCACCGCACACAGCCGAAGCGTCGAGCACATACTGGTCTGCCTTTCGTCGCCTGCGCCTCGCTGTGCTCTGTCCGGCGCCGGTGGAAGGTGAAACGAGGTAAACTGTGGGAGCAAAGAGAGGCACGCGACAGCAACAGTCCAGCGGTGACACGAAACAGAGCCGACCGTCAGCGGACACAGGACCAAGGCACAAATCTTCAGCTGCGTCCGATACTATTGGCTGTGTGTTAGTCAAACACACATGATCCGCTCGGGGGTCACGGACAGCGCGGTCGATACGAGCGACTGTGGAGCGACTGATGTCATCAAAAGGAGACGCAGGAGCCAGAACGCACCGCTACACATGCACAAGGAGGGATTCAACTTCATTTCAACATTTTTGAATAGTTAAGATACATTTTCTTCATGGACCTAGTAGGGTTGGGTGATATGGAGATAAAAATCGAATGTTGAGCCCTGTTACAATCTGCTATATTGTGAAATCGTCGTATTGTGATTCACTGTTTGTCTCTTTAATGCAGCTGTCTGTTCAAACACACTTTTTCTCCTGTTGTTTAGTCTCTGAGCAGATGACTTTATTTACCTCTTACACCTCTTAAGTGCAATAATAATAATAAGTGCACCAAAACGCAACTAAAAGTGACAAAGACTCGCTTAATTACAACAAACACAATGTGACAAAAATGTGACTAAAAGCGACAAAATTATGCTTAAAATGTGAATCTGAATAGATTCAGATTCACAAAACTGGTCAGAAAAATCACAATTACATATTTTTCCTAAATCGTGCAGCTCTGTTAAAGACAATAGAAAAAACAAAGTGAACACAAATCGTGATAAAATCGAAATCATGATCTGGCCCCAAGAAGATCGTGATTATAATTTTTTGCCATATCACCCAGCCCTAGGACCTAGATTATTTTACTTGTTTAAAGGCGTTTTTGACTTTTTTTCAGGTAAATTCTTCTCATTTCAAGCCCAATCGTTAGCCAATCAGGTGAGCATTTTTTACTTATCTCCTTGGCAAATTAATTTTCTCATTTTTAGGTAAATAATTTTATAACCAGGCAGAAATGTCTTGAAACCAGTGAAATTGTGTACGTCACATAAGAAATTAAAGCTTTTCTAGTCAAAACATCTCAAAATAAGATTAATATTCTGCATTCAGCTCATTTTAAGCAATGCTAGATATTGAATTTTTGAACACACAAACAGTCAAACGTAAATAAACAGCAAAAATGTACATCTATCCTCGTTTAAAATGATGCATTTGTGGTGTAAATAGATTCAATAAAAAATAATATTGCTGTCGCGATGATTACTACATCATATCATCATCAATACATCATAACTTTATCCAGTATTTGCAGTCGGGACATTTGTTAAAGATTTGATCCACAGGAGGTCAAATCCTCGATGACACTTCATAGATACTCAAGGAAGCTTATTGCAATCACTTGAATAAAAAATGTTTTAAAAATGAGAAACATCAACATATTTTTATGAGAAACGTTTAATTTTTTTTTAGTAAAATAACTATCGTATTATGTTGTACACTTTTATATCCCTCACACTTACAAAATCCAGCAATATATCATTATTAAGGCCATGTTTAACATTTCAAATAGCTAAAATGCCCAATAAATCACAAATAATTAAATAATGTTCCATTTTACCCCACACATTTTTACCTGATGCTGAAATTTTAGTTCTTTATTGAACTTTGTTTACAAAAGTGTAACATTAATTGTTTGTTTACCCATGCATTTGATATCGCTGCATTTTTACATTTTTTGTGGGAAACGACAGAAAACTCAGCAGCAGAAGGAGGTCATCAATGTGAGCTTCTTAAAGATCATTTTGTCCACTTTTATGTGCAAAAAGAATTACTATATTTTAGAGCAGCACGATTTGGGAAAAATATCTAATTGCAATTTTTCTGATCAGTATTGTGATTTTGTTTAGATTTGCAACTTATTTCATTTTAGTTTTTTACAATAGGATTCTGTTCAAAGTTCACATTTTAAACACAACCAGGAGAATTGACAAAAAGACTGAAATTGACAATTGATAATACAAGACTAACATAGAATAGGTTTGCATGAATCTAAACTACAGGATCAGCAGTTTTTGTGTTGTTTGTGGAGGAAATTATGGCACTTAGCGATTTGCCAATTGCATCCATTAAAATCACAACTTTGATTCATTAAGGATTAATCCTGGAGCCGGACTATATTCATTGGCTTATTGTCTGCAAGTTGCTCGAAAAGAAGCCCAGAAGTGGAAGCACGTGCACCAAAAGAGCCCAGTTTCACGGCTGCAGAACCTGTTTCTAGGCCGGATTTGGACACTGTCAGCGCAGAGACCCGTGTGTGGACAAAGAGCACACGTCGGTTTAACTGCACACACGTCAAAACAGCAAACTCCACCTGGATTTTGTGAAGATCCGCGTTCACATCCATCACTACGTAACGGCGCGTTTAGAATTCAGCGCTTTCATGACTGAGTGAAGCATCCACAGCATCACCCACCGCTTGCATATCATTCAACACATTGGTCACTCGTTTCACAACAAGCCTCCCCCCTTTTTACTGCCGCCCACTCGCTCGCATCACCCCCCTCCTCCCCCCGCTCTCTCCCCTCTCTCTCTCTCTCTCCTTGGACAGCCCCGAGGCAGAATGATTAATTTGTGGCTATTGATTTCTCTTCCTGCGCTCCAAGTATGGTGTGCAGTAGGTAAAGGAGAGAGGGAGGGAGGGAGGGAGGGAGGGAGGGAGAGAGAGAGAGAGCGGGGGTGGTGTGTGTGTGGAGAGAGACGGGGGGGAGGAGAGAGCGAGTGAGAGAGAGAGAGGGAATGGGGGGGGGCACATCCAGTATTCAGCGTAGTGCTTCTCTGCAGTTCTCTAATCTTTAATGTAGGAAAAAAAAGCCAATGGTTGCAGCAGTAGATGCGTCAAACTACCCTCCCTCACCTCCTCCCTCTCTCTCCCTCACCTCCTCCCTCTCTCTCCCTCCCTCGCTTTCGTTCCTTTCCGTTTCCCTCTGTCTTGTTCTTTCCCTCTGCTTTTCTCTCTCCTTTCTCCCTCTTTCCTCTTCCCTCCTATCATTCTTTTTCTCTCTCTCCCTCGCTTTCGTTCCTCTTTCTTTCCCTCTGTCTCCTCCTCTTCCCCTGCTCTTTTCTCCCTCTTTCCTCTTCTCTCCTCTCTCTCTCTCACTCCCTTGCTTTTATTCCTTTGCTCTCTCTTGTCCCATCTATCTCACTCTCTCTTCCCCTGCTCACTCCTCTCCTGCCCTTTCCTCTTTCTTTCTCTCCCTCCCTTCCTGTCTATCCTTCTCTCTATCCCTCCTTTCCCCTGTGCTCTCTCCCTACCCCCTTTTCCTCTCTTTCCCCGCTATATCTTCCTCTTTCCCTCTTCCTCTTCTCCCGATCCTTCTCTCGCTTCCCCTCTTCTCCTCCTCTCACTATGACTTCCCAATTTCTCTCTTCCTCACTTTCATACCTTTCTATTTCTCTCTTTCCTCTTTTATCCTCCTCTCATTCTTTCGCCCTCTCTCCCTCCTGTCCTCTCTCTTCTTCTTTCCCCTTCCCCATCTTTCTCTCGCCTCCTCTCTTCTCCATAGCGTCCCATTCTCTCCCTCTCTCTTTTCTCTACTCTCTCCCTCTCTTCATTGCTTTCTTTCTCGCTCTCTCTCGCTCACTTCTCTTCCCCGCTATTTCTCCCTCTTTCCTCTCACTAACTTCCCACTCTCTCGCTCTCTGTCTTTTTTCCTCGCTCTCATTTGATTTTCTCTTTCTTTCTTCACATCTGTCTCCCTCTTCTCTCTTCCCCTGCTCTCGCTATCTCTCTCTCTCTCCTCACATTTTTTCTTTCTCTCCCTCACCTTCCCTACCTCTATCTTTCTCTCTCCACCTCTGCTCTCTCTCTTCTTCCCTTTTCACCTTCTCTCCCTCTCTTTTTATTTCTTTTCTCTCTCTTATCCTGCTCTATATCTCTCTCCCCTTGCTCTCTCCATCTCTCCTCGTTCTTTCCTCTTCTGTATATTTTTTCTCTTTCCTTCCCTTCCTTTGTTGCTTTCTCTTTCTAGCTTCCTCTTCTCTCTCTCCGTTTTCCTCACCCACTTTTTCCTCTCTTCCTCTCTCCTTTTTTCTCCCTCTCTTTCCCTCTTCTTTTCTTTCTCCCTCTCTCCATAGTTTCTTTCTCTCTGTACCTTTCCCTCCTCTCTTCCTCTCCCCTTCTCATTTCCTCTCTCTATCTTCCCCTTCTCTCGTTCCCTTTGCCCCTCCCCTCATTTCGCTCTCTTCCTCTCCCCTTCTTTCTTCCTCTCTCTTTTCCTCTCTCTATCTTCCCCTTCTCTCGCTCCCTTTTCCTCTCCCCTCCTTTCTCTCTCTTCCCCTCCCCTTCTTGTTTCCTCTCTCTATCTTCCCCTTCTCTCGCTCCCTTTTCCTCTCCCCTCCTTTCTCTCTCATCCCCTCCCCTTCTTGTTTCCTCTCTCTATCTTCCCCTTCTCTCTCTCCCTTTTCCTCTTCCCTCCCTTTTCTCTCTTCCTTTCCTTCTTCTTTCCTCTCTCTATCTTCCCCTTCTCTCTCTCCCTTTTCCTCTTCCCTCCCTTTTCTCTCTTCCTTTCCCTTCTTTCTTCCTCTCTCTCTTTTCCTCTCTCTATCTTCCCCTTCTCTCTCTCCCTTTTCCTCTCCCCTTCTTTCTCTCTCATCTCCTCCCCTTCTTGTTACCTCTCTCTATCTCCCCCTTCTCTCTCTCCCTTTTCCTCTCCCCTCCCTTTTCTCTCTTCCTTTTCCTGGCTCTCTCCCTCCCGCTTTTTCCTCCCCCTCGTATTTGCTCGCTCGCCCGCTCGCTCGGTGGCGATTGGCAATTCACTGAGTGTCCACATGTCATCTCTGGCCCTGCTGCAGCGGTGAGCAGTGAGGCATGCTGGGAGAAAAGAGAGAGAGGGGGGGAGAGAGGGAGGAGGATGAATGTATTCCTGGATCCCGGTGCTACGCCTCTTTCATTACGCAGATGTAAATGTGGTGAATATATGTGGCCCGAGTGTGACAGGAAGCTTGTCTTCATTTGCGAGGAGAACGTTTTGGTTTGGTTTGATCCTGACGGATGTTTTTAAAGGTTAAAGCGGGTTTAAGCCGAGGTACATTGGATATCAGGATAGGCCGAGGTACATCAGGCCTTTGGATATCAGGATAGGCCGAGGTACATCAGGCCTTTGGATGTCAGGATAGGCCGAGGTACATCAGGCCTTTGGATGTCAGGATAGGCCGAGGTACGTCAGGCCTTTGGATGTCAGGATAGGCCGAGGTACGTCAGGCCTTTGGATATCAGGATAGGCCGAGGTACATCAGGCCTTTGGATGTCAGGATAGGCCGAGGTACATCAGGCCTTTGGATATCAGGATAGGCCGAGGTACGTCAGGCCTTTGGATATCAGGATAGGCCGAGGTACATCAGGCCTTTGGATGTCAGGATAGGCCGAGGTACATCAGGCCTTTGGATGTCAGGATAGGCCGAGGTACATCAGGCCTTTGGATATCAGGATAGGCCGAGGTACATCAGGCCTTTGGATGTCAGGATAGGCCGAGGTACATCAGGCCTTTGGATGTCAGGATAGGCCGAGGTACATCAGGCTGTTGGATATCAGGATAGGCCGAGGTACATCAGGCTGTTGGATATCAGGATAGGCCGAGGTACATCAGGCCTTTGGATATCAGGATAGGCCGAGGTACATCAGGCCTTTGGATATCAGGATAGGCCGAGGTACATCAGGCTGTTGGATATCAGGATAGGCCGAGGTACATCAGGCCTTTGGATATCAGGATAGGCCGAGGTACATCAGGCTGTTGGATATCAGGATAGGCCGAGGTACATCAGGCTGTTGGATATCAGGATAGGCCGAGGTACATCAGGCTGTTGGATATCAGGATAGGCCGAGGTACATCAGGCCTTTGGATGTCAGGATAGGCCTAAGTATTCCTACGTATACAGCGCCGAAAGATAATATATATGGAGGAAATTAACCAGTAATTTTCACATACACTTTCCAAAAAAGTAAAAGTTTTGTCAGCTTTGTGTTAATTAAACATTCCAAGATCTATATTTTTTAAATTTGAAATCCAGTTTTGACATTTTTTTAGCTTCAGTGTCATATCTCAGGTCTAATATCAGGTCTCAACCAGGACTAAACCAGGTCTAAAATAAGGACTAAGTCATGTCTTAACCGGGGACTAAATCCAGTCTAATTCAAGGACTAATTCTAGTCTGACCAAGGTCTAAAACAAGAACTAAATCAGGTCTATATCAAGGGTTAAATCAGGTTTAAAACCAAGAACTAAATCAGGTCTTAACCAGGGACTGAATCAGGTACAAATCAGGTCTAATCCAAAACCTAAATCCAGTCTAGCGCTCATGTTATCTTCAGGTCATTTTGACCAGGTGCTTGTGTATTTTATTTTTAATTTAACCTCTATGAAACTGTGGTGGTCCCAAACGTCACTCAACATACAATTTTTGCTAAATTTAAATGTAAATGTATTTATTTATTTTATGATATGAAATTGAGCAATGACCAAAGCTGCATAGTTCAAATGAAGGGTGCACAAGGGATAAAAAAAGGTCTAAACCATGAAATAAAACAGGTCTAAACCAGGACTTAAATCACCTCCAAATCAGATTTAATCGAAGGATTTAATTTGGTCTAAACAAAGGATTAAATCAGGTCTAAAACAAAGTCTAAAGTATTGGTCATAAAGCAAGGACCATTCCCAGACTAATCCAGGACTGAACTGGGACGAGGAAACTGTAAAATAAAAATGTTTTGTTTTGACATTAATAACTAAAAATGTGTTCTAACTTTTTTTTTTTTTTCACATGGAGCATATTTCAAATGACAGTAAACGCATTCATTGATAGCTCGGCACATTTTACAATGGTTTATGGGAAGAAAAGTATTAAAAGCTTTTACACTTGGGACAAACAGTCTCTTAATGTGTATCGTGTCTGTAATGTTTCGATCTGCCCCGTGCATATATCACAGGATGAGCAAAGACAATGGGGACACATCCACAGTTTCCTTGAGTGAATGTAATAAATGAAACGGGAGTCACCTCTGAAGGACGGAGCAGGAGACGGATGAAGGAGAAGACATAAACGGCTGGAGGAAATGCATCAAGCGGAGTGTGTTTGTGTTTGTCGACGAAAACGCACCAGATCCATCTGAGCAGAGCCGCCAGCCGCAGATTCATGCGCGGCTTTTGTCCACACTCAGGCACTTTACGGCACATTATTCACTCGCACGCGACACTCGAGCGCTGCACTTGCACTTGGAAGTGTCTTGCTCAAGGACACGGCGGCACAGAGTCAGCAATTAGTATTTTTTTTCTCGACTATTTCTGTTGTAAATTTGGCATTTTTTCGCCAAGTTAACCCATTTAAGCTTGAAATATGCAAACTGGATTGTTGTTTGAAGAGAATATTTACCAATTAAGAGGATTTCTTTTTCCTTTTTGTCTGTTTTGATTTAATAACGGTGCTGTCTTTTGTGTTAAAATCAGTTAATTACTCCAAAAAATTAAACAATTAATCAATGAATCATGACTAGTTGACATGAAAACATAATGATAGTCATGTTTTGATAATCGTAATAGTTATCTGGACGATACACCGGAGGCCGGAGAAGAGTTTGTGGGAGGGTTTTTAGAGGTGGAGTCTGGGTTTTTAGAGGCGGAGTCTGGGTTTTAAAACACACACAAAACGACCTTTTACAACAAAGACAGTGGCATTATTAAAGAAAAATATCAAAAAGATTATATTATTGCTGATTTGCATGAATAATACACTTGAATTGTAAACATTCTCTGTCTAGATGCCTTCAATTGCCATATTTCAACTTTTAATTAGCAGATAACTTATTTAAAAAGTCTCAAATTGCGATAGAAATAAACATTTGATTGGTCAACTCCTAAAATAATCATTCGTTTCAGCTCTAATGATGATTATTAAAATTTGTCAGTGACCTTTTTCAGTCGTCGATGGGTCTCGATTGTTTGGATTAATCGCTGCAGCCTTTGTTTATTGTAAATATTTTCTCATAGTGGGCATACAGTACTTTCTTATTTGTGACTTCTGTTGTTTTAAAACGGTAAAAGGTGAGTTACGAGCTTTTAAAGGAGACATATTGTACTTTTTTAAAAGATATTTTACTATTGAACTATAACATAAGTAGATTATCGTTTTACATTTTGTTAATTGTAAACAGCAATATTGATCTAAAACGGCATAATAAAGGAAAAAAGGTTAATTTACTTCCTGCAGAACTGATAAGCCCCGCCTCTTCATCGTGACATTTCACCGTAACAAGCAGAAGATTGTTATTTACAGGTTTTTATTTTTGAAAAGTGTCTGCATGATTTTTTAGAACTCTACGTTTAACACTTAGAGTTTTTAATTTTCAAACAGTCACAACTAAGTACAGGGCTGTGGGCGGGGATAGGGGGTGGGTGAAAACAGGCCTTTTTTGAGTGCTCTTTGTTGCAGAAGAAACAGGATTAACTCAAACATCAATGAAAATACAACTTTGACTAAACTTATGAAAACGGAACACTGTTGTAACTAGATGAAAAGCACAATAAAGTTGATTTTTGCATAATATATCTCCTTTAAACTGCTGTATCTTTAGATTCGAGCCATAAACCACCAACTCTGGTTTTAAAAATTTACACCAAGCACATGTATTAGAGCTGCATATGCAATACACTGTGCACTAAATTCAATAAAGTGTAGCTTTCAGACAGTGTTCGATACTGTTTTGACTGTGCAGCCCTGACCTGCTCACATGATGTAATCGACTGCAGCGGCTCATTCACAGCCGCGTTCTGCAACCGATAAGCTGCACAACAGTTAAACTTTCACCTGGGAAAACTGAATAGTCCAATCTGCTCCTAAAGATGTTTTATTATTTCATTAAATCGGCTTCATCCATAGATTTCATTGTAAATTCAATGGCCATTTTCTTCAAATGCGTTTTTCTCCCACAGAGACATAAAGATCAGCCTTAAAGTAGCTCCTACACACAACAAACTTTACACTTTTGTACTTAACAGATTTGTTTTATTATTTATTATTCATTCATTTTCTACCGCTTATTCCCGTTCCAGGGGTCGTGGGTGACTGGATCCTATCCCAGTGACTTTGGGCCTTAGGGAGAACATGCAGACTCCACCCAGCGAGATCGTGTGATGTTGGGGTAAAAATGTGTAAACCCACATGTAACCCATGTACTTGGAACATTTAAACCAGGTTTAAATTTCTGAAAATGCAATTTAGGCAATTGTTGGACATAAAATGGCTTATTTTTTATGCGCAAACATAACAATACATTTATATTTATGTGAGAAAACTACACAAGAAGTTTAAAAGATTTTTTCCTACTCATGACCTAAAGGATCATTTATATATTTACTTATTTTGTGGTTTCAATTATGAGGCCAAAAATGACCAATCAAACCAATAAAAAACAATTAAAAAGCCTCTATTCCACCCGGTACATTTCCCTGCCACAGTCTTGACTTCCCAGCTGCATAAATAAAGCAAGGCACTCTGGGTAAATAAAAGATTCATTTTCACACGTTGTTGGGTCGAGCCGAGTCAACCGTGCGGCCGACGGAAACAGCGCGGGACGCATTAACGACACAAAACGACACCAAAACGGCCGCACCGGTAGCGCCGCCTGCGTCCACCGGGGGCGTTACTTCCAGGTGATTTGAGCGACTCACAGTTTGTCCACAGCGTCTCCCCCACTCTCCCCCGCCGCGCCGCCCGCTACTGCCATCACGAGCGAGAGGGGGATCTGAGCGAGCGCCGGGAGCACATCAAACATTCATGTGGACACCGCGGCTCAGGAACAGGTGAACATGAGGAAGAGGGGGAGGAAGAGGGGGGAGGAAGAGAGGAAGAGGGGCAAGGAAGAGGGGGAAGAAGAGGGGGGAGGACGAGGGGCGAGGAAGAGGAGAGAGGAAGAGGAGCAAGGAAGAGGAGCGAGGAAGAGGGGGAGGATAGGGGGGAGGAAGAGGGGCGAGGAAGAGGAGTGAGGGGCGAGGAATAGGAGCGAGGGGCGAGGAAGAGGGGCGAGGAGGAGGAGTGAGGGGGAGGAGGGGCGAGGAAGAGGAGCAAGGGAGTGGGGCGAGGAAGAGGAGCAAGGGGTGAGGAAGAGGAGCGAGGGGCGAGGAAGAGAGGTAAGGAAGAGAGGGAGGAAAAGGGGGAGGAAGAGGAGCAAGGGGCAAGGAAGAGGAGTGAGGAAGAGGAGGGGCGGAGCCAGGCTTTAGAGCAGCGGCCGTACACCTCTTAGACTTAAAGGGCCCGTGACAGGTTGGACAAATCATTTGACTTAAAGGCAGTTAAGATAAATATATTTAAAATTCTGATAAAATGTTTACCAATTCTACCCCAGTTTAGTAATTTTTTTAGGGTTTTATTTTTACTTCCTGGTTGTAAATGATGACATCACAGTAGGAAATTATCAAGAAACCATCCTGTGCAGTGCACCAAACCTCCTTTAATGTCACAGGTTTTGTTTTTATTTGAAAACGAAAATCACATGTGAACATCTGTTTTTGTTGAATCGATGTTTAAAGGGTCAAAAAAGTAGTTTATTTTGTGTAAATTATACATAATCTTTGTCTCCCCAGTGTGATGTCATCAGTTTGTTTATTTCCTGAAATTTTCAACTGATTTTTCAACTTAACTCCACAAACACCTACCTGATTGGTGTAAAACTATAATTCATACTTACAAGAGGTATTACTACACTGAATAAAGTCAAAATTTGAAAATCATAAGGACCTGTATGTAAGAAAATGTAAGAAAAACATGCACTACAAGTTTTTCATGTTTTCATGTAAAAACAAGTCATTTTATGTGTAAAAGTTGCCAAAATTGCACATATTTGGAACATTCAAATCTGAAAAATGGATAGAGCCAATTTTAAATTTAGAGTTTAAAAAACAGGAATTTTTAATATCTTATTTAGAATCTGAGTAAACTTGATCTAGCGTTGAAATTCAAATTGTGAAATGATCTAATCTCATAGGCTGCAGTTTTTGAAGTGCCTCCACAAACAATTTGTTCAGTTCTATTCTGCTTAAAAACGTCTGACTCTGTCCTTTACATTTGATAAAACATATGACACAAAAACTAAAAGTGACAAACCTGACTAAAAGTGACAAAAACACAACTAATAATGACAAAAACAGCACTACGAGTGTCAAAACGTGACTAAAAGTGCATAAAACGAGACTATGTGACAAAAACGTGACAAAAGGAACAAAGATGCAGTGTAAAGTGACAAAAACGCAACTAATAAGGACAAAAACATGATTAAAAGTGACAAAACAATACAAAAAAATTACAAACCGCGACTACTAGTGACAAAACGCAGCTAACAAAAACTACAAAAACAGTACTAAAAGTGACAAAACACAGCTTAAAGTGACAGAACCGTGACAAAAGGGACAAAAACGTGACTAAACATTACTAAAAATGACAAACTGCAACTATAAGTGACAAACCGCAATTAAAAATGACAAAATGTGACTACAAATGACAAAAACTTGACTTAAAGTGACAAAAACTTGACTAAAAGTGACAAAAACTTGACTAATACTGAAGCGTTGATAAACTGCATTTGTTCATCAGCTCATTTCAGTCTTTTTGTCATTTCTCTTGGCTGTGTTTAAAAAGCAAACTTTAAACACAATCCTATTATTAAAACACACATCACAACGTAACACAGATTTAATATTTTTCGGATTATGTGAGATTTTCATTAAGTACCTCCACTAATGCTGTAATGTTTCCGCCAAAAGATGCCGCGACGAAAAGCCACTTCAAGTCGCATTAATTGCCTCTTATTTGTTATCTTTTTGTTTTATTTTTCCGCGGCACAAACACGGGCCGCGATCACAGAAGCGCATTATCCTCCGACATCTAGCGACGGCAGCGGCTTCATTCACAGCGTTTCCTCCACAATCGGCTGTGATGTGCAGATTAGACACTTATTGTTTTATGTTTTCTTTCCGAATCCACAGCCGCAGCAAAGTCAGCACTTCGTTTTTATCTTCTCTTTGTCTAAAACTTTGAAGAGCTTTCCACCTTGTAATAATGTTGTCTCCTTTAAAAATCACATAAAACATTCCTCTAAACAGACGTGAGCGCAAATGTTATAATCAGAACGCAGGCGACTGAAAACTTTTTATCTTTGTATGATTGAATGTTCAAACGCAAGCAATTTCAATTACAACAAAGTGAAGTTTGTTGATTTTGATGAGAAAGATTAGGCTCAATACTCGATTACCAGACCACAATCATAATTAAAACACTTTTTAGACAATGGACTGTCATTTTGAACACGTAATGATATTTTCTTTATGTTACCATGTTGTTTTTTTTACTAGTTCTGATGAAGATTGAGATCATTCTAAAACTGCAGGAAAGGTCAAAGTTGTAGTGTTTTTTTCTTCGTTGCTCGTTCAAGTGAGTGTTTTGTTTTGACTCTAGTTTTATTGTCGATTATGATCTGATTTTTGATACTTTTGACGTCTTTGGTCTCAGCAAATGTCAGCCTCAGCATCTTGAGTTTGATTCCCAACTTTGATCGCTCTCTGCTCTTCATCCAAGTCATACAACTTACTGTCCACTCCATATAGGCCAAGGAAAAAAAAGACAGAAAAGAAATCTTGAAAGAAGTTAAAATGCATTTTGAACCACTCACAGTTAAGATATTCACGTACATGTGCCCTCTTCGTTGCGTTCGTTTGGCACATTTGGTGAAAGAGCAATTTAGTTTTTCATATCACGATAAAAATATATATTTTTTTTTCATTAATTGTATGTCGAGGCATGTTGTGACACCCATGAATGTTTCGTAGTGATGAAATAAAAAATCTAGATATGGTCCAAATGACCTGACGACAGCGTGAGAGCTAAATATGTTATAAATGTATAAATTCTTAAACCGTTTATAAGACATAAATATGCACTAATTAAAGATGTAAAGACGTCATTTTGTGGATTTCCTGCAGCAGTTATCGTGTTTAGAGGCAGAAATGCTCAGAACGAGTTTAGCAATGATTTAAGGACTAAAAACAGCGGAAGATTCTCTAATAAGTGATGTAGATGATCTGAAAATACGTCAGAAAATCCTGGAAGTTCAGCAGGAAGTGTGTTTGACGCTCGAAGGGGGAGGATTTTCAAAAAACATTCCTCAAAACAGCGTGAATGCAACTGAACACCACTCCAGGTGTGTTTTCAATGACGTAACATTGTTAGAACATGATTTAAAGCTCAAAAAAGTCACTGTAGCAGAATCTGTGTCCCTTAAAGTCCAGTAACGATACAAATGCCGCTTTTATCACTAACCGCCTAGATTATTGTAATGCACTTTATGTTGGTCTTAACCAAACATCTCTTGCACGGCTGCAACTTGTACAGAATGCGGCCGCTCGCCTCTTGACCGGAACCAAAAAGCGAAATCATATCACGCCTGTTTTAAAGTCCTTGCACTGGCTCCCTGTCTCTTATCGCATTGATTTTAAAATCCTTTTATTTGTTTTTAAATGTCTTCATGGACTTGCTCCTCAGTATCTGTCAGACCTGGTTCAGCCCTACGCCCCTGTGCGCTCACTCAGGTCAGCAGATCACTCCTTATTAGTCGTCCCAAAATCAAGGAGGAAACTTAGAGGGGATCGCTCCTTCTCTGTCGCGGGTCCAAAACTATGGAAGGCGCTGCCCCTGCACCTTAGACAGGCAGAGTCACTATCCGTCTTCAAGTCGGCTCTAAAGACTTACCTTTTCTCTTTAGCTTTTCATTGATGTGTTGACTTTTATAGTGTACAGTGTGTATTTTTGTATCTGTGTCTATTTATTGTGTTTTACTAATATTGTTTGTGTACTACACTCTGGTCAACTGTGTTGTTTTTAAAGTGCAATAGAAATAAAGTTGGATTGAATTGGATTGAAATAACGCATAATCTTTGTCCTTTGAACAGATCACAAATGAACCCCGGCCGTCTCAGACCCATAGCCTGTTAGCATTAGCGCTGGTGAATAATGGCGCGTCGGTCCTCCGCAGACACCGGGTTTACATCATATCCAGTTAGCGGCACATTCATCGTGCCTCCTTCAGGTGGAGCGCGGCGGTCTCTCCATCACGGCCGACAGGTGAGTGATAGAGCCAGCAGCGCCGCGGGCCACGCTCACTCCACACACCCGGCACAGCAGCGCTTTGTCTGCAGATTTATGAAACGCACCGCCGCCATTCATACAATAAGCAAGTGTGTCTCTATCGGGAGGGAAACACACACGGAGGACTGTACGTGTGCTCTGAATGTGTGGAGTCTAGTGGCAAAAACGAGAACACGGGGCTTATTTTCATGTTTTCAGTCAAACTATTACTTTTTAAATGCATTATCAATCAAAGAAAAGTTGAAATGTGGTTCTAGATAAAGAATTCTTACAAATAAAGTGCGTTATTGATGAAAATTAGAAATGGTTGATTCTTTTTTTGACATTTAAGTTTAATATTCCATCTGTCTTTGATATTAAACATCTTTGGGCATGTGTTTTCAAGTCTGTTATGGTTGTTTTAATAGTCGACAAGTCACATTAGATTAATCGTGGCAGCCCTAAAGAATAGATAGTAATACAAAAGGTAGTAAAACTGGCATTAACTCATTTTTTCCCGTGTTGATAAGTCACTGTGAAAGAAAGAAAGAAAGAAAGAAAGAAAGGGTGAGAGAAAGAAAGAGAGAGAGTGGGGGTGAGAGAAAAAAGAGAGATAAAGAGAAAGAAAAAGAGAGCCGGAGAGAGAGGGGGAAGGAAAGGGAGACAAAGAAAGTAAGAAAGACAGAGAGGAATAGACGATAAAGAGAGAGAGAGAGAGAGATAGAGAGAGAGAACTAGAGAGAGCACGAGGAAGAGAGAAAGAAAGAGCGATAGAGAGAAGGGGAAAAAGACGAATAGATAGATAGAATAAAGAGAGAGAGAAAGAGAGGAATAGAGAGAACATATGGCTTATGGAACAGAAAGAACACCCAGTTCATGCATTGTTCCTGCACTTCTCAGCTGGTCCAGGAGCCACAGCTGCCCTCGGACACACTGAAGGAGGCTCCGCTGTCGTATCGGCCTTGAAGCTCCAGTACAGGGCAGGCCGATATTTTATTTGTGCCAGAAACCTGAGCAGAGAACTCTTAAGTGCAGCATTAACTTTAAGCCATAAGAAGAAAGACCTGCACAACAACAACAACAACTGCTGCTTTGTAACTGACAGCTTTGTGGAGCAGTGACCTCTAACAGAACTTATAGTTAACACGTGTCATATCATTTGGAGAAAGTGGTAAAATATCAGTCCTAAATATCAGCCACAAAATATCAGATGAGTTTGCTGACTGTGTACTGCTCTGGAATTATGAGGCACTGCAGGTGAATAGGAAAAAATCTTAAATTTAAAGATATCAATTTGAAACGTCTTCTGTAGTTTATTAATATAAATGTAAGAAAAAAATGTATTACACGTTTTTCATCATGTAATATTTTCAAATGGAAATAAGGCATTTTGTCTAAAAATGGCCAAAAATATACACATTTGGAACATATAAACCTGAACAGAACCAGGTTTAAATTTCTTGGTTCATTTTGTCACATATTAGTTACAAAAATTACAGAAGTGATTTTGGATAACTTATTGAATTTTTAAGTAAACTAGATTTTACTGAAAATTGTCCTAAAAATGTAAATTTCGCCTTATTTTTTTACTTTTAACTCCAATAAATCAAGACATTTTTCTCAGACATAACCACTCTGCCGCCATATCACCCTCACGCCATCTCCCCCTCTCGTTCCCATCATGCATCTCTCCCTCCCTGACTTGAGCAGTTGCGCTGGGCCTGAACACAACTGTTTGTTTTCCCAACAGCGACAGTGGGTCTGCCAGCCTCAGTCAACAGAGCCATCTGAGCTGCTCCTGCGACAGAAACTGCACACGATTAACTGAACTGCACGGATGCTCACTGCATTTACACACAATTAACTGCACCGGGTTTTACAGGACGCTCACTGCATTTACACACGATTAACTGCACCGGGTTTTACAGGACGCTCACTGCATTTACACACGACTAACTGCACCGGGTTTTACAGGACGCTCACTGCATTTACACACGATTAACTGAACTGCACCAAGTTTTACAGGACGCTCACTGCATTTACACACAATTAACTGAACTGCACCGTGTTTTACAGGACGCTCACTGCATTTACACACGACTAACTGAACTGCACCGGGTTTTACAGGACGCTCACTGCATTTACACACGATTAACTGCAGATGGAAATTAGCTTGCATAGCTATAATCTGGTGCAATCATCTTTGCCCTCGAGCATAATGTCATTGTACATGGTCCTCTTCAAATAAATAAATAAATAAATAAACTGAACTGCACCGAAGTTTTACAGGACGCCACTGCATTTACTACCACGACTAACTGCACCGGGTTTTACAGGACGCTCACTGCATTTACACACGATTAACTGAATTGCACCGAGTTTTACAGGACGCTCACTGCATTTACACACGATTAACTGAACTGCACCGGGTTTAACAGGACGCTCACTGCATTTACACACGATTAACTGCACCGGGTTTTACAGGACGCTCACTGCATTTACACACGATTAACTGCACTGAGTTTTACAGGACGCTCACTGCATTTACACACGATTAACTGAACTGCACCGGGTTTTACAGGACGCTCACTGCATTTACACACGATTAACTGAACTGCACCAGGTTTTACAGGACGCCACTGCATTTTACAATACGCATTAACTGCACTGCACCAGGTTTTACAGGACGCTCACTGCATTTACACGATTAACTGAACTGCACCGGGTTTTACAGGACGCTCACTGCATTTACACACCGATTAACTGAACTGCACTGAGTTTTATAGGACGCCACTGCATTTACACGACTAACTGAACTGCACCAGGTTTTACAGGACGCTCACTGCATTTACAATACCCACTAACTGCACTGAGTTTTACAGGACGCCACTGCATTTACACACGACTAACTGAACTGCACTGAGTTTTACAGGACGCCACTGCATTTACAATACCACTAACTGAACTGCACCAGGTTTTACAGGACGCTCACTGCATTTACACACCAATAACTAACTGCACCGAGTTTTACAGGACGCCACTCACTGCATTTACAATTAACTGAACTGCACCGGTTTTACAGGACGCTCACTGCATTTACAACGACTAACTGCACCGGGTTTTACAGGACGCTCACTGCATTTACACGATTAACTGAACTGCACCAAGTTTTACAGGACGCTCACTGCATTTACACACAATTAACTGAACTGCACCGGTTTTACAGGACGCCACTGCATTTACACACGACTAACTGAACTGCACCGGGTTTTACAGGACGCTCACTGCATTTACACACACAATTAACTGAACTGCACCGGGTTTTACAGGACGCTCACTGCATTTACACACGACTAACTGCACTGTGTTTTACAGGACGCTCACTGCATTTACACACGACTAACTGAACTGCACCGGGTTTTACAGGACGCTCACTGCATTTACACACGATTAACTGAACTGCACCAAGTTTTACAGGACGCTCACTGCATTTACACAATTAACTGAACTGCACCGTGTTTTACAGGACGCTCACTGCATTTACACACGACTAACTGAACTGCACCGGGTTTTACAGGACGCTCACTGCATTTACACACGATTAACTGAACTGCACCAGGTTTTACAGGACGCCACTGCATTTACACACGACTAACTGCACCGAGTTTTACAGGACGCTCACTGCATTTACACACGATTAACTGAACTGCACCAAGTTTTACAGGACGCTCACTGCATTTACACACAATTAACTGAACTGCACCGTGTTTTACAGGACGCTCACTGCATTTACACAAGACTAACTGAACTGCACCGGGTTTTACAGGACGCTCACTGCATTTACACACGATTAACTGCAGATGGAAATTAGCTTGCATAGCTATAATCTGGTGCAATCATCTTTGCCCTCGAGCATAATGTCATTGTACATGGTCCTCTTCAAATAAATAAATAAATAAATAAAACTGAACTGCACCGAGTTTTACAGGAAGCTCACTGCATTTACAATACACTAACTGCACCGGGTTTTACAGGACGCTCACTGCATTTACACACGATTAACTGAATTGCACCGAGTTTTACAGGACGCTCACTGCATTTACACACGATTAACTGAACTGCACCGGGTTTAACAGGACGCTCACTGCATTTACACACGATTAACTGCACCGGGTTTTACAGGACGCTCACTGCATTTACACACGACTAACTGAACTGCACCGGGTTTTACAGGACGCTCACTGCATTTACACACGATTAACTGAACTGCACCGGGTTTTACAGGACGCTCACTGCATTTACACACGATTAACTGAACTGCACCGGGTTTTACAGGACGCTCACTGCATTTACACACGTACCCATTAACTGAACTGCACCGGTTTTAACAGGACGCCACTGCATTTACACACCCATTAACTGAACTGCACCGGTTTTTACAGGACGCTCACTGCATTTACACACGATTAACTGAACTGCACCAGGTTTTACAGGACGCTCACTGCATTTACACACGACTAACTGCACTGTGTTTTACAGGACGCTCACTGCATTTACACACGACTAACTGCACTGAGTTTTACATGACGCGCACTGCATTTCCACACCATTAACTGAACTGCACTGAGTTTTATAGGACGCTCACTGCATTTACACACGAATAACTGAACTGCACCATGTTTTACAGGACGCCACTGCATTTACAATACCACTAACTGCACCGAGTTTTACAGGACACTCCACTGCATTTACACACGATTAACTGCACCGGGTTTTACAGGACGCTCACTGCATTTACACACGACTAACTGCACCGAGTTTTACAGGACGCTCACTGCATTTACACACGATTAACTGAACTGCACCGGGTTTTACAGGACGCTCACTGCATTTACACACGACTAACTGCACCGGGTTTTACAGGACGCTCACTGCATTTACACACGATTAACTGAACTGCACCAAGTTTTACAGGACGCTCACTGCATTTACACACAATTAACTGAACTGCACCGTGTTTTACAGGACGCTCACTGCATTTACACACGACTAACTGAACTGCACCGGGTTTTACAGGACGCTCACTGCATTTACACACGATTAACTACAGATGGAAATTAGCTTGCATAGCTATAATCTGGTGCAATCATCTTTGCCCTTGAGCATAATGTCATTGTACATGGTCCTGTTCAAATAAATAAATAAATAAATAAAACTGAACTGCACCGAGTTTTACAGGACGCTCACTGCATTTACACACGACTAACTGCACCGGTTTTACAGGACGCCACTGCATTTACACACGATTAACTGAACTGCACCGGTTTTACAGGACGCTCACCTGCATTTACACGATTAACTGCACCGTGTTTTACAGGACGCTCACTGCATTTACACACGATTAACTGAACTGCACCGGGTTTTACAGGACGCTCACTGCATTTACACACGATTAACTGAACTGCACCAGGTTTTACAGGACGCTCACTGCATTTACACACGATTAACTACTGCACTGCTCACTGTTAACTGAACTGCACCTTGTTTTACAGGACGCTCACTGCATTTACACACGACTAACTGCACTGAGTTTTACAGGACGCTCACTGCATTTACACACGACTAACTGAACTGCACTGAGTTTTATAGGACGCTCACTGCATTTACACACGACTAACTGAACTGCACCAGGTTTTACAGGACGCTCACTGCATTTACACATGACTAACTGCACCGAGTTTTACAGGACACTCCACTGCATTTACACACTAATAACTGCACTGAGTTTTACAGGACGCTCACTGCATTTACACGACTAACTGAACTGCACCGGGTTTTACAGGACGCTCACCTGCATTTGCACACACGACCAACTGAACTGCACCTGGTTTTACAGGACACTCCACTGCATTTACACACGACAACTGCACCGAAGTTTTACAGGACACTCCACCGGTTTCACAGGACGCCACTGCATTTACACTAGTACCCACTAACTGCACCGGTTTTACAGGACGCCACTGCATTTACACACAATTAACTGAACTGCACCGGTTTTACAGGACGCCACTGCATTTACACACGACTAACTGAACTGCACCGGGTTTTACAGGACGCTCACTGCATTTACACACGATTAACTGAACTGCACCAAGTTTTACAGGACGCTCACTGCATTTACACACAATTAACTGAACTGCACCGTGTTTTACAGGACGCCACTGCATTTACAATACCCACTAACTGAACTGCACCGGGTTTTACAGGACGCTCACCGCATTTACAATACCCATTAACTACAGATGGAAATTAGCTTGCATAGCTATAATCTGGTGCAATCATCTTTGCCCTTGAGCATAATGTCATTGTACATGGTCCTGTTCAAATAAATAAATAAATAAATAAAACTGAACTGCACCGAGTTTTACAGGACGCTCACTGCATTTACACACGACTAACTGCACCGGGTTTTACAGGACGCTCACTGCATTTACACACGATTAACTGAACTGCACCGGGTTTTACAGGACGCTCACTGCATTTACACACGATTAACTGAACTGCACCGGGTTTTACAGGACGCTCACTGCATTTACACACGATTAACTGAACTGCACCAGGTTTTACAGGACGCTCACTGCATTTACACACGACTAACTGCACTGTGTTTTACAGGACGCTCACTGCATTTACACACACGATGAACTGCACTGAGTTTTACAGGACGCTCACTGCATTTACACACGACTAACTGAACTGCACTGAGTTTTATAGGACGCTCACTGCATTTACACACGACTAACTGAACTGCACCAGGTTTTACAGGACGCTCACTGCATTTACACATGACTAACTGCACCGAGTTTTACAGGACACTCCACTGCATTTACACACGATTAACTGCACCGGGTTTTACAGGACGCTCACTGCATTTACAATACCCACTAACTAACTTCACAGAGTTTTACAGGACACTCCACTGCATTTACACACGATTAACTGAACTGCACCGGGTTTTACAGGACGCTCACTGCATTTACACACGACTAACTGCACCGGGTTTTACAGGACGCTCACTGCATTTACACACGATTAACTGAACTGCACCAAGTTTTACAGGACGCTCACTGCATTTACACACAATTAACTGAACTGCACCGTGTTTTACAGGACGCTCACTGCATTTACACACGACTAACTGAACTGCACCGGGTTTTACAGGACGCTCACTGCATTTACACACGATTAACTACAGATGGAAAT
Source organism: Rhinogobius similis (assembly GCA_019453435.1). Lineage (NCBI taxonomy): Eukaryota > Metazoa > Chordata > Actinopteri > Gobiiformes > Gobiidae > Rhinogobius > Rhinogobius similis. Next base: position 11,369,200 of record CM033631.1, read on the forward strand.
TAGCTTGCATAGCTATAATCTGGTGCAATCATCTTTGCCCTTGAGCATAATGTCATTGTACATGGTCCTGTTCAAATAAATAAATAAATAAATAAAACTGAACTGCACCGAGTTTTACAGGACGCTCACTGCATTTACACACGACTAACTGCACCGGGTTTTACAGGACGCTCACTGCATTTACACACGATTAACTGCACCGGGTTTTACAGGACGCTCACTGCATTTACACACTAACTGAACTGCACCGGTTTTACAGGACGCCACTGCATTTACACACGATTAACTGAACTGCACCGGTTTTACAGGACGCTCACTGCATTTACACACGACTAACTGCACCGGGTTTTGGGGACGCTCACTGCATTTACACCACGATTAACTGAACTGCACCACGTTTTACAGGACGCTCACTGCATTTACACAATAATAACTGAACTGCACCGTGTTTTACAGGACGCTCACTGCATTTACACACGACTAACTGAACTGCACCGGGTTTTACAGGACGCTCACTGCATTTACACACGATTAACTGCAGATGGAAATTAGCTTGCATAGCTATAATCTGGTGCAATCATCTTTGCCCTTGAGCATAATGTCATTGTACATGGTCCTGTTCAAATAAATAAATAAATAAATAAAACTGAACTGCACCGAGTTTTACAGGACGCTCACTGCATTTACACACGACTAACTGCACCGGGTTTTACAGGACGCTCACTGCATTTACACACAATTAACTGAACTGCACCGTGTTTTACAGGACGCTCACTGCATTTACACACACGACTAACTGCACTGAGTTTACAGGGACGCTCACTGCATTTACACGACTAACTGAACTGCACTGAGTTTTATAGGGACGCTCACTGCATTTACACACATTCACTGAACTGCACCTGGTTTTACAGGACGCTCACTGCATTTACACCCGTCTAACTGCACCTGTGTTTTACAGGACGCTCACTGCATTTACACACGACTAACTGAACTGAGGTTTTACAGGGCGCTCACTGCATTTACACATAACTGAACTGCACTGAGTTTTATAGGACGCTCACTGCATTTACACTACGACTAACTGAACTGCACCAGGTTTTACAGGACGCTCACTGCATTTACACACGACTAACTGCACCGGGTTTACAGGACACTCACTGCATTTACACACCCATTAACTGCACCGGTTTTACAGGACGCTCACTGCATTTACACACGACTAACTGAATTTACAGGGCTCACTGCATTTACACGATTAACTGAACTGCACCGGTTTTACAGGGGCGCTCACTGCATTTACACGACTAACTGCACGGGTTTTACAGGACGCTCACTGCATTTACACACGATTAACTGAACTGCACCAGGTTTTACAGGACGCTCACTGCATTTACACACAATTAACTGAACTGCACCGTGTTTTACAGGACGCTCACTGCATTTACACAAGACTAACTGAACTGCACCGGTTTTACAGGACGCCACTGCATTTACACGATTAACTGCAGATGGAAATTAGCTTGCATAGCTATAATCTGGTGCAATCATCTTTGCCCTTGAGCATAATGTCATTGTACATGGTCCTGTTCAAATAAATAAATAAATAAATAAAACTGAACTGCACCGAGTTTTACAGGACGCTCACTGCATTTACACACGACTAACTGCACCGGGTTTTACAGGACGCTCACTGCATTTACACACGATTAACTGAACTGCACTGTGTTTTACAGGACGCTCACTGCATTTACACACGACTAACTGCACTGAGTTTTACAGGACGCTCACTGCATTTACACACGACTAACTGAACTGCACTGAGTTTTCTAGGACGCTCACTGCATTTACACACGATTAACTGAACTGCACCAGGTTTTACAGGACGCTCACTGCATTTACACACGACTAACTGCACTGTGTTTTACAGGACGCTCACTGCATTTACACACGACTAACTGCACTGAGTTTTACAGGACGCTCACTGCATTTACACACGACTAACTGAACTGCACTGAGTTTTATAGGACGCTCACTGCATTTACACACGACTAACTGAACTGCACCAGGTTTTACAGGACGCTCACTGCATTTACACATGACTAACTGCACCGAGTTTTACAGGACACTCCACTGCATTTACACACGATTAACTGCACCGGGTTTTACAGGACGCTCACTGCATTTACACACGACTAACTGCACCGAGTTTTACAGGACGCTCACTGCATTTACACTAGATTAACTGAACTGCTACGTGTTTTACAGGACGCTCACTGCATTTACACACCCACTAACTGCACTGGGTTTTACAGGACGCTTACTGCTTTTACTCTCGATTAACTGAACTGCACCAAGTTTTACAGGACGCTCACTGCATTTACACACAATTAACTGAACTGCACCGTGTTTTACAGGACGCTCACTGCATTTACACACGACTAACTGAACTGCACCGGGTTTTACAGGACGCTCACTGCATTTACACACGATTAACTACACATGGAAATTAGCTTGCATAGCTATAATCTGGTGCAATCATCTTTGCCCTTGAGCATAATGTCATTGTACATGGTCCTCTTCAAATAAATAAATAAATAAATAAAACTGAACTGCACCGAGTTTTACAGGACGCTCACTGCATTTACACACGACTAACTGCACCGGGTTTTACAGGACGCTCACTGCATTTACACATGATTAACTGCAGATGGAAATTAGCTTGCATAGCTATAATCTGGTGCAATCATCTTTGCCCTCGAGCATAATGTCATTGTACATGGTCCTCTTCAAATAAATAAATAAATAAATAAAACTGAACTGCACCGAGTTTTACAGGACGCTCACTGCATTTACACACGACTAACTGCACCGGGTTTTACAGGACGCTCACTGCATTTACACACGATTAACTGAATTGCACCGAGTTTTACAGGACGCTCACTGCATTTACACACGATTAACTGAACTGCACCGGGTTTAACAGGACGCTCACTGCATTTACACACGATTAACTGCACCGGGTTTTACAGGACGCTCACTGCATTTACACACGATTAACTGCACTGAGTTTTACAGGACGCTCACTGCATTTACACACGATTAACTGAACTGCACCGGGTTTTACAGGACGCTCACTGCATTTACACACGATTAACTGAACTGCACCGGGTTTTACAGGACGCTCACTGCATTTACACACGATTAACTGAACTGCACCGGGTTTTACAGGACGCTCACTGCATTTACACACGATTAACTGAACTGCACCAGGTTTTACAGGACGCTCACTGCATTTACACACGACTAACTGCACTGTGTTTTACAGGACGCTCACTGCATTTACACACGACTAACTGCACTGAGTTTTACAGGACGCTCACTGCATTTACACACGACTAACTGAACTGCACTGAGTTTTATAGGACGCTCACTGCATTTACACACGACTAACTGAACTGCACCAGGTTTTACAGGACGCTCACTGCATTTACACACGACTAACTGCACCGAGTTTTACAGGACGCTCACTGCATTTACACACGATTAACTGAACTGCACCGGGTTTTACAGGACGCTCACTGCATTTACACACAATTAACTGAACTGCACCGGGTTTTACAGGACGCTCACTGCATTTACACGACTAACTGCACCGGGTTTTACAGGACGCTCACTGCATTTACAATACCGATTAACTGAACTGCACCAAGTTTTACAGGACGCTCACTGCATTTACACACAATTAACTGAACTGCACCGTGTTTTACAGGACGCTCACTGCATTTACACACGACTAACTGAACTGCACCGGGTTTTACAGGACGCTCACTGCATTTACACACGATTAACTGAACTGCACCGGGTTTTACAGGACGCTCACTGCATTTACACACGACTAACTGCACCGGGTTTTACAGGACGCTCACTGCATTTACACACGATTAACTGAACTGCACCAAGTTTTACAGGACGCTCACTGCATTTACACACAATTAACTGAACTGCACCGTGTTTTACAGGACGCTCACTGCATTTACACAAGACTAACTGAACTGCACCGGGTTTTACAGGACGCTCACTGCATTTACACACGATTAACTGCAGATGGAAATTAGCTTGCATAGCTATAATCTGGTGCAATCATCTTTGCCCTCGAGCATAATGTCATTGTACATGGTCCTCTTCAAATAAATAAATAAATAAATAAAACTGAACTGCACCGAGTTTTACAGGACGCTCACTGCATTTACACACGACTAACTGCACCGGGTTTTACAGGACGCTCACTGCATTTACACACGATTAACTGAATTGCACCGAGTTTTACAGGACGCTCACTGCATTTACACACGATTAACTGAACTGCACCGGGTTTAACAGGACGCTCACTGCATTTACACACGATTAACTGCACCGGGTTTTACAGGACGCTCACTGCATTTACAATACCCACTAACTGAACTGCACCGGGTTTTACAGGACGCCACTGCATTTACACACCCATTAACTGAACTGCACCGGGTTTTACAGGACGCTCACTGCATTTACACACGATTAACTGAACTGCACCGGGTTTTACAGGACGCTCACTGCATTTACACACGATTAACTGAACTGCACCGGGTTTTACAGGACGCTCACTGCATTTACAATCGATTATCTGAACTGCACCGGGTTTTACAGGACGCTCACTGCATTTACACACGATTAACTGAACTGCACCAGGTTTTACAGGACGCCACTGCATTTACACACACGACTAACTGCACTGTGTTTTACAGGACGCCACTGCATTTACACACGACTAACTGCACTGAGTTTTACAGGACGCTCACTGCATTTACAATACCCACTAACTGAACTGCACTGAGTTTTATAGGACGCTCACTGCATTTACACACGACTAACTGAACTGCACCAGGTTTTACAGGACGCTCACTGCATTTACACAAGACTAACTGCACCGAGTTTTACAGGACACTCCACTGCATTTACACACGATTAACTGCACAGGGTTTTAGAGGACGCTCACTGCATTTACACACCCATTAACTGCACCGAAGTTTTACAGGACGCTCACTGCATTTACACACGATTAACTGAACTGCACCGGGTTTTACAGGACGCTCACTGCATTTACACACGACTAACTGCACCGGGTTTTACAGGACGCTCACTGCATTTACACACGATTAACTGAACTGCACCAAGTTTTACAGGACGCTCACTGCATTTACACACAATTAACTGAACTGCACCGTGTTTTACAGGACGCTCACTGCATTTACACACGACTAACTGAACTGCACCGGGTTTTACAGGACGCTCACTGCATTTACACACGATTAACTACAGATGGAAATTAGCTTGCATAGCTATAATCTGGTGCAATCATCTTTGCCCTTGAGCATAATGTCATTGTACATGGTCCTGTTCAAATAAATAAATAAATAAATAAAACTGAACTGCACCGAGTTTTACAGGACGCTCACTGCATTTACACACGACTAACTGCACCGGGTTTTACAGGACGCTCACTGCATTTACACATGATTAACTGAACTGCACTGTGTTTTACAGGACGCTCACTGCATTTACACACGACTAACTGCACTGAGTTTTACAGGACGCTCACTGCATTTACACACGACTAACTGAACTGCACTGAGTTTTCTAGGACGCTCACTGCATTTACACACGACTAACTGAACTGCACTGAGTTTTATAGGACGCTCACTGCATTTACACACGACTAACTGAACTGCACCAGGTTTTACAGGACGCTCACTGCATTTACACACGACTAACTGCACCGAGTATTACAGGACACTGCACTGCATTTACACACGATTAACTGAACTGCACCGGGTTTTACAGGACGCTCACTGCATTTACACACGACTAACTGCACCGAGTTTTACAGGACGCTCACTGCATTTACACACGATTAACTGAACTGCACCGGGTTTTACAGGACGCTCACTGCATTTACACACAATTAACTGAACTGCACCGGGTTTTACAGGACGCTCACTGCATTTACACACGACTAACTGCACCGGGTTTTACAGGACGCTCACTGCATTTACACACAATTAACTGAACTGCACCATGTTTTACAGGACGCTCACTGCATTTACACAAGACTAACTGAACTGCACCGGGTTTTACAGGACGCTCACTGCATTTACACACGATTAACTGCAGATGGAAATTAGCTTGCATAGCTATAATCTGGTGCAATCATCTTTGCCCTCGAGCATAATGTCATTGTACATGGTCCTGTTCAAATAAATAAATAAATAAATAAAACTGAACTGCACCGAGTTTTACAGGACGCTCACTGCATTTACACACGACTAACTGCACCGGGTTTTACAGGACGCTCACTGCATTTACACATGATTAACTGAACTGCACTGTGTTTTACAGGACGCTCACTGCATTTACACATGACTAACTGCACTGAGTTTTACAGGACGCTCACTGCATTTACACACGACTAACTGAACTGCACTGAGTTTTATAGGACGCTCACTGCATTTACACACGACTAACTGAACTGCACCAGGTTTTACAGGACGCTCACTGCATTTACACATGACTAACTGCACCGAGTTTTACAGGACGCTCACTGCATTTACACACGACTAACTGAACTGCACTGAGTTTTATAGGACGCTCACTGCATTTACACACGACTAACTGAACTGCACCAGGTTTTACAGGACGCTCACTGCATTTACACACGACTAACTGCACCGAGTTTTACAGGACACTCCACTGCATTTACACACGATTAACTGCACCGGGTTTTACAGGACGCTCACTGCATTTACACACAATTAACTGAACTGCACCGGGTTTTACAGGACGCTCACTGCATTTACACACAATTAACTGAACTGCACCGGGTTTTACAGGACGCTCACTGCATTTACACACGACTAACTGCACCGGGTTTTACAGGACGCTCACTGCATTTACACACGATTAACTGAACTGCACCAAGTTTTACAGGACGCTCACTGCATTTACACACAATTAACTGAACTGCACCGTGTTTTACAGGACGCTCACTGCATTTACACAAGACTAACTGAACTGCACCGGGTTTTACAGGACGCTCACTGCATTTACACACGATTAACTGCAGATGGAAATTAGCTTGCATAGCTATAATCTGGTGCAATCATCTTTGCCCTCGAGCATAATGTCATTGTACATGGTCCTCTTCAAATAAATAAATAAATAAATAAAACTGAACTGCACCGAGTTTTACAGGACGCTCACTGCATTTACACACGACTAACTGCACCGGGTTTTACAGGACGCTCACTGCATTTACACATACCCATTAACTGAATTGCACCGAAGTTTTACAGGACGCTCACTGCATTTACACACGATTAACTGAACTGCACCGGGTTTAACAGGACGCTCACTGCATTTACACACGATTAACTGCACCGGGTTTTACAGGACGCTCACTGCATTTACACATGACTAACTGAACTGCACCGGGTTTTACAGGACGCTCACTGCATTTACACACGATTAACTGAACTGCACCGGGTTTTACAGGACGCTCACTGCATTTACACACGATTAACTGAACTGCACCAGGTTTTACAGGACGCTCACTGCATTTACACACGACTAACTGCACTGTGTTTTACAGGACGCTCACTGCATTTACACACGACTAACTGCACTGAGTTTTACAGGACACTCACTGCATTTACACACGACTAACTGAACTGCACTGAGTTTTATAGGACGCTCACTGCATTTACAATACCCACTAACTGAACTGCACCAGGTTTTACAGGACGCTCACTGCATTTACACATGACTAACTGCACCGAGTTTTACAGGACACTCCACTGCATTTACAATACCCATTAACTGCACCGGGTTTTACAGGACGCTCACTGCATTTACACACGATTAACTGCACCGAGTTTTACAGGACGCTCACTGCATTTACACACGATTAACTGAACTGCACCGGGTTTTACAGGACGCTCACTGCATTTACACACGATTAACTGCAGATGGAAATTAGCTTGCATAGCTATAATCTGGTGCAATCATCTTTGCCCTTGAGCATAATGTCATTGTACATGGTCCTGTTCAAATAAATAAATAAATAAATAAAACTGAACTGCACCGAGTTTTACAGGACGCTCACTGCATTTACACACGACTAACTGCACCGGGTTTTACAGGACGCTCACTGCATTTACACACGACTAACTGCACCGGGTTTTACAGGACGCTCACTGCATTTACACATGATTAACTGAACTGCACTGTGTTTTACAGGACGCTCACTGCATTTACACACGACTAACTGAACTGCACTGAGTTTTATAGGACGCTCACTGCATTTACACACGACTAACTGAACTGCACCAGGTTTTACAGGACGCTCACTGCATTTACACATGACTAACTTCACAGAGTTTTACAGGACACTCCACTGCATTTACACACGATTAACTGAACTGCACCGGGTTTTACAGGACGCTCACTGCATTTACACACGACTAACTGCACCGGGTTTTACAGGACGCTCACTGCATTTACACACGATTAACTGAACTGCACCAAGTTTTACAGGACGCTCACTACATTTACACACAATTATCTGAACTGCACCGTGTTTTACAGGACGCTCACTGCATTTACACACGACTAACTGAACTGCACCGGGTTTTACAGGACGCTCACTGCATTTACACACGATTAACTGCAGATGGAAATTAGCTTGCATAGCTATAATCTGGTGCAATCATCTTTGCCCTCGAGCATAATGTCATTGTACATGGTCCTGTTCAAATAAATAAATAAAACTGAACTGCACCGAGTTTTACAGGACACTCACTGCATTTACACACGACTAACTGCACCGGGTTTTACAGGACGCTCACTGCATTTACACACGATTAACTGAACTGCACCGGGTTTTACAGGACGCTCACTGCATTTACACACGACTAACTGCACCGGGTTTTACAGGACGCTCACTGGATTTACACATGATTAACTGAACTGCACCGAGTTTTACAGGACGCTCACTGCATTTACACACGATTAACTGCACCGGGTTTTACAGGACGCTCACTGCATTTACACACGATTAACTGCACCGAGTTTTACAGGACGCTCACTGCATTTACACACGATTAACTGAACTGCACTGTGTTTTACAGGACGCTCACTGCATTTACACACGATTAACTGCACCGGGTTTTACAGGACGCTCACTGCATTTACACACGATTAACTGAACTGCACCGGGTTTTACAGGACGCTCACTGCATTTGCACACGATTAACTGAACTGCACCGGGTTTTACAGGACGCTCACTGCATTTACAATACCCACTAACTGCATCGGGTTTTACAGGACGCTCACTGCATTTACACACGATTAACTGAACTGCACCGGGTTTTACAGGACGCTCACTGCATTTACACACGATTAACTGAACTGCACCGTGTTTTACAGGACGCTCACTGCATTTACACACGATTAACTGAACTGCACCGGGTTTTACAGGACACTCACTGCATTTACACACGATTAACTGCACCGAGTTTTACAGGACGCTCACTGCATTTACACACGATTAACTGAACTGCACTGTGTTTTACAGGACGCTCACTGCATTTACACACGATTAACTGCACCGGGTTTTACAGGACGCTCACTGCATTTACACACGATTAACTGCACCGGGTTTTACAGGACGCTCACTGCATTTACACACGATTAACTGAACTGCACCGTGTTTTACAGGACGCTCACTGCATTTACACACGATTAACTGCAGATGGAAATTAGCTTGCATAGCTATAATCTGGTGCAATCATCTTTGCCCTTGAGCATAATGTCATTGTACATGGTCCTGTTCAAATAAATAAATAAATAAATAAAACTGAACTGCACCGAGTTTTACAGGACGCTCACTGCATTTACACACGACTAACTGCACCGGGTTTTACAGGACGCTCACTGCATTTACAAAACATTAACTGAACTGCACCGAGTTTTACAGGACGCTCACTGTATTTTCACTCCACTAACTGCACCGGGTTTTACAGGACGCTCACTGCATTTACACACGATTAACTGAACTGCACCGGGTTTTACAGGACGCTCACTGCATTTACACACGACTAACTGCACCGGGTTTTACAGGACGCTCACTGCATTTACACACGATTAACTGAACTGCACCAAGTTTTACAGGACGCTCACTGCATTTACACACGATTAACTGAACTGCACCGGGTTTTACAGGACGCTCACTGCATTTACACACGACTAACTGCACCGAGTTTTACAGGACGCTCACTGCATTTACACACGATTAACTGAACTGCACCGGGTTTACAGGACGCTCACTGCATTTACACGACTAACTGCACCGGGTTTTACAGGACGCTCACTGCATTTACACCCATTAACTGAACTGCACCGGGTTTTACAGGACGCTCACTGCATTTACACGATTAACTGAACTGCACCGGTTTTTACAGGACGCTCACTGCATTTACACACGACTAACTGCACCGGGTTTTACAGGACGCTCACTGCATTTACACACGATTAACTGAACTGCACCAAGTTTTACAGGACGCTCACTGCATTTACACACAATTAACTGAACTGCACCGTGTTTTACAGGACGCTCACTGCATTTACACACGATTAACTGAACTGCACCGGGTTTTACAGGACGCTCACTGCATTTACACACGATTAACTGCAGATGGAAATTAGCTTGCATAGCTATAATCTGGTGCAATCATCTTTGCCTTCGAGCATAATGTCATTGTACATGGTCCTGTTCAAATAAATAAATAAATAAATAAAACTGAACTGCACCGAGTTTTACAGGACGCTCACTGCATTTACACACGACTAACTGCACCGGGTTTTACATGACGCTCACTGCATTTACACACGATTAACTGAACTGCACCGGGTTTTACAGGACGCTCACTGCATTTACACACGACTAACTGCACCGGGTTTTACAGGACGCTCACTGCATTTACACACGATTAACTGAACTGCACTGAGTTTTACAGGACGCTCACTGCATTTACACACGATTAACTGAACTGCACTGTGTTTTACAGGACGCTCACTGCATTTACACACGATTAACTGAACTGCACTGTGTTTTACAGGACGCTCACTGCATTTACACACGATTAACTGCACCGAGTTATACAGGACGCTCACATTATTTACACGATTAACTGAACTGCACCGGGTTTTACAGGACGCTCACTGCATTTGCACACGATTAACTGCAACGAGTTTTACAGGACGCTCACTGCATTTACACACGATTAACTGAACTGCACCGGGTTTTACAGGACGCTCACTGCATTTACACACGATTAACTGAACTGCACCGTGTTTTACAGGACGCTCACTGCATTTACACACGATTAACTGAACTGCACCGGGTTTTACAGGACACTCACTGCATTTACACACGATTAACTGCACCGAGTTTTACAGGACGCTCACTGCATTTACACACGATTAACTGAACTGCACTGTGTTTTACAGGACGCTCACTGCATTTACACACGATTAACTGCACCGGGTTTTACAGGACGCTCACTGCATTTACACACGACTAACTGAACTGCACCGGGTTTTACAGGACGCTCACTGCATATACACACGATTAACTGAACTGCACCGGGTTTTACAGGGCGCTCACTGCATTTACAATACCCATTAACTGAACTGCACCGGGTTTTACAGGACGCTCACTGCATTTACACACGATTAACTGAACTGCACCGGGTTTTACAGGACGCTCACTGCATTTACACACGATTAACTGAACTGCACCGGGTTTTACAGGACGCTCACTGCATTTACACACGATTAACTGAACTGCACCGGGTTTTACAGGACGCTCACTGCATTTACACACGATTAACTGAACTGCACCGAGTTTTACAGGACGCTCACTGCATATATCAACAGAATTAATCCGATTAAGACCAAAAGTGCAACAGCAAATGTGTAAATAATGAAACAAACAGAACTTTTTGAAAATGTACTATTGGCTCTTTAACCCTAAGCTAACACTAATAATACTTGATACTAATTTTAATGTTGGTATAAAAATCGATATAGAGTATCAAGTTTTTTTTTTCTCTCAGTATCGAAATCGAGATTTTTTAGAATTTTTTAGTATCCACATTTAGCGCTATGACTGTCCTGTCCTAAAGCCTTCAGGCCAGATAAATCTTAAAAAAAGAAAAGGCATACCATTTTGACACTGGTTCAATCCAACGTTCTTTCATAAAAGAGTAAATTAACTTTCCAATATTGTAAACACATCCCTTCATTATGAAGCATTGGATTAGTATGTTCTGCCCCTTGTCATTGTTCGTGCTAAATGTAATGTACAATGACGTAACCTGGTCCACGGTTTATGGATAACTGTTTGATGAAGCGGCCAATAAATCAATGGAAGAAACTGGACAGAATGTGTTGCCCAATGTGGTGACCTAAATCAATGCCATTAGAGCGTCTGTCTGAAGTTACACCTCTGTCACATCCTCCAGCCCTGAGCCGACACTTGATACGCTCACACTTCTCAAACGCCTCCGACATATGGACCACTGCAGCCACCTCTGCAGCAAAAAGATCAACTGCATTACTTTACACTACTTGAAATACACATTTTCGTTGACATAGCTTTACTAAATTGTTTGATTTGTTTCGAAATACTTTTGTTTTTCTTTTTTTTCAAGTTTATTTATCATCCAGTTGCAAGATTGCATTCAAAATAGTAAACAATAAGTAAACGATCTAGAAAATAAGGCTGGGCGACAACATTTTTCCCCTCATTTTGATCAATCTTGATTTTCAATTTGACTTTGTTGTGTTTTTTTCTTTTCAAAAACAAACTATAAGACAGACTTTTAATCAGTGCCATTTAACACCAAAAACAGCATTTTTTCCTCTAAAAGTTCAAACTCTGCTCAAAACAACATGCTTGACATGACAGTGCTGTACACATGATTTAAAAAAACAACAACAACCAAGGTACAACACTGATGATTAAACACACTGTGTACCTTATTGCCCTTAGAAACTAAACCGGTATTGCTTTTTTTCCCTGATAATTCCAGAAACAAGTTTCTTTCGTTCATCCATCAATGGTCCAACCAAACAAAAGTCAGAGTCAGAAAAAGCTTTATTGCCATTGTCAGTGAACAAAATTCACAAACAGGAACTTGCTTTGGCAATGAATAAAATAGTAGCAAAATATATATATATGAAAAGGCATGCATAAAAATAAAATAAAATAGACTTAGACTATATTCAGAAAATATACAGAAAATGTTGTAGTGTTGTCAAAAGTATCAAAAATCAGATAATAATCAACACTAAAACTAGTATCAAAACGAGATACTCCTGTGAGCAAGTGTCAAAAGTGAAAATCCCTTTTACAGGATGACATTTTTAGAATAATCTTGAGCTTCATCAGAACTAGTTTGAGACCACGATGTTTAATAAAAACATCGCTGTACAATTAATCAAGATCGAATCGAAATCGCAATGTGAATGGACGCAATTCACAAATCACAAAGGCTGCAATTGCAATTTCTTCCTAACAACAAAATATCCTGTTTTATTCTGCATAAAAACTGTTAACCCCGTAGTTTAGGTTTGTTAAAACCAGTTCTGAAACAAGCGATAAAAACGCTTCTAAAACTGGCAAAAACTTGACAAAAAGCAACAAAAACAAATTAGTTTGTCGGTTCATATGTCAATCTTTTTGTCAATTTTCCTGGTTGTGTTTAAAACTTTGAACAGAATCCCATTGTCAAAACATAAATCACGAATCTTATCACAATTGCAATACTGATCAGAAAAATCGCTATTAGATATTTCCAAATCGTGCAGCTCTATTATTTAGCGTTGCAAATGTCAGTCTACTGTCTAAATACTTGACCAAAAAAAGTCCATTTGTACGTCCTTGTGGTATCGAGTACATTTTCTTAGAATTGAATTGTGTTTGAAATGTCCATGTGATGCTAAACACTCTTTATCTTTAAACTGGATCAACAGTAGCACACAGTTTTTGATTGAAGAAGGTATTTTTGTAAATGTGAAATCCATGCTGAGTGCTAAGTGTTAAAATAAATGCAAGTTTGCACCTTTATCTGTCGTATATCACAGCCAGGATGCAATAAACTTCTTAACTCTCTGCAGCGGAGGCCAGTGAAGAGAAAAGACTACAAGCTGTACATATCAGTAATTAACAACAGTTTTATCAGAGGCACTTAAAGCCGGGGAACCTGATTTTCACACAGCCGAACTGGACGGAGGTTTTTAAATCTAACTCGTCCCTCGCTCTCACAAACCCTTGGAAACGTCGTTAAAATTCTCACGCGTTCATTTTCAGTCCCGTGCACAGCTTCACGGCAGCTTTTTTCAGATGGCAAAGTGAAACTGGGAGGATCACCCGAGCGCGGCCAATCAGAGCGCTCCTTTTAGCTCTTACTTTGCACGCAGAGGTCTCATTGTGGTCAGAACATGCTGCTTTTGCAAGATACTCAGGGCTGCAACAAGTTAATCGATTAATCGCAACTAATCGATTATAGAAATGGTTGTCAACTAATTAAATATTTGTGTAATCGTTAATTGGTCTATACACAGACTCCAAAACATTCTGTGAGCTGAAAGAAGAGGTTTTATTACTTAGACAGAGCAGGAATGACACAAAAAACACACAGGAAACATGTACATTGTGTGTTATTGATTAAAATCCATGTTCATCTGTAAAGATTCTCCTCCAGGACGTCGTCAAATGCCTTCACTTCAGCTTTGTCTGGGTAACATTGGGTAAAATTTAGTAAAATTCTCATATTCAAGGGTCTAATCGATTAATCAAAGGAATAATTGCTGGACTAATCAATTACCAAAATTATTGTTTGTTGCAGCGTTACAAAATTTACTAATTTACACACAAAAAAGTCAGTTATTCCAGCTTTAATTATCAATACCTTCAAACCCACTTGCAGGCCTGTCACAATTACAAATTTCACACTGCGATTTATGTCACTCACTCATTAACATCACGATAAAAGATCATATTGAAACTACTTTTGCCAGTAAACTCTATTCCAACTGCACCATATCGTAAAAATCATGAGCTGTGATAAATAAAGAGCAGCACGAAACACTTAAGTAGTTTGTTAGCATCATTTGTGAGTCTAACGTCTTCATTATTCAGCTGAAATTTGAATATATTGTCAAAAAAGTCTCCAATTAGTGCAAAGAAAAGCTCCACGATAAACGCTGAGCCCCCATTCGGTCGTTATGGTGACAGCTGTACCCGCTCGCTGCTTGAACAGACCCACAGGGGGCGGCAGAGTGAGCCTTCAGTGCACGGCGTGGACAGGTTCTGGCTCGGACGGGCTCTGCTCTCCAGCCGAGCGCTAACAGGACCAAGCAGAGGTGGCAATGTCTGTGTCTGCACCTCCCCGTCCTCCGTTTATGAGCGCCGCAGCAGAGGCCCATCTGTCCGGCCCGAGCCAAAAGAGCGAGCGCATCGGGTCGGAACGTCAGACCAGCACCACGGCGAAAAGTGTGAGCTTAAAATGAGTTGAATTTACACATTTGATCTGGATTTGAGTAGTTTTGACTTTAGTTGCTGATGTGATGCAGAATATTTCACAGGTTTCAAGGTATTTTTGATAATTTAGCTTAAAGTGCGTATGACAGGTTTTCATGATTGTCTAATTTTGACTTTATTTGATGTATTAATACCAGTTGTTCATATGCACTTTAGTTTTACGGCAATCAAGCAGCCATTTGTGGAGAAAAGTTGAAAAATTTGTTGTTTATGCATAATTTACACAAAAGAAACAACTTTTTTTATCCTTTAAACACTAATTAAACAAAATAAAGGTGTTCACATGTATTTTTATTTGTAAAATAAAAAAAAAATCTGTGACATTGAATGAATTTTGGCCCGGTTTTTGTTTTTTTTACATATACTTACAAACATTCGTAGAGGAGAAGTGTTAACAATAAAAAAAAAAAAAAAGAAAAAAGAAAACACTAGGGGGCGTAAGTCTATAGAAAATAAAATAAATACAACCAATCAGTGTTGGGAAGGAAGTTACTGACTACAACACATTTGCAGATTTCCAATGCTTCATAGTAATCAGAGAGCTATAGAACAACTTGCCCACTGTACAGGATGGTTGCTATGGTAATTTCCTAGCGTGATGTCATCATTTACAACCAGGAAGTGAAACAAAAAAACGAAAAAATTGCTAAACCGTGATCAAATTTGTGAAATATTTTAACAAACTTTGAAATATATTTATCTTAACTGCATTTGTGTCAGATGAGTAGTCCAACCTGTCAGAGGCACTTTAAAATGAGAAAATAAATTTGCCAATGGGGTAAGCAAAATTATCTTAAAGCTTTGGCAGATGATTTGACTTTAAGTAAGAAATAATGTGTTGAAGCACATTACAAGAAATGGTTTGAAACAAGTAAAAAAAATCTAATTCTATAAAACAAATTGTCTAAACTAAACTAAATCTTAAAAACAATCGAGACATTTTTACTCATCAATTTCATTTTTTGCAGTGCAGGACCTTGAACCTGTCGGGATATCTGATTACGGGTTAATTTTGTCCTATTTTTTAAAATTATTTCTATATTTACTATTTTACTATTTTCAAAAGTCTTGCCATAATATCGTGGGTTGTCGCAATATATCGAATAAGATTTTGCTAAAAGAGCCTATACCTCTTTTTTTTTTCTGTTTTGAAATGGGAAAAACTTAACTAGTCCATGTTCCTGATTTTTTTGTATGCAGTAAAGTTAAATCTGTATCGCTCCAGCACTGATATACTGTAAAAGCATCGATCTGGTTGAGAATGAGACCACAGCTTTTACTCTGCGTTTATTTATAGAGCATTTTATTGCACGAGAAGCAGGAAGTGCGCCGTTAATAGGCTAATGTTTGTTAACTTTACCCTTGAAGTTCCGTGACACCATAGAACTATAATTAAAACTGGAAGATGAACCCAAAATGGCGCCCTGTTTATCCCTATGGAGTGTGCTCATTGGCGCATGACCCCAAAAAAGTTCTTTACTTCCGCATTACTTCCTGATACGGAGGCTGCCATCTTTGCTTTAAGGCACCACGTGACGACAATCCCCCATGATGCTTTGAGCGACATGAGCGACCAGTAGCTGCAAGTTTTTGTGTTAACGTTAGCTTGTGTGATTGTAATTGTATTCTTCATGTTAGACACACGTGAAGCGTCTGAAATGAAATAAAATACAACTTACAGGTGTCTCTAGTCGAGCCTTTTCCACGAGCTTCTGTTTGTATCGTTCACGTGGCTCACATGTGTTTGCGTGACGTCAGTTAATATAAAAACGGTAATTTCTGCGATTTTAGAAACAGTAGAAAAGAACATTTCCTTCTATTTTATTTAAATACCTATAATAATTCAGTACTGTCTGCAATTATAATGTGAAATTTTAGAAAAAGGCTGGTTCCAAGAGGCTGCAGTACCTCGCACGGCCACTAATCAATCTGGGACACGGACATAGGGGCGAGCATTATCCAGTTCATTTAATACATCCATGCGTGACACTCTGGGCTCAAAGGCTCATGAAAAGTACTTATAAACTCATGCCGCTGAATATTTATGACGCTGGGACTGCATTTTTTCCTACTCTGCAGCGTCACATCTCCAAAACGAGTGCGATATCCAGTTTTCGGCCCGTTCCCGCTCGTACCTGTGCTGTATTTTGCGATCGCCTGATACGCTCCACGTTGTATTAAATTCCTCTTCTGAATCCGCGCAAACCGGCCGCTCTCGACGTCCGCTCTTCTCCCCAAACTCCGGGATGATGCAGTGTCCTCGCTCCGTTTCGTGACACAAAGCAAATACGCAGTAATAGATTGCAAATGAACTCCGCCGCAGACACCACCAATTAATCAAAAGCCAGATTGCTGTTTTCGTTTTGTTTTTTCCTTTCCCGTCTTCGCTATTACAGAAAGAGGAGGGGGAAAAGAAAAAAAACACTGAATCGCACTCCTTTAAAATGAATGGATTGTATTTGTAGTTAATTATCATTTACTGGTCTTTGGGATGTGTTTCGCAGCTCGAGGATACGCGGCGCGGCCAAGTGGAACGGCGAGCGATGGAGCTGCAGATTGGCTCCCTGTAATTACACTTTCATTGTAGCGGGATCAATTCTGTGTAATCAGACTGCAATCTCAGGCAAACTCCAGTGGCTATTGGAGGCACTTTAACATGGAAGCAGATTCAATAGAGAATACACAGCGCTGGAACAAAAGCTGCGAAGAAAGTGCAATAATGAATTGGCCCGACGCTGTGCTTTGCTCATAGAGGCGCGCGAGTGTTCCGGCGATAATGCCTCACAGTGAGGAGGTTCCAGGTTCAAGTCCAGGGTTTGATGTGGAGTAGAGGCGCGAGTTGTGTCGGAAAATGGATAATATTGCAATTGTTGTTCTGGAGATGTGTAAAATTAGAATGTTGAGTCTATGAAAATGATGTCAAAAAGACACAGAAACGTAAATATGGTATTCTCCCAAACAATACGATATAAAGTGATATCTCTGCACTTGTTATCATGTTTCATTCATGTATTCTAGTTTTTATGTATTTATTTTATGTATTTATTATTTATTTAGATTTTTTTTAACGTTTCTATTCACAAAACGAATTACAATCAAATGGTTAGATTTTCCCTATTTCATTTTGTTAACTGCAAAAAACAATACTGAAGCACAGCCTCGGAGCATGGTCTCTGTTTAATTCCCTTCATTCATTCTGTGTAACGTGGAAGTTGGTTCTGGACTGGACCAACAGTGGGGCCCGAGCGACATGACCGGGCCACAGTTCATGTGCTCCCTGCACTGGGTAACACCGGGGGCTCAAAGGTCTGGACTGGGACAGCAGCGGGTCATCGCAGACAGATGACGAGGTCTGCACTTTGTGGAGCGTCCACTGCTGTGGCTGTGCTGCTGCTGCTGAGGAGACCAGCAGAAAGTGCCTTCTGAACGTAGACACTTAGCTCTATCTATGTTTGTGGATCAAAAGTTTACAAGTCGAGATGTGCGTGCGGAGCAGAGCGCATGCTGAGCCCAGCGCCTGGTTCTGAACCTGGTTTAGTCAATCTGGACAGACTGGGAAAAAGCCCACGGACATACGCTCCATCCATCCTCTTTGTGGCCCGCTCAGGTGAACAGAGCACAGCATTACACACTGAGCTCTTTGCTGGACACCTACACCTCCCGTACGGGCGACTCGGCCAAGTGCTCCGGTGTTGGAAACCTGGTACTGTGTGATCTGGGCCAAGCAAGGCTGTGCAGACTTCCTGTGGTCAGCAGAGAGGAACGTCCATCTGAGAAACTGGATAAATTCCCATCATTTCCATCGACATCCGTCCAAAATCTCTGTCCTATTATCTGACTGACAGCACAACACAAGAGGACCCGGGCTCCAGGGCTGATCACAGTGTATGGCTCTGTCCTAAGTCTAAAAACAAAACAAACTTTAACCTAGTTTGTTGTAAAACACCATATTTACAGTTTACTGCCTTAAGAATGCAGATCAGGTTGAACTTTTCCCCAGGTATATCCCCAGTTTAGATCTTGTTTGGTTGTAATTTAGTTCTCTTATGTGCAAAGTTTTACAGTCTAATAATTGGTTGTTGTCTTTTTCTTTGCCATGACTTTTGAGCACATCTTAACTGACCCACTCTTGACTCACCACCACCAGCCTCCACCAGTCACTGAACTGTCTGGTCACAACCGATCACGTGACCTGCCTGGACCAATCAGGGGGCGGCGTGCATGGACAGACCAGCCCTGGATGAAGCAGTTTATTGATTTGTTCCCTGGTCATGTTGGATAAAGATAGACCCCACCCAACGCCAGCTAAAAATAACAGCAGTAAATCACAGCCAGTGCCTCAGACGGGCCGTTATGAGACAGAGCTGAGGCTGAGCCGGACCACCGCGCCTGACGCTGGGACCAAAAGAATATGTTGTACAAAAAATACAATTAAGAGGTGACATTACAGCATTCTGAATTTTAGCATTTGTAAAAACTAAAGGACTAAACCAGAACTAAACCAGGACTAAACATGGACAAAACTAGGGCTAATGCAGGACTAAAACATGTCAACACCAGGATAAAACTGGGCTCAAACTGGGACCAAACAAGTACAAATGTGAACGCACCCTGAAAAAATAGCCTATACCTGAATTAGAGATGGACAATACTGTGAATGTTGTTTTGAAGATATGAAAAATGTGAATATCGAGCATATCGTTTATAGTAAAAACAAAGCTCCAAAAACATTTCAAAAGTTATATTTCTGCACTTTTGTGATTCATTTTATTCACATTTGTCTGCACTGCGAAAATATATGTTTAGTCTCGCTTAAAATGACTTGAATTTATTATTTTTATCTGGATTTGAGTATTTTTACCACGATAAGATTTAATTGCTGATGTGATGTGATGCTGATTTCACAGGTTTCAAGGTATTTTTGACTGATTATGAGATAATTTGTCTTAAAATAAGAAAATAAATTTGCCAATGAGGTAAGTAAAATTATCTTCTTAACCCATTGGCAGATAATTTGGCTTGAAGTAAGAAGTAATGTATTGAAACGAGTCAGAAACAGTTTGAAACAAGTAAAATAATCTACTTCCATCAAATAAATAGTATTAACTAATCTTAATTAGTCAAAATATATGAATTTAAGATTAATATCTTGAAATTATTTAGAAATCAATTTTTTGCAGTGTGATAATTAAACCTCAACTAATGCATTTAAAGACACATTTCTGTGTTTGGATTGACTTAATATTTTCTAAATACCATTCTCAAGATTTTTGTGTATATCGCCCATCGCTAACTTGGACTAAACAAGGACTATCTCTAATCCAAAAAGGATCACAATCACATGTCAAACATTAGAAACCAACATAGAAACAAAATCACGTTAGAGCTTGAACTAAATTAGAAACAACAGATAAAGACAAGCAAACAGATCAAATTCAAGCACGTTTCAAGCATCTTCAAGGTGTAATTGCAATAACTCTGCCCCAACGCACCACTTTTTATTAAACTAGCAACAATAACCTCATCAAATTAACAACCAGTGTCCATTCAAGTCATTAATTCAAGGCTAAATCATGCTCCTTCCACTTGAATGAACAGAACGAGCCGAAATCATCCTGAAAGATTGCATAAAACATTAAAACACTGGCACGAAATACATGCAGTTGTGACTAACTGAAGACTATTCTCACAAACAAAATGTGTTGGCATGTTTGAAATTTCATGCATTTTCAAGCACTTTTTCCAAAATTCAAGCGCTTTCCCGACCTTGAAACCAACGCAGTGAAGTTCAAGCGTTCTCAAGGTTTTCAAGCACCCGCACAAACAGTGTAAGTAGACAGTATTTAACGTTGGACTGAGCATTAAAGCGCACAGTGGAGAGAGTGCGTGTCGGCTCAGCACTGCTCCACCGAGAGGCAGAGGACGGCCCAAATGAAGCCCATCCATCTGTGAACGGGACACAGAGACAAGAGGTTATCAAGCAACGGGACACAGCGACACAGCTCCCACCAACGCCTCTGTGTCTCCAACAACCAGCACTTCAAGGACCAAAGTCACAGCTAATCATGGGTTTCAGAATAATACAAAAATAAAGACCGTTCACGAAGTAATTCACCATTGTTTACAGACATGGACAATTCGCAAGGGACGAGAAACAGATGACGTTTAGAATTATTACAGTTTACCTGAGGTTCATAGAGACCCTTTAAAATGTGATGTCGTCAAAATTCCAGAATGGAGGCGACTGGAGGCAAATGAAGTTGATGGTAAATGTTTCAATGATTCTCTCACATTAGATATAAACTCTACTCGTTTTTAGTGTTTGTGTTGGAAAAAAGCAACACATTTGAATTTCCAGAGTAGAAATGTCAGTTAGTTTGCTTTTCTATAACAAACAATGGACAAAATACAAATTTCTAGCCTTATAATTGTATTTTAGCTTCAAAATAATCTAATTTATGGAATAGTGTCTAATATATCTCTAGGTAAAATGAAAAATTATTGTGGGCTCAACATTTCTGTGAGTATTTTTCCAGTAAAACCCATAAATCTGAATTGTTCCTTCATCAAAAATGCAAAGAGTTTATCATAATTACCTAAAACGTAATGTAAAATACAATAAAACATGTGTTTAAAGCAGCTCTGATGTCACTCACATGTGTCTGAGGCTTTTACTTTTCTAAAATCATCTACATTTTTCATATTTTCTGATATTCTGAGGTTAATCCCAGTTTCTCCAGTGAAATCACTTTATTTTGCA
The DNA here is from genome assembly GCA_019453435.1 of Rhinogobius similis. Classification (NCBI taxonomy): domain Eukaryota; kingdom Metazoa; phylum Chordata; class Actinopteri; order Gobiiformes; family Gobiidae; genus Rhinogobius; species Rhinogobius similis. The sequence continues at coordinate 11,391,660 of CM033631.1, forward strand.
CTTCACTTTTGCCTCCATTCTGAATTTAGAATATTTTTCTGCACAAACTTTTAAAGGGTCTATGGGTAAAACTAATCCCATGCGAATAGTGCTTAAGACGTCGCTCGATTAAACGACTCGAGCACTCGAAAACGTGAGTGCGTGTGCGATTTTTCCCGCTCCAATCAGTGATAAACGATAAGCGGTGAAACAAACAAAGGGCTGTTTTAAATCCCGTGTTGTGTCGGCGGTAGATAAAGCCCTTTGTGCGCGTTGCATGCAGAGCGTCTCGGTGCTCGGCCCTGTCAGCTCCATCACACTCCGGCGCCTCATGATTTCCTGTGGGCGTCTCGATATGAGCCGCGTTCAGATCTGCAGGACGTGGGAGTATGTCGTTTGTATGTGCTTTTCACCGCAACAGCGCTCTCTCCCGCTCCCTCTCTCTCTGCGATAAAGTGCGCGTGGATTAGTCTCATGTCGGGATCAGATCAGGATTACCGTTTCCCAGGCCTAAAGTGGCATTACGGAGCATTATGACACCCGCCGCAGCAAACATGCATCTGTGACCTGGATTAAGGCTCGCGGTGGACAAGAGAGAGGCCGGAGCAGCCGCCAACCGAGGGAGGGATGTGTTTGTAAGAAACGGACTGCAGGCCGCACGGTGTGGGAAAAGGTTGCAATATTGATAGTAAAATACTTAACAATTTCAGCAATTTTAAAACTAAAATGTGCTGCTTTCATTTACGAATCAGGCTTTGTCAAAATAAAAGCTTAACACTGATACTGAAATAAATCAAGGATAATGTACGACTTCAGCAAAATAAAATGTAAAAAAAAAATTGAACTTTTTTATATTTAAAAAACTTTCCATCAGATGGAGAACTTGATGTTATGTGCTTTGTGCACAGCAGCAGCTGGCTAAGCTAACAGTTTCTCAGAGCTAATGCTAACTTTTATCAAAATGTAAAATATAAAGAAACAACCAAATAAAATGTAAGTAAAGATGACCTGATTTTTGGTTAGGGTTCGTTTTTTACTCTGCCTTGACACATTCATAAATTCTCTCACTGCTTTGTTTTGGGTTTTGTTTCAGAAAAATAAAAATAACAATAATAATAAATATAAATATAATAGGCTATAATAATTAAAATATTAATAATTAAATTCGAGGAGCTGTTAATCATTTAATAAATATTACAAATTCAAATAATTATGATACATTATATCATCTTATTAAAAAAAAAAAAAGAAATTCTGTGCAAATTTGTGTCCCGGATTTGTATTATATTTTATCATCTTCAGTTAAAATCATGATTAGAGGAAAAATATTATGGATTATTTTTATTTTTATTTGCCTTAAAACATGCTCTTGAGTAGAACAAAGAAAAAAACAAGTTTATGAAAACAAAATGAACATCTGTATCTGGTTCTGTGCCCTGGCACAGCACTTATACAAGCCAGAAATGCATTTGTCTGGAAATGCAAGTTAAATTCGTTTGTAATGATTGTGTTTTGACGGCAGAAATGCTCAAAGCGAGTCTGGCGGTGAGTTAAGCACTTGAAACAGCAGAAGATTCTCAGACAAGTGACGTCATGTATCGAAAAAACTTCATCAATCAAAGAAGTTCAGCAGGGAGTGTTTTTGACGGTCGGAGAGGAGAGGATTTTCTAACCTGCATTCCTCAAACCAGCGTGAATGAAGCTAAATGCTACTCCGGGTATGTTTTTGATGACGGAACATTGTTAGAACATGGTCAAAAGCTCAAAAAAGCGCACAGTGGCATATGTCACTTCCCTTTAAAATCCGTCCCATTCCCCTGGTGCACACCGCGCTCTGCTGCTGCTGCAAACCGGCTTTGGCCTTGAATTATGAGCCAAACCGAGCGGCGACTTTACACCGTAACAAAGACAAAACATCAGCCATCTTGGTGGTCCTTCATCATCGCAAGAATCTCCCCCCCACGCTCAAACGCTCGCCCCCTTCTTTAAAAAAACACAGGTCCCCCAAACCAAAGAGAGGCCGACGCCAGGACCAGGGGCGCGCCGTAATGAAGATGTATGCCTCAGATTAGCGGCAAATGCAGTGCGCTACACCTGGCTAAGCGTCCGGGGGCGGGAACGCGCTCGTCCCAGATAGAGACGAGGAGGAGAGGAGCGAGGAGGGGGCGAGATCGGGGAGGTGGGGAGTACGGAGGCCTCGGGGGTCCAATTCATCTGTAACACACATGTCTGCGCGGCTGAGATATGAAGTTGTGTGAGGCCTGACAACGCACTGAGGGAATACGGGAAATAAAAAGTCAATTTCACGTGTCTGAAGCTCCGGTGGTGAGTTAAACCAGAGCCGCAGCAAAATCGAATCGTGATGAGTGTCTTGTGATTGGATTTGTGACGTGATATATGTTCGAACAGTTTGATTCTGTTCAGCGTGCACGTTGTAAACAGCATTTGAGAGAAAACTGAAACATGATATGATAAACTAATATAAGAATCTAAACTGCAGGTAAACAAGGTTTGTCTATAAAAAGGCAGGATTGTGTTTTGCGGGGGATTTTATCTAAATAATTGCAGTGTTTGCTATTTTTATGAGTCTTTAATTATGTAATGTTTGTTTACTCATCTTAAACAACTGGAATTGTTTAATTAAAGTGTTTTTGTTTGATTTGGGCAGGTGTGAAAAAATATCCAGTGTGGGACCTCTGCCTTTGAGGTAAGAACACTTCCACTGTAACTTATGTCATAATGTCCTCATGTTTTTAAATAAATACACCTAAAAATAATGCGCTTTACAAGCCCTTAAAGGACACATATTGTACAAAATTGCATCAAACATCTGCATCTAATCTATATCAGTCTATATCAATCAATATCAACCAGTTTTGTAAATAAAGGTAAAGAAAATTGCTTAAAGGACACATATTCTGCTACAGTGACTTTTTTGAGCTTTTAACCCTGTTCTAACAATGTTAAGTCATCAAAAACACACCTGAAGTTGCCTTCATTTGCATTGATGCTGTTTTGAGGAATGTTCATTAAAAAATCATCCCCCTCCGAGCGTCAAACACACTTCCTGCTGAACTCTTTCTGTCCGGGATGCAGATTTGCGACGTCGTAGGTAGAGCTCCTGAGTCCTTCTGTGCCGTTTTTAAGTCCATAAATCATCATCAGACTAATTTGGACCATTTCTGCATTAATTACAACGGTGTGCTTTTACTAGCATGTCGGGGGCAAGCTATATATATATATATATTTTCCCTCCATGGTAATTCCCTCTGCAGCTAACAGATGGAGTGCTAACACAATTCCTGAAGAGGGAATGCCTCACAGATGTACCATAACGTTGCTTTTAGTACATACATCATTTTAAGTTCTAAAACATGAAATGCCAAATCAGAGGTTCTCAAGAGCATGTTTAAAGGCAAATAAAACAAATAATGCATGAGGCTACTTTTGTCAGGTTAATGAAACGTATTAAGGCAACCAGTCCATCCAGGTGTCTTGCACAAGGACACAAGAACAGCAAGCACCGGACGAAACAGCACAGATGTTTGAGTTGGAGGCAAAGCGTTCTGATCACTCTGTCTCTCGCACGCTCGAACAATGCCTTGAAGTACAGACTCCCAGTAACGTATCTCATTTCAGCTCACGAGCCGCACAATTGCCCAAAAATATCAGAAATGTAAAACACTCCTCGTGTATCAGTCCATAGTATTGATACACGAGGAGTATTCACGATTCGAAATCTCAACCCCCTCCCCCACCCATCTCACTACAATAGACATTTCTGCCAATCACACCCCGGGTCCCCCCACCTCCCCCACTGGCCTTTCACTACACAGGGACAATGTAAGGAAACAGTTTCGGAAGTCCAACCCCCGGAAAGCTGCTGGACCAGACGGTGTCTCCCCCGCCACCCTGAGACACTGTGCGGACGAGCTGACTCCTGTCTTCACAGACATTTTTAACACCTCCCTGGAGTCATGCCATGTCCCAGCCTGCTTCAAGTCATCGTCCCTGTTCCCAAGAAGCCCCGGACCACTGGACTTAATGACTTCAGGCCTGTGGCGCTGACGCCTGTCGTCATGAAGTCCTTTGAGCGCCTGGTCCTGCCCCATCTCAAGTCCTTCACCTCCTCCGCCCTGGACCCACTGCAGTTCGCCTACAGAGCCAACAGATCTGTAGACGACGCCATCAACCTGGCCCTCCACTTCATCCTGAAGCATCTGGACTCCCCGGGAACCTACGCCAGGGTCCTGTTTGTGGACTTCAGCTCTGCATTCAACACCATCATCCCTGCTCTGCTCCAGGACAAGCTCTCTCAGCTCCACGTGCCTGACTCCATCTGCAGGTGGATCACTGACTTCCTGACGGACCGGAGGCAGTGCGTGCGGCTGGGGAAGAATGTCTCAGAGACTCGGACTATCAACACAGGAACTCCACAGGGCTGTGTACTTTCTCCTCTGCTCTTCTCCCTGTACACCAACTGCTGCAACTCCAGCCACGACTCTGTAAAACTGATCAAGTTTGCAGACGACACCACCCTCATCGGACTCATCTCGGATGGCGATGAGTCTGTCTACAGGAGGGAGGTGGACCGGCTGGTGTCCTGGTGCAGCACCAACAACCTGGAGCTCAACGCCCAGAAGACAGTGGAGATGATCGTGGACTTCAGGAAAGTCTCAGCCCCCCTGCCCCCCCTTGCCCTGACAGACTCTCCCATCACCACCGTAGACTCTTTCCGCTTCCTCGGCACCACCATCACTCAGGACCTCAAGTGGGAGCCGACCATCAGCTCCATCATCAAGAAGGCCCAGCAGAGGATGTACTTCCTGCGGCAGCTGAGGAAAGCCAAGCTGCCAGCGCAGATGATGGTGCAGTTCTACACGGCCATCATCGAGTCCATCCTCACCTCCTCCATCACCGTGTGGTACGCTGGAGCCACAGCCAGGGACAAACAGAGACTACAGCGCATTGTGCACTCTGCTGAGAAGGTGATCGGCTGCAGCCTTCCATCTGTCCAGGACCTGTACGTCTCCAGGACTCGGGGACGAGCAGGTCGGATCACAGCTGACCCTTCTCACCCTGGACACGGACTATTTGAGCCACTCCCCTCGGGCAGGAGGCTACGGTCCATCCGGACCAGAACCTCCCGCCACAAGAACAGTTTCTTTCCCTCTGCCGTTGGACTCATGAACACTTTGTAACACCTGTCACTTCAACAATAATACTATTTAAGAACAATCTATTTGCACTACTCATTTGCACATTGCACTATCTGCCAACTGTACATTCTGTATATAGTCTATCTTAGTCTATTTTATTCTTAATTTTATGCATGCCTTTTTATATATTTTTTATATTTTATCCTTTGCTTTATGTTGCACCTACGCCGAAGCAAGTTCCTACGTTTGTGAATTTCACTGACAATGGCAATAAACAATTTCTGATTCTGATTCTGATTCTGATTCTAAACGTCTCCAGCCCTGGTCCCTCTCCTCGTCGCCACAGCCACGACGTTTTTAGTGCGTTTTGGATGACAGGAAAGTGATGCCTCTCCGGGGACCACTTGACGGAAACAGAGTCATACATCTCAAATTCGACCTTTCACTTTCACCGTTTCACCACCGGCTGCTGCTGCTGCTGCTGCTCACGGTCGATTTCTAAAGTCTATATGCTTAAAAGCCACATTTGCATACGACAAAAGTGATCGAGCAATACATTACGACCACAGGCAGGTGACAGATTTACTCTTCATGACAGAGCTGGTTAAGACGGGCATGGATTAAGCAGCAAGTGAACATTTTGTCCCCAAATGTGATGATTTAGGACATTTTCTCCCAAGCTTTTCACACCTAGTATCATCTAAGAAATGATTTGGCGCTCTGAGTGTCACCGGATCTAAACCAGATCTATAAACTAGGACTAACCCAGGTCTAAACTGTCCTCATCATGAGAGACATATTCAAGTGCAACAGTGATGGGAATTTGGGGTCTTTTGTGAGATCCAGAACGTTTGGATCCGTTCATTTCAAAGCCGTTCAAAATGCAGACTCTTTTTATATTTTTTATATGACAGAAGCCACTGTGACAGCTAATTTTATTCAGAAATTACTCGGCAAGTTTCATAGAAATTGACAAGGTGTAAAATCTTATTTTTATACATGCTCCAGTCCTGTTTTAAAGTGCATATGAAGTTTCTCATTTTGATTTTATTTGGTGTAATAATATCTATTGTAAAATTCTAATTTTACACCAATCAAGTAGTCGTTTGTGGAGAAAAGTTGTAAAAATCTGTTAAAAATTACCGGGAGTAAAAACAAATTCATGACATTAAACTGGGCAGACTTATTCCATCCAAAGGTTATGCATAATTTACCCAAAATAAACAGCTTTTCTTGACCTTTTAAACATTAATTCAACAAAATAAAAGGTGTTCACATGTATTTGATTCTTTAAATTAAAAAATCTGTGACATTAGCTGAGTTTTAGCCCATTGTAATAGTAATTTCCTAGTGTGATGTCATCATTCACAACCAGGAAGTGATATTACAAAACTAAAAAATTGCAAAATCGGGATAAAATGTTTAAAAACTTTTTTAGCAAAACTTAAACTATATTTATCTGTATTTTAGTTCCATTTAGTCCAACCTGTCAGAGGCACTTTAAGGTTACTGTGTCAGTGGCATCAAGTATTGTTAATTGTGATATTTTTCTGCAGCAATATATCATATGTCAAAATTTGTTATCGTGATGGGCTAATGTTGAGGTAAATTTTTGAATAAAAGAATATCAGTGCAGTTTAAAGCTGGGCTGTCTGATTTTCACACTGCAGAACCGGAAGTAGGTTTTTAAATCTTTCTAACTCGTCCATCGCTCTCACAAACCCTTTGGCACATCGTTAAAATTCACATTGTGCACTGCTTTAAAACTTCTTTTTTCAGACGCTGAAGTAAAACTGGGAGGACCACTGAAGCACAGCCAATCAGAGCGCAGCTATTAGCTCTTACTTCGAGACTAAATACTTCATTATTAGATGCAGACAGCGCACAGAAGTCTTATTTATGTCATAAAGTGCTGCTTTTACGAGACACTCTTTGATGGAAAGCACAAAATGTACTAATTTACACCCAAAAAAGTCAGGTACCACAGCTTTAACTCTCCACCAGAAACGTCTTAGTGATTAACTGTAACATTTTTCACAGAGTGCTGGTGTTGTTTTTGACATCTAAAAAAACAATAGCTTGTGAACACAGTGTTTTTCCAGCACAAAATGCCACAGTGTCCTCAGCTAACCTCCCCCTTCCGCACTGAAATGAATGACTTTAGCCCCGGCAGACGAGCTACATTTGTGCGTCTGCGATTTCCAGCATGAATTGATAATGGATTTTTCACAGCTGGAGAGACATTGTGGCCGGCCTTTCCTCTGGCAGATTATTTTCTAATTGGCAAACAAAACAAAAGTGAAGATGAGATCAAAACTCGCGGCCCTGTGTCTGTGTTTTTGTGCAGCTTTTGTGGCGAAACAATGAGCCTTTTCTTTGGAGCGCCGGATCAAAATGGCAGCATAGAAAACCCAGATTTTGTGTGGTTTGTCCGAGGGAGGCGAGGGAGCAGAAACCAGGCCAACCAGGTCACTTCAGAGCTAATTCAAACCACTTCCGACGCAGGAAATTGGGTCTTAAAAAGCAAGGTACATTTAATTAGAGCTAGTATTTAGATTCAGAGCTGTGATATTGGAAAATAACAGGCCACAGAGACAGACAAAGTGAAGGGAGAAAACATGCACCTTTGTCCAAATGTGTGGTGCGTACAGGGCTATCTTATAATGTTTTTATATGAGATTGTGCGGTGGGCATTCGATTTTATTATTACTATTATTATTATTTTTAGTTAAAAGTTAAAACCACAAACAAAAGCTATTCTGCGCAAGGAGGAGGCAGATCCTCCACCAGAAACGTTACAAGCCAAGTTTGTGGAAAAACAAGCCCTTTCACAGAAGGGTGCATGTTTTTCATAGTTTTTGTTGTTGTTGTTGTTTTTTAAGAATAATCAAGTAATACACCTATAATTAAGTAGTTGCGATTATTTAAGTATATTTTTTTGCTGAAATCTTACATGGTGGGGCTTTAACTAAGTTCAGAGATTTATCCTCTGGGAGGTTGTGGGTCCAATCCTCCAGCCGCCCAATGAGTATCTGCAGAGAGTGTGTCCTCCCAGGAGTAGAGCACAATTAATAATCCTGAGTATCAACTCTTAGTAGTATCTTGTTAATCATAATCGTTATCTGGAAGATACAAGACTCTAAAACACATGCCAGAGGTTATTAAAGAAGTCAGTGGTATTAAATCAAAATGTCAAAAAAGAATAAACTATTACTGATTGTCCTCAATAATGCTCTTTATTCGTACATATTCTCCATCTAGAAGCTTCAGTCATCATATTTCAACCTTTAGTTGGTTGAAAATATATTTATAAAAATCACTGCACAATGGAAAAACAGTTTGACTAGTCGTCTACTAAAACAATCATTAGTTGTAGCTCTAAGAGTCAAAAGACATGAACACAATCATTTGTAGTAGCAGTAGTACTAGAAGTGTGTACTCCTGCATCAGTTGCTTTCCTTAATAAATATAAAACAAACCTGTGAATATCCATTATCACATTCACTTCACAAAAATCTGCTTTAAAAGTCTTCATTAAACACAGTATAGCTTATGCAAACGACATCACAACATTCTGACAAAAGTCACATGAGTCAATGGTCAAAGTAAACAGTTGTAGAAAACCAGATAAACAACAGAACACTGCAGATACGCTCACATTTATCACTGACTTTGAGATCACACACAGTTGAACTCTTTACATTTCTCTCCTTAAATAACACGTTTCTGAGTCCAAGTGTTGAGGAAATTAACTCAACTTCAATTCAGCTGAAGTGTCCTTTATCTCCAACTGCCGTTAGCAAACAAGCTAGCTAAACTCAGCACAGTCAGAGCAACAACAGAGAAACTACTAGCAGTTTACATTTTTCAGTATTAAGTGGATTTGAGTAAAACAACAGCTCCTCGGACAAAAAAAAGCAAAAAACAAAACAAAAAGGAAACACATTTTATGAGTTGTGCCACCTATAATTCTGCCTATCGAAATGTTGAGGAGGATTTTTTGTCACCTGCATAACCTCTACTGAACATGCCACTGACCAAACCTGGCTCTGGACCCTCTGTGTTGAAGGATGCATGTGTCAAAGGTCATAATTAAGTACATTTTCAGTCTTAACTTTAGATTACTGTGACGTGACGCACCTGAAACCTGCATTTTCCGCTTTGGTCCATTTTCGTCTTTCCCCACACACACATTTGCACAAACACGCTCAAATGGAGGCGCACAGGTTTTTCAAAGTGGACTCAGGTGTGGGCGAAGTTTGTGCAACCGGAACATTGTGTGAAACAGTAAAAAAGGGAAAATCCAAAACCACACAGAGCGATGCAGCGCTGTCCTCCTGAAAGAGAATCGAGCCTGTCGGCCAAAGAGACGCCAGAAGTGTTCGTTTTTACTTGCAAAAGGCAGCTGCGGTTACAAAAGGGTGTAAACTGATCGCATTATTGAAATTTGATATCTTTGAGTGTCTTATTTTGTGCAGAAGAACAAACAAATTCAGTGTAGACTTATGTGGGATTGAAACAGTTGAATGTAAAGAATTATCCTAGTATTTTTATTAGATATTTTTATTATTAGAGTGTTTTGTTTAGCCTCAAAATACCTGTAATAGTTTGTGTTCACATTCTGTAATAAATCTAAGAGAGATTTACTGTTTTTGAACTACATATCCACTTTTATGATCCACAAATGTTGAATCTTGATTATATTTAAGATTTTACTAAACATTTTGCCTATTTGTCTCCAGTTTGACAGTTTTTATAATGTTTATGTGTTAATATTCCTGGTTGGACGTGGGCAGCAAATATGACATAGTTAGGGGTAATTCCACAACTGTTACCATAGCAACCAGACTGTAAACAATGGACAAAATTCATATAAATTACACAATAATTTTGATTTGACAAATATTTATGCCCGATAACGCCTTTATTTTGTTGAATGATGGTTTAAACTGTCAAAAAGTTATGTCAGTTGAGTCTTAACTGTCTCTTTCTTTTCGTCGCTGTTTGATGACATCACAGAGGGATTCCATTTTATAACTTGGCACTACTTCCTGTCATTTTTAACTATTTTTCACAAACTGCAACTTCAAAAATGTAAAACTGTAGTAAATAACTGCCACAGGTGCCCTCCCACCAAACTAAGTCATCACTAGAACATTTTAAGAACCTGTCATATAGACTTCAAATAAAGTACAGAACATTTTACTTAAAGTCTGTCGGACAATTTAGACGACATATTGCATTAAAACATTATATTTAAGATTTTACTAAACATTTTGCCTATTTGTCCCCAGTTTGACTGTTTTTGTAAAGTTTATAATTGTACTTCCTGGTTGGACATGAGCACAAATATGACATAAATAGAGTTCATAATGGTTACCTAGCAACCATTTTGAAAGCAATGGCCAAAATACATATAAATGACACAATAGTTATAATTTGACAAATAATAACACCTGATAACACCTTTATTTTGCTGAACGACTGTTTAAACTGTCAGAAAAACGTGTCAATTTCTGTAAATTGTCTCTGTATTTTCAAAAGTTTGTCGCTTTTTGATGACATCACAACAACTCAGCTCTACTTCCTGTAATTTTAAACTTTCATTTTCTAAATTTCCTCACAAACTGACACGTCACGGATGTAAAACTACGATGAATATTTCCCATTTAAGCTACAATCAGAATATCACGACAACCTGACTTTACGTACAGCACTTTTACTTTTGTACTTCACTAATTTGCGACACAGTTTCAGGCAAAGCTCTTCTTCTTCATGACCAGAAAAAGTTGCATCCTTTTTCAACCATGTTCCTCTATGTCTCTTGTTGTGCCCGATTAGTGTAATTGAACATTCACAGGACCCACATCTTTCCTTAAAAAGCGAAAGCGAGCGGGAACATAGCGGTTACAGTCGAGGTGGGGCCCGCAGCTGAGAGAGAGCGCACCTTTTATCATTAAAATAAAAAGCAGAAGCTAAACGGTGTCAACACTTTTACACATCTGACTATTGCAGACTCAAACAGCTACAACGCCGCTTTGATGCCAGAGAACAGAGAGACCTGCAGATGCTTGATCCAACACACTTTCAACGTCTCACTTCAGCTTCGCAAAATATCGGACAATTGTACAGTTACGTCGCTGTTAATTAGCCTTTGTTCAGATACTCTTGGGAAGATAATGTTTTCAGCGCAAAAAACAGAATAGAAAAGATTGGAAAATAACACAAAACTTGGAGATTTTGTATCAGTGTTGTGTCTTTGGGCAAGTTTCTGGACAAACTATGCATTTGTTTATTTATTATTTAGGTAAAATAGTAGTATACATGGCAAAAGTATTGATATTGCAACAAACTGTGTCGTAAAGTTGCAAAAAAGGTCCCCATCAAACAGAAATGTACTGTTTTTGGAAAGGAAAATGCTGAAAACGGCTGATTTTATTCATGAGTTTCACTTTTAAGTCTAAATTAACCTTGATTTATGCTTTTTTGTTTTGTTCCTGTTCATTTTGTCAATATTTCTGACACATATTTTTGAGTTCATGCTTGCACATTCGCCACATCAAAACTAGGACTAAACCTGGACTAAACCCAAAGTTAATCCTGGACTAAATTAGGCCTAAATAAGGACTAAAACAGGGCCAAATCAGGATTATTTTTCCTGGTTAAATAAAGGTCAATTAACTAAAATGTGCTCAGTTTATGACCAAATAAAGTCCAAATGAAGTCCGGATATCGTTTATCCACAGTTTAGTCCCAATTTTGATTTAGAGTGAATGTACCCAAAGGCATGAATATATTTGTTTTAAATAACTTAAATAATTATGTCAAAAAGTATATTTAAAAATAACAATAATATTTCTAACGCAATAATTTACGATATTGTGCAGCTCTTGTAGCTCAATTTGGTTGCATAAAAGAATATAATGTTCTATTTAATATGTAATAGACTATTTAAACTAACTTAGAATGGTATTACTATTTACAGTTTTGCTTTAGGGCTGCAAGATGAATCACAACTGAATCGAAATCGCAATTTTAATGGATGCAGGTAGCAAATAGCAAAGACTGCAATTTTTGAAGTGCAATAATTGTCTCCAAAACAACAAAATCTCCTGTTTTCTTCTGCATAAAAACAGCAAACCCTGCAGTTTAGAGCTGCACAAACACGTTCTGAAACACTAATGAGGTTCTTTTATTGGTTTGTCAATTCATACATTCACAGCTCTCTCTGTCTTTTGGTCAAAAACTTTGAACAGAATCTTATTATTGCAGCATCTAATCGTAGTTGTAATACTGGTCAGAAAAATCTCAATTAGATATTTCTCCTAAATTGTGCAGCCCTACTTTGAATAATTCCAGGTTGACGTGACCAATATTTAAATGTCTGTAGTTATAAACACATTGAACGTTGGTTACTGGAGCACAATTCATACAAAAAGTAGTTCAAAGTGCTTTACACAACAAGAAAATATGCAGAGATCATAATATGAACAAATAAAGAGCATAAATACTCAGCCGCATGCACTCTCAAACAGTTTTGAGTCTAGATTTAAACATTGTACATTTACATTTGTTAAATCCTCTCCGTCGACAGGTTCAGGTGATGTTCCAGCACCTCTTTGAGTCTTAACACTTCATATTGCAGCTGCAGACGGCTGGAACACTCGCACTTCTCTGACGACAGTTTCAGACATAAACTCCAGCCGATCGTTGTTGACACTTGCTCTTAATACTTTCACATTTGTTCATTTTCCTCCATTTAATGTTTTATGTTGGTTATGTTTTTTTAATGAATGTTTTCCTGACAGGCCTTTTGTCCAGGTCATAGTTTTCAAACATTTTACCTGAAAAAATGAAGGTTAAATGTACAAAAATTAATATATATTTTTTAAATACTCAAATGTGTTATTCAGATATTATGTTAAGTCTTTGTGGAGGTTCAAGTATTAAACAAAATGTGAAAATTATCCACAAAAGTGCAGAAATCGCTTCTCTTCTTTCTTCTGTTTAGGTAAATATGGTATACTTCAAAGTTTTTGAACAACAACACTTGCAAACAATGTGAAAGTTATATTTGTCCTAAGCTTGAAAAGTGAACCAGTCAATCCATCAATAAAGTATCACCTGATACCCTTCTGTGGGGAAGATGAGACAAAAACGTCTGGAAACAATGACTAAGATACACAGTCATCGAAAGTATTCATCTTGATTTGAGTATATTTTCACTTTCTTAAAATAGGATTTGCCAATAGTTTTGTTCTTATTTTTAAAGTTTAAAGTTACAAAATGTTCTTGTTTGTTATTTATTTAAAGTAAACATAAGTTATACTTGCTCCATTTTAAGACAGACATTTTAAGACAAATATACTCAAAACAAGATGAAGAATACTTCATTCAAGCACTTCTTAACCTGTTAACTCTCTAATCGATTATTGAAATATACATCGACTAATTTAGTAATCGAATAATGAACATACCATGAGCTAAAAAATAAGTTTTATGACGTAAATTGAGAAGCATAAAATGATATGGAAAATGTGTAAATTGACTATAAATGCCTCAAATGCCTTCACTTCAGCATCATTTCAGTCAAATTTAGTAAAAACCTCTTCGTCATGTCACTTTTACGTTCTAAGCAACTAATCAAAATATCAAACGAATAATTGCTAGACAAATCGATCAGCAAAATGATTGTTTGTTGCAGCCCTATTTCAGAGGAGAGCATTTGTAATCATTCATCAACATCAAAATTGGCTTTGAGGATAGACTATATTTCTTAGTATCATATCGAGTTTGAAATTGTAGAATTGTGACAGTAATATAGTGTATTAAAGAGCGTATGACTTTGTATGATTTTCTCATTTTAACTTTATTCAGTGTATTAATCCAGTGGTTCTCAAACTAGGGGTCGGGACCCCAATGGGGGGCGCAAAATGATTTCCAGGGGTCCCCAGATGATGGGTAAAAATGTATACAATAGTGTTAAACAAGGCTGGACCCCCTTCAAATGCAGTGGTGAATGTAGATTCCTATTTGTCGGCCAATCAAAGTCGTTTTTCTAGGTCTATATTCTCAAAATAAAATCAAACATTAGATATAAGGCTAATTTATCACTTTGCGTGTCGCCTAATTTTTGTGTTTGGGGGTCACAAATGTGAATTATTGTTATTTTGGGGGTCGTGACTGAAAAAGTTTGAGAACCACTGTAATAATACCTCTTGTAAATATAAATTATAGTTTTACACCAATCAGGTCGCTGTTTGTGGAGAAAAGTTGAAAAATATGTTGAAAATTACAGGAAGTAAACAAACTAATGACTAAGACTAAAGACCTGTCCTATCAACCAATCAACTAAAAGGGGGTGTGGCAAAAAGATATCAAAACCAAACAGTATCTCTATGTATCTACTCCAAACTGCACTCAAAAGAACACAACTGCACAGGAGTTCAGAGTTTTTTTTACAGAAAAGTGCTACGGAACAGAGTATTTGTATATTGGACTCCAAAATCTTTATTTAACTCACTCCACATCTCATTTTTGCCACATATATAATTTCAATCTTAATAAAATGATTAGTCGACTTATAAAAATCTTGGTCGACTGAGACACCATCGACCAATTGATTGACTAAGCCAGTGTTTCCCAACCAGGGGTACGGGGACCCCAAGGGGTACGTGAGGAATTACCAGGGGCCACTTGGAATGGGTTCAGGTTTTTAATGAAGATGAAATGTATTTTTATCTGAATAAAGTTAGTCATTTGTTGTAAATTTAGCATCTTTTGGAGAATCTTGGACCACACATGTAACTAAAACAAAAATATAATACTAATAATTGACTATATAAACCCATTTATTTTCCCAAAACTCAAGTTAAGGAGTGCTCTGAGTGTGAAGTTAAACTTAGGGGGTACACGAGACAAAAAAGGTTGGGAACCGCTGGACTAAACGACCAAAGGAGCCTAGGGCTGGGCGATACAGCAATAAATTGTTATCACGATTTTCTTGGGGCCAGATCATGATTACAATTTTATCACAATTCATGTTCACTTTCACATTTTCTATTTTCAATTCACATTATAAATACAATGTGGTCGCTTTTAGTCACGTCTAAGTCACTTTCAGTCGCGTCTTTGTCACTTTTAGTCACGTTTTTGTCACTTTTTGTCACTTTTAGTAGCATTTTTGCCGCTTTTAATTGTGTTTTGGTGCATTGAGTTGCGCTTGTTGTTTGTAGGAGCGCTTTTGTCGCTTTTGAACGCATTTTTATCCCTTTTGGTCACACTTTTGTCACTTGTTTCAGAACATGTTTGTACAAATCCAAACTACAGTGTTCAAGTAAGACATTTTGTTGTTTGTGAATGACATTATTGCACTTCAAAAATTGCAGCCTTTGCGTTTTGCTAATTACATCCATTAAAATTTCGTTTTTGTGTGGATTTGGTTTAATTGTGCAGCTCTGGTCTATAAGAGGTGAATAAAGTCGTCTGCTCAGAGGCTTCAGAGGCTAAACAACAGGAGAAAAAGTGTGTTTGAACAGACAGCTGCAATAAAGAGACAAACAGTGAATCACGATACGACGATTTCAGAAAGATTGTCACAGGGACGAGCTCAACATTCCATTTTTATCACCGTATCACCCAGACGTACTACAGCCCTATTAAAAACCATTTAATTTCATATAATAATTTCATATAATTTTGCAGATCTCCAAAACAACACCACTGCCTCTGTGATCCACCCCCCTCTCACGTCTGCTCTCACCGGAGCCGTCCGTTACGCGGCGCAGGTTAATGCCTCCGCTTGACAGCCCAGGAAGTGCCCATGCAGCGCGCCTACATCAGGTGACACCAAAGGTCGCGTGTCTGACCGCGTTAAAATCTCCCCCCGTCACAGCTGTCAACTGTGACCCTCCGCGGCGCCCCCTCTGCGGCTTTACGCGCGGCCGGACGCGTTATAAAAGGTTCACGACGGCAAAACCTAACCTAACCTAACCACCTAAACGCAGGTCAAACGCGTTATAAAATGTCGGGAGTGACAATAAACAAAGTGCGAGGTGGTCTTATCGGGATCGCGCCCCCGCAGTGAGCTTAATTAGGGCTTGACCCGTATATCGCTTTGCCAATACATCAGGCTGATATATGAAGCCGGGGCCTCCTTTACTGCAGCCGCTGAATACATTATTATTATTTCATTATTTCATCGCTCAAAACGTTGGACCGGGGCTGTGGAGTGGAGTGGTGTTGGTGTGGGAGGCGTTTATGTAACACTTTTTTGTGGAACTGGCTTCACCCGCTGCAGTAGCTGTGTGCACTGTTTAAAAAAACATGCAAGTATATAATGTGATGTGGGCAACGGTTTGCAGCGGAGGACAAAAGTAGTTCGCCGAAAAAGGCTAAATTGTTTCGGATTTGTTTTCGGAGAAGCGATTACATTTGAAGTCAGAGTTTGTCAGAACATGTTGTAATGGCTTCACATTTAATCGTCTTAATAAATAAAATGTGAACAAAGGCTTAATTCATAAAGAACAAATAGTGTAGAAAGCGTGATTCAGGCTTATTAACTACTTAATTACAACCCTAACTCTTAACCTTAACAGCTTAATTAACTAGTTGTTAAGCATGGAATCTAAAGTTCAGATAAAATACAGTAAGCTTGACCGGGAGGATAAAGATTCAAGAGAAAACTGCAAGATCTGCTAATCTAAGAAAACAGTCTAATGCATTTCAGAACATGTTTGCAGAGGTATAAACTACAAGGTTACTGGTGTTGTTTTTATAATGATAAGAGACATTATGTAACTAAAATAATGGCAAACCGTGTTATTTGTTTGAACGAATGCAATCTGAGAAGCAAGACACAAAAAAATAATAAACACATTCTGGTTTTGCAATAATAAGACCTTTTAGGACACATTGCGCAAAATTGACTTTTCTGAGCATTTTACGGCGTTATAACACTTTTCTTTAATCAGAAACGTCCCTGCTGGTGTATTTAGCTTCATTCACGCTTCTTTCATTAATCGTTTTTACAAGGTCATCTCCCATTGAGCCTCACAAAAACACTCAAATTTCCAGTATTAGTGACGTCTATGGTATAAATCCGAAGGTCTCCTGTGCTGTTTTTGAGTCCATAAATCATCACAGACTCTCAAATCACGTTCATTACAACTGTGTGCTTACTAGCAAGACAGCTTTTGTTTATTTTCCCCCTAGCAATTCCCTCTGCCGCCAGTAGATGCAGCGCTAACACTTGACTGACAGAAAATCATGTGTGCTTTCAGTAGATACATTATTTTAAGCTCTTAAACATGGAACACTCAAGAAAGAACATGTTTAAAGACATATAACATTACAAATATAGCATAAATGTTCTAGTTTTTTAATATTGTAAAGCTAGAATCTGACAAAAATTTAATTGGTATTAAATATTTCAGAGAGGTACTACTGGTAAATCCCTTCAGAAGTTGCACAAAATACAAGAAGAAAAGCTTTTGTCACTCATAAACTTACACAGGTACGAGTTACCAACACTTCTACTCAAAGTTTAAGTAAATGTAACTGGAAGCCCGTCCCTGCAGAGCGTTGACCCCTGGTGGCCTATGGATCGGACGGAGCCATTGTGAAAGCGACCGACCACTCCCCTCAGATATTCCCTTTAATACGTCCTTTCATTCAATCCATTAACCCCCGAGACGACAGCCACACTCGGCACTTAAAACAACGCAGCCAGACCCCGTCCAGATCGATACGTCAGAGGATCCACACGGGTTAAGTAGCGCAAATTCTACAATGCTGCTTCAAACTAGTGTGGAAATAACTGGTAAATATGGCAAAAGATTAGAAGACAAACCGGTTAATAGGGTTCTAAATTAGTATTAAACTTGAGACTTGACAAAATGAAGTCTAACCAGGACTGAAAGGATTAAACCAGAACTAAAAAAAAGAAAAAAAACTATCTGTACGTTTAACCAATCACAGTTACAATCAAGAAGACGTTAAAATCGACACAGTTATCATCATATAATTACATTTTTTCAGTTTCTACAGCTTGCAACACTTATTTTGACAATTATTTGGTCACTTTATGTTATTTCAGTGCAGACTACATGTTGGCCAATTGCAAAAAGGAAAAAAACTATCTGCACGTTTAACCAATCACAGTTACAATCAAGAAGACGTTAAAATCGACACAGTTATCATCATATAATTACATTTTTTCAGTTTCTACGGCTTGCGACACTTATTTTGACAATTATTTCGTCACTTTATGTTATTTCAGTGTTGGCCAATTGCAAAAAGGAAAAAAAAACTATCTGCACGTTTAACCAATCACACTAACAATCAAGAAGACGTTAAAATCTACGCAATCATAATCACATAATTACATTTTTTTCAGTTTCTACAGCTTGGGACTCTTATTTTGACAATTATTTGGCCACTTTATGCTATTTCAGTTCAGACTACGTGTTGACCAATTGCAATTATAATTTAGTTTGAGACACATTATTGCACAGCTCTACTTCAGACCAGCGGTTAGGCCCGTCACAGTAACCAAACTTGAATGGGTGATGTATTGCCAACGACAATATTGCGACAAACGATAATATCCAAACTACTTTACGCCACTGACACAATAATTTGCAGTATAACCTGTTCTAAATGAACATATCATAAAAAAACATGAGCTGCGATATAAAAATAACAGAATCAAACACTATAGTAGTTAAGTTGATCCATTAATGAGTCATATACGTTAATTACTCATCCCTGAAAAGCTCAAATGTTCATGCAAGACTAAAAAAACGAAAGAAAAAGTTCCCCCATGAAACTATTGAGCCCAAAAAATATGGTTCTGTCCATATATTGAATGATAAGGTAATTAATATGACTTACCAGTAGTTTGATCAAGTTTGAAACCGTGATTTTGTCGATTATTATTTGAACAGTGCAAGATTCGAGTACAAATTGTGTCTATTTACTGTGTCTGCAGAGAATAAACAATGTCCAAGTTGTCAGAAAATGTTAGTTTGTTTTATTATTACGTATGAGCCAAATAATTGTATAACTAAAATCCCATCAGTGCATTCCACTTTCAAAACCTTTGCAATTAAAACCCACGTACGCTCTCAGCACTTCACTTGACCATAGCTTGGCAAAGCTACATGCAATCAGATTTAACTTCTTCGACAAGACACAACCAGGTCAACACGAAAGAGAAAACATTATATAATACGTATAAGATTGGAAAAGATTGTTCACTTATGAAACTTACTAACCATTTCTAATACAGTATTGTGCTCTTGCCTGTTATTATCATGAAACGGATTTGAACTTTTAAGGAAATGTGTCGACGATGGAGCACCACAGTTACATTTGATGCTTAAAGATGCCGGTGTAATTGTTTTCTCATTTTAGTGTAACGCAACTGAAAGAAGAATGTTCTCAAATCAGATCATTGCTATGAGGATCAAAACCAATCACAACATGGCATCCACTTTGGTTGGGAAGTTTCGAAGAGAGTCTCAGGACATTAAGGGTGTCCAGGGGGTTTATTGGAGGGACATAATGAGGCCCAAACTGTTTTGCGAGTGAAGAATAAGAAGATCAGTTGCAATCGTAAACCTACTATTGTGCGATAAACATGAAAGTCTATTCAGTACAAACAATAATCAACGTAAACTCCTTAAAAATCCCATGTCCACCTCACAGGCCACGTCCAACCGCTTGAAGGACCAGGTTTGTCTGCACGGGCCACACATCTGCTTTGACACAAACACATCTGTGGCGTCAGTGCACTTCACCTCATGTTTCACGCCACACAAGCAGGTGTCGGTTTCTGCTGTGGTCTAATAATGCAAGCGTTTGGAACGGAGATGTTCTGAAATAAAACTCCAGCGTCCACCGACCGTCCAAACCGTTTCAGGCCAAATCCAATCCCCTGAAGAACCAAGTTTTCCCCGCGGGTCCCACAACAGAACTTAACATCTGCAGATGTCAAAAGTGTCTGAGGCGGCTCATCTCCTCTCAACATGTTTCTTGTGGCAGGTGTCTGTTTCTGGTCTAATGATGCAGTTAGAAGTTGTTCTGAAATAAAACTCCGAAGTCATGTCCACTAATCCATTCAAACAAACAACCCTCGAAGGACCAGGTTTGCCAAACAACACAACGTGCAATCTGCAGATCAAACATGTCTGAGGCCTGAATGTACTTCATCTGAACATGTTCCTCGTGGCAGGTGTTTCTGCTGAGATCTAATAATGCAGCGGGTAAAACTCTATGACCCAACACTTTCACGCAGATGCTCTTCACAAACTACTGCTGTGTCTCCACGTGTGTGAGGTGTTTCAGTGCTTACCTTCCAAGCAGCACGTCCTCCACAGCCCTGAATGGGTCATCACCTCCTCGTTCTTCTTGCTGGTCTCGTTCTCGCTCATGGACTTGGTTTTGCAGACGCCGCGGGAGTACAGCCAGTAGTCCGTGCCGACCGCGATGGTCATGAGACTGAAGGCCGCGAAGGCTCCCACCGTGGTCAGCAGCATCTGGACTCCGCGGTCGAAGAGACCCATGTTTCCGCATTCCATGAAAGGGGGACCCCCTTTCCTCTTAATGTACAAGAAGTAAATATTTGAAAATTTACGGGACCAGACCAAACCGAAAAACCGGGATATACTCGAGCGGAAGGAGAGGGAAGAAGGAGGAGGAGGATGCGGTAGGAACCTTATGGTTGCGTTTGGGTGAGGACCTCAACAGAGAAAAACGGCCGAGGGTTTGGGAGGTGAGAGGAAGACCGAGTTTTGCGTCTCCTCTCTTTGGCGTTTGGATCTGACTCACAAATATCAGACGTGTGCAGAGGACAGCGGCTCGGCTCGGCTCGGCTCGGCCTGCAGCTGAACCGGAGCGCAGAGACACGTCCTTACGCGCGTAGTGGCAGTGACTATAAATGGCACTGAGATGAAGCGAACTGAGGCAGGCCTGAAACTACCTGTTCCTATGTTCACGCGGACATGAGGCAGGCGCACACTTCTGCGTCTCCTAATCACTTAAACAGTTTCACTAACACAACTGCGGGCTCTGGAGCTCGCGTTATCCCGCTCACTACAGTGTCCTCCCGGCGCTAGTCAAACGGAAGAAAGCAAGGAAAGGGACAGCAGCGAGGAAATCTTTCATATCAGAGCGAACAGAAGCGCGAGCTCCCAAATCAAAACCGACACAGCGACGCTACAGCCTTTTGCGCAAAAAATATCAACCTTAGCTATCACTAGTCTATATTTACGCACACACGCAGCTCTAGACAATGGAATGGGGGGAAAAATCAAGCCTCAACGACTCAATTAATTTATTAATTAATTAGCAGGGCTTCTTAGATAGAAAGCAAACCAAAAAATAAACCGCTCGGAGATTCCTTTTTCCTAAAATTTTGGTCGCCAGTTTCCATATGTAGCCCTGTAGCTCTGGGAAGCTTTCCGCCGAAAATGTGGGTCTTTCGCGTCTGCTTCTTCTTGCACGGAGCGCCGGGGCAGGGGCAGCAGAGCGGGCATCACTCGACACAGAGGCGGCTGGCGCTTCTCGGTTTGCTCCCGCTGCTAAAAAATCACAGCCGAGGAGGACGAAGAGGAGGACGAGGAGGAGGAGGAAGAAGAAGAAGAGGAGGAGGACGGAGCACCGCTTTCACACCCAGCGATAGCAGCAGCAGCAGCAGCAGCAGCAGCAGTAAAAAGAACGGCACGCTCTCCTTGTTGTAGCCCTTGCGCCATGAAACAGCGAAGAAAATAAACTGAATGTGTTGCAATCCCCCCCTCCTCCACTGGCTCCTTTTTTTTTTTTTTTTTTTTGCTGCGAAAAAAAAAAATCTATTACACAATCAAGTCTCACGATGTGCGCGTCCTTTGGCGATGGCGATGCAGCCCCAGCTCTCGTCTCGTCTCTTGTCTTGTCTCGTTTCGCTCCTGGTTCGTACCGTCCGCGCCTCCGAAGGCCCCAGAGTGTGCCGCAGCAGCAGCAGCAGCGGCGATGGAGGCTTTTTTTTTTTTTTTTTTTTTTTTGGGGAGAGATACTGTTTAATTCCCGTTTACCGTGCGCGTTTTGTTGCGTGTGTGTGTGCGGCGGAAGAAGGGGGTGGACTCATCCTCGCACTCGCTGCTGCTCGCTGCTGTCTCTGCTCTGCGCTCTTCTCTCCTGCTCCTCTCCGGCGCCCGAAGCCTTTGTGCGGGAGATTTATGTCCGAGCTCAGTATCGCGGGATCCAATTGTTGCAGCAGCTTCGAAGTAAACGCACTTTTACGCCGTTTTTCTGCAGTTTTTTGACGTTATCACAGCGTTAAAAGCTTAGTATCTTGCCCTTTGGACTTCCAATTAAGTCTCTTGACGTTTATTTGCATTTATCTTGTAGTGTTGGTTGTGTACATCTTAAATACATTGCATGAATCTAAATATAAATTGAGGTTTTCCGTCCACGGGGCTGTTGTGGTGCTGAAAGGACAGTTCCCCATCCACAGCCGCTCTGTGGAGTTTGTCGCCATCTGCTGCGCAAATAAAGTCATTACAACTAGATTTTTTAAAATAAATGTTTTATTGTAGGCTATTGAATCCATTTAGGTTACATATACGGGCATTTTGTTCCTGAAAAGTGTCTCATATCATATCATATTATACTTTTGTTTGAATGTTACAGAAATTTGTAACTTAACAGAGTTGAACTTAAACTTATCGTACGCGTTCTCAAATTATGGCTAAAACATTTGAGAGGAAGGAAGCCATTAAAACTTTTCACTTTTTACATACAGCAAGTTTTCAAGTCTTTGCATAGTCCAGAAACTGATGATTTGATTACTAAACTGGTCTAGATTAGATTATCTCAAAAATTGAAAGCCAGTAAACGCAAATCTCACATTTTGTATCATTTATGTGCCATCAATAAAAAAGTGGGGCATTCGTTAAGTAAGTGGGGCGAGGGAGAGGGCCCTAAATGGCTGTGCAGGACCGAAAGAGGGACAAGGTGTTCCTGAATTCAGATGAGTTCATTTAAGGAGCACAGTACAGATTTTTACCTGCATGTTTGGTTTTTATTTAGTCCTAGTTTAGCGTTTTGTGTCTGCACTGGTCAGCATCAATCAGAGGTACATTAGTCCTGTTTTGGGCATGATTTAGCCCTGGTTTAGTTTGTTCCTCGTCAGACAGAATCTATCAGAGCTGCACGATTTTTGAAAGAAACCTAAAAAGACCTAGATTTGTTGTTTAAACAATAGGATTCTGTTCAAAGCGCACACTGTAAACAACTCCAGGAGCTTAAACATGTGAAATAAGACTGAAATATTAAATGATAAACTAGATTACAAGATCACATGCATTTCAGAACAAGTTTGTAGAGGTTTAAACTACAGGTACAACAAGATTTTTCTACAAAAGACAAGATATTTTCTTCTTTGCAAAGGACGTTTTATTATCTAAATATATGCAGCCTTCACGATTTGAAAATTGTGCTAACTCAAATTGCGATTTCGATTTGATTGCGACAGATAGACGCAGTAAAAAGTGGGTAAAAATTACGGAATGGAGGCAAAAAATGAATGAAATGGAACATAATATGATTTCATTGGAGAAACATCCTCAGAATATTGCAAAATATGAAAACTCAAGATGGTTTTGTCAAAGTTAAAGCACTCAGACACGTGTGTGATCAGAGTCTGGTTTTAACCCATTTGCTATTGTATCTTACATTATTTGTTGATTTAATAGGGGATTATGAGAAGTTTTATGAGGCAAAATGTTGACCCCACAATAGGTTTTCAATTTATTTACATATATTTTAAATGCTTTACCATAAATTGTAATTT
Organism: Rhinogobius similis; assembly: GCA_019453435.1. Lineage (NCBI taxonomy): Eukaryota > Metazoa > Chordata > Actinopteri > Gobiiformes > Gobiidae > Rhinogobius > Rhinogobius similis. The sequence goes on from CM033631.1 coordinate 11,415,630, forward strand.
TTGTGAAGCTCAAACACAATTTTAAGGCTAGAAAGCAGTACATTTTCCATCCTTTGTAACAGAAAGGCTAATTTATCCAACATTTCCACCCAGGAAAAATGGCTTTTTTTCCCTACAAAAGACTTAAAACCATTAGTATTTAGATTTTATGTGAGCTAATCAATCAAAAATGTATAGGCTACTTCATTTTTCCTCCACACACATCAAATTGCGCAGGTTTTTATCCATCAGAAATGTTTCAGAGAAGAAGCAGAGGTGAACGGACAATGGGAGAATCATCTATGAATAATAATGCCTTAAAATTGGTCACAAATGCTGCGCTTTAATGTGGAATGAAAGTATTAAAGCACATGAGCAGAATAACAGGTCAGTGTTTGCTCTAAACCTGCTCAGTTTGGTCGTACAAGTGCCGCGTTTCAGTATCAACACGACTGTCCCAATTTCAAGCTTTTTTGTCTAGTGTCCCGACAACTGTCTATAAAAACACAAATTTGACCCAGTTAGAGAGCGAGCTGCCGCCTGATGCTCCAGTTTGAACTAATCAAAATCCAAATCCTAAAATACATCTGTACTTAGGTCACACATACATGCAGATGACCCCTTTAGCAAGACACTGCAGAAGTAAGACCAGAGAAATGTTCGCCGCTTTAGTTTTTGGCCTTTTTGAGATTCTTTTACATATTTTGTGCTGTATTGAATGTATAATTTACGCACTAAAACGGTGAGACGCTGCAGGTAAATAAGAAAAGATCTTGAATTTTCATTGTTAGTTTTTCATCATGTAATGTTTTAATTATATGGTTGCATTTTACGTGTTAAAACGGCCAAAATTCCACATATTTGGGACATTTCAATCTGAAAAATGGACACAACCAAGTTTAAATGTTTTGGTTCATTTTGTACACATATTAGTTACAAAAATATTTACAGGAAGATTTGGAATTTTTTATTTAGTTTTGAGTAAATCAGAACAGACTGAAAATTGGCTGAAAATTTCAAATTTCTCGTCCTTTTTTTGACTTAAACCTTTAAGAGCTCATGCTTAGAATTAAATAAAATAATAATACATAATGATAATAATAAAATGTTGTTCAGTCCCACATTGTACAGTTTGGTGTATGAAGGAACTACTTTAAGGCTGATCTTTATGGATAAAAAAATGGATTAAAAAAAAAATGGCCTTTGAAGTTACAATGTCCCACAGAAATCTATGAATGAAGTGGATTAAATGAAACAATAAAACATCTTTAGGAAGATTGGACAAGTTTGTCATGTCATGAAAGCCAATATGTCGAGAGAGCAAAGTGACCAAAAAACAAAAAAATTGAAAAAACTGTGTTGCCTTAAATTCTGAAAAATATCTTATCTGAGTTATACAGTTTAACCTGCAAAGACGTGCTTCTTCTACTCAGTTTATGTTTACAACTGGTGGCTGCGCTGGCACTGATTCATGACGGGTGCAGGAGCTGGGCTTTAAGTGTTCAGGTCAGAGTGAGGACGCACAGGTTTAAGTTCAGTTTTGAAACTGGCAACGCAAAGACTCATGTGAGGCGAGGATGTGAGGAGAATCATCACGAGAACCAAAATACCAACGTAAACAACTTCAAGAACAACACCATGTCTGATGTTATTGTGATTAAGAATACATCAACTTTTGTTGTTGTAAGTGAAAGTTATATTTGATATGAACATGTTTACCTCGAATCTGGGGACAATTTATGACATTTTTAATCTGAAACCCACACACTTCCTTTAAAGTCTATGACAAGTTAGATCACACATTTCACTAAAACTTATGATTATATTTGATGATTTTACTGATGATTTGTCCTCAGTTTGACAGTTTATAATGTTACCTACTGGTTGAACATGAGCAGTAAATAAAGTTAGATGTAATTCCACAACTGTTACCATAGCAACCATTTTGAAAACAAGGGCCAAAATCCACATAAATTACACAATAGTTATGATTTGACAAATAATAATAACAACTTTTTTGCTGAATGTTTAACTGTCAGAAAAATGTGCCGGCGTCTGTGAATTGCGTCTGTGTTTACAATGCCACGTCACTTTTTGATGACATCACAGAGGGATTCCAGCACTACTTCCTGAAATTAACATGTGTTTTCCAAAATTTCTTCACAAACTTCAAGCTCACAAACGTAAAACTATGCTAAATATTTACCACAGGTGCCCTCCCATCAAACTAAGTCATAATTACAACATGATTAGTACATCATTAACAGATACATGTTCCTAATTGTACTGTAGAAAGTGGACGTTGGCACCAGTTTCCCCCCGACTCTGCAGCTTCTCCCCGACGCAGACGGAGCAGTCCTGGCCCGAGGTTATACCCGGCTTCATCTCATCCCCGCAGACGCTCTCTGTGATTCGAGCTAAAGACCGGAGTGATCCCTGCTCCTCGTTCAGGATTTGGGACAACATTCCCGTCCATTAAACAATTACCCCTTCCCTCTCTGCGGCGTTCCCACACGGAAGCAGCAAATCCGGGTCTAATCGTGGCTCTCGTCTGATCTTCCCTCCGGCTCCGGCTTATGGGGCCCGTGTGAAGGAAGCCTGCGCTAAATTGTCCTCCGGGGGGGAAACCACAGCAGTTTGTTTAAAAGTGGTTGCACGTTTTTTTTGTGGTTTTTTTGTCGGTGCAGTAATTACAGCTGATTGGTCCCTGAACGAGGAGCACCCAGGGGCCACTGCTGCCCTGCTGGTCTTTTTTGTTCACTTTGATTCGAGACCAAGGGTTGTTTTACTGTCAATAAAAACGTGGTGATGGGAGAAGGAGAACAAACACAATGGAATAGTAATTAGTAAGTTAAGTTAAATGGGGTTGATCATTATAGAGCTATTGTATTTTATTCAATAGCTCTTCCGGTGACGTCACATCCGGTGAGTCTATTCTGCGTTTGCGAGTTGATCGTTCTCCACACTTTATTGTTAATCCACGAATTATACAAAAACTATCTTACCCTCCTACACATAATTGAAAGTTTAATTGCTCCCTAAACAACCCGGAGCCTCATTTAGCTCACTTTGTTCAGTATTTCGTGGATTAAATCCCCCCCCTGCCCGCTAGCATCAACCGGAGCTAGCCTAGCCGACTAGCGCCATGGCTGGCCCATCCTCCGCCTCTTTCGCTCTTACCTGTTCAAGTTGTCATATGTTGAGTCAGAACCCTGCTTCCTTCACTGACGACAGGGAGAGTTGCGTGAAGTGTAGCGTAGTGGTAGCTTTGGAAGCCAGGGTTACAGAGTTAGAAGCGCGGATCCGCACTGTGGAGGAGCTAAAGTCTAGCTATAGCCAGGTCGTAGCATCAGGTTTACCGGACCGCGCCGCAGGTAGCAGTGTTAGCATAGTTAGCAGTGTTAGCGGTAGCAAGGCTAAGCCTCAGGATAAGACCAGCCCCCCAGCGCCTCCCGCGCAGCCGGGACCAGACCAGGAACAAGACAGGGATAGATTTGTGACAGTTCGGAGGGATCGATGCTAAACGCCAGCCTTTAGTGCACCATAAGCTTCCGTCTGCAATAGGTTTGCCCCACTTTCGGCGATCACACGCCCGCGAGCGTGACACTCTGGTGATTGGAAGTTCCATAGTTAGAGACGTGAAGCTGCCAGCAGCCTCAGTTAGGTGTTATCCGGGGGCCAGAATGGGTGACATCGAAGGAAACCTTAGGCTTTTAAAACAGAGTAGTCAGAGGTTCCGTCGTATCGTGATTCACGGAGGTGGTAATGACACCCGGCGGAGACAATCAGAAGTGCTCAAATTGCAGGTTGGAGCGGTGTGTGAATTGGCGAAGTCGATGTCAGATACCGTAATATTTTCTGGTCCCTCCCCAATCGGGTCAATGCTGAAATGTACAGCCGCTTTTCAGCATTCAACTGCTGGTTGTCTAGTTGGTGCCCCCAAAACAACGTAGTCTTTGTTGACAATTGGAGTGCGTTCTGGGAAAGCCGGGCTCATACGCGGGATGGCATCCATCCGACTTTGGAGGGTACATCACTTTTAGTTCGAAATTTGGCCGATAGCCTTAGTCGCCTAAAGTGACGCTCTAAATATGAGTCCCGGGTGCAGAGTCTCTTCTCTGTCGCTAAGCTCTCGCCCGCGCTGTCACAGATCAAGTGTTCAGAGTCAAAGCAAATAGAGACTGTGCGTGTCCCTCGTGTAAATAACGCCAATAAGTCAGATCCAAATACAGATAATTTAGGTGTCAGACCAAATAACTTAATACAAATAATCTCTACACATGATACAAATAAACTAATAAATAAGCATGTAAAATGTGGATTGCTAAACATTAGGTCAATTTCCTCCAAATCACTTTCAGTTAATGAATTAATTAACGATTATAATATTGATCTTTTAGCTTTAACTGAAACTTGGCTTCAACAAGATGATTATGTCAGATTAAATGAGGCCACCCCACAGAGTCATGTTAACTTTCAAGCTGCCAGGAGCTCAGGCCGGGGAGGTGGGGTGGCAGTAATTTCACATTCTAGTTTACTCCTGAGTCCTAAAATTAACAAAATTAATAATGAGTCTTCCTCATTTGAAAGCCTTATCCTATCAATCACCTGCCCAAACTGGAAAAACCAAAAAGCTGTTCTGTTCATAATAATCTATCGACCTCCTGGTCCTTATTCATTGTTCTTAACAGAATTCTTTGACTTCCTATCAAATTTAGTATTAGACTGGGAAAATATTGTGGTGGTTGGGGATTTCAACATTCATGTGAATGAAAATAATTGCCTCAGTAATGCCTTTAGCGCTTTATTAGATAGCATTGGTTTCACTCAAAATGTAAATAAACCAACCCACAGTCACCAGCACACTCTGGACCTGGTTCTAACTTATGGAATAGAGATTAGTGACCTAAATGTCTTCCCCCAAAACCCAATAATGTCAGATCACTTCCTAATTACCTTTCAGTTTATTCTTAAGGACTATCCAGCTCCTCAGACTAAAACTATAATGAAAAGGACAATATCTGAAAAATCTATTTTAAAGTTCAGAGAAATAATAGAACCAATATTTAATATTACGTCATGTGATCCTGTCGTTAACAGCGCCAGTCCCAGTGCTATTGATAACTCTGTTGACTCAATGGTCAACTCTCTAAAAGCTGCTCTTGATGTTGCAGCTCCACTTAAACAGAAAGTAATCAGGCCAAAACGAGCCTCCCCCTGGTACAACGAAGAACTACGTTCTCACAAACAAAGGGTAAGAAAACTAGAGAGATCCTTACGCCGCTCCCACACAGAAGAATCCCTGAAAGAATGGAAAACTTGCCTTCTGTCTTATAAGCAGGCTCTGCGTAAGGCTCAAACCAGATATTATTCAAATTTAATAGAAGTAAATAAAAATAACTCTAGATTTCTCTTCAGCACTGTAGCCAGGCTGACAAACTGTCACAGCGCAGTAGAACCCTCAATACCAGTTACTCTAAGCTGCAATGACTTTCTTCTATTCTTTAACAGCAAAATCACAACTATTAGAGATAAACTAAATGAAATTACTCCCACTATCAGTACTGAGCAAGCCCAGACTGCAAAGCTAGTGTCCCATACAAATCCTTCAGTAATACTAGATAGGTTCACTGCTGTTGATCAGGCAGAGATAACTTCAGTCATTATGTCCTCCAAAACATCAACTTGTATTTTAGACCCAATCCCAAGTAGACTCCTCAAAGAAATTCTCCCCCTAATTATAAATCCCATTCTTAATATAATAAATACTTCACTAGAAAGCGGCTATGTCCCTCAGTCCTTCAAATATGCAGTGATTAAACCACTTTTGAAAAAGCCTAATCTAGACCCCGACATACTGGCAAACTATAGACCTATTTCTAATCTGCCCTTTGTCTCTAAAATCCTTGAAAGAGTTGTGATTAAACAGCTTTGTCGCCACCTGCAGGACAATAATTTATTTGAAGTTTTTCAGTCAGGGTTCCGTGCATACCACAGCACTGAAACTGCACTAGTTAAAGTCACAAATGATCTGTTATTAGCTGCTGATGATGGACAGGTCTCAATCCTGATTCTGTTGGACCTCAGCGCAGCATTTGACACCATCGACCACAACATTCTACTGCAGAGGTTAGAATGTGATGTAGGTGTCAGTGGAACCGCCCTTAGCTGGTTTAAATCCTATCTATCTGATAGGTACCAGTTTGTTAATGTAAACCAGAGATCTTCCCCATGTTCTAAAGTAACCTACGGTGTGCCGCAGGGTTCAGTACTCGGTCCAGTTCTGTTCACTCTTTATATGCTGCCCTTAGGTATGATCATCAGAAAGCATGGCATTAACTTCCACTGCTATGCAGATGACACTCAGCTGTATTTATCAATGAAACCTGATCAGACCCATCAAGTAGACAGACTTAGTGCCTGCGTGAAAGACATAAAAACTTGGATGACTCTTAATTATCTGCTCCTTAACCCTGAAAAAACCGAGGTCATTCTGCTGGGCCCTAAGCACCTGCGAGACTCCTTATCTGACCAGATAGTTTCTCTGGACAATATCACTGTAGCCCCCAGCTCTACTGTAAGAAACCTTGGGGTCCTATTTGACCAAGATCTCTCGTTCAAAGCACATATAAATAAAGCCTGTAAGACAGCCTACTTTCATTTGCGTAACATAACCAAAATTAGAAAAATCCTGCCCAGAGATGATGCCGAAAAACTCATCCATGCATTTGTCACATCCAGATTAGACTATTGTAACGCTCTGCTTACAGTGTGTCCTAAAAGCTCAATAAGAAGCTTTCAACTGGTTCAAAATGCAGCAGCAAGATTATTAACAGGTACTAGAAAAAGAGATCATATTTCACCAGTGTTAGAGTCTCTTCACTGGCTTCCTGTTGAGTTTAGAATCAAATTTAAAATCCTCCTCCTGACTTATAAAGCTTTAAACAATATGGCCCCATCCTACCTCAAAGATGCAATAGTAGCATACCATCCAAACAGAGCTCTTCGTTCTCAAAATGCTGGACTATTGTTAGTCCCCAGAGTCTCTAAAAGCACAGTAGGAGGTCGAGCATTTAGCTACCAAGCTCCTATGTTATGGAACCAGCTCCCTGTTCATGTAAAAGAGGCCGACACAGTCTCTACATTTAAGACCAGGCTCAAAACGTTCCTCTTTGAAATAGCTTATGGTCAGGCCAGTTAGGAACAGAAATAAAAACCTACAGTTTTAGCTACGCTGCCCTTGGAGCAATTCTGCTGGGAGAAGTATGGCAGCTTGAACACTATCCTCTGGTTCTTCCTACTTTATCTATCAACAATATTTAATATTACTTCAACTGCAGTCTGTTCATTGCTGTTCACATGTTTCTCTTTCTCTCCACTTCCCCCGGGGAGTGGAGACTGTTTCAGGCACTGCGGCGGCTGCTCCAGTGACGACCCCCCCACCCTCATCTGTCTGGAGGATCGATCTCTACACTGGACGATCTATGCGCCACCCGCCGGGAGGAACTCCCTCAACCCTGGATTAGCCATTCCTCGTCTGCCTGGACGAACTCCTTCTACTTTAGATGAACTGTTCCTCATCTCCTGCTGGAGGATCTCTCTACACTGGTGGACTGCTCCTCGTCCGCCTGGAGGAACTCTTTAAAGCCACCTCCCTCTTGAGTGGTTCTGGCTCCACAGTCCAAGTGGATGCGTCAGTCCTAGTTCATCTGCAGCCTGTCCGTCCGTGGGAGTAGGATCTCTCCTTCACTGTGGTTCTCCCCGAGGTTTCTACTTTTTCCCATGGGGTTTTTGTAGTTTTTCCTCGCGCGAAGGAGGGTCAAAGGACAGGGGCATTCTGGGACAGTTATCTGAACTGCTTTTACCTGTGGCCCATCGAGGCAACTGTTGTTGTGATTTTGGGCATTATAAAAATAAATTGATTTGATTTGATTTGATTTGATATTCTTATTTTATATATATCTTATTTTGTTTATAATACTTTACTGTCACTACTGGTCGGTTGCACATGTAACAAAAACAATTTCCCCTTGGGGATAAATAAAAGTAATTCTGATTCTGATTCTGATTCTGATTACACTTTGCACAATTACAAGTTGACAGTGGTAAAGTGATCTTTGGTCAACAATGGTCAATTTTAATAAATGTCCTATTTTTTGTTGCAAATATCAAGTGTATATGTTTGTTTGCTCAAAGCTGTTCAAAGAGTTTAAATAATGAAATGTACTCTATACTTTTCAGTTCAACTCAAAAATGTAGTGCAGTAAAAGTAAAAAATGATGGCTAGAGCGGGCTGCACTGAAGGACAGCACAGAGGCTCATCGTAGAGCAGGCCCTGAGCACCAGAGCGATAGAGGCCCAGATCTACCACCCCAGACAAGACCCACGGTGTAGCTCCTGAGACAGTCCAGCACAGAACTACAGGGTGTAAGATGCTGCAGGGAAAGCAAACATGGAACACCATAACCAAATGGCTGCATAAAGATCTGTGCGGAGTATGGACTGGAAACCTCAAGGTCAAAATGGGAAACACCTCCAAAGGTGGTAGAGAATGACCGAGAAGATCCTGTGGGACGTCCAGATACAGACTGACAGAATGGTAATAGCAAACCAACTAGACATCGTGGATAAAGAGCAAAGGAAGGCCGTTGTGATGTGCAAATACCAAGTGATGGCAACATCAGGAGAAAGGAACATGAGAAACTAGAGTAATAACAACAATACTGTTACTCCTAAAAATGTTACTCCTTGAATCACCACCGGAGGGGTCTGAGCACCCGAATGATCCATGAGGCCCCAGGTCACCAAAGGCAAACAGGTCCCAGGTGACAGGTCAGACCAAGAGCGGCTCAGAAGCCCCTTACGATGAGTGAACCTGATCAGCGTTACCGGGGCCCACCCTGGAGCCAGGCCTTGAGTGAGTGCTCCACTGTGAGCATCTGGTGCTAAAAGGCCCGGCCAGGCACAACCCGATGGAGGCACGTGTCCACAGGAGCCCTCCATGGACCCACCACCTGCAGGAGGATCGAATTCAGGGGCCTCGGCCACCGGATCTCCAGACAGAGAAACTGGCTCTAGGATCAAGGAACACCCTATAGCCTTGATTTTCAACCAGTGCGCTGGGGAACACTAGTGCGCTTTGAGGTGTTGTCAGGTGTGCCTTGAGAAAATGTCCAGTTTGAGTTAACAGATTCACAAAATGCGGATTAATGAACTATTAGACCTTTTTGGTGTGTCCTGTGCAACATTTTCACCAAAAAAAGAACACAAAACCATCACTATTACCAAATTTTAAGAACTAGACAGTGCCACAGACATTATTTGCTTCATTATATACAATATTTTGAACTAAATGGTCTGATGTGGTAATGTTTTAGTGGTAGGTGGCGTGCTGTGGTGGCTTTTAAACCCAAAACGTGTGCCGCGACTCCAAAAAGGTTGAAAAACACTGTCATAGAGGAGCTGGAGGAGGTGTCTGGGGTGAGGGAGGTCGGGGAGTCCCTGCTTAGAGTCATTTTACTGTAGCGGATGGAGATGGATTAGGTCTTTGGTCATGTTTTCCACGGCCCATAGGCTGCAAAAAGTGTACATTTTATAAAGTAGTACCAAAAATAATCATAGTCATATTGTGATAATTGTGATCGTCATGGGCTACACAGACTAAACACCACAAACAGGTCAGAAAAGAATTATTACTATTTCAGATTCAATAACACTCTTTATTCGTAATCTAAAAGCCTGTTATCAGTCCTCATATTTCAACATCATTTGGTTGATAAGTGTCATGGTATTCAATGTTAAATGTTGAATAAAGTTCTATTTTGTATTATGTTCACACCGCCCTCATGTGGCAAATGTTGGTATTGAAGTGCTTCGGAGTGTTGAGCATAGAACTATAATAAAACCTGGAAGATGAATCCAAGATGGCCGTCCTGTTTATCCCTATGGAGAGTGCTCATTGGCGCATGACCCCAAAAAAGTTTCTTACTTCCGCATTTACTTCCTGATACGGCGGCTGACATCTTTGTTTTACTTCCTGAAATGATGGCTGCCATCTTTGTTTTAGGGCGCCACGTGACGACAATCCCCCCACTTCATATAAAAACGGTAATTTAGGTGATTTTAGAAACGGTAGAAAAGAACATTTCCTTCTATTTTATTTAAATACCGATAATAATTCAGTACTGTCTGCAATTATAATGAGCAATTTTAGAAAAAGGCTGTTTCCAAGAGGCTGCAGTACCTCACACGGCCACAAATCAATCTGGGACCACAGGCAGAGGGGGCGTACCTTATCCAGTTCATTTAATACATCCATGGTGTTGAGTTACAAAGTCATGTGCAATCTTGCTCGGTTGTTTGTCCCACATAAAGCTGTGAGTAGGAATTTTAGTTGATATTTTTTGTGTTATATGTACGTTTGCCTAAGAAAGTTAAGTAAATTTTGTTGATGTGGTTTGGTCACTGGTCATGGGAAGGTGGTGGAAAAAGCGTTAGCATGTAGCATTTAAGCTAGCGGACTTTTTACATGCTAACTACTTTGGTTGTTTTTACTTTAATTTATTTTTTTGTATGTGTACATGTAATTAACATGTTAGAGATGCTGTATTTGTTGGTTTTGCATATTTGTTTTCGTATGTTAAGTCAGGCAATTAATTTGTATTTTGTCTGTGTTACAGCTTTACGGAAGAAAAAACATTGTTGACAAATGGTGATTAAAGGTCATGAAAAGAAAACAAATAGTCTGTTAACTGTCTGTCCAGCTGGATATCAGATACGTCTAGTAAGGACAGAACAATAAGCATTCAAAAAGTCTCACCGTACAACAGAAATAATCGCTGACTAGTCGACTCCTAAAAGAGTCAATAGTTGCAGCCGTGTTTGTTGCAGCCGTCTGTTTTGATTTTACAAGAGGAATGTAACGTGTACCTCTTTGTTTGCCGTGTACGATCCAGTGTTGTTGTGTTTGTTGTTTTGGTCTTTGGAGGACAGTGCGCCGTCAGCACTGGTTCTTTTTGATTCTCCGGTGTCCGCTCTCCACAGCTGACCCAGCACTTCCCCCTCCCCAGCCGCTTCACCCTCCCTCCTGACCTTCCATTGCAGCTTCATGGGGCAAATTTAGTCAAAGTACTCACACGTATTCTAAGTGCTATTTCTATAATATTGGATTTGTTTTATTTTGAAACATGTGCAATTTTTCATTTTGATCCATGTGCACTTTTATTCAGCACAACAGCACCTGGCTAGCTCAATGTTAGCTCGGTATTAGCTCAGTGTTAGCTCAACGTTAGCTCAGTGTTAGCTCAGTGTTAGCGCCAATACTTCCTGTCTGATTATATGATGGTTTTCTCCAAGTCAGTTTAAAAAGAATGAATACTTTAAAGTTGCAGGTTCGACGACTCATTTAACTAAAATGCAGTTGAGATTAATATTTTTTATATTCTGCCAAAATCTTTACACATTTTACCCCAGTTTAGCTTTTTTGTTGTTGTTTGTTTTAGGGTCTTAATTGTACTTCCTGGTTGTAAATGATGACATCACACTGGGAAATAAAACCAAGAAACCATCCTGTGCACTGGGCCCAAACTCATCAAATGTCTTTTTACTTTTTTTTTTTTTTTTGACAAAGAAAAACACATGTGAACACCTTTATTTTGTTAAATGTCATCAGTTTGTTTACTTCCTGGAATTTTCAACAGATTTTTCAACTTTTCTTGACCTGATCGGTGTAAGACTATAATTTATATTTTCAAGAGGTGTTAATACACTGAATAAAGTCAAAATTAGAAAATAATAAAAACCTGTCATACGCACTTTAAGTCAAGGCAGTGAACAATGAGACGTCTTTACTTTATTTTATATTTTACATTTTAAATCGTAGAAAAGGTTACAGGGATTGTCATCAGGACGCTGTTTTAAGATCGATACGTTTCGACTTCTATACAGAAGTCATTGTCACACTGTGTCATATTATGACACAGTTAGACATGTCTAACTGTGTCATTTGCTTTTCGATTGGCAATGACTTCTGGATAGAAGTCGAAATGTCTCTTCAAACAGTGCCCAGATGACAACCCTGTAACCTTTTCTACGATGGAACGCGCCTGGACTAATGAGGGATAACGTACATCCAGAATGCTGCTGCTCGGGTCCTGACAAGAACCAGGAAGTACGATCACATTAGTCCTGTGCTCAGGTCTCTGCACTGGCTTCCTGTGGCTCAGAGAATTGACTTTAAAGCAGCTCTGCTTGTGTTCAAGTCTCTCCACGGCCAAGCACCAAAGTACATCTCTGACATGTTAGTGCCATATGAACCATCTCGTACTCTGAGGACCTCAGGGACCGGCCTCCTGCAGGTGCCTAGAGTCAGGACTAAACATGGGGAATCAGCATTTCAGTTTTTTGCAGCTAAAATCTGGAACAGTCTCCCTGAAGATGTGAGACAGGCCTCCACTCTGACAATGTTTAAATCCAGGCTAAAAACAGTTCTCTTTAGACGTGCATACGACTGAAAGATCTATCTGCACTCTTCTCTTTTAAAGCACTTTATTTTAAAATGATTTTAAAATGATTCTGTGTGTCTTTTTGTATTTTGTGATTTTAATGCAACTTTTCCTGTTTATGTAAAGCACTTTGAATTGCCCTGTGTACGAATTGTGCTCTACAAATAAACTTGCCTTGCCTTGCCTTGCCTTGCCTTGCCTTGCCTTGCCTTGATGATTTACATTTTAAAGTAAAACTAAGTGCCTCCCCCTGCAGCCTTTGTTTCACTGCCAGTGACTGCCATGGACTCAGGAGAGTTGTCTTCGGGTCAATGTTGGTAAATGTTGCAGTTGTTTTTTCTGCTCAGAGACAGCAGGGGGCGACGACGGGAGCTTCAAACAAAATACGGACTTACAAAGATGTTTTTTATAATTTAATTTTCTTCATTGCCATTTGACAGATGTAAAACTATGTAAAATCTTTACCGCAAGAACTATCCCAACAAACCAAGTCATAATTTGAAAAACACGAAAACCTGTCATAGGCACTACCGCTAAAGCAAAAATATGCACAAGAAATACTAAATACTACACATTTTACATCTCTCTCTTTTATCATCTCTACTCTTTTAAAAAACTTGATAAAGAAAACAGTTTAAAGTTGAATTACAGTCATGGCTTGAAAGTATTTCTCTCCAAAAAGTATAGCGATTCCACATTTTTTTTGTTTTACACATGATTATTTCCTTTGCGTGTATTGGAAAAACAAGAGAAAAAAAGGTAATTTGACATAATTTCACACAAAACTCCAAAATGGGCCATACAAAATGATGGCACTCTTTTAAAATTGTAGATAAATAACTTAATTTAAACATGTGTTGCACGTTCAAACCCACCTGGGGCAAGTAACAGCTGTGGGCAATATAAATATCACACCTGAAAGCAAGTCTTTTTGAGGAGAAATACAACATTTTATAGGAAAAACATCAGGGGTGCAACACTTTAGGACTGTGAGTTACACGATCTGTTTATTCTGTGAGCGCTGGTCAATTAGAGCAGACCTTGCAGTGTTGTCATGTCTTTTATGGCCTTAGAATGACCTTTGGATCAGTTCTGCTTGTTGACTTCCTAAATGAAGAGATAAGAGCGAAAGTGAAACTATGTTGTGGCTGCTGTAATTTGAGCTTAGTTTTCACACTTGCACGGACCAGTCTGAAGTAGAGCTGGCCTGACCCACTTTGAACTCAGGACTCAACGTGGACTTTTAAAAAATACAAAGAGAAAGCATGCAAGAAGAACCCAGTGCAAGGTAAAGTAACTGACTTTCTTTTATTAAGCAAAAAGCATTTTATCTGCACTCTTCTCTTTAGATTCTGTCTGTGTTTTTGTGATTTTAATGGCTCTTCTCCTGTTCTTTAAAGCACTTTGAATTACTTTGTGCACGAATTGTGCTCTACAAATAACTTGCCCTGTTGATACGCTAAATTATTGTTGCTATTTTTAGTTCTTGGTTGATGTTTTATACATTTGTTTGTTTGTTTCTGGCCGGCTACATTAAACACTTTAATTAAAATGAAAGCCTTTATTGCAACTTATCTCTAGTCCTACACACACTACAAACATATTGCACAGAATGGTTATGAACATGTTGAAGTAATAATAAGTATTAGTTTCTGTCTTAAATATTATTTAATTCAGTGATTGTTTAAACTGAAGAAAACATTTTTTAAAAAGCTGTAAATTGGTCAGTGACAATAGTTTTTAGTGAAATTGTAGTTTAAAATCACAGGAAGTAGTGCTGAGTTCTAAAACTGATTTCCTCTATGGTTTTATCAAGAGGCGACATTCCTTGGAAAAGAATGACAATTTACAGCTTTTTAAACGTCCCATTCCACCAAATGAAGTTAGAATTTTAAAAAAAAAACAGTCATATGCATTTTAATTTCCATTACGTATTCATATGGCAACTGCACCCCGAGATATATTTTATTAACCCTATGTTTTGCCACATCTTGACGTGTGACTGGGAGCTTGATGGGAAATGAAACCATCATGTTTCACACAAAGGGTTGGGCTCCAGTCGTCTGAAACTGAAAATAGAGATAAGCAAGAATGACGCATATAAAACAAACAAAAGGTTAATGATTACATTTGTTCTATGGCAACAGTAGCTCAGTCTGGATACTGCCATTGTGCCATAAAGCAAAACACCTCACCCCAGTCTCCAGTGGTGAAAGAAGTCAAATTTGTTACTTAAAAAGAAAAAAAAAAGTACAGACACAGGAACAAAACATTTACTCCAAAATTACTCCAAATCCAACAATCTAGGTGTAAGTACTCAAGTAAATGTTTAAAATGTTACTTTTAGAGTAAAAAGATAAAGAATTTGGCTCAGATATTTGATCAAACAGATTAAACAGTGAAACTTCAAAACCTTTAGGCAAGATTAAAAATAAATAAATAAATAAAAACTACAACCATACAGAAAGTACTTTTTCTTTCCAGCTAAATGTTTGCAACAGTAGACGATAGAACACAACAATAAAAAAAAAACAACAACAACAACAAACAGAAGAGTGCAGGCCATGCAAGAACTGGGATGTTTTCAGCTTCAGGAGTTGTGAACAGATCCTTGTTTAAAAATGCATTTTGGCAGAGGAGACGCTGTGGAAACTGTCTCCAGAGCCTGTGGTGAGCGAGGGGAAAGGTGAGCAGGAATCAATTCAGAGGACATTGAAACGTTTTTGACACTTTTTATTTCACATAAACGGCCAACGAATCACGGAGAAACGTCCCGCTGTCTTAAACCAAAAGTGAGTCTTTAATTAACTCGTGCGCACTGCGTGGATTAAAACATTCGTCTGTGATATGTGCCTTGAAATATGAACAGAAAGCACAGCCTGCTCCTCACACCTGACTGAAGGCGTGTGAGAGCAGGACAGAGCAGCTTTAGGAATACATCATGTGTTTAGGTTATTAAGGCTTCAATTGTGTTTGGTATTGCCATTGTATTTTCAAATCATAGCCACATTAAAAAATTATGAGACAAACAGTTATTATTAAATGCTGTACATGTGATGTACAACTTACACAAAATTTTAATTAATTTAAAATGAATTATCTTGCAGCAGGGCAGACCAAATTAAACTCTGTAAAACCAGGACTCAAAATAACCTTGCCTGCTTTATATGATCATGGGAGGTTTATTTAAAATGAAATGTAACATAAAACATAGGGGTGCCACAGTTTTGGACATGTAAGGGTGCCTCAGGGCCAAAAGGTTTGAGAAACACTGCTCTATACAACAGCCTGTTCCAGTTCGTGCCAAAATCCAGCAACTTCAGCAGACATTTTGTTTGTTTTGTGCAAACATTTCAGAGTGGCATTTTATTGTGGCCAGCCTAAGGCAAACCTGTGTAATATTAATGCTGTCTAATCAGCATCTTGATATGCTGATTCAAAAATATTACTTTGAGAAAAACTAAGGGGAAAAAAATTAACAGATAAAATTAACAACTCATGACATTTTATTCTTTATTATTCATGTCAATCAGGACTGAGCTGGAGGAACGTCTGTCCTGTTATGTTCTGGACACCATCTCCTACATCGAGACGGTAAAAGACTTCCTGGATGGACTTTCCAAATGGATGCTGACGAGAGAGACAGAGTTAAACCTCCTGCTCGATATAAAAGACAGATCAGCCAGTGTCCTTCAGAGGGAGCAGAGAGAACAGCTGCAGGAGGAGCTGAGTGCCTCTCTGAAGACCACCCTGATGGGGCTGGAGGCTCTGGGCCGGTTCCGGGACGCTGTGGAGAGACTGGCCGTCACTTCTGTGCACGTGTTCCAGGAGGAGAACCCAGTGCTGCTGCTGCCTGAAGAGGGCGCTCTGGGCACGGTGCAGGACATCATCACTGCAGCCAAGAACATCTGCCCTCTGCTGGTGGAGTTCAAACGAGAGGACAAGGACTACTTCAGCCCCAAACTTCAGAACGTGGAGGTGCTGGCCTATCAGCTGGACGAGTACATCAAGGCTGTGCAGAGGATCTGTGGCACCATGAAGAAAGGGTAAAGACACACTGTGTTCTCAAAGTGCCATTGTGTTCTTGGGCAAGACATGTTTTTTGGGCCTTATGTGCTGAATAGCAGCCACAGCTCACATTTTGTTTGTTTGCAAATTAGAAACGGGTGTCGCAGAATTGGTAACACAATTGTTAAGCGACAAACAGACTAATGTACTGTATTTTTAATTTAATATCAATTATTGAAAGGTGAACAAAACTTTGCATGTCCAAAACATAATGAAGTTATGATTATGTGACACTGTAACATGTGTTTTTTACAGGCCTTTGAGCGACTTCAGCTTTTTCAAACCTGTGGTGGACATAGATGACAAAATCTCAGAGGACGACGTTAGAAAGATGCTGGACAACATCACTTTACTCCAAGAACTCAGGTAAGACCAGTTTAACGGTCTGTAGTCCTGTGCCACCAGCGTCAAAGCTGCCTGAACGCATCGATAAAGTACTCATACATTTAGTGAAGAATCCTTTCATTGCCATTTTCTACAGCAGCACATCAACCACAACAAACACTGCTTTAAATCGGTCCATGGGAAAACCTGGACAGACCAGAAGAGAGCAGTGCCACGCAGTGGCTGGTGGTGCAAGTACATGACAGGCCTCCAAACGTTTGTTTAATATTGTAATGTTTTACACAGATATAATCAGACACACATAGCGAAACAAATATCCATCTGTTCATTAAAGTTTCATTAAAAACATAATCCCTGAAGCTGGTGTCCAGCTGCTCCTCTGCACCACTGTGTAATATCAGGTCAGCAGTACCTCACACACATGTTCTCTATATGTCCCGTTGTGCTCAGGCAGGACGAGGCCTTCAGGATGGTGTTCCTGTTCCAGGAGGAGTACTGCAGCAGCTTCATGCAGTGCTTCAGTGAGTCTGAGCCCCGAATGCAGCAGTTTCTGAGCGAGCTGGAGGACAGTGCTGTTCAGCTGGACCGCATGAACCTGGGCGCGCGCATCTCCAGTGTGACGGGCAGCTCTGTGGGGGCCGTGGGAGGAGTGCTGACCATCATAGGCCTGGCTCTGATCCCAGTGACCGCAGGAGCTTCTCTGGCCCTCACCATGACCGGGGTGGGCCTGGGCATCACCAGCGGAGTCAACAGTGCCGTCACCACGGCGACCGAGATCGGAGTGAACCGCACCCAACAGAAGAGGGCCAGCGAGAACTTCCAGAAGTTCATGGAGGACGTGTCCAACCTCCAGGACTGTCTCTTTGAAGTGATACAGCAAACGGTCCATGGTCCGATAATTCATCCTGCAGCTGGAGTTGTCATGTGCAGAGGTGTCGCATCAGCAGCTTCTAATGCTGCTGTTGTGGTGGCAAGTGATGTTTTGGCTCTGCGTAACGTCCCGCGAGTGGCCTCAGAGCTGCCAGACGTGGGGCAGGCAGCGGCTCGAGGGTCTCTGGCCTTGTCCCGCGGAGCCAGAGGAGGCTTCATCGCTCTGAACGCTCTGTTTCTGGGAATGGACGTGTTCTTCATCGTCAAAGACAGCATGAGTTTGTACCGAGGCAGCGAGACTGAGACGTCCAAGTTCATCCGGGCTCGATCTGCTCTGTGGCGCTCAGAGATGACCTCATGGCAGAAGATCTACACGCTCCTGGAGAAAGGGGAACCGTCCTTCAAGAAAAAACAAGCCATACTTATAACTGAGTTTTACCCCGAGGAAGAAGAATATTAATCAAATGTTCACTGTGATTGGCCAACATGACAATAATCAGTAAAGCAGAATCAGTTTTATTGTCATTGTCAGTGAATAAAATTTACAAGTAATCAGACTGATCTTTATCTGAATCCAGTCCAAAATAATAATTCAATTTAAGCATCAAAAGCACATTTTCTTGGAGACAGACATTGCCTTTGTAGATTCTCTAAAAAAGGAGATTTGTGAGTGAAAGTGAAAGTCCATCAGACACAACACATACATAATTGTAATTATTTTGGTGCACACTTATCAGTTGGGTGCACGGTGGCAGAGCGGTTAGAGCTTCTGCCTCTCAATAAGGAGATTGTGGGTTCGAATCCCGCACCACCCCAACATCGTGGTTTCGAATTCTGAACCACCCTAACATCACACGATCTCTCTGGGTGGAGTCTGCATGTCCTCCCCGTGTTACCGTGGGTTCTCTCCGGGTTCTCCGGCTCCTCCCACCGTCCAAAGACATGACTGTGTAGGTTAATTGACAACTCTAAATTGTCCCTAGTGAATGAATGTGAGAGTGAATGGTTGTCTGTCAATGTCCTTGTCCTCTGTGTCAGCCCTGCGACGAGTTGGCCACTGTCCAGGGTGTACCCCGCCTAAGGCCCAAAGTCACTGGGATAGGCTCCAGTCACCCGCGACCCCTAACGGGAATAAGCGGTAGAAAATGAATGAATGAATGAACTTATCAGTTAATATTTGACTGAATGGTTTACACTTACACTTGTTTCTTTTGAGTTGCCAAACCACTAAAAGACCAGGCCAAAGGAGAGCCAGCCTGGACACCTAACTCTGAGTCAGTGCTGTTGATTTATCTTCAGTGTAATGTCTCCCTCTTGTGTTCACTTTTGGTAAGTCAGCTATGGTTTAGTTGTGCTCAGTTGGGTCCAAACCTTTTAAAGTTTTATACAAGTTATTTATAAGTAATGCCAGTTAAGATCTGTGGAAAGGAGACCAGGCTTACAGTAGGATTTGTTTTTAGTGTTTTTAGATATAAAAAACACCAATAAATAAATAAATGCACGCTGGATAAGTTTGAAGCCAACATTCTAGGCAAACAAAGTAATAACATCTTCATGGAGGGAAAGCAGACATTGTACATCAGTCTTTTATTTGATCACTGTAGCATTTCTCACAGAATATTGAGTTATAAACACGGTGAATAGAATCGGCAAACATTTTGTATAAAAAAGTAAAATGAGGAAATTGAGTTCATGTTTTTTGTTCATTTTTGTTTTGTATTTAAGTAGTCCTCCAACCATAACCAACACTCCAGACAGTACAGAATGTCCCAGGCCTCACACTTATCCAAAGATTATTCATAATAGATAATAGTAACAGTAAACAGTAAACAGTTCATTTAATGTCTGTTTTTACGGTGCAGGTGAAGAGGCTCCAGAGGAGCTAATAATTCCTTAAATGCTGAAGAAATCTTGGGGACAACACTTTTGTTAATTTCCCAAGTTGTGTATGAGAATGTATTTTGGCATCATTTGGTGAATTGACGATGTCAGAAGATTTACTGAATGAAAATATGCAACAGGAAGAAACTTATAATCCAAGGTAAAGTGACTACTGATGATAATTGTATTTGTTTGTTTTGTCTATTCTGAATATTAAAATTGAGGAGATTTTAACAATTAATGTAACCGTTTGTAACTGACTGAATACAAGATAGATTAGTGTATTGTCCTGCTATGGTTTAGTTTTGTTTATTTGTTTATTTTTTCAGGTACAATGCACTTAAAAACAATGACCTACAAAAAAGAGAATAGATGCTTGTGCCTGGACAGTTAACATTTCAAATACTGTTTGAGAGTAAGTCCTCTTGGATTGAAACCACTCAAGGCTGACTAAGCTCTGCCCTCGGGAGGAGTTTCTCCTAAAAACAGCAGTTTGCATGTTCTCTCCGTGTCTGTGAAGGTTTCCCCAAGCACTAAAAAGATGTACAATAGGCCCCTCCCCTCTGGGGCCGGGACTCCCTTGAAAAAGAGACTGTGGATCTAAGAGATTGTGGAAATAAGTTACACTCAACACTTCTGGGGAGCATTCAAGTTTCAAAGGGAGTAAAGACAAATGCTCATCCATTAAGTCAAGTGTGATGGACGTGTGTATGAATATATGTGCATATACAATTAGAAATATCATCTTGAAAATTAATGAAAATAAATTGACTTAAAAAAAATGTATAAGTCAAGTGTAATTGTTGTACACTAAATTACAACGTAATGCCCTGCAAATCTGGGCCTCCTGCTGCACATTTACGAATGTTGACCCAGTGCAGCCGTGTCAGTGCAGCCGTGTCAGTGCAGCCGTGTCAGTGCAGCCGTGTCAGTGCAGCCGTGTCAGTGCAGCCGTGATTGTGCCGCTCCGACTCTGCAGCTTCATGACTCTACGGCGCCTCTAGCGGTGGACTGCAGAACTGTGGGTGTGTCGGAAGTTGTCGAACCAGTTGTTGATGTTGAGAAAACGAAACCTGCTCGCGTTACTTCCTGTGCTCCGGTGTAACTATTGTTCACAGATGAGTTTCCAACAATCTGCTCATGGAACGTCGCTAAGCCAAGATGGACGGAAAGAAAACAAACGCAACAACACCAGAAGAGGAGATGTGCACGAGGTAAACAAGCCTTTTCTTTAATATACAGTACAAAAAGTATTCTATTTTGTAGTCTATTTGAAGTAGTTCCCTCTTTTTTGTTTGTTTGGGGTTTTTTTTAGCTAAAAACTAGTCACAGAATAGTTCTCCCTTGGTGACAACATTGGTGATAGATGCTTAAAAACGTTCTTAAACTCATGTACAACGTTTTCTTTTACAAAACAAACAAAAATGTACATAACATACAAAAAACATGTCCCGCTCTGGTGACCTCTGCTGGTGAGTAAACAACAGTGAAGAAAAAACAGTATTTTTATTGTTAAGTATTTATTTTGATATTAAGCTGCTCACATTTAACTAGAAAAATGTGTCGCTTTTTACTATTGTTTTATTTCCAAATACAATACACCAGTGATAGTCTCCTTGTAATCTTATTTTGAACAAAAGATAATTACTCAAGTTTTACGTATATATATATATATATATATATATATATATATATATATATATATATATATATATTTCTTTTTTCTTATTATATTGACATCTAGAATTATCCAAATATCCATCCATGAAAAAAACAAAAAGATTCATAAGGTTGTGAAATGTACAACAAAGAACATTTTTCTTTAACTACTAAGCAATTTTAGGGCTGTAATTGTCTAAAGAAATTCCTGGTTCGCTAAAGACGTGCGTGATTAGTCATCTAAAAGGTGTGGTTGTAGCAAAAACAATTTTTCTATGATATGATTGAATATTTGACCCAAACTGCACTCACAAGACAAAAACAGTAATAATAAATTGTATATTTCTGTGTAAAAATGCCATATAAATCCAATCAGACATGGACAATATATTGAATGTTGGTTAACATTGTGAATGTTGTTTTGAAGAGATGCTAAATTTGAATATTGAAGTAATTGTTTATGCAAAAAAGAGCTGATCAAAGATAAAAATTAAATTGAAATGAAAAAAGTTCAAATAATGGTATAGGGTGATATTTATGCACTTTTGCGATTAATTTTACACACTTTCCACATTTGTGTCACAATTCATCATCAACGAATACATTTAAAGACACGTTTCAACACATTTCTGTTTGATTTACATAATATTGTATGAATATAGTTATGAGATTCTACAAAAACTATTGAGATATTCATTTTTTCCAATCGCACAAAAACAAAAATAACAAGTTGCCTTTAGTACAGGACTGCGAGAGAGATTTGTTAGAGATTGTACTGTCCACACATGCCCTGGTTTCTGGGTTGGGCTGCGATCATAACCTGTGCGCGATAAGAAAGAGCCAAGATACATAACAAACACAGAGTTAATGATTCATGCTGTTTACCTCCTTCTGTGCAGCAGCAGTAGCTCCAGAGCGGCTGCCATGTATGTTTTAATAATAGGATCCTGATCAAAGTTCGCATTTTAGACGCATTCAGGAGAATTTACAAAAATAGTGAAATCGGGCTGTGAACTGTCGAACTAATAAAAGAATCACGTGTTTGTACAGATCTAAACTACAATTGTTTTTGTTTTGTTTTGGAGGGGATTTTGATTCGAGTTTGATTAATTGTAATAGCTTTGTAGATATGTAGAGGTTATGCAAAGACATTCTTTTATTCGGAAAATGCTCCTCAACATTTCGACCTTTGGCAGAATTATATATTATATTATATTATATTTTAGGCAGCACAAAATGATAAAATGTGTTTATTTTGTCGGTGGAGGCCAAATCCACTCTGTAAACGGAAAATAAAAGTAGATTCCCACTGTTGCTTAGCTAACTTGTTTGAAATTTCCTCAACTCTTGGACTCAGAAACATGTTATTTAAGCAGAGAAATGTAATGAGTTCATCTGTGCGTGATCCTAAAGTCTGTGTCAGTGATAAATGTGAGCGTAGCTGCAGTGTTCCTGTTGTTTATCTGGTTTTATACAACTGTTTACTTGATTTACTTTTTTTTTAGATGTCCAATAGGGCTGCAGCGATTAATCGACTAATCGTGACTAGGCAATAAAAAAACATCGACTCTAAAAATTGTAATTGACTAAACTGAACTATTCAGACTCTGAAACACACGTCAAAAGTCCCATTTTAACAAAGACTTTGACATTAATACATTAAAATATCAAAACAGAATAGATTATTGCTTACACTCTATTAATAAATATTCTCTATGTAGAAGTCTTCAGTCACAATATTTAAACCTTTATTTGGCTGATAATGTTTTTAAAATGTTTAAATATACAATAGAAATAATAGTTTGACTTGATTTGCTCATACATTTTTGCGTCATTTGCACAATGCACATTTGTCACTTTTTGTCATTTGTGTTGAGCAGAGCAGAGCTGGAGGAGGCACTGTCCTGTTATGTCCTGGACACTTTGTCCTACATCGAGACGGTGAAAGACTTCCTGGATGGACTTTCCAAATGGATGCTGACGAGAGAGACGGAGCTAAACCTCCTGCTCGAGATAAAAGAAAGAGCAGCGGGAATCGACCTGAGCTTCAGCCACGTTACACAATCCGAGGTAAATATCCATACTATAATTAGAGAATCCAGTCATTTTTCAAAATAAAAGATTGCTCAGACTCTGATAATAAATTCATTATTTGTTGTGCGGCCCGGTCCCAATTGATCCGTGGCCCGGGGGTTGGGGACCACTGCTATAACAGATGTCACACAAAAAAATCTGAATTTTGGAATAATAATCATAGAAATGTATAAGCAATTTATGACGTACTAGTAATTGATATTATAAAACAACGACATTTTGATATTTATAGACTTGCTCTTTAGCTCATTACCTGCTGTTTTTGCAGCCAATTGAGGAGGAGCATGGAAGTTTAATAAATAGTCTGCATAGAATTTGGGGCCCATATGGGTCACCCACATGGGTTTCTCATTTGGCACTCACTAAGTAAAACTACACAGGGCCCACATAAGTCATGTTTCCATTAGCGCTTCACAGCTCGGTGCGGGACGGTCCGAGGTGTTTCCGCTGAACAAAAGTGAACCGTACCGCCCTCTTTGAGGGGTCTGAAGGGGCCGTGAGAGGTACTCTAGCTCCCAGAGGGCGCCAGCTCGCTTTAGCACGGACCAGTTTATGATTATGATATATATATATATATATATATACAGATATAAAATGTAATCATTCCTCACCCATCGCTGACGTGATCTTGTGAAAAACTGGCATATTTCCTGAAACGATAACTTTGTTGAGCTGACAGAGTTAGCAAGACAAAGCGAGCACACGTTAGCATCAGCTGTTTCCTGTTTATGATTCACAGCACTCACATTAAGACCCAAAGTAGTATTTTTTCAGTGTATACGGCAGCCAACTCTAACCAAACCCAACGCATTTCATACAGAGATGTTAAAACATGGCGTAGAGGCACAGAAAAGTGGAATAAAAGCAGAAGAAGCTGACAAAAAGAGGGAAGCTGTGTCTTGTTTACGCACGCTTTATCCACGACTTGCAGCGCCACAAACGTGTAATTACCAAACATCTTCTTATGAATGGGGGAGATCGGCCCCATGAAGAAAACGTGTAATTCGGGTGCGGTTTAGATTTTATTCATAAAGAATAGTCACTTCTGGGTGACATCAGCTGCTCATGTAGCGGGCCCCGAGAGCTGGACCTCTGCAGGAAACTCAGTCACCTTTAACAGAAGCGGCCCAAGCCGGCCCCAAGTGACCTAGTCTGGGGGACCAGGTTTAGTGGAAACACGATTATAGAGTACCCCAGTTCCAACCCATATTCCTCTTGCCCAGTGGTTCCCAAAGTGGGGGTCGGGACCCCCCTGGGGCGTCGTGAGGGGTGAGCTGGGGGTCACGAGATGATTTCAAGATCTCCTTTTAATTAATATTACACTGTATTTGGTAATTTTTTTAAATTAAAAAACAGTGTATTTTTAGTATAGGGTCCAATAAGACATAAAACTATTAAAATAACCCAAATTAAACTGGATTTAACACGCTTTGACACTTAAAATTATTGCCACTGTCATTTTCATTTCGCCTTTGGGGTCCCGAGTCAGTTGCATGGCTATTTTGGGGGTCCTGGCCAGAAAAGTTTGCGAACCCCTGGTCTTGCCCACTTTGTTTTACAATAGAGCCCATATGGTTAACCTACATGGGTTTCTCATGTGGGACCCATTAAGTAAAACATCAGTAGGACTGTAGTCATCCAGAAATTCTTGGCCCTCTTGACCGATTAGTCGACTAAAAAGGGTGTGTCAAAAATATCAAAACTATGAAGTATTTCCATGTATCCAACCCAAACTGCACTGAGAAGTCAGGAATATACAACAAAAAACAACAGAAAAGTACTATGAATCCGTACTGGACTCACTAACTCACTCCACATTTTATCTTCTGTGCTGTTTATTTCATATAAATCCTTTAAATTTAAATAATTAGGCGACTAATAAAAATGATTAAGACACCATAGACCAGTTAATCGACTAAAGGATTACAGCCTTAGATGTCAGACATCAGAGGAAAAGAGTAGAAGCGGTGATTAACATAGTGAGTGTAGACTAAAAGTGGTGTCTACATTTTTTGCATTATACATTTGTTGTTTAGGCAGAAATACCACCATGTTCCTCGCTGTTGTCCTCGTTTGTGCATCTCTCTTTTCAGAAAAAGACAAAAATTGAAATTTTTAGCCCAGATGCTGTTTCCAGAAAAATCGGCCAAAAAGGGGCCTCAGCTCTAAACAAGAGAAAGGGATGTTGATTCTGACGCAGCCTGTCAGCAAATATAAAGAATGTGACGTCACTGAGAATGGTCCATATGACCTGGAGGAGCCTCCTTGTGCTTTTTTTCCACGGAAATGTTGTTTTTTCCACATATTCCACAATATTCCACAGTAGTCTTTCTACCTCCACGGAGGATGTTAACGTTCTATTTCCATAGAATCATGCAGGTGACTTTCTACCTCCAGAAAGTGACATAACATTACTTTAAAGTATTTTCATGACAAAAAAGCTCAGTGAAGTTTAGAAATGAACATTCAGATATATTATACAAAAGTGCAAAAGAGTGAACAAAACAAAAAACAAAAATGTTTTTTTTTTCTATCAATGGAACAATCTTTTCACAAATACACACATGTATTTTTAACATTATTGTGTAAATTTGTATTTCCAGGACAAAGGAAAGGCGTTTGTGGAGTTCATGAGGAGTAAGTTGTTTCCGTCGAAGGCAGAGGAGCAGAGAGAACAGCTGCAGGAGGAGCTGAGTGCCTCTCTGAAGACCACCCTGATGGGGCTGGAGGCTCTGGGCCGGTTCCTGGACGCTGTGGAGAGACTGGCCGTCACTTCTGTGCACGTGTTCCAGGAGGAGAACCCAGTGCTGCTGCTGCCTGAAGAGGGCGCTCTGGGCACGGTGCAGGACATCATCACTGCAGCCAAGAACATCTGCCCTCTGCTGGTGGAGTTCAAACGAGAGGACAAGGACTACTTCAGCCCCAAACTTCAGAACGTGGAGGTGCTGGCCTATCAGCTGGACGAGTACATCAAGGCTGTGCAGAGGATCTGTGGCACCATGAAGAAAGGGTAAAGACACACTGTGTTCTCATAGATACTGGCCTTGAGTGATTGTTGTGTTCTTTCCTTCAGTCATGGACTCTTAAGTAACTCAGCTCTATATTGTGTGAAAAAATAGTCAAATCATGTCTGTCACTATTACAAGGGTAAACCCATTTTAGAAACTGGTATAGAATACAAATTTGAACATTGAAAGGAGAACAAAACATGCAAACATTACATATTGAAGTTATCATTACCATAAAATGAGGGTTATAAGCCGCTACTTTTGTCTCCCTGCAGCTTATACAGCGATGTGGCTAATTTATGTATTTTTCCGGGAGCGGCCTCTAGGGTAGAATTTAGCTCGGGCTCAAAAATTCAAGCCCCACCTGCCCGAACCCGCGCACGTACTGTCCGACCCGACCCGAACCCGACCCAAACCTGCACAGTACTGTCCGAACCCGACTCGGAGTCATTTACTGCATGATTCGACCCAAACGGAGCCCGCGCACGTGTAGAATCGGAGTTTCGTAAACTGAGTTCCATGTAGAGGTTTATAGGCAGAATAAGTAAGTAACTACGTGTTTAGTGTTCTACCTGCACCAATGGGCGGGTCCCTCCACTGACGCTTTATTTGTAAATACGGCTGGTGCTGCTTATACTCAGGAGCGCTCAATAGTCCGCATTTTACGGTAGTCTATTGCGACATTGTAACATGTGTTTTTTACAGGCCTTTGAGCGACTTCAGCTTTTTCAAACCTGTGGTGGACATAGATGAAGAAATCTCAGAAGATGATATTCAAAAGATGCTGGACAACATCACTTTACTTCAAGAACTCAGGTAAGACAAGTGTGGATCATAAGACGCTGAGCCACTTCCTGGACCTGGAAAACACCTGATGCTGGTGACAGATGGTTCTCCAATGCAGCACTTGTAATATAATGCAAATGATGGGGTGCAGACTTCACTGATCACTTTTAGCAGTGCTCTGACGGCTTCTAATAATAAAGTATTTATATTTTATATATATGTATAAAGTACCTACTTCACAGGAAACATACTTCACACATACTTTTAAAGTCATTCTCTATATGTCCCGTTGTGCTCAGGCAGGACGAGGCCTTCAGGATGGTGTTCCTGTTCCAGGAGGAGTACTGCAGCAGCTTCATGCAGTGCTTCAGTGAGTCTGAGCCCCGAATGCAGCAGTTTCTGAGCGAGCTGGAGGACAGTGCTGTTCAGCTGGACCGCATGAACCTGGGCGCGCGCATCTCCAGTGTGACGGGCAGCTCTGTGGGGGCCGTGGGAGGAGTGCTGTCTATCATCGGCCTGGCTCTGATCCCAGTGACCGCAGGAGCTTCTCTGGCCCTCACCATGACCGGGGTGGGCCTGGGCATCACCAGCGGAGTCAACAGTGCTGTCACCACGGCGACCGAGATCGGAGTGAACCGCACCCAACAGAAGAGGGCCAGCGAGAACTTCCAGAAGTTCATGGAGGACATGAATAAGATCCAGGACTGTCTGAATGACATCACCTCTGAAGATTCTGTTTTGAATGCAGTGGACGTCGCTGTGTGTGTTGGAAAGATCTTGGGTAAAGCAGGTAAAGAAGTATTATTATTTTATACTGTTTTATTTAGCGATTCTAATAGCAATGTCATCTAACTTTAGGACTGGAAACAGTCTGTATTTGAATGCTTTATTGTAAATCTGTAGCATTAGCTTAATCTGTAGCATAAGGAGGAGCTGTAAGTTCTAAGAGTGTTTCTGTAAAACATTGCTGCTCACCTAATAATGTTATATTAGGCGATCTGGGGTTGAAATGTATTGAAAATCTGGGCTCCCAATAATATCAGTCACCCCACAGCCCATTTGTAACTAATTTATCTTGTGATTCTTCTGCCATCTTTGAACATCTCCTTTGTGTTTTAGGTACAGTTGGAAAAGGCATTGATTCCCTGGTGGACGCTGCCTCTGCTGTGAAACTGCTGAGGAGTGAGGAGGTCGTGGCCAGTGCAGGTAAAGTGCTGGCTGAAGAGGGCAAAGCTCTGCGTAACGTCCCGCGAGTGGCCTCAGAGCTGCCAGACGTGGGGCAGGCGGCGGCTCGAGGACCTCTGGCCTTGTCCCGCGGAGCCAGAGGAGGCTTCATCGCTCTGAACGCTCTGTTTCTGGGAATGGACGTGTTCTTCATCGTCAAAGACAGCATGAGTTTGTACCGAGGCAGCGAGACAGAGATGTCCAAGTTCATCCGGGCTCGATCTGCTCTGTGGCGCTCAGAGATGACCTCATGGCAGAAGATCTACACGGTCCTGGAGAAAGGGGAACCGTCCTTCAAGAAAAAACAAGCCATACTTATAACTGAGTTTTACCCTGAGGAGGAAATCCACAGAGTGAAGCAGATCACATGTGAGACTGTGACTGAGGCTGGGAACAAAGAAGCTCTGTCTGAAGCAGTGGGCGAAGAACCAGCAGAGACAGAAAAGCAGAGCTGTGTTGTACAATAGCACTTTGTTCAGTCTGAATTATGAATATGATGAACCAGATTATTTCTATCAAACATCAGCCTTAATCTATAGCACATAATATATATCAAACGCACAGTGTAACAAATCCAGAATTAGTGCTGTGTCATTGATTGAATTTTTGTGACGATCATCAGAGGGTTTTTTAAGTTTGGAGGAATATATTGTTATTCAACCTTGATTTTAAAAGTGATTGATAAATAATATTAGACACATTTTAGAGAACACATTATGAACTAATACTGTAAAGGAAATGAACAAAATTCAGTTTGTTTTGAAACATAATTGTCAACAATATCCCATTTGACAGAGGATCTATATCAGCTTTACTTCCACCTTTACTTCCAAATTATATCATATTTAATTTAACTTTGCATTTTATACAAAAGACAAAACAAAAACAACAACAATGTATCAGTGGAATATTTTGCAGATAATTTGATTTTTTTTTTTTTCAGTCAATCACTCAATCCTAATGAAATGCCTTATGTTGCCATTTTTTTAGTAAGAGAATTGAGAATTGATTGTAGAAAATTGGCCTGAAAGCGCTTTCAATATATACTCACTCACTCAGGTACCACCAACATTTACATAATCTTTGAGACAAGATTCATAATGTCTGATTATATAGAAGCGTAGCGTCGGTTTACTTCGTTTGGTTTAGTCTTGGCTTTATTCTTATTTCTTATATCGGTTATTTATGATCTTGTAGCGTTTCCACAGATATCGGTATTGGTCAGATATTGAAAACCGATATTTGTCACTGATATTTTTCGTTCATTGTCCCAGTCTTTGTGTCATTCCCACTTTGTCCTCGGTGCATCAGATTAGCCTTTTTGAACAAAAAAAAAAGAGTAAAAAAATGTAAATGGAAGAAAAATTAGGCAAACAAACATGGCTGTATGTTTACACATTATTTTATAGCAATGATAAATAGATTTTGTGATTATTTTTACAAAAGTGAAAAATTAATTTTTGAACTCTGAACTATAACCTAACATAAATCTGTATTTTTATTATCAGTATCTGCTAATATGGCCTTTTCGTGGTAACCAAGTAACAGATGATTATTTTTTATTGATGTGAAAAGTTATTTATTACAAATGACTTAACTGTGGTAAGTGCACAAACTGTTGAATAAAAGCCTAAAGCAAACTTCATCCTTTTTTGTAAACGTAAAACAACTGCTCAAACGCCACACTAAAGGTTTTTGTGTATTTTTTATTTTATTTTAGGGAAATGAAAAATGCTGTGGGAGCAGATTTTCTAATATTTGCACTTTTGACCCCTGAAGGTTCCTCTTGTTTGCACGTTTAGGGTCAAAGGGAACTGTAAAGCACTTTATTTCTAAGGTAATAATGTAATAATGATCGATTGTGCCAAACGATATTTTTTTTCTCCAAATATTTTATATTGTACTGTACAGACAATTTATTATAACAAATCTTGTTTCATTCGTTCTTGTTCTACTTTTTGAATAGAAAGCCCATTTGTTATTTTGTGTTTATTTGACGCGTCAGAGTGAAGATCTTCTGTAACAGTTAAATTCAAATATTTTTGATCCCATAAAACATATTTTTAGATCCCACCTACTATGTTTTATATCTTTGAGTTCAGCTCGTGAAAAATGGAAGCAAAAACGGAAGTAAAAACAAAAATGTTGCGTTTAGTTCAGTGTGAAATATAATCCGATGTTACGCACTGGACCCTCAGTGTTGCTGGATATATTTCTTGTGGCAGATAAAAACAGGTGTGAATCGTCTCATGATCAGAATGTGACAGCGACAATAAAAACAGACTCCAGTGAAGAGTAATACAACACCACCATGTCTGGAGAAAAACATACACCTTATGCAAGTCAAATATACAGCTGCAAACAAACAAAACATGCATATAGTGCTTTAGATTGAATATATGGTTCCAATAAGTGTTTAAAGTGAAAGTAAAATAAAAAACAGGATGTGGTGTGTCATCTGCAGTGTTTATCACAGCTACGTGAGCGTCATCAGACAAACACAACTCCACACTTGAATGACAGATAGATTAACTCCACTCTTGTCTTTTTTTTGCTCTGAATATTCAGGACCATTACCCCCATAGCTTTGCTCTTATCCTATAGTAAACTCACTGACCCCTATGAGCTCACTATCATGTCCTGACCATGATCTCACTACTATGTCCTGACCTTTGTTTGAACTCCTGGTACAGGTTCCTCACAGCTGTATTTTCTTGCTGCAGTAGTTACAAACGTGCCCCTAGTGGCAGCCTCCAGTACTGTCCTAAATGAGCCTCCAATGTACATGTTGCTCTAGTAACTTCCTCCACACGCAGTTTTTTTATAATAAGTAAAAGTACAAAATAATAACTCTACAGGCCTTTGCTTTATGTAAAACTTAAGCTTAAACACTGCAAAATAAGCCTTTGGTGTTACACTCTTAAATATTGTTATTATAATGTTTCATACATTTGAGAAGCTTAAATATTCTTCATCAGGATAGCGTGAGCACAACTGCAGGAGCTCTGTAGACTTGATTTAGTCCTGGTTTTAGTCCTGGTCTAGTCTCAGTTTAGTCCTAGTTGAGGCCTTAGCTTTGGTTCTTGTCTAGTTGTTTTTTCTCTGGTCTGGAGCCTGGTTTAGTTTTTGTACAATATTTTTTTCAGTTCAGTTTCTATAATAAATGTCTCATAATCAGGTATTTTTCCCTTACATTTTATTTTTGAGGTGCTAATTGAAATGCTTTAATATAAACAAACTCATTTTGATTTTGAGAATATTAAATGGTTAATATGCCTCTGTGTTTTTTTGCATCTTTCCAAAGTCACTCTCCTCGTCGTAAAGTCGTTTCACTGACGGGACTTGTGTTTGCAAATGAACAAATGACTTTCTGCAAATGTCCGTGCGTCGGAAAGTGTGTAACGTTTGAGAAAATAAATAAAAATTGTCATTACTGTCGAGGAAACGTGGAAGGTGATTTCCTCTCGACGCAATGGAAAACAACAAGGATTTACATACACCTGCGCATAATTTGATTCCGACGTTTAACTTTGATTTACATGAATATTGGCTCATGATGAATTCTCCGCACATTTTGTAGAGGAAACGGCCCATAAATCTTAAATTGCTGCAGAAATGTGTTTCGTCTGACATTGTTCACATTGTGCTTAGTCTATAACTTTGAACCACTCTGCCTCCATAAAACACAGTCTTATCTTACATTTGTGCTGGCTCTGTTGTTAGGGGCCTAATTATTATGCTTTGAATTTAATACAGATTCAAAAGAAGAAATCACATTGTCACATTGAGGACAGTGTTTATTTAAATTGCACAATAAAAATCTCAGTGAGGACACCAATTATAATTTTATTGTAACGTCGGTGTGTAATAAAGCCTCCCAAGTTGCACAGATCCTGATCTGGTACGTGAGGACAGTGGACCGGTCCTGGTGGTTTGTCATACGATTGCAACTTCACAAAATCCTGGAGGGACGGCCCACCACTGGCCCAAAACGGACCCGCCCCGTTGCCCTTGGAGCCGGTGAGTTCTATAGCTTGAACCAGGGATGCCGGCTCAGCTGCTCCAATCGGTTTTCGTGCTTTGCGTCCACGGCCAAACAGGTCTGAAGAGAGTCAAAGCATTCTGCAAAAGAACAAGAAAAAAGAAGTGAGATTCATACAAATGGCTACTCTTCCCACTGGGAGTACAAATATCATCAGTAATAAAAACATTTTAGATTCCATTTACATTTCCCAATGTTTACGGTCTGTTCTTTGGAAATACAGTATGAGACATAGTGCATTGTTTAAAGGTGGACTATATCTTTTCAGGCGGAGGACATGATTCTTACACATTTTTTCATATCTTTCAATGTGTTTTTGAGCCATAAAAACGCTTGCTTTTGTAATGAAATAATTGCACGGTAGATAAGTTATATGCCATACTGTGGAACATTCTGGGAAAAGTACTAACGTCTCCAGAAAAGTTACATATTGCCTCTTTAAGTTCAATATTTTTGTGCACGTGTGCGTACCTTTGCTTGTTCCTCCAGCAGTGAGTTCCTCAGAGAGTATCTGAGCTAGTCTAGGTCGAGGTTAGGGTTAGGGTTTAGGGGTAGGGTTAGGGGGTAGGGTTAGGGTTTAGGGGTAGGGTTAGGGTTTAGGGTTAGGGTTTAGGGGTAGGGTTAGGGTTTAGGGGTAGGGTTAGGGTTAAGGGTTAGGGTTTAGGGGTAGGGTTAGGGTTTAGGGTTAGGGTTAAGGGGTAGGGTTAGGGTTTAGGGGGTTAAAAGGGTTAGGGGTTAAAATTAGGGTTAGGGTTTAGGGGTGAGGTTAAAATTAGGGTTAGGGTTTAGGGAAAATTAAAATTTAAAGGAATTAAAGGGTTTAGGGAAATTAAAATTAAAAATTAAAAAAGCCAAAATTAAAATTTAAAAATAAAATTAAAATTAAAAAATAAAATTTAAATAAAATAAAATTAAAATTTAAAAATTAAAATTAAAATTAAAAGTAAAATTAAAATTTAAAATTAAAATTTAAAAATAAAATTAAAATTAAAATTAAAATTAAAATTTAAAATTAAAATTAAAATAAAATTAAAATAAATTTTAAAAATTAAAATTAAAATTTAAAATAAATTAAAAATAAAATTAAAAATAAGAATTAAAAATAAAATTAAAATTTAAAATAAGAATTAAAAAATAAAATTAAAAATAAAATTAAAATTTAAAATTTAAAATAAAATTAAAAATAAAATTTAAAATAAAATTAAAATTTAAAATTAAAATTTAAAAAATAAAATTAAAATTTAAAAATAAAATTAAAATTTAAAAAATAAGAATTAAAATAAAATTAAAGTAAATTAAAATTAAAATAAAATTAAAATTAAAATTTAAAAAATTAAAATTAAGGGTTTAAAATTAAAAGTTAAATATTAACGTTTATAAATTAAAAGGGTTAAAATTTAGGGGTAAAAGGGTTAAAATTAAAATTAAAAGGGTAGGGTTAGGGTTAAAATAGGGTTAAAATTAAAATTTAAATAGGGTTAGGGGTTAGGGTTTGGGGGTAGGGTTAGGGTTAAGGGTTAGGGTTTGGGGTAGGGTTAGGGTTAAGGGGTAGGGTTAAGGGTTAGGGTTAAGGGGTAGGGTTAAGGTTAAGGGTTAAGGGGTAGGGTTAGGGTTAGGGTTAAGGTCACGTCATATCTTGGTATGTACTTAATGGCCACCTGAAAAAAAAAAGCAGAACATCATTAAATGTCATGGAAAATTTACTTTATAGGACATAAAAATGATCAAATTATATCTTTTGGTTTGTTTGTTTTGTATTGTTTGAAGCAAGCATTTCACTCTGACTCTTTTGAATGGATTTAAGTTACTTAATCTCAGAAAAAAAGCTGAATGTATGAAACAGACAGAAGTCATTTTTAAAAAGTAAAAAATACTCACTAAATGACTAAAAATGTCTAGTCCAAAATTTCTAGCTAAACTAATAAATTATAGCAACTGTCCCCGTTTCTGGTCATTCTTTAAACCCACGGAATGCTTTACTTTTAATGTTCCACCATATGGCATTAACCCTTTCCCAGTCACACATGTTTTTCAAGATTGTTTGAGCACTAAATACAACTGCAACTAAAAAATAAAATAAAAGTAGAGTCATATAAAAAGGAAAAAGTGCAAGAAAAAGTTAAAAAGTTGCCTGACCCCCAGCTCCAGCTCCAGCTCCAGCCCTAACCCTAACCCCTAACCCCTAACCCTAACCCTAACCCTAACCCTAACTTAGGGTTAAGAAACGCGCGAAGAGGGTGCAGGCGACAGTCTGCTTTCGAGGGGTTCTGTTCTGTTCTGTTCTGACTCTGTTCTGACTCTGTTCTGACTCTGTTCTGACTCTGTTCTGACTCTGTTCTGACTCTGTTCTGACTTTGTTCTGACTCTGTTCTGACTTTGTTCTGACTTTGTTCTGACTCTGTTCTGTTCTGACACTGTTCTGACACTGTTCTGATAGTGCTCCTGTTCTGTTCTGACACTGTTCTGACACTGTTCTGATAGTGCTCCTGTTCTGTTCTGATCGTGTACCTGTTCTGTAGTGTGTATCCTACCTTATGACGTTCGACGTGTGTTTTCAGAAACATCTGCCGGAGGAGCTGAGGGTCATGAGGAGTTGTGCAGTTCTGAAAGAGAAGAAAGTCTATTAAGCAGGGTCTTGAGGAGCTGTTGAGTAAAAGCAGTTCTGAAAGACAAGAAAGTCTAATAAGGCCTTGTAAAAACCAGTCACACGTTTCAGTACACGTCTGCTGTGGGTCGTGGCATGCTCAACAAAATGAACAGAAGAATTATTATGGCCTGCGCTCATTGACAGCCGCTTATTTAGTGACACTGTGACTGCCCGTCTCCAAAAGCGGCTGACCGGTCCGAGGCCGCTGTTCCTAGACGCCCAGTGTTACGGGAGAACTGCTCTTGTGGATTTCTAAAACAAGTTAGCCATCAAAATGCAAAGAGAAGGAGTCTGATTTATTGAAGAGTTAAAGGACATCACAAAAGGATTAGATGGCCATTCTCTAACTTTGTGACCGGGAGCTAATAAAAGAAGTGACTATGTTAAAGTTGAAGCTAACCTTAGCGATCCAGAATGGACAAGTCAGAATGGCAATGCAAAACTAATAACTGCAATTACAAACCTTCTAAGGTCTCCAAAAACGCCTTGTTCTTAAGGCCCACAGTCACCGACGCCTCCTCAGGATTCGGTGGCTCCTCCACATCTAGCTCTGCCACGGCTGACGAGGAAACAGACAGACACTGAGGGTGACCTTTAGCCAGTTTTAGCACCACCTCATCTGCCACCGAGTCAGACGTATCTGAAATTATTCAGATCCGATAACTTTTCCACCACCGAATATGGACCTGAAAACTTTGCTTGAAATGGAGACGTGACCGATGGTAACGGGGCTAGCGCCTGGTCACCGAGGAGAAATTCTCTACGTGCAGAATGGCAATCGGACAATTGTTTCATTTCACGCTGCACGCCGGCCGACCTCTTTTTAGCCACCTTCGGGGCTGTACACAACCTGTACCAAAAAACGTTTACGAAGTCAAAGTGTGGCTGACCGGGTACTCTCCTGGACCACCTCCCGAGCAGACGGCGGCATCCGTGCTAAGGCCTCTTCCCGGTCGCCCTGCACCTGGACACAAAAAGAACGCAACATGGACTTAAGAGTCTGATGGAGGATAACGTCAAAAAGGTTCTTGAAGTGGATGGTGAGTTTGTGTACTTACAATCTTAACCGGACCGCTCCCGCACAGCAACTGGAGCTGGACTGCGTGCCGTGTGAGCCCGGGGTGACTCTGTGCACGATAAGCAGACGACAGGTTATGTTTTATCTGGAGCAAATTCAAATCAAAGATCACATATGAATGTCTTTAATATCTTTAATGAAAATATATATTCTGAAATTTTTGTCTAGTTATATTATAGCTTTTTGAAGATTCTTTAATGTCAAAAACATATTTTCATCTTCTGCCAGGATACCTGTGGAGGAAATTTTCATGCGTTACAATCGTAGAAATATGTTCAGGTCACTCCAAAAGCGCAATTTTTGTTTTAAATCCATGTGTGAATCCAAATTTGACACTTTTTCATGGCATAAATCAAGACTGTAGAGTGCCCCCATGTACCACAGTTTGAGAAACCCTGCGCATTATTACCTTTGTAGTTTTTCTCGGGATCAGAGGCCAGCCAGTCCAACGGCCAGACTGAGCCCGATCCCAGAGGAGCATCCGCTGATCGGGACCACTTTCTTCTGAGGACAATGCATTTAGAAAAGCAGAAAAAGCACAAGCGAAAGAAGCAGACGGACACCAAATCTGCTCACAGGACTTTGAGAGCGACTGTGGGACACAAGGCCAGCTAAACCCCAAACGTCTTCATTATCAAACACCTGGATGAAAACTCCTCCTTCCTCTGGGTCTTTCTCATGTCCTTGTCCCAGGACACATGTGGGAAACCTGTATTTTGAGCATATTTTGGTTATGTCTCTGGTTTATTTTTCTTAACCCCATCTGAATTGGACCTGTTTTTCCTAAAACGTCTGACTAAAATGAGCCTCATTTCAAACTGAAGCTGTTCTTGAACCCAAACTATTGTCTGATTTACTGATTACACTTGGAAACAAGCTCTGCTCAGAGGAATTTCAGATCTTAAAGTCTGCCTAAATTTTCTTTGTTAAATATATGAAGGAGTAAAGCTGGTGTCTGTAAATTTTGCCTGATTGACTCTACTTTTGGCTTTTGTTGGGTTTTGAGTTGGGTTGGCTTTTTGGTGGATTTGACTGTAAAAACGCTTTTCATATTTAACATGTCCAGCAGCTTGAAAGTTTCCTTTTATCAGATATGGACAAAAAGTAATAAACCTTCAGACCTTCAAACTGCGTGGCATTTGCTGAGGTGACCACTAGAGGGCGGTAGATACGTGCTCTGTGATGTTTTTGTTTTTTTTTTCCAATTGCTTTGACACATTTTCTGAAACCTATTTGGTACTTTTTTGCAAAACTAGTCACTTAATTCCCAAAACAGCTCAGAATATTTGAAGAATCTAATTTTGAGAGAAAAACACACAGGCTTTTAACACAAGCTGAGCAGAACATTTGTGTTGTATTATTTTATTTTAGCTGAGTTGATGTAATCCATCATTCGTCCAGGCGTGTTATTTTAGCTTGTTATTGCATGTTCTGTTTTGTCTTATTGTGTTTTATGCTGCTTTTGTACAACAATTGGGCCATTGCTGTTGTTTTTAAATGTGCTTTATAAATAAACGTAAAATATAAACAAGCGTATTTTCTTTTTTATATATGTTTTTAGCATATCAGAACTGTTTCAGACACGAACATTTGAGTCTCTGGTTCAAACCTTTCTGTTGTGTTTTCTACTCTTTGTATAGTCTGGTTTTAAAGTATATGACAGAATAGATGACACCGTTCACTAAAACGGCTGAACATGATCATATTTAAGATTTTACTAAACATTTCGCCCATCTGTCCACAGTTTGACAGTTTTTGTGATGTTTATAATGTTACTGTAACTGTTGACAGTGTTTGCTGCAGTTCATTTGTTTCGTCACTAGATGGCGCTTGTGTGTTTGGAATATATACGAGAAAGCATATTTGGTTCGTTTCTTTTTTGTACATTTTTTAGATTCATTTTTCTTATTTATGTGGCATTTGTAAGGCTATAAGAGCAATATTTAATTTTAAGTGAAATTGAAAAGGGTTTAGTTTTAAGTCTAGTTTTTAATGTCGATAATGCTATTTCCTGTCTTCCGGTTTTACCATAAGTCAGAAGTTGAAGTCGGACCGACAGTGCCAATTAAAGAAGTAATTAACAAAGTAAATTTAAAGTTTCAGTTCACCGGTTTGTTTACTAGCAGGCCAAAGTGGTATGTATATGTTTGTTGTGTATATTTTATGTGAATGTATATGTAATATGAGTTAAGCTAATGTTGTGTTTGTTTGCTAGTTCTACGGTGTGAGCTGTAAAGAAGTTTTAAAGCATAAAGACTACAGTAAACATCAGTTAAAAAGAACTCTCGTGTCTCTCGTGTTTGTGGACAAGCCGGCATAGTAGAACACTACACTGCCCCGGAGAAGGCAACGAGACGGTCGGGACCGAAGCTACTAGCAAGATGCTACACGTGCAAAAGAGCTACCACGTACTCAAGTAAAGCATCGCACAAGTCAAGATAAAGTAACCAAGTGAAAGCTAAGCAAGCAAGCACTCAAGTTTGTGTCTTGGAAGTAGCACAAGCACTTGTAAACAGCATCTTAGTCCAAAAGATAAGAAGCTAAAAAGAAAAATAAACAAATGTGCAATCTGCATAAGGAAGATACAAGCTGTAATACACAGTTAAAATGGCAGACGAAGATAAGGGTACAATACAGCCCACTAAAGAAGACAGTGCAGAGCACGATGCACAATATGATGGTGAGGAGCAGACAGACGGAGAAGAAACTCCAGAGTTCTCACTATCAACTGATAACACACATCCTGAAGGTCTTCGCAAGAGTCAGCGAATACGTACGCTCACCGAAAAGGGAAAATCGCTACAAGAAGCTAAGTTAAGTGAACTAATAAAAGAATTTGAACATCTGTACAAGAAATGGAAGTACCACATAAACTGTTTCAGAAGATTTATAAAAGGTAAAGACACTGAAATAATCACCGAAGCTGTGAGTACTATAGATACATTTCAGACAGACATCTGCAAAATATATGATGAGATAAGAAAGATTGAAAGTCCTGGCATGGAAATAAGAAGAAAATGTGATGTGTGCTGCGCTATTAGTCAAGCAGCTAAAGTTAAGGTGCAGCTTCTTCTTAATGAAGATGGCAATCCAGAAGATGTTCCATGGCCAGATTCAGAGTCAGTGTTTGAAAATAGTTCATGCAGTGTCTCTTCAGGGCTTTCCTACAAATCTAAAGCTTCGTCCAGTGTGACAAAACAGTCATCCATAGACACAATTCAACGAAGACAAGAAGCTGCAGCTGAAGTGGCAGCCTCAGAAGAAGTCATTAAAATAATGAAAACACAACATCAGTGTGAAGAAGAAATAAGAGAACTTGAAGTAGAGGATGCAAAGAAAAGAGCTCAGTTTCTCACAGAGAGCACAACAATCAAAACAAGGTTGGAGGAAAAGAGAAAAGAAGTGGAGCTACTAAAGGAGATGCAAAGGCATAATGCAGCACAAGCAAGGTTAAAGGTGTATGCTGAAAGTCTCAACAGTGAGGATGAAGACAAGTCTGCTTTGCACTCACAATTAAAGAATAGAGCTAGTTCCCTCTTATTGCCAAGTTTTCCAAATGTTTATTCCAAACCATTCTTTCCTTCTAAAGTTGTGGCTCCCACAAGTTACCAAGTGCCTCTTCAAGCATCTGTTACTCAAACTGCAGCTCCCTCTACAGGACAAGTAGCCTCCATTGATCTGGTAAAAACACTCACTGAAGCTATCACTGCTAACAGAATTCCGATCCCAGAGCCTGTAGTCTTCACTGGTGATCCATTGCAGTATAATGATTGGAAGCTGTCTTTTCAGACATTAGTTGACCGTAAAAACCTACCAATACAAGAAAAGCTGTTCTTTTTGAGAAAGTATGTTGGAGGTTCAGCAAAGAAAGCAATCGAAGGTCACTTTCTAGTTGGAACTGACGCAGCATATCTTGCAGCCTGGGAAATCCTTGAAGACAGATTTGGAAATCCATTCATAATAGGCAAGTCATATCGTGACAAGATACAGCTGTGGCCAAAAATCACCAAAGACTGCAAAGATCTACGTGAGTTTGCAGACTTCTTAAACAGCGTTGAGTCAGCAATGCCCTATGTACAAGGTTTGCAAGTATTAAATGACTGTGTTGAAAATATGCGAATTGCAGCAAAGCTACCAGATTGGCTAAGTGCACGTTGGAACAGAACAGTGACTGAGTTTCAAGATGAATACAAAATGTTTCCTGACTTCAGCCATTTTGTCAGATTTCTGAACAAAGAAGCAAGAATTGCCTGCAATCCCATCACCTCACTGCAAGCAATAAAACCCTTCGATCAAGATCACAAGCATTTCATCAAAGACAAGCCAAAAAGAAGCCACGCTCTTAATATCAAAACAATGAGTACAAGCACAAATGATAGGACAAGTATTGCATGTCTCTTCTGTAAGAAGCCTGGTCACGCACTTCACAAATGTAGAAAGATAATGGAAAAAGCAGTGGAAGAGAGAGTAAAGTTTGTACAGTCAGAGAAGCTGTGCTTTGGCTGTCTCAAGTCCGGCCATAACTCCAAGAACTGCACTTCCAGAAGTGTGTGTGATAAATGCCAAAAGGCACACCCAACATGTCTACACCAAGACAGAGAGAAAAGAGACAAAGAACAAAAACTAAAGACAGACCAAGAACACCCAAAGACAACTCAAGAGACAGAAAATGTGTCAAACTCACAAGAACAGGAATCCAAACAAGTCACATCAAATAGAGTTGTACAACAAAGGACACAAGGTTGTACCTCCTCAGTCATTCCAGTGTATATATCCACTGTAAGTAACCCTGATAAAGAGAAGCTGGTGTATGCCTTGCTCGACACCCAAAGCGACACCACTTTCATCTTGAAAGACACAGCTGAGTCACTCAGTACAACGTCTGAACCAGTCAAGCTCAAGATTTCCACAATAACATCCAAAACAAAGATCGTATCTAGCCACAAGTTTAAAAATTTACAAGTAAGAGGCATCAACTCAGAAACAAGAATCAAGTTGCCAACAACCTACACCAGAGACTATATACCTGCCAACAGATCTCACATTCCTACAAGTGAGACGGCAGAGAACTGGTCTCACCTCAAGCATTTATCAAAAGAAATGGCCCCTAAACTTGATTGTGAGGTAGGACTACTCATAGGTTATAACTGTCCTCAGGCTCTACTCCCTTTAGAGGTGGTCAGTGGTGAAAGAGACCAACCATTTGCCCAAAGGTCTTTGCTGGGTTGGAGCATCATTGGTTACAGTCATGCTGAAAGCGACTATGAAGATGAGATCGGAGTAAGCCATCGTGTTATTGTGAAGCAAGTCTTGCCATCTGTTCAGTCATTGCAAGAGATCAGAGCGGAAGTCCACTTTGTAAGCAGAAACAAGGTTAAAGAAGTGATTACTCCTGCAGAGATAATCAAGGTGCTGGAAATGGACTTTGTTGAAAGCACAACCAAAGAAGAATCAATGTCACAAGAGGATTTGATGTTTCTGTCCAAAGTAAAGGAAGGCATAAAGCAAAAGACAGATGGACATTTTGAAATGCCATTACCCTTTAAAGAAGAAAGACCCAACTTACCTAACAATAAACTTTGTGCAGAACACAGGCTTAAGTGCTTAGAAAGACGTTTAAGAAAGGATGAGCGCTACTACAAAGACTATGTGGCATTCATGCAAGACATAATAAAAGGAGGTGACGCTGAGAAAGTGCCAGAGGATGAGATAAACAAACAACCAGCCTGGTATATTCCTCACCACGGCATATACCATCCTCAAAAGCCAAATAAGATCAGAGTTGTTTTCGACGGCTCAGCAAAGTTCCAAGATACATCTCTAAATGAGCATCTCCTGACAGGACCGGACCTCACAAACACCCTGATAGGAGTTCTGTGTCGCTTCAGGAAAGGACATGTTGCAATCATGTGCGACATCGAGCGCATGTTCCACCAATTTCATGTTGCTCCACAAGATCAAGATTACCTCCGTTTCCTATGGTGGGAGGACGGCAACATCGAACAATCACCATCAGTGTTTCGGATGAAAGTCCACTTGTTTGGCGCAGCCTCCTCACCTGGATGCGCAAACTTTGGGCTGAAGCATTTAGCCACTCAAGGTGAGAGCAAGTACAGTCAAGCTGCTGTAAAGTTTATACAACGCAACTTCTACGTCGATGATGGTTTGGCTTCTGTCGACTCAGAGCAAGAAGCCATTCAACTCGTAAGAGAAGCCAGAGAACTTTGTGCCACGGGAAAGTTACATCTGCACAAGTTTATCAGCAACAGCAAAGAAGTGATTACCACAATCCCTAAAGAAGAATGTGCAGCAGGAGCTACTGACCTGGACCTGGCGTTAGGAGAACCGAAGATGGAGCGGGCCTTAGGAGTCCAGTGGTGCGTAGTGTCTGACACGTTTCGCTTCAGAGTTATTGTAAAGAATAATCCCTTCACTAGAAGAGGAGTGCTCTCCACAGTGGCGTCTATATTTGACCCACTCGGATTTGTTGCCCCATTCATTTTAGTCGGCAAAAGAATCCTTCAAAGAATGTGTCAGGACAAACTAGATTGGGACGAGCAGCTCCCACAAAATCTCAAACCGCAATGGGAGGCATGGCTAAGAGACC
This sequence comes from Rhinogobius similis, assembly GCA_019453435.1. Taxonomy (NCBI): domain Eukaryota; kingdom Metazoa; phylum Chordata; class Actinopteri; order Gobiiformes; family Gobiidae; genus Rhinogobius; species Rhinogobius similis. The sequence continues at coordinate 11,458,421 of CM033631.1, forward strand.
TCCAGAATCTGTCCACCATAAAGATACCACGTTGTTATGTCCCATCGCAGTTCAAACAAATCCAGCAGTATGAGTTACACAGTTTTTCTGATGCTAGTGTATCCGGCTACGGAGTGTGCTCATATCTCAGAACTGTGTCCAAGTCAGGGGAAGTGCAGTGCACCCTTGTCATGGGGAAGGCCAGAGTTGCTCCCACAAAGGTGACAACCATCCCAAGATTAGAGCTCTCAGCCGCAGTAGTTGCTGCCAAAACCGCAACCTTCCTGAAAGGAGAGTTAGAAATCCAAGATCTGCAAGAATACTACTGGACCGATTCCAAAGTTGTCCTTGGTTACATTAACAATGATGCAAGACGATTCCATGTCTTTGTAGCCAATAGAATCCAGCGAATCAGATCAAGCACAGAACCAAGTCAATGGCGATATGTTGCCTCAGAACAAAATCCCGCGGATCATGCATCGCGTGGAGTTATGACAAAGGAACTAGTGGAGTCCAACTGGTTCACAGGTCCGAGGTTAAAGTGAAAGAGATTAGTTCTGAAGATCCTGAACTCAAAGCCACACACGTTTTCACAGTCATAGCAAGAGAAGAAAATACTATTGTTGATCACCTGCTGAAGTTTTCTGACTGGAAGCGAGTTGTGAAAGCAATAGCAAGATTAAAGCGACGTGTAAAGTATGCAAAGAACCCTAAGGAAATGTCTATTGAAAGTAGCACGCTGGAAGAAAGAAAAGAAGCAGAAGAGTTCATTATACGCACAGTACAAGAGGAAGCATTCAGTGAGGAAATCAAGTCTCTAAAAGAAAGGGAAGAAGTCAAGTTTTCTCACTTCAGGCTTCATCAGTTAAGTCCTTTCCTAGATGATCACAATATCCTGAGAGTGGGAGGAAGACTGACAAGAGCGTCTCTCCATCCACACGTCAAACATCCAGCTATACTTCCAAAGGAGCATCACGTATCACGTCTGCTTATCAAGCACTTTCACGAGAAGATTCATCATCAGGGACGAGGGATGACAACCAATGAAATACGCGCCAATGGCTTTTGGATTGTTGGTTGTAGTAGTGAAGTGTCATCATTCATATACAAGTGTGTGAAATGCAGAAAATACAGAAAGAGTGGTCAAGAACAGAAGATGTCCGACCTGCCATCAGAAAGAATGGAAGCTACCCCTCCATTTGCATACAGTGGTATGGATTGCTTCGGGCCATTCTATGTAAAGGAAGGAAGGAAGCAGATAAAGAGGTATGGACTCTTGTTTACATGCATGTGTTCGAGAGCTATACACATCGAAGTCTTAGATGATCTCAGCACAGATTGTTTCCTAAATGCACTTCGTTGTTTCATCGCTATACGTGGCAACGTCAGTCAGCTGCATTGTGATCAAGGCACTAACTTTGTCGGTGCAAAGAACGAGTTCCTAACCTTGACTCAAGCTACTAAAGACAATGCGAAAGAGCTGGGTATCAGTTTCATATTCAACCCACCTGCTTCCAGTCACATGGGAGGTGTCTGGGAGAGACAGATACGGACAATAAGGAATGTTTTAAAATCTATACTCGATCAATCAGCTTCAAGATTGGACACTTCATCATTGAGAACATTCATGTATGAGACCATGACCATAGTGAATAGTCGACCGCTAACTGTAGAGTGTCTCAATGACCCTGTAGGACCAGAGCCTCTGACACCCAACCACATTTTAACTATGAAGTCCACAGTAGTCTCATCACCACCTGGAGAATTTGTCAAGGAAGATCTCTACCTCCAAAAAAGATGGAAAAGAGTGCAGTATCTGACAAATGTATTTTGGTCCAGATGGAGGAAAGAATATCTGTTGAACCTGCAACAGAGAACTAAGTGGAATAAGACCAGGAGAAACACCAAGATAAATGACATCGTTCTACTACAAGATGACTGTGTTCCGAGAAACCAGTGGAAACTCGCTAGAGTTGTAGAAGTCACCCCAGGAGCCGACGGCAAGGTCAGAAAGGTCAAGCTTCTTCTAAGTGACTCTTCTCCAGACCGTAAAGGAACACGTACAACTAAGACTATTTTAGAGAGACCAATTCATAAGACTATTCTCTTACTTGAAGCCGAGTAATGTACGTTAATGCTAAGTTAATTCTTGTGTTCTTCTATTTAGTATCACACATACTGCTAGTAGTGTGATGGTGGGAGTGTAACTGTTGACAGTGTTTGCTGCAGTTCATTTGTTTCGTCACTAGATGGCGCTTGTGTGTTTGGAATATATACGAGAAAGCATATTTGGTTCGTTTCTTTTTTGTACATTTTTTAGATTCATTTTTCTTATTTATGTGGCATTTGTAAGGCTATAAGAGCAATATTTAATTTTAAGTGAAATTGAAAAGGGTTTAGTTTTAAGTCTAGTTTTTAATGTCGATAATGCTATTTCCTGTCTTCCGGTTTTACCATAAGTCAGAAGTTGAAGTCGGACCGACAGTGCCAATTAAAGAAGTAATTAACAAAGTAAATTTAAAGTTTCAGTTCACCGGTTTGTTTACTAGCAGGCCAAAGTGGTATGTATATGTTTGTTGTGTATATTTTATGTGAATGTATATGTAATATGAGTTAAGCTAATGTTGTGTTTGTTTGCTAGTTCTACGGTGTGAGCTGTAAAGAAGTTTTAAAGCATAAAGACTACAGTAAACATCAGTTAAAAAGAACTCTCGTGTCTCTCGTGTTTGTGGACAAGCCGGCATAGTTACTTCCTGGTTGAACATGAGCAGCAAAAGTGACGACTGTTACCTAGCAACCATTTTGAAAACAAGGGCTAAAATCCATATAAATTACACACTAGTTCTGATTTGACAATAAACAATATCCGATAACACCTTTATTTTGCTGAATGATTGTTTAAACTGTCAGTTGCGTTTGTTTAAATGTGTCAGTTGCGTTTAAATTGTCCCTGTATTTCCAATGGCACGTCACTTTTTGATATGAAACTATGATAAATATTTACAATGGGTGTCCTCCCACCAAACTAAGCCAGAATTAGACAATTTTGAGAATCTGTCATATAGACCAGTGATTTTCAACTTTTTTTGAGTCGCAGCACACTTTGTTTGGTTGAAAAGTTACCTTTTACCTTATGGTAAAAACAATCTGATATACTATGTTTGTGCACTGTCTAGTTCTATACAATTTGCAGTTGTGGTTGTTTTTTTGCTTTATTTTTTGTTATAGAAATACGTTCCGGTCACTTCATATTGTATTTTTTATTTAAATCCATGTGTGAATCCATGTTGGGCATTTTGTCAAGGCACACGTGACAATACCTCAAGGCACACTAGTGTTCCCTGGCACACTGGGTGAAAATCAAGGATATTCACCTTATTCTGCCCCGCCCACTTTTGCCGTTTTTTGCAACAGATACGCATTTTTGATGTAAACGCACTTCCGTTTGACGAGAACTCCGTTAAAGCTAATGACGAACGAGGGAAAAGTCTCGCCGCTAAAATGTTACATAAAGTAGATTGATTTGTGTAAAATGTTTAATGAACAGGAGCAACAACAAGTCAACAACGCACCGATGTCCAGGAGCCTGAAAACGTCTTTTTAGTCGTGTAGAACTTATTTTTCTGTTGAGCTCGTCTGCCCCGTGTAAACTAATACAACAGAAACAAGACGGTGGCGCATACGGCAACTTCCGGAATAAGGTGAATAGACTATAACTCCTGGCCATATCTGTGCCTAGTTGTCATAGTTACCACTCTAAAAGTCAGATACCTCATGAAAACAGGGACACGAGTTTCCTGGTTTCTCTGAGTGCATGTAAACTAAAGCTGGGCGATATGACAAAAAATGATGATCACGATTTCCTTGGGGCCAGATCATGATTTCGATTTTATCACGATTCATGTTCACTTAGTTTTTTTCTATTGCCTTTAACAGAGCTGCACCATTTAGGAAAAATATCTAATTGTGATTTTTCTGACCAGTGCGATTAAGGTTAGATTTGCGATTTAGGTTTGAATAATAGGATTCTGTTTTGTTGCTTTTTAGTTTTTGTCACGTTCAGTTGTGTTTGTCATATTTAAATGAGTCTTTGTCGTTTTTTTGTCACTTTTTTTCACAGTTTTGTCTCTCTTGAGTTGTGTTTCTAGTTTGCAGGGGTGTTTTGGTTGCTTTTGAGCGCATTTATATTGCTTTTGGTCACGCTTTTTTATTGCTTTTTGTGTCAATTTCGTTGAATTGTGCAGCTCTGGTCTTTAAGAGGTAAATAAAGTAATTTGCTCAGAGACTAAAGAGGCTACAGAGGCTAAACAACAGGAGAAAAAGTGTGTTTGAACAGACAGCTGCACTGAAGACAGAAAAACAATGAATCACGATACGTCGATTTCACAAAAATAGCAGATTGTCACAGGGACCAGCTCACGATTCGATTTTTATCACCGTATCGCCCAGACCTAATGTAAACCATGGATGTATATGATGTAAACGTCATACTGTTCAATGGCTGCGTTTAAACAGAATAAACCGTTTCGTATGAGTTTTACACCAGATGCCCTCCCTGGTTCATACCCTTAAAGTGCGTATGACAGGATTTTATGATTTTCTAGTTTTGACTTTATTGGGTGGAATAAAACCTGTTGTTAATATATATGATAGTTTTACACCAATCAAGTCAGTTTGTGAAGAAAAGTTCAAAAATATGTTGAAATTTACTGGAAATAAAGCAGATGACATCACACTAGGGAGGCCCACCAAGGACAATTTACAACCAAGAAACATTGATTCAACAAAATGCAGCTGTTTTCATGCATTTTTATTTGTCAAATAATGTCTCTGTGACATTAGAGTTTTCGCTGGTTGCTAGGTAACAGTTACAGATTTTCCTAGTGTGATGTCATGATTTACAACCAGGAAGTAAAAATTTAAACCTAAAAAATGGCCAAATTGGGATAAAAAAAATATTTCTTCACATCTTAAATGTGAAGATCTTTGCTGTTTTTTTGGTCAAATTAGTTCTTCAACCTGTCACTTTCAACACCAAAGGCTGACTAACTTGAGATAAACTTCACTCCAAAAAAAAAAAAAAAAAAGAATAATGTTGACTTTATTGTACCGTGTAGCTTAACATTTCTTGGTTTTGCTTTGCCAGAAATGTTCCACAGTACGGCTTTAAAATTCCGTGGAAACAAGCGGGCAATGACACAGGTCAGATCTGCGGAGAGGCAAGCTCAATCACAGGGAGAATCCAGGTTTTTCAATAAGGTAAGCCATAAAAAACACTTGGAATAAATTGAATGGATGTAAATAAATAAGTTTAATGCCATAGTTTGTCTTACATAGTTTGTCTTCAAAGGACACATTCTGCTACAGTGACATTTTTGATCTTTTAAGCCTGTTCTAATAATGTTCCGTCATCAAAAACACACCTGGAGTTGCATTTAGTTTCATTCACACTAGTTTTAGGGATTCAGGTTTGAAAATTCTTTCCCTCCGACCGTTAAAAACAGTCTGAATTTCCTTGATGTGTAACGTGGCCCCAAGAATCTACTGCTCTGTTTTAAAGTAGAACTAAGTAACATTTTTACCTTATTAAACGTCTTTGTAAGTCCATATGGCGGTTGTAAATGTATTTTGGGACGTTTGAAGCCCCCGTCGTCGCCCCCTGCTGTCTCTGAACGCAAAACCAGCAGCAACTTCCCTGACACCGACCCGAAGACAACTCTCCTGAGAAACCTTAGCTCTCTTTTTAATATTTGGTGACATGAAATGTTTTGTATGTGATTGTACTTCCTTATTTCAATAAAAAGGAAGGAGAAAAAAAGCCGTCTTTTTACTGGGAGTGTATTTTCACAAGAGACCTGTAGGGGGGGCTCTTTCACTTAAGTTACTGAGTGCTGCTTTAAGTCCATAAATCATGACCTCTCATTCTGAGCATTTCTGCTTGAACCAAAACTCCACAATTAGCTTGTGCAATTCACTCTTTAGCCAGTAGATGGAGCCAAAACTCAGTAAATGCCAGGAGGAAACAGGAGAAAAACTGTTCATTTTGGTTTTTATAAACTTTTTTTTTTGCTAAACATGAGATGCCAAACTTAAAGTACTCAAGAGCATATTTAAAAGCGATTAAGAATAAAAAAAAGCATAATATTTTTCCTTCAACAAACACTTTTTACTTCTTTTTCTGAGTAATATCTTCCCTTTTTTGGCTGCTCTTTACGACACTAGAACATCTTGTACTTTATGCCACTATCTCTAAGAAAACTCAGTTCTAAAGTTGACAAAACATTTCTGGAAAGTGCTGTTTTGAGCCAAAGTAAAGAACATCTTATATTTGCATTAAGTCTCCTCTGATTGGCCGAGATGTAAACATGTTTCCAGAGCCGTCATTTGAGCCAGTTTGACATTCTGGAAATATCAACTTTTTAACGGCCCCTCTTTGACAAAACAGATTAGATAAATAGATGAAGTTATTGCTTTGGCTGATGCTAAAATAAGCAGCTGCAGAGGTTCCCGAGGCAGACGAGCGTCACATGGTGGTAATATGACTTTAACCAGAAACACTCGGAATAAAATGAACGACAGTGAGTTATTTAGTCATAGGATTTGACACTAAGTTGTTTCATATCTATTGTACTTAACATTTAGAGATTATGATAAATACACAGGTTTAAGGCGAGACACTGCAGGCCTAAACAACATTTTTTGTTGTTTTTTGGTCAGTTTGCTCTGTAAACATATCAGCGTTCAACCTGGAAACTGCAAAGTTGCCCAATCTGCTCCTAAAGATGTTTTATTATTTCGTTTAAACCACTTCATCCATGGATTTCACCGGGACAATGTAACTTCAACGGCCGATTTCTTCAAATAGATCAGCCTTAAAGAAGATCCTACTAGAGCCGCACCATATTGTAAATTAGTGTGATATGGCATTTTTAACCAAAGAAATGTTAAAATATTGTGAAGGAAGCTTTTAGATAGAGATATTTAAAGTGTATAATTGAGAAAAATCAGAAAAAGCTCTATTCGTTTTTTGCCATTTTTCTGCAAATTTAGTTATTCATGACTTTCCCTTTTCAATGTTTTCATTTTAAAAACCGAACATTTCAGAAAACGTTACTGCGGTATGTTTTGTTTGTTGCGATATTGTTATTGTGTCGGCCAAGACTGCGATAACGATACTTTTGTGCAGCCCTAGCTCCTTCACACACCAAACCATACCATCTTGTACTGAAAAAGATTTTTGGCAAAACATACAGAAAGATTTGTTGATATTTACTTCTAAGGCTGATTAACCAAAGTTTGAAGTCGAAAAAATGAGGGGAAATATAAATTTTTAAGACAATTTTTTACACAAAAAAAAGTGCCTAAAAATGGGCAAAATTTCCTACATTTTGAACATTTCAGTTTAAAATTTCTACCCAGCTGTACATTTCTGTATATAGTCTTAGTCCTTCTTAGTCTATTCTATTTTATTTTATTCTTAATCTTATGCATGCCTCTTATGCTTACACTGAAGCAAGTTCCTGAGTTTGTGAATTTTGATTACTGACAATAGCAATAAACCGATTGTGATTCTTATTCTGAGATCAGTTACAAAAAACATACTGAAGGGATTTTATATTTCTTATTAGTTTTTGAGTTTACTAGATCTGACTGAAATTCAGCCTAAAAATGTATTTTTTGCCTCATTTCTTTTATCTTAAAACTAAAGGCTTAGAATTAGATCAACAAATCCTTCTGTATATTCTGTCAAAATCTGGTTAAGTCCAAGATTGTTCAGTTTGGTGTGTGTAGAAGTCTGATCGTTATGTTTTTGTGGTAAAAAAAAAAAAATGCATTTTTAGAAAACGCCCTTTGAAGTTACAATGTCCCAGAGAAATCTATGGATGAAGTGGATTAAATGAAATAATAAAACATCTTCAGGAGCAGATTGGACAAGATGAGTTTGTTGAGAGAGAAAACTGACCAAAAAACAAAAATTGAAAGAGTGTCTCATCTTAAATGAACAGTAACCTAAAGAACTGTATAACTAAAACGCAGAATCCTCAGCAGATTATGGTTGTGCAACAGATAAGAGAGTGTTTTTATTAATCACTGTCCTCCCACAAATGTTTGTCCAAAACCCAGACAAACTTATCATCATCTGAGTACAATAAGAATGTGAAATATGTTCAGTCTTATGTAACAAAGAAAACATGGAACATTGTGTTAAAGGGGTTATAGTTTTCATTAGGAATTTAAAAAGAATCAGTTCAACCAAACAACTCACAAAGAAATAACATGTTTTTACCGCGGCAGTAGGTCATTTGCGTTTACTTTTTGCAGTTTGTTATTGATATTGTTATTATATGAGCTAAACTACGCCGAAGCAAGTTCCTATGTTTGTGAATTTTGATCATTGGCAATAAACCGTTTCTGATTCTGATTCTAAACTAAAGAATTTTGCCTCTAAAACTACATCAGTAGCATCTCAGAGAATGTGTGGAGAAGTTTCAGTGCTGTTTTCCTTAAAATTAATTCATTTTTTGTAATATTCTGCATTTTTTTGTTCTATTATTGGCCTTTAAACATTCTTTTAAAATAAAACTTAACATAAACTTAAAATATTTTTTTACAAAGAATAATAACTTTATGACAGCCTTGGAAGATGCCATATTTACTTAGCTGTGGCTCCATCTACTGGCTGTTGAAGCAATTACACAAACATGTATATGCAGTGGTTTAATGTGTTGTTGGTATGCTAGGTTATTACACAGTTACAGACATCGGAATTGATGATTTAAGGACATAAAACAGCAAAAGTTTCTGGGATAAGTGACGTCTAAAATCAGAAAAAAACGAATCGAACCGAAGGAGTTCAGCAGGAAGTGTTTTTGACAGTCGGAGGGAGAGGATTTTTTAATCAACATTCCTCAAACTAGCACAATTTAAGCTAAATGCAACTCCAGGTATGTTTGTGACGACGGAACATTGTTAGAGCATGGTTGAAACCTCAAAAAAGTCCATATAGCAGGATATGTGTCCTTTAATTCTTCACTCAAATCTTTACATGTCGGCTTTGAAACAACAACCAATTTGAATTATTTTGCCTAATTTTATTTTACAGTAACAGTACAAACAGCCTAAAACATAGTCACTTCATTTCTACCTGGCTAAAATTGTACGTCGTTTGCAGGAGAACGTTGTAAACGGTTCATTATGGATAAATGATAATGCACGAGCTCGAATAAACTCAACCAGACTAAACTTTTGAACTGATTTGAGCTGAATGATGCAGGTTAAACTCTTGTACTCTTTGAACTTAACCCAAAACTGCTCATTACCACATGGCGCGATCACATTGTCTCTCAATTGCTTCTCTGTGACCTGTGAACTTTGTGCTTCCTGGTTCACACAGCGATTTGGGCAATTATATCAGGAAACTACGGACAATATGACAACCCGCACTTCCTCTCTCTGTGGAGCGATTACACAAGCAGCCAAGACAAACAGCCGAGAGACACTGACTTTATCAATAATTACGTTCGAAAAATCGTGTAAATTCTCAGGCAAAAATAAGCTTAAGTGCATATGGCAGGTCGATGTTTGTGGAGAAAAGTTGACAAAATCTGTTAAAAATTATGGGAAGTAAACAAATCGATGCAACACACTAGGGAGACAAAGATTATGTATAATTTACACAAAATAAACTACTTTTTTGACACTTTAAACATTGATTCAACAAAATTAATGTGTTAACATGTATTTTTCTTTGCCACATAGAACAATCTGGGACATTAGAGGAGTTTTGGTGCATACAAGAATTTCCTAGTGTGATGTCATCATTTACAACTAGGAAGTGAAATTAAAAACAAAAATAAAACAGCTAAACTAGGGTAAAATTTGTAAAGATTTTATCAGAATTTTAAATATATTTATCTTAACTCCGTCTGAACACTGACGTGGGCAAAGCCTCAGTCTTAACTCTGTAAGATCTGAGCGCTAAATAGGTTGAAGTCCTACCTTGAGGACAGAGAGTACTTTGTTGAGATTGGTAGCTGTGTCTCAGACCACATGGGCTTGACCTGTGGGGTGCCCCAAGGGTCAATCCTTAGACTCTTTCTGTTCAAACTCTACATGCTGCTGTTTGGTCAGTTAATACTCAGCACAAATGTGTCTTATCACAAATACGCAGATGACACTCAGATCTATGTCTCACTGACGGCAGGTGAGGATGGACCGGCCTCCTGCTGGTGCCAGAGTCAGGACTAAACATGGGGAATCAGCATTTCAGTTTTTTGAAGCTAAAATCTGGAACAGTCTCCCTGAAGATGTGAGACAGGCCTCCACTCTGACAATGTTTAAATCCAGACTAAAAACAGTTTTGTTTAGATGTGCATACGACTGAAAGATCTATCTGCACTCTTTGTTTTTAAAGCACTTTTTAAAATTATTATTATTATTTTATTTCTTTATAATTCTGTATGTCTTAGGCAAATAAAATCTCCTTTCCTTGCCTTAACTGCACTTTAGTTAAATGGGTCGTCCACCCTGTCAGAGGCACTTGAAGTTTCATAGAAGTGGCATGTTTACTTTCCCTGTGCGGCAAAAAGGGTTAGTCTCATCTGCTACATTCACAAATACGACAAGGAAAATGTAGTTGTGAGCACAAAATCTTTCCGTTCTTGGAAAGCAAATGTTAAATCTGCTATTATGTAATAAATGTTATTGACCATTTGAAATACGAATACGAAAGTAGCTTTTATTGATTTCAGTGTAACAAAAGTTGGGCATTTAGTATGACATAAAATAATTGAAAGACAACGTAATGATCTGAAAAACATCAGCGATCGAGGGAGTTCAGAAGAGAGTGCTGTGACAGTTGGAGGGGAAAGGATTTTCAAACCATAATTCCTCAAAATGGCGTGAATGCAGATAAATGCAACTCCAGGTGTGTTGTTGATGACAGAACATTGTTAAACATGATTAAAAGGTCAAAAAAGTCCCTGCAGCAGAATATGTGTCCTTTAAAGTGCGTATGACAGGTTTTCATGATTTTCTAATTTTGACTTTATATGGTGTATTAATACCAGTTGTACATATGCATTTTAGTTTTACAACAATTAAGCAGCCATTTGTGGAGAAAAGTTGAAAAATCTGTTGAAAATTATGGGAAGTAAACAGACTGATGACATCACACTAGGGAGACAAAGTTTAAGCAGAATTTACACAAAATAAACTACTTTTTGTGATCCTTTAAACATTGATTCAACAAAATAAAGGCGGTCGCATGTATTTTTATTTGTAAAATGAAAAAATCTGTGACACTGAATGAGTTTTGGCCCCGTATATAAGATGGTTGCTATGGTAATTTCCTAGTGTGATGTCATCATTTACAACCAGGAAGTGAAACAAAAAACAAAACAAATGCTAAACCGTGATAAAATTTGTGAAGTATTTTAACAAAATTTGAAATATATTGATGTCAACTGCATTCTTGTCAAGTGAGTCGTCGAACCTGTCATGCGCACTTTAATGGTCCAGTACTAAACTATTATTTTAGTCGTAATGTTTCTTCATTAAAAGGCAAAAGTGGTGGATTTTGTTACTTAAATAAAAGTACAGATACACTAACAAAAAATAGTCAAGTAAAAGTATCACATTTTAAAATCTACTCAAGAAAAAGTATTAAGTATCCTTTAAAAATGTACTTTAAGAGTAATAAAGTAAAAGTAACTATTGAAGCATCAAATTGTAATCTTGATTTGATGATGAGTTTTTGTCGTTATAGGCAACTTTCCAGGTTATTTTTCTCTTCAGAGGCTTTCAAAAATGTAGAGTAGAAAGTACACATACCTGCTCGGAACTGTAGTGAAGTAAAAGTATCTTCAGTAAAATTGAATTACTCATTTGACTAAAATGCAGTTAAGATAAATATATTTCAATTTCTACTAAAATCTTTACACATTTTACCGCAGTTTCTTTTAGGTTTTTAATTGTACTTCCTGGTTGTAAAGAATGACATCACGCTAGGAAATTACCATAGCAACCACATTGTACACTGGCTAAAACCCATCTAATGTCACAGATTTTGTTCATTTGACAAAGAGAAATGCACGTGAACACCTTTATTTTGTTGAATCAGTGTTTAAAGGAGCAAAAAAGAAGTTTCTTTTGTGTAAATTATACATAACCTTTGTCTCCCCGGCGTGACGTCAGCAATCTGTTTACTTCCTGTAATTTTCAACAGATTTTTCAACTTTTCTCCACAAATAGTGACTTGATTGGTGTAAAAATACAGTTTATATTTACAAGAGGTATTAATACAATGAATAAAGTCACAATTAGAAAATCCTAAAAACCTGTCATACGCACTTTAAGTAAAGTACATATACCTCAAAATGTACTTTTTGCAGTATTAGTACTAATCAAATAGAACTGACTTGTGCTATTCATGATAAATAATGTGAATTCCTGTGCATTAAAGGTGGCGTATCAACATCGACTTTAAAGAGCTTTTAACCTTATTACAGTGTTTCCTCATCATTATTTTACTCAAAGTGTATTTTGATTGATTCCTGCATGTTTCATTTAATCCTGGATTGTCCTGAAACTGAGGCTTGAGTGAAATTCCCATGTCACCTTCCCCCTATCCCCGCCCACATCCCTGTATTTAGTTGTGATTATTTGAAAAATTACGACTCCGAGTGACACATGGGGTTCACAAATATAGACACTTGATTGTTACCATGGATGTATTAAATGAACTGGATAAGACACGCCCCCTCTGTCTGTGTCCCAGATTGATTAGTGGCCGTGCGAGGTATTGCAGCCTCTTGGGCCCAGCCTTTTTCTAAAATTGCACATTATAATTGCAGACAGTACTGAATTATTATCTGTATTTAAATAAAATAGAAGGAAATGTTCTTTTCTACCGTTTCTAAAATCACCGAAATTACCGTTTTTATATGAAGTGACGTCACAGTAAACATGTGCGAGTCACATGAACGAGCGTCGGACGATACAAACAGAAGCTCGTGGAAAAGGCTCGACTAGAGACACCTGTAAGTTGTATTTTATTTCATTTCAGACGCTTCACGTGTGTCTAACATGAAGAACACAATTACAATCACACAAGCTAACGCTAACACAAAAACTTGCAGCTACGTGATCGTTCACGTCGCTCAAAGCATCATGGGGGATTGTCGTCACGTGGCACCCTAAAGCAAAGATGTCAGCCTCCGTATCAGGAAGTAAAACAAAGATGTCAGCCTCCGTATCAGGAAGTAAAACAAAGATGGCAGCCTCCGTATCAGGAAGTAAATGCGTAAGTAAGAAATTTTTTGGGGTCATGCGCCAATGAGCTCACTCCATAGGGATAAACAGGCCGGCCATTTTGGATTCATTTTCCAGGTTTTATTATAGTTCTATGCTTGTTACGGTGAAATGTCATAATGAAGAGGCGGGGCTTATCAGTTTTGAACAGGAAGTTAATGGATCTGTCTCTATTATAAAGCCGGTTTCAATCAGTATTGAGGATTAAAATGAACAAAATGTACAGTAATTATCCACTTATGTTATACTTTGATTCTAATTACCTAAACAAATTTGCATGATACGTCTCCTTTAATGCATGTACCAAAAAAGTATACATTCATTTCTTTCGTGCTTGTTATTTACAGTCATCCTGTTTATTTAGTCAACCGGAATTGTGTTTTTAAAGCTATTTATGTGCAAATATGTACAACTTATGTGTTTTATATATACAGTAAAATAATTAACTCAGCAAAACAGGAAATTAGAGGTTGAAATTTGTCCTTTTTTCACGTTTTCTTAGTTTTTTTTGTTTGTTTGTTGTTGTTTTTTGGCATGTTTGAGTGTGTTTTTTCACCAAATATTTCTTGTAATTGTACTATTCATAACTATTTTGAAATATTCTTGCTTTTACTTTGTTTTTTCTTCACTTCAGTTTTATTGTAAACTTATCCCGGCTGATATTTATTTGCGTTTGCGTAAACTGTGGTCGACACAGTCATCCAGGGTCATGAGTTTGAACACAAATCCACTCTAAATAAGCTTTATTTTCCAAAACCACAGCGCGGCGGGTTCACTGTGGTGCGTTCGAGAGTTTCGGGACATGTGACGGGGCGTTCGTGTGCGCTGGGAACTCCTGATCTTGGCCAGGCTGCAGGCCTCCGGCGTTTTACACTCGATGTGAACCTTTGAGGGGATTAACTCAGCTATGCCTGGTGTTTGGCCTGGCATTTCGACGCTTTCAGAGAGCTTTGTCGGCCCATTCTGTCAGTCAAAGTCGACAAAATGTGGAATTGTTAGGTGAAAGTTTCAGTTTTGTGTTTTTTTACTGTTAATTGATCCTTTAGAATTTTATTTTCCAAGTTTAGAACCAGTTTTGGCATGATTTAGTTCAAGTTTAAAATTGTTTCGTTGTTGTCGCCAAAAATGTGGAATTGTTAGTTGAAAGTTTACAGTTTTTGGTGTTTTTTTTACTGTTAATAGATCCTCTAGAGTTTTATTTTCCAAGTTTGGACCAAGTTTATAACCAGTTTTGGCATGATTTAGTTGAAGTTTAAAATTATTTCATTGTTGTCAACAAAAATGTGGAATTGTTAGGTGAAAGTTTACAGTTTTTGATGTTTTTTTTACTGTTAATTGATCCTTTAGAGTTTTATTTTCCAAGTTTAGAACCAGTTTTGGCATGATTTAGTTCAAGTTTAAAATTATTTCATTGTTGTCACCAAAAATGTGGAATTGTTAGGTGAAAGTTTACAGTTTTTGATGTTTTTTTACTGCTAATTGATCCTTTAGAGTTTTATTTTCCAAGTTTGGACCAAGTTTATAACCAGTTTTGGCATGATTTAGTTCAAGTTTAAAATTATTTCATTGTTGTCGCCAAAAATGTAGAATTGTTAGTTGAAAGTTTACAGTTTTTGATGTTTTTTTTTTAAACTTTTTATTGGTCCTTTATGTTTTTTTTTTCTTCCATGTTTAGACCAAGTTTATAACCATCATATAACCATCATTTTCTGCCGCTTGTTCCCGTTAGGGGTCGCGGGTGACTGGAGCCTGTCCCAGTGACTTTGGGCCTTAGGCGGGGTACACCCTGGACAGTTATGGGAGTTTATAACCAGATTTGGCATAATTTAGTTCAAGTAAAAAAAATAAAAAAAAATGTCATTGTGTCCACCAAAATGTAGAATGTTAGTTGAAAGTTTGCAGTTTTTTATTTTTAACTTTTTATTTATCTAACCCTTTTTTTTTTCAAGTTTAGACCACGTTTATAACCCGTTTTTGCATGATTTTGCACGTTTAAAAAATATTTCATTGTTTCATTTCATTGTTGTCGCCAAAAATTTTTAATTGTTGAAAGTTTACAGTTTTTGGTGGTTTTCTTTTACTTTTAATTGGTCCTTTATGGGGTTTGTCCAAGTTTAGTTTATAACAGTTCTCACATGAATTAGTTGAATTAAAAAAATATTTCATTGTTGTCACTAAAAATGTAGAATTGTTAGTTGAAAGTGAACAGTTTTTGATGTTGTTTTTTTTTGTTTTTTGTTTTTTTACTTTTTATTGATCCTTTATGTTTTTTTGTTTTTGTTTTTTCAAGTTTAGACCAAGATTATAAACGGTTTAAAAATATTTAATTGTTGTTGTAAATAATGTAGAATTGTTAGTTGTTTAGTTTAGTTTTTGATGTTTTTTTTTTTTTTTTACTTTTTATTGATACTTTATAGGTTTTGTCCAAGTTTAGACCAAGTTTGTAACCAGTTTTCACATGATTTAGTTCAAGTTTAAAAATATTTAATTGTTGTTTTAGACTTTAGACTTATTTTTTTCCCCCATTTTTCAGCCTTGGTCTTTTTGGTGAAACTTGGGGAGCCCTGCACTTCAAAAATGTTAAATATGCAAAACAATGCACTGTTTTAGACTCAACATCCAAATAAATGAGCTAATTGTTTTATATCCTACTTAACACAATAAAGAAGAAATAGAAAAATGCACTCAGAAATAGAGAAATACATCCAAAATAATGCATGACAGTTATTATACTTGTCTGTAATGTTTTGTTGCTTTGATTTGTTTGTGTGTAATGTTTAGTTGTTGATGTACAGTCACTTTTAACATCAGTGTCTTGGTCCAAACACATTTTTCTCATTAGATTATATTCGTTGAAGGCCAGTTTGTGCTCACGTGCCGTCGTCCAACTGTGGCAGAGTTGACACTGGTGCAGTAATTGAATCAAAGAGTAAACAGGGCGAGATAATTAGCATTTCACACTAACCAGCTTTTGTCTGAGGAAAGTAATCGATATACAATCCTCCGCTTTCTGCTGTGCAATCATTTCTATTGATTGTCCATCGGCCTGTGGTTGAAGGACTTCTGGTGGTGTGTGCAGGCCTTTTGTGTGCTTTTACTTTTGTTGTGGACCTGGTTTGTTGCCATTTCCCAGACGTAGTTTAACATTTAAAGGTGGATTTTGTAACATTTGTGGTGAAGGACAAGGACTTATCACAGAAATAAAGTTTGGAATGGAATGCTCCTTGATACGGCATAAAAACATTCAATTCGTTGTGTAAATTTACCTTGAAAAACATGCATTCTTTCACTGAAAAGGTCGCCTCTCCACAGAGCCGACCTATAACTTGTAGCAGTATTGTGCACCTTAAAGTCTATATGGCAGGTTCTCACGGTTTTCTAATTCTGACGTAGTTTGGTGAGAGGGCATCTGTGGTAAACATTTATCATAGTTTTACCGCTGTGAAGTTGCAGTTTGTGAAGAAAGTTTGAAAAATGACAGGAAGTAGTGCTGAGTTCTAAAACGTAATCCTTCTGTGATGTCATCAGAAAGCGACATGCCATTTTAAATACACAATTTACACACAACTGACACATTTTACAGACAGTTTAAACGATTTTTAGTCAAATCATAACTATTGTGTAATTTGTATAGATTTTGGCCCTTGTTTTCACAATGGTTGCTATGGTAACAGTTGTGGAATTATGTCATATTTGATGCTCATGTCCAACCAGGAAGAAACATTATAAACTTTATGAAAACTGTCAAACTGGGCACAAAGAGGCAAAATGTTTAGTAAAATCTTAAATATAATCATGTTCTCTATGTTTTAGTGACATGTGTCATCAAAACTGTCTTATGAACTTTACATCTTGCTGCATCAATTAAGTTCCGTCTTGTTAATATGCAAATGCTAATTTGGGGGCCCGGGTAAGATGTCTCACATGGGCCCTCCTCTTATATAAACCAAAGGCACTGAACCTGATTTTTACTGTTTTGAAACATGAACAACAGAAGTAGTTCATGTTAAAGTCTTTACATCAGTCACATGTATCTCTCACTTTCCTAATGCAGTCAATCCTAAATCTTCACCGCAATGAGTTTGTATCCACTTTTCATGAGCCTCTGAGCCCAGAGCAAGTGTTGTCGCATGTGAAAAGCTAACAAACTTAGCATTAGCATGCTAACGGCGAACGTCCTGCTTCTTGTAGAATAAAACGCTCTCTTAATAGATACAGAGTAGGTGCTGTGGTCTCATTTTCACCTGAATAGAGGCTTTTACTATATATCTGTCCTGGAGCAACACAGATTTTACTTACTACAAAAATGATTTAATGTGCATCAATTTGCCGGAAATTCAAAAAAAAAAATCCTTATTTAAACTAGAGCTTCGAGCAAGCTGCGCAGGGCTCCTCGTCCTTTGGACAAGCTGCATGAAGCTCCGCATTCCGGGGATGAGCTGCGCTCAACTCCCCGGGACGAGCTCCGGGCCTCTGCATCCTCATCACTACCAGCTGCAGCGCCTCCAACAATTTGTTTATTCTATTTTTAGTTTTGGAGAATTACACTTGCGGCAAAAAAAGCATGTTCCCCAGGGTCACACATGCCCCACTATTTGAAAAGGACTGCTTTAACGTCCCAATCCGGGGAAAATTGAAACACAGTATTTTGTGAGGGAGAGGATAAAACTGTAAAAAGGATCAATGAAACAAGCACGAATGAAGAATAAAAACACCTCCAGGTGTGTTTTTGATCTGGGAACATGCCACGCAGAGTCCACGCCTGCTCCGGGAATTGAACCCCGGACCAGAATGGTATAGTGCTCATCTAGTTTAAGCCTGTTTTGATTTTTCTGATTTGTCCTTCCTCGGTTTGCCTTGACATTCATCTTTTGTGTGTTATTTTGGGTTGAAAAGTGCATGTGTTGCGTGGTATTGTCTGGCAGCAGAGCAGACAATGCTCTGGTACAGAACACTCAGAGAGGACAGGCCGCCGCGTAGAAAAAGCTTTTGTTTTAGCTGTTCCCAGGGCAGGAGAATAAATAGCATGTGCTTAACCAATGCTATGTGCGCCTGTGTGTTTGAACGCACTGCCATCTCAAACAGATCACGGCGGTTACCACTGCTGCGTGGGTTCTGGAAACGCTCTGTCACTCACTCACTCTGGGTTTTGTTTCAAGGACATTTTTAGGTCTGGTTTAGGCCTGGAGTTTGAATCCTGGTTTAGTCCTGTGTTTTGGTTTGGAATATAGAATAGTATTGTTGAGTATAGTGTTGTCATTGTTAGATCATTGTTAGAGGAATTTATGTTTTTCAAGGTGTTTTTGAGCATAAAAACACCTGCAATTGAATAAATGGTAGATAGATACGTTTAATGCCATACTGTGGAACATTCCTGGCAAACAATACCATTTTCATTCAGACAAGCTGTGTTCAAGTCTTTTCTGGTGAGTAGATGGAGAGCTATTAGACAGTTTCCATCGGGTTTTGACACAGTTTAAGGCGAGACACTACAGGGGAACAGAAAAAAAATCTTAAATTTAAAGATATCAATTTGAAACTTCTCTTGTAGTTTACTTGCATAAATGTAAGAGAAACATTAATTACAAGTTTTTCATTATGTATTATTTTCACATAGAAATAAGGCATTTTATGAATCAGGCTTAGAATTAGATATGAACAAATCCTGACGCAAGTACATCGTCCAAGTATGTTCTGTCAAAATCTTGTCAAACACAAGATTGTAAAGTTTGTTGTGAGTAGGAGCTACTTTAAAGGTCCCATATTCTGCTCTTTTCCCCTTTACACAGTCTATTCTAAGGGCTTTGTTGATAAATGTTTGCGTTGTGTAATATCCATAACATAACAGTTTCCAAAAAACACCCATTTCTTGGACTGGCCCCCCTCCTTGCAAAAGCAAACGGCTCACTCTGAGATCTGACCCCCCGAACAGAGAGCAGGCTGCCTCCCCCGCCCAACCCGCATGCCTCCCCCTCCCAACCCGTGACGAAGCCTAGAGCGGAGATAGTGCGCATGCGCCGTGTGCTCTGGTAAACAGCGATACACAAACACGGGAATAAACATTTTATCCGTCCTGACGGTGCGTCGTGCTGAGTCCTACGTCCTGGATCTGACCTGGAGTTTGACGTGCTCCAGTACCTCGACGACGGACGTTGCCGTTTGGTAAATAACAAGCTAACTCTTCGATCTGTCGTATCCATCGTGTAATTACTGTGTAGCATTAGTATTAGCTGTTTTTATTCTGCGGCTGCGCGCTTCCTGGAGGCGTGGCTTAAACACCGCGTCATCCATGGGAAGCCGCGTCATCCATGGGATGAGCCCCCGTCTGCTGCTCAGCCGAGGGGGACGGAAAAGACAGTTCTCTAGCGAAAACATGTGGGAATCAATCAAAAAACCACTTTGGGCACAACATACGAGGCCCAAATAGCACTGTAGGAAGGTTAAAACCTCTGAAAAGTCGATTTTGCATGTTATGGGACCTTTAAGACTGATTTTTATGTTTCCGTGGGAGTAAAATGCATTAAAAAAACAACATATTTAGGAGAAAATTGCACAAGTTTGTTGTAAAAATAGAGAATGCCTGTGGTGTAATTTTTTTAGCTTTGTTAAAAATTACTTGAATCCATATTTTTTGTCTGGATTTGAGTAGTTTTGACTCTGTGTGTTTTAATTGCTGATGTGATGCAGAATATTTCACTGATTTTAAGGTATTTCTGACTGATCATATGATAATTTAGCTTAAAATAAGAAAATCAATTTGCCAGTCAGGTGTGAAATTATCTTAACCAATAATTTGGCTTGAAGTCAGAAATAATATTGAAACAAGTAAGAAATGGTTTCAAACAAGTAAAATAATATAGTTCCCTCAAATAAATAGGCTTAACCAATCTTAACTAGTCAAAATGTCTGGAGTTAAGATTAATATTCTGAAATTAAGACATTTCCATACAAGTTCTCATAGAAATGTATTTTTTGCAGTGTAAAGAGAGTGAACTAGATTTAACAGTGTTTACTACTTGTTTGGTTGTTGTTAATTCCTTGTGTAGTTTAGGTTTAGCTCTGGTTTAGTCCCAGTTTTGAGCATGTGGTTCTGGATTCCGTCTTTATATGAGTGCTATAGGTTTAGTCCTGAAACAATCCTGGCTTTATTCAGACTTTGTTCAATGAAAAGAGCCCTACGACTTTATTTCCACGGCGGCCTGTGCTTTTTACACTGCACGATTGCTTTCAATTGTGTTTTTCTATCGTTTCATACAACCCCAAACACATCTCTCCCCTGTCTGTGAACTTTAAATGTCTGAACCAAAATATTTCCCAATAATTTCACGGTTAGCCCTGTTTTGGTGTTTCTGGAAGCCCGCCCTCCCGCACTTGTTTTGTGTTCTGTTCTTGGAGGAATCTTTCAGGCACTTGTGTAATATAAAGTGTAATTAAAAACAGAACGCGGGGAACAGGACATTGGTATTGACAAAACATGATTGCGGCAAAAGATATCAATCATTGTGTTTTGGGACATTTTCGGAAAGTAGGTTTGTCGGTCAACGCACGACGGGAACAAAAGGAGGTGTCAGGGTTAGTTAAAGGTTGCTCTATTGTCAACACAGACACAAATAAAGATATGAGAAACAATGAACAATGATAGAAAACAGAAAATATTTACACTTTTGGTTTATTTTGTTGTTTTTAAACACTTTTAGATCTCAGTTTAAATGGGGCATACAGTCATGGCTGGTTGACACCCCTGATTTCTTTGTCATAAAATGTAATATTTCTCTCAAAAGGACTTGCTTTCAGGTGTGATTTTTATATTGCCCACAAATGTCACTTGCCCCAGGTGGGTTTACACAGTTTTGAAAGAGTGCCAATCATTTTGTCCTGCCCATTTTTGGAGTTTTGTGTGAGTATATGTCAAATTAGTTGGTTTTTCTCAGTTTTTTGTGTCGTTCCAAAACAAACAAACAAAAGGAAATGTGCGAAGCAAAAAATGTGGAATCGCAACACTTTTTGGGGAGAAATACTTCTTCTACACTTTCTGGAAAAAAAATCAGGGGTGCCAATACTTTCAGTCATGACCGCATTATGTCAAATAAACTTTTATGGGTTTTAATCTTGGAATAACAGTGTGTTCCAGTTGTGTTTTGATTGATTCATTGATTTGAGTGAAACTGTAGACACCAAGTAAGGCTTAGATTTCAATGTAAAATGTCACTTGTTTCAAAAATAAAACCAACAAAATAAGAAAATCTGCTGCTTGTTAGGGTGAAATGACAATATGAAGAGAAGGATGTTAAATGAGAAAAATGTAATGTTACAGTTAAGCGCTTTGAGTGCCTATTGGGTGGAAAAGCACTCTATAAATAAAAATCATCATCATCATCATAGTTTAATTAAAAAACACATAATATACAACATAAAACTGTTTGAGAGTCAGTGATGAGTAACTGTTTCTCCCATAAAACATGTGAAAAAGCTGCTAAAGTCTGATAACAAATATAAAAGTCTGCCAAAAACTCTGCCAAATCTTCAGTTTGTATGTGACATCTAAAAGCAGAAAATCACAGTTAAAGTCCCCAACTTTTTTAGCTGTAATATTATTTTTGTTTTCCACCAAAGAGCATTTTGTAAGAGCAGCTCTTTATGACAAAATCTGTGGCTAATAATAGAGCATTTTATTCCACATCAGCCCGGAAGTAAAGACCGTAAGCAGCGCTCTGATTGGCTGTGCTTAGGCGGATCACCCCAGCTTCACTTCACTGACTGGAAAAGGCATTTCTAAAACTGTGCATGTGCCTTAAAATTAATTCAAGTGAATATTAACAAAGTGTCAAAGGGTTGGTGAAAGCTAGGAACAGGTTAGACAGATTAAAAAAAAAAAAAAAAAATCAGGTACCCCAGCTTTAAACAGTTATCCTTCAACCTTTTCTGAGTTATGGCACACTTTTTGGGGATAAAAGATGCCACAGCAGACTACGTCCTCCTAAAACATTTCCAAATCAGACATTTTATTGCAAGAATATGGTGTATAACCTGTTTAAACCCACCGTCCCTGATCAGGGACGTTTTCAGTGTTTTTACATACATGTGTCATTCATAAAAAAATAAAAATGTTTTCAATACAGACATGTTATGTCATTTGAAAGCTTAGAGTCACCACTAAACGCCCGAAATGTTCAATCCTCGGTAAAACACCTCCCAAAAAACTTGTAAGCTATCAAACTGTAACATAACCAAACTGTTCATCTCTCATTTCTTACCTTTCGTTGGCTCCTCCAGACGCAAACAAAATCCAGTCCAGAAGTGTGTGCACTCTTTCTTCCCATCGCAGTCCACAAAATAAGAATATCCAGTTGTTATTTCAAATAATATAATCCATTTGTAGATATCCACCCGTAAACGCATATTCTTCAT
Source organism: Rhinogobius similis (assembly GCA_019453435.1). NCBI lineage: Eukaryota > Metazoa > Chordata > Actinopteri > Gobiiformes > Gobiidae > Rhinogobius > Rhinogobius similis. Next base: position 11,481,119 of record CM033631.1, read on the forward strand.
TTGACAGTAACTCAAACGCAATAAAAACATAACTTTTGCGCATCACTTTGTATATATATCTTCGGCTTCCGGCGTTCGTCTTGGGTATGTTCGTTTTCCTCTCAGTGTTGTCTTCAAAACGAGCCTATCCGTGCAAGTTTCGGTCCTTCCAGAGAGAGAGCTCGTTGAACAAAGCGAACGCATCCATTTTGACACGAGAGGGGCGTCAGCTCCTCGTACGTAAAGGCGTCACAGCCTGGAATGCTATTGGTGATTCAGAAAGTCAATCACAAATTCTTCAGGCCAATCACCACAGCTTTCAAACGAGGGGCGGGACTTGCAGATTCATGGGACGCAGGAGCTGCTTTTTCCTTGCGTAAAGAGACGAAGTCACCATTTTACGCATCATTTGCGCAGCGGAACACCTTTACGCATGACCTGGCTTTGATTTGAGGAAGTTTATTGTTTCTGTTACATGTCTAAGACACCAAAGAAGACCAAATTTAGTCTACAAGAGGGAGCCAACATAGTTTCGGGGCTGTCAGATTTTATTTTACAGACAGACGGACAGATAGATAGACAGGCGAGGAAAGTGCGTGCCAGAGGGCGGAGAGGAGCACGCTTAGCTGCACCAAGAGCTGAGTCTTAATGTTGCTTCTCCACACCAAGAAAGATGGCACAATGATGATTATAGATAGATAGATAGATAGATAGATAGATAGATAGATAGATAGATAGATAGATAGATAGATAGATAGATAGATAGATAGATAGATAGATAGATAGATAGATATTTACATTTCATGAGTATATAACAATATAATGCAGATGCACATGGTTACACTGCTAAAATATAATTATCTGGGGAAGAAAATCAACTATAAGGATATTTATAGTCATCAAAATGACCAAATGTGTTTTTCAGGGTCATTAAAGGCAAAATGCATGGAAAGCAGTTTGGCACAGATAAGGACCTCTTGTTCCGATTGGGGTTATTTCATACAAAAAGCTGCTCAACATCAAAATGGTTGTATCTAGAAGTCTGAAATTTCACATTTTTCATTGTACTGCAGGTTGTGTTTCAATCAGACAAATCTAATGCACAGATTCAGAAACTAGAAGGTCTTAGCTTTAAAATGACACATCATACAAGCATATAGACTGTAAGTTAGCCATACAATAAGCTTTTTCATTTGAGTATGTACTTTTCGAGAAAAACTGCCAAAATGAGGTGGGTCTAATGAGACAAATAAAGTCCATGCCACTATACTTTAAATCTGACAATAGAGATGGTTTTCCTTTCTTTTTTAACACAGAAGTTGCTCCGGACACTTAAAAATCATGGTCAATTTGTCAGTTACATCAGCATGTGTGAATCTGTGGAATGTTTGTGTGTGTGATTGTACTATTTTGTTTCAATAAAAAAAGAAAGGAAAAATAGAAGCTCTTGCGTCTTTCACAAAGAGAGCAGCAGGTCGCTAAAGTTACTTAGTTCTGCTTTAAATAAGATGTTGAGATCTTTGAGGTGGTGAGTTGAGGAATGTATTGTTGTGGCATAAGTTTAAGTGTTCTTTATCTCCTCCCATGAAACAATAGGAGTGAAACAAAATCTCCAATAAGCAGCAGTTAGCACAGTTGGAGCAACAACGGGAAACTACTTTAAGTTTCCATTTTGCCATATAAAGTTGATTTGAGTGAAAGAATATCTGAATGGACAAAAAATATGCCAAAAATGAGTCCAAGTGTTAAGAAAATGAATAGTTGTGGCTCGAGTTTAAGTGTCCTTTATCTCCTCCTATCATTTGAAACAAGCTAGCTAAACTCTGCACAGTCGTAGCAACAACAGAGGAACTACTTTGTTGATTTGAGCAACAAAATAGCTCCACAGACAAAAAGAAAAGAAACAGTTTATTAGTTTGTGCTACTTATAAAACTGTTACCTGCAAATACCTCAAAAAGTTTAAATAACGAGTCCCCAAACATATTTTATTTTTTAACATTTTTTATTTCACAGTGCTGCTAATTATCCCAAGATTTGGTTTGACATTCACGTGCCATTTGTAATCTTTCACTTCCTGAAATCTTTGGGCCAAAATGTAAGTCTTGGATTGAATAAGTGAGAAAATCCGCCACTTTACCTGGATTATAACAGCATTAGCACATGCTCCAGCCTGAAAAACAACAGCTTTGGTGGATGCTGTTCGAAAAATGTTGCAAGTATTGTATGTAAATGTATGGAATGACCTACGTACATGTGTGAAAAGGCTTGTATTGTCTTCTGTTCTGCAGTGTGGGCCAAAGAGACACAAAAACAGCGACTGGAGCAGCTATTAGACGTATCACAATGGAAAAACGCAAAAAGAAAAAACGTTCTATGTTTGCTGAAATCTCAAACTAATGCAAAATAATACCTGGAAAATAAATGTTTCTTTCTTTTATCAGCCTTCAAATGTCCTAATTTAGACCTGGTTGATTGCATTTTAGAATTATACAGCAGTGACAATTAATAACTGACAGTTTCTTATGTAAATACAAGCGTATAAGGCCTAAAAGTGTTGGATTTAGCGATCGTGGGTCAGATTCATGCCTGTGAACATCTATGCACAGATGAGTCGTGAGAAAACCATGTGGAGAAAAAAAAGGAATCTATAAGATAAGAAAGCAAGATATAAATAAGAATAAAGATTAAACTCAGAATACTGAATTTTAGTGGCAAAAACACATGAGTTTCAACAGTGAGTGATGACATTTTCGCCCGTGAACGCTCCAAACACAACTACAACGAGCAAAAGCTGCTACATCTGAAAACTAATATAAAGATCTACAACTTACTGGAGTAAACAGTTGTATAAAAACAGATAAACAACAGGACACATTCACATTCATGGTAACAAGGGGCTGTTTAGTTTTCACAAATCAGCAATGTTTTGATACTTTGGGCTCAGACACAGTTGAACTTATTATTGAACTGTCCTTAGATAAGATGAGTCTGTTTGTTGAGGAAAATAATTGCTGTGCGGCAAATGAAGCGTCATTAATCCTCAGCTGCTGTTGGCAAAGCTGGAGCAACAACGATAAACTACTTTCAGTTTCAATGTTGCCGTATAAAGTTAATTTGAGTGAAAAGTTGTTTTAAAATTCATAAAGCCAAAAAAGCAAAGAAACATGTATTATAATTTGTGCTGCTCATAACGGTTGAGGAGCATTGCCGGATAAAATAATGTCAGTGCTTTATTTACGAGTTTAGAACGGCCTCCTGCCTCAAAGAAAAGACCTCCTCCACAGTATTATTAAGGCACAGATTGAACACGAATATAATAAACAGTTTGATCGTCGTCGTATTAAAGAGAGGCCAATCCGATATCGAAACATTGCTGATTTGTGAAAACTCGTAGCCACACAAACAGCCCCTTTGCGACCTCATAAACTGTCCGTCACAAACACTGACCGTCAGCTCTTCCTGTTGCTGCCTCCATGACAGAGTGCATCAGTGTCTCCTGTGATTCTCAGAAGTGCCCCTCGTCTTATGTAACGAGGAAATACCTTCACGCTCCGACCCACATCTAAGAAAGTCATGTACATCAGCTGACATCAAACATAACGTACGCACACTTCAGTTGTTGGGCGCTGTGAAATCATACACGTCTAAGTTGGGCTCTTTTTTTTTTCTTCGTATGTCGTTTTATCCATGAGGTAAGAGAGGGATTCAGATCTGTCAACTTCAGGGCGATTTAATGCTGCGCTCCAGTTGTCCTCGGAGGATGGATTCTTTGAGTTACGACTTGCAAAATCAGACTGAAACACCTTTCTATCCTCAGAGCTGTCCAGAGCTCTGAGGATGGTTCGGAGTTGCAGTCGAAACATGTCAAAGTAAAACGTTGCGCTCAAAAAAGTTGTCTGACTAGAAGTAATAAGATGTAAAAGTAAACGGCATGCTCCCTCAAACAGCGATCTCTGTGACTTTGTGCTGTGATAAAACTGTCCTTTTATTGTGGTCAGCCTAAGTCACATCTGTGCAATATTCATTCTGTCTAATCAGCATCTTGATATGCCACATCTGTGAGGTGGGATGGAGCATCAAGAGACTACTTTCAGTTTAAATGTTGCCGTATAAAGTTAATTTGAGTGCAAAATATCAGACAAATAAGCCAAAAAAGCAAAGAAACAGATTTTTATCATTTGTGCTGCCCATAACGTCGCTAATGTTGAGGAACATTTTGGAATAAAAGAATGTCAGTGCATAACCTTTAATTATGAGTTCAGACCAGTCTCCTGTCCCTAAATAACAACCTCCTCCACAGTTTTTATTGAGGCACAGATTGACCACGAACACTTGCTTGTTGTTGTATAAAAGAGAGGCCAGTCCGTATGATGGATGGATCATCTCGACAGTGAGAAGTGCTCACTGACACAGACTTAGACAGATTTATGAACAATATTTGACAGAAGTGGGTCTTTTGTGTTTATAGAAGATGTTTTATGTCTTTGAGTTCAGCTCATGAAAAACACAAACGGTGCGTTCATATTTTATGCTTCTTGAATTTGTGACCTTTGCACAAAACTCTGCACAGATGTGTGGACGTTCTGTTTCCTTCGACAGACACAAACCTGCTCAGATCACACAAAAGTCCATTACATGGTGTAATGACATCCAGCCGTGTAACTCTGAATGAAAAACAGGCACCAAACAAGGAAGTATGTATATTTCAACTTAACCTTAGATAAACAATATGTTTGTGTAGTTTCTTCCCAGTATTTTGACCGTAAATGACTTTTGTCACGAGCAGCAGCAGTAGATACAGCAGTGCAGAGAGGATTGTTTTCTGGTTTTAAGCCAATTTTAATCAAACTGAGATCCATTTGTTTCAAACGATCACCTTGGGGGGGGTTTTTATCAAGAGGACCAGTCACTTCTCTGTTAATAAAAGCTTGTGGTTTGGAGCAGAAGTCAGACTTTTGTAGAAAAAAACACACACTTTTTTGTGTAAAATTGTGTATCACCCAGCTTTAGCAGTTGCAGTTTTAATTGTTGCAACAATTAGCAACAATTAGCAGTTGGAAAATACATTTGCTGCTTACAAACAAAACCAGATATTAGCAGTATAGTCTGGTGGAAGATGTCATTTATTAGTCTCAGTGTGTACATAAATTGGCAAACCTAGACTATATGGAAGCAGGATCAGCAGGAGTATTTTTCAGTAAAGATATACCTTTGGTGATAACTTCAAATCATTCTGAAAACAAGTGGCAAATACGTGGAAAGGACCCATAGATGTCAGTTATATAACCCGTGTTTTGACCTTCCCCATGAGGTTTGAGTTTGGGAATCCTGGCCGAGGATTTCTATGTGGATTTTTTGGAAACTTCGGGGATCAAAACGGGATAAAAGAAGAGAGAGTGACGCAGAGACGAGGAAAAAGCATCCATCATTTTAATGTGGTCTCATGCACATGTCGGACCGTCCTGTTTGAGAGACAATTATGTATTCAAAGATTGTGTTTGTTATTGTTGTAAGATGGACTGCTTTGATTGGCATGTTGTACGGCTTTCACTATTTCTATCTCACACAAAAAGAACAACATGCATCCTTGCTGTGAGCGGGGCCACCTCTCCACAGATCTGACCTGTAAATTCAGGGGGCACAAAAGTTTCTTAAATGTTATATATTATGGAAAATGTACTTTTTGAGCTTTTGACCATGTTTTTAACACTATTCCATCATCAAAAACAACCCTGGTGTTGTTTTTAGCTTGTTTCATTAATCCTGTTTACAAGGTTGTCTTCTCCGTTTTCTTCTCTGAGCCTCACAAAAACACTCAAAATTTCTATATTTGTGGTGTCAAAGATAGAAATCCGTAGATCTCTTGCACTGTTTTCAAGCACCTTGAGTGAACAGTCGTATAGAACCAGATAAACAACAGGAACACTGCAGCTGCACTCACATTTATCACTGATACAGACTTTGGGATCACACACAGTCACACAAACTCATTATCAAACTGTACTTAGATAAGATGTTTTTGAGTCTGTTGTTGAGGAAAATAATTGTTGTGCGGCAAATGAAGTGTCCCAAATCTTCAATTGCTGTTAGCAAAGTTGGAGTAACAACGAGAAACTAACTTCAGTGTCCAATTTAATCATCGTCAGACTCGTTCTGAGCGTTTCTGACTTAAATTGTGTGACATGTAGCTGCTAATATCAATTCTGATGAGGGAACGCCTGTCTTTACAGAGTGTGTTTTTTAACTTATACATTATTTTAAATTCTCTTCCCTTTGCCAGAACAACAGAAACAAATGGGAACGTCTGTGGCTGGACGTAAAAATTCCTGGACTATCATTAAAACCTCCTCAAATGTTTATAGGTTTACGAAATAATTTAAAGCTACCACAATCAAATCGCATAAACAGTCAAAAGAAAGAGCGAATATAAGGAATAATTTACGGAAGCGTTGCATGTTACTTTAAAGCCAGTCGTCTAAAACAAAACGTGTTCTAAATCCATCTTGTATTTCAGTTGTATGCTGTTTAAGAAAGATATTTATAAGATTTATTTCTTCTTTCTGTTGCTTTTCGATTGTGCATTTTTGTTTATTTATAAATGATATGCATAAGTGCACAATTGAAACAAACAACTGAAAAACTCATCTAAAACATGAGATGCCAAAGCAATACTACTCAAGAACATGTTTAAAGGCCAATAATGACACAAATAATAATTATGTCATTAATTATTACCAAACTGTGCAACATTCCAAGACGACAAGCAGGTGACAAAACCCCAACCACAAAAGTTACACAGTGCATCTTTAATAAGGCATAGTTTCCCAGAGTAAAAAACATTATCTACAATTAACATATCATTGAATATATCTCCAGATCTTGAACCTGATTCGCTATTCGTTTGCACGTTTTTGAACTGATGAGTTAAATTAAAAGAAAACAATATTCCACATTTTTCATATTGCTGTTAGCCTTTAAACGTGCTCTTGAGGGTCTTAAATTTGCCATCTCATGTTTAAAAAAAAAAAAAAGTCACTATGAAATGACACCAGCCCGCAGATGGCGTCATCTCTATACACAATCCAGTGAAGTTAGTGCTGAAAACACGTCAATGTGTGGATTTGCTGCAGCAGTGATCGTGTTTAGAGGCAGAAATGCTCAAGTTTAGCGATGATTTAATGGAATATTCTCTGATAAGTGACGTATGAAGTCTGAAAATACATCCGAAAATCCCGGAAATTCAGCAGGACGTGTGTTTGACAGTCGGAGGGGGAGGATTTTCGAATGAACATTCTTCAAAACAGCGTGAATGACACTCCAGGTGTGTTTTTGATGATGGAACATTGTTAGAACATGGTTTAAAGCTAAAAAAAAAAGTCACTGTAGCAGAATCGTAGAAAGGATTTCAGGGGTTGTCATCCGGACGCTGTTTGAAGATTTCGACTTTTATCCAAAAGTCATTGTCAATCATAGAGCTGGTCTGGGAACTCAGGCTTATATGCTGCTCTAAGTAGGGAGGAGTCACTGAACGCCTGCCTACGTTTGGAAAATTGTTTGTTTGTCACCTGAAACTTGATAATTGGTCTGCCTTTGTTAGTTTAATAGTTGGCCCTGCCCAGTTTTACCTGTGGCTAAGGTCTATTATTGTCTTAGATCTATTATAGCAGAATATGTGTCCTTTAAAGAACATAAAAACCCCACAAAAAGAGTTTTTAGGAGTTAAACCTGTAACTCTCTGGTAACTGTGTATTTGGGACTAATTAATGCAAATCAATACAAAAATTCATCATGTTTTTGTGCATTTTTGACTTGAATGAACACTGAATTGTTTGCTAAAGCTATTATGTTCCGTTTTCTTTCCGTTTCCGCTCTCCAAGTAAAAATATTTGGACTTTCTATTTTCAGATAAGCTTAATGGCTCTTGGACAATGGCACTTTCCATCACGGACTTCAAAGCCGTAACGCGAACTCTCGGAAAACATTAACAAGACATACGACCCTAACGTTTACAGATTTATTTCGAGACTTTTTCACTTCAAAGCCCAGTCGTTGCGTCTTAACAGCTGCTCAAAATCACCCTTGAAATCACGTCTTTAACCCTCGTACCGAACGCCCTTTACCTGTCATTCCTGTTTATGTGAAGCTAAAATGGAACAGCGGACCCCATGCAGAGGATAAGAAGCTAAATTATGGACATTTTTGACATTCCTGTGCCAAGTCGTGGAGGTAAAGAAAAGTTGACTTAATTCCAAAAGCGCTGGACCGAGAGACCTCCTCCTCCTCCTCCTCCTCCTCCGCGCCGCAAAAAAAGGAATTTTTAGGATATTGTTCAAAGCGGGGTGAGTAAACAAGCAAAAGAATGAGTAGGAATCCGTGCCCCGTGTGGAAGTGCTGCACAGTGTTCCTCTGGTCTGCGGCATTTCCGGATGTTATTTAAGGAAAACTGACCCCAGAGAGGCGCTTTTATGGACTTTGGGATGCTGCGTTTGTGGAGCAGGAAAACAGATGTGGTGCAGCCTGCGCTTAATCTGCTTTAAATCATAATTATATAATATTGTTTCCTCATCAAAAAGATACTGTACCTTGGGTTTGTGTGGTTTGATTCACTTATGGCTCCAGGGTTCATACACCTTCTCTTTTCAAACATCTTCAAGGTAGACTTTTCCAGTACGTTTTTACTGAAGGTGAGATGCTGCGGGTGAATAGGAACAAATCTTAACTTTAAAGATATCAATTTAAAACTTCTCCTGCAGTTTAGTCACATAAATGTAAGAAAAAAATGTATGTACGTTTTTCATCACATCATGTTTTTATGTAGAAATCAGGCATTTTATGTTTAAAAACAGCCAAAATTACACATATTTGGGACAGACAAATGGACAGAACCAGGTTTAAATGTCTTGGTTCTTTTTGTGAACGTTTTGTACAAAAAACTTTACAGATGGGATTTCTTATTTCATTTTTAAGTAAAGTTAGACTGAAAATTGTCGTAAAAATTCAAATTTTGCCAAATTTTTCAGACTTAAAACTTTAATAAATCAGGCTTAGAATTAGATAAACAAATCCTTCTGTACATTCCGTCAATATCTTGTTAAGTATAAGATTGTAAAGTTTAGTTTAGGAGCTATTTTAACTGGTGATCTTTATGTCTCGAGGGAGAAAAATGCATTTTAAGAAAACTGCCTTTGAAGTTACAATGTCCCAGAAAAATCGATGGATGAAGTGGATTAAATGAAAGAATAAAACATCTTTAGGAGCAGATTGGACAAGTTTGTTGTTTCTACATGAAATACGATGTTGAGAGAGCAAACTGACCAAAAAAAACAGTGTCTCGTCTAAACCCCTTGACATCACATTTTCAGCCTGAGCTGTAAACATACGTCGACACTCAATATTGTTTTAAATAAGGCTCCGCTTTATGAACTGATAATGACAGTTATTATTACCAGGGTGAACATATTATCTGTGACACATGGAGTTAAGAAAAGAGATTACGCAACTTTCAAAACAAAGACTCGTATGTTTCAGGACAAAGAGACACAAAGATACAATATGTTCTTGTGATAAAAGTGTGAAGGGTTGAAAAGGATGACGTGACGACGAGGACGCCAAAAGTTCATCATCAAAACAGATCATTTTAAAGAAACAATAATTACTAATGTTTGCGTTTGACAAAAAAGGTTATTGTTGTTATTTCTTAAACTTTTCGCACTTGATTTTCAAACAGCGAAAGGAGGAATTAAGCATCAATCTTTCTAATTCGTAGCTCTCACAAAGCCTTTTACACATCACTAATGCTCGTACGCAGCTTCAGAATCACTTTTTTCGGACGGCAAAGTGAAGAGGCAGCAACTGTTAAGGCTTTCACCTCTGACTTCTGCGTTGGCTTAAGATAAAGTGCTTCTTTTTCAAAATAATATGGGGGAAAAACACAATTTACTCAAGTGTAAGCTTTAATGAGAGCTATTTAAATGCTCCAAAACAAGGACTAAACTGTACAAGACCAGCTGCGACAAAAAACTAAGACAGAACCCAGAACATTCCCATTTTATTGGAAAATGCTCATCATGTCCTAGACTTTTGAGCAGCACAACTGATGCTTTTTTTGCTTGATTGTTGTTTGTGGAGCTGTTGTTTCAGTCAAATTAACTTTATACAGTAAAATGTAAACTGAAAGTAGTTTCTCATTGCTGCTGCAACTGTGCAGAGCTTTGCTAGCTTGTTTGCTAATGACAGTTGGAGATAAAGGACACTTCAACTGCCACACAACAATTAATTTCCTCAATACTTGGGCCGTCTGAATGTCCACACTCCCTCTCTAACCCCTCATTCACATCACAGTCCTGCACTCTTAATCAGACCAAACAGTGCCCTCAATCACAGAGTGATTCAGACACGAGGAGCACTACTTTCTCCTCACTGCGGGTCACGTAACTCTGGCATTTGGGATTAAAAAAGTAGTCAAAATTCAGATAAAAATTTATTTCTGGAGTGAATATGGATCAAATCCGCCTGACACATATTTATGGACTAATAATCATCAGACAAGCTTTATTCATCATGGATCGCACGTGAACCATCAAACACACTGGATTATTAAACTTTTTGCTTGAGATTTTGCCTGAGGGTTAGCCCTAAACCTATTCACAGCTCTAGCTAAGGTAAGCGGCTAACGCTAGCAACGCTGCTGCTAACGGTTTGTTGTTTTGTTCATAATCTCAGCTCAGCAGTTCATTTAAACAGCTCCTCCTTTCTTTCAGTCTGTTGTGACCTGTAACTGTCCTCTGTAGATTTTCCGAATCCCACAATGCATTGTGGTCTATACTCACCGGTCTAGTGACCATCGCTGGACACTACTTTTCAAGATGAATTGTGGGAAATTTTGAGTGCACTACTTTTTCACCTGCTGGACATTCGAACAGCACTAAAAATGGCATGAGCTCTATTTAGTGCCCCCTACAGGGACTGTGTGGACATTCAGACACAGCCTTGGACTCAGAAACATCTTATTTAAGGGGAGAAAAGTAATAATTCAACTGTGTGTGATCTCAAAGTCTGTATCGGTGATAAACATGAGCGTAGCTGCAGTGTTCCTGTTGTTGTTTTTTTTTACAACTGTTTACTTTCTTTAGATGTCAGGTACTAACTAAATATCCTTCAGAGTTGTAGACCTTTATATTTGTTGTCAGACTTGACGGCTTTTTCACATTTAAGTTGTGTTTTGAGCCTTTACAGGAGAAAATCAATAAAAAAATCAATAACTGTGCAGACGATGCAACAAATAAAATAAGAAAAGAAAGTTTTAAAAAGTCAGTTAATCCCATAAAAAATGTTAGATGACAAATATGAAACACAAAAAGAAATGTGTTTAATATTTATTTTTAAAACAAGTCATAGATAAAATACAAGTCATAATTTCAACATCATTTCGTCCATCCATGAGGACCACAAGTGCAAACCAGTCTGAAATTAATGATCAGTACAAAACATACAAAAAATGACACAATAATATATCAATAAACACTGGGAAAAATTAAACGTAAACTTCAAATATTAACAAACTTTATTAATCGCCTGCGTCAACTATATTTACACTATTCAGTACATTTGGAGAAAAGCAACCTAATTTCTCATATCATTATCAAGTCATTCATTTATTTAATTTATAGTATAATATAAAACTTTCTTTCTATCCCTCATTTTGAGTTATAGCCATCTAAAAATATATCATGACATTTTGCAGTAAAAAAAAATGTGCAACTCGTGCAAGACTTTGAAGAAGTGGCAGAAAACGTGAGTTGAATTCAGCACAAACTAAAACAAACAAGGCTGGTTTGGATTTTAATCTTGTGTTAAAGGAGCATTACGGACCTTTTAGGGGTCTGCGCCTTGCTTGTCGTCACGGAGATGGTTTAGAATGTTTTTATTTGTACAGAAACATTGTAAAAAAAATCTTGTCCCAGGTTCTATAAAGGCATATGTTACTGGTTTGCCAGAAATATTCCACAGTAGAGCATTAAACGCATTTATCCTCCACCAGAAATGTTACACAGTGCATCTTTAACGTGCAAAGTGCATGACCTCGTTAAGTTATGCATGTTTTTACATTTAGTTGTCTGTGGTAATTGTAAAACGACTTTAATAGTTTGTCCAAGACGGCTGGTCGGAAAACACTGCCTTTATTTCAATAAAAGTCAATAAAAAGTCAATAAAAAAGGGAAAAAACAAAATAAAAACTAAAAATAAGTAAAAATAAATAAACTTTATTGTGGCTTTAATTGGAAATCGCCGCGTTAACAATGTCACAAAGTGTGTTTCAATGAGAACATGATCACATCGTAAGCTGCAAGTTTAATTCATAAAGGTTAAAAAAAAACCAAAACAACAACAACAGATTTTTCGTAATCAGAATGGTCCAAAACATTGTACATTTCTGCCAATTCAAGAGGTGTCTCTGCGACGTTAACGTGTTCTTCTGTTGTGTCAATCGTCCAACAGGCGGTTTTAATTAGAAATAAATAAAATATACACATTTGTGCCATTTCAGTGGACAATGACGCCAAGCTTTTTACAAATACCGCACACAGGAATACTTCAAAAATACACAGTTATTGCTTTAAAATGCTGCTACTGAGGAGTGACTTTGCCGTTTGTCAGTATAAACTTGACGGGATGTTTTGGGAGAACATACAAGCATAAATAATTCGGAATAAAATGTCGTTTTCTTGTCGTTTCTAAGAAGAATGATGCATTTTGGCTTGTTTCATCGCCGTTTTTGCCACATTTGACTCTAAACGGAGCGCCCCCTACTGCTCAAAGTAAATCACAATTGTACCTCTAGTTCAAGGCGCACTTTGTAGCTTTTCTGGAGTCGCTGTTTCCATGGCGACCGTATTGCTTTGCCTGTAATGTTCCACAGTGAGACATTAGCTTTGAATATCTTTGTGATTTTTGTTGCTGTAAAACGCCTCTCCACAGATCTCTCCAGTAATTTAGCTGCGCTACCTGCTCGTTTCCATGGAGATATAGAGGTTTAATGCTATACTCGCGGAGGTGGATAAGTTTAATGGCATACTGCGGAACATTCTAGGCAAATAACGAACATCTTTATGGGAAAAAATGGTGGTGGATGCTCTTCAAAAAAAGTTACAAAGCAAACTGTTAATATTCTCATTTTCGTCTTTAAACGCTTGAGTTTCTGACACCAAATCTGAGAAATAAAACAATTGCTAGCTTGGCGTTTTAACTAACCAGATTCTATGGATACGTGGAGATCGTTTGGTTAATCAATAATAACTGGGCCCAATTTAGAAGCTAAATTTAGTTATTTCAATTAATTTTGTATGAATAAAAAAGTAAACTTGAATTATATCTGAATGTTTTTGTTTGATTCCATAAAGCTGGACACGTAGATTATTTAATTGAGAGAAAATTAAGGACTTTACTGTTGTTTGTTCATGATGTCAATAATCTTGAATAAGGCGGTCACTAACGATTATTGTTTCAATTGGTCGACGAGGCAAACGATTATTTCTATGGTATATTCAGACGTTTTAAAGACGTCAACAGCCAAACAAAGAATGAAATTTGATGACTGAAGGACTCTAGATCGAGAATATTCATGACATAAGTGTAAGATTAATAAAAATGCGCAACAATTTATTATTTTTTTGACATTTTGATGTAAAAATGTCATGATTGGTCGATCAACCGTTGCAGCTCTACTCTTGAATAATCGTTAAATCGTGAGGTTGACATTCAGACGATGCAAATAATCCAGTCATTACAATTGTTTACCAAGATACACCAGGGGGCGCTGTAGAGGGTTTTATTTCATCTGTAACAAGTGACAGTCGCATAGTTCTCTTAAAATTCAAATCATCTCCAAAACAAAGGCATCAGAACCACCTGAACTGCTCCTGAAGGCGAACCGAGCACAGTCCCCGGGCCGCCCCTCACTCCTTAAGGCTGCGGCGCGTCCTTTTTCACGGGAATCAGCGAGTTTCGAGCCTCAAAAAGGTCCTCAAAATCAAACCGATGCAAAATAACGCCGTCGAGCGATCGAAGTTCAGCAGATGAGTTCTTGCTTTATCTTCGGCCGAGTCGGGAACGGGGATTCGCCGAAGGAGAAAGCGTCGCGCCCCGCTTTGAGTTCGCCTTTGGCTGGGCAGAGCAGGGCGTAGGTTTCCATGACGTCGAGCTCCGGGGAGGGGGCGGGGCTCTCGGGCTCGGACTCGGACTGGCTGGTCTCGGGTTCGTCCAGAGAGGAGCAGTGGGACGAGGAGGGGGTGGAGGAGAGAAGGTGAGGGCGGGAGACGGGGCAGAGCCAGGGGTGGGTCAGGCACTCGTCTGCAGTGGCACGAACTCTGGAGGAAAACAAAAAAAGAAAAGAACGTGGAGTTTAGATTGGCAATAAAGTGAGTTATAAATAAATAAGTAATAAATAAAGTAAGTTACACGATCTTCACTCTAGAGACGCCATTTGTAGGACTTTTCATTATTGGTTTAGACCTGGTTTAGTTCTGGTTTAGACCTGCTTTAGATCTAGTTTAGACCTGGTTTAGTCCTGGTTTAGACCTGCTTTAGATCTAGTTTAGACCTGGTTTAGTCCTGCTTTAGTCCTGCTTTAGTCCTGCTTTAGTCCTGCTTTAGTCCTGCTTTAGTCCTGCTTTAGTCCTGCTTTAGTCCTGCTTTAGTCCTGCTTTAGTCCTGGTTAAGACCTGATTAAGACCTGATTAAGACCTGATTAAGACCTGATTAAGTCCTGGTTTAGTCCTGGTTTAGTCCTGGTTTAGTCCTGGTTTAGTCCTGGTTTAGTCCTGGTTAAGACCAGCGTTAGTCCTGCTTTAGTCCTGCTTTAGTCCTGCTTTAGTCCTGCTTTAGTCCTGCTTTAGTCCTGCTTTAGTCCTGCTTTAGTCCTGCTTTAGTCCTGCTTTAGTCCTGCTTTAGTCCTGCTTTAGTCCTGCTTTAAACCCAATTAAGACCCCGTTTAGACCCCGTTTAAATAAAGTAAGTTACCTGATCTTCACTCTAAAGACACCATTTGTAGGACTTTTCAGGGCCATTTAACAGATATAATTTGCTTTGATTTGTATATTTCTGTGCAGTTTTCCTCATTTTTCAGAGCATTAAAAGTGAAAAAGTACAGTCGTAGGACAAGAAGTACAAAACTCATGAAATAAAATAATGGAACATTATATATTATAGATCTATATGTATTCAAAATTTTTCTCTCTGAATTTCAACGGCTGAAATTTAGGATAAAAACATGTTTTTTCAAGGTAAAAAGATCAGAGTTAGAAATTCTGCAGTAATTAAAATTCAAACTCTGATGAAACTAATTGGGTTCCATAATAAATCTAAAACAATAACAACGCAAAATGCATTTTTTTGATTTAAATAATATTGTTTTGAAAGGCACAGGACAGTAATAGTCTTTTTGCCAAGGCACTGCTCTTATGTTGCATTTGTTATGATAATTCTAAAAGCCTGGATTAAAAAATAAAATCTTCTTCCATGACCCTTAAATGTGATCAAGATTCAGTCATTTCTAATTTTCAAACAGCTCGGGTTGAGAGATCTGCAGTCAGTAAAAGCATATGGTTTGGAGCAGAGTTCAGACTTTGCAGGAATAATTTAACGAAAGACTCTTCAATTAGTTTTTAATGAGACAAAATTAAATAAATTTAAAAAACAATCAATATAAGGATCAAATTCAAAGCCCAGCCCTAGAAACAATCTGCAAAACTGACCAAAACTACTATTATCCCTCAATCACAGCCTCTCGATCTTGTTTTCTTTACAAAAAACAGATTTTTCCAAACAAATGTCCTTTCTTATTAAAAACATCTTTCCGAAACGTGAGTCTTTAATTGTTCATTACTTTAGACATTCTTTATTTTTGTCAGTATTTTGTGGTAGAAAAGTACATTTTTAACCTTGGTTTCTGCTATTGTTGGGGCGTTTTTGGCAACACTTTAGAACTCTGAGCCACTGACCAACTGTATTCTGGTCTCGATCTTTCTGCGACCAAACAAAACAACACGGGAAATTCCCATCGAGTTCATAAAAGTCCATTCCCAACTATTTTCCCTCTCGTTTTTTATTTCGATTTGGTTTTGAGCGGCACAAATACAAACACTTTCCACTTTTTCTTCAAGACGATTACAAAAACGGCCAAGAATCTAGCGCTTTTCCAGACCACTAATCTCCTGCAATTAAACAACGCCGACTCCAAATCACGGGCTGGAACCAACTTAAAAGAGCTGCGGTCGAATGCTTTTCTCTTTTTAATCGAAAAATTGCGGCGACAAATTAAAACGCATTTTTCCCTGGACCTCGTTGGCACGATTAGATTAGAGTTTAATCGTAAAAACGTGGTGAGGCTTAATGTGCGGATGCTACTTTACTTTGAGTGCAGTGAGTGCGACGTCGTAAATCTGTTAAAAACACAAAGTCTGCACATTCTCTGTAAGATACGATTGTTGATTTTGATACGAAGGAAAAGGCTCGACACCTGATACTGATTTTGATGATAAGAATGCGCTTGTTTTTTTTTAGCCCAAACCAGAGCTATTCAAGTTAAGGCCCAGGGGCCAAACCAGGCCCTCCAAGGGACATGATCCAGCCCTCAACCTAAACCAAAATGTTATCTCTTGTTATTGGTCTAGACCTAGTTTAGTCCTGGTTTAGACCTGCTTTAGATCTAGTTTAGATCTAGTTTAGATCTGGTTTAGACCTGGTTTAGACCTGATTAAGTCCAGCTTTAGTCCAGCTTTAGTCCAGCTTTAGTCCAGCTTTAGTCCAGCTTTAGTCCAGCTTTAGTCCAGCTTTAGTCCGGCTTTAGTCCGGCTTTAGTCCGGCTTTAGTCCGGCTTTAGTCCGGCTTTAGTCCGGCTTTAGTCCGGCTTTAGTCCGGCTTTAGTCCGGCTTTAGTCCGGCTTTAGTCCGGCTTTAGTCCGGCTTTAGTCCGGCTTTAGTCCGGCTTTAGTCCGGCTTTAGTCCGGCTTTAGTCCGGGTTTAGTCCGGGTTTAGACCGGGTTTAGACCGGGTTTAGACCGGGTTTAGACCGGGTTTAGACCGGGTTTAGACCGGGTTAAGACCGGGTTAAGACCGGGTTAAGTCCTGATTTAGTCCTGGTTTAGTCCTGGTTTAGACCTGGTTTAGACCTGGTTTAGACCTGGTTTAGACCTGGTTTAGACCTGGTTTAGACCTGGTTTAGACCTAGTTTAGACCTAGTTTAGTCCTGCTTAGACCCCGTTTAGACCCCGTTTAGACCCCGTTTAGACCCCGTTTAGACCCCGTTTAGACCCCGTTTAGACCCCGTTTAGACCCCGTTTAGACCCCGTTTAGACCCCGTTCAGTTCTGCAGATGTTGTTAAAGTCTTTCGTGTCACATGTTTTTGGCATTTTAAAAACCTTTCTGGCCCCAAGGACAAAACCAACTGAAAAATCCGTCTCTCTCTAAAATAAAAGTTGAATAGTCCTGCAATAGACTGACATTTTCAACACAAAATAATAGTACTTTCATGGTGGCATATTCTACTATTACAGCTCTGCATCATTCTTAAAATTGCCAGCTTTTGATCAGATCACTATTTTAGAGCTTATTTAGACCTGGTTTAGCCCTTAGTCCTGATGGCAGAGGTTTCTTTAAACTAAAAAGCAAATCTATATAAGACAGCTCTATTTTAACATAATATTGTTGGAGATAAAAGGCATTTTCTGTATTTTTTCAAAGTTGTAAGCATTTATTTTGAACCAATCATGCATGACTAACAGCATTTTGCAAGCGACAAACCAGTATTTACATTAAAGGGAAGTTAGTATGACTTATTTTACGCACATCCTGTTGACACCAACTGTTCAGACGATGTCCTTCCTGTCAGTTACTCATCACTATCTGCTCATGTAATCTGTTGTTGACACGTCGTTCATGTTCGTACCTGAGATTTTTGACATGACCTGGTATAGACGCCGTTTAGTCCTCGTTAGCTGTGGTTTAGCTCTAGACCTGGTTTAGACCAAGTTTGGCCTTGATTAGTTTGTACTTAAGACAATAAATAGACCTGGTTTGGTACAAGTTTGGTCCTTATATAGTCCTAGAATAGTTAGTGTAGTATATAAAATAGTGTAGTTGTTCCATTTTAGACCCGATTTAGACCTAGGTTAGTCCTCAGTCCTGATTTTGCTCTACTTTAGACCCAATTTAGCTTTATTTTAGACCTGGTGTAGTCCTTAGTCATTATTTTTGCTCCATTTTAGACCTGATTTAGAACAGTGCTAGTATTCAGTCCTGATTTTGCTCTACTTTAAGCCTAATTTAGACCTGGTTTAGCTCTATTTTAGACCTAATTTAGACCTGGTTTAGACCTGGTTCAGTCCTTAGTCATTATTTTTGGTCCATATTGAACCTGATTTAGACCTGGTTTAGTCCATAAGTCCTGAATTTGTTCAAGTTTAGACCCAATTTAGACCTGGTTTAGCTCTATTTTAAACCTGACCTATTTATCTGACCTTACCTAGCTCTATTTAAACCTTAGACCTGGTTTAGCTCTATTTAAGACCTGATTTAGACCTGGTTTAGCTCTATTTAAGACCTGATTTAGACCTGGTTTAGCTCTATTTAAACCTTAGACCTGGTTTAGCTCTATTTAAGACCTGATTTAGACCTGGTTTAGCTCTATTTAAGACCTGATTTAGACCTGGTTTAGCTCTATTTAAGACCTGATTTAGACCTGGTTTAGCTCTATTCAAGACCTGATTTAGACCTGGTTCAATCCTTAGTCATTATCTTGCTCCATTTAAACCAATCATGCATGACTAATAGTATTCTGCAAGCGATAAACCAGTATTTATGTAAAAGGGAAGTTTGTATTGACTTCATTTTACGCACTTCCTGCTCAGAGGACGTCCTTCCTGTCAGTTACTCATCACTATCTGCTCGTGTAATCGCACCATCGACTCGTTCGTACCTGGGATTCTTCACCAGTAACGTTTTGATGAAGTCCACGGCCAGCGGTGAGACGCCTTCGAAAGTCTCCTCCGAGTAATCCACGTTGATTTGAGAGATGTTCAGGAACGTCTCTTGTTTGGTGTCGCCCAAAAACGGAGACTCGCCCGTCAGCATGATGTAGATGAGCACTCCGATACTCCTGTGGCAAGACAAGGGAAAGGGTTTTTGAATTTGCAGCTACATTTTCGAGTCACAAATTCACAGTGAATTCTAGACCACAACTTTCCCTGTGCAATGAGCGTCTTAATAAATAGACCTGGTTTGGTACAGGTTTAGTCCTTATTTAGTCCTAGTATAGTTATAGTATAGTATATAATATAGTGTATTTGTTCCATTTTAGACCTGGTTTAGTCACTAGTCCTGATTTTGTTAAATTTTAGACCTGGTTAACCTTCAGTCCTGATTTTGCTCTACTTTAGACTTAATTTAGACCTAGTTCAGCCCTTAGTCATTATTTTTGCTCAATTTTAAAATTGATAGTAGTCCAGATTTTGTTCAGATTTAGACCTGATTTAGACCTGGCTATGTCCTGATTTTGTTCCATTTTAGACTTGATTTAGCCCTTAGTCCTGATTTTGCTCAAGTTTACACCAAATCGAGACTCAGTTTAGTCCTTGGTACCGATTTTGCTCTATTTTGGACTGATTAATACCTGGTTTAGCTCTATTTTAGACCTGATTTAGTCCTGATTTTGCTCAGCTTTTGACCTGATTTCAATCCTGGTTTACTCTTTAGCTCTGATTTTGCCCTATTTTAGACCAAATTTAGACCAGATTCAAACCCAGTTTAGTACTTGGTCCTGACTTTTCTCTATTTTAGACTAATTTATACCTGGTTTAGCTCCATTTTCGAGCTGATTTAGTGTTGGTTCAGTCCTTAGTCCTGATTTTGCTAGGCTTTTGACCTGATTTAATCCTGGTTTGCTTTATTTTAGACTCAGTTTAGACCTGGTTTACACTTTAGCTCTGATTTTGCCCTACTTTAGACCAGATTTAGACCCATTTTAGTCCTTAGACCTGATTTTGCTCTATTTTAGACCGATTTATAGCTGGTTTAGCTCCATTATAGACCTGATTTAGACCCAGTTTGGTCCTTAGTCTTTATTTTTCTCTACTTTAGACCTGATTTAGACCTGGTTTGGTCCTTGTGTATGACTGGTTCTCCTCTTCAAACCATCGTGCCCTGGATATGTCGTTCCAGGAATCCGGCGCTAAACGAGTAAAGTCCGGCCTTCACTTACCACATGTCTGTCGCGGTGCTGATCGGTTCGTAGTTCAGGATCTCTGGCGCTGGAATGAAAACACACGGCCCCAATTAAAACGTTTTTACAAATCCAAACACTTAAACTTTGAAAAGACACAGGTGGCGCTCGGTGTTCGGGACTTACCTACGTACTCGGGCGTACCCAGGATTTCTCTGACTTCCGTGATGCTGTCCATGCGTCTGGACAGGCCGAAGTCCACGATCCTGATGTCTCCCAAAGGCCGGGCGCTCGTCAGTAAGATGTTTTGTGGCTGTTGAACAAAGCGCAGGGAACAAAAAGGTGAGTTACGCAACATTTAATGATTAGTTTAAAAGGTACAGACTATTTTTAGGAACGTGAGAAGAATAGTTTAACAAGTTTGGGTTTGTCATTAACAGTTATTTTAGTAGTCAACAAGTCAAACAATTGTTTTTATTACGCATTGTGATTCAAATAAAGCTCGACATGCTGTGACTAAAGGCTTCTAGATAGAGAATATTTACAAAAAAGTGTAATAATGCTTTAAATTTGAAATAGTTTGATCTTTTTTGACATTTTGATTTAACAATGTGATTATCTTTGTTATAAAAAGGTCTTTTTGAGTGCGTTTTAGACTCTGTAGATAACAATAACGATCATCAAAATAAAACTACAAATATTCTTTGTAATTTACTAAGATTAGTTAGTAATTAATCATTGCAGCCCTAAGTTTTACTAGTTTTTTTCCACAGATAAAACTGTCAAAGTTCAACGTCTTCTCTATGAACAAAAAGGAGCTATGGTTACATATTTTGTACGATTATAAAAGGCATCATTTAATAACAAAGGCATACATTTTGTCCATTAAAGAACATTTTTCCACAAGATGTACATTGCAAGTTTTTTTTTTTTTTCAAATTTTAAATGCTAGGTTACTTCTCCATTTATTCTATTTATTAATATTATCAAGCACTGTTTTTACTGATGAGAAACAGCTCATATTATGATGACAACAATGAAGTTCAGTTCAGTGGCTCTAATCCCTGACAAATGATGATAAATTCAACATTAACAGTTTGGTTACAGTGAATTGCCAGTAGTGTTAAACAGGCCCTTGCCCTTAATCTGAAACTAGGGCTGCAACTAATGATTATTTTTGTAATCAATTAGTTGTTTAAGTTGTGAAAGGCCCGTGAAATTTGTTCAAAGTTTGACCATGATAAAGCTAAAGAGATGCCGCTTGAGAACATCTTCTTGCCCGTTGTCTTATTTTTCACTGAAACACACAAATTGAACACATTTCGGTTGTCATTTTGGAGTAATTGCTGCTTTATCAGAGTCTTAAAACCTCTTCTCTCTGCATTTAATGATAGAGTTTGTAACTTATTTCACTTTTTTCAATCATCGATTAGTTGCGGTTAGCAGTCGGCTAAGCTAACCGTTTCTCACAGCTAATGCTAACTTTTATTAAAGTGTTGAATATGAAGAAACAATCAATTAAATGTACAGTAAAATCAACCTGATGGATTTATTGTAGTTTTTATTTTAATTTGTGTTATTTGTGTCTTTATTGAGCTTCAAAATTAGCATTAGCGTTAGCATTGACTCCATTTATCAGTCTCTGCTGTAAACAATGGCTTATATCAGAGCATAACATGTTCATTTTGTGGTTAAAATGTCATGTAGCATTCTTTACTAACGCAAATAAAATTGGTCCAGCTTTACTTTTTAAACTAAACCAAAAGCTCTTGAACTCGTCCGTCTTTATTTACAAGTCAGCATGAATGAAGTGTTGCATTTAATGGCCTTAGACGGTATTCAGACCTGGTTACGTGTGCCAGCCGAGTGAGCCCGGATCACCCACAAAGCCTGATCGGACGAGAGGCCAAGGACGCAGCCACTTTAACAACGCTGCCAGAGGCTTAAACGCCTCACGGTGAGCGGCGCAGGCGGTGTGCGTAAGACGGAGTTTAATTCTGGTTTTGGAGGAACGCTGCCAAGTCCACGAGGAAAGATAAACAAGCGTCTACAGTTCACAGCCCTGGCCTTCTCTAACCACAAGAGACGCATACGATTTACTCAATGAAAACACCAGTCTGAGGTCCACGCAGAAAATGTTAATGATAATTTACACTTGCTAATAGGTTTTTATTGCCCTTGTGAGAAGAGACTGAAATCTATGACTTTTTCAACCTTATGACCGGTCAAATATTCCTGTCAGAAAACTCCTCTCAAGTAAGAAAAGCCCTTTAGTTACATATTATACTATTAAGTTGTATATTTTGTTTTATTGCAAGGTTGAACTATTTAATTCTCAGCTAAAATATGACACTGCTGTCTATAGAACAAACATAATGACATAATGTGGCTTATATTTACATTTTGAGTTTTGGTTCTCAAGACAGTTATCCAATCAGAAAGTGTGGGCAGCTCGATTATGGCAAAAATTATAATCACGATTATTTGGCTCCTAATTGAAATCACAAGTATTTAAACACTTAAAGCACTAGAATAATGCAGAATTCAAATCCCAATAATCGAAAAACACTTAAGTAAGGTAAGTTTTGACCACTTTGCTGTTCAAATTTGTCTTTGAGTTTTTTTAAACATTTGAGATAGGAAGGATGTCATCTTTTTTGTGTTTGGAGCGAGATTACACAAACTGGGATTATATCTACTACTTGTTAACGTGGAGTTAAAGTCTATATATTTAATTATGACTTAGATTGGTTGGAAAACACCTGTGGTAAATATTTATCATAGTTTTGCCTTAATGAAGTTGCAATTTGTGAGGAAAATAAAGGAAAAATTAAGGTTATAAATTACAGGAAGTGGTGCTGCGTTCTAAAACTGAATCCCTCTGTGATGTCATCAAAAGGCGGAAAATGCAGAGATTTACACACAACTGACACATTCTTTTGACAGTTTAAACGTTCATTCAACAAAATGAAGGTGTTATCGGGTGTTATTATTTGTTAAATCAAAACTATTGTGTGATTTATGTAGATTTTGACCCTTGTTTTCAAAATGGTTGCTAGGTAACAGTTGTGGAATTACCTCTAACTGTGTCATATTTGCTGCTCATGTTCAACCAGGAAGTAACATTATAAACTTTACAAAAACTGTCAAACTGGGGACAAATGGGCAAAATGTTTAGTAAAATCTTAAATATAATCATGTTCAGCACGTTTTAGTGAAATGTGTCGTCATACAGACTTTAAAGTTACATAGCGCACCTTTAAATTCTCTCTTCTAAAACTCTAAAATGGTCGTTGAAATCTTACCCATTGCTCAACACTTTCCCAGGGCATATGTAGAATGTAGAGCGCTTGTTACTTAATGCTAGTTTTACCGTTATTTAATCCCGTTTGTTCATAATTAAGACGATTAAGTGGAAAAACACCCACATTAGCTCATGGCCTATTAAAAGAAAACACAAGCGTCCGTTGGTTTGCATTGTGTCGACGGGTTCCTGGTGGGACTGGAGTTATTATGACACGGTTCATTTTGTGGTTGTGTAACAGTGAAAATGTGTTTCCCCGGTCGGCGTCTCCAGGGAGCGGACCTATTGTGCTTTATTGTAATTGAGAGCGCTTTACTTTGAAAGGTGGAGATCCTGGACTAATAATAACCACATGGCCAGTGGAAGTTAAGTCATGTTCACATTTTTTTAACATTTTGTTACATCAGCGTTATTGTTCTAAGAATTAACAATATTTTGATTGATAATAGAAGCTGTAAAATACTGTATTATTGTTCCGTTTTGTGCTAATATGTAGTAGTAGCTTGGAGTGAGACTAGAAGAAGAATTTGGTTTGTTGGTTGACAACTTTTAAACATTTTAAACACAAAAGACTGAAATATCAACTGCAAAACTTGAAAGGAATATATTTATTTCAGAAAACATATTTGTAGAGGTTTAAAAACATGAGTAAGACGTTTTTGTACTAAATAAAAGGGCTGTAACTATCGATTGTTGTAGTCAACTAGTCAAAAGATGATTTTTAATTGTAAATTTAGACTTTTTAAATACATTTTTAACCAAATAAAATGTTGATTTATGGTCACTGAATGCTTCTAGATAAGGAATATTTATGAATAAAGAGTATTATTAATGTAAATCAGTACATTTTAAATTATTTTTGGACATTTTGATTTAAAAATGTTGCTGTCTTTGTTATAAACAGTCTTTTGATGTGTTTTAGACTCTCTGTAGTCCAGTTAACGATGATCAATTATCAAATATAGTTGATTTTTTGTTGTTGTTGTCGACTAGTCACGATTAGTCGATTAATCGTTGCTCAACTGTTTTTGTCACGCAAAAGCCCAAAATATATCGTCGGCTTTTGAGATTTGGCAATTCAATTCAAAAGTTCACACTCACTTTGAGATCGAGATGCACGACGTTGTTCCGGTGCAGGAAGGCCACGCCGTTCAGGATTTGCTTCGCGAGCCGAATCACGTCCCCCTCGGTGAACGCCTCGTCATTATCGGCAACGCACTGGTTGAAGATCTCTCCACCGGCAGCGCTGCGGAAAAACGGCAGAGCAAAGACGGTTCAAATTCGCTCACAGCACATCCAAACTGGGACTAAACCTGGAAGTAAATCAACATCAGGACTAAAACTGCACATTTACCTCTCGATCTAAACGTCAGATACAAAACGATCTCTGTTGCAGGTTTTGTGTTGGATTTGTGCACAGTCTCTAGCCCTAACCCTTAGTTTGACATTTATACCAAAATATTATGTTGTGTGTTTATGATGGACATTTTCTTTCTTTTATTGAATATAATTATGTTTCTGGGTAAAATGTATATATTTTTAAAGTTAAACATAATACATTTTTAAATAACATTTTAAAAATCCCAGATCTGTGGAAGCTCGATTCAGCCAGTAAATAAAATAAAAATAAAGTCTCACAGGAAGCCATCATTTTGAGTTTTAAAGTAAGAATGTTGAGTTTTAAAGTCCTTGTTTGAAAGTCATAATTATTAACCGCAAACGTTTGATTTTTAAACTCATAATTATGACTTTTTAACTTGAAATTTTGACTTTAAAACTCATAATTATGGCTTCCTGTGAGGCTTTTACTTTAGAAAAATAACTTCAACAAAGAATAACAGGATGTCTGCAACAAGAAATTAAATATTTGCTCTGTAGACTTTTGAGATTTCATTTGTTGTTGTTATTTTGTTTAGTTTTATAAGAGGTTCAAGCCCTTGTTGTTGTTGTTTTTTTTCTTCTTGTTTGTCTCTTGAGTTGTACATGTTTTTTGTTTTGTTAAATTCTTTATTGTATGAGTAGCTTTTAATGGTATGGATGTGATAAGTGGAGGTTTGTGAGGACTTATCTCCTGTGGTTTGTAGATAATTAAATAAATAATAATAATAAAAAAAGACTAAAAATGCACCCAAACCAGGTCTACATTGGGACTAAACCGGGACCAAACCTGAACAGAGTGTCTAAACAATAAGGCCACCCATCGAGTTTAGCTTGGCCTGCTTTCTCTACGTTTAATGTAATTCAATTTAGCCAATCTCCGATCATAACAAAACAAGTGGTTGAAAGAACAAGTACGCCCTTCCTTTTTGCATGTAGTACATTCCAGCCCGTTAACATCAGACATTTAAGCATCAAACGGATGCTGCTTTAAAAAAATTATGCAACTTGTCACCTCCCAACGTCGGTATGATTACGAGGTACATTTAATTAACGTCTAGCAGTAATTTCGAGGCACGCAAGGTTCACCGCAATTAGAAAATCGAACAGTACAATCATTTCTTCCACAAACAACAAAATATCCTGTCCAATTCTACATAAAAGCTGTTAAATCTCTAGTTTAGATCTACAAATAGGTCCAACATGTGATCCTGGATGTGTTTAAAATGTGAACGGAATCCAATTATTAAAACATAAATTGCACAACTAATCGCGATAGATTTTTTTCCTAAATTGTGCAGAGCAGTTCTAGCAGTTCTGTTAGCACCCCGGCTGAATGAATGCAGGTGAAGGTGCCTTGTTTTTCCATTTATTTTGCCGTAAGGACATAAATCACCGTAAGAGCTAAAAAGATATACATTGAATTAGTCCCTTATTAATACCAGCAATGACAACAAAACAGACAATTACCTTATTTCCCCATCAGCCAGGCGCTAAGTCTGGGAGCCGTTTAGGACCATGCTACAGTCCCCACCCGCCATGACAGTTTAAAGGGCACCATCCCATGGATGTATTAAATGAACTGGATAAGGTACGCCCCCTCTGACTGTGGTCCCAGATTGATTTGTGGCCGTGTGAGGTACTGCAGCCTCTTGGAACCAGCCTTTTTCTAAAATTGCTAATTATAATTGCGGACAGTACTGAATTATTATCGGTATTTAAATAAAATAGAAGGAAATGTTCTTTTCTACCGTTTCTAAAATCCCCGAAATTACCGTTTTTATATGAAGTTGGGGATTGTCGTCACGTGGCGCCCTAAAACAAAGATGGCAGCCATCGTTTCAGGAAGTAAAACAAAGATGGCAGCCTTCGTATCAGGAAGTAAATGCGGAAGTAAGAAACTTTTTTGGGGTCATGCGCCAATGAGCACTCTCCATAGGGATAAACTACTCTAGACTCCTCTCACTGAGCTGCTCCACGGACAGGCTGAGGAACTCTTTTGTGCCTCGTGCCATCAGACTGTACAATGCAGCCACCTCAGGGAGGGGCAGGAGATGACAAGTTGTGCTGTTTTTTAAAGACACTGATTTCAATGCCTTTAACTCCCTATGGACTTAAATTATTTTGTAGCTGTTTAGTGTGGTATGTATTAACTACCACCTTTTAATCTTTTATGTCTACTTGAATGTGTCTTTCATTTTTTATGTATGTATGAATGTGAGCAACGGACAGCAATGCAATTTCCTTCGGGATTAATAAAGTATTTATCTAATCTAATCTAATCTAATCTAAACAGGACGGCCATCTTGGATTCATCTTCCAGGTTTTATTATAGTTCTATGCACCATCCCAACAAAACAGGAAGTGACGGTGTACACGTTTCAAAATAAATCAAAGTACTTTACAAGTTCCATATCATCACTTGTTCACCTTAATTTGACTTCAATAATAATGAATTTTTAATATATCCTTGCTTTTTTAAAATTATGCAACACGTCATGCTGTCATTAAGTGCAAGACGGCGTAAAATACCAAAGTCCAAGCTGGTTTGAGGTCAGAGAGTGAATCTTTAAATATACTTAACATCTATTAGCAGCTTATATCATGACTTTTTTTTACTTTGACTTGATCTTTATTGTTTGAACACTTTTTTTTTCAGCACAATTTTTCGCTACTTGCTTCAAAAGTTTAAGTATAATTTAATTAGCTTTGTTTAGTGTTTGGAAACATGAACGTGCACTTAATTTTATGCTTCGAGTGTCTCAAAAACGGCAAATGTTACACCAAAACGGTTCAATAATTTAATATACATTCAATATAGTACTTTATATTTTAAGATCGTATACGTATCATTTGAATTTATCAGCTCCCAAACAAAAAATAAATAAAATTGTGGGTACTTTTTATTCCAATATTATCTTTATTCTGGTTTGATCATGCATTTATTTAGCTACATTCCAGCTCTTGCACACTTTAGCCTTAACATATTCCCGCTTTTTAAAATTATGCAACATCTCATGCCCTCATTAACAGCACCACGGCTTAAAATACCAAAGTCCAAGCTTGTTTGAGGTCGTGAATCACAGCCTGTCTCTTTGGCCCAGATAAGAACGGTCCGGTCCGGCCTTGATTTACTGCAGGTTAACCTACTTAACCCATTCCCACCATCAATCACTGTCTGAGTGCTTCCTACGACACCAAAAGGAAAGAAAAGGACACAGGTTTTGTAATGTTTGTGCTAATAATAGACCGAAAGACAAGACGAGAAGGTATTTTTGTGTATTTGAGTTTTTGGAGTTTTGAGCTAATGGCTAAGCTAACAGTTTCTGGTGCTTCGTTTTTCCCCCCAATTATGCTATTGACCTTATTCTGCCCCGCCCACTTTTGCCACAGATACGCACTTTTGTTGTAAACGCACTTCCGTTTGACGAGAACTCCGTTAAAGCTAATGACGAACGAGGGAAAAGTCTCGCCGCTAAAATGTTACATAAAGTAGATTGATTTGTGTAAAATGTTTAATGAACACGAGCAACAACAAGTCAACAACGCACAGATTTCCTGGTCAGTCTGAAAACGTCTTTTTAGTCCAAGGTGAACTTATTTTCTGTTGAGCTCGTCTGCTCCGTGTAAACTAATACAACGGAAACAAGACGGCGGCGCGTACGGCAACTTCAGGAATAAGGTGAATACACTGCCACTTTGCATTGATGGCTACGCTAACAAAAGTTTATTATTTACAATAGATTGTTTTTTCACAATTAGGGTAAGGTTAGGGTTATAGGATTAGAGTTTGTGAACAGATCATTTGGTCAATTTTAGGGCTTTGGGGCAGGTAAACTAATCGGATTTCAGCTGCTAATGCTAACTTTTATTAAACTTTTTTATAAAATGTTAAGAAACAACCAATTAAAGTGTAAAGTAAAAACTACCTGATTGTTTTTACATCTGTTTTTTATTTTACTTTGGTTTTATGTTTATCTTTATTATGCTTAAAATTAGCATTAGCGTTAGCATTGACCCACGAACACCAATCTGGATGTACATTTTTTGACAACTCTAAATTGTAAGCAATGTTTTGTACTACTATTTGAAAATGACTTGTGTTTATATACAAAGTTTTATGCTAAATATTCTTTTAATACATTGTTCTCGAGATTTTTAGCGTCACAATAGATTCAGAGAGCCACATGTTCACAAACTAAACTCTCAAATTTAAGCTTGAAATTTGAGCTGCAACAAGTTATCGAGTAATCGCAATTAAATCGGTATTAAAATTAGTAATTTAGTAATGGAAAAATCTTTATCTGGTCTCTACACAGGTTCCAAAACATGCTACGAGTTGAGAAAAGAAGTTCTATGGCTCGAATTAAGCCTCAATTACATGAAAATGATGCAGAAAATGTGTCAATTCAGTGTATTTGCTGAAAACACTCCATCAAGATCCTCAAACGGTTTCACTTCAGCTTCATCTGCGTTGAGTTAGTTAAAATCTTTTCATTTCTTAACATCTAATTGACGAATGGATTATCAAAATGCTCGTCATTTGGAGCCCTATACTTTGAACCTGATCATAACCTGCTCTTGTGTAACGCCTGAAGCTGACAGCGCTCCCCGAAGAACGAGAACCATGTGCAAGGGATTTAGATGGGACATGTTTTTGAGCACGGGAAACTTTCTGACCTGGCCGTCGGCAATCGCGTTACATAACCGACCCCAAAACCCGGCGCTTTTACCATCTTCAGCTGTTTAAATACTACTGTGTTGTGCGGGGAGGATATCCACGAGAAGTCTTTATAATCCTCGTTTGTGTACTCTCGCTCCGAGCGCAGAATAGTTGACCTCCCGCTCATCTTCAGTGCAGAGAAAACCCAAAAGAAACGAGAAAATTTCAACGCCGAAGTGGTCAAAACGTATTATTAAGGTTTACAAACGTGTATCGTCAGTGCAGCGCTCTGGAAACTGGATGAAACGTTTGGGTTCAACACAGTGTTTAGTTTTTATCATAGGTTACTGTACATTTTTTGGGTTTTTTTTGGCTGCACTACACATCTTTTCTTGAGGAAGGTCTACCACGATAACACCTTCTGAAGCCCGATATATTGCTACAGAAAAATACTGCGATAAACGATAATATTGACACTACTTTATGCCTCTGAGATATGAAGTTAAAGCAGCAAAATCCCAATAAACAATTTTTTTTAAACGTATCGTATAATTAAAAAGCATGAGCTGCAACAAATAAGTAGCAGAATGACCTAAAAATTGACATAGAAGTCACAAATCTTATATTACACAATCGTATAACACAAAAAATAAAAAAAAATCTTCGAATAATTGCAAAGAAAATAAATATTAAATACTAAAATATATTGTTCAAGCTTTCAATTATTGAACAATAAGTCGATTTAAAGTAGTAATTATTGTGACAGGCCTAAAATTCATTACTAAGAATAAACTGTGAAGTAGTCCAACTTTCATACATCTACACAACATTTAAAAACAGGTTGGAGATAAAGGACACTCCAACTGCCGCAAAACAATTAATTTCCTCAACACTCAGGGACATGTTATTTAAGGAGAGAAATGTATGAGTTCAACTGCGTGTGATCCAAAGTCTGTCAGCGATAAACGTGAGCGTAGCTACAGTGTTCCTGTTGTTTGTCTGGTTTTTTACAACTGTTTACTTGATTTTCTTTTTTTTAGATGTCAGGTACAAACTAAATATATTGCAGAGTTGTAGATTTTTATATTTTTTATCAGACTGCAGCATATTTTTCACATTTTACTCTTACTTATTTTATGTTTTTTGCTTTTACAGGAGAAAATGTCATCACTCACAATAGATTCTCATGCGTTTTTCGCGACTCGCTGCTAAAGTTTAGAATGCTGTGACGTCATTTGCATAGTCTCTATTAATCTGACCCATAACTTGACCCTGAGATTAGGTTTGTGTCGTCATATCTTTACTACAGTGACTGAACGACCACAAATACCACAACTACCACTCGTTTAACATTTGCCCGTTGCATAACACGAACTGCAAATGTCCCGGCAGAGCGAGAAAATACATCGTTTACATCGGGCAAAGTATCAGGTGAATCTTAAGTGCTCGTCCTGAATCTAAACAACGTCCCATCAAGATCACATTAGACTCTCGAAGGTGCTTTTCCCAACAGTTTAACGGAAACCTGAAACATTTCTCTACACATTTCTTGTCTGGAATGATCCGACGGGAACATTACGTACTCCGGGTGACAGCTCGACAGGCGCTGCACTCAGAGTTAACTTGGTGTGTCGGTGTTAAGATGAAAAGTGCTTGTCAAACGCTCCCATGTGTGTCTTGTGTTTCAAAGAGCTTGGCTGCACAGATTTGACGTTTTGCGAGCGAGGTGGGAGGCAGGGCAAGTATTCGATGCCCCGGGCAAAGGATCAAGTCGAGAGAAGAGAACATTTATGAATTATTGCTGTTTTTTTATAAGAAATGTGAGATTTTAAAGTGGATTAACACTGCAGTCTTGGTTCAAGCCTGCAGAAAACAAATTATTGTTATCATTTGTTTCACTTTATTTCCTCTTTGCATATTTAAAGTGACAAAACTAATTAACAAATGAAATACAATTAATCATATTTTCTGGTCAACTGAAATAACTAAAACTAAAAATAACTATTTGACTAAATCTTAACTAAAACTGAAAAATGTTTTGATCAAAAGACTGTAGCTCCAAATAGAAGCTGGCTCAGTTTAAAAAGGTACACTTATGTAATGTTTTGTTTAAGATTTGTTTCGGTTTGTGTTGTCACTTTCAGTCACATTTTTGTTGCGTTTTTGTTTGTGTTAGTTTTTAGTCACGTTTGTCGCTTTTATACGCGTTTTTGTCGCGTTTTAGTTGGTTTAAATAGTGTTTTAGTCGCATATAGTCGCATATTTGTTGCTTCAAGTCGCATTTTAATCACTCATGATCACGTTTTTGTCGCTTTTAGTCGCCTTTTTGTTGCTTTTAATCACGTTTTAGTCGCTTACAGTCGCGTATTTGTCGTTTTTGTCGCTTTAGTCACACTTTTAAATCGCTTTCAGGCGCATTTGTCGCTTGTATCTGAAAATTTTTTAACAAATCTAAACTACAGGGTTAGCAGTTTTTATGCAGAACACAAACAGGATATTATGTTGTTGGAAGTTGCAGGAAATTATTGCACTTCAAAAGTTGCAGTCTTTGCGATTTGCTAATTGCGTCTAGTCAAACTGCAATTTCGATTCATTGTGCAGCCCTACCATTGACCCATTTCTGAGATAACATTTTTACAGTAAACCCTCTCTTGTTACATGTTATCTGTGCATGGTTTTGTGTGCTATGATCATTTTCTTTGGAAGTCTTTGCTGCAGGTGACGATTCAATCACACATTCTCTGACATGAGCGAGGAAGTGGTTTTGATGCTACGTGTGCTACTTTCGCCTTTTTTAAACTCCGAAAACCCAGAGGAAATGGAAAATAGCTCTTCTCGAGGCTGAGGTCAGACGCTTTGGCATCAAGTTATGCGTGAATTGAGCAAGTTTGCACAGTGTAATACGGAGTAACTTGCGATATCATTAAGCTTGGACTTTTAAAAACAATCTCACAATTCTCCAGTGTGCTTATCATTGCATGCTTTGGACACTTGATTCTTGATTTGCTTGTTTAGAGTGGAGCAAACCCGGCATAGTTTTGGGCAGCGGTGACCACAAATAAATATCAATATGTTCGTTAGATTTTTCCGATAACAATAATTTGATCATATGACTGCAAACCATCTGAAATGTGCCAAAATGTTCCTGTAAATGTCATGGTTGAGGTTGAAATATTGCACAAAAAGTTAATAGTTAATAGAGAAGTGCAGAAATATCACTTTATACCCTTTTTTGGCCGATTGCACTTCTAGTTTCAGCTTTTAACAACCATTTTTTTTTTTTTTTTTTTACACCTTTTATTCAGCTCTTTTGCTGTGAACAATACACAAAAGATTCTCATTTTGCATTCAAATGTCCAAACCAGCAAATTTGGCACTGCCATTTTCTATTAGAGATCACCAAAAAGTAAATACCTAGTTGTTTATCGATATCAAAACTACTATTGAAACTAGAGTTTCAGAATTAGGGCTGATTATTTTTGTAATCGACTGATTACGTCGATGTAAACCCTCATTCGTCCAGGTGTGGTCCATCGTAGAAAGGGGTTCAGAGGTTGTCATCCGGACGCCGTTTAAAGATCGAGACTGATTAGCGATTATTTTTTCCATTACTTGAATGGCGATTATTACTATTGTACATTGAGAATTTTACAATAGATTTTTAAGCAAATAAAGGTTGAAATACTGTCACTGAAGGCTTCTAGATAGAGAATATTCACAAATGAAGAGTATTATTGTTGAAAATCCCAAATAGTTTATTCTTTTTTTGGACAAAATCGCAACTAAACGGCAACTATCACGCAACTAAAACTGACAAAAACGTGACTAAAAGCAATAAAAATGCAACTAAGAGTGACAATCATGTGTCTAAAAGTGACAAATATGTGACTAAATACAACAAAAACGCGGGTGGAGGCAACTTAAACAATACAAAAACTGGCAGTACAATACAACAATACAAAACGCTACTAGTTTATTGTCAGTTCATATTTCAGTCTTTTCGTCAATTCTCCTGATTGAACTTTGAACAGAACCCCATTATTAAAACATAAATTGCAAATCTAATCGCAATACTTGTCAGAAAAAATGCAATTACATATTTTTTGAACCAATCCACTGCTTAGAACTCGTCGCAAAGGCCTGCAGAGGTGAGCCGTGGTGCCTTTCCCCCCTTTCACACTTCGGCTCCAGGTCAAACGCCCCCCACTCTCTGCACTAAAGCCTATTGTCCGCACAAAGCATTCCTGCTCTGGGACGGGGCGCGCAGTAAAAAGTCAGCCGGGGACAGTGGCTTCCTGGATGAATGGAGAGCCCAGGTCAGAAAAATGCGGTGCAGCTATAATTGACCCGTGAAGTACGACCTTGTAGCGAGGCAAAGGGGCGATTAACAAACAAAGTCCCATGTCTTCCCTCCGCTAATTAGAAGAGGACATTACAGACGACTTTAGAC
The DNA here is from genome assembly GCA_019453435.1 of Rhinogobius similis. NCBI lineage: Eukaryota > Metazoa > Chordata > Actinopteri > Gobiiformes > Gobiidae > Rhinogobius > Rhinogobius similis. The sequence continues at coordinate 11,515,108 of CM033631.1, forward strand.
ACTGGACACCGACCGCAACAGACCAAAGCCAGACGGATAAGTTAACGCTGTGGGGTCGTTTGCACCACAACAAGAAACAAGAACTACGACTAACGCGCCGTCTGAGGTTATTGTTATGTACTACTGTTGTACAATTCAGCTGAAACAATTAGTCGGAATAATCAAGACTATTTTCATAATCGTTAAGCGTCATCTAGACTATACAGACACTAAAACACATGCAAAAAGAGGGTTTATCACAAAAAAGTGGTATTATTAAACAGGAATGGTGAAAAAGTATAAACATTTGATTCTTTTTTTTTGTAATTTTACACTTTTCTTGCAAATATTCTCAATCTAAACGCATTCAGTTGCCATATTGTTTACCTTAATCTGGCTTGATTAGACGACGTCCAACTAAAACATCATTGATCACTGAAGGATTACAGCTCTAATATAGACTATTTAAATCATCTTTTATCATTGTCTAGACTATACAGACTCTAAAACATATGTATTTTATTACAAAGAAAGTGGCACTATTAAATCGGAATAGTAAAAAAGGATATTTTCTTATCAATAATACATTATTCTTGCAAATATTCTTGATCTAAAAGCATTAAGTTGGCATATTGTACCTTACCTTGGCTGTAAATGAATTTTACATTTTTAAATGCATTATAAAAACCTACATTTACAATATATATATAATAGTTTGACAAGTCGAGAAGTCAAAAAACAATCCCTGACTAATCGATTACCAAAATGAATTTGTATAACTTAAAATAAACCACTTTATTAATTGCAAAAGTTAAAGCAAATCTAAAATATATACATCTTTGATATATATATATATATATATATATATATATATATATATATATATATTAGATTTGACAGGATTTAAAAGCAGTTCAAAAGCAGTTATTTGTTCACATCTGTCTCTAACATTTCAGTAACAACATTAAAATCCCCGCTCATTATTATTACTGTGAATTAGCCTGCATTGAGAGTTTATCTTTCTGCATATTAGCATGAGAATCCACAAGTTTCTACTCAAACTTGTACAGTCATAAACAAATTGAGACCAGACATGTTTTAACTTTTGCTTGCTGTCGTTAGTGTGGCTTCTCAGGCCCATTTTACATCTTTGCATTCACACAGTTGCACGCGGTCGGTTCACATCGCTGGTATTTAAAGGGACGGTTACTGCACAGGGCTTAGCATAACAAGAAACGTGGCAGTCAGAAAAACCTCAGTGGGTTTCCTTTCACAGCTGCAGGGTAACAATAGTGCAGAGCTAGGCATTTACTGTGAGGTTGGTGTGAAAAACGATGTGCATCTGCAGCCACCGACAACTCGCAGAAACAACACAGCGAAATTTGGATTAAACTGGAACCAAACCAAACAGAAGTAAATCAGGACAAGACCATGACTAGAACAACCTCTGAGGTCCACGTCAGAATTAAATTTGGGTTCAAACCAGGACAAATGAACAATACTAAAGATTAGACTTTTAGTATTTTCAACATCGAAAACTGTAATAATTTGATTTTTGGTCCATAAACTAAGGCAAGACACTACAAGCAAAACTTTTGTTTTTGTCAGTTTGCTCTAACAACATATCAGCTTTCATGTGGAAACTACAAACCTGTCCAATCTGTTCCTAAAGATGTTTTATTATTTCATTTATCCACTTCATCCATTGATTTCTCTAGGACATTTAACTTCAAAGGCTGTTTTCTTGAAATGGATTTTTCACTCACAGAGACATAGATCAGCCTTAAAGTAGCTCCAAACTTTGCAATATTTTCCTGAACTACATTTTAAATGAATGTACAGATGGATTTGTTGATATCCAATTCCAAGCCTGATTTATGGAAGTATTAAGTCTAAAAAAAAAATGAGGCGAAATTTGAATTTTTACGCAAATTTTCAGTCAAATCTAGTTTACTCGAAAACTAAATAAGAAATCCAAAATCCAGTCTGTGCATTTTTTGTAACTAATATGCGTACAAAATGGACCAAAAAATAAACCTGGTTCTGTTAATTTTTCAGATTTAAATATTTCGTGTGCAATTTTGGTCATTTTTACACATAAAATCTATGGTTTCTTCATTATTATATGAATACATGACATGATAAAGAAGATTTAGAAGATTTATGTGAGTAAACTGCAGGGGAAGTATCAAATTGATATCATTTTACGCTTTGGAAGATGTCTGATAATGTCTGATAACTTTATGGTCATGCAAATTGTCCACTTTTACATCTTCAATCTTACAACCGCAACCAGGGAAAGTTTTCAATGGCGTTCTCCCAATTTTGTCCCGTAATTGTAGAGCAGCAGATTGTTTGATTTAGTAGCTTGGTTTACTTTTAAGTTGCAATTTAAGCTGATTTACCACTGCAAAACTGATTATTACTACTTTTGCGACATACATAAGTTTATTTTTATGTTTTTCCCCATGAATAAAAATGGAAAAGTTATCAAGTTCGAACCACAAGCACAACTTTTTTTACTAACTTTTAAAGCTTAGATGCTATAATCTTAAATAATATGACATCCATTTGTGCATTGTTAATATAAATTCTTAATAAAACGACTAACCAACCAAAAACGCATTATTTGTTGCTTGAAAACTTAATGAAAAATGTGATGTATTCCACTTTTTTCCAACGTATAGTGACTTACCATTCCAAAACTAGTACAATATCGTGGCTCGTCTCGTAGACTTCGTGCAGGGCCACAACGTAGGGGTTCGATTTCGCCGATTCGAGCACCGCGATTTCGTTCAGGATGTCCTTCCGGCAGTCCTCACCCTTCCGCCGCAGCCTCAGAAATTTGGCCGCGTACTGCTTTCCCGTTGACTTCTCGACACACTTTTTCACCACCGCAAACTTTCCCCTGAAAAGAGAGAACGCAGGACAAGAAACGGGGCGATTAGAGACAAGACGATGACGAAGATAATGATGACCACATTGTTGAGCGTAGTTGGTCGGATGTTGAATTGTGGTCGGGTTGGAGCAAAATTGGGTCGAGCGAAAGGGACAAATGGGGCATAACATGGATTCAAATAGAAGATTTTTGGGGGGAAATAGTGGATAATTGGGTTTGGATAGGATGTCTAAATATTAATTAGTATATTGCTCACATTATCGCGTTAAACGTTGCACCACCGAGCCAACTTACAGGCCAGATCTGTGGAGAGGCGACGCCGGCAGGGTTGCAAAATGTTGTCAATTTTTATAAGTTTCCATGAAAATTATTGGCGACTTCATCATTAATGGGAATAAACAGTGAAGGCGCTGTGCTTGATTAAAAAAACAGAACTAGTTCATGTGCCTAGTATTTTAGCATGTAATAAAGTAAAATCTGTGTTGTCCCAAGCACAGATATATTGTAAAAGCATCTATTTGCTTGAAAATGAGACCACAGTGCTTTCTCTGCATCTATTTATAGAGCATTTTATACTAAAAGAAGCAGGAAGTGCATCATCAGCATGCTAATGTTTGTTAGCTTTACCCAGGATGGCAAAACTCCCTCTGGGCTCAGTGAAAAGTGCGTATAAACTGCATTAGGAAAGTGAGAGACACGTGACTGATGTAAAGACTTTAAAATGGACTGTCTCTGTTTTTCACGTTTCAACACAATAAAAATCAGGTACGGGCCCTTTTACTTGACATTGACTGTCTTACAGAAACAGAACAACCTAAATTTATGCAAATACACTAAAAATGTGTGTGTAACAGCATCAAAAATGTGACTTTGCCAGATGTGATGACTAGGGCTTGATGAGGAAGTAACTTGTGCATTTAAAAAGAGCTTTTTATCGTTTTCAATGTATTTATTTTTAGCACAAAAAGACACCTATAATTGAATAAATGCTAGACAGATCTGTTTGATGCCATTCTGTAAAATATTCTAGGTGAATTGTACCATCTTCCTGGAGACAAGAAGGTGGCAGGCCCTACGCCAGAAAAGTTACGTGGTACATCTTTAAAAATGACACAAAACAATTCCCTTATGTACCCCAGTTAATCTAAATCTATTTAGATAATGTATTAATACTAGGAAAGAAGACCCAGTGAATAAATATGAAAAATTGCTCGAAAACAAAACACAAATCCAGGTTGGTTTTTGACTTTGATACAACAACAATGCAGGATGATTCAAATTATTTTTTTTAAGTCATTTTTGCATTATACGTGACATTTAAAGAGTCGTTTGGAGCCTTCTTAATGCAGTTGAAGAAGCTCTGTTTGCATTTGGTGGAGATTTCCTCTTGCAGTTCACATATGACAGCAGACTGATAAGGATGACGACAGTTTAGACAAGAGCCGCCGAAGAGTGAGCAGAATGAGATAAGCTTAAAGTGTCTTTGTGGCAAATCTGTGTCACCTCTCACCCCGTTCACAATGAACAGAGTGTTGTGTCAACCTCAAAGTTCAATTAGTTTGGACTGATACGTTCGAGGAAGTTGGACGGAGCTGAGCCTTTGATAAAACCAGGGTGGCGTCTTATTAAATGTGCACACAGCAACAATTGGAAATGCACTGTCAAATTTATTACTAAACAAAGCTGAAAACTTTAGAAACAGAAATGTAGGTCATACAAATAAATTGATCTAAACGGGTCAAAAGAACTCAAGATATAGGTTACTCTACATTCAAGTAATTTTAAATTAAAATTTAATTTAAAAACAAGTTTATCAGAATCAGACTCGGTTTATTGCCATTGTCAGTTATCTAAATTCACAAACATAGGAACTTGCTTCGGCGTAAGGTGCAACATAAAACAATGCATAAAATAGTAGCGGGAGATATAAAAAAGGCATGCATAAAATTAAGAATTAAAGAAATTATTTCGGTGGCAACAGCAAAAACTCAAAGACACTAAATATTTATCTCATTAAATATTCAACCACATATTCCTACTAGAGATTTGTATAACAATTTTAGACTTATGATGCTTTATCTAAGATTTAAAGGTGCAATATAAAACTTTTCTAGTGGAGGGTACAGCCACCTGCTTGTTTTACTTTGTCTGAAAAGTTCCACAATATAGCGTTAGACTTATTATTAGAGTGTTGACCCTGTTAAAAGTAAGGATAAATGTTTTTCGGAGGCATTTAAGTAAAAACAATATATTTTAAGCTCAAATCGGCCAAAAAAATGTGACATTAAAGTGGAACTGTACCAGTTTTTTTTTATGTTAAGTTTATAAAGTTGAATCTATTTTGCACAGATATATTGTAAAAAGCAGCTCTTATGATCAAAACGAAGCTGCTGTGTGCTGTCTGCATCACATTATAAACAATTTCTATCGCCGGCAAACCAGGAAGTAACACTGATCTCGCCGTTAGCATGCTAGTCGTTGTTGTTAGCATTATCCTGACATCAAAACTGGCTTCTGAAATTCGTGAAACACGCGGAAAACTCATTGTATTGAATAAATACAATGCTAGGAATGCATTAGAAAAACTTTGGACCTCTTCAAAGTGTTTATATTGAACAATTTTTACGTTTTTAATTCAGGTGCGTTAACTGCCATGATATAAACTACTCAGAGAACAACACAATAGCTCGTCTTTTACTTAGTGCCCTGCTATGAAAGGCGGACATTTTTACGATCTCCATTAACCGTCTGACAGATTGACAGAACGGGTCCGGGTCATGCTTTTTGGGCGTGCACAGAGCGTCCTATGCACTAGAATTACCCCCGGCGCGTTGTGTTTTTTTTTACTGTCCCTCTCCCAGGCTGATAAAAGGGCTCAGCCACTTCCCCTTTTCTTCACAGCTGACAGCCGAGGCACAGGACAATTGTGTTTGGCCACCGCCGTGACCCCCAGACCCTTAAACGACACGGGAGCACAAAAGGTGACCAGTGGCCCAACGCGTCAGGGCGCTGTGCTGGACGGACCACCCACAGAACAGAGAGGACCATGGGACGAGCAAAGGGTCATACAGTCTGCAGGTCCGAGGCAAAAAGAGCAACTCGTAACGTCAACATTTGCTGTGAATAAACAAGCGACTCAACGGGTGTCATCCTAGGACACCAAGACGATGCTAGGCCCGTCCAGATCGTTAATATATCGACTTATCGTTCAATAAATGATAGAAAATACAGTATATTTTTCTTTGTGTTATTTTTCCTTTTTATGATGAGATTTGAGATGTAGATGGTTAAATAAATAACTTGAATGCGAACTAGCTACTAAAATGTTGAATTCTGCTTTTTATTTATAGCAGCCCATGTTTTTTTTTTCATGATACTGTACATTTAGAATTGGTTTTTTGGGGTTTCTGTTCAGGTTATTGTGTCAGAGGCATACAATTTGTTTCTATATTATTGTTTATCGTCTGTATTTTTTTTTTAAAGTAACTGATTATATTATTCATACATTCATTCACATATACATCCATACATTAATTAAAATTATTAATCAATTATTTTATTTACATTAAAACGGAATTGCAAGAGCGGAAAAAGCGAAAACGAGAAGATATGGAAAGAGTTAGCTGAAGATTTTTAGTGAATTTTAATCATTTTAAAGTTTAATCCAATTTAAATATATCTAATATATAAACAAAATAGACTGTTTACTAGTTCCTTTCTCTATAACTTTTTTTTCTTGCATGAATCCCTGTGCAGTTGATGTTTTTTGCGTCAGATACAGAGCTTGTCATATCATTTTGCCACGCCCCCTTGCAGTCGACTAAATCGGTCGATAGGGCAGGTCATTCGTCAACCAAGAATTTAGTTTCGTCGACTCCAGCCCTACTATCAATCATACTCATCAAACAAGCGAGTATAAAGCCAATTACAACTCCAGGAATATTTTTGATGAGACGAAATAGATTTTTCTTTTGATTTTAGTCATACCAGAAGAATCTCACATCACAGAAGACCAAGCCAGTATGTTGCCACTGATTTTCCCACACTGCTTTGCTCCAAAAAGCGACCGACCCATGACAGCCGCTCCTCTGGTTCTGTCAGGCCCACAACCCCAAGAGTCATTCAGGCAGAACCCCTCTCTCGCTCCCGTTTTTGGCAGGACGTATGATGGCTTCCCTTTTGTGCCGAACTGAAAAGGCAAAGACGCCATCAGGGCTCTTTCTTTCTTGTTTAATTAGCCAAGTTCAGAGCGGCTTTGGCAGTGGGCTGGGAACCAACACCGGAGCTGAATGGAGCGCAGCGCTGGCCAGAAGAAGGAGCAACAGGAGGGCTCTTTTTAACAGATGACAGAGGGTTACAGGTCAGCGGAGGCGGCCATCTTGCGGGCCCTTCACACTTTGACAGGCTACGTCCGCGGCAGATGCTCACACGGACTCCCGGTTGAAGCCGTGACGTCGGCAGCAGCGTGCGAGAATGCAAACCAGCGCATTACAGTTACATAGTGTACCTTTAAAAGGGGAGTTTCATCATAAATCAACTTTAATGAGATTTTAATCTTGTTATAATGGTGTTTCCTCATCATTAGTTTACTCACAGTTGTATTTTGATTGAGTTAATCCTGTATTGTCCCACACCTTTGTACTTAGTGGTGATTATTTGAACAATTTAGACTCCAAGTGAGACATGTAAGGTTAAAAATGTCAAGTACTGTAGCCACTTTTTAGAAATAATAACATGTAAATGACAATCTGTTGCTTGTTAATGGAAAATGTCACGATGAAGGTGGGGCTTACCAGTTCATCAGTTTTAAAAGAGGAAGTTCATGGACCTGTTTCTATTATTAAGTCATTTTAGATCATTATTGCAGTTTACGATTAACAAAATGTAAAATGATGAACTACTTATGTTATATTTCATCACTAAGCACATTGTTAAAAAAGCATAATGTCTCCTTTAAATTCCCAATAGTCAATGCCAATCTATAAGCGGTTGTTTTGCACATTGTTAAGCACTTAGTCAAGAATTTAAGTACTTTTCCCATCTTGGAAACAACACCCACAACATTGTCATATTAAAAACGTTACAAAACTCTCAAAATCCCTTCTTATACTTAAAGAAAATCAAGCTTTAACAACATTTGTATTGATCTCAGAGGAGCATCACGTGCGTTTTGTCTCCCTCCACAGGACAGCGACCTCCCCGTGTCTCAAGTTCAAGCCCGGACATAACCCGACATTTTTTCACACCTCCAAACTCACACGACCGACTTCCTCTTTGCCTTTTCGGTTTCAGAAAACACATTTATGGGCAAGAAGACGACCTGACGAGTGAAGCGCTACGTCAACAAGCCTTTATCAGAGAGTCAAACAGCAGAAAATGTACTGGGCTTATCTGGACTATTACATAATGCTCAGCGTGAAGTACAGGGATTCCCATATTGTTTTGAAAGCACATATTTTCACCGTTCCAGAGTGATAAAATCTATCAATTTACAGTTCAAAACAAAATATATCTTTTGAATGGGCAAAAGTCTTCAAGATTTCACTTTCTTTTATTGGTTTTTTGTTATTTTCAACATTTTGAGGACTTTTTCCCAGTCAAATTATGTAATATTTGGTTTTAAATCGTTAATCGCTATGACAATGGCCCCTATTTTTCATCTTTCTGAACCCCATAGACAAACAGGCAGCTTGAACTCATGAATAGGCACTAAATATAAGATTCAAAGTATGGATTCAACCTTTTTTCCAATTCATACAGCCATTATTTGTAGTAACAGATCAAGAAAGGACACCAGTTTTGCCTGGAATGTTCCCCAGCAAGGGTTTACACCTACCCATCATGCATTTATTAAATTGCATATGTTTTTTTAATAGCCTGAAAGCTCAAAAATCTCTTGAAAAAACTAAACAAAGCAGACATTCTCTGCCAGGAAAGTCAACCAGCCCGACTGTAATGTTACCAAATTAACATGAATTCAATGAAGAGCGGTTTACTTTGGCGAAGTCGAATCCATGTGACGGCAGAAATATTCAGGGCAGATTCCACAGAAACAGCCACAACACAAAAACTGGAATTTTAATGAAATCATGACAATTTGACAGATGACATTTTAGGCTCTGTTTTTGATTTTCCTTTCCATTTAACCAGGAAAAAGTTGATAAGAACTAACAATTAGAGATGTGTTCAATATGGATTTTTGGAGCTGATACCAATATTTTTCTAATGGTAATCGATATTTTAACTAATTGCTCTTATATTTCCACATTTTCTCATTAGTTTGTTAAAAAAAGACACATTTGATGCACTGAGGAAAAACACATTAGCACCAAATATTGTCAAAATTTCACTATTTGATCGATACCGCAATCTTGGAAAACCCTCCGATATGACCGATACCAGTGCTGGAACCGATATATTGCGCAACCCTTAAAACAATGAAGGTTGCACTGAAGGAATTCCCTAATTTGGCCTTGTTCCCTTTCAATTTTCCAACCTTGTAAGCGGCTGACCTCCTGGTATGCAGCAATGTACATTCTTGCACCTAATGCGATTATAAGAGCCCTGATTTCTTGTTATATTGTTTCGTGGGAAGAGAGGAGGGACCAAAAAGATGCAAGTGAAGAAATCAAGCTGTTAGTGATGGAGAGACAAAAACACAAGCTCCCACTGGGTTTGGCTGCAGTTCTGGCCGGGATGTCCCAAATGAGAAGGACAAAGTAGACAGGCAATTAGAAAAGAGCTTTGACATCAAGCTAGACCAGGATTAGATCAAGTCTACACAGCAAAACGTGTATTTATAGATAAATTAAATGGCTTGAATCCAGGAAATTAATCTTAATTTCAAACCCTTTCATTAGTCCGAATGTATTTACTTGATGGATCTGGATTTTTTTACTTTAAAATGTGTTTCTGACTTGTTTCAATGTATTCCTTCTTCTTCAAAAGCCAAATTGTTTGCTAAAGGGGTAATATTTTCCATATTTCAAGTCAAATTATCGTGAAAAGTCTTGGAAACCAGTGAAATATTCAGCGTCACATAATAAATCAAATCTTACTACGTTAAAACTACTCAAATTAAAATTGATATTCTGAATTGAGGTCATTTTTAGCAAGTCTGTCTATAGAAGTTCTATTTATGCAGTGTATCCAAGGGTAGTCAAACATAAATGATAAAGCTCAAAAACAGGTCTGAATTGGGATTAATTGAATCATGTCAAAAGCAGGGACAAAACCAGGTTTGAATCAGGGTTGAAGAGCAACAAACTAAGACTAAACTTAACCATAAACATAGAAAACAATAAGACAAACCCAGGAATCACGATCAAACAAGTCTAAGCCAGGAGTAAATCGGGACTAAGTTACTGAACTACAATTAAAACGTCAACAAACCAGGATAATTAGGTGAAATCAAGTCTGAACATGGATAAATGAGAGCTTGGGCACAAATACCACAAATAAATCACACTCCAAACTCCAAATACAAACGTGAATGGGATTTATCCAGATAGAGTTGGCTGGTGGGCAACTATTTCCAACGTGACTGTTTGGCATTGACTAAACAATTCGTGTCTGGCTGCTGCTGCTTCACTGTTTGTTATTTTCCCACATTTCTCAACTCCATCCAAATCCACAAAGTCTCCAAAGTATGCGGGACTTTCTATCGGTCGGCACGCTTTCTGACAACACGTGCACAAGGCAAATTATTTGGGATTATACGCAGATGAACAGGACATTTTTCGCGTGCAAAATTGCGTTTTCTTACCTGCCCAGCTCTTTGCCAACCAGATCGTAGTTCGCCGTGAACGGATCCGTCCTTATTCTGGTGTGGATTTTGCTCAACATCCCGTTTTTGTTCATCTTTGCAAAGTCGGGCATCGAAATCGCCACCGAGTCAACGAAAACGGAATGAATAGACGTCCTTTTACGCACGGGTTAGACGGAAAAACTCTGCGCCGATCGAGGCAAAAATCGCATCGCAGCATCAAAGAGAGTCGTCACAAACGATTCCGCACCGGAGGAGGATGAGAGCGGCGGAGCTCTGACACAGACCCGGAGCTGGAGCGGTCTGAGTGCGGCTTCTGCAGACTGTGCACCTTTTCCACAATAAACTCTCCGCGCAAAGACGCACGCCCCGGTACTTTACGCACAGCCAATCCGGGCACAGCGGAGGCGGGGCTTGCGAACGGGCTTGAGTTTCTGTGGAACCGCAAAAGGTAAAGTGTCCCCATGAAGAGGTGAGACGCCTGTTCTTCTGTCAGTGTGTTTTGAGTGGTGACATAAGCTACTTATTGCGCGAAATGTGTTTGATTAAAGGATGAGCTTTTGAATTACAAGTGGTTTCTGTCATCATCTGATAATAAAGGCTGCCACAATTACAATACAATAAGACCTGGCTGTGACATGTTTTTCAAGCACATTAGTAATGGACTTTTACTAAGACTATTACTTCATCCACTCCTGCTAAAGTAAGGAGAAGTTCTATATTACAGTATCAAAATACAAAAAAGCAGTGGTGGGAAGAAACTACGTACTGTAAAAGTACTGTGCTTAAGTAAAAAACAAAAATGTAGGTATCTATATTTTACTTAAGTGCCTACGTCCAGGTTGAAGTACTAATTTTACCGAAACACAGTTAAGATAATTATATTTAAGATTCCTATTTATTTATCTATTATTTAGGTTTAGAATTTTACTTCCTGATTGTAAATCATGACATCACACTAGGAAATTGTGCAACTGTTACTCCTCTATTGTCACAGAAATTATTATTTGACAAATAGAAATATATGAGAACACCTTTATGTTGATGAATTATTGTTTAAAGGATCAGATAAATCAGTCATTTGTCCTTAGTGCGTCTCCCTATGTGATGTCATCGTGTTTTGGAACGCTCTACCATGATCCACTTCCAGTAAATTTCAACAGATTTTTCAGTTTTTCTTCACAAACTGACTCTCGATTGGTGTAAAACTATCGTATATATTTACAACAGGTTTTATTCCACCAAAAAAAGTACAAACATGAAAATCATAAAAACTATAAGTCGTTTTTTACATTAGAAAAAAAACTTTCTCAAAAAAACACAAACAGTTCTCAGTCACCATGCTTTTTATATTTTTCTTCTATAATGTGACACTACAGCTTCTAATTTAAGTTTTTGTTTTGTAGATTATTCCAAGACAAAGGTGCAGAGTAAGATTTTAAAATATATATATACTGTATATATATCTTAAAAAAATAATTTTAGTACATGTTGTTTATATTTTAGGTTTTCTGCCTATATATAAATTTTTTTAGTTCAAGTTGGAGTTGAGAGAAAATAATGATATTCAACATGCAAAATTCTTTGTGTAGATGAGTTTCAGTGCATTTTCATACAAAACTCATTGTTAGTGGATTTCAGATTGATACTGTGATCCAAGCCATAGTATTAGTTTGTATCTGATAAGACAATATCAATCTGTATTTTTCATAACAATGCAATGAGATTAGTTTTTTCAGTGAGCATATTTTAGAACTAAATCAAACACATTTAACAGAGGTTTGTTCTTTGATTCTGTAGTAATTCGCAGTGTTTTTTCAGTCTCCCTGACTGGCTAATCCGCATGTCAACCCCGCCCATCTGAACTGATCCGCCCATCTGATGAAACCGGCACCAAACTCACATCTCTGTAAAGTATCGCAGAAATGTGTATTCCTTGGCAACCAAAATACAAGAACTGCAGTAAAACGAAACAAAAAGAACAATGCTGCTTTATAGGCTGAAATTACTATTACTTTTACTGCTATTACTACTACATAAGTGAAGCTTTATTTAGTGCTGCAATATCAAAATACAAGAACATCAGTAGAATAAAAAAGTGCACTACCGCTAGCTTCAATTACAATTATTATTATTACTACAAGTACAACTTCACCGCTCAGTTTACCACACAGGGTTTAAACACTGACTAAGCATTTGAACTTTAATTACAAAAGTACAGTTAAAAATCAGTCTGGAAATATTTCTGCTACTACTCCTATAACGACGATCAGACAGAGGAGTGGACCTGCATGTTGTGACTTGGACTTGAATCCGATTTGAGTCACTATTTTGACTAAGACTAAGACTTAAGACTCGACTCGGACTTGAACACTAATGACTCGGGACTTGACTTGGATTCCTCTGACTTGAGATGACTTGATGCTTCTAAAAAAATGTTTTTATACCCTTTTCTCACTACTACAGTTGATAACCAGGAAGAACCATCCACAAAAATCATATTTATTGCAAAAGTATGATCTGTGATATGTTATATGTTTTTGACAATTTAGTATCAAGACTTGAAAGGACTTGAAACACAAAGCAGAGGCCTTGGACTTGGATTAGGACTTGACTTGGACTTGTGGGCCATTGATTTGGGACTTACGTTGGACTTGTGGGCCTTTGACTTGTGACTTGACTTGGATTTCTGGGCCATTTACTTGTGACTTGACGTGGACTTGTGGGCCATTATATATTAGTTTATTTTTTCCAAAAGGGGACAGTGCAATTTCATAAAACACATGAATAAAACATGAGTAAAACATGTTTAGCCAAAGAGGCTATTTTTCATCTGTAGTCCCCCGGCCATGATGTCAAAATGGCAATAAAACGGACAAAAACAGACATTGTTAATAAAACACATCAACACAAAATATAATACAATATTTACAAAAATGTACTGTGAGCGGCCAAATAGACAGGTTTTAGTGTGTGCATGTAAATGTGTTCACCAGCCACTCTTGCGAATGTTTCTTAAATGTTTTGTAAGAGGATACTTGGATTTCTGGGCCATTGAGTTGTGACTTGAGTTGGACTTGTGGGCCATTGACTTGTGACTTGACTTGGATTTCTGGGCCATTAACTTGGGACTTGACTTGGATTTCTGGGCCATTGACTTGTGACTTCTGGGCCATTGACTTGTGACTTCTGGGCCATTGACTTGTGACTTGAGTTGGACTTGTGGGCCATCGCCTTGGATTTCTGGGCCATTGACTTGTGACTTCTGGGCCATTGACTTGTGACTTCTGGGCCATTGACTTGTGACTTGAGTTGGACTTGTGGGCCATCGCCTTGGATTTCTGGGCCATTGACTTGTGACTTCTGGGCCATTGACTTGTGACTTCTGGGCCATTGACTTGTGACTTGAGTTGGACTTGTGGGCCATTGCCTTGGATTTCTGGGCCATTTACTTTTGACTTGACTTGGATTTCTGGGCCATTGACTTGTGACTTCTGGGCCATTGACTTGGGACTTGACTTGGGCCTTGATTTGGACTTGTGGGCCATTGCCTTGGATTTCTGGGCCATTGACTTGGGACTTGACTTGGGCCTTGATTTGGACTTGTGGGCCATTGCCTTGGATTTCTGGGCCATTGACTTGGGACTTGAGTTGGATTTCTGGGCCTTTGACTTGGGCCTTGAGTTGGACTTGTGGGCCATTGACTTGGATTTCTGGGCCATTGAGTTGTGACTTGACTTGGACTTGTGGGCCATTGACTTGTGACTTGACTTGACTTGAACTTGGGACTTACTTGAGACAAAACTTGATCCCACTTCGGCCATTTCAGGCTTATAATACCAACATAAAAGAACAGCACTAGAATAATAAGTGTTATCAGAATACGTGTACACAACATGTCTCCCCGTAATGATCAAACCCATTATAAGAGGCGACTTTCCCTGCTGTGTTCCCCTGCCTCTCACACAGTTCTATATAAGGTGCATTATTCAGTCCTTCCCAGTCGTGTTATGGATGACTGTGAAACATGCCTGGTATTCGTGATGCTGCACTTTGGTATGTGGCTCCTGGGGTTTGCCCTGGGCTGGGCTCGTGCTGCAGGTGAACATCATTTTTCTCACACTTTGCAAAGTACAAAACTGCCCTCGGGCTAAAAACAGGTGCAGGAAACAAGAAAACTATCTGTTGTCAAGATTGCTCTGAAACTATCTGAAAATAAGAGATACTGCTTGTCAATTATATGCGGAAACTTTTATGATATATTTATTACATGTTTTTATTCTTTTGCTTCTTTAATTGTGTGTTGCAACATTGGAATTTCAGTGTAATGGGACAAATAAAGGTCTCTTATGTCATCTTATTACATCGATTACAACATATATTAGTGTTTACTACTATAATTAGGGATGTCACTATAGAAAGTTTTAGTGATTAACAGAACAAACATGATTTTACAATTGTTGGCACCATTCTTTTTTGCAGGTGTTATAAATTCAAACTTTCTGAACGAAAAACGAATCACCTTTACAGAAACAGCCCGATAAAAAGTTGTTTACACATATTTATTTAGTTATTTTGACACATGGATTAAACAGAAATGAGTGTGGAATAGAGCCAAAGACTGTTGAAAAGTTTGAAAGAAATAGAACTTTTACAAAGGATTAAAATACTAAAATAATGTAATGCATAGATACTCATAAAAATAAAAAACACCAGAAGAACTACTACTATTACTACTACTACAACTACTATTTATTTGTATTCTTTTATTAACCTTTATTGTTAAAAACTCAAAATCTGTTTTTCTTTGACCTGGACACCCATGTGACCAATGTGGTAGCAGTATATGTTGATAAGAATACAAATAATAGTCATAAAATAACACATATATAAAAAAGAGAAGGGGAAAAAATCACAAAAAGTAAATAATGCCATACATTACATATACCAGATTAGATTATTTTTATTTTATTCATCATTGAATATAATTTTTTGTTCTTTCTGTTTATGATCTTTGTAGATAAAATGAATGTGTTCTCTCCAAGGAGGTTTATTCAGATGGAATTATGATGGATTTAGGATAATAAATGACGACCAAGCTGTAAAAGATGTGTTGAATACATTCTATATCTCTGTTTATTTATTAAAAATAGAGCAAAAAACCCTCAAAAGGGAAAAAAATCACAAAAAGTAAATAATGCCATACATTACATATACCAGATTAGATTATTTTTTATTTTATTCATCATTTAATTTAATTTTTTGTTCTTTCTGTTTATGATCTGTAGATAAAATGAATGTGTTCTCTCCAAGGAGGTTTATTCAGATGTCGCTTCTCTGTCGCTAAGCTCTCGCCCGCGCTGTCACAGATCAAGTGTTCAGAGTCAAAGCAAATAGAGACTGTGCGCGTCCCTCGTGTAAATAACGCCAATAAGTCAGATCCAAATACAGATAATTTAGGTGTCAGACCAAATAACTTAATACAAATAATCCCTACACATGATACAAATAAACTAATAAATAAGCATGTAAAATGTGGATTGCTAAACATTAGGTCAATTTCCTCCAAATCACTTTTAGTTAATGAATTAATTAACGATTATAATATTGATCTTTTAGCTTTAACTGAAACTTGGCTTCAACAAGATGATTATGTCAGATTAAATGAGGCCACCCCACAGAGTCATGTTAACTTTCAAGCTGCCAGGAGCTCAGGCCGGGGAGGTGGGGTGGCAGTAATTTCACATTCTAGTTTACTCCTGAGTCCTAAAATTAATAAAATTAATAATGAGTCTTGCTCATTTGAAAGCCTTATCCTATCAATCACCTGCCCAAACTGGAAAAACCAAAAAGCTGTTCTGTTCATAATAATCTATCGACCTCCCGGTCCTTACTCGCTGTTCTTAACAGAATTCTTTGACTTCCTATCAAATTTAGTATTAGACTGGGAAAATATTGTGGTGGTTGGGGATTTCAACATTCATGTGAATGAAAATAATTGCCTCAGTAATGCCTTTAGCGCTTTATTAGATAGCATTGGTTTCACTCAAAATGTAAATAAACCAACCCACAGTCACCAGCACACTCTGGACCTGGTTCTAACTTATGGAATAGAGATTAGTGACCTAAATGTCTTCCCCCAAAACCCAATAATGTCAGATCACTTCCTAATTACCTTTCAGCTTATTCTTAAGGACTATCCAGCTCCTCAGACTAAAACTATAATGAAAAGGACAATATCTGAAAAATCTATTTTAAAGTTCAGAGAAATAATAGAACCAATATTTAATATTACGTCATGTGATCCTGTCGTTAACAGCGCCAGTCCCAGTGCTATTGATAACTCTGTTGACTCAATGGTCAACTCTCTAAAATCTGCTCTTGATGTTGCAGCTCCACTTAAACAGAAAGTAATCAGGCCAAAACGAGCCTCCCCCTGGTACAATGAAGAACTACGTTCTCACAAACAAAGGGTAAGAAAACTAGAGAGATCCTTACGCCGCTCCCACACAGAAGAATCCCTAAAAGAATGGAAAACTTGCCTTCTGTCTTATAAGCAGGCTCTGCGTAAGGCTCAAACCAGATATTATTCAAATTTAATAGAAGTAAATAAAAATAACTCTAGATTTCTCTTCAGCACTGTAGCCAGGCTGACAAACTGTCTAGCGCAGTAGAACCCTCAATACCAGTTACTCTAAGCTGCAATGACTTTCTTTTATTCTTTAGCAGCAAAATCACAACTATTAGAGATAAACTAAATGCAATTACTCCCACTATCAGTACTGAGCAAGCCCAGACTGCAAAGCTAGTGTCCCATACAAATCCTTCAGTAATACTAGATAGGTTCACTGCTGTTGATCAGGCAGAGATAACTTCAGTCATTATGTCCTCCAAAACATCAACTTGTATTTTAGACCCAATCCCAAGTAGACTCCTCAAAGAAATTCTCCCCCTAATTATAAATCCCATTCTTAATATAATAAATACTTCACTAGAAAGCGGTTATGTCCCTCAGTCCTTCAAATATGCAGTGGTTAAACCACTTTTGAAAAAGCCTAATCTAGACCCGACATACTGGCAAACTATAGACCTATTTCTAATCTGCCCTTTGTCTCTAAAATCCTTGAAAGAATTGTGATTAAACAGCTTCGTCGCCACCTGCAGGACAAGTTCCGTGCGTACCACAGCACTGAAACTGCACTAGTTAAAGTCACAAATGATCTGTTATTAGCTGCTGATGATGGACAGGTCTCAATCCTGGTTCTGTTGGACCTCAGCGCAGCGTTTGATACCATCGACCACAACATTCTACTGCAGAGGTTAGAATGTGATATAGGTGTCAGTGGAACCGCCCTTAGCTGGTTTAAATCCTATCTATCTGATAGGTACCAGTTTGTTAATGTAAACCAGAGATCTTCCCCATGTTCTAAAGTAACCCACGGTGTGCCGCAGGGTTCAGTACTCGGTCCAGTTCTGTTCACACTTTATATGCTGCCCTTAGGTATGATCATCAGAAAGCATGGCATTAACTTCCACTGCTATGCAGATGACACTCAGCTTTATTTATCAATGAAACCTGATCAGACCCATCAAGTAGACAGACTTAGTGCCTGCGTGAAAGACATAAAAACTTGGATGACTCTTAATTATCTGCTCCTTAACCCTGAAAAAACCGAGGTCATTCTGCTGGGCCCTAAGCACCTGCGAGACTCTTTATCTGACCAGATAGTTTCTCTGGACAATATCACTGTAGCCCCCAGCTCTACTGTAAGAAACCTTGGGGTCCTATTTGACCAAGATCTCTCGTTCAAAGCACATATAAATCAAGCCTGTAAAACAGCCTACTTTCATTTGCGTAACATAACCAAAATTAGAAAAATCCTGCCCAGAGATGATGCCGAAAAACTCATCCATGCATTTGTCACATCCAGATTAGACTATTGTAACGCTCTGCTTATAGCGTGTCCTAAAAGCTCTATAAGAAGCTTTCAACTGGTTCAAAATGCAGCAGCAAGATTATTAACAGGTACTAGAAATATTTCACCAGTGTTAGAGTCTCTTCACTGGCTTCCTGTTGAGTTTAGAATCAAATTTAAAATCCTCCTCCTGACTTATAAAGCTTTAAACAATATGGCCCCATCCTACCTCAAAGATGCAATAGTAGCGTACCATCCAAACAGAACTCTTCGTTCTCAAAATGCTGGACTATTGTTAGTCCCCAGAGTCTCTAAAAGCACAGTAGGAGGTCGAGCATTTAGCTACCAAGCTCCTGTGTTATGGAACCAGCTCCCTGTTCATGTAAAAGAGGCCGACACAGTCTCTACATTTAAGACCAGGCTCAAAACGTTCCTCTTTGAAATAGCTTATGGTCAGGCCAGTTAGGAACAGAAATAAAAACCTACAGTTTTAGCTACGCTGCCCTTGGAGCAATTCTGCTGGGGGAAGTATGGCAGCTTGAACACTATCCTCTGGTTCTTCCTACTTTACCTATCAACAATATTTAATATTACTTCAACTGTAGTCTGTTCATTGCTGTTCACATGTTTCTCTTTCTCTCCACTTCCCCCGGGGAGTGGAGACTGTTTCAGGCACTGCGGCGGCTGCTCCAGTGACGACCCCCCCACCCCCACCTGTCTGGACGATCTATGCGCCACCCGCCTGGACAGCTGGATTAGCCACACCTCGTCTGCCTGGACGAACTCCTTCTACTTTAGATGAACTGTTCCTCATCTCCTGCTGGAGGATCTCTCTACACTGGTGGACTGCTCCTCGTCCGCCTGGAGGAACTCTTTAAAGCCACCTCCCTCTTGAGTGGTTCTGGCTCCACAGTCCAAGTGGATGCGTCAGTCCTAGTTCATCTGCAGCCTGTCCGTCCGTGGGAGTAGGATCTCTCCTTCACTGTGGTTCTCCCGAGGTTTCTACTTTTTCCCATGGGGTTTTGTAGTTTTTCCTCGCCGCGAAGGAGGGTCAAAGGACAGGGGCATTCTGGGACAGTTATCTGAACTGCTTTTACCTGTGGCCCATCGAGGCAACTGTTGTTGTGATTTTGGGCATTATAAAAATAAATTGATTTGATTTGATTTGAGATGGAATTATGATGGATTTAGGATAATAAATGACGACCAAGCTGTAAAAGATGTGTTGACTATATTCTATATCCTTCTATATCTTTGTTTATTTATTACAAATAGAGCAAAAAACCCTCACAGGAACCATTCTTTCTTCATATTTTTCTTATTCAAATCTTATTAGAGATTGAAATAGATGTTTGTTTGTTTTTCAATTGATTTTTGACTTTTAATGTTTCTTGTTTCATTTCATTCAAATTCTCAAAACAGGAAATGCTTAAAAGTATCAGGCCAGACTCGGTTTGCGGCCTGTTCCTGTCACAGTTTCTTCATTCCAGTCCACGATGAGACAGCGATTTGTTTTGTCTGTCATTGTCACTGAAGAATTCGGAGCATGCCACGGGACGCTTAAAGACGCTGAAATACTCTATACGCGCTGGTGCAGTTTTCCCAGCGCTCGTTCGCTGGAAACACGAGGAAATGAGTGAAACCTGTGGAATGTGAGGACTCTAGACCGGGACTATAACCGGACCACACAGACCAGACCAGGACATGACGTCACCAAGTCACAACGACACACTCAGCCACAAATAAGTCACTGTTTAGGAGGAGATTTGACATGTGTAAAGTTTAGGGAGAAAGAAACACAGCAGTAGTAGTATTTATGATTAGGGATGTCAAAATGTCATATTTAGAGTTGACACATAACAAAACAAATGTGAAATCCTTAAAGTCTATATGACAGGTTAGACCACACATTTCACTAAAAAGTAGTGAACATGATTATATTTAAGATTTTACTAAACATTTTGCCCATTTGTCCCCAGTTTGACAGTTTTCGTAATGTTCGTAAACTTCCTGGTTGGACATGAGCAGCAAATAGGACAGGTCATTTCACAACTGTTACCTAGCAACCATTTTGAAAACAAGGGCCAAAATCCATATAAATTACACAGTAATCATACCTAATAGCACTTTATATTTATTTATATTTTGTTGACTGACCGTTTAAAAATAGAAACATTTGTCAGTTGTGTGTAAATTAAATCACTTTTTGATGACATCACAGGGGGATTCCGTTTTAGAACCCAGCACATTTTAAACTTTTATTTTTCAGAATTTCTTCACAAACTGCAACTTCACTGATGTAAAACTATGATAAGTATTTACCGCAGGTGCCCTCCCACAAAAAAGTCAATATTGGAAAATCATGAGAACCTTCATGTAGCCTTTACATTTCTTATATATATTATATAATACATTTCTGCTCCAATAGTATGGGACCAGCTTTAAGAAATCAAACTTTCTGAACGTAAAAGTAATATTTATCATGAGATAAACCAACACATAAAAAGAGATTGAATTGAAATGACTTAACTTTGCTCCAAAATTGTCTCAATTATTAGTTTTCAGTTCTTATTGTTAATAACTAAATAATATTGTTCTTAACCGAATAACCTTCCCTATTTATGATCTGTCTTTCATTTCTGTTTAATGTTTTATTATAATATTATGTATAATATATTTTCATGTTCTACAGCTTGTTCCGGTCGCGGGTGGCTGGAGCCTCAGTGACTTTGGGCCTTAAGCCTCTCCTAAAGAAGAGCAGTCTTGATGCCTCAGAACTGAAAAATTATCGGCCCATCTCAAATCTGCCATTTTTAGGCAAAGTCCTCAAAAAGGTTGTTTACCAACAGCTCACTGACTTCCTCTTAATAAACAACTCATTTGATGTTTTTCAGTCAGGTTTTAGACCTCATCACAGCACTGAGACTGCTCTTATCAAGGTGACAAATGACATCCGCCTGAACACTGACGCGGGCAAAGCCTCAGTCTTAATTCTGTTAGATCTGAGCGCTGCTTTTGACACTGTCGATCATGGGATCCTCCTACAGAGACTAGAGGACTGGGTGGGCATCACTGGCACTGCCCTAAATTGGTTGAAGTCCTACCTTGAGGACAGAGAGTACTTTGTTGAGATTGGTAACTGTGTCTCAGACCACGTAAGCTTGACCTGTGGGGTGCCCCAAGGGTCAATCCTGGGACCCCTTCTGTTCAACCTCTATATGCTGCCCTTAGGTCAGTTAATACTCAGCACAAATGTGTCTTATCACAACTACGCAGATGACACTCAGATCTATGTCTCACTGACGGCAGGTGAATATGGACCAGTGGATTCACTCTGTCACTGCATCCAACAGATCAGCGTGTGGATGCAAAACAATTTTCTTCAGCTAAACTCAGACAAGACTGAAATCATCGTCTTTGGGCCGCAGAAACAGAGAGAAAGTGTCAGCAGTCACCTCCAGTCTCTCGCTCTAAAACCGACAAATCAAGTTAGAAATCTGGGGACAATAATGGACTCAGACTTGAACTTTGACAGCCACATCAAAACAATAACATCAACAGCCTTTTACCACCTAAAAACATTGCCAAAATTAAAGGTATAGTGTCTAAACCAGACTTAGAGAGACTTATCCATGCATTTGTCTCCAGTAGGTTAGACTACTGCAACGGCCTGTTCACTGGCCTCTCCAAACAAGCTGTAAAACAGCTGCAGTACATCCAGAACGCTGCTGCTCGAGTCCTGACAAGAACCAGGAAGTACGATCACATTAGTCCTGTGCTCAGGTCTCTGCACTGGCTTCCTGTGGCTCAGAGAATTGACTTTAAAGCAGCTCTGCTTGTGTTCAAGTCTCTCCATGGCCAAGCACCAAAGTACATCTCTGACATGTTAGTGCCATATGAACCATCTCGCACTCTGAGGACCTCAGGGACCGGCCTCCTGCAGGTGCCTAGAGTCAGGACTAAACATGGGGAATCAGCATTTCAGTTTTTTGCAGCTAAAATCTGGAACAGTCTCCCTGAAGATGTGAGACAGGCCTCCACTCTGACAATGTTTAAATCCAGGCTAAAAACAGTTCTCTTTAGACGTGCATACGACTGAAAGATCTATCTGCACTCTTCTCTTTTAAAGCACTTTATTTTAAAATGATTTTAAAATGATTCTGTGTGTCTTTTTGTGTTTTGTGATTTTAATGCAACTTTTCCTGTTTATGTAAAGCACTTTGAATTGCCCTGTGTACGAATTGTGCTCTACAAATAAACTTGCCTTGCCTTGCCTTGCCTTGCCTTAAGCGGGGTCTCAGGGATAACACAGAGACAAAGACAGACAAACATTCACTCGGGGCAATTAAGAGTTGCCTATTGACCTGAACACTTTCATGTCTTTGGACAGTCTTCTGAAATAGATTTGTTTTGCTTTTTCTTCTGTCACACAGTGGTGGACTTACCATTAGGCAACAGGCCACAATTGCCTTGAGCCCCCAACCTGAAGGGGCCCCCAAGGAGATGTCCTAAACAGTAAATAAAATATAACATTATACAGTTACAAACTTACAAATAATAATAATAGATCTGTTTGGATTAGAACATGAGCACATTTGCACATAGTTCACTTACCACCTCAAATGAATGAACCTGTCACCACGCATTAAAGACCCCAAAACAAAACGAAAGCAACAGAAACCAAAAGCTCCCTCTTCAAGAACAATTCAACAGACATGACAGAAAAGTTACAGACGTTCACTCTTGAGGAGGGGCCTGTGCTTCATTTTGCCCTGGGCCCCCAAACTCCCAGGTCCGGCACTGTCAGACAATAAGGAAAGAGCTGATGTGCTTGTGTTTTGACATAAACTTACATCTTCGTCAGTCAGTCACACACTGTCTTTTACAGATAATCTTTTCCAAAAAATAAAGCTTTACAAAGGAGTGAAATCCAAACACTTTTCCGCAAAAAAATCCTTTCACATTTCATAATTCTTGTCTAGACTTGGTTTAATTTCGTCAAACCATTAATGCTTGAAATTCATCTTGCTCTGTTTTCGCACTTGGAACAGACTCAGCCCAAAGCAAGTCCTCACTGGCCTGAAACGTCTGTCACAAACCAGAAAACACGTGAAACTGAAGGCGGTGGAGAGGATTTCCATTTGCAATTGTGCTTGGAAATGACATCATTTAAAGTTTATGTCAAATTGGCACATTTTGTGTCTAAATGTGTGAACATTATCCAGACAGTTCAGAGGTAATTACTCCAACCACTGAAGCATAAAACATTTCAACAGCCTCAGAAAGTAAATTGTTTGTAAACACTTTTCACATATTACTGCTATCAACTGTTAATTTATTTTATTTATTTTCTTTTTAAATATGCAGCATGTTATAATGTGTTTTTTAATACAGATTGCTATTCCAGAGTTAAATGTTAAATATATCTTCTCTGGAGGAGGGTCCAAACCTGCTTGTTTCCATGGAGATATTGTGACTGGATTGTTTCACAGTATAGCATCAAACTTAAAGCCTCACCACGGAATGTTTTACAAAATAGACTAAAATAAAAGCATCTTGTTTTTTTTTTTTTTTTCCATTCTTGATGATTTTCTTGCACTGGAACATGCGTCCTTGCTGTGAGCTGGCTTGCATCTCCACAAACCTGACTCGTACCTGTCCGGGTTGAGTCTCCTCTTTTTGGTTTCCATGGATATGTTGTTCCCTTAGCCATAATGTTCCACAGTATGGCATAAAATGTGTCTATCTACATGAAGAATATACGAAAATACATGATTTTAACTTTCTATTTTCCTTGACTCCTGCAGATGACGTGCTTTAACTATTTTAATTTCAAGATTATAGGTCAGATCTGTGGAGGGACGAGCCTTTTCAAAGTAAGAATACATGTTTTTCAAGTTATTTCTTTAACAAAACACCTGAAATTGCAACATAAATAATAATAAGGTAAACAAATAAATATAAATACAATACATAAATACAATAAGGTAATTTTTTCATTCTTTTATTCAAAAATCATCTTCAACATTTCGACTTGACTAGCAAAATTATATCCAGCACAAACTGATGAAATGTGCTTTTTTTTTTTTGCTTTATCATCTGTGGAGCTTTTGTTTTGCTCAAATTACAGAAAAATGGAAACTGACAGTAGTTTCTCGTTGTTGCTCCGACTGTGCAAAGCCTAGCTAGCTTTTATTTTTGTGCACTGCAGTTGGAGACAATGGAGACTTCAACTGTCACACAACAATTAATTTCTTCAACTCTTGGACTCAGAAACATGTTATTTAAGGAGATAAAGATAATGAGTTCCACTGTGTTTGATCTTAAAGTCTGTATCAGTGATAAATGTGAGTGTAGCTGCAGTGTTCCTGTTGTTTATCTGGTTTACTTGATTTAAATTTTTTAGATGTCAGGTGTAAATTAAACATTTTGCAGAGTTGTAGACTTTTATATTCGTAATCAGACTATAGCAGCTTTTTCACATTATATCTGTGTCTTGAGCTTTTACAGAAGAAAATGTCATTACTCACCATTGTCTCATGCATTTGGATAGACTGTGTACCCAGCACTTAAACCAAGTACCATCAAAGAAAAGAGTTCCAAACCAGCTTTTTAATAATACAAACAACTATTTCAGGTTTAATCGAGGGCTAAACCAGCCGTTAAAGTGGAATACAACATCGCCACAGTATTTCTAACCGAGAAATCCCCCAAAATGACACCGAACATGGACAAAATTGACTCTAAATTGGACAAAGACATCCTCTGAAGAAGTGCACTGCCTCAGAAGATGTTGTCTCTGTTTTGTGCTTGTTTTGGCCCCCAGCTCTCAGCATCTCTCGGGTCACATGCCCTACATAGCGGCCGTGGAGCGCACACTGGGGGAATTGTCCGGTCCTGCCATACCAGCGCTAATTTTGTTTCCATAAAAACACACACACACGTAAAAAGAGGAGGCCCATTGATAAGAGCTGGACATTCCCCTGAGTCCTGAGTTACATAACCCACTTTGAATTGTTACCTTTCAGTTTCAAAGCTGCGACGGACTTGACCCTGTTTCGCTGCTGCCAGGATTTCCATTAGAGGAGAGGTCAAAGGTGAGAGGGCGGCGCTGTTAGCGGTCAGCACTTAGATCTAGTACAAATAGAGAGGGTGGTTATGTTGTAGAATTTGATAATGTCAAAATTTCAGACTGAGGTACGGTTTAAAAGGATTTCCAATAAATTTGACAAACTTGAGCGCACAATCTTTAGCACTTGTGGCTTTAAGGGTGAGTTTCACATCAAACTTTGGATAAAACGAAGGACTAAACCTGGACTAGACAAGGAATAGAACAAGCCCAAACCAACTGGACTAAACTGGTCTCAAACCAGGTCCAAACGATAAAACCAAGTCTTAACGTATAAACTATAATTTATGTAAGACTGAATATAAGCTCAATTTTTTTAGCTTTTCAATGCGCCCTTAATTACGTGTCCAGTAATTATTAAGTCATTATTTGGTCCTAAATGGAGCCCATTTTGGTCCTGGTGTGGGTCTGGGTTGGTCCTGTTTTAGACCTTGTTCAGTCCTGATCTAGTCCAGGTTTTGTTTCAGGTTTAGTTCTAGTTTAGTCCCAATTTTGATGTGGTGATGTAGTCCCATTAGCACAATTTTAGCCCAGTATTAGTCCCATTTTAGTACCATTTAGATTCTATTTTAGTTCCATTTTAATCCCTTTTTAGTCCAATTTTAGTACCATTTCAGCCCTAGTTTAGTATCATTTTTAAACCATTTTAGTCCCATTTTAGAACTGTTTGTCCCATTTTAGTCCCATTTCAGTTCCATTTTAGAACATTTTAGTCCCATTTAATTCCCATTTTAGAACAGTTTATTCCAATTTTAGAACATTTTAGTCCCATTCGAGTCCCATTTTAGAACATTTTTAGTCCCATTTGGAAACCCTTTAAGTCCCATTTCAGTTCCATTCTAGAACATTTTTAGTCCCATTCGATTCCGATTTTAGAACATTTTATTCCCATTTTAGAACATTTTAGTCCTATTTTAGAACATTTTATTCCTATTTTAGTCCCATTTTAGAACATTTTAGTCCCATTTGGAAACCCATTAAGTCCCATTTCAGTCCCATTTTAGAACATTTTGGTCCCATTTCAGTTCCATTTTAGAACATTTCACGCCCACATTTCTACCTGGAGTCCTGTTCCAGACCTGTCTTAGATCAAGTGTCACTCCAGAGCTCAGATATTTGTCTTGGAGGCTCTTGATGTGAGGTTTGAGGGCCACGTCAGGTCTGTGGATCAGTGAACGGTGAATGATGTAATGTGAACGCGCTCAGCTGCAGGGTTTGCTAACGTCAGTACGAGAAGTTCAACCGTGACCCGAGGAAATCTGAGAGGAAATCACAAGGCTCCTTTAATACAATGTTCAGACTCGGAGAAAGGACAAAGATATGAATCAGATTTGTGTAAAATGGACTTTAATGGCTTTGAGAAAGTATGAGATTCATTTTAACATTTGAGATAAAGACAAAGAACATTATAATACACTGATTTTGTTTGTACAAGCTCCTAAAAATGGCTTAAATTACCCTTGAAACATTTTGTAAATAAATGGCTATGGCTACACTACAGGTCTGGACTGCGACATTGCGACATTTTTAAATATTTACATGTAACTTAAAGTGTGTATGACAGGTTTTTATGATTTTCTAGTTTTGACTTTATTTGGTGGAATAAAAACCTGTTGTAAATATAAATTATAGTTTTATACCAATCAGTTGTCAGTTTGTGAAGAAAAATATGTTGAAATTTACAGGAAGTAGAGCAGAGTTCCAAAACACGATGACATCACACTAGGAAGACACACCAGGGACAATTTACAACCAAGAAACACGTTTTTCTGATCCTTTAAACATTAATTCATCAAAATAAAGACGTTCCTATATGTTTTTATTTGTCAAATAATAATTTCTGTTTTCATCCAGTGTACAACATGGTTTCTAGGCAAAAGTTACAGAATTCCCCAGTGTGATGTCATGATTTTACAACCAGGAAGTAAAAATTTATACCTAAAAAAACTTTTAAAATTTTGTTGTTTTTTAGCAGAATCTTGAATATAATTATCTTAACTGTGTTTTAGTAAAATGAGTACCTCAACCTGTCATAGGCCCTTTAATTATAAGGATTTGGCAATAATTTTGAAAAAGAATAGAACAAATTTTAGCGTCTCCCGTTATAATTACAGCAATTTGTCTTCTTTAATAGGGTTTAAGCTTCAGTACCAAACTTTGCTGTTTGCGGAGAAACTTCCTCTTGAATTTAGGCCTCAGTTTCAAAATGTTGGTGTTTACTTAATGAAATATAATAATACATGTATTAAAAGTTTTTCATTGTATAAATATAGGGCATTTTATGTGTAAAAATGGGAAAAGTTGAACAAAATTTGGAATATAAATCAGATAAATAGATACATTTCCTGTTTAAAGTGCGTATGACAAGATAGTTTAGTTTTTGTTGTTGTAAATATAAATGATAGTTTTACACCAATCAGTGCCAGCTTGTGAAGAAAAGTTGACTACATTCAAACGTTTGTGTCAATTTATGCACAACAAACACAATTTTTCTGACTGTTTAAACATTCATTCAACAAAATAAAGGTGTTCTCATTTGTTTTTTTTTGTCAAACGATAATTTCTGTGACATAAGTGGAAGTTGGGCCCAGTTTAAAACACAGTTGCTAGGTAACACTATCCCAGTGTGATGTCATTATTTACAACCAGGAAGTAACATTTAAAACCTAAAAAGTGCCAAACTGAGATAAAAATTGTAATTTCCTCAGCAAAATCTTAAATATAATCATCTTAACAGTGTTTTAGTAAAATGAGAAGTTCAACCTGTCACTTTAATTGTGGTGAAATGTTATTATTCTGCAACTTGTGTAGTATTTAAGAAAATATCTGATAATTGGTGTAAATGTTTGATTAAAATTAAAATAAATCAGGCTTAGAGTTAGATATTAACAAATCCTTCTGTACGATCCGTCAAAATCGTGTTGAGATAAGATTGTAAAGTCTGGTGTTGATCTCCAGGATGATCTTCTGCAGACATTTTCAGCTGAAAGTGCAGGTTGAGTAGCCGTTCATCAACTCGATTAACACAATAATGATCACAGAGTGGTCTTTTCACAAGCGTTTATTGTTCTAGCATTAGGCTGAGTTTGTGTTTGAATGTCAGTGAATTTAAATGCAGCTCTCACAACGTCAGTCTCTGCTCTTCACTGATACTGCTGCATTTGATGGTGTTCTCTGTAATGGCTATAGAAACATGACCCGGATCCATCATTCATTTATTTATTTCATTAAAAAATCCGGTTTGTGTTTAAAACTCCTGACGGCCTGTTTTACCCGAGAAGCCCTTCTAAAATGAGATGTTTCTAAACCCTTTGGAGCACAAACTTTTGATTTGT
This sequence comes from Rhinogobius similis, assembly GCA_019453435.1. Classification (NCBI taxonomy): domain Eukaryota; kingdom Metazoa; phylum Chordata; class Actinopteri; order Gobiiformes; family Gobiidae; genus Rhinogobius; species Rhinogobius similis. Next base: position 11,544,131 of record CM033631.1, read on the forward strand.
TGAAGTGTGAAGTGGTCGATGTAAACCCTCATTCGTCCAGGATTATCAGCTTTTACTCCAGTTTAGCTTTTTTTAGGTTTTTAATTTTACTTCCTGGTTGTAAATGATGACATCACACTTGGAAATTACCAAGAAAACATAATGTATACTGGGCCAAAACTCCTCTGTCACAGATTTTCATTTATTTGACAAAGAAAAACACACATGAACACCTTTATTTTGTTGAATCGATGTTTAAAGAGTCAAAAAAAAGTACTTTATTTTGTGTAAATTATGCATAACCTTTGTCTCTCATAGTGTGATGACCAATTTGTTGACTTCCTGCTATTTTCAACAGATTTTTCAAATTTTCTCAACAAACAGTTACCTGGTTGGTGTAAAACTATGATTTAGAGGTAGTAATAGTGGATGTCAGTCCTAGTTCATCTGCAGCCTGTCCGTCCGTGGGAGTAGGATCTCTCCTTCACTGTGGTTCTCCCCGAGGTTTCTACTTTTTCCCATGGGGTTTTTTGTAGTTTTTCCTGAAGGAGGGTCAACGGACAGGGGCATTCTGGGACAGTTATCTGAACTGCTTTTACCTGTGGCCCATCGAGGCAACTGTTGTTGTGATTTTGGGCATTATAAAAATAAATTGATTTGATTTAACACATTTAATAAAGTCAAAAAGAGAAAATACACACTTTACTTGTTTGGAGGAGTAAAGCTGTGTCATGGATGATGGTCTGATTATTTGTTGGGTTTTGACAATTCCTCTTTCAAAACATCAGCTAATTTGACTAAAAATGAGTTTTAGGGACTTATAATATAGTGAAAAGTTTAGTTTATTTGTAATTTTTGATTACAAACTGATCCTGATCCATTTCACAGTCACAGCTTTACTTTTGTATTCGACACGTCCAGCAGCTGATAGTTTCCTTTTATCAGAGGGCGGACGAAAAGAAATAGATTAAGAAAAAGTCAGATGACCTCATAGCTTTCATTTCAGGCTGCACATTGTAACAAGGAGCTTATGAATAGATAAAGAATCCCGGGACATTCAGAACACGTTTGTAGAGGTCTGAACTACACAGATACAAGAATTATCTATAAAGACAGGAAGGATATTTTGTTCTTTGCAGAGGACATGACGTCAACTCAAACCGTGATTTCAATGCGACTGTGACATGGCATTATCTATTTTGTATTGATTGTATGTTTTTATTGCGCAAAAATACCTTAAAGTCTATATGACAGGTTAGACGGCACGTTCCACTAAAACGTAGCGAAGATTTTATTTAACATTTTGGCTATTTGTCTCCAGTTTGACAGTTTTTGTAAAGTTTATAATGTTACTTCCTGGTTGAACATGAGCAGCAAATAGGACATAGATATTCACATTATTCCTGAAGTTGCCGTACGCGCCGCCGTCTTGTTTCCGTTGTATTAGTTTACACGGAGCAGACGAGCTCAACAGAAAATAAGTTCTACATGGACTAAAAAGACGTTTTCAGACTGACCAGGAAATCGGTGCGTTGTTGACTTGTTGTTGCTCGTGTTCATTAAACATTTTACACAAATCAATCTACTTTATGTAACATTTTAGCGGCGAGACTTTTCCCTCGTTCGTCATTAGCTTTAACAGAGTTCTCGTCAAACGGAAGTGCGTTTACAACAAAAGTGCAAAAAACCGCAAAAGTGGGCGGGGCAGAATAAAGTCAATAGGTAATACCACATCTGTTACCATAGCAACCAGACTGTAAACAAGGCCCAAAATCAACTTAAATTACACAATAGTTATGATTTGACAAAAAGTAATACTGGATAACAACTTTAGTTTGATAAATGACTGTTTAAACACTTTTTGATGACATCACACAGAGATTCTGTTTTAGAACTCAGCACTACTTCCTGTCATTTTAGACTTTTATTTTTCAAAATTTCTTCACAAACTGCAGCTTCACAAATGTAAAACTGTAATAAATAATTACAATAATAATTCCCCTCCCACTAAACTAAATCATAATTAGAAAAATTTGAGAACCTGTCATATAATCTTTAAATTCTCACTGTGAACTCACCTCTTCACAGATCTGACCTCTAACTTAAGTGCATTTAAATAAATAATTTGGTGAGTAACTATTGATCCAGTTGAAGCGTCCTAAACCACGCACATAAATCCACTTCTCTCTTTCACATGTTCCTGGTGTAAATGGATTGACACTTTACAGCTTCAGACTCAGAGGTCAAAGGTGACTCAGTGTCAAAGAGCAAAGGAAATGAGACGTCTGTTTGTCTTTTTCTTTCTCTCTCCCCAAATAACACAAAGTTCCTCATATTTGTTGAATTAAGGTGAAACACTGCTACAAGGTGAATAGGAAAAAATCTTAAATTTAAAGATGTCAATTTGAAACTTCTCCTGTAGTTTAGTCGTAAAATGTAAGAGGAAAATATATACATTTTTTATCATGTCATGTTGTTATATAGAACAGTGGCACTTTATGTGTAAAAACAGCCAAAATTGCACATATTTGGGGCATTTCAATCTGAAAAATGGACAGAACCAGGTTTGCATTTCTTGGTTCATTTTGTACACATAGGCTCTTACTTACAAAAAATATACTGAGGAGAATTTGGATTTCTTATTTAGATTTTGAGTAAACCAGACCTAACTAAAAATTAGCCTAAAAGTTCAAAATTTGCTTCATTTTTTTAAACTCAGAACTTAAATACAATGTAAATAAGGCTAATAATTAGATATCAACAAAACCTTCCCTGTGTTCTGTTAAAATCTTTTAATTAAGATTCTACAGATTGTACAGTTTGGTGTTTGTATGAGCTACATTAAGGCTGATCTTAAAGTCTCTGTGGGAGGAAAATGCATTTTTGGGATAAATCTATGGATGAAGTGGATTCTTTGAAAAAATAAAACATCATTAAGAGCGGATTGAACAAGTTTGTTGTTTCCACATGAATTTTGGGACCAAATTAAATGTAGAAAGTGACGTACTTAACATTTTGTGTACTTACTGGATGCAAAACGACTGAATGAAAGCCAAAAACTGAGTTGTTTAAATCAACTATTTTGAATACACTAACAGCTTACCTTAGCTTGAGCTGTAAAATGAGAGCATTTTCATAAATATTTAAGAGTCAGATTTCTGTTCTCTTTTCTCCTTTGTTTTTGTCCTCTCTCGTCCTCTTCTCCCCTTCTTATCACTCTAATGTGGTCTATACTTTTCCCCTCTTGCACTGGACAAAATGATAACCTTAAATAAAGTAATATGTAAAAAAAGATTTGACTATACTTTGACTTTCGTATGGTAAGATTTACTAGTTCAAGTGTAGTAGCTTTTTTTCTGATTTCAATTTAGAAAATGCTTGTCTTATGTAATTTGAAGTCAAGATATTTTTTGCTTGTTCCATTGACAATCTTAGTTTACAACAGTGATAATATTCTTAAAACAAGGTAAATACTCCTTATTTCATGCACTTTTTAACATTTTTTCCTGTGTCTTCATTCGCTGTGCAGAAATGACACCGCACAGTATTTCCAACAGGAACATTTCAAGAGGAAAGCCTTCTGAAACATGTGCCCTTTGACCTTTGTGTCGTCGTTGTGTAACCATCGTGTTAAAAAGTTCAAAAAGTCCCGGTCGTTGTCTTGAAAACCGTGGAGATCAGATGATAAGTCCAGGGGTTTCGTTTCTGCTTTTATGTTTTAAAAAGTACCTTGGCCCTGAAGGTCAAATGAACAAGTCACAAGACAAAGAAGACAACAACAAATGTTTATAGTTTGAAGCTTTTCTGGTGACTTCAGGAACACAGTGTTAAGACAGTATTTATGGTCACGTCTATTATACTTTAAACAGTGACGTAACAGCTCTGTGATCATTTTTCCCACCATATTGCACATAAAAAGCAATTCTGAGCAATTAAATCCATTATATCTATTCATTTTTGTTGATAAGACACAACAAATGAGGATTAATTTAATATTAAATTGTTAATTTCTCTCAACACAAATAATTAGATTGAAAAAATGGCATCACAATTGGATCAAACAGCTTTTCTGAGTGGAAAGTAATAAGTTCATGGAAACGTTTACAAATAAATAAAGAAAAAATAAAGAAAATAATCGATAATTGCCCCCGATGATGTTCACATACAGTCAGTTATAGACAGAGCAAAGTATAATTTGACATTTTTTCTGTCATAAATATAAAAAAAGAGTTACAGAGTGTTCTCGGCCTGTGCTGTTGAACCTGTCACGTGTCAAAGTGAAGAAAATAAGTGACATATTTTCTGTGAAGTGTAAAGTGAACCCAGAAAGCACCTTTTTTGTTGACGTACATGAGAATTACGGCGCGGGTAAAGCGTGTGCTGAACGCTTTACCAGAAGAATGTTGTCCTTATTGACTTCAAACAGATAATGATACAATCTGGAGAGACACGACTGAGGTCAAACTTGTCTTGATTTTGATCTAATTTTAATCCAGTTTAGTCCTGTTAGTTCCTGAGAGCGTTTTCACTGTCGCACTTGCAAAAAATGACTTTCTACATTAGTTCAAATGTCTTGATTTCAGGATATTTTAAGCGAGGCGAGATACATTTTTTGCTGTGTAATCAGTCACACTTGTCTTGGTCCTGATTTTAATTCAGTTTAGTCCTCTTTTAGGACGCCTTCACACTTTTCACAAACAACATTCAAAAGATAAAAAAGGGTACATCAACTAAAACGCTGAAGCTGTGAAGAAATCCTAACTTGATCGACAGTTCTCATGTTTGGTGGGAGGGCACCTGTGGTAAATATTTAGTTTTACACTTGCGAAGTTTGTGAATAATAAAAGTTTAAAATGACAGGACTAGAATCCCTCTGTGACGTCATCAAAAAGAGACGTGCTGTTGAAAATAAGTGAAAGGTCTGTCTGCAGCCGATGAGCAGCGCCGTGTTTGCTTTAACACTCAACCATCGACCCCTGACCCAAACCCTGAACCTGACCTTTACCCAACTTAACAATCGTTACTGGAAATCCTAACGGCAAAGTCGTCAGGTCCAGAATTCCGCTGCTTTTCTCACCAGGATACTTTGCGTTACCAGCGCGCTAGCTCTCGAGAAGTTACAAGAAAAAAGTGTTAGTGAAAACAGGTCACACAGCAAAAACTGTAAATCTATCCAAGCTTAAAATGGCTTGAATTTAACATTTTGATCTGGATTTGAGTAGATTTGACTCAATGAGATTTAATTGTTGATGTGATGCAGAATATTTCACTGGTTTCAAGGTATTTCTGATGATCCTGCGATAATTTTTAAAATAAGAAAATCCGTGGGGTAAGTAAAATAATCTTAACCCACTGACAGATAATTTGGATTGAAATAAGGAATAATGCATTGAAACAAGTCACAAACGGTTTGAAACAAGTCAAATAATCTAGTTCTTTTAAATAAATCGTCTCCACTGAATTTAACGAGTCAAAACCTCTGAAATTCAGATTAATATCCTGAAATCAAGACATTTTAACTCAGCTAGAACTTCATTATTTGCAGTGTATTAATAAAGGCTAGATAGCTAGGTTGTTTGAAAGCGTTGCATGTTATCATCAGCTACTTACCTCGTAGTTGTGGAAATGTGCAATTGAATTCCCTTTTCTTACTTACTCAAGGGAGAAGGAGAGGGAGAATCCACAAGTCTACGGACATCATTTATTGTCATTTTTGGCAGGTCCCGGAGGCGTCTTGAAAATCCCGACCATAATTGAGATTTTTAAGCCAAACGCTGCATATCAGGTGGGTTACAAACTGGACCGGACATGACTTTGCCGGTGGGAGGAGCAGCTGTCGAGTCAATGCTGGCGAACCTCCACTCCGTACAGCGTCTGCGGCTGGACTCTCTGGGAAAATAAAGACAGTAAACACTCAACGGACACGTTTTTCTGACAGTTTAAACGGTCATTCAACAAAATAAAGGTGTTATCAGGTACTATTATTTGTCAGATCATAACTATTGTGTGATTTATGTGGATTTTGGCCCTTGTTTTCAAAATGGTTGCTATGGTAACGGTTGTGTAATTAACTCTAACTGTGTCACATTTGCTGCTCATGTTCAATCAGGAAGTGACATTTTAAACTTAACGAAAACTGTCAAACTGGGGACAAATGGGCAAAATGTTTAGTAAAATCTCAAATATAATCATGTTCACTACGTTTTAGTGAAATGTGTACCACCACCATCTTTTTCCTTTGTAGTTTAAACGGGGCAGACGAGCTCAATAGAAAATAAGTTTTACACGGACTAAAAAGCAGTTTTCAGGCCACAGGAAATCGGTGCGTTGTGACCTGTTGTTGCTTGTGTACATTTAACATTTCACACAAATCAATCTACTTTATGTAATGTTTTAGCGGCGACACTTTTCTCCCGTTCGCCATTTGCATGAACGAGGTTGTCGTCAAACCGAAAGTACGTTTACTACAGGAGTGGCAAAAAGAGGCAAAAGTGGGCGGGGCGGAATTACACACAAGTTATCAAAGCTGTTTGAGTTTGCAGAGTCTGTAAACTGAGCAAAAATAAATAAAAAATTGCGCAAAGTGAGTGTTGCCTGTAGTGTGTCGCCTTGAATACATTATCATTTGTATGTTGAATGAACTAAATGAGGCTGTGTGTTTTATAGTGTAGTGTTTTATTTTACACACTTTTCACTTCATTGCCTTAACTTTTATGTTTAAGTCCAAGCCTTTGCAGTTATTTCCAGTCAAACTCTCCCTTATTTCCTTTTGCTTTGCGCTTTTAACATAATCAAAGTTTAAAAAAGTAAAGAAAAGACACCTTAGAGTCATGGAATAAATTTCCAGTTGCGAATGGCACAAACTGTTCTTGTTCCTCGGCAAAAACCTTCACACACTGTAACTGATGGAACTGACAAGGAAGGGCATCTGGAGTTCAACACAGAAAAATACTAGAATCCTGGAATACGCTGAAAATACTCTGGTGTTGAAGAATAAGTGTCATGCAGTGAGATCAGTTAAATCGCCTATGACAGGTTGAAATACACATTTAACTAAAATGCAGTTAAGAGAAATATATTCAAATTTCTACTAAAATCTTTACAAATGTAACCCCAGTTTAGAAGTTTTTTTAGGTTTTAAATGTTACTCCCTGGTTGTAAAGTATGACATCACACTAGGAAATCACCATAGCAACCACACTGTACATCGGCCAATACTCATCTAATGTCACAGATTCATTTCATTTGGCAAAGAAAAACACATGTGAACACCTTTATTTTGTTGAATCAAAAGGGTCAAAAAAATAGTTCATTTTGTGTAAATTATGCATAACCTTTGTCTCCCCAGTGTGATGTCATCAGTTTGTTTACTTCCTGTAATTGTCAGCAGATTTTTCAACTCTGCTCCTGGTGCAGGAGCTCCTCTGATTGGTGTAAAACTATAATTTGTATTTACACGTGGTATTAATACACTGAATAAAGTCAAAATTAGAAAATCATAAAACCTGTCATACGTACTTTAAGTGCAGAATAGTTAGCAGTAGTAGAAGTATTCATATTATTAGGCTTATTATCATCATTATCATCCTCATCAGTAGTAGTAGTAGAAGTTGTTGTAGTAGTTGTTGTTGTTGTTGTAGTAGTTGTTGTTGTTGTTGTAGTAGTTGTTGTAGAAGTTGTTATAGTTGTAGTAGTAGTAGAGTAGTAGTAGTAGTAGTAGAGTAGTAGTTGTTGTATAAGTAGTAGTAGAGTAGTAGTTGTTGTATAAGTAGTAGTAGTAGTAGTAGAGTAGTAGTAATAGTAGTAGTTGTAGTTTTAGTAGTTGTTGTAGTAATAGCTGTTGTAGTAGTAGTTGTAGTGGTAGTTTCTGTAGTAATAGTAGTGGTGGTATTAGTAGTGTAGTAGTAGTAGTTGTTGTATAAGTAGTAGTAGTAGTAGAGTAGTAGTAATAGTAGTAGTTGTAGGTTTAGTAGTTGTTGTAGTAATAGCTGTTGTAGTAGTAGTTGCAGTGGTAGTTGCTGTAGTAATAGTAGTGGTGGTATTAGTAGTGTAGTAGTAGTAGTAGTAGTAGTAGTATTAGCAGTTGTTGTAGTAGTTATTTCCTTTTCGCTTTGCGCTTTTCCCTAAAGTTTAATCGTCCGCCGAACGGTAACAACATTTCGTGTCAAAATGAAATCCCTGCCCTGCCTTCAAGGAAACATGTTAACACGACGACTCTGGCTGATTGCAGAAGTTTAAATCCGTACAGAAGTTAATAGCCGCCGTCTTAAGTCTGTGTTGACGGTTCCTCACATTAACCATTGTTTACGCGGCAGAGGGATCGGCCGTAATGAACAGTTTGGGTTGGTGCAGCGCTATCGGCTAATCCCGCCTCAGGCCTTAAGTGTCGCCCGACGGTTTTAGCTCCTTCGAAATATATTTTACCGAATCTGAGTCGTGTGTTGTGCAATTTGTAATCGCGGCTGATGTTATGGGACAAGAACTCAAAGCTCGTACTGTTGTGTTTGATAAGTGTTGGAAAATATCGAAAGGATTTAACTGAAGAAGGTAGTTTTAAAGGGAAATGTGCTGACTTGTTTGTGCAGGAAATTAGCAACGTTCTGGTATGAATATAAGGCGCAACACAAAAGGCTAACTAATGTTTTAAAGGTCCCATATTCTGCTATTTTGCCCTTTACACAGTCTATTCTAAGGGCTTTGTTGATAAAATTTTGCGTTGTGCAATATCCATAACATAACAGTTTCCAAAAAACAAGAAAAGTCAAAAAATCTGTTGAAAATTACAGGAAGTAAACACACTTATGACATCACGCTGGGGAGTCATGCATAATTTACACAAAATAAACTACTTTTTTGACGCTTTAAACATTGATTCAACGCAATAAAGATGATCACATGCATTTCTCTTTGTCAAATGAACAAAATCTGTGACATTAGATGAGTTTTGGCCCAGTGTACAGTGTGGTTGCTATGGTAATTTCCTAGTGTGATGTCATACTTTACAACCAGGAAGTAAAATTAAAAACCTCAAAAAATAGCTAAACTGGGGTAAAATTTGTGAAGATTCTAGCAGAAACTGAATTATATTTATCTTAACTGCATTTTTTTTAAAAGAGTAGTTCAACCTGTCAAAGGCCCTTTAAGTTTGAAAACTAAAATATTTGGCAAAAATTTAATTTATATGCAGATCTAGTTTACTCAAAAACTAAATAGGAAATCTAATATCTCCTTTGTAAAAAGATTTTAAACTACTTTTTGTACAAAATGAACCATAACCAGATTTAAATGAAATCCGGTTATGGTTCATTGTCCAGTGAAATATGTGCAATTTTGATCATTTTTACATAAAATGTCTCTGTCTTTATCTATGTGATGAAAGCATGACATGACGAAAAACTTAAATACATACATTTATTTCTTACATTTATGTGAGTAAAATACAACAGAAAGTTTCAGATTAATATGTTTAAATTTAAGATTTGCCTTTCGCCTGAAGCAAGTATACTGTGGTTGAGTTTTACCAAAAATACATTGAAACTCCTCCACTATAAAGAATTTAACCTCAGAATAAAGTGGCTTCATTTATTTATTTATTATTTATCAACTGACTTTCCCCAAAACTAAAATTGCCGTCAAATTGAAGCTATTTCTTAACACTCCAGAGAATAAACAAATGGCAAACAAATGAAGCTGAGTACTTTTTTGTGAACTCTAACAAGCTGTTCACGAAGGAAAATTTCAATTCAAATTCCCGCTGTATGTTTTGCAGGAGTGAGGCTGCTGTTCATGGACAAACAGTATATCAAGCATTAATTTTGCCAAGACAATTCACATTTCAAACTTGAAGGAAATTTTACTGAAAGATTATAAACGTCTGGACACGTCTTGCAATTGAGTAAAAAGTCTAAGTGTAATGCATGTAAAAAGTCCAATAAAGTTTCCTGATCTTGATTCTTCTCGGAATGATCGTGTCCTCAATAAATATGATTGTTTTAGTTTTACAATGCTGTTTTTTTAAAGGATTTTTTGGCTTTATTGGACAGGACAGTGATAAATGGGGATGGGAGTGGGGAAAGACATGCAGTAAATGGTCAGAGCTGGATTCAAACCAACCACTCGACGACCAAGTGGCACAGAAACGGCAACATAATTAAAGTTTAAAAAAGAAAAGAAAAGAAAAAACACAGCCGCGTCATGGAATAAATTTCCAGTTGCAAATGGCACAAACTGTTCTTGTTCCTCGGCAAAAACCTTCACACAATGTAACTGATGGAACTGACAAGGAAGGGCATCTGGACACATAAAACACAGAAAAATACTAGAATCCTGGAATACGCTGAAGAATAAGTGTCATGCAGTGAGATCATTTAAGTGCAGAATAGTTAGCAGTAGTAGTAGTAGTAGTAGTTGTTGTAGTAGTATTTGTAGTTGTAGTAGTAGTAGTAGATGTAGTTGTAGTACTAGATGTAGTTGTAGTAGTAGTAGTAGATGTAGTAGTAGTTGTAGTAGTAGAAGATGTAGTTGTAGTAGTAGTAGTAGTAGTAGTAGTAGTAGTAGTTGTTGTTGTAGTTGTAGTAGTATTTGTAGTTGTAGTAGTGGTAGTAGATGTAGTTGTAGTAGTTGTTGTTGTTGTAGTTGTAGTAGTAGTATCAGAAGTAGTTGTAGCAGTAGTATTTGTAGTTGTTGTTGTTATAGAAGTAGTAGTAGTAATAGCTGTAGTGGTATTTGTAGTTGTAGTTGTAGTAGTAGTTGTTGTAGAAGTAGTAGTAGTAATAGCTGTAGTGGTATTTGTTGTTGTTGCTGTAGTAGTAATAGTTGTAGAAGTTGTAGTAGTTGTTGTAGTAGTATTATTAGTAGTTGTTGTTGTAGTTGTGGTAGTAGTATTAGAAGTAGTTGTAGTAGTAGTAGTAGTAGTAGTAGCATTAGTAGAAGTAGTTGTAGTAGTAGTAAAAGCTATCGTAGTATTTGTTGTTGCAGTCGTTGTAGTAGTAATTGTAGAAGTTGTAGTAGTCTTTGGAGTGTTTGAAGTGGAGTAAATATTACAAGAAACAAATATTATTTTATAGCAAAAAGTTGTGTAATGAGACAAATGAATTGCATATGGATCACTTTTACCAAACAGCACTCTAAATAGTTTGTTTTCTGGACGCCCTCTTTTACATGTGACGTTTAAGGAGAGCAGAGACATGACATAATTATCAGGAAATAAAAGTTTTACTTAATTATGTCAGTCAGCATCATCATTCATTTGTGTGTGAAGAAGCTTTTGATTTGGCGTAAGTCGAGGGTGAGCAAACCAAGCAACGAGCATGAATGTCTCTGTGCCACCACCAGGAATCTTACATAAATTCAACATCTGTTTTTCTTCTAATAAGACATATGATGTGGGGTGCACGGTGGCAGAGCGGCTAGAGCTTCTGCCTCTCAATAAGGAGATCGTGGGTTCGAATCCCAGACCACCCCAACATCGTGGTTTCGAATTCTGAACCACCCTAACATCACATGATCTCTCTGGGTGGAGTCTGCATGTCCTCCCCGTGTTACCGTGGGTTCTCTCCGGGTTCTCCGGCTTCCTCCCACCGTCCAAAGACATGACTGTGTAGGTTAATTGACAACTCTAAATTGTCCATAGTGAATGAATGTGAGAGTGAATGGTTGTCTGTCCTTGTCTCTGTCTCTCTGTGTCAGCCCTGCGACGAGTTGGCCACTGTCCAGGGTGTACCCCGCCTAAGGCCCAAAGTCACTGGGATAGGCTCCAGTCACCCGCGACCCCTAACGGGAATAAGCGGTAGAAAATGAATGAATGAAGACATATGATGCAAAAAGCTCTCAGAAGACAGACTGAATTTCCCAAATATGTAATTAAATGAATAGAGATTAAAACCAAGAAAGGTTTACTGTTCTGTTTAATTTAATAATTCAAAGACAAGATGGATTCTCCTTCAACAACATGCATCTCTCTCTGTTTTGACTCTTGTCCACAAACCCATCCTGCGTCCCGATGATGTCACTCTTTCGGACGAGCCATAAATCGTGGCGTTGCCGTGGTGACAGCGGGTTGCACTTTGCTGCCACTTCTGAGCGTTTGCCATGACCTCAGCGGAGCCAGAGGTGTCGGGACGTAAAACTAAATCACCCACAGCTTCAGATGATCAACATGCAACCCTTCTCTCTTCTGTCACCGCAGCGGATAATAAAGAAGGTAAATAAACTGAGCTACTGCTACTGCTAATGCTACTGCTAATGCTACTGCTAATGCTACTGCTAATGCTACTGCAGCGAGACAAGCACAAAGGAGTGAGGCAACTGTCTACTTTATTCTACTTTATTCCTTCCATCCTGTACATTTTGGTATTTATATCACTCAGTAGGTCTATAAATCTATTTGACGCCTCGTTTTTGCATGTTTTTATTTTACCATTGTGAGAAATGGTTAGCTTAGGCCCTTGATTTTCAACCAGTGCGCCGGGGAACACTAGTGTGCCTTGAGGTTTTGCCAGGTGTGCAGATTTAATGAACTAATATACCTTTTTGGAGTGTCCTGAGCGACATTTGCACCAAAAAAGAACGCAAAACCATCACTATTACCAAATTTAAAGAACTAGACAGTGCCACAGACATTATTTGCCCGATTATATACATTATTTTTGACTAAATGGCCTGAATTGGTGATGTTTTAGTGGTAGGTGGCGTGCCGCGGTAGCTTTTAAACCCAAAACGTGTGCCACAACTCAAAAAAGGTTGAAAAACACTGGCTTAGGCAACTGCTGCTGTGCTCAGAGCCCACACTTGATTGTACAATTGTGCATAACATTCGACGCGACCTAATGGCTTCTCCTCCTACTGGCAAAGTCATTTCCGGTCCAGTTTGTAGCCCGGCTGACGCGCTATGTTTGGCTTCAAATGGCGGGCTTTTCAGATTCCTCTGGGACCTGCTAAAAATTACAATAAATGATGTTCATAGACTGGTGGAGTCCCTTTCTCCTTCTCCCTTGAGTAAGTGAGAAAAAGGATTGTACATTTACGGCTACATCCACAACTACGCGGGTAAGTAGGCTATGCTAATGAGCAGTGAGCATTGCTGATGTGGTAACATGCAACACTTTTAAACAACCTTGCTGTCTAGCCTTCAATGATAAGCCGCTTTCACGAACATAACTAACACTTACTTTATTCTTGTAACTTCTCGAGAGCTAGTTCTGGTAACGAAAGTATCCTGGTGAGAAAAGCAGCGGAATTCTGGACCGGAAATGACTTTGCCGGCAGGAGGAGCAGCTGTCGAACGTTATGCACGGAGTTAATAATTATTCATTGTTTTGTGGTGCTTCACGTCGCCAAAGCAGGCCCAAGTTTGCATCAAAGCACTAAAGCGTATCCCAATTTTCGTTTGATTTAAAATGACATAAAGCTTTCTTGAGTTTGATATTATGTAATAAAATTAGACTAAATTAAACAAAATAAGTTAAAGGTTTAGTGTGTCTTTTTAACATGAATGAAAAACTTTAAAGTACAAGAACAAGTAGCTGTACGGCGTCTATAAGCGTTATGGATGTCACACAGCTAGACATGACATCAGGCCCTGGCTCCATGTGGAAAAGTTATCACAGTTGTACCTGTTAGCGGAGGCTAGCTAGCGCAACATGCTAGTGGTGTTTTTGCGTTTGTAAAAGTTACCAAATGAAAGAGAAATGAGGAGATAAGGTCCTGTTCTCGACGGAGCTCATCTGCTTTCATCTACTTTGCGGTGCGTTTGTGTTTACATCTTTGACAGAGATCGATCGTAGACGCAGTTTAGTCTTTGTCGCCGTCTGTGAGATCAACGAGATTCAACGGTTCAAGATTCACAGTCGCAAAATCGTGCAGTGGACACCTGGCTTAACAATTTAAAACTTTTAATGAATTGAGGAAGGAACTTACTTGCCTGGAAAATCTACAATTGAAGATCAATATCTGTCTGGTCACTCCGCAATCTCCGCAAGTTCAGATGGGCGTGATTTCAGGGAGATCAGCCAATCAGGGACACGCATGATCCGTCCATATCAAAACAAACATGGCTGCTCACGAAGAAAAAAGAAAGGCAAAAAATATCACAGGGACAGAAAAACATTGCACCTTTCTGCAGAATCAAAGAGTGAAGCGCAAAACTCTAATTTGAGGTGAGAGAAGTTTGATATTTTGCTAAAACATAGATGACCAATGAACTCTTTCGTTTCACACGCGTCACAGAAATAAACACATCTGATTGGACGGTACATTTTGGAATTGACTCGATGCTTGTTGAGTGCGGAGCGACCAGACTCACTCTTCGTAAAGAATTGGAGAAGTGTGTATTCTGGATCCCAGGCAAGGAACTTACCAGATTGTTTAATGAAGGTCTGGTTTGAGTAACAAAGAAAAATCACAAAATGACTCAAAATTGCAATTTGAAAGGTCGTAATTATAGATAAGATAAGATAAGATAAGATAAGATAAGATAAGATAAGATAAGATAAGATAAGAGATCCTTTATTTGTCCCACAATGGGGAAATTTTAATGTTGCAACACACAGTTTAGAACAGGAATGAACGAAATAGGCGCATGCAATAAAAATAGGATAAATAATTACTAAACATTCATTCATTTTCATTTTCTACCGCTTATTCCCGTTAGGGGTCGCGGGTGACTGGAGCCTATCCCAGTGACTTTGGGCCTTAGGCGGGGTATACCCTGGACAGTGGCCAACTCGTCGCAGGGCTAACACAGAGACACAGACAAGGACAGACAACCATTCACTCTCACATTCATTCACTAGGGACAATTTAGAGTTGTCAGTTGACCTACACAGTCATGTCTTTGGATTACTAAACATGGAAATAAAAATACAATATAAAGTGCAAAGTATAAAGTGTAAAGTGCACACTCTTTATTAGCATTTCAATTAGCATTTCTCAATAAAGTATTTAGTCCATTTGATGTAAATTGCATCTCATTATCGTTGTATTATTAATAAAATGGGCAAACTCGCAAATGTCAGTCTCTCTCCAAATGTTGAGACTCATTCGCTTTGAACTGAATTCCCAAACCTACTTTCAGTCTAATATTAAAACAAAATGCTGCCATAGATTATTCAAAGTGCTCAGTCCTCGCTCTGGACCAAACCGAGCTGAACCTCAAGCACAGGCTGAGGTCAGAGTGCTGAGGCAGAGCATGACGTGACGGCGCTGACGTGGAACTCTCTATTAAAAGATAAGAGTTAATCCATTTGGCAACAACACGCTCTGCTCTGCAGGAGGCGAAGACAGAGCAGCAGAGGACACTTTAGGAACATATTTAAAGACAAGCGCAGCGGGTGACAAGTGATATTTAACAGTGATAAACGACAATTCACAAGCTCAAGATCTGGAGATGCATCGTGACTGTTATAATTAGTTGTTGCGTTCATTATGGGCAGATCAAAACCAAAAGTACAAATAGTTCTGCCGAGACCTAGTTAGCTTACCTGCCCCAAAGCCCTAAACTTAATCAAATGATCTGTTCCTAAACCTAATCCTAACCCTAACCGTGAAAAAATATATTAAAAACAATAAAGTTTTGCTAGCATAGCCACCAATGCAAAGCGATGGACTTCAGCATAAGTGGGTTGGGGGGAAAAATGAAGCTAAAAAGTATTGAAAAAAGTAAAAATGCTCTTTTTTTTTCTTTTTTTTAATATAAGTTTTAAAATATTGTGTTTTTTTTCTCCAGATATTTAATGTTTATATTAATTCGAGCTGGGGTGAAGAGAAAATAGCCATGGTAAAATTCTTTATAGAAATGGAATTTGAATGTATTTTAGTTGAAAACAAATAGGTATCGGTACAGGATGTGCTTTACATAAAAGGAAACATTAGGAGGAGACACTATAAACTTATATAATCAATCTGAAATGGGTTTCAAAAGGAAAAGTACAGACAAAGTTTTTTGAGTCATGTGGACAGCTAATTCGAACACTTTCTAATTTCCAAGCAAAACTTTTCTCGGTAATAAAGTGGTCAGTAAATAGAGTTCATTTGCAAAAACAGATAAGTGCCAGGAAAGTTTTAAAAAGCAAAATCAATTTTGACGCAATAAAAGTATTATTATTAACAAATTCCATCTATATTATGGTTGATCTGGTTCTTCTTACTTCCCTATCCACAATATTTGACATTTCACTTTTAGTCTGCTGCTCCTCATCTGCCAGGAACTCTCTCTGCACTAGATGAACTGTTCCTCATCTGCCAGGAACTCTCTCTACACTAGATGAACTGCTCCTCATCTGCCTGGAGGAACTCTCTCTACACTAGATGAACTATTCCTACCTACTATTCCTACCTGGAGGAACTCTCTGCACTAGATGAACTGTTCCTCATCTGCCTAGAGGAACTCTCTCTACACTAGATGAACTGTTCCTCATCTACCTGGAGGAACTCTCTCTACACTAGATGAACTGTTCCTCATCTGCCTGGAGGAACTCTCTCTACACTAGATGAACTATTCCTACCTACTATTCCTACCTGGAGGAACTCTCTCTGCACTAGATGAACTGTTCCTCATCTGCCTGGAGGAACTCTCTCTACACTAGATGAACTGTTCCTCATCTGCCTGGAGGAACTCTCTCTGCACTAGATGAACTGTTCCTCATCTGCCTGGAGGAACTCTCTCTACACTATATGAACTGTTCCTCATCTGCCTGGAGGAACTCTCTCTACACTAGATGAACTGCTCCTCATCTGCCTGGAGGAACTCTCTCTACACTAGATGAACTGCTCCTCATCTGCCTGGAGGAACTCTCTCTACACTAGATGAACTATTCCTACCTACTATTCCTACCTGGAGGAACTCTCTCTGCACTAGATGAACTGTTCCTCATCTGCCTAGAGGAACTCTCTCTACACTAGATGAACTGTTCCTCATCTACCTGGAGGAACTCTCTCTACACTAGATGAACTATTCCTCATCTACCTGGAGGAACTCTCTCTACACTATATGAACTGTTCCTCATCTGCCTGGAGGAACTCTCTCTACACTAGATGAACTGCTCCTCATCTGCCTGGAGGAACTCTCTCTACACTAGATGAACTGCTCCTCATCTGCCTGGAGGAACTCTCTCTACACTAGATGAACTATTCCTACCTACTATTCCTACCTGGAGGAACTCTCTCTGCACTAGATGAACTGTTCCTCATCTGCCTAGAAGAACTCTCTCTACACTAGATGAACTGTTCCTCATCTACCTGGAGGAACTCTCTCTACACTAGATGAACTGTTCCTCATCTGCCTGGAGGAACTCTCTCTACACTAGATGAACTATTCCTACCTACTATTCCTACCTGGAGGAACTCTCTCTGCACTAGATGAACTGTTCCTCATCTGCCTAGAGGAACTCTCTCTACACTAGATGAACTGTTCCTCATCTGCCTAGAGGAACTCTCTCTACACTAGATGAACTGTTCCTCATCTACCTGGAGGAACTCTCTCTACACTAGATGAACTGTTCCTCATCTACCTGGAGGAACTCTCTCTACACTAGATGAACTGTTCCTCATCTGCCTGGAGGAACTCTCTCTGCACTAGATGAACTGTTCCTCATCTGCCTAGAGGAACTCTCTCTACACTAGATGAACTGTTCCTCATCTACCTGGAGGAACTCTCTCTACACTAGATGAACTGTTCCTCATCTACCTGGAGGAACTCTCTCTACACTAGATGAACTGTTCCTCATCTGCCTGGAGGAACTCTCTCTTCACTAAATGAACTATTCCTCATCTGCCTGGAGGAACTCTCTCTGCACTAGATGAACTATTCCTCATCTACCTGGAGGAACTCTCTCTACACTAGATGAACTGTTCCTCATCTGCCTGGAGGAACTCTCTCTACACTAGATGAACTGCTCCTCATCTGCCTGGAGGAACTCTCTCTACACTAGATGAACTGCTCCTCATCTGCCTGGAGGAACTCTCTCTACACTAGATGAACTATTCCTAACTACTATTCCTACCTGGAGGAACTCTCTCTGCACTAGATGAACTGTTCCTCATCTGCCTAGAGGAACTCTCTATACACTAGATGAACTGTTCCTCATCTACCTGGAGGAACTCTCTCTACACTAGATGAACTGTTCCTCATCTGCCTGGAGGAACTCTCTCTACACTAGATGAACTATTCCTACCTACTATTCCTACCTGGAGGAACTCTCTCTGCACTAGATGAACTATTCCTCATCTACCTGGAGGAACTCTCTCTACACTAGATGAACTGTTCCTCATCTGCCTGGAGGAACTCTCTCTACACTAGATGAACTGCTCCTCATCTGCCTGGAGGAACTCTCTCTACACTAGATGAACTGCTCCTCATCTGCCTGGAGGAACTCTCTTTACACTAGATGAACTATTCCTCGTCTGCCTGGAGGAACTCTCTCAACACAACAAAAAGAGAAAAAAAATCGTGAGACAAATTTTAAACACAAAAATATCTGTAGTGGAAAATAAACCCTTCACTTGCAGATAGTTTCAGCAGTAAAAGTAGTAGCCGTAGTAGTGAGTAGTACACACAGTAGTACAGTCTAGGTCTACAGCTGGTACATAATAGTTCTTGAAACCCAAAAGAAACATTTCTCACATTTAAGTACATGTTTCTCCAGTTTTCTCACAAAACTCTGCCCGTCTCTCCTCGCGTTTTGCCATCTGCCGCACGAGGCCCTGTACGTCGCCTCATTCTTTCCTGTAATTTTCTGGTCAGAGTGAAATGAACCCAGACCAGAGCGGTTCAGATGTGATTAACATGCACCAGTGTCATCCCTGTGGAAATGCTCAGACAGAAACTTCATGGGTGAAAGGTTTTGAATGAGAGGAAAGGAGATATGAGCGGAGAAGTATATCATCCTCACGTACCAACGACGGAGAAACGGGGTTGATGTACTGAATGAAAGGTCAAAGTTTAAAGGTGTTGTTTTAGGTGCTCTGTGTAACTCTTCTGCTCTCATGAAGTCATTATTGCTTCGACAGAAATATTTGTAAGGCATTAGACTTAAATATCTTACTTTTTCCATTTGAGGGTTTTTGTCGTTCCCCATTTTTAATCGTTAACCAAATTTGCGTCAATCATACAGGAAGCTTGGTGGCCTGTCTATATTTTCACAATTTAAAAAGCCAGAAATGCGTAAAAATATTGAAGCCCTAACCCCATGTAAAAGTGCAACCCTTGCGGTATTCACCTTATTCCTGAAGTTGCCGTACGCGCCGCCGTCTTGTTTCCGTTGTAGTTCACATGGAGCAGACGAGCTCAACAGAAAATAAGTTCTACATGGACTAAAAAGCCGTTTTCAGACTGACCAGGAAATCTGTGCGTTGTTGACTTGTTGTTGCTCGTGTTCATTAAAGGTCCCATATTCTGCTCTTTTCCCCTTTACACAGTCTATTCTAAGGGCTTTGTTGATAAATGTTTGCGTTGTGTGATATCCATAACATAACAGTTTCCAAAAAACACCCATTTCATGGACTGGCCCCCCTCCTTGCAAAAGCAAACGGCTCACTCTAAGATCTGACCCCCCCGAACAGAGAGCAGGCTGCCTCCCCCGCCCAACCCGCGCGGCTCCCCCGCCCAACTCGTGCCGAAGCCTAGAGCGGAGATGGTGCACATGCGCCGTGTCCTCCGGTAAACAGCGATACACAAACACTGAATAAACATTTTATCCGTCCTGACGGTGCGTCGTGCTGAGTCCTACGTCCTGGATCTGACCTGGAGTTTGACGTGCTCCAGGGCCTCGACGACGGACGTTGCCGTTTGGTAAATAACAAGCTAACTCTTCGATCTGTCGTATCCATCGTGTAATTACTGTGTAGCATTAGCATTAGCTGTTTTTATTCTGCGGCTGCGCGCTTCCCAGAGGCGTGGCTTAAACACCGCGTCATCCATGGGATGAGCCCCCGTCTGCTGCTCAGCCGAGGGGGACAAAAAAGACAGTTCTCTAGCGAAAGCATGAGGGAATCAATCAAAAAACCACTTTGGGCACAACATACGAGGCCCAAATAGCACTGTAGGAAGGTTAAAACCTCTGAAAAATCGATTTTGCATGTTATGGGACCTTTAAACATTTTACACAAATCAATCTACTTTATGTAACATTTTAGCGGCAAGACTTTTCCCTCGTTCGTCATTAGCTTTAACGGAGTTCTCGTCAAACGAAAGTGCGTTTACAACAAAAGTGCAAAAAACTGCAAAAGTGGGCGGGGCAGAATAAGGTCAATGATAAGAGCTAGAAAGGATGTCACCAACGTAACCCATAGTGACCAATGTCCAGCTCCGGCAGCCATCTTGTGTTGTCAAATTCTACTAAAGAACTCACACAAGCTGAGAGATGATTAAAGTGCCTATGACAGGTTGGACTACTCATGTAACTAAAATACAGTTAAGATAAATCTATTTAAAGTTTGGCAAAAAATAATTACAAATTTTATCATTTTTAGCCATGTTTTTAGTTTTGTAATATCACTTCCTGGTTGTAAATGATGACATCACACTGGGAGATGACTTTGAACACTGAGCTAAAACTCGTCTTAATGTCACAGATTTTTTTGTCCGACAAATCAAAATACATGTGAACACCTTTATTTTGTTGAATTAATGTTTTAAGGGTAAAATAAGTTGTTCATTTTGGGTAAATTATGCAAAACCTTTGGATAGAATGGGTCTCCCTAGTGTGATGTCATCAGTTTTTTTACTTCCTGTAATTTTAAACAGATTTTTCAACTTTTCTCTACAAACTATGACTTGATTGGTGTAAAACTATATATTTTTTGTACAATACATATTAGTACACCAAATAACATCAAAATTAGAAAATTGTTAAAACCTGTCATACGCACTTTAAGTGTCACGTCACACCTCACTTCCGGGGTCTGAGCTACTGCGCGGTTTCACAGCTGATTTTGTTTTGTTTTTGACACTGTGCCACAGTCTGGCTTCAGTTTTGCTCAAATATGTCAGCCATCAATGCAAACAGGACAGAGACACGTTTCCTTCATTGATTTCCATGAGATAAGAATAAAAAAATAAGTGGCTTGAATTGATAAGGCGAGTTTATGTTTAGTTAGTCTTTGGTAAAGTTAAAAACTCTTTATACTCTTGGAACAAAGGCCTGGCTGGAGAAGAGTTGTTGATATGGTATTGTTCAAGTAATTAAATAAAGAAAAGAAATTAGGCGGACGACAAACTAAGTCATAATTACAAAAATGTGAGAACCTGTCTCATAGACTTTAATGTGACATCTTGGTAATTGCACTAACTGAGAAGAGCAGTGCGTTCAAAGGGCAGGGAAAGTTAGATTTTGTGAAATTAGCAGTTTGTTTTTCTTGTAGCCATGGAGCCCGTGCAAGGAGTTAGCCATGAACCACTGAAACGCTACAGACGTTTTACATCAAATGCAGCAGAAGACGTTCAAGAGGAAATGCTTGTCTCATCACTGACTGTAACAACAGAGTGAGAGCAAGGCAGGGGGGTTTCATGTTGTGTCTCTGGGGTTCACCTGCTCCATCTGAACATAACTGTGATGCTGGACACTGAAGAGTCATTTCCTGAGGGCTGTTACTCTCCTCAAACTGCCCTTACACACGATCTACCGACTCTATCTGACGAATCCTCCCGCTAAAGCTGCACGGAGACCTTTGACTGAGACACA
Source organism: Rhinogobius similis (assembly GCA_019453435.1). NCBI lineage: Eukaryota > Metazoa > Chordata > Actinopteri > Gobiiformes > Gobiidae > Rhinogobius > Rhinogobius similis. The sequence continues at coordinate 11,565,787 of CM033631.1, forward strand.
AAGGCAACTGAGAAGAGCAGTGAAAATGTATGTATGTATCATGCATGTATGTATGCAGCTGAATCTGAATTTAGTTGATAAGAGTTAATAAAATGTCTAACTATTTCAGAAAAAGCAAAATAGCAATGTCTTCATCAAATCGAGCAGCATCCATGTTGCATAGTTCTCCTTGTGTTACTTTAAAGAAGTTGTTGAAACGGTTTTAGTTTAAATTCTCGCCTCAAACTCAAGTTGATTCTCTTCATTTTCATTTGTATAACATTTTCGACCTGCATCTTCAACTTCTGTAGCGCACTTATATGACACATATTTTACTGGAATTATGAGCAATGCTTTTCAAATCACCGCAAATTATCTGGTGACAGGTTTGCCTGCTGCGTGGTTTTCTGCAAATGCAAAGTTCGAAGTTTTCACAAGAAGAGATGAAAGCTGAAGTTAAAGGTACGTTACGCAGATGCGACACCACATCCTGCTGCTCTCACACGCTCGCAGAGACAAATCAAAACCGAATTAGAAGCGCGCTCGCGTCTAAAAGCGGCGTTTGCATGAGAAGACGAGGCTGTGGTGAAGACGGCTGATTTCCTGTCAATGCAAAATGTGTAATAAGTGTCTCATTAATAAGAAAATGCACGAAGGTGGGAAGCCAAATCTGTACTGAAGTAAAAGTAAAACAACGTTACGCAGGTAGAAGTACAAAGGAGTCCCCCAAATAATGAGTGAAAAACAATTTAGAGAAAACATTACCTGAGTACCGAGTAAAAGTTTAGACATTCATTGTATTTAAAATCAAATTTATGAGACAGACAAAACATTAAATAATGCACATTTTCAGGCATTTTCAGAGGAATAGACACAAAAATGACTAAACTAAATCATATCTGCAAGGTGCTCGAATCATTTAATGTTTTATAGTGTTTTTAGACTTCCTCAAAATAGAAGGAAGGAAGAGTTACAAAAACCCTTGCCCTTACTGTTACTTCAAAATAAATATGACTCAAGTACATAAAGTACGGTCTCAGAAAACTACTCTGAAGGAAGCAATGTTACTCAAGTAAATGTAATCTGCTTAAAAGTCCATCATTTTATAACATTTGTGTATTTTTTCAAGAATGTATTTGTAGCATGGACGTCTTAAAGTACGTATGACGGGTTTTTATAATTTTCTAATTTTGACTTTATTCAGTGTATTAATTCCTCGTGTAAATATAAATTATAGTTTTACACCAATCAAGTTGCTATTTGTGGAGAAAAGTTGAAAAATCTGTTGAAAATTACAGGAAGTAAACAAACTGATGACATCACGGTGGGGAGACAAAGGTTATGCATAAATTATACAAAATAAACTACTTTTTTGACCCTTTAAACATTGATTCAACAAAATAAAGGTGTTCGCATGTGTTTCTCTTTGTCAAATGAACAAAATCTGTGACGTTAGCTGAGTTTTGGCCGGTGTACAGTGTGGTTGCTATGGTAATTTCCTAGTTTGATGTCATACTTTACAACCAGGAAGTAAAATTTAAAACTCACAAAACTGCTAAACTGGGGTCAAATTTGTAAAGAATTTAGTAGAAATTCGAATATATTTATCTTAACTGCATTTTAGTTCAATGTGTATTTCAACCTGTCAGAGGCCCTTTAACACAAGAACCAAACTACTACAACTACTACTATTACTACATATTAACTTTTCAAATGGCTTTCTCATTGTTCTTCCTGTCCAAAAGCGCTTGGGATAAAACAACAAAAACCAGAAGAGTCCGGCTCTAGCCCAGTGTTTCTCAAACTTTTTCAGACCAAGGACCACTTTGCTGTTGAAAACAAAACTGCTGACCACCTATCCAGTTAACACGCCTCCACCTAATCGGAAGAACTGGATTGGAAAAAAAGGTTAGCTTAGCCAAATGCTGCTGTGCCCTGAGCCCATTCAACAATGAGCTGCAGAACTTAGACAAATGAGTGAAATGAGGTTAATATTTTACAGAATAGTTAAGCAGTTTTCCTTCACATTCTGGTTATTCAAGGTAGTCCTCCTGCAGCTCTTTCCAACTCCAACAGTTTACAATTTAAATACAGTAAATAAATCACAGTAATGGGATATTAATATTCAGCAGAGGAAAGAAATGCTTCCTTTTTTGCCCGAAGCAGTTTCGACAAACCACACTTTCAGGCGGTAATTACTCTGAGCCGAGTCATTAACAGCAACTGGAACAACAGCAATTTGTTTAACACCAACAAAAGACGCTGACAGTCCTTTTGACGCACGACCACTGGTGCCACACTGCGTCAGATCCACTCCATTCAAACATCTCAATGAAGCAGGGCCTGTGGGACATAAAGCAGCGGCTCTAAAATAAAAGTGCCAGCCTCGAACTTACAATGGATTGAGTTCAAGTTTAGCTGTGGTCTTGTCTCAGCAATGACCGTCACATGACCCGAGATAGTCCTTGTTTGGTACTTGTTTGGCGCAGACAGGGACATCTCGGCTTTGTCAGTGGCCCATCAAACGACAACTGTTTAAATAAATGGACACAACACTGGAACAGGGGCGTAGACACAAATTCTGGGCCACAGGAGCAAACCTTCTCAGTGGGCCCCAATTGAGCTCGGGATCGTGACGAATTAAGTTGAATATTAAACTTAGCGTTAAAGTGCGTATGACAGTTTTTTATGATTTTCTAATTGTGACTTTATTCAGTGTATTAATACTTGTTGTAAATATAAATGATAGTTTTATACCAATCAGGTCGCTGTTTGTGGAGAAAAGTTGAAAAATATGTTGAAAATTACAGGAAGTAAACAAACTGATGACATCACACCGGGGAGACAAACTTTATACATGATTTACACAAAATAAACTACTTTTTTGACCATTTAAACATGAATTCAACTAAATAAATAAGTTCAAATATAGTTTTATTTGTCAGGTAAAAGAACTGATGACATTAGATGAGTTTTAGCCCAGTTTACAGTGTGGTTGCTATGGTAATTTCCTAGTGTGATGTCATTATTTACAATCAGGAAGTGAAATTAAAACTTATAAAACTGCTAAACCGGGATAACATTTGTAAAGAATTTTAGCAAAACTTGAAATATATTTATCTTAACTGCGTTTTACGTAAATGTGTGGTCCAACCTGTCATGGGCCCTTTAATTCAAAAGCGTTCTAATGCTACATATTGATAAATGTGTTTATTATCAGGTTCTTCCATGGATTTTTTGTTCACTTGTTTACATTGTTTTGGCTAATGTTTCTCTGACTAAGTAACACACCAGCTGCCAACATGGCGATTTTCATGGTAACGGCTGTTTTTTCATGTTCTATCCCGAGCTGGGTATTAATTGACACTGGGTTTGTCTTTGTTAAATGTTGTCCTGTTTTTATGTGACTGAGCAAAACTGTAATTTTTAAATGTATTTATTACACTGAAACGGTAGATGTCTGTTGAATTGTACCATTGCAAGTTGGTTGTGGACATTGGATAGAAAACAAAAAAATATAGAAAATATAATTGAATAGCCCTGCACTATGGTTTCTACATAATTTATTCATTTATAAACATCCTGTGTAGCTACTGCCTTTTACTTTGAATACTTATTGTTATTATGTATAGTACTGTTTCCAGGCCAGTTTCACAAACACCTCGAAACATATTATTACAGTAAGAAAGTACTCTAACTACAAATTATAATCACTAGTTTTATTTGTTAACCGCTTGGCTAAAATGTGAGCTGTGATTGTCCTCTTTTTGAAATGTGACCCTCAGATCTGATGCATCATTGTGTTCAGTCTCTCAAGGCACTTACTCATCCACAGTGCAGTTTATTGTACCAAAAATGGATGAAAGCATTGAAAAATAGAACTGAGAAAAAAACCATCACATGCTTTTAAGGGCCCTCCACTGGCCTGGGCCCCGGGGAAACCTTAACCCCCCCCCAGCACCCCTGCATTGGAGGGAAGTAAAGACAAGAAAGAATGTACTGGGCAGAAAAAGTGACTCGGAATCTGTAGGCCGCATTCATCAGCTTTACATTTTTTACAGTTAGAAAAAGGTTAATTTAAAGGGGGCAGATTCTATCCACCAAACTAAGTCATAAACAGAAAAACGCGAGAATCTTAATATGACTTTAAAATTCTGCACAATGATTTAACAACAGCAGTTTAGAACGTTTCAGAAACAGATTTTAAGGTCTTGTGGTTTCTAGTCACAAAGCGGACTAGCCCTGATTAAAGTCCGTATGACAGGCTCTCATGTTTGTCCAATTATGACTCAGTTTGGTGGAAGGGCATCTGTGGTAAATGTTTAGCGTAATTTTACATCAGATGAAAATGCCATTTGTGAGGAAATTTAGAAACACAAAAGTTTAAAATTACAGTAATGAGGTCTAAAATGCTATCCCTCTGTGATGTCATCAAAAAGCGACAAACCATTTGAAATACAGAAACAACTTAACACATTGACACATTTTTCTAACAGTTTAAATGATTATTCAACAAAATAAAGTCATTATCAGGTATTATTTATTGTCAGTTCCTAACTATTGTGTAATTCTTGTGGATTTTGGCCTTTGTTGTCAAAATGGTTGCTAGGTAACAGTCTCTAACGATGTCATATTTGCTGCTCGTGTTCAACCAGGAAGTGACATTATAAACTTTACGAAAACTGTCAAACTGGGGATCAATGAGCAAAATGTTTAGTAAAACCTTGAATATAATCATGTTCATTATGTTTTAGTGAAATGTGTCGTCTAACCTGTCACATGGACTTTAAGCATTCCAACTTTCAACATATTTATTTTACACTTTTATGGAGAGTCTCTGAGAAAAATGAATGGGAAATTGCCGTCGATACAGACCGTGACACTGGGGAGAATCCACAGTGTCTCTGATGGTGCAGCCTGTCTTTGGCCTGGAGTCTTATGGGACTAAAACAGCTGACACGGTCCTTTCTAAGTCTGTCTGTGGTTCTCTCAGCCTCGACACATCTGCTCTGCTCCACGCCCAGAATGTCATCGCCATAATGCTGTCATGTCTAAAGAAGGGCACATTTGTCCAATCAGAAACCGGCTACGAGGGACTTCACACAGGCTAAATGTACCAGAACGTCTCAGTGAAACCACAACACAAGTATTTAGGACGAGTGCCGTTAGTGCAAAGTCATTTCTGCAGCAGCTAAACATAACTTCCTGATTGAAAGTCGTTTGCAGCTATGATCTTGTCCACTGAGAATTTACAGACGACCGACCACAAATATACACTCTACTTTCTGGTGCCACTTCATAATAACTATACCTTAATTAGCCTTAACAAAGCATGAACAAAGGCTGAATTTATAATGAAGATATAGTTTCCAGCTTAGTAAAGCAAGACTTAGGGGATCAACAAAGTAGCTACTAAGCCTGAGTCCTTCTTGAAAAAATGTTAGTTTGTTAAGTCTTTGTTCATGCTTTAAAATGTTGTATTATAAAGAGTATTAATGTTGAACAGTGCGTAATTGACTTGTTTTCGTGAAGATGTTATTTCTTACACCTCAATGTTATATAATAATATTTAACCGTAATTTCATGAATGTAAAAGTGTTCAAAAGAAAACTGAAAAACATGTATTCTTTAGCGTAGTAGAGTCTCCACAGATCTGACCTATAATTATAAAGCCTCACACTTGTAATGTACTTTACAGAGTCTCTAAAGCGCTTCACTGTTGTCATTATTCATTTACTCAGACAGAAGCAAGGTCGCCAAGCACACACACATACACACACACACACATACATGCACGCACACACACATGCACGCACACACACACATGCATGCACACACACACATACACACACACACACACACACACATGCACGCACATACACTCACGCACACACATGCACGCACAGACACACATACACACATGCACACATACACACATGCACACATGCATGCACACACACACATGCACACACACACACACATGCACACACAATACATGCACGCACACACACACACACACACACACACACCACTTTCATTCTAGGAAATGTGGGTGAAGTGCTTTGCCAAAGGACACATGGCAGAGCTTGGTCTTTGGTGACGAGCGCTCTGGGCTCTGAGTCACTGTCGCACTCTTGGTTTGTGGCATCAGGGCATTTGGTGGCTCTGAACAAGATTTTGGTTGGGCCCATCATTTAACAAACTTTGTTAAATAATTAGGGGCAGAAAGTGACTCAGGAATTCAAGAGAAGCAAGCCATTCATTAACATATACACATTTGTTTTAAAGGCGCTCAACCTGATTTTTACTGTTTTGAAACATGAAAAACAGAAACAGTTGATGTTAAAGTCTTTACATCAGTCACATGTATCGCTCACTTTCCTAATGCAGTCCCAGCATCCTAAAAATTCACCACCATGAGTTTAGAAGCAGTTTTGACAAGTTTCTGAGCTCTGAGTGAGTTTTGCCGTCCCGGGTAAAAACATTAGCATGCTAACGGCGCACTTCCTGCTTCTCTTTTGGGATAAAAAAGCACTGTGGTCTCATTTTCACCTGAATAGATGCTTTTACAATATATCTGTGCTGGGACAAACTAGATTTTGCTTTATTACATGCAAAAAAAAATGAACATGAACCAGTTCTGTTTTTCATGTTTCAAAACACTAAAAATCAGGTACAGCTCCTTTAATAGAGTCACAAATGTGGATGTAATTGACAAATATACCTGTTTGGAGTCTCCGGAGCAGACAAACATGGCACAAACATTATTTTAAACTGAATGGTCTATTTTGGTATTGTTTCAGTGTATGTGCCGTGCCTCAAAAAAGGTAAAATAAAAAAGTATTGTCACGGGGCGGCCTTGAGTGGCATTACCTGCAGAAAAGTGTTTGTGTTTTACAGACTACAACCTCATTCTAAACTCAACAAAACCTCGTATATGAACTGTTGACGTTAGAGAATATGATCGGCCGCATGTGGAGACAGTGGAAACTCAGGGTCCATGTGAGGATGAGGAGTGGAAAACATGTATTTGAATTGGCGGTTGAGCGCTCCATGTGGGGGGCAGACGATACGATCTGCACGAACCCAGACCCGGCACAAGGAAACTACAGTAAATATGTCGTACCATGTGCTAAAGACATTACTGTACGACATGTAACACGAGCCCATGAAGCTTCCTCTGCACGAGCGAGAAAGAACTGTTCTGTCGCTGACTTGTGTTTGAAAAATAATGCAATTTAATCTGCAAATTGTAAGAAATTGAATGAGGAAAATTGTGTTTAAAGGTAGAATGGAAGGTTAGAGTTGTAGTTTTCAGAGGTTAAATGATGAGGATGATTTTTCAACTCTCTTCACATCAATCCCCTGTTTGAGTCATTTGCCAAGTTTGTGTCGGTCATGCTAGTCGTTAGCTTGACTATACTTTCATTTTTTAAAGAACTAGAAACAATTTTAAATGTTTTCTGTCAGTTGTCGCCTTTGTAAGTTTGTCAAGAAACTTTCACAATGTTTATTTTGGATAAAAACACACAAAATTAAAGTATTACTAACATCAGTGTCATGTTTCTCTGCTCTGATCTGTTTGCTCAAGTTTATTGGCATTAAATCTTGTGTTTTTGCAAGTGTTGAGCTCATATTTAACTTAAAATGTATTTAAGATCAAAGTATAGTATGTTAGATGTAATTTGTCCAAGTAAGCGTTGCCCTTGTAAGAGACAAACATTCACGCGCTTGTGCAGAAGCATCTCATTTGGACAAAAATTCAGCATTGAATTATGGAATCACAGGTTTAAAACAATAATTTATATTCACAACAGATATTATCCCACCAAATAAAGAAAGGAAATTCTGTCTTTAAATGATTGCAGTCTTTTCTTTTTGCTAACAGTGACTCTTGAAAGTGTTGAATGCGTTTAATCTTACAGCTCTAACTGCTGTAGGCCACGACAAACTCAGCCTTTTCTATTTCTTCTTCCTCTGACAATAACAGTTTCATCTGGACGCACCGGTCGAACCTCTTTGTTTGATTCAGTTCAATGAAGAGTGACACTTTGCTGCCTTTGGCCGAGGCTCCGCTCCCCGCCTGCTGCTGCTGCTCACTCACAGCGGGTCGGTGAGAACATATGGGAGGCCTGAGGGGTCAGAGGTCACGGGGGTGCTAATTGTTAGCCGCTGGGGCGTGCAGCGTGGGCCATTGTTTGTGTTGAGTTACTGCGGAGAAGGTGGAACAAGCCAATGCATTAACACAGGGCACACTTTTGTTTTTAACGCCAACATCTGTGACTCGAAATGGATTTTAACACAAGTGCTTTTCTTAAGAAGTCAAAGTGATCTTAAGACCAAACAAACAGAAAGTGAATTGTAACAGATGTACATTTAAGGACAAATTCATGCTAAAACAAGACTTATTTTCACATCTTTTGTCTATATTCCCTAATTCTCATACATTCTTTAATTATTCTTGAATAAAACTTGACTAACTTCTTGAAGCACATTGTTTTGTTTTGTTTTTTTATTTGAGAAAGTTTTTTTTAATGTATAAAACGCTAGTAGCTTTTTAAACACAAAATATTATGATAAAAGCATGATTTTTTTCCCATTGTTGATGGTTTTTTGCACTGAAAACATAGAACAGAAAAACGTGCGTCCTACCGTGAGCGGGCTTGCAACTCCACAAACCTGACTTGTACTTGGCCTAGGACCAAAATATAAATTACACAATAGTTATGATTTGACAATAAATAATAGCTGATAACACCCTTATTTTGATGAATGACCGTTTAAACCACGGCTATTCAACTTCAGGCTCGGGGGCCAAATCAGGCCCTCAAAGGGACATGATCCGGCCCTCAATCATCTTTTGTTATTGGTTTAGTCCTGGTTTAGTCCTTGATTAGTCCTTGATTAGTCTTGGTTTAGACCTGGTTTACTCCTTGTTTAGATCTACTTTAATCCTGCTTTAGCCTTGGTTTAGTCCTGGTTTAGATCTGGTTTACTCCTGGTTTAGAACTGGTTTAGAAAATCCTGGTTCAGTTCTGCAGATGTTGTTAAAGCCGTTCATATTACATTATTTTTTTCTTTACGTATTTCAAAAGTGTTCTGTTTCTGGCCTCGAGGACAAAACCATCAGAAAAATATGGCCCTCGTGAAATAAAGTTGAATAGTCCAGGTGTCAGTTGTGTGTAAACAGCCCTTGTATTTTCAACGGCATGTCTTCTTTTGATGAGGATTCTTGTAGTTTTATTTATCTTTATATTTTTATTTCTTCTTCTTTCTAATATTTTCACTATGATAAATGAAATCTCCGACAAATGTTTACCTTAGTTTCTGTCCCACCAAACTAAATAATACCTAGAAAAACATGAAAACCTGTCATGTAAACTTTATTTATTTATATTTTTATCGCATTGCAACAGTGAAACAGAAGTAATTGCAGACAAGTTGCTCACACTGGATTGATTCGAGACACATGTTGAAATGAACCGCATGTAATTATGATTTAGTGGGAACATATCTGTCTAATATGTCGTTATGCAGAAATAAATTGGATTATAAGTTACATAAATGCGTGTTTAATGCTTCCAGGAAACATAAGGGACTTCTTCAGGCTCGTGTCAGTTGTAATTTGGTTATTTGTCTCGCCCCCTCCTCCTCTTCCTTCTGCGGCGAGGACGGTCCTGATCACATGACCAGCGGGAGCAGATCACATGACTGCCGTGTGTCTCCCAGGCTTTGATCTTTGGGACGGATCTGCACCGCTCTGGACGTCTGCTGCTGTCGCTCCGAACGGCAGAGGGACTTCAAAGAGGCGAGATGAGAAGGTGCTGGGATTAGAAACGACACAATCGGGCTGTGGGAAGAATTATGACAGCGGCGTGTGACTTATTTACGCTGCACTGACATTGGGGGAAAGTTAGAAAGTTCAAAAATGCAATGATGGTTCGGAATTCAGAAGCAGGACCATCTCAGCCCATGTTTCTGTCGGTTTTCTCCAGGGCAGTTGCATGTACAGAGGATTATTCTTAATCCATGGGTTTCAAGCAACAGAAGACTCAAAATATTATATTGACTGAAGGGGAAAATTGTCCTCACAAAGTCTTTCAAATCAGGATGGAATTGTTTGCCTTAAAGTCTATATAGAAAGGTAAACAACGGTAACAGTACAACAGTATATTGTATTTTTTTTCCCTATTATGTAAAGCCTTTTGTACTAATTGTGCTCTACAAATAAAGTTGCCTTGCCTTACTGTAATTTAAAGTCTATATCAGTGTTTCCCCAAGGGCCACGTGAGCAATTACCAGGGCGCACTAAGAATGGTTTCAGGTTTTAAAAGATAAAATGTTATTAGTGGTAAAATTTGCATATTTTTGGAGTATCTTGAACCATAAATACGATTAAAACAAAAAATAAAATTGTAATAATTTAGAATATGTTACAAATAAACCTATTTATTTCCCTGAAACTCAAGTTAAGTTGTACTGTGAGTGAGAGACAAAGCTTAGGGGGTATTTGAGCTTTCACCTGAATGGATCACACCTAAACCTAAACATATGCTGCAATAATACATTTCTAGGTGAGCTAAAATGTCTTGTTTTCAGGATATAAATCTAAATTTCAGATGTTTTGACTTGTTAAGATTATAGTTAAGAATATTTATTTAATGGAACTACATTATTTGCCTTGTTTCAAAATGTTTCTTACTTGTTTCAATACATTATTTTCTTACTTCAAACCAAATTATCTGCCACTGGGTTAAGATTATTTTACTTGGGACATTTACAAATGGGACATTTATTTTCTTGTTTAAACAAAATCATCGCAAATTCAGTTAGGAATATCTTGAAACCAGTGAAATATTCTGCATCACATTAGAAATCTCACTGAGTCAAATCTAAATTGTACATTCAAGTAATTTTAAGTGAGGCTACACATACATTTTTTGCTGTGTAGCGCCTTGTTCCAAAGCGTGATCCACAAGATATAATAACTCACTTTTAATCTGATCATTTTAAATTACATTGATCTACAAATTAACTTTCCAACTCCCACTTTCCCAAAAGCAACTCAAAGATTTTACTTTACAGCAACAATGAATCAAAAACAATGTATAGATAGATAACGCAAAGACATCTCCACAGAAAAGTTGCAAAGTGCACCTTTAAACCACACAAAAAGATACTGTACAACATAACTTTCCCAGTTCATCTCCTACAGTGCTGTCATATTAATTACACCCCCAAAACACGTGTCGCTTTCTTCTCTTTCTTTTGAGTTTTATTTTGAGCTGCAGCATGTGACGGCCCAAATGTAGAAAACAGACTCTCCCTCAGAGCTGCGGGCCTCAGTTCTTCCATAGTTTCCATTCATTTAACACAGACGCTGCACTGGATTCTTCTGGTCTGGCCCTGCGTCAAAGGGGGATTCCACAGGGTTCGACATCGGGACCCTACATTTTTGCTCGTCTACGCACGTCCGAACATCTCCGGGCTCACGCGACACATGCCGAGCAGACAGAAGGGGCATTTCCTGTGTGCCCCCCGCCCGCCGCGGTGTGAGGGGTGTGAGAAAAAGCTCCCCGGGACAGTGGAAGTTATGTCTGAGGAGGCGAGAGGCGGCGTACAGTGCGCCCAGTGTGAGCAAACAAAGGGGCTTTTCAGACGGAGGATGTCAACACAGCAAGCGACTGTCTGCAGAGAGTAATGAGATAAAACCGGGGATTAATATGTATAAAATCTTACTGTAGTCATTGTGTCTTTAAGTAGGGCAGCACAATTAATCGCAATCGAATCGAAATGTGAGTGGACGCAACAAACAAATCTCAAAGGCTGCAGTTTTTGAAGTGCAATCATTTCCTCCACAAACAACAAAATATCTTGTTTTGCTCTGCATAAAAACTGCAAATCCTGTAGTTTAGATTTGTTAAAACATGTCCTGAAACAAGTGTGAGTTCAGTCTAAATGTTTAAATGTTTAAAATGTGAACAGAATTACAAAATCACAAATTTAACCGCAATCGCAATAATGTTTTTTTCCCCAAATTGTGCAGCTCTACACTTTAGTTTATCACATTTACTTCTGTTTTGTAGTGATTTTTTTTTGGATGTGCAGTGCAAAAATTAATAACAATAGTGATGTGTTAAGATTTATTTGGCTAATGGATAATTGTGATCATGCTGGACACAATATAATCACAAAAACGAACTAAACTAGAGACTGCACTGGCTGAAGCCCTTGTGAGTTGCTGCAAAAACATGAAACCAGTTTATCAGAAGGGTTTTCATCGCTGACGTCACATCCGGTGAGTCTATTCTGCGTTTGCGAGTTGATCGTTCTCCACACTTTATTGTTAATCCACGAATTATACAAAAACTATCTTACCCTCCTACACATAATTGAACGTTTAATTGCTCCCTAAACAACCCGGAGCCTCATTTGGCTCACTTTGTTCAGTATTTCGTGGATTAAATCCCCCCCTGCCCGCTAGCATCAACCGGAGCTAGCCTAGCCGACTAGCGCCATGGCTGGCCCGTCCTCCGCCTCTTTCGCCCTTACCTGTTCAAGTTGTCATATGTTGAGTCAGAACCCTGCTTCTTTCACTGACGACAGGGAGAGTTGCGTGAAGTGTAGCGTAGTGGTAGCTTTGGAAGCCAGGGTTACAGAGTTAGAAGCGCGGATCCGCACTGTGGAGGAGCTAAAGTCTAGCTATAGCCAGGTCGTAGCATCAGGTTTACCGGACCGCGCCGCAGGTAGCAGTGTTAGCATAGTTAGCAGTGTTAGCGGTAGCAAGGCTAAGCCTCAGGATAAGACCAGCCCCCCAGCACCTCCCGCGCAGCCGGGACCAGACCAGGAACAAGACAGGGATAGATTTGTGACAGTTCGGAGGGATCGATGCGCTAAACGCCAGCCTTTAGTGCACCATAAGCTTCCCGTCTGCAATAGGTTTGCCCCACTCGGCGATCACACGCCCGCCCGAGCGTGACACTCTGGTGATTGGAAGTTCCATAGTCAGAGACGTGAATCTGCCAGCAGCCTCAGTTAGGTGTTATCCGGGGGCCAGAATGGGTGACATCGAAGGAAACCTTAGGCTTTTAAAACAGAGTAGTCAGAGGTTCCGTCGTATCGTGATTCACGGAGGTGGTAATGACACCCGGCGGAGACAATCAGAAGTGCTCAAATTGCAGGTTGGAGCGGTGTGTGAATTGGCGAAGTCGATGTCAGACACCGTAATATTTTCTGGTCCCCTCCCCAATCGGGTCAATGCTGAAATGTACAGCCGCTTTTCAGCATTCAACTGCTGGTTGTCTAGTTGGTGCCCCCAAAACAACGTAGTCTTTGTTGACAATTGGAGTGCGTTCTGGGGAAAGCCCGGGCTCATACGCAGGGATGGCATCCATCCGACTTCGGAGGGTACATCACTTTTAGTTCGGAATTTGGCCGATAGCCTTAGTCGCCTAAAGTGACGCTCTAAATATGAGTCCCGGGTGCAGAGTCTCTTCTCTGTCGCTAAGCTCTCGCCCGCGCTGTCACAGATCAAGTGTTCAGAGTCAAAGCAAATAGAGACTGTGCGCGTCCCTCGTGTAAATAACGCCAATAAGTCAGATCCAAATACAGATAATTTAGGTGTCAGACCAAATAACTTAATACAAATAATCCCTACACATGATACAAATAAACTAATAAATAAGCATGTAAAATGTGGATTGCTAAACATTAGGTCAATTTCCTCCAAATCACTTTTAGTTAATGAATTAATTAACGATTATAATATTGATCTTTTAGCTTTAACTGAAACTTGGCTTCAACAAGATGATTATGTCAGATTAAATGAGGCCACCCCACAGAGTCATGTTAACTTTCAAGCTGCCAGGAGCTCAGGCCGGGGAGGTGGGGTGGCAGTAATCTCACATTCTAGTTTACTCCTGAGTCCTAAAATTAATAAAATTAATAATGAGTCTTGCTCATTTGAAAGCCTTATCCTATCAATCACCTGCCCAAACTGGAAAAACCAAAAAGCTGTTCTGCTCATAATAATCTATCAACCTCCTGGTCCTTATTCATTGTTCTTAACAGAATTCTTTGACTTCCTATCAAATTTAGTATTAGACTGGGAAAATATTGTGGTGGTTGGGGATTTCAACATTCATGTGAATGAAAATAATTGCCTCAGTAATGCCTTTAGCGCTTTATTAGATAGCATTGGTTTCACTCAAAATGTAAATGAACCAACCCACAGTCACCAGCACACTCTGGACCTGGTTCTAACTTATGGAATAGAGATTAGTGACCTAAATGTCTTCCCCCAAAACCCAATAATGTCAGATCACTTCCTAATTACCTTTCAGTTTATTCTTAAGGACTATCCAGCTCCTCAGACTAAAACTATAATGAAAAGGACAATATCTGAAAAATCTATTTTAAAGTTCAGAGAAATAATAGAACCAATATTTAATATTACGTCATGTGATCCTGTCGTTAACAGCGCCAGTCCCAGTGCTATTGATAACTCTGTTGACTCAATGGTCAACTCTCTAAAAGCTGCTCTTGATGTTGCAGCTCCACTTAAACAGAAAGTAATCAGGCCAAAACGAGCCTCCCCCTGGTACAATGAAGAACTACGTTCTCACAAACAAAGGGTAAGAAAACTAGAGAGATCCTTACGCCGCTCCCACACAGAAGAATCCCTAAAAGAATGGAAAACTTGCCTTCTGTCTTATAAGCAGGCTCTGCGTAAGGCTCAAACCAGATATTATTCAAATTTAATAGAAGTAAATAAAAATAACTCTAGATTTCTCTTCAGCACTGTAGCCAGGCTGACAAACTGTCACAGCGCAGTAGAACCCTCAATACCAGTTACTCTAAGCTGCAATGACTTTCTTCTATTCTTTAGCAGCAAAATCACAACTATTAGAGATAAACTAAATGCAATTACTCCCACTATCAGTACTGAGCAAGCCCAGACTGCAAAGCTAGTGTCCCATACAAATCCTTCAGTAATACTAGATAGGTTCACTGCTGTTGATCAGGCAGAGATAACTTCAGTCATTATGTCCTCCAAAACATCAACTTGTATTTTAGACCCAATCCCAAGTAGACTCCTCAAAGAAATTCTCCCCTAATTATAAATCCCATTCTTAATATAATAAATACTTCACTAGAAAGCGGTTATGTCCCTCAGTCCTTCAAATATGCAGTGATTAAACCACTTTTGAAAAAGCCTAATCTAGACCCCGACATACTGGCAAACTATAGACCTATTTCTAATCTGCCCTTTGTCTCTAAAATCCTTGAAAGAATTGTGATTAAACAGCTTTGTCGCCACCTGCAGGACAATAATTTATTTGAAGTTTTTCAGTCAGGGTTCCGTGCATACCACAGCACTGAAACTGCACTAGTTAAAGTCACAAATGATCTGTTATTAGCTGCTGATGATGGACAGGTCTCAATCCTGGTTCTGTTGGACCTCAGCGCAGCGTTTGATACCATCGACCACAACATTCTACTGCAGAGGTTAGAATGTGATGTAGGTGTCAGTGGAACCGCCCTAAGCTGGTTTAAATCCTATCTATCTGATAGGTACCAGTTTGTTAATGTAAACCAGAGATCTTCCCCATGTTCTAAAGTAACCTACGGTGTGCCGCAGGGTTCAGTACTCGGTCCAGTTCTGTTCACACTTTATATGCTGCCCTTAGGTATGATCATCAGAAAGCATGGCATTAACTTCCACTGCTATGCATTTATCAATGAAACCTGATCAGACGCATCAAGTAGACAGACTTAGTGCCTGCGTGAAAGACATAAAAACTTGGATGACTCTTAATTATCTGCTCCTTAACCCTGAAAAAACCGAGGTCATTCTGCTGGGCCCTAAGCACCTGCGAGACTCCTTATCTGACCAGATAGTTTCTCTGGACAATATCACTGTAGCCCCCAGCTCTACTGTAAGAAACCTTGGGGTCCTATTTGACCAAGATCTCTCGTTCAAAGCACATATAAATAAAGCCTGTAAGACAGCCTACTTTCATTTGCGTAACATAGCCAAAATTAGAAAAATCCTGCCCAGAGATGATGCCGAAAAACTCATCCATGCATTTGTCACATCCAGATTAGACTATTGTAACGGTCTGCTTACAGCGTGTCATAAAAGCTCAATAAGAAGCTTTCAACTGGTTCAAAATGCAGCAGCAAGATTATTAACAGGTACTAGAAAAAGAGATCATATTTCACCAGTGTTAGAGTCTCTTCACTGGCTTCCTGTTGAGTTTAGAATCAAATTTAAAATCCTCCTCCTGACTTATAAAGCTTTAAACAATATGGCCCCATCCTACCTCAAAGATGCAATAGTAGCGTACCATCCAAACAGAGCTCTTCGTTCTCAAAATGCTGGACTATTGTTAGTCCCCAGAGTCTCTAAAAGCACAGTAGGAGGTCGAGCATTTAGCTACCAAGCTCCTGTGTTATGGAACCAGCTCCCTGTTCATGTAAAAGAGGCCGACACAGTCTCTACATTTAAGACCAGGCTCAAAACGTTCCTCTTTGAAATAGCTTATGGTCAGGCCAGTTAGGAACAGAAATAAAAACCTACAGTTTTAGCTACGCTGCCCTTGGAGCAATTCTGCTGGGGGAAGTATGGCAGCTTGAACACTATCCTCTGGTTCTTCCTACTTTACCTATCAACAATATTTAATATTACTTCAACTGCAGTCTGTTCATTGCTGTTCACATGTTTCTCTTTCTCTCCACTTCCCCCGGGGAGTGGAGACTGTTTCAGGCACTGCGGCGGCTGCTCCAGTGACGACCCCCCCACCCCCATCTGTCTGGAGGATCGATCTCTACACTGGACGATCTATGCGCCACCCGCCTGGACAGCTGGATTAGCCACACCTCGTCTGCCTGGACGAACTCCTTCTACTTTAGATGAACTGTTCCTCATCTCCTGCTGGAGGATCTCTACACTGGTGGACTGCTCCTCGTCCGCCTGGAGGAACTCTTTAAAGCCACCTCCCTCTTGAGTGGTTCTGGCTCCACAGTCCAAGTGGATGTGTCAGTCCTAGTTCATCTGCAGCCTGTCCGTCCGTGGGAGTAGGATCTCTCCTTCACTGTGGTTCTCCCCGAGGTTTCTACTTTTTCCCATGGGGTTTTTTGTAGTTTTTCCTCGCCGCGAAGGAGGGTCAAAGGACAGGGGCATTCTGGGACAGTTATCTGAACTGCTTTTACCTGTGGCCCATCGAGGCAACTGTTGTTGTGATTTTGGGCATTATAAAAATAAATTGATTTGATTTGATTTGATCTGCAAAAAATACCAGAAACTTAGAAAAGCTGACAGACCTGAAAAAGAAAACCTTAAATAAAAAAAGAAAGTACAACTTAAATTAAAAAAAAAAGCCCCATAAATAAAAAAAAAAAAAAAAAGGACAACATTTGAAAAACTACCACCGATACTAACTACCTCTAATTTCATTATTTATTTTGAAGATATTTATTTTTTAAGAAAAAGCCAAAAACTAAAATTGATTTGTGCTATTTTTTTTTTTATTTTTTTTTAATAAACAAAACATTCAAAGTCATATGATGAGGGTGATGGCAGTATCCAGTATAGTCAAATTTTAACTTTCTACTTTTTACATAATTAAGGTTAATTGCTAAATTCTACCTGTGGCCCATCAAGGCAGCTGTTGTTTTGTTTTTTTGGGCATTACAAAAATTAATTGAATTGAACTGAAATTGAATTACTGAATACTTGATATTAAAGCTGATTTGCGGCAATAATTATCACAGAAAATACAATGATGTTTTTGTTTTATCATGTCTCGCAAATTCCCAGCTGAAACCCAAACAAACTCTTCCCCTTAACACAAGATTTATGTGTTAAATACACAGCGGAATGTCCCCGTCGCTGTTATCGGCTAAATTTATTAGTGGTTTTAAATGAGATTGTGCTGAATGAGAATCAGAGGTGTGTCAGGGGCGGGCCAGCTGCCAAAATGGTTTATGTCCACAACAAACAGACAGAATGGACCAAAGAACAACATGCATATATTACAACACATTGACAAACTCTGCTGGAGGCCACTGTAAGTTCATTTAGATTTTGCTGTGTGTTTTTGCGGCTGAAACAAGTTGATAATGATAGAGAGAAACTTGATTGTTCGGCTAAATCATAATAACAATCCTCACGGTCACGAGTAAAAAAAATTAAAGGGCCTCTGACAGGTTGGACTACTCATACTACTACTAAAATGCAGTTAAGATAAATAGATTTCAAATTCTGCTCAAATATTTACAAATTTTACCCCAGTTTAGCTCTTTTTTTTAGGTTTTTAATTTTACTTCCTGGTTGTAAATAATGACATCACACTGGGAAACTATCCTGTGCACTGGGCTAAAATTCTAATGCCACAGATTTTTTTCATTTGACAAAGAAAAATACATGTGAACGCCTTTATTTTGTTAAATCAATGTTTAAAGTGTCAAAAAAGTAGTTTTTTTTGTGTCAATTATGCATAACCTTTGGTGTGATGTCATCCATTAGTTTACTTCCTGTAATTTTCAACATATTTTTCAACTTTTCTCCACAAACAGCGGTAGTGTAGTAGTAGCAATGATGTAAAGTAATGAAAGCAAAGGAAGATACTATTGGCAGTTGCAGTATTAATACTATCTTCTAGTATCAAATTAAAGATATTTCAGACGTATTTCATGATATTTTCCCTCTGTATCTAAACACAGTAGTAGGAAATGCCTTTTAAACTGCGTCCCGTTTCTTTTCCAGCTCCCGTTGTCGAGGTCAAGGGTCGACTCGCGCACACTGTGGAAAACTGCAGCCGTTGCATTTGCTTTACACGGTTTCGCTCTTGATTTGTGATGATGCGCTCGCTGAAAGGCAAAGTGGGCGACCAATGTTTTCAAACCGGGGGCCTTCTTCACGGGGGGCGGCGGTAGATTAACCGTGTGTCAAGTACAAGTCGACGCTGTTCCGCTCTGGGAGGTCCCACATCAGGATTACGATATTAAGTCTTGGCTTTCGTTCAGCTTTATTGGGTCTTGAGAGTGGATTTAGAGCGACTGAAGGAGGTTTTGTTTGTGTGAATAGAAACAAAAAGACAGGATATTCACCAGCGGCATGAATGGGACGCAGCCAACACTCCAGCGAGATTTATTGACTCAGATAAATCTAGCTGGTTTTGTATTTCAAAAGACGACTGACGGTTAACTTTTGCTTTAAATAATTGCGGCGCTATTGTTTCTCTGCACTCAAGTATTCTGGCAAACCACATCTTAACTGCGAGACATAAGTGCAGAGCGTTAACTTAAGATATGATAAAGAATCAAAGTGAATGTAAGGACTCAAGCGTAAACATGGACTAAGCATGGACTAAACATGGACCAAACATGGACTAAACATGGACCAAACAAGGACTAAACATGGACCGAACATGGACTAAACATGGACTAAACATGGACTAAACATGGACAAAACATGGACTAAACATGGACCAAACATGGACTAAACATGGACTAAACATGGACTAAATATGGACCAAACATGGACTAAGCATGGACCAAACATGGACTAAACATGGACTAAACATGGACTAAACATGGACTAAACATGGACCAAACATGGACTAAACATGGACCAAACATGGACTAAACATGGACTAAACATGGACTAAACATGGACAAAACATGGACTAAACATGGACCAAACATGGACTAAACATGGACTAAACATGGACTAAATATGGACCAAACATGGACTAAGCATGGACCAAACATGGACTAAACATGGACTAAACATGGACCAAACATGGACTAAACATGGACTAAACATGGACTAAACATGGACTAAACATGGACTAAACATGGACCGGCCTCCTGCTGCTGCCAGACTCAGGACTAAACAAAGACCGGCCTCCTGCTGGTGCCAGAGTCAGGACTAAACATGGACCGGCCTCCTGCTGGTGCCAGAGTCAGGACTAAACATGGACCGGCCTCCTGCTGGTGCCAGAGTCAGGACTAAACATGGACCGGCCTCCTGCTGGTGCCAGAGTCAGGACTAAACATGGACCGGCCTCCTGCTGGTGCCAGAGTCAGGACTAAACATGGACCGGCCTCCTGCTGGTGCCAGAGTCAGGACTAAACATGGACCGGCCTCCTGCTGATGCCAGAGTCAGGACTAAACAAAGACCGGCCTCCTGCTGGTGCCAGAGTCAGGACTAAACATGGACCGGCCTCCTGCTGGTGCCAGAGTCAGGACTAAACAAAGACCGGCCTCCTGCTGGTGCCAGAGTCAGGACTTAACATGGACCGGCCTCCTGCTGGTGCCAGAGTCAGGACTAAACATGGACTAAACATGGACTAAATATGGACTAAACATGGACTAAACATGGACTAAACATGGACCAAACATGGACTAAACATGGACTAAACATGGACTAAACATGGACTAAAAATGGACTAAACATGGACTAAACATGGACTAAACATGGACTAAACATGGACTAAACATGGACTAAACATGGACCAGCCTCCTGCTGGTGCCAGAGTCAGGACTAAACATGGACTAAACATGGACTAAATATGGACTAAACATGGACTATACATGGACTAAACATGGACTGGCCTCCTGCTGGTGCCAGAGTCAGGACTAAACATGGACCGGCCTCCTGCTGGTGCCAGAGTCAGGACTAAACAAAGACCGGCCTCCTGCTGGTGCCAGAGTCAGGACTAAACAAAGACCGGCCTCCTGCTGGTGCCAGAGTCAGGACTAAACAAAGACCAGCCTCCTGCTGGTGCCAGAGTCAGGACTAAACATGGACTAAACATGGACTAAATATGGACTAAACATGGACTATACATGGACTAAACATGGACTGGCCTCCTGCTGGTGCCAGAGTCAGGACTAAACATGGACCGGCCTCCTGCTGGTGCCAGAGTCAGGACTAAACATGGACTAAACATGGACTAAACATGGACTAAACATGGACTAAACATGGACTAAACATGGACCAAACATGGACCAAACATGGACTAAACATGGACTAAACATGGACCAGCCTCCTGCTGGTGCCAGAGTCAGGACTAAACAAAGACCGGCCTCCTGCTGGTGCCAGAGTCAGGACTAAACAAAGACCGGCCTCCTGCTGGTGCCAGAGTCAGGACTAAACAAAGACCGGCCTCCTGCTGGTGCCAGAGTCAGGACTAAACAAAGACCGGCCTCCTGCTGGTGCCAGAGTCAGGACTAAACATGGACCGTCCTCCTGCTGGTGCCAGAGTCAGGTCTAACCCTATTCTCACATGTGCAGCTTCATGAAGTGACTATAGTCTTCCCGTAGCATTAACAGTAAAAAAAAAAATCTTTCCATTGGATTAAATATTGTGCTGGACACCAGAACCAACCACAAGCCTTTTTCCTGTGTTAATGATTAATTATTGCTTGGACATTTGGTCTCACAAGTGCGCAGTCAAAGCCAGTAACCACAATAGCACCGGTCCTAGTGTGAGCCATCCACCGCATGCACCGCTCCAGCTCAGCAGGAGGAACAGTCGTCCTGAAGAGACACTTCTGTTGAGCTGTGCACACGACTGAAAGGGTTTATCTGCTCTCTTCTCTTTAAAGGACACACGTTCTGCCACAGTGACTTTTTCTCTCTTTAAATCATGTTCTAACAATGTTCCGTCATCAAAAACATACCTGAAGGAGCATTCAGTTGCATTCACGCTGTTTTGAGGAATGATTATTAGAAAATCTTTTCCCCTCCGAGCGTCAAACACACATCCTGCTGAACTTCCAGCATTTTGGACGTATTTTCAGATCATCTACGTCATTTATCCAAGAATGTTCCACTGTTTTAAGTCCTTAAATCATTGCTAAACTCGTTCTGATCATTTCTGCCTCTAAACACGATAACTGCTGCAGCAAATTCGCTTCATAACCTCTTTTCAGCACTAACTTTATTAGACTGTATAAACAGTGCAGGTGCCATCTGCTGGCTGGATGCGCTCAGTGAGTGTCATTTCATAGTGACTGATAACACAGATCATAGAATGAATAAGAAAAACAAATGCACTCATCAGAAACTACACGTCTTAAAGATGACTTGACAGCAGCTAAAGGGATCAAAATGTGGAGCTTCAAACTTTTTTGCAGCTCATTCCATAGAGGAGCGACCCAGGGAAGTCTAGACTCTTGAACAGTCGTGGTGATAAAGTAATCGTGTTTGCTCACTAACACGCACTGTCCTGGCCAAAATAAACTTATTAACTAGTACTGACAGACATGTGGCCAGCACTCATTACTAAAAGCCAAAAGCCTCACTGAACACCACACACTTAAACATAAACAGACAGAGGCAAAGTGGGAAAAGTGCCTTGTCAGACGGTCTGTCTATGCAACGACAAAAATATCCTCTACATTTGACTCATCTTGCAATTTGAACTCAAGTCAAAGGAGAAAGGCCAAGGAATCAAACGATCGGACGTCTTACAGTGAGGCAGGAATCTTAACTGTTCAACTTAACCAAAGTCCCACACATAAAGTTGCCAAAACACATTAATCATATGTTGACAAAAGCGGCTAATGAACCTGGACAAGATTACAAATAGCTCGGCAGATTGCTTCAGTCACTTCAGCGTCGTTTGAGTCTCTAACGGTAGCTTATCTCTTCAATCTCAGAGTCGTATAAACTCCTCCAGTGTTGAGTGATTGATGGCTTTGTTCTATTAGAGGTGTCACAAGCCTCGCCCACAGTTTTTAAAGGCACTTAAATCTGTCACCGGACTGAAATGAGATGTAAACAAAACCGGAATTTGAAAGTTCATAAGGTGAGTGACAGGAGCAGAAGCCAGCAGTGCAAGGAACGAGCAAATGTGGAGGAATTCTGGTAGAAATGTAACTTTCCGGTGTGGGTCCGTCCGGAAACTGCGTATAAGAGTATTGATTTAAATTGTCTTGCTTTTATTTAATCACAAGGACTTAATTGCTTAAAAAATACCTTGAAAAACATTAACTCCACAGAACTGACCTGTAACTTGGCCTTGTGCAGTACCTGCTCGTTTCTATGGTGATATTTATATGGTGCAAAACAATAACCTTTCCATTTGTTAAATACTTTCACTGACACACGTTTCAATGAGTTTGTTTTAGTCATTTTTATAAGATAAATATGAAGTAAATAGTATTACGTGGCCGTCACAATTCAGTGCATCACAGGGTGGGTCCAAACTATTTCTCAATGAGGAGCTAACTCTTATACCAAAATTAGGTCAGACTTACAAAGTCATTTAAACCAATGCTGTACCCTGAGCTCAGATTTTACACACTGCAGTGCTGATGCAGTGGCTGCAACCATCCATATAATTCAGGGGAACAGGACGAGCTCACGCCTTGAGTACACTGACTCCAGTCCGGATGCGGCTCAGGACCCGCGCCGGTCACTTGCAGATTGTCTGCTACACCAGCTTTGGCAAAAACCACACAGATTCAAGTGGTTTTACGCAAGAACGGTGGTTTATGACCTGAAAGTTGCACCAGACCGCTGCACCGTCCTGTAAAATTAGACTTCTTGCAGATTCTTTCCGCAGACCCGCGCAGCTCCTGGACTCGTGGACGCGGTGCCGTGTGACAGGGCACATTGATTTTAAGCATCACTGGAGTCAATGCACACCGGGGTCAGACCACTCTTGCTGTGCAGAGCGGTGGTGCTGTGGCACTCTCGATTCTTCCTATTGGATTTAATTTTTGCCGCACGCCGGAGCCCTCCACAGGCCTTTTCTCTTTATTAATGATTATCGCATGAGTATGTCGCCTCACGAGTGCACGATCAAAGTCTGTGACTGCAGCTGCACCACAGAGCTCCAGGTTTAATGTGAGCTCCACTGCAAGAACACGGCTCCAACACAGGAGCTGCAGCTGCACCGGGGACAGTGTGAGCGAGGAGTTACAATCACCTCAGTGCATTTTGGGTGTGTGTCCAGGTGCAGGGTTGGGGGAAGATTCTGCAAGAAATCTATTTCTCCCGGACACCGCAGCGGTCTGAAGTGGTTTTCAGGTCATTACATGATACTGATCTGTCGTGCAAACCTGCGTGAGCCTGCCCTGCATTGATCAAACACATGCCAGGAATTCCTTGTTTAATTGTTGTCTCATTTGATTAATAGTTCAATGTCCTATAAAAATATTTGCACTTTACATAAGCCTTTTTGCCCTGTTGCCCATAAAAGGGCCCAGTATCATGCCATGTCAGTCATGCCATTCACCAACAGACGTCACAGCGCTGGCTTCACTTTGGAACATTTCTGCTCCAACCACAAAGTGCAGGCTAATAATCCGAGCTTTAGTCCTCGGGTTATCTACTGCTGCTCGGACCATTCAGCTAAATTATATGCTATAAAACAGTCAGGCAGCTGAAATGATTAAGGGAAAATTCAACCGCGTTGGAAGAATATCAAGGTTACCCATAAGTCTTTGCGGCGCACCACGTTTCCCATGGCGAGTTTGACCCTTGACCTTTCTGTTTACATTGTTCTGCTGCGAACAGGAAAGTGCAAAGTCACAGCGACCTCAACACTCACTCGAACTTCTGGAGTGGAGTATGCAAGAGATTTACAAAGGGAATTCTTCAGGTTTATTTAGAGACATTATTTTATTTTAAAAATGCTTCTCATCATTTCAACTTGAGTGGCCCAAATATGCGCTGCACAACCGATAAAATGTGTTTGGTCTAATTTTTGTCTGCAGAGCTCAAATCAACTTCATATGGTAGAATGTAAAGTTTGCTAATGGTACTTGGATATAAAGGACACTTCAACTGCAGCACAATAATTCATTTCCTCAACACTTGGACTCAGAAACATCTCATTTAAAGGCGCTATAGATGATTTTTACTGTTTTGAAACGAGAAAAACAGAACTAGTTCATTTTAAAGTCGTTACATCAGTCACATGTATCGCTCACTTTCATAATGCAGCCCCAGCGTCATAAATATTCACGAATTCACCAATCTCTTGCGTCACAGGTAAAGCTAACAAACTTTTGCATGCTAACGCCGCACTTCCTGCATCTCGTAGAATAAAAGGCTCTTTAAACAGATGCAGAGAAAGTGCTGTGGTTTAATTTTCACCTGGATTGACTCTTTTACAATATATTTGTAACTGGGGCAACACAGATTTATTACATAAAAAGAAATGGGGACATGTAAAAAACAGTAAAAATCAGGTACAGCTCCTTTAAAGGAGAGAAAGGTGATGAGTTCAACTGTGTTTGATCTCAAAGTCTGTGTCAGTGATAAAAGTGAGCGTAGCTGCAGTGTTCCTGTTGTTTATCTGGTTTTCTACAACTGTTTCCTTGATTTTCTTTTTTTTTTTAATGTAATATTGCGTTATAAACTTGAATATTTGTTGTCAGACTTTACCAGCTTTGTCACATTTTAGTTCTGTTTTGAGCTTTTATGAGAGAAAATGACATTATTCTCCACTGATTCTGCATTTTTGCCACTCACTGCTTAAATTCAGGATGTTGTGATGTCGCCTGCAGAAACTCCACAGCTGTAACATGCGCCCCTAGTGGTTTAAAAGTGTGAGCACAATTACAGCTGAATCTGGGAAGTCATTAGTTGTTATTTACTCAGGACACGTCAGATCCTGTAGAGGAAATGCTCTTCTCATTTTTTTTACAATGTTCACACTCAGATTCTTTTGCCCAAATGAGACCTGGATCAGATTTTTCTCATGACATTGTGAACAGCCCAAAGCCGATTGTTTCCAAATGTGTCCCGGTATATTTTTTTGCATAATGCGTATGTGGAACTAAATCTGATTTGAATTGTCTATTGCTATGGCAACTGCCTCAATGTTTCATCGCTCTGAAAGCCCTGGATAGAACGACGTGATAAGAAACTGCAGGAATAATATTTTAGAGCCTTGATAAAAATGTCTGATATGATCCTGGACTGTCATAAGAGTGAGTGTTACAGGAGTGTGTTTGACGGTCACGTAGCTTCACTCAGAGCTCTCTCTTCAGGGACCTGGCGCTAAACTTTGGTCGTTAAACTCTGAGGAAACGATGTTGAGATGAGATAAGACCTGGGAATGTTTAGGACTGAGTCGCCATCGCTGGAACAAGGCACCATTAACATAAGTGCCTTTTACATAACACACAGACATGAGCACAGGATCACATCTCCAGGGTGATTTTGGACAGACTATAATGGAGAATAGGCAAGTCTGTTTGCCGTTTAAAGCCACAGTTTCTAAAATACATATACGGCTGTACAAAAGCTATCATTATCTTAATATGAGCTAATGCAAATTCCAAATGACTAAAGCTATAATCACAATAAAGTAAAGATGTTGCATTCACTGCATGTAATATTTCCAGTGCACAGTCCAACGTCATCCAAACACAACTCATTACATAAAGAGACGTGAGAATGCGGTGTATTACAAATGGTCTTTTTGTGAACCACTGAGATTGGCTTTATGAGCATGAGCTATGGGCTTTAAAAGGTATATAGTATAGTATATATAGTAAGTATATACTGTAAGTCACCGCAGATACAACTGCAAATAAGTTCTACACAGACTACAAAGCCGTTTTCAGGTCGTCAGGAGAATCTTTGCATTGTTCACTTGTTGCATATGAACTCTGAACCTTTACATGTCAGATGCTCTCGTAGTAGACGCCTGCGAGACGCAAGATGCATCGAAAGTGAACCAGGACCAGTCGAGATGTGGCTCCTGTGCATCTCCAAAATGAACCACCAGACTGACATTCATCTTGATTTTTAATCACAGTCCTTGCTTCATTGTTTTGTTTTCTATTATTTAATTCAACACAAACGTATGCGCTCCCTTTTCCCATAAGCCCTTGTGTTTGTGTCACATTCTTAAAGGAACTTCACTCTGTTATTAAAGAGGTGCGGTAAACAGCATACTGAAATAGAACAGAACTGAACCAGGACTAAACCAGGTCTAAACAAGGACTAAGCCAGGTCTAAATCAGGACTAAACCAAGACTAAGCCAGGTCTAAACCAGGACTGAAACAAGTCTAAACCACATCTAAACAAGGACTAAACCAGGACTAAAACAGGTCTAAACCAGGACTAAACCAGGACTAAAACAGGTCGTATTCTGATGTTTTTAATTTTATTTGCACAGAATTTTTGGCGTCTTTCGGTCGTCATAAATGAGTTCAATAAAATCATTTGGCCTTGACCTTCCGCTATCAGCTTCTTCACCATGTCACGCCACAAACTTGCCTGTTACCATAGCGCCAACCAGGAAGTAAACAAACAGCTCTGACTAACACACTGCTTAGATAATCTCTTGTAAACATGTTTGGGAGGCGATGTGTCATTCGTTATTACAGGACCGTCTTTCTTTTCTTTTAAAAGTAGCATGACCCAAACTGCAGCGACCTCTCGGCCAATCAGAGCGCAGCGGCGTGGGAACAACCGCCACGCACACGAGAAGAAATGCCAAATATGAGGACGGGCTGCATTCATGTGCACGAGGAGGAAAGTTATGTGACTTTGAAAGCATGGATTAGCTTCTGACTGTGGGAGAATCTGTGATAAAAGTTATAATTACTATAAATTTACATGTTAAAATCTACACAGCAGGTGAATAGGAAAAATGTAAAAATGACCACAACTGCACACTTTTGGGACATTTAAATATGAAAAATGGACAGAACAACATTTAAATTTCTTGGTTCATTTCGTACAAATATTAGTTACATTATTTTTGGATTTTTGAGTGAACAAGATCTAGAAATTGGCCCCAAAAAATCTAATTTTGCCTCATTTTGTAGACTTAAAACTTTCATACATCAGGTTTTGAATTAGATATCAACAAATTCTTCAGTAAGTTCCATCAAAATCTTGTTTCATGCAAGACTGTGCAGTGTGCTGTTTGTAGGAGTTAGTTTAAGGCTAATCTTTATGTCTGTTTGGGAAAAAATGCCTTTGAAGTTACAAAGTCCCAGAGAAATCTATGGATGAAGTGGATTAAATTAAATAATAAAACATCTTTAGGAGCAGATTGGACACGTTTGTTGTTTCCAAATGAAAGCAGACGTATTGAGACAACAAACTGATAAAAAAAAAAAAGAAACAAAGATTCTACACTGCAAACTAGTACTGCTGCTTCATCCACTAGCCTTTGTTTCTACCATTTATACCGGCGGTTAAAAATGATGTACTTCAACATTTTCAGCATCACTTGATAGTAACTCTCAGAAACAAAGGTACATTAGGACAGTGTTTCCCAACCAGGGGTACAGGGACCCCAAGGGGTACATGAGGAATTACCAGGGGGCACTTGGAATGGTTTCAGGTTAATTAAAGTCATTAATTTAGCATATTTTTGGAGTATCTTGGACCATGAATACAATTAAATAAACAATATAACTGTAGTAATTGACAATATGTGATTACTAATAATAATTAAATAATAAATAAATAAATAATTCTTAGTTCCGAGACTTTAACTGAATAAAAAAAGTTATATTACTTGTAAATTTAGCATATTTTTGGAGTATCTTGGACCATAACTATAATTAAACCGAAACTATAATAGTAATAATTGACAATGTGTGACTTGTAAACTCATTTATTTGCTTGAAACTCAAGTTAAGGGGTACTCTGAGTGTGAAACAAAGCCTACAGGGGGTACGAGAGACAAAAAAGGTTGGGAACCACTGCATTAGGAGACCATGTTTGTGCTCACAGGTACAAATCTAGAACATTGTAACCTTGTGGACAATTATACGACCTTTAAGATACATATTAGGGTGAAAAAGTACCTCGAGGTTTCAGATTTGAGGCACTGAGGGTATAATAATGTTGACTAATGGGTCACACAAATTGAGAAACTACTTTATTACAAGGGTCCATGTTTGTATCCCACAAAATATGGACTTCAGAGGGTACTGCCCCAGTGACAAGCGACTGTGCCCCTAATAATAATAATAATGCATTATACTTAAAGGGCCCATGACAGGTTGAAGTACTCATTTGACTAAAACACAGTTAAGATAATTATATTCAAGATTCTGCTAAAAATAAAACCATTTTTATCCCAGTTTGGCAGTTTTTTAGGTTTAGATTTTTACTTCCTGGTAGTAAATCATGACATCACACTGGGGAATTCTGTAACTGTTGCCTAGAAACCATGTTGTACACTGGGTCAAAACTCCTCAAATGTCACAGAAATTATTGTTTGACAAATAAAAACACATAGGAACGCCTTTATTTTGATGAATTAATGTTTAAAGGATCAGAAAAATGTGTTTGTTGGTTGTAAATTGTCCCTGGTGTGTCTCCCTAGTGTGATGTCATCGTGTTTTGGAACTCTGCTCTACTTCCTGTAAAGTTCAACATATTTTTCAACTTTTCTTCACGAACTGACACCTGATTTGTGTAAAACTATCATTTATATTCTCAACAGGTTTTATTCCACCAAATAAAGTCAAATCATAAAAACCTGTCATACGCACTTTAAACAGTAGAGCACTCAACGATGTACTTTTTTCCCCGAGAGTGTATAATAACATATGATAGATAATAGACAGTAATATAATAGACATCATCGACCACTTAATCAATTAATCGACTAATCGACTAAAGGATTACAGCCCTGTTACATTTGGACAAACAGTATGTTATAAAAGCAGGATTTTGTGACTAATAAGAAAGTATTTTAGTACCACTTCATAATAACTACACCTTATTTTACCTTAACAAGACTTAATTCACAGCAAAAAACTGTGTATGTATCTTCGCTTAAAATGACTTGAATGTACAATTTTTATCTGGATTTGAGTAGATTTGACTCTGTGAGATTTAATTTCTTTTATGTGATGCAGAATATTTCACTGGTTTCAAGGTATTTCCGACTGAATTTGCAATGATTTGGCTTAAAACAAGAAAGTAAATGTGCCAATGGGCAGATAATTTGACTTGAAACGAGAAAGAAACATTTTGAAACAAGTAAAATAATCTAGTTGAATCAAATAAATAATCTTTACTATCTTGTCAAAACGTCTGAAATGAAGATTAATATCCTAAAAACAAGACATTTTAACTCACGCAGAAATTAATTTACAGATAGTTTATTAAGCATGACTCAGGTTTAGTAAATGCTTAATTAAGATTAGGATTAGGATTAGGGTTAGAGTTAGAGTTAAACCTGAATCAGTCTTGTTTGTTGACTATTTGCTCATGCTTTATTAAGACACAAATAAGTGTAAGTTATTTAAAGTGTTACCACATTTTCTATTTACACAAACGCCTCTACCGCTTCCATAACTATTCCTAAAACTCTTAGTGCTCTAAAACTCTCTAAACTTCTGTGCCTGGCGTTGTTGCGTGTGGGAGAATCAGGCCGTGACAGTTACCTGGAGCACAAACCTGATTGTCACTCTGCGGTTTTGGCTCGGAGTGGCGTCCCGCGGCGGTTAAACGAGGCGCGACCGAGGCGTTATGTCACGGCGCTCCGTCCTGAGAAATAAAAGAACTAGCGGAGGCCTTACGCAACCTGGAAATGTGGAGTGTTCAGATGTGCGGCGGAGGTGACTGGCACATTCAAGTGGATTAGCACAGATTATGGACTTTTACCATGTTCGCCATTAGATCACCAGTTAATTACACTCAAAAGTATTCAGTCATTTGTCCTGGATCAGTTTATTGACACATGCATTGTTATTCAAAAAGGACGATTTACACAAGAGAATAATTACTTTAGAATTTAGATCTTTTTATTTTCACGTGGTAAAAATAAAGATTTGATGAGCAAAATAAACATAGATATACATTCATTTTATACCAAGTGCGGTTGTTCAAAAGCAGATATTTTAAATTGTTTTTGAACTGACACAGTGAAAACCTAAGGAAATAATGTATATTTTTGTAATGTTTTGCTTTGAACGTGAAAATAAGACATTTTTCTTCACCGTTTTGATTAAACACTGTCTAAAGATTCCATACAGATCTTATTTACTGTGCGATGTTCATGTACCACTAGGGCTGCAACAGTTTTATTGATTAATCATAACTAATCGATTATAGAAATGGTTCGTCGATGTAAACCCTCATTCGTCCAGGTGTGGTCCATCGTAGAAAGGGGTTCAGAGGTTGTCATCCGGACGCCGTTTAAAGATCGAGACGTTTCGACTTTTATCCAAAAGTCATTGTCAATCAGAGAGCTGGTATGGGAACCTGGGCCTTATATGCTACTCTAAGTAGTGGGAGTCCAGCCCCCAGGGAGGAGTCACTGCACTCCTGTCTTTGTTATAAGATTGTTTGTTTGTCACCTGGGACTTAATTAATTGGTCTATCTTGTTGATTAATGGTTGGCCTCACCTAGTTTCACCTGTGTCTAAAGGTCTATTGTTATCTTGATAGCTGGCTGTTGCTCCCTCCTCACTACTGATGACCTCATTAGCATTTGACTGGTCTATTGATCTGGACCAAGGTGTTAGTATGCTGTCATAAATTTTGGCTAAATTAAATCTTAAGCCCCCATTCCTGTTCAGAGAAGGATTTTCTCTTTTTACAAAAATGGCCTCCTTTACTCCTCTTTCAAACCAGTTCTTCTCTCTGCTCAAAATCTTCACCTCACTGTCCTCAAACGAGTGATTTGTAGCTTTTAGGTGCAGATGGACTGCACTCTGCGGTCCTGTGGAGGCCGCTCTTCTGTGTTGGTACAGCCTTTTGTGCAATGGCTGTTTTGTTTCTCCTATGTAACGTTCTTTACAACTGTCCTCACTGCACTCTATCGAATAAACTACATTGCTCTGTTTCTCTGTCGGCCTCTTGTCTTTCGGGTGGACCAGTTTCTGTTTAAGTGTGTTGCCAGGTTTGTAATAGACCGGGATGTCGTGTTGTCTAAAAATCCTTTGAAACTTCTCAGACAGGCCCGAGACATAAGGGATAGAGACACCCCTCCTGCTGGGGTCTTTATCCTTTCTGTCCTGTTTCTTGGCTCTTCTGACTTTGTTAAAGGCCCAGTTGGGGTATCCACAAGCTGAGAGGGCGCGTTGGACGTGTTCTTCCTCCTTCTTTCTCCCCTCAGAGCTGGTGGGTACTTCATGGGCTCTGTGTTGCAAGGTCCTAATCACTCCCAGCTTGTGCTGCAGTGGGTGGTTGGAATCGAACAGTAAGTACTGGTCTGTGTGGGTGGGTTTCCTGTATACTTCTGTCTGAAGGCTGCCTTCCTCCTCTATGATTGTGGAGCAATCCTACCTCGGAGGCAGTGGCAGCAGTGAGGATGCGACTGCAGGAGGACTCAACCCTACCGGAAAGGACCAAACTCACACCTGAATACATCTGCCAATTATTGGACATCTGCCTTAACACAACTTACTTCCAATTCAGGGGACATTTTTACAGACAGATGCACGGCTGTGCTATGGGCTCTCCGGTCTCGCCGATCGTAGCCAACCTATATATGGAACACTTCGAGAAGAAGGCTCTGACCTCCTTCCTGGGCACACCTCCGAGCCTCTGGCTGCATTACGTGGATGATACCTTTGTGATAATCAAGAAACAAGAGCTGGAAACTTTCTCTGAGCATATCAATGGGTTGGATGTATACATTAAGTTCACCCGAGAAGATGCTAAGGACAACCGGTTGGCGTTTCTTGATTGCTCCACAATCATAGAGGAGGAAGGCAGCCTTCAGACAGAAGTATACAGGAAACCCACCCACACAGACCAGTACTTACTGTTCGATTCCAACCACCCACTGCAGCACAAGCTGGGAGTGATTAGGACCTTGCAACACAGAGCCCATGAAGTACCCACCAGCTCTGAGGGGAGAAAGAAGGAGGAAGAACACGTCCAACGCGCCCTCTCAGCTTGTGGATACCCCAACTGGGCCTTTAACAAAGTCAGAAGAGCCAAGAAACAGGACAGAAAGGATAAAGACCCCAGCAGGAGGGGTGTCTCTATCCCTTATGTCTCGGGCCTGTCTGAGAAGTTTCAAAGGATTTTTAGACAACACGACATCCCGGTCTATTACAAACCTGGCAACACACTTAAACAGAAACTGGTCCACCCGAAAGACAAGAGGCCGACAGAGAAACAGAGCAATGTAGTTTATTCGATAGAGTGCAGTGAGGACAGTTGTAAAGAACGTTACATAGGAGAAACAAAACAGCCATTGCACAAAAGGCTGTACCAACACAGAAGAGCGGCCTCCACAGGACCGCAGAGTGCAGTCCATCTGCACCTAAAAGCTACAAATCACTCGTTTGAGGACAGTGAGGTGAAGATTTTGAGCAGAGAGAAGAACTGGTTTGAAAGAGGAGTAAAGGAGGCCATTTTTGTAAAAAGAGAAAATCCTTCTCTGAACAGGAATGGGGGCTTAAGATTTAATTTAGCCAAAATTTATGACAGCATCCTAACACCTTGGTCCAGATCAATAGACCAGTCAAATGCTAATGAGGTCATCAGTAGTGAGGAGGGAGCAACAGCCAGCTATCAAGATAACAATAGACCTTTAGACACAGGTGAAACTAGGTGAGGCCAACCATTAATCAACAAGATAGACCAATTAATTAAGTCCCAGGTGACAAACAAACAATCTTATAACAAAGACAGGAGTGCAGTGACTCCTCCCTGGGGGCTGGACTCCCACTACTTAGAGTAGCATATAAGGCCCAGGTTCCCATACCAGCTCTCTGATTGACAATGACTTTTGGATAAAAGTCGAAACGTCTCGATCTTTAAACGGCGTCCGGATGACAACCTCTGAACCCCTTTCTACTATAGAAATGGTTGTCAACAAATTAGACAATCGTGTAATCGTTAACTGGTCTATGCACAGACTCCAAAACATTGTATGAGCTGAAAGAAGAGGTTTTATGACTCAGACAGAGCAGGGCTGACACAAAAAACACACAGGAAACAATTATAGAAAGGGGTTCAGAGGTTGTCATCCGGACGCCGTTTAAAGATCGAGACGTTTCGACTTTTATCCAAAAGTCATTGTCAATCAGAGAGCTGGTATGGGAACTTGGGCTTACATCGACGAACACAGGAAACAAGGAAATTGTGTGTTTTTGATTAAAATCTTTGTTCATCTATAAATATTCTCCTCCAGGATGTTGTTAAACACCTTCACTTCAGCTTCGTCTGAGTAAAAATTGAGCAAAATTCTCATATTCAAGGGTCTTTTGCGTTCTAATCGATTAATCAAAGGAATAATCGTCAGACTAATCAATTACCAAAATAGTCATTAGTTGCAGCCCTACATGCCACTGAGGTAAAAAGTAAAATGCTACATACACAGACCCAGACATTAACTGCATTTATCCTGTTTTGTCCATCTGTTAAATGGAAAATATCAAGTTCCTGAGAAGGTGAAATATAAAAAGAAAACTGTAACCTATTATTTTCAGTCAAATCAACCATTTTGTGATGAATCAGGGTCAAAACCCAACAAATGCTCTGCTGTCTTTAAGTCAATCTCACAACAGCAGCTTTACTCCTCGTCATATTTACCACAGCAAATCCAAGCGGGATTTAAAATGTGATATTCCTCCATAAAGTGTCGAATGAGAGTAAATCAGACGTTAGAGGCCAAATTTACAGTCTCAGCTTCACAAAGAGTCCAGACATTAGATTTTGCTCCAAAGGGTTCAGTTTGAATTGAGGCTCATTTTAGTCTGAAGTTTTAGGAATGATAAGGGGTATCTTATGTAAAAATAAATAAATAAATAAAAATAAAATTACCTTGATAACATGAGTTCTTACTGAGTCGAGGATCGCCTCTCGACAGATCTGACCCGTATCTTGGAGTCACCTGTTCATGGAGACAGATAAGTTAAAGTGCATATGACAGGTTTTTATGATTTTCTCATTTTGACTTTATTCAGTGTATTAATACTTGTTGTACGTATAAATTATAGTTGCACACCAGTCAGGTCACTGCTTGTGGAGAAAAGTAGAAAAATATGTTAAAAGTTACAGGAAGTAAAGAAACTGATGACATCACACTGGGGAGACAAAGGTTATGCATAATTTACACAAAATAAACTACTTTTTGATCCTTTAAACATTGATTCAACAAAATAAAGGTGTTCACATGTATTTTTCTTTGTCAAACAAAAAAATCTGTGACATTAGATGAGTTTTTGGTCCACTGTACAGGATTATTTCTTGGTCATTTCCCAGTGTGATGTCATCATTTACAACCAGGAAGTAAAATTAAAAACCTAAAAAAAGCTAAACTGGGGAAAAATGTGTAAAGATTTGAGCAGAATTTGAAATATATTTATCTTAACTGTATTGTGGTTAAACGTGTAGTCCAACCTGTCAGAGGCCCTTTAATGTTAAATGTTGCTTTCACACTTGTACATTCTCCACAACAGAACTGGGACCAAAACGGGACCAAACCCGTCTACTTCCTGTAACATGTTTTTCAAATTTTCTTCACAAACTGACACTTGATTAGTGTAAAACTATTATATATATCTATAACAGATGTCATCCCACCACATAAAGTCAAAACTAGAAAATCATAAAAACCTGTCATACACACTTTAAAGTCATATTATAAGCAGCAAAAATGAACATTGATCATTGCTTAAAATCATATGAATTTATAGGTTTTATCTGGATTTGAGAAGTTTTGACTCAGTGAGATTTAGTTGCTGATGCAGAATTTTACACGAGTTTCAAGGTATTTCTGACAGATTTATATGAATTTAGATTAAAATAAGACAATAAATTTGCCAATGGGGTACGTAAAGTCATCTTAATGCGTAATGATAATTTGGTTTGAGAAGTAACGTAAGCAGTAATATATTGACACAAGTCAGAAACTGTAAAATAAATCTTTAAAATCTGTATATAATAATCTAGTTCCATCAAAAATAAATGTTTTAACTAATCTTAACAAGTCAAAAAACGTCTGAAATTGAGATTGATATCCGTAAATCAATCATTTTAACTCAGAAATGCATTTTTTTGCAGTAGAATCTCCATGGAGACAAACATTCTACTTCTTACTTAAAGGTGCAGTATGTAAGTTTTCATACTGCACTTTTAAGTAAAAAATAGAATACAAAGGTTTATTTTATTGACATACATTATTATTTATTCATGCAAAGGTTCATTTTCATTATTTTTCACTCACTCAAAGTTGTTTTTCTGTGAGTGGTTGCTGAGGAAGTGGTTTCTTTGCAGAGATCGACACGTGCAGGAAACAGTGGAGCATCAGCTGTTCATGAGCTCTGGAGGTGTGTGTGAAGCAAACGCCTCGCCTTTTACTGTAACACACAATAATACATCTCGGGTTTTAAATGGAGCGTCCAGACAGCGACTCATGTCCACAAAGACACAAAGACACGGGCGGAGATCACAATGTGAAGAATCCAACGCAACGAAAACAACTCCGTCCAAACAAACACCTCGGAATTTGACTGTGTGTTCTTTTACTTAATTATTTATCCCCAGCAGGAAACATTTAAAGGCTCAACATACAAACATATTTCTATTTTATTTATTTTATTCAACAGTGACCGCCCACCGTTTTGGAAGTACATTTTCCATTAATTAAATGCAATGTTTGAAGCTTGCTCGGGGCTAAACTGTTCCTAATAAACGGAACAAACTTCATGCATGTACAATTGTGTGAAATTAAGACAATAAAATTAACTGATCATTTTAATTATGTTTAACTTAACAGTATACTCAATTAATTAAATTAATACACAAAACTTAATTACATGAAGATTATAGATTTCACCCAAAGCATTAAAGTAATTGTAGAAAATTTTAAATTCATCCGATTTTACTGAAACTGTCAAAATTTAATGGAAACTGTTATTTTTTGTTTTTCTTTACTTAAATGAGGGCCAGAATTTATTACAGTGTATTGAGAGAAATAAGAATATTATCAATAGTTTTATGTAAAATGTGTTTGTGAAACTTTATGAACTGGTAAGTTATTAAAACATTTTTAAGTGTGGGTTTTTGTTTTGTTTTTTGGACTGGAGTTGACAGACAGAGTTGACGGAGCTGCCATCATGTCCTTAAACTCTCAAGATTTTAATTTTTCTTCTTTTCTTTTGCACAACTTTTATTGTCATTACAGTATCACCTTTCTTTTTTAGCTTACAGTTTAGAAACATTAAAAAAAAACAGGAAAAAGAAAAAACAAGAACAAAGAGAGCAGGGAAAAAGACAGTAAAAGACATTCAAAGAAAATCAAAATTAAGGTACATAACATATTTGATTTTTTTTGTCTAAATCCGTATATGGTAAAATTGAATCAAAAAATTACTTTCAGAGCTGCAGCAAACTCTGAAGTGGACCTACAGTTTATAATGTTTGGCTTACTGAAAACCACCAGATCTAAACCGTTCCCAGACGTCATTGAATGTTGCCCACTCATGAACTGCAGGTCCAGATCCTGATGACGACGACAAGCAAATGAACTTCCCTGAAACTGTTCCTGGAAGTTTGTGCAGAAATGATTTGGTTCTGCAAACTGTGGCTGCAGCTGTGAGGCCACGGTCCTGTGTGGTGGACAGCCCTCAGTCAGCTCCAACTGCAGCTCCCTCAAAACCCACGAGGCCTTGTGCTGTAATAAACCCAACATTTGTGTGCTTTTGACGTGGCCAGTTCAAGTCACATCTATGACATTCATGCTGTCTAATCAGCATCTTGATATGCCACAGCAGTGAGGGGGATGGATTAAATGCTCACTGACACAGATTTGGACAGGCTCGTAAACAATATTGGAGAGAATGCCTGGAGGAGCTCTCCTTGATCTGGATGAACTGATCCTCTTCTGCCTGGAGGAACTACTTCTACTCTACTCCAGATGAACTGTTGGTTGGCTGCCTGGGACATCTCTCTGTGCTGGATGGACTGTCCAGAGGAGCCATTTGTCTAGAGCAGGCATGTCCAAACTAAGGCCCGGGGGCCAAAAGCGGCCCTCAGACCAATTTTTCTTGGCCCTCAAGCTTCCTGGTGAATTGGCCCACATTGTCCTAAGACATACTTTTTACAGCAAATTTCAGATTTTCTACAATTAAAACCTAAATAACTAACATTTTGGTGCGATACAGACCTGATATTAAAGCATTGAGACTGAATTTAGATGTGGTGGCGCTTTAAAAATCAGATTAATGCAACTTTTTTGAACGTTTTATGATTTAATTGTGGCCCTCCGCTTGGTCTAAATTTCAGTATGTGGCCCTCGGTGGAAAAAGTTTGGACACCCCTGGTCTAGAGGAACGCTCCCTCTTTAGATGAGCCACCTTCCTTCCTCTTGAGTGGTTCTGGTCCAGATGGATGTGTCAGTCCTGGTCCATCTGTCCGTCCATGGCAGTAGGATCTCTCCTTCACTGTGGTTCTCCCCGAGGTTTACACTTCTTCCCATGGGGTTTTTTTGTAGTTTTTCTTTGCCGAGAAGGAGGGTCAAGGACAGGGGGCGCTCTGGGACATTTATCCACTGCTAAATTCTACTGAACATTGTTTAATTGAACTGATTTCTACCTTTGGCCCATCGAGGCAAATGTTGTTGTGATTTTAGGCGCTACAAAATAAACTGAATTTAATTGAGAATGGGTCTTTTGTGTTTGTAGTAAATGTTTCACAGTATATCTTTGAGTTCAGTTCATGGAAAATGAGAGCATTTCAGTGTATTTTTTGTTCAGTGTAAATAAAGCAGATTTCAAATTAGCTTTAAAAGTGTAGCATAAGAACAGCAGTCTACTCTATAACTAAACAGCAAAAATGTCATGGCCAACTTGTGCCGAGCTTATCTTATTGAATTGAATTGTTTTATTGCTCAAAAACACATTGAGAAACAGGCTTTGGATCTGCACAAAAACACAAAGGAGAATTACTTTTGCCTCCGGTGCAGCTCGGAGTGAAAGCAGTGAACACCTGATGCTCTGACTCACCACAGACGCTCAGACCAGACTCAGGTGAAGAAATGAGGCGTGAGCAGCTGCACCTCCAGACAGGGACGGGAAAACCTGAGCAGGCAGAACCTCCGAGGAGACCAGGACAAGCATTCAGAGGAAAACTGCCAAACACAGAGGAAAACACATAAAGAGCTACAAATATAAAGTTTTTAAAAGGTTTTTTGGAGCTGCACTGAGGGAAACTGGTCTGGTTGTGGTCCATGTTGGTGGAGAGCCAAAGCATTGATCATTAACGCTTTTGGCAATTTGCTGAATGTCTCTTTCCCAGTTCACTCGGTCCAACAAAGCCATGAGCTGGTGTAGACTCTTTAAGATGCACTTTTCTCGTTCCCTCACAGAGATGTTGTTACTTTGCCTGCAGTGTTCCACAGCGGTGTCAAACTTGTCCATTTATTTACAAAAAAGTGGCAGATCCAGAAAAGTTACACAATGAACTACTTTATAATACAATGCTATGTTTAATACTATTTCACTGATGATGTATTTTTTATGTGACATGAATGAAATAAAGAAATTAAATAATATGCAGTGGTGGTGGAAGTGTGTAGAACTCAGCACTACATCCTGTAATTTAAACTTTTCAAAATGTCATTACCAACTACAACTTCACAAATGTAAAACTGTGATAAATATTTACCACAGTGTTATCCACCAAACAAAGTCATAATTATGAAATCATGAGAACCTTCATATAGACTTTACAAAGAGTACTTTTACTTGCAGTGAGTGGGTTCTGGTGATTTTTTTTTGTAAATTGTAAAACATTTTGTGTTGCAATTTTTGCATGAAAAGTGCTTTAAGTTTGATTTGATTTGATGATTTACTTCCGGTAACACTTTATAATAACTACACTTATTCCTGCCTTAATAAAGCATGAACAAAGACTTAATTCATAGTTAACAAATAGTTTGTTAAGAATGATTCAGGATTAGTATCTATTTAAGGAATAATCCAACCCTAACCCTAACCCTAACCTTAATTAAGTACTTAATTAAGTTACTAATCCTGAATCATGCTTAATAAACTATTTGTTCATGATGAATTAAGTCTTTGTTCATGCTTTGTTAAGGAAAAATAAGGTGCAGTTATTATAAAGTGGTACCTTACTGCCTCCATGGGTAATAACTACACTTTAAAAGTCTTTAAAATGCCTTATTCTGTACGAACAAATAGATTGTTAACAATGATTCATGCTTAATAACCATTTAATTTTGAGTTCGAGATAGTAAGTACCTAATATTGATAACCTGAGACTGAATTATTCTTTAGTGCTCTCTTTGTTTAACTAAGCACCTTGAGCAATTTACTTTTTCATATCAGAAAAGAAAACTTCATTACTTTTCAAATGTTGCATAAATCGTATGTTGAGTGATGTTTGGGACCATCCATGAGAGTTTCATCGTGACGAAATAAAAGATTAAATAAGAACTCTCGACCAGGTCAAAATGACACAAAGATAACACGTGGGTAAACCATTTGTTCTTTATGATTTAAGTCTTTGTTCATGCTTCATTAAGGCCATTAAAAGTGTAGTTATTATTAAGTGTTACCCAAAACCTGATTACACTGTGTATAATTAAATGCCACTACATGTTTTTGTGTATTTGCTCAAGGAATAAGGAAAACAACTTGACAGAGGTGCATTTAACTCTTTGGAACAGAGCTGGAGGCTGAACTAAAGCACATTTCTCCTGCTGGTTTTATCTCTATTCAAATCTGGCAGACGGATTCAGACTCAGGTGAAAGACGTGAGACGGGGCAGAACTCATGACGAGGCTGCAGCTGCACGAGGTGTTCACCCGACTCAAACCACAAGATGTACTCGAGTGACACCAGACTAAACCCCCGAGCACGGAACAAACAAAGCCTCCTCCCAGGGCCGTCGGGCAGGGGGGGTAAAGAGCACTGTTTCCCGGGGCCCACAGCAGAAAGGGGTCCTCGGAAATATGTGATTTTTTATTTCTGAGTGGTATTTATCTTTGTTTAATCAATTTTTGTTGTAATAAAATGCATTGTGGTTGAGTAAAGTCCTTGAGAGACAATCATTCATGACATCTGAGGGCCCCAGAATCCCTTTGGAGGAAAATCATCTCTCACATTTTAGCCGAGTTGTTAACAAATAAAACTAGTGATTATAATTTGCAGTTAGTGTATTTTCTAGTGGATTCTTCATAGGTCTGTTGTTTTACTGTGTACAGATAATACCTTAAAGATTTCTGCAAAGAATAGTGTTGATAAAAATAATTAAACTGTTTATGTTTTTATTAAATGAGAGGTACTATTTCTACAATGTATCTTAAAATGTTTTTCAGTGTAAAATTATTTGCTTTTTTTTATTTTAATTGTCAAAAGTCTCGCAATAATATCCTGGGCTGTCACAATATATTGACTTATGAACTTCTGTGCTTGAATGCATTGAGCTTTGTTGGAGTAACAGCAAAAAAAAATAAATAATTTGTAATAATTTGTTTTGAGATGTTTGTGAAATTGATCTGGTAGTTATTGCAAAAACAAACAGTACTGTATCATAATATGAGCTACACAGTACGTCTATAATATTAGTGAGTTATTGTTTAAAGGTGGAATGGAGGATTTCGGGCAACAAATCAGAATCTCATTTCCTCGTGGGTAGCACAAATAACTGGTCAGCTCAGGTGTCAATCATTCTGTGCGTGCTAGTGCCCGCCCACAGGCTCGTCCAGGAAACGCCTCGCTCCCTGGCGCGCATGCGTGGTTGATATGCTAGTGTGTTTATGTAACAGGTTAGCGGCGAGTTCCGTCATTGTAAAGTCCAAACTTTCATCCTTGCTAAGTACGAGAAATGGCTGAGGGGCGAAAGAGAGAAAGACTGTTTTCGAGCTTTCACAGAAGAGACGAAAGTCTGCAGAGGAAAGAAACAAAAGCGCGTGTTATTCTGGGGAGAATCGTTTACGCGCTGGCGAGCATTGAAAGCGCAAAACAGGCTGATGCCTCCGCTGCAAACTTTCTGCTGGACAGGTAACTGTTTATCTGACTCTTTTTTTAGCTTATTGTATGTGGAGTGTATTATTAAATCTTCTTCGCGGAGGTTGTCGTGAGAAAGCGACACCAATCGTCTTGTAAACAAATGCGCATGGGCAGTGCTGCTGGGCGTGCTCGTTCACGAGGTTTGGTAGGTGTTCAGTCAGGAGAAACAGGGAGGGAGGGAGGGGGAACCTGCGCATGCACTTTGTCAAAAAATGGACTAACAGTCGCAGATTTTCAAATCGGCGAGAAATCCTCCATTCAACCTTTAAGTTACACCATAGGGTGTATTTTCCTGAAAAAGTGATTGAAAAATTAACTGTAAAAACAAATTTACAGGGATAAATAAATCATATATTAAAAGTGTGTATTGGGGCCCGCTGAGAATGTTCGTACCTGGGGCCCAGAGTTTGCTGCTACGGCCCTGCTCCTGTCGCTGCTTTTATATCTGTGTGAGACAAAGATATAGAAACTGTGGTGAAAGAAGTACCACATTTTTCCTACTTAAGTCAAGACACTG
Organism: Rhinogobius similis; assembly: GCA_019453435.1. Taxonomy (NCBI): domain Eukaryota; kingdom Metazoa; phylum Chordata; class Actinopteri; order Gobiiformes; family Gobiidae; genus Rhinogobius; species Rhinogobius similis. The sequence continues at coordinate 11,608,234 of CM033631.1, forward strand.
CAGATTAATAGGAAAAAAATAACTTCACTTTAAAAATTTCACTTTAAAACTTTGAGTATTTGAGTAATTTTGACCAGAAGAGATTTAATTGCTCCTGTGACGTGGACAACTTCACTGATTTCAAGACATTTCTGACTGATTACAAGATAATTTAGCTTAAAATAAAAAAAATGTATTTGCCAATGACGCAAGTAAAAAAAAATCTCACCTCATGGGCAAACAGTTTGGCTAGAAATGAGAATAAATGACCTGAAACAAGTTAAAAACACCTTTAAACAAGCAAAATAATCTAGGTGTATGAAGAACTTAACTATTAACTATTCGAAATTGTTGAAATCTTGAATCCAAGTCATTTAAACTCTTCTGGAAATACTTTTTTGCAGTGGTTTCTCAGCTTAAGAAAAAGTACAGAACTAAAACATGTTCTCAAGTAAAAGTAGCAAAAAAGTCTATTTAGTATTGAAATACATGTTTTTGCAACTTTTGGTTAAAATTCAAAAGTAAAATGTGGTGATGTTGATTTTTTTAGTCAATCACTTTTTCAATGTTTCTAAACAGAATCAAAAATAACCCCTCAAACCAAACAAACTGTATTTTTTCTTTATATTTTCAGTCTGTTTATACAAATATTTCCCCATTTTCCTTTTGCCGGCTCAACATTTCTGCTTGAGCCCCCCCCCCGTTGCCATGGCAGCCTGTCTCCAACAACCAGGAAGTGCCTAATATGAACAGAAGGACAGGATTGGATTTGGAGCGGACATTTCCCATGACACCCCGGGCAGAGGGTCAGGCGTGGACCCGGGGGTGAGCGGTGACGTCAGGGCTGTGCTGGGACACCGCGGCTTCAGCGCAGAACGTAAATATTTGTGGTGTTCCCGTCCGATCGCACGCTGGACGGCAGCCTTTGGCCTCGCGTCGACGTGAGCGAGCGGGACAGAAGAGCGGTTAGATAACGGCCGAGGGTAGTGGTTTGAGAGGGACGTAGAAGTGGAAATGTAGAAGCGAAGCACACATCTTGACCTGAAAACAAATGAATGGTGTCTTTCCCGGGAAATTAACTGACACAGAGGGCATTTTGATCACACTTTCTTACTTTATTTCTGTTGTTTTGTGTCTGATTTACTCTGATTACACTTGGAAACAAGCTCTGCTCAGAGGAAGATCAGATTTTAAATTCCATCTAGATTTTTTGTGTGAAATAAATGAAGAAGTGAAGCTGGTGTCTGTAGGTTTTACTTGATTTACACTAGTTTCTTGGGTTTTTACAATTCTTTTTTCAAAACAGAAGCTAATTTGATTAAAAATTAGTTTTAGGGACTTGTAATGAAGTTAAAAAGTCCAGACGGAATCCATATAAAAGTCCTGTTAAATGCTTTTGAATTTTAGTGTAATTTTTTTTTATTTGCGCTTTTGGAGTGTAATTCATGCCAGAATGTTTGATTTGACTGAAAATAAGAAGGTTACAGCTTTCTTTTTACATGTCCAGCCGCTTGATAGTTTCCTTTTTATGAGATGGTAGATAAAAAGGAATAAATTAACAAAAAGTCCAGCGTTCCAAATAGTAACGGTTTAAAGGACACATTCTTTTTTGAGCTTTAAATCATGTTCTAACAATGTTCCGTCATCAAAAACACACCTGAAGCAGCATTCAGTTGCATTCACACTGTTTTGAGGAATGTTCATTAGAAAATCCGGGAGGTATTTTCAGATCATCTACGTCACTTATCCAAGAATCGTCTGCTGTCCTCAAATCATCGCCAGAATCGCTCTGAGCATTTTTGCCGTCTAAACACGATAACTGCTGCTGCTAACCGCATCATAGCATCTCTTAAGTGCTAACGTGACTAAACCGTGTACAGCGCTAGACGCCATCTGCTGGCTGGATGCACTCAGTAAGTGTCATTGCACACAGCAGAAAAATTCTTTAATTTAATCCTCTGTCAATTTGTTGTCACTAATAAGTGCATGTAATGAAACAAACAAAACATACATTAAAGAACAAATATTATACTTTAAACATCTTGAGAACAATGGTTCTGGCTGCAGAGGGAATTACACACATTTTAAAAACACATCACTTGTTATGCCAACCATGTTATTGAGCAATGACACAGCTGTAATGATCATGTTTAGACGACAGAAAAGCTCAGAACGAGTCTGATGATCATTTATGGACTTAAAAACAGGTGAAGAAGAGTGTTTTTGACGTCGGAGGGAGAGGATTTTCTAAGCAGGATTCATCAAACTTGCGTGAATGAAGCTAAATGCAACTCCAGATGTGTTTTTGATCATGGAAAATTGTTATAACGTGGTTCAAAGCTCAAAAAAGTACATTCTGTATAATGTTTGTCCATGTTGCCTGCAGTTGTCAGTGAAGTGTGACTGACAGGACGTCCTGCAAGAGAAGAGCTGAAGTGAAACAGCCGAGTTGTTTCTGTGGTTAAACTTGTGTCACGCTACTGCAGGTGAAACGAGGGCAATGTACACGGGACAACTGTAGTCAGAGCAAGCACACATCTCCAAATGAATGTCTGTATTTAGAAAGCACAAATACAACAACAGTCAAGAATAAAAACTATAACAGCTGGAGAAACTGTGGTTGTCAGGTGGCCCACTATTACCATGTGTTTAGGGACTGTCCCGCTGCTCAAAGATACTGGACTGAAATTGCAACAGACTTTTTCAGAAGTTTGTATTTGGGCCTTAAACTCCTGCCATGGACACATAAATGGATACTGCTGGGACTTCTGGACGCAGGGAAAAAGGCATTCACAAAAAATTGGATTTATCAAGGACTGGACCAACATAATTAAAGACGTACGGAGAAATAGGGGAAAAATTGGTTTGGACTAGATGTTTACATTTTTTTGTCATTTTAAGCTGCGTTTTTGTTGCTTTCAGTTACGTTTTGATCGCTTTTAGTCGCATTTTGTCACTTTTAAGCGCATTTTTGTTGTTTTTAGTTGCACTTTTTGCTGCGTTTCTGTTGTTTTCAGTTATGTTTTTGTTGCTTTTAGTCACATTTTGTCACTTTAAGACATTTTATTGCTTTTAGGCACATTTTTGTTGATTGAAGTCGCATTTTGTCAGTTTCATTAATGTTTTTATCACTTTTAGTCACATTTTGATGGTTTAAGGCGCATTATTGTTGTTTAAAATCACGTTTTTGCTGCTTTCAGTTCTGTTTTTGCCGCTTTCAGTTCTGTTTTTGTCACTTTTAGTCACATTTTGTCACTTTTAAATGTTTTGACACTTTTAGGCGCATTTTTGATGTTTTCAGTTGCGTTTTTGTCACTTTTAGATGTTTTGACACTTTAAGGTGCATTTTTTGTCATACTTTTGTCATGTTAGACACGTTTTTGTTGCTTTAAGTCTAATTCTAAAGTCTAATTCTAAACTCTAAATTCTTATTAGCTTGTCAGGTTTTTCTCACCTTTAGTTGCATTTATGTTGCTTGTTTCTGAACACGTTTTAACAAATGCTATGCTTTTATGCAGCATAAAACAGGATATTATGCTGTGTTTGGAGGAAATTATTGCAGCCTTGATAATTGCGTCCATTCAAACTGCAATTTCGATAAAATTTCAGCTAATTGTGCAGCTTTACTTTTCATACAATACCATTAAAACACTGACAGTCACATATTTCCTCGACCAATTCAAATCCGTGATAATAAAATCCCAAATGTGGCCGTTATAACTTTACACGCTTGTCGTAAATCGCGCCGAGCTGAGTGACATTTGAGTGATGTGGCTCCCGTTTGAAACTTGTAAAACAGAACCGCGGTCTGGTGCTGGTAACGTCAGGCCCGGGACGAGTCACAGAGAAGAGGAAAGAGACCAGATCTGCTGCTAAAACCATCTCGTACGAAACACGAGACGGACTGCGGGAGAGTTAATGAGCACCGAAAGAGACGGGATCAGCTGAATGTGAAGTGCACATGACGGGACAGACTGCACACGGAAACATGTTTGACACAATTAGGACGCGTTTTCTCTGTTTCAACGATTCTAGTGAGGTTTGTACGTCCTGTTTGATCAGAATATGGCAGCACTGTTTCTGTCACTTCATTTTTAAACATAAATTGCCCCTGCGTGTTGATGTAATTGAGTGTATTAACGCTGCTTTGAGCGTCAAAACACTTCCTGCTGAACTCCCTCGATCCGGGATGTATTTTTGTATCATCTACGCCATTTATCTGAGAATATTCTGCTGTTTTTAGTCCTTAAATCATCACTAAACTTGTTGAGCATTTCTGCCTCTAAACACGATAACTGGTGCAGCAAATCGGTATCATAACTTCTTTTCAGCGCTAACTTCACTAGATTTTATATTGCGCTGGCGCCATGAAGAAGAAGAAGAATTTTTATTTATAGAGCGCTTTTCCACCTAATAGGCACCCAAAGCGCCATCAGCCATCTGCTGGCTGGATGCACTCAGTAAGAGTAATTTCATACTGGCTTATAAAAAAAGTAATTGGATGAATAATTTTTTAAATTTTTTTTTTTTTACATGAGATGGCAAATTTAAGGCACTCAAGAGCACGTTTAAAGACTAATAACAATAGGAAAAATGCAGAATACTTTTCTTAATCTAAAAAAACTTGGTAGTTTGAAAGAAAACCAATTAGAGACATATTTTCCAGATTGAGATGAAAGGAATAAATGAGTAAAAGGAAGCAGAATTCGAGGAAACTGATGATTAAAAACAGATACAAATGGATTTAAAGGAAAATATTCTGCATTTTTCATATTGCTGTTAGCCTTTAAACGTGCTCTTGAGTGCCTTAAATTTGCCATCTCGTGTTTCAAAAAAAAACATTCATCCAATTACTTTTTTTATAAGCAGTATGAAATGACACTTACTGAGTGCATCCAGCCAGCAGATGGCACCAGCACAATAAACAATCCAGTGAAGTTAGCGCTGAAAAGACGTCATTGTGCGGATTTGCTGCAGCAGGTATTGTGTTTAGAGGCAGAAATGCTCAGAACAAATTTAGGGATGATTTAAGGACTTGAAACAGCGGAAAAATCTCGGATAAATGACGTAGATGATCTGAAAATATGTCCCAGATAGAACGAGTTCCACAAAAAGTGTGTTTAACGTTCGGAGGGGGAGGATTTTCTAATAAACATTCCTCAAAACAGCATGAATGCAACTGAATGCAACTTCAAGTATGTTTTTGATGATGGAACATTGTTAGAACATGGTTTAAAGAGAGAAAATGTCACTGTAGCAGAATATGTTCCTTTAAGATTAATCTCCTTAAAATAAACGATACATACTTTGAATCAGTGCCATTTTCAAACACAAAACAGTTACATTTCTTCCTTCAAAATCTAAACCCATCTCCAAACCGCCTGCTTTCACTGACGGAGCGTTACGTTATGATTGCACAGGTCACATTTTGGCGCTCGGGTGCTGCATTCTGGTGACGCGGCAGCATCACGTCAGGGCATCAGGGTCAATGCGGCTCTCTGGGATGACATTTGGCACATTTCGCTCATGCACAGGAGACACACCCGCCTCGGACGACTGTCTCACTGCATTCTTATGAAGCTAAAGGCTAAAGGCTAACACCGCTCTCCACAACAGCTTATTTTTCACATCAGTGTCGACTGTGACTGAACCTGCAGAAGAAGTGAGCACGAAAACACAAAACAGACCAGAAACATGTAGCATTAAACTACAACATGTACAGTATAGATCTTTATTTTAAATGTTATCAATTGTAAACTGTATTATTGATCTAAAATGGTTTAATAATAGAAATTGATCCATTGACTCTCTGTTCAAAAATGTACACCAGGATTATTCAACTTTATTTCACGAGGGCCAGAGTTTTCAGATGGTTTTGTCCTCGAGGCCAGAAATGTGTCCAACACTTTAGAAACATGAAAAACATGTAATACAACATCTGCAGAACTGAACCAGGACTAAACCAGGTCTAAACCAGGACTAAACCAGGTCTAAACCAGGACTAAACCAGGTCTAAAACCAGGACAAAACCAGGTCTAAAGCTAAGACTAAACCAGGACTAAACCAGGTCTAAACCAGGACAAAACCAGGTCTAAACCAGGACCAAACCAGGTCTAAACCAGGTCTAAACCAGGTCTAAACCAGGTCTAAACCAGGACTAAACTGGAACTAAACCAGGTCTAAACCAGGTCTAAACCAGGTCTAAACCAGGACTAAACTGGAACTAAACCAGGTCTAAACCTAAACTAAACCAGGACTAAACCAGGTCTAAACCAGGTCTAAACTGGAACTAAACCAGGTCTAAACCAGGTCTAAACCAGGTCTAAACCAGGACTAAACTGGAACTAAACCAGGTCTAAACCAGGTCTAAACCTAAACTAAACCAGGTCTAAACTGGAACTAAACCAGGTCTAAACCAGGTCTAAACCTAAACTAAACCAGGTCTAAACCAGGTCTAAACCTAAACTAAACCAGGACTAAACCAGGTCTAAACCAGGTCTAAACTGGAACTAAACCAGGTCTAAACCTAAACTAAACCAGGTCTAAACCAGGTCTAAACCTAAACTAAACCAGGACTAAACCAGGTCTAAACCAGGACAAAACCAGGTCTAAACCAGGACTAAACTGGAACTAAACCAGGTCTAAACCTAAACTAAACCAGGACTAAACCAGGACAAATCTAGGACTAAACTAGGACTAAACCTGTCACAGCTCCTCCTGCAGCCCAGCCCTCCCCTGCTTCTCCTGGAGAGCCTGCCTCTGTCTCCTCCCCCTCTGGTTCCCACAGTGGGGACAGGTGTGCAGGAGCCTCGTCTGCTTCGACCCAGCTGCCAGTACTCAGCAATCAACTGGCTACAAAAGCCTCTCCAGCCAGCTCCTCGGTGCCAGATCGTAATACTACTTTCAGTTAGTGCTACATCTTGCTCTCTTTTTTGAACTTACCTGTATTTTTTTCCTGTCCGCTCCAGATCCTCGTTCTGCAACCTCCTGTCTTGCTCCAGCTCCAGTCTGCTCCAATCCCAGTCCTGCCACCACCAGTCCTGTTCCAGCTCCAGCCTGCTCCGATTCCCGTCCTTCAACCTCCAGTCCAGATTCAGCTCCAGCTTGCTCCAGTTAGCTCCAGCTTGCTCCAGTTAGCTCCAGCTCGGAAAGTCTCTCATATTCTTTTGGCAATAAACTCACCTTTTTACCACCTCTGTTCTGTGTCTGCGTTTGGGTTCCTACCTTGAGCTGTGACAAAAGCAGGACTAAACTGGTCTAAACTATGACTAAATCAGAACTAAACTGGGACTAAACCAGGTCTAAACCCTCCTTGAGAGACTAAATACAATCATGCATGAGATCTGAGAGCCCCAAGTTTATTATGGGCTATTATGTTCTAACCAGGATTCATGAAATTATCGTGAATGAACATTAGAACATGATTAAAAGCTCAAAAAATTCACTGTAGCAGAATATGTGCCAAAAAAAAAAGATAATTTTTCATATAATAAAGCCATCGACAAATAAAACTCGGGATGTTTGTGAATCTGGTCTGGTAGTTTTTACCGTGTTTACTCACCTCACTGTGTCATAACTGAGAACGTTTGTACCTGGGGCCCAGAATTTCATGCGACGGCCCTGGATCTTTTGGCCTTGTGGATTAAAGAATGTCGAGTGTATTGTACATGTTTGAGGTGATGAATCTACAGGAAAGTCATGTCAGATTCAACCAAACGAGGAAACTGCCCCGAGGAAACACAGACAAAGGAGAGCATGAACACCACACACAATTAAGAAGACGTATTATGCTTTTTCTGGCATTAAACTTTAAACAATATTATGTAGATCCTTATGTAAGCCACATTCTGATGTAAAATCACTGTGAAAGGGTTCTTTCACTTTAGTTATTCTTATTTTCCTCTGTTTATTATTGCAATTTTGTGTTTATTATTAGTAAATAGTTTGTGATTTTTCCTGTGGGTGTGTACTTTTTTTTTTTTAAGTGCTGTCAGCAGGTGATCAGTGGGGACACCTGTAGGGTCTGGGCTGCAGCACTGGGGTTAAGTTAGAGGGGGGGGGGGATTGGTAAGGTTGTTTGGTTTCCGGTTTACTTATGGCTAAGTTCTTAATTATATTGCTTTAAATCTAGTTTGCAGATTCCTGTTGTTTTTTCGTTTCTTTAGTTCTTGGTTAAAGTTACTTTGTTTATTGTGAGGTATTAGACCTCTTTGGGTTCTCCCCTCCCCTGGAGGCTGTTGGTGCCTCCCAGTGTGGGCTCATGGATGTATTAAATGAACTGGATAAGCCACGCCCCCTCTGTCAGTGTCCCAGATTGATTTGTGGCCGTGCGAGGTACTGCAGCCTCTTGGAACCAGCCTTTTTCTAAAATGTCACATTATAATTGCAGACAGGACTGAATTATTATCGTTATTTAAATAAAATAGAAGGAAATGTTCTTTTCTACTGTTTCTAAAATCACCAAAATTACCGTTTTTATATGAAGTGGGGGATTGTCGTCACGTGGCGCCCTGAAGCAAAGATGGCAGCCTCCGTATCAGGAAGTAAAACAAAGATGTCAGCCTCCGTATCAAGAAGTAAAACAAAGATGTCAGCCTCCGTATCAAGAAGTAAAACAAAGATGGCAGCCTCCGTATCAGGAAGTAAAACAAAGATGTCAGCCTCCGTATCAGGAAGTAAAACAAAGATGGCAGCCTCCGTATCAGGAAGTAAAACAAAGATGTCAGCCTCCGTATCAGGAAGTAAATGCGGAAGTAAGAAACTTTTTTGGGGTCATGCGCCAATGAGCACTCTCCATAGCGATAAACAGGGCGCCATTTTGGATTCATCTTCCAGGTTTTATTATAGTTCTATGTGTGGGCTCCCCAATTTAAATCTCCTGGGTGTGAGGAGAAAAAGAGAGAGGCAGTTTGCAGTGAGGCTGCACGTTACTTTGTGTTTTTTTGTCTTTGGTTTTTTTTTAAATTCCTAGGCATTTTTGTTTGGCTTTTTGTTTGGAAATAAATTCACCTTTTTTTGAGCACCACTCCTGCTTTATGTCTTGCCTGACTCCCCGATCCAGTGGCAACTCTGCAATCACATTCACCTTGTTCTGGAAGTTGCAGGGGGCGCCGCCATCTTTTTTTCCATTGTAGTTTACAAACTCAACAGAAAATACGATCTACATGGACTAAAAAGACGTTTTCAGGCTCCATAAACAGTGCATTGCTGAATTGTTTGTGTTTTAATAATGGGATTCTGTTCAAGTTTAGATTTTAAATACATCCGGGAGAATTGACAAAAAGACGATGAACTGACAAACTGATAAAAGAATCACGTGTTTCAGAACGTTTTTTAAGCCTTTTGTCACGTTTTCTGTCGCTTTTAGTCGTGTTTTGTTGCTTTCAGTCTTGTTTTTGCGCGTTCTGTCACACTATTGTCACTTTGAATTGTGTTTTTGTTACTTTTGGCCTTGTTATTGACGCTTTCAGTCGCGTTTCTGTGCGCTCTGTCACGTTATTGCCACTTTTTGATCATTTTTGTTAGTTTAGCCTTGTTTTTGACGCTTTCAGATGTTTTTCTATTACAGCTGCGTTCTCGTTCCATGTACAAGTGTTTCTGTCACATCAGAACATGTTTCAGGGTGAGCAGTTTTTATAATCGCATCCATTCAAACTGAGGCCCTGCAGCTACACGAGGAGCATGTGCCGCCCTCTCACTCACAATCACACACAGCAATGGTTTGAACAATTGAAGGCATTTTGCTGTTGAACTGACAACATCATATTTGTCTCCTTTAAGGTGAGACACTACAGGCAAAACACTTTTTCAGATGTTTGTGTTTCTGGTCAGTTTGCTCTCTCAACATATCGGCTTCATGTGGAAACAACAACCTTGTCCAATCTGCTCTTTAAGATGTTTTATTATTTCATTTAATCCACTTCATCCATAGATTTCTCTGGGACATTGTAACTTCAAAGGACGTTTTCTTAAAATGCATTTTTCTCCCACAGAGACATAAAGATCAGCCTTAAAGTAGATCCTACACACAACACACTGTACAATATTGGACTGAACAAGATTTTGACGAAATGTACACAAGGATTTTTTGATATCTAATTCTGAAACAGATTTATTAAAGTTTTAAGTTAAAAAAATGAGGCAAAATTTGAAATTGAATCAGACCAGTCTAGTTTACTCAAAAACTAATAAGAAATCCAATATCCCCTTTGCAATTTTTTTGTAACTAATCTGTGTACAAAATGAACCAAGAAATTTAAACCTGGTTCTGTCTTTTTTTTTTAGATTTAAATGCCCCAAATATGTGTATTTTGGCAGTTTTTCCACATTTCTACATGAAAACACAACATGATGAAAAACTTGTAATACATTTTTTTCTTACATTTATGTGAGTAAACTACAGGAGAAGTTTACAAATGATATCTTTAAATTTAAGATTTTGTCCTATTCACCTGCAGCGTCTGGCCTTAAGAACAATTGTCCCTCTGAACATGAGACACTTTCACTTGTGAGTTCTTGTGTTTCTGTTTTTTTAGTCACATATCTGTTGCCCCTCGGGCAGGAGGCTACGGTCCATCCCGACCAGAACCTCCCGCCACAAGAACAGTTTCTTTCCCTCTGCCGTTGGACTCATGAACACTTTGTAACACCCGTCACTTTAACAATAATACTATTTAAGAACAATCTATTTGCACTACTCATTTGCACATTTATCTGCCAACTGTACATTCTGTATATAGTGTTAGTCTATCTTAGTCTATTTTATTCTTAATTTTATGCATGCCTTTTTATATATTTTTTATATTTTATTCATTGCTTTATGTTGCACCTTACGCCGAAGCAAGTTCCTATGTTTGTGAATTTCACTGACAATGGCAATAAACCGCTTCTGATTCTGATTCTGATTCTAGTTTCTCTGTTTCAGTCCTGCAGACACGACACACTTGCACTTGTGAGTTCTTGTGTTTCTGTTTAGTCACATTTCTGTTGTCGTTTCTTTGTTTTCAGTCCTGCAGACCTGACACACTTGCACTTGTGTGTTCTTGTGTTTCTGTTTAGTCACATTTCTGTTGTCGTTTCTTTGTTTTCAGTCCTGCAGACCTGACACACTTGCACTTGTGTGTTCTTGTGTTTCTGTTTAGTCACATTTATGTTGTCGTTTCTTTGTTTCAGTCCTGCAGACACGACACACTTGCACTTGTGTGTTCTCGTGTCCTGGAGGTCACTTGGTGCGCTCCGTCTGTCCCACATGTCCCAGGACGGCAGCCAAACTGATGCCATCTCCTCCTCAGGAACGCAGCAAAAATCACCGGAAATTCCTCCTCTGCGCGGGACATTGTTTCACCTCTGACACCGAAAATATGTAACACGGGCCCAAGACAGTTTGAGGTTAAGTCCTGACTTCAACAAAGCCGAGGAAGAAACGCAGAGTGAAGCAAACATTACTCTTTCTGTTACAGTTTTACTACGACATTGATTATACGATTATTCTCACATTTTCTGCCATTTTGTTTTCTTAAATTATGAGTAAAATTTAGAGTTTAATCACCGTTTGATCTGCACTTTGTCCTCATCTTGTATTGAAATGAGCTGCTGTGGATCAGTACATTTACTGCAGAGGTTAATCCTTATCTTAAATTTCCACTGGAAACACACAAAAAATAACAATTTTCTATTATTTTAAAACATTGTTCAAATTCAGTATTATCATTAAATAATAATAATTCATACACAACACTATAAAATAAGTAGTAGTTTTAGTTTAGTTTTGCATCGATTCATGTTTTTTTTTTGACAGTTCATCTTTAGAAATTAAGATTTACCGATGGTTTTGTTGAAATTTGCACTGTGAATTTTCAGATTTAAAAAAATAACAATAATGTGTGTCTTCCTCCCTAAAATGAGGCCAGTTTTTTCTGAATTCTAAATAATTATTTGTCATTTTCTATAAGACAAAACACTCTATAGTTTGTCAAGATTTTGAAGAGTTCTGTGGGTTTTTTTTTAGTTTTTTAGTTTTTATTGGAAATAATTTTTTTTTTTTTTCATTTTTGTTGTAAAGGGCTCGGTAAATAGGTTTTTAGTCGCGTTTTCACACTTTCTGTCACGTGAAAGTCACTTTTAATTAAGTTTTTGTTGCTTTAAGTCACATTTTTTTTTGCTTTTAGTTGCATTTTTGTCACATTAGGTCACATTTTTGACACTTTTAGTCACATTTTTGACACTTTTAGTCACATTTATGTCATTATCAGTTGGGTTTTCTTGCATATAGCCGTGTTTTGTTGCTTTAAGTCGCAGTTTTTTCACACTTGTAGCTGCGCTTTTGTCGCTCTGTCACATTTTTGTCACTTTTAGTCACGTTTTTGTTGTTGTAAGTTGCATTTTTGTTGCTTTTAGTTGCATTCATGTCACTGTCAGTTGGGTTTTCTTGCATATAGTCGTGTTTTGTTGCTTTAAGTCGTATTTTTGCCATGTTTAGTCATGTTTTTGACACTTTTAGCTGCGCTTTTGTCGCTTTATGTCACATTTTTGTCTGTTTTAGTCACATATTTGTCACATTTTTCTTTTTTTAAAATGTTTTTATTGCTGCTTTGTCATGTTTTGACATGTTTTTGTAACTTTAAGTCGCATTTTTACATTAATTCAAAGTCTTAAATCTCAGCAACTGATAATACTTTACGTCGTCACACTAAAACATTAGGTGATTTTCCTGAGACAAACTGCTCGGTCCTGCTTTCACTTCGGTGGTGATGTGGAAAAACCCGTCGATTTCTTGAGGGAAATTTCTTTTATTCCAGCACTGGCGAGTGTAGAAGTAGGTTATCAAAGTATTTATGGAGCCAAGAGGAGCATAAAAGGGCGATAAAACTGCAGCGCTGCCTGAACTCTGCAGGAGAGCACTTTGACACGACCAATGGGGCACTCATGTTTGTAGAAAAGACTAGACACCAGAATAAAGCTGCGTTTAAAGGTGCACCGTGTAACCAGCAGGTGACGGGCCAAGGTACAGGTCAGATCTGCGGAGAAGCAAGTCCGTTTAGTAAGAATGCATGGTTTTAAAGATGATTCTGAGCGAGAGCAACGACGACTAATCATAAAACTATAAAAATTGACAATGTTTAACTGGACTATACGGACTCTAAAACGCATTTTATAACAAAGACAGTCACGCTATTACATCAAAAGTGTCAAAAGTGAATAGATTATTGCTGATTTTTATCAATAATACACTTTATTCATAAATATTCTCTCTCTAGAAGAAGTGTTCAGTCGCCACATTTCAAACTTCATTTGGCTGATAATGTATTTTAAAAGTTTAAATATACAATAGAAATAATAAACAGCTTTATAGTGCAGTTCAGTCAGGCTTCACGGAGCTGGGAAATAAACTATTTTTTCCAAATCCGTGCTCTTGGAATGATTTGCAAAAAGATCTTGAATTGGGATGTGTAGTGCGTAAAGAGAAATGGGAAAAAAATGAATTTCTAGAGTAGGATAGATAATGACTAGATATATATTTGTTATTGTTGAAAAAGACAATTTGAATCTCAGTGGAATTTTCAGCTTCAAAGAATGTATTAAAAATTTAAAAAATACATAAAATAAAATATATATACATCATTTTGTAACATCATAACAGAAAAAGCCTGTTTGCGCATATGTGCCATTGTTTAAGAAAGTACATTTTAATCTTGGAGGCGATTTCTATGTATCGTTTCAAAAAGGTATTCATTGGTAAACAGAGTAAATAGAGTAAAAGCTGTGCTCTCATTTTCACCTGAATAAATGCTTTTACGTTCTATCTGTGCTGGGAAAGAAATAATTTTACTTTCTTACATGCAAAAAATCATAAACATGGACTAGTTCTGTTTTTCTTGTTTCAAAACAGTAAAAATCAGGTACAGCCCCTTTAATATTTGATTTCCAAGTGTCAAAAAGGCTCTAATCCAATAAAAACCTGCATTATTAGGCCCGAGCCCTACAGGGCGTAGGGCCTATTAGCTTTCGCAACGATGCCGAAGGCATCGTTGCAACTGTCTCGCCAAACTTTCGCGCGCAGCGCGAAAGTTTGGCAGCCTAGTCGGTTCTATGGTCAGACAGTGAAATAGCCCCTGCCGAAGGCATGGGACCAGCATATTTACTTCTGCTCTGCGAAAGAACCCTTTCAACTGTCTTGGCGAACTTTCGCGCGCAGCGCGAAAGTTCGGCCCCCTCCAACGCCCCAAACATTGACAGTGAACTGTCCCACACCCCTGGCATCAAGCCCTACTCACCAGCCATACTTGTTCCTGCTAAAATACATGGAAACCAATGGGGAGCCCATGGGGGGGCCCAACTCGGAGGTGAATGACGAGCGCGTAAGCGCTCGTAATCCAAATTTGACCCCATGGCGACGTGGGGAATGGTCAGAGCTTTCAAAAAACGTATAATATGTTGTTCCCAGTAAAACGGATATATTGTTTTTGCTAAAAATATTATTATTTTTAGGCCCGAGCCTCTACAGGGCGTAGGGCCTATCTCTTTCGCAAAGATGCCGAAGGCATCGTTGCAACTACGCCAAACTTTCAGCGCCAGCGCGAAAGTTTGGCAGCCTAGTCGGTTCTATGGTCGGACAGTGAAATAGCCCATGCCGAAGGCATGGGACCTGCATATTTACTTCTGCTCTGCGAAATAACCCTTTCAACTGTCTTGGCGAACTTTCGCGCGCCAGCGCGAAAGTTCGCCCCCAACGCCCCAAACATTGACAGTGAACTGTCCCACACCCCTGGCATCAAGCCCCACTCAGTAACCATACTTGTTCCTGCTAAAATACATGGAAACCAATGGGGAGCCCATGCGGGCCCGACTGAGTGACTGACGAGCGTAAGCCGTAATCCTAATTTGACCCCATGGTGACCTGGGGAAGGGTCAGAGCTTTCAAAAACGTATAATATGCCGTTCTCAGTAAAAGGGATATATTGTTTTTGCTCAAAATATTATTATTTTTTTTATTTTTTATTTTTCTTTTTCTTCTGCTCTTTGAGCTCTAATTTGACCCCTGAACATGCTCAAAAACTCACCAAATTTTGCCCAAAATTCAGAATCGCTAAAAATTTAGTTTTTTATAGGTGTCATGTTTGGGGAAAAAATAATGGCACGACAGCGCCACCTACAAAAGTCAAAATACATTGCGCCTATGGGAGGCGCCCGACGTCAATTTTGTCGCACAGCCACGAAATTGAACACGCATTCCTCTCCGAGGACAAAAAAAAAAATATTATGACCACGCCCCTGACTCCACCGTGATAGCCGCCATATTGGATTTAAAGTTCAAACGCTGAGTCAGCGTTTTTAGCTCACGTCGAACTTTAACGAACTCCTCCTAGGCTGCCGCCCACCGCGCCAAAATCGCTGCACATGCTCTAGACAAGTGGGGCATCTAAAGTTATCCAATTCGTTAAAATAACTTTTACCCTCTCTGCGGCGCAGCCCTAAAGTTGACCGACGATTTCTTTCATTTTCAAAATTTAAAAATGCTCCCGTTTGGCAAAACGAGTCCGATTATGCCCAAATTTTAATAGGTTGTAGAAATTTCTTGCCTGGACCTACTTTAGGTGTAATTTTTCATTTGGCGCGATAGCGCCCTACAGAGTGAAAAACTTTTTGTATGGGGAGCAAAAATTTACTTTTTAGATTTTTTTGAAATTTTGCACAAAAATTCAATTTTGGCCTACCGATCAAAAAGCCTACCAGACCCATGTCATATTTTCTACGGCGAAGCCGTACCAATGACCGAAACATCCTATGTTATTCCTATGGGAAAATCGAAAATTGTCTCAAATTTGGATCTTTTTTTACTACGCATTTTAACGAACTCCTCCTCGGGCGCAAGCCCGACCGACCTGAAATTTGGTGGACATCTTCCTGAGGAGTGGGGCACCAAAAGTTATCCAAATTATCAGGATCGGTATTACGGTCTCCGGCTGCTAAGCCGCACATTTCGCAATAAACATTTTAGAGAACACGGAAAACCCCATGTTATTCCTATGGGGAAATCTCAAAGTCGCTCAAATTAAACTTTTGTACTTTAACGAACTCCTCCTCGGGCGCAAGCCCGATCAACCTGAAATTTGGTGGACATCTTCCTGAGGAGTGTGACACCAAAAGTTATCCAAATTATAGGGATAGGTATTACGGTCTCTGTCGGCGGCCGCAAAATTGCCCAAACTTGAACAAATGACAGAAACAACCCATGTTATTCCTATGGGAAAATCTCAAAATCTCTCAAATTTAACTTTCTACTTTAACGAACTCGTCCTCGGGCGTAAGCCCGATCAATCCCAAACTTGGTGACAATCATCCTGCGGAGTGGGGCACCAAAAGTTATCCAAATTATTAAGATAGGTATTACGGTCTCTGCGCGGCGAAGCCGCGAATTTTGCCAACATTTAAAAAAAACACAGAAAAACCCTATGTTATTCCTATGGCCAAATCTCAAAGTCGCTCCAATTTAACTTTGTACTTTAACGCACTCCTCCTCGGGCGTAAGCCCGACCAACCTGAAATTTGGTGAAAATCATCTTGAGGAGTGTGACACCAAAAGTTATCCAAATCATCGGGACAAGTGTTACGGTATCCATGCGGCGGAGCCGCAACAATTGGCAACATTTCTGCTCATTCATAACAGCAGTTTTGGGACACAGCTTTGTTCCACCACAAAGCCCCAGTAAAGGAAAGAATGTGGGCGCGTCAGCGCCCTTCCTCGACCTTTGCGAGAGCGGAGTACGACGAGCGCGGCCCGCGAGGGCCGTTCGATGCCGCTTGCGGCTTTAATTATTTTTATTCTTCTTTATTCTGCTCTTTGAGCTCTAATTTGACCCCCTGAACATGCTCAAAAACTCACCAAACTTTGCCCAAAATTCAGAATCGCCGAAAAATTTTGTTTTTTATAGGTGTCATGTTTGGGGAAAAAATAATGGCGCCACAGCGCCACCTACAAAAGTCAAAATACATTGCGCCTATGGGAGGCGTCCCGACGTCAAGTTTGTCGTACAGCCACCAAATTCGGAACACGCATTCCTCTCCTGAGGACAAAAAAAAAAACTTATTATGGCCACGCCCCCTGACTCACCGTATGGCCGCCATATTGGATTTAAACTTCCGAAACGCTGAGTCAGCGTTTTTGCTCACGTCGAACTTGAACGAACTCGTCCTAGGGCGTTTCGCCCACCGCGCTCAAAATCGCTGCACATGCTCTAGACAAGTGGGGCATCTAAAGTTATCCAATTCGTTTAAATAACTTTTACGGTTTCTGTGCGGCGCAGCCGCAAACTCAACCGATGTTTTTTTTCATTTTCAAAATTTAAAAAATGCTCCCGTTTTGGCAAAACGAGTCCGATCAAGCTGAAATTTTAATAGGTTGTTTAACTTTCTTGCCTGGACCTACTTTAGGTGACATGTTTTCATTTGGCGCGATAGCGCCCCCTACAGAGTTAAAAAACTTTTAGTATGGGGAGCAAAAAATTTAGTTTTTAGATTTTTTGAAATTTTGCACAAAATTCCATTTTGGCCTACCGATCATAAAAGCCAATCAGACCCATGTTAAATTATTTTGTACGGCGAAGCCGCATCAATGACTAAAACATCCCATGTTATTCCTATGGGAAAATGGAAAATTGTCTCAAATTTGGATATTTTTTGACTACGCATTTTAACGAACTCCTCCTCGGCGGTATGAAGCCCAAACCGACCTGAAATTTGGTGGACATCTTCCTGAGGAGTGGGGCACCAAAAGTTATCCAAATTATCAGGATAGGTATTACGGTCTCTGCGTGCCGCTTGGCAATTTTGCCAACATTTTAAAAAAGACAGAAAAACCCCATGTTATTCCTATGGGAAAATCGCAAAATCTCTCAAATTTAACTTTGTACTTTAACGCACTCCTCCTCGGGCGTAAGCCCTATCAACCTGAAATTTGGTGAACATCTTCCTGAGGAGTGGGCCACCAAAAGTTATCCAAATTATTAGGATAAGTATTACGGTCTCTGTGCGGCGAAGCCGCGAAAACTGGCCAAACTTGAACAAATGACAGAAACATCCCATGTTATTCCTATGGGGAAAATCACTCAAATGAAACTTTGTACTTTAACGTACTCCTCGGGCGTGAGCCCGACCAAGCTGAAATTTGGTGAAAATAATCTTGAGGAGTGGGCCATCTAAAGTTATCCAAATCTTCGGGACAAGTGTTACGGTATCCATGCGGCGGAGCCGCAACAATTGGCTAAATTTGTGCCCATTCATAACAGCAGTTTTGAGACGCAGCTTTGTTCCACCACAAAGCCCCAGTATAGGAAAGAATGTGGGCGCGTCAGCGCCCTTCCTCGACCTTTGCGAGAGCGGAGTACGAGCGCGGCCCGCGAGGGCCGTTCGATGCCGCTTGCGGCTTTAATTAGGCCCGAGCCCCTACAGGGCGTGGGCCTGTTACCGCAACGATGCCGAAGGCATCGTTTGCAATATCGCCAAACTTTGGCGGCGCCCAAGAGCGAAAGTTTGGCAGCCTAGTCGGTTCTATGGTCGGACAGTGAAATAGCCCATGCCGAAGGCATGGGACCTGCATATTTACTTCTGCTATGCGAAACAACCTTTTCAACTGTCTTGGCGAACTTTCGCGCGAGCGAAAGTTCGGCCCCCTCCAACACCCCAAACATTGACAGTGAACTGTCCCACACCCCTGGCATCAAGCCCCACTCCAGTAACCATACTTGTTCCTGCTAAAATACATGGAAACCAATGGGAGCCCATGCGGGCCCGACTGAGGTGAATGACGAGCGTAAGCGCTCGTAATCCAAATTTGACCCCATGGTGACCTGGGAAGGGTCAGAGCTTTCAAAAAACGTATAATATGTTGTTCTCAGTAAAACGGATATATTGTTTTTGCTAAAAATATTATTATTAGGCCCGAGCCCCTACAGGGCGTAGGGCCTATTGCTTTCGCAACGATGCCGAAGGCATCGTTGCAACTGTCTCGCCAAACTTTCGCGCGCAAAGTTTGGCAGCCTAATCAGTTCTATGGTCGGACAGTGAAATAGCCCATGCGAAGGCATGGGACCTGCATATTTACTTCTGCTATGCGAAAGAACCCTATCAACTGTCTTGGCGGTTTGCGCGCAGCGCGAGTTCGCCCCCTAACGCCCCAAACATTGACAGTGAACTGTCCCACCCCTGGCATGAAGCCCTACTCACCAGCCATACTTGTTCCTGCTAAAATACATGGAAACCAATGGGGAGCCCATGGGTAGGCCCGACTCGGAGGTGAATGGCGGCGTAGCGCTCATAAGTCAAATTTGACCCCATGGCGACGATGCGCAAGGGTCAGAGCTTTCAAAAACCTATAATATGTTGATCCCAGTAAAAGCGGATATATTGTTTTTGCTAAAAATTTATTATTTTATTATTATTTTTATTTTTATTCTTCCGTGTTCTGCTCTTTGAGCTCTAATTTGACCCCTGAACATGTTCAAAAACTCACCAAACTTTGCCCAAAATTCAGAATCGGTGAAAAATTTTGTTTTTATAGCCTTTTGTTTGGGAAAAAATAATGGCGCTGACAGCGCCACCTACAAAAGTCAAAATACATTGCGCCTATGGGAGGCGTCCGGCGTCAACTTTGTCGTACAGCCACAAAAATTTGGAACACGCATTCCTCTCCTGAGGACAAAAAATATTATTATTGCCACGCCCCTGACTCACCATATAGCCGCCATATTGGATTTAAACTTCCGGCGGCTGAGTCAGCGTTTTTAAGCTCACGTCGAACTTGAACGAACTCCTCCTAGGCGTTTAGCCCACGCTCAAAATCGCTGCACATGCTCTGAACAAGTGGGGCATCTAAAGTTATCCAATTCGTTAAAAATAACTTTTACCGTCTCTGCGCGGCGCAGCCCTAAAGTTGATCGACGATTTTTGTAATTCTCAATTTTTAAAAAATGCTCCCGTTTTGGCAAAACCGGTCCGATTATGCCCAAATTTTAATAGATTGTTTAACTTTCCTGCCTGGACCTACTTTAGGTGGAAATTTTTCATTTGGTGCGATAGCGCCCCCTACAGAGTTAAAACTTTTTGTATGGGGAGCAAAAATTTAGTTTTTTAGAATTTTTGAAATTTTGCACAAAATTCCATTTTGGCCTACCGATCAAAAAAGCCAATCAGACCCATGTAAATTTTGTCTGCGGCAAAGCCGCACCAACGACAAAACATCCCATTTTATTCCTTTGGGTAAATCTAAATTTTTCACAATTTTGTATATTTTTTAACTACGCATTTTAACGAACTCCTCCTCGGGCGCACGCCCGACCGACCTGAAATTTGGTGGACATCTTCCTGAGGAGTGGGGCACCAAAAGTTATCCAAATTATCAGGATAGGTATTACGGTCTCCGTTTGGCAAAGCCGCACATTTCGCAAACATTTTACAAAAGACAGAAAAACCCCATGTTATTCCTATGGGAAAATCGCAAAATCTCTCAAATTTAACTTTGTACTTTAACGAACTCCTCCTCGGGCGTAAGCCCGATCAATCCCAAACTTGGTGACAATCATCCTGAGGAGTGCGGCACCAAAAGTTATCCAAATTATTAAGATAGGTATTACGGTCTCTCTTGTGGCGAAGCCGATTTTGCTCAACTTTTAAGAAACACAGAAAAACCCCATGTTATTCCTATGGGGAAAATCACTCAAATGAAACTTTGTACTTTAACAAACTCCTCCTCGGGCGTGAGCCCCACCAAGGTGAAATTTGGTGAAAATCAGCATGAGGAGTGGGGCATCTAAAGTTATCCAAATTTTTGGGACTAGTCTTACGGTATCCATGCGGCGGAGCACAACAATTTAACAAAATATTTGCTCATTTATACAACAGCAGTTTTGGGACACAGCTTTGTTCCACCACAAAGCCCCAGTAAAGGAAAGGATGAGGGCGCGTTAAGCGCCTTCCTCGACTATTGCGAGGCGAATCTGGCGCTGCCGAGGCCGTTCGATGCCGCTGCGGCTTTAATTAGGCCCGAGCCCCTACAGGGCGTGAGGGCCTATTCCATAGCGATGCGAAGGCATCGTTAACTGTCTCGCCAAACTTTCGCGCCAGCGCGAAAGTTTTAACAGCCTAGCTCGGTTCTATGGTCGGACAGTGAAATAGCCCATGCCGAAGGCATGGGACCTGCATATTTACTCCTGCTATGCGAAAGAACCTTTTCAACTGTCTTGGCGAACTTTCACGCAGCGCCGAAAGTTCGCCCCCTAACGCCCCAAACATTGACAGTGAACTGTCCCACACCCCTGGCATCAAGCCCCACTCACCAGCCATACTTGTTCCTGCTAAAATACATGGAAACCAATGGGGAGCCCATGCGCGGGTCCGACTCGGAGGAGGTGAATGACGCCGTAAGCGCTCGTAATCAAATTTGACCCCATGGCAACCTGGGGAATGGTCAGAGCTTTCAAAAAAGCATTATAATATGTCGTTCTCAGTAAAACGGATATATTGTTTTTGCTAAAAATATTATTATTTTTATTTTTATTATTTTTTCTTCTGCTCTTTGAGCTCTAATTTGACCCCCTGAACATGCTCAAAAACTCACCAAATTTTGCCCAAAATTCAGAATCGGCGAAAAATTTTGTTTTTTATAGGTGTCATGTTTGGGTAAAAAATAATGGCAGCCACAGCGCCACCTACAAAACTCAAAATACATTGCGCCTATGGGAGGCGTCCCGACGTCAACTTTGTCGTACAGCCACGAAATTCGAAACACGCATTCCTCTCCTGAGGACAAAAAAAAATATTATTATGGCCACGCCCCCTGACTCACCGTATGGCCGCCATATTGGATTTAAAGTTCCGAAACGCTGAGTCAGCGTTTTAGCTCCACGTCGAACTTGAACGAACTTCGTCCTAGAGGCGTTTAGCCCACACGCTCAGAATCGCTGTACATGCTCTACACAAGTGGGGCATCTAAAGTTATCCAAATTGTTTAAATAACTTTACGTTTTGTGCGCAGCCCCAAAGTTGACCAACGATTTTTGGAATTCTCAATTTTTAAAAAATGCTCCCGTTTTGGCAAAACGAGTCCGATTATGCTGAAATTTTAATAGGTTGTTTAACTTTCTTGCCTGGACCTACTTTAGGTGGAATTTTTTCATTTGGCGCGATAGCGCTCCTACAGAGTGAAAAACTTTTTGTATGGGAGCAAAATTTACTTTTTGAATTTTTCAAATTTTGCACAAAATTCCATTTTGACCTACCGATCAAAAAAGCCAATTAGACCCATGTCATATTTTGTACGGCGAAGCCGTACCAATGACCAAAACATCCCAGGTTATTCCAATGGGAAAATCGAAAATTGTCTAATTTTTTGACTACGCATTTGAACGAACTCCTCCTCGGGCACAAGCCCGACCGACCTGAAATTTTGTGGACATCTTCCTGAGGAGTGGGGCACCAAAAGTTATCCAAATTATCAGGATAGGTATTACTGTCTCCGTGCGGCAAAGCCGCACATTTCGCAAACATTTTACAAAAGACAGAAAAACACCATGTTATTCCTATGGGAAAATCGCAAAATCTCTCAAATTTAACTTTGTACTTTAACGAACTCCTCCTCGGGCGTAAGCCCGATCAATCCGAAACTTGGTGACAATCATCCTGAGGAGTGAGGCACCAAAAGTTATCCAAATTATCAAGATAGGTATTACGGTCTCCCATGGCCGGAAGCTTACGCCGAATTTCTCAATATTTTTAAAAAGACAGAAAAACCCCATGTTATTCCTATGGGGAAATGTCAAAGTCGCTCAAATTAAACTTTGTACTTTTAACGCACTCCTCCTCGGATGCAAGCCAAACCAACCTAAATTTGGGTGGCCCACCAAAGGAATGGCCCACCAAAAGTTATCCAAATTGTTGAGATAAGTATTATGGTCTCCGTGTGGCGAAGCCACAAATATTGGCCAAACTTCAACTAATTACAGAAACATCCCATGTTATTCCTATGGGGAAAATCACTCAAATGAAACCTTGTACTTTAACAAACTCCTCCTCTGGCGTGAGCCCGACCAAGGTGAAATTTGGTGAAAATCATCATGAGGAGTGGGGCATCTAAACTTATCCAAATTTTCGGGACGGGTGTTACGGTATCCATGCGGCGGAGCCGCAACCATTGGCAACATTTCTGCTCATTCGTAACAACAGCAGTTTTGGGACACAGCTTTGTTCCACCACAAACCCCCAGTAAAGGAAAGGATGAGGGCGCGTCAGCGCCATTTGCAGCGAGTTGCGAGAGCGAAGTACGACGAGCGCGGCCCGCGAGGGCCGTTCGATGCCGCTTGCGGCTTTAATTTCAGTTTCATTTTGTCCAAATCAGGACAAAATGAAACTGAAATAATGCCTGAAGTAAATAAACAGGATCTGAAGCTCCAAAAGAGTTCCACAACATAAAACTAAATCATACTCGAGCACAGTTTGAGAAACAGTGAAGGATCAGAATAGAACAAAACCAGTTTAACAGCGCCTTCAAGTGGAGAAGCACGAAATTACAGCTTTACGTTTGTACTATTTATAGAGTGAAAAACGTGCCCTACTGGAAAAAAGGAAAAAATAACTTAAAATTAGACTTCTTTTTTAAAGCAAAAACAATCTGCCAACGTGTAAAGCAAAATGTCTTCAAGAATAAAGTCCACTTTAAGCGCATTGGTCTCTGTAAATCAAAGCAAAATGAACTCAGTGACAAGTGAAATGCAAGGAAATTATTGTCCTTAAAGAATAAATCAGCATAAATGTTACTGTAAGTTTAAGAATTTAATAATATTTTTGCACGGTGGCAGAGCGGCTAGAGCTTCTGCCTCCCAATAAGGAGATCGTGGGTTCGAATCCCGCACCACCCCAACATCGTGGTTTCGAATTCTGAACCACTCTAACATCACACGATCTCTCTGAGTGGAGTCTGCATGTCCTCCCCGTGTTACCGTGGGTTCTCTCCGGGTTCTCCGGCTCCTCCCACCGTCCAAAGACATGACTGTGTAGGTTAATTGACAACTCTAAATTGTCCCTAGTGAATGGATGTGAGAGTGAATGGTTGTCTGTCCTTGTCTCCGTGTCTGCTGTGACCCCTAACGGGAATAAGCGGTAGAAAATGAATGAATAATATTTTTCTCATTTTAAACTAGATGTGTTTCAGTTCTAAAGTTATGGATGAACTGAGTGATGAATTTACATGAAGTGCCAACTTAAAAAAAAAAAAAAAAGTCTCAAATATAAATGTATTAGCAACTATTAAAAGTTTTAGGACAATTTTCAGTCCAATCTAGTTTATTCAAAAAACTAAATAGGAAATGTACATTTACATACATTTTTATAACTAAAATGTACAAAATGAACCAAGAAATTTAAACCTGTTCTGTGCATTTTTCAGATTGAAACGTCCCAAATATGTGACATTTTGTCATTTTTTTCATATAAAATGCCTTATTTCTACATGAAAACACGACATGATGAAAAACTTGTAATATATTTATTTCTTACATTTATGTGACTAAACTACAGGAGAAGTTTACAATTGATATCTTTAAGTTTAAGATTTTTTCCTATTCACCCGCGGTGTCTCTTTAATTTCTTTTATAATTAGTTTATTTCTTAAAATAATAATACATTTTTGCTGGACAAGATTTTTTCAAAGGCCCCGTTTCTTCTTATAAGACTTTTTTACTTTCGTGACGTTCATTTTTTCAGTGTAATCTTTTTCAGGAACTTTTAGAACAATAAACAAACAAATTAAAAAGGTAAACCATGTTTTTTCACTTTATTGACGACAAACACTGAAGGTGGACTTCTGCACGGCTCCTTCTACAAGAGTCAAGATCCTTTAACTATTTATATGTTTTTACTTCATGAACACAGACACAGACTAAACCACAAACTGAAGACAAGTTCACTTTGATTCAAGTTTGACTACACTGTTTATGTTCCCTTTGGACTTTTGCTCATTTATCAGTTGATTTTTAATGCAATATTGTGTGCAAACTCTAAATTATATGAGATTTTGAAAGTGAAAAACAGCTCAAGTCATTAAAAATCTGCTAAACTTACAGTGAAACGCAAAGAGACAACAAATATAAAGGAAATTATAATAAATAACTAAATAAAACATGTAAAACAGAACAATTCACAACACGAAAAGGAAATACAGTTGTCGTTTTTAGCTGTGAAATTGAAATAAGACTTGATTGGACAAAGATGCAGGTTGTGTTGATCGTTTTAAATAAAGTTTTTCAAACAGAAGTCGATTGTACAGACTTTATTCTTCAGATCGTCCTTCGAGGATGCTTTCAAACGTGAACGGGAGGAACTTGAATCCTTGTCCGGAGTAAAACTTGTTCTGAAACTCCACCCTAAAGACGACAAATACAAAGATAAAAGATTAAAGAGGACAGATCATGATTTAGATCACGATTCATGTTCACTTGGCCTTTAACAGAGCTGCACCATTTAGGAAAAATATATAATTGCGATGTTTTTGACCAGTGCGACTGTGATTAGATTTGTGATTGATGTTTTTTTTTTTTTTTTAGGATTCTGTTCAAATTCACATTTTAAACACAATTTTGTCACTTTAAGTCATGTTTTTGTCACTTTTAGTCGTGTTTTTGTCGCTTTTAGTCACGTTTTTGTCGCTTTTAGTCGTGTTTTAGTTGCTTTAAGTTGTGTTTTGTTGCTTTCAGTCGTGTTTTTGTCGCTTTTAGTCACTTTTAGTCATGTTTTTGTCACATTAAGTCGTGTTTTTGTCACTTTTAGTCAAGTTTTTGTCACTTTTAGTTGTGTTTTTGACGCTTTTAGTCACAGTTTTATCACTTTTAGTTGTGTTTTAGTTTCTTTAAGTCATGTTTTGTCGCTTTTAGTCACTTTTAGTCACGTTTTTGTCACATTAAGACGTGTTTTTGTCACTTTCATGACTTCAACTTGTGCAAAACTCTGCTGCAAGGATTTTAACAGGAATTCCCAGAACAGCCCATATAACCCCAGTTTTATCGTCCCTTCACTGGTTACCAGTAAAATATAGGATTGATTTTAAACTCTGTGTTCTTACTTTCCGAGCGCTGCATGGTCAGGCCCCTCAGTATATTGCTGATTTGCTGTGCCCTTACACCTCCAGCCGCACTCTTCGGTCTTCAGACCAGAGTCTTCTCATGGTCCCAAAGACACGATTCAAAACTCGGGTGGACCTGTCCTTTCAGGCTGTGGCCCCCAGACTCTGGAACGCCCTGCCCTTGGCTCTTCGCCAGGCCGATTCAGTGGACACTTTTAAGAAGCAGCTGAAGACACTCTTATTCAAAAAAGCTTTTAGTTGACTGGGGTGTTATTTCTCTGTATTTTATCCTATTTTTATGTGAAGCACTTTGTGATTTTTATCTGTGAAAAGCGCTATACAAATAAAATTTACTTACTTACTTACAGTCAAGTTTTTGTCACTTTTAGTCAAGTTTTTGTCACTTTTAGTCAAGTTTTTGTCACTTTTAGTCAAGTTTTTGTCACTTTTAGTCAAGTTTTTGACACTTTTAGTCAGTTTTGTCACTTTTAGTTGTGTTTTAGTTGCTTTAAGTCATGTTTTGTCGCTTTTAGTCACTTTTAGTCATGTTTTTGTCGCTTTTAGTCGTGTTTTAGTTGCTTTAAGTTGTGTTTTGTTGCTTTCAGTCGTGTTTTTGTCGCTTTTAGTCACTTTTAGTCATGTTTTTGTCACATTAAGACGTGTTTTTGTCACTTTTAGTCAAGTTTTTGTCACTTTTAGTCAAGTTTTTGTCACTTTTAGTCGTGTTTTTGACACTTTTAGTCGTGTTTTTGACACTTTTAGTTGTGTTTTAGTTGCTTTATGTCATGTTTTGTCGCTTTTAGTCACTTTGAGTCATGTTTTTGTCACTTTTAGTCGTGTTTTAGTTGCTTTAAGTTGTGTTTTGTTGCTTTGTCGTGTTTGTCGCTTTTAGTCACTTTTAGTCATGTTTTTGTCACATTAAGTCGTGTTTTTGTCACTTTTAGTCAAGTTTTTGTCACTTTTAGTTGTGTTTTTGACGCTTTTAGTCACAGTTTTATCACTTTTAGTTGTGTTTTAGTTGCTTTAAGTCATGTTTTGTTGCTTTCAGTCGTGTTTTTGTCACATTAAGTCGCGTTTTTGTCACTTTTAGTCATGTTTTTGATGCTTTTAATCATGTTTTGTTGTTATTTTTTGTCACTTTTGAACGCGTTTTTATTGCTTTTGTCGAGCTTTTGTCACTTGTACAAATCCAAACTACAGTGTTAGCTGTTTTTATCCAAATCAAACCAAGACATTTTGAAATGAAATCTTTGTGATTTGCTAATTGCATCCATTAAAATTGCGATTTTGTGTCGATTTGGTTTAATTGTGCAGCTCTGGTCTGTAAGAGGTAAATAAAGTCGTCTGCTCAGAGGCTTCAGAGGCTAAACAACAGGAGAAAAAGTGTGTTTGAACAGACAGCTGCATTAAAGACACAAACAGAGAATCATGATACGACGATTTCACAAAGATTGTCACAGGGACGAGCTCAACATTCCATTTTTATCACCGTATCACCCAGCTCTACTTTATTGCATATTTTAATTGTTCTGTGAAGCACTTTCTAAAGCACAGTTGGTTCATAAAGTAATACAAACTTCAGGATCGCTCATGTTCACAGCAAACGTCTCAAGTTAAAGTGAAGTAACAGGAGCCAGTGACCCCTGCTCTTCATTTCTCTGTAACACACTCTGTCTCTGTCTGGTCTCAGTCTTGACCTTAGACCTGGTTTAGACCTGGTTTGGACCCGGTTTGAACCTGTCTGCTCCTCCACAAGAGTCAGTTCTATTTTTAAAAGCGCAGTACAATGTGATGACTGGACGACCTTTTTAAAGACCAGACAGAACGCGTTTGTGTGGTGTTAATCCACCAGGGGGCAGTGTTGGCTCACAGTTGGTTTACAGCAGCGTCTCGTGCCATGACAAGTGCGCAGAGGACGGTAAAGTGACCAAAAATTCAGATGCATTTTAGTCGCTTTCAGTCACATTTTTGTCAGTTTTAGTCGCATTTTTGTCACTTAGTTGCATTTTTGTCACTTTTGGTCCAATTTTTGTCACTTTCAGTCACATTTTTGTCGCTTTCAGTCACATTTTTGTCAGTTTTAGTCACATTTTTGTCAGTTTTAGTCACATTTTTGTCAGTTTTAGTCACGTTTTTGTCACTTAGTTGCGTTTTTGTCACTTAGTTGCGTTTTTGTCACTTAGTTGCGTTTTTGTCACTTAGTTGCGTTTTTGTCACTTAGTTGCGTTTTTGTCACTTAGTTGCGTTTTTGTCACTTAGTTGCGTTTTTGTCACTTTGTTGAGTTTTTGTCACTTTAAGTCACATTTTTGTCACTTTAAGTCGTATTGTTGTCACTTTTGGTCCAATTATTGTCACTTTTAGTCACGTTTTTGTCACTTTTTAGTCACATTTTAGTCACTCTTTAGTCACACTTTTGTCACTTTTTAGTCACATTTTTGTCACTTTTGGTCCAATTTTTGTCACTTTTAGTCACATTTTTGTCGCTTTCAGACGCATTTTCGTCACTTTCAGACGCATTTTCGTCACTTTCAGACGCATTTTCGTCACTTTCAGACGCATTTTCGTCACTTTTAGTCATATTTTTGTCACTTTGTTGCGTTTTTGTCGCCTTAAGTCACATTTTTGTCATTTTAAGTTGTATTGTTGGCACTTTTGGTCCAATTTTTGTCACTTTCAGTCACATTTTTGTCGCTTTCAGTCACATTTATGTCAGTTTTAGTCACATTTTTGTCAGTTTTAGTTACATTTTTGTCAGTTTTAGTCACATTTTTGTCAGTTTTAGTCACATTTTTGTCACTTAGTTGCGTTTTTGTCACTTAGTTGCGTTTTTGTCACTTAGTTGCGTTTTTGTCACTTAGTTGCGTTTTTGTCACTTAGTTGCGTTTTTGTCACTTAGTTGCGTTTTTGTCACTTTGTTGAGTTTTTGTCACTTTAAGTCACGTTTTTGTCACTTTAAGTCACATTTTTGTCACTTTAAGTCTTATTGTTGTCACTTTTGGTCCAATTATTGTCACTTTTAGTCACTTTTTTGTCACTTTTAGTCACATTTTTGTCACTTTTAGTCACGTTTTGTCACTTTTAGTCACATTTTTGTCACTTTTAGTCACATTTTTGTCACTTTTAGTCACATTTTTGTCACTTTTAGTCACATTTTTGTCACTTTTGGTCCAATTTTTGTCACGTTTAGTCATGTTTTTGTCACTTATAGTCACATTTTTGTCGCTTTCAGACGCATTTTCGTCACTTTCAGACGCATTTTCGTCACTTTCAGACGCATTTTCGTCACTTTTAGTCATATTTTTGTCACTTTGTTGCGTTTTTGTCGCCTTAAGTCACATTTTTGTCATTTTAAGTTGTATTGTTGGCACTTTTGGTCCAATTTTTGTCAGTTTTAGTCACATTTTTTGTCACTTTAAGTCACGTTTTTGTCACTTTTAGTCACATTTAGTAGCATTTTTGTTGCTTATGATCACATTTTTGTCACACTTTTGTTTGTTTCTGAACATGTTTTAACAAATCTAAATTGTGAAGGAAATTATTGTACATCAAAAAAAGCCTTTGCTATTCGCTAATCACGTCCATTCAAATTGTGATTTCGATTAATTGTGCAGCTCTAAACAGCAACTAAATCTTGAATTAGGCAGCTTTGATAACAATATTTACAAAGACTGGTTTTTAACACCTGAAAATAATTCAAATATGACATTTTTCCATTGATCTATGCTGCGTTTATAATTAACCAGAACAATTTTATTAAGAAAAACGTTGACTGTGAGTTAAAACCCATTGTTTTTATCATTTATTTGTGCTGCGGCTGCAAAGTAAACAGACTTATTACAAACCCAGTACAAAAATATCCACATACCAGCAGCTGAACCACTATTTAAGAACCTCAGATTGAACAAACCTTCGTGCCGCGGTCACATTTTAAATCCCTCTATAAAACAAATCAAATCGCACTGGTTTTATTAATAACCTGCGCTTGATCCCGACTGTCCCTGAGGTCTGTTCACTAAACAACGGGGAGTCACTGGATCTCTCATGAGCCGGACCGATATAGACTGTAACACGGCTGGCATTTCAGTGAAGACAACAATGACAAACACAGAACAAAAGAGTCCCGGACCGGAGCTAAACCAGGACCAAGCCTCCAGGACCGAGGCCAGGAAACACCGCTGTTCAAAAGCCCCTGTTATGGTTCATTTAGACTTTTTAAAGTGGTTCTCAACTCGCCTGTCACGATAACTCATTTTAAAGTGTGATATTAGCGCTGGGGTCGACTAGAGAAATTCTTGATCGACGAAAGACTATCCCTATCGGCCGATTAATCGACTAAAAAGGGGGTGTGTCAAGGCAAAACTGTGAAGTATCTCTCTGTATCTGATCCAAACTGCACCAAAAAAACAAAACTGCACTGGAGTTCATGCAAAAAAATAACAATTTATACAGAAAAGTATGAGGAAACAGTGTATTTGTATGTTAGGCCATTAGGCTGAAACACGTTCATAGAGACATGCCATAACTAATAAAGGCATTTTAAATTTATAGAGAGTGTCTTGGTTTTTTTTTGTATTTTATGCATCTACAATCCCTTTGCCAAAGAGCACCTCTTTTACTTTTTTTTCACTACTGTCTGGAGGTGCACGAAGCGCTCCTTGTTATCCTTTGTTCACAAGTTTATCAACGTTGAATTGAGGGCAAAAAAATGAAAAGAAAAAAAAAGCAATGGAGTTCAATTAATTTTGTTATCAATAAAGTAATAATTAAATAAAAATGCATTTTATGAATATATCATTTTTGTCATATTTTTCACTGCCAGCAGATGGCACTCAAGAGCTGAGTAATAAACTATGAACCAACTAGATCATCACAAACCTTCTACCAAATATCTAAACTAGAGCTGCACGATTTGTGAAACATCCAATTGTGATTTTTCTGACCAGTATTGTGATTGTGATTAGATTTGTGGTATAAGTTTGAATGGGGTTCTGTTCAAAGTTCACATTTTAAACTAAAATTGACAAAAAAAAAAAGAGAATCACGTGTATTTCAGAACGTTTTAGTCTTGTTTTTGTCACTTAAAGCTGAATTTTTGTAACTGTTTTTATCCACTTTTTTCTACCACTTGTTCCCATTAGGGGTTGTGGGTGACTGGAGTTATCTCAGTGACTTTGGGCCTTTGGCGGGGTACACCCTGGACAGTGGTCAGGGCTTGTTGATTTAAGTCACGCTTTCTGTCGCATTTTTGTCACTTTAAGCTCTTGTCAGATTTTTGACCCGTTTAGTCATGTTTTTGTTGTTTTTAGTTGTGTTTTTGTCGCTTTTTGTCATGTTTTAATCAGTTTGTGTTTGTGATGCGTTTAGTTGCATTTATGTCAGTTTTAGTCGCACTTTTGTCACTTTCTGTCGCATTTGTCACTTTTAGACACGTTCTTGTTGCTTATTGTCACATTTTTGACCCGTTTAGTCATGTTTTTGTTGCTTTTAGTTGTGTTTTTGTCGCTTTTTGTCATGTTTTAATCAGTTTTAGTGTTTGTGACGCGTTTAGTTGCATTTATGTCAGTTATAGTCGCACTTTTGTCGCTTTCTGTCGCATTTGTCACTTTTAGACACGTTCTTGTTGCTTATTGTCACATTTTTGACCCGTTTAGACATGTTTTTGTTGTTTTCAGTTGTGTTTTTGTTGCTTTGTCCCAGTTCTGATTTGATTTTGATTGATTGTGCAGCTCTAGTCTAAACGACGACGACAGAGCGGCTGGAGTGGACGCGTGGACTCACCAGTGCAGTCGGAGCGCGTGCAGGAAAGCGGACAGACCCTCCATGATGAGCAGAATGGCCACCGTGAGGATCGAGAAGAAGAAGAATGTGATGGTGAGAACAATAAAACCTCCGAGGCCTCTGCTGGAGAGACCGATGCGCATCACCATCGACCACAGCACCTCCGACAGCTCTGGAAGCACACGCAGGAGAAAGTGTTTAAAACTATAAAATACATCAGCAAAGTGTCATTCGTGTAGAACAGTCAATATTCATTAAAGGTGTCGCAATTATTGAGAAAGAAACATCACAATTTACACATTCTTTGCAATTACTGACACCACAACTAAACAAAAGTGTAATTACCCATACAGAAAAATTGAAAGTGGTCAACTGGACAAACTCTTTATGTCGGAATACGTTTGATACTCATCCAAGGAGCTTCTTCAGTTGATCCTGATAAAAGGCTGATAAGTATCTGTCAGAGGGGAGGATTTAAGGCAGTTTTCGGGTCAGATGAAACTAAAAAGATGCCGCTTGAGGACGTCCTGGTGGAGTATATTTACAGACAAAACAGGTTTTCGATCAAAAACACTAAATGCGTATGTTTTCTGTGTCTTTCTGAAGTAATTCTTGCCTTGTACAAATAACAACACGGCTTCTCTCAGGACTTGGCATGTTTTGAAGTCTGTGTACGGTCAGATAATGATTATTCAAACACTAAATTAGTTGACGATTATCTCATTAATCGATTAACTTGTGTCAGCCCTAAATGAAAAGGTTGAAAAATTTCTGGCACATCTGGGATTCATAGACCCACAGTTACATCCGTAGATTTTGATATTATTGGTTTTGTCGACTAAAAGGGTGTGTGGGGTGTAAAAATTCTGAAGTATCTCCATGTATTTGACCCAAACTGCACAGGAGTTCATATACATATTCATGTACTATTTATACAGAAAAGTACTAAGAAACACATTTATAGGCAAGACACTATCCACCTTATTCTGCCCCGCCCACTTTTTGCCAGATATGCACTTTTGTTGTAAACGCACTTCTGTTTGACGAGAACTCTGTTAAAGCTAATGACGAACGAGGGAAAAGTCTCGCCGCTAAAATGTTACATAAAGTAGATTGATTTGTGTAAAATGTTTAATGAACACGAGCAACAACAAGTCAACAAGGCACCGATCTCCTGTGTGGGCTGAAAACAGCTTTTTAGTCCATGTGGAACTTATTTTCTGTTGAGCTCGTCTGCACCGTGTAAACTACAACGGAAACAAGACGGCAGCGCGTACGGCAACTTCCGGAATAAGGTCAATAGGCAATTTTTTGTTTGTTTTTTGTTCTGTTTGCTCCCTCAACATATCGGCTTTTCTCTAAAAGAGACATAAGGATCACAACTTAAAGTAGCTCCCACACCGAACTTTATAATCTTGGACTCAACAAGATTTTGACCAAACGTACAGAAGCATTTTTTGATGTCTAATTCTAAAACTGATGTATTGAAGTTTTAAGTGAAAAAATGTGAAATTTAATTTTTAGGACAAATTTCAGTCCAGTCTAGTTTACTTAGAAATTAAATAAGAAATCCAAAATCCCCTTGGTATTTTTTTTTGTTTCTAATATGTTGCAAAATTACCCAAGAAATTTAAACCTGGTTCTGTTCATGTTTCCGTTTTAAATGTCCCGAATATGATTATTTTTGGCTGTTTTTTCACATACAATACTTAATTTCTACATGAAAACATTACATGATGAAAAACTTGTAATACATTTTTTTCTTACATTTATGTAACTAAACTACAGGAGAAGTTTACAATTGATATCTTTAATTTTTTTCCTATTCACCTGCAGCATCTCAGCTTAAACCTAGTACATAACTTGGATTAAACTCACAACTCAGTCCAGTATCTTCTCGACTTTCCCATATCAACTCTAATCGACTGAACGACAAAAGGCCGCCCTAACTATCAGAGCTTTCTAAACGATCCGAGGCCGTTATTCTTGTGTCGTTCCTTACGTGCGTGAGCGAGGCTGAGCGCCCACAGCCTCAGGTAAGACGCCGTGTTGGAGATGCAGCCCAGACAGTACTCGATGGTGTGAATGGCCTGGTGCACCGCCTCGTCCGCAAAGTTAAACTGAAAAACAAGACGCGAAGACACGAAATCACCGTTATTATGATTCGATAACGTGGAGAAAGTGAGAGGAAACTTCACTATGAGAATTAAACGGGCCATTGTTTGATATATTGGAGACAGTCCCACACACGCACTTTTCCACCGAAACCAAAATACACGTTACAGATGAAACACAAGGAGCCCATTACAAGAAATACACTCACCAGCCAGTTTATTAGAGATGTTTGTATTGTTTTCTAGGTCTGTGTTGTCCTAATCTTAACAAACTGAGTCACTTTGAACAATCTTTATTTGCAGTTTTTACTTCTTGAGCAATTTAAGCTAAAAAGAAAAAGTTTGATGTTGGCGATAGAGGTTATGCACAGACTTTCAAAATATGTTCCTTAAATTTACGACTGAGTGGCAGAAAAATAGGCAGCACAAACTGATAAAATGTGGATTTTTTGTGCCTACTTTTTTGTTTTTTTGAGCTTTTGCTTTCGTCCAATTAACAGTATAAACTCTTTAAAATGTAATGTCATCAAAATTCTGAAATGGAGGCGACTGGAGGCAAAATGATGGTAAATTTTTCAATGATTCTGTCACATTAGATCTAAATTCTGCTGGTTTTAAGTGTTTGTGTTGAGGAAAAAAAGCAACAAATTTGAATTTCCAGAGCAGAAAGGTCAGTTGGTTTGCTTTTCTACAACAAACGATGGACAAAATACAGTTTTCTAGCCTTAAAATGGCATTTTAGCTTCAGAAGAATCTAATATATGTTAAAGTATCTAATATATCTCTAGATAGAATGAAAAATGATTGTGGGCTCAACATTTCTGTGAGTATTTTTCCAGTAAAACCCATAAATCTGGATTGTTCCTTCATCAAAAATTCAAAGTTTATGATCATTTCCTAAAACATAATGTAAAATACAATAATAAATGTGTTTAAAGCAGCTCTGATGTCACTCACGTGTGTCTGAGTGCTTTTCATTTTCCAAAATCATCTAAATTTTTTCAATATTCTAAGGTTAAATCCCAGTTTCTTCAGTGAAATCACATTATGGTTCACTCCATTCCAAATGTAGAATGTTTTGTTTACAAACTTTTAAAGGGTCTATAAGTTAAAATGTCGACTGAAAGTAGTTTCTCAGTTGTTTCTCCGATGGTCCAGAGCTTAAATAGGTTGTTTGCTAATGACAGTTGGAGATAAAGGACACTTCAACTGCCGCACAACAGTTCATTTCCTCAACACTTGGACTCAGAAACATGTTATTTAAAGAGAGAAAGATGATGAGTTCAGCTGTGTTTGATCCCAAAGTCTGCGTCAGTGATAAATGTGAGCGCAGCTGCAGTGTTCCTGTTGTTTATCTGGTTTTATACAGCGGTTTACTTGATTTTCTTTTTAAAATGTCTGGTATAAACTAAGTATTCTGGAAAGTTGTAGACTTTTGTGTTTGCCATCAGAGTTTATAAGGTTTTTCACATTTTAGTCATGTTTTGTTGAGCTTTTACCGGAGAAAATGTCATCACTCACCATTGACTCTCATGCGTTTTTGCCACTCACTGTTAAAATTAAGAATCCTGTGACGTCACCTGCATAAACTCTAAAGGATCAAACATATTTCTTAGCTCTGGTCAGCGCTATGGCGTTAACTGGAATAAATTTGTATTGGTTTACAAGCTTAAGTCCATATTTCGGCACAATATATTGACAAAGCAGCGGTATAAATTGTGTTTTGACAGGGATAAATCTCTAATCAAGTCACTAGTGAGTGTACAATCCCACCTTCTACCACCGTCTACTAATTACACGACTACAGGAAACAGACAGATTTGACACATGCACTTGGACAGGACGAGACAGAGACAGAGAGAGAGAAGGATGGGGTTCAGTTTACCTCTTCTACCTCCTCGTGGGCCTTGAAAGCAGGCGACAAAAGGCATTGCTTGGTTATTTTAGACACACAAACGCACACAGGAGAAACGAGACATGGCAGACAGAAAACAAGTTAAAACAGGGACAACTTGTGCACAGCCAAACACGGGTTAGTGTTACACGGCAAACTGTTACGTAGAGGAACTACAAAATGTCACTCAAAAGACGTGCAAGACAATAAAGGCCGCTCCAGGGTTTGATTTGTTTTTTTTTTTAAACTCAACTATTACACTTTTAGTTAAAGTTTCGACGACACATTTCACTAAAACGTTGTGAACATGATTACATTTAAGGTTTTACTAAACATTTTTGCCTATTTGTCACCAGTTTGACAGTTTTTGTAATATAATAATAATATTATAATGTCACTACCTGGTTGAACAGCAAACATGACAACTGTTACCTAGCAACCACATTGTAAACAAAAACTTTTTAAACTGAATTGAGTAAAATTTACAAAACCTTGCAAATCTGAATAAACGACTACACAATTCGCAAGTGAAAGTCTAAAATGTCAACTTTGAACAGGATCCCAAGATTAAAACAGACTGCAAATTGCCATAAAATTTGACATTTTCCCTATAATTTAATTTATTACATAATGTTTCATCTTCAAAGCCTTTTTTTTTTAAGAGTTTTAGGGTTACATTAGGAATACGACACACTAAAAAGCAGACAGTGAAGAAAGAGGTAGAGCAAACTTATTAAAATTACATTCGAAACTTGAGCAGAGGGTTTTAGTTTCCACTCGGAGACAGATCTATTATTTATCTAAAAGGAAAGCATGGATCGGATCTCTCTCTGGGCCTCTTTAAACCTCGCCTTTCATGCTTTTGTTCGCAGTTTGTGCACAGAAAAGACACACAGATGTTTGTATGTTTTACCTCCGGTTCATCCTCCGACTGCTGAGCGAGCTGGTCGTGCTGAATGATCTCCGCCTCGTCCTCCGTCGGACCGTTGCCGACTCTGACGCCGCCGAAGTTTTGAGTCCCCTGAACAAAAAAGTAAACCAAAATAAACAAATGCGGCTTAAGTTTTGATATCTTGACTCAAAACTGTAGCTCGTAGCAGGTAGCAGTGGCAATGTCAGTAAATACACCAATTTATGTGAAAAATCAACAGACTTTTTAGATTTTCTTTCAATCAATCATTTATTTATTTTGATTTATTTGTTGAAAGGTCAAGTTAAACAGCTCCAAAGTGTAGGAAAGCAATAGGGCTGCAGTCGACTAAAGAAATTCTTGGTCGACTAAAAGCGGGTGTTGCAAAAATATATCAAAACTATGAAGTATTTCCATGTATCTGACCCAAACTGCACTCAAAAGACGAAAAGTGCGCAGAAGTTCATGCTAAAACAAGTTATACAGAAAAGAATTACGAAACAGTGTGTTTATGTTAGACTCCGAAATCTTCAGCAAACACACTCTTCTAGTTTTTGACATTTAAATCCTTTAAATATAAGTCGACTAGAGGAAGAGGAATTCATGCAAAAGCAACTATTTTTACTGATAAGTGGTAGGAAACTGTGTATTTTCCTGTTGTACTCCAAAATGTTCAGCTTACTCACTTCACATCTTCTTGTTTTTGCCGTTTTTGTCATATAATGCCTTTAAATCTAAATAAAATAATTAATCGACTCATAAAAATGTTGGCCGACTAAGACACCATCGACCGATTAATCGACTAAAGGTACACAGCCCTAGAAAGCAGGTGTTTAATAATAATGTACTTTAGATTTTCTAAATGTATTGAATTAAGCCCAATAGAAAACTAGCTTCGAAGTTTTACTTAAGACATTCTTATATACTTTGGTAAAGGTCCATTCTGTTGGCCTATTTTCTAAACAGTTTTGGTAACAATTATTTTGGGGCGTAAAGCAGATAAAAAAAATGTCTGACCAAAGAAATATAACTTCACACATTCTTTCATAATCAGTATTCAGAGGTGGGTAATAGAAATTGTACTTTTCAGAATAATTATGTGACACTATACTTCTACTTTATAGTAAGAAATATTTTGTTTGAAGTAAAAGTACTCTTCAAAGTGCCTGATTACATTATCTCAAATCATAAATTACAGTTTAAATACAAGTTATGTCCAATCTGTTACTCAGTACTCAAGTATTAGTTACTTATTTGAGTACTTGTTTTACAAAGGGGCCTTTACGCTGCAGGGAGGTGTGTGCGCCTTGTAGGACGAACCGTAAAGACGACTTGAATAGTTTTGGAATAGTGTCGGGACAGATCCAAGATTACTCAAACATGCTTGAATTACATTTAAAATATATAAGGGTTTTTCTTTACCTTATAATAACGACACTTATTCCTGCCGTAGTAAAGCATGAATACAGACTTAATTCATAGTGAACAAAGAATTTACTGAGAATGACTCAGGCTTATTAACTACTTCACTAATACTCTAACCCAAACTCCTGGCCTTAATAGGGTTAAGGCCAGGTTAAGTAGTAACTAACCCTGAATCAGGCTTAATAAACGGTTTGTTCAGTCTGAAATGAGTCTTTGTTCATGCTTTGTTAAGGCAAAATAAGGTGTAGCTGTTATAAAGTGGTACTTTTTTTCTTCTTTCTGCTCCTTTTCAATTGTGATGGTGCATTTTTGTTTTTGCACAATTTAAATGAAATAAATAAATCAACACTTCAGGCATGTTTTTGATGAAAAATGAAAATATATTATAAAATGGCAGAAAGCTCCATAAAGTTGATTTTGCATATTACCCCCTGTTCATAGATTCTTTACAGTGACTCATTCTTAAGTGAATAGTTTGGCCGCTTTACTCTACATCTCTGTCAGTGTTTATGAAGCGAGCAGGTCTCACCAGATGCTTGCGCCACATGTGTTGTCTCCGAAGAACCAGAGTTTTCACTATTAACATACAAGGAACACAGGCCAACGCCATGATCACCAAGAACGACTGCAACACGGGCTGTGGACAGAAAAGAGCATTTAAACATGATCACATTCTTAGAGAGTGTTGTTTTATTGAATAGTTTGAATGTTTAATGTTGTTTATAATAAATGACATGGATTCTGCAGGAGATGAAATAATGTAAAACTGTACAAATGTGTTACAGATAAAGCTAGTGTTGGTGTCAGTGTTATTAGTATTAGCTTTGGTGCTGAATGATTAAAAAGGGAAGAAAGCTTTTGTTCGAACCTCAGTCATTTATGGGCATTGGCATTTTTACAAATGTCAAACTCATTAAAGTTAGTTTTAACATTTAGAAACTTGTGCATTATATTTAAATTCATTCGAGGGAACTATTGCAGTACCTAATAATATTGAACCATAATACTTTAATAAAACTCAACTTTGTTCAGCTTTGTTCATTTATTTTGGGTAAAGCCCTTTATATTGTGAGAGTATTGTTTCATCCCTGCCCAAATTGTAATTGTATTTTGATAGTCATTATTATTATCTGGACAATACAGGCTTTAAAACACACCAAAAGACCTTTTATGACAGACACAACAGCATTATTAAATGAAAATGTCAAAAAAACCAAACAATGTCAGATTCTTATCAAAGATATTCTCTACCTGGAAGCATTCAGTCAGAATATTTAAAACTTTATTTGGATAAAAAATGTAAAGCTGACTAATCGTCAGTTGCAGCTCTATGGGATTATTGAGTGTGACGTCACACACGGCGTGCTCCTCATATCCGAGTTTTGAGCCGCTGCAGCAATTTCAGCAGATTTTGTTTTGTTATAGACTCTATGCCACAGTCTGGGATCAGTTTTGTTCAAATATATCAGCGATCAATACAAACAGGACAGAGAAGCTTTTCTTTCATTGATTTCTGTGGGTTGATTGATAATGGGAGTTTACGTTCATAGCTGTTTAGTCTGTGGTAACGTTAAAAACTCTTTTTACTCTTGAACAAAGGCCTGAACAGAGAAGTGTTATAGATACGGTTCTGTTAAATTATATAAAAGAAAGAATTAGGCAGACGAGCATCTTAAAAGGTGCATTACGATGTAATTAGCTACTGTTTTGTTACTAAAAACATGAAAACCAGAGCTAGTTCATCATAAACTGTTCAAAGTTATTGCTCACTCACCTATTTCAGTCTGACCATCTAAATCATTCAGCCCAATGAGTTTGTGAGTCCTTTCCACAACATTCAGAGCAGAGTTTCCTGTTACAGTAAAGCTAACAACAGCTAGCATGCTAACGCTGCACTTTTGTTTTTTTTGGACAATAGAAAAGCTCATTAATTAGACGCAGACGACACACAACGGTCTGACAGAGCTGCTTTTACAATAAATCTGTGCAGGGACATGAAAATAATAGGACCTGGAAGCAAGAAAATATGCCGTATGTGACGCCATCACTAAACCATCCCATTGTTTTTGAGAATTAACTTTCCCTAATTCCACTTTAAGGCAAATGAACAAAATGTTACAAAAAGAGGTGCCATTATTTTAGTGTTTTCTAGCTCGTACCTGGCCGGTGTAGAGCGGTTTGTTGGTGGGATCTTTGTAGTTGAACAGAAACATGTTGATGAAGGCGATGAGCAGACTGGGAGCGTCCCGTGAAGTTCGAGCGCTGTACGAGACCCACTTGTAGAAGATTATAATGACCAGGTATCCAAACAGACTGGACATGAAGACGATCTCTGGGATGAAACCCAAGTAGATGTTTAAGGGCTTCTGGAAATAACTGCAAAAGAAAGAATCACACGAAAACATCTCACACAGGTGCCACGCTCAAAATTGATAAAATAAATAAACTGTAAACGCTTATATTACAATTATCAATCAAGACATGGCTGAATATCACTTTGACTGTTTCAATGACAATAAAATGTGACCATATTCTGTTTAAACATTTTATTCTGTATTTGAAATAGTAATGACTTAAATAAATAAAAGGTTTTGAGAAAAAGAAATCATGATATAGGCCCTTTTCACGAGGCGCTCGGCTGGTTCTGTTTGCGGTAAAAGTGCAGATCTTCACTTACCGCTCCATTCATTCTCTAAGAGGATTAGCAGAGTCTTTTTTAAAAATAAATAAGATATCATGGTTGAGAGTGAATCCCAGATGGATAAATCACTGACGGCGTGTTAAAACCTTTATTTACGCTGCAAATGTGTCACTGGAGGAATGTGTATAAAAGTAAGTGTTATTGTCACAAAGCTAAAGGATAACATAAATTAACTTAGCCCTGGTGCTCTCTTCGTTTGAGCAATACACACCTTGTCAAAGAGCAATATACATTTTCATATCAAGAAAAAAAACATAATAAGAAATAGCGATGAAATAAAAAATCTAGATGGGGTCAAATGGACCCGAAGATAGTGGGAAGGATAATCGCAAAGCAGACAAGCTTGATAAAGTACATAGAATACCAAGTCCATTGTTTTTGTAAACAGGGTAGTTCAGTTCGTGGTGTTATTTTAACATTAAATTGAATTTAGGTTAGCATTAGCTTTAAGACAGAAACACCTTCTTTTATAAAGCACATGTCTCCCCTCGGTGTCAGCTGTTACTCACGCTCCACTTTGTGTTCATTGATTATTGATTTATTTTAGTGGCACTCGGCTGATTCTCTGTAAGGAATAAACGGAGCAGGAAGTGAAGCCGCGCACTTTTACAACCAACGGATCCAGCTGCTCGATTTGTGAAAAGGGCCAAGTGGGAAGGAGAAACTGATATTTCAATATAAAAGGTTCTTTTGTAGAAAATTTTACATCCTCAACAATTTTTTATCATTAAATCAAGAAAATATAATATTAACAATTAACATTATACAACAATAGCAAACAGATGTATTCCCCTAGTATGATTTGATTAGATTATTATTTTTATTTGTCATATTGTTGCATAATGTAAAGTTATGCAAGACATAAGTGTTTTGTGGCACCAGGAAAAATACAGGTCTGGACAGATATTAACAATTAAAAAGAATTTAGAATTAGAAGTCAGCAGCCTGTGCTCTTGAAGCTCTTTTATCCACAGCCTGTGAACGTTTGCACATTCTGTAAAAAAGGTTTTAAACCCAAAACAGTGAATGTCTTACAGATGGTTGAAAAGGCTGAGGCAGACTCCAAACAACATGTGGATGACTCCCAGGATGACGGACATCTTCATTTTAAAAGAGTTGAGGAACGTGAGTTTGTTTGAGGCGATGTTCCAGATCTAAAACACAAAGATAATATTATAGATAATATTAAGTCATATTAAGGAATATTAAGATAATACTTAAGTCAATAAAATTGTAATTATGACTTAGTTTAGTGGGAGGGCACCTGTGGAAAATATTGAGCACAGTTTTACATCTGTCAAGTTGTCGTTTGTGAAGTACAGGAAGCAGTGCCATTGAAAATACAGGGACAAGTGAATGAAATCTAATCCTGTTCACTGTGTCTCAGTGAAATGGGTCGTCTAACCTGAGACTTTAAGAGCGCTGATAATAAATGCCTTGATACACGATATCGTTGTATCAGAGGAATAACACGTCTGATGATAAAGACAGCACCTCAAAGCTGGTCTGGGTACATTCCAGATTAATGCAGCTCAAAGCCGGTGTTTCTTTCAATAGCAATAACTAAAAAGATCTTATTTATGAATAATGTATGTGCTTCTGGTAGATTTTGATCAATCTAATAATGCCTGAACAGTAGAGCTGCACAATTTGGGAGAATATTTAATTGTGATTTTTCTGACTATAGTAGATAGCATTTTGATTGTGATTAGATTTGTGCAACCAGTGATTCTGCCGTCCCGCCTTTGGGACAAGCTGCTGGACATGTTCAATATGAAAAGAAAGCGATAACCCACTTATTTTCAGTCAAATAAAAAATTCTGGGATGAATTAGAGTCAGTTTTTAAAATTCAAAACAATGTAATAGGACTTTTGTATTGCTGGACTTTCTTACTTTATTTCAAGTCCCTAAAACTAATTTTTTGTTAAATTAGCTTCAGTTTTGAAAGAGGAATTGTCAAAACCAACACAATCCCAAACTAGTGTCAATCAGGCAAAACCTACAAACAGCAGCTTTACTTCATTTATTTATTTAACAAAGAACATTTAGGTGGACTTTCCTCTTCGCTTGTTTCCAAGTGTAATCAGAGTAAATCAGACACAAAACTAGAGTCTCAGCTTCACAAAGAGTCCAGATAATAGTTTGTGTCCATAGGGTTCAAGAACATTTTAATCACACATTTTATGAAAAACAGGTCTTATTTAGATGGGGTTAATAATAGAATTCTGCACAAAATTGACGTCATTTAAGAATTCACAACTAGACTGAAATATGAACTGAAAAACTAATAAAAGAATGTGTTTCAGAAAGTTTCTGTTGCTTTTAATCGCGTTTAGAAGCTTTTAGATGCGTTTTTCGTTGCTTTCAGTTGCGTTTTTGTCACTTGTAGTTGCTTTCAGTTGCATTTAGTTGTGTTTAGAAGCTTTTAGATGTGTTTGTCGCATTTAGTTGTGTTTTTGTCAGTTGTAGTTGCTTTTAGATGCTTTCAGTCTTGTTTAGAAACTTTTAGATGTGTTTTTGTTACTTTTAGACGCATTTTTGTCACTTGTAGTTGCTATCCGTCGGGTTTAGAAGCTTTTAGATGCAATTGTCGCTTTTAGTTGCAGTTTTGTCACTTTCAGTTGCTTTCAGCCATGCTTTGTCGTTTCAAGCCGTAGTTTGTCACTTTTAGTCGCATTTTCTTACCGCTTTCTGTCACGTTATTGGCACCTTCAGTCCTGTTTTTGTCTCTTGTTTCAGAACATGTTCTAAACAAATCTAAACTACTTTTATGCAGAATAAATCAGGATATTTTGTTGTTTATGAAGGAAATTGCTGTCTTTGCGATTTGCTAATCGCGTCCATTCAAATTGTGAATAATTGTGCAGCCCTACTGTACATGTAATTTCCAAGGCAACAATACTGAATGCACAGGTTTAGGATTGTTATTCGAGTCGTAAACCAGCAAAGATTTTGAAATGTGAAGCTCCTTTCGACTCTCATGTCCCCACAAATAATTCATGGCATTTCACAATAACCTTTGCTCATTCAGTACAATTCAATAAAACACTCACAGGATCGATCCCGATGGGGTAAGGTCCTCTGAAAACCCCGTCTATGGCCGGGTCCAACTGCAAAATCCTGCTGCCGTTCAGTGTGTCGAACCTACAACAGTGACATGCAAGAAGTTAGTTTCCTCTTTCTGTGAACAAGTTGTATTTAGAGCCGCATCGTTATGATAAACAAACCGACAACGATGATTTAGGTCACAAATAAAATCTTTATTATTTGAAAGAATTATTTGCGTAACTTTAACTTGTATTACCTTTTGTATAATTTATGAGTTGTATGTCTTATTATGTTTGTCATTCATATTTAGGTTTGATGAGGTGTTAAGGTGCATTCATCATCATTCTAGTGTTTTTTGATATGTCCCCTTTAATTTTGATATTAAAGTTGGCATATGAATTATTAAAAAAAAAAAACAAAAAAAAACTTAAATGTGTTTTTAAACTTGTTACAACAGTTCACTATTCATTATTGAACTCAAAGTTGTATTTTGATTGCTGATTACTGGATGTTTGAGTTAATCCTGTAATTCCTGTTTTCACCTACCCCCTATCCCCGCCCACATCCTTCTACTTAGTTTTAGTTATTTGAAAAATGTGTGACACATGTAGAGGTCTAAAATAGCACAAAGGCAATTTTCAAAAATAAAAACATGTAAATGACAATCCGCTGCTTGTTAAAGTGAAACATCACGTTGAAGAGGCGGGGCTTATCAGTTCTGCAGTTTTGAACATGAAGACGATGAATCTGTTTCTATTATTAAGCCGTTTTAGATCAATATTTTGGTTTACAATTAATTTCTTTTTAAATGACTACAAAATTTACTTTTATTACAGTTCAAAACAAAGTACTGAAAAAACATAATATGTCTCCTTTAAGAAAAAGACTATGCAAATATGACTTTCGATACCACAATAATATAGCACTATTTTGTTTTTTTCCAATATAATGCAGTATAATATAATGTAAT
This sequence comes from Rhinogobius similis, assembly GCA_019453435.1. Lineage (NCBI taxonomy): Eukaryota > Metazoa > Chordata > Actinopteri > Gobiiformes > Gobiidae > Rhinogobius > Rhinogobius similis. The sequence goes on from CM033631.1 coordinate 11,653,159, forward strand.
TTTAACCTCAAATTTATGTACTAATTAATTTATTCAATATTGCCATGCCTTTTTCTTCCCAAAATTTGACGGAACCAGCTTCATTTGTCCAGGAGTGGTCGAATATTCTCTTATATAGAGTAAGACTATTATAAAACAACTCAGAAAAGTTTAAATTTTGTCCTATTTATTTGATTTAGTTTTCTTCAGTCATAAGACTTGTTTAAATGAGTGTTTCAATACTACTTTTTGTTTAAATTAGTATCTTGATATGGATTTTTGACAATCCTACAATATATCACACGGAACAGAATTATTATCGTTTTCAACCTTTTTTTTTTTTTTACAGTTGATGACACTGATTTAATTTAAGCGGCTGAAGTCACTCACGTCCAGTTTCCTCCGACTCTCGGGTCGAACATGGGCCGGACGCTCCAGCCCGACCCGAACAGGTTGATGGATTTGGAGAAGCAGTCGTTATAAATGATGCCGGTGTAGATGGAGAAGATTCCCATGAGGAGGATAATGTATCGGCCAGCAAACACCATACTGAACATCTGACGGAGAAAAGAGACAAAAGCCAAGCGTGTCGTTCATTAATATACGGTACTTGAGAATTGGCCCTGGTCACGTGATAGTCCTTTAACATTTTCTTACATCATATTAGTCGATCTAAAATGTTACGCCAAAACAAGAAGAGAATATAATATACAAAAAAACATGGCTAAACAAGGAGTAAACCAGGACAATTAGTATTGAAGATTAAATAAAATGATGTAAGTAAAATAATTCCAAAAATAGCAGAATATACTTCTTGAGAACAAAATGTTAAAGGTTTCAAGTAAATAATTATCTTAGCTAAAATAGCAGAAGAAAATAATATAAAGCTATTTAAATTAAAAACTGTTGAATAGAAAATTTAAACTAACTTTACTGTTTATATTCTAAGATTGGATTATGTCAAAATGTCAGAGGGATTTGTACAAAGCACTAATTGGTTAAGCTAATTGTTTCTCACAGCTAAAGCTAACTTTTATTAAAATGTAAAATATGAAGGAAGAGTAATACAAAACCATAAATCCACATTTACAGTAAAGACTGCCTAATGTTTTTATGTGAAGATTATTTCCGTTTGTTCTTCTAATTTGTTTCATTTTGAAATGTTTTATGCCTCAAAGGTAGAATTAGCATTAGCATTGAGATACAAACACATCCCTTCATAAACAGTGTCCTTTGGTGAAGTATTCATTTTTTTGTAAAGTTTCAGAGACATACACCACAGCTTACTCTTCACTGAATAAATTTTAGGCTGATTTAGCGAAAAGAGATAGACAGGAAGTACTGATGCTAACACTGAGCTAGTAAGGTGCTATTAAACTTGACAATTGTTTCTCACTGGAAACACAAAATCGCCACAATAATCTTGTGGCCTTAAATTGATTGAATCTGACCAATATATTTTTACACTGCAGTTTATTCACCTTATTCTGCCACGCCCACTCTACCCTCTTTTTCCCACAAATACGCACTTATTTTGTAAACACACTTCCGGTTTGACGAGAAATCCGTTAAAGCTAATGTCTCACAGCTAAAACGTTATATAAAGTTTACTGATTTGAGTAACATGTTTAATACACACGTTCAAAAACAAGTCACAACGCACAGATTTTCTGGGCAGCCAAACAACAGCTTTTTAGTCAGTGTAGAACTTATTTTCTGTTGAGCTCGTCTGCTCCATGTAAACTAATACAACGGAAACAAGACGGCAGCGCCCACAACAACTTCCGGGATAAGGTGAATAGGTCCAATCCAATTTTGGTGAAGTAGACTTACTGTTAAGTATTTTAATAAAAAAAAAAAAAAATATATATATATATATATATATATATATATATATATACACAAAATGTACACTTAACTTGTGAGATTCTTCATTTACCTTACACGTTTCGGCGGCAAGGTAAATTAATTTATGGCTATTTACAAACGGTCTTATTAGAAGAATCTCTAAAGTTAATAATTACAAGAAGACTGAATCAACTTTCCAAATACAAAATATACACTTTTCCTATATTATTTTTATGTACAGTAATTTCTCTGTTATAGATATATAGAGTTATAAAACCTCTTCTCACAGTACAACATGTTTTGGAACCTTTGTATGGACCAGTAAGTGATTATTCCATTTCTAAATAACTGATTAGTTACGATTAATCAATTACTTGTTGCAGCTCTAGCAGAGATATCAACATAAACCCCAACCTTTTTAGCAAACCTCCACAGTAATCACAGGAACGCGACGTCCAATGAATTGCACTGATCCAGAACATTTACAAAAGCGTCATGGACCTTCCGTAAGCGGGTGAGGTGTGAATGGGATGAGTGATGTGGCGCCCCCCGGTGGTGCCCTCACCTCGTTGTCGTTCTTCTGCGCTATGAGCCGGGTTTCCCTCAGCACCAGGTACAGAGCGGCGCACGTCATGAGGATACCGTGCCCCAGGTCCCCGAACATGACGGCGAACAGGAAGGGGAAGGTGATGATGGTGTATGGAGCTGAAGACGACACGAGCAACGCTTTAACCCACGGAGGAACACGGGAAACGGGGACAGGACGCTGGGTTTCCATAGTTTTCTATCAGATTCAACTCGACAATAAAGTGTACTAAGTGGAGTAAGGGATTAAACAGGTATTTTGAGTCTTAAATGATTTGTAAACATGAGACAAAAAGTTAGTTTGGGAAAAATATCGAATTGCAATTTTTCTGACCGGTATTGCGATTAGATTTGCGATTTATGATTTAATAATGGGATTCTGTCATTTAGACGTGACAAAAAGACTGAATATGAACTGAAAAACTAATTTTTGTCAGTTTTGGATGTGTTTTTGTTACTTTGTTGCTTTAAATTGTGTTTGTCACTTAAAGTAAAATTTGTGTCACTTAAAGTCATGTTTCTATCACTTTAAATTGGGTTTTTGTCACTTTTAGTTGCATTCTGGTCACTTTTGGATGTATTTTTGTTACTTTTTTGTCGCTTTTAATCATGTTTTTGTTGCTTTTAGTCGTGTTTTTGACACATTTAGTCGCGTTTTTGTCACTTTGTTGTATTTTAATTGGGTTTTTGTCACTTTTAGTTGCATTTTGGTCACTTCTGGACATATTTTTGTTACTTTTTTGTCACTTTTAATCATGTTTTTGTTGCTTTTAGTCATGTTTTTGCCTCTTAGTTGTCTTTTAGTTGGGATTTTGTCACTTTTAGTTGTATTTGGTCACTTTTGGATGTATTTTTATTGCTTTTTTGTCACTTTCAATCATGTTTTTGACGCTGTTAGTCGTGTTTTTGACACATTTAAACGCATTTTTGTTACTTTTAGTTGGGTTTTTGTCACTTTAAAACGTGGTTGTTACTTTTTGGTCCCTTTTAATCATGTTTTGGTCGCTTTTAGTTCGCATATGCACTTTTTTGTCACTTATAGTCAGGTTTGGGTCTTTTAGTCATGTTTTTTTGTCATTTTGACAAGTTTTTGACACTTGTTTCAGAAGATGTTTTAACAAATCTAAACATATAATTCATACACTACATATAATTGTTTAACTAGGAGAAAAATACATATTTAGTAAATAAAAAACGTGCTTTATAGGTTGATATTACATTGCTAAGACTAAATGTGTGTTCCGTAAAAGAGGGTCAAATAAATCATCAGCAATAAAGTAAATATTGTACGGAAACCCAGCTCCATAACATGCAAACAGAACATAAAGAGCGTCCAAACACGATGACAGTGATGATGAAATGGGCCTCAGCTGTTTAAACACAGGTCTTTGTTGAACACAGTGGAGGACGAGCAGCTGGTACCTGGGTTTATCTCCCTGTAGCTGCCGATCCCGTACGCGTCCACGATGTTCTGAAAGCCCGAGGTGAATTTGTTTGTTTTATTGTAAGTGGGCGGCGTCTGCTTGGTCTGCATCCGATTCAAGATGGACGGCACAGTAGAGCCGCTTTTCTCCTAAAAACAGCAAACAATACGACGTGAGAAATGACATGAGCCTTTGTATTCATTTGTAGTTTACAGATCGCTGGCACTTGCTTTGGAAAACTGTTACAAACCAATCAAAGGCCATTTATATCTTGTACCAACAACTAGTTAAAGGTAAGAATCCAGTTCAGACCCCTATTTAGGTCAGGTTTAGTATTTATTCCTGGGTTTCAGTGGTTATGCTACGTTTTTCACTCTATATTTTACGAGTGCAATAATCTGACACTTAACAGGGTTCGCACATTTTCAAATAATTTTCCAGAACTTTTCCAGGAAATTTTTTGTTTGTAATCAGGGCATCTACAACAACAATAAACACATTACCACTTACCATTGAAGTTCACAGTAATTGCAAATTAATTACACAAGACAATAACACCATATTTAAATAAATACATCACCAAAAATGTGTATGAAATTAAATGTTTTTTGTTTTTAACGCTGACTTTTAGAGCTTTATTACGTGCAGCACTTTGAAAACTAGCTTGTTTATAAAATGTGTTGTACATATAAAGATGGATTGGAAAAAAAGGCTATTTAGTTCAAATAAGATGAAAAGCACACATTAACCCCAACATATTTATTTAGTGTTGAATACACTTTCCTCTCATTTGAAAATGTGGCTAATGCTGCACTTCTAACACTAGAACACAAATTCACAAATTTATTTGACACCGAGGTCATGTATTGCTGGAAAAATAAAAAGATGAAGGGGGTTTGAGGGTTCTCCCCCAAGAAATTTTGTACAAAAAAGATGCCATTTCCTGCATTTTATATATATTTTTTTATCTTTCTACAGTGATGATTGTAGTAGTAAAGGGTAGAGACATTTTCAAAGACAAAAAATATATTTTCTATGCTATCGCCATTATTATACATTTTTACATTTAATTTTCCATGCGATTTGTTCAGGTTGTCCAGACTTACCAGGACGCTTGAGAACCCTACACTAGTACAAAGAGCATTAAAGCTTCAGCTCCTTCATTATTAAGCATGTCCTTCCCAGTGATACGATACTGACCGTGCCTCTGCGAAGGGCGAACTGAATGGAGTCCAGGTCTGAGACGGGGCACCAGACCTCTGCGATGAGACACTTCTGGGTCACGTCGATGTTGCAGAGGTTCAGCGTGTGGTAAATGGCCTTCATCTTCCTCACTTTGATGAACCAGACACGCACCGTTTTAGCCGCGGCCTGGAGGACACGCTGCCGGTGGTCCTCGGTTTGGTTCAGCACCTGCAGGATACGCAAAAGGAGAGAAATGTAGAGACTGAGCAACAGGAAGCAGTAACAGAGCAGTGCCTATGAACAATACACATATCAAAGTCTATACAGCAGATTAGACGACACATTTCACTAAAACAGTGAACATGATTTAACCAGTTTCACCAGTGGTTAAAGGACATGTTCATCTCTGTTAGATTCAACAAGTTTTACAGAGGGACATTTTCCAAACCTCCGGGACATGGCACAAAAGATGCTTGTGTTGTTCGGCTCCACCTGTATTTGTGAGCAAACATTCAGCCGGACGAACTTTAACAAAGAACGCCACAGATCCTGATGACAGAGGGACACTAAAGATCAGTTTTGAGAAAAGCCACCTCTAGAATAAACACCAGACTTTGATGCATCGGCTAAAAAGAGTCACCAACAACACTGTTCCCACAAAAATAAATAAAGGTAATGATTTTTGCTATTCTACATTTTTTTGTAATGGTCTGTGTGTAATATACTGTAGTTAACAACATCCAAACTGTAAATGGTCCGGCCCCCGGGCAAGTTTAAAAATCCATGTAGCCCTTGAGTCAGAACGTTTGCCCAGACCTGCTCTAACTGGGCTAAATGTATTGCTTTTCAATTGTGTATAGTGCATATATTTAAAGTTGTTTTATCACATGATTATCTAGCTATTTTAAGACAGGGTGTGTTTGTAGCATTTATTTCCCATGATCCAACTCTCTCTTTGGTCGACACGCTCTTGACGGTAAACAAAGCAGTCGTAGTAATCTCGCTAATGAACGTGTCTCATATAAATAAATGTCACAGTGTATTTTTATCCGTGCTTGATTCTCCGCGCGTGAACAGTTGTCGTGTCGATGGCGTCGCTCCATGTTATGCATTATCAGCTTCTCTCGGTGAACGCTGAAGTATGTTAGTTGTATGACTCACATTTTATGCTCGGTCTCATGATCGGCAGCAGGTTTAAACTCTGCTCCGACAGACATTCAGCCGTGAACCTCTCAATGCACGGTAATAAATACTTCTGATTCCAGTCCAAATAACTGCATTCTTTCACCAGAGCAACTCCACGACTCCTGCCATTGTGCTGCGGCTAACACAGAGCTAATGGCAAAACACAAAAGGATCAGTGTGGGGTTTCAAGGCTGTGCCAAAACAAGGTTCTTTAGAGGCGGAATGCTGTGCAAAAGTGAAATCACAGAACAGGGCTTTAGACGGCGAGCAAAACTGGTGCATATTAAAATGTGCTAATAATGTGCTTGAAGGCCGAGCTCAAGCTGCTTCTGCTCGGCCGTAGATACAGTGCGCCCAAATCAGAACTAATAGATACAGGAACTCTCTGATCTGCCATTCGAATTCTGAATCAGTCGTTGTGATATTGCATCTGTTTTTTACTCTGTGAGCTGCATGTGTGGATGCCCTGCTGCTGCAAACAAATTGGGGATAATAAAGATAACCTTCAACCTTCTAATAAAAAATTAATGAATTTTAAACATCAGTCGGTCGCGTCTGTGCGAATGAAAAAAACGCAGAGAGGTGTACTGTAGACAGGGGGCAAAACTCCGATGGGGCTACTGTCCACAGACTGCTTTTATCATCCCCTCAAAACTTTTTAATTGCTCCGCAGCGCTCTCTGAACATCTGAGTACTCGCTTTGACCCGCTTGGTGGGCTCTGTCCCCCGTGTGAGAGAATGGCTCAGTCCACTCTCATACAAAGCACGACTTCTGGGGTTAAAATCATATCATTGGCACTCATAGCGTAGAACTAAGCATCAAAATGACTCTTTTTTTTTTGGCAAAAAACAAGCACGAAATCAGGAGTTAGCGACAGAAAGAGCATCAGAAGACTGACATGCGACTGCGGTACAAGTGAACGAGCGAGCGAGGGAGAGAGAGGTCAGAAGACTTCACGGTGGTGCAAGACAACCAAATGAGTGCTCACTAAATGTCTTTTTATGAATTGTTGAGAACTGCTTTATGATTAAAAAGTACAATTCAGGTAGTATTTAGATTTTATTCATAAAGTAAACGCCACATTGAGTGTGTCTTGTTGGACTTATTTGTCTCGTTCCACTGTAGAGGTCTGCAACGAATCGAGTCAAAACAGCACTTGGTGGGAGTCGGCCCCCACCTAACGGTCCTCTCCCAATGCGGCCCCTAGCGCTCTGTGTCCATGGAAACGAGGCTGACGTAACATAACTTTAAATCTCTTGTTGTAATTGTTTGTCTTGGATTCATTACGTGTGTCGTCTGAAGGAGTGCTTTGTGGTTAGACGGGTTTTGAAACGACTTAAGCTTGTGCAGAGACAGTTCTTTTATTTGCCGTTTACCATTTGCAAGTCATCGATGCGAGCGTTCACTCCGGCCAACATCTCCTTCCTCTCCTGAGGGGTCTCTGGACATGGGTACAGTGTCGCTCTGAACCTGAACGGAAAAAAAATAACATAAACACCATACAAACACAAATGATGAATCTGCTCCTCCCAGAGTCTGAAACAAGAGAACAAGTGATGCTTTTTGCTTCATTAATTGCTCTGAATGCTCGTCTGTCTGTCAGTCGGGGTCATCGTCCCCTAAAGGAAAAATATTCTGCTGTTAGCCTTTAAACATGCACTTGAGTATTTAAACTTGCAATCTCATGTTTTAAAATTAAAAAAAGTTTCTTATTTATTCTATGTCAGGTGTTATCAGCCAGTATGAAATAACATCCAGCCAGCAGATGGCGCCAGCGCTATATACAATCTAGTGAAGTTAGTGCTGAAAAGACGTTATCGGGTTTAGAGACAGAAATGCTCAAAGTTTAGCGATGATTTAAGGACTAAAAACAGCGGAATATTATCTGACAAATGACGTAGATGATCCGAAAATAAGAATGAAAATCCGGGAAGTCCAGCAAGAAGTGTGTTTGACCCTCGGAGGGGATGGATTTTCTAATGAACATTCCCCAGAACGGCGTGAATGCGACTGAATGCTACTTCAGGTATGTTTTTGGTGACGGAACATTGTTAGAACATGATTAAAAGCACAAAAAAGTTGCCAAATATGTGTCCTTTAAGGCCCCTCGTTGCCAGAAAAAGCTCCAGATCTGCACAATTTCAAACAGAAAAAGCAAACTAAAGTCGTCTACAGTCGTGTAACATCACTGACCCTTCGCAGATCTTCTTGACTCTGTTCTTGAGCTGATCTCCCTGGAAGAAGATGATGAAAACAGACTTGTGGACCTGGTCGCTCTGTGGAAAAACAAACATACACTGCATTGAGTTTTGATTTCATGATGAGCGATGAAGTCCAGTCACTGTTGTGGTTGTACTGACTGTAGTGGGGTCCTCCAGGGGGTCTTCGATTTCCGACTGACGCAAAAACACGTTTCCTCGACAAACTCGCCACAGCATCCGCTCGAACGTGGGAATGCGCTCACGGCCGATGACTCCGGCAACAAATCTGCAAGACAAGATCACGTTTAGGCAAATTAACTTCTGCAACGGTTAATGGAAGTGAAAAGAAGAACTGAACGATTAGATGTTGCTTTTAAACACAATAGGACATAATTAATTTTCTTTCTTTCCATATGTAAACGTTATTTTAAGTAATACAATGTAAAAACCCATTTCTAAGGTTTTTAAAATGCATAATGAAGAATGTTTAAATGTAGGTTTGAGTCAAAGAAAGATTATCGAAACAATTCAAGTCATATTTTACTTTTCTAATCTACATTAATCATTACAGTTGGACTTACCCGAGTCTGAGCGGGGCCCGGTTCACCTCCCCGGGCTCCAGGAGAGTGTTCGACTCTTCAAGTAAACTGGGATCCTCCATCTGCAAAACGTAACGAGACATTAAAACATTTATGAGCACATCAACCTTGAGCGACCTCCCAGCATAACCGTGTAATATGCAACGCGGAGATATTCTTTTATTCAAAAAATTGTGATTGTGATGTGTGTTTCTTCGTCACAACGATTTAACCAGAGTTTGGATTTCACTCTAAAAGGAAAAAAATATTATGCATTTTTAAATATTGTTATTTGCCTTTAAACCTGCTCTTGAGTACCTTAAGATTGGCATCTCATGTTATAGGATAAATAAATAAAAAATGTTTATAAAAAATTTACATCTGTATCTGGTTCCGTTTGCCCTGGAAATTACTGAGATTAGGCGCCATCTACAGGCTACATAGTGCTTACACAAGATAAACACGTTATTCCTCAAACCTCGTTAAGCTAGCAGTTGCTCAGAACGAGTCTGGAAATGATTAAAGAACTTAAAACAGCAGAATATTCTTGGATAAATCACGTAAAATATTGGAAAAACGTCATTGATCGAGTTCAGCAGGAAGTGTTTTTGACGGTCGGAGGAGAGGATTTTCTAACCACAAACTAGAGTGAATGAAGCTGTATGTAACTCCAGGTATGTTTTTGATGACGGAACAAAGTTAGAACAGGGTTAAAAGTTTAAAAAAACAAGTCACTGTAGCAGAATAAGTGTCCTTAAAGGGTCCGTGAATACATGGCAGATGAAAAAACAAACTATATCTGTCATTAATAATGTATTTAGCTGCGTCGAGCCTCCTCAGACCCGGCTCCTGCTGCTCTGGGGTCTTATTTATAAAGCTTGCGTATGTACAAAAATGTTGCGTATGTGACTTTCAACGTTCAAAGTTTGTGATTTATCAAGACAACTTGACAAAGAAATGAGCGTCTCTGTCCAAAAACTCTAACCTTTGATAGGCGGAGCTTTAAGAGACGAGGCAGAAAACAACAAGAACAATAAGAACCCAGAGAGACGAGACACGAGCATGTTAGAGGGCAATTTTGTGAGTTTGTGTTTAGTCCTTTTTTAGTAAGAATTCCATGTTAAAGTAGAACTCAGTAACTTCAGTGACAGAGCTCCCCCTGCAGGTACACTTCCAGTTAAATGACAACAACCTTCCTTTTTAATGAAATAAGGAAGTTTAATCACACACAAAACATTTAATGTAGCCAAACATAAAAAAAAAGAGAGCCAAGGTTTTTCAGGAGAGTTATCTTCGGCTCGGCGTCAGGAAAGTTGCAGCATGATTTTCCGCTCAGAGACAGCAGGGGGGCGACCACACAGACTTACAAAGACGTTTAATAAGGTAAAAATGTTACTTAGCTCTACTCTAAGTTTTATAAATGAAACCCCTGGGCTTTAGCAGCTGCCTGTGGAGGACACGAGGACGCCGTTCTGTAATATCGCTGATCTAGTCACTGATTCCAATCCAAAAGTGCCTAGATCTGAGTTTATTGAAACATGAATCATTGTCCAAACAGCTGAAGGGATATCCTGTCAGTGGAGATATTGTTACGTCGGCAGGTGTGTCATAACAGGAATTACCAGTAAATATTATACTCAGAAAAGTGTTTCCAGTGAATGTTTAACAGAGAAATATCTTAAAACGTAGGAAAGTAGTGCCACCTAAGCCAAGCAGTGAACTTAAACTTTATGATCGGTGATTGAGGTAAATGATTTAGTCGGCCGTTTAACCCAAAACAACTTGTATAAAAAGGTAAACTGTAATGTGACCCAACAGGGCACTGCAATAAAGTCTGAAGACAGCGAAAGAAAACAAGGACTAAAGTTGAAAGACCATATTTAAACCACTATTCATTTGATTTAAAATTAATGTAGTTATATCTGAAAATTAAAAGGGGGTCACCGTCGAGTAAAGATCTTCCTGCAAAGGGTTTTTGTGAAGAAAATGTATTTTTTATGAATAAAACAGATGAAAAATAATAAAACTGAGAGGAAAGTGAAGGGATTTAACGGAAGGATGAGTGACAGCGTCTGATGGTACTGAGAAACAGACTAAATGGTGCAGAAAAAAGAATTCTGTCCAAAAAAAAAGGCATGTTGAATGTTTAAAAATGTGGGACAAAAGCAGCTGCAATAAAGGGAGGAAAAAGCAAGTGAAAATAGAAAGAAATCCTAAAAAATGTCGACAAGGACCATTTCAAGACACATAACTTGATTTATCTGCACTATTCTCTTCTAAAACAGGTTTATAATGATTTTGAACGTCTTAATCTGTTTTGTGATTTTAATATGATATTATCCTGTTGTGTAAAGCACTTTGAATTGCCATGTGTACAAATTGTGCTCTACAAATAAACTTGCCTTGCTAATATTTTGACAAGTCACACAGTAGGAGAAGAATAATGACAAATATCCATGTGCGATTTTTCAGACAAGAATTGCAATTGCGGTTAACTTTGCGATTGGTTTTATAATCTGATTCTGTTCAAATTCCCCATTTAAAAGTCTCCAGGAGGACTGACAAAAAGACTGAAACATGAACTGACAAGCTTTGTATTTCACGTCATATTTGTACTGATCTAAACTACAGGGTTAGCGTTTTTAAATGCAGAATAAGAATTATGATACTTTGCGATTTGCCGATTGTGTCCATTCAAATTTACCATTTTGATTTGATTGCAGTTAATCTGGCAGCCCTAACACACGGTACATCATTTCATACAGCCAACAGACTTACAATAAATCTAAAAATGAGGTAAAACATGGCAGATGGTCAAGAAGAAGCCTGTCAGCATTTCTAAATCTACTCATTAAGCGCAAAGAACTTTAACCAGAATATACTGCAGCAGCTTTCACATCTGTCGCTTTTGTAACTTCACAGGAAATGAAGTCATTTCCTTTTTTTCTTTTGCAAGTCAAAACCAAACAAGCTCAACATCACCCAACTACATTAATTATATAATAAGAAATTTAGCTCACCTTACTTTTTGAGCTGTAATTCAAGTCATAATTTTGCATCCTCATCACAAATATAACTTGAGTTCATTTTATTCAGTGATGGCGCATAATGTAGAGCTCAAAATGCTTGCCCTTTCGTAGTCTTTATGTGTTCAAGCCCCCAGTTGTAACTATTAGACTCTTTTAGGGTTCCTTCGCTCCATTGGCTCTGGCTCTGTGTCTGATTGAGTGTAGATTATATTGCAGGAGTAAATTGTGTGTATTTTCTGTGTTCAGCCATGGCACAATGCATCAGATGACAACAGTTACATTCTAATTCTTTTTCCGTTGTAGTTTACGAGGGGCAGACGAGCTCAACAGAAAATAAGTTCTACATGGACTAAAAAGCGGTTTTCAGGACGCCCAGGAATTATGTGCGTTGTGACTTATTATTGCTTATGAACATTAAACATTTTACGCAAATCAATCTACTTTATAACAGTCATTCCCAACTTTCGGTCGCTACAGATTCTCGGTGGTCCAAAAGTTTGTGTAGAAAAGGGATCCAAACAAGATTATGTGAATTTTAATGAAGGGATGACTTGTTAATTGCTTCTTTAAAGTATTTATAATCTTAACCAGAAAATAATATTTTTGCATATAAAGCAGTAGCATCTAAGGCAGGCATGTCCAAACTAAGGCCCAGGGGCCAAATGCGGCCCTCAGACCAATTTTTCTCGGCCCTTAGCCTTCCTGGTGAACTGGCCCACATTGTCCTGATAAGTACTATTTACAGCACATTTCAGATTTTCTACAATTCCAACCTAAATAACTAACATTTTGGTGCGAGACAGACCTGATATTAAGGCAATGAGACTGAATGTAGATGTGGTGGTACTTTTTTCAACGTTTCACGATTGATTTGTGGCCCTCCGCTTGGTCTATATTTCAATATGTGGCCCTCGATGGAAAAAGTTTGGACACCCCTGATCTAAGGTAAGAAAAGAATGTTGTATCCATGGGTAAAACAGGGGTCGCTGGTAGAAAAAGGTTGGGAACCACTGCTTTATGTAACATTTTAGCAGCGAGACATTTCCCTCGTTCACCATTTACACAAACAAGGTTCTCGTCAAACTGGAAGTGCGATTACTACAGAAGCGCGGATCTGTGGCAAAAAGAGGCAAAAGTGGGCGGGGCAGAATACGGTCATGGTCCCGTTTTAAATATATTTGTGAATACATTTTGAAAGCTCAAATTGTCTCCAGGAAACAGCTCAGCCGCTTGAATGCTTAAAGCCTTTGTTTTTTAGCTTAATACACACTGCTTCTCTCTTCAGTGAGTCAGCAGATACAGTCTTGTGCCCTTTGCTGGAGTTTTTTATACCATGACAATTAAGGTCTCAGGATTTTTTCATTCATTTCAAATTTCTTCACAAACTACAACTCCACGAATGTAAAATTATGATAAAACATTTACCACAGGGATTATCCAAACTAAGTAATAATTAGAAAAGACATAAGAACCTAACACAAAGACTTAAAATAGACAACTTCAGTGACACAAGTTAAACTCACAACTACGGCTGGGCGATAATGAAAAACATTAATCTAGCCATTTATTATTATTTTATCCCCAGGACAATATTCAGACAAACTGGGACTGGTCTGAGGTTCCAAGTCTCACACAAAACGCGATTGGAAAGTGAGATTAACCATAAACGATCCTATTTGAAGATTATGCTGCTAAATTAGTTTATTTGTCACTTTCATCTGCTCTATTTGAAGCTTTTTTGACACGTTTTTATGACAAACAGTACACTCGCACACACAAAAGCAATATTATCCATTTCCCAGTTCATTTCCCACCTGTACTGATGACACTGTGTAATAATGAAGAGTATTTTAACTGTTCAGCTACAAAACAGAAAGCCGAGTCGTCTGATTTAGCCTGAACAATGCCATGACCTCAGTGGTTAAACTCATGACGCAGCGTGACGTCGACCAAAGTGATACATACTTCGTCAAAAAACTGCTGCGTGCGTCTCAGGATGTGTTTGAGCTCCGTCAGCTCCAGAAAGTTCTTCTTCAGAGCTTCCTGGTTGGTGTTGATCTCCTTCAGCTCGTTCTCCAGCTTCTCAAACGTGGCCTTCAGTCGAGAGACACAAAAAGCACAAGAAATTTAGTGTCATTAAAGTGTCAACCATAGTGTTAACCATAAACACAATATAACACATGTCATTTGCCCATAAAGCAAGTTTTATCACAAAAACAGCCTCGTTATTCAATAAAACTGAAACAAGACTAATCTAAATGTTTTGGATCAAGCCCTGTTTGAGTTAATAACTGAAGAAAATAAAGTGCAACAACAACTCCCACGATATTTTGTGATTTTAAATGAAAAATTGTAAATATTTATTTCTTTATTTGATATGGACATATCAATTACACCAGACAAACCAGTCCAGTTTACGCAAGTAAAAGTATCAGAGTAAAATCTTTGAGAATGTACTTTAAGAGTACCATTTCATGCAGATTTATGTATTAAATGTTTGATTTTGGTAAAGAATTTGTCTTAATTTTAGTTGTCAAAGGTGAATTCAAATTAATTTATTTTTGTAGAGAATTTTATGTGTATTTTTTTGTTTGTTGTTGGGCTTGAACTCAAAACTTTCAAGCAGAACGTCACCATCAACGAGTTAAAACTGACCCTCAAAAAAAATGAAAAGTACTTTCTACTTTTCAGTCCAATTAAAGACATGTAATGTCTTTAATTGTCTCCGGAAGCTGACGTCACATCCGGTGAGTCTATTCTGCGTTTGCGAGTGATCGTTCTCCACACTTTATTGTTAATCCACGAATTATACAAAACTATCTTACCCTCCTACACATAATTGAAAGTTTAATTGCTCCCTAAACAACCCGGAGCCTCATTTAGCTCACTTTGTTCAGTATTTCGTGGATTAAATCCCCCCCTGCCCGCTAGCATCAACCGGAGCTAGCCTAGCCGACTAGCGCCATGGCTGGCCCATCCTCCGCCTCTTTCGCCCTTACCTGTTCAAGCTGTCATATGTTGAGTCAGAACCCTGCTTCTTTCACTGACGACAGGGAGAGTTGCGTGAAGTGTAGCGTAGTGGTAGCTTTGGAAGCCAGGGTTACAGAGTTAGAAGCGCGGATCCGCATTGTGGAGGAGCTAAAGTCTAGCTATAGCCAGGTCGTAGCATCAGGTTTACCGGACCGCGCCGCAGGTAGCAGTGTTAGCATAGTTAGCAGTGTTAGCGGTAGCAAGGCTAAGCCTCAGGATAAGAC
Source organism: Rhinogobius similis (assembly GCA_019453435.1). Classification (NCBI taxonomy): domain Eukaryota; kingdom Metazoa; phylum Chordata; class Actinopteri; order Gobiiformes; family Gobiidae; genus Rhinogobius; species Rhinogobius similis. The sequence continues at coordinate 11,668,428 of CM033631.1, forward strand.
CAGCCCCCCAGCGCCTCCCGCGCAGCCGACCAGACCAGGAACAAGACAGGGATAGATTTGTGACAGTTCGAGGATCGATGCGCTAAACGCCAGCCTTTAGTGCACCATAAGCTTCCCGTCTGCAATAGGTTTGCCCCACTCGGGCGATCACATCGCCCGCCGAACGAGACACTCGGGAGATTGGAAGTACCAGAGACAGAGACCTGAAGCTGCCCGCACCCACAGCTAGGAGTTAGCCGGGGGCCAGAATGGGTGACATCGAAGGAAACCTTAGGCTTTTAAAACAGAGTAGTCAGAGGTTCCGTCGGATCGTGATTCACGGAGGTGGTAATGACACCCGGCGGAGACAATCAGAAGTGCTCAAATTGCAGGTTGGAGCGGTGTGTGAATTGGCGAAGTCGATGTCAGATACCGTAATATTTTCTGGTCCTCCCCAATCGGGTCAATGCTGAAATGTACAGCCGCTTTTCAGCATTCAACTGCTGGTTGTCTAGTTGGTGCCCCCAAAACAACGTAGTCTTTGTTGACAATTGAGTGCGTTCTGGGAAAGCCCGGCTCATACGCAGGGATGGCATCCATCCGACTGAGGGTACATCACTTTTAGTTCGAAATTTGGCCGATAGCCTTAGTCGCCAAAGTGACGCCTAAATATGAGTCCCGGTGCAGAGTCTCTTCTCTGTCGCTAAGCTCTCGCCATCGCTGTCACAGATCAAGTGTTCAGAGTCAAAGCAAATAGAGACTGTGCGCCGTCCCTCGTGTAAATAACGCCAATAAGTCAGATCCAAATACAGATAATTTAGGTGTCAGACCAAATAACTTAATACAAATAATCCCTACACATGATACAAATAAACTAATAAATAAGCATGTAAAATGTGGATTGCTAAACATTAGGTCAATTTCCTCCAAATCACTTTTTAGTTAATGAATTAATTAACGATTATAATATTGATCTTTTTAGCTTTAACTGAAACTTGGCTTCAACAAGATGATTATGTCAGATTAAATGAGGCCACCCCACAGAGTCATGTTAACTTTCAAGCTGCCAGGAGCTCAGGCCGGGAGGTGGGGTGGCAGTAATTTCACATTCTAGTTTACTCCTGAGTCCTAAAATGAATGAAATGAATAATGAGTCTTGCTCATTTGAAAGCCTTATCCTATCAATCACCTGCCCAAACTGGAAAAACCAAAAAGCTGTTTTGCTCATAATAATCTATCGACCTCCCGGTCCTTACTCGCTGTTCTTAACAGAATTCTTTGACTTCCTATCAAATTTAGTATTAGACTGGGAAAATATTGTGGTGGTTGGGGATTTCAACATTCATGTGAATGAAAATAATTGCCTCAGTAATGCCTTTAGCGCTTTATTAGATAGCATTGGTTTCACTCAAAATGTAAATAAACCAACCCACAGTCACCAGCACACTCTGGACCTGGTTCTAACTTATGGAATAGAGATTAGTGACCTAAATGTCTTCCCCAAAAACCCAATAATGTCAGATCACTTCCTAATTACCTTTCAGTTTATTCTTAAGGACTATCCAGCTCCTCAGACTAAAACTATAATGAAAAGGACAATATCTGAAAAATCTATTTTTAAAGTTCAGAGAAATAATAGAACCAATATTTAATATTACGCCATGTGAACCTGTCGCTAACAGCGCCAGTCCCAGTGCTATTGATAACTCTGTTGACTCAATGGTCAACTCTCTAAAATCTGCTCTTGATGTTGCAGCTCCACTTAAACAGAAAGTAATCAGGCCAAAACGAGCCTCCCCCTGGTACAATGAAGAACTACGTTCTCACAAACAAAGGGTAAGAAAACTAGAGAGATCCCTACGCCGCCTCCCACACAGAAGAATCCCTGAAAGAATGGAAAACTTGCCTTCTGTCTTATAAGCAGGTTTCATGTAAGGCTCAAACCAGATATTATTCAAATTTAATAGAAGTAAATAAAAATAACTCTAGATTTCTCTTCAGCACTGTAGCCAGGCTGACAAACTGTCACAGCGCAGTAGAACCCTCAATACCAGCTACTCTAAGCTGCAATGACTTTCTTCTATTCTTTAGCAGCAAAATCACAACTATTAGAGATAAACTAAATGCAATTACTCCCACTATCAGTACTGAGCAAGCCCAGACTGCAAAGCTAGTGTCCCATACAAATCCTTCAGTAATACTAGATAGGTTCACTGCTGTTGATCAGGCAGAGATAACTTCAGTCATTATGTCCTCCAAAACATCAACTTGTATTTTAGACCCAATCCCAAGTAGACTCTCAAAGAAATTCTCCCTAATTATAAATCCCATTCTTAATATAATAAATACTTCACTAGAAAGCGGTTATGTCCCTCAGTCCTTCAAATATGCAGTGATTAAACCACTTTTGAAAAGCCTAATCTAGACCCCGACATACTGGCAAACTATAGACCTATTTCTAATCTGCCCTTTGTCTCTAAAATCCTTGAAAGAATTGTGATTAAACAGCTTTGTCGCCACCTGCAGGACAATAATTTATTTGAAGTTTTTCAGTCAGGGTTCCGTGCATACCACAGCACTGAAACTGCACTAGTTAAAGTCACAAATGATCTGTTATTAGCTGCTGATGATGGACAGGTCTCAATCCTAGTTCTGTTGGACCTCAGCGCAGCGTTTGATACCATCGACCACAACATTCTACTGCAGAGGTTAGAATGTGATATAGGTGTCAGTGGAACCGCCCTAAGCTGGTTTAAATCCTATCTATCTGATAGGTACCAGTTTGTTAATGTAAACCAGAGATCTTCCCCATGTTCTAAAGTAACCCACGGTGTGCCGCAGGGTTCAGTACTCGGTCCAGTTCTGTTCACACTTTATATGCTGCCCTTAGGTATGATCATCAGAAAGCATGGCATTAACTTCCACTGCTATGCAGATGACACTCAGCTGTATTTATCAATGAAACCTGATCAGACCCATCAAGTAGACAGACTTAGTGCCTGCGTGAAAGACATAAAAACTTGGATGACTCTTAATTATCTGCTCCTTAACCCTGAAAAACCGAGGTAATTCTGCTGGGCCCTAAGCACCTGCGAGACTCTTTATCTGACCAGATAGTTTCTCTGGACAATATCACTGTAGCCCCAGCTCTACTGTAAGAAACCTTGGGGTCCTATTTGACCAAGATCTCTCGCTCAAAGCTCATATAAATCAAGCCTGTAAAACAGCCTACTTTCATTTGCGTAACATAGCCAAAATTAGAAAAATCCTGCCCAGAGATGATGCCGAAAAACTCATCCATGCATTTGTCACATCCAGATTAGACTATTGTAACGCCCTGCTTATAGCGTGTCCTAAAGCTCTATAAGAAGCTTTCAACTGGTTCAAAAATGCAGCAGCAAGATTATTAACAGGTACTAGAAAAAGAGATCATATTTCACCAGTGTTAGAGTCTCTTCACTGGCTTCCTGTTGAGTTTAGAATCAAATTTAAAATCCTCCTCCTGACTTATAAAGCTTTAAACAATATGGCCCCATCCTACCTCAAAGATGCAATAGTAGCGTACCATCCAAACAGAGCTCTTCGCTCTCAAAATGCTGGACTATTGTTAGTCCCCAGAGTCTCTAAAAGCACAGTAGGAGGTCGAGCATTTAGCTACCAAGCTCCTGTGTTATGGAACCAGCTCCCTGTTCATGTAAAAGAGGCCGACACAGTCTCTACATTTAAGACCAGGCTCAAAACGCTCCTCTTTGAAATAGCTTATGGTCAGGCCAGTTAGGAACAGAAATAAAAACCTACAGTTTTAGCTACGCTGCCCTTGGAGCAATTCTGCTGGGGGAAGTATGGCAGCTTGAACACTATCCTCTGGTTCTTCCTACTTTACCTATCAACAATATTTAATATTACTTCAACTGTAGTCTGTTCATTGCTGTTCACATGTTTCTCTTTCTCTCCACTTCCCCCGGGGAGTGGAGACTGTTTCAGGCACTGCGGCGGCTGCTCCAGTGACGACCCCCCCACCCCCACCTGTCTGGACGATCTATGCGCCACCCGCCTGGACAGCTGGATTAGCCACACCTCGTCTGCCTGGACGAACTCCTTCTACTTTAGATGAACTGTTCCTCATCTCCTGCTGGAGGATCTCTCTACACTGGTGGACTGCTCCTCGTCCGCCTGGAGGAACTCTTTAAAGCCACCTCCCTCTTGAGTGGTTCTGGTTCCACAGTCCAAGTGGATGCGTCAGTCCTAGTTCATCTGCAGCCTGTCCGTCCGTGGGAGTAGGATCTCTCCTTCACTGTGGTTCTCCCCGAGGTTTCTACTTTTTCCCATGGGGTTTTTTGTAGTTTTTCCTCGCCGCGAAGGAGGGTCAAAGGACAGGGGCATTCTGGGACAGTTATCTGAACTGCTTTTACCTGTGGCCCATCGAGGCAACTGTTGTTGTGATTTTGGGCATTATAAAAATAAATTGATTTGATTTGATTTGATGTAGTGGAGTAAAACGTACAGATACTTGGTCTCAAATATAGTGAAGTAAAAGTAAAAGTATCCACTGTAAAAAGACTTAAGTAAAGTACAGACAGCTAAAAAATGTTTACTTTTGTACTTCGTTATTTTCCACTACTGGTGGAAAGTGAATCAGGTCCAGATTTTGTAGATTTAGAGTACAATCTACACAATATTTTCTCTTAAAAAACGCACTCATGACACAACAGAGGACACTAGTGTGTAACATGGTACGTTTTAAAAGTGTATTGTTAATTATGGCTTAACTTCATTGTATTTCATTTCATTGTATTTTATTTTTATTTTTATATTATATATATATATATATATATATATATATATCTTACTTTGTTTATAATACTTTACTGTCTCTATTGGTCGGTTGCACATGTAACAAAAAGAAATTCCCCTTGGGGATAAATAAAAGTAATTCTGATTCTGATTCAACGACAAAGATAACCTCCAAAAGCAACATTTCAGGAGTTAATTACCACCATTTCTTCCCTGCTGCATTTCTTCCCTCAACCAGTTTAGTCAAGTGGTGCAAGAGCTCCAGATAAGACTTTTCTACAAGTAATAATTAAGTTGACCAAATCAAACGGGTAATACGTTGTTTTTATACCTCCAGATCGATCATGTCTCTTGGAAACGGCACTTCGGGGTTTTCTCCCGTGTCCACGATTTCAATGTTGGCCTTTTTGATTTCCTTCTCCACAAATCCTGCACAAAATAAAACACAACTGAAGCCTCTGTCAAACAAGATGGCGTCTCACAACAGTCCACTTCAGCATAAACGATCGTCACACAGCCGTAAAAGCGGATCAGGTCGTGTTTTCTGTGCTTTATGACAACAGTGGCTCGTCTTACTCAGTTTACGGTCCATTTCTTCACATCGTCGCACTTCGTTGACGAACTTTCGCTGGAAAACGTTCACGTCCGGGTTTAGCTGCAAAGGGAACAAAAACACCATTTAGCTCGATGTTGTGAGTGCGTAATGGATTTACTCGGCGTGGAAAAGGTCAACAAAGGAGGGAGAGCTGGGTTTAATGGACGACAAACATTAGCTGCTGTTGTTGCATCAATAATTAAACGGCTCGTAATGGACTGAGAACAAAACATAAAACGGCATCGACTGGACTGGTTTTTTCAGTTGGAATAAAAGAAATTTGTCTGACACACGTTGAGCTTGAGAAGAATCACGATGTCTGTTTTAAAGGGCTGCACAATACATCGCAAAAGTATCGATATCGCGACAAACTAAAGATATCGCAGTAACACCAAAGTCTTCCATCTGATAGAAATGTTCTGTTTTTTTAATGGAAACATTGAAAATCATGAATAAAATCTCGCCTTTTCAAACTAAATTATCCTGCGTTTTGTATTTGTCGTTTTTATTTTGATATAACAGACATTACTGCATCTACAATTAATAGAATAAACGTGAAGTCGACCATAAACAATAATTATAGTCGTATTTTGGTGTTGGTCGTCGTTCTCTGGACAAAACGGACTCTAAAACACAAACTTAAACTAAAAGACAGTGACATTATTAAAGAAAAACGGCAAAAAATAACAGACTATTTCTGATTTTTCTCAATTATACACTTTATTCTTTAATATTCTCTTTCTTGAAGCCTTCATTCACAATATTTCAACATTTATTTGGTTAAAAATGTTAGTTTATTCTAAGTCTCAACCTACAACAGAAATAATCGCTGACTGGTCGACAACAAAAATAACCGTTAGTTCAGTTTTAGTCAAAAAGTGTATTTAAATATCGCAATAATAATCTATATCACAGATGTTCATAGCCGCATCGCAGTCATTTACAATATCGTGCGGCCCTAGTTGCCATAGCGATTCAACATTTTTAAAGACTATTATGACTTTTGAATGGGAAAAAGTCACAGTGCTGCGCGTAGCGGTGAGCTGAAACCCATGAGCGCTGGAATGTTTCCGAGTGAATGAAATGTGAAGGATTCGGTGCTCAGCTGAGAGCACATGACGAGCCTGAAGGCGCTCAAACCCTCGACTACGTTTTACTACGACTTACTGAGCAAATATTTTAGTGGGGACTACTTTGTGGAATAACTTAGCGTCTGTGTCTGTGTTCACGCAAAGAACACTGATATTTTTTTGGGGGAATCTTTACTTTGACAAAATTTAGAGAGTTTAGAAGTACTGGAAGTAGTCTTTTATCGCGTCAACGTATAGATTTCTCAGTTTGTATTGAATTGTGTGAAATCGTTTGCACAATAAGCAACAAAAAGGTAAAAAGTAGACACGTATCAGTCGCTCGTGAATCTAAAGGTCGGTGATTAGATTGCACCTCTGCATTGTGTAATTGTGCCTTAACACAAGACACTGTCGCAATAATGATTAAGAATGCAAAACAAAATATTAGATCTTCTGAAAGGGCAAAAGTCCTCATAATGTCACCTTTAAAGGGCCTATGACAGGTTAGACTACTCATGTAACTAAAATACAAGTAAGATAAATATATTCCAACTTTTGCTAAGAATAATTATACATTTTATCATTTTTAGCTGTTTTTTTAGTTTTGTAATATCACTTCCTGGTTGTAAACGATGACATCACGCTAGGGAATTACTTCGAACACTGGGCTAAAACTCGGCTAATATCAGAGATTTTTTTGTCCGACAAATCAAAGAATACGTGAACGCCTTCATTTTGTTGAATTAATGTTTTAAAGGTAATTTAAGTGGTTGATTTTGGGTAAATTGTGCATAATCTTTGGATGAAGTGAGTCTCCCTTTGTGATGTCATCGGTTTATTACTTCCTATAATTTTAAACAGATTTTTCAACTTTTCTCCACCAACTGCAACTTGACTGGTGTAAAACAGGATTTTTTATGTACAATACTTATTAATACACCAAATAAAATCAAAATTAGAAATTCATTAAAACCTGTCATACGCACTTTAAAGTCCATACGACAAGTTGTTTTTTTTTTATTATTATTATGACTTACCTTATGACTACCTGTGGTAAATATTTATCATAGTTTTACATCTGTGAATTTAATTTGTGAAGATTTTTTAATAAATAAAAGTTTAAATTTACAGGAAGTTCTACAACGGAATCCCTCTGTGATGTCATCAAAAAGCGACATACCGTTGAAAATAAACACAGTTAAACAATCATTTCTATTGTATATTTAAACTGTTAAAATACATCGTCAGCCAAATAAAGGATGAAATATAGTGACTGAAGACTTCTAGAGAGAGAATATTTATTAATAAACAGTATTACTGATGTAAATAATGAGCAATAATCTATTATTTTTTGACATTTTGATGTATTAATGTCACTGTCTTTGTTATAAAAGGTCTTTTGTGTTTTAGAGTCTGTTAGTTAAGTTGATAATTAGTCGATTATCAGTTTTCATAGTAAATTATTTCTTATAGTCGCGATTTGTTGATTTTAATGCATCTTTATAATTGTTTGTTCAAGTGCGTACGACAGCTTTTTACGGTTTTCTAATTTTGACTTTATTTAGTGGATGAATGCCTCTTGAAAATACAAAAAATACAAATGATAGTTTTACACTGATCGGGTCAGTGTTTGTGGAGAAAAGTTGAAAATCTGTTGAAAATTACAGGAAGTAAAGAACTGATGACATCACACCAGAGAGACAAAGATTATGCATCATTTACACAAAATAAACAACTATTTTGCCCCTAATTCAACAAAATAAAGTTTTTCACATGTGTTTTTCTTGTGACATTAGAGGAGTTTTGGTGCAGTGTACAGGACGATTTCTTGGTCATTTCCCAGTGTGATGTCATCATTTACAACCAGGAAGTAAAATTAAAATTAAATTAAAAACCTAAAAAAAAAGCTAAAAACTGGGGTACAATTTGTAAAGATTTTAATCAGAATTTGAAACATATTTATCTCAACTGCATTTTAGTTAAATGAGTAGTCCAGCCTGTCATGGGCCCTTTAATCACTCTCGTACACACTGTGCTCATACAACTACATTTAACAGACCGCTTTGATTCTGAAAGCTCCCCGTGAATGCGTCCAGTTTGTTTCTTATTTCTTTGGTGCCCCGCAGACACAGCGTTATCAGAGCGCAGCAGGCCAGCGCTGGCATTTCAGAGAAAAGCGGGGCGTGGTGGACTCACATCTCGAAACTGGACCATCCCGATCTCTCCCAGTTCACTGACGCAGCAGTACGCCGCCTCCGACTGCAGGAAGAGCTGAGCCAGAGTCATCTCCTCGCTCCTGAGCAGCTCCCCCATGATGCACCTGGATGTGAGCCGCGCGCCCCCAACACTGACAAACAAACAAGGGTTCATTCATTACACGAGCGAGCAGGGAATGTACGATACACTTTAGGACTGCAACAAATTAATCGATTAATCGCAACTAATCGATTATAGAAATGGTTGTCAACTAATTAAATAATCGATTAATCGTTAACTGGTCTATACACAGACTTCAAAGCATTGTATGCACTGAAAAAAGAGGATTTATTACTTATACAGAGCAGGAATGATACAAAAAACAAACGGGAAGCATTTAAATTCTGTGTTTTTGATTAAAATCCTTGTCAAACGCCTTCACTTCAGCTTTGTTTGGGTAAAATTGAGTAAAATTCTCATATTCAAGGGTCTTTCGCGTTCTAAACAACTAATCGATTAATCGGAGGAATAATCGCTAGACTAAGCGATTACCAAAATAATCGTTAGTTGCAGCCCTAATACACTTATTAAATGACTTCAAGGCCCAACCATGAAATCGGCTGAACCAGTATTTTGGAGCCGAGATCCAGTTCAACGAATGCAATTTCTTTAATGTTTGAACAGAATCTTCTGACTAAAAGATGAACTAGGCCTTTCCTTTGAATTGACAAACTAATAACAGAATCCAATGTATTTCAGAACATGTTTGTGCAAATCTAAACTTCACATTTGCCAGATTTTATGCAGAATAGCACAGAATACACAGAATTGCGATTTAAAAACTGCAGTCTTTGCTATTTGCCGATTGCATCCATTCAAATTACAATTTCCATTCAATTGCGATTAATCTTGCAGCCCTAATAAATACTGAACCGCAAAACACACTGTTACATCTTTCATTTATTAAAGTCGATATAAAAATGATCTTGACAAGCCTAAGATTTATTTACAATTTTACACATAAAATGGCAAATAACTACACCAGAAAACTAGCCAACAAAAAATACTAGAAAAAGATCTAGAGTCAAACCATCAAATAAATAAAAATAATACTACTAATACGGGCAGGATTAGTCTTATGCTTTTCAACGCCCTTTTCAAGTTTTACTCGTACTTTTATTCTTCTCATACGTTCATGACTCACATCTGATGGTAATAAACGACTTCAATTTAGAGACGTAATAATAAAGAAATTGAAAAACTTAAATAGAACTGTGACACAAGATAAGTTGAGGTATGAGGTACACATTTAGTTAGAAAAGTAAAGTAATTTAGTATTCTTACTTAATAAAAGTACTCATTAGGGGTGGGACCAGGATAGGGCTGTGCAATTAATCATAAATACATTCACGTTTTCTATTATTACTCTATTCAAATACTAAAATGTTGCAATCGAAAATTAATTGGAGTGCACCTGTTTCATCACAATACTTGAAGCAAAAGCACTTTTCTCAAACATTACTAATAAAATATTCATTATCATTCGGTCTATACTTTCTCTACGGAATAATTTTGACAATATAAAAGTAATTGTTCCAAATAATTGTGATTTCAATGACGAACCAGATTAATTGTGATTATAATTTTGCCATAATCGAGCAGCACAAGATTGGGTCTGCAAGAACGACTAAACACGACATTTTTGACATAATTTACCATTTCTTTAAACTACTTTATTGACCTTATTCTGCCCCGCCCACTTTTGCAGTTTTTTGCACTTCCGTCTGTAAACGCACTTCCGTTTGACGAGAACTCCGTTAAAGCTAATGACAAACGAGGGAAAAGTCTCGCCGCTAAAATGTTACATAAAGTAGATTGATTTGTGTAAAATGTTTAATGAACACGAGCAACAACAAGTCACAACGCAACGATCTCCTGGTCAGTCTGAAAACGGCTTTTTAGTCCATGTAGAACTTATTTTCTGTTGAGCTCGTCTGCTCCGTGTAAACAAATACAACGGAAACAAGACGGCGGCGCGTACGGCAACTTCAGGAATAAGGTGAATATAAAACGACTGCTTGTCACTGGACATAACTCCCAGTGAACGTAAACACACAGAAAAACAGAAATCTCACAATATCATTTTCCTCATGTCTGGTCACGACCTTGACCAGTTTTAACTTGCAAGATCTTGTGGTACGAGATCTTGTCACATCCTTTACTTGTGCGCTTTCACCACAAGTACTGCTTTAGATAAAGAGTTTGCCGTCAATACAGGAGATGACATACTAACCCTATAGATTTTCAATTTTCAGTGCGCCGGGAACAACTCTGTGCCTTGAAGAAATGTCCAAGATGGATTCATACCAGGACTGTATGTCTTTAGTCGTTTATTTGATTAATCGGTCGTTGGTGTCTTAGTCGTATTAGTCGATTGATTAATGTGTTTAGATAATAAGGATTTATTTGGAACAACAGCAAAAAGGGAAAGACATGGAGTGAGTTAGCAGAAGATTTGGGACTGAATTATGACTTCAATCTGCCTTTTTTCATTTAAATATGCCGTTTCCAAGTATTCTTCTGTATAAATAATTGTTTTTGTGTGAAATCTTTGTCTTGTGAGTGCATTTTGAGTCAGACACATGGAGATGCTTAAGAGTTTTGAGAGCTAATGTCTTTTTTAGTCGACTAATCAATTGGCAGGAGTTGTCTATAGTCGACCAAGAATTTCTTTGGTCGATTACAGTCCTAATTCATACATCGATTTAATTGAATAATTGACCTTTTTGGGGCGTCCTGAGCAAGAAAGAACTAAACAGTGGTACAGACTTTATTCACCATGTGACACACCACATTTTTTTTAGGATTCGGTGATGCTTTAGTAAGTGGTGTGTAGCGGTATCTTATCAACCATAAAAGTGTACACGGCTCAAAGAAGATTAAAAAATACTGAACTATGGCATCTGCATAGTCCAATTCTAAATCTCCATAGTCCGAAAACAAGTTAAACTAAATCTGGTAAAAGAGAATTTGCTTGTGATATTGTTATAGACACAGAAGTAACTATTTAAGTCAGTAATTTGGCCAACTTATTGATCAGCAAAGGCAAAAAGTGACGTATATTCTCCATAAATTGTACTGTGTGAACAAAATGATCCAAATATGGGTCAATTGTGTCGCCATAGTCTCTGTATAAACCTGTGGAAAACACTGAAACACTACAACCTCTCCTACTGTTACGATACATCATTCAGTTTGAGGCTGCTTAAACGTCTGCATTGTTTATGTTCAGAAAAGTGAGACACGGCATTCTGAATTTTATCAGTGAGTGGCAAAAACGCATGAGTCAATGGTGTGTAATGATATTTTCTCCCATAAAAGCACAAAATGTGAAAAAAAACCAGCTAAAGTCAACAAATTTAACAGTCTACAACTCTGCTAACTATTTAGTTTGTACCTGACATTAAAAAAGTAAGTAAACCAGATAAACAACAGGAACACTGCAGCTACGCATGCATATATCACTGATACAGACTTTGGGATCACACACAGTTGAACTCATTACTGTTCTCTCCTTAAATAACATGTTTCTGTTTGTTCAGGAAATTTATATTTGAAGTGTCCTTTGGCTCAAGCTGCCATTCGCAAACAAGCTAGCAGAGCTCTGCACAGTCGAAGCAACGGCAGAAACTTCTTTAAGATTGCTTTTTGGCAGCTTGGACACAAAAAAAAGCAAAGAAACACATTTTATCAGTTTGTGCTGCCGTAATTCTGACAGTGGTAATGTTGAGGAGCATTTTTCTAATAAAATAAGGTCTAAATAACTTATATTCTTCAATGTACAATCTTTGTGTATTAGGGCTGTTCATCTTTAGTCGTTTAGTCGATTAATCGGCCGATAGTGTCTTGGTCGACCAACATTTTAATTAGTCAAATAATTATTTTGGGAATTTTAGGAGATTTATTCACAACTGCAGAAAAGAGACATGTATTGAATTAAAATCAGCTTTTTTTCATTGATAAATACACAGTTTAACAGTAGTTTTCTGCATAAATGTTTGTAATAGTTGCTTAGTCCTTGAGTGTGCTTTGAAAAAACATCCACTTTGCGATAACAGATTCACAGATGCGGATTTAATGAACTAATTTACCTTTTATGGAGTGTCCTGAGCAACATTTGCACCAAAAAAAGAACGCAAAACCATCGCTATTACCAAATTTAAATAACTAGACATTGTTTGCCTCATTATATACAATATTTTTAACTGAATGGCCTGATTTGGTAATGTTTTAGAGGTAGATGGCGTACCGTGGTAGCTTTTAAAAAGGTTAAAAAACACTGGCTTAGTGTATTAATCAGTCAATGCAGTCTCAGTCAACTAAAACTGTAGACTATTATTTATTATTATGAAGATTTCTATGGACAACAGCAGAAAAAAATGTAAGTGAGAAGATTTGTGAGATTATAATCTGCCTTTTTACATCTAAATTCATGACTTTTCCATATAAATATATATTTTCGACGAATAGATCGGCGGAGCATGTCTTTAATCGACCACAGACCTAAGTCTTTATGAACACTGAGCACTAAATAAACATAATCATTAGACAAAAGTATAGAACTTGCTTTCCTTGTAACACATTTTGAACACATTCACTAATTACTCCTTCAGGTACGTGTTACTTCATGTGTAAGTGCGAGTAAACTATGTGACTGAAGTAAAAAACACAACATTTGCCCCTGAGCTTGTCTCATGACCACAATACAATACACAACAGTTAATGCGTTACACAAATGTATGTCTTTACCCAAACTCTTACATAGCCTTGAGATACTCTGTATTTTCTTCTACTTTTACATTTACCATCTGAATATTTTGCTCTTGTATTTTTTTTTTTTGCCTTTTTTGTCATCGTTTTGTCCCAGTGAGTGTTTTGGTGATGTAAGACTTAAGATTAAACTAAATAAATCTTACTTTTTATTACAAAAGTTAACTCTTGTAGACCTTGTTGAAATTTTATGATAGAAAGTCGTAATAAAACGAACAAGCGTATGAAAATGTTCCTTGCTCAATGCAATGATAAGAAATAACAAAACTAAACCCACACAACTCCTATATACAACTATTAATACATTACTTTTATTTTATTCTACTTGTGCATTTACAGATCTGTACATTTGCACCTAATTTGATAAGTCATTTGCCATTTTTGCTACATTAATTATTATTTTATTCATTTCATAACCATTTTTTTTTTTCATCTTATTGTACTTTAGCAATTTAAGGTCTGAGTTTAAATGACATTAAAGCATTCCAATTTTAAGACTATACTTTTATTGGTAGAAAAACATGATACAAAAGATGCATTTAAAATTTGATTATAAAGAATGATATACAAACAGTACATTTGTGTCATTCTACTAGAACATATACTACACAGATCTGAAGCGAAGCCTTGTTTGACAGTTTCCACTTTAATAATCATTATTATTATCAGTTTTCTTTTATTGCATTGTGTGTTTTATAATTATATCTTTGTTATTTATTGTAACGTGTCACTCGTCCAAGTTTTTTTCCCCTTGTCAATGAATACATTTGATCTAAATCTAAAATAAAACTGCAATGCATAGCACACATTCACAGAAATAAACAATGCACACATTTCTGGATGACATAATGAATTTCCCAAACATAAATGCTCTGTTTTGGTGCATTTTAAGTCGATTATATGATGCACAATGGCCCACAGACTGTAAAGAGCAAAGCTTATCTGCGGATTATGAAGCAGCATGTGACCTGTAGTAGAAAATCTCACACCAAGACGCCTCCTACATCAAAGCCAAGACTTTTCACACGAATTTAATTAACGACAACACTACCAACCATAAAATCAAGCAAATTAAGCGAACTGATTGCTTGTATCTGTCTCACAACATGCCAAAACACTCCACCTGTCAGATTTAAAGCTGTCAAAATGCTATTAACACGAATAAAAACTCGATCAATATTATAAAACAAACTTGCACAGCGATCAAAGTTGAAATTGTGCTACGTTAAGCTTTAAAACTGACTGTGACACAAAGAAAATGGCAGTAATTAGCGAGGTTAATGATCTGATCGTCGCTTTAAAGCTAAATGTCATCATAAAGAAGGCTAAACAAGCTAACACGACTAGCGCACCTGTTGATTGCTCGTTGGGAAAAGTCCGCAAACGTCGCTTTGTTTTGCGGATAAACGCGGATAAATTGGTGATCGTTGTGTAGCTTTAGAATATAAAACGTACCAGTCAGCTTTTTCACTTCCCTCTTTGCTGTTGGATGAGGAGAAGTCTGTTGTAAAGGCAGAGGATGATGAACACTTCTCCGGAAGAGACACGGAGCTAAAGCCCAGGCGTTTGGTCCCGGAGGGTGTGGTTTAACGATTTGAAGATGACTTACTATAATTGTTTTCTGGTGTTAAATATTAAAATACAACATAAATAGATGACTAATTTAAATTTTCTTGATTAGATTATACAATATTGATCTGACACGGCTTGGAAATAGAAATGGATTCACTGACTTCCTGTTCAAAACTGCCAAACAGAGAAGCTCCGCCCACTTTGAATGTCACTGTGGTTCTGTAAGTTTAAATTTGTTAATCATTTTTGCAATAGACATTTTGAAAATTTTAAATATTAGGGCACGACAGAGGATGTGGTAACTACTGTCCATAACGCGGTTGTTTTTAGCCCAAAAAACACACGTAAAACTTGAAATGTGCCTGTTTTATGTTTTAATAACTTGGCTGTTTATAACGTTTCAGAAACAGATTTTAAATATAATCATAGATCTTGTGTTCATTACTTAACACATAACTGCGAGTGCACTTTCAAACATTTAATATAACATTTTTTTCTGAATCCCTATGGGGAAAATGAATGGAAAACATATTTATATAATTGTATATATAAATACACGTTTTTAAAGATTTTTTTTTTTTTTACTTTTTCAAAAATTAAACTACAAAGTACAGAGCAGTGGATGGAGTTAGGGAGAAGGTCAGAACAAATATTTTCTGCACACTCTGGAATTACTCAAACATGCATGAATCGATCAAAATATAACTCTGAGTAAACTGAGGGAACACTGTATAACATGGTTAATAGTGCATACAAATTGATTTAGCATAATATGTCCCCTTTCATTCATATGAATGAATGAATGAATGAATGAATGAATGAATTTTGAATGTTGAAGATAAAGAATGAAGAAAAAAACACAAAACAAATAATGATTTTCTTCTTTTATTGTTTAGTAAGCAAACACAATTCTAACTCAATATAAAACAAAATCAACTATATTTTAATTGTTTAGGCATTTATTTACATACTACTGTACTGAAGTGTTATTTGTTTTATTTTACGATTGACAGTGGAGCTGAAGTAAAACCAGCCCCCGATCGAAATGCCCGGGGTTTAGAGAGTCACGTGAAGCGGAGCGCGCTGCTGATTGGCTGCTCGCTGTTCCGCTGCTGTGAGGCGCTGGTGACGCAGAGGGCCATTGATTATTGAAAGGTTTTCCATTCGTCTGTTCTCTGTTTCTCTGCAGTTTTACGGCCTGCTCTTTGGACAAATGGAGCGTGAATGTATGTGCTCCCCGGGGAGTCCACAGGAAGTCGTTGATAGTAAGTATTGTGTGATAAAACAGCAAAATACTCCAAAATATTAGCACTCTGCATGTCATGTGTCCAATTTTTTTTTCATTGAGGGCCGAATATTGACACATTAAAACAAACGCAAAGTAGAGAGACATAAACCGGTGGTCAATACAGTAAATCTGTCAAAAAGTTACATTTATATGAGGTACTATAACTAAATTCAGGGCCTTTAAAGTCTATGACAGGTTCTCAAATTTTTCTAATTATGACTTAGTTTGGTGGGAGGGCACCTGTGTTAAATATTAATCATAGTATGTGAAGTTGCAGTTTGTGAAGACATTTTTTAAAATAAAAATTTTAAATTACAGGAAGTAGTACTGAATTCTAAAATGCGTTCCCACTGTGATGTCATCAAAAAGGGACGTGCCATTGAAAATACAGAGACTATTTTCACACAACTGACACTACTTTTTTTAACAGTTTAAACTGTCATTCAACAAAATAAAGCTGCTATCAGGTAAAAAAAATATTTCTCAAATCATTTGTAATGTATTTTAATTGATTTTGGCTCAAGTTTTCAAAATGGTTGCTAGGTAACATTTGTGGAATTACCTCTAACTATGTCATATTTGCTGCTCATGTTCAACCAGGAAGTGACATTATAAACATTACGAGTTAAACTGGGGACAAACAGGCAAAATGTTTATTAAAATCTTAAATATAATAATTTTCACCAAATTTTAGTGAAATGTGTCCTCTAATCTGTCAGATAGACTTTAATATCTGGTCCGCATCACACCTAAATGTTTGTTATTGAGGTTATAATGGTAGATGATTTACAAACCTGCAGCAAAAAGTGTTTCTCTGGTGATTATGGACCGATTCACCAAACGGTCTTACAAGATATAACAGTAAAAGTATCACAAAACAAAGTACAATTTCCTCAAAAAGTAACTATAACTAAGCACTATCTGCCTAATAATTTCTCTGTACATGTATGTATGTAATACATTAAAGTCTAAATCATGATGATAAATATACAGCCTTTTGCCATAGCTGTTTAGTTTAATAGGCCATTCTCTTGTTACAATAATCTTAGCTGTTCAGTTGAAAGAAACTTCAGGCCTTTTTTTTATTTGTATTTATAACAGCTTTATACTTCCCTCTTGTGGGTGACATGTGGTACTACAACACAAAAAACTTAATGAAAAACTACTTTATGTGGAGTAAATGCAAGATTTTATGGTGTTTATTTAGTCCACAACTAATTATACATAAAGTTTAATTCAAGTATTTCAGTAATAGCCCTGGATTGATTTAGTAAAATATAATATGTCATGCTTATAGGGCTGGGAATCACAGACTTCCTCACGTTTTGATGCGCCAAAAATTGATATATACCTCGAAGTTGCGATAATCGATAATATTGCACAAGATATTCAGCAATATGTCATTTTTCAACAACAGTATTTGTTTTTTAAACCACTGCCGGCCCAAACATAATGAAAATAAAGCTATTTTAATAATCAAAACTGTGATTAAATGTATTGTATATGTATGTTTCCCTTCTCTGAACAGGTAAATAAACTGTAGCGCTGCCACACAAAAAAGAAAAGTTAAATATACAAAGCAAATTCTCATGACAAAATCGATATAGAAGGCCACAATATTGATACTATAGTAACACATTTTGTATCACAATATCAGTATTTTACCACACCTCTATTTATGATGCACTTACTTTAATATATGTCTGTTTCTCTATAAAGATGCTGTTCTTAAAGATTCTTTAATATTCCTCGAATGTCTAGAATGGTGGTGATCGTATTATCAATGATTAACTGACATCAGATCTTAATGCTTTTGATTTTTAGTCAATAAAAACATGTGCAACAATTTTGAATTTCCAGGGTAGAAATGTCACTTAGGTCAGTGTTTTTCAACCTTTTTTCAGTTGCGGAACACTTTTTGGGTTGAAACGATACCACGACACACCAACTACAATTAAAACATGACCAAATCAAAAAAATAAATAATGTAAATAATGTCTGTGCCACTGTCTGGTTCTTTAAATGTGTCAATAGTGATGGTTTTGAGTTAGTTTTTGGTGCAGAAGTTGCTCAGGACACTCCAAAAATGATAAATGAGTCAATTCCAAACTGTCAATATGTAAACTTTAATTGGACATTTCTTAAAGGCAAAACCTCAAGGCACACAAGTGTTCCCCGGTGCACTGGATGAAAATCAAGGTTATACTTTTCTATTATGAAAGTTGGGGGAAAAATTACAATTGTCAAGCCTTAAAATTGTATTTGAGCTTCATAAAAAAGTGTAATTTATGGTAAAATATGTACTGTATGTATGGAGACTATTGTGGGCTCAACATTTCTTTAAACATGTGTCCACACAACTGAAAAAATCATGATGTTTCCTTTTTCACAGATTCAAAGTGTCTTTAAATATTATAAAAAATAAATGGCATTTTACCATAGATTAACAAGCAATGACTTTTCCTTATTTTATGCATGTATTATAGCTTATATTTTATTTACTATTGCTATTATTCTTTGTTTCATGTCACATCATATCACCGAAGCAAGTTCCTAGTTTGTGAATGACAACAGAAATAAACTTTTAGGGCGATAGTTGACTAAAGAATTTCCTGCCCGATCATGATTAGTCGACTAAAACTGTCTCTGTCTGTATCTGACCCACACTGCACTCAGAATACCACAACTGCACTGGAGTTCGTGCAAGAAATAAGAATTTATAGAGAAAAGTACTTGGAAATAGTGTATTTATGTTATATACAACATAAATTCACTCCAAAATCTTCAACTCACACCATATCTCCATACATTTTTTTGCTGTTTTTGCTTTATAACTCCTTTTAATCTAACTAAAATAAGTTGTTGTCTAATAAAAATGTTTTAAACCGCTAGAAGATTGCAGTGCTAATCTTCTATTAAATAAACAAATGCTGTAAAATACAAATGTAAATGTGTTTAAAGTCTATATGACAGATTAGACGACACATTTGACTAAAATGTAGTGAACATGATTATATTTAAGATTTTACTAAACATGTTGCCCAGTTTTTGTAATGTTTACTTCCTGGTTGAACATGAGCAGCAGAACTGACATAGATAGAGATAATTCCGTCAACTTCTTTCTTCACAAACCACATCTAGACTGATGTAAAACTATCTGTCATAATTAGACAAACATGAGAACCTTCACTTTAAACCAGGCTCTGTCGTCACTCAAATGTGTCTGAGCGGTTTTCATTTGACAAAACCGCCTTGATTTCTCATTTTTTGTGATATTCTGAGGTTGATCCCAGTTTTTCCACATAGGCCTGTCACCACAACCAATTCTGAAGTGCGACATATTGCTGAAGAACATACAGACGATAAACTATAATATAGAAACAAATTTACGCTACCGACACAAACCAGGTTATTATTCCCAAGAAAACTATTCTAAATGCACAACGTTGTTAAAAACTTGATAAATAAATAGCAGAATAAAACACTTCCCTTGTACCTTTAATGAGTCAAACAAGTTATTTATTCAACTGTCAACAGCTCAAATCTTATCGTAGCACAGAAAAACATCAAAAAGTCCCTCACTAATGCAAAGAAAAAGTACAGACGATAAACACTCATTACACACATTATTTAACGATATGTCGATATATTAATGATCATGACAGGCCCATTTCCACACGATGTCCCACTTCACTTTTGCCTCCATTCACGACTTTAAAATGTTTTTGTTCACAGACTTTTAAACAGGACTGTACCATGTCCCTTCACAGACCGCTCTGTTCCAGTCTGGATTTGGATTCCCCCCCTCTCCCCCTCTCTCTCCCCCCTCTCTCTCTCCGTGCAGGGTGCAGGGGTGGGCGCTGGGCAGGGCCGGCTCTCTGGCTCTGTGGATGGAAAGGCAGAGCTGCGGGTGCGTTTCCACAGAGCGCGCAGGCATTCGAGTCAGGGCACATACTCGGCTGTGAGAGGCCCCACTCCCCTCGGCTGGCTGGCATCCCGCGACACAGGCAGTGAGTAGCAGGACACGGGAATACGCACAAATGTGGCTTAAATGACTTGAATTTTGAATATTTACATTGTTCTGAGTACTTTGGACGAGCTTAGATTAGTACACGCTGGGTTAGTAGATCATTTAAGGCTTGTTTCAGTGTTTTATTAGACTTTTTAAAGCAAAATTGTACTTAGAAACTATTTTAATTTTAGTTCAAGACGTTTTGACTCACTTATTAACTCACTATGACTTGTTTTCATGGGTTTCAGCTAAATGTTTTGTGCAGTATTTTGAGATTTTGTTATAAATTGTCGATTGCTATGGCAACAGTGCTGAAAATGCATGCATACTTATCAAACCTGGATTTTCTGACGTGTTCTAAGATATTTTAACAACGGCACTTGAATTAAAATGAGACGTTCATTCTTATTAAACCTGCAGCCAACTTTCAGTTTGTCTCACACTTGGCAGCTCGTTTTAAATGTGTTGTTTTTGAAGTTAAAGGAGACATGTTGTACTTTATTTCCTTGCACTTCATCGTAAACAATAACATAAATAGATCATTAGTTTACATTTTGTTCGTTGTTAAAAAAAACCATCAAAAAAATGCTGCAAAATTGAAAAAATTACTCGGAAATAGAAAAATGGCCGTTCAATTCCTGTTAAAAATGCAGAATTGATAGATATTTGGAAAAAATGCAAGTGTGGGAAGAAGGCGAGGACAAGGGTGGGTCAAAATATTTTCTGAGCACTCAAGCCTCAAATGCAGGACAGTCAGTGGTGGAAAGTATCGAAGTACAAAAGTAAAAGTACCATATTTAAGTAAATGTTTAGGATTCTTTTTTGTAATTTTCACAGTAGATACTTTTTAATATTATTTCTCTACATCTGAGAGCAGGAATATGTACTTTTTACTCTCCTACATTTATTAACCAGACTCAAAAGTTAAAAAAAAAAAAAAATTGTGAGACCTTACTAAGTTCTTTACTTTTTGATACGGCCTGAGAGAGCTGAGGGGTTATTTTTAGCCCCGACTTTGAGCAAACCAAAATATACAATTAAAAACAGCTACATTTCAAATTAGGAAATCGTTTCAGTCGTTTTTTTCCAGCTTTTAACGCTTTAATATTTTTCATCAGGGCCGTCAACAGACATTTGGTGGCCCGGGGCAAGAAGCTTCTCATGGGCCCCCCTCTAATACAAATTAATAGGGAGACGGTCAAATTCTGGGGCCCAGGCAGGGACAGTTGACCCCATTGTCCCCCCCTGTCTACTCCCCTGCTGCTCATACTTTTATTTTTTACTCTATTTTTAAACCGGTACTTCAAAACCTTTACTTACGTAGTTTTTTTTCATACTTTTACTTTTACAGGAGATCTGTACTTTTAAGAAATAAAGTTTTTAAATTCTGTACTTCTTCAGTCACTTAGGATGATACAGGATTACTCAAACCTGCATGAATCAATCCAAATACAGTTCAGTACGATATGACGCGGGAATTCTGTTAAAAATATGGCTAAAAGTTCATAAAGTTTTCATTAGTGTAGCAACAAATCATTACTTTGGTAGTCGAGTAGTTTGGCGATTATTCTTTCTATGAATCGATTAGTTGTCTATGTTTTTTACAATATTTAACTGAGAGGAAGCAAAAGAAATGCAACTTAACGTCTTTATTGAGTGCTTGCAACACAGGTTTTTCAGTAAAATCACTAACTAGGGTAATGTTTCTCGTGTAATTTTACGGGAATTCCTGCTTCGTCTGAGCGATAAAACATTCCTTCTCAGCACAGGACACTTTTTGGAAGTTGTGTATTGTTAAAAAAAAAAAGATTATTCGATCATCAAATTGGTTGACGATTATTTAAATATTCGATTAGTTAGTTAGTGATTAAGGCAAGACATGGAGGCCAAAACTTCACTTTTTTTGTTTTTTGGTCACTTTGCTCTCTCGTCATATCGGCTTCATGTGGAAAAAACAAACTTGTCCAATCTGCTCCTGAAGATATTTTATTATTCAATTTATTGCACTTTATCCATTAATTTCTCTGGGACATTGTAACTTCAAAGGCTGTTTTCTTAAAATGCATTTTTCTCCCACAGAGACATAAAGATCAGCCTTAAAGTAGCTCCTACAAACACCAAACTTTACAATCTTGTACTTAACAAGATTTTGACGAAACGTACAGAAGGATTTGTTGAAATCTAATTCATAGCCTGAGTTGATAAAGTTTTAGATTAAATTGAAATTTGAAATATTTAGTCAAATTTTCAGTCAGATGTAGTTTACTCAAAAACTTAATAAGAAATCCAAATCCCCTCAGTACATTTTTTGTAACTAATATCTGCACAAAATCAACCAAAAAACTGAAACTTGGTTTTGCCAATTTTTCAGATTTAAATGTCCCAAATATGTGCTTTTTTTGGTCGTTTTTACACATAAAATGCATTATTTCTACATGAAAACATGACATGATGAAACACTTGTAATACAATTTTTTCTTACATTTATGTGACTAAACTACATGAGAATTTTACAATTTTAATTTAAGATTTCTTCCTACTCACCTGCACCTTCAGCTTGATCGATTTTCAGCCCTCGTTTGTATTGACACATATTTTGTACATGGTAGGCTCACTGAAACATGGCGGACGCAGGTGTGAAGAAGGTGGAGGATCTGTCCTACGACGACGACGAGGTGGCGTTGGTTGCGGCCGCCACCGACCCAGCCGTGGACGACCAGCCGGGACAGCGGTCTAAAGACTCGACCCTGCGCTCGGACGGAGGCAAGAGCGAGGCCCAGATGAACGGCCAGATGGTGCTCTCCCTCCTGGACAAGATCATCGGCGTGGTGGACCAAATCCAGCAGACCCAGAACGGCCTGGAGGCGCGGCAGGAGACCATGGAGAAGTCGGTGTCCACCATCCAGGGAGAGCTGTCCAAGCTGTCCAAGAACCACCTGGGCACCGCGGGCACCGTCAACAAGATGCTCGACAAGGTGCGCAAAGTCAGCGTCAACGTCAAGACGGTGAGGAACAACCTGGAGAAGCAGGCGGGGCAGATCAAGAAGCTGGAGAACAACGAGAACGAGCTGCTGAAGAGGCGCAACTTCAAAGTGCTCATCTACCAGGTGAGTGGAACGGGCTTAAAACAGACTTAAGACGGAAGAAAAGATGTTTAAAACTGATTAGAAACTGTCAAAAAGATGTTAAAACAGACTTAAAACGGTCAAAAAGATGTTTAAACTAACTTCAAACTGTCAAAAAGATGTTAAAACAGACTTAAAACGGTCAAAAAGATGTTTAAAACTGATTTGAAACTGTCAAAATTATGTTAAAACTGTAAAAATGATGTTAAAACAGACTTAAAACTGTCAAAAAGATGTTTAAACTGACTTCAAACTGTCAAAAAGATGTTAAAACAGACTTAAACCGGTCAAAAAGATGTTTAAACTGACTTCAAACTGTCAAAAAGATGTTTAAACTGACTTCAAACTGTCAAAAAGATGTTAAAACAGACTTAAAACGGTCAAAAAGATGTTTAAACTTACTTCAAACTGTCAAAAAGATGTTAAAACTGATTTAAAACTGTCAAAAAGATGTTAAAACAGACTTAAACGGTCAAAAAGATGTTAAAACTGACTTCAAATTGTCAAAAAGATGTTTAAAACTGATTTGAAACTGTCAAAATTATGTTAAAACAGACTTAAAACTATCACAAAGAACTGATTTGAAACTGTTAAAATAGACTGAAAACTGTCAAAATTATGTTTAAAACTGATTTCTCAGACACATGTGAGAGCTGCTTTAAACATATAAACTATTGTATTTTATAATAGTTATTTACGTAAAAGGAGAGTTTATGATATACACTAAGCATTTTTGATGAAGGCTAAATCCTGATTTTTAGTTTTTACTGGACAGACACTGGACAGAAATGGTGACCCCTCAGTAGTTTTTCATTTTATCTGCACACAAATGTCATACTTTATCCCAAATTATACTCAAATACAAGGGTAGGGTAAAAAGGGTAAAAAGTCTTATATTCTCCATCCTTTGTGATTAAAAAAAAAAAAACTAAACTAAACTAACTGACATTTCAAGCCTGGAAATTCAATATTGTTGCTGATTTTGTGATAATGTAAATAAAGTGACAATGGCATGGTTTATAAGTTTGTCGTATTATAAGTTAAAGCTGGGGTACCTAACGTGTTTTTGTTTTTTGCTTTTAAATTATTATTATTATTTGTTTTCCTCCAAAGGGTATCTTGTAAAAGCAGCACTTTGTGACAAAAATAGACCACTGAGCGCTGTCTGCATGTAATAATAAAGTATGTCTCGTCAACCAAGAAATAAGAGCCGAAAGCAGCGCTCTGATTGGCTGTTCTTGGAGCGGTCGCATGAGTTTCACTTCGTTGTTTGAAAAAAATGGTTTGAAAATGTGACTTAAAACGACAAAAACAAGACTAAAACGGATAAAAACACGACTGAGAGCAACAAAAACGACACCAAACCTGACAAATACACGACTAAAAGCAACAAAAACAACACCAAAACTGACAAAAACGTAACAAAAAGTAACAAAAACATCTTGAAACTTGTGATTCTTTATTAGTTTGTCAGCTCATACTCAGCCTTTTTGTCATTTCTCCTGGTTGTGTTTAAAATGTGAACTTTGGATTTGCAATGTAAGTTTTAATAATAGGATTTTGATCACAAAACTGGTAAAAAATTATATATTTTTCCCAAACCCTGCAGCCCTAACTGTTTAAAAGAATCTTGTCAAGCTTCAAAAATTCATCTTTTTTCAAATATTGCACAGCCTCACACACTGATCATCAAAAACGTTGATTGTTACTCTTTTGTGAAGCATCTACTTTGGGAAAAATGTTGCATTTCCCACATCAGCAGCACTCGTGACGTCATTTGAGGAGCGGAGCACAGGGCTTTTTCAGACAAAAAATGGGAGTTCTGCTGGAAAAGGTGTGGCTTTCACTCCATAAACGGCAGGGTCACTTTTTCCTTAAACAGACTTCTGCAGCTGAGAAGAAACAATGCAATCGTCTGTTTGGGAAAACTGTAGTCGTCATGGTTACTCCGAAAGCACTAGAAGTAAAATCTACAATCTACAAAATAACTTTATTAAACCAATACTATCCACAACTTGTAATGCATCAATCTTAAATGATATGCGGCTACTACAGCGAGTATGCAACTTCTATTACACTTTTACTAATTCTACCAACTTCTAACTGATATCCAATTCACAAAAGAAAGTACAGAATAAAAAACTACCAATTACTTTAATTTTTTAAGAGAATCCACTGTTTTTTTTGTTATGTTTTTTTTAATATCATCATTAAAGGGGCTATACCTGATTTTTACTGTTTTGAAATGTGAAAAACAGAACTAGTTTACGTTAAAGTCTTTACATCAGTCACATGTATCGCTCACTTTCATAATGCAGTCTCAGCATCATTATAAGTACATTTCACGTGTCTCTGAGCCCTGAGAGAGTTTTGGCGTTCCCGGGTAAAGCTAACAAACATTAGCATGCTAACGGCGCACTTCCTGCTTCTCGTAGAATAACGCTAGATGCAGAATAAACAGATGCAGAGAAAGCGCTGTGGTCTCATTTTCACCTGAATAGATGCTTTTACAATATATCTGTGCTGGAGCAACAGATTTAACTTTTTACATCAGGAACATGAACTAGTTCTGTTTTTCACATTTCAAAACCGTAAAAATCAAGTACAGCCCCTTTAACATCAACTTTAACTGCAAAATTGTATTTTTATAGTATTTTTTATAGTATTTTTTACATTAATAACTAAAAATGTGTATTTCTTTTTTTCTTTTTCTTTTCTTTTATTTTTTTACATAGACTGCATGTAAAATTACAGTAAAATGCCATAGTTAAATGTGCGATATATTTTATAATGATTCATGACTGCAATTCACAGTTTCATATTTAAAGGCAAATTAAATTTCTGACAACCAAAATGCATTTACATACAATACATCTACAAAAACATAACAAAAAATGTAAAAATGTATTAATATATTGAAGTAAAATCCAGTCATGGCTGTTTACAAATACATTTTTCTTCTACAGTTATCTTTATATTGTATGAAATGTAAAACAGGGGAATGAGTTTAAAGTGAACTTGTTGCATCTTTACTTCGCTGTATCCACTGCCACCACGAACTCTGCTGCCGAGGCCAAGAAAATTCAACATTTACTTCAAAACGTTGACGCAAAACGACTTAATTTTTATCCCAAGTGCCTCACAATGAATAAAGTGTCCAGCTGCATCCACCTCACTGGACTTACATGACGACTGCGACTATATAAAGCACGGAGCGAGTGGGCGTGAATAAAAATATAAACCCTATAAACACTGGCATGAGGCTACTTGAGACAGACCCCCCACGCCACGCCTCGGAGCGGGACACATACTTGGCCCGAATAAGACGTCTCTTTCGTCATAAAAATACATCCAAAATGAAGCGGCAGAACGTTTATGAAGCGTTCGCCCGTTAAAACACAGCCCCGTTGGCCGGACGCTGGAGCCGTGCTGCTTCTCTTGGTCTTTGCACCATCTCTTTCAACAACTCGGTGCATTTGAAACCCGGCAGAACGCAGGTCTTTTTTTAGCCGCGGTGCTGTCACGTCTGGGTGTTACACATGCAGCGGGCGCAGGACGGTAGCAGCTCTGCCCTGGCATTAATGTGTTAAAGTTTAAGAATTAGGTGAATTGTGTTGAGGCCAATCACGCACACGTTTTTACTTCATTGACCTTTTGTTCCTTAAAGTGCGTATGACGGGTTTTTACGATTGTCTAATTTTGACTTTTTTCAGTGTATTAACACCTCTTGTAAATATAAATTGTAGTTTTACACCAATCAGGTCACTGTTTGTGGAGAAAAAGTGAAAAATCTGTTGACAATTACAGGAAGTAAACAAACTGATGACGTCACACTGGGGAGACAAAGGTTATGCATAATTTACACAAAATAAATTACTTTTTTGACCCTTTAACCATTAATTCAACAAAATAAAGGTGTTCACATGTGTTTCTCTTTGTCAAATGAACAAAATCTGTGACATTAGAGGAGTTTTGGCCAGTGTACAGTGTGGTTGCTATGGTAATTTCCTAGTGTGATGTCATCCTTTACAACCAGGAAGTAAAATTTAAAACCTAAAAAATAGCTAAATGGGGTAAAATTTGTAAAGATTTTAGTAGAAATGTGAATATATTTATATTTTATTTGCATTTTAGTTAAATGTGTATTTCAACCTGTCATAGGCCCTTTAAAAGCAGAGAAGATGGGAGGGACACTTATGTATTCTTCTGTATTTAGTTACACAATACTGCACACCTGCTTGGAAGCACTCTCACATCGAGCTGCATTAAATGATACACATGACATAGAAGTATAACGGCTTTTTAGTTTTGTTTCATTATTTGTTGAGAGAACATCACAAAAAGTTCATCCTTAGTGTGAAAAATAGAAATGTAATTTTTCCTTTTCTAATTCAGTAACTGTAGCGGAAAATATACTCAAAATTTGTTTTCTGAATATGTATTTTTGGTACATGTATTTAAAAAAATAATTTGGGGTAATTACTTCTCAAGTAAGAGTAACACTAACACTTTGGACGTAACATCTGGATTTATAGTTTACAGTTTTGTACTTGGAAGAACAGGCTGAACTAATCTAAAAAGCAGAACAAAGCAGTGCAAGAAACACATGTTCAAAAACACATTTATTATTGTCAACATAAAATTGTGCACTTGTAGAATTACAGTCCTTCATCTGCAAACCAAACATGAATGTGGATCAGGTGCAGCTGCCTTTCTTTACACTTGTGTGGTGCATTCAGGGCTGGGAGATAGTGGCAAAAATTAATATCACGATTATTTTTTGAAGTATTCCAGTAACAAATTCAAACGATATTTTGTCAATCCAACATAAATGTGTTAAAACATGTCTTTACATTTATTGATTGAAGTTTATATATCACTTTTAGTTTAACATTTGAGCTGCAAAGGAAATGATAATAAGTTATACATTATGCAATAAGGATATTTTAACTTTATACTCAAGATACTGCAGGTGAATAGGAACATTTAAATTTGAAGATATTGATTTGAAACTTTCCCTGTAGTTTACTCACATAAATGTAACAAAACATTTTTTCATTATGTAATATTTTCATGTAGAAATGAGGCATTTTATGAGTAAAAACACATTTGTGACATTTAAATCTGAAAAATAGACAGAACCAGGTTTAAATTTCTTGGTTCGTTTTGTACATATTGGTTACAAAAAAACTTGACAGAGGGGATTTGGGATTTCTTATTTAGTTTTTAGGTGAACTAGACTGGACTGAAAATTGTGCCAAAAATTCAAATTTCACCTCATTTTCTAAAATTGAAACATAAATAAATCAGTTTTAGAATTAGATATCAAAGAATCCTTCTGTACATTTCGTCAAAAATCTTGTTGAGACCAAGATTGTTAAGTTTGGTGAGTGGGAGCTACTTTAAGGCTGATCTTTATGTCTCTGTGGGAGGAAAACAGCCTTTGAAGTTACAATGAAATCTATGGATGAAGTGGATTAAATGGAAGAATAAAACATCTTTAGGAGCAGATTGGACTAGTTTGTTGTTTCCACATGAAAGCCGATATATTATCTTGCTTTAGTGTTTAGAGTGTAAAAAACTTACTGTTTACTGTGATACATTTTACTCAAATCTCTCACTCAGGATGTGTTATTGTTAAAGACCTGTTTGTGTCTGAATTATGGCTCGCACAATTTAAAATAACGAGAACGTTGAAGCGGCATGAAGTGTTTCGTGAGAGCGTCTGGCTGATAAGTTTGCACTCGCCCTCCCGGGATATCTGCCGTCGGGACAAGTTACACTATCGGCATGTAGCAGAAATCCAATCATAGACACAAGGGCGTAATGCGTTTGATGGCAGTGACTGGTCCACTCAGGTGCAGGAAGTGTGCGCCGGGCATTTAACAAGTCAGCAGCTTCTCTCTAACCTCACTTTAGACTGATTTTATTTTGAAGTGTTTCTCAGTTATTGCAGTAAGAGTTTTTGTTAGAAAGAGTTTTTGTTTGATCTTGTCCATATATTAGAAGTGGGAAATATATCGAAATTTAGATGATATCATGAATGTTGTTTTGAAAAAATGCTAAATTCGAAGATTCGAGTTTATCGTTTATAGCAGAAATGCGACAAAAAGAGCGGATTAAAAATAAAAACATTACGTCGTAAGATTTCAGATTAAGGTATAAGGTGATATTTCTGCGATTTTGCGATGAATTTTACAGATTTCACATTTGTCTGGTGATTAAACCACAACTAATATGCTTAAAGACATGTAAACACATTTCTGTTGGATTTACATTCTATAAGCAGGCATGTCCAAACTCAGGCCCGGGGGCCAAATGCAGCCCTCAGACCAATTTTTCTTGGCCCTTAGGCTTCCTGGTGAACTGGCCCACATTGTCCTGATAAGTACTATTTACAGCACATTTCAGATTTTCTACAATTCCAACCTAAATAACTAACATTTTGGTGCAATACAGACCTGATATTAAGGCACTGAGACTGAATGTAGATGTGGTGGTGCTTAAAACATCAGATAAATGCAGCTTTTTTAACGTTTCACGATTGATTTGTGGCCCTCCGCTTGGTCTATATTTCAATATGTGGCCCTCGATGGAAAAAGTTTGGACACCCCTGTTCTATAGTCTGAATATCATTATCAGGATTCTCAAAAAAAAAAGAAGATATTCATATTTGTCAATATTTCCCACCTCTACCAAATTATTTTAAGACTTCAATATCATATTTTATGTCTATTCAATTATATCACATCAGTTTAGTGTAATGTAACCTACACAGGCCTGTATTGGTTGCAGCCTCGTGGCAAATTAACACAGAAGGAATCGTGTCTTTGTAAAATGTCTAAATTGTAGAACTAACAGATTTCATAGAGTTTATGCAGGTGACATCACAGCATTCTGAATTTTAACAGTGAGAGGCAAAAACAAGTAAAATGTGAAAAAGCTGCTAAAGTCTGATAACAAATACAAAAGTCTACAACTCTGCTCAATGTTTAGTTTGTACCTGACATCTACAAAAAAGAAAATCAACTAAACAGCTGTATAAAACCAGATAAACAACAGGAACACTCACATGTATCACTGACACAGACTTTAAGATCAAACACAGCTGAACTCATTACATTTCTCTCCTTAAATAACATGTTTCTGAGTCCAAGTGTGAAGGAAATTAACTGTTGTTCTGCAGTTGAAGTGTCCTAAATCTCCAACTGTCGTTAGTAAACAAGCTCTGCACAGTCACAGCAACAACGATAAACTACGCTCAGTTGACATTTTACCGTATAAGGTTGATTTGAGCAACAACAAAAAAAGGACAAAGTTAGCCAACAAAAAAAAAAGCAGACACACATTTTATCAGTTTGCACAGAATGTCAGTTGGGTTGTTTAAGTTGTTATGCATTAGCGTTAGCATTGAGACACAAACACGTCCCTTTATGACCACAAGAGTCCTTTGGTGAAGTATTCTCTTGTTTTGTAAAGTCTTTAACGTGTTTCAGAGACGTCCAACACAACTCACTGTTCACTGCACGATCTGTCAGGATTTATTCATTTTAGTCTGACTGGATCAAAACCCCAAATAAATCAGAATCAGACAGGAAGTACTGAGCTAGTCATTTAAAAACAAACAGACCAAATGCTGCCTTGTGCACAGAGTCAGTTGTAATGTTGAGGAGAATTTTGATGTCGAGGCTCGTTCCCATCTGGCTCCATCACAAATTTATCAATAATAAATAAATAAGCATTTGTAACTAATTGGAGCAACAAAAACAGACATAATATTGTAAATCTCTTTTTTTTAATGTTATGTGGTGTTTAATCTTTTGCTGAAAGAAACATTTCATAAACAAATGCTACTCCACTCGGCCTGTCGCAATAACACATTTTAAAGTGCCCTGTATTACTAGTCGATAAACAATAATATAGAAACTAATTTACGCCACTGACACAAACAGGTTAAACCCAAAAAACTATCCTAAATGCACAATATTGTTAAAAACGTGCGCTGCAATGAATAAATAACTATCAGCATGAAACACTTACAGTAACTACTTTGTTTGTACCAATAATGAGTCAAACAAGTAACTTTTTAAACCATCTACAGCTTAAAGTGCCCCTGACAGGTTGGATGACTCATTTGACAAAAACACAGTTAAGATCAATATATTTCAAATTTTGTTAAAATAATTCACAAATTTTATCACGGTTTAGCAATTTTTAACTTTTTTTTGTTTACTTCCTAGCAACCATCCCGTACATGGGTCCAAAACGTATTCAATGTCACAATTTTTTTTTAATTTTACAAATAAAAATACATGCAAACGCTTTTATTTTGTTGAATCATTGTTTAAAGCAGGGGTTCCCAAACTTTTCTGCCCGGGACCCCCAAATTAGCCACGCAATTGACTCCGGACCCCCAAAGCGAAATGAAAATGACAGTAGCAATAATTTTAAGTGTTAATTCAGGTTAATTCAGGTTTAATATTGGTTATTTGAATAGTTTATTGTCTTATTAGACCCTATTTCACTAAAAGATACTGTTTAAAATGTAAAAAATAGAGCAAATACAATGTCATATTAATGAAAATGAGATCTTGAAATCATCTCGCGACCCCCAGCTCACCCCTCGCGACCCCCCGAGGGGTCCCGACCCCCACTTTGGGAACCACTGGTTTAAAGGATCAAAAATAGTTGTTTCTTTTGTGTAAATTATGCTTAACTTTAGTCTCCCTAGTGTGATGTCATCAGTCTGTTTACTTCCTGTAATTTCCAACATATTTCTCAACTTTTCTCCACAAACGGCTGCTTGATTGGTGTAAAACTAAAATGTATTTGTACAACTGGTATTAATACATCAAATAAAGTCAAAATTAGAAAATCATGAAAACCTGTCATACGCACATTAAATCTTATCGTAGCACAGAAAAATAACAAAAAGTCCCTCATTAATGTAAAGAAAAAGTACAGAGAATAAATATTGACCTCCAAAAACAGTTGTTCCATCTGTCATTAATTGAAGGATACAGTATGTCGATATAGAAATGATCGTGACCGGCCTGATTGCCACAAAATGCCAAAGATCTAACATATACTTCACAGTTGAATTAATAGTTCATGCGAGGTACTTTAAAGTTCTTGGCAGGTGCTCCGTTTCAGTGGCATCGGGAGCGGGCCCCGGATGGCGAGGGATTGTGATGGCGCTGATAACCTTTTTCAGAAATGTCACAGGATGGCAGTGTATAGAGTGGACATTCTATAAGCCTTTATTTATAGGTAAACCTGAGTATAATCGTTTTCTTCCGATCAGTGAGTGCTTTGTCTGTTGAAGTCCTGGAAACAGAGCAAATGATTTCCTGTTTTAGCGCATTTTGCACATATATCGCCATTTAAAGGACACACATTCTGCTACAGTGACTTTTTGGAGCGTTTAACCCTGTTCTAAACAATGTTCCGTCATCAAAAACATACCTGGAGCTGCATTTAGCTTCATTCACGCAAGTTTGAAGAATTCCGGTTAGAAAATCCTCTCCCTCCGAGCGTCAAAAACACTTCCTGCTGAACTGCCTCGATGTGTGACGTTTTTTCTGATTTTAGACGTCACTTGTCTGAGAATCTTCTGCTGTTTTAAGTCCTTAAATCGTCGCCAGACTCGCTCTGAGCATTTCTGCCATCCAAACACGTAACTGACTGTAACTGCGTGATAGCTTGTCATACCAACAGTACATCAAAGCATTATGTACACATGAGCAATTGCCTCTGCCGCCAGTAGATGGAGCCACAGCTAAATTAGTCTGGCGTTTCTGAAGGCAGTAATAAAGTTCTGTTCTTTGTAAAAACATTTTATTTTCAGTTCTAAAACATGAGATTTCAAAATAAAGATACTCAAGAGCATGTTTAAAGGCCAATAACAGTCCAAAGACATAAGAGACGAGTAAAGTGAGCGACGGCACAAATGTGTCAAGTTATCCAAGAACGCTAGGGTTTACTTTTCTGAAGAAACGCCAGGTCAACAACATCTGCTAAGACTCAGTTGTGACTTGATTTGAATCGGTTGTGCTTAAATTAGACATAATTCGGCAGGAAATGTATTAGAATAAGAAAAAAAGTAGCATTTCTTATTGAATCAACAGAGTTTCCCCTGATATTATGCGTTACCGACTAGGGCTGCACAATATGGGAAATTAGTGTGATGTGCTTTATGGGTGTTGCGATAATGATATTATTGCGATATTTTTTCTTCATTTGCATATATTTTTCTTTTCTCTTCCAGGTATAAAGGGTAACTCAACTCTTACATTAAAATATAGTCGCTTAGGTACAAATACTCACACACTGGAGACTTTGGAGCGTTAAAACCTGGAGTTGCTTTGTCCATTACTGTTCAAACCATAAAAATACATTACTATTAAACATTTCAGACATTTTATTCACTTCCATAAATGTGTGTATGAAATAATGGAATAAGTTATAAGGATTTTGAAGCAAGAGGTTTAACTAAAAACACTTAAACATTCACTTTTGTACTTAGTAAAACAGCGCACAAGAAACGCAAGATTAATGCATTTAACCATTACAAATTATCGCCCATCATTGCGATAACAATATTTTTTCGATATATTGTGCAGCCCTACTACTGACTGTATCTAACTTCAATGCAAACTCGCTGCCACTTTCACTGCTACGTCGGAGTTTGGTGGTGCATGCTGGGATTGCGTGTCGACGACTGCAGGAGAACACTCTGCACTTGTTCTCTCGTTACAGCGTTCCACAGCACAGTCGCTTTCATGTTGCCGCCTCTTTCTTCAGCCCCCGATCTCCCGAACACTGTGACTTTGTCCGTTCCCGAGCCACAGAAACGGCCTCAGAGATGACGGAGCCTGCTGTTAACGTGTGGAAGTGTGCGTGGACTCTGAGTTTAGATGTGCGTTAACGATGAGGTAACGGTCCGAGAGGGCGTGCTGTTTAAAGTTACTCAAAACATCCGAAGAATTTATGCTAATGTCCTCGCGAGTGCAACAATTACATTCGAGTGGGCCGACGTCAAACGCGCTAAAAATGTCCTTCAAAGAAGCAACAGTCCTCCTGCGTGTTTTGAAACTGAAAGGAAAAGTAATGTTCTTTAAATTGACCTACAATTTTACAGAATTTATGTTTCAGAATCAGAAACAGATTGTCAGAGATCAAAATTCACAAACATAGGAACTTGCTTCGGCGTAAGGTGCAACATAAAACAATGAAAAAAATATAATAAAATATATAAAAAAGGCATGCATAAGATTAAGAATGAAATAAAATTGAATAGAATAGACTAAGATGGACTAAGACTATATATTCTTTCAAAAAGAATAATGCAAATAGTACAGTTAATTTTCTGCCAGTACTTTTTTGTTGTTGTTTTTTTTTTCCAGAACACTTTATAATCGTAACAACAAATAACGAATAATAATCGTGACTATTTCAGTTCAATCTATAGTACGTAAAGCGTGAATGTGTGTCTGTTTATGTTTATTTTATCATTCAGAAAGTTGGATTTCATAAAGCTGGTCATATACAAGAGACGTAACAAGGTTGTCAAAAGTATCGAAAATCTAATACTGATACAAGATACTCATTTGAGCAAGTATCGATACAAGAAAAATCCCTTTTACAAGACCAAATTTGACCTTTCGTGAACAGTTTTAGAAAGATCTTGAGGTTTATCAGAACTAGTCCAACACCACAAAGTTTAATAAAGAAAGTACTATCAATTAAAATGTCTGTCTATTGTTATTGTTCTTGACCTTTAAAAGAGCATTTATAATTATCCTTTAGGGTTTCGAAAACAGTATGAAGAATCGAGTATCTTTCTTAGTATCAAGTTTTTTTTTCATTTATTTTAGCATCGTGACAACACTAGGTAGTAATCTAATAATAATAATAATAATAATACATTTTATTTATAAGCGCCTTTCAAAACACCCAAGGACACTGTACATGACAACAAGAAATAAAAGTATGGAATTTCCCCATTGTGGGACAATTAAAGGATCTCTCATTCTCATTCTCAAAAACAACAGAATAAAACCCACAGTACAGAACTGGATGATGGTGTTGGAGTGACTGACTTATGTGGTGTATTAGACGAGTGGTTCCTAAATGACGGAGGGAAAAGCTAGATAGATTTCAAGATATAATTTTGATCATTTACACACAATTTGCTGTATTTTTAAATTAAAAAACGGTATCTTTTAGTAAAATAGGATCCAATAAGACAATACACTATTAAAAAAAAACTACATTAAACTTTATTTAACTCGCTTTGACTCTTAAAATTACAGGGATTTTCATTTCACATTGGGGTTCCGACTTGGTTAGATGGCTATTTTGACCCAGGAACGTTTGGGAACACCTGTATTAGACAAAAGATTTAACAGTTGTGAATATTTAATAGTCGTTAAATCCTGTTGTCTCTTCTAACAATAATAACTTAAATTTCCTTTCCTGTGTAACCTTTCCACTCTTGGAGAATAAAGTTACATTTTGCAGCACTGATCAAACTGGCACGTTGATATGTCCTTGAGCAACACACTTTACCCCACTTACCTGAATGAATGTGGTTTGCAAATGGATTATTGGTTGAAGAGGACGAATGCGGAAGATTGTCACGTTTCTGTCAGTCAGTCCCAGGGCAGCTGTGGCTACTGTGTGACCTTACCTCAGATAAATGAGAACAGGGAAAGAATAATGCAGTGTGAAAGGTCTTTGAGTTTCCATGCATTATTGACAAAAAATGTGTCATAATTTTAGTTTTCTCATATTTATCAGCCTCAATTTATGATTTTATTTTATTTTATTGTAAGATGACTTTCAGTTAATACTTCTTAAACATAAGACACTGCCATAAAACACAAAAAAGTGAAATTTCTTCCTTCAAAGTTGTAATTCTGCTCCAAACCAAATACTTTTACAGACACAAACTGCAGACCTCTCCGTTTAAAAGACTCGAACTGATCATTGAAGAATTCGAAATGACTGAATCTCAATCTAGCTTTAAAACTGTATTAGTTGCCCAGCGCTACATTATTATTATATCCTTTTTCACGTGAGTTTATCTGGCAACATCTGCAAATAGACTTCCAAATAGACTTGCTTCCGGTAACAACACGCTTGAGTCTGAGAATAGACTTTTTATTGACACATACTGTATTATTTTTGGCCAGAAAGTCTCAGTTAAAGCTGCAGAGATGGTGGAAAAGGTCTCACTTGGTAACAGCTTGGCACAGCATTAAAGACCATTCTGTCGTGTCTATATGTTTAGTCATCCGGTCCAATTCATATAGATTAATATTTCCGGAGTGGTTTTCTCAGGGGTGCACTTTGCAATGAGACATGAATCACTGTTTAAATGTGGACACAGATATGTTGTGTTATTTATAGGTTACCGTAAGTTTGCGCTCACAGCATGGTACGCGCTAATTCTGGTCGTGTTTAGAATAAACAGGCGTTGCTAATGTAAACAACATTTGTGCGTCGACACGGCCGGTCCAAGAACAAGTCGCCACAGAAAGTAAAGGTCACAGGCTGTAATATGTGGCAGGAGCGCCTTTTGCTTTGATCACAACCACGTCTATTGTGCCATTGTTTTATTAAGCTTCTGCAGCGTCAAAAGATTCAGTTCAGTCCAGTGTTATACTTTGAAAAACATAAATCCTCTCCACAGACCTGTAACTTGACCTGGTGCCATAACCTGCATTCATCCAGAGAGATAGATTAGTTTAAAGGTCCCATATTCTGCTATTTTGCCCTTTACACAGTCTATTCTAAGGGCTTTGTTGATCAATCTTTGCGTTGTGCAATATCCATAACATAACAGTTTCCAAAAAACACCCATTTCTTGGACTGGCCCCCCTCCTTGTAAAAGCAAACGGCTCACTCTGAGATCTGACACCCCCGAACAGAGAGCAGGCTGCCTCCCCCGCCCAACTCGCGCGCCTCCCCCGCCCAACCCGCGACGAAGCCTAGAGCGGAGATTGTGCGCATGCGCCGTGTGCTCCGGTAAACAGCGATACACAAACACGGGAATAAAACCTTTTCTCCGTCCTGACGGTGCGTCGTGCTGAGTCCTACGTCCTGGATCTGACCTGGAGTTTGACGTGCTCCAGTACCTCGACGACGGACGTGCCGTTTGGTAAATAACAAGCTAACTCTTCTATCTCTCGTATCCATCGTGTAATTACTGTGTAGCATTAGCATTAGCTGTTTTTATTCTTGTGGCTGCGCGCTTCCTGGAGGCGTGGCTTAAACACAGCGTCATCCTTGTGAAGCGCGTCATCCTTGTGAGGAGCCCCCGTCTGCTGCTCACCGAGGCGGAAAAAGACAG
Organism: Rhinogobius similis; assembly: GCA_019453435.1. NCBI lineage: Eukaryota > Metazoa > Chordata > Actinopteri > Gobiiformes > Gobiidae > Rhinogobius > Rhinogobius similis. The sequence goes on from CM033631.1 coordinate 11,706,245, forward strand.
TTCTCTAGCGAAAGCATGCGGGAATCAATCAAAAAACCACTTTGGGCACAACATACGAGGCCCAAATAGCACTGTAGGAAGGTTAAAACCTCTGAAAAGTCGATTTTGCATGTTATGGGACCTTTAAAGTCTATATGACATTTTAGACGACACATTTCACTAAAACGTAGTGAACATGATTATATTTAAGATTGTACTAAACATTTTGTCTGTTTGTCCGCAGTTCGACAGTTTTTGTAAAGTTTATAACGTTACTTTCTGGTTGAACATGAGCAGCAAGTGCCACAGCTGTTACCTAGCAACCATTTTGAAATCAAGGGCCAAAACCCATATACGTTACACCCTTGATTTTCAGCCAGTGTGCCAGGGAACACTAGTGTGCCTTGAGCGAATGCCAGGTGTGCCCTGAAAAAAAATAATTGAATTGATTACGTTACTATTTTGGAGTGTCTTGAGCTATGGCCGAAAAAGAAAGCAAAACAATCATCACTGCAAAATCTAAAGAACCAGACTCCGTGGCACTTGCAAGGACAATATTTGCTAAATTAAATGACACTTTTTTCCTTAAATTGTGTGATTTGATATTCATATTTCAGTCGGTGGTGTGCCGTGGAATATTTTCAAGCCGTGGTTTAAATAACACTGCATCACACAATAGCTGATTTGACAAATAATAACACCCGATTACATCTTTGTTTTGTTGAATGATGGTTTAAACTGTCTCTGTATTTTCAACGGTACGTCGCTTTTTGATGACATCACAAAGGGATTCAGTTTTAAAACTTAGTACTACTTACTGTCATTTTAAACTTTGAAAAAAATTGCAACTCCACGGATGTAAAACTATAAATATTTACCAGGGGTGCCCTCCCACCAAACAATGTCATAATTGGAAAAACATGAGAACCTGAAATATAGACTTTAAAGGGCCTATGACAGGTTGGACTACTCATTTCACTAAAATGCAGTTACGATAAATATATTTCAAAATGTTCCTAAATACTTCATTCCAGTTTAGAAATGTTTTAGGTTTTTAATTTCACTTCCTGGTTGTAAATGATGACATCACACTAGGAAATTACAAAGAAACCATTCTGTACAGTGGGAAAAAACTCATCTAATGTCACATATTTTTTATTTGACCAATATAGTACATGTGAACACCTTTACTTTGCTGAATTACTGTTTAAAGGGTCAAAAAAGTTGTAAATTATGCATATACTTTGTCTCCCTAGTGTGATGTCATCAAATTGTTTACTTCCTGTAACTTTCAACAGATTTTTCAGTGTATCTCCACCAACTGCCACTTGATTGATGTAAAACTATAATTTATATTTACAACTGGTATTAATACACCAAATAAAGCCAAAATTAGAAAAACCTGTCATACGCACTTTAAGGCCATACTGTGGAACATTCCACGCAAAGCAGCGACATCTCCACAGAGACAAGTAGGAGGCAGACCGTCCTCCAGAAACACGGCATAGTTCACTTTCAAGGCAGTGGATTTAAAAGTGTTATGATTATGTTTTACTCCAAGTGTACACTGAGTCAGACTTAGAATGTGCTTAAAGTGCGTATGACAGGTTTTCACGATTTTCTAATTTTGGCTTTATTTGGTGTATTAATAGAAAGTTACAAACAAATTGATGACATCACACTAGGGCGACAAAGATTATGCATAATTTACAGACTACTGTAAATTACTGTACTATACTGTACTATTATAGACTACTTTTTTTTTATACTTATTAATTATTTCAACCAAAAAAAAAAGTGTTCACATGTATTTTTATTTGTAAATTTAAAAAAAAATCAGTGACATTAGATGGATTTGGCCCAGTTTACAGCGTGGTTGCTATGGTAATTTCCTAATGTGACGTCATCATTTACAACCAGGAAGTGAAACAAAAAACCTCCAAAAAACCTCCAAAAAACCTCCAAAAAGCGGAAGAAAATTTGTAAAGTTCATTCATTCATTCATTCATTCATTTTCTACCGCTTATTCCTGCTTCCGGGGTCGCAGGTGACTGGAGCCTGTCCCAGTAACTTTAGGCCTTAGGTGGGGTACACCCTGGACAGTGGCCAACTCATCACAGCTGACACAGGGACACAGACAGGGACAGACAACCATTCACTCTTACGTTCATACACTACGGGCAATTTAGAGTTTCGTGCACGGTGGCAGAGCGGCTAGAGCTTCTGCCTCCCAATAAGGAGATCGTGGGTTCGAATCCCGGACCACCCCAACATCACACGATCTCTCTGGGTGGAGTCTGCATGTCCTCCCCGTGTTACCGTGGGTTCTCTCCGGGTTCTCATGCTGTAGGTTAAAATTTGTGAAGTATTTTAGCAAAATTTGAAATACAGTTATCTGAACTGCATTTAAAGTGCGTGTGACAGGTTTTTATGATTTTCTAGTTTGGACTTTATGTGGTGGAATATGACCTGTTGTGAATATAAATGATAGTTTTACACTAATCGGGTGTCAGTTTGTGAAGAAAGTTGAAAAATATGTTGAAATTTACAGGGAGTAGAGCAGAGTTCCAAAACATGATGACATCACAGTAGGGAGACACACCAGGGACAATTTACAACCAAGAAACACATATATCTGATCCTTTAAACATGAGTTCACCAAAATAAAGGCGTTCCTCTATGTTTTTATTTGTAAAATAATAATTTCTGTGACACTTGAGAAGTTTTCACCCAGTGTACGACGTGGTTTCTAGGCAACGGTTATAGAATTCCCTAGTATGATGTCATGATTTACAACCAGGAAGTAAAAATGTAAACCTAAAAAACTGCCAAACTGGGATAAAAATTGTTTTGTTTTTAGCAGAATCTTGAATATAATTATCTTAACTGTGTTTTAGTAAAATGAGTACTTCAACCTGTCAGAGGCCCTTTAAGTGAAATGAGTAGTCCAACCTGTCATAGGCACTTTAAAATCAATGTGTCCTGTTACACGGTACGTGGGTCCCGCAAACCCACGTGAATCAAAAAACGGAGTTGGTGTAACTGGCAGTCTGCAAGTGATCCTCACAGACCCGAGTCGTGTACACAAAGGGTTAGTCCTTCAAGTACAGTGTCCTGCTTTGAGTTATAAATACAGACTCAAAATGTATTTATCTGACAAATGGCAGCGGTGATTTCTTCGCCGTGAGATCATTGTGTTAATGGACTGTAAATAGAGACAAGAGTTTTGCTTTTTAAGGAGCGTCAGATACAAATGTCCCGAGTGCGCGCCGAGCTTTTGAAAACGGTGAATCATAACTGTTAGATTCCTCGCGGCAGCTGTACACGGCCTCTGTGGACGACACATGGACCGTTCAACGTGCTCCTCTCGCCTTTATTTATCTGCATCTGTCCTTATCAATATGCGCTGTGCAGTACTATTTAGAGCTGCATTTTCTTACCAGTACTGCAGTTAGATTTCAGATTAGTGTTTTAATAATGGGATTCTGTTCAAAGTTCACATTTTAAACACAACTAGAAGAACTGACACAAAGATTGAAATATGAACTGACAAACTTTTAGTCATGTTTTTGTCACTTCTAGTCACAATTGTGTCACTTTTAGTCACATCTTTGTCACTTTTAGTCATGTTTTTGTCTCTTTATAGATACAGTTTTATTACTTAAAGTCACGTTTTTGTCACTTTTAAACAGGTTTTTGTCACTTATCTTGTCTCGGAACATATTTTGGTAACGCTTTAGATTAAGGTTCCTTAGTAAAGTATTTATAAGATGTTAATAAGCATTAATAGTTTCTTTATGCACTTACAACGCCTTATACATGTTTATAATCCATCAGCCAAAACATGTTTGAGTGAATAAACCACATGTACAGAGCATTAATGAGCTACATATTACATTATTTTCAATTATCACACTAATAAATGCTTGTAAATGCCTCATAAGTGCTTATAAACACATAACAAGTGCTTATTAATGCATTATAAATAGTTTACTAAGGAACCTTAATCTAAAGCGTTACCCATGTTTTAATAAATCTAAACTACAGTGTTAGCAGGTTGTATACAGAATAAAACAGGATATTTTTTCAAATATGAAGTGAAATATAAAGATAATTTCACTTTAAAAATTGCAGCCTTTAGCGATTTGCTAATTGCGTCCATTCAAATTGCGATTTGATTTTCTGTATCTGTATTTGGCTTTTTAAGTGCTACATAGAGCTGAGAACTGTGGTCTTTAAGATAATTTTGAAATTCTGGTTTTGAAAATTCTAAAATTCTAAATCTAGAGCTAATTGACAGTAAAAAAGAGGTCAAAGTGTTGATTAGAAATGAGAATCAGAAACGTACCATGTAGTCTTTTAATCAATTCAAAAGAGCGATGTTGGCCATTTCTGCACCTTGTGTTTTATTTTACAACCAAGACATTCACAGAAACATATTTTTCCGATTGCAAAAATATAATATGATTACAGTTATGAAGAGAATCTAAAGGTGTTCCCCAAGACTCAGTTCTTGGACCACTTCTTTTCTCTCTCTCGTACGTGCTGTTTTTCTTCAAATTCCTCTCATGTAGCCAAACAAAGACTGATTTCCTGTTTTGACTATTTTTGGTAGAAAAATCTGGCTCCAGTCGCCGACGGCATCAGTTAATCTTGAGGTCTGCCTGTTTGAACAATTACAGTTGATAAATGATCCTCACGAAATAAATAATTTGAAGAGTATGCATTTCAGTGGTCAGTGTTGCCTCAATTCTTCCAGGAATCTCAGAAATATTTATAGATTGACAGTGACACAGTTGAAATATTTGCCCAACCCAATATTTTGTGGCTTCATATCTTGCTCCTCATTTTGTGTCAAGGCACATTACACAATAGTTTCACTAGTTTAATATCGATTAGTACAACCTTATTGTATTCTGGGATATTTACACATATTTCGTCTGTTGGATCACTTTAATCTTAGTGTCTTTGTGTTTGTACTTAGTGAAATTTTACTTCTAAAGTCTATGCTTGCTCTTTTCGTTGTTGAACAAAGAGTGATATTAATTTATGTTTTATTGAATGGGCTTTAGTTCCTAATGGATAAATAAAGTCTAGGGAAATTCTTGGTCAACTAAACACCTACCCAATTAACAGATTAACTGACTAAAAGGAGGTGTGGCGAAAGCTATGTAATCTGTGAAGTATCTCCATGTATCTAACTGCAAACCGTACTTAAAAGTGTACAGCTGCACAGGAGTTCATGTAAAAACAACTATTTAGACCGAAAAGTACTAGCAAACTGTGTATTTATTTGTTAGAGATATAAAAGTTGGATTAAACTCAGGATTCAGGCCAAAATCTTCTGCTAACTCACTCCATATTCTCCTTTTTTCTGTTGTCCTCAATAAATCCTTTTCATTTAAATAAAATAATTGTATGACTAATGAAAATGTTGATAGACTGAGACACCATCCATCAACCGATTAGTAGACTAAACGACTAAAAGTTTACAGCTCTAATAATGTTTGTTTGATCTGATTGATGGTGCAGCTCTTCTACTTTAAAATGAATGCTTTGATTTTACTTTTTGTTGGGGTTTAACCTTTCATTTGTGCGTGTTCTGTCCAGTCCAGGGTGTATTTACGGCAGATTGCATGAAAAATTCATTTACTGAGTTTGATCATTTTGTAACAGTGGCCTTCATGATATTACCACCAGTGCTGTTCATTCACTGAAAGGACACTAAACGACCCGTGTCCATATAACAGCTCGTAAACACGATCTGAAATGGCTGTTCTGTGAATGGGGGTCACAGGGGTGAGTGCTTTGAACGGCTGTGGTGGAGCCGGGCTAATCCACGCTACTCCGGCAGTTCAGGGCTCGCACTTTCATCCCTTTTTAGTTTGGGTAAATGACTTCAGCGTTACCTGCTTCCAACACTGTCAACAGCCACAAACCTTACGCCTGTGTGTCTATATCCCGACCCTGACATATTTAATTAAAGCCTAATCTTGTTTACGCGAAGGGATATTGTAGGGCTATGTGTTGGTGTGAGACCGGACGATTGCGTGCCTGGAATCTGGGTGTGTTTGGCTTTCGTTCAAGGACAGTGGTAGCCTTCTCAATTGCGCACCACTTATACACACGAGCATCACAGCCAGATAAGATCCAGCTCCAGAGACGGTTCTACAGGAGGATTTTAAAGTGATTTGAATAAAGTTTTTGTAATATTTGTCTGGAAAATTATTATCATTATTATAAAAAAAAAAATTCAAGATTTACTGCAGTTTGTTTCACTTTTAGCTTATTGTTTAGATGAATGTAATGCATGTAATCACAGTTGCTAATGTCATATCCAGACTGTTTGTATGTGTGGGTCTCTTTTATAAAAGTAGACAATGCATTTAACTAAAAATTCATTTCAATTTTTTTTTTTTATTTAACGCCCAAAGTCACAACAATATTTGCCTTGATGGGCCACAGGTAGAAAGCAGTTTAAATAAACAATGTTCAAGAGAATTTAGTAAACGGATAACTGTCCCAGAGCGCCCCCTGTCCTTGACCCTCCTTCTTGGCAAGAAAGAAATCCTGTGGGAAAAGTCTAAAACTCAGGGAGAACCACAGTGAAGGAGAGATCCTCCTGCCATGGACGGACAGATGGACTGGCACTGACACATCCATTTGAACCAGAACCACTCAAGAGGAAGGTAGGTGGCTCATCTAAGCGAGAGGTCCTCCAGGCAGATGAGGAACAGTTCATCTAGTGTAGAGTGAGTTTCTCCAGGCAGATGAGGACATACGAACATCCAGGTCTACAGGTCAGGGTTGTGAGATGGGGTGTCATCACTGGAGCAGCCGCCGCAGTGTCTGAAACAGAAGAGAAAAAACATGTGAACAGTAATGAACAGACAACAGTTGGACTAAAATCTTATATATTGTTGATGGGAAAGTAGGAAGAACCAGAGGACAGTGTTCAAGCTCCATACTTCTCGCAGCATGGCTTAAACTGTAGATTTTTATTTCTGTTCCTAACTGGCCTGACTGTAAGCTCTTTCAAAGAGTAATGTTTTGAGCCTGGTCTTAAATGTAGAGACTGTCGGCCTCTTTAACATGAACAGGAGCTGGTTCCATAACACAGGAGCTTGGTAGCTAAATGCTCGACCTCCTGTTGTGCGTTTAGAGACTCTAGGGACCAACAGTAGTCCAGAATTTTGAGCGCGAAGTGCTCTGTTCGGATGGTACTCTACTATTCCATCTTTGAGGTCGGATGGGGCCACATCATTTATGGCTTTGTAAGTCAGGAGGAGGATTTTACATTTGATTCTAAAGTCAACGGAGAGGCCAGTGAAGAGACACCCGCAGTGACATTGTCCAGAGAAACTATCTTGTCAGATAATCAGTCTCGCAGACGTTTAGGACGTTGTACAATGACCTGAGTTTTTTCACGTTTAAGGAGCAGATGGTTAAGTGTCAACCAGGTTTTATGTCCTTGATGCAGACATTAAGTCTGTCTACTTAATCGGTCTGATCTGGTTTCATTGAGAAATACAGCTGCGTGTCGTCAGCATAGCAGTGCAAGTTAATGCCATGCATTCTGATAATCTTACCTAACGGCAGCATGTACAGAGTGAACAGGACTGGACCGAGCACTGAACCCTGCACCATTGATTATATTGAAGATTTGACTAAACATTTTGCCTATTTGTCCCCAGTTTGACAGTTTTTGTAGAGTTTATAAAGTTACTTCCTGGTTGGACATGAGCAGCAAATGTAACATAGATAAAATTACACAATTTATCTGTAAATTGTCTCTGTATTTTCAACGGCACGTCGCTTTTTGATGACATCACAAAGGGATTCTGTTTTAAAACTCAGCACTACTTCCTGTAATTTTAAACTTTTATTTTTCACATTTTTTTTATAAACTGCAACTTCACAGAAGTAAAACTATAATAAACAATTACCACAGGTGTCCTCCCGCCAAACTAAGTCATAATTAGATAAATATGAGAACCTGTCGTACAGACTTTAAACTTTCATTGGGCACTGTATCTTTTCCTCATTAGATGCTGTTTTATTTTATATATTCTTCAACATACTGTATATAGCAGGGCTCACTAATGATTACTTTAAAAGTCGTCATTAGTCGACTAGTCAAACGATTATTTCTTATGTATATTTAGACTTTTTGAAATATATATTATCAACCAAATAAAGGTTGAAATATAACAAGAGAAGAAGAATCAGGGAAAAAATATATATAATTTTTCTGCAGTGACATATTGTACTTCAGAATCTGTAATCATGACAGCGCTAAATGGGGCTTCCAAACAATCAAACCACAACCCCATTCGCTCCCACAAAGCTTGGAACGGCCCTGTCCAGCCCCACTTCCTCTTAACGTGCTTCTAGATTATGTAATGTCTAGATTTATCCTCTGTCGCGATCCTTTTGGTGCGTCTTTCATGAACCGTAAAGCTGCTTATCACATGTCACTTAAATTACAAAGAGGAAACACTTTGACAAAGAGCTTCAAACACACTTGACTGGAAATGCCGAATTAGAAATGCGATTCACTGAGCTGACATGACACGAACAAGCAGCCCACTGTATCCTCGCATCAACCCACAACTCAGACAGTTCCTCAAAGTCTTTCCATTGAACAACATTATCGCTGTAAACATAGAATGCCACTGTAACCGTGACCTTTACAGCTGGACTACAGAACATGGCAGAGGAATAATAATGCATTTTAGGGGTTTTTGACTCTAGAGTTTACATTTCGATAAGAAGACATGTTTTGAAGACCTAAAATAAAACGCACGATGTAGAAGGCTGTTAGAATTAATGTTTCCCACTGATAGAGGAGCCTAAAATGACCTGGATTATATATTGACATCGCAAAAATCGCTCTTTGTTGCTCATTGTACTGCCCTGAACATGAAAAGTGTGTATCCTGTGGAAAAAAAAGAGTACTTGATTTGGTGTTAAGTGACCTTTAGTATATGAGAAAAATGTTTAAAGGAAAAATTGCTATTGCTATTAGCCTTTAAACATACTCTTAAGTGCCTTAAATTTGTCATCTCTATGTTCTAAAACAAAACAAAAAAACTGTTTCATTCATTCTATGACCTGTGTTATCAGTCACTATGAAATGACTCTTACTGAAGGCATCCAACCAGCAGATGGCGCCAGCGCTATATACAATCTAGTGAAGTTAGCTCTGAAAAGACGTCATTGATTTGCTGCAGCTGTTATCGTGTTTAGAGGCAGAAATTATCAGAATGAGTTTGGCGATGATTTAAGGACTTAAAACAGTGGAACATTCTCGGGTAAATGACATAGATGATCTGAAAATACATCCGAAAATCCCGGAAGTTCAGCAGGAAGTGTGTTTGACGATCGGAGGGAGAGGATTTTCTAATTAATATTACTCAAAACAGCGTGAGTGCAACTGAATGCTACTTCAGGTATGTTTTTGATGACGGAACATTGATGGAACATTTAAAGCACAAAAGAGTCACTGTAGCAGAATATGTGTCCTTTAATATAAGAATGTTGTGCTTTAGTACAATAGTCTGAACAAAATCTGTGGTAAATGCTGTTTAGAATCCAGTGAAATTATTGTGATGAATAATATCCCTTCCAATTGAAAGGGGAAGAAGACATTGAGTTAGATTTGAAAGTTATGATTAGAGCGGCACAATTTGTTTAAATAATGGGATTCTGTTCAAAGTTCACATTTAAAACACATCCAGTTGCGTATATTGACTGGACTTTTGACACTTACACATTGTGCAACTAAAGTGCCCAAAGCAGCGTTATGGATTTGTTATATTTACATGTTTCTCTTTTTAGATTTTTAGTTTTGCGGCTCATCACTCTTGATTTCTGGTACTGTTGGATGTCCTTGGGCAAGACACTTTACCCTCATACTAGAGCTGGGTGATGTGGCAAAACATTATCATCACGATCATGATTTCGATTTTATCAATCGTGATAAAATCGAAATCATGATCGGGCCCCAAGAAAAAGTGTTCACTTTGTATAAATAGAGCTGCATGATTTTGGAAATCATCTAATTGTGATTTTTCTGATCAGTGTGATTAAGATTAGATTTGCAACATTTTAAACACAATTTTGTCGCATTTAGTAATGTCTTTGTCATTTTTAGTTGCATTTTTGTCGCTTTTGGTCGCACTTTTGTTGCTCGTTTCAGAACATGTTTGTACAAATCCAAATTACAGTGTTAGCAGTTTTTATTCAAATCAAAGCAAGACATTTTGTTGTTTATGAAAGAAATTAACCTTTGAGATTTGCTAATTGCGTCCATTCAAATTGCGATTTTGTGTGGATTTGGTTGAATTGTGCAGCCCTGGTCTTTAAGAGGTAAATAAAGTCATCTGCTCAGAGGCTTCAGAGGCTAAACAACAGGAGAAAAAGTGTGTTTGAACAGACAGCTGCATTAAAGACACAAACAGTGAATCACGATACGACGATTTTACATAAACAGCAGATTGTCAAAGGAACCAGCTCAACATTCCATCTCCGTATCACCCAGCCTTACCTCACAGCCTTAATGAATGTTAGAATATCAGCTTTATGATCATTTTCTCATTACAAACACAAAATATTCAAATCCTGCATTCATTTTGTGGTGTAAATGTATCTCCTGCTCTTTAAGTGTGCAAGTACGTGCCGATATTGCAAATTGTGAATGGCCAAAGTCTCTTTTTGATGAAGCAACACTCCCAGCCCTCCTCGTCTCCCCATCGGACCACAGAGGGGGCGTCAGGAATCGCCCCGGTGCCTTCTGCCCGTGTCACTTTAGCAGCTCAGTGATTCAGTCCTGTGGCATGCCTCGCCTCCTGCCAGCGCACCCACGGGTATCCTGCTCTCACCCATCTAAATCTGCCCCGTTAATTCACAGCCGACATCGACTGTGAGGAGGAGGCTGGAATAAAGCTGGACCCAATGGATTACTGCATTTGTACCCAGTCATTCACCTGTATTCACTAAGCAATGCAGGAGTGTCTTGCCCAGGAGCACAGAAATAGAACTACTATTACTACAACTACAACTACTACAATTACTACAACTACTACTATTACAACTACTACAACTACAGTAGCTCAGTTGGCTACAGTTGGTGGAAAAGCGCTATATAAATATGTGACCATTTACTACAATTTCTAATACTACTACAACTTCTACAAATACTACTATTGCTACTACTACTACTACTACTACTACTGCTACGATTGCGATTAGATTTGTTAGAATTGTTTCAAAGATTTTAAATGCACTTTAAATATAACCAGGAGAACTGACAAAAAAACTGAAATATGAACTGACAAACTTACAAAAGAATCACGTGTTTCAGACGGTTTCGTCGCTTTTAGTCACGTTTTGACATTTTTAGATGTGTTTTTGCTCACTTTTAGTCCGATTATTTTTTTTTTGCTGCATTTTGTCACTTAAGTCACATTTTTGTCACTTTTTGATGTTTTTGCATAGCATTTTTGTCGCTTTTAGTCTCGTTTTTGTCACTTTTAGACATGTTTTGTCACCTTTTAGTTAACTTTTTGTCAATTTGAGTCACATTTTTGTCACTTCAGTCACACTTTGATGCATTTTCATAGCATTTTTGTCGTTTTTAGTCTCATTAGCAGCATTTATGTAGTAGTCTTTGTGCAAGATCAACTAGTTTTTGTGCTTTTTGTATTTCGTTTATTACTGCCTCAATAACTACTTCTACTCCAACAACTACTTCTAGTACAAAGACTATACTGACGACTACTTCTACTACTACTACTCTTACTACTAAAGCTGTTAGTACTACTGCCTCTTTGCTTATTCCCTCCTCAGCGAGTGGAAATATATCTGGCAAGCTCCACATTTCACTGGAGCATGTCACTGTCTGTGCAGAGCCCCTCTATTTAGCACAGGGTGGTGCCTTGGCCCCTTCTCCACGTCTGTCAGTTTAGTCTGATGTAGTATCGACATTATTCATTTAAAGGGAAATGGCAAGACAAGCATCCAAAAAGTACAAGTCTATAACCGTATATGGGAAAATATTGGTGCCAAGTTCAGAGAAAGTCATGTGTTTGTTCTCAAAACCCAAGATTTCGTGAATTAAAGGTGCATTTTTAGGTATATTGTGAACATTTGTGTTGAAAGTTTGCTGGTAAAAGTTGGCTTAAATGGACAGATGAGTTCATTATTGTGTAGGAGACAGTAAACCGGTGGCGTCTTACTATCCTCACGTTGAAATCCACAGCCCAGACATCTCCATCCCTGGCTGCGGACAGGGCCAGCTGGGACTCTGCTTTGGACGCTTCTCCAGCATCTTGGCTCCTCAACAGAAATGTGTCCTCATTCCACATCACAGAGTTTCTCCCGCAGCCTGTTACACCAAGATTTGTGGCCATGCACGCAAGCACTTCGATCATGTTACTATAGTAATGGCAAAAAGTTACAAACAATTATGTAGACTATGAATAAAAATTGCACGAGGGACTTTAAAGGACACACATTCTGCTACAGTGACTTTTTTGAGCTTTAAACCATGTTCTAACAATGTTCTGTCACCAAAAGCACACCTGGAGTTGCATTCACGCTGTTCTGAGGAATGTTCATTAAAAAATCCTCTCTCTCCGAGCGTCAAAAACACTTCCTGCTGAATTCCTTCGATTTGGGACGTATTTTCAGATCATCTATGTCACTTACCCGAGAATCTTCTGCTGTTTTAAGTCCTTAAAGCATTTCTTCTGTCTAAGCACGATAACTGCAGCTGCTAACTTGAGAATTGTGTGTCGCATATTTTCTTAAAGAGATAATATAGCTAAATTGTGTAAGCGCTTGGGACCATCTACTGGCTGGATGCACTAAATAATTCAGTAAGTAAGTAGTAGTTCAGTAAGTCATTGCAGACTGCTGAGAAAAACTTTAATTACTTCATAATCAGCTTTTTTTTTGTTTCAAAACATGAGATGGCAAAGTAAAGATACTCAAAAGCATGTTTAAAGGATTATAACAATATAGAGAATGTATAATATTTTCCTTTTAAAGGAGAAGTATTACGCTTTTTCAGAAACATGTTAAACAATAACATACATAAATAATTTTACATTTTGTTCATTGTAAGCCACAATATTAATGTAAAAAAAGGCTCTCTATAGAACATTCCAGGCAAACATCTCCATGGACCCCTCACCAGAAGAAGTTATTGTTCATTTAAAGTGCCTATGACAGGTCAAACTACTCCTTTTGCTAAACACAGTTAAGATCATTATATTTAAGATTTTGCTAAAGAAATTACAATTTGTATTCCAGTTTGTTTGTTTTTTCCAGCAATTTTTCTGGTTTAAGATTTTACTTCTTGGTTGTAAGTCATGACATCACGCAATGAAAATCTGTAATTTAACATCTACGTTTTGCACTAAGGCCAAAACTCCTCTAATTGCACCAAAATTATTATTTGACAAATATAAATGTGTGAGAACACTTTTATTTTGTTGTATTAATGTTTAAAGGCTCATCATGTTTTGGAACTCTGCCTCCAGTTTTGAACATACTTTTGACACTTGAATGGTGTTTATGTATGTTATATAGATTTCCAACAGGTTTTATCTCACCATTCATTCGTTCATTCATTCATTTTCTACCGCTTGTTCCTGTTAGAGGCCGTCTAACCTCTCTGCCACCGTGTACCCCTTTTTTTTTAATTATTATCATTATCTCACCAAATACAGTAAAAACTAGAAATTCATACACACATAAAATTTCTCTTTTTTGTAGAGCAGCAGTAAAGACAAATCTAAATGTTGTGCAGATAAAATACTTTCAGTTGTCTGTGCAGCTAAACAGAATTATTAGTATTTGAACACTGTTGAGAGGAAGCACAAATGCCCAGACTTCCCTCTGCCCAGACACTTCCTTCAGCTGCTCCGGGGGAATGCCAAGCAGCTCATTTCCTGCCAACAAAGCCACATAATCCCTCTGCGTGTCCTGAATTGGCCCTGGGACCTCCACCCAAAAGGAAAGCCCCCCAGGGAGACTTTATCCTCTGAAGATGAACAAAAATCAAGCAGAAACTGTCAAATGTTAACTTAAAGAACAAATATTATGCATTTTTCATATTGTTATTAGCCTTTAAACATACTCTTGAGAGGATTTTCTGATAAACATTCCTCAAAACGGCGTGAATGCAACTCCAGGTGTGTTTTTGATGATGGAACATTGTTAGAAAATGATTAAAAGGTCAAAAAGTCACTGTAGCAGAACATGTGTCCTATAAGTAGTACTAGGAAATTATTATTAAAAATATTTGTAGGGTTGGAGTAGTCTGTCGATAAGAATAGTGAGATATGGGAATTTGGATAACTTAATCTTCCTGCTTGGCACTTCATCTGGAAAAGGGTTTCTAATGATTTAGAAAAGGCTGCTCCTGAGAAGTTACACCTCGCCTTTTAAACCATGGGTCAAGGCAGGATACATTCATTTGTATTTATCAGAACAATATAGTCAAACTCCCTGACTTTCTCCACCCCAGAGCTATTTAAAAATCTCTTTTGAGGCGTTAAAACACTTTATGTCGATTTCAGCTTCTTGTTTTTATTTATACATGTTATATTCACGCCCACTTTGTCTTCTTTTTGCCCCAGATCCACACTCCTGAGCAGCCTATGGAGCAGTCTAGATGATAAAACTAAAACCTCCAAATGTATCCATGTGTTTAAACGAAATGTAAAATATTTGATGCTACAAAAGTACGAGAAGGTAGAATAACTGCTGTTTTTATTTCATTTTCACATGTCTCTTAAATAAGTTGCATGTTATAGCAAAGTCTACGTTTAAAAACTGGAACCGTAAATGTTTTTTGTTGTAAAAGGGGGGCAGATATTATAAGTTTTATACTTCTTTCTGCTCCTTTTCACTCACATATATTAATGTGAAAAAAATGAAATCTATATAATTTTATATTTATCTTAAATGAATGAAATAAAAATGAATGAAATGAAATACTAAAGGCACTTTCAGTTTGAATGAGAAACTTGTTCATGTAAATGGCCAACGAAGGAAAAGTCTCTCTCTAAAACATTATATAAAGTAGATTGATTTGTCTAAAATGTTTAATGAACACGAGCAAAAACAAGTCACAACGCACCGATTTCCTGAGGCCTGAAAACGTCTTTTTAGTCCATGTAGAACTTATTTTCTGTTGAGCTCGTCTGCCCCGTGTAAACTACAACGGAAACAAGACGGCGGCGCGTACGGCAACTTCCGGAATAAGAACAATAACATTTTGAGGACTTTTTACCGCTGAGAAGATAGAGATCAGGATGCAGTTGACGAGGGCATTGCACAACCTCGACGGTGTTGTGGGTTCGATTCACTGCCTCAACCATTTACTGAATGTCCCTCCCCTCTCTCTCCCCATTTCACGCTACAACTGTCCTATCGAATAAAAAAAAAAATCTTAAGAAAAGATAATAGGTTTTGAATTGTTAAGCTACACCAGTGTTTCCAGGCAGTACTTGGAATGGTTTCAGGCTTTAAATGAAGATGAAATGTACTTTTATCTGAATAAAAAGTGTCATTAGTTGTAAATTTAGCATCTTTTTGGCGCATCTTTGACCAAAAATATAATAAAACAATACATATAATAGTAATAACTGACTACATTCGACCAGTAAACCCATTTATTTGCCAGAAAATCAAGTTAAGGAGTACTCTGTGTGTGAGACTTATGGGGTACTCGAGACAAACAAGGTTGGGAACCACTGAGCCAGGGCTGGGCGATATGACAAGAAATTATTATCACTATTTTCTTGGGACCAGAACATGATTTTGTTTTTATCATGATTCGTGTTCACTTTGTATTTTTCTATTGCCAATAATAGAGCTTCACAATTTAGGATTTTTCTGACCAGTGCAATTGTGATTAGGTTTGCAGTTACGTTTTAATAATAGGATTCTGTTCAAATTCACATTTTAAACACAATTTTATCGCTTTTAGTTGCATTTTTGTCACTTTCAGTTGTGTTTGTCACATTAAATCTTTGTCACTTTGACTCACGTCATTTTTAGTCACGTTTTTGTCACTTTTAGACACGTTTTGGTGCAATGAGACATGTCTTTGTCGCTTTTGAACACATTTTTATTGCTCTTGGTCACGCTTTTGTCACGTTTTGACACGTTTGTGCAAATCCAAACTACAGTGTTAGCAGTTTTTATTCAAATCAAAGCAAGACATTTTGTTGTTTGTGGAAAAAATTTTGCGCTTAAAAAAGTTGCTGCCTTTGCGATTTGCTAATTGCATCCGTTAATATTGCGATTTTGTGACGATTTATTTCAATTGTGCAGCTCTGGCCTTTAAGAGGTAAATAAAGTCATCTGCTCAGAGGCTTCAGAGGCTAAACATCAGGAGAAAAAGTGTGTTTGAACAGACAGCTGCGTTAAAGAGACAAACAGTGAATCACGATACGACGATTTCACAAAAATAACAGATTGTCACAGGGACCAGCTCACGATTAGATTTTTATCAGCCCTACACTGAGCGACACAACAGCCCATGTGCAGCCACTGTTGTTTCTGACACTGGTCTAAATAAAAGTCCTGGTCTGGCCCGGCCCACAGTGCGAGTGTCGTGTTCTCCCTGCGGTGGTCTCTGGTTCTTCAGCGTCTGGTCTCTGCAGAGGCTCGTCGCTCCTGCCGTGTCTCTGTGAGTTATGAGCAGAGGCTGGGAGCGTGCCAGGACACTCGGTGCAGATGCCCTCTGGATTAGATTTTGCACACACGTGAATGTTTGTAGCTATAAATATGAGGAATACAACTTAAATTATGTTATCAGAGCCGTAAACAGCTCGGGATAACAAGGCACAGACATTCGGGTTTACGCTGTGATTCCTGCTGAGTACGGACGTCTGCCGTGTGCTTTTGTGAGGAGCGGGCACCGTATTGTTCTGTGTTTTGTGAGTTCAGATGAATGTGCCAGAGAAAAAAACCCAACCCAGACAGAGAGTGTGTGAGTGTGACTTGGTTTGGTCCTCTTCTGGTGCTGGTTAAGGCGAGACACTACAGGAAAAACTCATTTTTTAAAATGTTGTGTCTTTTCGTCGGTTTGCTCTCTCAACATATCGGTTTTCATGTGGAAACAGCAAACAAAAAATCTGCTCTTGAAGATGTTTTATTGTTTCATTTGTTCCACTTCATCCATAGATTTCTCTGGGACATTGTAACTTCAAAGGCCGTTTACTTACAATTTATTTTTCTCCCACAGAGACATAAAGATCAGCCTTAAAGTAGCTCCTACACACAACAAACTGTACAATCTGGGACTGAACAAGATTTTGATGAAACGTACAGAAGGATTTTTTGATATCTAATTCTCAAACTGATTTATTGAAGTTTTAAGTTAAAAAAAAGAGGCAGAATTTGAATTTTTAGGACAATTTTCAGTCAAATCTATATCCAAATTCCCTCCGTAAATTTTTTTGTAACTAATATGTGTCCAAAACGAACCAATAAATTTAGTTCTGTCCATTTTTTCGGTTTTAAATGTCCCAAATATGTGTAATATTGGCCATTTTTACACTTAAAATTCCTTACATGAAAACATGACATGATGAAAAATTTGTAATATGTTTTTTTGTTACATTTATATGAGCAAACTACAGGACAAGTTTCAAATTGATATCTTTAAATGTAATATTTTTTTCTATTCACTTTCAATGTCTCACCTAAAGGTTTGGTTCTACAGGTTTATTTCCAGCTCACAGTTTCGACGTGCCGTTTGGGAACACGCCCTATTTCTGTACACAATAATGACTTTCTCTTCTGACTGCGGGGTCATCTGATTCAGCGCTTCAAATCCCATTCCCGACACAAACATAAACTCACAAGCTGGCGGTGCAATTCCAGCGCCCTCAGGTGAATGCTGTCGTTGTTGTCCTTGGGCAAGACATTTGACCCGCCTCGTCCCCAGTGACTATTTTTATCATTGATCACATTAGAGTATAGTTACAGTAAGTTATTAACGTTGGTCTACAGCTAATCCTGTCACTAAGCTTTTCTATGAATCCTTTTAACAACTGGCTAACATTCCATTTGGACGTTTTAAATATGTAAATTACGGTTTGTGGAGGGTCCGCCACCTGCTTGTCTCCATTGAGATGCTACTGCTTTGGCTGGGATGTTCCGCAGTATGGCATTAAATGTATTTATCTCAATGGAGACAAGTGATAAAACACCTGTAATTTGGAGCTGCACAATTAATTGGAAATCAAATCAAAATCTGTTTTAATGGACACAATTAGCAACTTACAAAGCCTGCAATAGTTTCCTTCACAAACAACCAAATATCCTGATTTATTCTGTTTAAACACCGCTAACCCTGTATTTTGGATCTGTCAAAAACTGTTTTTAAACGAGCAAAAAAAACGTGACTAAAAGTTACAAAAACAGGACTAAAAGCGTCAAAACGTTTCTTAAAGTGACAAAAATCCAACAAAAAGCATCAAAAATGTCACTATAAGCAGCAAAAAAATTGACAAAAATGCACCCAAAAGTGACAAAAACTCTACTACAAGTGTCAAAAATCTGACTAAAAGCAACAAAAACGCCATTATAAGCAGCAAAAACATGACTGCAAGTTGAAAAATAACAAAAATATGCCCAAAAGTGAAAAAACCTTAATAAAGTGACAAAAATCTGACTTAAAGCAACAAAAACGCCACTATAAGCAGCAAAACGTGATCGAAAGCAACATAAAATTAACAAAAAATGTGCCCAAAAGCAACAGAAATCTGCCTAAAAGCGACTTAAAAGGGCTAAAATGTGACTAAAAGCCTCAATAAATGCAACAAACACGTTCTGAAACACCATTCTTTTATTAGTTTGTCTGTTCATATTTCAGTCTTGTTGCCAAATCTCATTATTTAAACATAAATTGCAATCACAGTCACAATGCTGGTCAGAAAAATCGCAATTATTTTCCCCAAATCGTGCAGCTCTAGTGCAATATAGATACGTTAAATGGAGTGACCCTCATCCAGAAAAGTTACATAGTGGATCCTTCTTTTAAACGGTTTACAATACAGCAGTGTTTTATAATAGCTATAATTTGCTCGCAACACTTCTCAGTCCCAGTCTTCCATTCAGTCAAACGGAAAAGCAGGCACCGGTCGACTTATATCACAGAATCTGGCACAAGCGCCTCACACAGAGCCTCAGATGGAATGTCTCCGTGCTCCCCGGGCCGGTCCGGCGTGGGCAGGGACGGGGGCGAGTGGAAAAGGGCTTCCCCGTTCGTGTTTCTGTGTGGGATTTCACAAGCCGGTCAGAAAAACGCGGAGCTCCCTTCTTCCTGCGCTGAGAGATGTAATGTGGATTCTGCAAATAGAGCCTCTTTGACTGAGCGTGTGCTGCGAGCGCGCGGGGTTTCCATTGCATCATCGCCGTGGTTTACCAGTCAACACTACAGCACTGTTCTAGCCGCGCGAAATACAACGAATACAGCGCTGAAGCAGGTTAATCGATTAACTAATTGATTATTAAAAGGACAAATATTATGCGTTATTTGTTTGTTATTGGGCTTTAAACATTCTCTTGAGTGTGTTTGCTTTGACATCTCGTGTTTTAGAACTAAAAGTAACATGTTTTTACAGAGAACAAATTTACTTTAGCCTTGGGAGGTGCCATATTAACTTAGCTGTGGCTCCATCTACTGGCTGCAGAGGGAATTACACTTGTTTGTACATACACAGTGCTTGTAATGTGAGCAGTGCTGAGCTGTGACGCAGTGTTAAAGTGCGTGTGACAGGTTTTTATGATTTTCTAATTTAGACTTTATTCAGTGCATTAATACTTGTTGTCAATATATATAATAGTTTTACACCAATCAGGTCGCTGTTTGTGGAGAAAAGCTGAAAAATCTGTATAAAATGACAGGAAGTAAACAAACTGATGGCATCACACTGGGGAGACAAACTTTATACATAATTTATACAAAATAAACTACTTTTTTGACCATTTAAACATTGATTCAACTAAATAAATAAGTTCAGATATATTTTTATTTGTCAGGTAAAAGAATTGATGACGTTAGATGAGTTTTAGCCCAGTTTACAGTGTGGTTGCTATGGTAATTTCCTAGTGTGATGTCATTATTTACAACCAGGAAGTGAAATTAAAACGTATAAAACTGCTAAACCGGGATAACATTTGTAAAGAATTTTATCAAAACTTGAAATATATTTATCTTAACTGCATTTTAGGTAAATGAGTGTCCGACCTGTCATGGGGACTTTAATGATTGTGTTTAGAGGCAGAAATGTTCTGAGTGAGTGTGGCGATGATTTATGGACTTAAAACAGTAGAAGATTCATCTATAAGTGACGTCAGTTATCAAAAAACATGACACATCGAAGGAACAGTTTTTGATGGTCGAAGGGAGAGGAATTTCTAACCAAGATTCATCAAACTGAGATGAATGAAGCCAAATAAAACCCCAGGTGTGTGTTTGGTGATGGAACAATGTTACAACGTGGTTAAAAACATTTTACACATTTGTCCTTTAAATAGTCTTTTTCAAGACGTTTCGACTTCCATCCAGAAGTAATTTTCAATCAGATGAGCTGGTCTGAGAACTACTCTGACCTGTGAATGCTCCGCCCACAGGGAGGAGTCACTGATAATGGCCTGTCTTTGTTAAACTATTAGTTTGCCCTGCCTAGTTTCACCTGAGCCGTCATCTTGATCTTGATTTATCTTCATCATTAAACCCCCATTTCAAGATTCAATTTAGCAACGATGTATGCTGAAGTTCTTTGCAAAATAAAATGAAAAAAGGAGCAGAATTGCTTACTCCCACAGAGACATAAAGACCCTTTAAAACACCAAACTTTACAATCTTTAACTCAACGATCAACAAGGTTTTGACAGATCGAACAGACGGATTTGTTGATATCTAATTCTAAGCCTGATTTATTGAAGTTTAAAGTCTAAAAAATTAGGCAATTTTTTTTTTTCACCAATATTCAGCTAGCTCTAGTTCACTCAAGAACTAAATAAGAAATCCCCTCTGTACATTTTTTAAATTTAAAACTGGTTCTGTCTATTTTCCAGATTGAAATGTCCTGTTTTTTGACTTAAAATGCCTTATTTCTACATGAAAACATGACATGACGAAAAATTTGTAATACATTTTTTTCCTTACATTTATGTGAGTAAACTACAGGGGAAGTTACACAGTGATATCTTTAAATTTAAGATTCTTTCCTATTCCACTGCAGTGTCTCACCTGATTGTACTTCTTCATCTTATTCCTGAAGTTGCCGTACGCGCCGCCGTCTTGTTTCCGTTGTATTAGTTCTACACGGAGCAGACGAGCTCAACAGAAAATAAGTTCTACATGGACTAAAAAGACGTTTTCAGGCCCCAGAAAATCAGTGTGTTGTGACTTGTTGTTGCTTGTATTCATTAAACATTTTACACAAATCAATCTACTTTATAAAATGTTTCAGCGACGAGACTTTTCCCTCGTTCGTCATTAGCTTTAACAGAGTTTTCGTCAAACTGGAAGTGCGTTTACAACAGAAGCACTTCTCAAAAAGATGACAAAGTGGGCGGGGCAGAATAAGGTGAATAGCTACTACATTCTATTACTCAAACATTACACTCAAAGCTAAAACCGTACTTGAACCTCTCCTCCAACAGGATTAGGCGGCTTTGCGTGTTGAACCCCGGCACATGTTTCCCCACACGGACCAAACACCCCGATGTAAACCGTCTTTATTTAGCCGCGGGCCGCTCAACACCGCGACTCTCCCCGTCCTTATTTTAGCCCTCGCGTACAGTCCGAGCGTCGGTTCTTACAAACGCCTCGCTGTTTGGTGTCTCCAGTGGGCGAAGGGTCGGCGCTGTCCCCCCATTGTGCACAGATGCGGGACAACACTGAGGGTACGGGGCCGGGACAGCTGCTCCTGTGACTCACCGCCGGGGCCTGTCGTCGCCCCCGCCGCAAAAGGGAAGGCATGTGTTTGACCCCCACGCGATTAGCTATAGGGGAAATGTCGCCGTGCGTGCACCTATAAATGCAGAGAGATTTGGTGACAAAGCAAAACATTGTAACTCGCCACCGGGATGTAAGTTTAGCGTAGGAAGATATTTACTTCTGCTGCTTCCGCTGCACAGTTCTGTCTTTACGTAAGAGTAGGGCTCGATTAATCACAACTAATCGATAATAGAAATGGTTGTCGACTAATTAAATAGTCGTGTAATCGTTAACTGGTCTATAACATGACTGCAAGTTGAAAATTAACAAAAATGTGCCCAAAAGTGACAAAAACTTTAATAAAGTGACAAAAATCTGACTTAAAGCAACAAAGACGCCACTATAAGCAGCAAAACGTGATCGAAAGCAACATAAAATTAACAAAAATGTGCCCAAAAGCAACAGAAAGCTGACTAAAAGCGACTTAAAAGGACTAAAATGTGACTAAAAGCCTCAATAAATGCAACAAACACGTTCTGAAACACTATTCTTTTATTAGTTTGTCAGTTCATATTTCAGTCTTGTTGCCAAATCTCATTATTTAAACATAAATTGCAATCACAGTCACAATGCTGGTCAGAAAAATCGCCCAAATCGTGCAGCTCTAGTGCATTTGAATAGATGTACTATAGATACGTTAAATGGAATGACCCTCAACCAGAAAAGTTACATAGTGGATCCTTCTTTTAAACAGTAAATGCAAAGAGATTTGGTGACAAAGCAAAACATTGTAACTCACCACCGGGATGTAAGTTTAGAGTAGGAAGACATTTACTTCTGCTGCTTCCGCTGCACAGTTTTGTCTTTATGCAAGAGTAGGGCTCGATTAATCACAACTAATCGATAATAGAAATGGTTGTCAACTAATTAAATAGTCGTGTAATCATTAACTGGTCTATACACGTACCTATAAACATTGTTTGTACTGAAAGAAGCGGTTTTGTCACTTAAAAAGAGCAGGAATGACACAAAAAATGCACGGGAAAACGTCAAAAAACAGCCGTTACCGTGGAAACCGCCATGTTTGCAGCGTGTGTTAAACTTACACAGAGAAACATTAGCCAAAACGATGTAAAAAGTGGCAGAAAATCCATGGAAGAACCTGATGAACTGCTGTGTCACTTCTGGTAAATACATTTATCAATATATAGTGTTAGAATACTTTTGAATTAACGCTAAGTTTAGTATTTAGCATCTTAAAATCTCCATTGATTTAACATTGGGCTAACTGAATATTCTCATAATGTGTGACTTCACCATCCCGAGCTCAATTGTGTGTTTTTGATTAAAATCCTCGTTCATCTATAAATATTCTCCTCCAGGACGTCGTCAAACACCTTCACTTCAGCTTTTTCTGGGTAAAATTTTGTACAATTCTCTTGTTCAAGGGTCTTTTCTCTTACAAAAACACATGGGTTCACACTTCAAAGCTACTGTAAATATATATCTTGTTTTCTGTTTAATTACATTTTAAGATACTGTATTAGTAACTTCTGCAAAACCTACAAATTGTGTCTCTTTTGCTGTATTTTCCTCTAAACACCATTTGTGTATTTACCCAAGTCTCATAAACAACCTTTTAAATCGTGTCCTTATTTGTACTTTTCTGCGCGAGAGAAAATGACGTCTTGGACACAGACGCGCCGCCAGAGCAGTAAACTTTTCCATTAGCGGCTGCACGGCTAACACGGCTCCTTGTTGTTGAGTGAAGCTTTGAGTCGCTCCCTTGGCACCTGTCAGCACCTGTCAGCACCTGTCAGTGATACACAAACAGGCCTTTTCCATTTAAGTCAGAGCCGGAAAGAAATCTAGTGTAAAGTGAATGCGTTACTTCAAAACATTTCAGAATCATGTGTTTCACAACATTTTTAGCATTTTTTGTCGCTTTTAGACATGTTTTAGTCACATTTAATCACTTTTATAATGCATTTTTGTGGCTTTAAGTTCTGTTTTTCTTTCTCTGAAGTCTCGTTCAGATGCATTTTTGTCACTTTCAGTCGTGTTTTTGTCTCATTTAGTTCTGTTTTGTCACTTGTTTCAGAACGTGTTTTAACAAATTGAAACTACAGCATGAGGGGTTTTTATGCAGAATAAAACAGGATGTGGTGTTGTCTGTGGAGGAAATCATTGCACCTCAAAAACTGCAGCCTCTGCCCTTTACTAATTGCATCCATACAAATTTCGATTGCGATTAATTAGTTAGGCTAAAACAGGACAGTCCCAGTTTTAGCCTCGTGTCCCATGTCCCGACAGATTTGTCCCAAAAACATTGATTTGTCCCAGTTTTATACAGAAAATGTTCAAGTTTGATAGTAAGAGAGGAGACTATATTATCTATTGAATTTTTTTTTGCCAAAATAGAAAATAATGTGCTTGAAAATGACCAGAACCAAATATTCATATTTATGGAACAGTAATACTTAGAACATTTTCACATTGAGTTGCATTATATTATAGTAAGTAAAACAGTTATGCATTCATTCTTTACCAGTTAAAGCAGGAAAAAATCATTTACCATATATTTTTTTACATTTTTCCTCACTCAAACCAACTCAAGTAACGCACTGTATCCCTTTGATTTTAAGAAACTGCATTCTGAAGTCACACCTCTAAATGAAAGAGGAACTTTACTCAAAACAAAATTATTATCCACCGATTTTGGTTATTTTCAGTTTGCAGATAGCAGCCAAAACAGGTCAACAAGGCAATGACCTACATTTGTGGACAGGCCCCGGTCCAGACCAAACTGACTGAGGGTCCATCAGAGTCACAAAAGGGTGCAAAGATGACACTCTTCCATTGAGTGTTATTATTCTGCACGCCTCAAATGAGAGTGCTAGCACTTTTAAATTATGCACCTCTAGAGACTGTGTGGATATATCAAAAGAAAACAAAATGTTGGAGAATAAAATTACTATTTGTACAACCAGGGCTATTCAACTGAAGGCCCGGGGGCCAAATCAGGCCCTCCAAGGGACATGATCCGGCCCTCAACCCATCCTTAAAATATATAGAAAATATTTTATCTCTTGTCATTGGTTTAGTCCTGGTTTAGAGCCGGTTTAGACCCAGTTTAGTCCTGGTTTAGTCCCAGTTTTAGTCCTGGTTTTAACCTGGTTTTGGTCCTGTTTTAGACCTGGGTTACGCCCGGTTTTGAGCCGGTTTAGACCCCATTTAGACCTGGTTTAGTCCTGTTTTAGACCTGGTTTAGTCCTGTTTTAGACCTGGTTTAGTCCTGTTTTAGACCTGGTTTAGTCCTGTTTTAGACCTGGTTTAGTCCTGTTTTAGACCTGGTTTAGTCCTGTTTTAGACCTGGTTTAGTCCTGTTTTAGACCTGGTTTAGTCCTGTTTTAGACCTGGTTTAGTCCTGTTTTAGACCTGGTTTAGGCCCGGTTTAGAGCTGGTTTCGACCTGGTTTAGTCCTGATTAGACTTGGTCATAAATCGCCGTGTACTTTGTCTTAATTATTCCTCCAATCTGGGTTTTGTGAGGACTAAACTGATTTATTGGGGTTATAAAGTTACGCCATGAACCAGTGCATATTTACTGTGGTGTCCTGTGTTGCTATGGAGATATAATTTGCATAAAAGTGGAGTATTTCCTTGTTGTCCGGGATTCCCAACACTCAACCCAATCTTCCTGTTTAGACTCTGGAGCAGTTTTTGTGAATGGAGCGCTTGAGTTTATGCAAAGAGGGTGGACTCGTGGTGTGTATCTGAGTAAACAGAGCGTGTTTGTCGGGTAAACAGTTTTTACAGTAACAGTATTTTTTGCTCATGAATACTTGAAGTGTAAGTGGTACAAACATCCAGGCTGAGCAGTGGTAACAAAGTTCATGTCAGGTCAGGTTAAAATCATTGCATGCATTTTTGAACCACAAGGGGGCAACATAACAAAGCACATATTGCTTTGCATCATATAATTCTTTAGTTTTTCCTCCAAATTAAACACATTTTGAGCACAAAGAAACATATTTATGAATCTATTTGGACAATCTTGCTGTTTGGGCGAACTTTGACAACACATTTTAATTCAGGCTGAGTGTTTGGAATAAAACGGACTAAAAGTTTTACTCAAGATTTAGTTTCTTGTAATGAACCAAATGTCGTGCAAAAACGTTTGTACATTTAGTCATACTTTTTTACAGAGCTAATTCATTTCCCTCACTTAAAATAATACTTAATATGAATATTTATGTAGTTAAATTGTTGAATTTGATGATTTAGTTAATCTGATTTATTGTTATTTGCTTATTAGGTTTTATTTAAATTTGTCTGTTGACCTTTCATATGTGGTGTCCTTATATTATGATTGATAATTATTATTTATCTATTATTATGCATAAACTGTAAAAAATAATAATAATTGTTTACTCATGCTTTTCACAAGTTTAAACAAACTTAGTGTGTTGTTTTTACTGCGATATGACACTTTTCTGGCGGTCACTGTCCCTTTAGACTTGTGTGTTTGAGAATTTGTTTGATTTAGAGAGAAATCTTGTCATGTTTTTGTTCTTTGTTCATTGTTTAGAACTGCCTTATCCATGGTTTAGTCTAGAGCTGAACCATTTGGGAAAAATATAATTGTGATTTGTGATTAGATTTGTAATTTATGTTTTAATAATTCAAAGTTCACATTTTAAACACAACCAGGAGAATTGACAAGACTGAAATATGAACAGATAAACTAATAAATGAATCATGTGTTCCACAACGTTTTGTCACTTTTAGTCCTGATTTTGTCACTTTTAGTATTGTTTTGTCAGTTTTGGCCAAGATTTTGGTGTTTTTGTCACTTGTTTCGGAACATTTTTAGTTTTAACAAATCTAAACTAGAGTGTTAGCAGTTTTTATGCTGAATAAAACAGGATATTTTCTTGTTTGTGGGTGAAATTATTGCACTTTAAAAACTGCAGCCTTTGCAATTTGCTGATTGTGTCCATTCAAATTGCGATTTATATTAATTGTGCAGCCCATTTTAGTCTTATTTTCGAAGTAGTCGTAGTCATAGTAGGTTCTCTTGTCGGAGCATCAGCTGCTCACTTTGTTGTCACTTTTAGGGTTGTTGTTTTTTAACTTAGCTTACTTTACTTAACTTAGTAATAAATCACTTTAAGCATGTTTTTTGTCACTTTTAGTATATTTTTGTCACTTTTAGTATAATTTTTGTCAATTTTAGGAACTTTTTTGGCTTTTAGTCGCGCTATTGTGGCTTTTAGTTGCGTTTTTGTAGCTTGTTTTAGAACATGTTTTAACAAATCTAAACTACAGGGTTATCAGTTTTTATACAGAATAAAACAAATTATTACATTTTAAAAACTGCAGCCTTTGCGATTTGCTAATTGCGTCCATTCAAATTGCGATTTCGATCAATTGCGCAGCCCTAGTTAATGAGTCACAGTAGTTATTTATACTGTACATCTGACCAACGTTATGCATTTCCCAGAGTCTCTTCAGACTTGTGCGTTTGTCATCTCCCCGTTTGCCCCTCACAGCCGCCGCCTGAAGACCCATGTGTTGTCGGATCATCAGCTGCTCACGTTTTTATCACTTTTAGGGTTGTTTTTGTCACTTTTAGTAATGATCGTGTCACTTTAAGTATTGTTTTTGTTGCCTTTTAGTTGTGATTTTGTCACTTTTAATATAATTTTTGTCACTTTTAGTATCATTTTTGTCACTTTTTGTATGTTTTTTGTCACTTTTTGTATAATTTTTGACACTTTTAGTAGTGTTTTTGTCACCTTACGTGTTTTTGTCACCTGTAGTAGCATTATTGTTGCATTATTATTTCTGTGGCTTCTAGTTGCGTTTTGTGGCTTTTATTCGCATTTTTGTGGCTTTTAGTTGTGCTTTTGTGGCTTTTAGTCACGTTTTTGGCGCTTCTTTCAGAACATGTTTTTACAAATCTAAACTACAGTGTTTAGACCTGGTTTAGTGCAGTTTTTATGCAGAATAAAACGGGATATTATGTTGTTTGTGGATGAAATTATTGCCCTTTTTGTAGCCTGTGCGATTTGCTAATTGCGTCCATTCAAATTGCGATTTCGATCAATTGTGCAGCCCTAGTTAATGAGTCACAGTAGTTATTTATACTGTACATCTGACCAACGTTATGCATTTCCCAGAGTCTCTTCAGACTTGTGCGTTTGTCATCTCCCCGTTTGCCCCTCACAGCCGCCGCCTAAAGCCCCATGTGCGGGCCCTGTTGTCGGATCATCAGCTGCTCATCTCGTCCCACACACCCCGGCGTCCTCGCTCGCCTGTGCACACGGAGGCGGAGGCTGCTGTAGAGACCGGGGCGCAGTGTTTACGTGTCGTCAAGTGGGACCGAGGGGGGCAGAGGTACAAGGCTGCTGTGGGCCCAAAATATCCCCCGTGCGAAGGGCTCAGCTGGGCCCCGGTCCACGCCCAAAGCTCCAGAAAAGGAATTCATGTCTGGTTTAACTTTTACTGTGGGATCAGATGGCAAAATGTGGAGCTGGCATGGATGTGACATTGTAGGAGTAGATTGGTGTTGCCGTGATTGTGAAATTTTAAACTCGATTTCGAAAAATGTTTGAATGGACGCTGCAATTTGCCATAAAGTGCCATAATTTTCTCCAAAACAACACAGTATTCTGTTTTATTCTGCATGAAAACTGCTAATACAACTAAAGAGACCAAATAATGACAAAAGGTGACAAAAATGCAACTTAAAGCAACACAGAGACAGCTAAAGCGACCAAAGAATGACATGACGTTATAAAAGCGCGACTGAAAGCAACTAAACATGACTAAAGCTACCAAAAAATGACAAAAAGTGACAAAAATGCAACTGAAAGCGATAAAAACACAATTAAAAACACAATTAAACCATCAAATAATTACAAAAAGTGAAATAAAATGTGACTTAAAGTGAAAAAAACATGACTAAAGCAATGAAATAATGGCAAAGACGCAACTTAAAGCGACAAAAACATGACTAAAGTGACCAAAATATGACAAAAAGTGACAAAAATGCAACTAAAAGCGACAAAAACACTACTAAAGCAACCAAAAAAAATGACACAAAGTGACAAAAATGCAACTAAAAGCGACAAAAACACGACTAAAGCAACCAAAAAAATGACAAAAAAGTAACAAATATACAAGTAGAAGGACAAAGGTGTCTTAATTATGAGTTTAAATAATTGTTAGACTCAATATTTTGACTTTTAAGCTCATAATTATGACTTTGAAACTAAACAACTTTGACTTTTAAGCTTATAATTGTCTCTTTTAAACTCAGAATTTTGCTTTTTAAACTCATAATTTTTACTTCCTGTGAGGCTTTTATTTTTTTTAATTTATTGGCGTAAATGGGCTTCCATAAGTTTCACATCCAATCATTTTACATTTTAAATTGAGAATATCACTGTGTGGTGGAATTTACCTTTAAACTGTCTGAGTTCACGGTTAAAATCGAGATAATTGCTGCATCTATTTCAGGTGAAACAAAAATGGCACAAACGTCATTTTATTCTCCGTCAGCACAAATTAAATGAAATATGTTTTTTATTCTAGGTAAAGGTGTTATTAAAATCCCAATTGTGTGATTTTTGTTAAGGACTTAAAGCCAAGTGTGAAGCCAAGTCCTAACAAATAATAATCTGTTTTTATTTATTTTGGAAGTTAGTCATAGTAGTAGTGCATTCAAATAGCTTTTTGCGTATTTGTTTTTTCATTTTACTTTACGTTTTGATGTTTGTTTGTTTTCTTTATTACATTATTCTAAATTAGTCCCATGTTTACTTGAATACTGCTCCACCTCTTCAGAGCAACACTTTCACATTCCATATTTATAGAGTTCCTGTCTGCTGTGTGTGTGTTTCAAATAAAAGCGTAACCACAAAATGACAGGAAATGCACCTTTTATCTCCTTTTTCACCGCTTTCGGTTTCATATCAGGCTCCGTTTCTTTGAAGCTGCAGTCAATTCAGAGCTAATGAAAGAAACAGGTGTAAATGACTGTCAGATACTTTTTATTTACTTTAAAACGGCTAAAAATAGACGGCTGTATGTGTTAAACATCAGCTTGTCATATGCTTTTGACCACCAGATGGCAGTCTACACTCGATGCTTCACAATACAACATTAGCAATTTATTTCTCAGAAGCAATTAACTTTTCAGCATGACCTATGGAGTAAGATGTAACCAATAATTAATCATTTAAATTCTGCCATGTTGTTTATTTATTTATTTGGATAAATTAGTTCTGTATATGTCAAATAGGCAGCGGTTTATAATAATGGGAAATATAGTGACTCACTGGATACTATAACTCATAAGTCATTTGATGTAATCTCAATGTGTTTATTAATCAGAATAACCATGACTTGTCAACTATTGAAATAATGTTCTTAATTGTATTTGGATAATTGTGACTGTACAGACTCTAAAACACGTGTCAAAAGACTAGATTAGCGACATTAGTAAACCAAAAATGTCAAAAAATTAATAAACTATCTCTGATTTTACAACAAGAATACACTCTCTTCATACATCTCTTCATACATCAAAATCACCAGATTTTGACCTTTATTTGGTTAAAAATGAAATAATTGTGTAATAAAATAATGACTGACCACTTGATTACTAAAATAAACCATGCAAAACTATACATTTTGGGAAATTTGTGAAAAAAAAATGGTTATAATACTAAAGTTATAGTATAGTGATAATAATAATAATAATAATACAAAATAGCAAGCAAGGCAAATGTATTTGTAGAGCACAATTCATAAAAAATGTAATTCAAAGTGCTTTACAGACATTAAAACACATATTAAAAACACATTCAAATCACAATCCAAAACCAAAACCTTAAATAATTACATCAGAATCATTTTTTTTTTTTTTTAATATAGGATACAATTACTGATAACAGTTCCAGTAATGGTGGGTGGTGACACTGGTAATTACTGCAATTGTAGTGAGGCTATATATGGTATTTATAAAAAAACAAAAGAAAAGTAAAGTAGAAGTATTAGTAATGGGTAGTGTTTGCAATAATAGTGGCTTTATGGAAGAATATAATCCAATGAATAGTAGTGTCTCTTTACAGCAGGGATGAGAGTATTGTATCATATGGGCTTCGATGCTGTTATTCTCATGGTAAAAATAATAATAATGAACATAAACTATAAGGACATATTCGTCAGCCATCGGTGTTAGAGTCTACATGAAACGCTTTTTTAAATATATATTTATCGAGAGGCCTTCACCGTCCGGTTAGACAAGTGTCTGTATTGAAATAATTACTTCACAGGTAAAGCTCACAGTCGTGCGTAAAACAGGGCTATTCAACTTTATTTCACAAGGGCCAGGTTTTTCAGATGGTTTTGTTCCTCAAGGCCAGAAATGTGACCAGTGCTTTTGAAATATGAGAGAAACATGTAAAGGCTTTATCTGCAGAACTGAACCAGGACTAAACCAGGTCCAAATCAGGTCAGGTCCAGACCATGACTAAACCAGGTCTAAGCAGGAGTAAACTAGGACTAAAGCAAATCTAAAGCAAGTCCAAACCAGGACCAAACCAGGTCCAAAACGGGTCCAAATCAGGACCAAAACAGGTCCAAATCAGGTCTAAACCAGGACTAAACCAGATCCAAATCCGGTCAGGTTCAAACCAATACTAAACCAAGTCTAAACAAGGACTAAAACAGGACTGAAGCAGGTCTAATGCAAGTCTAAAGCAGGTCTAAACCATGTCCAAACCAGGTGCAAACCAGTTCTAAACCAAAACTAAACCAGGACTAAACCAAAACCAAGAGATAAAATATTTTCTATATTTTTGAAGATGGTTGAGGGCCGGATCATGTCCCTTGGAGGGCCTGATCTGCCCTCCGGGCCTTCAGTTGAACAGCCTGCAGTTTATTATGTCTACATGATGCACAACAAAAATCTTTTCTTTATCTGATTTTTGAAGTCGTTGGATTATTGAAATGTCATGTAAACACACATCTGATGTGAGTAATCTGATTTCTTCATGATTTTTGTGCAAACTACTGTGGCAAAGACAAAACGAAAGAGAAAATGTAAACGACTGAAAGAGTTATTTTAAAATGTGTTGTACTTTGTCTTAAGGTTTGTTTGTTTTCTGGTCGTGTTAATGTACTCAGTTTTTCTTATTTTGTCTTGAAGGACCAGATGAAGACCCCGAAACCTGCCAAAGCCAAGAGCGGAGAGACAGTGGAGGGACTGGAGCAGATCCCAGAGGAGGCCAGAGAGGACGGGCTCCAGGCCAACGTCAACTCAGACGAGGAAGTCGAGGTCTGGACTCTACTCTGGACCTAAGATTTACTCAAGACCTAAGATCTGAGCCCCGAGTTAGACTTACTCAAGACCTAAGTCCTGATTTGGACTTACTCAAGACCTAAGTCCTGATTTGGACTTACTCAAGACCTAAGCCCTGATTTGGACTTACTCAAGACCTAAGCCCTGATTTGGACTTACTCAAGACCTAAGCCCTGATTTGGACTTACTCAAGACCTAAGACCTGAGACCTGATTTAGACTTATTCTAGACCTTAGATCTGCGACCTGGTTTATATTCAAGAGCTAAGCCTTGATTTGGACATACTTTAGACTTAAGACCTAAGACCTGATTTCGACTAACTACAAACCTAAGACCTGATTTTAACTTAGTTGTGACCTTGGACCTGATTTTGGTTTAGACCTGATTTAGACTTGGTTACGATCTTAGTTAAGACCTGCTTTAGAATGGGTTAAGATCTTTGGTAGGACCGGGTTTAGACCTGGTTAAGATCTTGATTTAGACCGAATTTAGACTTGGTTAAGATCTTAGACCGGATTCAGACTTGGTTAAGTTCTTGGTTTTTACCTGATTTAGGCTGGCTAAGCTCTCTCCTTTAAAGGTGCACTGTGTAACTTTTTGGCCGGAGGCTTGTCACCATGGAGATGATATTGCTTAGACTAGAATGTTCCATAGTAACTTTTAACTTACCTAGATGTCAAATATGAGTGTAAAAATCATGATGTTGTTGCTTGGTTAAGTCTTCAAATTACATTTTCGTCTGGAATAATAAAGTTCCTACTACTTTTTCTGTCTAGGGTGAAAAACTGATCGAGGAATCCCGCACCAAGAAGCTGCAGCGCTCCACAAAGCAAAGCGTTGAAAACTTCAAGGGCCAACTGGAGAAAACCAAGATCAAGACGAAAGAAAACCTGGAAAAGACCCGGCAAAAGACCCGCGACAATTTGGAAAAAACGAAACACACGCTGGAGAAAAAGATCAACAAAATCGGCACGCGCATGACGCCCAACATGGAGCGCCGGGCCAAGATGAAGAGCTCCAAGGAGAAGCTGAAGAAGTCCCTCACCCCGGACCACGCCGTCAAGGCACGGTCCAAAACCAGCGTGTACCGTGTCCCGCCGTTCACCTTCCACGTCAAGAAGATCCGCGAGGGCGAGGTGGAGGTGGAGGAGGTGACGGAGAACCAGACGGAGATGGTGGAGGTTCTGGAGAAGGATGTCCCGCCGGCAGCAGGGGAGAACGGCTTCGGCCCCGAGGCGGAGGAGGAGCTGGTGCACCTGGACAGTCCCGACATGGTGGAGGCGCTGCTGGAGGTGACGGAGGTGGTCACCGTGGAGCCGGGCCATCACAAGAAGTGAAAATGAGTGAGGCGGACATGTTATTATCAAGACATTCTAGACGTGGTCACAAGCAATGAATGATAACTTTTTTCATGATATATTTGTATATTTTAACACGGCTTCAGAGTTGAATGTTAGGCGTCGCTGAGTGCTCGGCTGAGGTGTTTTGGTTTGGCTTTTAGAGGCAAAGAGGTGATCGCCTGAAGAGTGATCTGTTGATACTTAGAGTGACTGAGCTGGGGGTGATCTTGTGATTCTCCAATGGGCTCTGTGCACAGCAGCAGCTGGCTAAGCTAACGGTTTCTCACAGCTAATGCTAACTTTTATTAAAACATAAAATATGAAGAAACAATCAATTCAAATGTAAAACTACCTGGTTGTTTTTATTCATAGATTACTTCAGTTTTGTTTTTCTTTTTCTATTTAAACCTTTTTTAAGATTTTAAATCTCAAAATTAGAATTAGCATTAGCATTGACCCACAAACACCTCCATTTATCAACTCAAGTGCAGTCGTGGAAGTATTCATCTCATGTGGGAAGTCTTTAACGTGTTGTCAGTGACATCCACCTGCAGCTCACTGTTCATTGTCTGATATTTAAAAATGTATTCGTTATAGTGTGACCGCACAAACCCCGTAGAAATAAGAATTGGACAGGAAGTACACAGTAGTACAATGAGCTAGCCAAAGTCAACTGAAATTACATGCACAGAGCCCTTTTGAATCAGTGCCAAATTTATATAAAATTGAAACCTGCGCTTGCCCAGAGGCTTCTACGGCAACACATATGTGGACAAACGGTTTAATGATCAAGCTAACGCTTAGCATGATTGACTCAAATTTGTCAAACACCACCAGAAAAGTTGTATATAATCTGAAAACGTATGAAAAAAATACAAAATGGATTTAAACAACACATTTTCAGGAGCCTGATCAATACGAGTTCATTGTCCTGTTTAGATGTTGGACTTTCAACAAAAAGAATAAGTGTGACTAACTGAAAAGCAAGCTTTGTTAGCTAACGTGTGATGTAAATTGAAAAAAAAAAAAGGTTGTAGCAGTACAGATGAACTCACCTGTGGTAGTTTCAAGTAAATCAGTTCTTTGTGGTCAGATTGTATTAAAACAAAGATCAGATTAAAGTCTAACTTTATTAACAGAGCTTCAGACAGAGCAGTACCTCCAGTTAGCGTCCTTTTTTTCTACAATGCCGTTCTACTGAGACAGGGTTAGTTTACCTGCCTTAAACTTAATCAAATCTTGATCCTAATCCTCACCTCAATTTTACCCTAAATTGTGAAAAATAGATTGTAAAAATTGTGGGTTGGGAAACAAAATTGAAGTCCGCAGTTAGCTTCACACCCCCAGCTAACGTTGCTGACGTCACATGAAAGGTATCGATAGAATCACCTGGGGATGTTCCCAAAGCGCTTTTTCAAGAAAATAAGTCTAATCTTTTTATCTTGGTGTGTGAGCACAACTATCTTCATCATTCATTGCTGAATTAACAGGGTAAAGAGCCGTGGACCCGGGACGACGCCGGGACAAAACGAAGAGTGAGAGGCACTGAAATACATGGACATGGAGGTGTTTTTGTCAACAAAAAAGACAAAAAGACTTGACAGATGTGCAGAGGACATATTTTGTCATGTACTGTATCTGTTCCACAGCTTTGCTTCACAGTTGAATGTTTGACCTGCGTTAAAGCATTAATGTGGCTAATGCTAAAGGTGAAAAGATTATGAGATGTTGATGAATGTTCTACTTTAGGTTCTTCTTAGACATGTCCCTAATTAAACCACATTTGAACAGTTTTCTAGTCATTCTAGTGAGTCAGTCAGTACTTCCACTCTGTACAGTACAGAACCAGTGCGCTTTTAGGACTTTTTTTTATCGGGGATCTTATGTTGAAGGACACATTCACGTGGACAGTCATGAGATGGTTGAGATGTTTGGACTGAGGTGGTTATTGTGTGTGATAGAGAATGAAATGGCTCAATGGCACAATGATGTCTATTTTTTTCTATATTGTTTATTTTTGCTTTGGAGTTTGCTGTTGTGATGGTTTGGCAATAACAGACAATAAATAAATCATAATTTGCTATTGAGATGTTTAATAATCAAGAGTGTTGCTTCTCATTGACAATGGATTATAAAATGTTAGTTATAGCATTTAAACTCTGTCCATTAGAGGCAAAGGTAGTTATTACTGTTACTTCTAGATAAGATTGCTCAAGTGTAACTACAAGTATCGGGGAAAATGAGTGATTTTGGTTTGTCTTTTGAAAGTAGTTTCTCTGTTGTTGCTCTGACTGTGCAGAGCTTAGTTAGCTTGTTTGTTGACAGCAGTTGGAGACAAAGGACACTTCAATTGCTGCAGAACAATTAATTTCCTCAACACTTGGACTCAGAAACATGTTATTTAAGGAGAGAAATATGATTAGATCAATTGCGTGTGTCAGTGATAAATGTGAGCGTAGCTGCAGTGTTCCTGTTGTTT
The DNA here is from genome assembly GCA_019453435.1 of Rhinogobius similis. Lineage (NCBI taxonomy): Eukaryota > Metazoa > Chordata > Actinopteri > Gobiiformes > Gobiidae > Rhinogobius > Rhinogobius similis. Next base: position 11,742,396 of record CM033631.1, read on the forward strand.
ATCTGGTTTTCTACAACGGTTTACTTGATTTTCTTTGTTTAGACGTCAAGTACAAACTAAATATTGAGCAGAGTTGTAGACTTTTGTATTTGCCATCAGACTTCAGAAGCTCTTTCACACTTTTGTTGTGTATTGAGCTTTTACAGAAGAAAATGCCATTACTTACCATTGAATCTCATGTTTTTTTTTCAATCAATTCATCAATTTATAAAGTGTTTTCGCTACTCACTGCTAAAATTCAGAAAGCTATGATGTCACCTGCATGACGTCTATTGACAATAATGAATATCTTGATATTTTTTGGAGTATCCCATGAAAGATTATTTGAAGGTACTATGTCAATCCAGCAGTAATGTGTTAAAACATGTCTTTAAATTTATTATTTGTGGTTTAATCATCAGACAAATGTGAAATGTCTGTCAATGTGCAGAAATATCACCGTATGTTGCACCTTACGCCAAAGCAAGTTCCTAGTTTGTGAATTTTGTTCACCGACAATGGCAATAAAAACCTTTCTCATTCTGATTCTGATACTCCCTTATTTTTCTATTTTAATTTTCAAACTGTTCTTTTTGCAGCATTTTACTAAAACGATAAACTTGATGTTAAAATTTTGTGAATCTGCAGAGCAACATTTTTGATACTTTACCCACCTTTATCTCTGTTCCACCAGAAAACGTTATCTCACCACATAATGACGCCTCGTGTGTTCATGGGCCTCAACTTCTTGTTTCTCATTAAAACGTATCATATTTAGTGGTATAAAATGTTAATCGCTACGACAACGGGCCTAATTTCTCATGATTCTGAAACCTATGTCTTAATCGTGCAATGTTTGGTGAAAAGCGCAACTTTGTCTCCATGGCGACCGCGTAACACATATCTTTTGTGCATTTTCCTACTGTAAACAGGCCACAGTGACGGTTTCACAATGAATCACTGCGAACCATATGCACTAAGACAAATGTCATCCTGTTGTTGTGAATGGAGGGGCCCACTTAACACAAAGTGAGTATTTTACTTTTTACTTCTGTACTTTTTCCAAACAACTAATTTTTCCAACAAAAAAACAAAGGATTGCTTTAGGTCTCTTAAAAGAACAGCTCTCTGGCAGATCTTTGCTTTTAAAGGACCAGCGATTTCTAAGTTATTACAGACCAGATCTTTGGCAAATTATGTATGATAAATATTAAAATAAATATTATATTTTTATTAAGTCAATACCTTGGGATGGTAAAAACGTAACGCGAAAGGCAAATTTTCAGAGTTCCTACTTATAAATTCACACTAGAACATTCTTTCATCTCAGAATTCACGGAAGTTGCCGTGGGCGCGCCATCTTTTTTCCGTTGTAGTTTACACGGGGCAGACGAGTTCTACAGAAAATAAATTCTACACGGACTGAAAAGCCGTTTTCAGGCCTCAGGAAATCGGTGCGTTGTTGAGTTTCTCGTGTTCATTAAACATTTTACACAAATCAATCTACTTTATGTAATGTTTTAGTGAGAGACTTTTCCCTTGATCGTCATTTGCGCGAACACCGTTGGCGTCAAACCGGAAGTCCCTTTACTACGAGTGCGGATCATAGACATAAAAAGAGGCAAAAGGGGGCGGAATAAGGTGAAAAGGCTCTGAGCACGGAATTTGAGTTGACTGGTTATTTATTGAAAAGGCTAGCTCATTGTACTTCCCGTCCAGTTCTGTCTCTGAGTCACTAAAATGAATACATCCTTAAATTTGAGACGGTGAACAGTGAGCTGCAGGTGGACGTCACTGACGACATGTTAAAGACTTCACACATGAGATGAACACTTCCCCGGCTACACTTCTGTGTCATAAATGGATAAATGGGTCCATCGTAGAAAGGGTTTCAGGGGTTGTCATCCGGACGCTGTTTGAAGATCGAGACGTTTCGACTTTTATCCAAAAGTCATTGTCAATTGATTGACACCTGGACGAATGAGGGTTTACATCGATAAATGGGTCACTGCTAACGCTAATGCTAATTCTGAAACAAAATAAGATACAAATCTGAAGAAATCTATAAATAAAAGCAATCAGGTAGTCTTTATTTTAATTGGTTGTTTATATTTTATGTTTAAATAAACGTTAGCATTAGCTGTGAGAAACGGTTAATTTAGCCAACTGCCGAAGGTGCACTGAGCCTATTCACCTTATTCTGCCCCGCCCCCTTTTGCCTCTTTTTATGTCTATGATCTGCACTCTTGTAGTAAAGGCACTTCCGGTTTGACGCTAATGATGTTTGCGCAAATGGCCAACGAGGGAAAAGTCTCTCACTAAAACATTATATAAAGTTTATTAATTTGTGTAAAATGTTTGATGAACACGAGCAAAAACAAGTCACAACGCACCGATTTCCTGATGCCTGAAAACGGCTTTTTAGTCCTTGTAGAACTCGCCTGCTTCATGTAAACTACAACGGAAAAGATGGCGGCGCCCAAGGCAACTTTCGGATTAAGGTGAATACTGACATTTCCCCTTAAGTTAGTTTCATGTCGTTGTTTTTGTTTTTCAAGATCTTCCTTTCTAAATGCCATGGGTAAGTTTAATGTCACACTATGGAAGATCCCAGGCGACAGATACCGAGTGCCCCTTGGTTTCTTGCTATGACTCCACACCGTGTTTTCGTTCGGCTGCACAGGCGTGAAGACAAACACTCTGCCCCCGTCAATCTTCCGCTGGAGGGACTCTACGTGACCTTGGCCCCGCGCAGGCACCAGAAGCCCATCGAAAACCATTAAAATAATCAATGGGGCTGGAAACGCAATTAAGGAGAGTGCTCCCCGCGAGAGAGAAGGATCAGGCGACGACGAAGGCGAAGAGAGCGGCTTTGTGGTGACGTCAGGAGGCAGGGCTCGAGTACACACAGGCGCGCAGTGTGTCCGTAAAACAGAACAGGTTTAATATCGAAATAAAATGTGTTTCTGTCATTGGAAATCGCAAAGGAATGCCTCCACAAAGGCGTTCATGCTTTATCGCAACAGCAATGACAGTGGTTTTACACACAGGACATGCAAATTCAAAAGAAAATGCTTTGGAAAAATAAAACATGTTGGGTTATGTTGGGTCTTACTGCGCTTTTATTTATTGTATTTGGTGTCGGGATAGAAAACAAATGTTGCAAAGCGTTAAGTTTTAAAGGCTGTTGTGGAAACTTAAAGTGCGTATGACAGGTTTTTATGATTTTCTAGTTTTGACTTTATTTGGTGGAATAAAACCTGTTGTAAATATAAATGACAGTTTTACACTAATTAAGAGTCAGTTTGTGAAGAAAAGTTAAAAAATATGTTGAATTTTACAGGAAGTAGAGCAGTGTTAGGGTCAGGGTTAGACATCACACTAGGGAGACTCACTAAGGACAATTTTCAACCAAGAAACACATTTTTCTGATCCTTTTAACATTAATTCAACAAAATAATGTCAAATAATAATTTCCGTGACACTAGAGGAGTAACAACTACAGAATTTCCCAGTGTGATGTCATGATTTACAACCAGGAAGTAAAAATGTAAACCTAAAAAACTGCCAAACTGGGATAAAAATGGTAAATTCTTCAGCAGAATTTTAAATATAAAACATCTTAACGTTGTTTTGGTAAAATGAGTACTTCAACCTGTCAGAGGCCCTTTAATGTAGAGAGTAATGTGAGTGGCTGCATGTGCACTTTATTATAAGCCACTTTGAACCTACAGATACTACATAAAACCTACTTGAAAATCTCTCTTGAAAATGTTTTTAAGAGCCATGTTTCAGTATAAATGCACAAATATTGTCAACTTAGCTGCGAGATGCATTTTTATTTGTATTATAGTCTTACAGCGCTGAAGAATCCATGCCGTTTTGACAATAAACGCCGGCAAAATAGTGATAATTATCTTTTTGGGGAATAATCGTGGCTATTTTTACTGGACATTTTGGGTCAAGGTAGAGGATTGTGAGACATCCAGCAAAGAATAAATCCAAAAAGAATAAATTAACTGAATACAAAAACAAGAAATACTTTTTGTTTCTGCTGAAGACGCTGCGAATCTTTTTGGTAACTCCACCAACCTGCGTTAAAGGCAGTTTATTTTTTTATTTAGAGCACAATTCATACACAAGGCAATACAAAGCGCTTCACATAGCAAAATAAAATGACATTAAAATCACAAAACAGATTATGTCACACAAAATCATTATAAAAAAACTTTCTAAAAGAGAAGAGTGCAGATAAATCAAGTTGTGTGTCTAAGTTTTCAGATTTCTTTCTGTTTTTTAACGTTCTTTTTCCTTCTTTTCTGCAGCTGCTTTTTCTCACATTCCTAAACATTCAAAATATTTTTCTTTTTATTAAAATTTACGAGTATTTGTTTTGTTTGCACTCTCTTTTTGGACCGACTTCCAAAAAGATACAGACTTTTTTCAGCATCATTTATTGTGTTTATTCTGTTCATCAGACGCTGTCACTCATCCTTCCATCAAATTCACTTTCATCAATTTTAGCGCTGGTACTTTTCGGTCATAAAGGGGTCATATTACGTAAAATTCACTTTTCTGAGCATTTAGCCATGTACTAACTGAGCTTCCTCATCGTCAGTTTAGTCAGAGTTGTATTTTGGTTGACTCATGTGTGTTTGGGTAACTCTGTTTTGTTCTGCGAATGAGGCTCGAGTGCTCAGAAAAGTTGTGTTTCTTCCTCTTCTCTGCACTTACTCGTAATTATTCTAAAAAATCGGATTCTGGGTGATACGTGTAAGGTGAAACTAATGTCACGCAGCTTTTTTCCAACAACAAAAACGAAGAAATGATGAAACTCTTTTGCTTGATAACGTTAAATATTAAAATGAAGAAATGTAGAGGCGGGGCTTATTAGTTTTGGTTTGTTTGTCTTTATTTCGAACATGCAAAAAAACAAAAACAAAACATAAGTATCAAGACAAGGCATCAAAAGAACCAAGAACATAAAATTTTAACATTATTAATTCATAACACTTACTGCATATACATAAATACATGTTCAAAAAGAGTGGGGAAAGTATTAACGTTTCCTCAATGTTCAATAAATCATACTTTTGTGCATTCCGTTTCCATCTCATATGATCAAAAATAAATATATATACATTTTTTAACAGCCATATGTACATTTTTCAACATTATTCACAGCAGGAATGAAAACAATGAACAAAATGTAAAATAATGATCTACACGTTTATAGTTTATTACAAAATACACGAAAAAAAGCACAATATGTCACCTTTAAAGTGCGTGTGACAGGTTTTCAAGATTTTCTAATTTTGATTTCATTTGGTGTATTAATACGTATTGTACATAAAAATTATTGTTTTACACCAATCAAGTCGTAGTTTATGGAGAAAAGTTGAAAAATCTGTTTAAAATTACAGGAAGTCAAAATCTGATGACATCACACCAGGGAGACTCATTCCATCCAAAGATTATGCATAATTTACCCAAAATAAACAACTTATTTTACCTTTAAAACACAAATTCAACAAAATAAAGGTGTTCACGAATATTTTGATTCGTCGGGGGAAAAAATCTCTGACGTTAGCCGAGTTTTAGCAATAGAACTATAATAAAACCTGGAAGATGAATCCAAAATGGCCGCCCTGTTTATCCCTATGGAGAGTGCTCATTGGCGCATGACCCCAAAAAAGTTTCTTACTTCCTCATTTACTTCCTGATACGGAGGCTGACATCTTTGTTTTACTTCCTGATATGGAGGCTGACATCTTTGTTTTACTTCCTGATACGGAGGCTGACATCTTTGTTTTACTTCCTGATACGGAGGCTGACATCTTTGCTTTACTTCCTGATACGGAGGCTGCCATCTTTGCTTTACTTCCTGATACGGAGGCGGCCATCTTTGTTTTACTTCCTGATACGGAGGCTGACATCTTTGTTTTACTTCCTGATACGGAGGCTGCCATCTTTGCTTTAGGGCGCCACGTGACGACAATCCCCCATGATGCTTTGAGCGACGTGAACGACCAGCAGCTGCAAGTTTTTGTGTTAACGTTAGTTTGTGTGATTGTAATTGTGTTCTTCATGTTAGACACACGTGAAGCGTCTGAAATGAAATAAAATACAACTTACAGGTGTCTCTAGTCGAGCCTTTTCCACGAGCTTCTGTTTGTATCGTCCGACGCTCGTTCACGTGACTCGCACATGTTTGCAGAGACGTCACTTCATATAAAAACGGTAATTTCAGTGATTTTAGAAACATTTTAGAACATTTCCTTCTATTTTATTTAAATACCTATAATAATTCAGTACTGTCTGCAATTATAATGTGCAATTTTAGAAAAAGGCTGGGCCCAAGAGGCTGCAGTACCTCGCACGGGCACTAATCAATCTGGGACCACAGACAGAGGGGGCGTGTCTTATCCAGTTCATTTAATACATCCATGGTTTTAGCCCAGTGTTCAAAGTCACTTCCTAGTGTGATGTCATCTTTTACAACCAGGAAGTGATATTACAAAACAAAAAAAATGGCTAAAATTGATAACATTTGTAATTATTTTTAGCAAAACTTTAAATATGTTTATCTTATCTGTATTTTAGTCACATGAGCAGTCACTTTAAAGTTCAGTTCACTTGTATTTAACGTACATTGTCCACTCCAGTAACTATTTATAGCCTTTTTGGTTTTCTTCTGTCTAGAACAAAGCTTAAAAGGCACAGTATTAATATTTTCCCGGTTTTGTGCTTAGTGCAGATCTATCGTCTCAACAGTTCTACACGTCTTATTTTCTTTGGTGCAATCTCCTCTTTGATCTGAGGCTGTCTAGTCATGTCAGGGGCTTTCAGAAATCCCCCTCTGAAGCATTTCCACCTGCTAGACACAAAAACCACAACACAAATCAGACGTTTGTACGAGGTGTGCACTGGCGTGGGCGTGCGAGGATCTAAAATAACAATGAACGCTGCAGCCTCCAGACGTGATGTTTTCCAGCAGACGATGTTCATGATTGGACTCAGGGACGTGGCTCCAGAGTTTTTGCAAAAAGTCTTGAATCTATTGTTGCCCCATCACCGTTCAGTGATAATTAGAGCACACGATGTTTAAAGAATTTCTTGTCGGGCGCAAAAGAAGCCGGAGAAATCTATTTTGACAAGTGTTGAAGTGGATTTCTATGATAAAACGATAAAAGTGCCTATAGATTTTGCTACTTGTTCAAACAAAATGCAGTTAAGATAAATATATTTACACATTTTATCCCAGTTTTGCCATTTTTTATGTTTTTAATTTGACTTCCTGGTTGTAAATGATGACATCACACTGGGAAATTAAGAAGCAAGATCACACATTCTTTTACTTTTACTTTATTTTGTTGAATTAATGTTGGAATAGTCAAAAAATAGATTTTTTTTTTTTTTTGTAAATTATGCTATAACCTTTGTGATGTCATCAGTCTGTTCACTTGTAATTTTCAACTGATTTTTCAATTTTCATCCACAAACAGATACCTGATTGGTGTAAAACTTTAATTAATATTTACTACAGATATTAATGCACCAAATAAAGTCTAAATTAGAAAATCATAAAAACCTGTCATGCGCACTTTAAAGAATAAAAATGGAGAGGAGTTGTCTTGAGTCCAAGTGCGGGTTAATTTATTTAATCAAGTGTCCACAGATGATGAAGTTCTGTTCCTCTGGTGTCAAATTAAAGTTCTTTTTCATTGTATATTAGGCTGTTACAGAAATAAATGAGAAGAAAGCTATTGGCATTTATAAGAGCTGCAACGATTCATCCCAGTAATTGTGACTATTCGACTATTCAAATAATAATAGTCATACGTTTATAATCATAATTATTAACTATATTAAAGACTCCAAAAGATGTTTTATCATCATTTCACACTTTAATCACTATTTAACTGTATTTCTAAATATTTCCTCTCTAGAAGCCTTCAGAAGCAACATTTCAATCTATATTTGGTTAAAAAGTGAAAATGTCAAACAAAACAAAATAATGTCAACTTTTTCTACAAAAATGTAAGTCTTGAAATTAAGAATCGGTTAATAATTACTGTTGTTCTAGACACATTTGTTTCAAATGTCTTATTTGTATTCAGAATTGTCCCTTGAGTCTCTAAAGCGGAGAGCGCTGAGCTAAGCTCCTGTGTTATGGAATCAACTTCCTGTTCATGTTAAAGAGGCCCACGGTTTAAGACCAGGCTCAAAACATTCCTCTATAAACAGCTTATGGTCAGGCAGTTAGGAATAGAAATAAAAACCTACAGTTTAGTTAGGCTGCCCTATAGGTCAACTCTGCTGGAGGAAGTATGGAGCCTGGTTCTTCTGCTTTCTCTACAATATTTAAGATTTTAGTTCAACTGTTGTCCGTTCATTGCTGTTCACATGCTTTTCTCTTCTGTTTCAGACACTGCGGTGGCTGCTCCAGTGATGTGAGGATGCCCTCATCTGCCTGGAGGAAGTGTCTCTACACTGGATGAACTGTTCCTCATCTGCTTGGAGGAACTCTCCCTCTTTAGATGATCCACCTTCCTTCCTCTTGAGTGACTCTGGTCCAAGTGGATGTGTCAGTCCTGGTCCGTCTGTGGGAGGAGGATCTCTCCTTCATGTGGTTCTCCCTGAGGTTTCTACATTTTCCCACAGCTTTTTTTCCCTTTTTGCTGAGAAGAAGGGTCAAGGACAGGGGGCGCTCTGGGACAGTTATCCATTGCTAAATTCTCTTGAACATTGTTTATTTTAAGTGCTTTCTACCTGTGGCCCATCGAGGCAACTGTTGTTGTGATTTTTGGGGGGGGATTTTTTTTGTTTCATTTCAATTCTAAAATTCTAAAATTATTTATTGAAGTTTTAAGTTAAAAAAAATTAGGTGAAACTTTTGTTTTTACGACAATTTCCAGTTGGATCTAGTTCGCTCAGAAACCCCAAATCCCCTCTGTACATTTTTTTGTAACTGATATGTGTGCAAAACGAAAGAAGAAGTTTAAACCTGGCTCTGTCCACGTTTCAGATTTAAATGTCCCAAATATGTGTTGTTGTTTTTTTACACATTAAATGCCACATGAAAACATGACACGATGAAAAACGTGTATTTGTATGTTTTATGTGAGTAAACGACATAAGTTTCAAATTTAAGATTTTTTCCTATTCACCTGCAGTGTCTCACCTTAAACCTTCACTTTTGGCTCTTTAATCCTGCTAATAATAGCCCTGATAATTTGCGCATCATTGCCACCTTTAGGCTGTTTAATCACACTCTCATTTTCCCAATAGTAAACTTCTTCTGGGTTTTCCGTGTCGTGACTGAAGACAAAAGCTGTGCGGCCCTTGGGGAAAACTTCTCTCGTTCGGGAGGAGCCAGACCGTCGCAAGAATACAACACCGGGCAGCGCGGCCTTCGCCTTATTACACTGCTGCTGACGTCACTGCTGCCAGTAATTCAGATGACTTCCAGGCCGGCTGTTCCCTCATACCGCGCTCCCGCCCTCCGCTCTGCCCCCCGCGAACCGTTACGTCTCCTCACAGCAGCCGAGGGAGTCACAACCGCCGAGAACAGCAGTACGTAAACAAGACGCGCGCAACCAACCCTCACACGTAAGCCCCGCCTCTTTTAACTGACACGCTCCGCTTCCATTGGTCTGCGTTTCGTTTGAGCGTTCCCATTGGCTCCCGCGGACGTCGATCGAGCCGTTTTCGCGAGGTTGTGTGACCGGAAATAGCTAGCGCCGTGGAAGAGAGTGAAAGGGGTGGGTGAAAAGTGGGCGCACGCAGCGGACAAACGTGTTATTTGTTGCCAACATCCAAACGAGACGCGTACAACTAACTAGTACAGCGTTGTTGTGTCGACTTTGGTTCGTGTAAACCGCGCTGGTTACGTTCGGTTGCAAGGTCTGCTTTGGTTTCGCCGAACTTTCCCGAGAATTTCCACGAATCAGGTAAGAATTTGGCCGCTTGGACTTTTGCTATTTCTTTTGCACGTCGTCTTGTACACTGTATTGCTGCTTTTTATTTGAGTTGAGTCCTTATTAGTTATTTATGTTGTAGGGACCATTTTGAACCCACGTTGTTACGTAAGTTATTGGAGTAATGCGGCATTTTTGACAGTAGTAGCACATTCAGTATTTTTACATGCAAAGTTAGTTATACAAGGTTATTATTAAGTTACTACATTGTCTGTTTAGATCAGAGCAAAGCAGACAAACTAATACACAGAAATTGCTTACATTTATAACTTGTAGGTCTATTATTTTTTATTTTTCGCCAATAAAATATATTTATTTGACGAAACCTGACACAGAAAGCGAGCAACGTAACAGAATTGTAGTTAAATTCTGAGGTCTGCTGTGCTGCTTTGCATATCTGTCCCAGACGCGTTCATTTTCCACTGACCACTGCACAGAGGCATCGTCCTATTACGTTATTACATTGTCATTTTTGTTGTCTACATCTGCATCTGTGATAAGTTTAAAGAACACGAAGCAGCCTAAATAATAGACAGGAAAACACTTATGTTTGATGTAGGTATGGAACCTGTAGGTCTATTCATTTTAGTTTATCTAGACATAATTAAGAAGATGTATTATGTTTATGTTTATATTGCTCAAGATTCACGTCACTTCACCTTTTAATAGAGCTGGACGATATGGCAAAAAAAAATAATAATCACAGTTTTCTGTTCTTTGTGTTGATTGATCTTGATTTTGGATTCTTTTACTTTTCTTTTTCATTTGGATTGTGCATATATAATTTCAAAATGTACTGCAAACAACAAACACAAAAAACAATATGACCAAAGATATCACATTAAGTAAAGGTTTAGGGCAAGATTTTTAATAAAGAAGCGTAACGGAAGACATCAAAAGAAAATCAAGGCACATAGAGTCCAAAGTTAACGTCCAGTTTAGTCCAAAGTCTTTCAAATGATTGCATTTTCTTTTCAACGACAAAATAAAAATCACTTTCAGTTAGATCTGCTCAATTATAGCACACATTACAATCACAATTATTTTGCTCATAACTGAAATCACAATTATTTCGAACAATGACTTCTATATTGTCAAAATTATTATGTAGAGAAAGTATAGACAGAATATATTTTATTATTATTATTTAAGAAAAGTCCCTTTGCTTCAGGTTTTGCACTTATAACTCTGGCAAGGCAATTCATTGTACCGACGATTACAACATTTTTCTAATTGAATAGAGTAATAATTGAAATCACAATTATAAATATACGATTAATTGCACAGCCCACTTTCAGTATTGATCTCACGATGAACAAACCTCCAAAAAAGCTTAATCTGTTCCTCGAAAGCCAAAACTCTGTGCCAGACGTCATTCACTGTCACAGTATTGGGTGTAGATCTCTCGACAGAACAAAAACAAAACAAACACACTGTAATTGACGATTGGAAATGACTGGATTTCGATCCAGAGTTGATTCATCTAGTGCTGCAACTATTATTATTATTATTTTGGTAATCGATTATCTGAGCGTTTATTCTTCAGATCAGGGGTGTCCAAACTTTTTCCATCGAGGGCCACATATTGAAATATAGACCAAGCGGAGGGCCACAAATCAATCGCGAAACGTTAAAAAAAGCTGCATTTATCTGATGTTTTAAGCTCCACCACATCTACATTCAGTCTCATTGCCTTAATATCAGGTCTGTGTTGCACCAAAATGTTAGTTATTTAGGTTGGAATTGTAGAAAATCTGAAATGTGCTGTAAATAGTACTTATCAGGACAATGTGGGCCAGTTCACCAGGAAGACTAAGGGCCAAGAAAAATTGGTCTGAGGGCCGCATTTGGCCTCCGGGCCTGAGTTTGGACATGCCTGCTTTAGATGAATCGATTACTTGTTTAGAGCACGAAAGTCCAATGAATATGAGAATTTTACTCAATTTGATCCCGATAAAGCTGAAGTGAAGCCGTTTCAGGACGTCCTGGTGGAGAATATTTCCAGACCAAAGGTTGTTTTCATGAGAAACAAAAAATTTACACTTTTCCCGCTGCATTTTTGTGCAATTCCTACTCTGCCCGAGTCATAAAACCTCATGGAATGTTTTGAAGCCTGTGCACAGACCAGTTAACGATTATTCAATCACTTAATTAGTGGACAACTACTTCTACAATCGATGAGTTGTGATTAATCGTTTAACTTGTTGCAGCCCTAGATTAATTGCCCAAGCCTGACAAACCTATGATGACTACAGAATTACTAATATTGTCTGAGACTCCGTGGGGACTTACAGTTGCATGAAATCTAGGTTAAGTTGATCATTGTCACGTCTTCTTGTCACGCCCTTCGTCTCACACCTGAAACTCTGGACACACTGTACCCATAATAGAAACGTACTCCACCTCGAGTCGTTTATGAGAACAAATCTGGGTGGACGCTGTAATAACGGTGAGAGCAGCAGTGCATGGTCAAGGAAACAGGAAACGGCATTAACATTTAATTAAAGAGATGCTGCAGAGAGATGTTCCTTAAATAGAGTGTCCTACAGTAAAAGGGAAATATAATTGAACTGTCTAGCTAAAAATAAAGAATGCTTACAGTGCGAGAGGCATGATTTGGGGAAAAATATCCAATTGTGATTGTTCTGACCGCGACTGCGATTAGATTTATGTTTTAATAATGGGATTCTTTCTGTTCAAAGTTCACATTTTAAACACAACCAGGAGAATTGACAAAAAGACTGACAAACTAATAAAAGGAGTGTTTCAAAGCGTTTTTGTAACTTTTTGTTGCACTTTTGGCACCTTTTTAGTAGCGTTTTGTCACTTTAATTATTGTTTTTGTAGCTTTTAGTCATGTTTTTGTCGCTTTTTGTTGCTTGTAGTCACCTTTTTTTGCTTTTAGTTGTGTCTTTGTTGCTTTTAGTCTCGTGGTTGTCGCTTTTAGTCATGTTTTTTGTTGCTTTTTGTCACATGGTTGTTGCTTTTAGTCACATTTTTGTCACTTTTAGTCCCGTTGTTGTCGCTTTTAGTCACATTTTTGTCACTTTTAGTCCAGTTGTTGTGCTTTTAGTCACGTTTTTGTTGCTTTTAACCCTAATCTTCACCTTTTTAATAGACCTGGAAGATATGGCAAAAAAAAAAAAAATCACAGTTTTCTATTCTTCGTATTGATTGATTTTGATTTTGGATTTACCTTTCTTTTCTCTTTTTACATTTGATAGATAAGACATCACAGAAAGTAAAGATTTAGGGTCACGTTTTTGTTGTCTTTTGTCACATTTGGGTGTTGCTTGTTTTGTTGTTTGTTTTAGAACATGTTTTAACAAATCCAATCTTTTACGTTTTTTCTGCAGAATAAAACTGAATATTTTGTTGTTTGTGGAGGAAGTTATTGCTCTTAAAATATTGCAGCCTTTGCGATTTGCTAATTGCTTCCTTTCAAATTGCAATTTTGATTCGATTCAATATATTGTTTCAGAAAATATTGCGATTAACGATAATATTGAAACCTAACCCTAACTCAGAAGTCTCAATGAAACCCTATTAAAAACATAATCATGAACGGTAATGAATATAAAACAGAATTATTACCTAGTATAATTTATGAGTTGAATATGTACATTTTTCTATCTTCTTCAGCTAAAATTTTAATATATTACCAAAACACACACTAACACAATTATTAGTGTTAGTGCAAAGAAAAGCTGCACATGATAAATATTGAGCCCCAAAAATATGGTTCCAGCTTTGATTTACCTCTACAAGATAATATTATGCTTTCTCAATTACTGAAAGTACTTTACCCATGCTTAATACAGGGCCATATTTTGCCCCTGGCGGTGGCACAGCGGGGGCGTTAATGATGACGTTGTGCGCCAGTGCAAAGGGTGACGTCGTGGGGCGAGGAGCTCTAAACAAGAGGCGTGATCTCCAAAATATGAGGCGAAGTGAAGCAAATGTAGGCCGTGTGTGATGCATTCTGGTGATTGGATCAATGAACGAACTTTATGAATGAATGCTGTGAGAGGTGGGCCTGACCACGGTGCGTCCACGTGCGCCACATTTGGTGCCGTACATTTGTTCTTTGTATTATTATAGGCCTGTTCAAGTGACGTAAATGAAGCTTCATTAAAGATAAAGGCTGTCTCTCACTAAAACAACCAGAGCCATAAAGCCCTGCTCACTTCGAGGGCACTCTGTGCAGTCTGTGACGGCGTAAAATACTGGAGAGGGATCGTCCACTCCAGCCCTGACCTCCTGAGAGATCCCTGCGGGTCCCGGGGTCATCTCTCAGGAGGTCAGAGCTGGAGTGGCACTCAGGACCGGGACGGAGCGGTCAGAGAAGCTTCAGGATCAGGCGGGAGCGGGTCTGTCCCGTGCAGGTCTCTCTAAGGCACATTTGACCCTTTTACATCAAAATAAACGTTAAAAAAAAACAACAACAAACGTTTCCATTAGAGAAAATTTGATGCGCAATTTGACAGCCTTTAAAACACCACAGTTCTCAGTCATTGGTTCAAACGTGTTCTGCAAATATGGACTGTCACATCCCGCGTCCACCATATATGGACTGTCACATCCCGCGTCCACCATATATGGACTGTCACATCCCGCGTCCACCATATATGGACTGTCACATCCCGCGTCCACCATATATGGACTGTCACATCCCACGTCCACCATATATGGACGGTCCCCCTTCAGCCTCCAGGGGACAGGTACAGCCTCTTTGCGTTAACGCTGTGAAGGTACTCCAGGGGCAAAATACGGCCCACAGCAGCCATCCAAAAAAAAAAAAGTGACTGAAACCGAAAAAAACGCGACTGTAAGTGACAAAAGTCTAACTAAAAGTGACAAAATGCGACTAGAAGTGAGGAAAAATGCGACGTTAAGCGACAAAATTGTGATTATAAGTGACAAATACGTGAGCTAAAGTGACAGACGTAAAAAAAGGCAGCCAAAAGTGACAAAAACTGCGCTAAAAGTGACAAATGCAGCTAGAAGCGACAATAATGCAACTAAAAGTGACCGCGACTTGAAGAGACAAACCAGGACCAAAAGTGACAAAAACGTGACTAAAAGTGACAAAAACATAACTTAAAGCGTCTGAAATGCAACAAAGTGACAAAAACTTGACTAAAAGTGACAAAAACATAACTTAAAGCGTCTAAAATGCAACAAAGTGACAAAACTTGACTAAAAGTGACAAAAACATAACTTAAAGCGTCTAAAATGCAACAAAGTGACAAAACTTGACTAAAAGTGACAAAAACATAACTTAAAGCGTCTAAAATGCAACAAAGTGACAAAAACTTGACTAAACGTGACAAAAACATAACTTAAAGCGTCTAAAATGCAACAAAGTGACAAAAACTTGACTAAACGTGACAAAAACATAACTTAAAGCGTCTAAAATGCAACAAAGTGACAAAAACTTGACTAAAAGTGACAAAAACATAACTTAAAGCGTCTAAAATGCAACAAAGTGACAAAAACTTGACTAAACGTGACAAAAACATAACTTAAAGCGTCTAAAATGCAACAAAGTGACAAAACTTGACTAAAAGTGACAAAAACATAACTTAAAGCGTCTAAAATGCAACAAAGTGACAAAAACTTGACTAAAAGTGACAAAAACGCAACTTAAAGCATCAAAAAAATGCAAATATAAGTGACAAAGCTGTGATTTAAACGACAAATCTGGGACTCGGAAGAGACAAAACTGTGACCCTTAGCTACAATATTAGGAAAACGGAATATTATCAAAACAAAGTGAGAGCATTTAGTGTCGATGATTTAAAAAAAAATACATTTAGCCTTAAAAAATAAATCTCGTTGGTTGACATTTTTAACTTTTTGTTGACGTTTACAGCTCAAAAAGCTAGATTTAGTCGCTGACGCACAGAGAAGTGTAACTTGTATGACATTGACAAAAGGATTCAGGTCAACGCATGGTCACCGTAGCTGCCTCTTTTGTGAAAACCTGATCACGTTTCCTGTAATTTGTTCTTATAATGACCCAGGAGGAAGTAGTTTCCCAAAATAATGATAAAGTGTTTTACGGTAAGTCCACCATGTGACTCTTAGGCACAAAACCAACCTGTCAGGAGTGGCTGCTTTATTGCACTTGACTGGTATAAATAACAGGTTTTAAAATGTATTACTGGACTTTGTTTTTAATATTTGAACAGGTTTTTTTGTTCGTACATTTGTGAGAAAGTTTGTTTTTTTATATGCTATTATAAAAAATAAAAAGAGTATTAAATCAGTGTAGTACCAAAGTATGTGAATGAATTACTTAGTTACTTATTTTATTTATTTCGTTCATGTACCAACAATTAATTGACTAATAGTGTCTAACTGACTATATAAATAATAGTAATCGTTTTTTTGATCTTTGTAATCGTTATCTGGATAATAGACCCTTTAAAAGTTTGTAAAAGAAAACATTCTAAATTTGGAATGGAGGCAAAAGTGAAGCGGAACATTATGTTTCACTTCCCTGAGTCGTCACTGAAGAATCTGGGATTTAACCTCAGAATGTCACAAAATATGACAAATGGAGATGATTTTGGAAAAGTAAAAGCCTCAGACACATGTGAGTGACATCAGAGCTGCTTTAAACACATTTATTATTGTATTTTACATCACGTTTTAGGAAATTATGATAAACTCTTTTTTTATGAAGGAACAATCCAGATTTATGGGTTTTACTGGAAAAATACTCACAGAAATGTTGAGCCCATAACTATTTTCCATTTGATCTAAAGATACATTAGATAATATACCATAAATTAGATTCTTTTGAAGTTAAAATACAATTTTAAGTCTAGAAAATGTGTTATAGAAGAGCAAACTAACTGAGCTTTAGTGAGGGGTATATCTGTGTTATCTATGTCTGGTTTTCATCAATAATACACTTCTTTTGTATATATTCTCCATCTTGAAACCTTTAGTCAGAATAATTAAACCTTCATTTAACTCAACCTTCAACTACAAAAGTCTTAATGTGTAACAGAAATAAACAACTTTTATAATAATCGTTTGTTGTAGTCGTAATAAACAATAGACCTGATATTCAGATTTGCATATCTTTAAAACAACATTCACTAGATTTCTACCTGAACCTAGGGCTGAGAGAAAAACTGAATGATGAGCTGGTCCCTGTGACAATCTGCTATTTATGTGAAATCGTTGTATCGTGATTCACTGTTTGTGTCTTTAATGCAGCTGTCTGTTCAAACACACTTTTTCTCCTGTTGTTTAGCCTCTGAAGCCTCTGAGCAGATGACTTTATTTACCTCTTAAAGACCAGGGCGGCACAATTTAACCAAATCCACACAACATCACAATTTAATGGATGTAATTAGCAAATCTCAAAGGCTGCTTTTTGAAGTGCAATAATTTCTTCCACAAACAACAAAATGTCTTGCTTTGAATAAAAACTGTTAACACTGTAGTTTGGATTTGTAGGGTACAAAACATGCCTACAAACAACAAACGCCACTCAGTGCACTACAAGCGACAAAAACACAACTAAAAACTAAAAAAAGATGTGACTAAGACGCATTTAAATATGACAAACACAACTGAACGTGACAAAACGCGATTAAAAGTGACAAAATTGTGTTTAAAATGTGAATTTGAACAGAATCCTATTAAAACATGAATCTCAAATCTAATCACACTGGTCTGAAAAATCACAATTAGATATTTTTTCTAGATCGTGCAGCTCTATTAAAGGCAATCGATAAATACAAAGTGAACATGAATCGTGATAAAATCGAAATCATGATCTGGTCCCAAGAAAATCATGATCGCCCAGCTCTACCTGAACCTTATCTTTAGCCTTTTTACTGAGTATGTTACAATAATTATTATTCTCTCTTTGGCAGCTTAGCAACCGTCCAAACTGCAAGTGTTACATTGTGAACATTTATTTGTCCCACAATGGTCTATCGTGTCAAAGTACAGTTAAAGAACAGCATAAAAATGGAAACATGCAATTAAAAAACAAGATAAATAACTTTAGAAATAGACTCAAATCTAACTTCATCAGATTGCTGTGAATTTGAAACAGCAGACTCTGATCATGCCTTTAGTCTAATCTAAGCCTGGGCGATCTGGCAAAAAATACTATCACTTCAAATTCACATTTTAAACACAATTTAGTCACTTTTAGTTGCAGTTTTGTCACGTTCAATTGAGTTTGTCATATTTAATCACATCTTTGTCACTTTTAGTTGCATTTTATCAATTTTAGTCACGTTTTTGATGCGTTGCGTCGTGTTTGTTGCTTGTAGGCGCGTTTTTATTGCTTTTGAACAGATTTTTATCTCTTTTGGTTGCGTTTTTGTCGCTTGTTTCAGAACATGTTTGTACCGATCCAAACTACAGTGTTAGCCGTGTAAATTCAAACCAAAGCGTGACATTTTGTTTGATGTAATTGCTGGTGTGCGATTTGCTAATTACATCCATTAAATTGTGATGTTGTGTGGATTTGGTTTAATCGTGCAGCCCTGGCCTTTAAGAGGTAAATAAAGTCATCTGCTCAGAGGCTTCAGAGGCTAAACAACAGGAGAAAAAGTGTGTTTGAACAGACAGCTGCATTAAAGAGACAAACAGTCAATCACGATACGACGATTTCACAAAAACAGCAGATTGTCAAAGGTACGAGCTCACCATTCGACTTTTATCACCGCATCACCCAGCCCTGGTCTAATCTGCTCTGTCTCAGATCTATTTTCTGTATCGACTTTAGGGCAGTTTCACCAGAGTCGGGTTTCTTAATGTAACAACAATAGTGCAACAGCTGCAGGGATGAGAGACGATCCCATGAGAGGCCGACTTACTGGTAGAGGTTAAAGTGCATTATGACAGGTTTTTTTTAACTTTACTCAGTGTATTGATGCTTCCTTTTAACATAAATTACAGTTTTACACCAATCCGGTCGCTGTTTGTGGAGAAAAGTTGAAATAGACGTTGAGAATTACAGGAAGTAAACAAATCGATGACGTCACACTGGGGAGACAAAGGTTATGCATAATTTACACAAAACAAACAACTTTTTTGACACTTTAAACATTAATTCAACAAAATAAAGCTGTTCACATGTTTTTTTCTTTGTCAAATGCATTAGATGAGTTTTGGTGCTCTGTACAGGTTGGTTTCTGGATAATTTCCCAGTGTGATGTCATCATTTACAATCAGGAAGTGAAAAAAAAAGCTAAACTGGTGTAAAATTTGTAAACATTTGAACAGATTTTTAAATATATTTATCTTAACTGCATTTTAGTCAAATGAGTAGTCCAACCTGTCATAAGCACTTTAATGCAAACTTTGAATAAATGTCTTGTAAATGGTATTTCGAATGGTTTTGGTGGTCGATATTGACAAAAAAAACCACCAGAATATGTTTTTGCGATCATTACAATGACGATATTCAGTTGATATTATGGAATTCCATCAGAAAAGTGCTAAAACTGTGCTGTAAATGTCACAGTAATGTTCAAGTGTCGCACAAAAAGTCATAAACGGACCGCAAAATTAGCCACAATACGGCTTTGACCCTTGTTTGGAAGATTCCACTGCCGCTTTCAGTCGTCGTTGCTTGTATTCAGCTCTTTTTGCAGCCTCATTTACTATTCTAATTCTGATTTTGCATATTTCCACAGAAATTTTCAGTATCTCCTTTACATCTAGCAGTGAAATCTGCAGTTTAGTTTACGTTTACGGTTAATATGGTGTGTCTAAGCGTTAATTAATGTTAGTAAAGGTTGAATATCATGACACTGAGTCAGACAAAACGCACAAATGGTAGAAAAAGTGCAAAGCCAACCCCAGAGCCTGTGTTTTGTTTCATATGAGTAAGCGTTTTATACTTTTAGCACCTTTTCAGTGAAAGAGGAACCAAAGTCTCGCTCTGAGTTTTGTGAAAGCTGTTACATCTGCACAAGTCACGTAATCTACTTTCACTATCAACTGCATGAGCTCGAAGAGGGCACAATATTATATAAAAAAAAAAAACAACACTGCATCTGCATTACTTTAGTGTGTTTTCTGATATGTTTATGCATTTACAAGTCTATATTTTTGGACGATTTAAAAAGAAAACAACAAATAATTATCTAAATCTGTGCGGTGGAATGGTCTGGAAATTTAATAATTAACTTTTGGCCGTGGAAAATTGTTCAACTCCAACGCAGATCTGGGCAATGTATCGAAATTTAGATAATATTGTGAATGTTTTTTTGAAAATAAGCAAAATTTAAATGTTGAGTATATCATTTATAGTTAAAAATGCTACAAAAAGTGTTGATTAATTATAAAAAATGAAAAATAAGCATACATGCACTTTTGTGATTGATTTGTCACATTTGTCTGATGTTTTAACTAACAAACTAAACTAAAAAAAACTAAAAAATAAATGATTGAGATGTGAATTCTTTAAAAACTTGCCAACATTTAGCTGCTTCACCAAACCTGGGTAAATGAGTCGAACGCCCATGAAGTTTAGATGTTTGATGCCTGCGATTATTGCATCCAAAACTCTGTTAATTCAATAGAAAACGCTACTTTTTCCCTCTTTAAATACGTTTCCTGGTGAATTTTGTGTATTTTAAGCACCACTAATTCAAGTCGAGTCACAACTGAGTCTTAATGGAGGTTGCTGACTTGGCGTTTCCTCAGTAAAGTATAAGGACTGCTCTGTGGAGAATTAAAAATAAAGCAGGCGAGCTAGCATCGCAGTAGCATTTAGCCCAAAGCTACCGTTAGCATTCTTGGATATTCAGATAAGTTAATCTTTATCTTCCTCATGTTGTGCGTCTGGATTTGGCACAACTTAAGTCATAAAGTCTACGTTTGTTATTGTAGTAGTGATAGAGTAGCTTTTCCACATTAAAATGAATGCACTGCTTCCCCCTCGGAGGTTCGTTAGTGGCGTTCGCTCGGATGTGGGCTTTATCTATTAGGTGTGCGATTTTTAACCATGAAATTTCAATCTACAGACTACTGGGTGCACTATGTAACGTTCATGATCTTTAAAGGCACTGTACCTTATTTTAACGTCTTAAAAATATGAAAAACTGAACTTTTGAAACATTTAAACATGTATCTCTCACTTTCTTCATGCCTTCTGAGCATCCTAAACATTCACCGTGATGAGTTTGTTAGCGCTAAACACAGCTCTCAGAGACCAGAGCCCGTCCTGGTGAAGCTAATAACAACTAGCATGCTAACAGTGCATTTCCTGCTTCGTGGAGAATAAAACACTGTATAATTAGATGCCAAGCGCACACAATGGACCAATTTTTACCTGAATAGATGCTTTTACAATATAGTTTATATTTTACAAAACAGATTTTATTTATTATTTATTTATTTATATTATTTTTTTTTTTATTGGGAAAGAAAATCTGGTACAGCCCCTTTAATGATCACTGAATGCAATGAACTGTTAAGACATTTTCAGTATCTGTAAAAACAACTCTTTATTTATTTTTTTTTTTTATTATTTACGTTTTATTTATTGAAATGCTGCCATTCTTTTGCCTTATTACACTTCTGACTTAATTTTTTTGCAACAGGAGAGTTGGAACTTATAGCAATGAAATGTTGTTAGTGCTGAAGTCGCATTTTAAACGTTCATCTCGGTAACGGCTTCACAGTTGTCTTTGAAACTGAAAGCACCATCTGGTTTTGTTTGTCAAGTACATTTTGTACTCATCGTGTCGGACGTATGACCCACTTCTCATTTGAACTGCAGGAATAAACACGTTTATGAAACGGAAGATCAATGAGCAAATATTCACACTGCACTTGTTCAGCTCGTGTAATGTTAGATGACTCAATATTTCTGTGTCTCCATAGAGTTTAATTCTGTATAAAACATGATAATTCTGTAGTTTCGTTTAGAGCTTCACAATTTGGGAAAAATATCTAACTGCTTTTTTCTGATCATTAAGGTTAGATTTGCGATTTATGTTTTAATAATGGGATTCTGTTCAAAGTTCACAGTTTAAACTCAACCAAGAATAAACAAAAAGACTGAAATATGAACTGAGTAAGAAAGGAATCACATGTTTCAGAACGGTTTTGCCGCTTTAAGTCACATTTTTTTGTCCTTTTTAGTAGCATTTTTGTTGCACAATTGTTCATTAGTCACTATTAGTCTAATTTTTGACATGTTTTTCTGTCGTTTCTGTCATGTTTTTGTCTCTTGAAGTCACGTTTTGACACTTATAATTGCGTTTTTGTCACTTTTAACCAGGGTAATCACTTTTACGCACTTTTTTAATGCTTATATCTATGTTTTTTGTTGCTTTTAGTCTCTCGTGGTAGTGTTTTTGTCGCTTTTACTCGCGGTTGTCTCTTGTTGCGTTGTTGTTTCTTGTTTCAGAACATGTTTTAACAATTCTAAACCACAAGTCTTTTTTATTATTTTTATTGTTTGTTTTTTTCACTTGCTTTTGCCGTTATGTAAAGTCGCTCACATCCTTCTTTCCAGACAATGTATCCTGAAGTTATCAACACAGACTAACAAAAGCATTGGTGCGTTTTATTTTTCACATTTCATAGAAAACATGGCAGTGGATACTCCCTGTCTGGCTTCTGTTTCTGGCTCTGTCTAAAGTCTCATAACTGAGTAAGATGAGAGCATGACATTTAACAAAAACACAAAAGAATATTATACAACGTGTGGCACGTCACCGTGTTATTGTAGTTTTACTAAAACATCCCCAAGGTCCACAAGTGTTGAAAACCTCTGATGATTTAAAGAGATAAACCGGTATTTACCTGGGGATGGTTCAGTATGGATTGATTTATTTATTTTTGAGCCGATAACAATATTTGTCTTGCTGCTGTTGCCAATAGCCGGTATTTAGATTTTAAGATTAATTGCAAGGCTTACAAATCTATAAAGTTAAGTTCAAAAAGTAACTTTTCGCTTTTAATAACAAAAGTAATAGAACGTACGTAACAATAAGGCATCTAAAATAATTTCTTGCATGATTGTGCTAAACATATGGCCATATTTTTGCCTAACTGCTCTTCTATTTCCATTTACTCCTTCTGTCTGTCAAAAAAAAGCCAAATATTGTAATGTTGCCTGACGCAATCATGATATCACAACAAACAAAATATACTGCCATAACACCAACCTGATAGAAATGTGCTGTTTTAAAATGAAAACATTGAAAAGGGAAAATCCTGAATAAAATCTAGCTTTTTCAAACTAAATGAGCCTCAGGTTTGTATTTGTTGTTTTTATTTTCATATAACAGACATTATTGCATCAATAATTAGTAGAATAATCGTGAAGTTGACCATAAACAATAATTACAGTTGTACTTTGATGATGGTGGTCGTTCTCTGGACTAAACAGACTCCCAAACACAAACTTAAAGACTTTTATAACAAACACAGTGACATTATCAAAGAAAAATGGTAAAAAATAATAGACATTTCTGATTTTCCTCAGTTATACACTTCATTCATAAATATTCTCTCTGTAGAAGCCTTAAAAATGTTACAGTAGTTTATTCTAAGTCTCAATCTACAATAGAAATAATCGACAACTAAAATGATCGTGATATGGCAAAAAATTATAATCACGATTTTCTTGGAACCAGATAATGATTTTGATTTTATCATGATTTGTGTTCACTTTGTTTTTTCTATTGCCTTTAATAGAGCTGCACAATTTAGGAAAAAATGCGATTGTGATTAGATTTTCTATTCAGATTCACATTTTAAGCATAATTTTGTCGCTTTTACTCACATTTTTGTCACATTCAGTTGTGTTTGTTGTAATTAAGTGAGTCTTTGTCGCTTTTAGTCGCGTCTTTGTAGTTTTTAGACACATTTTTGTCACTTTTAGTTGCGCTTTGGTGCATCGAGTTGATTTATTGCACTTAAGAGGTAAATAAAGTCATCTGCTCAGAGGCTACAGAGGTTAAACAACAGGAGAAAAAGTGTGTTTGAACAGACAGCTGCATTAAAGAGACAAACAGTGATAGCAGATTGTCACAGGGACGAGCTCACGATTCGATTTTTATCACCATATCGCTCGGCCCTAGTTTCATCCTTGGTCAAAAAGTGTATTTAAATATTGCAATAATATCAATATCACAGATCTTAACAGACATATCGCACATCACAATCATTTCCTATATTGTGCAGCCTAATCTGCCATCCCTAATTTGCACTTTGCTTCAGCATTTAAGTCAATATTTAGTTTTGTCCCACCATCTAACTCATTGCTGTGACATTATGCTTTGTTTGCCTCAGTCCAAAGTGCACACAGTGTAAACGTCGCTCTCTTATTCTGCAGGTTTATTGTCTGAACAGGGCCGAGAAACCTGCTGATAAAAACTAAATCCTGATCCTCGTCCCTGTGACAATCTGCTTTGTTGATCGTATCGTCAAATTGTGCGTTTAGTGTTAGTTTAGTGTGAACATGAGATTTTTACAATATTTAACCGAGATGAAGCTAAAGAAATGCAGCTTGAGAACATCTTCACAGAGTATACTTAAAACAAAATAGGTTTTTCGATTAAAAACGGTTGAATTGACGTGGTTCTTGTTTCATTTTACAGGAATTCCTGCTCTGTCTGATAAAACATTCTCTCAGACACGTTGTGGAGGTTGTGTATAGGTCAAGAAATGATTCTTTGATTATCAGATTATCAGCACACAGTTGAACTTATTACCTTTTTCTCCTTGAATAACACGTTTGTGAGTCCAAATGTTGAGGAAATTAATTGTTGTGCAGCAGTTGAGGTGTCCTTTATCTCCAGCTGCCATTAGCAAACAAGCTAGCTATGTTGATTTAAGCAAAACAAGAACACGACTGCTACACGAACAAAAATGAGGCTAAAAAAGACCCAAAATACCAACAGTTTTATCAGTTTGAGCTGCCCATATTTCTGCCACAGAATTTGAACATTTTTCAAGTAAAAGCATGTCAGTGCATCACCTTTAATGACACTTACTGAGACACTTTATAGGTGTCAACCTTAAAATAAGAGAGGCATTAATCCATTGGCTGCTCTGGATTGTAAAAAAAAAAATTGGCTTAAAGAGAGAGACAGAGAGAAAAAAACGAAACAAAAAAACATAGGTGATCTAATTTGTGTCAAAATGAAGCACATGATATAGTCCGTTTCAACTTATACTTAATACTTCACTAGGAGTTTGTTATTTGAAACAATTTTGTGCTGTTTTGTTTTCATTGGCCGACCATTTTGAATATTTAATTACGCTGGAATTAGGGCAATTAATCATATATATAATCGTAATTTAAATGATTACTCTGTTCAATTGCAGGTCACCCTTGAAAAAGAGGGTTCGATCTCAGTGGGTTCTTACCTGGTTAAATAAAGGTTAATAAATAATAAATTCAAAATACAAAAATGTTGCAATCGAAAATACGATTAATTGCCTTCTGTTCAGAGTTATAAGTGACTCCTTTCGCCTCAAAACTTGGAGTAAAGGCACTTTTATAAAACATTACTAATAAAATGTATTCGGTCTATACTTGCTCTACAGAATGATTTTGAGAATATAGAAGTAATCGCTCGAAATAATCGTGATTTCAAGTATGAGCCAAATAATCGTGATCATAATTTTTTTAATAATCGAGCAACTCATAATCGGTGTCTCAAATAACTAAACGCTTAATATTTAAATTTTGCTCGATGTACTTATTGCAGTATTCTCTTAAAGAACAATTTCTCGTTCTCTCTTTGTCCTGGAAAGCGCTGGAGGAAGCCTGTAGTTCTCTGTGGTTATGCAAACCCCAGACCAAAGTTCAAGTTTTTAGCGACCTATATTTCTTTGCAACGGCGTTTTCCCCTGAAACAGGAAGTGAAGCTCAATAATGTGTCATCGTTTTTCTGGTACATTATTATTTAAAGATAACTCGACGGCACACGTGTGGTTTCTAATCAGGATTTTCATAACAAGAAAGGAAGTGTTGAGCCACGGCTGCGAAACACTGAACAGCTGAAGATGTTCAAGATTGCGTTTTCTTACGTTATCAAAGCCTGGAGAGCGTTTTGTCCCCGTAAAAGATGAATGTCCTTGTTTTAAAAGTGTTGTAGACTGACATCAACAGGATCCAGGGCCTCTTCAATATTTTCTTTTTTTCTCCAAATTATCTAAATCAGGGGAGTCCAAACTTTTTCCATCGAGGGCCACATATTGAAATATAGACCAAGCGGAGGGCCACAAATCAATCATGAAACATTCAAAAAAGCTGCATTTATCTGATGTTTTAAGCTCCTCCACATCTACATTCAGTCTCATTGCCTTAATATCAGGTCTGTCTTGCGCCAAAATGTTAGTTATTTAGGTTGGAATTGCAGAAAATGTGAAATTTGCTGTAAAAAGTACTTCTCAGGACAATGTGGGCCAATTCACCAGGAAGACTAAGGGCCAAGAAAAATTGGTCTGAGGGCCGCATTTGGCCCCCGGGCCTGAGTTTGGACATGCCTGATCTAAAGGGTCAGAGAATGTTTTTTGAATTGTTTTTTTTACCTAAATTCTGATGGTGCTGTGTGTTTTCTATTCACCTTATTCCGGACGTTGTCGTGGGTAGTGATGGGACAATAAACAATATTATCGTTTATCGTGATAAAAAGGCAAGACAATAATCGTTTGTGCTACATTTTGTCTAATCGTAATGATCGCCAACAAAGATAATCGCCATTTTGTCACCAGATTGTGCAGAAAAAAGCAACTTAGCCATTATGTTCTTCTAGATCATTTTTATTTTCATTTATAATAAACTACAAATATGTCCGAAGTTATTTATGATGAGAAAAGTAATGTCTTTATATGTCACATTTTCAAACTGTCAGCAATTTTATTAACTATCATGATATTATCGTTAATCGCAATTATTTTGGCCGTGATAATCATGACATAAAATTTCAATATCGTCCCATCCCTAGTCGTGGGTGCCGCCATCTTTTTCTGTTGTAGTTTTTCACGGGGCAGACAGAAAATGAGTTCTACACGGACTAAAAAGCCGCCCAGGAAATCGCTGCGTTGTGACGTGTTTTTGCTCGTGTTCATTAAACATTTTAGCTAGAGACTTTTCCCTCGTTCACCATTTGCACGAACACCGTTAACGTCAAACCGGAAGTCCCTTTACTACAAGAGAGTGGATCATAGACGTAAAAAGAAGCAAAAGTGGGCGGGGCGGAATAAAGTAGAACACAGCAAATAATGTATTTATTTATTTTAGGATGGACCATCGCTGTATATCTACACAGAGTAAATACATTTGGTCGTTATTCTTTTTCACAAAACTGAACTTTGCCACATCTTAAGTTTTATTTTTGGACCTTTTCATATAGATTTTAAATTCATGCAATTGATTGTATGGATGTGACACGTGATCGAGTCCACGAGAACAAGAAAGACAACATTTTGACATAATGAAGAAATTGTGCGGATCAGTTCATAAATTTGGCTTCTCAACTTTGTCTTATTGTTTATGGCTAGAAATTCTTGGTCGACTAAAGACCCCTGGCCGGTTATTTAGTGGAATAAAGAGGACAGTGACGTTAAACTGACAAAAGATCGAAAGTGGCAAAATATCGACTTTGTAACTGACCCAAACTGCACTTCAAAACCACAACCGCACAGGAGCTCATGCAACCATTTAAAGGGGCTGTACCTGGTGAAAACTAGAAGCTTTTATTTCGGTGAAAACTATTTAAAGAGCGTTTTATTCTCAAGAAGCAGAAGTGCGCGTTAGCAGCAAATGTTTGTGAGCTTTACTTTGACGTTCCGTGACGCTCTGGACTCAGAAACACGTGGCAAGTGCTTATAAACTCATTGCGGTGAATGTTTAGGATGCTTGGACTGCATTAGGAAAGTGAGAGATACATGTGACTGATGTAAAGACTTTAAAGGAAAAATATTCTGCATTTTTCATATTGTTATTAACCTTTAAACCTGCTCTTGAGTGCCTTTATAATTTGACATCTCATGTTAAAAATTGTTTCTTATTCATTCAATTCCTTTTTTTTTTCTGTATGAAGTGAGACTTACTGAGTGCATCCAGCCAGTACATGACACCAGCGCAATATACAATCTAGTGAAGTTAGTGCTGAACAGACGTTGCGATGTGGATTTGCTGCAGCAGTTGTCGCGTTTAGAGGCAGAAATGCTCAGAGCGACGATTTAAGAACTTAAAACAGTGGAAGATTCTCAGATAAATGACGTAGATGATACAAAAATACGTCCCGGATAGAAGGAGTTCAGCAGGAAGTGTGTTCAGAGGGGTGAGGAATTTTTAACAAACATTCCTCAAAACAGCGTGAATGCAACTGAATGCTACTTCGGCTGTGTTTTTTATGACAGAACATTGTTAGAGCATGATTTAAAGCTAAAAAAAGTGAGTGTAGCAGAATATGTGTCCTTTAAAACAAACTAGTTCTGTTCCAGTTCCGACAGCCAGAACAGTTTTATGGCAAACGCCTCTGACTTTGAACAACGCAGTGCTGAAGTTAACAGTGCCAACAGTGATTTTCTGTGTTTTTAGTACAGCTGTAATCCTTTAGTCATTTAGTCGATTAATCGGTTGATGGAGTCTTAGTTGACCAAGATTTTTATAAGTCGACTAATCATTGTATTAAGATGAAAATTACACAGTACATGTAGCAAAAACGAGAAGATATGGACTGATTTCGGCGTCTTAATGTATCAATAAACTGTCTCCTTGTACTTGTCTGTCTAAATAGTTGTTTTTGCTTGAACTCCTCTGCAGTTGTGTTCTTTTGAGTGCAAGGAGATACTTAATATTTTTTTTTTTTTTTTTTGCCACACCCCATTTTAGTCGACTAATCGGTTGATAGGGTAGGTCTTTTGTCGACCAACAATTTCTTTAGTCGACTACAGCCCTACTTCCTGTAATTTTAAACTTTTATTTTTCAAATTTTCTTCACAAACTGCACCTTCACAGACGTAAAACTGCGATAAATGATTAACACAGGTGCCCTCCCACCAAACTAAGTCAGTATTAGAGAAACATGAGAACCTGTCATATAGACTTTAACCCTTTTTCATGTAAACACACAAAAGCATCACTTTCCACACGTGTCCACAACCTCGTCTCATTCTTAGATAAATGTTGGCCACAAGAGCAAGATGTTGGCTGAAAAAAAACCCCACATTCCTGACAATCACTTGCTTCAATCAGTGCATTGTGGTGATTCATTGATGAACCGATGAGTCACGACCGCTCGTTCTCCTGACTCTGACTCTGCTCGTGTGTTTAAGTGTGTGTTTAAGTGTGTGTTCATGTGTGCGTTTGTGCCCAGGTGTGAGCGCTCTCTGACGTCATGGCGCAGTGGAACCAGTTGCAGCAGCTGGAGACGCGATACCTGGAGCAGCTGTATCATCTGTACAGCGACAGTTTCCCCATGGAGCTGCGGCAGTTCCTCGCCCCCTGGATCGAGAGCCAGGACTGGTCAGTACGCGCGCTTTTGGTTTGAACCCGTGCCGTTTAGTTTCAGGCGTATTTATGCGTTTATATTTGCAGTACAATACACAAACGTGAGGCCAGTTCTATGGATTCACTAGAAAAGCAGCTTGAAGATATTTATACGCAGTGTTTTGGCTTTTATCGTTCACTTGTTTGTGTTTTTACAGCTGTTTTATTCTTTTTAACTTGTCATGATAATTACTACTTACCACATATAGTTCAGTGAATATCAATCAATAGTTTTAATGTTTGTTTTTTTTAAACTTTTTGGTATCAATACAATTCTAATTACTTTGGGGGTAATTTTCCAAATGCTCCTTGATACTCGTCTAACTTCAGGGTGGAAGGTATTTCAACTAATATATGTATAAAAAGGGTTTCAAATGTGCTCCAAAAGACAAATAGAACACCTGACACAGATGGTTGGACACACAAAACCATGAAGAAATTGGCCCTAACATGTTAAAATGAATGTCTAGCCGTAAAATGTACATATGTTATTTGTATCGATAGAAGAAGAAGAAGAATTTTTATTTATAGAGCGCTTTTCCACCCAACAGGCACCCAAAGCGCTTTACAAACCGTTGAAACTACAGTCGCTGTTACAACAGAACATATAGAATTACATTTATAGACAATAAACAATGAACAGACACAACACACAGTTGTAACTACAGCTGCGTCACAACAAAACATACAATAAACAAGACACAGCAGGTAGCTGTATTCTGTAAGTAATCCATACAAAAGATGCAAGTAGCTGATATCCACATTTTTACTGAGTCAACACTGATATGTGATACTTCGATACCGATACTCCCATCCCTAGTTTTTGCATTTGTATTCTGGCCTACATAATCACAATGATCAATTAAAGGTGCTGTACTTGATTTTTACTGTTTTGAAATGCAAAAACCAGAACTAGTTTGTTTTAAACTCTTTACATCAGTCACATAATGCAGTCTCAGCATCCTAAAAAATAAGTACTTTTCACGAGTCTCTGAGCCCAAAGCGAGTTTAGCCATCCCAAGTAAAGTTAACAAAATTAGCATGCTAACAGCGCACTTCCTGCTTCTCGTAGAAAAAAACGCTCTATTCACCTTATTTCGGAAGTTGCCTTACGCGCCGCCGTCTTGTTTCCGTTGTATTAGTTTACATGGAGCAGACGAGCTCAACAGAAAATAAGTTCTACATGGACTAAAAAGCCGTTTTCAGACTGACCAGGAAATCTGTGCGTTGTTGACTTGTTGTTGCTCGTGTTCATTAAACATTTTACACAAATCAATCTACTTTATGTAACATTTTAGCGGCGAGACTTTTCCCTCGTTCGTCATTAGCTTTAACGGAGTTCTCGTCAAACGGAAGTGCGTTTACAACAAAAATGCAAAAAACTGCAAAAGTGGGCGGGGCAGAATAAGGTCAATAAACAGATGCAGAGAAAGCGCTGTGGTCTCATTTTCACTCGTATAGATGCTTTTACAATGTATCTGCACTGGAGCAACACAGATTGTACTTACATGCTTAAAACCAGGAACATGAATCAGTTCTGTTTTTCGCGTTTCAAAAGGTACAGCCCCTTTAACTGAACATTCTTGGCATCCCTTGTATGAAAGCCCCTTAAATCACTGAAGCCCTCCTCTCGCCCGTCATACACACCACTCTTCTACAATCCATTATTTACACATTTTGCTTTGTTTCTCCAGGGCTTATGCTGCAAACAAAGAGTCCCACGCCACGCTGGTCTTCCACAACCTCCTGGGGGAGATCGACCAGCAGTACAGCCGCTTCCTGCAGGAGAATAACGTCCTGTACCAGCACAACCTGCGCCGCATCAAGCAGCACCTCCAGAGCAAGTACCTGGAGAAGCCCATGGAGATCGCGCGCATCGTGGCCCGCTGCCTGTGGGAGGAGCAACGGCTGCTGCAGACGGCCACCACCGCCACACAGGTACCGCTCCAAGACCCACAGCGTTCAAGTGCTCATGTATTCAGAGGCAGGTTATTTACACTTTTTAGACCAGTGTTTTTCAATCTTTTTAAAGCTTAAATTAAGTTTCACCCCTGGACCTCACTCAATTTTTAATTATTACGGCGGTAGTATAGAACGTCAATGCCGTGTGGATCGGCCATGTCTGTAATTTGCAATGTAATAATTCCCCTGCAAATGACCTACTGTATTTCACCAAACACCGGGGTTCACAGATTAAAGCAGTCCCATGCGAACAGACGTCACTGTAATCTGGGTGTTATTTTGCCTGGATTTGCCGGGAGTGCATATTAATTTGATGGTATTTATTTCCAGTGATGGGAAGAATACTTACGGAAAATATATTCCGTTACAGAATACTGAATACACACGCTGAGTTTCCATTGCGCGTTTGCACAAAACTGTATCGAGCTGCTCCAAATGATGAAAAAACACAATTTGTACTGAAGATGTTTCCATTAAATTATTAATTAGATCGGTTCAGAGTCCCGCTGATGTCCTGTCAGAGCAGCGGGCCACGGATACACAGAGCAGTGCACCTCGTGTGAGTGACAAGTGTGTGTGTGAGCATGTGTCTGATCACACCCGCACATGTCTGATTACACCTGCACATGTCTGATTACACCTGCACATGTCTGATCACACCTGCACATGTCTGATGGCGCCGCTGTGTGATGAACAGAGCGGGTGAAGACGCAGGAGCAGAACTCAGGTGGATGTATCAGGACAGCGCTTTAAACCTTGTGAGTAGAACAGAGTAAAGGCTGGACTTTATGAATGAATACGCTGTGTGGGCGGGACCACGGCGCGTCCACGTGTGAGATGTTTTTATTGTCGAACAGTTTCAAGTTCCTATGCATTATTATTCACCTTATTCCAGAAGTTGCTGTACACGCCGCCGTCTTGTTTCCGTTGTAGTTTACACGGAGCAGACAAGCTCAACAGAAAATAAGTTCTACATGGACTAAAAAGACGTTTTCTGACTGACCAGGAAATCGGTGCGTTGTGACTTGTTGTTGCTCGTGTTCATTAAACATTTTACACAAATCAATCTACTTTATGTAACATTTTAGCGGCGAGACATTTCCCTCGTTCGTCATTAGCTTTAACGGAGTTCTCGTCAAACAGAAGTGCGTTTACAACGAAAGTGCGTATCTGTGGCAAAAAAACGGCAAAAGTGGGCGGGGCAGAATAAGGTGAATAGATTGAAGTGATAGATTAAAGGCTGTCTCTGCACTAAAACACCCTGTCTCCACCTACAGAAGTCTGTAAAAATCGTGCTTTCCTTATCCCGCGCAGATGCGTCTCATTAAACTCAGATGTAATGAGGTAATTTGTCAATCACATAAGGTCCAGAGGTAAAATTAATCCCGTCTGGATAGGGCTTTAGATGATGTTGATAGAAACAATATGGACATTTCTCAGTGTCAACTGCTGCATGTAAAATTCATTTAAAAAGATAGAATATGCATAAAATTACCACACAATATAATCCAGAGCAAAAGTAAAAAAACTATTAAACTATAAACCAAAAGGGTATTCAGAATATAACAGATATTGTTAAAATACAAGAAATAGAATTATTAACTTAAACAAATAAAGTTGTTATCAGGTATTATTATTTGTCAAATCATAACTATTGTGTGATTTATATGGATTTCAGTCCTTGTTTACAGTCTGGTTGCTAGGTAACAAGTAAATTGTGGAATTACCTCTTTTACATTTGCGGCTCATTTCCAACCAGGAAGTAACATTTTAAACATTACAAAAACTGTCAAACTCAGGACAAACAGGCAAAATGTTTAGTAAAAACTTAACCATTAAAACATAAAAGTGTCGTGTGCACTTTTAGTAACAAAATCGAATACCACTTCCACCTTTTAATAATTGTTTTTTGTATCATTTTGCGTCAGGACGGTCAGGCCGCACACCCCACAGGGACAGTGGTCACCGAGAAGCAGCAGATCCTGGAGCACAACCTTCAAGACATCAGGAAACGTGTGCAGGTTTGTCGGGCCTGAAACAACGTCACAAACCAACAAATAAACAATAAAAAACATGGCCTGACGTTGATTTCTCATCGTTGCGTTTGCAGGATATGGAGCAAAAGATGAAAATGCTCGAAAACCTGCAAGACGACTTTGATTTCAACTACAAGACGCTCAAAAGCCAAGGAGGTACGGCCAGTTTACAACACTAATTCATTCATTGCAATATTATGGAATGGCTCTCGGTATTGAGGTTTTTCTTACAATAATTTGCATAACAGCCATATTATCCAGTCATTCTTATTCATTGTTCAGTGATTTGTTTTGTAAAGTGCAAATTTCACATTATCTCAAGAACTAGACTATGAACAGCTTGTGGAATATTAAAAAAAGATACAAAAATATACTGTAATTATACTTGTATTGCACATGTATAGTTTTAACACTTTAAAACAAATACAAAAGCCAGATAAAAACTGTGCAGTAAAGTTTATATTAAAGGCACTGTTCCTGCTTTTTACTGTTTTGAAACGTGAAAAACAGAACTAGTTAATTTTAAACTCTTTACATCAGTCACGTGCATCTCTCACTTTCCAAATGCTAAATATTCACTGCCATGAGTTTAGAAGCACTTTTCACTTCCCTGGTGAAGCTAACAAACAATAGCACGCTAACGGCGCACTTCCTGCTTCTCGTAGAATAAAACGCTCTATAAACAGATAGAGAGAAAGTGCATTTTCACCTGAATTGGTGTCTTTCAGATTCTAGAATGTGATTATGTCGTACTCTCAGACGGGGGCAGTTTTTCCTATTGATTACATTGAACTTTCGCATGAAATTTCAAAACTTCAAAACCTGATCATTTCTATTAGTGACTAGACTCAAGAATTTGCTGCATTACAACAAAAAACCAGACATTTAACAATATTTATTATAGTTGCCCCTCATTTGTATTAAACATTATTGGCCAATAGAATGCGGTGATGTCATCTGAAACTCAGCAATGGATGCTTTTACAATATTCTGTACAGGGCAACACCAGTTTTACTTTATTACGGGGCAACACCGTACTTGTGTATCTGACTGGTAAATCTGACTTTATTTCCTGCAAAAAAAAGAAAAAAAAATGGGTGAATGAACTAGTTCTGTTTTTCATGTTTGAAAACAGTAAAAATCAGGTTCAGCCCCTTTTTAAAGTGCATATGACAGGTTTTTAACGATTTTCTAATTTTGAGTTTATTTGGTGTTTTCATGCGTACAGTACATAAAAATCTAGTTTTACACCAATCAAGTTGTAGTTGGTGGAGAAAAGTTGAAAAATATGTTAAAAAATTACAGGAAAGAAAAAAACTGATGACATCACGCTGGGGAGACTCATTCCATTCAAACATTACGCATAATATACCCAAAATGAACAACTTTTTTTACCCTTTAAATATTAATTCAACAAAATAAAGGTGTTAACATGTATTTTGATTTGTCAGATTAAACAAATCTCTGACATTAGCCGAGTTTTAGCCCAGTTTATAAAGTAATTTCCTTGTGTGATGTCATCATTTACAAACAGGAAGTGATATTACAAAAAAATAGCTAAAAATGATCAAATGTATAATTATTTTTAGCAAAACTTTAAATATATTTATCTTACCTGTATTTTTGTTACATGAGTAGTCCAAACCGTCATAGGCACTTTAAGGTTTTTTCAACATTAGAAAACTCGTGTATCCCTGTGACCTCTGCAGCTCTGTACCGTGTGCTGTCGCTCTGTTGTTTCCGGCCCGGACTGGTTTTAATTTCTGATGAATTCCTCCTTTTCTGTCACTTTTTTGTCAAACAAATCATCACCGTGCTCATATTTCCAAAGGATCAGCACCCAATATTTGAATAGATCCATGAGACCAACGCTACCAATTTGTCATCTTCTTTTCTTTTTTCTTTTCTTTCTTTCTTCTTATAGCGCTGGTTGTTTTGACCAAACCAAACCCTGGACTTCAAAGCTGCTCGGTTTTGCTCAATCTCTGCTCGGCTTTTCCCTCTAATCCATTTGTTGTTATGTCATGTTACTATTGTTTTCCCTTCTCATTTACCCACTACAAACTACTTACCTCCTTCACGCCGCGGTAATGAGATGATTTGCTATTTCAGTTTCATTTTAACTGTCTTTTTTTTCCACAGAATTGTCTCAGGATCTAAACGGAAACAGTCAGGCTGCGGCGACGCGGCAGAAAATGGCTCAACTCGAACAGATGCTGAGCGCTTTGGACCAGCTCCGAAGAGTGAGTGTTTTGTCTAAACCTTATGTCTTTTCCTGACGTTTTAGCGCTTCTACGCAGAAGAGAAACGGGCGATAAAGAACGTAGTTTGTCAAATTAGCCCGTAAACTAAAAGGTTCATAGACAACACAGGTGTCAGAATTGTTACTGTTGAAGAAATGTAGCATAAAAGTTTAGATTGCACTGCTGTTAATGAATGAGAAACTACTTTAGCATGCCAACTGCGCAATACGGTCTAGAGCAGGGGTGGGCAATTATTTTGACGCAAGGGCCACATTGGATTTTTACACTTACCTGGGGGCTGGACCATTTTACACACATACTACTACACATAGACTTAATGCCTAAAATACACAAAAAATTACTACAGAATAGCAAAAATCATTACCTTTATTTAGTGGGAACAGTGCAGTTGATCACTCCTTTTATCCAATGCATCAAAGTTTGGTGTTATTCTAGTGGTGGCTGTTCTCAAAACTGATTTTTAATGAACAAGCAGCTGCTCAGGAAACTATAAAATGACAAATGCACCACACCTAACTCATACAATTTTTAATTGAATGCTTTGCGGGTCGGATCAAAATGCCAAAAGGGCCGCATGTGGCCCCCGGGCCTTAGTTTGCCCCCCTCTGGTCTAGAGAGAAACATGAATCAGAAAATATACGACAAGATTGTAGCGTTATGACGTCCTCATACTCAGATTTAAAAAAGGTGACATTGATTAAGGAATTGGATGACACACAGCTCTTTGTGAGTGTGTGTGTAGCTTTTTAGGAGGATTTGTAGCGACAGAAGAAGAAGATACAGAGGCTGTATAAGGCTATCCAGCAAAGTGTTGTCGTCGAATGGTTTTAAGCCAGTTTGTTCCTGCGAAATCTGCGCACTTAAGATGTCGTTCCGGCCGTTCTGCTTTCTGTTGCCCTGACGCGAAGGTATGAGTCTGCACAGCGTCAGATCTGAAGAGTCAAGCACAGCCGTATCATCTTCACCCTCGGCCTGTCTGGAAAAAATGACAAAGAGTGCTTGAATTTGCATGAGAAATGACGTCAAAATGAGAAGTTATGAAGGAGAGCTGGATAGAGCTGTAGGACTTTAGTCGTTTAGTCGATTAATCTATCGATGGAGTCTTAGTCAACCAAGATTTTTATTAGTCGACTAATAATTTCATTAAGATTAGAGTTATAACAGTAGCAAAAACGAGAAGATATGGAGTGAATTAGATTAAAATTTTGGAGTCTAACATATAAATATTCTGTTTCCTAGTACTTTTCTGTATAAATAGTTGTTTTAACATGAATCCTTTGCAGTTGTGTTCTTTTGAGTGCAGTTTGGGACAGATACAGAGAGACACTTTATAGTTTTGGTATATTTTTACTACACCCCCTTTTAGTCGACTAATCGGTCGATCGCGTAGGTCTTTAGTCGACCAAGAATTTCTTTAGTCGACTACAGCCCTAGAGCTGGACTCTGTCTGTCCAGAGCGTGTGTTTCAGCAGGAACAGAAGCGGGGCAGGGTCCTTACTGTCCCACCATGAGCCGCTCTGCTTCCTCGTGTTTCTTGGAGGAGCGGGTTAGAGCTGGCTAGGTTTGGCCACTGCATTTGTTTTTAGAGAGTTAGATTTTAGCACGAGCTTTGAGTCAATGGGAGACGTGATCGTGTGCAGACGCAGATGTGGGGGTCTGAGCAGGATGTTCGGAATGTCTTTTTAAGGGTTTTTTTTTGGCCTTAGACTTTTATTTTACCGGACAGTGCTTAGAGAAATGGGGACGAGGCCAGGGAATGACAGGCGGTAAATGGCCAGAGCCGGATTCAGACTCACAACCCCGCGGCTGCCCCACACAGCAGGCATATGTGCTATCCACTCAACCGCGAGTGTCACTGGATGTTTGGAGTTTCTATAAACACGCAGGCATTGTTTAAACATTTACAAGACTTTTGAACCAATAAGCAGAACATAATTATTATTATTAGGAAACGCGTCCTGTGAGAGGCAGAGCTGAGGCTGATGAGGCTGACAGACTTTTGTTTTAATGTTCGTGCCGGAAAAGAGAAAAGACTCTTCAGAGTTCATTTTAATCCATTTTCAAATTGAAAGCAGTTCAGACTTTGAAAGCTGCATTGTCTCTTCTTGTAAGACACGTCGTAAATCTTCGTTGGAATGTGGTGAGGTGGGAAAGTCTGTTCTCCTACTGGAGCCATCACCATAGCAACGGATCAGAGGGATCTGCTTGTAGTGGCAAAGGTCATCTGCAGGTCGCCTACAATGATGAAGATTTACTCTCATAACTCCTGCCACCTCCATACTGTTGTCGTCCATTTAAATTGTCAGTATTATCAATAAAATAATTAGCCGACCAAAAAACAACTAAGCATCTAAAGGCCTACAAAACTAGATTGGAGATAAAAGTAAAAACACAATCATCAATATTCACCTTATTACTGAAGTTGCTGTACGCGCCGCCGTCTTGTTTCCGTTGTAGTTTACATGGAGCAGACGAGCTCAACAGAAAATAAGTTCTACATGGACTAAAAAGCTGTTTTCAGGCCTCAGGAAATCAGTTTGTTGTTGACTTGTTGTTGCTTGTATTCATTAAACATTTTACACAAATCAACCTACTTTATGTAACATTTTAGCGGTGAGACTTTTCCCTCGTTCGTCATTAGCTTCAACAGAGATCTCGTCAAATGGAAGTGCGTTTACAACAAAAGTGCAAAAAACGGCAAAAGTGGGCGGGGCAGAATAAGGTCAATACCAAGTAATCAACCGAATAATCTTGATGTCCCTCGTTATAACTGGGAACGACTACCACTAAAACTAAATCTACACCGCAATAATGTCTCTATTGTTAACTTTACAGTAGATTTCAGTTTCCTGCTTGTTTTCCTTGAAGCAAATCGTGACGGAGATGGGAGGGCTGCTGACCGCCATGGACTACGTGCAGAAGAACCTGACGGACGAGGAGCTGGCCGACTGGAAACGCAGACAGCAGATCGCCTGCATCGGAGGACCGCCCAACATCTGCCTGGACCGCCTGGAGACATGGTGACTACGGCCGCTCTGTGCCTCCGCTCTTCACTTTGTCGACTAAACGATCTCGTCATAGTTTACGTCAATGTCATATTTTTACTGGTTTAAACTAAATATAAACTAAACAAAAAGTAATCACAATGACTAAAATTACTTACATTTTTGTCGACTAAAACTGTGACTAAAAGTAGATATTTGTGTTGACTAAAGCAGTGGTTCCCAAAGTGGGGGTCGCGAGAGGTGAGCTGGGGGTCGCGAGATGATTTTAAGATAACACTTTAATTAATATGACATTGTATTTGCTCTTTTTTATTAATCAAAAACAGTATATTTTACAGAAATAGGGTCCACTAAGACAATAAACTATTCAAATAACCAGTATTAAACTTGATTTCACACTTAAAATTATTGCTATTGTAATTTTCATTTCGCTTTGGGGGTCCCGAGTGGGTTGCATGGCTATTTTGGGGGTCCCAGCCAGAAAAGTTTGGGAACCCCTGGACTAAAGTACTGATATTTTTGGTGAACAATAAAATCTAGCTAAACTAAAACATAAAGAATGAAAAGAACAATCAAAGAGCTCCACACCAGAGCCGTAAACAAACGCTACGTCCAAAGAACACGTCCCAATACATTTTATTGTAGTAAAATTGAAAAGTATATATAAAATCATGAATTTGTTGACCAAATTAACACGACATTTTCAGTGATTAAAATTAGACTAAAACTGAAAAGAATCAAAATGTAAATAGAGTCAAAATGAACACTGTATATTAGGACTCTGCCAGATTAGAACTGTGATTGTCAGGTTTAAGCCCTGTGCACTGATTGGTCGACTAAAAACTACTAATTACTACTACTACTACTAATTGTGTATTTATCAGTAAAATGGCAGAATAAACTCACAATTCACACCAAAATGTCAAAGATAATTTACTTTTTGATTAACAGAAATATTGACTGACCAAGACATCACTGAAAGGTTAAACGACTAAATGCTGTCTACAGCTCAAGTGCTTTGTTTGTCGTTATTGACCCTTGAAAATGTCATCAGAACGTTTGAAATTCCTGAATGGAGGCGAAAAAAAGTAGACCAAAACATTTACACAGAACAACTGACATCAAAGATCTAAAGACTAATGATTCATGTCTTTATAACAAGAAGTGAGCAGAATAGTTTTAATCTACAGGGTATAAATGTCACTTTGTTTCTGTTACAAATGATGAAAATATAAACATTTCTTGCTTTGAAATTAAAAGAAAAGTTTCATTTAAAAACATACAATTAATGATGATGATGATTCTTTTTATTTATAGATCGCTTTTGCACCTAATAGGCGCTGAAAATGCTTAACAAACCAAACAATTAATGGCAAAGTATGTAATCTACCTGTAGATTAAAGAGAGTTAAAGGTCCCATAACATGCAAAATCGACTTTTCAGAGGTTTTAACCTTCCTACAGTGCTATTTGGGCCTCGTATGTTGTGCCCAAAGTGGTTTTTTGATTGATTCCTGCATGTTTTCGCTAGAGAACTGTCTTTTCCGTCCCCCTCGGCTGAGCAGAAGACGGGGGCTCCTCACAAGGATGACACACTTCACCAGGATGACGCGGTGTTTAAGCCACGCCTCCAGGAAGCACGCAGCCGCAGAATAAAAACAGCTAATGCTAATGCTACACAGTAATTACACGATGGATACGACAGATCGAAGAGTTAGCTTGTTATTTACCAAACGGCAGCGTCCGTCGTCGAGGTCCTGGAGCACGTCAAACTCCAGGTCAGATCCAGGACGTAGGACTCAGCACGACGCACCGTCATGACGGATAAAAGGTTTATTCCCGTGTTTGTGTATCGCTGTTTACCGGAGCACACGGCGCATGCGCACCATCTCCGCTCTAGGCTTCGTCACGGGTTGGGCGGGGGAGGCGCACGGGTTGGGCGGGGGAGGCAGCCTGCTCTCTGTTCGGGGGGGTCAGATCTTAGAGTGAGCCGCTTTTGCAAGGAGGGGGGCCAGTCCAAGAAATGGGTGTTTTTTGTAAACTGTTATGTTATGGATATTACACAACGCAAAATTTTATCAACAAAGCCCTTAGAAAATAGACTGTGTAAAGGGGAAAAGAGCAGAATATGGGACCTTTAAAGATTTTGTCGGGTCAACATTCCTGAAGTAATTGCTCAGTAACTTGACATCAAAAGTCAGAAGTGTCTGTCATAATTCATATCAAATAAACAAATGCTGTCAAACACAGCTGTGAATGTGTTCAAACTGGGCTCTGAGTCACACGTGTCTGAGTGGTTTTCATTTGACCAAACCACCTTGATTTTTATTTTTTGTGTTATTCTGAGGTTCACCACAGTTTCTGCTCTGAAAGTACATTGTTTCATTTCCTTTTTGCCTCCACTCCAGGATTGAGAATGTATTTGTTGACAAAATTTTAAAAGGTTGTGTACAACGAAAAAGAAACAGTGTACCTGGGAATTTCCCTGGTAAATTACTCGGACGAATGCAGGGAAATGTATGTGTGAATACAGACAGGGATTTTTGAGTTTCGAGTTTGATTTACCAGGTTTTGCTTTTAATTTAAGTTCCATTTTCATTCAGTTTAAATGATTCAGCACATTGATTTAACCCGGTGTCCACTTCAACAAGACGTGGTGAATCAAAAGATAGAACACAGTTAGATTGTGCGATGGCTCACGGGATCAGTTGTTGCTACGACCAAGTTTGAGTGACTATCAGGCTCCGTGAGGGAAAGTCCCAGTTGTACCTGTTAGCGGAGGCTAGTGCGACATGCTAGCAGTGTGTTCGTGTTTGTAAAAGTTATTAAATGAAATAGAAATGGGACGTAGTGCTGTAAACCTTCAGTCGTTTGGTCAATTAATCGGTTGATGGTGTCTTAGTCCAGGGGTTCCCAAACTTTTCTGCCTGGGACCCCCCAAAATAGCCAACCGACTGAGGACCCCCAAAACCAGATGAAAATAACCGTTGCAATCATTTTACTTGTCAAAGGGTGTTAAATCAGGTTTAATATTAGTTTATTGTCTTATTAGACCCTATTTCTCTAAAAGATACTGTTTCTAATAAAAAATAGAGCAAAAACTGTGTCAAATTTATTAAAATTAGATCTTGAAATCATCTCTTTAATCGACCAGCCTTTTTATTAGTCGACCAATTACTTTCTCTACAGTCAAATACAAAATAAAATCTTAAATAAAATAATGAAGGATTAAGTGTTTGAATTAAGCATTATTTATCTTGATTTGAGGATTTTATGACTTAATTCATTCATTTTAAAGACATTTTACATTTTTCTGCTGATTAAACCTCGACTTATATGTTTAAAGACACGTTTTAACACATTTCTGTTGAATTGACATTATATCGACGCTCATTTTTGTCAGTGTCGCTCAACTTTATTTGTGTGATGCATGTTTTAAATTAAAAAGTGTACCTTAAAGGCCTTAAAGTTGTAATAAAATCTTTACATCAGTCACATGTATCACTCACTTTCCTAATGCAGTCCCAGCATCATAAATATTCACCGCCATGAGTTTAGAAGCACCAGTCTCTGAGCCCAGAGCGCTAAAGCTAACAAACATTAGCATGCTAACGGCGTACTTGTTTCTTCCCCTCTTTTCACCCAAACAGATGCTTTTACAACATATCTGTGCTGAAGCAACACAGATTTTACTTTATTACACGCAAAAAATCAGAAACGTGGACTAGTTCTGTTTTTCCCGCGTCACAACAGTAAAAATCAGGTGCAGCCCCTTTAACTTCACGCGGTTGGTTGTCGTTCAATCTTGAATATTGTTTGACTTTTTATCCAGGATCACGTCTTTGGCCGAGTCTCAGCTCCAGATCCGACAGCAGATCAAGAAACTGGAGGAGCTTCAGCAGAAAGTGTCGTACAAAGGCGACCCCATCATCCAGCACCGGCCGGCTCTGGAGGAGAAGATCGTCGACCTGTTCAGGAGTCTCATGAAGAGGTACAACTCTGTCTGAAGAGCTGATTATGTTGTAATTATCCTAAAAACATGCAGTGTCTTAGTCCTAATCGCTCGAGCAGGAACAGGGTTTATGCAGGATCTGAAAAAGTCTTAAAAGTCCATAAATGGGTCAAATTAAAGTGCATATGACCATTTTTTATGATTTTCTTATTTTGAGTCTATTCAGTGTATTAATGCCTCTTGTAAATATAAATGATAGTTTTACAACAATCAGGTTGCTCGTTGTGGAGAAAAGTTGAAAAAAATATGTTGAAAATGACAGGAAGTAAACAAATTGATGACGTAACACTTGGGGGACAAAGGTTATGCATAATTTACATAAAAGAAAT
The DNA here is from genome assembly GCA_019453435.1 of Rhinogobius similis. Taxonomy (NCBI): domain Eukaryota; kingdom Metazoa; phylum Chordata; class Actinopteri; order Gobiiformes; family Gobiidae; genus Rhinogobius; species Rhinogobius similis. The sequence goes on from CM033631.1 coordinate 11,785,475, forward strand.
GACTTTTTTGACACTTTAAACATTGATTCAACAAAATAAAGGTGTTCACATGTACTTTTCTTTCTCATTAGTCATTTTTGACATTAGATGAGTTTTCTTGGTAATTTCCCAGTGTGTTGTCATCATTTACAACCAGGAAGTAAAATTAAAACCTAAAAAAGAAGCTAAACTGGGTTAAAATTTGAAAAGTTTTGAGCAAAATTTGAAATATATTTGTCTTAACTGCTTTTTAGTTAAATGAGTAGTCCAACCTGTCAGAGGCACTTTAAAGCGTTTAAAAAATAAAGATGTGACTCTGCTGTGGCTTCCAACAGCAGCTTGTCTTTTCAGCTCATGATTCGGCTCCGAGCTCGATGTCAAATTCAAATGCTGCGCTATTTTATTCAGAAAAACATAAAAAAGCATTATTTTATACAGATTTTAAAGGATTTATATGGGACAACGGCAAAAATGAAAAGATATGAGGAGTGTTATCTGACGATTTTGGAGAGAATTATGAGTTTAATCTAAGTTATGTAGATCTGACATATAAATACACGTGTTACCAGTACTTTTCCGTTTTGTCACATTTAGATGCATTTTGTCACTTTTGGTCACATTTTTCTCAGTTTTAGTTGTGTGTTTGTTGCTTTTAGCCGTCTTTTTGTCACTTTTATTTGCGTTTTTGTCTCTTTTAGCTACATTATTGTCACTGTAGATGCATTTTTGTCACTTTTAGTCACTTTTTTGTAACTTTTATTTGCGTTTTGGTCACTTTTAGCTGTGCTTTTGACACATTTAGATGCATTTTTGTCACGTTTTTGTTGCTTTTAGTTTTGTTTTGTTCACTTCTAGTCACGTACTTCTCGCTTTTATCCGCCTTATTGTCACTGTAGATGCATTTTTTCCACTTCTGGTCAAATGTTTGTCACTATTAGTTACGTTTTTGTCGTACTTTTGTCACCTTTAGATGTTTTTTGTCACTTTTGGTCACGTTTTTCTCAGTTTTAGTTGCGTGTTTGTTGCTGGCTTCCAACAGCAGCTTGTCTTTTCAGCTCATGTTTCGTCTCCAAGCTCGAGAGATTGACAAATTCAAATGCTGCGCTATTTTATTTAGATTAAAAAGCATTATTTTATTCAGATTTTAAAGGATTTTTATGGGACAACGGCAAAAATGAAAAGATATGGAGAGAGTTATCTGACGATTTTGGAGAGAATTATGAGTTTAATCTAAGTTATGTAGATCTGACATATAAATACATGCGTTACCAGTGCTTTTCTGTATAAATAGTTGTTTTTTGCATGAACCCCTGTGCAGTTGTGGTCTTTTGAGTGCAGTTTGAGTTGGAGAGAATTTCTTCAGTCGAATACAGTTAGTGTGATGTCATCGATTCGTTTATTTCCTATAATTTTCAACAGATTTTCCAAAGTTTCTCCACAAACCGCGACCTGATCAGTGTAAAACTATCATTTGTATTTACGAGTGGTATTAACACACAAACACACAAAATTAGAAAATCATAAAAACCTGTCATGCGCACTTTAAGAGCTTACCGCACACATCTAGCAATTTTTAGACTTAAAAACACACCCCATATTTAGGAAAAGATGACATGTTTTAGAAATTATTATAGTTGAAATATGAAATAAATTGTATACAGTATCAAAAGTAACTGTGTGGTCTTAGCATTTACAATTTCAAACAAAAGTGAACATCCAAATGTAAAAGAAAAAGGAGGAACGTGACGATTTAATTTAGATTCAAAAGCATTATTTTATTTTGATTTTAAATGGAACAACAGCAAAAATGACAAGCTATGGAGGGAGTTATCGAACAATTTTGGAGAGAATTATGAGTTTAACATATAATTACACTCTTTACCAGTACTTTTCTGTATAAATAGTTGTTTTTGCTTGAACCCCTGTGCAGTTTGAGATCATTTCTTTAGTCGACTACAGCCCTAGTTTCAACAGTCGTGGTTCTCCTTTTTTGTCCTTTTTTTGTTAACGCTAAGACCACACAGTTAACCACACGCTATTGATATTGTAGACAGTTTTCCTAACATTTCAATAAACTAAAAACATGTCTAAAATATGTAATCTTTTACTAAACATGTGGTGTGTTTGTAGTTTCAAAAAGTGTGCGATAAGGTCTTAAAGATTTCCGTAAAGCTCTTAAAAACGTCTTGGAACAGTCTCTGGGATCCCTGCGTACTCCTCGAGGACACACAGGATGTTTAAGTTGCGTTTGTCGTGTGATTCCAGCGCTTTCGTGGTGGAGCGACAGCCATGTATGCCCATGCACCCAGACCGGCCGCTCGTCATCAAAACAGGAGTGCAGTTCACAAATAAAGTCAGGTACAGTGAGCACGAGCCGTCACCTTCACTCTCACTGTTATTCTGTTCTGGGAGTTAATGTTTTGTTCACGTTTAGATTGTTGGTGAAGTTTCCAGAGCTGAACTACCAGTTGAAAATTAAAGTCTGCATCGACAAGTGAGTGTTTTCCTTTGGTGTTACCTGCACTTCATGACAGAACTTCAAACTAGCTTTTCTTTAGCTTTGTTTTATATCTGTTTTGGTCAAATTTTTGCATGTAACGTTTATTTAAGAGTCTAAAACAGCACGATGCAAGTCTGATTTATGAATTAATAGTTCGCAAGGCTGCAACAAGTAAAACGACTAATACACAGACTCCAAAGCAGCTTATTTTAGACTTTATATCACTCGGACAAAGCAGGAATTACACAAAAATTACACTAGAAATGTGTAAATTTTGTGTTTTTGATGAAAAATGTAAATATTTTCCATCAGGACGTCCTCAAATTACTTAAATGTTTGCCATATCTGTGCAAAATTGTGTAAAAATCTCGCATATTCACAGCCTTTTGCATTCTAAACAAGTAACTGATTAAAAGAAAGACTAATAAATCAAAAGAATAATCGCTGGACTAACCTTTTAACCCTTTAACCCTTTTAGTTTATTAATATTACATAACACTATTACTCTACTTCTTTCTAGGGAATCTGGAGATGTCGCCGCTATTCGAGGGTAAGTTTGACAACGTTTAGCATCTTAAACATAAAATTTAAAATATATGACCTTGAATATGTCACGAACAGACCTTTTTACTTACATTGCTCCTTTTGTTTTTCTTCAGTTCGCGTAAATTCAACATCCTCGGCACAAACACCAAAGTCATGAACATGGAGGAGTCCAACAACGGGAGTCTGTCTGCAGAGTTCAAACACTTGGTGAGTTGTTCTTTAAATTGATTTAATTGAAGCCATTACGACGTCTTAAACAGGGAATTATGGTCTTGACTCTCTTTCTAAACAAATCTTGGTCACTTTTAGAACGATATTAGTTTGAGCAAATGGATGTAACGACTTTAAAAACTCTGCTTTTTCACTTCTAGTCACTTTTAGCTGCATTATTGTCACTGTAGATGCATTTTTGTCACTTTTAGTCACTTTTTTTGTAACTTTTATTTGTGTTTTGGTCACTTTTAGCCGTGCTTTTGTCAATTTAGATGCATTTTTGTCACGTTTTTGTTGCTTTTAGTTTCGTTTTGTTCACTTCTAGTCACGTACTTCTCGCTTTTATCCGCCTTATTGTCACTGTAGATGCATTTTTGTCACTTCTGGTCACATTTTTGTCAATATTAGTTGTGTTTTTGTCATACTTTTGTCACCTTTAGATGCATTTTGTCACTTTTGGTCACGTTTTTTTCAGTTTTAGTTGCGTGTTCGTTGCTTTTAGCAGTGTTTTTGTCACTTTTAGATGCATTTTTGTTACGTTTTTGTTGCTTTAGCCTCGTTTTGTTCACTCTTAGTTACATTTTTGTCACTTTTATTTGCGTTTTTGTCTCTTTTAGCTACATTATTGTCACTGTAGATGCATTTTTGTCACTTTTAGTCACTTTTTTGTAACTTTTATTTGTGTTTTGGTCGCTTTTAGCTGTGCTTTTGTCACATTTAGATGCATTTTTGTCACGTTTTTGTTGCTTTTAGTTTAGTTTTGTTCACTTCTAGTCACATATTTGTTGCTTTTATCCACCTTATTGTCAATGTAGACACATTTTTGTCACTTTTGGTCAGATTTTTGTCACTTTCAGTTGCACTTTTGCCGCTTTTAGCCGCACTTTTGTCGCTTTTAGATGCATTTTATCATTTTTTATCACATTTTTGTCACTTACACCGCGTTTTTGTTGCTGGAAGCCGCATTATTGTCAGTCAATAAAACCAAAAAGTCAATAAAACAAATAATAAAAAATGCAATAGAAATCGTCGCAGCTCTGCACGCAGTCAAACATGTATAAAACAAAAGACAGTTCATTTTTGTTAAAAGAACTACTTAGCAAACACTCCAAAAGTACAGTTTGCTTCTTCTTTCAACTCTGTGTAAATTCCATCAAACATTGCTCCATAATAATGAAAGTGAGTGCTGTGACCCGGTCGAAAGTGTCCGTTGGAGCGTATCCTGTTGACTTCCTGTTTTCTGCAGACCCTGAGAGAGCAGAGGTGCGGTAACGGCGGTCGCACAAACAGTGATGTAAGCTCCGTCTTTCATCTGATTTCCTCATGATGTAACCGTTGTTTCTCTGCTTCTCGAGATCTAAACGTCTATTTATAATGTTTCACAGGCTTCTCTAATCGTCACGGAAGAGCTGCATCTCATCACTTTCGAAACCGAAGTCTATCACCAGGGTCTGAAGATTGATCTGGAGGTGAGTGTTAAACGTGTTCGCCCCGTGGGTTTCAGGAAAAAGGCCGCGTTTACTCATGTCTTAACTAATTAGAATTACAAAAATGAAACTTGACAGAGACAAAAATAAGAGTAAATCAAGGCCAATTTAGATTAACTGAGGTATTGTATTGGTATATGTATATTGTGAATAAAACCAGCCTTTTTCAACGTTTTGAATTTTTAAACAGTACATTTCTGTCAGATGGAGGACCTTTGTATTCTTATATATGCAATAGTTTGTGTATTTTTCCAAACAACTATGTGCACCACGTTCAAAAACAAGAATACAAATCATTATTTGTTATTTATTTATCACATTATGGTACATTTGTGGACATAAATGCATTCATCAACAAAATAACTACATAATGGACAGAAATGTGTCAAATATTAAACATTCCAACTCCTTTACTCTTTAAAACGTGTTCATTCTGTGTTCTGTCTGCTGTGGCCTCAAGCGGCGCTCAGTTTAAATGTAGTTTGACGATTTCAGAGTTTATTCTTAGAAAGAGAAAACAAAAGTCGTTGTTTTAGCTCAGTATCATCAAAGTTAGCCGTTTAACATCTCAAGTCAGATTAATCTCAGCTCTGCTCCGTTTTCAACATCTCAAATATATCATTTTAACAGACTTTGAGTAAGTATTTATCAGGAAAAATGAGGGCCAACGAATCTCAAAAAGGTTTGGGCCGAGTATGGTTACTGTAGCAACCGTGACAAATCGGGCGATGACACCCTCTTAAAGTTGTGAAAAGCGCTAAGTAAACTCATTTTGGTGAATCATGGGATGCCAGGAAAGAGTCAGGAAACTGTTTGGCTCGTTGCAGGCAGTTTAAAATCAATAAGCTCTGTTTTTAAGTTTTTAAGACATTAAAAGTCACGTACAGCGCGTTTAAAGGGCCTGTACCGGATTTATTATTATTATTTTTTTACTGTTTTGAAAGGTGAAAAACAGAACTAATTCATGTTTTTACATCAGTCACAGGTAATGCTCACAGTACCAGCATTGTAAATATTCATAACGATGAGTTTATAAGCACTTTTCATGAGAGCCAGCGCGTCACAGACTGTCCCGGGTGCTAGCAAACAGCTGCGCACTTTTTTTGTGGGATAAAACGCGCTATAAATAAATGCAGAGTAAAAGTTGTCATCTCATTTTCACCCGACTAGATGCTTTTACAACATATCTGTGCTGGAGCAACACAGATTTTACTTTATTACTTGCAAAAAAACGGGAAAATGGACTGTCTCTGTTTTTCCCGTTTTGCAACAGTAAAAATCAGGTACAGCCCCTTTAATTGTTTTAATTTTTTGCAGACCCATTCACTTCCGGTCGTCGTCATCTCCAACATCTGCCAAATGCCAAACGCCTGGGCCTCCATCCTGTGGTACAACATGCTCACAAACCACCCCAAGGTAAGACGGCGCCCCCTTCTGCAGCAAACGCACCATTACGTTGAGCCGAAAGCTGATTTATTTATTTGTTTTTTATCTTGTTTGTGCTTTCAGAATGTAAACTTCTTCACCAAACCCCCAGTCGGGACGTGGGACCAGGTGGCCGAGGTCCTGAGCTGGCAGTTCTCCTCCACCACCAAAAGGGGGCTCACTATTGAACAGCTCACGACACTCGCTGAGAAACTGCTGGGTAAGAACAAGTCAGACACAAACAAGCAGAGCACTTACACTGTTGGAATGGAAGAATAAGCAAAATGTGAAGGTATTCGTAGAAATTTCAAGAAACGCAATCATCAAAGAGGGCAATTATTGTGATTAGATTTGCAATTTATGTTTTAATAAAAGGATCAGTTTAAAGAATTGACAAAAAGACTGAAATATGAAGTGACAGACTAATAAAAGAATCATTTTTGTTACCTTTTTATTGGTTTTGGTCATGTTATGGTCAATATTAGAAGCGATTTTGTCACTTTTAGATGTGTTTTTGTTGCTTTTAGTCATGTATTGTTCACTTCTAGTCATGTTTGTTACGCTTTTAGTCACATTATTGTCACTGTAGACGGATTTTTGTCACATTTTTGTGACTTTAGTTACATTTTTGTCACGTTTTTGTTCCTCTTAGTCGCATTATTGTCACTGTAGATGCATTTTTGTCACTTTGGGTCACATTTTTGTCACTTAAGTTGCGTTTTTGTGTTTAATAGCCACTTTATTGTCAGTTTTAGTCTAATCTTTTGTTGCTCTTACTTCTGTTTTTGTTGCTTTTAGTCACGTTTGTTATGCTTTTAGTCGCATTATTGTTACTGTAGACGCATTTTTGGTCACATTTTTGTCAAAAATCGCGTTTTTTTGGTTGCTGATAGCTGCATTATTGTCAGTTTTAGACTCTTTTGTCACGTTTTTGTTGCTTTTAGATGCATTTTTGTTTCATTAGCCACATGTTTGTCTCGTTTGTGTCACTTTTTAATGTGTTTTTGTGACATTTTGTCAATTGTAGTTGTGTTTTTGTGACTTTTAACCACATTTTAAAGTGATAAAATAGGTCTAAAGGTAACAAAAATGCGTCACATTCCTTTTTTCTCTTTTAGTTCTGTTTTTGTTGCAGTTAGCAATGTTAGTAGCATTTTTGTCGTTTAACACATAACACATATAAAATACAAGGTTGACAGTTTTTATGCAGAGTAAAACGAGATATTTTATTGTTTGTAGGGAATAATTGCACTTCAAAATTTGCAGCCTTTGTGATTTGCTAACTGTGTCCATTCAAGTTCGTTCAGTTTCGATTAATTGTTCAGCTCCAACTTGCGGTCACTTTGCTCTGACAAAGAAAGTGAAGACATTTCTATTATGTAACATCATTTCAATCTTTGTTTAGGACCTTGTGTGAACTACTCCGGCTGCCAAATCACCTGGGCCAAGTTCTGTAAGGTATTGTACCTTTTTAAGCTACTCCAGACATATTTAGTTGCCTTTGTTTGGCCTCATATTGTTGTTTTTTGTTCCCATGTGCAGGAAAACATGGCTGGGAAGGGCTTCTCTTTCTGGGTGTGGCTGGACAACATCATTGACCTGGTTAAGAAGTATATCCTGGCTTTATGGAACGAGGGGTGAGGCGAGGGGCTTTGTTTTCGGTTGTGTAAGATGCCGGAGATTCCCACAAGTGATGCTGCAACTTCCTTTCATGCGCTCCTTTTGTGCAGTTATATCATGGGCTTCATCAGCAAGGAGCGGGAAAGGGCGATCCTCAGTCCAAAACCTCCCGGGACGTTTCTGCTGCGGTTCAGCGAGAGCAGCAAAGAGGGCGGCATCACCTTCACTTGGGTGGAGAAGGACATCAGCGGTGAGTAAAGTGACAAAGTGACAAAGACGGGGACGTGTTAAAGTGCGTATGACAGGTTTTGTTGAATTTCTAGTTTTGACTCTATTTGGTGGAATAAAACTTGTTGTAAATATATACGACAGTTTTACACCAATCGAGAATCAGTCTGTGAAGAAAAGTTGAAAAATGCGTTGGAATTTATACAGGAAGTAGAGCAGAGTTCCAAAACATTATGACATAACAGTGGGGAGACGCACCGGGGACAATTTACAACCAAGAAACACATTTTTCTGATCCTTTAAACAATAATTCAGCAAAATAAAGTGTTACCATACAGCTTTTGTTTGTCAAATAATACTTTCTGTGACATTAGAGGAGTTTTGGCCCAGTGTATGACATGGTTGCTAGGTAACAGTTACAGAATTTCCCATGTGATGTCAACATTTACAACCAGGAAGTACAAGTTTAAACCTAAAAAAATGTGAAGGTATTTGTAGAAATTTCAAGAAATGCAATCATCAAAGAGTGCAATTATTGTGATTATATTTGCGATTTATGTTTTAATAAAAGGATCAGTTTAAAGAATTGACAAAAAGACTGAAATATGAAGTGACAAACTAATAAAAGAATAATTTTTGTCACCTTTTTATTGGTTTTGGTCATGTTATGGTCAATATTAGAAGCGATTTTGTCACTTTTAGATGCGTTTTTGTTGCTTTTAATCATGTATTGTTCACTTCTAGTCATGTTTGTTACACTTTTAGTCACGTTATTGTCACTGTAGACGGATTTTTGGCCCAGTGTATGACATGGTTGCTAGGTAACAGTTACAGAATTTCCCAATGTGATGTCATCATTTACAACCAGGAAGTACAAATTTAAACCTAAAAATGGTCAAACTGGGACAAAAATGATTAATTCTTTAGCAGAATCTTAAATCTAATTATCTTAACTGTGTTTTAGTAAAATAAGTACTTCAACCTGTCATGGGCACTTTAAAGGGGACATATAATGCAGAATCAACGGTAATGAGCTTTTAATCTTGTTACGAGGCTGTTTCCACATTATTCGTTTACTCAAAGTTTTATTTTGATTTGAGCTAATCCTGATTTTAAGTTATGAAGAGACAGGCTTTTATTACAAAAGTGCTCCTCGACTTGAGTGGTGCTGAATTATAGGCAGCACAAACTGAAAAAATGTGTTTCCTTGCTTTTCTTTGGCCTAATTTTTGTTCGTGGAGCTTTTGTTTCGCTCAAATCAACTGTATACGGTGAAATGGAAACTGAAAGTGGTTTATCTGTTGTTGCTTCGACTGTGCAGAGCTTAAATAGCTTGTCTGTAAATGTCAGTTGGAGATTTAGGACACTTAAACTGCCGCACAACAATTAATTTCCTCAACACTTGGACTCAGAAACATCTTATTTAAGGAGAGAAAATAATCGGTTCAACTGTGTGTGATCCCAAATTTTTAAAACGGATACACTGCGCCAAAAAGTTCAATAACTCTGGATATAAGACGGTTTAATACTGAAAAACTAAGAAGAAATTAAATGTTTTTTGTTTTGTTTTTTTCTCTGCTCTTACTTCCAGTTCGACATGAATAAATGTACTTTATTCTTAGCTGCAGCTGTCTCATTTTGCCTGCTGCATTTGAAATATACTCTTGGGGGAAAACACAAAATGTACTCAGCAGGTACATTTGCCTTGAGCTGTGTTTCTTACATTTCTTTTTTAATAGCATTTTTAATTGTTTGGCTTTTCGAGCTAAATGTACAACATAATTTTACCTACACTAATATTTAACCAAATAATATGTTATGCTATATTTAGTTTTTCTGGACCTGAACTAAATCTATTTTCTCAGATCTGGAGACGAGCTGTAGTGACTTACTCCTCCTGGGTTTGAAGAATAGATTTAAGGCAAGGAACTACTGGACAAAAGTATAGACTTTCATGTGGAAACAATAATCTTGCCCAATCTGCTCCTAAAGATGTTTTATTTTATTCTTCCATTTAATCCACTTCATTCATAGATTTCTCTGAGACATTGTAACTCCAGAGGCCGTTTTCTTAAAATGCATTTTTCTCCTCCAGGGACATAAAGATCAGCCTTAAAGTAGATCCTACAATATTTTACTTAACAAGCTCTTGACACAACATACAGAAGGATTTGTTGATTTCTAATCCCAAACCTGATTTATTAAAGTTTTAAGTAAAAAATTAGGCGAAACTTGAATTTTCAAGTCAATTCAGTTAGATCTAGTTTACTCAAAAACTAAATAAGAAATCCAAAATCCCCTTTGTAAATGTTTTTTGTAACTAATATGTGAACAAAATGAACCAAAATTAAAACCTGGTTTCGTCATTTTTTCAGATTCAAACGTCACAAAATGTGCAATTTTGGTCGTTTTTACTCCTAAAATGCAGTCATTCTAATGAAAAAATGACATGATGAAAAACTTGTAATACATTTTTTTCTTACATTGATGTGAGTAAACCACAGGAGAAGTTTACAATTGATATCTTTCAATTCAACATTTTTCCTATTCACCTGCAGCGTCTCAAATGGACATTAACCCTTGACTTCCAGGTAAGACGCAGATCCAGTCGGTGGAGCCGTACACCAAGCAGCAGCTCAGCAACATGTCCTTCGCTGACATCATCATGGGCTACAAAATCATGGACGCCACCAACATCCTGGTGTCTCCGCTGGTCTACCTGTACCCCGAGATCCCCAAAGAGGAGGCCTTCGGCAAATACTGCAGGCCCGAGGCGGCACCCGAGCCCGACATGGGCGGGGGAGACTCCACCAGCAGTAAGTCCCTCAGCCGCTGGGACACTGGGCGCTTTTGTTCATTTATATCTGTTTATCTACCGTCTGATAAAAGGAAAAAATCAAGCTGTTGGACGTGTAACTAGGGCTGTCGTTTAAACACAAATGTGAACTGACAAACTGATAAAAGAGAACACGTGTTTCAAAATGTTTTGGTCACTTTCAGTCACGTTTTTGTCGCTTTCTGTCACGTTTTTGTCAGCTATAGTCGTGGTTTTGTCAGTTATAGTTGCGTGTTTGTCGCTTTTAGCAGCATTTTTGTTGCTTTCAGTCACGTTTTTGTTGCTTTCAGTCACGTTTTTGTTGCTTTCAGTCACGTTTTTGTTGCTTTCAGTCACATTTTTGTTGCTTTTACTTTTTGGCAGTTGTATTCGTGCTTTTCTCGCTGTTAGGTGTGCTTTTAGTCGCGTTGTTAGTAATTTTTTTAGTCGATTAATCGGTCGATGGTCGATGATTCTAATCCAGTGATTCCCAACCTTTTTTGTCTCGAGTACCCTCTAAGTTTTGTTTCACACTCAGAGTACCCCTTCATTTGAGTTTCAGGCAAATAAATGGGTTTAGTAGTCAAATATAGTCAATTATTACTGTCATATGTGTTGTTTTAATTATATTTATGGTCCAAGATACTCCAAAGAGATGCTACATTTACAAGTAATCACACATTTTTACAGATGTGTGATGTACAGGTCCATTCCAAGTACCCCTTGGGGTCCCCGTACCCCTGGTTGGGAAACAATGTTATAATCGACCAACATTTTCTTAGTCGACTAATTATTTTCTTTCGATTAAATGGATTTACACGACAAAAACAGCAAAAAAAGTGAAGATATGGAGTGAGTTAGCTAAAGATTTTGGAGTGAATCATGATTTTAAGAGCTACTATATATCTAACATATAAATGCACTGTTTCCTTGTACTTTTTTGTATAAATTGTTATTTTTTGCATGAGCTTCGGTGCAGTTTTGTTCAGATACAGAGTGATACTTCATATTTTTACCACGCCATCTTTTAGTCGATTAATCGGTCAATAGAGAAGGTCTTTAGTCGACCAAAAATGTCGACTAAAGCTCTAGATGTGACCCACTTAGTTTCAGTCAAATCAATCATTCCGGGATGAATCAGAGTCAGTTTGTTCTCCAAAAGCACACATTTAATGTTTTTATTTTTATATTTTATGTGGCTTCTGCCTGGACTTTTTTTTACTTTATGATAAGTCCCTAAAACTCATTTTTAGTTAAATTAGCTACAGCTTTGAAAGAGGAATTATCAAAACCAACAAAAGCCCGAAATAGTGTCAGTCAGGCAAAATCTACAGACACCAGCTTCACTTCTTTATTCTAATTTAACAAAGAACATTTAGGTCGACTTTAAGTTTGGTTTTCCTCTGAGCAGAGCTTGTTTCCAAGTGTAATCAGAGTAAATCAGACACCAAAGACAAAACTACAGAGTCTCTGCTTCACAAAGAGTCCAGACAATAGTTTGTGTCCGAAGGTTCAAGAACAGCTTCAGTTTGGCTCATTTTAGTCAGACGTTTGAGGAAAAACGGGTCCAAATCGTAACTATTTATGGTGCATTTGTAACACTTAGTTTGCTTTAAAATGGTCTACGCTCAGGGCTTTAACCAGGGCTGCACGTTTTGCGGTTAGATTTGCGATGTAGGTTTTAATAATGGGATTCTGATTAAAAAGTTCAGATTTTAAACACAACCAGGAGAATTAACAAAAAGACTGAAAAACAAACTGACAAATTAACAAAAGGATCACGTGTTTTGGAACATTTTTGTCACTTTTTGTCCTATTTGTTGTACTTTTCAGAGCATGTTTTAATAAATTTAAACTACAGGTCAGTTTTTTATGCAGAATAAAACTGGATATTTTGTCGTTTGAGGAGGAGATTATTGCACTTCAAAAATTGCAGTCTTTGCCATTCACTAATTGCGTCCATTATAATGTCCAATATGATTTTTAAAACGCTTTATTCTCCCACAGAGACATAAAGATCACTTAAAGTTGCTCCCACACACCACACTGTAACAAACTGAACAAGATTTTGATGGAACGTACAGAAGGATTTGTTGATATCTCATTAAAAACCTGATTTATGAAAGTTATAAGTCAAAAAATGAGGCAAAATTTGAATTTTGAGGCCAATTTTCAGTTGGCTCTGTCCGTTTTCCAGATTTAAATGTCCCAAATATGTGCAATTTTGTCTGTTTTTACACATTAAATGCCTTATGTCTACATGAAAACATGACATGATGAAAAACTTGTAATACATTTTTTTCTTACATTTATGTGAGTAAACTATAGAAGTTTCAAATTGATATCTTTAAATGTAACATTTTTTCATATTCTCTTAACGATGAATAAATGTGTCTGAACCTATTTTTTAAAACACTAGAATACTGTTTTGTCATGTTTTGGATCTTGTTTTTTTTTTTTTGTTCAGTTTAGTTTTATTCTTGCTGCACTGTTCTTCAGTTTAATCAAAGTTCTTTATTTTCTTTTGCAGTAATCCAGCCTTATTTGAAGACCAAGTTCATCTGCGTGACACCGTGAGTATCTTACGTTTAAATCAAAGGCGTCTCATGTCCGGCTTGAATCATTGCACAATCCTTTACTACAAATCCAGTTATGACATTGAAATTGTACCACTCAGCACAAGAGGTTCCTTTTTATTTGCAGAAAGTGTTGCGCAAGATCATTTTCGTGTTCCTCTGTCCTTAAATGAACTCTTAACGTCAAAACGGTGAAGCCCCTGATTTGAATCGAAGCTTTGAAACTCTTTAACAGAATTTTAATTTAAATTCAAAAAGAATTGAGTTGAGTTCCAATAATCGTTGTGTTCTAATTGTGATTTTTCTGACCAGTTTTGCGACTGTGTTAAGGTGTTTTGATAATAGGATTCTGTTCAAAGTTCACGTTTTAAACACAACCAGGAGAATTGACAAAAAGTCTGAAATGTGAACTGACAAACACATGTTTCAAAATGTTTTGGTCACTTTTTGTTACGTTTTTGTCGCTTTCAGCCACGTTTTTGTCGGCTATAGTCGTGGTTTTGTCGGTTATAGTTGTGATTTTGCCACTTTTGGACGCATTTTGTCGCTTTCAGTCACGTTTTTGTCAGCTATAGTCGTGTTTTTGTCTGTTATAGTTGTGATTTTGTCGCTTTTGGACGCATTTTGTGGATGTTTTTCACTTTTAGTAGCAGTTTTGTCGCTTTTAGTTGTGTGTTTGTCGCTTTCAGTCACGTTTTTGTCACTTTCAGTCACGTTTTTGTCGCTTTCAGTCACTTTTTTGTCAGCTATAGTCGTGGTTTTGTCAGTTATAGTGGCGCTATTGTCGCTTTTAGATGCATTTTGTCACTTTTAGTTGCGTGTTTGTCGCTTTTTAGTAGCATTTTTGTCGCTTTTAGTCACGTTTTTGTCAGCTATAGTCATGTTTTTGTCTGTTATGGTTGTGATTTTGTCGCTTTTGGACGCATTTTGTGGATGTTTTTCACTTTTAGTAGCAGTTTTGTCGCTTTTAGTTGTGTGTTTGTCGCTTTCAGTCAGTTATAATGGCGCTTTTGTCGCTTTTAGATGCATTTCGTCGCTTTTAGTTGCGTGTCGGTCGCTTTTAGTAGCATTTTTGTTGCTTTTAGTCACGTTTTTGTCACTTTCAATCACATTTTGGCAGTTGCAGTCGTGCTTTTTTCGCTGTCAGGTGTGCTTTTAGTCACGCTGTCTCATTTTTGTCCCTTTTAGTCTCATTTTTATCACTTTTAGTGATGTTTTTGTCACGTTTTTGTCACTTGCTTCTAAACTAGAGGGTTAGCAGTTTTTATGCAGAATTAAACTGGATATTTTTTATTGTTTTTGGAAGAAATTATTGCACTTTAAAAATTCCAGCCTTTATCATTTGCTTTTTGTGTTAATTGAAATTGCAGATTTGATTTGATTGCAATTAGTCTTGCAATTAGTAGCTATAACGTTGCATAAATAGTCTTGTTGTGTCTAGTGTTAAAAAGTAACTAAATAGATACATGTAACAAAAAATGTGTACAGAAAATGGTACAGACACTCTTTAATTTGACGGGATTCAAAATATTTTCCTAACATCAGAAATCAGGAATACATTGCAGTTCAGCTCGCATTTTAGGGTTTGTTCACACATTATTTGGTCCAAATAAGGGGACTTGTCAAAACCAGCAACATCCCAAACTGGTGTCACTCAGTCACCAGCTTTACTTCTTCATTTATTTAACAAAGATCATTTAGGCAGACTTTATATTTTGGTTTTCCTCTTTGCAGAGCTTGTTCGCACTTGTAATCAGAGAAAATCAGACATGAAAGCACAAAACTACAGAGTCTCAGCTTCACAAAGAGTCCAGACAACAGTTTGTAATAGTTTCAGACACGGCTTCAGTTTGAAATGAGGCTCATTTTAGGAAAAACAGGTCAGACCTGAAAGGGGTTAAATTGGGGCTACACGATATTGGACATTAGTGCGATATGTGTGTCAAGTATTGTGATATCCTCGCAATATTTTTCCCTCATTTGCATAGATTTTTCTTTTCTTTTCCAGGTATAAAGGATAACAATTAGGTACTAAACTCTTACTTTAAAGCAGGGGTGGGCAATTATTTTGACGCAAGGGCCACATTGGATTTTTACACTTGCCTGGGGGCCGGACCCTTTTACACACGCTACTACACATACTTAATGCCTAAAATACACAAAAAATTACTACAGAATAGCAAAAATCATTACCTTTATTTAGTGGCAACAGTGCAGTTCATCACTCCTTTTATCCAATGCATCAAAGTTTGGTTTTATTCTAGTGGTGGCTGTTCTCAAAACTGATTTTTAATGAACAAGCAGCTGCTCAGGAAACTATAAAATGACAAATGCACCACACCTAACTCATACAATTTTTTATTGAATGCTTTGCGGGCCGGATCAAAATGCCAAAAGGGGCCTTAGTTTGCCCCCCTCTGCTTTAAAGTATAGTCGCTTAGGTACAAATATGATCACATTGGAGACATTTGGAGTGTATTTGCTTTGTCCATTAATTAAACCATAAAAATCCATTACTGAGGCATTTTAAACAGTTCAGATATTTATTCACCTTAATTTATCTGTGTTTGAAATAATGAAAACACTTAAACATTCACTTGTCATTTCTGTCCTTAGCAAAACATAGCTTTTGGAGGTGAACATTTATTACTTTTGACCAATCAGACTTAAATGTCTGATTGGTCAAAAGTAAAAACAAGCTCGGCTGTGCAAGAAACACAAGATTAATGCATTTAATCGTTCAAAATTATCGCGCGTCTTTGCGATGTGCATATTGTGATAATAACAATTGGGATAACTATATTTTTTGGATATATTGTGCAGCCCTAGGTTAAATCTCAGTCAAAACTACTCAAATCCAGATAAAAATGTGTTTATTTCAAGTTTAGACGTGCATTTTCTGCTGCATGTGAAGTTTTCCATCTTTAGTAAATGATAAATAAATACATTCACAAACATCCAGCAGTTTCAGTCCAATGTTGCGTTTTTTACTCATAACATTTGCAAAAGGAAAGCCCCCCCGACGTAAAAGTCTGGCTGAACGCTGAGCAGACGAGGCGGGGCTTGTGCGTTTTGCTGAGCGACATATTGCCCTGTCGTTGTAGGTGCCCCTCGGTGTTCATGGACCTACCGGACAGTGATCTGCTTGGGAACGGATTCCCAGGGTAGGCGCAGGGTCCCGGGGGGTCAGCGGAGGGCGGGGCGCATGCCGGAGGGTTCTGTCTTGTCTGTGTGCTGTGCGTTCTACAGTCCACAAAACCATCACATTCACCATCCTCCATTTGTGCAAACTGCAAACCCTCCTTTTGTGTCGGGCATTTCTGTCATTTCACCTTTGTCCGTTTTAGAGGCGTCACCTGCATCCACCACAAACAAAATACACACGTACTACTCCAGCTCTTTACATTTAGAGCCCCAGTAGACTAAAACAAAGTCATGTTTTTAGTTTTGTTTTTCATTTGGAATGTTTTTATTTCACTGTCACTTTCACTGTCCTCATGGTGAGCGGGCTTGCATCTCCACAAACATGACTCGTACCTTCTCCAGAAGACAGGGTTTCTTCAGCAACAGCAAAAAAAGGCCTCAAAACGCATACAATTCAATCCCTACAGTCATTAAGTTTAAAAACAATTTTTAGATTTTTAGATTTATCCATCAGAACAATAAATGATGATGGAAATTAGCATCTTCTGATGCAACAGTTTATTGTACTCTGTCCCTGTATTAATAAATACCATATTAAACAGAGACATAATATGAAAAAAATGAGCAAATAATTATCACATACACTAAAATACATTGGCATGGTTTGAATGTCATGTAAATTCACTTTTTGAGTATTATAAAGTACTTTATTATATTCTCATCATTCTGTTCCCAATGGACTGATTATGAGCCTGTAGTTCTGACGTGATAAAATCAGAACGGTCTTGTTTTGACTTTAGCATGAAAAATCTTGAAAATCATTACATTTGACTTGCTGAAACCTGCATAAACCCTGGAAGAGCCCTGTCCTGCTTGTTTCCATGGAAATAATGTTCCTTTGGCTGTAAAATTCCACAGTACGACATAAAACCATAAAAAACATGAGTTATAACGCAGGCGAGAGAGAGGCCAATAAAATTCACAGATTAAAGTGTTTGAATTCACATATAATGGTTTATTTGTGTCCTGACTGTATCTGTGTCTGTCAGGTCGTTTCTCTCTGAATTATGAAAATGGATATTCGCTGCACTGGTCTATATTTTATGCAGAATTAAGCAACCTTTGTGAGTCAATGCACCATATGGACACAGCCATTGATAATTATTCTGTTTATTTCACAGCCAGTACTACAACAGAATAAGTTATAACCTAAAAAACCTTTCTTTTTTCATGATTTTTTCACATTAATTTGGTAGAAAATGACTGTTAGATACAGTACAAATACATAAAAGTCTACTTATAAGTATTTATTACCAAATTATGATTAAAAAGTGCAGCTCACTATTAGTTTGTATGATTTCTTTAGTAGAATTTGACAACACAAGATGGAGCTGGAACTGGACATCGGTTACTATAGGTTACCATGGCGACAGTATCCCTAGCCTACATTATAACTCGATGGTTTTAACGCTCTGTTTCCATGGAATCGAGCAGGTGACTTCACACCTCCAGAAATGTACATACTGTTACTTTAAATAATCCGTGTGAATAATAACGTAACATATGTGCGGCGGCTGGTCGTACGCGGCCGGCATGTGGCAGTTTCTAATAAAAAACTCAAATAAAAATAGATTTCAGTCTTAATGTCACAAGCACAAACGACAAGAGACTTTTAATTGGAGCTTTTTCTTCCTCCAAAGTCTGAACTGTGCTCCAAACCATATGCTTTCACTGACAGAAGATTAATTCGATTAAAAAGACCCAAACTGACGATTTGACACTACTGGATTCAATTCAGTTAAAATTGATTAATTACACGAAAATTAATAAATCCTTAAGTATCAGACAGTGAACAAGTGGATGTCACTGACAATATGTTAAAGACTTTACAAATGAGATGAATACTTCCCCGACGACACTTCTCGAGGTGTTTGCGGGTCAATGCTAACGCTAATGCTAACGTTGAAGCATAATAAAGATAAAAATTAAACAAATTAAAATAAAAAATGGAAGTAATCTATAAATAAAAACAATCAGGTAGCCTTTACTGTTCATTTTAATTGGTTGTTTCTTTGTATTTTACGTTTTAATAAATGTTAGCGTTAGCTATGAGAAACCGTTAACTGCCACTGAGCTCAGAGCCCATTAAATAATCGTAAATAATACTTAAATCCATACATGTCATAATTAGGGATGTCGGTTAATCGATGATCGTGATTATTCAGGCCACAGTATAATCAGAAGAACAAAAACAAGACAAAAAAGTTACAACTGTAGGCAGCCACGATCAGATTTCAGTCAATTCAGTTCTTTGTAAATAACTGTAAAATCGCGTTTCTTCTCACATTAATCGTAGCACTAAAATGTTTTATTGTGACATCCTTAATTACAATTACAAACTACAATAAACGTTGACTTTATGACATCTCGGACCCTTTTTCTTGCGATAAAAATACTCCTAACCTGTGCAGACTGTAGCTGTAGCTGTCATTAACATCGGTGACTGTTGCTTGTTGTGTGTTGAGATTAGACTGTAGACGTCGCATGTTTCCACTTTTTCACACGTCGGGGTCTGAAACCGCATTTATCCCCTTCAGATAAATGCTCTGTAGAGTCTTTCACGTTTACAGTCTTCCAAATACATCCATGATCTGTGTGTGGAGTGGGTTTTGGGGCGCTTAGACTGTTGAGTGTGTTTCGATTTGTGAATGTTTTAAACGTGTCCTTGTTTTTTTGTGTTTCGTTGCAGCACGAATTCGGGAAACACCAGTGACCTGTTCCCCATGTCCCCGCGCACTCTGGACTCGCTCATGCACAACGAGGCGGAGTCCAGTCAGGGCCATCTCGGTGAGTGACATGACCAGAAGACACGTCAAACAGAATAATAAATAAAACTACAGACCCTTTAAAATGTGACGGCGTCAATGTTCTGGAATGGAGGCGACTGGAGGCAAAATGAAATGATACGCTCACATTAGATCTAAATTCTACTGATTTTTTGTGTTTGTGTTATAAAAAAGCATTTCGATTTGAATCTTCAGCGTAGAAAGGTTAGTTTCAATTGTATTTTAGCTTCAAAAAGGTCTAATTTATGGAATAGTATCTAATGTATCTCTAGATAAAATGAAAAAAATATTGTGGGCTCAACATTTCTGTGAGTATTTTTCCAGTATAGCTCTTAAATCTGGATTATTCCTTCATCAAAAATGCAAAGAGTTTATCATAATTTCCTAAAACATAATGTGAAATGAAATAATAAATGTGTTTAAAGCAGCTCTGATGTCACTCACGTGTGTCTGAGGCTTTTACTTTTACAAAATCATCTTAATTTTTCATATTTTGTGATATTCTGAGGCTAAATCCCAGTTTCTCCAGTGAAATCACATTATGTTGTGCTTCACTTTTGCCTCCATTCTGAATTTAAAATGTTTCTCTGAGTTCTTTAGTAGAATTTGACAACACAAGATGGAGGCCGGAGCTGGACATTATTACTGTGGGTTACCATGGCGACGTTCTCTCTAGCCCATATCATTATTGGTCGAGGCATCTGAAATTTAAAAATAAAACCAATTCAAATAACAAGCTGAAATAATCTTCACATAAAAACAACCGGACAGTCTTTACTTTTAAATTGAATCGTTGCATATTCATATTTTACATTTTAATAAAACTTAGCATTAGCTGTGAGAAACCGTTAGCTTAGCCAACTGCTGCTTTTGCACCGAGTCCATTGAAAAGCCTCCAGTACAATTTCCTTCTCAAGTTTCTCCAATTTAAAGCTAAAACTGTGCTTGTTTCCCCACAGAGTCTCTGACTTTAGACATGGACGTGGCGTCACCGATCTGAAGAGAAGCGGCTCCCCCTCATTTAAAGTGTTGTTTATTTTTGTGGCTGTAAGATTATTGTTATCTCCCATTTTCTCTCCACCTGTACATAGTTTTGCTTTGACAACATGTCTGTACAAAATTGTCCGATTTCAATTTTATTTGAATGAATTTAAGTATGTTTTTTTTTTCTCTCAAGGCATTGCCACTTTTTGACGGTTTAATTCAACCCTGTACAATTCTGACTTTCAGTTTGTGCTGCAATACAAACAGTTCTTAACACACAGCTATTATTATGGATAGAAACATATTTTTTATTAAATCAGGTATTTTATGCAATATCGAAAAACAAATGGATTTCTTCACATAAGAATGTCGTAGTTACCATTAAATGTTGTATAAGCTAGAACTTATAGATGGGAAATTAGTGATTTTTGTATGTTTAGTCCAATTATAAAGGCAGAGGGAGTCATGATGCTGAAAAACAGTTTTAAAATACAGTATTGTGCTAAATTTTAACACATTTTTGATCTATTGTGTAGGTATTCTTTACCATTTTTAGATTCTCTATGAAAAGATGACATGCTTTGTGGATTCTTTATCATTGTAAATTATTTCCGCTCAATTAAAAGAGCTTTTTTTTTTGCAGGACACGACTAATGCCTTTGCAGAGGTCTGTCCAAGTGTTTTTATTCCTCATTTCTTCAATTTATTTTTCTACATTTTACTCACGGTTTGTTCTCAAAAACGTCACCATTTTTCACAGCTTTGCAGATTTCCTCAGCCGTTTTTGTGATATTGCTTGTTTTATTTAAATAGTGCACTGTAGTCATCCTTTTCGGGGTGCAGTGGATTGAGTTTTTACCCACAAACCAGGGGGTAACTGGTTCAAAATTTGCCCGAGTTCACGATCAAGTTCCCACTCAATTTACGTGAAATCTAACGGAGATGACCTTCAAAAATTGTATAAAATTCATCCTTAAACAGCAATTTAGTCGTGTACATTGCACTGTAGCTTCACTATCGCCCCTGTGTTCACATTTACTCCTTGACTTCTTGTATTGTTATTTTTGTACTGTATCGGTTGGTATAGAAGATATGTTGTGAACTGTGTAATAACTTGTAACCTAAATCTGTTTAGCCGTGTCTAATCTGTGTTTTCCTTCAGTGAAACTCTTGTGAAATAATGTAAGTTTGTTGACAGAGGGCAATAAAGCGGTCGCTCGGATCTGGACTGGACTTATTGACTGTAACAAGAAAAGCTTCCAAAATGTTTCAAGACGGAACCATTTCTAGCATCAAAGCGTTTAAAAAGTAGTTTAATGACTTATATTTGAGTACTCTTTTGTGTTGTTTGACCTAAATTCACTAAATATACACCCTTTTCAATTAAAAACATACATTAACATACCATGTGGGTTTATTTTTCTTAAAACACTGACTGTAACAAGCCTAAATTCAAGCTGAAGCTGTTCTTGAACACTTTGGAGTTTAAACAAATGTCTGGACTCTTCGTGAAGCTGAGACTCTGTAGTTTTGGCGTCTGGTGTCTGATTTGCTCTGAATGTGAACACGCTCTGCTCAGAGGAATGTCAGAGTTTCAATTCCATTTGGATTTTCTTCGGTAAATGTAAGTCAGAGTGAAAGTGCATGGAGTCTGCAGGAGGCTCTGATTGACACAACGTTTGGGCTTTTGTTTGGTTTTGCCAATTCCTCTTTAAAATATATAACTGATGCTGATTCATCCCAGAATGGTTGATTTGGCTGGGAATTAGGGCCGGGCGATACAGTGATAAAAATTGAATGTTGAGCTGGTCCCTGCGACAATCTGCTGTTTTTGTGAAATCGTCGTATTGAGATTCACTGTTTGTGTTGTGGCTCAATGGTGCGGATCCAAAAAGGACACAAGACTAACAAACAAAAGATTTATTGACCAGTGCTGGAAGGTTCAGTTCTTTATAAAGTCTTTGGTTGGAAGTTGTGCAGAGGAGTGGAGCAGGCGGAATAGCAGGCAATAGTAGGCAGGAGCAGGCTGGACAGAGGAGCACAGGTGAGTATCAGGATAGCAGAGTTCAGGAACAGAATCAAAAAATTCACCGTCTGGTAGACTTCTAATCTGGCGTCGACTGGTTGGAGAGCTGGGCTTTAATAGTCCCCTCAATCACTGGAAAGTGAAGCCAGGTGAGTAGAGGCAGGAACAATCTCCGCCCTGCAACAGCTCCCAGAAAAGCTCCGCCCACACACACAAAGGAAGGGGGGAATAGTGGAGAGGAGTCACAGGCAGGGCCATGACAGTTTGTCTCTTTAATGCAGCTGTCTGTTCAAACACACTTTTTCTCCTGTTGTTTAGCCTCTTCAGCCTCTGAGCAAATGACTTTATTTACCTCTTACACCTCTTAAGTGCAATAATTCAACTCAATGCACCAAAACGCAACTAACAGCGACAAAAATGCGTCTAAAAACTACAAAGACGCGACTAAAAGTGACAAAGACTCACCTAATAACAACAAACACAACTGAATGTGACAAAAATGTAGTAAAATCTGAACAGAAAATCTAATCACAATAGCAAAACTGGTCGGACAATCACAATTACATATTTTTTCCTAAATCGTGCAGCTGTATTAAAGGCAAGAGAAAAAACAAAGTGAACACAAATCATGATAAAATCGAAATCATGATCTGGACCCAAGAAAATCGTGATTATAATTTTTTGCCACATCACCCAGCCCTACTGGGAATAATACTTTCTATGTTAAACAAATCCAGCAGTTTGATAGTTTTCTTTTATCAGATGATGGAAAAAAATAATAGAAAAAGGTCAAAGGGCACCTAATGCTAAGAGGCTTTTAAATATCATTATTGTAAATCTTTCTGCTGAAATGAACAATATTTTAGTCCAGATCAATGGAAATACTGCTTTCGTGTTTTAAATTTTGTCCCATGAAATATCCTACAAATTTAGTCAACTAATCTGTTCTGCTGTGATGCTGTTGACAAAAAGTGTTTAATTCTTTGACCAACATTTACATTAACGTTTTGGTTTATGGCTCTTGAATTAAAATGAATACATTGAATAGCTTTGTTACCGTAATTGGAGCTTGGATCTAGTTTGTTTTCTCTTATTTTCATTCGTTTTTATTAATTAACAAAAATATCTACATATATAGGCCCACGTTTAGACATTTCAAGTCTAAATGACTAAATCAATTATAACATAGTTTGGTGGAAGCGCATTTGTGCTGAATATTTATTTTTACATTTGTGAAGCTGCAGTTTGTGAAGAAATTTTGAACAATAAAAATTAAAATGACAGGAATTAGTGCTGAGTACTTAAACAGAATCCCTCTGTGATGTCATCAAAAAGCGACGTACCATTGAAAATACAGAGACAATTTACAGCAACTGACACATTTTTCTGACAGTTTGGACGATCATTCAACAAAATAAAGGTGTTATCAGGTATTATTATTTGTCAAATCACAACTATTGTGTAATTTATGTGGGTTTTGGCCCTTGTTTACTGTCTGGTCGCTCGGTAACAATCATAAATGTCTCCAAACTTGTCAAACTGGGGTCAAAAATCAAAATATTTAGTAAAATCTAATCATGTTTACTACGCTTTGGTGAAATGTGTCGTCTGACTTGTACAGAATTTAAGAATTGTATCTATAAATGTACTTTTTATGTCATTTTTATCAGGAAAGTTACAAATGTCTAGTCCGCCCAGGAACTGAAGAATCTCATAAAACTTTTGTCCAGTTGAAAGAATTACATTTTCTTTTGCAACATCTACAAACAAGCAAAGTGAAGTATTTCAGTAAACGTCAATGACCTACTTTTACAGCTACTGCTAACAACATCATTACTTCTCTCTGTTGGCAGTACTACAGTAAATATGGTGCTGCTTCTACTTCTGCTGCTATAAATACAACATGTTTCTCATCATTTATGACTTTGCTTGTGTTTCCCGTCACAGAGGACACATTTTTCATCAGCAGACGTGACATTTTTAATTTCCACACTGTTTCTAAGAACGTGTGCGTGAAAGCGAAATACTGAGAAGAAGAGGGCTGCATATATGGGAAGTCAGTCGAATTCCTCAATTTTATTCTTCATTTGTGTGTGTTTTGTGATGATTTATGGATTTTTTTTTAACTGTGCTGCTGTTCGGAAATCATGGACTGAGATTAATGAGGCACTTGGGAATGCAGAACTGTGTATATATGACTCAAAACTCCTGCCATGGATGCAATAAATGGATACCTGTGGACAGTGGCGGACTTACCATTATGCAACAGGCCACAATTGCCTTGGGCCCCCAACCTGAAGGGGCCCCAATAAGATGCCCTTAATCATCACAGAAGCGCGGCTCTGAAACTATTCTCTCAAAATCACAGTGCACTTTTAAACAATAAAAAAGACCAATAAAATAGTCTGGAATTGTCAAGTGTGTTAATTTTGCTCAATAACAAAGCTAAATAATAAATAAAATATAACACTATAAAATTACGAATAAAAACATGTGTGACCAGAAGAGGGCGCCATGCATGTAGCTTGTGAGTTAAAATTAATTGAACAACGCCATCCCCAATTTTTAGAAAAAAATAATTGAAAACCCTGCTTATTATTGGCAACACAGGTTCGTTTTAATTGATTTGACAGAAACTTACAATTTAAATGACATTGGATTTACTTAATTACTTGTGCAGGAACATAGTAGAGCATAAAACCAAGTCTTTGACAATTATACATGTCCAAAACGTCATACACGTGGGCAGGCCAAGTGAATCCAGACCCACGTCATAGAACCAAAGACCCGTACAGGTGGTTTCTCCGTGCACAGGGGAGGCTCGCCGCCCGCAGGAGCCGGGATGCCTTGGAGCGGCACGTGCAATCGAGGCACCACGACCCAACAGCCACTGCACACGAGGAGGTGTCCCACACCGAGCCCAGGTTAGCGATGACCGCGCCACTACTTTGATCGCTGAGCTTGACGCCTACCAGACGATCTACTGCGCCTAATCGTTCACTGGCTCCAGTGCTGCTGTGCTCCTCTTGCGCTGTGGCTCGTGGCTCCTCCTACCGTGTGACGTCGGAGTTCAGGTGGTGACACCTCGTGTGGGGCGAAACACAGGTGGAAGCGCACCTTTTATAGGCGGTCACGAGGCGACCACAAGCCTACATCACATCACTGTATCTAAATCAGCTGAACATGTGTTAAAATGCACCAAAAAACAGGAAATATGGTCTGATTTCTTACATATTTTTCTGGGTAAGGACCCCCAAACCCCCTGTTTAAATCTGTTTGTTTTTTGGGACGAACATTTGTTCCGTACAGTCCAAAATGACACTTTGTCCAATTAAGTCCATGCATGAATCCGTTTACTGAAATTAGATACATTTTTCAATTCTCATCTGGCAACATCTGAAGGGACACTGGTTCATGGATGTATTAAATGAACTGGATAAGGTACGCCCCCTCTGTCTGTGGTCCCAGATTGATTTGTGGCCATGTGAGGTACTGCAGCCTCTTGGAACCAGCCTTTTTCTAAAATTGCTAATTATAATTGCGGACAGTACTGAATTATTATCGGTATTTAAATAAAATAGAAGGAAATGTTCTTTTCTACCGTTTCTAAAATCACCAAAATTACCGTTTTCATATGAAGTGGGGGATTGTCGTCACATGGCGCCCTAAAACAAAGATGGCAGCCTCCGTTTCAGGAAGTAAAACAAAGATGGCAGCCATCGTTTCAGGAAGTAAAGCAAAGATGTCAGCCTCCGTATCAGGAAGTAAATGCGGAAGTAAGAAACTTTTTTGGGGTCATGCGCCAATGAGCACTCTCCATAGGGATAAACAGGACGGCCATCTTGGATTCATCTTCCAGGTTTTATTATAGTTCTATGCACTGGTTGAAAATCAAGGAATTAGATATTGATTTAACATTTTAACTTATGTTAGCTGTATGTTTACTCGTGTCTTTTACCTGAGCGTGTGGACTCCTATTGGTGATGAGCCTAAACATTGGCTCTGATTGCTTCATTTTATTTATTTCAGACTCAGGGTCCATAATAAGACGCTCAGGAAAGACAAACAAGGTTGTAAAAGACAGCTGTACCAGTGTTTCCATAAAGTGGACTGGTACCGCACAGAACCTGAGACTCACCAGCGAGTCCCTTAGGCGACAAATACATCTGTACATCAAAGTTCTCATAAGAGCCTGAAAAGGGTTCACTCGAGCCGGACAGAACAGGATTGTTTATGCCCTGCCTAAATTTTTGGTAAAATTTGCTTCAGTTTTGAAAGAGGAATTGTCAAAACCAGAGCCAAACAAATGCCCAAAATAGTGTCAATCAGAGCATCCTCCAGCTTCATCCTCCTCATATTTACAAAGAAAAGCTGGTATTCCACTGAGCAGAGCTTGTTCACACTTATAATCAGAATAAATCAGACACCAGAGGCCAAAACTACAGAGTCTCAGCTTCACAAAGAGTCCAGACATTTATTTAAACTCCAAAGGGTTCAGAAACAGCTTCAGTTTGAATTTAGGCTTATTTTAGTTAGACTTTTTAGGAAAAGTCCAACATTTGTGGAATTTCAGAGCAATTCCTTCTTTCAAAAACCGCAAATCTCTCGCGGAGTTAAATAGACTCCTCTTCCCTCCATCTGGGATTATAACCCAGCCTTTTGGGCAGATTTACACCGTCCCAGCTCAGATTGAGTCTCTCCTCTGAGTCGGCGAGAGCTTCATTGATTTTGCGGCGTCTCTTTGGCTCAGATCTGACGACCGGCCCCTGAGACGACCGCCTGAGTCAGCAACAACTGCACCGTAACTCACACCTCTGCTGCACCAGGGGGGAGGAGGGGAGGAGGGGGAGGAGGGAGAGGAAGAGGAGAAGAAGGAGGGAAGAGAAGGAGGAAGGGGAGGAGGAGGGGGAGTGAAAGGGAGGTGGAAAAGGATGAGGAGTGAAGAAGAATAGGGGGAAGGAAGAGGAGGAGGAGGAGGAAGGAAGAGGAGCAGAGGGAGGAAGGAATGAAGAGAATGAGGAGTGAAGAGGAGGAGGAGGAAGGAAGAGTAGTGAAGAGGAGGAGGAGTGAGGAGGAGGAGGATGGAAGAGGAGGAGGAAGGAAGAGTAGTGAATAGGAGGAGGAAGAGGAATAAAGAGGAAGAGGTGGAGGAGGAAGAGGGAGAGGAGGAGGAATGACGTAGAACAGGAGGAGGAGTGAAGAGGAGGAAGAGGACGGTTAGAAGAAGAGGCAGAAGGAAAAGTAGCAGAAGTCATTTCATTTGTGATAATGGAAGCTGAAAAAACATAAGAAGTAGTTTGAGAAGTAACAGACAAAGTAAAATATACAACAGAATATTTGAAAATATTTTTGAGAATGAAAAGCGCTTTATGAAGTTTGATTGACTGATTGAAAACAAGATAAATACTCCTTAATTCAAGCACTTACTATCTTGCTGTAGTATCGTAGTACCATTAGTACTATTTTATAGTATAGTAGGATGTTGTTACTTGTAATTACACCCTCACGCCAGTAGGTGGCGCATGTTTCCGTGAGACGGGGGCCCTCCTCTCCAATATGAGGCAAAGAGAAACTTCACTGTCTGTCTCATCATTTCCCTGTGTTTTACAGGTTAGTATCTAAGTAAAAACCAAATAAACTGGGTCACAACATATTAATAACAAACACAGCTAATTGTGATATTAACTAATTGAGATATTTGGAAGTTTGTAAAAACTGTATTTTTTTTTTGTTTTGAGCAATGTAAAAGTACGTGGAAAAACGTGGTCAAGGCGAAGCCATGGGCGCTATTTTGAGTTTATTGCGCAGTTATTTAAACTCCTTTGTTTATGTGAAAGACACTCAATAATACGCTCTGGCAAAATATGTAAAGTGTGAGTTCATAGGTTCAAAAGTAAAAAGTGTAAAAGGTCTCAAGCTAAAGCTAAATGCCAATGTGCACATGTGTATATAAATTACAAAATAGTTCTGATTTGACAATAAATAATACCCGATCATGGCTTTATTTTGCTGAATAACCGTTTAAACTGTCAGAAAAAATTCTAAATTGTATTTACAACGGCACGTCACTTTTTGATGACATCACAGAGGGATTCCATTTTAGAACTCAACACTACTTCCTGTTATTTTAGACTTTTATTTTTCTACATTTCTTCACAAAATGCAACTTCACAAATTTAAAACTGTGATAAATATTTACCACAGGTGCCCTCCCACCAAACTAAGCCATAATTAGAACATCATGAGAACCGTCATATAGACTTTAAACGACTTCTTTAGGTCACTTCCTGTGTTTTTATAGTATTCTTCCACCAGTGCAGACAGATGAAAAGGATAACAGTGATCGCTGAAGAGAAATTGACCATAAAATTGCCTCAGACTCTGGTACGAGCCGCTGAATTGTCTGCGTGTTCTTCGGAAAACAAACAAATCTCCGGCGTTCTTTTATTTTGCGCTTCAGAGATACGGATCATTAAGAAAGAAAGCACGCTCAGACTGGACGCATTCCAAAACCGTGGGCTGAAAAAGACAACTGGAGTCTCCGCAAAGTTCTCATGTAACATCTGAAGAGTTAAGAAAAAGATGCAAGCGCTCAAGAATTCAGAGAAAAGAAGATGGAGGTATTGGCGAAGAAAGTTATGTGGAAGATTTAAGGATTCAAAAAGTCACACAGATTGACTGGAAACCGAAAGGAAAGAAACTAGAAGGTGCAGCAACAGAAACAACGAGTAAAACAGATCGAGGAAGACGCCAAAGCCCAGGATATGTCTCTAAAAAAACTGACAAATCAAGTCCGGATCACATTTCTTTTAGCTCTTTTTTCCTCCTCACTGGGTTCAAATTTCATGCAGTTGTACAAAGTTTTATGGATAATTCTTCAAGGATTTGATAAAAGTTTGAATTAATTGTTAGATTTTACATTAGACTCAGTTAATTTTGTGTCATTTCATGAATACACAAAACTATATATATTATATGAACATTATTGATTTCACCCAAAGTAACAAAAGTAAGTCAGAAAAAATGTAAAGTAAAGTCCCTAAAAGTGCCCAAACTGAATGGAAACTGTTGCGATAGTAATAGTAATAGTAATAGTATTAGTATTAGTATTAGTATTAGTGGTAGTAGTAGTAATAGTTGTGGTAGTAGTAGTAGTAGTAGTAGTAGTGGTAGTATCAAATCAAAAAAGCAAATCAAAATGTATTTGTAAAACACAATTCATACAAAAGTAACACAAAGTGCTTTACAGCCATAAAAACACATTAAAAATCACAATACAATCACAATAAGAGCATAAATAAATACATAAAAATGTACATGAAACAATAAAATAAAATTCCGTTTGTAGCCCAGTGGTAAACGTGGGTATTACAGTGTAATATAACTTTATGAGTTAGTGATTTCACTTAAAAACAAGTCACATGATTAATTAAAAAAAGTAAACGTTTATTTACTTGTCATAAATAAGTAATGACACATGATTAATAAATAAATAGATTATTTTACATGATTAAAATTAGATAAATATTCAGTGATTTCATTTCATTACAGAGATTAAAACAAAGATTTACTTCTTACATTATTTTGTTAAAAGAATAAATAATTGGAGGTTTATGTAGTTAGCCTCGCATTACATGTTTCTTACTGTTTCAATGTTATTATTTCTTATTGGTCTTTTGAGCCCTCAGTCTGCTAGTCGATTGTGATTGGCTGTTGGTACGTAAAGGGGTGGGTACACATGACCTCGCGTGGGGGGAGCATAGAACTATAATAAAACCTGGAAGATGAATCCAAGATGGCCGCCCTGTTTATCCCTATGGAGAGTGCTCATTGGCGCATGACCCCAAAAAAATTTCTTACTTCCGCATTTACTTCCTGATACGAAGGCTGACATCTTTGCTTTCCCCCATGATGCTTTGAGCGACGTGAACGACCACGCAGCTTGCAAGTTTTTGTGTTAACGTTAGCTTGTGTGATTGTAATTGTGTTCTTCATGTTAGAGCACACCTGAAAGCGTCTGAAATGAAATAAAATACAACTTACAGGTATCGCTAGTCGAGCCTTTTCCACGAGCTTCTGTTTATATCGTCCGACGTGCTCGTTCACGTGACTCACACATGTTTGCGGTGACGTCACTTAATATAAAAACGGTAATTTCGGTGATTTTAGAAACGGTAGAAAAGAACATTTCCTTCTATTTTATTTAAATACAGATAATAATTCAGTACTGTCTGCAATTATAATGTGCAATTTTAGAAAAAGGCTGGTTCCAAGAGGCTGCAGTACCTCGCACGGCCACAAATCAATCTGGGACCACAGACAGAGGGGGCGTGTCTTATCCAGTTCTTTTAATACATCCATGGGGGGGAGACGTACAGGAAAGTTCGAGAAGACGTTTTTTTCCGCCGGACCGTCAAGAAAGCTGGAGCCTGACAGTTTACTCGGCGAAAAAAAAAAAAGACGTTAGGAGCCATGGAGCCGGTTGGACTGAGCGGGAGGCTCGTAGAAGAGGACCGCGGACTCTTGGTCGGGAGCTGGGAGCTGTAGCGGAGATCCGAGACCGGAGAGTCGTCCAAGGAGCGGGAGTAACGGAGCGGGAGGCGTGTCCGGAGGTGGTCGAGCGGGAGCGAGCAACGCGGGCGGAGCTACCGGGTCGTGGCGTCGCCCTCAACCACCGAGTTTCAGCGCTCTCAAACCCTTGGACCGTGAATTTCAGCGCTCTCAAGTTCTGACAGATAAGATCAGGCCTGCACCGTTATTTCTTCTTCCCTTTTTCCTTTCCAAAACGGTACCGTAACTCTGTGTGTGATTGTGTGTGATTGCCCGCTACTTTTGCTAAACGTTAAAGGACAATTTCGCGCGCTTTGAGTGTTCTGTATTTTTTGTGTACTGTACTGGCCATTGTTGGGAACAGCTAAGGGAGGGGACATCTTGTATATTTTTACTTTTTTGTGTGAAGGGAGAATGTGGTTGAAACTATTGGGGTTTCTTACTAAAGTTAAAGGGGTTATTATTTAGATTTGGGGGGAATATTTTGTTATTTATTTTTGTTTATATTTTGTGTCTAATTGAATATTTTATATTTTGTTTAAGGGAAACTTTTATATTTTGTTTGCCAAATCATTATTCTTAATATCAAACAAGGCATTTACAACATTTTTGCCTAAACTTAACACTTCTCTGGGTCTCATTATTCTTAAATATAACATTATTGAGTGAAGGAGATTTACTTTTATTTGGGAACTGACTAGGTGCACCTTCGTGGTATCCACCTGAAACTAAACCAAGCACCCACCATTCTCACTTAAGTAACACACAGAGTGGTTGTACGTGTGCTACATGTTAATCATATGCACAGCTAAATAGAACAGTTTTAAGCCTAGATTTAAATACTGGCAGTGTAGGGGCCTGTCTCACATCTTCAGGGAGACTGTTCCAGATTTTAGCTCCATAAAACTGGAACGCCGAATCGCCATGTTTAGTCCTGACTCTGGCACCAGCAGGAGGCCGGTCCATGTTTAGTCCTGACTCTGGCACCAGCAGGAGGCCGGTCCATGTTTAGTCCTGACTCTGGCACCAGCAGGAGGCCGGTCCATGTTTAGTCCTGACTCTGGCACCAGCAGGAGGCCGGTCCATGTTTAGTCCTGACTCTGGCACCAGCAGGAGGCCGGTCCATGTTTAGACCTGACTCTGGCACCAGCAGGAGGCCGGTCCATGTTTAGACCTGACTCTGGCACCAGCAGGAGGCCGGTCCATGTTTAGTCCTGACTCTGGCACCAGCAGGAGGCCGGTCCATGTTTAGTCCTGACTCTGGCACCAGCAGGAGGCCGGTCCATGTTTAGTCCTGACTCTGGCACCAGCAGGAGGCCGGTCCATGTTTAGTCCTGACATGTCATGACACTAACATGTCAGATGTACTGTGGTGCTTGGCCTTAAATACGATCAGAGCTGCTTTAAAGTCAATTCTCTGAGCCTGAAGCCAGTGCAGAGGCCTGAGCACAGACTAATGTGGTCGTACTTCCTGGTTCTTGTCAGGACTTGAGCAGCAGCGTTCTGGATGTACTGCAGCTGTTTTACAGCTCGTTTGGAGAGGCCAGTGAGCAGGCTGTTACTGTAGTCTAACCTACTGGAGACAAATGCATAGATAAGTCTCTCCAAGTCTGGGTTAGACACTGTATTTTTTATTTTGGCAATGCTCTTCAGGTGGTAAAAAGCTGCTGATATTATGGAACTGATTTGGCTGTCAAAGTTCAAGTCTGAGTCCATTATTACGCCTACATTTCTCACTTGATTTTAAGGAGAGAGACTGCAGGTGACTGCTGACACATTCTCTCTGTTTCTGTGGGCCAAACACAATTATTTCTGTCTTGTCTGAATTTAGCTGGAGGAAGTTGTTTTGCATCCACCACTGATCTGAGCTGTCAGTGAGACATAAATCTGAGTGTCGTCTGCATAGTTGTGGTAGGACACTCCACTGTTGTGAATCAATGAACCTAATGGTAGCATATACAGGTTGAACAGAAGGGGTCCCAGGACTGACCCTTGGGGCACCCCACAGGTCAAGGACATGCAGAGACACACTGACCAATCTCAACAAAATACTCTCTGTTCTCCAAATAGGACCTGAACCAATTTAGAGCGTTGCCTGTAACGCCCACCCAGTCCTCAAGTCTGTGTAAGAGGATCTTGTGATCGACAGTGTCGAAGTCAGCACTGAGATTTAACAAGACTAAGACAGAGACTTTGCCTGCATCAGAGCTAAGACAGATGTCATTTGTCACTTTTATAAGAGCTGTTTCAGTGCTGTGGTGTGATCTGAAGCCTGACTGGAAAACATCAAACATGTCATTCATTAGAGGATAATTATTAAGCTCTTGGTAAACAACTTTTTCAATAACTTTGCCCAAAAAAGGTAAATTTGAGATTGGCCGGTAATTATTCAGTACTGACGCATCAAGACTACTTTTCTTTAAGAGAGACTTAATGACTGCAGTTTTTAAGGCCTTTGGGAATATTCCAGATTGAAGTGACATATTGATTATTTGAGTAAATTGAGCTAACAAACTGTTTAGCACAGACTTTAAAAATATTGTGGGCAACACATCAAGGCAGCATGAAGAAGAACTTAGACTTGTGATGGTCTCTTGGACAGTTTTGTCGTTCACAATTGCAAAGTGAGACAGCTCCACGTGTTTAACTGGCTGATTGGTTGTTATTAGCACTGAGGTATTAATTTTATTTTTAATGTTCTGAATCTTGTCATGAAAGAATTTTGCAAACTCATTGCATTTGGATGTGGAAATTAGTTCCACTGGCAGCTGAACTGGAGGGTTTGTCAATCTATTTACAGTTGCAAACAGGACATGGGAGTTATTACAGCAATTTCCAATTTTCAGAGAAATACCTCTCTCTTGTTATACATAAAATTTGGTTATATATGAAAAACATTTCTCTGAAAATGTCATGATTAATCTGAAGTTTTGACTTGCGCCATTTCCGCTCGGCCCTGCGGCACTCCCTTGTCTGTGCCCTGACCGACTCATTATTCTTCCATGGAGCTTTCTGCTTATTTTTGACCGTTTTAACCTTCAAAGGGGCAAGTGTCCAGAACATTCACAACACTAGATGAAACAGAGCTCAACAAATCATCAACATTTGAACATGAGGCAGTTTTAAAGTTTATCATTTCCACAAAGAGTGCACTTGTGCTGTCATTTATGTGTCTCCTGTGAACAACTGCAGGAGCAGCCTGTTGTTTGGGAAGGATAGACAGGTCAAAGAAAACACAGAAATGATCTGACAGAGCGACATCAACCACATTCATTTCTGAAATGTGAACCCCCTAGCAGGTCTAGAGTGTGCCCTCTGCTGTGTGTGGGGCCACTTACGAGCTGAGTCAGACCAAAGGTTTCAAGAACAGTATGAAATGCTTTAATGTTTCTGTCACAAACATTATCCACATGAATATTAAAATCACCTGTAATGACTAAACCATCAAAGTCTGTGCATACGACTGAAAGCAACTCAGTAAATTCATCAATAAAACTTTGACAGTGCTGGGAGGGCTTGTATAAAACTACAAAAAGTATGGAGGGCGATTGTTTTATCTCCATTTTAAAGGTCACATACTCAAATGACAAAAAAGTCCCAAATGACAACCTATGAGTGATTATTGTATCTCTGAATAGTGCACAGACACCCTTTTTGTTTTCTCAAGTTATAGATTAAAATTTGTAATTTGGTGGAGCTGATTCTATTAGAACTGCATTACCTGTATTTTTATCAAGCCACGTTTCAGTTAAGAACATAAAATCAAGGTTATAAGAAGATATAAAATTATTAATTTAAAAGTATTTGTTACATAATGATCTGACATTGAGCGTGGCCAGTGTCAGATTTGTTTCAGTGGGACTGGACAGTTTTTTTTTTTTACAAGTAATACAAATTAAATTTCTCTGATAGGTCAATTTTCTGTTATGCAGAAAAGTTTGTCCCTTTACAAGATTTATTTGGTCTCAGAGCTGTGCAGGTGGTAGCAGATGTAAATGTGATTTGATGCAGGTTTTGAGATACAGTGCCACGAGCAGAGTGTTCATGGCATCTTGCACTTATAATTGTCCTAATGGGGAAAGTAGGTTTTTCCCTCTTAAAGTCTTTTTGCAATCGTGTCAGAGATTGTTTTCTAGACATTGTCTGCAGTGACCAAGAGGGGGA
Organism: Rhinogobius similis; assembly: GCA_019453435.1. NCBI lineage: Eukaryota > Metazoa > Chordata > Actinopteri > Gobiiformes > Gobiidae > Rhinogobius > Rhinogobius similis. The sequence goes on from CM033631.1 coordinate 11,820,578, forward strand.
GCGAGTCTGAACACAGCGGTGTGATCTGTAGTGGTAGTAGTAGTGGTAGTAGTAGTAGTAGTGGTAGTAGGAGTAGGAGTAGTAGGATTTTTTTATTTTTTATTTTTTTAAGTTGGCAGGGACAATGCAATCATACATAGTTACAGAACAACGCTTGTAGCTGATGCGATGCATACAGAGTTTATAGCAAGTGCTAATTTTCAACTCCCTACTAGTAGTAGTAGAAGTAGTAATAGTAGTAGGAGTAGCAGTAGTGTTCTTGGGACAACTGAATTATTGTCATGTAAGTGTGATAAGAATCAGAATAACTAAGGACATAAAAAGGTATAAAACTGTAGAAGTTGTAGTATACGATTAGAAGTAGGTCTGGGCGATGCAGTGATAAAAATGAAATGCTGAGCTGGTCCCTGTGACAATCTGCTGTTTTTGTGAAATTGTCGTATCGTGATTCACTGTTTGTCTCTTTAATGCAGCTGTCAGTTCAAACACACTTTTTCTCCTGTTGTTTAGCCTCTGATCAGATGACGTTATTTACCTCTTATAAACCAGGGCTGCACAATTAAACCAAATCCACACAAAAATTTTATGGATGTAATTTGCAAATCACAAAGGTTGCATTTTTTGAAGCGCAATCATTTCTTCCACAAACAACAAAATGTCTTGCTTTGATTTGAACAAAAAACTGCCAACACTGTAGTTTGGATTTGTACAAACATGTTCGGAAACAAGCCGCAAAAGTTCGACAAAAAGCAATAAAAACGTGACTAAAAACGACAAAGACGCATTTAAACGTGACAAACACAACCGAACGTGACAAGGACGTGACTAAAAGTGACGAAATTGTGTTTAAAATGTGAATTTGAGCAGAATCGCAAATCTAATCACAATCGCACCGGTCAGAAAAATCACAATTAGATATTTTTCTATTGTGCAGCTCTATTAAAGACAACAGAAAATACAAAGTGAACATGAATCGTTATAATTGTCATTGTCATTGTGACGTAAACACAGTCATAAACAGAAGAAAACAAAACAAAAAAAGAGGATTATAGAGCTACATCGGAGAGGATCATCTCATTGGACGTTTTGAAGATAAAGTTTACAAATTTGGATGCTTTAAAAGTGTTCAGAGGAGGCAAAATTGGAGAAAAATTAGATCTTCCAGAAAATAAAGAGCTCTAAAGGAAGACCAAAGATGAGATTTATCAATGTAGAGAGCATGAAATTAGTCAGAAAAAGGTGCAGAGAATCAATTGGTTACAGGTGTTTTCTTGAGACGACGCCAAAAAGCGAAAGCCAAGGAATTAGTCTTTTAATCCTCACCCCGTGGCATTAACAATTACACTTTCCTCTTACATTAATTGCAGGTTTCCTCCTTTCAAATGACTGTCCTGCCTCAGGCTCAGGCTGAACCTCATTTCGTCAGCTCAGTGTTTGGGTGCGAGTCGCCTTTGGACCAACTGGGGGCAGTGTTGTATCGTTTTAGACTTGGGCGAACCAGTTGATTTGTATACAGGGGATTTTTGACGGTTTTTAATGCACTGTAACGAAACAAAAAAGCTAAAATAATCGGCCAGTGCTTTCTAAAATGCTGGTGTTGCGCGAAAAATTGCACCCTGACAAATAAAAAGTAGGAGATTCCATTGAGATCATCTTCGACTGGAAATCCAAGAATGAAAACCAGAACAAAACTATCAAAAGTAGGTTCAACTATAACTATAATTTCACATGAAGTGCAAATCTGGACTAAACAAAGGGATTAAACCAGGTCTAAAACAGTCCAGACCAACACATTTTAGTCTGTAGTAAAAACAAATGGTTATAAATATAATATAATCTGCTGAAAATGCAAATACCTCACTCATTTGTATCATGAATACTTTATTGAACTGTCACTCTCTAACAAAAGAGATGAAAAAAAAAATTGAAAGATAAACTAATAAGTAGTTTATAATTCTTTAGTGTGTATGTTTCTGCACGGTTCCATGAAAATAGAAAGTTAAAACCACTTTGGAACATTCTCCATGAAGTTTTATGCCATAATGTGGAACATCACAGCCAAAGAAACAACATTTCCATGGAAACAAGCACAAATAGACTGCTCCAGGACAAGTACAAGTCAGGTTTGTGGAGATACAAGCCTCCTCATAGCAACAGCAAATGATCTTCTGTTTTTTTCATTGCAATAAAAGCAACCAAAAGTAGATTAAAAACATTTTTTAAAATCACATTCGGACTTGAAAATGGACAAATGAAATTTGGACCAAATAGGACATTTACTTCGGAATCTATGTGCTGTATTTTTTTTCTGGATGTCTTTTTTTTTTTGCCCTTATTGTTTTTTTGTATTTTCATTTTGTCTTCTGTGTGCTCTGCCTGGTCCTGTTTTGTTTTTTGTGTTTTTTTTCCCTCTATGTTTTTGTATAAACAAGAAGACAAGAAAAGAAAAGAAAAAAAGCTTTTATTTTAGTCTGTTTTTTTTTTTTTATATAATTCTTTCCTAATGTAGTACCAGTTACAGTACAGTTGTAGTTCAACAGAAAACCTTAAGTTGGGTGGAAAACAGTCCCATTCTCTGTTGTTTCATTCTTTGTTTACTTTATTTAAATTAGTGCCAAAAGCTCAGAGTGAAAAAACAACAACATTAAAAACAACCACATATGCAAAGCAAAACTTTTAAACATCCACAGGCATGCATTTATCGACCGCGAATATACCACTGCATCATAGAGCTCGGGATAGAATATTTAAAAAAAAACATTACCATGGAAATCCGCCATGTTTGCTGTTGGTGTGTTAAACTTACACAGAAAAACATGAGCAAAAACAGAAGAACCTGATAAACTGCAAGGTCACTTCTGGTAAATACATTTATCAATACTTTTGAATTAACGTAACATTTATTGAAAATTCTGTTATGTGTACAGTTTATATCTCATTTCCGGGTCCTGTACATCTGATTGTAAACTTTTTTTCATGTAATAAAGTAAAATCTGTGTTGCAGATATACTGTAAAAGCAGCTCTGTCAAACCGTTGTGTCGTCTGCGTCTAATCATATAATAATAGTATATAATAGAGCGCTTTACTGTTAGACAAAAACAAACAGAAGTGCGCTGTTAGCATGCTAGTTGTTGTTAGCTTTACTGTAAACTTTGCTCTGAAAGTTGTGGAAAGCGCTTACAAACTCATCGAAGTGAATCATTTGGACTGAGGCAAACAGTTTATGATGAACTGGCTCTGGTTTTCATGTTTTAGCAACTAAACAGTAGCTAACTACATCGTAATGCATCTTTAAAGGAAAAATATATTGCATTTTTCATCATTACAACATTATGCTGCGGGTGAGCAGTTATTGTGTTTAGAGGCAGAAATGCTCTGAGTTTAGCCATGATTTAAGGACTAAAACAGTAGAAGATTCTCGGATAAATGACGTATGAAATCTGAAAATACATCCCAGAAACAAGGAAGTTCAGACGGAAGTGTTTTTCATGGCGGGAGGGGGGAGTATTTTCTAATAAACATTCCTCAAAACAGCACAAATGCAACTTCAGGTTTGTTTTTTATTATGGATCATTGTTCAAACAGAGTTAAAAGCTCAAATAAGTCACTGTAGCAGAATATGTGTTCTTTAAGGACCACTCGTCCGCCTAATTCTTTCTTTTACTTAAGAGTACCAGATCTACAACACTTCTCTATCCGGGCCTTTGTTCGATGAGTAAAAAGAGTTTTTAAAAACAGCTGTGAGCCGAACATAAACTCACATTATTAACTCAAGCCATATCTCTTTTATTCTTACCCCAAGGACATAAGTGAAGGAAAAACTTCTCTGTCCAGTTCGTATTGATCACTGATATATTTGAACAAAACTGAGCCCAGACTGTGGCGTCGTGTCAAAACAAAACAAAACCATCTGTGAAATTGCCTCGGCAGCTGCTTAGACCCTGGAAGTGAGGAATACAAAGTGTGACGTAACAATCCCATTGATCAAACCTAGCTAGCTACAGCCTGCCAAAGAAATCAGTGCATGCACAATGTCCATCAGGAAAAAAAATACAACTATTACTTATAAAACCAAACTAATCCTCGTGATGGCCAGATTTCATATCCTTGAAGCAAAAGTCTCCAACCTAATCTTAATTGAACTAAATATTCTAAATATTTACATTACATTACAAAAAATAAGTAACAATAAAAAAAGCATCGGACAATAGAATACCTCAAGAAATACTCTGTATAACCTCAGTTAACCCCTATTATTTCTTTTGCAAGATTTCTGTTTGTCAGATGTCTGTTGTTTTTTTTTCTTTTCTTTCCTTTTTTTTTTTAATTCTCAATTTGTTTCCTTGCTGTTTTCATTTGTTTGGTTTCTCATATTGATGTCCCTTAATAATAAAACAAAAAACAAAAAAAACACAGAGCTCCAAAAAGTACAAAACGCTCTTAGAAAAACAACCACACCTCCAGACATCTTCAACCTCAACGTTCAAAACACAACTACAAACATTCCCCCATCGGCACGACCTCGAACACCCCACTACCTTTTAATTAAAGAAAACAACAACAAACAGGCCAGAACGTCTCAAACACGTGTGGAAGTCGATCGTCCACGGGGTGCACATCTCTCTATAACCCCGGAAGTGGGCGGCCTGTCAGCTCCGTGTCGACTGGAGCAGCGCAGAGCGAGAGAGAGAGAGAGAGAGAGAGAGACGCGGCAGAGCGAAGGCACAACACGGGCAAAGTAAAGTGACACCGCGTCCACTCACACGGGGACACTAACCCACCACCGCCGCCCTCCGCCTCGACATTTCGCCGTCAATTTCATGAACTAGGAACGCACTTTGGACACGATCGCTCCACGGAGGTAAGGCACGCGTTTGGCACGGATTTGAGCGTGTTTCCGAACCGCTTCTTCGCTCGCTCCGCCGCCGCTGCTCGTCTGGGGGGACGTGTGGAGCGCGCCCCGTGACAGCCGTGCGTAAACAAACTCCCCGCACGGCGCAAATGGCAAGTTTTGCTCGCGATCCCGGCGCACTTTTTCGCGTGTTCTGCTCTGGTTTTACGCGTGTCCAGTCGTACGCGCGCTCTCTGTCGCGGCCGTGCGCCCTGGTGTGTGTGTGTGTGTGTTTGTGTGTGTGTGTGTTTAAAAAGCCCTGTTCTCGTTTAACTGTGTCCTGTCATGAGTCGCCTGCGTGTTGCTCGGGTGAGATCCAGGTTAGATTAGGCGCCTGTCACTTGAGTGCAGTGGAAACAACTCTTGTGCATGTCCAGCGCGTCGGCACATGGCGTACGAATGCATTTGCGCCGCTCCGGATTGCCACTTGACCCACGTTTGAGGCGAAACAAACGTGACACAAGTGCAAAGTGTAGGCTGCAGCGGGCACCTTTAACCCCGAGCCGCGCGGAGAAGATAATATGCCGCTTTTAAACTATGGCCGTGCGGTTAAAGCGATGAATATTGCACGTGTTGTGGGCCATGTCGGCTATGTAAAGTAACAGAGTTGATGAATAAGTAAAATGTGCAATGCAAGTTTCATGTTGAGGTGATGAGAAAATGGCTTCATCGCTGACTTCGTTACAGTTGATACGCTTTTGGATATAAATAGGGCTGGGTGATACGTGAAAGTGTGAAATAATTTAAGAGAAATCGAAATTTTGTTCATTTTATTGGGTCATTTTGAATTATTTTTGAATTGTATTTAGTCAAAATAAAACACTGCTTTTCAGTTTTGATGTAATGAACAAGACAAACTTTTAATCACAATAAATTGCCCAGTTTATTTCTCCAAAGTCCAGACTCTGTAGCGATCCACATGGTTTAAGGACAGAGGGCTGCTGTAGAGCTCTCAGTGAAAGAACAAAACAAAAACAAACACAGTTGGTGACTAGCTCTGCAGTTATTTTCATAGTCGACTGGTCAGCAGTTACTTTTTTGATTAGTCGACTTGTCAAGCGATTATTTCTACAGATATTAAAAGAACATGTTGAAATGCAGTGACTGAAGGAGTCTAAATGAAGAATATGTATTTGTTTAATCAAATCTGAAATAGTCTATTCTATTTTCCCATTTTGGTTTGATAATATTGCTGTTTTTGTGATAAAACGTCTTCTTGTTTTGGTTGATTAGTCTGGCAATAATTCTTTCGATTAATCAGTTCGATGTTTTGAAAAAATGCTGCTTGGCAACATCCTGACAGTCTATTCACAACAAAACAAGTTTTTTGATAAAAACAAACTTTTTTAGGGGAATTCCTGCTGCGCCTGAGTGAAAATACTTGGGCTGCAATTAACAGTTATTTTGGTAATCTATTCTTTCGATGAATCGTTTAGTTGCTTAGATAAAGGCTGGTGAATATGAGCTTTCGACATTGTGAAGATGTTCTCAAGCCGCATTTCTTAAGCTTCCTCTCTATTTACCACAAAACAGGTTTTTACGAGAAAAGAACACTAAACTTTACATGTTTGTGTCATTTTGTGGGAATTCTTGCTTGCTCGAGTGATAAAACATTCTTTCTCAACACATGGCTGGTTTGGGAGGTTGTGTTTTGTTCAAAATACGATTATTTGATCAAATTGGTTGACGGTAATAAATAATCGATTAGTTGCGATTAATTGATTAACTTGTTTCAGTGCTAGTTCTGTTACTTATGATTACTGCAAGACAATTAAGATTATTTTATTTGATTATTATTCAGATTATTTAGTATATAATTTAATTTAATGTTAAGTTGGAACTGTCCAGAATGCTTGTGTTGCTGCAGGTTGTGTTGTGATGTTGAATGCACTTGAAAGAAATAACAAATAAAAACGATGAGTTATGGTTTCCCTGTTGAATTTAGCTGAAAATTGATGTCGTTATCTAGTAAAATCTTCGAAAACAAGCTATCATCAATACTTATCATCCAAATTTGGAGTTATTACATTTTCATGTGGAGTCACATTACTCTCTGTCAATGGAGCCCTTAAAAGTTCGTAAACAAAATGCAATACAAAACACAATTACGCAATGGAGGCAAAAGTGAAGTGGAACACAGTGTGATTTCACTGGAGAAACTTGGATTAACCTCAGAATATCTCAAAATATGACGCATCAAGGTGGCTTTGTCAAATGAAAACCACTCAGACATGTTTACTATTGTATTTTACTTTATTTGCTCAGGTTTTTGGAGATTATGATGGATTTTTATGACAAAATCCAGTTGTTAGGTTTTACTGGACGAATATGTACAGAAATGTTGAGCCTGTGACAGTTTTTCTTTTTAACTACAGATATGTTACAAACGTTTCCACAATTTTTACATTTCTTGAATCTTAAACACAACTTTGAGACTAGTAAACAGTCTTTTTTCCCCATCTTTTGTATTGGAAAAGCCTTATTTTTGTTATAAATCCTTAACATCCTTGTCCTGATGTCTGTTAATCATTGAAATTGTATTATTGCTTACTTCATTTTGCCTCCAGTCGCCTCGGTTTCAGAATTTTGAATGTTTTCATGAGTAATTCAAGAGCGTTTTGGACTTGACAATGTTTAAAAAGTCTTAAAATTGCGAGATTTTGGGTCATGCCTTTGCAAAAGATTGTGCTTTCTGAGTAACTTTGTTTTTCAATTATGTTTTTCGTTCATTGTCTTGTATAAATTACCCGACCTAATGCCCAATGGGCTTTGCAACATATTATAATTTTTTTTTTTTTTAATTAATCAGTGGCATTTGGGTTTTATTTCTTGGGAAAACTGAGCCATAGTGTTGAATCGTGTGACATTTGCATTTGTAATTGCTCGTAAATCCACGTGCAAAGGTTTTGAAATGTCAGGGAAAAAATCCTCTCTCTGTCGACTTTGTGATGTTTCCTTTTTCAAAGCGTGTGTAAATGTCATGCACGGTCTGATGTCGCTGCAGTTCCAGTGATAACCATCGTCTTTCTGTGCGTTCGTGTGAATGCTGTGGAGGTCAAAGCGGTGTTTAGAATTGTTCTGCAAGTTTTACGGCGCTGTGATACAGGAGCGTGCACGAGCAGAAATGTAAATCGAAATGCAGCGGTGAAAGTGGATACTGGAGTTGCATATGAGCCCTCCTTACATAATGCATTTTGATGTAACTGTACTCCACATGAAGAGTTATGAAATTCATGTTTACTCAGAAGGACTGCAGATGGACTAAAGCATGGACTAAAGCATGGACTACAACTGGATTACAGCTGGGCTAAAGCATGGGCTAAAGCATGGGCTAAAGCATGGGCTAAAGCATGGACTAAAGCATGGGCTAAAGCATGGACTAAAGCATGGACTAAAGCATGGACTAAAGCATGGACTAAAACTGGATTACAGCTGGACTAAAACTGGATTACAGCTGGACTAAAACTGGATTACAGCTGGACTAAAACTGGATTACAGCTGGACTAAAACTGGATTACAGCTGGACTAAAACTGGATTACAGCTGGACTAAAACTGGATTACAGCTGGACTAAAACTGGACTAAAGTTTGGACTAAAACTGGACTAAAGTTTGGACTAAAACTGGACTAAAGTTTGGACTAAAACTGGACTAAATCTTGGACTAAAACTGGATTACAGCTGGGCTAAAGCATGGGCTAAAGCATGGGCTAAAGCATGGGCTAAAGCATGGGCTAAAGCATGGGCTAAAGCATGGGCTAAAGCATGGGCTAAAGCATGGGCTAAAGCATGGGCTAAAGCATGGGCTAAAGCATGGGCTAAAGCATGGGCTAAAGCATGGGCTAAAGCATGGGCTAAAGCATGGGCTAAAGCATGGGCTAAAGCATGGACTAAAGCATGGGCTAAAGCATGTACTAAAGCATGGACTAAAGCATGGACTAAAGCATGGGCTAAAGCATGGGCTAAAGCATGGGCTAAAGCATGGACTAAAGCATGGACTAAAGCATGGACTAAAGCATGGACTAAAACTGGATTACAGCTGGACTAAAACTGGATTACAGCTGGACTAAAACTGGACTAAAGTTTGGACTAAAACTGGACTAAAGTTTGGACTAAAACTGGACTAAAGTTTGGACTAAAACTGGACTAAATCTTGGACTAAAACTGGACTAAATCTTGGACTAAAACTGGACTAAATCTTGGACTAAAACTGGACTACAGCTGGACTAAATCTTGGACTAAAACTGGACTACAGCTGGACTAAATCTTGGACTAAAACTGGACTACAGCTGGACTAAAGCATGGATGGCAGATGGACTGAAGCTGGACTAAAGCAAGAACTAAATCTGGACTAAAGCTGGACTAAAGCAAGGACTAGAGCTCTACTAAAGCATGGATTAACGATGGACTAACGATGGACTACAGCAGGACTGAATCTGAACTAAAGCATTGACTGAAGGATGGACTAAAGGATAAAATATGGTCGAAAGATTGATTTATGTATGGACTAAACCATGGGTGGAAGCAGGACTAAAGACGAACTAAAGATGGACCAAAGATGGACTAAAGATTGACTGAAGCTGGACTAAAATATGGATTGTAGCTGCATGAAAGATGGACGAAAGTTGGACTAAAGCTGGACTGATGCAGGGCTTAAGGTGGACTAAAAATTGGACTAAAGATTGCACTAAAGCAGGTCTTGAGCCGGTCCAAAGCTTGTCTAAATCTGGTCTAAAACTTGCCTTAAGCAGGTCTAGACCTCAGTCCTGCAGGTCCACAGAGCTGTGCAGGCCGGGCTTGTTCTGCTGCGTGTGAACGTATTAGTCTCACTAATAAGCGGCTCCATGACTTCAATAACATTAGCGACTGGTCTCTGGGGAAACCACTTGTGAGACGAGCGCTCCGTCTTCACACTGTCGCTGCTTAGTTCTAGTGATACCTAAAGGGCCACGACATTCACGACTGTTTAGAAGAACACTTAAAATATCAATTATGTGTTAGTTAATTATAGAAAGAAGAAAGAGCTGGTTAAAAAGAGGAAGAAATACATAATATTTCATAATAAGTGATATTTTTGTAAGCGTTTAAAGTCTGTATGGCATATTCTTGTAATTACGACTTAGTTTGGTGGGAGTGCACCTGTGGTAAATATGTATCATAGTTTTACATCTGTGAAGTAGCAGTTTGTGAAGAAATTTTGAAAAATAAAAGTTTAAAACAGAATCCCTCTGTGATGTCATCAAAAAGCGACGTGTCAGTGAAAATACAGAGACAGTTTATAGCAACTGACACATTATTTTGACAGTTTAAGCGGTCAATTAACAAAATGAAAGTGTTATCGGGTATTATTATCAAGTCATGACTATTGTGTAATTTATATGGATTTTGTTTTCATGTTTTCATTGGTTGCTAGGTAACAGTTGTGGCATTACCTCGAACTGTGTCATATTTGCTGCTCATGTTCAAACAGGAAGTGACATAATAAATATCACAAACTGTCAAGCTGGGGACAAATGGGCAAAATCGTATTTGTCGTCAAACCTGTCGTATAGACTTTAAGTATAACCTGAAGCAAAACAGGCAGATTTCTGATGTAATAGTGTTATTGGGTTAAACAAATATCGGTGCAAATAAGGCTAATTTGTTGATCTGTGTGTAATGAGGAGACGCCGTCTGCACTTTCTTCATTTTGACATTTTAACAAAATAATAGAGCTGGAGGCCTTTAGTCGTTGATTTGATTAAGCAGTGGTGCCTTATTCTACCTAAATTTCTATTAGTCAATTCATTATTTTAATGGGATTACAAAGGTTTTATGTAACAGTTTTCGGAGAGAATCATGATTTTAATCTCCCATAAGATACTGTGCCTGTTTGTATCCATAATGGTTATTGTGTTTAACCAGGACTGAGCCAGGACTGAGCCAGGACTGAGCCAGGACTGAGCCAGGACTGAGCCAGGACTGAGCCAGGACTGAGCCAGGACTGAGCCAGGACTAGAACAGGTCTAAACCAGGTCTTGAACAGGTCTTGAACAGGTCTTGAACAGGTCTTGAACAGGTCTAAACCAGGTCTAAACCAGGTCTAAACCAGGGCTAAACCAGGGCTAAACCAGGGCTAAACCAGGTCTTGAACATGTCTAAACTAGGGGCTAAACCAGGGCTAAACCAGGTCTTGAACCGGTCTAAACAAGATCTAAACCAGGACTAAACCAAGACTGAACCAGAGCAAAACCAGGTCTTGAACAGGTCTAAACTAGGACTAAACTAATAACAAGAGATAAAATATTCTGTATATTTTTAAAGCTGGGTCGAGGGCCGGATCATGTCCCGTGAAGGGCCTGATTTGACCCGGGTCTCAAGCTGAACAGCTCTTGTGTAAAGAGTCCAATAAATAACTCCAACGACTCCAGTTCAGCACATGTGAGTTCTGTTGTGCTTTTTATTTACTGCAGCTCACGTTTTCTTTACGAAACAGTTCTGTGGCCTTAAGTTGTTTATGGTAACATGTTTTGCAATATATCGCGCTTCAAAATGTGTTATTGTGACGATGACAAAAACAATCAGTTACGTAGTTAGGACTAGAGAGTAACACTGCTGTCTGTCTAATACCATCGACCGCACACATTATGCAATATTCAAGTGACCAAGAAGCTGACTCTAAATGTGTTACCGCACTTTGAGTATTGAAATGTTGTGTGTTTTGTAATCCAATGCCCTTTTGTGACACAGAGGGACGCAGACTTTTCACCTACACATGCTGCGCCGCTCGCTCCCGTCCTGTACTTTGCCCCGACCTCTGCACAGTAAATACACGGCAGGGTCTGGACCCGCTGGAGCCGCTCTCTCCCCCTCCTCTCTCTGTCCTCTCCTCTCTCTCTCTCTCCCCCTCCTCTCCCTGTCCTCTCCTCTCTCTCTCCTGTCCTCTCCTCTCTCTCTCTCCCCCTCCTCTCCCTGTCCTCTCCTCTCTCTCTCCTGTCCTCTCCTCTCTCTCTCTCCCCCTCCTCTCCCTGTCCTCTCCTCTCTCTCTCCTGTCCTCTCCTCTCTCTCTCTCCTCTCCCCCTCCTCTCCCTGTCCTCTCCTCTCTCTCTCCTGTCCTCTCCTCTCTCTCTCCTCTCCCCCTCCTCTCTCTGTCCCCTCCTCTCTCTCTCCTCTCCCCCTTCTCTCTCTGTCCTCTCCTCTCTCTCTCCTCTCTGTCCTCTCCTCTCTCTCTCTCTGTCCTCTCCTCCCCTTTTCCTCTCCCCGTCCTCTCTCTGTCCCCTCCTCTCTCTGTCCTCTCATCTCTCCCCCTCCTCTCTGTCCTCTCCTCTCTCTCTCCTCTCCCCCTCCTCTCTGTCCTCTCCTCTCTCTCTGTCCTCTCCCCCTCCCCTCCTCTCTCTCTGTCCTCTCTCTCTGTCCTCTTCTCTCTCTGTCCTCTCCCCCTCCTCTCCTCTCTCTCTGTCCTCTCCTCTCTCTCTCTTCTCTTTGTCCTCTTCCCCTCCTCTCTCTGTCCTCTCCCCCCCTTCTCTCTCTGTCCTCTCCTCTCTCTCCTCTCTTTGTCCTCTCCCCCTCCTCTCCTCTCTCTCTCCTCTCTCTCTGTCCTCTCCTCTCTCTCTCCTCGCTTTGTTCTCATCCCCTCCTCTCTCTCTGTCCTCTCCTCTCTCTCTGTCCTCTCCCCTCTCTCTGTCCTCTCCTCTCTCTCTCCTCTCTTTGTCCTCTTCCCCTCCTCTCTCTCTGTCCTCTCCTCTCTCTCTGTCCTCTCCCCTCTCTCTGTCCTCTCCTCTCTCTCTCCTCTCTCTCTGTCCTCTCCTCTCTCTCTCCTCTCTTTGTCCTCTTCCTCTCCTCTCTCTCTGTCCTCTCCCCCTCCTCTCCTCTCTCTCTGTCCTCTCCTCTCTCTCTCCTCGCTTTGTCCTCATCCCCTCCTCTCTCTCTGTCCTCTCCTCTCTCTCTCCTCTCTTTGTCCTCTTCCCCTCCTCTCTCTCTGTCCTCTCCACTCTCTCTTTCCTCTCCTCTCTCTCTCATCTCTTTGTCCTCTTCCTCTCCCCTCTCTCTCTGTCCCTCTCCCCTCCTCTCCTCTCTCTCTGTCCTCTCCTCTCTCTCTCCTCGCTTTGTCCTCATCCCCTCCTCTCTCTCTGTCCTCTCTCTCTCTCTCTCCTCTCTTTGTCACTCTTCCCCTCCTCTCTCTCTGTCCTCTCCCCTCTCTCTGTCCCTCTCTCTCTCTGTCCTCTCCCCTCTCTCTGTCCTCTCCTCTCTCTCTCCTCTCTTTGTCCTCTTCCTCTCCTCTCTCTCTGTCCTCTCCCCCTCCTCTCCTCTCTCTCTGTCCTCTCCTCTCTCTCTCCTCGCTTTGTCCTCATCCCCTCCTCTCTCTCTGTCCTCTCCTCTCTCTCTCCTCTCTTTGTCCTCTTCCCCTCCTCTCTCTCTGTCCTCTCCCCTCTCTCTGTCCTCTCCTCTCTCTCTCCTCTCTCTCTCCTCTCTTTGTCCTCTTCCCCTCCTCTCTCTCTGTCCTCTCCCCTCTCTATGTCCTCTCCTCTCTCTCTCCTCTCTCTCTGTCCTCTCCTCTCTCTCCTCTCTTTGTCCTCTTCCCCTCCTCTCTCTCTGTCCTCTCCCCCCTCCTCTCTCTGTCCTCTCCTCTCTCTCCTCTCTTTGTCCTCTCCCCCTCCTTTCTATTTCATTTCTCCTGTCTCTCTCCCCTCTCTCTCCTTTCTCTCCTCGCATTCTCCTCTCTCGCTCCTTACTCTCCTCTCACGCTTCTCTCTCTCCTCTCGTTTGCTTCTCTCCTCTCTCACTCCTTACTCTCCTCTCATGCTCTCCCCTCTCTCTAACTCTTCTCTCTCTCTCCTCTGTTCTTTCTCTCCTCTACTCTCTCTAATTTTTTTCTGAGTCTTCTCTCCTCTCCCCTGTCCTCTCTTCCCTCTCTCTCTCCCCCCTCTCTGTCCTCTCCTCTCCCTCACCTTTCTCCTCTCTCTCTCTCTCTCTCTCTATTTCCCCTCTCTCTCTCCCCTCTCTCCTCACTCTCCTCTCTGCTCTCTTTCCCCTCTCTCCTCACTCTCCTCTCTCCTCACTCTCCTCTCTTTCCTCCCCCCTCCCCTCTCTCCTCTCTCTCTCCTCACTCTCTCTCCTCTCTCCTCCCCCCTCTCCTCTCTCTCCTCTTCAGTTGGCAGAGGGACAGGGCACAGAGTGTCCCAGCAGGAAGCCCCAGTGGAGCAGAGCAGACACAAGGAAGTGTTGTTTGTATATATAGACCACATACAGAGGCTGTGTGCTGTTTACACTTCAGGGCTGTCTCTAAATATTATTTTAGTAGTCGATCAATCAATTAGCCAAAGTCTAACAATGATTAAAATCTTTGACATTCTGATTTAATATGAAGCAGTTTTCATACAGTATGTGTTATACTGTAGACTATTACAAAGACCTTTATACTTCTTTATACCCAGATAACAATTAGGATTAGCATAATACAAATATTTTTTATTGTTGACAAGAACAATTAGTGGATTAATCTCTGGAGCATGTTACACTTAACAGATGTTTCAGTAGTTCTTCAATATGAGATGGTTATAACACTTACTTTAATTGTTTACCCAACACATTTATTAAAGAAAAACAAGTTTAAAGATGCACTGAATACTAGGGGTGTAACTGTTCACGTTGTGTACCATTTCGATAGTATTTTTATGTAAATAAATGCATTTTACTTCGCCGGGGGACAAATATTCACACGTCGCACTAATAAGCGATGAAACAACCTACTTTTTGGAGTTGTAACTACTTCTAACACCTCTTTCTTGGCTTATAATTCGTCAGTGCGACTTTCTGAGTGTGGCACGTTTGGTTCAGATCGACGTACAGCGCTCTTAAACTCTTCAAAATAGTAGACAAACTCCTAATGAAAAGCCCATCTCTAAATATTTGTGTCCGTCATGTCCTTCGTGGTGCGCGGGTTAAACCGGTCCAGAGGCTCAGTAAATCTCAGCTGCTCCTGTTGCACTGGCAGCTATGTACACAGACACTGAGCGCTCAGTCATTCAATGTAATGACCCTCTGTTCATTGAGTTGCATCAAGCAGTGAGCAAATGCATGGTTCATTCAACGTCATGAAATTATATAAGATGAGATAAACTTTGTGATTTTAATGAGATAAAATGTGCCCAACAAGAAAACTCAGTCTTCTGAAAGCGTTTTGTGTGATGTTTTAGGTAGTTTTCTGCAGCGAATACTTGCCAAAATGAACCAGAACTGAACCTCCCCCGTCCTACCGCAATGTAATGAAATCCATTAAGATCGCTTACCGTATTTTCCGCACTATAAGGCGCACTTAAAAACCTTTATTTTTCTCCAAAAATGACAGTGCGCCTTATAACCTGGAGCGCCTCATATATGGATTAACGAACTGTTGAGCCGAGATCATGAACAAATAACTTTAAACAAACCGCTAGCTGCAGAGTTGCTAGCGTTAGCCACTTAGCTTAGCTTTAGCTGTGAAAAGATCACAAACCTCCGGCAAAAAGTGGAATAATCCAGTCCGTTTGATGTTTCACGTGCGATTCATGATTATAAAGAACTTGTCTTATGTTTATTAGTCCATACATATGTGTCTGATTTGATCCATATTCATTCCAGAAATCAATTTATAGTAGAAATGGGAATAGAGCAGCTGCGAGAGAATTTAACGTTAATGAATCAACGGTATGGTTGTTTATCTTAATGCACCTTATAGTCCGGTGCGCTTTATATATGAAAAAAGTTTAAAAATAGACCATTCATTGACAGTGTGCCTTATAATCCAGTGCGCCTTATAGTGCGGAAAATACAGTAACTTTCAAACCACTTCTGGGCACAATTCTATGTTGATAATAATGCATTAGTCGTGTATAGTGCTTTTCCAGTCGCTCTAGCATATCATGCATTATTCATCCACTCCTCGTACTCTGTAGTAGAAGTTGAAGTCAAACAAATATGATCCAATCTCCGACAAACTGTATCCTCTGCGGTCCAGGAAAAAGCATAATCCTCAAATAAATGTACTGTTATAAATATCCAGAGTGAAGCGCGCAAAGATGCAGACAAATGAGTAAAGTTCTCCACAATCCTCCTCCTCAGATCGCTCAGGTAAATGTGTAAAAAGTGTAAAGTTGTCAAGAAAAAGCATGTGCTGTGCAGGGCTGCCTTTGATATAAATCGGGGGTCTCACACTCATTTTGAGGGGGCCGAATTTAGAAAATCAGAGCCGATCAGGGGCCGCAACAGAGACGGACATAAAACGCAATAAAATACATTTTCCTCACCCACAAAATATTTATGTAAGAGATTTTACTTACCAGAAGTTTTACATTTTTAAGGTATTTTTCATGTATTTTAGAATTTACAAATGATAATATCTTACAAGTCACAGTGTGCTTTAGTTATAAACTCATGTTGATATTGATTGACTGACATTAACTGAATAAATAAGTAAAGAAATTGATGACATCACACTATAGTTATGCATAATTTACACAAAATAAACAACTTTTTTCACCCTTTAAATATGGATTCAAGAAAATAAAGGTGTTTGCGTGTATTTTTCTTTTGTCACACAAAAAAAATCTGTGACATTAGATTGGTTTGGCCCACTATTCAGGATGGTTTCTTGGTGATTTTCCAGTGTGATGTCATTATTTACAACCAGGAAGGGAAATTAAAACCTAAAAACTCAGCTAAACTGGGGTAAAATGTGTAAAGAATTTAGCAGAATTTGAAATATATTTATCTTAACTGCATTTTTAGTTAAATAAGTAGTCCAACCTGTCCGAGGCCCTTTAATCTTTGTCCCTGTCTCAATGTGAAACAGACAACGAACCATGTTTTTGAGCCACGACAAGATATTTTCATTGTAATCTTTCATCAGAGGCGGACAAAATCGCGCTGTGGACACCAACGGGGAGAGAAATGGATGAGAGGCTGTCGTTTGGATTGAGCGCACAGGAGTCATTGATATTATGACGCAGATTAGAGCTTCAATCCCACAGAGAATCACATCCGGCACTGTTTATTTACTGTGCAGTTACCAAGAGGCCAGGGTTGTGCATGCATTTCTTAGGACCACGCTTTCTGTCAGTTTTTGGGGAGTGTTGGAAAGTTGATGTCTCTAAATTAGCAACAGTGAATGTTTGTGTCTGTATATTATGACTTCTATTACTACTGGGATGCACGTTTTTAATTATGCTGCTACATCAAACTATCACGATAAACGATGATATTGAAACTACTTTATGCCGCAAATAAACAACTCTAGAGACGCATAATCACTGTAAACTATTTTCTAAATAGACTACATCTTTGAAAAACATGAGCCGTAATAAGTATAAAGCTGAATAACACACTTTTGCTGTTTGTTCTTATCTATAATTTGTCGTAGAAGTTACTCAGATCTTATCGTACGACATAAAAGTAAACCAAAAATGTCTACAATTGCAACGAAAATATGCACACGATAAATGTTGAGCTAAAAAAAATAGTAGTAGCTATTCTTTATTTGTTTATTGAACGATACGTCGGGATAGTTACTGTATTGAATATCGGTGTTTATAATAAAATTTGTTGAATCGGACATCGGCTACAGAATATTTATTTTATTTGATTTATTAAAACAATTTACAGGCCCTTGTTGGTCCAGATGCATAAAGAGCATAAAGCTGTCGTTAGTTGAAGGATAAAGAATAGTTGCGCAACATTTGGATTAGTTTTGTTATACATTATTCTTGTTTTAAATAAATAAATGCTATTTTCAATCTCTGCAGAGGTATCGACAAATACTTACAGCCCAAATACCGAAATGGGATCTTTGAATCTGAAAAAGTTGGATCGGTGCATCGCTAATCGTGAAAGGCCTTTATTTGTCCCATAATTTTGGAATTTCAAGCCCAAAATACAATAACAGCAGTAGAATCCCAAAGTTATTACTACAACTACTCAAGCTGTAACTATGATGATTGTTTTGTTAATTCTTTCGATTAGTTTAGATCGTAAATGGCTGTAAATATTAACTTTGTATGAGATATTTGCTCAAGATAAACTGAACTGAAGCGGTTTGAGGTCATCCTGTTGGACTGGATTTATACACATCAAAATCAATACATTTCCTGTGTCATTTTGATGCATGCGCTGGTCATAAAGCCTCGTCTCTCAAGGATCTTTTGAAGGTTGTATTGACTGGAAAACCATTATTGGAATACCAAATTAGTCGACGGTCATTTCAATAATCGGCTAGTTGCAATTAACTGAATAACTTCTTTCCGTCTTGCAGCAATTTATACTTTTACTTCTTCTAATCCTAATTCCCAAGCGTGTTTTGATTTATTGGATGTGACGGTACAAACTTGTCCTGTTGTTGCTCCTCAGTCCTTTCAGCTCTGCATTTGGACTTATGCCTTGTACTTATTACTACAAACACTACTACTACTACTATATTACTACTGCAAGGCATGGCCGATATTGAAATAAAATGACAATCTCAATATTTTTTCAAGTATTTACATGATGTCAGTCCAACAGAAATGTGTTAAAACATGTCTTCAAACTGATCAGATGAGGTTAACTTGATGAAGTGTCTGTCAGTAATCACAGGAGTGGAGCCCTATACCCGCATTTTCTCTCGACAGAAAAGAAAGGTCTAAGTGCAGGGGGCTCTGGGACATTTGTTTAACTCCTGTGAGTGTTAATCTGTTCCTCTTGTATTGACCAATGACTTATTTCATTGATTTTCTAACTTTCTGTTGGTAAAATCGACACTTTGGGAAAGCCCTTTGAGGCAACTGCTGTTGTGTTAAATCAGATCTTAAACGATAAACTCAATATTTAAGTTGTGCATATCTACAAAACATGATATATTAGTATAGTTTATGTATATTTTGCCCACCTCTATTGCAAACCTACAAGAAAAGCAAAAATGAAAAAGTACAACACTGCAAACTACTATTATAACTACAACCACTACTAGTCAAGTCAAACTTTATTTCTAAAACATGTTTAAAAATAACTGCAGTTGAGCAAAGTGCAGGGTAGAGCTGCACGATTGGACATTATTGCGATGTGTGATATGACTATTAATGTCTGCGATATTGATATTATTGCAATATTCAAATACAACTTTTGACTAAGACTGAAACTAACGGTTATTTTAGTCGTCGACTAGTCTGCGATTATTTCTATTGTAGATTGAAACTTAGAATAAACTAACATTTTTAACCAAATAAATGTTGAAATATTGTGAATGAAGGCTTCAAGAAAGAGAATATTAGAGAATAAAGTGTATAATTGAGGAAAATCAGAAATGGTCTGTTCTTTTTTGACATTTTTCTTTAATAATATCTCTGTCTTTGTTATAAAAGTCTTAAGTTTGTGTTTCAGAGTCTGTTTAGTCAAGGGAAAGATGACATCATCAAAATACAACAGCAATTATTGTTTATGGTCGACTTCACGATTATTCTAATTGTTGCAGCAATTATGTCTGTTATACTAAAATAAAAACCAAAAAATTCAAAGACGAGGCTAATTTAGTTTGAAAAAGCTAGATTTTATTCATGATTTTCCCTTTTAAATTTTTTCATTTTAAAAACAGACCATTTCTATGAGATGAAGACTTTGCTGTTACTGCGATATATTTTGTTTGTTGCGATATCGTTATTGCGTCAGACAATATTGCGATATCGATACTTAGCCTTAGTGCAGGGACAATTATAGTTTCAACTGTAAAGCAACATTACTACTACTACTGCTGCTGAAAGGTGAAGCACAGTCAAAAACACAAAGTGAACGGACGCCATTTGCAAATTGCATCGGCTGCAATTTTTGGAGTGCAATAATTTCCTCCACAAACAGCAAAATCTCTCTTGTCCGTTTAGGTTTAGTCTGTATTCGATGTTGTCCGGCTCAGATGTTGTCACCTCTTTCTCACCTGGTGTTCTTTAAAAAAAAAACGTCCAAACGCGGCGTCCCTCGCTCTCATAAAGGACGTTATATTAATGTCGGTGCCTCTTCTCTTGCTCTGCCGCTCCACGCTTTTATGGTCTTTTTAATTGCATTATTGTACGATTTTTGACATATTTTATACTTGACGACCCTGAAGCGCTCCCAGCTTTTGTTCTTAACAAAATATCCAGTTTAGTTCCGCGTTAAAGGTACTAACCTTGAAGTTTAGATCTGCACAAACATGTTCTGAAATACATAGTTTGTCAGGGCTGCTTCAGTTTTTTGTCAATTCAAAACTTGTCAAACTTTGAACAGAATCTTATTAAAACTATCACTATTCTTCAGAAAAATGACCCAAAATGACCCCTTACTGCTACTACTACTACTACTTATATGGCTACTGCTACTACTACTGCTACTGCTGCTACTACTGCTACTGCTGCTATGGCTACTGCTACTGCTACTGCTAATACTGCTGCTATGGCTACTACTACTGCTACTGCTACTAATGCTGCTACTGCAACCACCGCCAATACCGCCAACACCGCCATCACCGCCACCGCCGCCACCGCTACCACCGCCAACACCGCCACCGCCAACACCGCCACCGCTAATACCGCCACCGCCAACACCGCCACCGCCAACACCGCCACCACCAATACCGCCACCGCCAACACCGCCACCACCACCACCGCCACCGCCACCGCTGCCACCGCCACCACCGCCAACACCACCACCGCCACCGCCACCACCGCCACCGCTACCACCGCCAACACCGCCACCGCCACCGCCGCCACCGCCGCCACCGCCAACACCGCCACCGCCACCGCCGCCACCGCCACCGCCACCGCCACCGCTACCACCGCCAACACCAATACCACCACCGCCGCCACCACCACCACCACCACCGCCAATACCACCACCACCACCGCCAACACCACCACCGCCACCACCGCCACCGCCACCACCGCCACCGCCACGACCACCGCCACCACCGCCACCACCACCGCCACGACCACCGCCACCGCCATGGCTACCACCGCTGCCACCGCCATGACCACCACAACTGCTACTACTACTACTACTGATGCTACTGCTACGGTTACTGCTACTGCTACGGTTACTGCTACTACTGCTACTGCTACGGTTACTGCTACTACTGCTACTGCTACGGTTACTGCTACTACTGCTGCTACTGCTATGACTACGACAACTGCTACTGCTACCACTACTACTGCTACAACTACTACTGCTATTGGTACTGCTATTGGTACTGCTATTGCTACTGCTACTGCTACTACTACTGCTGCTACTGCTCGTCCTCCCTCCTGGTACTGTGTGTGGGTGAGGGCTCTGGTGGGAGGGAGTTGATCAGGAAGCGTGTGGTGCTCTGCCTCCTCCCTTTTTCCGTTGGGTTAATCCTGTGATCATGTGACCCTGAGCTTTTAGTCTGTCTAGGTCAGGCCTGCGCTGCTGCTGATCCCTCGCTCCGTAGATCATTGTTACTGTACTCTACAGGTTAAAGATCCTATAGTCGCAGTTATTTAGGCTATTGGAAGGTACATTGTGTATCATTTCTCTGCTTCTGTTCTTATATATTGTTGTTGCTTTGGCTGTAATGTTCTGTACAGTATGGCATTAAACACTGTGAGCGAGGGCTGCACAATTCGCAGTTTGAATGGAAGCAATTAGCAAATGTCAAAGGCTCCAATTTTTAAAGTGCAATCATTTCCTCCACGAACAACGGAATATCCAGTTTTACTCAGCATAAAAACAGCTAACCCTGCATCTTAGATTTGTGGAAACGTTCTGAAACAAGCGACAACAACGTGACTAAAAGTGATAAATGTGTCTATAAGATGCAGATGGAATAATGGATAATCTGGTGCAATCATCTTTGCCCTCGAGCATAATGTCATTGTACATGGTCCTGTTCAAATAAATAAATAAAATAAAATGAATAAAAAAGTGACAAACGCGTCTATCAGTCACAGAAACGCAACAGATAGTGAAAACGTGACTAAAAAGCTATATAAACGCAGCTGAAGGATACAAAGACAACCCTAAGAGAAACAAAGAACGCTACTAAAAGCCAGTGTTTCCCAGCAGCACCTGAGATTTCAGGGCCCAGACCCCAGAGCTCTGCCTGGTCAGAGGGTCAGGTCATCAGACTAATAATGTGAGCACATTAAATGATTGGAAATTGGATGTGGGAACATAAAAGACTCAATTGGTACTTTAATGCGACAGAAACGCGTCTTAAATCGTGACAAAAAGTGACAAAGACTTGACTAAAAGCGGAAAAAACGCACGCTATAAGTGACCAAAAAAGCGTTAAAGTCCAAAAAAAGCAAGTCAGACTTTCTTCTTTCTTTGCCTCTTTCGGCTGCAAAAATAATCTGATGGTTTTAAGTCATGATTAATAAATAGTAAAGACTGCAATTGTTCAGGCTTGTAATGTTCACCACAAACAACAACATCTCCAGTCACTGTCCTTGTTACAAAACAATCTAATCCTATAATTTTGACCACAACAATTAAGTTCTGAAATATCATTCATAGTTTAACAGTTAGTCTTCATAACTGAAACACACTCATGAAACAAATACAGTTACAAAACACAACATCAAGACATGTGGTGCTTAAAGCAAGGACGGCTCCAGAATTTATTGAATGAGGAGTTAAGGCCCTGTGCATCAAAAAACTCAGTATTTTCATGTTGTTTAATAAGTCAAAAATAAACCCATCATTACGACAAAATCAACCAATGATTTAAAGTATTACCGAGAAGAAATCACTGAGGATTTAAGTACTCATGCCCGTACTGTCTTTGAAGTCCCAACATTACACAATATAACTGGTCACTACTTAAACTGTGGGGGGTTTGAAGAAAGTTAGAAGAAAACAGGTGATATTTTCTTTCATTTGGTGGCTTTTAGTCAGTTTTTAATAGATCCAGTTGGCCTTGATATGATGATAGTCTTACCCTTTGGTTTCTGTTTCCTGTTATGTGCAACATTTGGCATACAATGATTTCATCAAATAGGCCAACATCAAATGAGCTAAATCCCCTGCCCTGCACTCAGAATCACTGTGACCCTTTACTCGTAGTTTGTGAACCACTGCTTGTTAAGAACTTTCACTGGTACTTCTGGGGCTGCCCTTTGGCTTTTCCTTCACACAGGGTTGGTTACCATGTAACCTGCCTCACCAGGCGGCGTCTGCTGGGACAAGTGCCTGAGCAAACCTGTGTTCAGAGATAAGGCACTACACACCAGTTAAGGCTTTATAAAGGACAGTGGCTAAACAAAGAATAAACATGACTATTATAAACCTGTTAAATCCTGCCCCTGCCCTCAGTGCCCTGGCCTTTAACACTTCTATTACATTCCAGGTAAAAGTGATGGAGCAGTTTCACGCACAGATAAACTGTAGGCGCTCTCGTCTGTCTGTGTGCGCCGCTGTTGGGCTTCCTCACATCTCGTCCTGTGCTGCCTTTAATTTAGAGCTCCATATTCATTTAGTTTGAGAGAAAAGTCTATAAAAGTTGGGCTTTTGGATCTCCCACTCACCAGAGAGATGCTGAGACCCAGGGCTGTGGGGCCGACAGGAGGGACTGTGCAAATAAGTCATCAGTATATAAATGATCTTACAAACAAAATGAATGTTGTTTAGGACACTAATACACAATCAGACCAGTCAATGGACAATAGAGCTTTTAGGTGAAGCCTAAGCCTATTTTAGGCTGAAGCTTAAAATAGGTCTAAAGACGTCCCTGTCCTAAAGTACAACAATCCTACTCCTCCTCCACTTCTACTCCTGATATTTGTATAAATTGAATCCGAAAGCCTTTACTCCAAAGCCTCTTTAATATTTGGTGCATTAGGTTTGTAGTTCTTTAGTCGTTTAGCTGATTACTCCGTCAACAATGTCTAAATCAGTAAAATTTAAAAAAAAGTTTACTAATGATTTGATAAAAATTATAAGGATTTAAATTAAGGCTGTCAAAGTTAACGCGTTAATGTATTTTGGTCTGTGAAAATGGTTTAATTTTCAGAAGAAAACGTGCACATTTTGGGCTGCACAGCCATAATGTCCAGTTCTAGTCAATAGTTTGTTCAGTTCCATCTTATTTGTCTTTGTTAGAGAAAGTTTGCCTTTTCTGAGCCAGCACCAGATAAAAGAGCTACACTTGGCTGGTTGATATCGGAAAAGAAATGTCCTGATTGAACTGGAAAAGCAAATAAATCTAACTTTTATTAAGGTTCATGAGCAAACAGAGGAGAAGAGACAAGAAAAATGCAATCTTCAATTAAAGCTTTTTTAAACTGAAATGTATCTACTTTACCGAATGAAAAGATTTGTTCCTGAACATTGTAAACAGCGCTTGGCCTCACAGAAAAGTTCATTCATGTGACTTTTGGTGCAGAGCAGATATTATCGGACTCAGAACTGTCCCAGTTTGGTCGCTTGGGACAGCGAGTTTTAAACAGTGCGTCAATTCATTTTTTTCCCTCCCAAACCGGGGTGGATTTAGCAATAATACCAACCACTTCCCTCACAACTTGTTACAAATGAAATTGTGAAACATGGGCGTTGGTTTGGTCTTTGGGGTCAGGGATTACACAAATATCAGACATGGATTTAATCTGCAGTGTTGGTATTAATGGGGGGCGTGCAGGATTTAATTTGAGGGTCGTTTCTCCAAGGCCTGCCCCAAAAATTACTCAAATCGAAACTGGAACAATATATATTTAGGCTCAATATTGATCATCTGTAGCTTTTCTTTGCACGAACACCTACAGTTTTGTACTTTATTTTGGAATATATTCAAATTTCTGATGTAGAAGGTTGAAAAATTTAACATTATAACTCATAAATTATAATAACTAAGTGTTTAATTCTGTTTTTTGTTCATGTTCATGGTTTTTAATAGGGTTTAATTAGGATTTTTGAGTTTTGTGTTTTCAATATGATTGTTAATCGTGATATATTCTGGAACTATAGACCCTGTGTGTCAAATTTCTGGAGTGGAGGCGATTGGAGGCAAAATTACTGTACATTTGTTCTTTGATTCGCTCACATTAGATCTAAATTCTAGTTTTAAATGTTTGTGTTGGGAAAAAGCAGCACATTTCAATTTGCAGGGTAGAAAGGTCAGTTTGTTTGTATTTTATCCATCATTTGTTATAGAAAAGCAATTTTAAAATTGTATTTTAGCTTCAAAAGAATCTAATTTATGGAATAGTATCTAATATATCTCTAGATAAAATGAAAAATTATTGTGAGCTCAACATTTCTGTGAGTATTTTTCCAGTAAAACCCATAAATCTGGATTGTTCCTTCATCAAAAATGCAAAACGTGCTAAATTTTTCCTAAATATAATGAATAATGTACAATACAATAATAAATGTGTTTAAAGCAGCTCTGATGTCACTCACATGTGTCTGAGGCTTTTACTTTTCCAAAATCATCAACACTTTTCATATTTTATGATATTTTGAGGTTAAATTCCAGTTTCTCCAGTAAAATCACACTGTTGCTCTTCGCTTTTGCCTCCGTTCTGAATTTAGAATGTTTTAGTTTACAAACTTTTAAAGGGTTTTATCTGAATACCACACATTTGTTATTGTGCCAGGCCTCCGTCGTGGCTCATCGTTGTGTAAAAGGTTCTTGTAGAAAAAGTTCTCACTCCTGGAGGGACGACATCGACCTGTGAAACTGTGCTTTTGATTCCGTTGTGATACGTCTGGCTGCCACATTACCTGTACTTGTGACAGCCCTGGTGCAGATGTAAATACAGCAGGACTTTATGAGCTGTAAGTGCGACACAGAGCGGGACAGAACACCTGTGTGAACTCACTCCTCTCTCATCGTCAAACTGCTCCACTCTGCTGTAAAATCCTTTTTATGAACCGTTGTGTAATGGTTAGTTTGCTCGTAAAACCAAACTGTAATAATAAATATGTAAATGTATTGTGACGGTACTATATTTAAAAAGATTTGTTTTTATTGTTAGCTGAAAAAGACAGATTTGTACTAGACATCGACCAATATTTTGGGCCAATTTCGAGTTTTAAAAATACCAGCCATCGGCCTTGATTTTGTCCTAACGGCCGATTTTTGATCAGGCACTTGTTTGGACGGATATAGCTGAAGGACCCCTTTGCTGTGAGCGTAAATAAAGCTAGAGTGATCCCTCATCAGCTGAGCTTGTTTGTTTCCTTCTCTTCAAGCCACAGTGCAGATCTTTGACTTAACAGCCTTGAAAATGGGCTCTTGCTGTCGGCCATTGTCTGACCAGATTTAAAAATATGAAAGGCCCAAGAAAAACCCCTATCTCTAATTTATCGTATTCTATTTTTATTTTGAACTCTTATTTCTTCTACTGTTCAGCTGCTTTTACTCACATTTTGGTCACTTTTCATCATGATTTTGACGCGTTTTTGTCGCTTTTTAGTCGTGTTTTTGGAACTTCTAGTCGCACTGGTTGAGTTTTTGTCGCTTTTTAGTCCTGTTTTTGGCACAATTTTGTCATTTTTAGTAGCGTTTTTGTCACTTTTGGCTGTGGTTTTTTCACTTTTAGTAGCGTTTCTGTCGCTTTTAGTCAAGTTCTTGTCACTTTTAGTTTCGTGTTTGTCACTTTTAGACGCGTTTTTGAGTAAAAGTGGATATTTTGTTGTTTGTGGAGGAATTTATCGCACTTCAACACTTGCTACTCTGTGATTCGCTAATTGTGTTAGATTAATTGTGCATTTATAGTATTGTACTCTTATTCTAAGTCTTATTTCTCCTGCTGTTCGGCTGCTCGTCTGTGATAAAAGTAAGTCTGATTGTGTTCGTCCCTGTGTGCGGGGGAACTCAGAGTTTAGAAAGCACTCGAGACGAACAAGGATGAGAACCAGCGCTTCATAAAAGACGCTGTACTTCACCAGATTGAGTTCAAGTTGAAGTCTGCGCTCCGACGGTAAACTGTGCCACGCCGTGACCTCGGTTTAAGGACGGCACATTTTACAGCGCGCCGTGCGTTTTCAGCCGTCAATGAAGTCCATTCAGAGGAAACGACGCCGCGTTCAATGGTGTTATTATAATTATGTTCAGCGCCTGCGAAACACGGAGCGAGGCCAGGAACGCTGCTGCTGCTAATGCTGCTGCTGCGCTTATGTGATCAGGTCTAAGCTCGCTCTCTCTTTCTCTCTCTCTCATTACTCACTTTCTTTTGCTCTCTTTTATCTTTCTCTACTCTTTCCTTCTTTTTCTTTCTCCTTTCTTTTGCTCTTTATCCCTTTTCTCTTTCTTTCCTTCGTTCTTTCTCTTTTCTCTCTCTCTCTCTCTCTCTCTCCTCACTCACTTTCTTTTTCTCTTTTTCTCTTTCTCTACTCTTTCCTTCTTTTTCTTTCTCTCCTTTCTTTTGCTCTTTATCCCTTTTCTCTTTCTCGCTCTTTCCTTCTTTCTCTCTTCTCTCTCTTTCTCTCTCTCTCTCTTCTCGCTCACTTTCTTTTGCTCTCTTCCCTTTTCTCTTTCTCGCTCTTTCCATCTTTTTCTTTCTCTCCTTTCTTTTGCTCTTTATCCCTCTTTTCTTTCATTTTTCTTCCTTCTCTCTCTTACACTTTTTCTTCCTCTCCTTTCTGTCTCTTTCTCTCCTTTCTTTTCCTTTTTTCCTTTGTATTTCTTTCTCATATGTCTGTGTTTTTCTCTTTATCTCTTTTCTTTCGCTCTCTTTCTTTCACTCTCTCACACCCTTCCCCTTTTTCTTTCCTTTCTTTCTCTCTCTCCTTTCTCTCCTTTTTTTAATTTATTTTCTTTTGCTCTTTCTCTAATTCCTTCCTAATTCCTTTGGTTATCTCTCTCTTTCTCTTTTTTTCCTTCTCCTTACTCTATCGCTCTCTTTTTTTTCCTCTTGTTTCTCTCTCTCAATTATTTTTTTCTTTCTCTTGCCTTTTTTCTCTCACTCATTCTCTGTCCGTTGTTTCTCTCTCTAGTTTTCTTTCTCTCCTTTTCTCTCTCTCCTTTCTCCCTTCTGTTATCTCTTCTTTACTTTGTTTTGTTTTTCTTTATCTTCTTTCACCCTTTCTTTCTCTCTACTTTTTTCCTCCCACATTTCTCTTTTCTCTCTCTCACTCTTTTCTCTCCCTCTCTTATCGCTCTCCTCTCTCTTTTTCTCTCACTCTCCTTTCTACCCTTCCCTTATCTCTCTCCTTTCTCTCTTCCTCACTCTCCCTTTTCCTCTCTCCTTTTCTCTCTCTGCTTTCTCCCCTTCCGTTATCTCTCCTTTACTTTGTTTTGTTTTTGTTTTCTTTATCTCCTTTCACCCTTTCTTTCTCTCTCTACTTTTTTCCTCCCACATTCCTCTCTTTTCACTCTCTCTCTCTCACTCACTCCTGTCTCTCCTTCTTTTATTGCTCTCCTCTCTTTTTCTCTCTCTCCTTTCTCCCCTTCCGTTATCTCTCCTTTACTTTGTTTTGTTTTTGTTTTCTTTATCTCCTTTCACTCTTTCTTTCTCTCTACTTTTTTCCTCCCACAATTCTCTTTTCTCTCTCTCTCACTCCTGTCTCTCTTTCTCTTATCGCTCTCCTCTCTCTTTTTCTCTCACTCTCCTTTCTACCCTTCCCTTTTCTCTCTTCCTCACTCTCTCTCTTTCTCGCTCTCTTTTACTCTCCACTCCTACCTTTCCCTTTTCTCCCTCTCCTCTCTCCTTTCTCCCTCTTTCTTCGCTCTCTCTCCCTCACTCCTCACTCCTCACTCTTAAAACCCACCACAAACGTCACCGGTGATGGTCTCGTTCATGGGTGGCATCAAACGGCTGGAGTTCGTGTCGACTGTCACTTCCTCTCCGCTGGCGTCACATGGTGGTGCGGGTTTACTGTGAACGTAAAGGCTGAGGGCGGGTTTCAAAACTAGGCCACGAGGTCGGGACCTTTGGGGTCGTGACTCCTGCAGAGAAGAAGAAGAGGAGTGTGGGAAGAACCGCACTGACACTGAGCTTTACCTCTGAGCGTTCGGCGTCATGTGTTTGAAGTTGGAAAAGGGGGATATATTTTGTGTTAAAGCCACAATAACTGAAGAGGATTCACGTGTTAAACAAAACCAGGAGAAAAGACAAACTGATAAAAGAATCGTGTGTTTCAGAACGTTTTTGATGCGGTTTGTTGCGTTTTTGTTACTTCGAGTACTGTTTTTGCAGCTTCTGGTCAGTTTTTTGGTCTGGGAGTTTTTCTCACTTTTAGTTGCAATGTTGTCATTTTTGTCGCTTGTAGCAGAGTGTTGGTCACTCTTAGTTGCGTTTTTGTCATTTTTAGTGTTGTTTTTGTCATTTTTAGTTGGGTTTTTGTCACTTTTAGTTGCGTTTTTGTCACATTTGTTTTGGTTTTTGTCGCTTTTGGTTGTGTTGATGTCATTTTTAGTTGTGTTGTTGTCACTTTCAGTCACGTTTTTGTTGCTTTAGGGTCGTTTTTGTCACTTATGGTTGCAGTTTTGCTGCTGTTTTTTCACGTACGTGTTTCTGTCCCTGTGTTTCTGTCGCTTATAGTCATACATTTTTGTCTCGTTTAGTGTAGGTTTTGTCACTTTTACTCGCTTTTTTGACGCTTTTTGTCACATTTTGTTGGGTTTTTATTGCTAGTTTCAGAAAATGTTTTAGCAGTCTAAATGTAAACAGATTAAACAGTTTTATGCAGAAGAAACGTGGATATTTTGTTGTTCATCGAAGAAATTATTGCATTTGCGATTTGCTAATTGCGTCCATTCAAATTGCAATTTCGTTTCGATAAATTGTTCAGCTCTAATAGAAATTCAGCTGCAGAAACATTTTCCCTGCACTCCTCTGTTACCTCTGTGTCTCAGTCAAAGGTCTCGGTGCAGCTTTAGCGGCAGGATTTATGAGGGAGAGTCAGCAGATCATGTGTCAGGGCAGTGTGAGGAGACTAACAGCCCTCAGGACAAAATAATCCTCAGCGTCCAGCAGCATCACAGACCAGTCCAGGTGGAGCAGGTGAACTCTGGAGACTAGGGCCGAGTCGTTTAGTGATTTAAGCGGTCGATGGTGTTTTAGTCCGACCGAAATTTGCATTGGTCGACCTATTATTTTATTTAGATTTTAAGGATTTATGGGACAACAGCAAAAATTAGACGACATGGAGTGAGTTAAATGAATATTTGGGACTGAATCATGAGTTTAATCTTCTGTTTCATAAGTACTCAGATTCCCAGTATTTTTCTGTATTTATTTGCTTTTGCAGGAACTCTTTCGGTGATGAGACGGTCATTCCCTCCAACTATTTCCTCTTGAGCGTCTTCTGCATTTAGTGTAATTATGTATATTTCAGAACATGTTTGTACAAATCTAAACCTCAAGATTAGCAGTTTTTTATACAGAATAGAACAGGATATTTGTCTTTTGTGGAGGAAATTATTGCAATTCTTAAACTGCAGCCTTTGCGATTCAAATTTCGATTATACATGCAGCTCTGTTCGTGATAAAACAGCTACAGTGAGGAACTACAATCATTGCTATTCATATTAATTTCCCCTGTTATACATTTTGTAACGCAGAGTGATGAAATCTATAACCCGTGATTGACTTTTAACCACAAAAACAAAAGAGAATATACACTGTCCACGAAAAACACAAATATCTGTCGACCTTGAATTTTTCTCATCGTAATTAACTGTTGTTCGAACTATTGTTTAATCCTGACATCCGTAATCCAGATCCACAATCATAAATAATGTAAGAGTATGAACGTAACAGGACGCCGGTGACACCACGTCTACCACACAGAAGGTGTAAAAAATCATTAAATTATACATGGAAGGGGCTGCTGGATAAACAGCTGATAAAAGACGTTGGCCTTGAGTTCAGTTTTGTATCTGATGGCGCCTGGATTAAGTAACATGTTCTCCTCGCTATATCAGCAAGTTCTCTGCTGTGTGTCGGGCTGCACAATTAATGGAAATCGAATCGAAATTGCAATCTGAATGGACGCAATTAGCAAACCGCAAAGGCTGCAGTTTTTGAGGTGCAATAATTTCCTCCACAAACAACAGAATATCCTGTTTTATTCTGCATAAAAACCACTGTAGTTTAGATTTGTTAAAACATGTTCTGAAACAATAGAGAAAAATGCAACTAATAGTGACAAAAATGTAAGTAAAACTGGCTAAAATGACAAAAACATAACTTAAAGTGACAAAACTGATACTAAAAGTGACAAAAGTGCAACTAAAAGTGACAAAACCATGTCCAAAAGCAATAAAAATGCAACTAAAAAGTGACAAAAACCGTACTAAAAGGGACAAAAATGGTACTTGAATAACAAACACGACTGAAAGCAACGAAAACAATCTTGAAGTGACAAAAGCGTAACCAAAAGTGACAAAAGCGCGACTAAAAGCAATAAAAATGCAACTATAAGTGACTAAAACGGTACTTAAATGACAAAAGCGACTGAAAGCGGTGAAAACAATCTTAAAGTGACAAAAGCGCAACTAAAAGTGACAAAAGATTGACTCAAAGTGACAAAAGTGCAATTAAAAGAAATAAAAATGCATTAAAAGTGACAAAAACTGTATTAAAGTGACAAAAGCATGACTAAAAGTGACAAAAACATTCTGAAACGCAATTCTTTTATTTGTCAGCAATTGTTGTTGCTGCTACTGTGCAGATCTTAGCTAGCTTGTTTGCTAACGATAGTTGGAGATTTAGGACACTTCAACCCCTGCAGACATTTAATTTCCTCAACACTTGGACTCAGAAACATCTTATTTAAGGAGAGAAAGTCAATGAGGTCAACTGTGTGTGATCCAAAGTCTGTATCAGTGATACATGTGAGTGCAGCTGCAGTGTTCCTGTTGTTTATCTGGTTTTCTACAACTGTTTACTTTTTTTCTTTCTTTTAGATGTCAGGAACAAACTAAATATCAAGCCGAGTTGTAAACTTTTATATTTAGGATCACATTTTACTTCTGTTTTGAGCTTTTACAGGAGAAAATGTCATCACTCACCACTGACTCGTGTTTTTGCCGCTTACTGCGAAAATTCAGAATCCTGTTATGACTGAATATGACGCTTTTACAACATGCCTGCGCTGTTTCAAAACCGATTGTACTTTATTACATGAAACACATCGGGTGAAGCCTTTAAAAAGTAATTCATTCACTGACACTGACATTCAGACATCAATGAAACAGTCGCTGGAGGCAATAAGGAGCGCTTTCCCAACGACACGACCACAGATTGCACCAGTGGGAGCGGGACTTGAACCGCTCACCTTTGGACATTTCACAGAACACGGTTTAAATTAACTACATAAAAATGGGAAGTTTCCAGATCACAAACAATACGACGAGCCATGTAAAAATATATTGGCCGCTTTTAGATGAAGAAGCAGTATAACTCCATTGTTTGTTGACTGTAACGTCTGCCATATTTCTACTTTAACAAGCCGTCCTGGCCCACAATCCCAGGCTTTTCATGCGTCGTGTAATTGTACATCACTTTTTATTGGGTTTCTTTATGGGGTTATGAGTCAGTGACACAATGCGCTGACGCCGTATCAGGAATGCAACACAATGCCGTAACGTGAATACCTCCGTTTGACTGCGCAATTAATCTCATTTATGATTGAAGGTGATGTCCGTACACCATCCGCTTATGGTACTTTGTTTGACCGATTCAAAAGTGTGACAAAACCAGGGCTTTTCTGTTGAGTCTTGTGATACGGTTTGACAGTAGTTCACGTTTTAATCCCGCCCCGAAGCGTTAACTTCAAAGAGAAGGAATGACACTATTAATCGAATCAAAATCGAAATTTGGACGCAATTCAAGCAACAAAAATGGGACTAAAAGAAATGGACAAAAACAAAACGTTAAAAATGCTTTAAAGAGTGACAAAAACAACTAAAAGGGTAAAAAATGCATCTTAAAGGGTCAAAAATACAACTAAAAGTGACACAAATGTGACTTAAAGCGACAAAAATGCAACGTATAGTGACAAAACGGGACATAAACTGACGAAAAGTGACAAATGTGACTAAAAGCATAAGAAATGTATCTAAAGCAACAATTATTTGACTCAAAACAACAAAATGTGACTAAAAGCATAAAAAATGTAACTAAAGCAACTATCATTTGACTCAAAACAACAAAATGTGACTAAAACCGTAAAAAAAATGCAACTAAAAGAGACAAAAAGTGACTTAAAATGACAAAAAAGTGAATACAACTAAAGGGGAATAAAACTGACAAACGGGATGAAAAGTGACAAAAATATGACTAAAAGAATGAAAAAATGTAATAAAACTGTCAAAAATTCAACTAAAAGCGACAAAAACACAATTTAAAGCTTTTTTTTTTTTACTTTTGCAGTGTGGTGTAATTTAAATAAACATTTTTTACTGATGATAAATAGAAATTAAAATTTTGTTGTAAGATTTTGTTCTTCTGAGCCCATACTACAGGTATTGCTGTTTAGTTAAAGGATCTGGCAACCCAAACGAGGAGCTCAGTCCATTTTCTGATTTGAAAATTAAGAAACGCAACATTAAACATGAACAAACAGCTTTTATATTAAATAGACTGCATTGCTGTCCGTGAATTAATATTTGAGTTTGAGCAGATGTAAGTCATATCTAAGGACACAGATGGGTAATGTTTATTAAATATTAAAGGTGTATTATGTAACTTTCAGGGTGAGAGGTGGACCACTTAGTCTCCATGGAGATGCCTGGAATGTTAACCTTGTGGCATGTGTTGGAGCGTAGATGTTTTCATTGACAGGAACATTTGTGCTGTTCTTGCGGCGTCACCTGCTTGTTTCCATGGACATAGAAAGGTTTAATTTTAGTTTCGTTTGTCATTTATTTTGAACATTGGAAAAAAAACAGAAAAAACATGCAAATACAGAAACATGGACAGTGGTTTTTGTGTAAAAAAGAGTGGGATGAAGAACTTATTAAATCCCACCCCCATCACATCCAACACAGTTTCACCATTTTGATGCTTCCTGCTGTTTGTTTGTTCTACGTAAAATCTATCGGTAAAATTCTAGGGCTGTAGTCGACTAAAGAAATTGTTGTTCGACTAAAGACCTGCTTTGTCGACCGAATAATCGACTAAAATAAATAAACAATGAAGTCTGTCCATGTTTCTAACCCAAACTGCACTCAAAAAACCTGGAATTCATGCTAAAACAGTTATGCAGAGAAGTACTAATAAACAGTGTATTTAAAGTTAAAGATTAAAGTTATTGTTTACTCCAAAATCTAAGCACATTTCCAGAATTTCCAGAGTAGAAAGGTCAGTTAGTTTGCTTATCTTTAACAACCGATGAGCGAAATACAATGTTCTAGCCTTAAAATTGTATTTTAGCTTCAAAAGAATCTAATTTATGGAATAGTATCTAATATATCTCTATATAACATGAAAAATTATTGCAGGCTGAACATTTCTGTGAGTATTTCTCCAGTAAAACCTATAAATCTGGATTGTTCCTTCATCAAAAATGCAAAGGGTTTATTATAATTTCCTAAAACATGATGTAAAATACAATAATAAATGTGTTTAAAGCAGCTCTGATGTCACTCACATGTGTCTGAGGCTTTTACTTTTCCAAAATCGTCGAAATTGGTCATGTTTTGTGATATTCTGAGGTTAAATCCCAATTTTTCCAGTGAAATCACATTATGTTCCACTTCACTTTTGCCTCCATTCTGAATTTAGAATGTTTTTAAAAAGGGTCTATAGCCATTTTCAAAGGGTCTATAGTTAGTTTTGGATTTAATTGCTCCAAAACGTTTACCTGAAGGTACAAGATGGGATTAGGGTCATTAGCGGTGTTATTTCATTGACCGTCTCACTTCAAACTTGTTGCCGTGACAGTTCAGGCCGACCCTCCGCCAGAAATGTATCGTTCAAAGTGAAATCTACTATTTTTAACTCCCATTGAACATAAACCGTGCCCGATGTCCCTGTCGTCCCATAATGCCCCGTGCGGTCGCTCGTGTCACTGACCCCTTTTATGTGCCATTCGCTCTTTACGGACGGGATTTAGGTCACGGATGCTCACTTGCACAAAATGGTAAACATCTGCCATAGATTACGCCCAGATTAAAAATGATTACAGACCACAGGAGCGCAATTACAGTTTGGGCCTGTTTGGAAAATGACTTGTCCGACGGATTATGAGCTTCACGTTTGGAAAATTAAAATGTCTTTGGAGCTTCCTTTTCTTTTGTTGCGTGTTTTGGATTAAACGGCTAAAGACCGGGGTACATCTTTGACATAATTGCTGTTGTTAATCTGCTGAATCTTACACTTGTTGGTTAAATACGGAGGTACGTTCTTTTATTTGAAAAACGCTCCTCGACATTACGACTCGAGAGCAGCACGATTGATAAAATATGTTTTTTCACCTTTTCTGGCCTCATTTTTGTTCGTGGAGCTGTGGTTTCGCTCAAATTAACTTAAAACGGTAAAATGTAAACTGAAAGTAGTTTCTCGGTTGTTGCTCCGACACTTCAGCTTCTGCATAACAATGATTTTCCACAACACTTGGACTCGGAAACATGTTAATTAAGGAGATAAAGGTCATGAGTTCAACTGTGTGTGATCCTAAAGTCTGTGTCATTGATAAATGTGAGCACAGCTGAAGTGTTCCTGTGGTTTATCTGGTTTTATTCAACTGTTTACTTAATTTGTAGCACCTTTGCACATCCCAAAGCGTCGTACAGTCGAGACCAGCGTTGTGGGCAGTAGAAACCAGAATATCAGGCTGATATTTGTACTTTTTAATGTATTTGCAATGCACTGTGATTTTTGCACTAAAGGCCCTCCCTGTCAGTACAAAGTAGCATTGTCACAAAAAAAATATTCAAATCTGATTTCGATTCTAGGAAAAGACTAAATGCACAATGCCACATTGATTAAAACGCGTGACTCTAGACAAAATAAAAGACATTTATTATTATCTTGAGGTGTTACTTGTTCTGATGTAGATAAAGAAGAGCAGTGTGAAACTTTGGATGGCGATGTCTCGATATTTTTTGTAGTGTCCCGAGAACAATATTCAGATGATATTTTGTCAGTTACCCATTTGGAAAACAAGGGCCAAAATCTATATAAATTACACCATAGTTATTATTTAGTTTGACTTAGTTTGGTGGGAGGGCACCTGTGGCAATTGTTTATCATAGTTTTACGTTTGTGAAGAAAGTTTGTAAGATAAACGTTTAAAATGACAGGAAGTAGAGCCGAGTTCTTAAACGGAATCCTCTGTGATGTCATCAAAACGCGACGTACCGTTGAAAACACAGAGACAATTTACACACAACTGGCACAATTTCTGACAGTTTAAACCGTCAATCAACAAAATAAAGGTGTTATCAGGTATTATTTATTGCCAAATTATAACTATGGTGTAATTTATATGGATTTTGGCCCTTGTTTTCAAAATGGTTGCTATGGTAACAGCTGTGGCATTACCTCTAACTGTTGTGTCATATTTGCTGCATATGTTCAAATAGGAAGTGACATAAACATTACAAAAACTGGGGACAAACAGGCAAAATGTTTAGCAAAATCTTAAATATAAACTTTCACAACATTATCTAAATTTCTCTAGATTACCCAACTCTAGTTCAAATGTGTGTCTAATTTCGATGCTAGTTTTACTCTCGATCCCTTCCCTTTAAGCGTTTCGTGTTCATTTATTTATTTTCAACGCGACAATGTACGCTGTGATTTTGTTTACGCCAGTGAAAGTTATCTAATTGTCACTTCAGTTGTGTTTTTGTTGCTCATAGTCACATTTTTGTCACTTACAGTTATCTTTTTGTCACTTTTAGTCGCCTTTCTGTCACTTTTAGTCGCCTTTTTGTCACTTTTAGTCTCCTTTTGATCACTTCATAGCCGCGGGAAGTACGGGTGCAGAAGGGGCAATAGCACCCCCTGCTGGATGGTCAACTCAATGGGAACTTGTAAGCAGCTCATTGCTGGTTATGCCCTGAGCAAAACTATATCTTTTCTAGGTAACATTATAAAACAACTCAGTTTCTGTTCTAATAAATATGATATTTTTACTTTTATCAAATGTTTTTGCGGTCAACTATATGCCTGCAGGTTAAAGTCAGGGAAAACTAAACCTGTGATGGTGCGCGGCGCACTGACCTGAGCGCGCAAACCGCTGTTTACCGCTGTTTGTATATTCTCTAAAGTGTGACAAAATAAACGAGAAAATGACAACCCCGGGTTGGATTAAGAGGTGAAACTACACCGCGGACACCTAAATGTGCAGAGTTTGCTGGAGCTACAGGCTGCATGTGTTTGAATCTGACGCGACGCATAAGGACCAAAGGGAGTTTACGCGGAAAGACAGCGGCACAAATCCACGTTTCCTCGTCTCACAGAGGTGGGACCGTGGGACTTTGCTTCATCTGAGCGTCTGAGCGGTGAGTGAACTGATGAAGTCGCCGTCCGTCGCGGGGAAACTCAACTGTAGTGAAGTAAACAGCTCGTTGTTACACCGTGTCGCTGTCACAACACTGTACAGGGTCCTACTTTTAAACATTGATATTATTTACTGTGGCATATGCCCTGTGGACCATCGCCAAATGTCATTTTCACGCGTAGAAGTCGAGGCTCATGATTTCACAGACACCTGCTCGTGCGTGTGTTAGTGTGTTTGTGTGTGCGTAAAGTGAGGCTGGGCGCTAACGCCGTCCTGTAGCAGAGCCAGGATCAGCGTCTAATAATTTATTCTTTGTGTTGTGCCTTTTTTCTTGTGTATCTTGATCATTCTACAGACGTTACATGAGTCCTGACTGATTTTTGTGTGAGTACCTTTAGTTGGCCCTAAATAAACGTATGTAACTGCACGGAGAAAAAAACAAACAACTGCACCCCCTTCCAAAATTACGTTCCCGCGGCTATGGGTCACTTTGTCGCCTTTGGGTCACATTTGTGTTGCTCATAGTTATGTTTTTGTCACTTTTAGTGAATTTGTGTTACTTATAGTCAGGTTTTTGTCACATTTAGTCACGTTTTTGTCACTTTTAGTCCCATTTGTGTTGCTCATAGTCATGTTTTTGTCACTTTTAGTCACATTTGTGTTGCTCATAGTCATGTTTTTGTCACTTTTAGTCGCATTTTTGTCACATTTAGTCGCATTTGTGTTGCTCATAATCATGTTTTTGTCACTTTTAGTCGCATTTCTGTCACATTTAGTCGCATTTGTGTTGCTCATAGTCATGTTTTTGTCACTTTTAGTCGCATTTTTGTCACATTTAGTCGCATTTGTGCCGCTTATAGTCAAGTTTTTGTCACTTTTAGTCACATTTGTGTCGCTCATAGTCATCTTCCTGTCACTTCCCTTTAAGCGTTTCATGTTCATTCGTTTATTTTCAGCGCGACGCGACATTGTGCGCTTTGATTTTGTTTACGCCAGATGCCCCGCCTGTCCCCTGCCTCCTCGCTTTGCCGGGAGTCTGCGTATTTTGCTCTTGCAGAGAGACAACAACATGTTTTTTGAGCTGCAGATGAAGTCCGTAATGAAACCATGGAGTCGTTTACACCTCCTCCTTTTTCCACTGGATAGATAAATTACTCTGACGGTGTTGTTTTTCTCCCTCTCCTCCCCCTCCTCACCCGCCTCACTCGTGTCTCGCAGAGCCCCTGTTTTGGATTTGTGGGCCGCGATCCCGTATTGATCCGCCGATCTTTATTTGTGAGCCTATGGTCGGTCGGGCCCCTGGGATGAAGCGGCAGGACGTTCAGGAGCGAATACAGTCACTCCTCTGTTCGCATGACAACATCTGCTGCTCGTGCACGTGGCTACAGCAATAAATATTAGCATTTTTCACCGGGGTTTGGCCATGCAGTGCTCTAAGTCTTTCAGTTTTGGTGTGAAATGTACTCTAAAACCGAACGGGCCACCTATTTAGACCTGCTTTCAGTCTTTAAATTCATTGGTTTTAGATTATGGTTCCTTACTTAACTATTTACAAGACGTTAATAAGCATTATTAGTTTGTTTATGCACTGATAACGCCTTTTACATGTTTATAATCCATCAGCCAATACATGTTTGAGTGAATAAACCACATGTACAGAGCATTAATGAGCTACAGATTACATTATTTTCAATTATCACGCTAATAAATGCTTTTAAATGCCTTGTAAGTGCTTATAAACACATTTTATTTTATTTTATTTAACCTTTATTTAACCAGGAAAGTCCCATTGAGATTAAAAACCTCTTTTACAAGGGAGTCCTGGCCAAGAGGCAGCAAAAAGGTAGACATAGACAACAAATAAAATTACATACAATTATAAAAAACAGTTACAATTAAACGAGTTGACCTCAAGTGCTCTCAGTCTGGCTTTAAAATCATTTAAAGAGATAAGTTCAGGGAGCTTCCAGCTTTTTTGCAGTGTGTTCCATGAATAAAAAGTTCTTATTAATGCATTATAAATAGTTTACTAAGGACCCTTAATCTAAAGTGTTACCGATTCGATTTTGCCATTTGATTGATTTGCTGTTTTCATCGTTATGCATAATTTGTTGCTTAAAGTCTATATTACAGGTTCTAATGTTTTTCTAATTTTGACGTAGTTTGGTGGGAGGGCACCTGTGGTAAATATTCATCATAGTTTTACATCTGTGAAGTTGCTGTGAACGT
Organism: Rhinogobius similis; assembly: GCA_019453435.1. NCBI lineage: Eukaryota > Metazoa > Chordata > Actinopteri > Gobiiformes > Gobiidae > Rhinogobius > Rhinogobius similis. Next base: position 11,860,069 of record CM033631.1, read on the forward strand.
TTAAAGTGACAGGAAGTTCTAAAATGGAATCCCTCTGCGACGTACAGATTAAAATAAAGAGACCGTTTACACTCAACAGACACATCTTTCTGACAGTTTAAACCATCATTCAACAGAATAAAGGTGTTGTCAGATATTATTATTTGTCAAATCATAACTATTGTGTCATTTATGTGGATTTTGACCCTTGTTTTCAAAATGGTTGCTAGGTAACAGTTGTGGAATTGCCTCTAACTACGTCATATTTGCTGCCCATGTTCAACCAGGAAGTGACATTATAAACTTTACGAAAATAGTCAAACTGGAGACAAACACACACAATGTTTAGTAAAATCTTAAATATAATCATGTACTACATTTTAGTAAGATGTGACGTCTAACCTGTCATGTAGACTTTAAAGGCACTGTACCTCATTTTATCCAGTCCATAAACTTGATTTTTTTGCACGTAACAAACTAAAATATGTGTTGCTTTGGCACAGATATATTGTAAAAGCATCTGTTCAGGTGAAAATGAGACCACGGCGCTTTCTCTGCGTCTATTTATGAAACGTTTTATTCTACGACAAGCAGGATGTGCGTCGTTAGCATGCTAATGTTTGTTAGCTACTCTGCACTGCGCTCAGAAGCAGAAATTACACTTAATGAGGGGTTTTTATTTAATTTTTTTTTACATATTTGCATGAAAACATTGGGTAATGCGACTTTCAGGCTTGATATTAATGCAGGGCGATGTGGCAAAAAATGATTAGCACGGTTTTCTTGGGGCCATTTCATGATTTCAATTTTACCACGATTCATGTTTACTTTGTATTTTTCTATTGTCTTTAATAGAGCTGCACCATTTAGGAAAAATATCTAATTGTGATTTTTCTGACCAGTGCGATTGTGATTAGATTTGCCATTTATATTTTAATAAAAGGATTCTGTTCAAATTTACAATTTAAGCACAATTTTGTTTTTGCCACTTGTGGTACAGTTGTGTTCATAATTAAACAAGTCTTTGTCACATTTAGTTGTGTCTTTGTTGTTGCAGTCGCGCTTTTAGTCATTTTAGTGTTTGGAGGCGCGGTTTTTCCTCGCTTTTGAACGCATTTTTACTGCTTTTGGGAGAGCTTTTGTCACGCACGTTTGTACAAATCCAAACTACAGAAGATTTTAGTCATTTTCTTGATTTTCCTTTAATTGTGCAGCCCTGGCCTTTTAAGAGGTAAATAAAATCATCTGCTCAGAGGCTTCAGAGGCTAAACAACAGGAGAAAAAGTGTGTTTGAACAGACAGCTGCATTAAAGAGACAAACTGTGAATCACGATACAACAATTTCACAAAAACAGTAGATTGTCACAGGGACCAGCTCAACATTCGATTTTGATCACCCAGACCTACTTGATTCTGGTATAAGTGAAAGCAAAAGTGACAATTCCAACCAACTAAAACAGTTTACAGTAAACTCAGATTGGGTGCGTCCTCAGCTAATGGCACCTCAAGTTTGGTTGCGATTGTATTTGTGTTTCTAAACCAGCAGGAAACCATGGCAGCTGTTACCTTTTGAACATGTTTCTGGATGTAATTGCCAAAGCCAAAATGGATAAATCATCATTATTATTTTTCATGTTTTGTTCAAGAAAGGTACAATTAAAAATACAAAGATTCTTTTAATATAACAGGTTCAACTTGAATGATTTGAAGCCTTTTAGTCATTTGTAATCATCAGCTATTATCCACTAAAAGCCAGAAGCAGAGGAAACAAAGGCAGTGTAAGAGCCTATGTGAGACCAACCACAGAGTAAAGTGCCACGAGAAAAGCCCGCACACCACCATTAAAGCTGTACTATTCTGCAAAGAAAGAACTGACGTTATATTTATTAATTATTTATTTATTTATGAAAAATAAAGAGCTGGACAATCTGTGGAAGCTATCTAATTGTCACTTTAGTTGTGTTTTTGTTGCTTATAGTCACATTCGAGTCGCTTATAGTTAGGTTTTTGTCACTTTTAGTCGCGTTTTTGTCACTTTTGGCCACATTTGTGTTGCTCATAGTCATGTTTTTGTCACTTTTAGTCACATTTGCGCCGCTTATAGTCATGTTTTTGTCACTTTTATTCACGTTTTTGTCACTCTTGGCCACATTTGCGTTGCTCATAGTCATGTTTTTATCACTTTTAGTCACATTTGCGCCGCTTATAGTCATGTTTTTGTCACTTTTAGTCACGTTTGTGTCACTTATAGTCATGTTTTTGTCACTTTTATTCATGTTTTTGTCACTCTTGACCACATTTGCGTTGCTCATAGTCATGTTTTTATCACTTTTAGTCACATTTGTGCCGTTCATAGTCATGTTTTTGTCACTTTTAGTCACGTTTGTGTCACTTATAGTCATGTTCTTGTCACTTTTAGTCACGTTTGTGTCACGTCTAGTCTCGTTCTTGTCAGTTTTAGTCATGTTTTGGTTGCTTTTAGTTGAGTTTTTGTCGCATTTAGTCATGTTTTTATCACTTTTAGTCATTGTTTTTATTGCCTTTTTAGTTGTGTTTTAGTTGGTCACTAGTTTGGTCACTTTATTGTCAATTATAGATGCGTTTTTGTTACTTTTAGTCATGTTTGTGTCGCTTATAATCACTTTCACTTTCTTCCCAGACAGCCACCTACTGTAAATAAGACTGTGCACTTTATACTTTATATTGTATTTTTATTACCATGTTTAGTAATTATTTATCCTATTTTTATTGCATGCGCCTATTTCATTCATTCCTGTTCTAAACTGTGTGTTGCAACAGTGGAATTTCCCCATTGTGGGACAAATAAAGGATCTCTTATCTTATCTTATCTTTCTTGTCACTTCATGTTTTTGTCACTTTTAGTTGTGTTTGTTGCTTCTAGTCACTTTTGATCACTTTCTTGTCACTTTTAATCACTTTTTTGTCTCATGTTTCAGAACATTTTTAACAAAAAAAAGTACAGGGTTAGCAGTTTTTATGCAGAATAAAACAGAGCTGTCAAATATAATCACAAATGCAAGTAGATTTTTTCCACACCATTTTTCGCCTCTTGCTACATCCGTGTGATTCATATCATTCATTCACCTTCAGTCACAATAGACATCTTGCTTTCTTTTAGGCAGTCAGCTCTGTTAGTGAGATTCATTTACGTTGACATGTTTGACCTTGACCTCTGTCTATTATCCACTCTGTTACTCCTTCAGTTTCTTTGTCGCTTTTATCAATAATATAATATCATTTAATATAATCTCTACATTGCTATACAAATCTAGCACCTCAAAATTAAAGCTGTACATGACCCTTAATATATAATTGTATTCATGCGGCTGCATCGATGAACATGCTTTGTTTTGCTGCTTTTTAAACATTAAGTCAAGTTCAGGTCTCATTATGTGGTTTTGTGCAGAAATAATATGCATTTTATCTTTTTTTTTAATTAACTAACAAATTCTCTGCGGCATAATGTGAGTTATAAGTAGGAGTGTATTATTAACAGCAGTCTTTTCACAGTTGTCTATACACGGCTGTACGTCTTAAGCTGAGCATTTACTGTGTGATTTTGTAAGATTTTAAGATGCTCCAAATTATTCCCAAACTGTCACGGTGTGATTGAATCTCATACGAGGAGAGCTCACTGTGGAGGTTTATTTAAAGGCAGGAGCTTTTTGTCACAAAACGTATCTAGCTTTTCTATCTGGTGATTTGTTCATTTTTTATTTAATTTTGAACATTTCTGTAAATGTGCCAGTGTCAGATACAGCTAGTTTCCAACTGTAGTCCCTATGCAAAGTGCAGAATGCAAATACAAAACACAAACATACTATTTACATTGTACAAAAGTCACATAAAAGCAGATTATGTATGAAGAGAGAGAGAGACAGAGACAACGAGAGACAGAGACAGAGAGAGGCAGAGGCAACGAGAGACAGAGAGAGAGAGAGAGACTGAGATAAAGAGAGAGAGAGAGAGACAGAGACAACGAGAGACAGAGGAAGAGAGAGAGAGAGACAAAGAGAGAGAGAGAGAGACATACAGACAGGAAGAGAGAGACAGACAATGAGACAGACAGAGGAAGAGAGAGAGGCAGAGACAAAGAGAGAGACAAAGAGAGAGACAAAGAGAGAGACAAAGAGAGAGACAGACAGAGAGACAAGAGAGAGACTGAGATAAAGAGAGAGAGAGACATAGACAACAAGAGACAGAGGGAGAGAGGGAGAGAGGCAGAGACAAAAAGAGAGAGAGAGACATACAGACAGAGAGGAAGAGAGAGAGAGACAGACAATGAGAGACAGACAGAGGAAGAGAGAGAGGCAGAGACTAAGAGAGAGACAGAGAGAGGAAGAGAGAGAGAGAGAGACAGACAAAAAAAGACAGAGAGAGACGGAGAGAGAGTGACAGAGACAAAGAGAGAGAAGCAGAGAGACAGAGACAAAGAGAGAGAAGCAGAGAGACAGAGACAAAGAGAGAGAAGCAGAGAGACAGAGACAAAGAGAGAGAAGCAGAGAGACAGAGACAAAGAGAGAGAAGCAGAGAGACAGAGACAAAGAGAGAGAAGCAGAGAGACAGAGACAAAGAGAGAGAAGCAGAGAGACAGAGACAAAGAGAGAGAAGCAGAGAGACAGAGACAAAGAGAGAGAAGCAGAGAGACAGAGACAAAGAGAGAGAAGCAGAGAGACAGAGGGAGAGGCAGAGAGAGAAAGAGAGAGACAGACAGATGGAGAGAGAGACAGAGAGAGAGTGACAGAGATAAAGAGAGAGAGACAGAGAGAGCGATGTTCAGGCCGACAGCACAGGAGCCGTGTACAGGAATGACATGTTTAACTTCATCCACGGCTTTGATCCTGGAGTCTCCTGATTCTGTGGCGGCTCATGCCTCCTGCACAGAGCTGCTCGGCCTGTGGGAGGTTTAGCTCCCAAACTGGACGCTCGTCTGAGAAAGCAGGTCGACCACAAAAGACACACCGGGCCTTTTCACACAGCAGGAACCCTTTTTTACCCATTTCAGGCGCGTTCCAACAGACCAGGAACAGAAACCTTTTCGTAACACTCAATGTATAAATATGTTTCATTCTTTTTCTGGCTCAGACGAACTTTTTTGATTCACAAGAGAAATAACGTGGACACAATAGCACCATAAAGACAATCCTTAATTAGCAAATAGTCATTTAAAAAAAACAAAACCGTGAATAATTGTGTTTTATTGTTCATTTCATTGTTTGCAGAGCTTTTGTTCGGCATAGTTTCGTGCGCAGGTTTACGGCGCTCAAAAGGAGTTCGATAAAAGGGAAAAAATACGAACTTAATCGGATAATTAATTGGCCAATTTCGAAGCCAATTAAATCCAAGTGGGACTGTTCTGTGCATTTGTTGTGAACCTTTAAGACAATCCAGTATTTCTCCAGTTTTAAAGCGGACGTTGCTGCATGTTTAGTGGATATATATAACCCTGACCTTCTCAATAAAGCCGTCAAAACACTGGTTTTAAAGTCACACAGGAGCTGAACGTTATTGCAATTGGACGCGCTTTATACTTTAAAACCAGCAATCGGCTCGCAGCGCACGTTAGAGCTGAGCGATACGGTGATGAAAATCGAATGTTGAGCTGGTCCCTGTGACAATCTGCTGTTTTTGTGAAATCGTCGTATCGTGATTCACTGTTTGTGTCTTTAATGCAGCTGTCTGTTCAAACACACTTTTTCTCCTGTTGTTTAGCCTCTGAAGCCTCTGAGCAGACGACTTTATTTACCTCTTAAAGGCCAGGGCTGCACAATTAAACCAAATCGACACGAAATTGCAATTTTAATGAATGAAATTAGTAAATCGCAGAGGGTGCAGTTTTTGAAGTGCAATCATTTCTTCCACAAACAACGAAATGTCTTTGATTTGAGTAAAAACTGCTAACGCTGAAGTTTGGATTTGTACAAACGTGTTTTGAAACAAGCAACAAAAGCTCGACCAAAAGCGAAAAAAAACTCGTTCAAAAGCGACAAACGCACCAGCAAACAACAAACGTGACTCAATGCTGCAAAAAGTGACTAAAAGTGACAAAAACGTGACTTAAAGCGACAAAGACACGTTTAAATATGACAAACACAACTGAATGTGACAAAAACGCAACTAAAAGCGACAAAATTATGTTTAAAATGTTGAATTTGAACAGAATCCTTTTATTAAAACATAAATCACAAATCTAATCACAATCGCACTGATCAGAAAAATCACAATCACATATTTTTTCTAAATCGTGCAGCTCTCTTATAGACAATAGAAAAATACAAAGTGAACATGAATCGTGATAAAATTGACATCATGATCTGGCTTCAAGAAAATCGTGATAATAATATTTTGACATATCGCCCAGCTCTAGTGCACGTTGTAAATTTGTCCGGGAGCGTTTGCATTCGAGAGAAAACTAGAATATGAGCTGCTAAACGATTATAAGAATCATGTACACTTCAGAACAATCGACAAAAACTAATATCGGGACTGTTTTTTGAGGTATATCGATGACAATAATCAGACAACATTTTCACAAAGCGTCAGGAATGTGCTCAAATGTGACGGTAAATGTCTTTAAAGTGCACATGACAGGTTTGTATGATTTTCTAATTTTGACTTTATTCAGTGTATTAATACCTGTATATAAATTATAGTTTTACACCAATCAGGTCGTTGTTTGTGGAGAAAAGCTGAAAAATATGTTGAAAATTACAGGAAGTAAACAACCTGATGACGACAAAGATGATGAGACAAAGATTATGCATCATTTACAGAAAATAAACTCCTTTTTTGACCCTTTAAACTCTGATTCAACAAAATAAAGGCGTTCACATGTATTTTTCTTTGTCAAATAAACCTCAGTGACATTAGAAGCGTTTTGGTCCACTGTACAGGATGGTTTCTTTCCCAGTGTGATGTCATCATTTACAACCAGGAAGTGAAATTTAAAACATAAAAAGTTGCTAAACTGGAGTAAAATTTGTAAAGTATTTTAGCAAACTTTAAAAAAATATTAATCTTAACTGCATTTTTGTCAAATGAGTAGTCAGAGGCACTTTAAGTATTGCACAAAACATAAATTCACCGTAAAATTTACCCAAAAAGTGCATAAATGTCACTTTATTCTGCATACTCTTTCATTTTAAGCTCACACTACACATTTCCGTCAATTTTTAAGTCGTTTATAATCATTTTAACTATTAACGAAACACTCAGTATTGTAATTTCACATTTACAAAACGACAGTTGTGATAATATACAGTTTAGACACATCTCTGACTTCTAAAAGACAATATTTTGGTGTTTGCAGAAGACAAACAATTTCTGCCTTTGGGATAATTGCCTCCTTTCAAAATGCATTTCCATTTCATTTTGAATAATCTTGCGAGCTGTGAGTCGCTCATTTCAGGACGTGTAGATGTCTTAACCACAGGATTAGCCGTTCAGCGTGAGAAACCATGGAGACAGGATTTAGTTCTTTGCTTTATTTCACCTAAATAATTACTCAATGTGATATAACCCTGAAGCCTTATCGTTAAAGGGGACGTATCATGCTTTTTTCAGGCGCTCATTATTGAACAATATAACGTAAATAGTTCATTTCTTTAGATTTTGTTCATTGTAAACCGTAATATTGATCTAAAACGGCTTAGTAATAGAAACAGAATCGTTGACTTCCTGTTAAACTGCAGAACTGTTAAGCCCCGCCTCCTCATCGTGACATTTCACCACAACAAACAGCATACTGTCATTTACGTGTTTTGTTTTTGTTTGTTTTTTGTTTTTTATTATTGAAACATGACTAAAGCCCTATTCGCACGGGATTAGTTTAACGTAGAAAAAACAATTGGCTTTGGAAAGTTTTGTGGCGAATTAATAATATGCGTCTGCTTTAAATTTGGACGGAAAATGGACGCAGAGACATTTTGAATTGAAATAAGCTTCAACGCACTCAACTAGAAACAGTCAAAATCAGACACGAGCGTCACACGGGACTTAAATCACCCGAGGACCTTTAAGTTTGCTGAAATACAGTAGGAAAAAATTCAAGGGAATTTTTATTGTTTTTACAGACACAGACGACGTTCGTAATTATTACAATTTCCGAGGTACAAAAGTAAAGCTAGTCCCGTCTGAATAAGGCTAAAGTGACATTTTAGAATCCCTCATGGACCAAGTGGAGTTTTGATTTGTCAAATAAGAAACAGGGATGTGGGCGGGGCTAGGGGGCAGGTGAAAACGGGGATTTTTCTCAATTGCGGGACAAAACGGGATTAACTCAAACGTGCAGGAATCAATCAAAACACAACTTTGAGCAAACGAATGGTGAGGAAACACCGTTGTAACAAGATTAAAAGCTTATTAAAGTCTATACGACAGATGAGACGTCACATTTCACTAAAACGTAGTGAACATGATTATATTTAAGATTTTACTAAACATTTTGCCTGTTTGTCACCAGTTTTCGTAATGTTTATAATGTCACTTCCTGGTTGGACATCAGCAGCAAATATGACACAGTTAGAGGTAATTCCACAACCGTTACCATAGCAACCATTTTCAAAACAAGGACCAAAACCCACATAAATGACACAATAGATATGATCTGGCAAATAATAATACTTATTTGGTTGAATCACAGTTGTAACTATCAAAAATGGTGTCTTTTGTCTGTGAATTGTCTTTGTATTTTCCAAGGCATGTCGCTTTTTAATGACGTCACAGAGGGATTCCATTTTAGAACGCAGCACGGTAACGCTTTAGATTAAGGTTCCTTAGTAAACTATTTATAATGCATTAATAAGCACTTGTTATGTGTTTATAAGCACTTATGAGGCATTTACAAGCATTTATTAGTGCGATAAAAGTGCATAAACAAACTATTAGTGCTTATTAACATCTTATAAATAGTTAACTAAGGCAGTGGTTCTCAAGCTAGGGATTGGGACCCGAAATTGGGTCACGAAATGATTTCCAGGGGTCTCCAGATGATGGGAATAATGAATACAATAGAGTTAAACAAGGCTGGACACTCTTCAAATGCAGTGGTAAATGTAGATTCCTATTTGTCGGCCAATCAAAGTTATTTTTCTAGGTCTATATTCTCTAAATAAATTCAAACATTAGATATAAGGCTAATTTATCACTTTGGGTGTCGCCTATTTTTTGTGTTTGGGGGTCGTGAATGTGAACTATTGTTATTTTTGGGGGTCTCGACTGAAAAAGTTTAAGAACCACTGAACTAAGGAACCTTAATCTAAAGCGTTACCCGCAGCACTACTTCCGGTTATTGTAAACTGTTATTTTTTGTAAATTTCCTCACAAACTGCAACTCCATGGATATAAAACTATTGTAAATAATTGCCACAGGTGCCCTCCCACCAAACTAAGTCATAACTAGAACCGTTTGAGAACCCGTCATATCGACTTTAAAGTAGATTTTGCATGATATGTCTCCTTTAACACCGAACAGGGCGGTGTTGAAAAGTGGTCCCGCTGTGAAACCTGCCCTCAAACCCGCCCCCGTGGCCCAAACCTGCCCCCGTGGCCCTGTGACCGTCCCGACAGGAGAGGAATGTGGGCCACAGCTGGGAGGGGCGTGAGCGTGGGATATGCACACAACATTTGGCCGGACAGTAATGCAGATTGTTTACTACCGAGCAACAAAATGTGTTTATCGTAACAAATAAAGAAGAAGAGGAGGCTATACTTTTTTCTGGTGCAGTTATGTGATATTTCTGCACTTTTTAGATCAATTTCACGGACATTTCGTATTTGTCTGATAAATAAACCTCAACTAATAAGTTTAAAACGTGGATTTCTGTTGGATTGACATAATATCGTCTGAATATCATTATCTGCTGTGAACTGCTATGCATTTTATAACAAATAAACGTCAAAACATGTCGTAATTATTGTTATTAAGAAGATACATTAAGTTTTTCCGGTACTTAGAAATGAAATCTGACAGAGGCTACATATTTTTTTAAATTGTAAGCTGTAATATTGATTTAAAATGCTATGATACAAGAATAAAACCCATTGACTTCCCGTTTGAAACTGCAGAATGAATGGACTCTTAAAGGGCAGTGTCACTGAAGAAAGCAGAAGTTTTTTATCTATTGTTTGTATTTTAAGGCGATAACTAAAAATAGAAACAATACAACACTCATGCCTTAAATGCAGGACAGTCTAGGAAAAATAATCTTTTTCCACATTGTAAATGGAAAATAAAGTGATAATCGACAATAAATAGCATAAAACCAGTTGTGAATGTGAATACATTATTAATAAGGCCAAACACTGCAGGTGAATAGGAAAAAATCTTAAATTTAAAGATATTAATTGTAAACTTCTCCTGTAGTTTGCTCACATCAATGTAAGAAAAAAATGTATTACACGTTTTTCATCATGTCGTGTTTTCATGGAGAAATAAGGCATTTTATGTGTAAAAACAGACAAAATTGCACATATTTGTGACATTTAAATCTGAAAAATGGACAGAACCAGGTTTAAATTTCTTGGTTCATTTTATTGAACTTTACCGAGGGGATTTTTGATTTCTTTTTTAGGTTTTCAGTAAATTATATGACTGAAAATTGTCCTAAAAAGTAAAATGTCGCTTAATTTTTTCTTCAATAAATCCAGCTTAGAATTAGACATAAAAAAATCCTTCTGTACATTTTGTCAAACTCTTGTTACGTACAAGATTGTGAAGTTTGTTTGTTGTTTGGGGAGGAAAATGTACAGAAATCTAAGGATGAAGTGGATTAAATTGAAGAATAAAACATCTTCAGGAGCAGATTGGACACGTTTGTTGTTTCCACATGAAAACTGATATGTTGAGAGAGCAAACTGACCAAAAAAACCACAAAAAAAGAGGTAGCCTGCATGTTGAAGTAGCGCCGCACAATTAGATTTCTCGATGAATACGATTAGATTACGTTTAAATAGTAGGATTCTGTTTAAATTGCACTTTGCTGACAACTTGCGGAGCGTTAACATTTGACAAAAGACTGGAATACAACCTGATAAACTGATACGACACTAACACTTGTTTATTCCAGTCTTGGGGGATTGACATTTTTACATTTCCTCTCGAAAACATGCGAGAGGAACAAACCCTCTCTCCGCTGTGTTTGTGTTTGGTCGGTGTCGGTGAAGCGGGAGTTGAAAAGTAGCCGTGGTCGGGGGTCGTGCGACGGGGGATGGGCGTGTGAGAAACTACAGCTCCCTGACCTTTGACCCCGACAGGAGCTCGGGGCGGCGCAGTGAATCAAATTTTAATCTCGGCGGCGTTTCTAATCGTGCATGATCTGCGCACGGTTCGGAGCCAGGTTCAGGCGTCGGTGGCAGAAATGTGACCGTTTCTTTCGCGTTGAACGGCGCTGGTTGAAGTCTGTCCTGTTTGACGTTCAGGGAATCCGTTTTGAAAGACGTTTTTATTCGTTTTTAATTGACGCGCTTTTGGTTTTGTCGTGTTGCTCGGCCCTGCAGTGGATCAGAATAGAACGGTATACTTCTATGGCGAAAACATGTAGTGATTCCAATGGATTAGCTTTAAGACAACACAACAAAACAAAAAAAATGTTCAGGAAATCCGTTTTGAAAGACGTTTTTATTCGTTTTTAATTGACGCGCGTTTGGTTTTGCCGCGTTGCCCGGCCCTGCAGTGGATCAGAATAGAATGGTACACTTCTATGGCGAAAACATCTAGTGATTCCAATGGATTAGCTTTAAAACAACACAACAAAACAAAAAAAATGTTCAGGAAATTCGTTTTGAAAGCCGTTTTTATTCGTTTTTAATTGACGCGCTTTTGGTTTTGCCGCGTTGCCCGGCCCTGCAGTGGATCAGAATAGAATGGTACACTTCTATGGCGAAAACATCTAGTGATTCCAATGGATTAGCTTTAAAACAACACAACAAAACAAAAAAAATGTTCAGGAAATTCGTTTTGAAAGCCGTTTTTATTCGTTTTTAATTGACGCGCTTTTGGTTTTGTCGTGTTGCAGTGGATCACAATTGAACTGTACACTTTTATGGCGAAAACATCTAGCGATTCCGATGGATTAGTTTTAAAACAACGCAACAAAACTAAAAAAAAATGTTTAATTAATTTCTTTGTCACTGAACCAGACTGTCACACACTGGATATTTATTTGTCTTACTTTTTGTTGCTGACAGTGCATCAAAATCTAAAACTACAATCCCATTTTCAGATTAAAAGGCAACAACAAAAATCCTTATGTTTTATGCAACATTTTGAGGATATTTTCTTTAAATTCTTATTTGCCATGGCAACGGCCCTCATTTTTCATCATGCAGGAAAGGTTAGCGTTAGATTGTCAGGTCCGGGGGGATGGAAGTGGTCTGGTTGCCACGGTGATGAGTTAAGTTCTGATGCTAAACTGGCCTAAACTGTTATATTTTTGACTCTTTTATGGTTGTTTTTTTTGCATAAGTTGAGATAAGGCCAGTGGGTGATACGTTTGTTTATTTTTTAAACATTGCTGCTTACATTCTAACCTTATCCTTTATTCTAAACCTTTTCTGAAACTCACTCTTCAACTCTTCACCCTAAGCCTTTTCCTCACCTGACCTTTTGTCCTAAACCTTTTTCTAACCTTACCCTTTACCCTAACCCTATTAACAACCTTACCCTAAAACATTTCCTCACCCGACCGTCAGAAGTCCCACTCACACCAAACTGTACGATTTTGACAAAACCTACAGAAGGATTTGTTTGATATCTAATTCTAAAACTGATTTATTAAAGTTTTAAGTTAAAAAAAAATGAGGCGAAATTTGAATTTTTAGGACAATTTTCAGTCCAATTTAGTTTTCTTAAAAACTAAATAAGAAATCCAAAATCCCCTCATTACATTTTTTTGTAACTAACATGTTTACAAAATGAACCAAGAAATCTAAACCTTGTTCTGTCCATTTTTCAGATTTAAATGTCCCAAATATGTGTATTTTTTGGCAATTTTCACACATAAAATGCCTTTTCAACATGAAAACATGACATGATGAAAAACCGGTAATATATTATTTTCTTACATTTATGTGACCACAGAAGTTTTACAATTGATATCTTTGAATTTCAGTTTTTTTCTGTTCACCTGCAGCGTCTCACTTTAATTGTTTAGAACCCAAAAGGTCGTGAATATGACATTTTTGTTCAATTTGACTCAGATAAAGCTGAAGCGTTTGATGACGTCCTGTCGGAGAATAGTCAATGACACAACATTTACTCAATTCCTGTGTCATTTTTGAGAGATTCTTGCTCTGTCTGAGAAACAAAACTCCTTCTTTCAGCTCATGGCATGTTTTAGACTCAGTTAACGATTATTTGATTATTTAATTCGTTGACAACTGTTTATATTATCAATTAGTTGAATAATCAATTAACGTGTTGCAGCCCTAGTCTTTCCCCTGTCCTTTCCCTTCATCTTTACCCATTTTCTAACTTTACCCTTTACCCCAAAGTTCCCTAAACCATTTCCTAATCTCATATTTAACCCAGACCTTTTCCTGATCTCACCCTCTGCCCTTAGACCTGTCACCATAATTACTGCATTGACTTAATAAATGAAAACTTAATTTAAAAAAGAAGACAAAATGAATTTTCCAACTATAATACTATATCAACTTATCAATATTGCATTCAAAAGTAATATTTGTGGAATTTGTTGTAGTTTATTAACATTTTGAGCTGAGGATGATCCAATAATTAACATCCACAGCTCATTAACGATACTAAATAACTACTTCAGGCTTTAATTCTGCAATTTATTTATTAATATTGTTAATTTACAAAAGGTTTAATGAATCGTGCTTTGGTGTTATTACCCTAACACTTTTTCTGTTACAATTAATCGAAATGTATTATTGTGACTGGCCTATTTACCCAAATTTTTTTCCTAACCTTGCCCTTTACCCTAAATCCTTTCCTAACCTTAACCTTTACCCTAAATCTTTTCCTAAACTTACCCCGTACCTAAAATAAACTCCCCAACTTCGACCGTCCAACAACAGCAGACCGTCTCTAAACGTTCAGAAACCGATGGACTTTCAGGCAAAACGCGCGTCTCCATTCACCAAAAAACAGAACCGACCGTCTTTTCTCAACGCCGTGCAACTGTTCGTGCCATTTCAAGACGCAGCCGAACATTTGTCAGGAAGCGTCAGGCTCGTTTTCCTCTGCGCGTGAAGTGCACTGATCAAAAACCCCAGCACTGACGATGTCCTCAGACGCCTCTCTCGGTGTCTCTCGCAGAACAAATTGAGTGGGCCGGCTGTTTGCACTCAAAACTGTGCATCGAATAACGTGATTACCCTTCAAGCATCCAGCGCGGGTGTTTACGTGTTGAAACAGTACATATCCCTTATTTTTGTGTCCACTTCTCCTCGCTAACCTCTGACCCGCCTCCTCTTCGGCTGGAGATTAACTGTGCGTGACCGAGAGAGCAAACCAGGCCGCCGGTCTAATGCAGTTAATAAGAATTTAAACATTAGCCTGATAAAATAAAATGGCGTGGAGTTTCAATAGACGTTCTTCATGTTAATTTGGTTACTGCCCCGAGGCTCCGTAATGAAATCAAAGGCTAAATGTCAAACGGTTGATTCGATTAAGAAAGTTCTTTGGCGAGTTCTGCAGTGGCTCGGACAGTAAATACAAAACATCTTCGCTTAGATTTTGTTGTTTTATCATAATATAATTCCACATATTGTTATCTGTAGCACGTTTTTTCAGAAATGTAATATTCGTCCAAATCGAGAAGTTGGAAGTTCGTTTAACTCTGTCGTATTTGCTGTTCACTAGACTTATATTAAAGCAGGAACGTCCCGCTCAGATTCAGAGTCTCTTTTTCAGGGGAGTCCTGGCCCCAGGGGGAGGAGCCTGTTGTACATGTTTTTAGTGCTGGGGGAAACCTCCGCAGACACAGGGAGAACATGCAAACTCACACAGAGAGGCCCCGGGCTGCTTTTATAAACATAATTTGAGCTACAATAACAAGTCTGTTTAATAATGGACTAAACCAGGTCTAAACCAGGGCTAAAGCTCCTCAAACTGACCACGTCAGATTGGAACGACCCATAATGTGCTAAACGGGACTAAACCAGAACTAAACCAGGACCTATGCAGACCATGAACACAATCAGGGTTAAGACTAAACCATAGCCCAAGCATGGTCTGAACCAGGTCTAAACCAAGGTTAAATCAGGCATGAACCGGGGCTAAACCACAATTAACCAGGAGTTAAAACAGGGTTGAACTGGCGCTAAACAACTAAACCAGGATTAAGCCAGGACTAAACCAAGCCTAAACCAGGGCTAAACCAAGCCTAAACCAGGGCTAAACCAGTACTAAACTAGGGCTAAACCAGGATTAAGCCAGGATTAAGCCAGGATTAAGCCAGGACTAAACCAAGCCTAAACCAGGGCTAAACCAGTACTAAACCAGGGCTAAGCCAGAACTAAACCAGGATTAAGCCAGGACTAAACCAAGACTAAACCAAGACTAAACCAGGATTAAGCCAGGACTAAACCAAGCCTAAACCAGGGCTAAACCAGGGCTAAACCAGAACTAAACCAGGATTAAGCCAGGACTAAACCAAGACTAAACCAGGACTAAACCAGGACTAAACCAGGGCTAAACCAGGGCTAAACCAGGGCTAAACCAGGACTAAACCAGGACTAAACCAGAGCCAAACCAGGGCTAAACCAGGACTAAACCAGAGCTAAACCAGGTCTGAACCAAGCCTAAACCAGGGCTAAACCAGGGCTAAACCAGGACTAAACCAGGTCTGAACCAAGCCTAAACCAGGGCTAAACCAGGGCTAAACCAGGGCTAAGCCAGGATTAAGCCAGGACTAAACCAAGACTAAACCAGGATTAAGCCAGGACTAAACCAGGACTAAACCAGGACTTAACCAGGACTAAACCAGGACTAAACCAAGCCTAAACCAGGGCTAAACCAGGGCTAAACCAGGGCTAAACCAGAACTAAACCAGACTAAACCGGGACTAAACCAGGACTAAACCAGAACTAAACCAGAGCTAAACCAGGGCTAAACCAGGACTAAACCAGGACTAAACCAGGACTAAACCAGGACTAAACCAGGACTTAACCAGGACTTAACCAGGACTAAACCAAGCCTAAACCAGGGCTAAACCAGGGCTAAACCAGGGCTAAACCAGGACTAAACCAGGACTAAACCAGAACTAAACCAGAGCTAAACCAGGGCTAAACCAGGACTAAACCAGGACTAAACCAGGACTAAACCAGGACTTAACCAGGACTAAACCAGGACTAAACCAAGCCTAAACCAGGGCTAAACCAGGGCTAAACCAGGGCTAAACCAGGACTAAACCAGGACTAAACCAGAACTAAACCAGGGCTAAACCAGGACTAAACCAGAACTAAACCAGAGCTAAACCAGGGCTAAACCAGGACTAAACCAGGACTAAACCAGGACTAAACCAGGTCTGAACCAAGCCTAAACCAGGGCTAAACCAGGGCTAAACCAGGGCTAAACCAGAACTAAACCAGAGCTAAACCAGGGCTAAACCTGATGCTGTGACCTGGTGTCGCTTGGACATGGACACTGTATGAATCAGCGTGACTCTGCTGTAACTCAACCTGAGCGACGGTTAAAGATAGAACCGTCTGCACTATTTGTGCCCACTGCAATAAACGGCACATCTGAGTCGACAAGTCAACGGTTTAATCTTTCAGGTCCTTCACTCACCAAGAGGAGCGCGTTCTGTGCTTGAGTGGGTTACGACAGGGTTTGAGTCCAGCGCCGGGTTTTAATCAAATTTAATGAATGAGTTGCATGAAATCAGGACTGAAAGATGATGAAGGGTTATAATGGGAATTTATGAAACTGCAAAAGCCACGATTGAACAGTAGCTGTCACCTGGACTTGCAGGTTCAGTTTCCATGGCAAATAGTAAGAGAAAGTACAGTCTACAATTGTTTAAATGCTTTTCTGACATCTGACATGCTTTTTCTGACAACTAGGAACAGTCTGGATCCAAATTGAGGTGAATAAACGTGTCTCAGATTGTGTGAGTTAAGAGATAGTTTAACCCTATAGACAGGGCACTTGAAAAGCATCACAATTCAATGTCTTAAATATTGAGATTAAAGGTCTCAGAAATGGATTTAAAAATATGTCTGAGTTTCTGCTGCGGTGTGTGTGAGATGTGTGTAGTTTAAAACGGTTTTAAAGTCTATGTGACGAGTTAGACGAAAATGATTATATTTCAGATTTGATTCAGATTTAGAGCTCTGTCGCTGAAGTTACTGAGTTCTGCTTTAAAATTACAGGAAGTAGTGCTGGGTTCTAAAACGGAATCCAACTGTGACGTCATCAAAAAGGGACGTGCTGTTGAAAATACAGAGACGATTTACAGACAACCGACACATTTTTCGGACGGTTTAAACGGTCCTTCAACAAAATAAAGGTGTTGTCAGATATTATTTATTGTCATTTCATAACGGCCTTGTTTTCAAAGTGGTTGCTATGGTAACAGTTATTGAATTACCTCTAACTATGTCATTTTTGCTGCACATGTCCAACCAGGAAGTGACATTATAAACATTACGAAAACTGTCAAAGTGGGGACAAATAGTTTAGGTAAATTGTTTTTATAGTTAGGTAAATCTGAAATACAATCATGTTTACTACGTTTTAGTGCAATGTGTCGTCTAACCTGTTAAATAGATGTCAAATATACACTGAAATATTATGCTATTGTTTATATTTAAATAAATCTTGAAAAGGCCTTCATTTTATACAAAATCTTTAGCTCACAGTAAAAACATATTTTTGTATTAAATCTGCGATAATTGCACTGCTTCGTGGACCTTCAACGTCACTCAGCCTCTAAGACAAAATAATCTGTACTTTCACAATTTTTCATCAACAAAAACTACATTGATGAAACACTATGACAAATGATAGTCGGACGAGAATAGATGATCCCAGCTTGTTTTGTCAGACTCCGTATCAGCTGCGATTGTCATTATGAAGCAATAAACCAACAGAGACAGTCGTTCGTTCACCTCGTGGCCGGCTAATAAAGTCTAACATTCGTCCTCCGATGGTCAAAGCAGAATCAGGCTCGTGCATGCTTCTTTTGCCCTTTGAATCGTTCAATCGTATGTTTTTTATTGCTCAAAAATGCCGTGACACTCTTTCTGTGAGCGGGGTCACTCCACCACAGATCTGACCTGTCACTTTCCTTGCTTGTTTCCGTCGAGATTTAAGATTTTAATGGCGTACTGTGGAACATTCTGGGCAAAGCAGCGTCTTCCTGGCGACACTGTCCACACTGAAGCTCGTATCTTTCCACTTTCAGGGCTTTGAAAACGGCCGTTCTTTACATGCTGTACATTCTGAAAGTGTTTGTTTACAATTTGAAACTTCTTCACTTTTTACCCAACACACACACACCGCTCCTTTGCATTTGTGTCTGAGTGAGCAAACGTTTATTTTTACAATATTTCAATGTAATATTTTCACAGTTGGGGTAAGGTTAGGGCTGTGTCTGAATGTCCACACTCTTCCCGCTATAGGGCAGTGTTTCCCAACCAGGGGGACGGGGACCCCAAGGGGTACGTGAGGAATTACCAGGGGGCACTTGGAATGGTTTCAGGTTTTAAAAGAAAGAGAAATGTATTTTTATCTGATTAAAAATGTGTTGTTAGTTGTAAATTTAGCATCTTTTTAGAGTATATTGGACCATAAATATGATTTAAAAAAAAAAAAAGTTTTTATAATAAATTAAGTAATAAGTGATAATGTGCAACTTGTAAACCCATTTATTTGGCTGAAACTCAAGTTAAGAGGTGCTCTGAGTGTGAGACTTAGGGTGTACTCCAGACAAAAAAGGTTGGGACCCACTGCTATAGTAGGGCACTAAATAGTCACGTCATTTTTAGTGCTGTCTGAATGTCCAGCAGGTGAAAAAGTGGTGCACTCAAAAAGTAGTGTCCAGCGCTGGTCACTACTGTCTGAATGTCCAGCAGGTGAAAAAGTGGTGCACTCAAAAAGTAGTGTCCAGCGCTGGTCACTACTGTCTGAATGTCCAGCAGGTGAAAAAGTGGTGCACTCAAAAAGTAGTGTCCAGCGCTGGTCACTACTGTCTGAATGTCCAGCAGGTGAAAAAGTGGTGCACTCAAAAAGTAGTGTCCAGCGCTGGTCACTACTGTCTGAATGTCCAGCAGGTGAAAAAGTGGTGCACTCAAAAAGTAGTGTCCAGCGCTGGTCACTAGGCCGGCCAATGTTGACCACAATGCACTGCAAGAGTCAGAAAAACGACACCGTGACAGTTCTTTAACTGAACACAACAGACTGAAGCAGACAGAGAGAGCTGCTAGCGTTAGCCGCTGCTTCAGCTGTGAATAGATCCTCGTCTCAGGCAAAAGTTGAATAAATCAGTTTGTTTGACGTGTCGTGGAAAAAATCTGTGGTGGATTTCTAAAACAAGTTAAACCAATAAGGTGAGACGCTGCAGGTGAATAGGAAAAATCTTAACTTTAAAGATATTAATTTTAAAACTTCTCCTGTAATTTAATCACTTAAATGGAAGAAAAAATGTATTACGTGTAAGTTTTTCATGTAGAAACAAGGCATTTCATGTGGAAAAAACAGCCAAAAATACACATTTGTGAAAATATAAAACTGAAAAATGGACAGAACCAGGTTTAAATTTCTTGGTTCATTTTGTACACAGATTAAAATTTACAGAGGGGATTTTGGATTTCTTATTTAGTTTTTAAGTAAACTAGATTGGACTGAAAATTGTCCTAAAAATTTAAATTTCACCTATTTTTTTATTTTTTACTTAAAACTTCAATAAATCTGTTTTAGAATTAGATATTTAAAAAATCCTTCTGTAGGTTTCATCAAAATCTCGTTGACTCTAAGATTGTACAGTTTGATGTGAGTGGAAGCTACTTTAAGGCTTTATGTGCCGAGGGAGAAAAATTCATTTTAAAACGGCCTTTGAATTTACAATGTCCCAGAGAAATCTATGGATGAAGTGGATTAAATGAAACAATAAAATATTTTTGGACAAATCTGTTGTTTCCACATGAAAGCCGATGTGTTGAGAGAGCAAACTGACCGAAAAACAAAAAATTGAAAAAAGTGTGTTTTGCCTGTAGTGTCTCACCTTAAAATGCAAAGAGAATAAGTCTGGATCGATGAGCCTTTATTCAATGGTTTCAAGTGAATGTGGCTCTCCCTGGTCGACGGTCCGTCACTCAGAACACAAGCGTTTATAGATTCACGTGTGAGCCACCAATGAAAACCAGGTAATCAGACGATTCACAGGAGGTCAGGAAGTACATTACACTGACGCCTCAGAGCGGTCGGCTACAGAGCCCAGGAAATGAAATGAGAATACGAGCGACGTCTGCTGAGTGAAGAGACCACACGGGAGCAACAAAGGCACCAGGTGTCGCTTCTGACACTCCAGAGCAGGATGTTCTCGAGTGTCTCAAACAAGTGGTTAATGCAAGCATTAATGCATTAACCACAAGACATTTTCCATTGCAGAAGTTTAACGTGCGACTCATAATTAACACACACTTACACGATGATTATTAGTCTATAAATATGTGCGTGTCAGTCGGACTTGACCTAAGACCTCATGTTAACATAAAGAAAGAAGTATTCATTTGTGTTGAAAACGTCTATTGTATTGTATTATCTATGGTCTGTTAGTATTGAGCCTATTCCGCAGTATTAGAATGGGGTATTGTGTCAAAAACAGCAGGGTTTGTTGTGATTGTTTTGGAGTTTTTAAACCAGTAGGAGCCGTTTTTACAGCTATTTAACACATTTAATTATACCTCAAAGCGCCTATGACAAGTTGAACTACTCCTCTGACTAAAACACAGTTAAAACACAAAAAACGTCAAACATTTTTGCCCACTTTGGCCATTATTCGTTTTAAAAATTGTACTTCCTGGTCGTAAATCATGACATCACACCGGGAAATTCTGTAACTGTTACCTAGCAACCCGGGCCAAAAATAGAAATATAAGAAAACGGCTCTATTTATGTTGAATTAGTGTATACGTTTTAAGTTTACACGGTGTTTTCGTGTGCGTGAATTGTCCCCCCCAGTGTGACGTCATCATGTGTTGGACTCTGCTCTACTTCCTGCCATTTTCAACGCCATTTTTTTTCAACTTTTCTTCCAAATCTAGCACTTCATTGCTGTAAAACTGTCATTTATATGTACAACAGGTATTATCCCATTAAATAAAGTCAAAACCGGGAGATCATAAAAACCTGTCGCGTGCACTTTAAAGTGCGTATGACGGGTTTTTATGATTTTCTAATTTTGACTTTATTCAGTGTATTAGTACCACTTGTAAATATAAATTGTAGTTTTACACCAATCAAGTTGCTATTTGTGGAGAAAAGTTGAAAAATCTGTTGACAATTACAGGAAGTAAACAAATTGATGACATCACACTGGGGAGACAAAGGTTATGCATAATTTACACAAAATAAACTACTTTTTGACCCTTTAAACATTAATTCAACAACATGCAAGTGTTCACGTGTGTTTCTCTTTGTCAAATGAACAAAATCTGTGACATTAGATGAGTTTTGACCGGTGTACAGTGTGGTTGCTATGGTAATTTCCTAGTGTGATGTCATACTTTACAACCAGGAAGTAAAATTTAAAACCTAAAAAATAACTAAACTGGGGTAAAATGTGTAAAGACTTTAGTAGAAATTTGATTCTATGTATCTTTACTGCATTTTAGTTAAATGTGTATTTCAACCTGTCATAGGCCCTTTAAGTATAATCATCTGTTTTCTCTGGACCCCGTGTGGTGTTGTCTCAAAAAGGATCCTACTACCTTTGTCAGCAGCCGGGATTTCACAACCCAAAGATTTCGCCATGCTTTGTTTTTAATCCACGTTTCTCATGTTTCCAGGAAAAGACTATTTCCAAATCTGAAGTCTAAACGCACATTACAGTGTACGGTGTCTGGGTGTAGACAAAGCCACCGCTCCCATGGAGGATCAGAGCGGCCTTAGATTACGGCTTCATTTCCTTCTGCCGTTTGTCTCACGCAGAACTCATAAAAAGTGCATTTATTAAGCCTCTTCGTTTGTCCAACCGCAGAAATCCTTGCGCGGAAAACCCTCTGACCTCTCCATGGTGGTCCTGCGTTCTTCTGCTGTTTTTTTTTTGTGCGACCGACGCGTACAGTTGTCGCGAAATCATGTTGAAAGTCTTGTTTGTGCGGGATTTGTTTCTGTAAAATTGAAATTACACCACAATGTAGAGCTGCACGATTCGGGAAAAATATAACTATTGTGATTGGGATTAGTTTTGTGATATACAGACAAACCGATAAATGAATCGTGTGTTTTAGAGCGTTTTTTTTGCTTTTAGTGTTGTTTCTGTCTCTAAGTTGTCACTTTTTCTTGCGATTTTTCACTTTCGGTGGCAATGTATCACTTTTTCTCACGATGTGTTACTTTCAGTTGTGTTTTTGTTGTTTTTAGTCGATCTTAGTTGTATTTGTGTTGCTTTAAGTCATGTTTTTGCCACTTTTAGTCACATCTTTGTTGCTTTAAGTCACAATTTGTCCTTTTTTTGGCACTTTTAGACAATGTTAGTTGGGTTTTTGTTGCTTTTAAAGGTGGAATGGAGGATTTCGGGCAACAAATCAGAATCTCATTTCCTCGTGGGTAGCACAAATAACTGGTCCGCTCAGGTGTCAATCATTCTCTGCGTGCTAGTGCTAGGGGAAACGCTCGCTCCCCTGGCCGCGCATGCGTGGTTGATATGCTAGTGTGTTTATGTAACAGGTTAGCGGCGAGTTCCGTCATTGTAAGTCTAAACTTTCATCCGCGAAGTACCGAAATGGCTGAGGGACGAAAGAGAAAGACTGTTTTCGAGCTTTCACAGAAGAGACGAAAGTCTGCAGAGGAAAGAAACAAAAGGCGTGTTATTCTGGGGGAATCGTTTACGCGCTGGCGAGCATTGAAAGCGCAAAACAGGCTTCCAACGGATGCCTCCGCTGCAAACTTTCTGCTGGACAGGTAACTGTTTATCTGACTCTTTTTTTAGCTTATTGTATGTGGAGTGTATTATTAAATCTTCTTCGCGGAGGTTGTCGTGAGAAAGCGACACCAATCGTCTTGTAAACAAATGCGCATGGGCAGTGCTGCTGGGCGTGCTCGTTCACGAGGTTTGGTAGGTGTTCAGTCAGGAGAAACGGGGCGGGAGGGAGGGAGGGGGAACCTGCGCATGCACTTTGTCAAAAAATGGACTAACAGTCGCAGATTTTCAAATCGGCGAGAAATCCTCCATTCAACCTTTAATTGTGTTTTTGTCACTTTTAGTCAAATTTTGGTACTTTTATTTGCATTTTCATACGTTCAGTTGCATTTTTGTCACTTTTAGTCACGTTTTGTCACTTTCATTTGTGTTTTTGTTGTTTTTAGTCGATCTTAATTGCGTTTGTGTCGCTTTTAGTTGTGTTTTTGTCACATTTAGTATCGTCTCTGTTGCTTTAAGTCACAATTTGTCCCCTTTAGTGCTATTTTTGGCACTTTTAGACAATTTTAGTTGTGCTTTTGTCACTTTGAAACGTGTTTTTGTCACATTTAGTATCGTTTTTGTTGCCTATAGTCAAATTTTCGCACTTTTATTTGAATTTTCATACCTTCAGTTGCATTTTTGTTCCTTTTAGTCGCGTTTTGTCACTTTCAGTTGTGTTTTTGTTGTTTTTAGTTGATCTTAGTTGTATTTGTGTTGCTTTCAGTCATGTTTTCGCCACTTTTAGTCACATCTTTGTTGCTTTAAGTCACAATTTGTCCCTTTTTGTCATTTTTTTGGCACTTTTCGACAATGTTAGTTGCGTTTTTGTTGCTTTTAGTCGTGTTTTTGTCACATTTAGTATCGTTTCTGTTGCTTATAGTCAAATTTTGGCACTTTTATTTGCATTTTCATACCTTCAGTTGCATTTTTGTCCCTTTTAGTCGCATTTTGTCACTTTCATTTGTGTTTTTGTTGTTTTTAGTCGATCTTAATTGCGTTTGTGTCGCTTTTAGTTGTGTTTTGTCACATTTAGTCACGTCTTTGTTGCATTAAGTCACAATTTGTCCCTTATAGTCCCATTTTTTGGCACTAGTTGTGTTTTTCTTGCTTCTAGTCGCGTTTTTTCACACTTAATATCGTTTCTGTTGCTTTCAGTCGAGTTATGGTAGTTTTATTTTCATTTTCATACCTCCAGTTGCCTTTTTGTTGCTTTTAGTCGATCTTAGATACGTTTGTGTCACTTCTAGTCATGTTTTTTGTGTTTTTTATCACAATTTGTCTCTGTCCCATACTTTTTTGTCGTGTTTTTGTCGCAGTTAGTATTGTTTCTGTTGCTTTTAATCACATTTGTCACTTTCAGTTGCGTTTTTGCTACTTTAAGCCGCATCTTTTTTGCTTTTAGACATGGTTTTGTTGCTTTTAGCTGTCTTTTGGTCACTTGTTTCAGAACATGTTATGTTTTAAATCTAAAGTAGAGGGTTTGCAGTTTTGATGATGAATAAAACAGGATATTTTGTTGTTTGTGGAAGAAATGATTGCACTTCAAAAACCGCAGCCTTTGCAGTTTTCTAATAGCATCCATTCAAACTGCTATTTCGATTTGATTTTGTTTAATTGTGCAGCCCAACCTTAATGTCTGAGTTGCTTGCTTCTTTTTTTTGTTGTGTTTTTCGCTTTCACACAGGTCACATGTCAGTCGTCTACTTGTTGTTACAGACTTTATTCTGGATGATGGACCAATAAACACACTGAAACATGACAAAAACCTTGACATTCATGTTGCCATAGCGTTGCTTCCATCTTATGTTTTGTTTTGTTTTTTTTTGCTTTTTTTCCCCGTACAGCAGCTGCAAGCGTCGTTCTTTACCGTGTTGCTGCGTCCACGTAGGGCCTTGTACACACAATTATTCATTTCTTTGTCCTTACTATTGTTTCACGACCCGAATAATCCCAATTATTGATGAAGTGAATAATAAAGTGCTGAATGCAGTGTTTTGTGGCTGTGGAAGAAGCCATGAATGTGGATAGACGGACAAAATAAGCAACTGTAGAGCCTGTGGAGGGAATGAAAAAAGTACTTTCAAGGCTTTATCATTGTTACGCTGAAGGTTACTATAGTGAATGTAAAAGAGGAACCTGTTCAGCAGCAGTGAAAGTACAGCCTGTAGTTTCTGTTGCAACATAGAAAGATAAGCGACAACCTGTTTATTTTATTTAAACACCGCTTAAAACGTTTGTATTTGAACAGAAAAAGGCAATTGGAAGCAAATAATGAGTCGTAGTTGTAGTATTTTCTGTTTATTTTTAGCATTTTTAGTACTACAGGGCTGCAATTAATGAATATTTTAGTTGTCGACAAGTCAGCGATTATTATTCCGATCAACCAAACGATTATTTCAATTGTACCTCGAGACTTTTTAAATACATTTTCAGCCAAATAAATGTTGAAATATGGTGACATAAGACTTCCTGATTGAGAATTTGCATGATTGAAGTGTATTATTGACTAAAACCAGATATAGTTCTAGACATTTTGATTTAATAATGTCTCTGTTTTAGTTATAAAATGTCTTTTCGGGGATCGGGTCGTGCACTTTCACTTCATGACTTGCAGAAACGACCTCCTCCTTCCCCTTCCGTCTGTATTTATGGTACACTGTTGCGTGCCGCTCCAGAATATTTCTAGAGCTCTATTAAAGAAAGTGAGAAGTTATTTAAAAAGAAATGCAGTGTGCAGCACTTTAGATTTGCTGGAATGTTAAAGTGCTGACTAATATTACGCGCTCGGTGCATTTTCAGTGTTTGTGTTAGAGTTCGGCTGCACAAAATGTCGCAATTCAATTCAAATCACAAAGACTACAGTTAATTTAGGCAATGGACACTCCACTGTAAACAACACATTTTTCTGTCGTTGAAAAAAAACAAACAAAACAAGCGCTAACCCCGTAGTTTTTTTGGACTTCCACAAGTTTGTGTAGCAAAGTTTAAAAGGTCATTTGGCTTAGGAACTACATAATTAAAGTTAGTGTTAGGGTTGGGGTTAAAAATTAGGGTTAGAGTATTAGTTAAAGTGCCTATGACATGTTAAACTATACTCGTGTAACTAAAATACAGATCAGATAAATATATTTGAAGTTTTGCTAAAAATAATTATACATTTTATCATTTTTAGCCATTTTTTTTGTTTTGTAATATCACTTCCTGGTTGTAAATGAAGACGTCACTCTAGGAAATGAATCTGTGCACTGAGATTTTTTTTGTCCGACAAACCAAAATATGTGTGAACACCTTTATTTTGTTGAATTAATGTTTTAAGGGTAAATTAAGTTGTTTCTTTTGGGTAAATCAGGCATAACCTTTGGATGGAAAGAGTCTCCCCAGTGTGATTGTAATTTTTAACAGATTTTTCAACTTTTCTCTACAAACTATGACTTGATTGGTGTAAAACTATATTTATTTTGCACAATACGTGTTAATACACCAAATAAAATCAAAATTTGAAAATTGTTAAAACCTGTCATACGCACTTTAAGTAATTACTAACCCTGAATCATTCTTAATAAACGATTTGTTAAGTATGAATTAAGTATTTGTTCATGCTTTACTAAGGCAGGAGTAACTGTAGTTATTATAAAATGTTGCCGGTCATTTGGACAAAGTTTTAAAAATCCGGCCGTTTCCATCCAAAAGTCATTTTCAATCTGAGGAGCTAGTCAGAGAAACTCTACTTAATGCTGCTCGGAGTGCCCTGGGGGGAGTTTCAATTGACAGTAACCTGTCTTTGTTTACCCGTTTGTTTACCCTGTCTCACTTTGACCTGAAACCGACCCTGCCTTTGTTTGTTCATCTGTTAAACCTGTTTGTGGACATTACAGTTCTGTTTTAGTCTGAATGCCTTTTCTTCTTCGCTGTTCACTGTTGGTTTTCTCATTTGACCAAGAAAGAACGAACCCTCAAATTATACTTTAATACTTTTCTATGACACGTTCGATTAAAACGTAGTGAACATGATTATATTTGAGATATTGCTAAACGTTTTGTTCCCAGTTTGACAGTTTTTGTAACGTTTTTAATGTTAGTCCTATTTTTGGCACTTTTAGACAGTTTAAGCTGTGTTTTTGTTGCTTTTAGTAGTGTTTTTGTCACATGTAGTATCGTTTCTGTTGCTTTTTTTTTTTTAGTTTAGGCACTTTTATTTGCATTTTCATATCTTCAGTTGCATTTTTGTCCCTTTTAGTCACCTTTTGTCTCTTTCAGTTGTGTTTTTAGTTGATCTTAGTTGTATTTGTGTTGCTTTTAGTCATGTTTTCGCCACATTTTTGTTGCTGTAAGTCACAATTTGTCCCTTTTAGTCCTATTTTAGCACTTTTAGACAATGTTACATAGTGCATTTCATACCTTCAGTTGCATTTTTGTCCCTTTTAGTCGCGTTTTGTCTCTCTCAGTTGTGTTTTTGTTGTTTTTAGTTGATCTTAGTTAGTCATTAGTCATATTTTCGCCACTTTTAGTCACATCTTTGTTGCTTTAAGTCACAATTTGTCCCTTTTAGTCCTATTTTAGCACTTTTAGACAATGTTACGTAGTGCATTTCATACCTTCAGTTGCATTTTTGTCACTTTCAGTCGCGTTTTGTGTTTTACAGTCTTTTCGGAGTCGCGGCACACTTTTTTACCGAAAAGACATTAATAAATCAGACCTGCTATGTGTGAGGAATGTAGTGTGTGGAGTGAGGAATAATGTCTGAGCCGCTGTCTGCTTCTTTAAATTTGAAAATGGAGATTGTTTTGCTTTCATTTCTGCTACAGTCGTTTGCTCGAGACACTCCAAAATAGCAAATAAATCCACGTGTGAATCTGTTAACTCGAATTTTTTCAAGGCACACCTGGCAGTCCCTCAAGGCTCCCTCGTGTTCCCGGCACAATCAAGGCCTTCATCCATCATGTCTGTTTAAAGAGGGCTTTCTGTCTCTTTTGCTTTAAGTCGCGTTTGTCTCTTCTAGTTGTGTTTTATCATGTTTTCGCTT
Organism: Rhinogobius similis; assembly: GCA_019453435.1. Lineage (NCBI taxonomy): Eukaryota > Metazoa > Chordata > Actinopteri > Gobiiformes > Gobiidae > Rhinogobius > Rhinogobius similis. Next base: position 11,888,188 of record CM033631.1, read on the forward strand.
TTGTTGTTTTTAGTCAAGTCGTTGTTGCTTTTAGTCCCGTTTTGGACGCTGTTTGACGCTTTTAGTTGCGTTTTTGCCACTTTTAGACAAGTCTTTGTTGCTTTTAGTCCCATTTTTGACGCTATTAGATATGTTTTGTTCTGTTTTTGCCACTTTTGGTCAAGTCTTTGTTGCTTTTAGTCCCATTTTTTGACGCTATTAGACACGTTCTGTTCCGTTTTTGCCACTTTTAGACAAGTCTTTTGTTGCCTTTAGTCCCATTTTTGACGCTATTAAATATGTTTTGTTCCGTTTTTGCCACTTTTGGTCAAGTCTTTGTTGCTTTTAGCCACGTTTTTGTCTCTTTTATCTTTTGTTCGTTTGTTTCTGAGCATGTTTTAACAAATCTAAACTAGAGTGCTGGCAGTTTTTATGCAGGATAAAACAGGATATTTTCTTGTTTGTGGAGGAAATGATTGCAGTTCAAAAATTGGAGCCTTTGCGTTTTGCACACCGGTTGAAAGGCCATAATGCATCATTTCTGTTCTCTCTCTTTTTTTGGCCCATTTCACTCCTTTTTCAACCATCTCTTCTCCTGTTTCTTCACCCCAGTGTCTTCAAATGAGATGTTTGTGGCTTTCAGGTGAAGATGCACGACTATCTTTGAAACTTTTTGTACAATGGGTCACTCATGGTCCATTCTTTTGTCAAATGTTAATGCTTCTTGGTGTTTGAATCTATTTTTTACATACATTGCATATTTAATCGCAACTGCAGTACTGAAAACACAAAGGTTTTTAATTTCAAGAGTAAAATATTTATCACACAGATTTCACATAATTAATTGCAAAAGCAGTAAAAGAAGTAACCATTATTACTATTAAACGGGTAGAAATAATGCAAAAGAAAAAACAAAAGCTACAAATGACTTTGTGAATGTTAATTCACTTAAAAACTTCATATAGCTTTTATTAAAATTATTATTATTGTTTTTATTATTTTTATTTTATTATTTATATTCTGTAAATTCATCCTTAACTGTCATTAGTTAAATCCAGTGGGCAAACCAATCCTAATATATATATATATATATATATATATATATATATATATATATATATATATATATATATTTTAATGCGCAGTGTCCCCACTGAGGCTTAACAAGCATTGTATTCATGATTTGATGTGCAATTTATGTTTAGATACATTTGAGACACATTTTAGACACTTTACATTAAAGTGTCCTTGGACAGGTTGAAGTACTTATTTTACTAAAACACAGTTAAGATAATTATATTTAAGATTCTGCTAAAGACACAATTTTTATCCCAGTTTGGCAATTTATTTGGTTAAAATCTTTTACTTCCTGGTTGTAAATGATGACATAACACTTGGAAATTCTGTAACTGTTACTTAGCAACCAGCAAAAACTCCTTCAGTGTCACAGAAATTATTGTTTGACAAAGACAAACATGGGAACGCCTTTATTTTGTTGAATTAATGTTTAAAGGATCAGAAAAGTGTGTTTCTCGGTTGTAAATTGTCCCATAGTGTGACTTCCTGTACATTTCAACAGATTTTTCACCTTCTCTTCACAAACTGACTCTTGATTAATGTAAAATGTCATTTATATTTACAACAGGGTTTATTCCACCAAATAAAGTCATACGCACTTTAACATCTGAGAGCAGACTGTAACGGCTGGTCTAAACCACAATGTCAGCAGGATATTTTGTTTTGTTTGCAGAGGAAATTATTTTACTTAAATAACTGCAGTCCTTGTGAATTGCCAATTGCGAAAACTCTTGCCGCTCTAACCAAACAATAAGACTTAAAATCACTCTTATTTTAGTTCTTTTTTTAGATCAGTTCTTTAGCATTTGTGCGATGTTGGACATTTTGTTTATACACCTTTATGCTTTTGTTCAGTCGTCGATGTCCGTAGTTTAAACCTATATTTTAGACCTGTCTCCAGTGAGTTAATCGATTAATCGCAACTAATCGATTATCGAAATGATTGTCAACTAATTAAATAATCGAGTAAATGTTAACTGGGTTATACAGAAACTCCAAAACACTATATGAGCTAAAAGAAGAGTTGTTTTACTCAGACAGAGCAGGAATGACACAAAAAACACACACAAAATATGCAAATTGTGTGTTTTTGATTAAAATACTTGTGCATCTATAAATATTTTCCACCAGGACGTCATCAAACGCCTTCACTTCAGCTTTGTCTGGGGAAAATTTGATACGATTCTCATATTCAAAGGTCTTTCGAGCTCTAAACAACACAACAAATAATAGGAATCAGCACTAGACTAATCGATTACTTAAATAATCTTTAGTCTCTACATCCCCCCTAAAAAAATCAGTTTGTAGATTGAAAGGTTGTTGACGGTGAAATGTTATTTTAATTGCATTTCCTTGTTTTGTTGAGATAAATGCGTTCACCTCAGCGAGGGGCCCACAACAATGCGCCCTTCTCTCTGCTCCATTTGCTTTGTGGGCTAATATTTTCATCCCAGTGAGATTGTACGTTGAGTGTTTTTCAGCGCAAGCCCTTGTCCTTTCATTATAAATATTATGCTGTTACTCAAAGGAGAAGAGCTACAATTTTCTACACGGTAAGTGGTCACCCATACAGTAATTGGGGGTCATCTTTCCATATAAAGTTCACCGCTCACCCCCAGCGCTCTCAAAGGTTTTATATGAAGGATCATTTTGTAGTATCTTACGCTCTTTCTTTCTTATCTTTCTTTCCTTTTACTCAAATAGCGCACCTTTAATATGCTACAATACTTACATTTTCTTTTGCAGAGCCTGTTTTTCACGTTTTTTCCATCAATAAAAGCGCATGTTATTGAATAAACGCAAAACAAAACGCAAGTGCATATGACACATTTCACTAAAACGTAGAAAACATAAGATTTTACCAAACAAATTTTAACTGTGTGCGGCCTGTAAAGACATTAATGCTGTCATTAGCTATACATCATCACCTCTTGATTACGCATTTTTTGTAATCGTCGGGCGTATTAATCGTAATTGTAATGAAAATGAATTGCGCAGCCCTATTTCCTGATGAATTACGTCCTATTTAAGCACAATCAGTTCAAATCAAGTCACGCCTGAGTCTTAACAGATGTTGCCTCAAAAAACAAAACTGACTGTTCTGTAGATGTTGGAATAATGCAAGGGCCTGTACGCGGTGGCACCATAGAACTATAATAAAACCTGGAAGATGAATCCAAAATGGCCGCCCTGTTTATCCCTATGGAGAGTGCTCATTGGCGCATGACCCCAAAAAAATTTCTTACTTCCGCATTTACTTCCTGATACGGAGGCTGCCATCTTTGTTTTACTTCCTGATACGGAGGCTGCCATCTTTGTTTTACTTCCTGATACGGAGGCTGCCATCTTTGTTTTACTTCCTGATACGGAGGCTGCCATCTTTGTTTTACTTCCTGATACGGAGGCTGCCATCTTTGTTTTACTTCCTGATACGGAGGCTGACATCTTTGCTTTACTTCCTGATACGGAGGCTGACATCTTTGCTTTCCTTCCTGATATGGAGGCTGCCATCTTTGCTTTAGGGCACCATGTGACAACAATCCCCCACTTCATATAAAAACGGTAATTTTGGTGATTTTAGAAACGGTAGAAAAGAACATTTCCTTCTATTTTATTTAAATACAGATAATAATTCAGTACTGTCTGCAATTATAATGTGCAATTTTAGAAAAAGGCTTGTTCCAAGAGGCTGCAGTACCTCGCACGGCCACTAATCAATCCAGTACGTCATCCAGTTCATTTAATACATCCATGGGTGGCATTCTAGGAAATTTAAATGTAGGCCATTATTCTTTTCCATGTCTTCGTGTCTGTATTTGGCACAATAAAACTCCCAAACTCGGCGTTCCCTCCTGTAGTTGTTGAACTGTGGGTGAAAGAGCAGCTCTGACACATTAAAATGAATGGATTGTTCCCCCCACAGAGGTCCATGTGTGGGCGTCCCATCGGGTGACAAAACGATTGTAAACAATGGTCAAAATCCATTAAAATTACACAATAATTATGATTTGACAAATAATAACACTTTATTTTGTTAAATTATTGTTTAAACGGTCAAAAATGTCACTTGTGTGTAAAATATCCTCACATTTTTGATGGAATGGATGAAATATGAGGCCTTTCCATGAGTTCAAGGGATACTGACTCTACTTTCTATAATTTTCTACTTTTATTTGTCAAATATTTTCACAAACTGCCATTTAAATGATGTAAAACTATGATACATATTTACCTGTCCCATCAAACTAGACAAGCAGGTGACACACTGTACCAGAAAAGTTACATAATGCACCTTTAAAGGATATATTGTAAAGCTTATTCCAACACATTGCCGTTTTCTTGGTTAAACAGTGGCATTATTCATTTGCTGTGACGTGTCTGCCTGTTTTCGTCAGAGGCTGATCTGAAGCTACGCTAATGAACACGCTACGCTAATACCAAAGGGTCGTTCGTTTGCTTCAGAAAAGGCCAGCTCGTGTTGACAGTCCCCCCGACGACCTCAGCGCTCGAGAAAGGCAAAGTTCACGCGGTATGTGGGTTAGGCCTCGCGCCGGCTCATACCAAGGATTGTCCACGTCGGGTCAGTTTCTGTCAGGATTAAGCTTTGACAAAACCCTTTTAATTCCCAAATAGAATAAAAACAAATAGTAGCGTCACTCGTGTCAGCCTCGCAGCCTTGACAGTGCAACAAACTCTTTCATTTAAACATCTTTTCATCCTTTTCTGTTTAAGTTTGTGCATGTTGAGCAGAGTAGAAAGATTTTAAACATTTTAAATCTGTTTTAGCGTATTCAGCAAGGTCAAGGTTTGTTAGTAAAGCACATTTAAAGGCCCTGCGCCTGATTTGTACTGTTTAGAAACGTGAAAAACAGAGCTAGTTCATGTTAAACTCTGTCACATGTATCGCTCACTTTCTTAATGCAGTCTCAGCATCCTAAATAATCACCGCCATGAGTTTGGAAGCACTTTTCACGAGTTAGACGTTAGTTAGTTTGACGAGCTAACAAACATTAGCATCTAACAGCGCACTTCCTGTTTCTCGTAGACTAAAACGTTCGCTGTGGTCTCGTTTTCACCCGAATAGATGCTTTTACAATGTACAGCTACATGAACTAGTTCTGTATTTCACGTTTCACAACAGTAAAAAATAAGGTACAGCCCCTTTAAAATAGCATATAACAGAACTGGTAGCTATGTTTATTTGTTTTTATGAGTAAAACAAATTCCATTTTTATGAGAAAAGTTTATAAGACAACAAAAACATTCCTCAAAAAAAGACACTCAAGTTAAGGGGTACTCTGACCTTAGGGGGCACTCAAGACAAAAAAGGTTGGGAACCACTGGACTAAGACACCATCGACCAATCAATCGACTAAAGGATTACAGAATTACAGCCCTAGAATTTCGAGCTTTACGACTTTCCTGCTTCGACTGCACATCTCCAAACAACTAGAGTAAAGTCACTCGGGGTAAAACGAGCCAACAGTCTGTCCGAAAAGTCGAGCAGTTTTGACATTTGGCCGGCGTCGTCACAGGGTCGCGCCTCTCTCCCTGTGCGCTCCGGCCTCTCGTCCCGGTCAAGAATGTGTCCCGCTCACAGACGCTGGCATTCCTCGCGACCAGTGCAAAGTTGAGCTCCGCGCCACGGCCAAATTTAACCCTCCCCAGGGGCCCGAGTTATATAACGCACGCACTGGATGGATGAGCAGGTATGTGCAGTCAGCCGCGGCCAAGTTTAACAACGCTACAACCCAGCGCTGCACCGGCCCAGCACCGACACGTCCTTTAAAGGTGTCGGATGAACGTGCAATTATTATTTCAGAGTGGATTCAGTTGTTATTCAAATATTTGTCTAGTATTTTAACGTTTGAGTTCTTTGTCAGGCTGAATAATTAGCATCTATTTATACTGCTTCCTCATTTTTTTTTTTTTTACTGCAGTTCCTTTTTTTAAACTATATGCTTATTGTGCATATTTTGCTGTATTTTTTGCTGGATTAATACCTGTTGCAAATACATATTGTAGTTTTACACCAGTCAAGTAGCCGTTTGTGGAGAAAAGTTGAAAAATCTGTGATGTCACAACAGGAAGAGTCGTTATCTGGACACGGTTTTTGAAATCAAGAAGTTTAGACTTCCGTCCGAAAGTCATGTTCAATCTGATTATTAATTAAAATGACTTTCGGATGGAAGTCGACACTTCTTGATTTCAAACACTGTCCAGATGATGACCTTTGAAACCTTTTCTTTCATAAAACAATTACGCATTTTAACAATGAAGTTAAATGTCATGTCCTGAATGCAGTGGTGGAAAGTAATGAAGTACAAAAGTAAAAGTACTGTAGTTAGATCAACTTTTTCAGTATCTGTACTTATTTAAGTCGTTTTTACTGTAGATACTTTTTACTTTTACTTCACTACATTTGAGACCAAGTATCTGTACTTTCTACTCCACTACATTTTTTAACTGGACTGAAAAGTAGAAAGTACTTTTCTTTTTGTTTTTTAGCTCAACGATGGGGACATTCTGCCTGAAGGTTTTGAGTCCAAGCCCAACCACAAGTAAACAAACATATGCACAACAGATCCTCTAGAATTAAGAAATTACTTCAAATAGACCGTTTGTCATTCATTCATTTTCTACCGCTTGTTCTCGTTAGGGGTCGCGGGTGACTGGAGCCTAGCCCAGTGACTTTGGGCCTTAGGCGGGGTACACCCTGGACAGTGGCCAACTCGTCGAATAGACCTTTGTTGACCAAAATTAAGCAAAATTCTTTACCAAAATGACAACATTTAATGTGTAAAAGTGGTCTCATAATCTGCATGAAATAATTACTTTTTACTGTTGAAGTACATTTTCAAACAGGTACTTCAACACGTGTACTTGAGTAGATTTTTAATGTGATACTTTTACTTTTGCTTGAGTTTTTTGCTTATTTATCTGTACTTTTTTTTGAGTAACCACCACTGCCTGAATCTGAATAATGAGAGTTGAATGGCACTGTTGATTTCTTTTAGAGCGTTTATGTATTTGTAACTCAGGCTCAAAATGACAAAACAAGTCATTTTGAACAAAGAAGTGTAGAAACTCAAACAAGCCTGAATGAAAACAAAAGAAACTCCAAACATTTGCTCTCCTTTTAAGTACCATTATTAATCTAACCAGGGCATACATGTTAAAAGCTTTCACAAATAGTTTTCCTCTTTGTGGTTCTCACCTCAAATACTCCGGCTCGCCGCGCTGCTCCAGTCCAGATGTTTGAGCGAGAGGGAGAGGAAAACAAAGCCCGTGATTGGCTCGCTCGCCCAGCCTGTGGTCTGTCCTGATTTGAGGAGCTTTAGGCCTGCGAGGGTTCACATGTGTGACCAGTGCAGAGAGGTCAAGCTGAGTTCAGACGTGTGAAGAGCCGCTGAAATCCTGGACAAGACCTGGTCTGAACCTGGTACAGACAGCTCTGGTTAAGTCAGTGTTTTAGTCCTGCTTTAATCCTGTTTTAGTGCAGCTTTTAGTCTTGTTTTACTACATCTTTAGTCCAGCTTTAGTCTTGTTTTACTACATCTTTAGTCCTGTTTTAGTCCTGTTTTGGTCCTTGTTTTAGTCCTGTTTTAGTCCATGTTTTAGTCCTGTTTAAGTCCTGCTTTAGTCCTGCTTTAGTCCATGCTTTAGTCTATGCTTTAGTCCTGCTTTAGTTCTGTTTCAGTCCTGCTGTAGTCCTGCTTTAATCTTGTTTAACTGTGCTTTAGTCCTGTTTTAGTCCATGTTTTAGTCCTGTTTTAATCCTGTTGTAGTGCAGCTTTTAGTCTTCTTGTAGTCTTGTTTTACTACAGCTTTAGTCCTGCTTTAGTCCTGCGTTAGTCCTGTTCCAGTCCTGCTTTAGTCCATGCTTTTGTATATTCTTTAGTCGTATTTTAGTCCTGCTTTAATCCTGTTTAGCCATGCTTTAGTCGTGTTCTAGTCCTGTTATGGACCTGTTTTAGTCCTGCTTTGGACCAGTTTCAGTCCATGTTTTTGTCCTGTTTCAGTCCATGTTTTAGTTCTGTTTTCGTCTTGCTGTAGTCCATGTGTCAGTCCTGCTTTATTCCTGTTTTAATATTTTAATCCTGTTTAAGTCCATGCTTTAGTCCTGGTTCAGTCCATGTTTTAGTTCTGTTTTAGTCCTGTTTTAACCCTGTTTAACCCTGTTGTAGTCCTGTTTTAGTCCTGCGTTAGTCCATGCTTTAGTCCATGGTTTAGTCCATGCTTTAGTCCTGTTTCAGTCCATGTTAAACTCCTGTTTTAATCTTGCTTTAATCCTGTTTTAGCCCATGTTTTAGTCCCGTTATATTCCTGTTTCAGTTCATGTTTTCGCCCTGATTCAGTCCACGTTTTAGTCCTGTTTTAGTCCTGATCCAGTCCACGTTTTAGTCCATGGTTTAGTCCTGATCCAGTCCACGTTTTAGTCCATGCCCCTGAGCTCCCTCAGAACTGCCATTTGAACGGTCACAATTAGAAAAGCGCTAACTATAATAGCATAATTTCCTCGGCAATCAACAAAACATCCTGTCCTTTTATGTATTAATCCTGTGGTTTGAACCGCGACAGAGATGTTAAAAATGAGTGTTCTTAATCTTTTTTATGTGATTGGAATGAAAAGTCTACAAATGTTGAATCAGGATCATTTGGTTAATTGTCCTCATTAAACCCATTAACCCAATCAAGAAATGAACAGCAGTCGTTTAGCCTTGGCCCCGTCTCGTCTAATTTACGTATTTGTTTGACTGTTTTATTCTTAAGTGTGTGTGTTTTTTCAGTAAAATATCAAACTAAAGCTGTGCTACTTTTATAATTTAAATCGTGACAATTCTTGGTCCAGTAAATTATAAAGAAAGAAAAAAAGAAAAAAAAAACAACAGCAGCAGTTGGCTAACCGTCTCTCACAGCTAATGCTAACTTTTATTAAAATGTAAAATATAAAGAAACAACCAATTAAAACATAAAGTAAAAACTACACGACTGTTTTTATGTATAGATTACTTCAATTTTTTATTTGAATGTTTTATTTTTATCTTTCTTATGCTTCAAAATTAGCATTAGCGTTAGCATTGACACCTCCAACCCACAGAGATAGAGTTGGACAGGAAATGCTCAGTAGTACAATGAGCTAGCAATTTTAAAAGTAAACAGCCAATTGAAATTCTGCGCACAGAGCCAATTCATTCATTCTGTTCTGAATACAGACAATATGTCAAAATGTACATAATATTGTGAATGTTGTTTTGAACGTATGCAAACTTTGATTATTGAGTTTATCATTTAGGCTATTGTGGAAAAAATTTACAAAAAGAGAGATAGATTGGAGAGAGAGATTGGAAAAAAAAAGAAAGTTATGTTCTAAACCTTTAAATAAGGGTCTATGGTGATATTTCTGCACTTTTGTGATTAATTTGACAGACATTTCCCTCCTGTCTGATAATTAAACTTTGACTAATGCGTTTCAAAACATGTTTTAACACATTTCTGTTGAATGTGCACAGTATCGTATGAATATCGTAAACAGAAAATTCATTTTTGTCAATATTGCAAAGCCGTACGTGATACAATTCATGGTCCAATAAAAAAAAAAAAAAAAAAAAAAGACATTTAATTTTGTTCTGAGTTATACTGGGGCTCTGTCAGTATCAATTAAGGTGAGACGCTGCAGGTGAAGAGGAAAAAATATTAAATTTAACCATATCAATTTGAAACTTCCCCTGTAGTTTTGTCAAGTAAATGTAAGTTTTTACTTGTAAGTTTTTCATGATTTAATGTTTTCAAATGGAAATGAGGCATTTTAGATGTAAAAACTGCTAAAATTGCACATATTTGGGACATTTACATCTGAAAATCGCTTCTCGGCCTTTTGGCTAAGATCAAGTGTAGTATCTGTTCTTATCAGTTTAATATCTGTTTATTCTATTTGCACTACCACATTTGCACATGGCACTGTCTGCCAACTGTACATTCTGTATATAGTCTATCTTAGTCTATTTTATTCTTAATTTTTATGCATGCCTTTTTATATATTTTTTATATTTTACTCATTGCTTTATGTTGCACCTACGCCGAAGCAAATTTTTGTGAAATTCACTGACAATGGCAATAAACTGCTTCTGATTCTGATTCTGAAAAATGGACAAAACCTGGGTTAAATTTCTTGGTTCATTTCGTAACATATTAGTTACAAAAAACTTTAGAGAGGGGATTTTGGATTTCCAAGTCCAAGATTGTACACTTTGGTGTTTGTAGGATCTACTTTAGTGGTGATCCTTGTGTCCGTAGGGGAGAAAAAAATTGATTTTAGAAAACAGCCTTTGAAGTTTTAGTGTCTTATATAAATCTATGGATGAAGTGGATTAAATGAAATAAAAACACACCTTCAGGAGCAGATTGGACACGTTTGTTGTTTCCACATGAAAGCCGATATGTCGAGAGAGCAAACCGACCAAAAAACAAAAAATTTAATTGTTTTGCCTGCAGTGTCTCAACTTAAACCTTGTTAATCTACAACGACTTCTAAAACTTGAATCATGAAAATAAATATCAACAATTGATAGTAGATCTTTCGTGCTGCCTTTGTGCGTTTGACATGACAATAATAAAATATCGATCCAAATATGCACGATTTCAATGCAGTGTTTTTTCTTCATTTGAGCAGCTTTAGCCACAGTCACTCTCTCCATGTCGGAGCGATTACTCTGAGTCGAAGGTCTCAGGCTCACGGCATAAAAAAAAGACATTTATTCAAGTGCTTAAATGCACTTACCTACAGTTTGCCACTGTAGGCCCGTCTCCCACAGATGAGTACGACGGTTGTGTCCTTGGTGTGTGTGAGTAGGTCCTCCATGTAACGTGCTTTGAGTGCCCATTGAACGGAGAAACGCGACCATTGACTTACGCGTTATGTATATTCAGTAGTTTCTTATCTTCTTTATTCATTGTATTTCACTTTACCATACATACTTTTATCATTCTACTCAATTCAGCATCTTAAATATTATTCAAAGCATGTTTCATATTAAAGGTGCAGCTCTTTTTAAATTCCTAAACAACATTCTTTTGTTTTTGTCCTGCACGATAATGGTAAATATTGAGATACAGAACTGCAATATTCATATTATAGTGATCATTTAATATACATCTTGACACATTATTTCAGTTTTATTTAAAAAAATCTACATGTCTTAATTTACTTGTCAAACTGTGTCAAAATAAAAACTTAAAGCTGGGTACCCAACATTTTTTTGGTTGTAAATTAGTACATTTTATGTTTCCTCCAAAGAGTATCTTGTAAAAGCAGCACTTTCTGTCAAAAAAATGACACCAATGCAGCTAAAGTAACGTGTTTTATGTCTCGGCAACTCGGAAATCAGAGATGAAAGCAGCGCTCTGATTGGCCGCGCTTGGGTGGTCCACTCCAGTTTCACTTTGTGGTCTGAAAAAAGCAGTTTTAAAGCAGAGCACAAGCTCGAAAATGAATGCTTGAGAATATAAACAATGTGCCAAAGAGTTTGTGAGAGTGAGAGATGAGCGGCACAAATTTAAACACCTCCAGAATTACGGCATGAAAATCAGGTTCGCCAGCTTTAAAGTGCGTATGACAGAATTTTATGATTTTCTAGTTTTGACTTTATTTGGTGGGATAATACCTGTTGTAAATAAAATGTATAGTTTTACACCAATCAAGATTCAGTTCGTGAAAATGGCAGGAAGTACAGCAGATTTCCTAAACATGATGACGTCACACTGGGGAGACTCATCGAAAAGTTTAGGACAATTTACACAAGAAACACATTTTCTCATATTCTGCTGCAGTGACTTTTTTGAGCTTTTAACAATGTTCTATTAATGTTCCCTCATCAAAAATATATCGAAAGTTGCATTCAGCTGCCTTCACGTTGTTTTGAGGAATGTGAGTTAGAAAATCCTCTCCGAGCATAAAAAACAATTCCTGCTGAACTCCCTCAATCCGTGCCATTTTTTCAGATTTTATACGTCACTTATTTTTTGTCCTTAAATCAGCGCCAGACTCGTTCTGACTATTTCTACCGTCTAAACATGATCACTGCTACTGCTAACCACATAGCGTCTGTTAAAGTGATAACTAACTAAACTGTGTAAGTGATAGGCTCAAGTGTAACATGAGATGGCAAATTAAGCGCACTCAAGAGCAGGTTTAAAGCCTAATAACAATATGAAAAATGCATAATATTTTCCCTTTAAACACGAATTCAACAAAATAAAGGTGTTCTCACACATCTTTATTTGTCAAATAATAATTTATGTGACATTAGAGGAGTTTTGGCCCAGGTTAAAACACGGTTGCTAGGTAACTGTCACAGAATTTCCTAGTGTGAAAATTAAAAGTTAAACCTAAAAAATGGGTAAACAGAGAAAAATTGTAATTTATTTTTTCACTAAATCTTAAATATAATGATCTTAAATGTGCTTCAGTAAAATGAGTAGTTCAGCCTGTGAGAGGCTTTAACAGAGACACAACCAAGACTGACTCAAGGGCTGCTTTTCTTTTTTGTACATTTCCCCAGTGGCATCTTAAAAGGTTCAAACATTTTTTTTTAGTTTTATTCTCAAATTCTGTTCTTCTAAATTAGTTTGTATGTTTACAGCCACTATTATGAAGTATAGAGAGGACGGAACTTTTAAAAATTTATGTTTTTGTGAATGTTGTTGTGAAAAGATGCAAATTTTAATTAAGTTAACTGTTTATAGAGAGAAATGCTACAAAAGATCACATTGAAAGGCGGAATTTCTGCGTTTTTCTGCTTTGACAAACATTTCACATTTGTCTGATAATCAAATCTCAACTAATACATATTTTTACACATTTCTGTTGGATTGGACACAATATCGTCTGAAAAACTACCCAGATCTTCACTTTTGTCAACATCGCCCCCCTTAAAACAGTTGTTTCCATCAGCAGTCCTCGTACGCCCTGTTTTTCTCGTGCTGTACGTCTTTATAGTCGGCGAGGCGGCGTTTTTCCACTGAACATCTGGAACGGAGCGGCTGTAACAGACTGAAGTGTAAACACCACAGCTGTTCTGAGTCCAGCTGCTGCCCGAGCGACAGGAGCACAGCGATTGTGTGGTTTGTGCGAGGTTGAAGCAGGACACAAAGGATTACACCTGGGAAGAAGTATGCACCGGGGTTGAATTAATACATGTGAGGAAGATTTGGTTAAAGGGTGTATGACAGGTTTGAATGATTTTCAAATTCTTTATTTTATTTGGTGTAATAAGACGAGGCACTGCAAGCAAAAGTCTTTTTTTTTTTTTTCTGGTTTTTTTGTGTCAGTTTGCTCTTTCAACATATCGACTTTCATGTGGACATGACAAACTGTGGACACGACATTATAACTTCAAAGGCCGTTTTCTTAAAATGCCAGACATAAGGATCACCTCTTAAAGTAGCTCCTGCTCACAACAAACTGTACAATCTTGGACTCAACAGGATTTTGACTAAATGTACTCAAGGATTTGTTGACATCTAATTCTAAAACTGATTTATTGACATTTTAAGTTTTAAAAAATTAAGCAAATTTAGAATTTTTAGGACAAATCTTTAGTCAAATGTAGTTTACTTAAAAAGTAAATAAGAAATCAAAAATCCCCTCAGTACAACTAACTAATCTCTGTACAAAATTTACTAAGAAATTTAAACCTGGTTCTGTCCATTTTTCACATTTAAATGTCCCAAATATGTGCATTTTTGACCATTTTTACACATGTACAAAATGTTTTATTTCTACGTGAAAACGTGACATGATGAAAAACTTGTAATACCGTTTTTTTCTCCTACAATTTCAAATTGATATATTTAACTTTAAGTGTCACCTTAATACCATCGTACATAAAATTCTAGTTTTACACCAATCAAGTAGTAGTTTGTGGAGAACAGTTGAAAATAACAGGACGTACAATTTACATAAAAGAAACAACTTTTGGACCCTTTAAACCAGGTCTGGGCAAATGTTTTGACTTAAGGGCCACATTGGATTTTTAAACTTGCCCGGGGTCCAGACCATTTACGGCTTGGATGTTGTTAATTACAGTATATTACACACATTATTACACGTTAATGCGTAAAATACACAAAAAACTACAAAAGAATAGCAAAAATCATGGCCTTTATTTATTTTAGTGTAAACAGTGCCATTGGTGACTCTTTTTATCCAGTGCATCAGAGTTTACTGTTATTCCAGTGGTGGCTGTTCTCAAAACTGATCTTAAATGAAGCAACTGGAGCCAATGTCAAAAGGGCCGTATGTGGCCCCCGGGCCTTCGTTTGCCCCCTCTGACCTTTAAACTTTGATTCAACTAAATAAAGGTGTTCATGGATTTTTCTTTGTCAAAAAAAAAAAAAATTAGAGGAGTTTTGGTGCACTGTACAGGTCATTTCCCAATGTGATGTCATCATTTACAACCAGGAAGTGAAATTTAAAAAAAGCTAAACTGGGGTAAAAATGTGTAAAGATTTGAGCAGAAATTGACATATATTTATCTTATCTGAACTTAATCTGGCCTTTTCGTTAAATGAGTTGTCCAACCTGTCAGAGGCACTGGTTTATCCTTAATTTAGACCTAAAAATAGTCCTGTTCTAGACCCATTTTAGACTTGGTGGTGCTCACAAAGTCAAATCTTGGCGGTAAAAGGTTTGAATTCCTCTGAACTACAGAGCATTTACGGATCCACTCTTCACACTTTAGTTTCGCTGGTTCTTCTTTGGGTTCGGGGCTTTTGTACACACTCGGGGGAACTTTATCGCTGTGGTCAGTCGCTGCCGGGCCACAGATCGCCAGATAGTTCTACTGTTGTACGCGTTTCTGTGTGATGTACAAATAGAGTGATGGTAAAGTGTGTCATTGTGAAACTTTGAGGCTCAACATTTCTTTTATCGTGAAAATGGTGGCGGCAGGGAATTCCCACCTTCAGCCCCGTCAAAGTGAAAGAGAATCGCACGTCACACACAGCACAACCGACGTATTTAAAGGACAGTAAACATCTAAGTGTTTATGCGCAGCTCTTCACATTAAAGGGCCTCTGACATGTTGAACTACTAATTTCACTAAAATGCAGTTCAGATAAATATATTTCAATTTCTGCTAGAATCGTCACAAATTTTACCCCAGTTTAGCAATTCTTTTTTGTTTTTAATTTGACTTCCTGGTTGTAAGTATGACATCTCACTGGGAAATTACCATAGCAACCATACGGCGCACCGGCCAAAACTCATCTAGTGTCACAGATTTTGTTCATTTGACAAAGAGAAATACACGCGAACACCTTTATTTTGTTGAATCGTTGTTTAAAATGTCAAAAAGGCAGCGTGTTTTGTGTAAATTATGCATGCGTGATGTCATCAGTTTGTTTACTTCCTGTAATTTTCAACAGATGTTTCGACTTTTCTCCACAAATAGTGACCTGGTTGGTGTAAAACTATAATTTATATTTACAAGAGGTATTAATGCACTGAATGAAGTCAAAATTAGAAAATCATAAAAACCTGTCATATGCACTTTAAATGAGCAGCACTATCTCCATGGAAACAAGAGGGTTACGTCACCAAACTAGAGCTGCAGAATTTTTCACTGCCAAAAAATGATTTCTAGAGTTAAAATGTCTTTTTTTCAGGGTACTGATCTTAATGTCAGACGTTTGACTCTTTAAGATTACTTCAAGTCTGAATGACAGGTTGGACGACACATTTCATTAAAACGTAGTGATTATATTTAAGATTTTATTAAACATTTTGCCTGTTTGACCCCAGTTTGACAGTTTTTTGTGATGTTTAAGATGTCACTTCCTGGTTGGACGTGAGCAGCAAATATGACACTGTTAGAGGTAATTCTACAACTGTTACCATAGCAACCATTTTGAAAACAAGGGCCAAACAAACACCAAACAAAGTCATAATTGGCTAAATCTGAGAACCCGTCATATAGACTTCAAGAATATTCATTTGATGGAACTAGATTTTATTTGTTTCAAACTATTTCTGACTTGTTTTAATACATTACTTTCTTACTTCCAAGACAAATTATCTGCCAGTGGTTTAAGATTATTTACTTACCCCACTGGCACATCTAATTTCAAGCTAAATTATCACATAATCAGGCAGAAATATCTTAAAACCAATTAAATATTCTGCATCACGTAAGAAATTAAATCTCATTCAGTCAAATCTCAAGTCCAGATAAAAATTGTGAATTAATCTCATTTTAAGCGAGGCAGATATGCATGTGTTCTGACCAGTTTTGTGACTGTAATAGATTTGTGATTTATGTTTTAATAACGGAATTCTGTTCAAAGTTTACGTTTTGAACACAACCAGGAGAATTGACCAAAAGACTGAAATATGAACCGACAAACTAATCGTTTCAGAACATTTTGATGCTTTTTGTCATGTGTTTTTGTCTCTTATAGTAGCGTTTTGTCACTTCTAATCGCATTTTCCACATTTAGTAATGTTTTTGACACTTTTAGTAACGAATTTGTTGCGTTTTGGTCACTTTTAGACGCATTTTTGTCACTTTTAATCACAGTTTTCTTGGTACTAGTCGCGTTTCTTTCACTTTTAGTCACTTTTTTATGCATAGTATGGTTATGTCACTAACAGTTTTTTTTGGCACATTTTTGTGTTTTTTTAATTTTAGTTGGATTTTTGTCACTTCTAGTTGCTTTTTTATAGCTTCTGGTTATGTTATTGACGCTTTTAGTTGGGTTTTTGTCACTTTTGTCAAGTTTTTGGCACATTTTTGTCACTTTCGTCACGTTTTTAAGCTTAGTTGTTGTTTTTTTAGCTTCTAGTCATGTTATAGGTGCTGTCAGTTGCTTTTTTGTCGTCTTTAGTCATCTTTTTGTCACTTTAATCACATTTTTGTCCATTTTAGTCAAGTTTATTTACACTTTTAATTGTTTTTGTTGGCTTTAGATGCATTTTTGTTGCTGTTGGTAACCTCTTTATTTATTTTAATGCAGAATAAAACAGGATATGGCGCATTATTGATATCCACTGGCATTAATTTTCAGGCGCAGGCTCAGCTATGAACAGCTTTGTTTAGACGGCAAAGTGAAAGCAGGCGGACCGCCCCAAACACAGCCAATCAGAGCGCTGCTTTCACCTTTCAGTTCCTGGTTGACAAGACTGAAAATACTTTTATTAGATACAGACAGCGCTCAGTGGACTCGTTTTCGTCACAAAGTGCTGCTCTTACAATGTACTCTTTGGGGGAAAACAAAAAAAAAAATACAAATTTACAAAACAAATGTCAGGTACCCCAGCTTTAACGGCATGCATTTTCAGCTTTTTGATGACTTTGGATGTAAAAAAGTTGTGACTGTTGCACTGTCCATGTTTTAAGTTGGAAAATCAATCAATCCTATTTCAGTTCAATTAGAAACAACTTGGTCCCTCAAAATGATAAAATATTAAGCTCATTGAGTCTAGTGTTTGTCAGAACAAAGACTTGAAACACTGAAGGTCTAATCAGTTCATCGCTGAATGGAAAATAAAGAAACTGTCAATGTGGAAAAATATTCAAAGCATGCAAGCTTTTCTGTTTCCATGTTTGCAGAAAATTGCAGCACATTCTTCCGATTTGAAGTACCTCGACCTTTAGTGCGGTTGATGTGAAAGCGGCAGTAATGATTTACGAGGGGTTATATATTAATGAAAGAATTGCAGGGCGAGATTTAAGGGACACGTGTTGTGCATAGTTTGTATTGTTATTGGCCTTTAAACGTGCTTTTGAGTGTCTTTGCCTTTCTATTTCATGTTTTAGAACTTTTTAGAGCTGGACAATATTGACAAAAAGTAGAACCTCCATAACAATAGCCAGATGATATTATGAAAATCCATCAGAAATGTGTTAAACATGTCTTTAAACGTATTAGTTGAGGTTTAATTATCAGACAAATGAGAAATATCTGTACAATTAAACACAAAAGTGCAGAATTATCACCTTATTTGAAAGTTTACAACATAACTTTTTTCATTTTTATCTTTAATCGCCTCTTTTTGTAGCAGTTTTTACTATAAATGACATACTCGATTTTCAAATTATTTTATTAAAGGTGCTGTACCTGATTTTTACTGTCTTAAAAATGTGAAAAACAGAACTAGTTGATTTAAACTCACTAAAATCATGTGTCACTCACTTACCTTATGTATTTCTAGTATCCTAATTATTCACAAAGAACTAGCATGCTAACAGCGCACTTCCTGCTTTACGGAGAATAAAACGTTCTACAATCAGATTCAGATTGCCAACAATGGACTAATTTTCACCCCAAGAGATGCTTTTACAATATATCTGTACCGGGACAAAACAGATTGTACTTTATTACATGAAAAAAAACGGATACAGCCCCTTTAATGTATCCGGTGTGCTCGTATAAACACGCAGTTGTAATGAACAGCACAGTTTGACGGCGGAAACACTCAGAGGATGATTTATGAACTTAAAAAGCGAAAGTAAACGCTCTACATTTGACGTCACAATGTGGGTAAAATTGAAACAGTAGTTTCTGAGGTTCAGAGCAAGAGGACCTTGAAAACAAGATTAATGAACTTAACTCCAGGTATGTTTTTTGATGAGGGAATAAAGTTAGAACATGGTTAAAATGCAACAAAAACAAACAATTTTCCATAGTATTTGTCCTTTAAACCATTGTTTCCCAACCAGGGGTACAGGGACCCCAAGGGGTACGTGAGCAGCTACCAGGGGGTACTTTAAATGGTTTCAGGTTTTAAAAGAAGATGAAAAGTACTTTTATCTGAATAAAAAAAGTGCTATTTGTTGTAAAATGTGCATCTTTTTGGAGTATCTTGGACCATAAATATATTTAAAACAAATACATAATTGTAATAATTGAAAATATGGGACTAGTAAACCCATTTATTTGCCTCAAACTCAAGTTAAGGGGTACTCTGAGTGTGAGACCAACCTTAGGGGGTACTCGAGACAAAAAAAGGTTGGGAACCACTGCTTTAAACAACAGAAACAAGTGAAGAAAACAAAATCAAGCTTCAAACATTGGTACTAAATAAATACTGAAACCTAAATCAGGTCTAATCCAGAGAAGAGTCTGCCGGAACAAATCTGGAATAAACCCAAAGTAAACAGTAATGCTTCTAAATGGATCACAGTGGAATCGCACTTTGAAGAGTTGCCCTTGACAGATTGTTAAGTCCTGCACCAACATGTTCTGAAATCCGTACGATTCTTGTATTTGTAAAGCGTAAAGTGCCTGAGGGTGCACAAGTTCCTTCACATCCAGCAATAAAATCTGAATAATGATAATAATACATCAAACATGGACATTCGGAGACGCTTTACAATACGATAAACAAAGTAAAAGGTGTAAATAATGATAGTAATCGTAAGAGTAAAATGTTCATCGCAGTGAATTGATTTATAATTCTAAACATAAATCTAGTCACTGTCACTGTGTTTATTCTAATTTATATCTAGTTTATATCAATTTGAAACTCCTCCTGTAGTTTACTCACATAAATGTAAGTAAACATATATTACAAGTTTTTCATCGTGTCATTTTATTTGTAAAACGGCCAAAATGGCACACAATTTGGGGCATTTAAAGCTGAAAAATGGACAGAACCAGATTTAGATTTGTTGTGTCCGAGGAAAATCTATGGATGAAGTGGATTACATTAAAGTGCGTATGACAGGTTTTTAGGATTTTCCAATTTTGACTTTATTCAGTATATTAATTCCTCTTGTAAATATAAATTGCACTTTTTTTGTGTGGAGTATTTGTATTTGTGGAATATTTGTGGAGAAAAGTGGAAAAATCTGTTGAAAATTACAGGAAGTAAACAGATTGATGACATCACACTGGGGAGACAAATGTTATACACAATTTACACAAAAGAAACTACATTTTTGACCCTTTAAACATTGATTCAACAAAATAAAGGCATTAATATGCATTTCTCTTTGTCAAATTAACAAAACCTGTGACATTAGAAGAGTTTTGGCCGGTGTACAGTGTGGTTGCTATGGTAATTTCCTAGTGTGATGTCATACTTTACAACCAGGAAGTAAAATTTAAAACCTAAAAGAATAGCTAAGCTGCAATAAAATGTGTAAAGATTTGAGTAGAAATTGAAGTATATTTGTCTTAACTGCATTTTAGTTAAATGAGTAGTCAAACCTGTCATAGGCCCTTTAAATAATAAAACATCTTCTGGAGCAGATCGGACACGTCCGTAGTTTCCACATGAAGCCGATATGTTGAGAGAGCAAAACGTAAAAAGCAAAAAAAAAAATTAATTGTCTGTTGTGTCTCTTCTTAAAGTGCGTATGACAGGTTTCTATGATTTTCTAATTCTAACGTTTCTGTGTTTATTCTGTGTATTATACCGATTGTACCTGTAAATATATATTTTTATGCCAATCAAGTAGCCGTTTGTGGAGAAAAATCTGTTGAAAATGGCAGGAAGTAAAAACAACTTGATGACATCACAGTAGGGACTCATTCATGCATAATCTACACAAAACAGACAACTTTTTTGACTTGAATTCAACAAAATAAACGCGTCCACATATATTTCATTTGTCAAATCCAAAAAATAAGTGACAGTAGATGAGTTTTGGCCCAGTACGTCGCAGTTTCTTGGTCATTTCCCAGCGTCACGTCATCATTTACAACCAGGAAGTGAAATTACAAACCTATAAACTAGCTAAACTGGGATGAAATGTGTCAATTTCCAAGCAAAATGTGAAACACATTTATCTTAGCTGCGTTTAAACGAGCCGTCAAATCCGTCGGAGGCGCTTTGACTTGGACAAAACCGAGCGCAAACAAAAACTCAAGACGTCAACACGGCTCGGCGGGACGTCTGGGCTCCACTCGGCGGCACAAAGCCCTGTTCAGATCAAATCCGCCTGTAATCCCCTTGTTAGCTCCGGTAGTCTTTTTATTTGTTGTGGCCTGTTATCTCAGCAGGTGCAGGAAGATGATGTGAAGTCGTTTTCTTTTTTTTTTCCCTCTGTCCGCGCCGTCGGAGTCCAGATCCCCGCGGGCGAGTCCAGGCTTCGGTCCACAATCACATTTAGACGCTTACACCATGAGACACAGCAGCTGAAGGGCTCGCAGCGGCGTCATTAGTGATGGCTGCAAACGGGTATTTATAGAGGTTCAATGGGACTGGACCAGGACTGGACTGAGCCGGGACTGAGCCAGGACTGAACCAGGACCTAACTAGGTTTCAGTCAGAACTAAACCAGCTCTAAAGTAAGACTAAATCGATGTTAAGGAAAGATTAAATACATTTTGGACTGTTTTGAACCAGGACTGGAGCAGGACTAAACCAGGACTGGAGCAGGACAAAACCAGGACTAAACCAGGACTGGAGCAGGATTAAACCAGGACTAAACCAGGACTGGAGTAAGACTAAACCAGGACTAAATCAGGACTGGAGTAAGACTAAACCAGGACTAAATCAGGACTGGAGTAAGACTAAACCAGGACTGAACCAGGACTGGAATGGGACTGAACCAGGACTGGAATGGGACTGAACCAGGACTGGAGCAGGACTAAACCAGGACTGGAGCAGGACTAAACCAGGACTGGACTAGAACTAAACCAGGACTGGAGTAGAACTAAACCAGGACTGGAGTAGGACTAAACCAGGACTGGAGCAGGACTAAACCAGGACTGGAGCAGTACTGAACCAGGACTGGAGCAGTACTGAACCAGGACTGGAGTAAGACTAAACCAGGACTAAACCAGAACTGGAGCAGGATTAAACCAGGACTAAACCAGGACTGGAGTAAGACTAAACCAGGATTAAACCAGGACTGGAGCAGGATTAAACCAGGACTGGAGCAGGACTAAACCAGGACTGGAGCAGGACTAAACCAGGACTGGAGCAGGACTAAACCAGGACTGGAGCAGGACTAAACCAGGACTGGAGCAGGACTAAACCAGGACTGGAGCAGGACTAAACCAGGACTGGAGCAGGACTAAACTAGGACTGGAGTAGGACTAAACCAGGACCTAACTAGTTTTAAGTCCGACCTAAACCAGCTCTAAAGTAAGAATAAATCGGTGTTAAGGCAATATTTAATAAAATTGGTACTGTTTTGAACCAGAACTGAACCAGGACCTAACTGGGTTTAAATCAGAACTAAACCAGGTTTAAAATAAGAATTGACTATTATTAAAACAAGATTTGAGGCAGGACTGAAGTTAAGCCAGGTGTAAAATGGCACCAAATCAGTGTCCTGTTTGATTTCTGGACGTGCGCTCGTTCTGCTCCTCGAAACCTGTGGCAAAACAACTTTTGGCTCTGAAAATATTATTATTACCACAAGTGTTACCAAGTCTCTTCTTCTTCAAAACACCAAAGCTACTATTTTGTGTTGACAATTGCATAAAAAGATAAGTGTTTTTAATTATTATTATTATAAATGACTAGTATGTTTTCATGATCGACGTCGATACTGATTGTTTCGATTCCAGAGAAACCAGCGGCCAAAAGTTTCTGCCAATTTTGTTTATTTTCCTCAAATTATGTCATTAGAATTTACTACAAACTCATCCACAAACTTGTTTTTCTACTAACTGGATCAGAGAACAGGTTTTGTCACATTTTCTGCATTAATGTGAGGCTTGATGTGTGTTATTTAGTTTATCTAAACAGTGTAAATATGGACCAAACAGACCCTTTAAAATGTGATGTCATCAAAATCCTTGAATGGAGCCGACTGGAAGCAAAATGAAGTCAATTTTTCAATGATTCTCTCACATTAGATCTAAATTCTACTGGTTTTAAGTGTATGTGTTGGAAAAAAGCAACACATTTGAATTTGCAGAGTTGAAAGGTCAGTTAGTTTGCATTTCTATAACAAACAATGGACAAAATACAATTTTCTAGCCATAAAATGTTATTTTGGCCTCAAAAGAATCTAATTTATGGTATAATATGTAATATATAAAATGAAAAATGACTGTGAGCACAACATTTCTGTGAGTATTTTTCCAGTAAAACCCATAAATCTGGATTTTTCCTTCATCAAAAATGCAAAGACTTTATCATAATTTCCTCAAACATAATGTAAATACAATAATAAATGTGTTTAAAGCAGCTCTGATGTCACTCACATGTGTCTGAGGCTTTTACTTTTCAAAATCATCTCAATTTGTCATATTTTGTGATATTCTGAGCTTAATCCCAGTTTCTCCAGTGAAATCACATTATGTTGCACTTCACTTTTACCTCCATTCTGATTTAGAATGTTTACAAACTTTTAAAGGGTCTATACATGGGTCTATCTCTGATTATAACAATGACAGGCTGGTTGGAACAATCGCTGTGGTATTGTATGGAGTATTGTATCATACCGCGACAGTATTGTGCCAAATCCTCCCGTTTATTTTGGTTTCCGTGCTCCTGCAGCCCCGGCCCTCGCCTCATGTGTGAAACATCATGAGTCTGCTTCGATTAAATTGTCTGTTACGGCTTGAGAAGCGTGGAGCGCGAACCTCATGGACGGCTGCGGGCCCAAGTGCTATTTTCAAAGCTCCATTCACACTCCCCCCGTTTATTTAGAGTCGACCGTTTGTTGTCGTCTGGCGCGCTCGCTGTTTGCTCCCACTCTGCCCCGGTCCTGTGGTGCATCACATGACGGTCATGAAGCGGCGCCCAAATGTGGAGAGAATCGAGAGCAAAAGCAGAACGACATTATCTTTAGCCGTGTCCAACGTGACCCTCTCTCTGTCGCTCACTTTCTGACTCACTTTCCAAGCGTTTCTCTCTCTCGCTGTTCCGTCTGCTGACCTGTGCATGTCGGCAAACACAGATAATCAAATAGATGCATCAACAGTCGTTTATTCAGTCCTCTGTTATAACATGTCGTTCAGTCGAAAATCAACCTCGCCGGACCGTGGCAGAGATTAAGAGAGTGTAACGGAACGATTAACGCATCGACATTGACTATTTTTAGATGTAGGGCTGTAGTCTTTGAGTCGATTAATCGGTCGACCAACGTTTGTCTTAGTCGAACCAATTATTTTATTTTGATTAAAAGGATTTATACGATAAAAAACAGCGAAAAAGTGATGATATGGAGTGGGTTAGCTAAAGATTTTGGAGTGAATCATGATTTGAATCTAATTAAGATATTCACTTTATTCCTGAAGTTGACGTACACGCCGCCGTCTTGTTCCCGTTGTAGTTTACGTGGAGCAGACGAGCTCAACAGAAAATAAGTTCTACTCGACTAAAAAGCCGTTTTCAGACCGTCCAGGAAATCGTTGCGTTGTTGACTTGTTGTTGCTCGTGTTCATTAAACATTTGACACAAATCAACCTACTTTATGTAACATTTTAGCGGCGAGACTTTTCCCTCGTTCGTCATTAGCTTTAACGGAGTTCTCGTCAAACGGAAGTGCGTTTACAACAAAAGTGCAAAAACTGGGCGGGGCAGAATAAGGTCAATAGAAAGTGTTGGCATCCTCAAAAACTATTGCAAGTCCACATTTTTTGCTTTACGCTTCATGTTTATTTCCTTTGTGTGTTTTGGAACGGCACGAAAAAATGAGGAAAAACGGCTAATTTGACGTAATATCACACACAACTTCAAAAATGGGCCGGTACCCTTTCAATTTTGTGGATGAA
This sequence comes from Rhinogobius similis, assembly GCA_019453435.1. NCBI lineage: Eukaryota > Metazoa > Chordata > Actinopteri > Gobiiformes > Gobiidae > Rhinogobius > Rhinogobius similis. The sequence continues at coordinate 11,912,926 of CM033631.1, forward strand.
TAACTTAGTTTAAGCATGCGATGTTCGTTTAAACCCACAACTAACAGGTGTGGGCAATATAAAAATCACACCTGAAAGCAAGTCTTCTTTGGGAGAAATACTACATTTTATAGAAAAACACTTTCAGCCACGACTGTAAATCTAACATATCAATACACTGTTTCCTGGGACATTTCTGTTTAAATTGTTGTATTTTTGCATGAACTCCTGAGAAGTTTGTGTTGTTTTTTTTTGTGTAGTTTGGGTCAGATACAGAGAGATACTTTATACTATACTATATTACATATTTTTTGCCACACCACTTTTTATTTATTTTTTTAATAGATTAATTGGTCGATGGGACAGGTCTTTTATCACCCAAGAATTTCTTTAGTCGAACACAGCCTTAAAGACATGTCTGAAGTGACAGGTTTGATGACACATTTCACTAAAACGTAATGAGCTTTATTATATTTCAGAATTTACGAACACATCTTGGCCATTTTTTCACAGTTCAACATTTCCGGTGAAGTTATTAATGTTACTTCCTGGTCGATGAGCAGCAAGTCATTTCACAACGGTTACCTAGCAACCAAACTGTAAACAAGGCCCAAAATCCACAGACATTTCACAATAGTAATTATTTGACAAATTCGAATACCTGATCATGTGTTTTTATTTCACTAACTGATTGTTTAAGCTGTCAGAAAACTGGGTCAGTTTTGTGTAAATTCAAAATGCATTTTTTATGACATCACAGAGGGATTCAGTTTTAGAACTTAGTACTGTTTCCTGTCATTCTGTGACCATTTCTTTTTAAATATAAATAGTTCCAAAGCTGATCCCTAAGCCCTAATTTCTGGCGTTTTGCAAAATAAGTTTACTCTCTTAACTAATATTTTGTTTTTTGAAATTTAAAGTATTTCTGAACACCATCTTGGAGAACAAGCTTTAAACATTATTTGAAGTAGCCAAGTAAGGCTGATTTTTTTTTTTTTTTTTCTTCTATCGTGTATTTAAACTTTTTAAATACATTATCAGCCAAATAAAGGTTGCAATTTGAAGACTAAAGACTTCTAAATGGAGAATGTTTATGAATAAAGTGTATTATTAATAAAAATCAACAATAATCTATTCTTTTTTGACATTTTGATGTAATAATGCCACAGTCATTGTTATAAAAGGTCTTTTGGCATGTGTTTCAGAGTCTATAGTTAAGTTAGTTGATTATTCATTTTTACAGTTGATTATTTTAGTCATCATTAGTCGACTAATCATTGCAGCTCTGTTGTCAAGGTCTTTAAAAATCATCAAATTTTTGGATTTGTATGTTCATTATATCCAACTATCAGGTGCACGACTCGTGTCTGTAATAAAACTGTATTTAATTTATTATTATTATTGTTCACTATTATTATAAGTGGTCAAATCAGATCTCCAATCCCGTCTGGACTTCTTTGGTGACTGTAAAGAGCTGCTGTTGGAGGAATGGACAGTCGATTGGGCATTTGTTGGCTCTCGACAATTCCCATTTCAGACAATTTGACTTGAAGCTCCATGGACTCCAGGCAGAATGATAAAAGAAATTACATTCTGTCAAATTTAATGAGTGGCTTATGGCTTTCTTTTTTCATTAACGTGCCCAGGTGCTTGACAGTTTTATCAGACGCTGGCCAAAAAAGGAATAAGAAAGAGAAAAATAAGAAAAAAAGGCAGGGGGGGCTTAAATATAGAAGGAAGTGTGACGTTTGGAGCAGTGAGAGTGGGTAAATGAGATTTGTTTGATGGACACTTCATTCAGAGGAAAAACTGCTGACTGTTGCCTTGTTATTCCAGCAAATGAGTCACCCTAATGTTCTTTGCAAAGAACATGACACAAGGCGCTGAAGTGTGTGAGATTCCTGCACTCGTTCATTCATATTTCAGTCGTTTCTCGAGCTACACTTCTCCCGCATGAATACAAAAAACATGAAACCTCGCAGAAAAATTGTGATTTGGATTTTTACCGAAATCCTGTCGTTCCCTCGGGCATCAGACCCAGGACAGAGGCAGCAGAGACAGGATAAAGGGCCCTCTGTGCCGGTCCGGCGCTGATCCTGGTCCCACGTCTCCCCTCGGTGTCATGTGCTGCGCTCTGACAAAACGCCGCCCGCAGAAATGCTTTTGATTCACCACTTCCTCATCAGGTGTCTGTTTGGACCGGAGAGGCTTTACTCATGTCAGCTGCTGTCTTCATGTGACGGCAGGGCTAATCAACTGAAGGCCCGGGGGCCAAATGAGGACCTTCAACGGAGAGCTGGTTTAGTCTTGATTTAAACCTGCTTTAGTCCTGGTGTAGTCCTGGTTTAGACATAGTTTCAGTCCTGGTTTGAACCTGCTTTAGTCCTGGTTTAGAGGTTTTAGTCCTGGTTTTAGTCCTCTTTTAGACCTGCTTTAGTCCTGGTTTAGACTTGGTTTAGTCCTGGTTTAGACCTGCACAGTCAACAAAAACAGTATAACACACACAGGGAAACAGAGAACAAATAACAAAATAGACAAAGACACAATTGTTCTTGCTGTGTCTTTCTCTATTTTTTTGTCCTCTGACTTGCAGTAACAAATCATTTGATAAATACAAAATAAATAAGTACAATTAGAACCGTGAGAGAAATGACATTCGATAAAAGTGGGTTTTAAGAAGTGATTTAAAAGATGACACTGACGGTGCAAGCCTCATCTCCCACATGCATTGTTAGAATTATACATAATCCCTAATGCAGTTCTCTGCTTGACCTGATCCTAGTTTACATCAGGCCCAAAACGTCCTGCGCTCTGAGCTCTTTGGCGGGGAACGTATGGGACGCACGTGCAACATGTGTTCAGCTCAACTCTGTGACCTGGACCCGACAACAGAGCGGGAAATGTGGGCCGAGATCGGGCTTGGGCCAAGAATCTAAACTCCATTCTAAACATTTGGAAATGCTACTTATTTCCTCCCAGGCTTCTGCTGCTGTACGCTGTTGAATACATGGAATCAGAATCAGAATCGGTTTATTGCCATTGTCAGTGATCAAAATTCACAAACATAGGAACTTGCTTCGGTGTAAGGTGCAACATAAAACCATGAATAGACTAAGATAGACATGGAAACATCCGGAGTTTTACAGCCCAATGGGACTCTAGGATTATGGGAAATCCTAATGGGTATTCACCTTATCAGGAAGATGTTTGTGGGCACCTCTGTCAGTCTTCTGGCCCTGTGTTCTTAATTCTGAATTCACTGCTTAATGTTCAACGGCTGCTCCCCCTACTCGCAAAGTCAAAGGTCCAGTTGTAGCCCAGCTATGTTAGACTTTTCAGGTGTCTCCAAGACCTGCCAAAAATTTGTATAAATGATGTCCATAGACTTCCCCTCTCTCCTGCTCCCTTGAGTAAAAGAGAAATGGGATTTAAACTGTACATTTCCAGCTACATCCACAACTACGAGGATAAGTATGCTATGCTAATGAGCGTTGCTAGTGTTGTTGACGCGGAGTCAAAAGCGTCTGTAGTGGATGCGCGTTGAATGCCCCCTGCGTTTTTGCGGCACGAATCCTGCGTGCGACAGGGCACGTTCAGAGAGTTTTTGCTTTTTGCAGCCACAGGAGATAAACAAAGCTGAACTGTGTGTGGCCAACGCAGCAGTCGACATGGATGGTAAACAATTAGAGATTACGCTTCAGTCATGTACCTACGTATTTCATTATCCGGAAGAAGGACGAAAACAAACCACACAGTGCCAAAAATAATGAAATAAAAATAATAAAAAGTCGGAAAGTTGGAAAATAATGAAAGTCGGATCGGAAAGTATCTTGTGGACCCAGACACGCCACCGAGTCGATCTCCTCCGCTGTTGGGCTTTGGGCAAATACACCAAAGCCACTCTCTCAACCTGGTCTGCCATCGCACCGAGAGAACAACCACACCAGAGACACAACACAAACTTTTCGGCTGCAAATGTGCATTGGACACGTTGGATGCGCCTCTGCTGGTGACTTCATTTTTTTCAGACGCGCGACTGAACCGTCTGTCCTCAAAATGCAGAAGTGTCCAACTCGCAACGTCAGGCGCAAATTTGATGCAGCAGTTTGAACACACAACTAACGCTTACTTTGTTCTTGTAACTTCTCGAGAGCTAGCGCACTTGGTAACGTGAAGTAGAGCAGCGGAGTGAACTGTCTTTGCAGGAGCAGCTCTCGGGTCGCGTCGAGTGAATTAGGATGACAGCGACTCTGCACCTTGTCCGAGTGATGGGTTCTCTGGGGTGTTGAGGCCTGAGAGCGCGTTCTGCTTCCATGGATCATCACTATGGACACCCTTAACGAAGCCAGTACAACGGTTTCTGGATAATGAGTCGATATTGACTTGACTTCAGAGCCTTCCGTCGCTCCAACTGTTTTCAGACCACTAGGATGACGGATCTCGGTTGTTATTCTGCCATTTGTTCTTCTATGTGTCTCTCCGGTTTGTCGTGCTTTCTTAAGGAGCATCAATTGTTTGGTTTTTTGCATCTTATTCTACCCTTCAGGATGTTCAGATTGTCCTGAGATTTGAGTTTTGGACTGTTTTGTCATATTTTAGTGATGGCCGTTTGTCAATCTATGCCGATTTGACCTTCATGCCTCTTTTTGATGGGCGTTTCATGCGTGTTTCTGGTTTCTGGTTACATAAATGTTCTGTGACATCATTCACATCCAATTCTCTCAGCAGCATAAAATCATTAATTTTCCCAGAACATCGCTGAGTTCTTCTCCAGACCTCAAACACACACGTCAGTACACATTATGGGCGCAAGTTTGATTTGAGAGGAGCTTTTTTTTTTTGCAATCACACATTTTCACGTCTGTTTTTTGCCGTTGAAAAAAACAACAACTGTCAAATAAAGCACAAATATGCAGTACAGGTAAAACAAAATATTTGCATGTTATGGTAGTTTATGATAGCCTTAATAAACCAGGTATAAACCAGAACAACACCACGACTAAACCAGGACTACACCAGGTCTAAACTAGGACTAAATCAGGTCCAAATCAGGTCTAAACCAGGACTAAACCAGATCTAAACTAGGACTAAATCAGGTCCAAATCATGTCTAAACCAATACTAAACCAGATCTAAACTAGGACTAAATCAGATCCAAACCAGGTCTAAATCAGGTCTAAACCAGGACTAAACCAGATCTAAACTAGGACTAAATCAGATCCAAACCAGGTCTAAATCAGGTCTAAACCAGGACTAAACCAGGACTAAACCAAGACTAAACCAGGTCTAAACCAGGACAAAACCAGGTCTAAATAAGGACTAAACCAGGTCTAAATAAGGACTAAACCAGGTCTAAACCAGAACAACACTAGGACTAAACCAGGACCACACCAGGACTAAAACCAGGATTAAACCAGGACCACACCAGGACTAAAACCAGGATTAACACAGGACAACACCAGGACTAAAACCAGGACTAAACTAATAATGAGATTACATATTTTCTTCTTCTATTTCTATTTCTTCTTCTATTATTCTTCTCTCTCTGGCAGATGTGTTGAGGCCGTAGCTTCTCGCTGAAGTTAAAGTCTGTACAGTTAAAGTGACCCAGCAGCACATTACCTCACACTCTACGGTGCAGACAGGTCCAAGTGTCAACAGACGGCCGCTCGCCACGACCAAAGTCCACATTTCTGCCAACTCTGCAACTTTCACCGCTCACAACTGTAGCAAACATATTTTTCTATATTTCTTTCTTTTCCACAGATTTCACGTCGCTGCCTTATCTGTTCTAATACTTAAACGTGCTGTACATTTTCTGTTATTTCCGCGCTTGAGAGGTCTGGCCTTTTTGCCGACCTCAGATTTATTGAATGTCCTCTTCACCCCCCTTTAACCCTATGCTGCCCTGTCAAAGAAAGTCTATGGGACAAAATGTTAAAAAATGTGTCCGTGTCACTCATAGACATAAATATAAATCGACCACTTGGCGACAAAGCTCGTCCGGTATAATTTGAACGACTCTGACGGTAGTTTTGTGTATTTTCTCTATAGTCGTTAGCATTAGCCGTTAGCATTAGCCCGTAAAACACACAAGTTATGAATAATTTAGATCGTGTCGGCTGGTACCAACCACTGACCACATTTACGAGACGTCAGATCCTAGTTAAAAGTCATTGCTGAGTGTGTAAACTTTTTAGATGTAAATTAGCGTGTAAAACTGTCATCTGAGCTAAAGGCTAACTGACTTTAAATTGAGATTTCAGATCTTGTGCGCTTCTTGTAGCATTTAGTGACCACTGAGCAGAGAAATGAAATAAATATCATGAAATATGGGGATCTGCGCCACCATTTATTTACTCCATGAAGGAAAGTTCGATTTGACATAAGTCCTGGTAGCATTGGCTCAGTGTCTGAGCAGAGAGAGAGAAACATTTTCGCGTCTATGAATGTCTACGCTGTCACTAGTGATGTCACAACACCAATCAAGATACCGATCATTTCAGTGTTTGCAAAACAAACCTGCAATCCGATATCAATCTTCATACTATCAAAGGCCTGTCTTGACACTAAGCTGATCCTGTGCTATTATAATTTGGCTAATTAAAGGGGCTGTACCTGATTTTTACTGTTTTGAAACATGAAAAACAAAACTAGTTAGTGATGCATTAGTTCACTTTCCTAATGCAGTCCCAGCATCCTAAATATTCATGAGTTTATAAGCACTTTTCACGAGTCTCTGAACCCTGAGCGAGTTTTGCTGTCCTGGGTGAAACATTAGCATGCTAACAGCGCACTTCCTGCTTCTCGTAGAATAAAACCCTTTATAAACAGATGCAGAGAAAGCGCTGTAGTCTCATTTTCACCGGAGTAGATGCTTTTACGATATATCTGTGCCGGGTCAAAACAGATTTTACTTTTTACGTGCAAAAAATGGGGAACATGAACTATTCTGTTTTTCACGTTTCAAAACGGTAAAAATCAGGTACAGCACCTTTAAATACGCATTGGTGACTTAAGATCCAGTATGAAATAGGCCTAATGCACAAACGTTCCAAAATGGATCATAAATGAGCCTTAAGAGTATACGTTTTTCAAGTAGAAATAAAATCCCTAATTTAATAAATGCCTAGATATGTTAAATGCCACACCGTGTAACATTTTGGCACTTAACATCTTTATGGAGACAACAGGAAAGTAATACACCTTTAAATTCAACGTACAAGGGTGAAGGAAAGCTTTAGATTGACATTAACGACTTGGAAAAGGTCACGCGGAAAGGCCAAAGCAATCGCTAAACTGATCACTGCAAATCTGGTTTCTCTGCCTGATGCTGATGGAGTTCATTTAATCCAAACAGAGGACAAAGAAGTTCAAAATGTCCTCACTAAAATGAGATATCGAAATGTTTAGTTCTCCTCTTGCACTTTGCACCTTCTTACCAATGTTCCTCATCAAAACACTGACGGCACAGTGTCTGCTTTGTATTTTTATGGGGAAATAATGTTAAGATTGTGTTGAAATATTGCAATAAAAAGCTAAAGGAAGTTGGGTTTACATTTTTACAGATTCTTTTCAGACTTTTTGTCATGACATTAAATTGCAAACTTCTCCTCTAAATCAATTGTATTTTCATATAGATCCTAAATTATTGATGAAAATGCGTTACAGTGCCATAAAGTGAAGAGTTGTGTTGGATAATGTGTTCTTATCATCCTTTTTTGTTTAATTCGTCTTCCAGGAAAAAAAACTGTATGTTATGAACGCCATAATTTTCACATGTCAGAAATAAATAAAGTAATCAAGTTTTATGTCGGTAATAAAATCTTGCGAAGCGGACTAATTTAGCATGATTACGTTTTATGTGTGTGTTATTTGACTAGAAAAAAAACAAGTTCAAGTAGTATATCTACTACAACAAATACTACACAAACAAATACTAAAGCTACTTCAAACAACTATTACTACTATTATTACTACTACAACCACTGCACTAAATATGACAATAAACTACAACTACTATTATTATAACTACAACTATTACTACTACTACAGTGACTACAACTACTACTACTACTACTACTACAGTGACTACAACTACTACTACTACTACTACAGTGACTACTACTACTACTACTACTACTACAGTGACTACAACTACTACTACTACTACTACTACAGTGACTACAACTATTACTACTACTACAGCTACTACAACTATTACTACTACTACAGTGACTACAACTATTACTACTACTACTACTACTACAGTGACTACAACTATTACTACTACTACAGTGACTACAACTACTACTATTACTACTACTACAGTGACTACAACTATTACTACTACTACAGTGACTACAACAACTACTACTACTACTACTACTACTACTACTACAGTGACTACAACTATTACTACTACTACAGTGACTACAACTATTACTACTACTACAGTGACTACAACTACTACTACTACTACAGTGACTACAACTATTACTACTACTACAGCCGTGACTACTACTACTACTACTACTACAGCCGTGACTACAACTACTACTACTACTACTACAGTGACTACTACTACTACTACTACTACTACAGTGACTACAACTACTACTACTACTACTACTACAGTGACTACAACTATTACTACTACTACAGCTACTACAACTATTACTACTACTACAGTGACTACAACTATTACTACTACTACTACTACTACAGTGACTACAACTATTACTACTACTACAGTGACTACAACTACTACTATTACTACTACTACAGTGACTACAACTATTACTACTACTACAGTGACTACAACAACTACTACTACTACTACTACTACTACTACTACAGTGACTACAACTATTACTACTACTACAGTGACTACAACTACTACTACTACTGACTACAACTATTACTACAGTGACTATTACTACTACTGCTACTACTACTACAACTACTACTACTACTGACTACAACTATTACTACTACTACAGTGACTACAACTATTACTACAGCTACTACAACTATTACTACTACTATAGTGACTACAACTATTACTACTACTACAGTGACTACTACTACTACTCAAATACGACAACAAACTACTACAAGAACTGCTACTACTACTACTTCTATTACCACAAAGTCAAATCTTTCACAACTTCCACTACAACTACTACTAATTATTACTACTACTGTTTCTTCTACTACTATTGCTAATATAACAACTTCTACAACAACAATTACTTCTGCCGCTACTATTACTTCTGCTATTATTAGTTCTACAACTACTACCACTACTAAAACTACTACTATTACCACTACTACAACTACTATGACAACTACCACTACAACTACTACTGAGTTTTCCAAATGTATAAATTGTGTATCATTTAGTTTTAAGTAATTTAACTTGTCTAAAATGCAGTTTAAAGTTACTCCAGTCGTTTCCAGGATGCTCTGAACTGTAATACTTGTGGACATTTACGCCAAAACATCTGAAAAAGCATTTTGTCACACGGTCTTGTTAAAAATTTCGGTCACCACTTTTTACAACCTTCTGCGAACTTAAAATTACCAACCGCTGCAGTATCAATTTTCCGCATAGCTGGAGGAGGAAGTGACTATTTAATGAAGCCTGTAGATATTTGTGGTTTGGTCAGTGGGAAAAAAATAAATAAATGGATAGATAGATGGATTGTTCACGGTTTAAGACGTTGTAAGTTACTGTTCTGTGCTTTGGCTTGAACTCATCCATCTGTAACGTTTTTATTTCATCTGTTTCATGAGGCGAAGGGAAGCCAGTGATGCTTGAAATTCTTTCTCAAAAACTGGACCTTGAGGAAACGTCTAAACCGAGCAGGAATGTTGCAGAATATTTGACAACTTTGTAAGCGTTTGTTGGATACATTTGCGCACCAGACTACAATGTGAAGGTCTATTGTCAGACAGTACAGGCCAAACCCATGTTTTTCTCTTCTTTTTTTTTTTTTTTTTGTCAATTTACTCTCTCAACATATCTGCGTTCACTTGGAAACAACAAACTTGTCCCATCTGCTCCTAAATATGTTTTATTATTTCTTTTAATCCACTTCATTCATAGATTTCTCTGGGACGTTGTAACTTCAAAAGCCATTTCCTTAAAATGCATTTTTCTCCCACCGAGACATAAAGATCAGCCTTAACCATAACGACATAAGCGGCCTTGACAATAACGACTCTAAAAAGTGACTAAAAGTGGATAAAATGTGTTTAAACGTGACTAAAATGCAACTTAAAATGACGAAAACACAGCTAGAAGTTGCTCAAACGTGAGCAAAAGTTGAGCTAAAAAACACCCGACTAAAAGCGTCAAAATCTCAACTAAAATCGACAAAAATTTGACAAAAGCACATCTAGAAGTGACTTAAACGTGACTAAAAGTGACAAAACCGTAAACAGAAGTGACAAAAACGTAACTAAAAGTGACTATAGTTTAACTAAGTGTAAAAAAATGCAGCAGAAAGTGACTAAAATGTGAGCAAGAGTCACAAATAACCGACTAAAAGTGGCAAAAATGTGATCAAAAGTGGCAAAAATTTGTCTCGGCAAAAACGCGTCTTTAAGTGACTTAAACATGTTTGATTTATTAAAGTTTTAAGTGTAAAAAATTAGGCGAAATTTTGATTTTTAAGGCAATTTCCAGTTGGATCTAGTTATAATAAGAAATCCAAAATCCCCCTCTTTACATTATTTTGTAACTAATCCGTGTACAAAATGAACCGAAAAATTTAAACCTGGTTCTGTCCATTTTTCAGATTGAAATGCCCCAAATATGTACAATTTTGGTCGTTTTACACATAAAATGCCTTATATTCATTAGACATTACAAGATGAAAAACTTGTAATACATTTTTTTCATGTGACTAAACTACAGGAGAAGTTTCAAATTGATAACTTTGAATTACATTTTTTTTCCCTTCATTAGCTTTCATTGCTTTTAGAACAAAATCGGCTCTTTCTGTTTCAGCTTTACAACTCGACTAAAGTGTAAAGTCAAACGTGTAATTTCTTCTTTTCAGTCTGTAGCTGAAGTTTGCTCTTTTTCCGCCACAATAAGCAACAATTTCTGCGTTCAAATCAATCAAATGAAACGCGGCGAGAGTGAGACAGTGGACAGTCTGTTTACACACCTCCACAACATCTGCCAGGTTCAGATCCTGATTTCAAAAAACAAAATGGCAGATGTCTAAAACCTTTATTTATTTATATATAAAAACATGTTTTAGACTTTTGCCATTGGAATTTGCTTTGCAGCTGTTGATTTTATCCATTTTTGAAGTTGCTGTTCCTTGCATTTATTGAAAACCACAAGCTTTTCACCTTTGAACATGTTTGAGATTTTAGTATTTTAGTTTAGTTTTACCTTGACGGCCTGAGGTCAAGGTAAATCTGAAGCCGTCTCTGAACCTTTTGGAGCACAAACAAATGTCTCGACTCTTTGTGAAGCTCCGAGATTGAGAGATTTTTAATTTTCTGCGTAGATTTTCTTTGTTGAAAAGTTATAAGTCAGATTAAAGCTGGTGTCTGGAGGTCGGTCTGATTGACTCCAGTTTGAGCGTTTTTGGGGTCATTTTCAATTTTTTTCAAAATTTGACTTTATTCAGTGTATTAATACCTCTTGTAAATATAAATTATAGTTTTACACCAATCAGGTCGCTGTTAGCAGAGAAAAGTTGAAAAAATATGTTGAAAATTACAGAACTACACAAACTGATGACATCATACTGGGGAAACAAAAGTTTTGCATCATTTACACATTGATTCAACAAATTAAAGGTGTTCACATGTTTTTTCTTTGTCAAATAAAAAATTCTGTGACATTAGATGAGTTTTTGGTCCACTGTACAGGATGGTTTCTTGGTCATTCCCCAGTGTGATGTCATCATTTACAATCAGGAAAAAAATGTGTAAAGATTTGAGCAGAATTTGAAATATATTTATCTTAACTGCATTTTAGTTGAATGCGAAGTCCAACCTGTCAGAGGCACTTTATTGTATTATAAATAGTTTACTGAGGAACCTTAATCTAAAGCCTTCTTTTTGAGTACAGACTGATCCAGCTTCAGCTCAGAATGATTCACTGAAAATAAGAGGGTTACCGCTTTCTTTTTATATTTAACACGTTCAGCAGCTTATCTTTTCCTTTGAACAAAAAGGAAAAGGAGAAAAAGTCTGACGAGCTCATGCTAAATGTCATGGCTGCAGCTGTTCTCTGGTCTGAGCTCCCGAGCACCAGAGCCTCCCATCAGTCGGGACTGCACAGTTTAACGCGTCTTTTGGACAGTCCAGTTTCTCTTTATAAGTGTCCAGACGGTGACCTAAAACTACAGCCTGACCTCGTGTTCAGCTGGACTCTGAAACTGAAAGTAAAGTCAGGCTGAGCTGCTCACTTACTGTTTGAAATGTGCCTTGTTTCTGTGTCTGTCTTGCATAACTGTTGACTTCTGTGCTGAACCTTAAGCATTTCTTTCTGGACTAAACCCTCTAAAAGCCCCGTATGGACAGGCGTTGTAAATTAGCACGTGTGTTATAAAACTTGACACAGTGCATCGAGTGTCAACCGGTGTAATTGCCGGGGTTGAAATCGCAGTTTGAATGGACATACTCAGCAAATTGCAAAGGATGCATTTTGTGAAGTGCAATAATTTCCTCCACTAACAACAAAATGTCCTGTTTTATTCTGCGCAAGAACTGCTCGCCCGGTAGTTTTAGATGTGTTGAAATGATGAGATGATCTGAAACAAGCGAGAAAATGCAACTGAAAGTGACAATAACGCCTCTAAAGAGTGAAGTGGCCAAAAAATGGCAAAAAACGCAGCTAAAATGAGGCAAAAGGCGACTCAGACGTGACTAAAAGTTACAAACACTCGACTTAAAAGTGTCAAAAATGCAGGTAAAAGTAACAAAATGCAACAAAAACATGTCTAAGTGACCTAAATGCAAGTATAAGTGACAAAAACTAAACTGAAAATGGCAAAAATGTGACTGAAAGTGACTAAAATGTGGCTAAAGGTGACTCAAACGTGACTAAATGTTACAAACACCTGAATAAATGTCAATATACGGCTAAAAGTGACTTAAACGTTACAAAACCTCAAAAATGCAAGTAAAAGCAACACAATTGAACAAAAACGTGTCTAAAAGTGACCTAAATGCAACTAAAAGTGACAAAAACACATCTAAAAGTGACTTCAAGGTGACAAAAACTGAACTGAAAGTGGAAAAAATGTGATTAAAAGTGTCTAAAATGCAACTAAAAGCGACAAAAATGCGGCTCGGTGACTCAAACGTGAGCACAAGTTACAAACACCCACTAAAAGTATTGAAATTATAACAAAAAACGGCAAAATGTGACAAAATCACATCTAAAAGTTACATAAACGTGACTAAACAGAATTAAAATTGACTAAAATCTATTAAAAGTGACAAAAACGAAACTAAAAGTGTTAATACCGTAACTAAAAGTGCCAAAAACCATTTAAAGATGACAAAAACGTAACCAAAAGTGCCAAAAATGCAATTAAAAGTGACCACAAAAAAACACTCACACGTGATTCTCTTTTTAGTTTGTCAGGTCATTTCAATCTTGTTGTCAATTCTCCCGGTTGAGTTAAAAAAAAAAAAAAAGTATAATCCCAAATCATAAATCGCAATCTGATCGCGGTCGCAAAACGGGTCAGAAAAACAACGATTAGTGGCGTGTGTTAGTGTTTAATTTGGTGTTTTTTGCCGTTTGTTTCCTTGGATCAGACACAGTTGAGGACATGTCTCTCTCTGTGGGCGTGGCCTCTTTCCTGCACGTTTTGGTCTGTTTCACATGTGCTGCTTTCACTCCTGCTGTGAATCCAATTCATCTCTCCTCTGTTCCTTCTCTTTCTGTTACTTCTTTCCCTTCTGTTTCTGTCTCTCCTCTCCCTCATGTTTTTTCTCTCTCACTCTCTCTCCTCTTTTCCTTCGGTCGCATGTGTTTCTCTCTCTTCTGCTCTCTCTCCCCTCTCTCTCTTCTGCTCTCTCTCCCCTCTCTCTCTTCTGTTCTCTGTCCCTTCTGTTCTCTCTCTCCTCTGTTCCTCCTCTCTCTCTCCTCTGTTCATGCTCTCTCCTCTCTTCTCTGTCTCTTCTCTCCTCATGTGGTCCTCAGTTTCTCTCTGGTCTCTCCTCTCTCTTCTCTTCTCTCTCCTCATGTGGTCTTCAGTTTCTCTCTGGTCTCTCCTCTCTCTCCTCTGTTCTCTCTCTCCTTTCTCTCTTCTCTCCTCATGTGGTCCTCAGTTTCTCTCTGGTCTCTCTCTGTTCTCTCTCTTCTCTCCTCATGTGGTCCTCAGTTTCTCTCTGTTCTCTCTCTTCTCTCCTCTCTCTCTTCTCTCTTCTCTTCTCCTCATGTGGGCCTCAGTTTCTCTCTGGTCTCTCTCTTCTGTTCTCTCTCTCCTCTCTCTTCTCTCTTCTCTCCTCATGTGGTCCTCAGTTTCTCTCTGGTCTCTCTCTTCTGTTCTCTCTCTCTTCTCTCCTCTCTTCTCTCCTTATGTGGTCCTCAGTTTTTCTCTGGTCTCTCTCTTCTCTCCTCTCTCTCCTCTCTTCTCTCCTCTCGCTCCTCTCCTTTCTCCTCTCTCTCATCTCCTCTCTTCTCTCCTCATGTGGTCCTCAGTTTCCCTCTGGTCTCTCTCTTCTCTTCTCTCTCTTCTCTCCTCATGTGGTCCTCAGTTTCTCTCTGGTCTCTCTCTGTTCTCTCTCTTCTCTCCTCATGTGGTCCTCAGTTTCTCTCTGGTCTCTCTCTCCTCTCTTCTCTCCTCATGTGGTCCTCAGTTTCCCTCTGGTCTCTCTCTTCTGGTCTCTCTCTCTTCTCTCTCCTCTCTTCTCTCCTCACGTGGTCCTCAGTTTCCCTCTGGTCTCTCTCTTCTGTTCTCTCTCTCCTCTCTCCTCTCTTCTCTCCTCATGTGGTCCTCAGTTTCTCTCTGGTCTCTCTCTCCTCTGTTCTCTCTCTCTCCTCCCCTCTCTCCTCTCTTCTCTCCTCATGTGGTCCTCAGTTTCTCTCTGGTTTCTCGTCTCTCTTCTCTCCTCTCTCTCCTCTGTTCCTTTTCTCTCTCTTCTCTTCTCTCCTCATGTGGTCTTCAGTTTCTCTCTGGTCTCTCTCTCCTCTCTTCTCTCCTCATGTGGTCCTCAGTTTCCCTCTGGTCTCTCTCTTCTGTTCTCTCTCTCCTCTCTCTTCTCTCTTCTCTCCTCATGTGGTCCTCAGTTTCTCTCTGGTCTCTCTCTCTCTCTGTCTCTCTCTCTCTTCTCCCCTCTCTCTTCTCTTCTCTCCTCATGTGGTCTTCAGTTTCTCTCTGGTCTCTCTCTCCTCTCTTCTCTCCTCATGTGGTCCTCAGTTTCCCTCTGGTCTCTCTCTTCTGTTCTCTCTCTCCTCTCTCCTCTCTTCTCTCCTCATGTGGTCCTCAGTTTCTCTCTGGTCTCTCTCTCCTCTGTTCTCTCTCTCTTCTCCCCTCTCTCCTCTCTTCTCTCCTCATGTGGTCCTCAGTTTCTCTCTGGTTTCTCCTCTCTCTTCTCTCCTCTCTCTCCTCTGTTCCTTTTCTCTCTCTTCTCTTCTCTCCTCATGTGGTCTTCAGTTTCTCTCTGGTCTCTCTCTCCTCTCTCCTCTCTTCTCTCCTCATGTGGTCTTCAGTTTCTCTCTGGTCTCTCTCTCCTCTCTTCTCTCCTCATGTGGTCTTCAGTTTCTCTCTGGTCTCTCTCTCCTCTCTTCTCTCCTCATGTGGTCCTCAGTTTCTCTCTGGTTTCTCGTCTCTCTTCTCTCCTCATGTGGTCTTCAGTTTCTCTCTGGTCTCTCTCTCCTCTCTCCTCTCTTCTCTCCTCATGTGGTCCTCAGTTTCTCTCTGGTTTCTCGTCTCTCTTCTCTCCTCTCTCTCCTCTGTTCCTTTTCTCTCTCTTCTCTTCTCTCCTCATGTGGTCTTAAGTTTCTCTCTGGTCTCTCTCTCCTCTCTCTTCTCTTTTCTCCTCATGTGGTCTTCAGTTTCTCTCTGGTCTCTCTCTCCTCTCTCCTCTCTTCTCTCCTCATGTGGTCTTCAGTTTCTCTCTGGTCTCTCTCTCCTCTCTTCTCTCCTCATGTGGTCCTCAGTTTCTCTCTGGTTTCTCGTCTCTCTTCTCTCCTCATGTGGTCTTCAGTTTCTCTCTGGTCTCTCTCTCCTCTCTCCTCTCTTCTCTCCTCATGTGGTCCTCAGTTTCTCTCTGGTTTCTCGTCTCTCTTCTCTCCTCTCTCTCCTCTGTTCCTTTTCTCTCTCTTCTCTTCTCTCTCCTCATGTGGTCTTCAGTTTCTCTCTGGTCTCTCTCTTCTCTTCTCTCCTCTCTCCTCTCTTCTCTCCTCATGTGGTCCTCAGTTTCTCTCTGCTCCTGCTGCTTCACTGACTCTCCCTCGCGTCTTCTGTACTTGAACAGCACAAAGTACATCGCTCTTGTATAAAGCGCCGTCATGCATTCACTCACCGCAGAAAAGCTTCGACTCAAACATATCTATTTTCTTATTTCCTGTGAACGTTGCTTAATCTGCTTCTATTCTTTTGACCAGTGACTGTTTTTGTGATTTTACTCTAAAAACAGATATTATGTTTAGAGGCTCATACTTGGCCACATTTAATGGAGAAAATCTGGAAGTGAGTTTTTTATTATTTACAACTTGCGCAAAGTCCAATCCTCGCAAAAATATTTTGGCTCACAGACGTCACATAAAATGCAACATGCTTCGCTCTGGAAACAGAGACAGTTTTGACTTGAATGTTTTGACCAAAGTTGTCTTCAGGGATTGGGACTTAAATTTACTGCATAACTAGCTTTACCACACAATACTTTTATTTTTCTGAGTAATATTTTATTTTAAGTTTCAGAACTCTTACAAAGATATATGTTTTGATTAATATTCATCTTTAAGCGATGAATTCTGTGATGACAGTTTCAATTTAGCGTGAGACGAGACACAGTTCTGACAAAACAAGACAAGATTTGGACATCATTTGTAATAAATCCGTTGCACGATCCAGTTCATGATTTGGTTTGATTTATTTTGTTTAATATTTTCTATTGTGGTTCTGCTTTTATGAACTACGGCCTCTCAAATTGTGTAACAGAACTGACAAAAAGACTGAAATAAGAACTGACAAACTAAGAAAAGAATCATGTGTTTTGGAATGTCACTTTTAGTTTTGCTTTAAGTCACGTTTCTGTCACTTTTAATCATGGTTTTGTCGCATAAAGTTGCATTTTTGTCCCTTTTTAGTAAAATTTATCTCACTGTTAGTCATGGTTTTGTCGCTTTAAGTCACATTTTTGTTACTCAAAGTCACATTTTTGACACTTTTAATAACATTTTTGTCACGTTTAGTCACGGGTTTTGTTGCTTAAAGTTGCATTTTTGTTGTTGTTAGTAGTGTTTTTGTCTCTTTAAGTCATGTTTTTGTCGCTTCTAGTTGAGTTTTTGTTGGTTTTAGTAACATTTTGTTGCTTTAAGTCATGTTGCTTTGTGTCTAATTTTTGTCACTTTAAGCGACAAAAACATGACTAAAAGTGCAAAAAAAAAGTTCCTAAAAGTCCCATTTTTGTTGTTCGTTGTGTTTTTGTCACTCTAAGCTTTTAGTCGAGTTTTTATTGGTTTTAGTAACCTTTTGTTGTTTTAAGTCTCATTTTTGTCTCTTTATGTCTCGTTTTTGTCCCTTTATGTCTTGTTTTTTCTGCTATTTGTAACACTTTGTTGCTTTAAGACTCGTTTTGCCACTGTTATTTGCATTTTTGTCGCTTTTAGTAACATTTTTGTCACGTTTAGTCATGGTTTCGTCACTTAAAGTCACATTTTTGTCATTGCATTTCTGCTTCTGTCACTTTTCGTTGCGTTTAGTCACTTTTAGTTGCATTTTTGTCGCTTTCAGTCACATTTTTGTTGCTTTCAGACGCGTTTTTGTCACGTTTTTGTTTCTAATAGAGTAAAACTGGACATTTTGCTGTTTGTGCATGAAATTACAGCCTTTGTTAATTGAGTCCATTGCTATTTCGTTCCGAATAATTGTGCAGCCCTTGTCAACAGCACAATTTTGCCATTTTATCTTGCGAGATCTTGTGATTTCGTCTCATCTCTAATGTCAGTTGATTTAATAGTTGGTTTTCAGATACGATTTACTTCATTCCTTCGTTCCTATTGCTGAGGGAATCAATTTCACCCTCCGTGTTTTCTCTTGTAGCCTCCAAACGTTATAAATATTTCAGAGTGAATAAACATTCAATATCCAGCGCAGACCAATTTCATGTTCACGTTTTATACTTTGACGATAATTGAACAGTATATCTTCGTGGCAGGCAGGTCCGAGCTAAAGTCGACACACAGTTAAGTTGTAAAATCAATCTTTTTGACGGTGCACTTTTTTGAGCGTCCAAGAAAAGTCATGAACAAAAGAATCGGAAAATGAGTTGTGCTCGAACATAAACTTAGCACATGTGAAAGCGCAGTCCAGATGCTCTCAGGAGGACACACGGTTCATTCTGTACGTGTTTGGTTCGATTCAGTATCCATTTCAGATTTATTTACAGGCTTTTACGTTGTGCAAATCGTCTGTTTTTAATGTGTTGCTGTACGTACCGAGGACACCTTGGTCCCGTTCTAGATCGTTCCAGTGTTTGTCAGACCTGTGTAAAAGCTGGTGCTGCTCCACACTTTGGCTCTAATGCTCTCTCTTTGTAGTAAAACTAAAATTTGTGAAGATTTTAGCAGAATTTGAAATATATTTATCTTAACTGCATTTTAGCACTTTAAATCTCCTGCAGATTTTGTTTGGGCTAATCAGCTGCTTAAAGGTCCCATAACATGCAAAATCGACTTTTCAGAGGTTTTAACCTTCCTACAGTGCGATTTGGGCCTCGTATGTTGTGCCCAAAGTGGTTTTTTGATTGATTCCCGCATGTTTTCGCTAGAGAACTGTCTTTTCCGCCCCCCTCGGGTGAGCAGCAGACGGGGGCTCCTCACAAGGATGACGCGCTTCACTAGGATGACGCGGTGTTTAAGCCACGCCTCCAGGAAGCGCGCAGCCGCATAATAAAAACAGCTAATGCTAATGCTACACAGTAATTACACGATGGATACGACAGATCGAAGAGTTAGCTTGTTATTTACCAAACGGCCACGTCCGTCGTTGAGGTACTGGAGCACGTCAAACTCCAGGTCAGATCCAGGACGTAGGACTCAGCACGACGCACCGTCAGGACGGATAAAAGGTTTATTCCCGTGTTTGTGTATCGCTGTTTACCAGAGCACACGGCGCATGCGCACTATCTCCGCTCTAGGCTTCGTCGCGGGTTGGGAGGGGGGGGGGCGAATTGGTTGGACGGGGGAGGCGCACGGGTTGGGCAGGGCAGGCAGCCTGCTCTCTGTTCGGGGGGGTCGGATCTCAGAGTGAGCCGTTTGCTTTTGCAAGGAGGGGGGCCAGTCCAAGAAATGGGTGTTTTTTGGAAACTGTTATGTTATGGATATTACACAACGCAAAATTTTATCAACAAAGCCCTTAGAATAGACTGTGTAAAGGGCAAAATAGCAGAATATGGGACCTTTAAAGATCACACACATCAAGTCTTATTTTAACACTTGATACGTGATAAAACTGCTCTTATCCAGTTTCGAGTAAAACAAGTTTGTGGATGAGTTTGCAGTAAATTCCAATTATAGAATTTGGGGAAAATAATCAAAAATGGCTCAAAATTGTTGCTTTCTCTGGATTCCAAACAATCGTCATGGGCCACGAAAGAAAAAAAACAACTATCCATCGATCTCTAAACAAGACCATTCTAAAACTATTCAGTAACAGTCCAACTTCGTCCCATTTTTGACACTTTGTTTTTATGGTTTTGTTATTGATTCGTAGTGTCTGGGTTCAGTTTGTCGTCTAAACCCGGCTCTAAACCAGTCGTGCCGCTTTCTCTGTCATTGTTTTGGTTTGTGGATGATGATGCAGGTGGATGTTTCAACAGAAAACTACCTCATCCTTTGAGTGTTCGTCTTCTGAATGGATTCTGTTGGTTAAAGTGATAGTTTATAGTTTGCATTAGCATTTTAGAGCTTGATTTTGTCATAATTTGAGAAGGAGGGCGTCGTGTAGCTTGCTCTGCTGGTACACGGATACCGTTTCAGTTCTACTTCATAAATTACAATACATTTTATCCACATTTTTGCTCTTACTTGAGTCATTTCTTTATTAAAACTACTGTGGCAATGGTGTAATTTACTTTTTTCACTTTAGCCCGATTTAGACATGGAATTGTTTAGATCTGGTGGTGCGCTGAAATTTGAACAAAAAAAAGATTTGGTTTGAGAAAGAAATAAAGAAAGAATAAAGAGAACCATCATCCTATATTTATAAAACCACAAATGTTGAACCTTATCATTATTTGTTAGAGATTAGCTTTAATAAACCTGTCATATAAATCTTAAATTACAATCTTTAATAAGACAATAAAGTAAAAAGTGATTGAATTAAGTTGTAATTATCTTGGTTTGACTTTCTTAAAATGAGACACAACACAAGCAGGTTTTTCAAGTGTAATGGTATGTTTTATTTATTTAATTATCTTTGAAATGCCGTTAGCAGCAAGCTAGCTTAGCTTAGCCGCTGCACACTCGCAGCAACAACAAGAAACTACTTTCTGTTTACATTTTCCGAATAAAGTTGATTTGAGCAAAACAAAAGCTCCATGGACAAAGAAAAGCAAAGAGACACATTTTATCAGTTTGTGTGCATAATTCTGCAGCTCAAGTTAGATTGTTGAGCCTTTTTCAAATAAAAGAACGTCTCAGCATAAACTCTATTCTCAAAACAAGATAAATATGACATATTTGATGCACTACTTAATGTGTTATGTTGTTTCAGATATTAATTTTTCTTTCAAATTACAACAATCTCTCATGTCACCACTTTCTGAAGCTATCGTGAAAAAACTAACTTAACTTTTTATTTGTACTGACAGAAGTTTATTGTTTCATGAGGACAAACCCAGTAATTATAGATTGAGAGACGATATTGTTAAGAAAGAATGTCTAAACTGATAACCGGGCCCAGGTATTTCAGATGGTTCAGTCCTTGAGGTCAGAAAGGTGTCCAACACTTTTGAAATAAATGTAATACAAAAGACTTTAACAACATCTGCAAAGCTGAACCAGGACTAAACCAGACCTAAACCAGACCTAAACCAGGACTAAATCAGACCTAAACCAGGACTAAACCAGGACTGAACCAGGCCTAAACCAGGACTAAACCAGGACTAAACCAGGACTGAACCAGGTCTAAACCAGGTCTAAACCAGGACTGAACCAGGCCTAAACCAGGACTAAACCAGGACTAAACCAGGACTAAACCAGGCCTAAACCAGGACTAAACCAGGTCTAAATCTGGACGGAACCAGAACTAAACCAGGACTGAACCAGGCCTAAACCAGGACTAAACCAGGACTAAACCAGGTCTAAATCTGGACGGAACCAGAACTAAACCAGGACTGAACCAGGCCTAAACCAGGCCTAAACCAGGACAATACCAGGTCTAAACCAGGCCTAAACCAGGCCTAAACCAGGCCTAAACCAGGACTAAACCAGGTCTAAACCAGTCTTCAAATTAGGCCTAAACCTGTCTTAAACCAGGCCTAAACTAGCACTAAATCAGCACTAAACCTGGACTAAACCAGGCCTAAACCAGTCCTTAACCAGCACTAAACCAAGATTAAACCAGGACTAAACCAGGTCTAAACCAATAACAAGAGATACTGTAAAATACTTTCTATATTTTTGAAGATGGTTTAGGGCGGGATCATATCTCTTGGAGGGCTTGATTTGGCCCCCGGGCCTTCAGTTGCTGCGAACTGATGCCGAATATTTATGAATCGAGTTCTCAAGCTGGTCTGAAAGTGGCACCGCTCGCTCTGGAGAAACACACAAACTTTGTCTCCAAACGGCCCTCAGATAAAATATAAACTGTCAAACACAAAGATGGCTGCATATTTGTCTGGATGCCTCTGGTGCATGTGGTTTCCCGATGTTTTGGCCTCATCTCGTCTCGTTCAGCGACGAGGAATGAATCCTTTCAATCAGAACCTCTCGCGCTCTCTCCCTTTTCAAGAGAGAGAGATGACAAGCTAAGTGTGCGATAGTTCAAAGCTAAAAGCCACAGCGTCATTTCCCTGCCGGCCGCAAGCAATAATACAAACCAGACAATGAAAATATTATTTGTTTTGTACACGGACTCAAGCTGTGCATTTGGAAACTCACTCATTACTTCACACACAGAAGTGACACGTGGCTGAGAAGAGCCACGCAAACAAAAAGAAAAAGAAGCAGTTTGAATCGATTTGTTCTGCTGAAGTTAAGAATGTATACTTTATTTAATTATACAATATTATAATGCATGGTGTTTTAAAAGGAGGATATGTAGGATTTTATTTCAATCTAAGAGCGACCAAGACACGGCTAAAAGTGACAAAAATATAACCGAAAGTGGCAAAAACATGACGAAAATCAACAAAAATGCTTTGAAACATGTGATTCTTTTATTACTTTGTCAGTTCATTTTTCTGTCTTTATAACAGTTCTCCTGGTTTAAAATATGAACTTTGAACAAAATATGAATTGCAAATCTAAAACCACTATTCCAGTACTGGTCAGAAAAATTGCAATTAGACATTTTTCCCCAAAAGTGTACAGTTCTAATGCACAACATTGGAAAACAACATTAGTTCAAGCCCTTTCTAAATTATTTTGGCCTTAAAATATGTGTTAAGCAACAAGTTTGTTTTTACCATTCTGGAGCGCATAAGAAGTCTTCACTTGATTCAGAGACAAAACCGTGACTAAAAGAGAAAAACATGACTAAAAGTGACCAAAACGTGGCTAAAAGCAACAAAACCATGACTAAATGTGACAAAACGTGACTGAAATTAACAAAATTGTGATTGAAAGCAGCAAAAATGACACAGAAAGTGGCAAAAACACTACTTAAAGCAACAAAAACGACACTCAAAGTGACAAAACTGACCAAAAGTGACAAAAACATGACGAAGTATCAAAAATGTGACTCAAAGTGACAAAACACAACTAAAAGTGACAAAAACATGACAAACTGAAAAAACTCTATTAAAAGTGACAAAAATGTCACTGAAAGTGGCAAAAAACGTAACTAAAAGCGACAAAAACATGACTAAAAGTGACAAAAACTTAACATAAACTTAAACTGAAAACAAACAAAAACACAATTAAAAGTGACTTAAATGTAAATGAAATTGACAAAACGCAATTAAAAGTGACAAAAACTACAAAAATGCTACTAAAAGCAGAAAAACACAACTTAAACTTGACTACAAAAAGCAACTAAAATGTTCTGAAACACTCTTTTATTAGTTTGTCGGTTCATATTTCAGTCTTTTTGTCAATTCTCCCAGCTGTGTGTGCTTTTCTTGTGCACAAAATTGGGAAACTATTTTTGTTTTGCCCTTTCTAAATGATTTTGGCCTCAAAACACGTGTTAAGCAATACAACTTCCTCTGTTTTGCCATTCAACAGAGTCTCCACACTTCAACAACAACTCCATCTAGACGAACATGCTAATTCCACTAAACCTTCTGGACGCTTCACAAATATAAATATCTGCCCCGTCCTGCTCCTGACATGTGCATACCGCTGCAGACAAACGCGGCCGCAGCGCTCTAAAGCATTCACCACTTACAAATCAATGTGTTGGCTCGCTGTTTCTGGCCGTATTTCTCAGAGTTCACTCGAGGACAGATATAAATGATTCGACACGACTGGATAAACTGGCGGGTTTACGGAAAAATGCAGCCGTCGCGTCCTCGCCTTTGCAGCAGGATTTGACTTTGCTGCGGGATTCGAAATAAGAAAGGCCAAAAAAACATCCAGCGACGAAGGTTGAGAGCGGCAGGGATCGCCGGCGGCCTCGGAGCGGCGGCTGATTTGAGGTTGAGGTCGTGCAAATTTATTCAGAAAGTCCTCTCGCGTAATTGGAACAGTGTTAATTTTTGTACACAAGTTGAGATGTCAGGGTTTTTCGGTTAAGCTTGGGGCTGATTTTTCCTAAAACGCCTGACTAAATGACCCTCAATTAAAGCTGAAGCTGTTTTTGAAGCCTTGGGAGTGAAAACAAACCGTTGGACTCTTTGTGAACGTGAGATTTATTCTTTTTTATTATTATAAATGAACAAAAAGCTATGTACAGTATGTCAAAGTCTGCATTGCTTTTGTTTTTGTGTAAATAAAAAGAGGAGAAGCTGCTGTTGTGCGGTGGAGATTGACATTCGAGCGTTTGTTGGGTCTTTACGATGATCTCTGTGCACAGTAAGCTAACCGTAAGCTAACTATTTCCACAGCTAATGCTAACTTTAGTTGAAATGTAAAAGTAAAAGAAACAACCAATTTAAATGTAATGCAAAGACTACTTGATTGTTTTTATTAATAGATTACTTAAGTTTTTTAAATTTGAATTAGCATTAGCGTTAGCATTGGCTCACAAACACTGCTGTTTAAATGGCCAACTGAAGTTCCGAGGACAGAGCGCATTTCCATTTCTTTTCTTGTTCTTCTTTTTTAATTGTACAAACAAAACAACAACAAATTACATCTAATGAAGCTACGGCACACATTGTCCAACATAAATGCTCCTTTTAGTCCATCTTCAAATCAAGTCCGAATGTCATTTTTTTCAATTTTTCCAATGTTCATTACTACAGGGCTATTCAACTTGCGGCCCGTGGGTCAAATCAGGCCCTCCAAACGATCTGATCCGGCCCACGACCCAACCTTACAGATTTTGAAACATATATTTTCTCTTGTTGACTGGTTTAATTCTGGGTTAGAACTAGTTTATGTTTGGTTTTTGGTCCTCGTTTAGACCATGTTTAATTCTGGTTTTGGGTTAGTCTTAATTCTGGTTTAGTCCTGGATTGGCAGCATTTTGTATATATTTTTTCCAAATTTATTTTTATTTATTTATTTATTTAATTTTATATATATATATATATATATATATATATTTATATATAAATAACAGATCTTGTGTTGTGTTTTTGTAAGTGTTGTAAAGAAGTTTTGTATGTGTTGGCGCATCGTGTAACTCCGGCCCAGAGCCACAGCCCTCGGAAAAGTCTGAAAAAGTAGAGTTGAATAGCTTTGCATTACTGTCAGTCCAGTCCTTGATTCATGGCCCAGTTTGTGTCATCCATTTCTTTGCAGTAGACTTCTTCCACACAAAAATATGTTCCACAGGTATCCATTAATTGAGTCCATGGCAGGAGTTTTGAGGTCAGAACAGTCCAGTGCTTTGTTAATCTCAGTCTGAGCAGTAGGACAGTCCCAAAACACATGGTAATGATGGGCCACCTGGCAACCACAGTTAGAATTTCCCTGTGAATAGTGAGCACTTTGACACGGGGAAAAAACAACGACACTTGATTAATTCTTCCAGCAGAATTCTTTCCAAACTTGATTTTTTTTTTTTTAATCTTCCATTGAGAAATATAAACTTGTTCCCATTCTTCATTTGTCAGACCAAAATGACCTTCTCTTTGCCACTTATTTTTCATATATTTAGCCGAATGACTGTCCAGATTATTAATGCATTTATACGGTTTATTTAAATATTATTCGCCTTGAAAGTTCAGGTTGTGGCGGTCAGCGACGCTTTGTTTAATTTCTTCTTTGCAGTTATTTCTAAATCCATTTAATTCCCATTTCAAAGCTGCTGCAGGTAATTAAAAATGACATTTAGAGACCTGTACAGAGTTGTTTTTTTTTAAAGTCCAGATTTAATTCATATGAAAGGCCTATTCAAATTGTGTCTTATTCTTTATTTGTGGGTTTGGTGCAGAAAATGATCCTGATTCATCACAGAAAGGTTGATTTGGCTGAAAATTAACCAGTTTCCCTTTTAGTTTAATACAAGCTTTCTCTTTCATCAGACTGTGGGCGGAAACAGGTTAAACAGGTCGATGGATAATAATCGTCACAAAGGTCCAAATAATAAACATGACCATTTTAGAAGCAATAAAGACGTCAAGATTATTCGGTAAATAGAGAATCACTTTAAAATAAGGCATTGATCCATTAGATACAAAGCATTAAAGGGCCTATGACAGGTTGAAATACACATTTGACTAAAATGCAGTTAAGATAAATATATTCAAATTTCTACTAAAATCTTTACACATTTAACCCCAGTTTAGGTGTTTTTTAGGTTTTTAATTTTACTTCCTGGTTGTAAAGTATGACATCACGCTAGGAAATTACCATAGCAACCAGACTGTGCAGTGGCCGAAACTCATCTAACGTCACAGATTTTGTTAATTTGACAAAGAAAAACACATGTGGACACCTTTATTTTGTTGAATCAAAGTTTAAAGTGTCAAAAAAGTAGTTTATTTTGTGTAAATTATGCATAACCTTTGTCTCCCCAGCGTGATGTCATCGATTTGTTTACTTCCTGTAATTGTCGACAGATTTTTCAACTTTTCTCCACAAATAGCGACTTGATTGGTGTAAAACTATAATTTGTATTTACACAAAGTATTAATGCACTGAATAAAGTCAAAATTAGAAAATCATAAAAACCTGTCACACGCACTTTAATGTATCTATTAACTCAGGTTTATTCGTTTACTAAGTTTGGGCTTAGTTAATGTTAATGATTGTTATTAAACATTTGTTAATAGTTAGTTTGTATTGGTCAATGACTAGTTAACGATGAATTAACATTGCTTTGTGTGTGTGCCTCAAGTGTTACTGAATCGCGATTAATCAGTATTCATAATTATTACAAAAAACAAAAACAAAACAATTAAATCATTTTAGAAGAAAAAAAAAACGTTATTTCAGTTCAATCTACACTGTAAAATAGTTTCTAAGCTTTTATATCATGTGTTCGTGTTAATTTACATATTATAAGTGTATTATTAAGACTTATTAAAACTTGAATTTATCGTTCAGAAAGTTTGATTTCATAAAGCTGGTCACGTTTTAGAGGTATTGTGATCTATTAGACAATTCAAATGAGAAAAAATTAAGTACTTTATTGTTAATCAAAGTTAAATTGTGATGTTTCTTCTCACAATAATAAAATATGACATTGTGACGTCACTAGAAGCAGTTCAGTTTATGCTCCACAAACGTTTAAAAAATGTTAACTTGTTTTTTGTTTGTTTATTTTTTGTTTTATGTGGCTTTTTATGTCCGATCAATTTAATTATATGTATTTCTCATTACAAAGTGTTACTGAATTGTGATTATTCAGTTCACAACATAATTATAATAAACAAACTAAAAAAAACAAAAACAAATCTGGATCATTTTAGAAGCAAAAATCAGTTATTTCAGTGCAGTCTACGTTGTAAAAAGTACACCCGACTGTAATAAGCTTTTATATCATGTGTTCAAGTTCATTTACATATTATTATAAGTGTAATATTAACTCATTAACTTGACTATGGTTCAGAAAGTTTGATTACATAAAGCTGGTCACACAGTAGATGAATTAAGATCTTTTAGATGACATGAATGAGTGAAAATGAAGTATTTTATCGTTAATAATCGTTAAATTGTGATGTTTCTTCGTGACGTCACTAAAGCAGTTCAATTTATGCTACGATTTATGCTTTTTTGTCTTTTAATTTTGTCTTAGATAGATTTTGTGTCAGATCAACTCGACTTCATCAGTTTCACGTTTGATTTCTAATTTGATTCTGTCCTGGATAGCGCTGTTGTTTGGCTGTGAATCCTCCTGAAAGCGTGACATTTCTTCAGCGCGACATTAATCGTTTTTTATAAATAAAGAAATGGATAAACAAAGCGTCAGGAGGTGTGCGGAGCCTCTGATTTGAACTTTCCCGTCGTGGGTTCAGCCGGTGTTTGGGTGAAAGCTGCGCCCGACGAGCCGTGACTCACTTCCTCCTCGCCCTCTGTGTTTCAGGGTTTGTGGCGCTCCTCGCTCGAGTTTCCTGCCTCTTCATGGTACTGAGCTGAAGCCACAGGTTGGTCATTTTTCACGTTGTACAAAACATTAGTCAAATTGCTTCCTTCCAGGTGTGAGCTCTGCCCCGGACCACACGCTTTCACCGACGGGGCACTGGCTCCGGTGAAAAACACCCGAGCGACTCCCGCTACGAGCTGCTGCTGCATGATTGTGTTCACGCTGGTTCAAACTGTACTCGTTGTTCAGCGCTCGGCTAATTGTTCTCCGAAATTTTGCCGTCCAAACTGAGCGGCAAAATTATTTACGTTAACATTACAGGTGGATAGGTAAAAATCTTAAATTTAAAGATATCATTTTGAAACTTCTCCTGTAGTTTAGTCACATAAATGTCAGAAGAAAATGTATTGCAAGTTTTTCATCTTTTAATGTTTTCATGTAGAAATAAAGAATTTTAGATGTAGATCCATACTCTACATTGTCCTGTACAAGCCTCCCCAGCACTGCCAAGGTTTTATTGATGATTTTACTGAGATGCTTTCAGTTGTATGCACAGACTTTGACGGTTTGGTCATTACAGGTGATTTCAATGTTCACGTGGATAATGTTTGCGACAGAAAGAGCTTGATGCTGTCCTTGAAACCTTTGGTCTTACTCAGCATGTGAGTGGCCCCACTCACAGCAGAGGACACACTCTGGACCTGCTAATTACTAAAGGGGTTAATATTTCAAACGTCAGTGTGGTCGATGTGGCACTGTCTGATCATTTCTGTGTTTTCTTTGACCTGTCTGTTATTCCCAAATCACCGACTGGTCCTGCAGTTGTTCGGAGGAGACACATAAATGACAGCACAAGTGCACTCTTCGTGGAAATGATAAACTTTGAAAATCCTTCATGTTCAAATGTTGACGACTTTTTAAATTCTGTTACATCTAATATCTTGAATGTTCTGGACACCATTGCTCCTATGAAGGTTAAAATGGTTAAAAATAAGCAGAGGGCGCCATGGAGGAATAATGAGACAGTCAGGGCACAGAAAAGGGAGTGCCGCAGGGCTGAGCGAAAATGGCGCAAGTCAAAGCTCCAGATTCATAAAGAGATTTATAGAGAAAAGTTGTACATGTACAACCTCATTTTATGTAAAACAAGGGAAGGGTTTTTTTCTGAAATAATTGGAAATTGCAGTAATAACTCGCGTGCTCTGTTTGCAACAGTAAACAGACTAACAAACCCTCCAATTCTGCTGCCATTAGAACTAATTTCCACAGCTAAGTGCAATGAGTTTGCAGTATTCTTTAATGACATGGTTCAGGGCATTAAAAATGCCATAAATTCCACAGTGCAAATAATAACTTTAAAACCACCTACACATTTAGAGCTGACTCAGTTTGCACCTGTAACTGACAAAACTGTCCAAGAGATCATCACCAGTCTGAGTTCTTCTACATGCTGCCTCGATGTGTTACCCACCAGATTTCTAAAGTCTGTTCTGAGCACTTTGTTAACACCACTCACTCACATAGTTAACATGTCGCTTCAATCTGGAACATTCCCAAGGGCCTTGAAAACTGCGGTCATTAAGCCTCTCCTAAAGAAGAGCAGTCTTGATGCCTCAGTACTGAAAAATTATCGGCCCATCTCAAATCTGCCATTTTTAGGCAAAGTCCTCGAAAAGGTTGTTTACCAACAGCTCACTGACTTCCTCTTAATAAACAACTCATTTGATGTTTTCCAGTCAGGTTTTAGACCTCATCACAGCACTGAGACTGCTCTTATCAAGGTGACAAATGACATCCGCCTGAACACTGACGCGGGCAAAGCCTCAGTCTTAATTCTGTTAGATCTGAGCGCTGCTTTTGACACTGTCGATCATGGGATCCTCCTACAGAGACTAGAGGACTGAGTGGGCATCACTGGCACTGCCCTAAATTGGCTGAAGTCCTACCTTGAGGACAGAGAGTACTTTGTTGAGATTGGTAACTGTGTCTCAGACCACGTGAGCTTGACCTGTGGGGTGCCCCAAGGGTCAATCCTGGGACCCCTTCTGTTCAACCTCTATATGCTGCCCTTAGGCCAGTTAATACTCAGCACAAATGTGTCTTATCACAACTACGCAGATGACACTCAGATCTATGTCTCACTGACAGCAGGTGAATATGGACCAGTGGATTCACTCTGTCACTGCATCCAACAGATCAGCTTGTGGATGCAAAACAATTTTCTTCAGCTAAACTCAGACAAGACTGAAATCATCCTCTTTGGGCCGCAGAAACAGAGAGAAAGTGTCAGCAGTCACCTCCAGTCTCTCGCTCTAAAACCGACAAATCAAGTTAGAAATCTGGGGGTAATAATGGACTCAGACCTGAACTTTAACAGCCACATCAAATCAATAACATCAACAGCCTGTTACCACCTAATAAACATTGCCAAAATTAAAGGTATAGTGTCTAAACCAGACTTGGAGAGACTTATCCATGCATTTGTCTCCAGTAGGTTAGACTACTGCAACGGCCTGTTCACTGGCCTCTCCAAACGAGCTGTAAAACAGCTGCAGTACATCCAGAATGCTGCTGCTCGGGTCCTGACAAGAACCAGGAAGTACGATCACATTAGTCCTGTGCTCAGGTCTCTGCACTGGCTTCCTGTGGCTCAGAGAATTGACTTTAAAGCAGCTCTGCTTGTGTTCAAGTCTCTCCACGGCCAAGCACCAAAGTACATCTCTGACATGTTAGTGCCATATGAACCATCTCGCAATCTGAGGACCTCAGGGACCAGCCTCCTGCAGGTGCCTAGAGTCAGGACTAAACATGGGGAATCAGCATTTCAGTTTTTTGCAGCTAAAATCTGGAACAGTCTCCCTGAAGATGTGAGACAGGCCTCCACTCTGACAATGTTTAAATCCAGGCTAAAAACAGTTCTGTTTAGACGTGCATACGACTGAAAGATCTATCTGCACTCTTCTCTTATAAAGCACTTTATTTTAAAATGATTTTAAAATGATTCTGTGTGTCTTTTTGTGTTTTGTGATTTTAATGCAACTTTTCCTGTTTATGTAAAGCACTTTGAAATGCCCTGTGTACGAATTGTGCTATACAAATAAACTTGCCTTGCCTTGCCTTGCCTAGAAACAGACAAAACTACACATATTTGAGAGATATTTATCTGGAAAATGGGCAGAACCAGGTTTAAATTTCTTACAGAAAACTTCACAGAGGGGATTTTGGATTTCTTATTTAGTTTTGACTAGATTTGACCGAATTCCTAAAAATTCAAATTTCGCCTAATTTTTTTTTAACTTAAAACTTCAATAAATCAGTTTTAGAATTAGATACGTGGAAACAACGAACTTGTCCAATCTGCTCCTGAAGATGTTTTATTATTTCATTTAATCCACTTCATCCATAGATTTCTCTGGGACATTGTAACTTCAAAGGACGTTTTCTAAAATGCATTTTTCTCCCTCGAGACATAAAGATCAACCTCAAAGTAGCTTCTAGACCAAACTGTACAATCTTGGACTCAATGAGATTTTGACGAAACATACAGAAATGTTTTTCGAAATCTAATTCTAAAACGGATTAATTTAAATTTTAAGTCAAAAAAAGGTAAAATTTGAATTTTTAGGACAATTTTCAGTCCAATCTAGTTTACTTAAAAACTAAATAAGAAATCCCAAATCCTTTTTGTACATTTTTTGTAACTAATATGTTTAACAAATGAACCCAGAAATTTAAACCTGGTTTTGTCCATTTAAGGTTTAAATGTCGCAAATATATGTATTTTTGGCCATTTTTCCTCATAAAATGCCTTATTTCTACATGAAAACATGACATGATGAAACACTTACATTTATGTGAGTTTAGAAGTTTCAAATGGATAGCTTTAAATTTGACATTTTTTCCTATCCACCTGCAGTGTCTCACCTTAAAACAGACGAGCTCATTGGTTTGAAGTCCCTGATTCCAAATATACAACACCTAGAGTGCCGTTTTCACGTGTGGTGCTGTGTTTTTCTGGATTCCATGTTTGGGCTGTGTTTATCCAGACGCACTTCTCATCTCTCATCGATACAGAGATGCGTGTTGTGATACCTACAAACAACATAAATTCATTATAAATTGCCAGGTTTTAGACTCATTAACCTGCTGACTGCTGCATAAGGCTGATCCCTCGGGGCTGAAAAGTTATTTATTCATTGGACAATTGCTTTCTGATATAAAGGACAATAACATAACATTCCAATGGATTCAGTTTTCATACTTAATCAAAACATAACTTGAATAAACTTTTAACAACAGTTTTAAGGTAATTCCCAGCCCTAGTGCTCTCTTAACATTAAATTTATCTAACTTTAGTCCATTATTATATATATTATAATGCTTTGTAAAACGTGCATTCTCACTCTGAAGGCGGTCGCTTTTCCACAGATTAGAGTCTTATTTTACGTAGAATTCTTACTAAAAGTGCACGTACAGACAAAACACGAACTTCCACAAGCTTTGTCAAACTTTTCGCATCTCTCTAAGCACAGATTTGACCTACAGTGGGGAAATTCCAGTGTTGCAACGCACCGAACAGCAGGAATAAAACATGCAATCAGGAAAAACTGAATAAATCGACGTAAATCGTACACGTTGTGCAGGTAGAACAGAAAATAAAGATAAGAAAGAAACTGGTGTGTGCCGTAAGTGGCTCTGACCATGTTGTGAACAGTAAAATGCTATCTCATGAGAATGTTCAAAATCCTGGAATGAAGGCGAATTGTGGGAAAAATGAAGTAGATAATAATAGACCCTTTATAAGTTTGGAAACAAAAATATATGAAGTGGAACATAATGTGATTTCACTGGAGAAACTGGGATTAACCTCAGAATATCACAAAATATGAAAATTTTTTGAAAAGATTTTGGAAAAGTAAAAGCCTCAGACACATGTGAGTGACATCAGAGCTGCTTTAAACACATTTATTATTGTATTTTACATTATGTTTTAGGAAATTATGATAAACTCTTTGCATTTTTGATGAAGGAACAATCCAGATTTATGGGTTTTACTGGAAAAATACTCACAGAAATGTTCAGCCTGCAATAATTTTTCATGTTATCTAGAGATACATTAGATACTGTACAATAAATTTGATTCTTTTGAAGCTAAAATACAGTTTTAAGCCTAGAAAATTGTATTTTGTCCATAATTTGTTATAGAAAAACAAACTAACTGACCTTTCTACCCTGGAAATTGAAATGTGTTGCTCTTTTCCAACACAAACACTTAAAACCAGTAGAATTCAGATCTAATGCGAGAGAATCATTGACAAATTTACCGTCAACTTAATTTTGCCTCCAGTCGTCTCCATTCCGGAATTTCATTCAATGATTAACTGACATCAGATCTAAGTAATGATTGTAAGTTTTTGTAATAAAAAAAATAAGCAACAATTTTGGAAGCAACATGCTAGATCAGATTGGTCAGTTAGTTGGCTTTTCTTTTACACCGGATGGGGACTATACACTTTTCTAGCTTCAAAATTGTATTTTACTTTCACAAAAAGTATAATTTGTGGTTAAGTCAGAAATGTAGATGAAATGAACCATTGTGGGCTCAACATTTCGGTGAGTATTTTTCCAGTAAAATCTAAGAATCATCAAAAGTGCTAAGAGTCTATTATAAGCTCTTATGAAATAAACAAATCTCTTAAAATCCAACAGTGAATGTGTTTGAAGCCGCTATGACGTCACTCGCATACGTCTGAAGGGCTTTCATTTGACAAAAACACCTGGATTAGTTATATTTCGTGATATTCTGAGGTTAAATCCTAGTTTCTCCAGTGAAATCGCATCATGTTTCACTTCACTTTTTCCTCCATTCCAGATTTTAGAATGTTTTTGTCTACAAACTTTTAAAGGGTCTATACAGTGCAGTTCATGGACAGGAGAAATAGCCTGATGTTGCACAAATGTATGAGTTTTAGGACCACACTTTATTTAGAGCAAATATTCTGCATTGTTTGTATTATTATTGGCGTTTAAAAATGCTCTTGGGAGGTGCCAGAGTAACTTCGGCTGCAGAGGGAACTACACAAGTTTTAAATGATCGCGATTAGACGGCAGAAATGCTCAGAGCGAGTTTGGCGAGGATTTACGGACTTAAAATCAGAGCAAACGATTCTCAGAGCTACGGCATTTATCGAGAAAACGTCACACATGGAGGAGATTCAGAATGGAGTATTTTTGACGCTCTGAGGGGAGGACTTTCTAACCAGGATTCACCAAACTAGCACGAATGAAGCTAAGTGTAACTCCAGGTGTTTTTTTGATGACGGAACAATGTTAGAACAGGGTTAAAGTCTATATGACAGGTTCTCTTTTTCTCTTAGTCTTTAGTTTGTTAAATATTTATCATAGTTGACATATGTGAAGTGGCAGTTTGTGAAGAAAATTTGAAAAATAAAAGTTTAAAAAATGCGACGTACAATTGAAAATAAATAAAATAACACTCAACTGACATATCTTTCTGACAGTTTAAACCATCATTCAACAAAATAAAGGTACTATCAGGTATTATTATTTGTCAAATCATAACTATTGTTTAATTTATACACAATAGTTTTAGTTTTGAGAATGGTTGCTATGGTAACAGATGTGTAATTACCTCTATCTAGGTCATATTTGCTGCTCATGACCAACCAGGAAGTGACATTATAAACTTCACGAAAAAAGTCAAACTGGGGGACAAACAGGAAAAACGCTTCTTAAATCAATCTTAAATATAATCATCTTCTCTACATTTTAGTGACTTGTGACATCTTACCTGTCTCGTAGATTTTAAAACCTCAAAAAAGTACATTTGTCATAATATTTCTCCTCCAAATCAGACCCCTGACCTGGACCTGGACCCGGTGGCATTAACTGCTCGTTTCCGTGGAGATGCCTGCGTTGTATGAATCATGTCCTGTAGTACTGCACCACACCGGCTCGATACACTGAAATCCATACGCTGCACTCAACCTAATTGTCAGAGCCACTTCTCGTACATTATAGTGTTGGAGCGATATATTTTTTACATTCTTTTGTGTTACATTTCAAGTGGCGCAGCAGTAGTTTGTCGGTGGAGGATATGAGACATTCTGTTCTCCTGGAAATGCAATAAAACCAAGCAATCCTCTGGAGACAAGCAGCGTGTACTGTTAGGGCAATAAAAACTAACAGGATAAATGAAAGGTGCACTGCCTGGATAAAAAAAGAGTCGCCACCTGGAGTGAACTAAGCAAATGGGCACGCGCCTTCTGTTGGATAATTGCTGCGGTTGATTGTCTTTCAGCTGCAACGCGATACTTAAACCCTGCGGATGCAGTGAGTGACGTCTCATTTCTGTGACAAATGTGCAGGGACAAACCCTTAAAGGACACGTTCTGCTCCAGTGACCTTTTTGAGCTTTAAGCCATGCTCTAACAATGTTCCATCATCAAAAACACACCTGAAGTAGCATTCAGTTGCATTCACGCTGTTTTGAGGAATGTTGATTGGAAAATCCTCCTCCTCCGAGCGTCAGCAACACTTCCTGCTGAACTCCTTCGATCCGGGACATATTTTCACGTATGTCATTTATCTGAGAATCTTCCGCTGTTTTTTGTCCTTAAATCATCGCTAAACTTGTTCTGAGCATTTCTGCCTCTAAACACAATAACCGCTGCAGCTAATCTGCATCGTCTTTTCAGCGATAACTTCACTAGATTCTATATTGTGCCACCTGCTGGCTGGCTGCACTTAGCAAGTATAATTTCATACAGGTTATTGGATGAATAAGAAACTTTTTTTGTTTTAAAACATGAGATGGCAAATTTAAGGCACTCAAGAGCATATTTAAAGGCTAATAACAACATGAAAAATGCAGAATAGTTTTCCTTTAAGGGGCAGTGCGTTTTGTGCAGTTCAAATTGGTTTTACTGTGTAGTTTGGCGTTTGTATGAAGCTGGTGTACGTGATACACAACCTTCCATCATCAAAACAAGATCTTGGTGAAAAACCAAAGAAACACTGAGCTTAGAAACTTTCAAACTACATTGAAGCTTGAAGCATTGAACAATAGTACAGCGAATGCCATAATCAAAGCTAAATACGTCCAACCAAATATAAGAGCGTGTGACCTTTTTTTCTGTGGTGACTTTTTTTCTGCCAGAGAGTCTAGATGAGTTTATATCATACTGTGGAACCTTCCAGGCAAAGCAAAAACTATTTTATGAGAAAATCAGGTGTCCCTCTACCGGAAAACTTACATAATGCAGCTTTATGACTATTTTTTGATAGCTATTTGTCTTTGTTTCTACTTCTGTCTCTTTCTGAGGTAATTTTGAATAGTTTTGATTAAAGACAATACACACAAACTTGCATATATTATCCATTCTTCGATACATTTCCGCCTCTGCTCATGTCACCAGTGTAATTTCTTCTTTTCTTCTTTGTCAAACCAAGACAATGTGCCAATATCATAATTTGGCCTCAGCGTGACGTCTGACGGAT
Source organism: Rhinogobius similis (assembly GCA_019453435.1). Taxonomy (NCBI): domain Eukaryota; kingdom Metazoa; phylum Chordata; class Actinopteri; order Gobiiformes; family Gobiidae; genus Rhinogobius; species Rhinogobius similis. The sequence goes on from CM033631.1 coordinate 11,949,440, forward strand.
AATATCACTGCGGCGGATTCAAACTTCAGTCGCACTCGTTGCCGCGGCGTCGACTTTGCAGACGCTGGGACAGAAACCGAGACAACCTCAATTCTAGCGCTGCAACTGTAATACAGCACTTCCTGTTGCTCTTCCTCCAATCAGCTGTCAGCTCCGAACCACAGCTCACTATAGATGCCTCGCACGATAAAAACTAACATTCTCCGAGATAAACCCCTCGAGAATGTGGAACCTACAGCTTTAGTATGATATTGTGTGTGCGAAAAGATGAATTCAGCGTTCAGATCGGAGTCACAGTTTGAATGGTCACAAGAAACAAATCAAAATGGCAGCAGTTATGTCCTTTATTGTGTGTAAAAGCTGCTGTTTCCTGTCCTGCGTGAAAACTGTTGTAATATTTGAGCAGTTTTCATATACTTACAAAATACTTGTATAGAATTTATGCCTGTGACGTCACGGTATTCTGAATTTTAGCAGTGAGTGGCAAAAAACGCATGTAAAAAGCTCCTGTAAAATCACAAAAAAACAAAAAAATGTGAAAAAGCTGCTAAAGTCTGATAATAAATATGAAAGTCTACAACTCCGCGAAATATTTAGTTTGCATCTGACATGTAAAAAAAAGAAAATCAAGTAAACAGTTGTAGAAAACCAGATAAACAACAGGAACACTGCAGCTACGCTCACGTTTATCACTGACACAGACTTTGGATCACACACAGTTGAACTCCTCCTTAAATAAGATGTTTCTGAGTCCAAGTGTTGAGGAAATGAATTGTTGGGCAGCAGTTGAAACATCCTAAATCTCCCGCTGCTGTTAGTAAACAAGCTAGAAAAGCTCTGAAGCAACAACAGAGAAACTACTTTCAGTTTTACCGTATAAAGTTGATTTGAGCAAAACAAGAGCTCCACTGACAAAAAATAGTCCAGAAGAAGAAAAGCAAAGAAACACATTTTATCAGTTTTATTCAGTCAAATAAAAGAATGTCTTCATAACCTCTATTACCACATTGACTTATTGATTGTTGATGGTATAATGGTTTTCAATAATTGGTAGTTAAAATAGTGGATCCGATCAAGTACGTTTTGTAACCCAACGTTATTACTGCATGAGAACAACAATTTTTGGACAGTTTAGCAACATTAGCACCATTCAAGTCAATTAATTTTTGTAATGTCCAAAATCACAACAGCAGTTGCAACTAAAGGAAAAAATAATGCAATGAAGTAACAAGCGTTTGTCTTTAACCCAAGCGCAAACATACAACCTTTTTTTTTTCTTTTTCTTACTACTAGTAGTAGTAGGAGGAGTAGAAGTGGGAGTAGTAGGAGTAATAAAGGGAGTAGGAGTAATAGTAGTAGTAGTAGTAGTAGTAGTAGTAGTAGTAGTAGTAGTAGTAGTAGTAGTAGTAGTAGTAGTAGTAGTAGTAGTAGTAGTAGGAGTAGTAGTAGTAGTAGTAGTAGTGGGAGTAGTAGTAGTAGTAGTAGTAGGAGTAGTAGTGGGAGTAGTAGGAGTAATAAAGGGAGTAGGAGTAATAGTAGTAGTAGTAGTGGGAGTAGTAGTAGTAGTAGTGGGAGTAGTAGTAGTGGGAGTAGTAGGAGTAGGAGTAGTAGTAGTGGGAGTAGTAGGAGTAGGAGTAGTAGGAGTAGTAGTAGTGGGAGTAGTAGGAGTGGGAGTAGTAGGCGGAGTAGCTATTAAAAAAATGTTTTCTTATTTATTAATTTTGTGTTTAATTTTTTTATATATTTACAGTGAAAAGCTTGTGGCTTTTACTACAGGATGCAGCTCATACATTTGTGACGTGGCCTTGCTGTGGATTTTAAGACTCCTATCGGACACTGGTATTGGCTTAAAAATGCCCTGTTGCCATGGCAATTAGCAGTTCAAAACTAAATACTATATCTTTTCAGTACTCAAAAGGCCTTCAAATATCACCCATAAACCTAAGCTGAAACCCATGAATAGACCGATTTATTAATAAATAAATAAATCTGATCAGTAAAAAAAAAAATAAAAAAATCTAAAAACCCAGAGACTAAAAATATCAAATTAGCTGCACAGTCAGTCCTTCTAAAGTCTCTTTCGTTAATCGTCTGACTGTGCCCTGACACCACCTGGACGAGCCGGGGTCAGAAGGTCAGCGTGGGTTAGCATTAGCTTCAGCAGCATTAGCACATGAGGGGATTAGCTTCCACAAGTCCAGTCTTATCTCCTCCTCGTGTGCATCTGAGAACACAAACCGGGGGCATCCAAGCTCTGCGCTTCAAAGCACAAAATGGATCGTAACGTTTAATCGCTCGCATTGTGTACAATTAGCAGCGGGGAAAGTCATGAGGCACTCATGAATTCTGCTGTTTGTCCTGTTTTTTTTAAGCGCTATTTGTAAAACATTGTCTGCCGCTCAAAGGTCAAGAACAGGTGGAAATAAGTGCTTGTTGAAAACATTTAGGCCCAGAAGAACAGGTGAATTCTTTATTTTTTTATTTTATTCTTGGGTGATCTATATTTAGAAGCCACAAAGCCTAACCCTGTCTAAACTGTTCAACTGAAGTCACGTTCATGGCACGTCAGGCCAAACTCTGGGGCGTTCAAGTGCATCCCGTAATTAACTTTTGTTCTATATGTTTTGTAAATGACACCAATAAAACAATGTGTGGTGTTTTTTAAGAAATGTTATAAAAAGTATAGCTAAACTAACTAAAAAGCATACTTTTTCAATGAGGATGTGAAGTTCCAAACCAGGGCTACGCAACTGAAGGCCCAGGGGCCAAATCAGGCCCTCAAAGGGATATGATCCAGCCCTCAACCATCTTCAAAAATATAGAAAATATTTTTTTATCTCTTGTTATTTGTTTAGACCTGGTTTAGGCCTGGTTTAGGCCTTGTTTAGTCCTGATTTAGGCCTTATTTAGTCCTGATTTAGACTTGGCTTTGTCCTGGTTTTTTCCAGGTCTTGTCATGGTTTAGACTTGATTTAGTCCTGGTTTAGTCCTGGTTTAGTCCTGATTTAGACCTGGTTTAGGCCTGGTTTAGGCCTTGTTTAGTCCTGGTTTAGTCCTTATTTAGTCCTGATTTAGACTTGGCTTTGTCCTGGTTTTTTTCAGGTCTTGTCATGGTTTAGACTTGATTTAGTCCTGATTTAGACCTGGTTTAGGCCTGGTTTTGTCCAGGTCTTGTCATGGTTTATTTCCGGTTTAGGCCTGACTTTAGTCGTTTTACATGTTTTTCGTGTTTCAAAAGCGTTCAGGCCTCGAGGACAAAACCATCTGAAAAATCCGGTCTTTGGTAAAAATAAAGTTGAACAGTCCTGGTCTAAAGTGTAGTCAATGCAGCTGGAACTTGAAAAAAACAACAACAAAAAAAACAAATAAAAACAGAAGACCTGGAGTAAATGGGACTTGTTTGTTGGATAACTTATAACATCCATTTTTTAATCAGATGTTTTTATTTATTTGTTTGTTTATTTATTTTTTAGGACAGTGCATGTGACTTCAGTACTGCGTGGCTTTATTTTACAGTCGGCAGGTTGTTAAAAGCTTCAGCATTATTACCAGCGCAGCAGCAGCAGCAGTTCACAAATCGTTAATTAGCCGCGTGACATTTAATTCATCACCACATTCCATCGGCCAGTTCCATTTAACACAGATGGCGGGCAGCTAAATGGACATTGTTAAAACGCAGATTTTGTTCTAATACAGTGAGTTCTTGGGTCGAGTCGCTGAGAGAAATCCTCGGGTTAAACATTTGTGGATTCACCTCTGAGATATTTCGGGGCAAAGTCCGACGTTATCGATGGGAGAAGTGGCTCCGTCTGAGGTCATGACGTCATCGCACTCTAGATACTTGTACTATTTACAAAATGAGAGGGAAACATAATATAAATGTATGTCAAACTCATATTGGAGAGGATACGTTCTACTGTTACTTTGACCAAATGCGTTGAGTTAAAAAGAAAAGTTAACACATTAATTTCATATTCATTTTACTTATGTATTAATTTGATCATCAGTTAAAAAAAAACAAAGAAAGCATTCATATATCGATTGTATAAAAGGAATCAAACGTTATCAGTCATTTATAATACACTATTGAGGGTACGAGGCTCAAAAAGAGTAGGACAACATTTTAAAACGTATTGTTAACATTTATTTCAGTATTTGTGGGGTTTTGTTTCATTCCCATCGTCCAATCATTTGTTTGGGATTAGAAAATGGGTCATTCTAAACATATTTGACCTCAGTTTGACAGTTTTTGTAATGTTTAAGATGTTACTTCCTGTTTGAACACAAGCAGCAAATATGACATAGTTAGGTCACAACTGTTACCATAGCAACCATTTTGAAAACAAGGGTCAAAATCCATAAAATCCACATAATTATACCTGATAACAACTTTATTTTGTTGAATGACAAAATAATGCGTCAGTCGTCTGTAAACGGCCCCTGTATTTTCAACGGTGCGTCGCTTTTTGATGACGTCACAGAGGGATTCCATTTTAGAACTCAGCTCTACTTCCTGACATTTTAAACACAAATGTAAAACTATAATGAATAAATGCACCGACAAACTAAGTCATAATTAGAACATTTTGAGAACCTGTCATATGGACTTTAATGCTCTCCGATCACCTTTATTTTCGTGTTGGTGAACCTGGAGCTATTACTAGGTTTTCTTTAAAAATGAGTTGAGTAAATTAATTTGTGTTTAATTGAATAAACAGTGTCCTGAGCCAACTTCTGCACAAATAAAACAAGCAAAAGCACTTTATCCAAACAGAAAAAGACACCAACACAGATTCTATTGGCCACATTGTGTTCTCTTAATATTATATTATATTAATAGTGTTTGATAAAGTTTATTTGCTTTTGCGGAATCTTTCCAGTCATAAAGTGTGCCACGATTCAAAAAAGGTTGAAAACAAGATTATTTATTGCTTTGAGTTTTGACACATGTTGGTTTCAGACTTTTTTCACTGCAAAGAAATATTTCTAGATTAGTTTAAACCGGTGTTCCCCAACCTTTTTATCACCGCGGCCCGGGATAGGAGGGGCGTGAATCCACTGTTATTATTCTTTCAAAATACTCCAGGGGCTTGCCACAAAATGTTGAAAAACAAAGAGCATGAATCTTTTAAAAAAAATGTATGGTACCTTTAAATGTACATTTTGTTCTTAATTTCTTAAATTCTCTCTTAAAATGTAAATATGTTTTTGACTTTGTGCTGCCGTTATGTTTTTCACTTTGCTCCAGGTCACCCTTGAAAAAGAGGTTTCGATCTCAGCGGGTTCTTACCTGGTTAAATAAAGCTCAATAAATGAATAAATGTAAGCAGCTTTGAAGGCTTCATTGTCTCATTAGAGCCGCTCCAGAGTGTGCGGGAATCACCTGTCGCCATAAATCCATATTTCAAGTCAAGTCAAGTCAAATTTATTTATAAAGCACATTTAAAAACAACCACAATGGCCCAAAGTGCTGTACAGACACTATAAAATACAATAAGACAAAAACAGAACATGCAGAAACAAGCTAAAATAGATTAATGCAATATAAATGTTCCGCTCAGCTTGTGTTAAAATCCCGTGCAAACAAATGGGTTTTTAACAAAGTCTTAAAAATATTCAAAGATTGTGCTGTTCTAATGTCCAGAGGAAGACTGTTCCAGAGTCTGGGACCTGCCACAGAGAAAGCCCCGCCCCCTCGGGTTTTTAACCGTGATCTCGGGACGTCTGAGATCATGAGGTTTGCTGATCTCGCTCTACATGGAGCATGAACAGACAGAAGCTCCGACAGATAAGGAGGAGCCAACCCATTCAAACATTTAAAAACCATCAGCAAAATCTTAAAATCAATCCTGTAGCCGACAGGGAGCCAGTGCAAAGAGGCCAGCACGGGAGATTGAGATATTTGGCGTAGGATTCCTGGTGTTGTCCGTTAAAAAGCTTTCTCTTTCTTGGACGTCGTAGGCTCTGGTTCTGTCTCGTCACTGGCCGATTCCTCTTCGCAAAGAAACTCTCCGAGGACGTCTGTTTCTTACTCATTTTGTTGCTTGTGGGTTAGATTTTAGAGCTCAAGTGACCGAGAAGTAACCGAGAGAGTCCGGTCATTTTTCAAAATAAAAGATTGTTCTAAATAAAAGAATGCTCAGACTCCGATAATAAATAAAACTAATAATAATAATTAATTACTTGTTGTGCGACTTTGAATAGTTAAGATGCATTTTCTTCATAGATTATTTCAGTGTTTTTCAACCTTTTTTGAGTTACGGCACACTTTTTGGGTTCGAAAGATACCACGGCACACCAACTACAAGAAAAATAAAAAATAAAAATAATAATTCTGGTGTATAATGAGCCAAATAATGTCTGTGCCACTGTTTGGTTTTGGTTGTAGTGACAGTTTTGCATTCTTTTTTGATGCAGAAGTTGCTCAACTTCACCTCAGAATGAAAAATTAGTCAGTTATGTCCACATTTTTAATCTGGTAACTCAAATTGGACAGTTTTTCAAGGCACACCTGTCAAAACCTCAAGTGCTCCCTGACACTGGTTGAAAATCAAGGGATTATTTACTTGTTTGAAGGTGTTTTTGATTTGTTTCAGGTCTTTTCTTCTTATTTCAAGCCAAATTTTTCAAGCCCAATTCATTTTTTGACTTACCTCATTGGCAAATACATTTTCTTATTAGGACTGTTGTCGACTAAAGAATTTCTTGGTCGATTAAACACCTGCCCTATCGACTCAAAGGGGGTGTGGCAAAAATATAACTAAACTACGAAATCTAACTTTAAAAAATCTGTCCACTAATAAAAATGTTGGTCGACCAAGACACCATCGACCGAATAATCGACTAAACGAAAGCCCTGTTTCTTATTTCAAGATAAATTATCAGTAACACTTTATAATAACTACACCTCAGTAAAGCATGAACAAAGACTTAATTCATGATGAACAAATAGTTTATTAAGAGTGAGCCAGTCTCAGTAACAATTTAATTAATGCTTTAACCCAATCCTAACCCTAATCTTAATTAAGTAGTTACTAAAACTGAAGAATGTTTAATAAACTATATGTTCATTATGAATTCAGTCTTTGTTCATGCTTTGTTAAGGCTAATTAAGGTGTAGTTATTATAAAGTGGTACCAAAATTATCTTCAGAAATATCTTGAAACCAGTGAAACTGTCCACGTCACATAAGCAATTAAATTTCCTTTTGTCAAAACTACTCAGAATAAGATTAATATTCTAAATTCAGGTCATTTTAAGCAGAAGTTCTGCTGAAATTGACTGAAATTCTCTATAAAAACAGTTTAAAAAGCTGCGAAAAGATCCGATTATCGAAATGACAAGACAAGCCAGACATCCTTTAATACTGTTTGAATATCGTTGAAACACTTTAATATCGCTGTTGTTTGTTTGTTTGTTTGTTTATGTGTTTGTTTGTTTGTTTGTTTGTTTGTTAAGAATTACAGCCCTATTTCTTATTTCAAGATAAATTATCAGTAATACTTTATAATAACTACACCTCAGTAAAGCATGAACAAAGACTTAATTCAAGATGAACAAATAGTTTATTAAGAGTGAGTCAGTCTCAGTAACAATTTAATTAATGCTTTAACCCCAATCCTAACCAATGTCTTAATTCAGTAGTTATTAAACCTGAAGAATGTGTAATAAACTATATTTTCATTATGAATTCAGTCTTTATTCATGCTTTGTTAAGGCTAAATAAGGTATAATCATCATAAAGTGGTACCAAATTATCTTAAAAACATTCAGAAATGTCTTGAAACCAGTGAACTTGTCCACATCTCATAAGCAATTAAATTTCCTTAAGATTACTATTCTAAATTCAGGTCATTTTCAGCAGAAATTCTGCTGAAATTGAATGAAATTCTCTATAAAAACTGTTTAAAAAGCTGCAAAAAGATCCGATTATCGAAACTGAAAAGACAAGCGCCGCCAGACAATATCATGAATATCGTCAAAACACTTTAATATCTCTGTTGTTTGTTTATTTGTTTGTTTATGTTTGGACTCCAGGGGCAGCCCGCTCCGTCACGGCGTAAACCCCGCAGTCATCAGTATTTTCTCGTCTGTTTCTGTCGAACGGACACGCCCCTCCGACCGCACGCTTCCTCCAAACCGAGATCTGTGTCACTTTTACGCACGCCGGCTCTTCTCGAGAGCAGCTCTGTGGGCGCGCTGACTGGAAAGACGGCCCAGCGACGGCGGCCCGGAGATACCAAATAAAAACCGCCACGCACCAAATCAACTGCCACACGCACGGCAAGAAAAGGCCGAGAGAGGGGAGGGTGCAAGCGAAACCGAAAGTGCAAAATGTGACGTTGGGTTTTGTGTGGGAAACCGTCAAAACATGCCTCTCGGTGCCGCTGAAACGAAACTGATGCGGATTTCCTTTTCGCTCTTGATTGTACAGTTTTTCTTAGTGAGGTTAAACACTTTTATTGCGGTTTTTGACTCGGTTTGTAAACAGAGGGCACAGCTGTGACCAGAATAAGCGGATAACATGTAATTGATCGGTTAATTGTTGGATTGTTGAAGACGTTTTACAAGTCTTTCGATCTTTGACGTTTCCGCTTTCGTTTATGTCTCTACGCTGCAAAAATGAATTTCCAGATGATTTAAAATGTCTTGATTTCAGGATATTAATCTTAATTTCTGACGTTTTGACTAGCTGAGCCTATTTATTTGATGGGACTCGATTATTTTACTTGTTTCAAACCGTTTCTGACTTGTTCCAATACATTACTTCTTACTTTAAGCCAAATGATATGGTATATTATCGCATTGTCAGCCAGAAATACCTTGAAACCAGTGAAATATTCTGCAAAATCCAGATAAAAACTATAAATTCAAGTCATTTTTTTGCATAATTGTCCTCATTTCAACCGGCGCACATCTGAAAGAGATTATCTGTTTATAAGATGGAACTGTACATGACATGCCAATAGTCTGATAACTCCGGAAATCAGATTACGATCAGATTTTCAGAGCGCATGTAAATACAGCTGGGCGACATTGACAAAAATGAATGTTAAAATGTCTTGTTTTAGGGTTAAAGACGTTTTGACTACTTAAGATTAGTCTTTATTTGATGGAACTGATCATTTTACCATTTTTGACTTGTTTTAATACATCGTTTTCTTTCTTTTTATCTGCCAGTGGGTTAAGATTGTTTTATTTACTTCATTGGCACATTTATTTTCTTATTTCAAGCTAAATTGTCGCAAAATCAGGCAGAAATACCTTGAAACCAGTGAAATATTCTGCATCACATAAGAAATTATATCTCATTGAGTCAAATCTACCCAAATCTAGATAAAAATTGTAAATTCAAGTCATTTTAAGTGAGGCAGATATGCATTTTTTGCTTTTGCTGATAACAATATTCAACAGAAATGTGTTAAAACATGACTTTAAACGTTTCAGTTGAGGTTTAATTGTCAGAAAAATATGAAAAGTCTCTAAAGCGCAGAAATATCACCTTATACCTTTATTTGAGAGTTTACAACAGAACAATTTTTCTTTATCTTTTTGTATAATCTTTTACTATAAATGATGTACTCCTTATTCAATTTGCGTATGTCTTCAAACAACACTCTACATTTTGTTATATTACTCACCTCTTAATGCAAACCTAGCCAGTTTTCGGAGGTAACTAAAAACATTTACTGAAAATATGCATTCAGAAAACGAATTTAGTAATTTAGAGTAACTGTGTTTAGTGACTCTAGAGACTTTTCTAAAATCAGATAAATGAATTGAGGCAGGTCGTGAGCTCGTCCCTGAGACAATCTGCTATTTTTGTGAAATCGCCGAATCGTGATTAATTGTTTTTCTGACTTTACTGCAGCTGTCCGTTCAAACCCACTTTTTCTCTTGCCTCTTACAGACTAGAGCTGCACAATTCAATGAAATCGACTCAAAAAGCCCAAAAAAGCGCAACCAAAAGCGATAAAAATGCACTCAAAAGCAGCCAAAACGCGCCTGCAAACAAGAAACACAACTCAAGAGCGACAAAAACGTGACAAAAATGACAAAAAACGACAAAGACTCATTTAAATATAACACAACTGAACGTAACAAAAACTAAAAAGCAACAAAACACAGTCCTATTACGCAAATCTAATCACAATGGCACTGGTCAGAAAAATCACAATTAGATATTTTTCCTAAATCATGCAGCTCTATTAAAGGCAATAGAAAAAAACTAAGTGAACATGAATCGTGATAAAATCGAAATCATGATCTGGCCTCAAGAAAATCAAATTCAATTATTTTTGTCATGTCGCCCAGCTCTAAAATGAGGTTTAAGATCATGAAATTTAGGCTTCAAACGGCTCTGAATTAGTGAGAAAAGTAGAAACCACAGCTCTTACAGTGAGTGCATGTGCCATTTATCTTTCTCAAATCTGTGAAAATGGTTCTTTTATCTTTTAAGCAAATGCCGAACAAAGAGTGAAACAAAAACAAAAGGCTGTTTTAGTTTTCCCGCTGTAATACACTGTCCAAAAAAGGTCGTCACAGAAACAAAAGGTCTGGCGCTCAAATGTGAGTGGAGCGCCTTTGGCTTTGATTACAGACACGTTCACTGTGCCACTGCTGCAGTAAGCTTTCAAAGATGTATTTTTAGTGTTGCATTCGTTTTTCACCAACGTCTTGTATTGATGTGAGAGTGAGAACCTGCACAAAGCCCTCTGCGGCACGTCCCACAGATCCACAAGAGGGGTCAGGTCTGGAACAAACCTGGACTCATCAAACTTTATTCTCCAGAGTCCAGACTTTATTCTTCAGAGTCCAGACTTTATTCTCCAGACTTTATTCTCCAGACTTTATTCTCCGGAGTCAGACTTTATTCTCCAGACTTTATTCTTCAGAGTCCAGACTTTATTCTCCAGACTTTATTCTCCAGACTTTATTCTCCAGACTTTATTCTCCGGAGTCCAGACTTTATTCTCCGGAGTCCAGACTTTATTCTCCAGAGTCCAGACTTTATTCTCCGGAGTCCAGACTTTATTCTTCAGAGTCCAGACTTTATTCTCCAGACTTTATTCTCCAGACTTTATTCTCCGGAGTCAGACTTTATTCTCCAGACTTTATTCTTCAGAGTCCAGACTTTATTCTCCAGACTTTATTCTCCAGACTTTATTCTCCAGACTTTATTCTCCGGAGTCCAGACTTTATTCTCCAGACTTTATTCTCCAGACTTTATTCTCCAGACTTTATTCTCCGGAGTCCAGACTTTATTCTCCAGACTTTATTCTCCAGACTTTATTCTCCGGAGTCCAGACTTTATTCTCCGGAGTCCAGACTTTATTCTCCAGAGTCCAGACTTTATTCTCCGGAGTCCAGACTTTATTCTCCGGAGTCCAGACTTTATTCTCCAGAGTCCAGACTTTATTCTCCAGAGTCCAGACTTTATTCTCCAGAGTCCAGACTTTATTCTCCAGAGTCCAGACTTTATTCTCCGGAGTCCAGACTTTATTCTCCAGACTCTCCTGAGTCCAGACTTTATTCTCCAGAGTCCAGACTTTATTCTCCAGAGTCCAGACTTTATTCTCCAGAGTCCAGACTTTATTCTCCAGAGCAAACTGAAACCTTTTTATTTGCGGTTTGTCTGACACTGATTAAAGGTTTCTTAAGGCCGCGCGGCTTTTCAGTCCCAATCCCTTGAGTGTCCTTCACAGTGTTCTTGTGGAAATGCTCTCACTGTCACTGTTAAAGTGCCTGTGGCAGGTTTTTAGGATTGTCTAATTTTGGCTTTATTTGGTGGCATAAAACCTGTTGTAAAAGTATTTGTGGCAGTTTTACATCAAACAAGACACAGTTTGGGAAGGAAATTTGAAATTTACAGAAAGTAGAGCAGAGTTCCAAAACACGATGACATCACACTAGTGACAATTAAGAATCACATTTTTAAAAATCTTTTAAACATCATTCATTCATTCATTTTCTACCGCTTATTCCCGTTAGGGGTCGCGGGTGACTGGAGCCTATCCCAGTGACTTTGGGCCTTAGGCGGGGTACACCCTGGACAGTGGCCAACTCGTCGCAGGGCTAACACAGAGGACAAGGACATTGACAGACAACCATTCACTCTCACATTCACTCACTAGGGACAATTTAGAGTTGTCAATTAACCTACACAGTCATGTCTTTGGACGGTGGGAGGAAGCCGGAGAACCAGGAGAGAACCCACGGTAACACGGGGAGGACATGCAGACTCCACCCAGAGAGATCGTGTGATGTTGGGGTGGTTCGGAATTCGAACCCACGATGTTGGGGTGGTCTGGGATTCGAACCCACGATCTCCTTATTGAGAAGCAGAAGCTCTAGCCGCTCTGCCACCGTGCACCCTTTTTAAAACATCATTTTAAACATCAATTCAACAAAATAAAAGTGTTCCCATATATACTGTGTGTGTGTGCGTGTGCGTGTGCGTGTGTGTGTGTGCGCGTGCGTGCGCGTGTGTGCGCACATGATTTACAACTTGGAAGTAAACATTTAAAACAAAAAAAATGGGCAAACTGCAACAAAATAATTAATTCCTTACCAGAATCATATTTATAATGATGTTAACTGTGTTTTAGTAAAATAAGTATTTCAACTTTAAACATAGCCCTGTGTTTTACAGTTGTTTTTTCTCCCATTTCATTTTGAGCAAATCGCTGATCATGATCATTCTGGCCTTTTTTCCCGTTCACAGTTCTTCCTCAAAAACGATGGTCCTCCACCATTCGTCCAGTTTTTAACAATGCGTTGGACAGTTCTTCAGACGGCTTTAGTGTTCTCCTTAGATGTTTTCTCTGCTTGATACCAACGACTGCCTTCTTTTGCTCGACCACAGGGAGCAGACGATGGCCGTGTGGATCCAGGCCCAGCAGCTTCAGGGCGACGCTCTGCACCAGATGCAGTCTCTGTACGGCCAGCACTTCCCTATCGAGGTGCGCCACTACCTGTCGCAGTGGATCGAGGGACAGCTCTGGTCAGTGCACACCACACACAGTCCATCGAAATCCAGTGTACGTCGCAGTTTGAATGGACACAAGTAGCAGATCGCAGCTAGTTTTGACGTGCAATGATTTCCTCCACAAACAGCAAAGTATTCTGTTTTATTCTGCATAAAAGCTAGTTTAGATGTGTTAAAGCATTCGACAAAAATTAGACTAAATACGGCTAGAACTTGACTGAAAGTGACAAAAATGTGATGAAAACGTAACTAAAAGCAACAAAAACTCAACTATAAGGGACAAAAATGCATCAAAACGCAACTAAAAGTGACAAAAATGTACAAAAACGTGTCTAAATGTGATGAAAAGTGACAAAAACCTGACTGAAAGTTGCAAAAAGATGACTAAAGGTGTAAAAAATACATCTAAAATCATCAAAGTGCAACTAAAAGTGACAAAAACGCAACACAAACGTCCGAAACACGATTCTTTTATTGTTTGTCAGTTCATCTTTCTGTATTTTTTAAATTCTCCAGGTTGTTTTTAAAATGTAAACTTTGAACAGAATCCCATTATAAAAAGACAAATCTACTCGCAAACGCAAAACTGAACAAAACAATGTGTCATTTTTTCCAAATCATGCAGCTCTAGACATTATTAAAACCCTTTAAGCCCGCGAGATTTGTTCATATCAGTGTTGAAGAATGCATTGTCTAAATTTACAATTTAGTGCATCATAATTAAGAAAATAATGTGATTACCTGTGATTAATGAGGGTCTGCAACAAAGTTCTTTTTTTCTTTTTTTCTATCGATTCCCGTCCACACTTTAAACGTGTTCGTTCAGGTTTAAGTATGAGACAAATGTCAAACTATAAAATGTCAAATTAATCAAAAAAGTGAAGAAATATCACCTTCATGTTGACTTTCAATCTAAACTAGGGCTGCAACAAGTTAATTGTTTAATCGCAACTAATCGATTATTTAAATCATTGTCAATTAATTTAGTAATCGAATAATTGTTCCAAAACAAAACTGACTGAAAGCTGCAAAAAAATGACTAAAAGAGTAAAAAAATGCATCTAATCATCATCAAAGTGCAACTAAAAGTGACAAAAAGCAACACAAACGTCCGAAACACACAATTCTTTTATTATTTTGTCAGTCCATCTTTTCTGCTGGTTGTGTTTTAAATGTCAACTTTGAACAGAATCCCATTATTAAAACACAAATCCACTCACAATCGCAAAACTGATCAGAAACATTAGTCATTTTTTCCAAATCACGCAGCTCTGGACACGACTAAAACCTCTTGAACTAAAATCCGTTCGTCAAAATCCGTCATCGCGGACAACCGTTGACAAAACGTGAACGCCGCCATGGTCCGCTCGTAGCGTTTCAATCCATAACTGAAGCTGTGTGTTTGACAGGGACGCCGTGGACCTGGAGAACCCTCAGGAGGAGTTCAAGGCCAAGCGGCTCCTGGACGGTCTGATCCAGGAGCTGCAGAACAAGGCCGAGCACCAGGTGGGAGAGGACGGCTTCCTGCTCAAGATCAAACTCGGACACTACGCCAACCAGCTCAAGGTAGACGCCGACGAGCCAGCGACGTTTCACCCGCTTTAGTTAGAGTTATGACTTCTGGTTTCGACAGGAAGGCGTCTGATTATACATGCGTTTCAGAATGAGGAGGGATTAAGGAAGTTGTCTGAGCAGTTCACCGCAAGAAAACATCTGTATCGAGGTCAAAAGTCCTCAGAGTGACACAACGAAACTTATGAATAAGAAAAGAGGTTTCGACACGAACAAAGAATCGTTGTGTCAGTGCTTTTTGTGTCCTGAGAATGATGTTCAGTCTTTAATCATTCTAGACAGTCCTGCTTTAGTCCCCGGTTGGTTTTGTCTTTAGTGAAGACCTGTTTTAGGCTTGCTTTAGTTGTGGTTTTTGTCCCTGGTTTAGTACTGGTTTTGTCCTGTTTTGTTCCTGGTTTAGTCCTATTTTAGTCTTGATTTAGTCCTGTTTTGTTCCTGGTTTAGTCCTGTTTTAGTCCTGCTTTAGTCCTGGTTTTGTCCCTGGTTTAGTCCGTTTTTGTCCCTGGTTTAGTCCTGTTTTAGTCTTTTGCAAAGACCTTGTTTAGTCCTGGTTTCTCATTGGTTTAGTCCTTTTTAGTCCTTGGTGAGTCCTGTTTTTGTCCTGCTGTAGTCCTGGTTTTGTCCCTAGTTTAGTCCCATTTTAGTCCTGCTTTAGTCCGTTTTATTCTTGCTTTAGTCCTGGTTTTGTCCTGGTTTAGTCTGTTTTTGTCTCGCTTTAGTCCTGGTTTTGTCCTGCTTTAGTCCTGTTTTGTCCCTGGTTTAGTCCTGTTTTAGTCTTTTGCAAAGACCTGGTTTAGTCCTGGTTTCTCATTGGTTTAGTCCTTTTTTTAGTCCTTGGTAAGTCCTGTTTTTGTCTTGCTTTAGTCCTGGTTTTGTCCTGCTTTAGTTCTGTTTTTTTCCCTGGTTTTGTCCTGGTTTTGTTCTGCTTTAGTCCTGGTTTTGTCCCTGGTTTAGTCCTGGTTTTGTTCCTGCTTTAGTCCTGTTTTAGTCTTTTGCGAAGAACTGGTTTACTCCTGGTTTCTCATTGGATTGGTCCTTTTTTAGTCCTTGGTTTAGACCCGGTTTAGTCTTAATTTAGATGTTGATGAAGTCCTGTTTTTGTCCTGGTTTTTTCACTGGTTTTGTCCTGTTTTTGTCCTTGTTTTGTCCTATTTTGTCCTGGATTCGTCGATGTAAACCCTCATTCGTCCAGGTGTGGTCCATCGTAGAAAGGGTTTCAGAGGTTGTCATCTTTTAACGGCGTCCGGATGACGACCTCTGAAACCCTTTCTACTATTTTGTCCTGCTTTAGTCTTGTTTTTGTCCCTGGTGTAGTCCTGTTTTGTCCTGCTTTTGTCCCTGGTTTAGTCCCATTTTAGTCTTGCTTTAGTCCTGTTTTGTCCCTGGTTTTGTCCTGGTTTTGTCTTTAGTGAAGTCCTGGTTTTGTCCTGCTTTAGTCCTGTTTTATTCTCTGTTGTCAAATCAAATCAAATCAAATCAAACTTTATTTATAAAGCGCTTTTCATACAATAATTGTAACACAAAGTGCTTTCCAATTCACATATTATACACATACATATACACATATATACATATTCCCCAAACCCACCCCCACCCCGGCCCAACCATCCCTATATTAAAACTTCCATGCAAACACATACACATACACACACACACATGCACACACATTCACCACGCACACATACATGCAATAAGATAATGGGCATGAGGCTGAATGCAGGTGAACCAGCTGTGAGAGCACCATCAGAGGAGCCGTCTGCACCAGGAGCCAAGAGTCGCCTGCAGCCACAGGACACAGACTCAAAACCCAGAGGAGAGACCAGGCACAGACCAAACCTCCCCTGGGGCCAATGAGCCAGTGCCCAGGGCCTGAGCGACCACCGCTCCCAGTACAGAGGGCCCCTCAGAGGAAACACTGGAGAGTCTAAAATGAATAAAGGGATTCAGATAAAGGAGGATAAAGATAAAATATATAGTAAAGTAAACACTATGGTTGAATGTAAAATACATAAAAAGTAGCCTCAATTATAAATAAAATAATATAAAATAATAAATTATTTAAAATACCGATGTAAATAATAAATAAATAAATAATAAAATAAATAAATATTAGTCAAAAGCTAAACTAAAAAGGTGGGTCTTGAGCCTGCTCTTAAAAACCTGAACATTCTCTGCGGCCCTGAGGTTCTCCGGCAGGCCGTTCCACAGGCGAGGGCCGTAGTACTGAAAAAGAGCGCCTGCATGCCGTGAGTGTGTGTCCTGACTTTGGGAATGACTAGGAGCCCGGCTGCGGAGGGCGCAGGGGCGCGAGGGTTCATATGGTAAAAGCAGTTCTGAAAGATAAGAAGCAAGACCATTAAGACATTTATAAACCAGTAAAAGAACCTTAAAATCGATCCTGAAACACGGGAGCCAATGCAGTGATTTTAAAACCGATTTGTGTGGTCCCGCCCCTGGTCTTAGTCAGGACACGTGCTGCTGAGTTTTGTAATAATTGCAAACCTGCAATACTCTTTTGGGAAGACCAGAGAGCAGGGCATTACAGTAGTCTATACGACTGGAGATAAAAGCATGCATCAGGGTCTCCGTGTTGGCGAGAGAGAATGGGCGGACTCTGGCTATGTTCTTTAAGTGATAAAAACCTATTTTTGTGATGTTCTTGATGTGCGGAGTAAAAGTGAGCTCAGAGTCAAAGATAACACCCAGATTTTCACTTGAGCCGATGGATTAAAAGACTGTGCTTGCAGTTTGGATAAAAGTTCTCTCTCTCTGGGCCTCAGGACCGATGACTAAAACCTCAGTTTGTCCCGGTTAAGCTGGAGAAAGTTTTCTGCCATCCAGGATTTGATGTCTAGAATGCAGTTAAAAAGAGCATCCATTGGCCTGGTGTCATCAGGAGACATGGAGATGTAAAGCTGTGTATCATCAGCATAACTGTGGAAGCTGACTCCATGTCTCCTGATGACACCACCAAGAGGGAGCATGTAGAGGTTAAAAGCATAGGACCTAAAATGGAACCCTGGGGCACACCACATGGGATCTTATGGACCATGGAGGAGCAGGTATCTAAACTTACCATGAATGTTCTGTCTGTGAGATAGGAAGTAAAACATTTGTGCACAGAACCAGAGAGGCCCACCAGGTGCTTAAGTCTGTTTAAAGAATAGTGTGGTCTACTGTATCGAAGGCAGCGCTTAGATCTAGTAGAACCAACACTGTCACCTGTTTAAAATCATAACTTAATCTAAAATCATTTAAATCTTAGTCAAGGCTGTCTCGGTACTGTGGTTTACCCTAAAACCAGACTGACATTCCTCAAAAAATATTGTGTGAGTTTAAAAATAATTTAGCTGAGTAAAAACAAGTTTTCTAAAATTTTGCTTAAAATGGTAAGTTAGATACCGGTCTGTAATTGTTAAGATCATTAAAATCTAAATTGCTCTTCTTCAGCAGGGGCCTCACCACACGCTTTAAAGGCACTGGGAAAGACCCCGTCTGAAGAGAGCAATTCATCATGTTTAAAAGCTCCTCCCTAAAAGATCCATAAAATGACTTAAAAAATAGGGTTGGGATTGGATCACAAAGACATGTGGTGGGCCTCACTGAGGAGAAAACTTTATCAAGACTCTCAGCATTAACCAGGACAAAACTGTCCAGTGTTTCCTCTGGTAAAGACAAACACTCAGATGTGGTAAAAACAGAAGTTCTACTTGATAAAATGTTACATCTGATAGTGTTTATCTTACCCATGAAGTGGTCTGCAAATTCCTCACAGATGGAATCAGACGCCGTTATTTGAGATTTGTTAAAATTGGGGTTAAAAAGTTGATCAATTGTAGTAAAAAGAACTTTGGGATTATTTTTCTGGTCTGTGATTATTTTACTGAGATGTGCGTTCCTCATATTCCTCATTGTTTTATTGTAAAGTGCATGTTGTTCATTAAGAATTTGCTTGTTAATTGTTGTTTTGTTTTTTCTCCATTTTCGTTCTGCCGCCCTGCAGTCCCTCTTCAGTTGTTTCAGCTGTTCATTTCTCCAGGGGGGTTTTGATTTCGTATGGATCTTTTTTAATTTTAGTGGAGCGACCTGATTGAGGGCAGACTGTAGCTTACTGTTAAAATTGTTGACAATAAAATCACAGGGGGCAGTGGTAAAACAATTGGAGGAAGTCACCTAAAATATTAATAAAATTTGCAGCCACTTCAGGGGTCAGATGCGCCTCCTCACAGTTCTCACCGGCGTCTCCCGCTGAATAAAACCAGTGATGTTAAAAGCACACAGTAGTGGTCAGAGACAGCCAAAGTCGACAACAGAGGACACACTAGCGGACAGGCCATGGGTGATGACCAGATCCAGAGTGTGTCCTCTGTTGTGAGTTGGCTGTGCGGCGATGCTGAGTAAAATCCATGTAATTAAGAATATTTAAAAACTGATTTGAAATAGGGTCTAAAACATTATCAATGTGCAGATTAAAATCACCGGTTAAAATAATCATATTGTAAGAGTTGTATAAAAGTGATAGGAAATCTGAAAATTCTTTGATAAAAAGACTGCACTTTTTTGGTGGTCTGTATACAGTCACGCATAAAATTGTGGGGTTGTTAAAAACATTGAGTGGTATTCGAAGGTAGTATATTGATTAAATAAAACAGGTTTGGTGTCCAGAGTCTTTGCACAAATAGATGCTGTGCCACCTCCCCTTTTACCACTCCTGGTAGAAAATGTAAAATTAAAATCGGGTGGGGAGGCCTCGGTGAGAATAACTGGTGCATCTGCACCCAGCCAGGTTTCAGTTAAAAATAAACAATCAAGTTTGTAGTCTAAAATCAGGTCATGAATAATAAATGACTTATTCAGCAGAGAAGCGGACATTGAATATAGCCATGTTTAATGTAGAAGGGGCTGAGCTGCAGGATTGTCAAAAGGATTTGTTTTAGGTAAAAATCTGAGATTATTGTTGTTACTGGGTGGAATGTAGGTTTTATGCATAGGCCGCTCTCTGCTGATAATTACGGGAATGGTGGAATATGTACATGATGGTTTTGAGTCTATTGATGAAGCAGTGGATGATGAGGGGGTGGCGTGTTGTCATACAGATTGTAGGGTGAGGTTGATGTTGTGTGAGAGAAGGCGGGATCCAGAGAAGTTTGGGTGTAAGTGGTCCTTTTTAAAAAGCTCAGGTCTCTTGAAAAATATGTGTAATAACGTGTCTTTAAATGTATGAGTTGAGGTTTAAACATCCAACAAATGTGAACGGGCCGTAAAATGATCCACAAAAGAGATTAAAATGTCCCTTTATCTCTTGTTTGAAGCTTTCAACAGCACTTTTCACTATAAACAACATTCACATTTTGCATATCTTAAAAAACAACTTTCATAATATTATCATTTTTTCTTTATATATATCGCCCACCTTTAAATAAGAACCGGCAGAATCAATGCACAGCTCGTTCTTTTTTCTCCTCGAACAGAAGCTAAGAACAGAATAAATATAAACGCTGATGGTTTTCCGTACGTGCCATTATGTGTTTATTTGTCAAAAAAAAGAAAAAAAATGCTTGACTTAAAAGTAAGCAAAAAACCAAGCTTCGATCCGGTTTGCGTCGGTGATTGAGCCGCAGTGGAAAAGAGCCGTAATGAGTTTAATGGGTCTTATTTGGGTCATTATTGAAAACATCATTATTTAAACCGTTCGTTATGCAAAAGCTGCTGCTGTAGTCGTGGACACTTCAGCTCGTGTAACAAAAGCTGTTAATCATCCCAGTGTTGATTATAGGAGTCAGGGTTTTACGGAAGTCGATGGGAGATTCACAGTTTTTGGAGGAAATGTCCTGAACTTACGCTCCACAGACACTGAACCTTATCATTATTTGTTTGTCAGATTATTAAGACTTTTAAGCCGAGACGCTGCAGGTGAACTGATTTTTTTTTTAAAGATATCAATTGTAAACTTCTCCTTAAGTTTTTCAGTTTTTTTTCTCAAGGTTTTCATGTTGGAATGAGGCATTTTAAGTGTAAAAACAGCCAAAATTCCACATATTTGTGACATTTAAATATGACTCAACTTTGAATTTCTTGGTAGATTTTGTGCATATATTAATTACCAAAAAACTGTACAAAGCAGATCTTATTTAGTTTTTGAGTAAACTAGATCTGACTGAAAAATTGGCTTAAAATTTCAAATTTAGCCACATTTTTTAGACTTTAATAAATCAGGCTTCGCATTAGATATTAAGAAATCCTTCAGTACGTTCTGTCAAAATCGTGTTAAGTTCAATATTGTACAGTTTGGTGTTTGCAGGAGCTGCTTCAAGGCTGATCTTTATGTCTCTGTGGGAGAAAAGTGCATTTTAATGTGAGACGCTGCAGGTGTAGAGCAAAAAATCTTAAATTTAAAGAAATTAGTTTGAAATTTCTCCTGTAGTTTTGTCACATAAATGTAAGAAGAAAAAAATTACAAGTTTTCATCATGTCAGTTTTCATGTAGAAATAAGGTGTTTGTATGTAAGGCATGTGTAAAAATGGCCAAAATTACATATATTTGGGATTGAAACTGAAAAATGGACAGGTTTAAATTTCTTGGTTCATTTTGTTAAACATATTAGTTACAAAACACTTTACAGAGAGGATTTTGGATTTCTTATTTAGTTTTTAAGTAAACTAGATTGAACTGAAAATTGTCCTAAAATTCAAATTTCGCCTCATTTTTTAAACTTAAAACTTCAATAAATCAGTTTTAGCATTAGAAAATCATAAAGTTTGGTTTGTGTGGGATCTACTTTAAGGCTGATGTTTATGTCTCGGTGGGAGAAAAATGCATTTTAGGAAAACGGCCTTTGAAGTTACGACGTCTCAGAGAAATCTATGAATGAAGTGGATTAAATAAAACAATAAAACCTCTTCGGGAGCAGACTGGACACGTTTGTAGATTCCACATGAAAGCCGATACGTTGAGAGAGCAAACCGACCGAAGAACCAAAAATGTAAAGGTGTAGTCTCACGCCTTTAGGCTTAAAACCATTTCATCAACAGTCCTGTCTTTGCAGTTGAATAATGACCCCACAATGTCAGGGACGTCTAAGCTTTTCCCCTCGAGGGCCACAAGAGGAAAGCATACTTACACATTCTTACTAAAAAAGTGCGTAAGGACTAAACACAAACTCATGTCTCGTCTCTGAAAGCCCCAACGCTCAAAGTTCACGGGTTTTTGAACCGCTCGTTTCATCATCAAGTTTTGATAAATCACAAACTTAATGTTGAAAGTCACGTACGCAGCTTTTTTTTTCTTCTTTTTTTTGTACGCAAGCTTTATGAGTAAGACACCATGTGCTTATTTCAACATTCTTTTTTGTAATAAAACACAAAACATCGATAACTTTCAAAATCTAACATGTTTTTATCTTAGCTTTTTGTCTAGAGTTTTCTTAAAGGACAAATATTGTGCATTATTTGTATTATTATTAGCCTCTAAGCACACTCTTGTATAGCTTTACTTTGACATCTTACATTTTAGAACAAAAAATAAAATGTTTTACAAAAAAAAGTATAGGTTTATCACCAGTGTGACTTTGCTTTGGCTCCATCTACTGGCTGCAGAAGGAATTACACACATTTTAAATGCACACTGACGGAAAAAACTAGTGCGCCTCGAGTTTTTACCAGGTGTGCCTTGAAAAAAATGTCAGATTCATGGGTTTTACTGAATAATTTACCATTTTAGAGAGTTCTTGACAACATCACAAAAACAATGAAAGCTAAACAGCCACCATTACCAAGTTTAAAGACGTTTTTGTCACTTTTAGTTGTGTTATTGTTGCTTTTTAGACGTGTTTTGTCACTTAATCGCATTATTGTCACTTTAAGTTGCTTTTTTTGCTCTTTAGACGTGTTTTTGTCACTTTTAGTTGTATTATTGTCACTTTTAGTTATGTTTTTGTTGCTTTTTATACATGTTTTTGTTGCTTTTTGCCACGTTTTTGTCTCTTCAAGTGACGTTTCTGTCACTTTTAGTTGCGTTTTGTCGCTGTTTCGTTTTCCTCGCCTGTCACGTAGACTTTTTAAGTATTTCAGTTTTGTTTGTTTAGCTATACTGACAGAGATGACATTGAACTTTGCTTTTTAGACGCGTTTTGTCACTTAATCGCATTATTGTTACTTTAAGTTGCATTTTTTTGCTCTTTAGATATGTTTTTGTCACTTTTAATTGTATTATTGTCACTTTTAGTTACGTTTTTGTTGCTTTTTATCCGCGTTTTTGTTGCTTTTTGCCACGTTTTTGTCTCTTCAAGTGGCGTTTCTGTCACTTTTAGTCGCGTTTTGTCGCTGTTGAGTTGCGTTTATCTCGCCTGTCACGTAGACTTTTTAAGTATTTCAGTTTTGTTTGTTTAGCTATACTGACAGATACGACATTGAACTTTGTTTTTTAGACGCGTTTTTGTCACTTAATCACATTATTGTCACTTTTAGTTGCATTTTTTTGCTCTTTAGACGTGTTTTTGTCACTTTTAATCGCATTATTGTTACTTTTATTCGCATTATTGTCACTTTTAGTTGTGTTATTGTTGCTTTTTAGGCACGTTTTTGTCACTTTTAATCACATTATTGTTACTTTTAATCGCATTATTGTCACTTTTAGTTGTGTTATTGTTGCTTTTTAGATGCGTTTTTGTCACTTAATCGCATTATTGTTACTTTAAGTTGCATTTTTTTGCTCTTTAGACACGTTTTTGTTGATTTTTATACGCATTTTTGTTGCTTTTTGCCACGTTTTTGTCTCTTCAAGTGGCGTTTCTGTCACTTTTAGTCGTGTTTTGTCGCTGTTGAGTTGCGTTTTCCTCGCCTGTCACGTAGACTTTTTAAGTATTTCAGTTTTGTTTGTTTAGCTACATTTACAGAGACGACATTGAACGTTGTGCCAACTGTTCTTTCACGTGAACAGACCCAGCGATTCCAGTGAAATCACCCAGAAACCGGCTCAACACACCCACAATCTGACAGCTAAACAGCGCGAATACCAGCAGAAAAAGCCCTGTCCTGCCGGGGTGTCCTGACGGTTTGTGACGTCACGCCGGACTCGGACGATCGGCGGCGGTGACAGATGAGAGACTCTCCCTCGGCGCTTCCTGGAAAGCGACGGACGGCGGCTCTGAAATGTGCCCGAGCGCCTCAGAACAGGTTTCCGCACGGTGCCGGAGAGCGCGCGCATGCCTTTTGTCTCCCGCAGCGCCACTATTTACGATCCCCGTGTCCACGCCCAAACGTGGGGCCCGGCGCAGAGGCAGATGGTGTTTACGCGTCGTCTCCTGCACTTGAGCGAGGCACGGGGGAAGATTTTGAGCTTAAAGTACAAACTGGCAAAAGATATCGAAGAATGGAAAGCGTGTTCGCCGATCATGGTCGAGCTTTTGACTGGAACGTCGCGCTGCGGTTGAACAAAGATGTGTTTTGGGCTTTTGTGCGTTCTAAAATGTGGATTTGGAGTGGCTGTTGTGGATCCAAATAAACAAACAATGACATTTTCAGTGTCAAAAGGACATGTGTTTGTAATAAACGATTCATGATTTATGGTTTAATAATGGGATTTCGTTCAAAGTTTGCATTTTCTCCTTTGGGATGAATAAAAGAAATACTGTTGTGGGAGAATTGACATAAAGACTGAATTATGAACTGACAAACTAATAAAACAACGTTGTTGTTTTTTTTGCTTTTTGTCACGTTTTTGTCTCTTTTAGTGTTTTTGTAACTTTTAGTTGCATTTTTCTTGCTCTTTAGACGCGTTTTTGTCACTTTTAATCGCATTATTGTCAGTTTTTATCGCATTATTGTCACCTTTAGTTTTTTTTTGTTGCTTTTTTGACGTGTTTTTGTCACTTTTAATTGCATTATTGTCACTTTTAGTTGTGTTATTGTTGCTTTTTAGACGCGTTTTTGTCACTTAATCGCATTATTGTCACTGTAAGTTGCATTTTTTTGCTCTTTAGACATGCTTTTGTCACTTTTAGTTGTATTATTGTCACTTTTAGTTATGTTTTTGTTGCTTTTTATACGCATTTTTGTTGCTTTTTAGACACATTGTTGCTTGTTAGATGTGTTTTTGTTGCTTTTTAAACACATTTTTGTTGCCTTTTAGACGTGTTTTTGTCATTTTTACCGCATTATTGTCACTTTTAGTTGTGTTTTTGTTGCTTTTTAGACAAACAAGTCAGGTTTGTGGAACGGCAAGTGCATCTTGTTTTTTTTATTTTACTGGATGTGTTTTGGGCTTTTGTGTGTTCTAAATTGTGTCTTTGTCGTGGTTGTTATGGATCCAAACAAACAAAGACATTTTCAGTGTCAAAAGGACTTGTGTTTTTACTATAAACATAATTATGGCCCCACAGTGGAGTGTTTTAAGTCTCGTCTTAAGACCCACTTTTATCCTGTCTTTTCACGTTCACATCGCATGAGTGTGATCTCTTGTGTCTTTATTGATTTATTTGTTGTTTGTTTTTATCTTTGGCATTTTATTTTAATTTGTTTTTGTATGTTTATTATTTAATGGAACCAGGACTAAACCAGAACTATACCAGGTTTAAACCAGGACTAAACCAAGACTAAATCAGGTCTAAACCAGAACGGAACCAGGATTAAAGCAGAGCGGAACCAGGACTAAACCAGGTCTAAACCAGGTCTAAACCAGGACTAAACTAGTACTCAACCATTACTAAACTGGTTCTAAACCAGTTCTAAACAAGAACTAAACCAGATCTAAACCAGGTCGAAACCAGAACTAAACCAGAGCTAAACCAGGACTAAACCAGGTCTAAACCAGGACTAAACCAGAACTAAGACAGAACTAAACCAAGACTAAATCAGGTCTAAACCAGAACGGAGCCACGACTAAACCAGGTTTAAAGCAGGACTAAACCAGGTTTAAAGCAGGACTAAACCAGGTTTAAAGCAGGACTAAACCAGAACTAGACCAGGACTAAACTAGGTCTGAACCACAACTATATCAGGACTAAATCAGGGCTAAACCAGGACCAAACCAGGTCTGAACCAGAGCTATACCGGGTCTAAACCAGGACTAAATCAGGACTAAACCAATAACAAGAGATCAGATATTTTCTCTATTTTTGTAGCTGGGTTGAGGGCCGGATCATAACAGTCGGTGGGCCTTGATTCAGCCCCCGGGCCTTCAGTTGTACAGCCTTAAACCAGACGCTCTCCTCTGCTCTGTGGAGAGACCTTTCCTTTCCTCTTCTGCGTCGTGTCCGTCTCGTTTCTCTGTGTGTCCGTAATTATCCCTCGCACAAAGCTCTTGCCGCTCTCGACATGTGCTCCATTAGCGCCGTGTGCGTTTCCAGGACTTGTAAATTGGAGAGCGCCGTGTCCGCAGACGTGCCGCTCCTCAGGCCTAACCACCGCTAACAGGGCACATCGACGGCTTCTCTTTCTGGACACGTTCCACCGCCGCCTCCCTGACGGTCCGTGCTGTGTCGGGCCGGACCGTACGGCAGAATGAGATGATGATGATGATGATGAAAGGAACTAGTATTTAGCTTTCAGTAATTTGGCGATAGGGCTTTTTAAACAGTATGTGTCATTTCTATTCAACTCCTGCGATTACTAAAAATCAATCATCGAATCGCGTCGCGCGATTCGATGGTTTGTGTTTTAATAATGGGATTCTGTTCAAAGTTCACATTCTTACACGAGGAGAATTGACAAAAAGACAGAAATATGAACTGAGAAACTAATAAAAGAACATTTTGTCACTTTTAGTCTCGTTTTTGTCACCATTAGTCGCGTTTTGTCGCTTTTTAGTTGCGTTTTTTGTCACTTGTTACGTATTTCCACTTTTAGCCACGTTTTTGTCACTTTTAGTTGTGTTTTTCGTCATTTTTCATCACATTTATGTCACTTTTAGTCACCTTTTTGTCACTTCTAGCAACAATTTTGTCATCTTTAGTTGCGTTTTTGTTACTTTTAGTCACATTTATTTTTAGTCTCGTTTTTGTCACCATTAGTCGCGTTTTGTCGCTTTTTAGTTGCGTTTTTTGTCACTTGTTACGTATTTCCACTTTTAGCCACGTTTTTGTCACTTTTAGTTGTGTTTTTCGTCATTTTTCATCACATTTATGTCACTTTTAGTCACCTTTTTGTCACTTCTAGCAACAATTTTGTCATCTTTAGTTGCGTTTTGTCACTTTTTGTAGTTATTGTTGCTTTTTAGATGCGTTTTTGTCACTTAATCGCATTATTGTTACTTTAAGTTGCATTTTTTTGCTCTTTAGACATGTTTTTTTCACTTTTAGTTGTGTTATTGTCACTTTTAGTTAAGTTTTTGTTGCTTTTTAGACGTGTTTTTGTTGCTTTTAAAACACATTATTGTTGCTTTTTAGACGTGTTTTTGTCACTTTTGTCACAATACGGCAGAATGAGATGATGATGAAAGTAACTAGTATTTCGCTTTCAGTAATTTGGCAATAGGGCTTTTGAAACAGTATGTGTCGTTTCTATTCAACTCCTGCGATTGTGATTACTTTGTGGTGTAAAAATCAAGTTTCTGCCACGCGATTCGATGAGCGGTTTGTGTTTTAATAATGGGATTCTGTTCAAAGTTCACATTCTCACACAAGGAGAATTGACAAAAAGACAGAAATATGAACTGAGAAACTAATAAAAGAACATTTTGTCACTTTTAGTCTCGTTTTTGTCACTATTAGTCGCGTTTTGTCGCTTTTTAGTTTCATTTTTGTAATTTATGTTTTTTTCATTTTTAGCCCCGTTTTTGTCACATTTAGTTGCGTTTTTTGTCATTTTTAGTCACATTTATGTCACTTTTTGTCACTTTTAGCAACAATTTTGTCACCTTATTTGCGTTTTTGTCACTTTTAGTCACATTTATTTTAGTCACATTTTAGTCACCTTTTTGTCACTTATAGCAACATTTTTGTCACATTCTTACACAAGGAGAATTGACAAAAAGAAATATGAACTGACAAACTTATTAAAGAACATTTTTGTCACTTTTAGTCTTGTTTTTGTCGTTTTGTCCCTTTTTAGTTGTATTTTGTCACTTAATCGCAAGTCACTTTTAAGTTACTTTTAGTCACTTTTTGTCACTTGTCACTTGTGAGTTTTCGGCGGGTTTTTTGTCACTTTTTATTCACGTTTTTGTTACTTTTACTTAAGTTTTTGTCACATGTATCAGAACATGTTTTAACAAATCTAAACTACAGGATTAGCAGTTTTTTTATGCAGAATAAAACAGGATATTTTGTTGTTTGGAAGAAATTATTGCGCTTCAAAAATTGCAACCTTAGCAATATTCAGTTTGATTAATTGTGCAGCAGGTGAGGCCAAGTTACAAGTCAGTTCTATGGAAAGGTGAACGCTGCATGACATGTTTTTCACTGTATTTAGGGCAATAAAACATCTGTCACTGAATAAATCAAATTCTGCAAGACATACAATAGTATTTGAGATTTTGCAAAAGATTTTACCATTTTTATCCCAGTTCTGCAATGCTTTTGATTTAAATTTTACTTCCTGGTCGAAAACAATGGCATCACACTTGGAAATTTTGTTACCGTTACCTAGCAACCGTGTATTAAACTGGGCCAAAACTGTCACAGAAATTTATATTTGACAAACACTTTTATTTTGTTGAATTGATGTTTAAAGAATCGGAAAAATGTGTCTGTTGTGTGTAAATTTTCCCAAACCTTTGAATGGATTCTCCCCAGTGTGATCTGCTCTTTTTCCTCTACACATTTCCAACACAATTTTCAACTTTTCCTCACAAACTGACACTAGATTTCTGTAAAACCATCGTACAGTGGATTTACAGCAAGTATTATCCCACCAGATACCGTCAAAACTAGAAAGTCACATAAAACTGTCGTACGCACTTTAACCGAAGACGAGATGAATGTTACTAAAGCACCACGAATCAAATGCATCTCAGAACGTTTTTTCCGAGCTCAAAACTACAAGGTCCATGTTTGCACGACGCACAGACGGAAAGACATTTTGTTCTTGGTGATTTTTTACTTTGGTTGCAGTTAAATTTGCACATCTATGCCACAATATACCAAAGACATTGATTTGATCCATTCAGTCTTCTGTGCTCATCCTTCCACATTTTAAAGCCTTTGTACACACCAAGACCATATGCACTGAATAAAAGCATGTATTTGTACTTTTCTCTCTTCCAGAGCACGTACGACCGATGTCCTCTGGAGCTGGTCCGCTGCATCAAGCACATCCTGTACACGGAGCAGAGGCTGGTGCGAGAAGCCACCAACGTGAGTCACATCCACCGCGTTACACTCAGGACACTTCACCTGCCGCTCACTCTTCTCCACCTGCTGCTCTGACTGTGGCCGCGCTGTCGTAACTCCACTTTGTGTCTTCGTTTTATTCGGAGTGCAGCAGGGAGACGTCGTGGTTGTTGTTTTTGAGTTAAACAGACTGGGATTATTGAGTATTGATAGTTGAAACGATTAAAAATGACTGCAAGAAGAGATAAAAACATAATAGAAAGAGTATAAAGTGATATTTCTGCGGGGCTGTGGTTAATTTCATGGTCAATTTATGTTTTGTGCGACGCTTGAACCTCAAGAAAGACATTTACAGGATCATTTTGGCACATTCCTGATGCTTTGTTGAAGGAAAAGACAAGAGAACCTTGAAAATGAGCAAATTCCAGTGTTGCAGCTCGTAGTCCAAGAGGAGAACAGAACAGCGTTTCTTTATTGCATTTTGCATATTTACAAAGCATGCATTTACTGCATCCAGATGTGAGGAAACAAAAGACCAGTAGATAAACGAGGAGAATAGAAATGAAGAAAGTGATATAAAGAGAGAGAGAGAGAGAGAGAGAGAGAGAGAGAGAGAGAGAGAGAGAGAGAGAGAGAGAGAGAGAGAGAGAGAGAGAGAGAGAGAGAGAGAGAGAGAGAGAGAGAGAGAGAGAGAGAGAGAGAGAGAGAGAGAGAGAGAGAGAGAGAGAGAGAGAGAGAGAGAGAGAGAGAGAGAGAGAGAGAGAGAGAGAGAGAGAGACGGTAGAAGGCGTTTAATAACAGACCATTACAGTAAAATACTGTATATTCTGTTTTTATGAGAAAAGTTTACAAGAAAACAGAAACTATAAAACAAACTTTTCTCATTAAAACATAAACTTTTTTTGAATTCAAGTGCCTTTTACACATAAATACACCGTTCACTTGTACTTTTCTGTATAAATAGTTGTTTTTGCATGAACTCCTGTGCAGTTGTGGTCTTGTGAGTGCAGTTCTGGTCAAATACTTCCATATATTTGTGCCACTCTTTTAGTCGGCTAATCAGTCGATGGGGCAAGTCTTTAATCGACCAAGACTTTCTTCTTCCCCCGGCAGCGCTCTGTAGCCCGTGAAGATGCTTTTAAAAAGCTGCAAACCTCTTTTAGAGCGAGCACTCCGCCCCCATAGGCTCAAGGCCACTATGACTAAATGTGCTGTTAATATTAATGTTGTATATATTTTAATATTTTTTCTGCCTCTGAGAGGCACTTTGTGACCCCTGTCTGTGAAAGGTGTTATTCAAGCTCAAGTGATTAAATATTGAGATATTCACTTCAGTCAGTATCGCCCACTGATAATTCAAAGTATGTTTCAATATTCTGGTGAAGCTGTCAGATTTAAGGTCTAATTTAAAGTTTGTAGATATCTGCCTGCATATTTTTATTCTCGTTCTTGTACTTTGTGATGCAACATTATCTTGTTTTTTCTCTAATTTTTGGACAAATATTGGTTCTCTTATCTTAAACAAACTATACTACAGTTATTCAATAGCTTTTTTTTTTTTTTTGCAGCATTTCTCATATTACGCTGCTTTGTTTATTTTAAATCCACATTGTATTTGCACTTTGTAATTGCTTTTTGATGTAATAGACAGCTGAATACCGCTTTCGTTTATGTTCAAACATCAGACAGTCACACCCAAAACAAAGACGGCCCTCAAACTCTTAAATCCACGGCCCACTTTGTAAAACAATTGCCTCTTATGTATGTTTCTTTGAGCTTAATGTTTAACAATTGAGAATAAACTAAACGGGAATGAAGTAGAAACGATACAAGGAGCTGTCATGCAGTAAATACATAAGAACAGCCAGACTTTAAGAGTGCTTTCTGAGAGCAGAGGTGTCAATTTCATTTTGTCAGAGGCCGAAGTGCACAAATCTGAGCTGGTCGGGGCCGAAACACACACTATTATACATTTTCCTTCCCCACAAAATACACTGCCCGACTGGAAAAAGTCACCAGAAAACTGCAATGTCAAAAAATGTATTTAAAGTCTGTACGACAGGTTCTCACGTTTTTCTAATTACGACTTAGTTTGATGGGATGGTGCCATAGCTGTCATAGTTTTATCTGTGAAGTTCCAGTTTGTGAAGAAAATTTGAAAAATAAAAGTTTAAAATGACAGGAAGTAGTGCTGAGTTCTAAAACGGAATCCCTCTGTGATGTCATCAAAAAGGGACATACCGTTAAAAATAAAGAGAAATTTAACGCTTAACACATTTTCTGACAGTTTGACAGTTTTATCAAGTGTTATTATTTGTCAAATCATATCTATTGTGTAATTGATGAGGATTTTGGCCCTTGTTTACAGTCTGGTTGCTATGGTAACAGTTACCTCTCACTGCGTCTGTGTCCGAATGTCCACACTGTTCCCTCTGTACGGCACTAAATAGTGGTCACGCCATTTTTAGTGTTGTCCAAATGTCCAGCAGGTGAAAAAGTAGTACACTCTAAATTTCTGGTGCTGGTCACTGGACACAACAGACTGAATGAAGCAGAAAGAGCCGTTTAACGAACTGCTGAGCCGAGATTATGAACAAATCACTTTAAAGGGCTCCATGACAGGTTGAAATACACATTTAACTAAAAAGCAGTTAAGATAAATATATTCAAATTTCTACTAAAATCTGTACCAATTTTACTCCCGTTTAGCTTTTTTTAGGTTTTAAATTTTACTTCCTGGTTGTAAAGTATGACATCACACTAGGAAATTACCATAGCAACCACACTGTGCATTGGCCAAAACTCATCTAATGTCACAGATTTTGTTCATTTGACAAAGAGAAACACATGTAAACACCTTTAATTTGTTGAATTGTTGTTTAAAGGGTCAAAAAGGTAGTTTATTTTGTGTAAATTATGCATGACCTTTGTCTCTCCAGTGTGATGTCATCAGTTTGTTTACTTCCTGTAATTATCAACAGGTTTTTCAACTTTTTTCCCCAAACAGCGACCTGATTGGTCTGAAATTACAATTTATATTTACAAGAGGTATGAATACGCGGCATAAAGTCAAAATTAGAAAATCATAAAAACCCGTCATACGCACTTTAAACAAACCGTTAGCAGCAGCGTTTCTAGCGTTAGCCACTTACCTTAGCTAGAGCTGTGAATAGATTACAAAACTCCAGCAAAAAGTTGAATAATCTTGTCAGTCTGATGTTTCACGTGCGATCCATGATGAATAAAACATGTATGATGATTATTAGTCCATAAATATGTGCGTGTCAGGCGGATTTGATCCATATTCATAACAGGAATCAATTTTTATCTGAGTTTTCGTTTCTCCTAGACGCCAGAGTCACATCAAATCAAATCAAATCAAATCAATTTATTTTTATAATGCCCAAAATCACAACAACAGTTGCCTCGATGGGCCACAGGTAAAAGCAGTTCAGATAACTGTCCCAGAATGCCCCTGTCCTTTGACCCTCCTTCGCGGCGAGGAAAAACTACAAAAAACCCCATGGGAAAAAGTAGAAACCTCGGGGAGAACCACAGTGAAGGAGAGATCCTACTCCCACGGACGGACAGGCTGCAGCTGAACTAGGACTGACGCATCCACTTGGACTGTGGAGCCAGAACCACTCAAGAGGGAGGTGGCTTTAAAGAGTTCCTCCAGGCGGACGAGGAGCAGTCCACCAGTGTAGAGATCCCTCCAGCAGGAGATGAGGAACAGTTCATCTAAAGTAGAAGGAGTTCGTCCAGGCAGACGAGGTGTGGCTAATCCAGCTGTCCAGGCGGGTGGCGCATAGATCGTCCAGACAGGTGGGGGTGGGGGGGTCGTCACTGGAGCAGCCGCCGCAGTGTCTGAAACAGTCTCCACTCCCCGGGGGAAGTGGAGAGAAAGAGAAACATGTGAACAGCACAACAACACATGACCCGCCGCGAGGAGAAAGTAGTGAGCAGCGTGTCCGAATCGCTCCAGGACTGAGGGCACTGTTTAGTCTGATCGAGAGTGAAGGACTGTGGAGTGATTGAGGGGTCAGAGAGTGAGTGTGGACATTCGAACACATGAAGTACAATGAAAACTGTCAAACTGGGGACAAATAGGCAAAATGTTTAGAAAAATGTATCCATGTACGCAACGTTTTTGTGAAATGTGCAGTCTGACCTGTCGTATAGGCTTAATACATTGTCCTTATCCATGAAATACACACAGAAATAAAAGGTGACACGCTCTATTATTTGGTTAGAGCACATTTAGCTTTGATTACAGCACACACATTCACTGTCCCATTGTTTGAAGAAGCTTCTGCGATGTCAAACGATGTATTTAAACCCAGTGTTTCATTAGTTTTTCACCAAGATCTTGTATTGATGAAGGAAAAGTGTGACCACATCCCAAAGATTCTCAAAGAGGTTCAGATCTGGACTCTGTGGAGGTCAACATGATGCTCCTGAACCACTCATGAACCTCACGAATCCTGGCTTTATCTTGGAATCAGTGAAGAAGAAATCCATTGATGAAGACACTTGGTCGTTCAGGGGCGTTGGACTAGGGGGATAAAGGGTACTGGTTTCCCGGGGCCCAGGGCAGCGAAGAGCCCTCAAAAGCATGTTAGGTTTTTTTGTTTTGTTTTTTTTCTCAGTTTCATTCTTCTACGCTTCTGTTTTTGTTGTAAAAGTGCTCTGTGGTTGAGTAAAGTCATGTGGAACTGTACAATTATGCATGAAATCTGAGGGCCCCATCACCCTTTTAAAAGAGAGAAAACATCATTGCTCACATATAACTCAAGTTATTAACAAATAGTGTTTATAAGTTGCAGTTAGTGTAATGTGTAGTGAATCAAAAAATAGTAATAATAACCAATTTCTCTGGGATGAAAAAAAAATGGTGTATTGGGGCCCACTGAGAAGTCTGTACCTGGGGCCCAGAATTTGTTGCTATGCCCCTGGTACAGGTCGTCAGCTGATCTCATTCTTTGGGCACGAAGTGTTGCTGAACCTAGACCTGACCAACTGCAGCAGCTCCAGATCATAACACTGCCCCCTGCAGGCCTGTGCGTCCTGTACAGGCCTGATCGTCCTGCAAAGGATGTTTGTGAAGAGAATGTAATTTTTATGAATTAAACTGATGAGTGTAAAGTGAAGGGATTTAATGGAAGGATGAGTGACAGCGTCTGATAGCATCGAGAAACAGAATAAATGATGCTAAAGATAGAATCCTGTCCAAAAAGACAAAAAATAACTGAAATAAAAAGACATTTTGAATGTTTAGAAATGTAGGGAAAAAGCAGCTGCAGAAAGGAAGGAAAAATAAATAGAGAAAGAAAAATTAGACAAGGTTAATGGACCATTTCAAGACACACAACTGGACTCAAAAAGCCTCATATTCACAAGCCTTTCGCGCTCTGAATTAATCGATTAATTGAAAGAATAAGTGCTACAATCGATCACCAAAATAATGTTTTACAGCCTTGTGCCGGGGAACACTAATGTGCCTTGAGGGACTGTCAGGTGTGCCTTGACACAAACACATTCACACATGGATGTAATTGAATAAGTTCTCATTTTGGAGTGTCCCGAGGCATCGTCTAATTAAAAAAAATAGAAAGCAAAACAGTCACTATTGCCAACTTTATGGGCATGAACTATATTTGCAACATCATATAATACTTTTTTCCTCTAAAAGGTGTGATTTGGTATCATCTTTAGTAAAGGTTCTATCTGAGCCACAATAAAACAAATTAGAAATATTCTCGGGGCCAACTGGAATCCTTTTGAGGGCCGGATTTAGCCCGCAGGCCGCAAATTTGACATGCCTGCCTCAGTGTAAATTAAAGCACGAATAGGAAAAATGTGGGATGGAAATTTTATGAGGTATTGTGTTTGCGATCAGATTTGTTTCACCATTCAATTCACAATTCAAAAGCTCCCAAAGGCTTAAACAATTAAGGAAATACACGAATGAAAACAAATGGCTTATTCATGCAATGCAGAGCATGTTGTCGAGGTAAATTACAGGTTTCAGCAGGTTTAATATAATACCCTGTGGAGATGTAATAGACCCTTCAAAACATTTAAAAACATAACATTATTATAAATTACGGAATGAACTCAACTGGAGACACAAGTGAAGTGGAACATGGTGTGATTTCACTGGAGAAACTGTGATCAACCTCAGAATATCACAAAATAATAAAACTCAAGGTTTTGTCAAATGAAAACCACATGAGTGACGTCAGAGCCTGGTTGAAACACATTTACACTTGTATTTTACATTATTTGTTTGTTTAATAGGAGGTTATGGCAGGTTTTTATCAAGACAAAATTATGATTTTTTGTTTTTTCTGGACAAATATTTACAGAAATGTTGACTGCACTAATAGTTTTGCATGTTATCTACATTTATAATACATACTTAACCGCAAATTATACTTTTGTGATGCTCAAATACAATTTGAGGCTAGAAAATTGTTGCTTATTTTTTGGTTGTAAGACTGAAAACCATTAGCATTTAGATTTGATCAGTTAATCATTGAACATTTTTCATGCTCTGCTTCATTTATCTTCCCTTCCAAGAATATCGAGCACTCTGATGATGTAGTATTTTAAGGTTCAAGGTTCATTTATTTGTCATTCCAACATGCGAAAACAGCATGAAAGAACAGAATTTGTTCCTGAAGGCCCAGTCATGCGTTCTATTTTTCTAATTAATGTACAGTCAAATGTACAGTTAAATGGCTAATAATGTACTCAATTACAAATACGTCAAATAAAACGTACAAATAAGTAAAAGTAAAACGTACAAATAAGTAAAAGTAAAACGTACACATGACAAATACTATACATTTTTAGTAGCACTTTGCATCAATGATTCATTCAAAATTTGGAAAAATAAATTGTTTAAACGGAATTGTTTTAAACCACAATTCACACATTTCTGTCCAATCAGAACAGACGATCATTGTGTTCATCTGTTTGTTGGTGCAAAATGAAGCAGATGAAGACAGCGCCGTGAGACATTTCTGTAAAAATGTACTCAATTGCAGTAACACATTTGTACTTTCCACTTGGGCTGCACAATTAATCAAAATATAATCAAAATCACAATTTGAATGGATGCAATTTTTGAAGTGCAATAATTTCCTCCAAACAACAAAATATCCTGTTTTATTCTGCATAAAAACCGCAAACCCTGTAGTTTAGATTTGTCAAAAATTGTTCTGAAACAAGTGTCAAAAAGGTGACGAAAAGCAACAAAAATGTGAATAAAAGTTACAAACACATAACAAAAAGTGACAAAAACACTACTATAAGCGACAAAAACTGCTACTAAAAGCGACAAAAATTAGACTAAAAACAAAAAAAAACGGACAAAAAGTGAATAGTGCCGCTTAAAGTGACAAAAACCTGACTAAAAGTGTCAAAAATGTGACATCAAGCGACAAAAATATGACTAAAAGCAACAAACACATGTCAAAATCATGACAAAAGCTATACAAAAACGTGACTAAAAGTGACAAAAACGCAACTATAAGCAACAAAAACGTGACTAAAAGCGATTAAAACGATGCTAAAAGTGACAAAAACTTGAATAAAAGCAACAATCACGCATCTAAAAGGAACAAAAACATGACTGACAGTAACAAAAACACAACTACAGGTGACAAAAATTAAATAATGTTGCCAGAAACCATAAATCTCAAAGTCCCATCGGTCAAAGTCAGAGCTAGACCAGGACTTTTTGACCTGTTGCCTATAATCGCTGATAAATGCTAAATGCAATCGTAAAACCACTTGCGATTCCTTCCCAAATTTGGAATGCACACCATATTTTTTCACTTATATGATGTGAATGTGCCCGTTGCACTTTCCCTCATGCATTATTCAACTGTAAACCCACACAACAAACCACAGCTCGGCTACATAATGGCAGCAAATTGTATAACAACAAAATCATGGCTCAATTTGATTCCACGGACATGCTATAACACTCCGTCTGATCAATTCTGTCGCACAATGGGCTCACAATACAAGAGCGTGGTTGGAGATTCTGAAAGCCGGATATTTCGCCGTGCAGAAAAATGCGTCCGGTTTTACGGTAAATCCACGAATCCAAAGAAGCGCGAGATATTTGTCTGTTTCAGCGTCTCCTGCAGTGAACTGATTTGCACTCACATGGTGTTTTCTGTTGCCCAGTTACAACACGTGCAACAAAAAGCCCTGGTGTAAGTAAGAATCTGAACATAAAATGGTCCGGTTATGTAAAAGAAAAAGTGATCGTACATGTTGTTCAGAACTATGTGACTGTTTAGATTTGAAAGAATAAAGATAGCAACGCAACGAGAACCGTACATTCTAACATTCTGAAAGGTACAGTCTGAAAAAGGAGCTAAATATTCTTCTGAACATTGAGTTTTAAATAGTTCGGGCTTGTTTTTCCTAAAACGTCTGACTAAAATGAGCCACATTTCAAACTAAAGCTGTTTCTGAACGCCTTGAGCACAAACTATTGGCTCTTGTGAAGCTGAGACTCTGTAGTTTTGAGTCTGATTTACTCTAATTATAAGTAAAAACAATCTCTGCAAAGAAGAAAACCAAATTTAAAGTCTAAATTTTCTTTGTTAATTAAATAAAGGAAGTGAAGCTGGTGTCTGTAGGTTTTGCCTGATTGACACTGGTTTGGGCTTTTGTTGAGTTTTGACAATTCCTTTTCAAAGCTGAAGCTAATTTAACTAAAAATGAGTTTTAGGGACTTGTAATAAAGTAAAAACGTCCAGGCGGAATCCATATGAAAGTCCTATAAAATGTTTCTGAGTTTGTGTAATCTTTTAAATGTGTGCTTTTGGAGTGCAAACTGACTCTTAATTCATCCCAGACTGGTGGAATTGACTGTAAATAAGAAGGTTACAACTTTCTTTTCATATTCAACACTTCCAGCAGCCTGATAGTTTCCTTTTATCAGATGGGAGATGAAAAGGAATACATTTAAAAAACGTCCTGCATTAACGTGCATCAAACATCTTTGCACCTTTAACACAACTCTTTGGGAGTGTTAAAGGTGCTGTACTTGATTTTAACTGTTTCAAAACGTGAAAAACAGAACTAGTTCATGTTAAAGTCATTACAGCAGTCACATGTATCGCTCACTTTCCTAATGCAGTCCCAGCAGGGGCGTAGCAACAAATTCTGGACTCCAGGTACAAACTTTCTCATTGGGTCCTTTATTTTTGTAGACGATTTATTCAACCTTGCAAGTGTATTTATCATACCTATCCGGCCGATATTATGATACAGTACTGTTTATTTTTGCAATAACTACCAGAAACATCTCAAAAATACAGAAAGAACATGCATTAACTGCAGTTTATTCATTTATTTGAATTTAAGACAGTGCATATTAATCAATTTGTCAGCAGCAGCTTCAACATAAACATGCCAGAGTTAGCATACAAGCTAAATTTCATAATTATTTGTTAACAACGTTTTTTTAAAGGGGTGATGGGGTCCTCAGATCTCAATCAGTCTCTCAAGGAATCTACAATGCAAGTTTACAACAAAGATAGAATAAAGCGTAGAAAAATGGAACTCAGAAGAAAAAAAAACCCAAAAAAAACATCAGATGCTTTTGGGAGCCCCTCTCTATCCTGGGCCCCGGGGAAACGAGTACCCTTTACCCCCTTAGTCCGACGCCCCTGAGTCCCAGCATCCTAAATATTCACCGCCATGAGTTTTGAAGCACTTTTCATCAGTCTCTGAAGAGCAAGAGAGTTTTGCCGTCACGGGTAAAGCTAACAAACATTAGCATGCTAACGCCACACTTCCTGTTTCTCGTAGAATAAAACGTTCTATTCATCTTATTTCGGAAGTTGTCGTGGGCGCCGCCATCTTTTTTCCGTTGTAGTTTACATGAAGCAGGTGAGTTCAACAGAAAATAAGTTCTACATGGACTAAAAAGCTGTTTTCAGACTCCAGGAAATTGTTGACTTGTTTTTGCTTGCATTCATTAAGCATTTTAGACAAATCAATCTACTTTATATAATGTTTAAGCGAGAGACTTTTCCCTCGTTTGCCATTTGCGCAAACTGTGTCTTCGTCGAACCGGAAGCCCCTTTACTACAAGAGTGCAGATCATAAAAAGAGGCAAAAGTGGGCGGGACTGAATAAAAGTGAATAAATAGATGCAGAGAAAGTGCTGTGGTCTCATTTTCACTCGAATAGATGCTTTACAATATATCTGTGCTGGGGCAACACAGATTTTACTTCATTACATGTGAACAAAAAATTAGGTACATAAAATAGTTGTTTTTGCGTTTCAAAACTGTTTTCTCTGTAGATTACCGACACAATGAGAGGAGGAAGGCTGCGCGAGGAGAGGAAAGGCGGCGGTAGTGGGTTTTGCGAGAGACGAGAGTTTTCCTGCACCGAGAGCCGCAGGAGACGAGGCGGCGCTTTCTCTGCCTTTCCTGCCACTCTCGTCCTTCTGCACAAACTTCGCGGCAGTTCTCCTGTCGGTCACAGAGCACAGACCTGTCGGAACTCAGTGCAGAAGTGCCAAAAGCATTGTGTTTTCAGTCGTGGCACAGCGTCCAGGTTCAACAAGTTCCAATCACAGGCGCGGGAAATAATGAGGGCAGCTTTTTCCACGCGTCAGAGCATCTCTGTGTGCGACTTAAAGGTCACATATTTTTCTATATTCTCCATCTCACAGTCTACGCTAAGGACATTTATGACTATATTCTGCGTTGTGCAACATTCGTCACATAACAGTTAGCAAAGAGGAGGTATGACACTTCTCCGGGATATTAATTGTTAACATACAGTATATATTGATCACCGTGTTACGTTTTGTTGGTTTGAAAATGGTGTATTCGCCGAAAACAACCAGTTGAAATGTTTAATCAGTTTCGGTTTTGTTTTTGACGCTCAGAATTCTGCTCCTCTCGCCAAGCCCCTCCCCCTCCACATTGTCACAGCACAAACACACGGTTTATGAAGGTATAATGATAACGTAATAAACACAGCGGAGAGCAACGAGAGAACATAATTATTTGCGCGCTGTAGTTAAACACTGATGACAGAAAACTGTTTTCCAAATTGAGTTGTAACTTACTCTCCAAACTTCTCTTTATTGTTGAGAGGAAATCCTTCTTTAGAGTCCGTGTTTTAGTCCATTAGCAAACATGCTTTTGTTGAAGACGCTGTAGTTCTCGGTAAAATGGTGTAACACACAAAGCACACTTTCTCCGATGGTACTTCCCTGAAACAAACTCTAGCCACTTTTCTTGGAGTCGCCTCGTCAAAGCGTCAAAATAAAGGCCAATTCATACTTCATAAGAAGTACGAACTTTGTTCGTGCGCCTCAGGCTGTAAGAACAAGAACAAACTTCGTTTCGGCTCTGGCATTCATACTTCAGCTCAAGCGCCGCAGCCGAACTCATTCAGGCCCCGCCCCCCGTGATCCCAACAACTGTTTCCACGCTGTTTCTATGGAGATTACCATCGCTCAGCTCAGTTGATATCGTTTTAGCAATGACAGATGTAGTTTTTGAGTGGATGAGAGAGGAGGAGGAAGAAGAGAGGATGATGTTTGAAGATGAAGAGGATGACGACCTGCTTCTTTTACATGCGCTGGCCGAGGAGACAGAACGAAATGAGTGAAGATGGCATGTTCGGCCGCTAAATACGACGCGGGTAGTACAGGGCCAATACAGTCTGCTCGTTCAACAAATGCAGGAGATGGATGAGGAGAGGCACTTTTCGTACTTCCGGATGTCAGCCCCTTGGTTTGACCACCTTGTCTTTAGGATAACACTATTTCTCCATCATGCGCCCAAAGAAATTTACACCGCCCCTTTTGAAAAACTGGCCAATCAGAGCCTAGTTGACGCACAGCTCTGCCGAACAAAGTTCTGCTCAGCTGATGTGCCAAGAACAGGCTGCGAGAACAGCCGAACAGAGGCTGTAAGAACAAAATGACGTCATTTTGTTCTTGCAGCCCGAGGCGCACGAACAAAGTTCGTACTTCTTATGAAGTATGAATTGGCCTTAAGTGTGTCCTCTGTCCATCCAAATGCACTTTCTGTCAGATTTTCAATAAAAAGCCGAATAGAAAAGCAGTGTAAACATAACTGTTTGCGGCTGTCACTGGTCTACCTCCCCTCCCCTCACAGGATACCTGATGGGAGGAGCCGTGCTTGTGGGCGGAGCCATGCTTGTGGGCGGAGCACTGGAGAACAGTTAAAAATGATGATCCGAATAGTTTTCAAATAGTGCACAAGAGAGAGCCAAGATTACTCAAATTTGCTTGAATTACATTTAAATCCACTTCAGGCCTGTTTGTGATGAGGGAATAACATTATAACATGGCAGAAAGCTCCAAAATGTTGTTGCATAAATCCCCCTCTTTAAAAAGCGCCATCTCTTGAATCACCGTACTTACCCGGATATAGAATACGACTAGTTTCGGTTTGCTGTCTCGGCCTGTTTCTCGCGATACATGGCTCAATTCACCTTATTCTGCCCCGCCCACTTTTGCCTCTTTTTGCCACAGATACGCACTTTTGTTGTAAACGCACTTCCGTTTGACGAGAACTCCGTTAAAGCTAATGACGAACGAGGGAAAAGTCTTGCCGCTAAAATGTTACATAAAGTAGGTTGGTTTGTGTAAAATGTTTAATAAACACGAGCAACAACAAGTCAACAACGCAACGATTTCCTGAGACCTGAAAACGGCTTTTTAGTCCATGTAGAACTTATTTTCTGTTGAGCTCGTCTGCTCCAGGT
The DNA here is from genome assembly GCA_019453435.1 of Rhinogobius similis. Taxonomy (NCBI): domain Eukaryota; kingdom Metazoa; phylum Chordata; class Actinopteri; order Gobiiformes; family Gobiidae; genus Rhinogobius; species Rhinogobius similis. Next base: position 11,991,056 of record CM033631.1, read on the forward strand.
AAACTACAACGGAAACAAGATGACGGCGTGTACGGCAACTTCAGGAATAAGGTGAATACAAGGCGCTTATGGCATCAGCAAGGAATGTTGGGAAATATAACTTCAAAGCAAAGTGAAGTGAAATGAAACGCGACGTTCCATTCAGCTTCTGCTCTTAAATGGACTTTAAAAAAAATATTTAATTTTATTCCATACACATTGTACACGTGCGTTTCTGGTGTAAATCTACTCAGATCTGGGCAGAGACCACAGACCGTGAAAACAGCGGACGATCGCGGTGTGACGTCGCCCATAGAGTTTGGCTCCAGTCAAACGAAGCCAATCGCGGCTAGCAGTTATAGCGGCTAAAGTGGAGCCAGACTCCATATTTGGACATCCGAGTGCCCGTATCATGGCAACCACATGGACTAATCAGGAGCGAGGTTGTTAACGGTTTCCGCCCCTCAGAGTCATTTGGATGCAGATGTTGATACCAGAAAAACTCGCCCCCCGTTTCAAATGATTAAAGCTAATAAATGCACGGATGAAAGAAAAAACACTTTGGGGCTTGCTCTGAGGTAACAGTAACAGTCATAGAAGGTTAAACACTCACTAGAGTCAGTTTAGCATATTACAGTCAGATTTTTACCAGAAAATTAGGTTGAGATGTAAGAAGCTTATTGATGATTATAGAAAGTGATTGATTTCAGTTACTTTTTCAAAACGTGTGCGACCAAGTACTCAGTGAAGGGTGCCATTCATTTAGTTTTTTGTTGGTGTTATTACAGTGCACGCTAAGGAAATAAACATGTGCACAGCAAAACATCATATTTCAATACTTTTCAGGGAGAAATACTTCATTTTTCAAAGTGCCAACGCTTTCGGCCATGACTGGATGTGACCTTTAATGGCTATAAATCGTCTCTTATAACTGACAATTTAATTAATATAGCTTAAAAAAAAAGTGTCTACTCACTTTTGATTCCACTTTATTTAACATTTTTCTGAGATATTATTACTTTGTTTGGGATGTTTATATTCCCTCCAGGCTGAGTTACAGGTCTGATAAAACCTGTCTCACTTCAGGAATGCACAATTTTCAAGGTATTTCAGAGCAATAAAAGCATCCGTAATGAAATGCTAATGCTAATAAATGCTACAGAAGGGTTTAAAGCCGTACTGCGGGACATTCCAGGCAAAGACATCTCCATGGAGACAAGCGAGCGGCAGATCCCCACCGGAAAAGCAGCAGAGCGCACCTTTGACATCGAGTTTTATAAAATGGTTCATTAAACCGAACCAAAGTCTCCTGCAATGAACTTATTTCCCGTCTCAACAGGACGTCGCTATTACCAGATTTTATATTTGGAGCGATTGAATTCCCTGAGTTCGTCTGGGCCCTGAACGCACCTCGCCGCCGCTGCTGTGCGAGGCTTTAACCGACCGTGCTGTCTGCCGTCGTCTGATAACAAGTTCATTTCCTCTTGTCTCCTGCGTGTCGTGTAGATTCAAAACAGAGTCCAAGAAATGTTCAAGAAGTTCTGCCCCGGTTTGATGACTGTGGTGAAAAACAATTCAACCGACATGTTTCAAATCTGCAACAACAAAGAATTGGAGTGGGCAATATACATTTTCCTTTAAAGTACATATGACAGGTTTTTAAGATTTTCTAATTTTGACTTTATTCAGTGTATTAATACTTGTTATAAATATAAAATATAGTTTTATGCCAATCAAGCAGCTATTTGTGGAGAAAAGTTGAAAAATCTGTTCAAAATTACAGGAAGTAAACAAACTGATGACATCACACTGGGGAGACAAAGGTTACACAAAATTTACACAAAATAAATTACTTTTTTGAGCCTTTATACATGAATTCAACAAAATAAAGGTGCTAACATGTATTTTTATTTGTAAAATAAACAAATCTGTGACATCTGAGGAGTTTTGGCCCCGTGTACAGGATGGTTGCTATGATAATTTCCTAGTGTGATGTCATCATTTACAACCAGGAAGTGAGACAAAAAACCTAAAAAATGCTAAACCGCACTGAAATTTGTGAAGTTTTTAACACAATTTGAAACATATTTATCTTAACTGCATTTTTGTCAAATGAGTGTCCAACCTGTCATAGGCCCTTTAAACTGTGTGAACTTTTTTTTTTTTTCAATAGTTTTGTTTGACCCGTTTAGCCACACCAGGGGGCGCTGTGGCTTGACATTGTTATCAAACATTAAGCTGAACGTCCTGTCAATGTTTTTGCGGTAAAAGCCTGTTGGTTTTTAGAATCTGGGAAATCTCATATTCATTTAAAAGCCAGAACTCAGGGCATTGACTCAAGCTCAAGTTAAAGTCAGTTGGGGCTGGTTGTCTGCTGGAGGTTGGTTGTCACGATGGACATAAATGTTGGGTCCTGATTGTTAAACCTTGGCTATTAATCAAAACTGTGGCTTTTGTATCTACGACACTGGGAGAATTCCTCCACTTAACTTCATACGGAGCAGGGCTGCAATGTTTCATCGACTAATCGTGACTAGTTAATTATAAGAAATAATCAACTATAAAAAGTGATAATCGTTAACTGGATTATACAGTCATTAAAACACATGTCAAAAGGCCTTTTATAACAAAGACATTATTGCATCAAAATATCATAAAGGAATAGATTAGTGCAGATTTCCAACAACAATACACTTCATTCACAAATATTACTTCAAATATTCTTTAGTCGCCATATTTATTTCACACTTTATTCACCTGATCATGTATTTTAAAAGTCTTAATAAACAGTAGAAATAAGCATTGACTTGCCGACTATAGAATTAATCATTAGTGACGGTCCTAATCAGAGTAAAATTTTGTGATAATTTGCAAGTGTTTTAAAAATGATTTGATTGTTTTATCTCAAAAGATTAAAACAAAATTACAGTATTATTTTTTTTTTTTTTTCCCCCAAAACAGACAGAAAATGCCATTAAAAACAACAGGGACAACCAAACCTGACAGGGACTAAAATCTGTTCCATACACTTTTTTCCTTGTATCCTGTATTCTCTCCTTCAAACATTCACTTTTACAAAAGATTTGAGGCCAGGAAGTGTGTCTTGCTCAAGGACACGACGACGCACAGCCGACCTCACTTGGTTTGTGTTTTGGGCTCTGAATCACAACACACCTTTTTCTCTTTCACACCGAACCACGTTTCTTTTTCAAATGAAAGCAAAATTCCTGAGTACCATCCACCACTGTGTCTGTTGTCCGACTCCTCGACAAACTTGTTGACACGTCCTTCGCTCTGTCTCTCCTCGTTGTGTGCAGTCGGCGTCTCCTCTGGGCACCATGATGGACAGCATGTCGCAGAAGTACCAGCAGATCAACCAGGCCTTCGAGGAGCTGCGCATGTTCACCCAAGACACGGAAAACGACCTGCGCAAACTGCAGCACAACCAGGAGTACTTCATCATCCAGTACCAGGAGAGCCTCCGCATCCAGGGTGAGTCTAACACAGTTTACACCATTTACACAGTTTAAAGGCCTTGTGTGTGTCAGACATTTGTGGATTTTCCTTCTGGGTAATTTTTGTTTAAAGGTCCCATATTCTGCTATTTTCCCCTTTACACAGTCTATTCTAAGGGCTTTGTTGATAAAATTTTGCGTTGTGCAATATCCATAACATAACAGTTTCCAAAAAACACCAATTTCTTGGACTGGCCCCCCTCCTTGCAAAAGCAAACGGCTCACTCTGAGATCCGACCCCCCGAACAGAGAGCAGGCTGCTCCCCCGCCCAACTCGCGCGCCTCCCCCGCCCAACTCGTGCCGAAGCCTAGAGCGGAGATAGTGCGCATGCGCCGTGTGCTCCGGTAAACAGCGATACACAAACACTGAATAAACATTTTATCCGTCCTGACGGTGCGTCGTGCTGAGTCCTACGTCCTGGATCTGACCTGGAGTTTGACGTGCTCCAGGGCCTCGACGACGGACGTTGCCGTTTGGTAAATAACAAGCTAACTCTTCTATCTGTCGTATCCATCGTGTAATTACTGTGTAGCATTAGCATTAGCTGTTTTTATTCTGCGGCTGCGCGCTTCCTGGAGGCGTGGCTTAAACACAGCGTCATCCTTGTGAGGAGCCCCCGTCTGCTGCTCAGCCGAGGGGGACGGAAAAGACAGTTCTCTAGTGAAAACATGAGGGAATCAATCAAAAAAACACTTTGGGCACAACATACGAGGCCCAAATAGCACTGTAGGAAGGTTAAAATCTCTGAAAAGTCGATTTTGCATGTTATGGGACCTTTAAAGAAATATACTGTATTTGTGTATTTATTTTTTGCCCTGGTCAATTCATGTTGCGCATACCATTTATAGACCCTTTAAAAGTTTGTGGACAGAAACATTGTGAATTCAGAATGGAGGCAAAAGTCAAGTGAAACATGATGTGATTTCACTGGAGAAACTGGGATTAAACCTCAGAATATCACAAAATATGACAAATGTAGATGATTCTAGAAAAGTAAAAGCCTCAGACACATGTGAGTGACATCAGAGCTGCTTTAAACACATTTATTATTGTATTTTACATTATGTTGTAGGAAATTATGATGAACTCTTAGCATTTTTGATGAAGGAACAATCCAGATTTATGGGTTTTACTGGAAAAATACTCACAGAAATGTTGAGCCCACAATCATTTTTCATTTTATTAGAGATATATTAGATACTATAAAGTAGCCAACTCCTCATGGGGCTGACACAGAGAGACACAGACGGAGACAGACAACCATTCACTCTCACATTCAGTCACTAAGGGCGATTTAGAGTTACCAATTAACCTGAACTCATGCATGTGTTTGGACGGTGGGAGGAAGCCGGAGAACCTGAGAGACCCCACGGTAACACGGGGAGAACATGCAGACTCCACCTCCATCGTGTGACGTTGGTGTGGTCCGGGATTCGAACCCATTATCTCCTTATTGAGAGGCAGGAGCTCTAGCTGCTCTGCCACCGTGCACCCCAATCATTAAAAAGATACAATTTTAAGGCTAGAACATTGTATTTTATCCATCGTTTGTTATAGAAAAGTAAACTAACTGACCTTTCTACTCTGGACATTCAAATGTGTTGCCTTTTTCTTCACTTAAAACCAGTAGAATCTAATCTAATGTGAGCGAATTATTGAAAAATCATCATCAACACTTCATTTTGCCTCCAGTCGCCTCCATTCTGGAATATTGATGAGGTCACGTTTTAAAGGGTCTATTCACCTTATTCTGCCCCGCCCACTGTTGCCGTTTTTTGCCACAGATACGCACTTTTGTTGTAAACGCACTTCCGTTTGACGAGAACTCCGTTAAAGCTAATGACGAACGAGGGAAAAGTCTCGCCGCTAAAATGTTACATAAAGTAGGTTGGTTTGTGTAAAATGTTTAATGAACACGAGCAACAACAAGTCAACAACGCAACGATTTCCTGAGACCTGAAAACGTCTTTTTAGTCCGTGTAGAACTTATTTTCTGTTGAGCTCGTCTGCTCCATGTAAACTACAACGGAAACAAGACGGCGGCGCGTACGGCAACTTCCGGAATAAGGTGAATAGTGCATGGTATTATATTAACACGAGAAAAAAGGAACAAAATGAAGATAAAACTGATTAAATCTTCAATTTTTTTAGTTTTTAGTCAGTGAGCTCTCTTAACATATAGCTGGCATATTCTCTGAGACACTGTAACTTCAAAGGTCGTTCTCTTAAAATGCATTTTTCTCCCACAGAGACATAAAGATCAGCCTTAAAGTAGATCCCACACACATTAAACTTTACTGAACAAGATTTTGATGAACGTTCAGAAGGATTTGTTGATATCTAATTCTAAAACTGATTTATTAAAGTTTCAGTGTGGAAAAATTAGGCAAAATTTGAATTTTTAAGCCAGTTTTCAGTCAGATGTAGTTCAGCCAAAAACTAAAAGAGAAATCCAAATCCTCTCTGTAATTTTTGCAACTAATATGTGTGCAAAATGAACCGAGAAATTTAAACCTGGTTCTGTTCATTTTCAGATTTACTGCCCACAAATATGTGCAATTTTGGCCGTTTTTACTCATAAAGTGCCTTATTTCTACATGAAAACATGACATGATGAAAAAAAATTAATTATATCTTACGTTTATGTGATTAAACTACAGGAAAAGCTTCAAATTGATTGATATTTCTGATGTATCCTACTCACCTGCAGCGTCTCGACTTAACTGTTAAAACCCACCGTCCCTGATCAGGGACACTTTCGGAGTTTTTACATACATGCGTCATTCATTAAAAACAAATGTTTTCAATACAGACATGTTATATGTCATTTGAAAGCTTAGAGTCACCACTAAACGCCTAAAATGTTCAATCAACGCTAAAACACATCCCAAAAAACTCGTAAGCTATCAAACTGTAACATAACCAAACTGTTCATCTCTCATTTCTTACCTTTCGTTGGCTCCTCCATACACAAACAAAATCCAATCCAGAAGTGTGTGCACTCTTTCTGCCCATCACAGTCCACAAAATAAGAATATCCAGTTGTTTTTTCAAATAATATAATCCATTTGTTGATATCCACCCGTAAACGCATATTCTTCATTTGACAGTAACGCAAAAGCAATAAAAACATAACTTTTGCGCATCACTTTGTGAAAATTACGTCGGCTTGAGCGGTTCGGCTTGGGTATGGTCGCTTTTCCTCTCAGTCTTGGCTTCAAACGAGCCTATCCATGCAATTTTCTGTCGAGTACTTCTAGAGGGAGAGCCCTTTGAACAAAGCGAACGCATCCATTTTGACACGCGAGGAGCGTCAGCTCCGTGTGCGTAATGGCGTCACAGCCTGCTTTGCCATTAGTGATTCAGTAAGTCAATCACAGATTCTTCTAGCCAATCACCAGAGCTTTCATATGAGGGGCGGGACTTGCAGGTTCATTGAGTACCGGAGCTGGTTTTTCCGTGCGTAAAGAGGCGAAGACACCATTTTACGCATCATTTACGCAGCGGAACGTCTTTACGCACGACCTGCCTTTGATTTGAGGAAATTTATGAAAAAAATCATCTATAATATATATTTATAATCACCAAAATGACCAAATGTGGTTTTTCAGGGTCATTAGAGTAGCAAAGTGCATGTAAAGCAGTTTGGCACATTTGGCACAGAGAAGAACCTCTTGTTCGGATTAGGGTTATTACATACAAAAAGCTGCTCAACATCAGAATGGTTGTATCTAGAAGTCTGAAATTTCACACAGTTGTTGTCAACAAGGTGGACAACTGCTGTGGTGAGTTTCAATAGCACAGCATTAAGTATGTCTTCAGGAAGACATTTTTATTTTCTCTTTTTTTTTTCGAGACCAAAAAAACAACTTTTGGGGTGTGTTTGAACAGGTGTATGGCAGGTTGTGTTTCACTCAGACAAATCTAATGCTCAGCTTCTGAAACTAGAAGGTCTTAGCTTTCAAATGACACATCATACAAGCATATAGACTGTAAGTTAGCCATGCAATAAGCTTTTTCATTTGGGTATGTACTTTTCGAGAAAAACTGCCAAAATGAGGTGGGTCTTAACAGGTTAACAAAACTTACAAACTCGTGCTTTCATTTTCGATATATTCTGCAATTATTTTCCTGTCTGTCCTGTTAGTTTTGATTTGGACACATTATAAAGACACATTTCTGTCTGTGTCCTTGCCAGTGCCGTCTGAACATTACATTTTCTTCAGCTCATTGTCCTCAACAAAAGTAGTTAAACCTCGAACAGCTTCTGGTGATATTTTGGCCGGCTTTCTTTATGATTCACAAAAAAATTAAGTCAACTAAATCTTTGAGCTTAAGTTGTCTGGATTTTTTTGAACAGTCTGCTCTCTGAAGCCTTTTCTGTTTCTTTTTTCTGTCGGAGGCAATATATCTTTAACGTTTTAATATAAAATACCAACTCTTTTACTCACTTTAATTTGTGTATAGTTTATATAGGATTTCCAACTTAAAGGTGCGTATGACAGGTTTTTATGTTTTTCCAATTTTGACTTTATTCAGTGTATTAATACCTCTTGTAAATATAAATTACAGTTTTACACCAATCAAGTAGCTGTTTGTAGAGAAAAATTGAAAAGTCAGTTGGAAATTAGAGGAAGTAAACAAACTGATGACATCACACTGGGGAGACAAGGGTTATGCATCATTTACAGAAAATAAACTCCTTTTTTTTACCCTTTAAACATTGATTTAACAATATAAAGGTGTTCACATGTTTTTTCTTTGTCAAATAAAAACATCTGTGACATTAGATGAGTTTTGGCCCAGTGTACAGGACGGTTTCTTTGTCATTTCCCAGTGTGATGTCATCATTTACAACCAGGAAGTAAATTTAAAAATCTAATAAAATGGCTAAACTGGCATAAAATTTGTAAAGATTTTAGCAGAATTTGAAATATATTTATCTTAACTGCATTTTAGTTAAATGAGTAGTCCAACCTGTCAGAGGCACTTTAAAGCAACTTAAAATGTCACGTCATAATTTATGCTGAGACATTCTTTAATTTGAAAAATGCTGATGCATGGGCAACACAAACTGATAAAATGTGTTTCTTTACCTTTTTGGCCTAATTTTTGGTCCGTGGAGTTTTAGTTTTGCTCAAATCAACTTTTTGCAGTAAAATGTCAACTGAAAGTAGTCTCTCTGCTCCAACTACAGAGCTTAGCTAGCTTGTTTGCTAACTGCATTAGGAGATAAAGGACACTTCAGCTGCCTCACAACAGTTAATTTCCTTAACACTCAGAAACATGTTATTTAAAGAGAGAAAAATGATGAGTTCAACTGTGTTTGATCTTAAAGTCTGTGTCAGTGATAAATGTGAGCGTAGCTGCAGTGTTCCTGTTGTTTATCTGGTTTTCTACAACTGTTTACTTGACTTATTTATTTTTAGATGTCAGGTACAAACTAAATATTGAGCAGAGTTGTAGACCTTTATATTTGTTATCAGACTGTTGCAACTTTTTCACATTTTAGTTGTGTTTTTTGAGCTTTTATAGAAGAAAATGTCACTCACCATTGACTCTCATGCGTTTTGCTAAAATTCAGAATGCTATGATGTGCATAATTATGAATATCACAATTTTTGATTTTATCTTACCCAGTGAAAACAGATAAACAGTGGCTTTCAATATTCATTTGGTGGACATCAACTTTTAATCATTGCTATTTAATCAACTTTCTTCGTCTAAAGAAAGAGAAAGCGAGAATTGGCTCTTGATTAAAAAGTTTCAAGCTGATCATTGACAATTACAAATGACTCTGCCTCAATTAAAACTTGATTAATGTGGCGTGACACTGGAGTATTGTTACTTCGACGTCATATGAACAATAATAATAATGATGTGTAGTATTTTGGACTCACACACAGCTTGTTTTGATCAAATTATCTAAAAATAAAAGCATGGGTTCAGAACATACCTTTGCATGGTTTAAATTTCATGTGTATTTGAATATTGTAAAGTAGTTTATTCTCTTCTGGTCACTCTGCTGCCCAGTGGAATGGTTATGACCTGGTAGTTTTGACGATGATGATAAATGCGTAAATGTCTTGTTTGGACATTGATTATGGCATTAAAAGTCTTGAAATGCAGCATTAAAAAAACGTTAAATATGATTTGCTGAAACACATTTTTAAAGCTGTCTAAATGTTAATGTTACTTGCCTTTGTTGTCTCGGATGTGAATGTAAATGTTAGCCCTCGTGCTCTCCTGGTTTGACCTGTGCACAAGGTCAAAAAATACTTATTTTATTTAAAAATGTTGCATAAATTGTATGTTAGGTGGTGTTTTGGACACCCATGAAAGTTTCATAGCGATGAAAAAAAACAAGACCCAAAGATAGCGGGAGGGATAAATGTGCGATGAATTTGTCTGTAAATAGGTTGTACATCAATTGTTTTAAACCTTTTTTTAAGGGAAACTATGTAATAAATAGCTTTTTTGCTGCCTTCAGTGCCAGAGGCAGCAAAACAACCCCAAAACATCTTTGAAAATATTTGACTGTAGGCACCGTATTCTCTTCTTTGCCGGCCTCATTCTGTTTTCAGTAAACAGTAGGTGATGTGCTTTACCAAAAAATCTCTATCTTGGTCTCATCTGTCTGTGATACAAAAAGGCCGGTTCAAAGAGGCTGCAGTACCTCGCACGACCACTAACCAATGTGGCTCACGGACACAGGCGCGTGCCTTATCCAGTTCATTTAATGCATCCATGGCTGTGTCTGAATGTCCACACTCACTCTCTAACCCCTCATTCACCCCACAGTCCTGTCCTGTTCAGTGACTAAATAGTGCCCTCAATCACGGGGCGATTCGGACACTCAGCTCATACTTTCTCCTCATAGTGGGTCACGTGACTCTGGCGTCTGGGAGAAAAAAAGTCGTCAAAACTCAGATAAAAATTGATTCCTGTAATGAATATGGATCTAATCCTCCTGACACGCACATATTGGACTGATAAACATAACACAAGTTTTATTAACCATGGCTTGCACATTAAACATCAAACGGACTGGATTATTCATCTTTTTGCCGGAGATTTACGATCTATTCACAGCTCAAGCTAATGTAAGCGGCTAACGCAAGAACGCTGCTTGTTTAACGTGTTTTGTTCATAATCTCGGCTCAACAGTTCGTTTAACCAGCTCCTCTTTCTGCTTTCATTCAGTCCGCTGTAGTTTTTCCGACTCTCACAATGCATTATGGTCTATTCACTTTATTCCGGAAGTTGCCGTACGCGCCGCCGTCTTGTTTCTGTTGTATTAGTTTACATGGAGCAGACGAGCTCAACAGAAAATAAGTTCTACATGGACTAAAAAGCCGTTTTCAGACTGACCAGTAAATCGTTGCGTTGTTGACTTGTTGTTGCTCGTGTTCATTAAACATTTTACACAAATCAACCTACTTTATGTAACATTTTAGCGGCGAGACTTTCCCTCGTTCGTCATTAGCTTTAACAGAGTGCGTTTACAACAAAAGTGCGTATCTGTGGCAAAAAATGGCTAAAGTGGGCGGGGCAGAATAAGGTGAATATTAACCGATCTAGTGACCATCGCTGGACACTACTTTTCAAGATGCATTGTGGGAAATTTTGAGTGCACTGCTTTTTCACCTGCTGGACATTCGAACAGCACTAAAAATGCTCTGACCACTATACAGCGCCCCCTACAGGGAACAGTGCGGACATTCGGACACAACCCCATAGAACTATAATAAAACCTGGAAGATGAAACCAAAATGGCCGCCCTGTTTATCCCTATGGAGTGAGCTCATTGGCGCATGACCCCAAAAAAGTTTCTTACTTCCACATTTACTTCCTGATACGGAGGCTGACATCTTTGCTTTACTTCCTGATACGGAGGTTGCCATCTTTGTTTTAGGGCGCCACATGACCACAATCACCCATGATGCTTTGAGCGACGTGAACGACCACGCAGCTGCAAGTTTTTGTGTTAGCGTTAGCTTGTGTGATTGTAATTGTGTTCTTCATGTTAGACACACGTGAAAGTGTCTAAAATGAAATAAAATGTAACTTACAGGTGTCGCTAGTCGAGCCTTTTCCACGAGCTTCTGTTTGTATCGTCCGACGTGCTTCACGTGACTCACACATGTTTGCAGAGACGTCACTTCATATAAAAACGGTTATTTCGGGGATTTTAGAAACAGTACAAAAGAACATTTCCTTCTATTTTATTTAAATACCGATAATATTTCAGTACTGTCTGCAATTATAATGTGAAATTATAGAAAAAGGCTGGGCCCAAGAGGCTGCAGTACCTCGCACGACCACTAATCAATCTGGGACACAGACAGCCTTATCCAGTTCTTTTAATACATCCATGTACAGCCCATGTTTGCCGCTCATACATAACCTTTGCCTCTGGTGTTTTGTCTCTGCAGCCCAACTGTCCAGCCTGGCCACACTGCCCCCTGCTGACCGCCAGCTGCGAGAGCCCGGTCTGCTCAGCAAACGTGCCACCGTGGAGGCGTGGCTCACCAGAGAGGCCAACACACTACAGAAATACAGACTGGTATGCATTATTATTATGATCATCATTAACCGTCGCTGAAATATTTTGGACGGCGCTCATACTGGAGGCGTGATTCATACTTAATTTATTTCTGTAACCTTTATTTTTCCCGGGTAGGTCAAAAGCGATTGTCATTTGCAACAACAGCCTGCAGCGCTGAGAGAGATCAGACACAGTTTGACATCTGTCGCAGTTTCGTTTTAATCTGCGCTCGCTTCTCAGATTTTTTTCCAACGATGAGAAATCTTTAATCTCAGACATCCATAACGGTGCACTCTACGCTCAGATGTAGTTGGGGGAGGTATATCATCAAAAGTGTTGTCAAAAATGGCAAATATTTTAGTAACAGCGTGTTTGAAAAGCAACGTTGCAATGATTTATTTCAAGCAACTGTATAACAATGAACATTTCTGCTCTTTTTGTTTTATTAATTTGTGAACATGTGAACGTAAACCTTGACAAACAGTGCTAGGGCCACATTTCTTTCTCTTACTTTCAAATAATATTACTCTAGGAAAAGCATAAAGTATATTTGTCCAGGAAATGACTCAAGTAAGAGTAAAATACAAGTATTTTCTTACTAGAAACTGTAAGAGTAACTGTCTGGATCTGATTTATGACATGAAGTTGATGTAATTGGAAGGAAAAGCAATAAATTCTCCCCGAGGTTTCTACTTTTTCCCCATGGGGTTTTTTGTAGTTTTTCCTCGCTGCGAACGAGGGTCAAAGGACAGGGGCATTCTGGGACAGTTATCTGAACTGCTTTTACCTGTGGCCCATCGAGGCAACTGTTGTTGTGATTTTGGGCATTATAAAAATAAATTGATTTGATAAATAATGCTCAAAATCTGGTGTTTTCAAAAGATAGACCAGAAAAACAAGACAAAACCAAAACAAATAAACACTGATGGAGCGGTGCGAGAAATACAAATGTGAGCATAACGTTTTTGTTTTGTTTTGTCTTGTAGACCGGGAAGTGTAACCAAAACTAAATATTACTCAAGTAGAAGTTAAAGTACGGTGTCTTAAAACTATTCAGGGAAGTAGTTTTTAAAAAAAAGTTAATTAATTCATTAATTTTTTACCGCTTATTCCCGTTAAAAAAGTTAAAAAACCAAAAAATGCGACTTTAGTAAATGTAACCTCTTAAAAACTCTACATTAAACTATACATAATTAAACAGGTTTAAACTAACTAAGACTATATATATAAAGTATATAAACCACATTCCATAATATATTGAGAGTATTTAGAGCCGCACAATTAAGGAAAAATATTTAATTGGGATTTTTCTAACCAGTTTAATGATTACGATTAGATTTGTAATTTATGTTTTAATAATGGGATTCGGATCAAAGTTCACATTTTATACACATAACCAGGAGACAAAAAGACTGAAATATGAACTGACAAAGTAAGAAAGGAATCACGTGTTTCAGAACGTTTTTGTTGCTTTTTGTCACTTTTAGTTATGTTTTTGCACGTTGTTAGTGTTATTTTTGTTTTCAGGCGAGGTTTTTGGCGCTTTTAGTCGTGTTTTTTCAGCTATTAGTTGCGTTATTGTTTTTTTTTTTTTTTTTTTTTGTCACGTTTTGTCGCTTTTTGTTGTGTTTATGTTGCTTTCGGGCATGTTTTTGTCTCTTTTAGTCGCGCTTCTGACACTTTTAGTTGCGTTATAGTCAGTTTTAGTCACGTTTTTGTTCTTTTTGTTGTGCTTTTGACAGTTTAGTCACATTTCTGTTGCTTTTAATTGAGTTTTTGCCACCTGTAGTATTGTTTTTTTTTTACTTTTAGTTTAGTTCAGGACATGTTTTAACAAAGCTAAACTACAAAGTTTGCAGGTTTTATGAATAAAACGAAATATTTTGTTGTTTGTGGAGGAAGTTATTGCACTTAAAAAATGCGATTTGCTAATTTCGATTCGATTTCGATGAATTGTGCCGCCCTGGTGTGCTCCAGCGTCACCCTCACTTGTTGTTGTCGTAGGACCTGGCAGAGAAGCACCAGAAAACCCTGCAGCTGTTGAGGAAGCAGCAGACGGTGATCCTGGACGACGAGCTGATCCAGTGGAAGAGACGGCAGCAGCTGGCAGGCAACGGGGGTCCGCCAGAGGGGGGTCTGGACATCCTACAGTCCTGGTACGTCCCCCCTGCATCACACCCCTCCTCTGCCCACGAGCCGGAGGTCAGGCCCTGGCCCGGCTCACCGCTGGAGACGGGAACAGCGCGAGCGTTATTGGCTTTCTCTGAGTGAAGGAGACATGGTGTTACTGTCTGTAGTTCACTCTATTTCAGACCCAGAGCTGGACCAAATATTCAATTTTGTTGCGTAAAGGACAAATATTATGCATGGTTTGTACTGTAATTGGCCTTTAAACATGCTCATGACTATCTTTACTTTGATATCTCATGTTTAGATCTAAAAATATAATGTTTTTACAAAGAACAATATAACTTTATCACAGCCTTGGGAGATGCCATGATAACTTAGCTATGGCTCCATCTACTGGCTGCAGAGGCAATTACACACATTTTGAAAACATTGCTTTTTATGCCAGCGCGGTCCATGATGATTTATAGATTTAAAAACAGTGTAGTTGATTTTCTGTGCCACGTCACACATCAGAAAACCTCAAACACTGAGGAGTGTTTTTGACGGTTGGAGAGGGCAGGATTCTCTAAACAGGAGTCATCAAACTAGCATGAATGAAGATAGGTGCAAATCCAAATCCAGGTATGTGTTTGATGACAGAACAATGTTAGAACTTGGTTAAAAGCGCAAAAAAAGGTCAATTTTGCATAATATTTGTCCTTTAAGTATAAACTACAGGAGAAAAAAAAAGCACCACGTCATTGTCTGTACCACTTAATTATCGCTGCACCTTAATTAGCCTCAACAGAATATGAACAAAGACGTAATTCATAATGAACGTATAGTTTATTAACCATGATTCAGGCTCAGTACCTACTTAATTAAGGTTAGGGTTAAAGTGAGGACTTAGGGTTAGAGTATTAGTTAGATAGTTACTAAGCCTTAATAAACTATAAATCAGAGGTGAGAGACTCGAGTCACATGACTTGACCCAAGTCAGACTCGAGTTGCAATTTTGAGGACTATTCACCTTATTCCTGAAGTTGCCGTACGCGCCGCCGTCTTGTTTCCGTTGTATTAGTTTACATGGAGCAGACGAGCTCATCAGAAAATAAGTTCTACATGGACTAAAAAGACGTTTTCAGACTGACCAGGAAATCGGTGCATTGTTGACTTGTTGTTGCTCGTGTTCATTAAACATTTTACACAAATCAATCTAGGCAAGGCAAGGCAAGGCAAGTTTATTTGTAGAGCACAATTCGTACACAGGGCAATTCAAAGTGCTTTACATAAACAGGAAAAGTTGCATCAAAATCATAAAAACACAAAAAGACACACAGAATCATTTTAAAAATCATTTTAAAATAAAGTGCTTTAAAAGAGAAGAGTGCAGATAGATCTTTCAGTCGTATGCACGTCTAAAGAGAACTGTTTTTAGCCTGGATTTAAACATTGTCAGAGTGGAGGCCTGTCTCACATCTTCAGGGAGAATTTTCCAGATTTTAGCTGCAAAAAACTGAAATGCTGATTCCCCATGTTTAGTCCTGACTCTAGGCACCTGCAGGAGGCCAGTCCATGTTTAGTCCTGACTCTGGCACCAACAGGAGGCTGGTCCCTGAGGTCCTCAGAGTGCGAGATGGTTCATATGGCACTAACATGTCAGAGATGTACTTTGGTGCTTGGCCGTGGAGAGACTTGAACACAAGCAGAGCTGCTTTAAAGTCAATTCTCTGAGCCACAGGAAGCCAGTGCAGAGACCTGAGCACAGGACTAATGTGATCGTACTTCCTGGTTCTTGTCAGGACCCGAGCAGCAGCATTCTGGATGTACTGCAGCTGTTTTACAGCTCGTTTGGAGAGGCCAGTGAACAGGCCGTTGCAGTAGTCTAACCTACTGGAGACAAATGCATGGATAAGTCTCTCCAAGTCTGGTTTAGACACTATACCTTTAATTTTGGCAATGTTTTTTAGGTGGTAAAAGGCTGTTGATGTTATTGATTTGATGTGGCTGTCAAAGTTCAGGTCTGAGTCCATTATTACCCCCAGATTTCTAACTTGATTTGTCGGTTTTAGAGCGAGAGACTGGAGGTGACTGCTGACACTTTCTCTGTTTCTGCGGCCCAAAGACGATGATTTCAGTCTTGTCTGAGTTTAGCTGAAGAAAATTGTTTTGCATCCACAAGCTGATCTGTTGGATGCAGTGACAGAGTGAATCCACTGGTCCATATTCACCTGCCGTCAGTGAGACATAGATCTTAGTGTCATCTGCGTAGTTGTGATAAGACACATTTGTGCTGAGTATTAACTGACCTAAGGGCAGCATATAGAGGTTGAACAGAAGGGGTCCCAGGATTGACCCTTGGGGCACTCCACAGGCCAAGCTCATGTGGTCTGAGACACAGTTACCAATCTCAACAAAGTACTCTCTGTCCTCAAGGTAGGACTTCAACCAGTTTAGGGCGGTGCCAGTGATGCCCACCCAGTCCTCTAGTCTCTGTAGGAGAATCCTATGATCGACAGTGTCAAAAGCAGCGCTCAGATCTAACAGAATTAAGACTGAGGCTTTGCCCGCGTCAGTGTTCAAGCGGATGTCATTTGTCACCTTGATAAGAGCAGTCTCAGTGCTGTGATGAGGTCTAAAACCTGACTGGAAAACATCAAATGAGTTGTTTATTAAGAGGAAGTCAGTGAGCTGTTGGTAAACAACCTTTTCGAGGACTTTGCCTAAAAATGGCAGATTTGAGATGGGCCGATAATTTTTCAGTACTGAGGCATCAAGACTGCTCTTCTTTAGGAGAGGCTTAATGACCGCAGTTTTCAAGGCCCTTGGGAATGTTCCAGATTGAAGCGACATGTTAACTATGTGAGTGAGTGGTGTTAAAGTGCTCAGAACAGACTTTAGAAATCTGGTGGGTAACACATCGAGACATCATGTAGAAGAACTCAGACTGGTGATGATCTCTTGGACAGTTTTGTCAGTTACAGGTGCAAACTGAGTCAGCTCTAAATGTGTAGGTGGTTTTAAAGTTATTATTTGCACTGTGGAATTTATGGCATTTTTAATGCCCTGAACCTTGTCATTAAAGAATACTGCAAACTGCACTTAGCTGTGGAAATTAGTTCTAATGGCAGCAGAATTGGAGGGTTTGTTAGTCTGTTTACTGTTGCAAACAGAGCACGCGAGTTATTACTGCAATTTCCAATTATTTCAGAAAAAAATCCTTCCCTTGTTTTACATAAAATGAGGTTGTACATGTACAACCTTTCTCTATAAATCTCTTTATGAATCTGGAGCTTTGACTTGCGCCATTCTCGCTCAGCCCTGCGGCACTCCCTTTTCTGTGCCCTGACTGTCTCATTATTCCTCCATGGCGCCTTCTGCTTATTTTTTAACCATTTTAACCTTCATAGGAGCAATGGTGTCCAGAACATTCAAGATATTAGATGTAACAGAATTTAAAAAGTCGTCAACATTTGAACATGAAGGATTTTCAAAGTTTATCATTTCCATGAAGAGTGCACTTGTGCTGTCATTTATGTGTCTCCTGTGAACAACTGCAGGACCAGTCGGTGATTTGGGAATAACAGACAGGTCAAAGAAAACACAGAAATGATCAATAAGTGCCACATCGACCACACTGACGTTTGAAATATTAACCCCTTTAGTAATTAGCAGGTCCAGAGTGTGTCCTCTGCTGTGAGTGGGGCCACTCACATGCTGAGTAAGACCAAAGGTTTCAAGGACAGCATCAAGCTCTTTAGCGTTTCTGTCGCAAACATTATCCACGTGAACATTGAAATCACCTGTAATGACCAAACCGTCAAAGTCTGTGCATACAACTGAAAGCATCTCAGTAAAATCATCAATAAAACCTTGGCAGTGCTGGGGAGGCTTGTACAGGACAATGTAGAGTATGGAGGGAGACTGTTTTAGCTCCATTTTAAAAGATAAATACTCAAATGATGAAAACACCCCAAAAGACAACCTCTGGGTAACTATTTTATCTCTAAAAACTGCACAGACACCTCCACCCTTTTTGTTGTCGCGTGTTTCAGATTCAAACTTGAAGCTCGGTGGAGTCGCTTCTATTAGAACTACATCCCCCGTGTTTTTGTCAAGCCATGTTTCAGTTAAAAACATAAAATCATGATTATAAGAAAATATAAAATCATTAATTAAAAGTGATTTGTTACATAATGATCTGACATTAAGCACAGCAAGTTTCAGATTGGTTTCAATGTGACTGGACGTTATCCTTTCACAGGGAATATGAATTAAATTTCTAAGATTGGACAGTCTAACTGTCCTTCTGTTCTCCAGTCTGTGTGACGTGACTACAGATATAACACAGGGCCCCGGGTTTGTTTGACCATTTTCATGACCATAAGTCCCGGCAACGCTGAGACCCACTGCATCCTAGCTATGGGAGATAACAGTTCTGGGGGGAGGTGGGGGAGGGCGGCGAAGGGGGAGACCTGGAGGGGGTTTGGGCAAAGGCTGAGTGGGGAGAGCTGGGGGGGCTTTGGGTGATGGACCAGGTAAAAGGTGAGGGGGTGGAGGTGCAGGTCGTTTTTTTATGTAACATTTTAGCGGAGAGACTTTTCCCTCGTTTGTCATTAGCTTTAACGGAGTTCTCGTCAAATGGAAGTGCGTTTACAGACGGAAGTGCAGAAAACGGCAAAAGTGGGCGGGGCAGAATAAGGTCAATAGATTAACTTAATCCCAATAATCCCGAATGACTTGACTTGATTTTAGACTTGCCTTTTATGACTTGAGACTTGACTTTGACTTGAGCCAAACTACTCGATATTACTTGTTTTATTCACAAAAACACAACAGTAAATTTCTTTATAACACACACTAAACCAACCCGAGCTTTTGGCGCCTGTTCTACGGCGGGCGCTCTAGATTCATCCAGAGCTGATGCCGCTAATGCTGTGCTCCCAGAGCAGTGACGACTGAAACGCTCAGGGAGGAGGCGCTACGCAGCTAAAAACATTATTATTGACAGACAGGTGTTGCTCTGGGCTTCGTCTTTTTACAAGCCTCAAACCTATAATCATACAGTAATATGAGGAAATACATTGCCTTTAGAAACAGAGGGCTAAGACATCACCTAATGTGTGTTACTGATTTTCATTCAACAGAGATGACTTAACCATAGCTTAATTTTCCTGGTGATTTTTATTATATATTTTTGTTTCGTTGTCACATTATAAATGTGCAGAATATATAAGAAAAGTACTTTCTACTTTTCAGTGCGGTTAAAAAATGTAGTAGAGTAGAATTCAAAAGTATCCAATGCAAAAACTACATTGACTGAAGTACAGTACTTTTACTCTTGTACTTTGGACCATTGTTCAGACCTTAACTATTGGACTTTTCACTATAAATAAGTCAGAATGTGTTATATTTTATAGCCATCGAACGAAAACTTCTGCACAGTAAGGTTGACTAAAAGCTAGTTTTACCTGCACTTTTGACCTCTTAAGAATTTCCCCTCGGCGATGAATAAAAGTCATTCTGATTCTGACATACATGGGATTCTCATCATATTTTATCAGTTCATAATTCAACGTTTTCTCTAATAAAGTTCCCGGATGTGTTTAAAATGTGCACTCTGGATGGAATTCTACTTTTTAAACATTTATTAAATATATACCGCAAATCTAATCGCAATCACAGCACTAGACAAGCTACAAAAGTTACTATTTGATTTTTTCCGATTAGATTGTAAAGCTGTATCGAAACTGAATACTTATATAAACATCGATACTTAATCACATAAATAGGACAAATTAGGACTTTCACTGAATTGTTTTAAGTCTTTTTATCTTGTGTTCGAAAAGGGTCTAAAAAAAGTATGTTTTTATCATCACAGTGGGATCAAAATCTAACAAGAAAGCTATCAAGCCTTCCTTAGTTTCAGAAGATTGAAATGTTAGTTTTGCGATAACACGACAGACAAAGCCGGGTGCACACAAGAGGATTTTTAAAATCTTCTCTGATTTTAAGACGTGACACAAAGATCACAGACATTTTGCAACGATTATTTGTCTCACAGTCGCATGAAGGACAGCGACACCACACACCGTTTCCAGAAAAGAGTTGATACAAGCAAAGAACTACAAAAGAGCCTTCACTGGGCGACTAAATCATGCAACAATCATGAAACTCCAACAGCTTAGACCAGGGCTATTCAACTGAAGGCCCGGGGGCCAAATCAGGCCCTTCAAGGGACATGATCCGGCCCTCAACTCATCTATAAATACAGAATATATTCTATTTTTTGTTAATGGTTTAGTCCTGGTTTATACCTGGTTTAAACCTGCTTAAGTCCTGGTTTAGTCCTGGTTTAGTCCTGTTAGACCTGGTTTAGTCCTGGTTTAGACCTGGTTTAGTCCTGGTTTAGACCTGGTTTAGACCTGGTTTAGTCCTGGTTTAGTCCTGGTTTAGACCTGGTTTAGTCCTGGTGTAGAACTGGTTTAGACGGTCCTGGCTTGGCTTGCTTTAGTCCCAGTTTAGACCTGGTTGGGTTAGTCCCGGTTTAGACCAGGTTTAGTCCTGTTTTACAACTGGTTTAGACCAAGTTTAATCCTGTTTAGACCTGGTTTAGTCCTGGTTTAGACCTGGTTTAGACCTGGTTTAGTCCTGGTTTAGTCCTGGTTTAGACCTGGTTTAGTCCTGGTGTAGAACTGGTTTAGACGGTCCTGGCTTGGCTTGCTTTAGTCCCAGTTTAGACCTGGTTGGGTTAGTCCCGGTTTAGACCAGGTTTAGTCCTGTTTTACAACTGGTTTAGACCAAGTTTAATCCTGTTTAGACCTGGTTTAGTCCTGGTTCAGTTCATGTTGTTAAAGCCTGTGTGTTACATGTTTTTTGTATTTCAAAAGCGTTTCAAAACGTTTTCAGCCCCAAGGACAAAACCATCTGAAAAATCTGGCCCTTTGTTTAATAAAGTTGAATAGCCCTGTCTTAGAACCTTAATATTTGACAATTTTGGAGCTTCGACCCGGCTAATAGTGGTCACCAGGGCTGACATTGTAAATAAGAGCATGTTTATAATGTTTTGTATGGTAAAATAAAAGTAAAATTTAAATAAAAATGACAGAAACGCGCCACAGACAAGAGGAATGCCACAACAAACAATCGCACACAAGAAGCCACGGTAAGGTAAGGTAAGGTAAACGTTTTTGTCCCGAGTGGTAATTTATTTTGTGCCTCTTAAGTCTGCATCGCGCAGAGATGACTCACACAGTTGCAGTCGCTCAGAACGATTGTCCAATGTTCAGTACAATGTGTAACGTCTTCCTCCTGATAAAGACTGCACAGCTCTACACTCCACGAGGCCTGACACAACAAATCAGACGGCGCAACAAGAAATGGAACGTTCAATGTAAACAGACAAACAGATTAGATGAGTTTAGTTTAGTTTATTGAGAATGATGATCATGTTTGGTACACATTTCTATAAACTTGACTAAATGATGAATTAAAGTGACAGGTTCTCATGGTATTCTAATTGTGATTTAGATTCAGATTCAGATTCAGAAAACTTTATTGATCCCAGAGGGCAATTCATTTGCAGCATTTCCCAGAGCAGTTCATACACATACACACAAAACACACACTGCGTGAGTCCATTTCACAGTTACAACAATATAAGATACAATAAAATTAGCAAATACTGCCATTCAAATTCAACAGTTTAATCGCGGAGGGCACGAAGGAGTGGGAGAAACGATGATTTAGTTTGGCGGAAGGTGCCTGTAAATATTTATCCTGGTTTTACATTTTTGAAGTTGAAACAATGAAAAGTAAAAGTGTAAAATAAAATGACAGGAAGTAGTGCTGAGTTCTAAAACAGAATCCCTCTGTGATGTCATCAAAAAGCGCCCTGAGACACATTTTTCGGACAATTTTAACGGTCATTTAACAAGATAAAAGTGTTATCTGGTATTATTTATTGTAACTATTGTGTAATTTATCGTTTCATGCTAGACACGTGACCTGTGCGCTTCACTTACTTCCCACTTATGTCAAAGACCGTCACTTTGAATTGGTGGCTATGCTAGCTAAAGTTAATTTTTTCACAATTAGGGTAAGTTTAGGGTTAGGGTTAGGTTTAGGAGCAGCTAATTTGGTTAAATTTATGGCTTTGGGGCAGGTAATGTAACAGGGTCTTAGCAGAACTAGGTTGGAGGAAAAAAAGGCCACTGGCAGCCATTTTGATTCTGGTCGCTAATGTAAACAAATGTAAACTCCAAAGAAAATCTGCATAAACTGCTCAAATATCAGAACAGTACTGAGCTTTACTGTCAGCTGTGGTTCTGACAATTATACAACAACTAATGACATCGTGCAAAAGTACAGCTGCATTTTAAAACGTGAGTTCGGCTTTGTTTTAGCAAGTTAAATGATTAGCATTGGTGATTAGCATACGGGCAAACATAATGAACTCACAGAAATCTTCTAAGGACAGAAACACTGAAACTGAAACTGTGAGTGTATGAGATGTTCCCTGTGTTCGGTGAAAGTGCTGCGCTGAATATTTATTACATTTTTATGTGATTTTGAGCTTTTAGTGCCTTTTTTTGATGCGGGTGTATGTCAGTTAAAAGTCAAAAAGTTAAAAGTCGTGGAAAAGCCGTTCAAAAGACCAGATATCTGCGCTGACTGGACTGTGAGACCATTATTACAAAAACTGACACCTTTCACTAAACATTTCGAACCATTTTTATAAAAGTACAAAGAGTAAACAAGGATCGATTCTAGACTTTTGGTGTTCCTAAACAATATTTTGGTTGTGGCCCTCTACTGTAAATGATGATAATGATACGATCTTAATCCAATGCATGTTATTATTATTTTGAAATGTGGGGAGACCTGGGGGAATATATGACTCGGGTCTTTGTCATCAGCATTTACGTCTTGATTATTTGAAATTTGAAGAAGTTATGGCCTGTGTAAAAGGGCGTTTGGGAGTTCCCTCTAAAGAAAATCTGAACTCTGAAGTCTTGATTCATTTCCTGTATTCTGGTGCACTTCAGATGCCATTTGAAAGGCAGCACAACACCGTATTTAATTTGTATTTAATTTGTCCAGGTCTAATGCTTAAGGGTTTTATAGTGGAGCTGCAGACTTGTGAAACATGGATATATTGCATGTACAGTACACATTTTAATTAGTGTTTTCTGCAGCGCCCTGTGGCACTCACACTTCACTCTGCTCTGCTGAGGACAGAGCACCACACCTGAGAGGACCTGAGAGCCACACTGCAAACACTTCTGTCTGAACTTATGATTTCTCTGTGACCACATTTGTCTGGGCGCGATGTGGCAACGTGGCCTTTGTATTGATTGTGTGACGCATTGGGCTCATTTTCACAGTTTCTAAGTGAATATGAAGCTGATTCTCATGATACAAAAAGTGTTTTGCTGCTTGACCTTCGTATAACGCATCCGTGGAGTCAAAACTGTCCCAAAAACTGTCCCATTCGCTCTCTCGTTATGCATGCCTCTTTTATATAGTTTATTATATTTTATCATTCATTGTTTTATGTTGCACCTCACGCCGAAGCAAGTTCCTATGTTTGTGGATTTTGATCACTGACAATGGCAATAAATCGATTCTGATTCTGGATTCTCTCCCTGTGATCCTCTCAGTGATTCTGGCCCTAAACCAGTGAACAGTAAACGTTCGCCGCTTCCCGTAGAAACAATATGTCTCCGACCAGCCGCAAAGGAATCCAATTATCGATATTTGACGTACGTTTGCATGAACCGATATGGATTTTGGCCCTTGTTTTTTCGAACGGTTGCTAGGTAACAGTTGTGGAATGACTTCTGCCTATAGGTCATTTGATGCTCATGTCCAACCAGGAAGTAACGTTACAAACATTACAAAAACTATCAAACTGGGCACAAATAGGCAAAAATGTTTAGTAAAATCTTAAATACAATCATGTTCACTACGTTCTAGGGAAATGTGTCGTCTAATCTGTCACACGTACTTTAAGTGGAACTTTGAGGAAGCTGTAGAGAGTGAAATGAATCACTTTTATTACTCATTATCGACACCAACCATCTACAAAAGTGTCATTTTGCTATTTATTTATTCATTGCAGCTAGCGTTTTTAAAGATATTGCACAGGTATTTTGCAGAGATTCTCTTGCTCTCTGTGGAAAGAAGTCGTTTCAATGTAATCGTTTCTGTGACAATATATCACACGTGCAAATCTGTTATCGTGACGGGCCCAGTTCAACGGGTTTGGGAAGAAGCTGACCTTATTTAACCCCCTCCCTTTTTAATAAACACAACTTATTCAACAGAAACGCATTCCTCTTGTTCCAACCTGTCATAACACAAACAAAGATGAATGATTGTTGGCAAGTTACCATCATTTTATAGATTTTTCCTACACTTCATACGCTTCAAACTTGAGCTTTCGTTGCCTGCAGGTGAAATATCTTTGAATATTGACTGTCAGTTGACTTTGAACATTAACTATGCAGCGTGCAAACCAAAAATATCGGTGAATTTGAGTAATTTTCACTGCATTAATGACGTTTTTTGTTGTCTAATCTTATCGTTTCTTTTTTGTAATATGCTTATCAGACGAAGGGACGTTTTGTTTCAACGC
This sequence comes from Rhinogobius similis, assembly GCA_019453435.1. NCBI lineage: Eukaryota > Metazoa > Chordata > Actinopteri > Gobiiformes > Gobiidae > Rhinogobius > Rhinogobius similis. The sequence goes on from CM033631.1 coordinate 12,015,847, forward strand.
TGTATATTAAAAAAGGAAAAACAAACAAGTATGATATAAAATGAAAGCTTAATAATGTTTTGGTGGAGACTTGACTAAATAGAATGCATGAATCTTTATTTAGTGCAGAAAACCTTCAATTATGCGAACCGGCGCTGCATAATTGTTGTTGTTAGTTGAGGTTAGAGGCTAAAAATCTTTGCTATTGAAATCATTTTTTCTTATTACACTTTTCTTGTGGAGAGCAGTGCAGTTTATGGAAAGCTACTGAGCTCTGTTGCATAAAACCGGAGAGAAATAATCATTACTGACCTAAAATACCGCACTGCTTTTTGCCCTTTGGCCGCTCTTGATTCTAAAATATCTGTTGTTATTATCTGTCATACAAAACACAACCGTGGATCTTCAGTACTTTGTTGAGAAAATTATAACCCACCGGCATAAATTTAACTTAAAAATATCTGGAAAAGGTCAAGGTAAAGTAGAAAAGTCTTTGTAAACAAACTTTTTCAGTGCAACCATAGCTACTAGTGTTTTATATTTGTACATTTGATCTTTTGGTTGATTACGTAGAACTCTGCTCCTCATGTTCAAGTCTGCACAGATCACTTTATTTTTTCTCTCCGTTTATACAACATAAAAGGAACACAGAATATAATCTTAAAGCCGTCGTAATCGTCCCATTTGGTCCAAAGTCTATCAAATTGTCCATTTGCAAATTTAAACTGAATGTCATTGGAACCATTTTTTTTGAACGTCAATTATAATTTTGGTCTAGTTTTTTGACGTGATGGCTTTCTTTCCTGCCGCCAACCGTTTACTCCAAAAGTATCCATTTATTGTGTCCATGGCAAGAGTTTTGAAGCCGAAATATCAAGTGGGATTCCAGTGCGCTTTGTTAGCATCAGTCCAGTATGTCTGAGCTCTAGGACAGTCCCAAAACACATGGTAATGGTGAGCCACTTGGCAATCCCCCTTTCTGCAGCAGTTAAAATTTCCCTGGGAATAATGCACACTTTGACATGGTGTTCTTAAAAAACCTGATCCAATTTTCCCCCTGAATTCTCTAAAAGCATGAGATTTTGTGGTTCTTTAGTAGAATCTTGACAATGTTTTGGTAAAATTAATTGTTCAACCTGGCGTACTATAATTCTTCTCCGTGTCTTTGTGTTTGTGTCAATAAAACTCCTAAACGCCTCTGCATTTGCTTGCATTTGTAGTTTTTGAACAGTGGGTGAAAAAGCTGCTGTCCTCCATTAAAATTAATGGCTCGTTTCCTGCACAGAGCTCCGTAAGTGCGTTCCCTCAGATGCCGACTGTATCTGCACATCCGGCTCCAGTCTTCATCAGCTATAACACAATTTCCCTCTTATTTCCCATGAATCGTTGTGCCGATTTGCCACTTTTATCCGTGGATGTATTAAATGAAGTGGATAAGGCACGCCCCCTCTGCCTGTGGTCCCAGATTGATTAGTGCCCGTGCGAGGTACTGCAGCCTCTTGGAACCAGTCTTTTTCTATCATTGCACATTATAATTGCAGACAGTACTGAATTATTATCGGTATTTAAATAAAATAGAAGGAAATGTTCTTTTCTACTGTTTCTAAAATCGCCGTTTTTTATATTAAGTGACGTCACGGTAAACACGTGTGAGCCGCGTGAACGAGCGCCGGACGATATAAACAGAAGCACATGACATGGCCTGCGCTCAAAGCATCATGGGGGATTGTCGTCACGTGGTGCCCCCAAAGCAAAGATGGCAGCCTCCATATCAGGAAGTAACGCAAAAGTAAAGAACTTTTTTGGGGTCATGCACCAATGAGCACACGCCACAGGGACAAACAGGGTGCCATTTTGGGTTCATCTTCCAGTTTTAATCTCAGTTCTGTGCTTTTATCCCGCTCTTTTCCAGGTGTGAGAAGTTGGCGGAGACGATTTGGCAGAACAGGCAGCAGATCCGGAGAGCAGAGCACCTCCGACAGCAGCTGCCCATCCCCGGCCCCATCGAGGACCTGCTCAACGAACTCAACAGCACCATCACAGACATCATCTCAGCGCTCGTCACCAGGTGTGTGCAAACTAAACCGGGTCAACCACGGAGTTAAAGTGCCCGGGTGACAGGTTGGACTATTCCTTTGACTAAAACACAGCCACAATAATAATATTTAAGATTTTCATAACATTTTTTACCAATTTCATCACAGTATAGCAATTTGTGTACAATTTTACTTCCTGGTTATAAATGATGACATCACAGTAGGAAATGCCATAGCTGTTACCTAGCAACCACGTTTTACACTGGGCAAAAACTCCTGTAATGTCAAAGAAATGATCATTTGACGAACAAAAATATGAAAACTTGAATTAATGTTTAAAAAGGTCTTCCTTGCGTGAACTCTTTATTCCATTAATTTTCAACATATCAATCAAGGTTTATTCACAAACTGCTGCTTGATTGGTGTAAAACTCTTATTGATATTAACACCAGGTATTATCTCATTAAATTAAATCAAAATTAGAAAATTACAAAAACCTGTCATAGGCACTTTAAGGAAGCAATTAGACCATTACAATATAGGTTTGGAGCGTCTGGAACATTTTTTTTTGTTCAGAGCTAATCAAATGTAACGAGTAATACCTATAAAAATTACCTATAATTTTATTTATCTGTAATCGGTAAATGTTAAAACATGTGTGCTATTTTTGGACTGAAAACAACACGTTATGGACATTAGTTACCACAAAGGTAAATGCGCAATTATTTGAAAATTGAAATTATTTTTAAAAGACACTAAAATGGTAAATGGTCACAAATGGTCACATTTATATAGCGCTTTTCTACCTTTTTTAAGGCACTCAAAGCGCTTTACATCAAGGAACCAGTCACCCATCCACTCACACATTCATACACCAGTGTACGCAGACACTGGGGGTGAGGTGGGTTAAGTGTCCTGCCCAAGGACACAACGGCATTATTCATCTGAAGGAGCTGAAATCGCACCACCAACCTGCGGGTCAGGGGATCTGACCACTCAACTACTCCATGTCTGGAGTGGGATTCGAACCGCCGACCTTCGGATCAGAAGGCGCCCACTCTACCTACTGTGCTACTGCCGCCCCGAAAACAAAAATATATGAATGAACTGTTCTGAATGTGAATTAGTAATGACATCTAAGTAATTGTAAAGTTATTTGCTTGATATATTTTCTTGAGCCTTTGTGATTATATATGAGAGTGTAGCCACCGTCGTGCCTTTAAACTCTTAAAATTAGATTTTTTCTAAATTCCTATGACAAAAATGAATTTGAAATTTACTGCTGGAAATACGGCAAATTCGAAGTGGATGGGACTGTCGAGCTCCTTTACTTGGGCTCATGCAGAATTGAAAGTAAATGAAATGAAAGTAATGAATTAAGTAAAGCAGTGATTCCCAACGTGGGGCTTGAGATTGAGCAATATTAGATTTAAATCAAATGCACATCAATTTGGTTAGAATTACTACTTCAATACTACTCTTTTCAACTAAAAACACTGACATTTATATATTTTGGTTTAAAATTTAAAGGAAAAACACGCCATATTCTCCTAAATAGAGTGTGAATTGTTATTGACTCCCCAAGGAATTTTTCGGATCGATTAGGGCGTCTGCAACGCTGTGGACTTTGAGAACGGAGCCGGAGTAGATGCCCCTTGGCCTGTTTTTTTTCCTCTTGATGGTTTTTTGTTGTTTTTTATTGTTGTTGTTGAGATATTTGTAATAAGTGTCATCAGTGCATCATCGTTTCCCCATAGATTCTGTTGAATTCTGTAGATTTGGTTGATGGTCTTTTATTTTTCTGTGAATAATTCCATGCCGTGCAGTTTTAAGGTAGAGTATAAATGCTACTTACCGTTTACCGTTTTTTATAAGTTTATGAAAATGTGCAACAAAGTTTAATTTTATTATGCCAAATAGTCATTTTTCTCATTTTTATTAAATGAGAAACGCTGAGTACACAACAGACCAACGTCGTGCCTCCAGAGAGCTGCTCCACAAAGGATTTGTAAAATGACGAGTGCAGGGTTTCTGTGGGGCATTAAAAAGCATTAAAAGTCTTTAAATTAATTTTGTCAAAAATAAGACCTTAAAATGCATTAGCATTAGCAAAAGCATTTAATTAAATCCCCACAGGCATTAAATCTAAAAACCACTGTAACAAAAAGGATTTATCTATCAGAAAAATAACTATTAACGTAATAAAAATAAGATTAAATAATAATCAGAGTCCATGTCTCCCCAGAGCCGCTGGATCAGCCACACAGACGTGCATATCGTTGACATTCAGATTTATTTTTAATCCCAGATGTTCATAGCTTTGATCAAATCATCTAAAAAGTAAATGTTTGGGTTCAAAACATATATTTAGATGCTTTAAATGTCATGTTTTTTTGAATATTATAAAGTATTTGATCATCTTCAGCTCAGTGGCCAGTGGTTTTGACATGATGGGACTGACATTGATTATGGCATTAAACATGTCGAAATGCAGCATTAAAAAGCCTTAAATATGATTTGCTGAAACCTGCATTAACCCTGGTGCGTAACACATAGTAGACACACAAAGTCCATGCAAGAAACCCATATGTGCACCTTTTATACTTTATACATTCTATTCTTGGATAAAGGACATGGTGCACAACAATAGCCTTTGATGAACAGTGGACACATAATGCCATCCATTATTTCACAGAGAATAGTGCGGCTTGATTCATCCTTTAGTGTCAGTTCTGTGTCATGTTTGTGTAGAGTTTGGTCAGATTTAGGGCTCAAATGAACAACTATTGCAAATCTATTTATTCATAAAGTCATTAGATCGCGAAAGGGTTTTAATAAATTTGACCCAGATGAAGTGAAGTCATTCATCTACAAAAGATACAGTGTGTTTTTCGTTTTATGCAGACAGTTTGTTTATTTATCCTCACTGGAAAAAATGTCCATCGGAAACAAGTTAATAAGTAGTATTTATCCTGTTTTGGCTGTTGAAATAAAAATGCCAATGGAACAAACATAACTTATCTTGTTTACTTAAAATAAGAAAAAGACAAGCATTTTCTAACTTGAAATTAGAAAAAAAAAAAAAAAAAAAAAAAGACAACTTGAAGTAAGAACAAAACTTACTTGTTCCATTGGCAAACTTTTAAGATACGTCATATATCAAGAATAGAGTTAAATCGTCCGAGACATTTTGTTTCTATAGGGAACGACGACGAGTGTTTACTTTTTGTACTTTGTCTTTTTATAAACGCAAAATTGTAAATGTTGCCTTAAAGGTGCAGAAGTCGGTGCAGATATTTGGCTCTTTAACGGCTTATTCACGACATTACACAGACTTTTTACAACCAACGACCTTCATTAAAGTTAGCATTAAAGGCTCAAAATCACACAGAAACTTAATTAAGATTTAGTGCGGCACTTTTACCACACACAGAGAACGTTTCAGACACTTGCAAGCTATATTTCCGTTGTTAGACGATTTCTTCAAGTCCATTATTCAGCTTATTCTGCCCCGCCCACTTTTGCCGTTTTTACACTTCCGTCTGTAAACGCACTTCCGTTTGACGAGAACTCCGTTAAAGCTAATGACGAACGAGGGAAAAGTCTTACCGCTAAAATGTTACATAAAGTAGGTTGATTTGTGTAAAATGTTTAATGAACACGAGCAACAACAAGTCAACAACGCAACGATTTCCTGGTCAGTCTGAAAACGTCTTTTTAGTCCATGTAGAACTTATTTTCTGTTGCGCTCGTCTGCTCCGTGTAAACTACAACGGAAACAAGACGGCGGCGCGTACGGCAACTTCCAGAATAAGGTGAATATTTGGCCTAATCACCAACGCTAATCATTTATTAGCACTTTCTACATAACTCGCTACCACAAAGCCACATGTGCCTTTTAAAATGCAGCTGTACTTTTGCACGATGTCATTAGTTAGTTAGTTAACCACAGCTGACAGAAAAGCTCAGTACTGTTCTGATAATTGAGCAGTTTATGCAGATTTTCTTTGGAGTTTACATTTGTTTACATTAGCAACCAGAATCAAGATGGCTGCCAGTGGTGTAAAAGTCGCATGTCTGGCAGGAACTCAGGATACTCAGAACAAGATAAATACTACTTAAAGGCCCTGTACCTGATTTTTACTGTTTTGAAACATGAAAAACAGAACTAGTTCATGTTATCGCTCACTTTCCTAATGCAGTCCCAGCATCCTAAATATTCACCGCTATGAGTTTATTCACCTTATTCCGGAAGTTTCCATGGACGCCGCCATCTTTTTTCCGTTGTAGTTTAAAATAAGTTCTACACGGACTAAAAAGCTGTTTTCAGGCCGCCCAGGAAATTGGTGCGCTGTGACTTGTTTTTGCTCGTGTACATTAAATATTGTAGACAAATCAATCTACTTTAGATAATGTTTTAGCAGCGAGAATTTTCCCTCGTTCGCCATGTGGTTGAATGGCGCTCAAGCCAAACTGGAAGTGCATGTTACTACAGGAGTGCTGTGGCAAAAAAAGATATAAGTGGGCGGGGCCTAATAGGTGAAAAAGCACTTTTCATGAGTCCCGGGTGGAGCAACACAGATTTTCCTTCATTACATGCAAAAAAAATCTGAAACATGGACTAGTTTTGTTTTTGCCGTTTCACAACAGAAAAAATCGGGTACAGCCCCTTTAATTAATAATAAATCACTACTGACCTTTTTATCCTATTTAAAATTGTAATTGCGTCCAGTGCTGACATGTTTGGGTCTTGACAGCATCCAGTGGAACTTTGCTCGCAGCCGGCAGCTGAAATATTTACATCTCGCCTATAAATTGCCCGCCTAAAGGGAAACAAGATATTTCTGCAGTAAAGTGAAGCCGCTCGAGGCCATCCTGATGAGCACACTTACTCAACAGGTTTTTCCGTTTGTCATTTTGCAGTTACTACCTTTGTCTGAGTCATGAAACCTCTTCCTCGACAGCAGTTTATGATTATTCAGTTTGATTAACCGTGGTTTCGTGCCTCGTCAGGTTATTCGCCCACAAACCCAAAGGTCAAAATTCATTCCCAGCTCTGTTTGTTGTGTGTATAGGTTTTGATCAAAGTTGTTTTTGGCAGCTTTTACTCTTACTATCTTGACTTAGAAGAAGTGCATGAATAATATTAAGTTACAGCAACTTCAATGTGCACTGCGTAACTTTTCTGTGTGTCCTTAAAGATTCTCAGGGATTTCTAAAAAAAAAAAAAAAAGAGGTCCAAACTCATTGAATTATAATAAACGGATGGCATATTAAAGGCCCTGTACCTGATTTTTACTGTTACATGAAAAACAAAACTAGTTGATGTTAAAATCTTTACATCAATCTCATGTATCTCTCACTTTTCGCCATGAGTTCAGAAGCACTTTTCACCAGTCCCTGAGCCCAGAGCGCTAAAGCTAACAAACAGTAGCATGCTAACGGCGCACTTCCTGCTTCTCGTTAAGGATAAAACGCTCTATGAACAGATGCAGAGTAAAAGTTGTGGTCTCAGTTTCACCCGAATAGATGCTTTTGCAATATATCTGTGCTGGAGCAACACAGATTTTACTTTATTCCCTGCAAAAAATCAGGAACATGGGCTAGTTTTGTGTTTCCCGTTTCACAACAGTAAAAATCAGGAACAGCCCCTTTAACAGCTTCTATAAAGTGTTTTAGCTTTTATTTTTTTAGATGTTTTTTTTTTTTTTTTTTCCTCCGAAGACTGTAGTTTTTCAGGTAAAATAGGGCTTGCTGGGTGTATATCAGTTATCTATTATATTACAGGTTTTTAGTGCTTAAAACTACCTTGACTCCACCCAGAAACGTTCATAGACACGAAATTCTCTATCCCGGACTTAAGTCAAAACAAAACTTATTAAAGTATATAAAATTTCTGTACTATTTCATGATATTTGTGTCACTTCTCTGCTCTTCTCACCAGTCGCATGTAAAAGAAGATGTTCAGTGGTCACTCGATACTACAAGAAGCACAAGATCAGAAAACTCAAGTCAGTTCGCCTTTAGCTCAGGTGATAGTTTTACACGCTAATTATCATCTCGAAGGTTTACACACTCAACAATGACTCCTAACAAGGCTCCGTCCTCTCGTTAATGTGGTCAATGGGCTAGCACCAGCTGACACTCTCTGGATTATTCATAACTTGCGTGTTTCTCGGGCTAATGCTAACGGCTATAGGGAAAATACATTAAAGTCTATATAACAGGTTAGATTAGACTAAAACTTAGTGAACATGTTGTCTATTTGTCTCCAGTTTTCATAATGTTACTTCCTGGTTGAACATGAGCAGCAAATGTGACACAGTTAGAGGTAATTCCACAACTGTTACCATAGCAACCAGACTGTAAACAAGGCCCAAAATCCATATGAATTACACAATAGTTATGATTTGACAAATAATACCTGATAACGTCTTTATTTTGTTGAATGAACGTTTAAACTGTCAAAAAGGTTTGTCCGTTGTAAATTGTCTCTGTATTTTCAATGATATGACACTTTTTGACCACAGAGGGATTCCGTTTTAGAACTCAGCACTACTTCCTGTCATTTTAAACGTTATTTATTATTTTTTTATTTCTTCACAAACTGCAACTTCACAATTGTAAAACTTTGATAAACATTTACCACAGGTGCCCTCCCACCAAACTAAGTCATAATAAAATCAACAATTTTGAGAATCCGTCATATAGACTTTAAAGGTCCCATATTCTGCTATTTTGCCCTTTACACAGTCTATTCTAAGGGCTTTGTTGATAAATTTTTGCGTTGTGCAATATCCATAACATAACAGTTTCCAAAAAACACCCATTTCTTGGACTGGCCCCCCTCCTTGCAAAAGCAAACGGCTCACTCTGAGATCTGACCCCCCGAACAGACAGCAGGCTGCCTCCCCCACCCAACTCGTGCTGAAGCCTAGAGCGGAGATAGTGTGCATGCGCCGTGTGCTCCGGTAAACAGCGATACACAAACACGGGAATAAACCTTTTATCCGTCCTGACGGTGCGTCGTGCTGAGTCCTACGTCCTGGATCTGACCTGGAGTTTGACGTGCTCCAGTACCTCGACGACGGACGTTGCCGTTTGGTAAATAACAAGCTAACTCTTCTATCTGTCGTATCCATCGTGTAATTACTGTGTAGCATTAGCATTAGCTGTTTTTATTCTTGCGGCTGCACGCTTCCTAGAGGCGTGGCTTAAACACCACCGCGTCATCCTGGTGAAGCATGTCATCCTTGTGAGGAGCCCCCGTCTGCTGCTCAGCCGAGGGGGACGGAAAAGACAGTTCTCTAGCGAAAACATGCGGGAATCAATCAAAAAACCACTTTGGGCACAACATACGAGGCCCAAATACCACTGTAGGAAGGTTAAAACCTCTGAAAAGTCGATTTTGCATGTTATGGGACCTGTAAATCATGACACAGCTCGCCTGGTGTGATTCTAAAACAAAATGCATCTATTGTAATTGTAAAAGACAAATGAACCAAAATTATCTCTTAAACTTCACTTAAGCCCTTTCACGATTTAATAATTTTATTAATTCATTCATTCATTCATTCATTGATCTGCAATATCTATGGCTCCACCTTTTTGTCTCCATGGAGATAAACAGCGAAGGTAGAATTATCTTGGGAAAGCAATTACATTTTTTTGGAGACAAGCAGGTGATGGACCCTACACTGAAAATGTTACGCAGTGCACCTTTAAAGATAAAATAAGGTAAAAATGCCGTTAAGATAAATATATTTCAAATTCTGCTAAAATCTTTACAAATTTTACGCCCAGTTCAGCTTTTTATTTTTTTATTTAATTTTACTTCCTGGTTGTATTTGATGACCATCCTGTACACTGGACCAAATTATTTGACAAATAAAAACACATGTGAACAACTTTATTTTGTAGAATCAGTGTTTAAAGTGTCAAAAAAGGTAGTTTATTTTGCGTAAATCATCCATAACCTTTGTCTCCCCGGTGTAATGTCATCAATTGGTTTACTTCCTGTAATTTCCAACATATATTTTTCAACTTTTCTACACAAATAACTATCTGATTGCTTTAAAACTGTAAGTTATGTTTACAAGAGGTATTAATACACTGAATAAAGTCAAAATTAGAAAATCATAAAAACCTGTCATACGCACCTTTTAAGTGTCTTGAAAAGCACTTTCTGTGACCATTAATTATTGTTATACTGCATTACAGCACGTTGTATGGGAGATATGTAGAATATCAGACGACAGTTAATGCATTATGTATTTAATTTCCGCTAGAATGTCTTATTTATTTAGTTTCCATGGTGACTGAAGGATTCCAATTAATTCCTAAATAAAAAATAAACATTACATTGGCCAAAAGTGGGTGACCAATGCTCGTCCGTCCAAAGACAATGCGTTGTAGTGCGCTCAAACGGGCCCATGACCTCGTGCGGAGCGGGACGTGCACGCTAGCCTTACATGCTTTCTCGGAACTGCACACGTCACAGCCACGGCCTTCTCTGATTGGGCGAGAGCCGTGGAGCTGTCGGGGGGTTTGTTTATCCAGTTTGTGTTTAGGGTCGCTTTTTTTTTTTTTACACCGCATGCTTTATTTATGCATGTGTTTATTTATTTATTTGACGGGGACAGTGAATAATAATGAACATCTGCCAATTACAGTGCAGATATGCCAGATTATAGAAAATATGATAATTTCCATCTGTTGTCTCTTGCATAGATGGAAACGCAGAAACATTACAAAAAGATAACAGAGAACAGTGAAAGGACACAGTTAAAAGTGCTCACAGACTTGGTTTTCCTTCATTCTGGGGCTGCAACTAACGGTTATTTTGATAATTGATTTGTCTAGTGATTATTCTTTCAGTTAATCGATTGTTTTACACGTGGATATGTCAATGGTCCAAACATCCTTCTCCTACAAAGCAGAAAATGCACTGCAAATAATACATTTCTCTCAGGATATTAATCTTAATTTGAGATGTTTTGACTTGTTATAATTAAGTTAAGACTATAATATTACTTGTTTCAAACAGATTCTGCCTTGTTTCAATACATTACTTCTTACTTCAAGCCAAATGGGGTTAACAACATTTTACTTACAAGTAAAAACTATTCAGATCAACAAGGTACATTCAAGTCTTTTTAAACCAGCCTAGATTTCCATTTTTTGTATATTCAGCCTTGCTTAAATTTACAAAATTTACCTGGATTTGAGTAGTTTTGACTCAATGAGATTTAATTGCTGATGTGATATTTCATTGGTTTCAAGGCATTTCTGACCGATTATGTGATAATTTATCTTAAAATAAGAAAATGAATTTGCCAGTCAAGTAAGTAAAATTAGCCTATTTTAGATTATTTGACTTGAAGTAATAAATAATGTATTGAAACAAGTCCGAAACGGTTAAGTAAAATAGTCTAATTCCATAAAATAAATATTCTAGCTAATAATAGCTACAGTAAATGCACAATAAGTACAAACTACCTAACAGATTGCAATAAAAGTACCTAAAGGGCTAAAATGCTTGTTTGAAAAAGTGACTTTTAAGTTGTTTTTTAAAAACATCCAGAGAGTCCAAGAATCGCAGAGAAAAAAGAGGCTCCCCTAGAGGCGCTACAGATACAGATACTAATACTACTAATAATATATATACTAATATACTAATAATATAGATACTAATTGTACATGTTTTATCTGCCTTTTTGAGGTAATTCTTACTTTGTCCGAGGCATAAACCTCTTCTGTCAGCACTTGGTATGTTTTGGAGTCTATGTATAGCCCAGAAAACAATTATTTGATTACTCAATTAGTTGACTCAATTATCAAGTAGTTGTGATTAATTGTTTCACTTGTTTCAGCCATTCTTCACTGCCACACTTTAAAGTCTAAATGACAGGTTCTCATGATATCCTAATTATGACTTAGTTTCTCGGGAGGGCACCTTTGTTTATTAATTATCATAGTTTTACATTTGTGAAGTAGCAGTTTGTGAAGAAACTTTGAAAAATAAAAGTTTAAAAATACAGGAAATAGTGCTGAGTTCTAAAACTGAATCCCTCTGTGATGTCATCAAAAAGTGACAATTTACACCCGACTGACACCATTTTCTGACAGTTTAAACAGTCATTAAAATAAAAATTAAAAATAAAGGTGTTACCAGGTATTATTATTTGTCAAATCATAACTATTTTGTAATTTTTTTAAATTGTGGCCCTTGTTTTCAAAATGGTTGCTAGGTAACAGTTGTAGAATTACCTCTAAACATGAAGTAACGTTATAAACATCATAAAAACTGTCAAACTGGGGACAAATAGGCAAAATGTTTAGTCAAATCTTAAATATGATCATGTTCACTACGTTTTGGTGAACTGTGCCGTCACACAGACTTTAAAGTGCAGTTTTAAGTGTACTGTACATTATTTTACTGTGAAAACATAGCATTAAAACAGCTTTTTGTTTCTTTTTCATCATTTGTTCTGCATTTATTTATAAGAGAATCATTATCATAAAATAGAGAAAGAAAACCCACACATTCTCTTACTATAAGAGCCGTGTTTTCTCTTTTTCTCACCAATTCAGTTCAGTTTGAAGCCTAAATATCTATTTTTTGATCAGTTCATTTATTTTTATATAAACTTATTAACTATTATTAAAGTTATTATTATTATTATTCTTATGACTCATACCATAGTTTCCCGGTTTTGTTAGACAGTAAGATGTATCATTAACTGGTTATCAGGAATTTGTTTACAATTATTGATGTTATGACTAAGGTGAGTCATCAAAGAGAGGAGAAAAATGGGTGAGGTATTAAAGCGTTTGTGTGTGTTTGAGTTTGGATTGTTATGATTGTAGGAAGGTGATAAACGGACCCGTATTAGGGCTGTAATCCTTCAGTCGTCCAGTCAGTGAATCAGTCGATTGTCTTAGTCCAGTGTTTCTCAACCTTTTTTGAGTCACGGCGCACTTTACTTGGTTGAAAAACATTGCACGGCACAAAATATTATCAAAGCACAACATTTAAAGGAAAAAAGTACCAGTAAATGTAGCAAATATTGTCCATGCCAGCGCCACTGTGTCTGCTTCTTTAAAGGGCCTATAACAGGTCGGGCGACTCATTTAACCAAAATGTAGTTCAGATAAACATATTTCAAAATTTGCTAAAATTCTTTACAAATTTTACACAGTTTTCGCAATTTTTAGCTTTTTAATTTTACTTCCTGGTTGTTAATGGTGACATCACGCTAGGAAATTACCATAGCAACAACACTGTAAACTGGGCCAAAACTTATCTAATGTCACATTTTTTTTAATTTGACAAATAAAACAAATGTGAACACCTTTAATTTTGTGGAATTAATGTTTAAAGGTATTTTGTATTTTGTGTAAATGATGCATAATCTTTGTCTCCCCAGTGTGATGTCATCAGTTCATTTACTTCCTGTATTTTTCAACAGGTTTTTCTACTTTTTTTCCACAAACAGTCACCTGATTGGTGTAAAACTATAATTTCTATTTACAACAAGTATTAATGCACTAAATAAAGTCAAAATTAGAAAATCATAGAAACCCGTCATATGCACTTTAATGTTTGCCTTGGAGATTGTTTTACTTTCTTTTTTAGTTGCTCGGGACACTCCAAAAATGGCAAATTGTTCAAATAAATGTATGAATCTGACATTTTTTCAAGGCAAACCTGATAATCCTTCAAGTAACATTTGAAAATCTTAGACGACCGACTTTTTTTATCAGTTGACTAATTGTTTTATTTGGATTAAATGGATTTACATACCCTAAAAAAGCAAAGATATGGACTGTTAGCTGAAGAAATTGGAGTCCAACATATAAATACAGTGCTTTTCTGTCTAAATTGTTGCTTTTGCATGAACTCTTGTGCAGTTTTGGTCTTTTTTTTAGCACAGTTTGGGTCAGATACATGGAGATACTTCATAGTTTTGATATGTTTTTGGCCACACCCCCTTTTAGTTGACTAACTGGTTGATAGAGCTTAGTCCACTAACATTTGTATTAGTCAACTTATTGTTTTATTTGGATTAAATGGATTTATATGGCAAAAAAAAAAAAAAAAACAGAAGCTATGGACTGAGTTAGCTGAAGATATTGGCGTACAACATATAAATACAGTACTTTTCTGTATAAATAGTTGTTTTTCCGTGAAGCCTTGTGCATTTTTAGTTGTTTTTTTTAATACAGTTTGGGTCAGATACATGGAGATACTTCAGAGTTTTGATATATTTTTGGCCACACCCCCTTTTAGTCGATAGAGCTTAGTCCACCGACATTTTTATTAGTCGACTTATTTTATTTTTCATTAAATGGTTTTACATGGGCAAAAAAAAGCAAAGATATGGACTGAGTTAGCTGAAGAAATAGGATTACAACATATAAATACAATACTTTTCTGTTTTAAATAGTTGTTTTTGCATGAATTCCTGTGCAGTTTGGGTCAGAAAATACTTTGCCACGCCCCCTTTTCACTCCATCAAATCAGTTTCCCTTTCGTCGACTCTACTCTGCGTCTATTGCACAACTTCTAGAGCGAGGCACGTTCTGATCTGACTCTTGTCCATGTAGTAATGTGCATTTTCCCCCTCGATTCGCAGTCGATGGACGTCTTTCTCGGCGATCGTTCGAGGAAACACGTGTCTCCTTTAATGTACCTCCGCGGACTCTCCAAACCAGTTCTAGAACAGGTCTTTCCCCAAACCTTAACAGCAACATAAACAAGGCCAACAAAGACGTCTGACTCGTGGGGACGATGCCAGCTACATATGAAACCTACATATCAGATCAATTCTAAACCGGTAGTCACTGAACCGCTGTGGTCTGTGTTATTTGTCCCTTTGCAGAGCCTGGAGGGCAGCTTAATCATTGTAAGGTAGCGAGCGAGTACTTTGATGCACTCCTGTTAATATGAAACATGAGGGAACTGCAGCCTAATGGAAAAATCATACAGTGTTTGGGGTACTTACTGGTTCAATGGGCACAAATTGTTTTTATGCCCTCTTTATTATGGTGCAGTTAATGGTTAAGGTTATCCCCAAAGCCTAATGCACCACTCCTAATATAATGGCTGTTATTTCTCAGGTGGTATTTGTAGCCGTGCGCCGATTCCAAAAAGCTTCTAAATGTTGTTTTCAGTCTTCGCCGATGAGCAAAACCTAACGTCTTAAGTATTTGCTGTCGTGGTTTGATCGCAAAGGATGCAGTTTTTATGGTGAGACGCTGCAAGTGAAGAGGAAAAAATGTTCAATTCAAAGTTATCAATTTTTAACTTCTGTAAAAAAAAAAAAAAATCCATCGAAAATAAGGCATTTTGTGTGTAAAAACGCCCAAATTTGCACATTTTTGGGACATATGAATCTGAAAAATGGACAGAACCTGGTTTAATTTTCTTGTTTCATTTTTACACATATTAGTTATTTTAAAAAATATACAGAGGGGATTTTGGATTTCTTATTTAGTTTCTGAATAAACCAGAACTGACTAAAAATTGGCCTAAAAATGTAAATTTTGCCTCATTTTTTGGCCTTAAAACTTAAATAAATCAGGCTTAGCGTTAGATATCAACAAATCTTTCTGTATGCTTCGTCTAAATCTTGTTGAGAGAGCAAACTAACCAAAAACTATAAAAAAAAAAGTCTGTACTGTCTTGCCTTAAGGTCTATATTTTCCTCCACAAACAACAAAATAACTTGTGTTTTATTCTGCATAAAAATTGCTAACCCTGTAGTTTAGATTTATTAAAACATGTTTCGAAACAACAAAAACACAACAAAAAGTGACAAAAACACGACTAAAACAACAACATAAATCACAATATCATGTCTTCTTTAAAGTTACACTCGTACATTTGCTCTTTTATTTATTTATTTGCTCTTTTATTTATTTATTTGTGTTTTTTTTTGCCTGTCTTGCAGCACATTCATCATCGAGAAGCAGCCTCCACAGGTGCTGAAAACGCAGACCAAGTTTGCAGCCACAGTGCGCCTCCTGGTGGGCGGGAAGCTGAACGTGCACATGAACCCTCCGCAGGTCAAAGCCACCATCATCAGTGAGCAACAAGCCAAGGCCCTGCTGAAGAATGAGAACACCAGAAAGTAAGCGCTAGAGTTTGTGTCATTTTTCCGCTCCGTTTTGTTTGTAACGACTGTCAAATGCCGTGGGAAACTTCACTTACATTGAGGTTTCACACAAGACATGACATTTTTTTCTCTTGTGTCTTTCATTTCTTTATCAGCACGAGTTTTAACGGATATCACTTGAACAGCTTGTTTTCATAGAGACAGATAAAATGAATGTCATAACAAGCAATAACACACAGTACACAGTGCACCTTTAAAGTGCATCTGACAGGTTTGACTACATTTCACTAAAACATAGTAAACATGATTACAATTAAGATTTTATTGAAAAAATTTGCCCAATTTTTCCCAGTTCGACAGTTTTGTTGAAGTTTATAGTGTTTTTTTTCTGATAGAGGTGATTCCCCAATGGTGTTACCTAGCAACCAAACTGTAAACAAGAGCCAAAACCGGTTTAATTTACACAATAGTTATGATTTCACTAATGATAAAGCCTGATAACGCATTTGTTTTGTTGAATGATGGTTTAAACTGTCAGAAAAATGCGTCCGTTGTCTCTAAATTGTCTGTTGTCTGTTGTATTTTCATTGGTACGTCGCCTTTTGATGACATCACAGAGGGATTCCATTTTAGAACTCAGCACTACTTCCTGTCATTTTGAAATTCATTTTTTTCAAATTTCTTCACAAACCTCAGCTTCACAAATGTAAAACTCTGTTAAATATTTACCACAGGTGCCCTCCCACCAAACTAAGTCATAATTAGAAGATCATGAAAACCTGCTACATAGACTTTAATGTGACAATATAAATATTAACGAATGAAACAAAACACAAATCGAGGTATGTTTTTGATTACTTTATAACATGGTTTAAAGTCCAGAAAGATTGCTTACAAAATAAACTTTTTAAACCGATTAATCTCTTCAAACCAATGAAAATAATGAACTAGTTTCATAAATCTTATCCCTGTCAGTGGTCATATTGTTTTGGCAGTTTATTTTCTTGCCGTTATAGCTATTTCAGCTCACCTTATTCCACCCCGGCGCCTGCTTTCATTTCCGACTGACACTGACCCGCTTTTCTGTCATTATCGCATTTCAGCGGGAGTTCCATTCATTTCAATGGAGAACTAGAGAAAAGCCTCGCTGCTCTAAAAGATTATTGAAGAAAGTAGGTTGATTTGTGCGAAATGTTCAACGTTTCTAACCCTTAAGCCTCTCCTTTTGAGCACTCCAGCTATGCACATAAAACCGTAATGCTCTTAAAGTCATGTATGTAATAAGAGGCTCAAATAAATCAATAAATTCAATTAAATGTGCACCAACAAGTCGACACTGCACCCTTTGTCTGGCGTGTTTGGTGTTGAGATTGGCTGCCGTCTGCAAAATCACACAACCGGAAAAAGTGACAAAGATAGTGGCGGCTTTTGTGGCGACTTCCTGAACAAAGTGAGTAAAAACGTTCTGTGTATTGTTTTGTGAAGTGGCCATTTGTCCAAACCCACTGCGATTACTAAAGAGGAAGCACAAATAACCTTGTACACCGGAAAGAACATGTTTCATCATTTTTGAGATTTTGAGTTTTGAGTTAAATATTGTTGAAAACAGAGATTTTTTTAATTGATTGTTGAGTAACCAAATATTGGCTCATTGTACATTTTAAAATAGGACTTCTCCATTATGACAAAAATTATAATCACAGTTATTTGGCTTATCATTTAAACCACAATAATTCAAACAATTACTTTATCTTTATTATTACTTATTATTTATACTTTATTATCGCAGTTACCCAAAATATAGACCATATATATGTTATTAATAATGTTTTGTGACACTTTTGCTTCCAAGTCTATGTATAGATATAGTCTGCACTTTCAGAAGCTCCGTGGGTGAAAATAGCCATTCATTTTAATGTAGAACAGCTGCTCATTCACCCACTGTTCAACAACTACAAGACTTTCGGAGTTCTATTGTGCCAAATACAGACACAGAGAAGAATAGGGTGATCGAACGGCCCAAAATGTGTGTAGTTATCCACGAGTTTCCTCTTCCTCTTGGGGTTTCTTCACAAAAGTAAACGGATTGTTCTGTGGATGTTAAATACAGCAGGCGGCGCTAGCATCTCTGTAGCACTTAGCCCGGATCAGCCGTTAGCATTCTTGGATAAATGGACAAATTCAATCATTTAATTCTTCTCCATGTCTTCGTGTCTGTATTTGGCACAAAAAAAACTAAAAAATTTGGAGTTTGTTCTTGTAGTCATTGAAGAGGGTGAAAGAGCAGCTGTTCTACATTAAAATGAATGGTTGTCTCCCCCCACGGAAAAGTGCCCCCTACTTGTATCTATTCAGTTTATTCCGCTCTGCAGACTTTTGCTTCTTTTTATCACTTTTTGCCACAGATCCGCACTCCTGTAGTAAATGCACTTCTGGTTTGACGAGCACATGCTCCCGTAAACGGCGAACGAGGGAAAAGTCTCGTCGCTAAAACATTATATAAAGTAGATTGATTTGTGTAAAATGTTTAATGTATTCGTGCGAGTCACAATGCACGTCCTGAAAACGTCTTTCTAGTTTGTGTAGAACTTGAAATTTGTTGTTGAGCTCGTCTGCCTCATGTAAACTAATACAACAGAAACAAGATGGCGGCGCCCACGGGAACTTGTCGAATAATGTCAATAGAGCTCAGGATCGAACATCAAAAACATCCGTTGCCATGGAAATCCACCATGTTTGCAGTCGGTGTGCTAAAATGACATAGAAAAACATTCGCCAGAACAAGGTTAAAAAAGCGAACAAAAAATTCAATGGAAGAACCTGATGAACTGCTGGGTCACTTCTGGTAAATACATTTATCAGAGTATAATGTTAGAATACTTTTAAATTGACGCTAAGTTTAGTATTTAGCATCTTAAAATCGCCACTGATTTAACACTGGACTGAAAATAGCGTGTGACGTCATGATCCCGAGCTCAACTGAATCAACGGAGAGTTTCCCCCACGGCAGGCCACGCCCCCCTGACATGACGCACTGCCCACTGTATCTACTGGACTGAGAGTAACACTGCTGACTGTGTTCGACTTCCCGCTTGACTTCAGAACCTCAGAACTCCTGCCACGGACACAACAGACCCTTTAAAATGTGATGTCGTCAAAATTCCTGAATGGAGGCGACTGGAGGCAAAATAAAGTTGGCTGTAAATGTTTCAATGATTATCTCACATTAGATCTAAATTCTGGTTTTAAGTGTTGGAAAAAAAGCAACACATTTGAATTTCCAGGGTAGAAAGGTCAGTAAGTTTGCTTTTCTAAAAAAAACGATGGACAAAATACAGTTTTCTAGACTTAAAATTGTATTTTAGCTTCAAAATAATCTAATTTATGGAATAGTATCTAACATATCTTTAGATAAAATGAAAAATTAATGTGGGCTCAACATTTTCTGTATTTCTGAGTATTTTTTCAGTAAAACCCATAAATCTGGATTGTTCCTTCATCAAAAATGCAAAGAGTTTATCATAATTTCCTAAAACATAATGAAAAATACAAATAAATGTGTTTAAAGCAGCTCTGATGTCACTCACATGTGTCTGAGGCTTTTACTTTTACAAAATCATCTACATTTTTCATATTTTGTGATATTCTGAGGTTAATCCCAGTTTCTCCAGTTCCTCCATTCTGCATTTAGAATGTTTTCGTTCACAAACTTTTAAAAGGTCAGTAGATAGATACGTTTGGTACATGGAAAAAGGCCATCACAGAAAAATGTCTCACACAATCTGAACCAACGACCAAGGAATGGACCAACAGAGTAATTGACACGAGAAAAACGGGAAAAAAAAAAAACCTTTGCACATAATTTAGAGCTGGACAAATACGACAAACTCTGGACTAAATGTGATGAATCTGCTGGACTTTACATTTTGGACTATTTGATTGATCTGTCTCTGTGTCATGTTCCTTATCTTGTTCGTTCTTTTGTTTGTTTTATGAAAGAAAAAAGAAAAGAAAACATAGAAAAAAGTGTCTTTGCTCCAGATTTTGAGCACATTTTCTGTTTTTTATAATCGAATAGCACAATCATTAAAATCATGACTCTTTTTTACTGTTCCAGCATTCGTTTTTTAGTTGTTTTCATTTGTTTTTTCTGTATATGCAATGTCCTAACCTTAATATAATTTTGGATTGGAGAAGGAAAAAAAAAAAAAAGGAGGCAATCAGATAGCAATTACACAACCTGAAACTGCGAACATAATTTTCTTTGCGTAACGTCGGAGTCCTCTTTGTTTCCAGTAAAGTGTTGTTCCTTGTCGTCCTCATGCGTCTCCAATTGTTTTTCCCCCCGCAGTGAAAGCAGCGGAGAGATTCTCAACAATAACTGCGTGATGGAGTATCACCAGACGACAGGAACGCTCAGCGCCCACTTTAGGAACATGGTGAGTTCAGATGTTTTGAAATTATTTTTGCTGAGTTTAACAATAGATCTCCAAACGCTTTATTATTTTAAGGCGATACACAACAGGCAGAGCAATGTTTTTTCTATTTATTTGGTCAGTTTGCTCTCTCAGGAAAAATGTGGAAACAACAAACTTCTCCGAAATATGTTTGATTGTTTCATTGAATCCATTTCATCCATAGATTTCAAAGTAAGGACATAAAGATCAGCCTTAAAGTGCGTATGACGGGTTTTTATGATTTTCTAATTTTGACTTTATTCAGTGTATTAATGCCTCTTGTAAATATAAATTATAGTTTTACACCAATCAAGTTGCTATTTGTGGAGAAAAGTTGAAAAATCTGTTGACAATTACAGGAAGTTAACAAATTGATGACATCACACTGGGGAGACAAAGGTCATGAATAATTTACACCAAATAAACTACTTTTTGACCCTTTAAACTTTGATTCAACAAAATAAAGATGTTCACATGAGTTTTTATTTGTCAAATGAACAAAATCTGTGACGAGATGAGTTTTGGCCAATGTACAGTGTGGTTGCTATGGTGATTTCCTAGTTTGATGTCATACTTTACAACCAGGAGTAAAATTTTAAACCTAAAAAACAGCTAAACTGGGATTAAATTTGTAAAGATTTTAGTAGAAATTTGAATATATTTATCTTAACTGCATTTTAGTTAAATGTGTATTTCAACCTGTCAGAGGCCCTTTAAAGTGCGCCTGACAGGTTCGACGGCTCACTTGACAAGAATGCAGTTGACATCAATATATTTCAAATTTTGTTAAAATACTTCACGAATTTGATCACGGTTTAGCATTTGTTTTGTTTTTTTGTTTCACTTCCTGGTTGTAAACGATGACATCACACTAGGAAATTACCATAGCAACCATCTTATATACGGGGCCAAAACTCATTCAGTGTCACAGATTTTTTCATTTTACAAATAAAAATACATGCGACCGCCTTTATTTTGTTGAATCCATGTTTAAAGGATCACAAAAAGTAGTTTGTTTTGTGTAAATTATGCTTGAACTTTGTCTCCCCAGTGTGATGTCATCAGTTTGTTTACTTCCTGTAATTGTCAACATATTTTTCAACTTTTCTCCGTGTACAACTGTACAACTGTATGTACAACTGGTATTAATACACCATATAAAGTCAAAATTAGAAAATCATGAAAACCTGTCATACACACTTTAAAGTAGCTACTGCACACACCAAACTTTACAATCTTTTAGTTAACAAGATTCTGCCCAGATGATTCTGCGCAACTGCATAAACTGTGGTCTCTTACCAGCAAGTGAGCAGCGTTTATTTATGTAACACCTTTCACTGACAATGAAGTCGCAAAATGCTGCACAACTAAAAATAAAAATAAAACACACTTACAGTAGGCAATACATACAGCAATGACAATAAAATCTGTCGCTAAATCTGATACGCTTGAGCAAAAAATAGTTTTGAGTTTGCTCTTGAAAGAATCAACAGAGTCTAATGAGTGCAGGGAGAACGGGAGGTCGATCCAAAGTCTGGGAGCAACTTTAAGAATCAGTCTCTGGTCTGAAAACCAGAGCGAGGAACCAGGAAGGGACCTGAAAGCCAGTACCAACATTTAAAAATGTCTGCGATAGTAGACGACAACGGCAACATGCACGTGGACGAACTACATCTAACACACTATATACACTATAACTTGTCCTCAAACAAGTGAAATATGAGCCCAAAGTTCATGAAAACACAACATTTCACTGATAACAAACCTGAGCAAACAGATCAGAGCAGAGAAACATCGAGGTCAACTCATTAGTGTAATATTTAATGTTTATTGTGACTGTGGCAGGTCCAAGATTTTACTTGTTAAAGTGCGTAGGACAGGTTTTTATCATTTTCTAATTCTGATTTAATTCAGTGTCTAAATACCTTTTGTAAATATAAATAGCAGTTTTACACAAATCAAGTCACCATTTGTGGAGAAAAATAGAAAAATCTGCAGAAAGTTACAGGAAGTAAACACGATTGATGACGTCACACTGGGGAGACAAAGGTTATGCGCAATTTACACAAAATCAACTACTTTTCTGACGCTTTAAACATCAATTAAACAAAATAAATGCGTTTTTCTTTGTGAAATAAAAAATATAGATGAGTATTAGATGAGTTTTTTCCCAGTGTACAGGATGATCGCTTGGTGATGTCATCATTTACAACCAGGAAGTAAAACTGAAAACCTAAAAAATTGTGAAACCGAGTTAAAAGCATTGTAGCATTTTAGCATTTTGAAATATATTTATCTTAACTGCATTTTAGTCCAACCTGTCATAGGCACTTTAAGCAAAAAATGTTATGAAACCTCAATGACAAACTGTTTAACTTAAATGACTTAAATGATGGAACGACTATGATTGGCTCAAATTCGGGGAATGACTGAGCCCATTATGAATCATTATGGAGATTGCGGACGTGTAAGAAAAGAGCCATGTGTGTCGCTTTGTAATTCGTTGGGATGAGAGTTGATTAGCTGTTATTTAGTGGTCCACCCTGCTTCACTTTTCTGCCTTTTAAAGCTGTTCTAAAGCTTCTAAAACGTCATGCGTGTGCCACAGGGTTTGTGAGAGCTATAGGAACAAATTGAAATACCAACTTCTTCCTTTTAGTTTGAAAATCAGGCAGTCTAGCTTTAAACGTCCAAGAAGAAGGCTGTGTTTCCAACAAAATACAGTCTTCCTGGTTTAAAGCTGGGCTACCTGCCTTTTTGTATTGTAAATTTGCTAATTTTGTGTTTTGCGTCAAAGAGTGTCTTGCAAAAGCAGCACTTTCTGACAAAAATTAGACTTCTGCACGCTGTCTGCATCTAATAATCAAGTATTTTGTCTCGAAGTAAGAGCAAAAAGCAGCGTTCTGATTGGCTGTGCTCAGCTGGTCCTCCCCGGTTTCACTTTGTCGTCTGAAAAAAGCTGTTTTAAAGCTGTGCACAGGATAGAAAATGAATGCGTGTGAATTTTAAGTGCCAAAGGGTTTGTTAGAGCTAGGGATGAGTCAGTTACTTGTGGTTCCGCAGTGTGAAAATCGGGTACCCCAGCTTTAATTTGCACAAAATTACAAAATACGCATATTTATTTTAGCACTGGATGTTATTCCTTGTCGCAATTGCCTTGTCTCCATCACATGTTAACCACTCTTCCCTCGGGGTCACATGGATTATTCACGGGCATCCGACTGTGAATTATAGATACGCGCTGCTCTTAACGCTGCTCTTAACGCTGCACTCGTGTCTCTGTCCTCAGTCCTTGAAGAGGATTAAACGCTCGGATCGACGAGGAGCGGAGTCGGTGACGGAAGAGAAATTCACCATTTTGTTTGAGTCGCAGTTCAGCATCGGGGGCAACGAGCTGGTGTTTCAAGTTAAGGTAAACGTTTACTCACTCCGAACACGAAAATAGAGTGGAATTTGTTGTTAAGTCGGTCCTTTTCCTTTCTTATTCTTCTGTTCTTTTGAGATTGTTCAACTTTCAGATGTAGAAAGGAGTTCTGTGTCCTCCATCAATGTTAGGAACATTAAGCAGAGAAGTTGGGCAGCGCAATTTATCAAAATCAAATCAAAATTGCAATTTGAATGGACGGAATTATCAAATCACAGAGGCTGCAATTTCCTCCAAACAACAAACTATCTTCTGCATAAAACCTGTTAACCCTGTTGTTTAGATTTGTTAAAACTTGTTCTGAAAGTGAGAAAAACATGACTAAAAGAGACAAAAATGCATCGAAAATCTCGAAAATCATCTGACAAAAATCGACAAAATGAGATTCAAAGCGACAAACACATGACTACAAGTGACTAAAAGTTAACTAAGTGACACAACTTAAAGCGACAAAATGTGACTGAAAGCGACAAACACGTGATTAAAACTGACTAAAAGCTAACAATAAGTGACCAAAACATGACTAAAAACGACAAAAACTACAGTGAAACGACAAAATGCGACTGAAAGCGACAAACGCGTGACTAAAAGCTAAAAATAAATGACCAAAACATGACTAAAAACTACACTGAAAGCGACAAAATGCGACTGAAAGCGACAAGCACGTGACTGAAAGTGACTAAAAGCTAACAATAAGTGACCAAAACACAATTAAAAGTCACATAAACTATACTAAAAGCGACAAAAACGCTACTAAAAGTGACTAAAACATGACAAAAACTGACAAAAATATTCTAAAACACAGGAAACATGTACAATTAGTGTCAATTTATCATAAAAATTGTACTGTCTGTAAACACACTTCACCAGAATGTCCTCAAGTGGTATCACCTTAGCTTTATCTGGGTCAAATTTTGTGAAATTTTTACATTTAGGGGCATTTTGCACTAACTTATCGATTAATCAAAAGAATAATCACAAGACTAAATGTCATAATAACCGTAAGTTGCAGCCCTACTTTGCACAATACAATGACATCCTTATGAAATGAAATTAGCGATTTAATATTTTAAGTAGGTTTTTGATCAGCACAGGAGCAATTCTACTTCATTCATTCACATTTATTCATTTGATTGACGCAGTGCACGTTAACGAACAGACAAACGCCAACGATAAAACAAATACATTTCACGTTATTGCACGATATTAACATTTTTTTACAGTCAGTTTCATGTAATATGTTCCTATTCAGTCCGGAAAAGGCCGTGTGTCTCTAATGCCTGTGCTTTCCAAAAATAATGTCCATGAATCACCGCTGGAGGACGGAACAAATAAGTTGTGTCTTGTGCTCACAAAGTGCACAGTATTACAACACAAAATGATCTACATCTTTGTCAGTTTCTATTCAAGGAGACACGTTAAACCAAAATAGACTTTTAAGAGTTTTAACCATGTTGTTGTCCTTTCTCGTTTACCGACTCACTCAGAGTAGAGCTGCAACTAACGATTATTTTGGTAATCGATTAGTCCAGCGATTATCCCTTCAATTAATCGATTAGTTGTTTAGAGCGTAAAAGACCCTTGAATATGAGAATTGTCCCAAATTTTACCCAGACAAAGCTGAAGTGAAGGCGTTTGATGACGTCCTGGTGGAGAATATTCATCGACGAACAAGGATTTTAATCAAAAACACACAATTTACATGTTTCCTGTGTGTTTTTTGCGTCATTTCTGCTCTGTTTGAGTGATGAAACCTCTTCTTTCAGCTCATAGAATGTTTTGGAGTCTGTGTATAGACCATTTAACGATTACTTAATTATTTGATTAGTTGACAACCATTTATATAATTGATTAGTTGCAATTAATCAACCTAATTTAGCCCTAATTTAGAGTGATTCATGCATGTTTCAGTAGTTTAAACGCCATTATTCTGATAATCCACGTTTCCCCCAGTATCCGCCCACTGATATGTACTTACTTTGTTCTCCCTTTATTTTTTTTTTATCAGTAATACACATAGATATTTTTGCGCAAATGAAAAATGCGCTGCTTGTGAACTCGTCTCTTTTATTAACCTGTTTTAGATAAATGTTGCGATTTTAAATGTCCACAATATAAAATGCTCGATCCGCTCGTTTCATATTCTACGTTTCCACCTTCTAAAATTAACTTTAAATATTATAATGCGCTTAAATCTAAATCCACCTGAAGCGAGCGCATTCTCTTCATGCAAATTTCCTCCTCGAAGTACTAATGCCATATCCGAAATGCTCATTAAAATAAGATGATTTAAATGTAGTTAGTGATTGAATGTAGCAGCATTTGTTCAGTGCCTTTAACTCCCTGTGGACTTGTTTAGTGTGGTATGTATTAACTGCCACTTTATCTATCTGTCTGTCTGTCTGTCTGTCTATTCCAAAGTGAGGATAATTGGATACACGTCAAATTTGATCTTCTACTTTTACTCACAAGATTTATTGCCCTTTCAGTCACAAGCCTCGTCCTCTTTTGCATCTTCCTTTACATCCTCTTGTACATTTACCTGTACATCCTCTTTTACAATTTCCTTTACATCCTCCTTTACGTCCTCCTTTACATCCTCCTTTACATCCTCCTGTACATCCTCCTTTATATCCTCCCTTATGTCCTCCTTTACATCCTCCTGTACATCCTCCTTTACATCCTCCAGTACATCCTCTTTTACGTCCTCCTTTATGTCCTCCTTTATATCCTCCTTTATGTCCTCCTTTACATCCTCTTTTACGTCCTCCTTTATGTCCTCCTTTATATCCTCCTTTATGTCCTCCTTTACATCCTCCTTTATGTCCTCCTTTACATCCTCTTTTACGTCCTCCTTTATGTCCTCCTTTACATCCTCCTTTATGTCCTCCTTTATGTCCTCCTGTACATCCTCCTGTACAGCCTCCTTTACATCCTCCTTTACATCCTCCTTTATATCCTCCTTTACATCCTCCTTTATATCCTCCTGTACATCCTCCTTTATATCCTCTTTTACATCCTCCTTTACATCCTCCTTTATGTCCTCCTGTACATACTCCTTTACATCCTCCTTTATGTCCTGCTTTACATCCTCCTTTACATCCTCCTTTATATCCTCCTTTACATCCTCCTTTACATCCTCCTTTACATCCTCCTTTACATCCTCCTTTATATCCTCCTTTACATCCTCCTTTACATCCTCCTTTACATCCTCCTTTATATCCTCCTTTACATCCTCCTTTATATCCTCCTTTACATCCTCCTTTATATCCTCCTGTACATCCTCCTTTATGTCCTCCTTTACATCCTCCTTTACATCCTCCTTTACGTCGTCCTTTACATCCTCCTTTACATCCTCCTTTATATCCTCCTTTACATCCTCCTTTATGTCCTCCTGTACATACTCCTTTACATCCTCCTTTATGTCCTGCTTTACATCCTCCTTTACATCCTCCTTTATATCCTCCTTTATATCCTCCTTTACATCCTCCTTTACATCCTCCTTTACGTCGTCCTTTACATCCTCCTGTACATCCTCCTGTACATCCTCCTTTACATCCTCCTGTACATCCTCCTTTACATCTTCCTGTACATTCTCCTGTACATCCTCCTGTACATCCTCCTGTACATCCTCCTGTACATCCTCCTTTACATCCTCCTTTATATCCTCCTGTACATCCTCCTTTACATCCTCCTTTATATCCTCCTTTACATCCTCCTTTATATCCTCCTTTACATCCTCCTTTATATCCTCCTTTATATCCTCCTGTACATCCTCCTTTATGTCCTCCTTTACATCCTCCTTTACATCCTCCTTTACGTCGTCCTTTACATCCTCCTTTACATCCTCCTTTACATCCTCCTTTATATCCTCCTTTACATCCTCCTTTATGTCCTCCTGTACATACTCCTTTACATCCTCCTTTATGTCCTGCTTTACATCCTCCTTTACATCCTCCTTTATATCCTCCTTTACATCCTCCTTTACATCCTCCTTTATATCCTCCTTTACATCCTCCTTTACATCCTCCTTTACGTCGTCCTTTACATCCTCCTGTACATCCTCCTGTACATCCTCCTTTACATCCTCCTGTACATCCTCCTGTACATCCTCCTGTACATCCTCCTTTACATCCTCCTGTACATCCTCCTTTATATCCCCCTGTACATCCTCCTTTACATCCTCCTTTATATCCTCCTGTACATCCTCCTTTACATCCTCCTTTATATCCCCCTGTACATCCTCCTTTACATCCTCCTTTACATCCTCCTGTACATCCTCCTGTACATCCTCCTTTACATCCTCCTTTACATCCTCCTTTACATCCTCTTTTACATTCTCCTGTACATCCTCCTGTACATCCTCCTTTATATCCTCCTTTACATCCTCCTTTATGTCCTCCTGTACATCCTCTTTTACATCCTCCTGTACATCCTTCTGTACATCCTCCTTTATATCCTCCTTTACATCCTCCTTTATATCCTCCTTTACATCCTCCTTTATGTCCTCTTTTACATCCTCCTGTACATCCTCCTGTACATCCTCCTTTATATCCTCCTTTACATCCTCCTTTATGTCCTCCTGTACATCCTCCTGTACATCCTCCTGTACATCCTCCTGTACATCCTCCTTTACATCCTCCTTTATATCCTCCTTTACATCCTCTTTTACATCCTCCTTTATATCCTCCTTTACATCCTCCTTTATATCCTCCTTTACATCCTCCTTTATGTCCTCCTGTACATCCTCCTGTACATCCTCCTTTACATCCTCCTTTACGTCGTCCTTTACATCCTCCTTTACATCCTCCTTTATATCCTCCTTTACATCCTCCTGTACATCCTCCTTTACATCCTCCTTTATATCCTCCTTTACATCCTCTTTTACATCCTCTTTTACATCCTCCTTTATATCCTCCTTTACATCCTCCTTTATGTCCTCCTGTACATCCTCTTTTACATCCTCCTGTACATCCTCCTTTATATCCTCCTGTACATCCTTCTGTACATCCTCCTGTACATTCTCCTGTACATCCTCCTTTACATCCTCCTGTACATCCTCGTTTTCATCCTCCTCTGTTGCTTTTCCGCAGACGCTGTCTCTTCCCGTGGTGGTGATAGTTCACGGTAGCCAGGACAACAACGCCACGGCAACGGTGCTCTGGGACAATGCGTTTGCCGAGCCGGTAAGATGCTGTTTGTGTGTCTGCAAAAGTAAATACTACCATGTTAGTAGTGACAGGAGACCACGCTGCAGAAACGCACTTCTACATGAGTTAAAATGTTTTGATCTCACAATATTAAGCTGAATTTAAAGAGTTTTTTTGATTAGTTACAATTTAATGGGATGGAACTAGATTATTTTACTTGTTTAAAACCGTTTCTGTCTTGTTTCAATACATTACTTCTTACTTCAACACAAATTATCTGCCAATTGGTTAAGATAATTTTACTTCACCCGCTGGTAACTTAAGTTTCTCATTTCAAGCTAAATTATAACAAGAAATACCTTGAAATCAGTGAAACAATCTGCACCACAGATCAGTTAAATCTGACTGAGTCAAAACTGCTCAAATCCAGATAGAAAATATAAATTCAAGTCATTTTAAGCGAGGCTGGGTATAAAAAAATGTCCTGTGCATTATTACTATTCGTCCCTTTAGAATTATAGGGTTCCATCTTTGTTCTGGTTTGCTCTGAGATATTTACGTTTAAAGCGCTGTGATAGGTTTATATGAGCTTTTAGTTTTGACTTTATTTGGTGTGATGAAACCTACTGTAGTAATAGTTTTACCAATCAAGTGTCATTTTATAAAGAAAAGTTGAAAAATATGTGAATAATAATAGAAAGTACAGCAGAGAACATATTTTTCTGATATTTTAAAACATGAATTCTACAAAATAAAGCTGTTCTCATATATGTTTATTTGTCAAATAATAGTTTCTGTGACATTAGAGGAGATTGGATGAAACACAAACACAAAACACAAACAACTTTGCTATTTGTCTAAATGTTACAATGATCAATATATTTACATTTTATTTTCTTATTTTCTCTTTTAAAAGTACATGATTTCCCCATTTTATTCCGCGGCGAAAACTCTGTGAGGGACAATATAATCTATAATTGTACATAATTTAGTCTAGTGTACATTTGCTGCTGTTCTGTCTGCTTGAGTACAGAACAATAAAATTGCCGTCCTTTTGAGAGAAAGAGAAAATGTATTCCATGGAGTTATTCTTTGTATTTAGGTCATTGTTAGAAAGAATGACACAAATGAACGATGTACGATACATACCTGGAAAGCGGTGGTAAGTCAAGTTTATTTGTAGAGCGTAATTTGTCGGTTCAAAGTAAAGTGCTGTACATAACCGGTTTAAGTAATAATATAAATAAATTATAACATTTACAGTACATTAAAAGAAAAGAGCGCAGTGTTCAGTCACAGCTGAACACAACTGAACACAGCTGCTCTGAGTCAGTTAAATAATTAGAAATAAATATGGCTTTCAAGAATTAAGAGTGAACTAACCCAGTGAACAAATGGGGAATGGAAATGCATTTGGTGATTTATCTACGGTATTTATTTTTTTAATATTTTAAGGTGAGACACTACTGGTGAGTAGAAAAAAATCTTGAATTTAAAGTTATCAATTTGAAACTTCTCCAGTAGTTTTAGTAAGAAAAAAAAAAATTACAAGTTTTTCATCATGTCATGTTTTCAAGTAAATATGTATATTTGCCACATATAAACTGGAAAAATGGACAGAACCAGGTTTAAATTTCTCAATTCATTTTGTTAAACATATTAGATACAAAAACATTTACAGAAGGGATTTTGGATTTCTTA
Source organism: Rhinogobius similis (assembly GCA_019453435.1). Lineage (NCBI taxonomy): Eukaryota > Metazoa > Chordata > Actinopteri > Gobiiformes > Gobiidae > Rhinogobius > Rhinogobius similis. The sequence goes on from CM033631.1 coordinate 12,046,714, forward strand.
TTTTGTTTTTAAGTGAGCAAAATTGGACTGAAAATTGTCCTAAAATTCTAATTTCGCCTAATTTTTCTAACTTAAAACATCAATAAATCAGTTTTAGAATTAGATATTTAAAAAATCCTTCTGTACATTTTGTCAAAATCTTGTTGAGTCCAGATTGTACAGTTTGATGTAGGATCTACTTTAAGGCTGATCTTTATGTCCCGAGGGAAGAAAAGTCACAATGTCCCAGAGAAATCTATGGATGAAGTGGATTCAATGGAAGAATAAAACATCTTTAGGAGCAGATTGGACACGTTTGTTGTTTCCACATGAAAGCCGACATACTGAGAGAGCAAACTGTCTCACCTTAAGAAAAGATTGTGTGAAGGGAATATAATTTTAGCGGATTTGATGGTTGAAACTGGTCAACTGTTCTTACATTAGTTTTATCGTTGCTATGGTTAATTCACGTCTATAAATAGTTGTGTTCAGCCAATCAGAAGTAAGTCCTGCTGAACCATATCACGACCAATACATGAAATTAATGACCTCAAGGAATCACTGCAGCATCGGGTCATTATATATAAACCCCTTTACCCTCCCGTTGTCTTTGCCGTCAATCAAACAAATAATACGCTATACGCTGAACTAAACCTGAACTAAAACCTGCACCTGAACTAAACCTGCACTAAACACAGGCTAAACCTGGGCTAAACATGGACTTAACCTGGACTAAACCTGTACTAAACTTGAACTAAACCTGGGCTAAACCTGAAATAAACCTGAACTAAGCCTGGGCTAAACCTGAAGTAAACCTGGACTAAACCTGAACTAAACCTGGACTAAACCTGGGCTAAACCTGGACTAAACCTGAACTAAACCTGGACTAAACCTGGGCTAAACCTGGACTAAACCTGAACTAAACCTGGACTAAACTGAACTAAACCTGAACTAAACCTGGACTAAACTGAACTAAACCTGAACTAAATCTGGGCTAAACCTGGGCTAAACATGAACTAAACCTGAACTAAATCTGAGCTCAACCTGAACTAAACCTGAAATAAACCTGAACTAAGCCTGGGCTAAACCTGAAGTAAACCTGGACTAAACCTGAACTAAACCTGGACTAAACCTGGGCTAAACCTGGGCTAAACCTGGACTAAACCTGGACTAAACCTGGACTAAACCTGGACTAAACCTGGACTAAATCTGAACTAAACCTGAAATAATCAAACAAATAATACGCTATACAATTTAAAAGTGACGTTTGGCTCGGGACACTCCGCTGGCGATGCATGTGTTCTTTGACAAAGTTGATTGATTAACCCATTTCCATATCTATTTTTAGCAGCTTGCAGAAAAGAAAGCAATAAAAAGAGAGTAATAATTATTTTGCACATAAAAATGGACAGAGTAATCTTTAAAAATCACATAATGTCCTTCTGCAGTGTTTTCTGTTGTTTCCCACAAAAAAAGTCAAACTGTGAAGACATAAAATGCATTGATGAACCGTACAATTTTAACGTTGCAGTGTCGTGAACAAATTTCAATATTTTTGTCTTTTCGTGAGTGAACATGTTGATCCAAAGACAAAAGTTTATTGATTTGGAACCTCTAAAGACTCGATTTTAACTATTCACCAATTCACAAATGTGGACCTGTATTATTTGTAGAAGGTGTTTTAATAAAATGAAAGTTGTTGTTTTTTTTCAGCTATTGTAAATTACATAATCAAATATTATTAGCAGCTACAAACTTCACAAAACCTTTATCTGGCTTGAAAAAACACTCTGAAACCTTTCGTCATTTACAGTTTTGAATGATAGTGTTCTGGAATTTCTGCATTTGGGAAAAATATGTTAAAAAATACTGATTATTTTTCCTTTTTTTTTTGTGTGATTAATGTTAAAAACAGGACAAACAGTAGCACTTTATTGGTCTCCGTTCAATATTTCTGAACTGCAGGACATTCCAGAAGCATTAACTTGTAAATAATAACTTGTGAGAAGACAGAGTGAACTTTCCAAATGTATTCCAGAAACACATGGTAATGATGGGCCACTTGGCAGCCGCGAGTCTTTTCACAGACTGTCTGCATCGCTCACGTCTAGTACTTTATCCCTCATCTCCTCATTTCAAATCCCTTTTTTCTGGTCTCCTCAGGGTCGCGTGCCTTTCCTGGTTCCTGACAAAGTCCTGTGGCCGCAACTCTGTGAAGCCATCAACATCAAGTACAAGTCCGAGGTCCAGTCCAACCGCGGCCTGTCCGAGGAGAACCTGGTCTTTCTGGCGCAGAAGGCTTTCAGCAGCTCCAGCAACAACCCGGAGGACTATCGCAACATGACCATGACCTGGTCCCAGTTCAACAGGGTCAGAGCACCAATACTTTCACCAGAAAAACAGAAAAACACATTCGTTTTAATACAGTGACTAATAATAATCGTGGTTTCGAATTCCTAACATCACACGATCTCTCTGAGTGGAGTCTGCATGTCCTCCCCGTGTTACCGTGGGTTCTCTCCGGGTTCTCCGGCTTCCTCCCACCGTCCAAAGACATGACTGTGTAGGTTAATTGAGAACTCTAAATTGTCCCTAGTGAATGAATGTGAGAGTGAATGGTTGTCTGTCCTTGTCTCTGTCTCTGTCTCTCTATGTTAGCCCTGCGGCAAGTTGGCCACTGTCCAGGGTGTACCCCGCCTAAGGCCCAAAGTCACTGGGATAGGCTCCAGTCACCCGCGACCCCTAACGGGAATAAGCGGTAGAAAATGAATGAATGAACAGTGACTAATACTGAGGAAAACGACAGTAAGTGCTTTGATTGTACTTTACTGTTTTACACAAGAGCTCAATATTGGAACCCTGCTGCAATAATCAAGACTAAACCTGGGCTAAACATGAAATGAACCTGGGCTAAACCTGAATTTAACATGGTCTAAACTAGGGTTAAACCTGGACTAAACCTGGGCTAAACATGGAATAAACCTGAGCTAAACCTGAACTAAAATTGGACCAAACCAGAATGAAACATGAACTAAATCTGGGCTAAACTTGAACTAAACATGACCTGAACCTGGGCTAAACCTGGACTTAACCTGGGCTAAACTTGAAATAAACATGAGCTAAACCTAGGCTAAACTTGTGCTAAATCTCTGCTAAACCTGAGTCAAACCTGTGTTAAACCTGTGCTAAACCTGGACTTAACCTGAACTAAACCCAAACTAAACCGGGCTAAACTTGAACTAAACCTGGGGCTTAACCTGGACCAAGCATGAACTAAACCTGGGCTAAACCTGAGCCAAATATGGAATACACCTGCACTAAACACAGGCTAAACCTGAGCTAAACCTGGACTAAACCTGGACTAAACTTGAACAAAACCTGAACTAAACCTGGGCTAAACCTGGGCTAAACCTGAACTAAACCTGAGAACTAAACCTGAGCTAAACCTGGGCTAAACCTGGACTAAACCTGAACTAAACCTGGACTAAATGTGAACTAATCCCGAACTAAACCTGAACTAAACTTGCACTAAACCTGAGCTCTGCCTTAACTAAACTTGAACTAAACCTGAACTAAGCCTGGGCTAAACCTGAAGTAAACCTGGACTAAACCTGAGAACTAAACCTGAATTAAACCTGGACTAAACCTGAACTAAACCTGAGCTCTGCCTTAACTAAACTTGAACTAAACCTGAACTAAGCCTGGGCTAAACCTGAAGTAAACCTGGACTAAACCTGAGAACTAAACCTGAATTAAACCTGGACTAAACCTGAACTAAACTTGGACTAAATGTGAACTAAACCTGAACTAAACCTGCACTAAACCTGGGCTAAACCTGAACTAAACTTAAACTAAACCTGGGCTAAACCTGGACTAAACCTGAACTAAATCTGAGCTCAACTTGAACTAAACTTGAACTAAACCTGAACTAAGCCTGGGCTAAACCTGAACTAAACCTGAACTAAACCTGGACTAAACCTGGACTAAACCTGGACTAAACCTGAACTAAACCTGGACTAAACCTGGACTAAACCTGAACTAAACCGGGGCTAAATGTGAACTAAACCTGAACTAAACCTGGACTAAACCTGGACTAAACCTGAACTAAACCTGGGCTAAATGTGAACTAAACCTGAACTAAACCTGAACTAAACCTGGACTAAACCTGGACTAAACCTGGACTAAACCTGAACTAAACCTGGACTAAACCTGGACTAAACCTGAACTAAACCTGAACTAAACCTGGACTAAATGTGAACTAAACCTGAACTAAACCTGCGCTAAACCTGGGCTAAACCTGGGCTAAACCTGGGCTAAACCTGGACTAAACCTGGACTAAATCTGAGCTCAACTTGAACTAAACTTCAACTAAACCTGAACTAAGCCTGGGCTAAACCTGAAGTAAACCTGAAGTAAACCTGGACTAAACCTGAACTAAACCTGAACTAAACCTGAACTAAACCTGGACTAAACCTGGACTAAACCTGAGAACTAAACCTGAATTAAACCTGGACTAAACCTGAACTAAACCTGAGCTCTGCCTTAACTAAACTTGAACTAAACCTGAACTAAGCCTGGGCTAAACCTGAAGTAAACCTGGACTAAACCTGAGAACTAAACCTGAACTAAACCTGGACTAAACCTGAACTAAACTTGGACTAAATGTGAACTAAACCTGAACTAAACCTGCACTAAACCTGGGCTAAACCTGAACTAAACTTAAACTAAACCTGGGCTAAACCTGGACTAAACCTGAACTAAATCTGAGCTCAACTTGAACTAAACTTGAACTAAACCTGAACTAAGCCTGGGCTAAACCTGAACTAAACCTGAACTAAACCTGGACTAAACCTGGACTAAACCTGAACTAAACCTGGACTAAACCTGGACTAAACCTGAACTAAACCGGGGCTAAATGTGAACTAAACCTGAACTAAACCTGGACTAAACCTGGACTAAACCTGGACTAAACCTGAACTAAACCTGGGCTAAATGTGAACTAAACCTGAACTAAACCTGAACTAAACCTGGACTAAACCTGGACTAAACCTGGACTAAACCTGAACTAAACCTGGACTAAACCTGGACTAAACCTGAACTAAACCTGAACTAAACCTGGACTAAATGTGAACTAAACCTGAACTAAACCTGCGTTAAACCTGGGCTAAACCTGGACTAAACCTGGACTAAATCTGAGCTCAACTTGAACTAAACTTGAACTAAACCTGAACTAAGCCTGGGCTAAACCTGAAGTAAACCTGAACTAAACCTGCACTAAACCTGGGCTAAACCTGGACTAAACCTGGACTAAACCTGAACTAAATCTGAGCTCAACTTGAACTAAACTTGAACTAAACCTGAACTAAGCCTGGGCTAAACCTGAAGTAAACCTGGACTAAACCTGGAATAAACCTGAACTGAACCTGCACTAAACTTGAACTAAACCTGAACTAAGCCTGGGCTAAACCTGAAGTAAACCTGGACTAAACCTGAGAACTAAACCTGAATTAAACCTGGACTAAACCTGAACTAAACTTGGACTAAATGTGAACTAAACCTGAACTAAACCTGCACTAAACCTGGGCTAAACCTGAACTAAACTTAAACTAAACCTGGGCTAAACCTGGACTAAACCTGAACTAAATCTGAGCTCAACTTGAACTAAACTTGAACTAAACCTGAACTAAGCCTGGGCTAAACCTGGGCTAAACCTGAACTAAACCTGGACTAAACCTGGACTAAACCTGAACTAAACCTGGACTAAATGTGAACTAAACCTGAACTAAACCTGAACTAAACTTAAACTAAACCTGGGCTAAACCTGGACTAAACCTGAACTAAACCTGAACTAAGCCTGGGCTAAACCTGGGCTAAACCTGAACTAAACCTGGACTAAACCTGGACTAAACCTGAACTAAACCTGGACTAAATGTGAACTAAACCTGAACTAAACCTGAACTAAACCTGCACTAAACCTGGGCTAAACCTGAACTAAACTTAAACTAAACCTGAACTAAATCTGAGCTCAACTTGAACTAAACCTGAACTAAACCTGAACTAAGCCTGGGCTAAACCTGAAGTAAACCTGAGAACTAAACCTGAATTAAACCTGGACTAAACCTGAACTAAACTTGGACTAAATGTGAACTAAACCTGAACTAAACCTGCACTAAACCTGGGCTAAACCTGAACTAAACTTAAACTAAACCTGGGCTAAACCTGGACTAAACCTGAACTAAATCTGAGCTCAACTTGAACTAAACTTGAACTAAACCTGAACTAAGCCTGGGCTAAACCTGGGCTAAACCTGAACTAAACCTGGACTAAACCTGGACTAAACCTGAACTAAACCCGGACTAAATGTGAACTAAACGTGAACTAAACCTGAACTAAACTTAAACTAAACCTGGGCTAAACCTGGACTAAACCTGAACTAAATCTGAGCTCAACTTGAACTAAACTTGAACTAAACCTGAACTAAGCCTGGGCTAAACCTGGGCTAAACCTGAACTAAACCTGGACTAAACCTGGACTAAACCTGAACTAAACCTGGACTAAATGTGAACTAAACCTGAACTAAACCTGAACTAAACCTGCACTAAACCTGGGCTAAACCTGAACTAAACTTAAACTAAACCTGAACTAAATCTGAGCTCAACTTGAACTAAACCTGAACTAAACCTGGGCTAAACCTGAACTAAACCTGGACTAAACCTGAACTAAACCTGGACTAAACCTGAACTAAACCTGGACTAAATGTGAACTAAACCTGAACTAAACCTGCACTAAACCTGGGCTAAACTTGAACTAAACTTAAACTAAACCTGGACTAAACCTGAACTAAATCTGAGCTCAACTTGAACTAAACTTGAACTAAACCTGAACTAAGCCTGGGCTAAACCTGAAGTAAACCTGAAGTAAACCTGAACTAAGCCTGGGCTAAACCTGAACTAAACTTGAACTAAACCTGAACTAAGCCTGGGCTAAACCTGAAGTAAACCTGAAGTAAACCTGAGAACTAAACCTGAATTAAACCTGAACTAAACCTGCACTAAACCTGGGCTAAACCTGAACTAAACTTAAACTAAACCTGGGCTAAACCTGGACTAAACCTGAACTAAATCTGAGCTCAACTTGAACTCAACTTGAACTAAACCTGAACTAAGCCTGGGCTAAACCTGGGCTAAACCTGGGCTAAACCTGGACTAAACCTGGACTAAACCTGGACTAAACCTGAACTAAACCTGGGCTAAACCTGAACTAAACCTGCACTAAACCTGAACTAAACCTGCGCTAAACCTGAGCTAAACCTGAACTAAACCTGGGCTAAACCTGAACTATCCCACCAAACAATGTGATAATTAGATAAACATGAAAACCTGCAGTGCACTCAAAGTCTGTTTGTGTTTTTTACAGGAAAGTCTACCAGGCAGAAACTTCACATTTTGGCAGTGGTTCGATGGAGTCATGGAGCTCACTAAAAAGCATCTCAAACCACATTGGAACGACGGGTGAGCAACATTTATCATTTTAAAGGCCTGTATTTATGTGTAGATTGTGTTCACGTGACATCGCAATATTCTACAATGCCAATAGTATAAAATTTAAATAGTTGAAGTACTTGTCAGAACAGGTTTTGCAAAATTGTTGACCTGGTTTTATGGTTATTATTATTATCTCTGTAATTCTTGGGCCTATTCACATTAACAAAAACTGGCACAAACATACATGTCTTTTCTGGCAGAACAAAATAAAAACCAAGCACAGATCTTTTTGCAATTTGCTGTTTCAATACTCCAGTTTCCCCATCGAAGATAAGATTTACAAAAAAAATATTAGGAACAAAACTTTTCATGTTGGTGCCAGCAATATTCACACTGACTGTTTTCAAATGGGATCAGATACAGAAAATACTGCATTTGTTTGTCTGCAGTGCCATTTTGGGCTTCGTGAACAAGCAGCAGGCCCAGGACATGCTCATGTCCAAACCCAACGGCACCTTCCTGCTGCGCTTTAGCGACTCTGAAATCGGAGGAATAACCATCGCCTGGGTCGCCGAGAACCCCAACAAAGCAGGTACGCACCGAGCATATCTGTTGTAGAATAAATCAAAGAGGAATGAGTCTGGAATTCTAACGCAGCAGACATTAACATTAACATTAACGCATTGAGAAAACGTCACACATGGAGGGAATCTAGAATGAATGAAGATAAATGCAACTCCAGGTGTGTTTTTGATGACAGAATAATGTTAGAACTTGGCTAAAAGCTCTGTTTTGCGATTAGATTTGCAATATGTGTTTTAATAATGGGATTTTGATCAAAGTTCACATTTTAAAGACAACCAAGAGAATTGACAAAAAGACTGAAATGTGATTAGACAAACTATTAAAACTCACTGTGAGCCATGTTTAGTCTCTATTTTGTCGCTTTTACATGCATTTTTGGCTCTTTTATTCACATTTTTCAGTTTTCAGTTGCATTTTTGACACTTTTAGTTGTATATTCAGGTAAGAATGAGTCCATTGTGCTGTGTTTGCATCTAATTATTGAGTGTTTTATTCTTGGTGAAGCAGGAAGCGCACCGTTAGCATGTTAGCTGTTGTTCGCTCTGGAGAGTTGTGAAAAGCGCTTATAAACTCATTGCGGTGAATATTTAGGATGCTCAGAAGGCATTAGGTAAGTGAGGAATGCATGTGGACCACTGTCTGGAAAATCCGATACAATTGCAGTTATTACGTTTTGCGAATTGCGACGATTCAAGTTGCAATGATTTTAATAAATCTTGGTCTGAGTGATAGTTTCCACCTGATTCTCTTCCAGCTCCGCCTTAAAAGTCTCTTCTCTCACTCTGATAGATTTGAGTTTCCATTCACCAAACAGATGCTTTTCCAACAAGATACTCCTGACCATGAACCTACAGCTCAAGTAAAAGTATAGCTGCACGATTTGGGGAAAATATCTAATTGCGATTTTTCAGTTTGTCCTTTAAACACGTCCAAGAGAATTCACGTAAAGACTGAAATAGTCCTATGAATTGACAGACTTATAAAAGAATCTAAACTATAGGGTTTTTATGCTGAACAAAACAAGATATTCCGTTGTTTGTGGAAGAGATTATGGTATTTCAAAGATTCCAGCCTGGCTAATTTGCGATTTTTATGATGACTAATCTTGCAGCTCGACTGAAAAGCTTGTGTTCTGCTGTTTTGTTTTGACAGGAGAGAGGATGGTGTGGAACCTAATGCCCTATACAACCAAAGACTTCACCATTCGCTCTCTGGCCGACCGCATCAGCGACCTCAACCACCTGCTGTTCCTGTACCCGGACCGGTCCAAAGACGAGGTGTTCTCCAAGTACTACACACCGCCCCTCTGTAAGCCACTCCCCTCTTTGTACGAATCCACTTCCTCATAACTTTCACCGGCTTATTTCCTTTCTGTCTGTTTTCCTGTAAAAGCGAAAGCAGTGGATGGCTACGTGAAACCACAAATCAAGCAAGTTGTGCCAGAGTAAGTAACAATCATGTTTTAATCTACTTTTACAATTATGTTCTTCATTTCAAGATCCCATATTCAGATTTTAATCACGACTAATGATTATTAATCAAGAGTTGAGAGGAATATAAAGGTTAAAGGCATGACATTTAATCAAGACTAGACCAGGACTAATTAAAGATGAAAGAACTTAAAGCTACACGTGAGCAAATACAGATTTTACAAAAAAAAATACTGTAAATGTATTCAATACTAAACCTGGGTTAAACCTGGGCTAAACCTCGTCTTAACCTGGACTAAATCTGGACTAAACATAGACTAAACATAGATTAACATGGACTAAACATGGAGTAAACCTGGGCCAAATCTAGGCTAAATCTCACCTAAACCTGAACTAAACCTGAGCTAAACTTGGGCTAAACTTGGACTAAACTTGGACTAAACATGGATTAAACATGAATAAAATATGGACTAAACCTGAACTAAACCTGAGGTTACCTGGACTAAACCTGGACTAAATCTGAACTAAACATAGACTAAACATGGATTTACCCTCAGCTAAACCTTGGCTAAACCGGGGTGAAACCTGGATTAAATCTGCGGTTAACCACGACTAAACCTGGACTAAACCTGGGCTAAACCTGAGCCAAACTTGGGCTAAATTTGGACTAAACATGAACTAAATATGGACTAAATCTGAGCTAAACCTGGAATGAACCAGAACTAAACCAATACTAAACTGGGACTAAACCAGTACAAACCAATACTAAACCAAGACTAAACCAGGACTAAACAAATACTGAACCAGGCTGAATCTATATTGTAACACTGGCGTCACAATGTGTCTCAGTTCACGTCTATTCTCCCGCTCCTGCTGTGGTCAGCCTGAACTCATTACCTCTTTATATGAATTCACAGTAGCAGATCCTGAATTCGGATTAGCTATTACATTTGGACACGGCCAATTAGCGGAGCCCTGGTCCAGTTCTCGCTCCGCACTCATCACAGGAGTTAGTCTGGTTAGTGAGTGAGTCTAGCCTCCTGCCTGGCCCAGCAGTCGGTCTAAAGCCGCACGGACCAGGCTGTTTGGACTTGAACCGGGGCTAAGGACTGTATCAGAGTCAAAGTGAAATTAGCATAACACTGCAATGACTTAGAGTTTAATGTCTAATGTTCTCCGTGGGGTTTTATCATAAGTAAATCCTGCTCAGTCTGAAGTGTAGACAAATACAAACGGGATTGAAAGCATCTTCTCAAAGCAAGACACAGCCACAGCCTTTTTTGGTGAATTTTTTTTGGTCAGTTTGCTCTCTCGATATATAAACTTTCACCTGGAAACATGAACTAAACCTGGGCTAAACATTGGCTAAACCTGAGCTAAACATGGGCTAAACATGGCCAATTTTTGCTCTCTCAATATATAAACTTTCACCAGGAAACATGAACTAAACCTGGGGTAAACATTGGCTAAAGATGGGCTGAACATGGATTAAAAATTGACTAAACATGGGATAAACATGGACTAAAAGTGGTCTTTTTTTAATGATGATCTCTCAATAGATGAACTTTCAACTAGAAACCTGAGATAAACATAGACTAAACCTGAGCTAAACATGGGCTAAGCATGGGCTAAACCTGGATTAAACCTGAGCTAAACATGAGCTAAACATGCACTAAACATGGGCTAAACCTGAGCTAAACCTGGGCTACACATGGACTAAACCTGGAATTAGCATGGACTAAACATGAGCTAAACCGGGGCTAAACCTGGGCTAAACCTGGGATAAACCTGAGTTAAACCTGAGCTAAACCTGAGCTAAACCTGGGATAAACCTGGGCTAAACCTGAGCTAAACCTGGGCTAAACCTGGGCTAAACCTGGGATAAACCTGAGCTAAACCTGGGATAAACCTGGGCTAAACCTGAGCTAAACCTGGGCTAAACCTGGGATAAACCTGGGATAAACCTGGGCTAAACCTGAGCTAAACCTGGGATAAACCTGGGATAAACCTGAGTTAAACCTGAGATAAACCTGAGCTAAACCTGAGCTAAATCTGGCTAAACCTGAGTGAAACCCTGACTACACATGGACTAAACCTGGACTAAACATGGTCAAAACATTTTGCTTTCAATATATAAACTTTCACCTGGAAACAATGACATTGTCAAGTTAAATTCTCAACTCCTCAGTCTTCACGTGGAAACAACAAACTTGTCCAATCTGCTCGTTAAGATGTTTTATTCTTCCATTGATTCCACTTCATCCGTAGATTTCTCTGGGACATTGTAGCTTCAAAGGCTGTTTTCTTAAAATGCATTTTTTTCCCACAGAGACATAAGGTTCACCTCTTAAAATAGATCCTACACCAAACTGTACAATCTTGGACTCAATAAGATTTTCACGAACCGTACAGAAGGATTTTTTTATATCGAATTCTAAAACTGATTTATTGAATTTTTAGGTAAAACATAAGTAAATATAAAAAATATGATTTTTTTAGGACAATTTTCAGTCCAATCCATCTTACCAAAAAAACTAAATTAGATATTCAGAATCCCTTCTGTAATTTAAAAAAAAAATAATAATGTGTACAAAATGAACCAAGAAATTTAAACCAGGTTCGGTCCATTTTGAGATTTAAATGCCCCAATTATGTGTAATTTTGGCAATTTTTACACATAAAATGCCTTATTTCTACATGAAAACACGAAATGATGAAAAACTCGTAATACATTTTTTTCTTACATTTACGTGACTACTACAGGAGAAGTGTCCAATTCCAATCTTTAAACAAAAGATTTTTTCTTATCCGCCTGCACCGTCTCGCCTCACTTAAAGGTCCCATAACATGCAAAATCGACTTTTCAGAGGTTTTAACCTTCCTACAGTGCGATTTGGGCCTCGTATGTTGTGCCCAAAGTGGTTTTTTGATTGATTCCCTCATGTTTTCACTAGAGAACTGTCTTTTCCGTCCCCCTCGGGCTGAGCAGCAGACGGGGGCTCCTCACTAAGATGACGCTGCTTCCCAAGGATGACGCGGTGTTTAAGCCACGCCTCCAGGAAGCGCGCAGCCGCAAGAATAAAAACAGCTAATGCTAATGCTACACAGTAATTACATGATGGATACGACAGATCGAAGAGTTAGCTTGTTATTTACCAAACGGCAACGTCCGTCGTCGAGGCCCTGGAGCACGTCAAACTCCAGGTATCCAGGACGTAGGACTCAGCACGACGCACCGTCAGGACGGATAAAAGGTTTATTCAGTGTTTGTGTATCGCTGTTTACCGGAGCACACGGCGCATGCGCACTATCTCCGCTCTAGGCTTCGGCACGAGTTGGGCGGGGGAGGCTCGCGGGTTGGGCGGGGGAGGCAGCCTGCTCTCTGTTCGGGGGGGTCAGATCTCAGAGTGAGCCGTTTGCTTTTACAAGGAGGGGGGCCAGTCCAAGAAATGGGTGTTTTTTGGAAACTGTTATGTTATGGATATTGCGCAACGCAAAATTTTATCAACAAAGCCCTTAGAAAAGACTGTGTAAAGGGCAAAATAGCAGAATATGGGACCTTTAAGCTGATTTGTGTGTTTTCGCAGCTTTGCCACGGCGAACCCCGACCAGAGCGGACTGAACCAGACCTACATGGACCACGGCGCGTCCCCGGCCCCCGTCAGTCACCAGCACGCCTATGGAATCTACCCACCTATGTGAGTCTTTTGATACGCACACGCCACATTCAGACACTTCTCACTGTTTTGTATCAGCTTTTTTGGTCACGCACGACTAGAAAGGGACGTTAAGAAGTGGACAAATGAAGATAACGTTGTATATTCATAATGTTGTCTTGAAGATTTGAATGTTTAGCGTATCGTTTATAGTAAAATGCTGCAGAAAGAGCTGATTATACATTAAAGTGATCTGTAAACTTTCAAAAAAGAGTGTGTGAAATCAGTAAAAGGTTTATTGCAGTTGTCAGTGAGCAAAATTCATAATCTGAATAATCCTGTATTTGACGTTCAAGTGCTCAGAAAATTTCAAATAAATAAATGAAAAAAAAAGATGAATATCAATTGCCTGCTTCTGTGAAATTTGTAATTTTAGATAATTATTGCGGTTTACAATTAAAACAAAATGTACAATATTGACCGCACTTCAAAAAGTGAATTTCTAGATGAGTTAAAATGTATTGATTCAAGGATATTGATCTTAATTTCAGACATTTTGACAAATTACTTCTAGAAAACTAAAAACTTAAGAATTTACGAATAAAAAAAAAATAAAAAAAAGAGTTATATACACAACATTTACAGTTGGTTAGGTGGTATTTGTGCACTTTTGTGATTAATTGTGCAGACATTTCACATTTGTCTGATAATTAAACCTCAGCTGATAAGTTTAAACGTCACGTTAGAGTTTGGACATGTTTTGACACCTTTCTGTTGAATTGACATGATATCGTTTAAATATTGTTATCAGGATACTCCCACAACTACATTCATTTTTTGTCATTATCACGCCCCCTCAGGGCAATATATATAAATAATGTCTGCGAGATATTGAAAGACAAACATGAAGAAAAATTAGAATAACCAGTCCATTGTTTTCTTTTGTTTTTCCTTTTTTGTTATTAATTAATAAATTGTTAAAGATTTTTCTGACCCAAAAGTTTTATTTGAAAGGACAGCCGTAACGTGAAATGAATAGAGGGGGAGAGACATACAGCAAATGCTCGAGGCTGAGAATCGAACCCAGGCGCAGCGGTATCAACTGTGCAACATCCTTCAATCACTGCACACTGTCAAAGCACATTTAATCTATTGTTTATAAGAAAATGAACAGAAACTTTGTAAAACTTGCAAAGATGTGTTAAAAAATCTATCTATCTATAGACCCTGTAAAAATTCAGAAACAAAAACATTCTAAATTCGGAAAGGAGGCAAAAGTGAAGTGGAACATAATGTCAGAAACTGGGATTAACCTCAGAATATCACAAAATATGAAAAATGGAGATGATTTTGTAAAATTAAAAGCCTCATGTGAGTGACATCAGAGCTGCTTTAAACACATTTATTATTGTATTTTACATTATGTTTTAGGAAATTACGATAAACTCGCATTTTTGATGAAGGAACAATCTAGATTTATGGGTTTTACTGGAAACATACTCACAGAAATGTTGAGCCCACAATCAGTTTTCATTTTATTTAGAGATACATTAGATACTATTCCATAAACTAGATTCTTTTGAAGATAAAATACAATTTTAAGGCTAGAAATTTGTATTTTGTCCATCGTTTGTTATAGAAAACCAAACTAACTGACCTTTCTACCCTGGAAATTCAAATGTGTTGCTTTTTTCCAACACAAACACTTAAAACCAGTAGAATTTAGATCTAATGTGAGAGAATCATTGAAAAATTCATTTTGCCTCCAGTCCCCTCCGTTCTGGAATTGTAACGATATCACATTTTAAAAGGTCTATGCATTTCAAAATATAGTATCAGGTAATATTTTAGCGCAGATTTGTGGTTAATTTGACTGTCCTTTCATTTTATGTGTGCATTACTTGAACTTCAAAACATTTACGTACTATATATGTTTTAGCAAATTTTTAGGGATGCAACAAGTTTAAGTCGTTTGAACACAACTAATCGATTATTGAAATAACCGTCAACTAATTTAGTGATCGAATAATCGTGAACTGGTCTATACACAGGTTCCAAAACATGCCATGAGCTAAAAAATTAGGTTTTATGACTCAACTCAACTGCAATTGCATGAAAATTACACAGAAAATATGTACATATACTGTATTTTGATGAAAACACTCCATAAATGTCAGCTCAAACAGCTTCACTTCAGCTTCCTCTGGGTCAAATACAGTACAAATCTTCTCCTTATGAGTTATAAACAACTAAAAATACTAAAAATAATAATTGATTAGCAAATTATCATCAGTTGCAGCCACAAATTTTCAGCAGTGACAAAAATATACTTCTCCATAACAAGATAATTCACCAAAATATGTGCAATTTTTGTCAATACCGTGCACTTTTTAAACCCGAAGCAACAGTTTGGAGTCAGAAACCATTACCAGCGTTTCCGCAGATTTCAAAATGACTGTTATTAAAAAGATGACGTATTCGATTAAATAAATATGTATCTCCAATTGTCTTTTTGTCCCTGAGCCTTTTCGAAACAGCAGCTTCCCGCACCTTGTAATGGAAATTGCGCTGTGTGAGATAATGACTATGAGCGGTCCTCCAAGCACCAATTATTTTGTAAAATGTGTGGGATGCCAGTGTGAAAGGTGAACAAAACATTTCTGACTTGCAGGTATTTCTGTCCAAGCTGGTCCGAAACTCTAAACTTTTGCCAATTAATTTCGTATTCTTCTGTGTGCTTTGCTTTTAAAATATGAAAAGGATATAAGACACAGCTATGTTTGTGGTTCTGGCTCCGGGAAAAACAAAGATACTTTCTTCTGTGTTTAAATGTTTTTACAGTCTCCACTGGGGCTGGTCAAAGTGTCAATGGTTTGAAATAGAATAAACTGTTAGATTAATAGATTTCAGAGACCAGTTGTTGACATTAAAGGACACATATTATGCATTATTTGTGTTGTTATTAGCCTTTTTTTATATATTTTATTGACGTACAAAGAAATATGAATCTCCATTTAACAGAAAGAGTTTGTTTTTTCATTTTAACAGTATGAAAAAACAAGAACATAGTGCAACCAATATATCAATCAGTCAATCAATCAAAATGTATTTGTATATATAATAATAATAATCATTATGAAAATTAAAATAAATATATAAATAAGTAAATAAATAAGGGGGGTAAAACAAAAAAAACATTAATAAAAAAAGGATGAAAAAAGATGGTTTAGATCAGGCATGTCCAAACTAAGGCCCGGGAGCCAAAAGCGGCCCGCAGACCAATTTTTTTTGGCCCTCAAGCTTCCTGGTGATTTGGCCCATATTGTCCTAAGACATACTTTTTACAGCAAATTTCAGATTTTCTACTATTATAAGCTAAATAACTAACATTTTGGTGCGAGACAAACCTGATATTAAAGCATTGAGACTGAATGTAGATGTGGTGGCACTTTAAAAATCAGATTAATGCAACTTTTTTGAACGTTTCACGATTTAATTGTGGCCCTTCGCTTGGTTTAAATTTCAGCATGTGGCCCTCGATGGAAAAAGTTTGGACACCCCTGGTTTAGATGGTTTTGTACAGGTCAATAAATGTCTGCCATTTCTTAAAAAAATATACCAACAGTACCTTTCTTTTAGTATCTGATTTTTTCCACTTTCAAAAAAAGACATAACCTCATTGGTCCACTGTGTGCTAGGTGGGCGTTATTAGCCGTTTAACATGTAATTGAGTAGCTTCTAATTTGGCATCTCGTGTGTTAGAACAAAAAAATCTAAATAATCATTACAATAATGACACTAAAGCCGCGTTCAGACAGAGTGCGTTCAGCACGTTTTTGCGTCTGACGCTCTGAACGCGTCCAAAGTTGAACAGAGTTGAACTTTTGGCGGCCGACGAGGTTACACTGTGGCGTACTTACATATGTCACCCGGAAAAAGGACCACAACAAACGCCGCACAATAGCAATGGATGACAGATGATTGTGGGCGTCTGGCAGCGCACGGAGCAGAACAATCAGGTGTTACTGGAATATTCACCTTATTCTGCCCCGCCCACTTTTGCAGTTTTTTGCACTTTTGTTGTAAACGCACTTCCGTTTGACCTGAACTCTGTTAAAGCTAATGACGAACGAGGGAAAAGTCTCGGCGCTAAAATGTTACATAAAGTAGATTGATTTGTGTAAAATGTTTAATGAACACGAGCAACAACAAGTCAACAACGCAACGATTTCCTGATCAGTCTGAAAACGACTTTTTAGTCCATGTAGAACTTATTTTCTGTTAAGCTCGTCAGCTCCATGTGAACTAATACAACGGAAACAAGACGGCGACGGTAAATAGAGACAGGATCATAAAGGACCCGGAGGAAGGTCAGCGAGGAGGTTGGACTGTCCAGTAAGCCCTTGATTTTCAACCAGTGCTGAGGAACACTTGTGCGCCTCGAGGTTTTGCCTTGACAAAATGTCCAGTTTGAGTTAAGGGATTCACAAATGCGAATTGAACTAACTAATTTATCTTTTTGGAGTGTCTTGAGTGACATTTGCACCAAAGAAAGAACACAAAACCATCACTATTACCCAATGTAAAGAACTAGACAGCGCCACAGACATTATTTACCTCATTATATACAACATCTTCAACTAAATGGTATGATTTGGTCATGTTTTAGTGGTAGGTGGCGTGCCGTGGTGGCTTTTAAACCCAAAACATGTGCCACAACTCAAAAAAGGTTGAAAAACACTGCGGTAAGTTATCACAACTTTGAAGCGGTAAAATATACGTCCGTCTTTTTGCCGGCCGATGCAGCCAGCATAAACGCCGCTAGATTCCCACTCGCTCAACCTGGTCCATCGCAGCGAGTGAACAACCACACGAGAAACACAACAACTCCTCGACTCGACTGTGCACTGGACGCCTTGGGTTGGTGTTGAGCTTATTTTTCAGACGTCCAAACCTTCTCAAATGCACAAGCGTTTACATTTTATTTATGTAGCGCTTTCAGGACACTCAGTACAGTACAGTGAAGAAACAAACAGATTTAAAAACCCACTCCCTCCGACCATCAAAAACACTTCCTGCTGAACTCCCTCGATGAGTGATGTTTTCCTGATAACTAACGTGACTTATTCGATTCTGCTGTTTGAGATGCTAGTCGGGTGAGTAGTTGTAGTGATCGTGTTCAGACGGCAGAAATGTTCAGAGCGAGTCTGGCGACGATTGAAGGACTTAAAACAGCAGAAGATTCTCAGACAAGTGACATAGATGATCTGAAAAAATGTCAGCAATCGAAGGAGTTCAGCAGGGAGGGTTTTTGAATGAGAATCAGAGTCAGAAAACGGTTTATTGCCATTGTCAGTGATCAAAATTCACAAACATAGGAACTTGCTTCGGCGTGAGGTGCAACATAAAACAATGAATAAAATATAATAAGTCGTAGAAAGGATTTCAGGGGTTGTCATCCGGACTCTGTTTGAAGATTGAGACGTTTCGACTTTTATCCAAAAGTCATTGTCAATCAGAGAGCTGGTCTGGGAACTCAGGCTTATATGCTCCTCTAAGTAGTGAGAGTCCTGCCCACAGGGAGGAGTCACTGAACGCCTGTCTTTGTTTGGATAATTGTTTGTCTAGTGTCACCTGAAACTCGATAATTGACAAAATATAATAAGATATATAAAAGAGGCATGCATAAGATTAAGAATAAAATAAAATAAAATAGACGAGGATAGACTAAGACTATATACAGAAATGTACAGTTGGCAGACAGTGCAATGTGCAAATGTTGACGGTCGAATCGAGAGGATTTTCAAACAAACATTCCTCAAACTAGCGTGAATGAAGCTAAATGGTGTGTTTTTGATGACGGGACACTGTCAGAACATGGGTAAAAGCGCAAAAAAAGTCACTGTGGCAGAGTATGTGTCCTTTAAAGGCTAACAACAATACAAAAACACTATTACGTCTCCTCTAAAGTGCCTTGTTTGTGCTTGTGTAACCCCGCCCTCACACACGGTGGCGCTGTGTCTCTCAGGAGCGACACGGTGCTGGACGCAGACGGAGACTTCGACCTGGACGACACCATGGACGTCGCTCGGCACGTGGAGGAGCTGCTGCGGCGGCCGGTCGACAGCCAATGGGGCGGCCAGCAGTCGTGACCTTTTGACACCGTAACCCGCGGCAACCGCACCAGGCCCCGCCCCCTCCGACCCCCCCCCCCTCGAAACCCGCCGGAAACGCCCACCCCACACCACACCGTTTTAATTGCAATGTCCATTTTTATTTCAGATAGCTATAATGTGAAATGTTAATAATGGTTGTAATTTTTTCGTTTCGTTTTGATTTTTTTTTTTTTTTTTTTTGACAACATTTGCAGTTTATCCAGTTATCGAAGGCGACGAGGATAAAACGCAAAAAAATATCACAATGTTACAGACTATAAACCGTCACACATGCATGCATTTTGACTGGAAAAATATGCAACTGTACAAATCATTTTAAAAACGTTTCTTTGCTCGTTTTTGTCGATTGTTTCTCACTAGCGCAAAGGTGCGTCGTGTAACTTTCCTGGCGTAACTTTTTCCCGCCGCTTGCTCGTCTCCATGGCGATGTTATTGCTTTGCCTGGAATGTTACGCGGTGTGGCTTTCGGGCGAGACGCTGCAGGTGAATAGGAAAAAATCTTAAACTTAAAGATATCAATTTTAAACTTCTCCTGTCATTTAATCAGATGGATTTAAGAACAAAATGTATTACAAGTTTTTCATCATGTCATGTTTTCATTTAGAAATGAGGTATTTTATGTATAAAAATAGCCAAAAATACACACATTTGAAACTTTTAAATCTGAAAACTGAACAGAAGCAGGTTTAAATTTCTTGGTTCATTTTGTACACAGATTAGTCAAAAAAAAAAAAAAAAAATATATATATATATATATATTGCCAGGCAAGGCAATAACATCTCCATGGCGACAAGCAAGCGGTAGACCAGAAAAGTTACACAGTGCACCTTTAAAACGTACCCACTGACGTCAATATACGCTTGTGCTCTAACATAGTCGTTATGAAGTACTGTTATTACTCCGTGTACACTAACAAAGAAGTAAAAATGCACGTGTGTCGTGTATTTGGGTCAAAGGACAATTACAATTACGTTGTTATATTTTGAGAAGAAAGTAGAGTATTTTTTCTATTGTTGTAAATTAATCTTTCTTTAAAGGAGACATATTGTGCAAAACTCGACTTTGAGGAGCTTTTGTTTTTCCATCTCAAAGTGATTAATGCACATTTGAGAAATGTTTATTTGTACTAAAAGTCTGTTAGTTCGCTGTATTTCAGGCAACTTTACATTATCTTCGTTTCGCGTTGCCTTTGCATCGAGTTTGTTCCAAGATGCAGCCTCTAAACAGTTTTGGGAAAGACTCAGAATAACCCAGTTTAAAAGTGCCTATGACAAATTCAATCACTAATTTTACTGAAACATGGAAACATTACAATTTATTTCCCCCCAGTTTGGCCATTTTTTAGGTTTAAAACTGTACTTCCTGGTTGTAACTCATGACATCACACTGGGAATTTCTGCAACGGTTACCTAGCAACCACAGCAAAACTCCTGTAATGTCACAGAAATTATTATAAAATATTGTATATATGATAAAATAAATATATATTAGAACAGTTTTATTTTGTTTAAAGCATCAGGAAAAATCCCAAATGTTTGAATGGAGTCTTCCCAGTGTGATGTCACTTCCTAGAGTTTTTAGTATTTTTCAACCTTTGTTCACAAACAGACCCTTGATTGGTGGAAAACTGGTAAAACTGTAAAACGGGTATTATCCCACCAAATAAAGTCAAAATTAGGAAATCATTTAAAAAACCTGTCAAACGCACTTTAAGTTGAAAACAGCAGATTTTCTTCAAAAACATGGACTTCTTACTTCTTTTTTCAGCGTTTAAAGCTAATATCCGCGCTTGTAGATTATTTGTTGTTGATATTTCCGACAGTTTGCCTTCTTTCCCCAGACTTGCCGCTGGCTTGTCAGATATTATCTTAAAATCCTTGGTTAACTCAAAAAAAGTCACAGTTCAAGATTTATGGAAGACATACATTGATTTATAAGCAAAATAAATGAGGAAGCCGCTGGAGCAGGCGAGGAAAGTGTGTGCACTGCTCAGTAACAGGAAGTGGTTCCACTTTTCTTTCTCCAACTTTGTTTTCAATTTGTTTTTGTTTCGTAATGAGTGAAATACATAGGAATAAGCATGGTTATGTACTATAACAGGGCAGGATGAAATTAACGTTTTATCTTTTTAAAAATGTATTTATTTATTTTTTAATTACAAGAACTAACAGAAAAGGAACACAAAACAAGACACAGAGAGACAGCATACATACGTTTAACATAGTCCAAGATATGTCGTCCAGCATGGTCCACAGTCTGTTGAATTTGTCTTTTTTTTTTTCATTTTGCTTTCAACATTGCGATTTAAAATGTCCAAATATAATATAATAACGATTCATTAGTGTCGTGGATTATAACTCGCAGATTTATGACTTCAACAACAGCATGATATGTCTCCTTTAATCGTTTTTAATCTGTATTTTGTTTTGCTGCAGTTTTTACGCAGGACAGATACATTAAAGAGTTTGATATCTGTCAGTGTCAAAACAAGAGTTGGATTTGTAGAAGGTATTTGAATCGCAACCCTTTAGTCAATGGGTAACCGTTTAAACCACAATCTCTCTTCATTTTCTGGCACAAGACTGAACCAAACTAGCAAAAAATGTAAAATGCCTGGCCGCGCAACAACGTGTAACTTAAACAGTCCACGCAGCTTAATTTCTTTACTTTCATTTTGAGCTTTCTTCTCAAAATATAAGCGCCCATTCTTGTAAAACACCCTCGTCCCTGCACACGGCCGCACATTTTCCTCATGCAGTAATTGTTCACCAGCACCACTAGAGGGGGCCGACGCACTGTGTCTCTCTCACCGGACGCTCTGTTCACTCAGCCGCCGAGACAAATAAAAGACCACTGCGCCCTTGTCTTTCACGAGCATTTGTAAACGAGGACGCCCTGCTGCCGTTTGGGATTCTGAAGCGCAATTCGAAGATAAACGGATGAAAAGAAGTGCACAGTGTCGCTTTCAGAAGAGTCTGTACTTTGATCATAGCTACACTTTTACTTGCCTTAAAAAAGTGTGAGCAAAGATTTAATTTATGATGAAGAGATTGTTGAATAAGAATGATTCGGGCTTAACTAACCACTTAATTAAGGATTTAGAGTTAGAATATTACTTAAATAAACGCTAGGCCTGAGTCATTCTTTAAAAAACAATTTGCTTTTTATGAATTAATTGTTTATTCAAGTGTTGTTAAGGCGAATTAAGGTGTAGTTATTATAAAGATGTACCCTTTTTGTATAATTTACTATAAAAATGTGAAAATTTAAATTGTTTTGACCTCGTTTATGGTTAATATCTCTGTGTGCACGGCCTAAAGGTGACTTACATAACAATTTTAAGTTTATAGATAATAATGATTGCCTCATTAACTGTATTATACCCTCACGTGTAAGGATTATTACACTTAAAGGCTTAAAGATTTTACACATTTTAGTCTTAAAATCTAAAATAAACAGTACGAAAAAAAAGATAACAAATGCTATTGCGCTGTATAATTTAATTTGTTCTTTCTTTTATCAACTATAACAATAGAGAGATATTAGTAGCTACTAACATTTTACAATCGAGAAAAGAAACAGAACGAGCCAAATGCAGAGGTGGGCAGTGTTAAAGATATTGTTCTTTTCGGAGTAGTACTTAAAATTTAGTTTGAAGTAACAGTACTCTTACTTGACTAAAAGTTTTAAAAGTGACAAAAAGCTGATTTGAAAATGATTTGAACATTTGTGTTTGAACATTTGCGCTTCGATATGATTTAGTTTTCAAATCTTTGTGCCTGTTCTTTGAAAACACCAGATTTTGTGCAGTACTTATTGTTTTTTGTCCTTCCAAGTACTGTAACTAATTGTAAATCAGATGTCACGTCCAGACAGTTACTTGAGTAGTAGTTTCCTCAAGTACTTTTTTATATTTATATTATTTTGAAGTAACGTTACAAGTCTTGGTTTCATGTCCCACCTCTGCACAAACTGATGGTTTTCTTTCATAAGGAGTATTTATTTGATCCTGTTTAGAGTGTAAATCTCACTTTTTAAAAATTAAATTCCAGTAACATTGATGAATAAGTTGGACAAGGGTCAGGCAGGAAAACCAGAAGAGGTTTTAAATAAACACATGGAACAAAATCTGGTGAAGTTCAACATTTTATCTGTCAGCACCAGTTTTTCCGACTATAGTAGCAAAAAAATAAGATATTTTTTGACATTTTCATAAAGATTTTAAAGCACAAGATTAATATTGTGAGTTTTGGACCGAATCACAAGAAGGTTGAGGTCATACATTTGTGAGTTTTCAGTTTAGATACATCTCTGTCCTTCAAAGATTACTTTACATTGACATTCTTCTGTGACATATTTCCGGATGCACCATTTTTGAAATCAATATCAAACCCATAAGATCCACAAATCAAACCCTAATGAAAACCTAAGATCCACAAATGTTTGCATTAATAGCGTCACTTTCTAAACTATTGTGAAAAAAGGATTTCCCTTTTTGTTTTTATGCTGACTGAAGACGTTGAATTTTGTGCCAGTTTGCGTTTCATGTGAATAGAAACAGTAATGAGCTCTGAGCTAACAGTTGTTTTTACAGCCAATGCTAACTTTTATTAAAACGTAAAATATAAAAAAAAACTACCACTTAAAATTTAAGAATTAGATTAGACTTTAAAAGACTACCTCATTGTTTTTATTTATAGATTACTTCAATTTAGTTTTTTGTGTTTTTAATTAATGTGCAAATGACTTCAAATCACTCAAACATAGTGAACATAATCATATTTGAGATTTAACTAAACTTTTTGCCTATTTTTCCCCAGTTTAACAGTTTTTGTAATGTTTATAATGTTACTTCCTGGTTGAACATGAGCAGCAAATAGGACACAGGTAGTGTTACCTAGCAACCAAGGGTCAAACTCCTTACAAATTACACGAAAGTTTAAATTATACCTGATAACGCCTTTATTTTGTTGAATAATTGTTTAAACTGGGCGAAAAATGTGTCAGTTGCTGTAAATTGTCCCTGTTTATTCAATGGTTTGTCGCCGTTTGATGACATCACAGAGGGATTCTATTTTAGAACTCAGCACTTTTTCCCGTCATTTAAAGTTTTCTTTTTCTAACTTTCTTCGCAAACTGCAGCTTCACAGACGTAAAACTGATCAATATTTACTCCAGGTGCTATCTACCAAACCAAGTCACGACTAGAAAAACCTTCACGTAGACTTTAAGCTTCAAAATTAGCATTAGCGTTAGCATTAACCCTCGAACAGAACAACAGAAGTGTCGCTGGGGAAGTATTCATCTCATTTGTTAAGTTGACTGCCTGATCTTTAAGTATTATTCATGTTAGTGTTACTCTGCGAAAACTTCAAATAGCTAGAATCAGACAGGAAGTAGTGATGCTAACACTGAGCTAACGCTGAGCTAGCCGGGCGCTGTCGCAGAGATATTAACCACAAACCGGGTCAACGAGTCAACGATCTTTAATATGCAACGAACGTGTCATTTGTAGAACGTGAACACACAGTGGTCTTTTGTTTTTTCAACACAGCTGAAAATGTGTTGTTTTCCGTTTTTTTGTTTGTTTTTTTGTTTTGTTTTTGCACACCGATGCTATTGCAGAACTGCCTGTTTGTTCTCAGGTTCCTTTGGGTCCCGATCATCAACGCTACCTCGCATCAGTCACACAAAGTCAAAACACAAACGTTGTCCACTCGCAGTACGGTACATTGCTTTTGAAATCCTTGTATTTTTGTGTAAAGATATGACGAAATATGAAGAATTCTGCCTGCTAACCAATGTATAAACTCTATGGGCTTATATTTTTATGCTCCAAATGAAGATTAACCTTGACCGTCCTCTGTAGCTCCACTTTATGTGAAAGAGAAATTCACTTTAAATAATACACAGGTGCTGGATTTATTGCAAAAGCTGAGAAGACGACGACGACTCTACAAGCTGCGTTCAATGAAGATGGGAAAATGTAGAATTTAATGATATCTAAATGCAATGGAACACGAACGATGGTGATTTGTTGATTCGGTTTGAATTGGGTGGAAGTAACACAGCTTTAAATGTTCAGACGGTGGCAACAAACAACATTTTTAGGGCTGCAACCAACAATCATTTTAGTAGTTAACTAATTGTTATTTATATTGATAAGTCGACTAGACAAAAAAGGTGATTTCTGTTGTACATTGAGACTTTTGAATACATTATCGAACCAAATAAAGCTTGAAATATGTTGACTGAAGACTTCTAGATAGACAATATTTACAAATGAAGTGTATTATTGAAGAAAATCAGCAATTGTTTATTTTTTTTGACATTGTTAGTTCATAATGTCGCTGTCTTTGTTATGAAAAGTCTTATTGCATGTGTTTTAAATAATAAAAATACGAAAATATTAGTCATTTAATCAGGTTTTAGTTGTGACTGGGTAGACTGTGGTGAAGCCATTGATGGACAGGTTCGGTGCGTTTTCAAACTGGGAAAACATAGTTTTAGCATAGCTACAGTTATTTAACTTACACAGTGACCTCTGCAAACAGCTAAATATCCGTTCTCCGTTTGTTTTTATTATGTGTAAAAAAAAACAATAACCTTTAAACCTCTGCAAACGTTCTCTGAATTCACAGTATTGTTTTGCTCTAATTCAAACCGTCTCAACAATCTGTTCATGTTCTGTTTAATAAGACCTTTGTGTTTTTATGGAAGCCCCTTTCTGTCAGAAAATAAAAAATAAAAGCCTCACAGGAGGTCATTATTATCAGTTTAAATGAGTTTTAAAGTTATAATTATGAGTTTAAGTCATAATTATTAAACTCAAAATGTTGACTTTTAAACTCAAAATTATGACTTTTGATCTAGAAATGATGACTTTGAAACCTGAAATTATGACTCTGAAACTTGTTGATCACTGAACTCATAATTATGACTTTAAACTCATACTTATGACATTTACACTCAAAATTATGACCTTTAAACTCAAAATTTTGATCTTAAAACTCATAATTTTGACCTTTAAACTTAAAATGATTAACTTTAAACGCAAAATTATGACTTTGAAACACAAAATTTGGACTTTGAAACTTGAAATGATGACCTTTAAACTAAAAATGTTTACCTTTTAAATGAATAATTTTGACCTTTAAACACATAATTATGACTTTTAAACTCAAAATTTGACCTGTAAATTCTAGTTTGTTTGTTTTTTAGCTTTAAACACATTTTAACTGTTAAACTAAAAGGTATGACCTTTAAACTCAAAATTTGGACTTTGACACACATACTTATGACCTTTAAACTCAAAATTTAGAGATTAAACCTCATAATTTAGACTTTATAACGTGATATTTTATTACTGCGATAACTATGACTTCCCGTGAGGCTTTCGTTTTCCATTTTTGGCGTGAACGCGTCTCCATACGTTTTCGAAGTGTTCTGCTTTTCCATTTCGAATTCCACCGCGTCTGCACTTTCTCCGCGAGGGGCGCCGTAAACCCCCGTCCCACACGTGGTCTCTCTCTTCACCAGCTTCGAAACGCTCTCCTCCGCTTACGTCCGCCACAGACAAGCACAAAAACACATAGTATTTGATGTCTACTGCTGCCTTGCACCTCAGGAACCGACGGCTTTTGCTTTGCTGCTGTAAACGTACGAGAAGCCAAATAGAAAAATATAGATCTATGTAAAATATATGGAATTATATCATAATTGTATTTTAATATCGCATCACTGGACACTGACTAATAATGCAAGTAACCTTTTCGCATGTTCGCATTTGCCGCGGTTAAAAGAAGGCACTTGCGGTTTCAAATGTACTTTTTGTCTTTTTTTTGGGGGGGGGTTATCGGATTTTTTCGTCCATCAGATTCGACAACACCGCTTTTTTTTCCCCGTTCTTTCTTTTCCTTGTTTCCTGTGTCTTTCGGAGTCCGCGGTCTCGTGATGTTACCTTCACAGAATATTTTTTGTGTATTTCTTTGGATGATCTAGATGGTGCTGTGTGCTGTTCAGTGTATGTAAAGTTTGTGCTTCGGGAATTGTCGCCTGGATGAGTTTTTCCCCCCCCAGGCGAAAAAAAGGTTGTTGAGATAAAGGGTAAGAAATAAAGTTTTATAAATAACTGAAAATGGATTTGTTTGGGTTGTTGTTATTGCAGGTTTTCAAAAGTTTTAACGCCAGAATGGAGGCAAAAGGGATGTGGAATATAATGGGATTTCACTGGACAAACAGGGATTAACCTCAGAATGTCACAAAATTATAAAAAATGTAGATGATTTTGGAAAATGAAAAGCCTCAGACACATGTGAGTGACATCAGAGCTGCTTTAAAGGTGGAATGGAGGATTTCGGGCAACAAATCAGAATCTCATTTCCTCGTGGGTAGCACAAATAACTGGTCCGCTCAGGTGTCAATCATTCTGTGCGTGCTAGTACGCCATGCAGGCTCGTCCAGGGAAAGCCGCTCCCTGGCGCGCATGCGTGGTTGATATGCTAGTGTGTTTATGTAGCAGGTTAGCGGCGAGTTCGTCATTGTAAGTCTAAACTTTCATCCGCTGGCAAGTACCGAAATGGCTGGACGACGAGGGCGAAGAGAAAGACTGTTTTCGAGCTTTCACAGAAGAGACGAAAGTCTGCAGAGGAAAGAAACAAAAGGCGTGTTATTCTGGGGGAATCGTTTACGCGCTGGCGAGCATTGAAAGCGCAAAACAGGCTTCCAACGGATGCCTCCGCTGCAAACTTTCTGCTGGACAGGTAACTGTTTATCTGACTCTTTTTTTAGCTTATTGTATGTGGAGTGTATTATTAAATCTTCTTCGCGGAGGTTGTCGTGAGAAAGCGACACCAATCGTCTTGTAAACAAATGCGCATGGGCAGTGCTGCTGGGCGTGCTCGTTCACGAGGTTTGGTAGGTGTTCAGTCAGGAGAAACGGGGCGGGAGGGAGGGGGAACCTGCGCATGCGCTTTTTCAAAAAAAGGACTAACAGTCGCAGATTTTCAAATCGGCGAGAAATCCTCCATTCAACCTTTAAACACATTTATTATTGTATTTTACATCATGTTTTTGGAAATTATGATCAACTCTTTGCATTTTTGATGAAGGAACAATCCAGATTTATGGGTTTTACTGAAAAATACTCAAAGAAATGTTGAGCCCATTATAATTTTTCATTTTATCTAGAGATATATTAGACACTATTCCATAAATTTGATTCTTTTGAAGTTAAAATACAGTTTTGAGGCTAGAAAATTGTATTTTATCCATTGTTTGTTATAGAAAAACAAACTAACTGACCTTTCTACCCTGGAAATTCAAATGTGTTGCTTTTTTCCAACACAAACACTTAAAACCAGTAGAATTTAGATCTAATGTGCGCAACATCACATTTTAAAGGGACTACAGACATTATATATTCTTTACCACAAATTATACTTTTTGTGAAGCTCTAATACAATAAAGGGTAGTAGTTTATAATGGAAAAGTAACTGACATTTCTACTCTGAAAATCCCAAAATGTTGCTAATTAATTGTGAGCATTTAGATCCGATGTCATTTACTTGTTGACAGTATGTTATGGTTTAATTCACTTGCTTCCATTCCGGAAGTTTGAGCATTCTCAGTGTTTTAAAGGGTCTATTCACCTTATTCCGCCCCGTCCCCTTTTACCTCTTTTTATGTCTATGATCCGCACTCTTGTAGTAAAGGCACTTCCGGTTTGACGAGACACTGTTCACGCAAACGGCCAACAAGGGAAAAGTCTCTCGCTAAAACATTGTATAATATAGTAGATTGATTTGTGTAAAATGTTTAATGAACACGAGCAAAAACAAGTCAACAACGCACCGATTTCCTGAGGCCTGAAAACGTCTTTTTAGTCCATGTACAGTGATCCCTCGTTTATCGCGGGAGTTGCGTTCCAAAAATAACACGCGAAAAGTGAAATCCGTGAAGTAGTAGTTTTATTATTTTACAATGCAATACTGAACTATGGAATGAAACTAAAAAACAAAACCTGTTTTAAAGCCCAAAATTAGTTTAAAACAATAATTTTAATAAAGTAATACAAGGTTGGAAACATTGTCACTCGCGTATTTCACAGTCTGTGCTTCTTCGTCCTGACTCCGCTCCGCTGTAGCGTCTGTTTACTGTTAAACCATTCCTGTCTCGGTCCCCTGACCGTGGTCGGAGGACACAGGGGAGATTCTCTTCTCCAGGGCCGAAGGGTCGCTCGTCCTCCGGGGTTTAACTCCCTATTCTGAACCCCACGGTTGTCCAAAGTGTAGTGTGAGTGCAATGACGACCTCAGTTTGTTGCTCCAGAGTTTTGGCTTTATTTTACTGTAATACACCCTCGCTAAGCCCCGGTCGCCGTCCTCACCCAGGTACCCACACTTTCACACCCGCTCACTTCGCGACTCACTCTCTGACGCGCGCATTGGCCGCGCACGCAGCCTCTCTCACTCACGTACCCCTAAAGTCACACACAGAGCTATCTGCCAATAGGAGCTAGACATACATCTCACAACACTACGTTGTCGGCGCAGAGCGTTTCTTCGACATTGTGGGTTTTGTCACAGAGAAAAAAATGCAAACGTAAAGATGGCAGAATCTACAGAAAGCGAAAAACTGTTGACAAGTGAAAAACCAATACAGTACAGCGTCAATATTTTATTTCTAGACAACAGTAAAGCCCCTGAGCCAATCAGGATTCAGAGCACAATGCACTGTAAAAATATCCGCACTGTAAAAAAAGTCTGTGAAGCAGCGAAGCCGTGAAAGATGAAGCGCGATATAGCGAGGGATCACTGTAGAACTTAT
This sequence comes from Rhinogobius similis, assembly GCA_019453435.1. Classification (NCBI taxonomy): domain Eukaryota; kingdom Metazoa; phylum Chordata; class Actinopteri; order Gobiiformes; family Gobiidae; genus Rhinogobius; species Rhinogobius similis. The sequence continues at coordinate 12,076,851 of CM033631.1, forward strand.
TTTCTGTTGAGCTCGTCTGCCCGTGTAAACTACGACAGAAAAAAAGATGGCGGCACCGACAACAACTTCTGGAATAAGGTGAATAAACTCATTATTATCAACAGAGGTATGTGTCTGGACTTGGCTACGCTAACCGTATCTCACAGCTAACGCTAACTTTTGTTTAAACGTGAAACACACAGAAACAATCCAGAAAACTGAAACTACCCGATTGTTTTTATTTATTGATTACTTCGGGAGGGGTTTCTTTTAATTAGTTTTATTTGTTTTACGTTTATTATGCTTTAAAATTAGCACTAGCATTAGCATTGACGAACAAACGCCTCCAGGGAAGTGTTCATCTCATTTATTAAATTTTAAACACATTTTCGACGACATCTACCTCACTGTTCACTGTCTCATCTTTAACAATGTATTCATTTTAGCGTGAATCTGCAAAAACCTCAGAGACAGAATTAGACAGGAAGTACTCAATGGAACAATCAGCTAGCTTGATCGTTTCTGCAACTTCAATTTCGACTGGACGTTATTGGAGACGTGAGTATTGGTCCACCGTGGGCTCGACTGTGATTCTTCTTTTGTTGCAAACAGCCAGATGAAGACGGTCCTTTTCTCGTCCCGGGGGGCCCTTCTGTACCTAAAGAATGGCTTTCCCTCCAGCTTTGGGTCTTTTTTTAGGTCAGGTTTTGTGTTCTCCGTATGTTTTTAGCATTGACTCTTTTTTTTTGTTCGGTTTGGTTGTTTCTGCGTTTGTGTTGCGTTCTCACAGTTCTTGTGTTTTGTGCGTCGAGAGTTTTGTAAAATTGATAAAAGTTTTAGTGTAAGGCAGTTAATACAGTGGCAAGTGAAAAAAAAAATCAAAAATGAGTTCTTCATAGTTCTGACTTAAAATCGAATTGGTCTCAGGTGTTTTCGCTCAAGTTTGAAAAAGAGCGTGAATCTTTCAAAAAAAACTCTCAGCGCCTTTGAACGTAAAGTTTACCCTAATTTCTTAAAATTCTCTTAAATGTAAATATGTTCATGTAATTTGCGTTTTTATTATCATCACTTTGCATCAGGTCACCCTTGAAAAAGAGGTTTCGATCTCAATGGGTTCTGGTTAAATAAAGGTTCATAAATAAAACAATGAGCCTTCAGATCTGATGTCAGTATGTTATGGTTTCATTCCCTTTACCTCCATTCAGAGATTTTGATTCTGCCCCGCCCACTTTTGCCGTTTTTTTCACTTTTGTTGTAAACGCACTTCCGTTTGACGAGAACTCCGTTAAAGCTAATGACGAACGAGGGAAAAGTCTCGCCGCTAAAATGTTACATAAAGGAGATTGATTTGTGTAAAATGTTTAATGAACACGAGCAACAACAAGTCAACAACGCAACGATTTCCTGGTCGGTCTGAAAACGTCTTTTTAGTCTGTGTAAAACTCATTTTCTGTTGAGCTCGTCTGCTCCGTGTAAACTAATACAACGGAAACAAGACGGCGGCGCGTACGGCAACTTCAGGAATAAGGTGAATAAACTCATGATTATCAATAAAGGTCAGTGTGTTAGCTGAAAAGTACAAAATACAGACAGAAACTAATTTATGTAGAAGTTTTGTCTTGTCGCTTAAATTTTTATCAGACATATTTTCATCATTAGCACCAAATACTGGGCCCCAGGTACAAATGTGGTTATTATTATTATTATTTATTTGATTTATACACTCTCTGGAGTATACACCCTATGGTTTCTTCATACACTTAACAATAAATTGCTCATTTTTAGACGTTCTGTGTAGCTCCCGGCTCATATTATGACACAAGAATGTTTGTTTTTGTAATAACTACCAGACCAATTTGTCAAACATCTCAAAAACTATTATTACAATAAGAAAATACTGTTAACAACAAATAACATGTGAGCAATGATTTTCTTCTTTTTCAAACAGGTGATGGGGCCCTCAGATGTCATGAATGATTGTATTCAGTCTCTCAAGGACTTTACTCAACAACACTGCGTTTTATTTCAACAAAAATAGATTAAATCAAAGAAAAATGCAACTGAGAAAAAAACATAACACACTTTTGAGGGCCCCTCTCTGCCCTGGGCCCCGGGAAACAAGTACCCTTTGCCCCCCCAGTCCAACGCCCCTGTGCGCAATACTGTAAACTACTGCAATATAGATATAATTACGATATTTAAATATACTTTTTGACACAATACTCTCAGTTATATTAAAACACAGCAAAAAAATTAAATCTAGACAAGCTTAAAGTGGCTTGAATGTATTATTTTTACCCGGATTTGAGTCGTTTTGTGATATAATTGCTGATGTGATGCAGAATATTTCACTGGTTTCAAGGTAAATCTGACTGATCATACGATAATTTAGCTTAAAATAAATTTGTCATTTGTTAAGTTAAATGAGTGGGTTACACTGGCAGATCATTTGGATTGAAGCAGATAAGGATTGAAACAAGTCAGAAACGGCTTGAAATAAGTAAAATAATCTAGTTCCATCAAATAAAAAGTTTGACCTAATCTCAACCACTCAAAACGTCTGAAATTCAAATTAATATCCTGAAATCAAGACATTTCAACTCATCTAGAAATTCATTTTTGGCAGCGCTTCCTTTAATGTACGACTTTGTCAAAATAAAAACCTAACAGAGAAAAAACCAAGACTAAAGCGATTCAGATTTAGACTGATAAGGAAATTCTTTAATAAAATCTGTATATGTCGACATTTTCATCTTAAAAACTGTACATGTTTGTCAGATAAACCTTGAGGTCATAGATCATTCACATTTGAAATAAACGTTCGTGTCTCACTTCTGCCATCTTGTGGTGACGCACGATACAAAACACATCTACTTTTTCTGTTCTTTCTTTTCGAACAAACACAATCTGAATATAAAAATAACAATCCGGGCATAAAAATAACCTTAAGTGGATTCCTGTATGACTCACTGCAGCTCGACAGAACATACTCTATAAAAAGAGAACTCATGGCCTATAACTGGTATAAAAGCTTCTGCATATAACGCTCTATAATAGGCTGAAGGAGTCACAGTTCCAAGAGGACGTTTCCTTCGGTTGTTGCTTGGATACTCTCAAACACTTTTCAGCTTTCCGTTAAACCAATTCAATGAAGCAGGCTTTCGTTTGGTATTTACATTTTTGAAATAATAACAGGAAAGGTACAAGAAAGAATCACGGAGCAGTGCAGGTGTAGAAAGGAACATCCTGTGTGTCTGAAAACGCCTACGTTATAGTTTAATTAATAAGTGATTGACAGGTCTTAATACGTGTTATAAATGGTGTTCAGTCTATTCTTCTTCTATGGCCAGGGGTGTCAGACTGGGGGGGTAAAAAGGGGCTGGTTTCCGGGGCCCAGGGCAGCAAAGCGTCCTCAAAAGCATGTGTTTTGTTTGTTTTTTCACATTTTTCCAAGCTTTAATCTATGTGTTGTTATAGTAAAATGCATTGTAGTTGAGAAAAGTCTAAATACATCTGCATAACAATTAAGGGCCCCATAACCTTGAATAAAAAACAAATAGTTCACATTTTAGCCAAGTTGTTAACAAATAAATAGTGATTATAAATTGCAGTTAGTGTATTTTCTTACTGTAATATTACCCTTTGAGATGTTTCTGAAACTGCTCTGGTAGTTATTGCAAAAACAGACATTACTGTATCATAATATAAACCATGAGTTATTGTTAGGTGTTTGCAGAAACTATAGGGCGTAGATCAAGCAATAGTGAATGAAAAAATAACAATAATGACTACAAAATTGTGCATTAGGGGCCCACGAGAAGGTTTGGGCCTGGAGCTAAGAATGTGGTGCTTTCATTTTGCACACAAAAAATGTACAGAGGTGATTTTGGATTTCTTATTTGGTTGTTGAGTAAAGTAGCTGTGACTGAAAATGTTGCCTAGATTTTTAGACGTAGAAATATTTAATAGATCAGGATCAGGATTAGATATCAACAAATCCTTCTGTAAGTTCTGTCAAACTCTTCTTAAAGTTTGCTGAGTGTAGGATCTACTTTAAGGCTGATCTTTATGTCTCTGCGGGAGGAAAATGCATTTTTAGAAAACAGCCTTTGAAGTTACAATGTCCCAGAGAAATCTATGGATGAAGTGGATTGAATTTAAAAAAAAAAAAAAAAAAAAACATCTTTAAGATCAGATTGGACTAGTTTATATTTCCAAATGAGGTCTTTATGTTGACAAAGTAAACTTACAAATACAAAAGCAAGATCAGGACAACTGTGCAGTCTAGTTATTATTATTAAAGTGGCAGGTGTTATAAAGTGTTCAGATTTAAAGAATGTGCTCTTGTATAGTCTTCTGCCAGAGGGGCGTACTATGTTCCTTAATATAGCATTATCTCCATGGCGACGAGCGGGTGAATGTCATAACACCACCAGGAGTGCGTGGTGTTCAAGGCGTTTTAGTGCAATGTTTGACACGAGGCCGACACGTTTAAAGCCAAGATGTGGATCAGACAAAAAATAAACGCAAACCTTCAGTTGTTTTATGTTGCTCCATGACCTATTTAAGAAAAACAAAAACATCAACAATAAAAAAGTGACATCATTTTATACATTCTCTTACATTTGCTCCATTTCTTTTACTCGCTTTTTGATTTGACTAAGTCTTTAAGTTTGTTTTATTGTGCAGCTCCAAATTTGTGGTAATTTTCAAGGACTTGTTATAAGGTATAATATTTGTTTTTTTAATTGTTAATTGCTATGGCAACGGAAACCCATACATAAGACTTAAATCCGTCTTGGATTCAGTAAAAAAGTACAATAAAATCTGGCAGCTCACCCACACATATGTCCTGATGTTGTAGTCATTTATTCCGACTGTAGAACGTTTTGACCACCAGAGGTCAGTGTCGTTCCACTTATAACTGATGCATTAATATCTACAGACCCTCTAAAAGTTTGTAAACAAAACATTCTAAATTCAGAATGGAGGCAAAAGTGAAGAGCAATATAATGTGATTTCACTGGAGAAACTAGGATTAACCTCAGAATATCACAAAATATGAAAAATGTAGATGGTTTTTGAAAAGTAAAAGCCTCAGACACATGTGAGTGACGTCAGAGCTGCTCTAAACACATTTATTATTGTATTTTACATTATGTTTAGGGAAATTATGATAAACTCTTTGCATTTTTGATGAAGGAACAATCCAGATTTATGGGTTTTACTGGAAAAATACTCACAGAAATGTTCAGCCCACAATCAGTTTTCATTTTATCTAGAGATACATTAGATACTATTCCATAAATGAGATTCTTTTGAAGCTAAAATATAATTTGTAGGTTTTTTTGTCCATCTTTTGTTATGGAAAAGCAAACTAACTGACCTTTCTACCCTGGAAATTCAAATGTTTTTCCAACACAAACACTTAAAACCAGTAGAATTTAGATCTAATGTCCCAAAAACATGTCGTATCCTTCACTGTTTTTGAAAGAAATCTCTGAACTTACGAACCACAAATGTTGAACCGTGTCCCTATTTGTTTGGGATTAGCGCCACAAACTTGTCACGTTAATCTTTTAGTCCTTTCAACCGACAGCGCTCACGTCTTTGGGGCTGAACAATGGCAGCACTTTCTGAAGCGTTTGTGAAAAAAGAGTTTGTTTATTCGCTCTGGCAGAGAAGACATTGAACTTTGTGCCAGTTTTGTTTCTTGTAAATAGACTCCGTAATTACAGAGATCTGAACCAGGTCGACTTATCCGCATTTCCAAGTTAAAAGGGAAATTCCTCCGCAGAGCTCTGCCACTAAAACTGTGCGCAGGAGATGTGCAGAGACATTCTTTGATTCGAAAAATGCTCCTCAACATTCCGACCGAGCGAAGAATTATAGGCAGCACAAACTGATAAAATGTGTTTCTTGATCTATTTTTTTTGTCCTTGAAGCTTTTGTTTTGCTCAAACTTTATTGGGCAAAATGTCAACTGAAAGAGCTACGCTAGCTTGTTTGGTGATAGCAGTTGGAGATTTAGGACACTTCAGCTGCCGCGTAACTATTAATTTCCTCAACACTTGGACTCTGTGTTCTCTGCTTTGCTTTTTTTCTTGGTCTATTTTTTTGTCCTTGGAGCTTTTGTTTTGCTTATTGGGTAAAATGTCAACTGAGAGAGCTACGCTAGCTTGTTTGGTAATAGCAGTTGGAGATTTAGGACACTTCAGCTGCCGCGTAACTATTAATTTCCTCAACACTTGGACTCTGTGTTCTCTGCTTTGCTTTTTTCTTGGTCTATAATTTTGTCCTTTGAGATTTTGATTTGATTATTGGGTAAAATGTCAACTGAGAGAGCTACGCTAGCTTGTTTGGTAATAGCAGTTGGAGATTTAGGACACTTCAGCTGCCGCGTAACTATTAATTCCTCAACACTTGGACTCTGTGTTCTCTGCTTTTTTCTTGGTCTATTTTTTTGTCCTTGGAGCTTTTGTTTTGCTTATTGGGTAAAATGTCAACTGAGAGAGCTACGCTAGCTTGTTTGGTAATAGCAGTTGGAGATTTAGGACACTTCAGCTGCCGCATAACTATTCATTTCCTCAACACTTGGACTCTGTGTTCTCTGCTTTGCTTTTTTCTTGGTCTATTTTTTTGTTCTTGGAGCTTTTGCTCAAACTTTATTGGGTAAAATGTCAACTGAGAGAGCTGCGCTAGCTTGTTTGGTAATAGCAGTTGGAGATTTAGGACACTTCAGCTTAACTATTAAAGTGCCCATGACAGGTTGGGCTATTCATTTAACCAAAATGTAGTTCAGATATTTCAAAATTAGCTAAAATTCTTTACAAATTTGACACTAGTTTAGCAATTTTTAGCTTTTTAATTTTACTTCCTGGTTGTAAATTATGACATCACACTAGGAAATTACCATAGCAACCACACTGTACACTGGGCCAAAACTCATCTAATGTCACATTTTTAAAATTTGACAGATAAAAACAAATATGAACACCTTTATTTTGTTGAATTAATGTTTAAAGGGTCAATAAAGTAGTTTCTTTTGTGTAAATTATGCGTAACCTTTGTCTCCCCAGTGTGACGTCATCAGTTTGTTTGCTTCCTGTATTTTTCAACAGGTTTTTCAACTTTTCTCTACAAACAGTGACCTGATTGGTGTAAAACTGTCATTTCTATTTACAACAGATATTAATGCACAGAATAAAGTCAAAATTAGAAAATCATAAAAACCTGTCACACGCACTTTAATTTCCTCAACACTTGGACTCTGTGTTCTCTGCTTTGCTTTTTTCTGGTCTATTTGTCCTTGGAGCTTTTGTTTTGCTTATTGGGTAAAATGTCAACTGAGAGAGCTACGCTAGCTTGTTTGGTAATAGCAGTTGGAGAGTTAGGACACTTCAGCTGCCACATAACTATTAATTTCCTCAACACTTGGACTCAGAATCATAGTCTGATGTGGTTCATTTGGTCGTCTGATATTTTATTTGAAAAGTTATTCTTCCAGACCAGAGTTTGTTTAGTTTATCTGACAGATTGGATCGCTCACTCTCCTGTCGTCCTGCCTCGTACTGAGTAAATCAACTGAAAAGACGTGTCACAGCAACCTCGAGTAACGCTCTGAAGAGGAAGAAGAGTGAGCAGCCGAAACTGTCAAAAAGCAAAACAAACTCTGGCCTGAAAAAAAGAACACTTTGAATAAATAGACACAGAAACTAATTTAAGAAGAGAAAGGTAATCTGTTCAACTGTGATCACACATTCTGTATAATATTAACGCATTATCAATCAATCATTCAATCAACTTGTTTTGTATAGCACCATTCATACAAAATATAGCACAGAGTGCTTCACAAGTATTAACAGATAAACCAAAACAGAAAATACTTAATAATGCAGAAAAGTAAACCTTAAAATAGTCATTTCATTAGAATATATTGAAGAGAGTAAATCATATGCACAGCTATAAAGAGATGTTTTTAGCCTAGATTTAAACGCTGTTAAAGTAGGGCCCGTCTGACGATCTCATGGAGGCTGTTCCAGAGTCTACTGACCTTATTCTGCCCCGCCCACTTTTGCAGTTTTTTGCACTTTTGTTGTAAACGCACTTCCGTTTGACGAGAACTCCGTTAAAGCTAATGACAAACGAGGGAAAAGTCTCGCCGCTAAAATGTTACATAAAGTTGATTGATTTGTGTAAAATGTTTAATGAACACGAGCAACAACAAGTCAACAACGCACCGATTTCCTGGTCAGTCTGAAAACGGCTTTTTAGTCCATGTAGAACTTATTTTCTGTTGAGCTCGTCTGCTCCATGTAAACTACAACGGAAACAAGACGGCGGCGCATAAGGCAACTTCAGGAATAAGATGAATAGCAGCGTAATGTTGATACACTGCTTCCCCATGTTTAGTCCTGGTCACCAGCAGGAGGCCGGTCCCTGACGTTCTCAGCACCCATGAAGGTTCATATACTCATTTAGTGCTTTTCAGGACACTCAAAGACACTTAAGATAAGATAAGAGATCCTTTATTTGTCCCACAATGGGGAAATTCCACTGTTGCAACACACAGTTTAGGACAGGAATGAAAGAAATAGGCGCATGCAATAAAAATAGGATAAAAATAGGATAAATAAACATTCACTCTGCATTATTCTTTCACTCCACACTCGATGGTGGTAAGCCACTTATGTAGCCACAGCTGCCCTGGGGCCAACTGACGGATATGTATGATGTTCTTTTTTTAGAAGTCAGATACAAACTAAATATTTAGCAGAGTTGTACATTTTTATATTTGTTATCAAATTTTAGCAGATTTTGTCTTGACTTTTCACAGGAGAAAATGTCATTGTTCACCATTGATTTTCATGTGTTTATGCCACTCACTGTGTGCTGCGATGTCATCTGCACAAGGGGCCCAGAACTGCACCTTCTTCTTAATTTCTATTAGGGGGCCCATGTGAAGTTTCTTGCTCCGGACCACCAACTTTTTGTTGACGGACCCGACTTAGAGTAGTATTTTTCATGCATACTTTTACTCAAGCACAAATTTGTCCTTTTTTTTTGCATGATTTTTGCATGAGTGTGAAAGATTACTCAAAACAAATATAACTTTTTTCATGACATGACTATAATCTGACAACTCCAGAAAACAAATAATGATCAGAAGGCAGAATTAATTTTTCATGCATACTTTTATTTGAGCACAAATTTATCAAACGTACTTGTAACTTGTAATTTAGTAAATTGTATGTAACTGCACTTTTACTTAGAAAATGTCAAGTAGTGTTTCCACCACTGCAAGAAAGAAGGAACAGAATGAGTTTATCACCATATTTTGTATATCACCATATTTTTGTGCTTCCCCTAGTGGTATAAGTCATTTCTGTTTTGAATTAATGTGTTTTGTCCGCTCAGAGCCACCGTTGTTTCCATGTCGTTCAGACCATGGATGTATTAAAAGAACTGGATAAGGTACGCCCCCTCTGTCTGTGGTCCCAGATTGATTTGTGGCCGTGCGAGGTACTGCAGCCTCTTGGAACCAGCCTTTTTCTCAAATGTCACATTATAATTGCAGACAGTACTGAATTATTATCTGTATTTAAATAAAATAAAAGGAAATGTTCTTTCTATCGCTTTCTAAAATCACCGAAATTACCGCTTTTATATGAAGTGGGGATTGTCGTCACGTGGCCCTAAAACAAAGATGGCAGCCATCGCTTTCAGGAAGTAAACAAAGATGGCAGCCATCGTTTCAGGAAGTAAAACAAAGATGGCAGCCATCGTATCAGGAAGTAAAACAAAGATGTCAGCCTTCGTATCAGGAAGTAAATGCGGAAGTAAGAAACTTTTTTGGGGTCATGCGCCAATGAGCACTCTCCATAGGGATAAACAGGACGGCCATCTTGGATTCATCTTCCAGGTTTTATTATAGTTCTATGGTTCAGACTCGTCCACAGTTCAGTCTCTCTCCGGGTTGTCCTGCTCCTGTAAACTGTCATTTGACCCCATGAAAAGCTCTGTCTGTAAGTATTGTCCTGTGAGAAGGTGTTATCTTTCTGTACACACTCCTTTGAGCGACTTAAAGTTGTTCTACGTGTGAAATTAGCGCAAAAAATAAGACGCTATTAGCGTTAGCATGTCTATGGGATTTTCCAAACATATTAGCATCAAGCTAAACGCTAGTTTTGCACGCGTTTTTGTGAGGTCTAGCCAACTGAAGCTAATGTTGTGCACATATTATGATGATTATTGTGTTATATTAACCCATATTACATTGTTTTATGTGGATTTACACATTGTATGTTCAGATAAATGTGGAGACATGATTGTAATATACATCTAGTTAACTAATTGGTGAAAGAAGTACCAAGTTAAACTATATATTTTTTTTTGTTTTACAGTCAATGCTTCAGTAAATGACCAAAACAGAAAGAGGTAAGTATTGGAGCAACTGTTTGCCATCTGTAAAGCTAGTTTCTAAACACTAATGGAGGCAGAATAACTTTATATTTTAAAATACGGTGGTAGGACATTACCTTAATCAAACTTATTTTCTCAGTTTAAAGTCTCTACGACAGGTTAGACATCACATTTCACTTAAACATAGTGAATGCAATTATTTTTAAGATTTTATTAAACATTTTTGCCGGTTTGTGTTTCTTAAGGTTTACAAAGTTACTTCCTGGTTGGACAGAGACATATTCTCAGCTGTTACCTAGCAACCATTTTGAGAACAAGGCCTAAAATCCATATAAATTACACAATAATTATGATTTGACAAATAATCATTCTTGATAACGTCTTTATTTTGTTGAATGACCATTTAAACTGTCAGAAAGATGTTACAGTTTAGTGTTAACTTTCTTTTTATTTTCAACTGTATTAACTGTCTTTTTATTTTCAACTGTACATCGGTTTTTGATGACATCACAGAGGGATTCCGTTTTAGAACTCAGCACTACTTCCTGTAATTTCTTCACAAACTACAACTTCACAAATGTAAAACTATGATTAATAATTACCACTGGTGCCCTCCCACCAAACTAAGGTATAATTGGACACAGTAAGAACATCTGGTCAAATTCAACAAAAAAATAAACACAAACTAATACAATTTAAACGACAAAACTTTATTGCATTTTGGTGTGTCTCCATTTAACAGCAGTGTAATACTGTTAAACCGTTCTTCATCTTGACATTTAAGCTCCGCGCCTTTGCGTCACAAGCAGCCGGTTTTTAAAAGGTAGTGCTGCTTTTACTAAATAATTTCTGAGGATGCATTTTACATGATCGAGATGACGGGGAGTGAGCGGGAGTTATCGAGGCAGCGACACGAACATGCGACCGTCAACATGCATACATTTATCTGTGCGGAACCTGCCCTTGAAATGAATAACAGTGTCATGCATGTTCAAATGACAAACAGTGCAGTGTTTTGTGGGTTTTTAAATGAATTCTAAGGGTCGATGTCACTCTGAGAACAAGTAGATAGTCAGAATAATCAGATAACTCAATAATTAGGTCAGATTTTTGGTGTTTGTCAATGATTTTTTTGGAGTAACTGTTATGTTTAGACTAAGTGCAGATAATTTTAAAAATAACTTACAATTTACAACATTTTCTCTTTGTCTGTGACGCTTTACTTTGCCCTTTTTGCATATTTTTCCTTGTCAAAACCTGCACAAAAGTGAAAAATCTGAAAGAAATCAAATTACTTAAAACAAATGTAAGTTTTTTTCATGATATGACCATAATCTGACAACTCCAGAAATCAGATAATGATCAGAGTAGAGCTGAGTTTCTTTTTCATAACATTTTCTACACATTATTTAAAATGGTGCTGTAGACAGGATGTGTTCAAAAAGGGAAATAATAATATATATATTTATTTTTATTGCACTAAAATGGAGACACTTTTTACTTGACTTTTCTAGACGACGAGTAAACTTTAAATATTTTTTTCAAATCTGTTTTTGCAAATGAACTCCTCTTTTCTTTTCAATATTGTCTGAATAAAACAGATGTCAACAGAATTCTTTTCAATAAACTGTTTTGTTCTTTCGTCTTAACGTCACCAGGAAAGGCAGAGTACAGTGTCTTGCCAAAAGACACAACAACCGGACATTTTTGTAGATGGTTGAAACACAATTATAGTTGTATAGTTTGCTTTGACCTCATGTATGCTTTATGTTGACGTGCGTTAATGTGTTAATATTCTGTGCAGATGTGTAATGTTACAACAGTGGTCTTTAATCATTAACTCAGAGCTATATTTCGATTGTTTCTTGCATGTTTGACACAAAGTCAATGGACCGGTTTGTATTATTAAGCCGTTTCAGATCAATATTGAGGTTTACAAGGAGCAAAATGTGAAATAATGATTTATTTTAATACTAAATACCTGGAACTTTTGGAGCCTGGAGCAATTTATATCTGAAAAAGAAAAAGGCGTTTGAAAATGAGTGCATATGAGATTTTATTATTTTCTAATTTGGTGTTTTTTGTACCTGTGTAAATATAAATTATAGTTTTACACCAAGCAAGCAGCCGTTCGTGGAGAAAAAATGGAAAACTCTGTAGAAAGTTATTGGAAGTAAACAAATCGATCACTAGGAAGACAAAGCTAATAATAATTTAATAATAATAATAATAATAATAATAATTTACACAAATTAAATTACTTTATTTTACATTTTTCAGAATCAGAATCAGAATCATTTATTAAAGGCCACACAACGGAGTTGGTGGAATTTGTTTTCGGTACAGCAGTTAATGCTCACATCTCTCATGTGTCAGTTCCATCATCAGCAACAGAAAAACAACAACAGAAGCACACATATATACAGTTTACATTAAGACAGTGATTCATTTAAGGTCCGTATAGCTATTGGAAAGAAGCTGTTTTTAAATCTGACAGATTTTGTGGTTATAGACCTGTAGCGCCTCCCAGAGGGCATAAGTGTGAAAAGATGGTGAGCAGGATGTGAAATATCTGTGGTGATTGACATTAATTCATCAAAATAAAGCTGCATTTTTCTCAAATCAAAAAATCTGTGACATTAGATGAGTTTTGGCCCAGTGTACAGGATGGTTTCTTGGTAATTTCCCAGTGTGATGTCATCATTTACAACCAGGAAGTAAAATTAAAAACCTAAAAATGGCTAAACTGGGATAAAAATGTGTGAAGTATTATAGCAACATTTGAAATATATTTATCTTAACTACATTTTAATCAAATGAGTAGTTCAACCTGTCATTGGCGCTTTGACATCTTCAGTGCTCTTTAGAAACAAGATCAAATGCTCATTGTGGTGTTTAAAGTGCGTGTGACAGGTTTTTAGGATTTTCCAATTTTTACTTTATTCATTGTATTGATGCATCTTGTAATTATAAATTGTAGTTTTGCACCAATCAGGTTGCTATTTGTGGAGAAAAGTTGAAAAATCAGTTGAAAATTACAGGAAGTAAACAAACTGATGACATCACACTAGGGAGACAAAGGTTATTCATAATTTACGTAAAAGAAACAACTTTTTTGACCATTTAAACATTGAGTCAACAAAATAAAGGCGTTCACGTGCATTTCTCTTTGTCAAATGAACAAAATCTGTGACATTAGATGAGTTTTGACCAGTTTACAGTGTGGTTGCTATGGTGATTTCCTAGTGTATCATACTTTACAACCAGGAAGTAAAATAAAAACCTAAAAGAAAAGCTAAACTGTGGTAAAATGTGTAAAGATTTTAGTAGAAATTGAAATGAGCCCTTTAAAGGGCCCATGACAGGTTGGACCACTCATTTACCTAAAACGCAGTTAAGATACATATATTTCAAGTTTTGCTAAAATTCTTTACAAATGTTATCCCGGTTTAGCAGTTTTATACGTTTTAATTTCACTTCCTGGTTGTAAATAATGACATCACACTAGGAAATTACCATAGCAACCACACTGTAAACTGGGCTAAAACTCATCTAATGTCATCAATTCTTTTACCTGACAAATAAAACTATATTTTAACTTATTTATTTTGTTGAATTCATGTTTAAATGGTCAGAAAAGTAATTTATTTTGTGTAAATTATGTATAAAGCTTGTTTCCCCAGTGTGATGTCATCAGTTTGTTTATTTCCTGTAATTTTCATCATATTTTTCAACTTTTCTTCACAAACAGCGACCTGATTGGTGTAAAACTATTATATATATTGACAACAAGTATTAATACACTGAATAAAGTCAAAATTAGAAAATCATAAAAACCCGTCATACGCACTTTAAGGTTTGATGTGAAAATGGCTCTTTCGCAGCATTAAACGATTGTCCTCACGCTGCCTCTGTGTTGTGTAAACGCGTGGGCTTGAAGTGGTGCGTGATAATTATAATGTGCATTAGATTTATGTAGCACCTCTCAAGACACGCCGCACTTTACATTGTATTATTCACACAACACACATCGTTATGGTTTACCGGCTCTTCAACGCCGTCTGTTCCTTTTCTGCCGCAGGGTCCTCCACCTCTCGTCTCCAGAGAGGGTTTCACACTCTGCCTCTCCATGAAGACAAGCAAGTGATACCAGCAGGCCAAGTGACAGGTCAGATCTGTGGAGAGACGATACGTGTGCACTTTTATAGCCATAACAATGATATGATAAAAGTGGAATAAATGCAAGATGTGTTTAATCAGTTTAGACTTTTTAACGTTTACTATGTCAGTCATCTATGCTATATTTTATTTATTGTCTAGAAGTTTGGGGAACGTGTTAGAAGACAAATCTATTGCCTCTGATTACTCTCTCAAAAAAAGCAATCAGGATTATCTACATCAGGCATGTCCAAACTCAGGCCCGGGGGCCAAATGCGGCCCTCAGACCAATTTTTCTTGGCCCTCAGGCTTCCTGGTGAACTGGCCCACATTGTCCTGATAAGTACTATTTACAGCACATTTCAGATTTTCTACAATTCCAACCTAAATAACTAACATTTTGGTGCAATACAGACCTGATATTAAGGCACTGACACTGAATGTAGATGTGGTGGTGCTTAAAACATCAGATAAATGCAGATTTTTTTAACGTTTCACCATTGATTTGTGGCCCTCCGCTTGGTCTATATTTCAATTTGTGGCCCTCGATGGAAAAAGTTTGGACACCACTGGTCTACATCATACCAATCAGCTTATTCTTACAAATTGTGAATTAAAATGATATGACTTGATCAATTACAAAACAGCTCAAATTATGTTCAAGGCATCAGAATCCTTTCTTCCAGGTAACATTCAAAATCTATTTTTAGAGACGATCATGACAGATTTACTCTTTAAGGTAGAAACAAACTTTGTCAACAACAGGCAAGAACTACCTTAAAGTGACAGGTTGAACTACTCATGTGACTAAAATACAGGTAAGATACATAGATTTAAAGTTAAAGTTAAAAATTATTATACATTTTTATCATTTTTAGCAATTCTTTTAGCTTTGTAAAATCATTCACACTAGGGAATTACTTTGCGCACTGGGCGAAAACTCGGCTAATGTCAGAGATTTTTTTGTCCGACAAATCAAAATACATGTGAACACCTTTATTTTGTTGAATTAATGTTTTAAGGCTAAAATAAGTTGTTTCTTTTGGGTAAATTATGCAAAAGCTTTGGATAGAATGAGTCTCCCCAGTGTGATGTCATCAGTTTTTTACTTCCTGTAATTTTAAACAGATTTTTCAACTTTTCTCCACAAACCACGACTTGACTGGTGTAAAACAATATTTTTATGTACAATATGCATTAATACACCACATCATATCAAAATTAGAAAATCGCACTTACATACGCACTTTAAACTCTGTGTGTAGATATTCCAGTGCGGGGGAGACTGGGTTAACAGAGGAAATGAAAAACGGTTTAAATCTTGTACAGTTTAAACAAATGTTTAAAAAAGAGACAATGGAAAAGTATCTGGAGGAGAGCGAGCGATGCCTTCGACAGTGAGTGTGCAGATGAGGACGGGAGAGTTAGGGCTGTGACCCTTTAGTCGTTTAGTTCAGTGGTTCTTAAACATTTTCAGTCGCGACTCCAAAAATAACAATAGTTCACATTTGTGACCCCCAAACACAAAAAATAGGCGACACGCAAAGTGATAAATTAGCCTTATATCTAATGTTTGACTTTATTTAGAGAATATAGACCTAGAAAATGACTTTAATTGGCCGACAAATAGGAATCTACATTTACCACTGCATTTGAAGAGTGTCCAGCCTTGTTTAACACGATTGTATTCACCTTATTCTGCCCCGCCCACTTTTGCCACAGATACGCACTTTTGTTGTAAACGCACTTCCGTTTGACGAGAACTCCGTTAAAGCTAATGACGAACGAGGGAAAAGTCTCACCGCTAAAATGTTACATAAAGTAGATTGATTTGTGTAAAATGTTTAATGAACACGAGCAACAACAAGTCAACAATGCACCGATTTCCTGGTCAGTCTGAAAACAGCTTTTTAGTCCATGTAGAACTTATTTTCTGTTGAGCTTGTCTGCTCCGTGTAAACTAATACAACAGAAACAAGACGGCGGCGCGTACGGCAACTTCCAGAATAAGGTCAATACATTTTTCCCCGTCATCTGGAGACCCCTGGAAATCATTTTGTGACCTCCATTTGGGGTATTTATAGTATTTACATCTGATGTGAGCAAATTATTGAAAATGAATGCTTCAATGTCTGCTTCATTTTGCCTCCATTCTGGTATTTTTGACGACATCGCATTTTAAAGGGTCTATAGCGAGCCTTAATGTGGACTTGGTTGGATCCTGTTCAGTCCTTGCTCAGTCCTGGTCCTAGTAGCTGGTTTAGTCCTGGTTTAGTCCCGGTTTTGACGCGCTGAATGCAAACGTGAACGCGCCCCAAACATGAACACACGCAGCAGGTGTTCCTTTGCCGCCTCATTCATATTAAGTTGTGCAAATCCCCCCCAAAAACAGACTAAGTAAAGCAACTCCTTCCTCTGCACTTTTTCTGCGCCGCCACAAATCACTTTGACAAAACAAGGACGACAAACCCAGGGCACCAGCAGTGTCTCAGATTAACCCAGAGTTTAAAACGACTGCATCTATTTAAAAAAACAACAACTTTATTTAACCTTTATTTAACCAGGAGAGTCCCATTGAGATTAAAAACTCTCTATAACAAGGGAGTGCAAAGTAAAAACTGTTACAACAAACAACATTAACTTACACCAGCATTAAAAGTTATGAGAAGCAATCACACATTATTGAGGCAGTCTGTAGTGCTTTCAACTTAACTTTAAACTCATTTAAAGTGCGTATGACGGGTTTTTACGATTTTAATTTTGACTTTCTTCAGTGTATTAATACCTCTTGTAAATATAAATTATAGTTTTACACCTATCAGATCACTGTTTGTGGAGAAAAGTTGAAAAATCTGTTAATGATAATTACAGGAAGTAAACAAACTGATGACATCACGCTGGGGAGACAAAGGTTATGCATAATTTACACAAAATAAACGACTTTTTTGACCCTTTAACCATTAATTCAGCAAAATAAAGGTGTTCACATGTGTTTCTCTTTGTCAAATGAATAAAGTCTGTGACATTAGATGAGTTTCCAATGTACAGTCTGGTTGCTATGGTAATTTCCTAGCGTGATGTCATACTTTACAACCAGGAAGTAAAACCTAAAAAAATAGCTAAACTGGGGTAAAAGTGGTACAGATTTTAGTAGAAATTTGAATATATTTATCTTAACTGCATTTTAGTTAAACGTGTATTTCAACCTGCCATACGCACTTTAAGGAAGAGAAAGTTCCAGTCTTTCTGTTCCAAGCAGAAGGAGCTGAGTAGATAAAGACTTTCTTCCCCGGCTTTGTGCGAGTGAAAGGAACAGAGAGCAGCATCTGATCGTTTGACCGCGAGGAGTAAGAGTCAACACTGAGATTAAAGAACAGATGTAGGTAGGCAGTGATCCAAGCGTCGTAAATAAAAGTGCACCGGTGTCCTGCCTCCTAGTGGCCGGAGCAGACCATCGCACTCGTGAATGTGAAGCGTCAGGGCTCTGCAGTTTAATGAACGAGGGCTGCACCATGTGGGACATGAGCGCGATGTGGTTGTGATAATGATAGTATCTCAATATTTTTTCCTCATTTGCACATATTTTTCTTTTCTTTTCCAGCTATAAAGGATAACGCAACTCTTACTTTAAAATATAATCGCTTATGTACAAATACACACGCGTTGGAGACCTTTGGAGTAAAACCTGGAGTTGCTTTGTCCATTAATTAAACCATAAAAATACATTACTGAGGCATTTTAAACATTTCAGACCATTTATTCACCTTCATATAAGTGTGTATGAAATAATGGAATAGGTTATGAGGATTTTGAAGCAAGAAGTTTAACTATAAATGCTTAAACCAGTGTTTCTTGAGTTGTGGCACACGTTTTGGGTTTA
Organism: Rhinogobius similis; assembly: GCA_019453435.1. Taxonomy (NCBI): domain Eukaryota; kingdom Metazoa; phylum Chordata; class Actinopteri; order Gobiiformes; family Gobiidae; genus Rhinogobius; species Rhinogobius similis. Next base: position 12,095,290 of record CM033631.1, read on the forward strand.
AAAGCCACCACGGCACGCCACCTACCACTAAAACATGACCAAAACAGACCATTGAATAAAAAATATTGTATATAATGAGGCAAATAATGTCTGTCTAGCAGTGTCTAGTTCTATAAAGTTGGTAATAGTGATGGTTTTGTGTTAATTTTTGGTGCAAATGTTGCTCAGGACACTCCAAAAGGTAAATTAGTTCATTAAATCCGCACATGTGACTCTGTGAACTCAAATTGGACATTTTGTCAAGGCACACCTGGCAAAACCTCAAGGCACACTAGTGTTCCTCGGCAAATCAAGGGCTTAAACAGTCACTTCTGTACTTCTGTGCAAACCAGCGCTTTTGGGGGTGATTTGAGTCTGACAATAAAGTACTGTAAAAAAGTGAAGTCAAGCGCACAAGAAACGTAAGATTAATGCATCTAACCATTAGAAATTCTCGCCCATCTTTGCGATACGCATATTACGATAACAACAAGTGCGATAATGATATTTTTCCGATATTTTGTGGCCCCTATTCACCTTATTCTGCCCCGCCCACTTTTGCTGTTTTTTGCACTTTTGTTGTAAACGCACTTCCGTTTGATGAGAACTCCGTTAAAGCTAATGACGAACGAGGGAAAAGTCTCGCCGCTAAAATGTTACATAAAGTAGAGGTGGTCAGTCTGAAAACGTCTTTTTAGTCCATGTAGAACTTATTTTCTGTTGAGCTCGTCTGCTCCATGTAACTAATACAACGGAAACAAGACGACGGCGCATACGGAAACTTCTGGAATAAGGGGAATAATGAACCTCAGAGAAGCAGATAGTCCAACAGGAAGTGACATTATAAACTTTACAAAAATTGTCAAACTGTTGACCAATGGGCAAAATGTGTAGGCAAATCTTAAAATACAATCATATTCACTACGTTTTAGTCAAATGTGTCGTCTAATCCAGTGGTTCCCAATGTGGGTGTCGGGACCCTTCGGGGGACGCGAGATGATTTCAAGATCACATTTTAATTAATATAACACTGTATTTGCTCTATTTTTTTTTTTATCAAAGTATCTTAGGGTCCAATCAGACAATAAACTGTTCAAATAACCAATACTGAACCTTATTTCACACTTAAAATGATTGCTACTGTCGTTTTCATTTCGCTTTGGGGGTCCCGAGTCGGTTACATGGCTATTTTGGGGGTCCCGGGCAGAAAAGTTTGGGAACCCCTGGTCTAAGCTGTCATATAGACTTTAAAGGTGAGCGAGGCATCGATCAAAGACACCAAGGTTTTATCTTCATGAACCACCTCTGTGACGTTTCCTTCAAGAGGACACACTTCGGGGATCATTTGAGACATCTTCCTGAGGTTTAAAAACAACAAAAGCTTATTTTCATCAGCGCCGAGGACTCGTTTTGGCTGAAGAAGTGAATGCTGGACAGTTACAAACGCTTTCTGCAGGGATTCAACGGCCCGTATCTGCTGCATCCATCTGCATTTGAGCGACGTTTAACGAGATGGACTCCCGGTGAGAGGAGAGAGGGGGAGCCTAATGTGTTTTAATGCATTCGTACGACGGGAAAAACAAAAAGCACTTAGAGTTCTTAAAGCAGAGGTTCTCAAATGGCGGTTCAGGTTTGTTAATGGTTCAAGGTAATGTCAGACGAGGGTCGTTTACAGTTTACTTCAATTTAGACAACGGGTTTTGAGATTTAGACTGGATGTGTTTTTGATTTTCAACCAGTGTGCCTTGAAAAAATGATTCACGCATGTGTTTTATTCAATAATTTACCTATTTTTTTGAGTGTCCTGAACATACTTTTTGTACCATTTAAGAAAAAAAACATTATTTGGAACATTTTATATACATTTTTGCACTAAAAGGTTGGATTTGAAAAGCCAGGACGAAGAAATGGTTGCAAACTGCGCCATCAATCGAAGACTGGACTGAAGTTTTGACTGACATTCGAAAAATGGAAAAAATAACATTTGGACTTAATATGAAAATGGATCTCTTCGACAGACTTTGGACTAAATGGGACTTTTATGTTTGGGCGTGCCGTAATTTGCCGTAATCTAATATTTCGCGTTTCATGTTCTGTGCTGTTTGTTTTTATTTTAATTTTTTTAATAATTTTTTGTTTATAATTTGAAAATGTGTAAAAAGGTGAGTGTCGTGGTATTTCTTCAACCTAAAAAAGTGCGCCGCGACTCAAAAAAAGGTTAAATAACACTGTTTTAGTCGAATTATTACACACTACACTTGGAAGTAGAAGTGAAGGAGATAAAGAAAAGCGGATAATATCGTAACTGTCGCCTCGGAGATATGATAAATCGATTGTCTATAATTAAAACTATTAAAAGTGACAGGAAAAAGAGACAAATGTAACCTTCCAAACAAGAGTATAAAGTAGGGCTGCCACAATGAATCTACTAATGATCGTCGACTATTAAAATCAATTGTTATCTGGACAATACAGACTCTAAAATGACCTTTTTATAACCAAGACAGCTGCATTGTTAAAGTAAAATGTCAAAAAACAAACAAGCACTTTCTGATTTTCTTTAATAATACACTTTACTTGTAAATATTCTCAATGCCTTTCACTATATTTCAATCTTTATTTGGTTAAAAATGTGTGTACAACATAAATAAATGTTTGACAATTCGACTAATAAAAAAAAAAAAAAAATCATTTACGGTGTAATATTTCTGCTCTGTATGTTTTATATGTAAATAAATAACAATCCAGTCAAGTTTTTGTGCGATCCTTTAAACTGACACTTATAGGCACTTTTTTCCTGATGCGTTGGGAGAATACTGTCCAAATATCTTTTTGAAGATAATAAAATGTATTTGTTTTTGTCAGTATTATCCGTCCATAAAACTGGAAGTAAGAATGTCTGTTCAGGGGTTGAAATAACCGCTGTTTACAGTTAACAAGAACATTGTGCAGTTCACTCTTTGGCCTCCAGGTGGCTTTTTCTTTCAACAAGTTGTAAATAACAAGACTGATTGTGTTTGTTGTCGTCTACTTTCACGATTTCCTTGACGAACATTTTGTTTGTACCCCATTAGACGATGTATATCTGGAAGTCAAGTGCTATTTTATGAATATCATTGTTTTTTTTGTTTTGTTTTTTCAATATTATGTAATTGCCAAATTGACCAATCAGCAGTGATGGCTCCACTGAACTGAAGAGTATCTGAATTGATAAATTGCATTAAATATTTAATGTTGTCCCAATACTAAAACGTCACATTCTACTTTACATTTACCTTTTTTTGAACTAGAATGTACATTTCAACACAAAATAATAGTAGTTTCATTAATGCCGCCTTGTGATTTTATATAAAGAACAAGGCAATCGTAAAACTAATCAGAAAAGGTAAATTTTCATATTATTATTAGTGTTATTTCTTTATTTTTCAGTATCGATACTTGGTCAAATTAGTAGACTCTTTCTGTACTGTTTTAGTCTCGATAAGCACCTCATTTTCGACACTTTTGACAACCAAGTCGACTTATCAGTAGTCATAAATACTTTTTAAATATGCTAATTCCAGCGCAATTAGGTTACTTTTAAAACCTGCCAATAAAACAGAACAGCAGACTTTTTTTTTTGTTTTGTTTTTTGCACAGAGTAAGATTTCAAAGCGCACGTCGTTCGCCCACACACGGAGTCTCAAACCGGGACTGCGCGTGCATCTCGTCTTATTGGTTTAATTACCCCCCCCCTCTCTCTCTCTCTCTCTCTCTCTCTCTCTCTCTCTCTCTCTCTCTCTCTCTCGCTCGCTCGCTCTCTCTCTCTCTCTCTCTCTCTCTCTCTCTCTCTCTCTCTCTCTCTCTCTCTCTCTCTCTCTCTCTCTCTCTCTCTCTCTCTCTCTCTCTCTCTCTCTCTCTCTCTCTCTCGCTCTCTCCCCCCCTTTGCGTGCGCGCGTGCGTGTACGTAGCTCCGAAGCCGTGCCCGCGCGCTCGCCTCTCGCTCACTCCGCTCTTGAATTTGTCCCGCGGATGCCTCTGTTCGTTCTCAGAGCAGCGACGCGGGCGAGAGGAGAACCTTGTGCCAAAAAGTGTCCGGGACAGAGCGAGCGGCGCGAGGACGTAACGCCACGCGCGGCCACAGAGCGACACGGAGCTTTTCCCGACGGTGACTCCACGCCCCGCAGAAGTGTTTTGGGACGCGGCGAGACGTTTTGAGATGGGCATTGGCGGCTACTTGCGCGCTGCTGCAGAGTCCTCCTCCTTCCCCTCCGTCGCCGCCGCGCACGCTTTGACCGAAATGGACCTTCCGCGCGCCGATCTGTCCGCGTCGCTGTAACCGGGCGGAACATGGCAGGGGTGCACGCTTCGGACGCGCTATCGGGGCACGTTTTGGATCCCCCCGCTGGTGCCCAGGGCGCGGCGATGGCAGCGGCAGCGGGAGAGACGGCCCCGCTTCCCCTCACCGCAGCCCGGGTTTATCTGGACTCTTCATCCGCCGCGCAGGGCTACGGAACCGGGCAGGGAGTGTTCACGAACGGCGGACGCTACCGGGAGGCGGGCAGCAGGGAGAGCTCGGCCGAGAGAGGAAGCGCCAGCGCGGGGACGGCGACGGCGGCGGCGACTGGGAGCGTACCCTGCGGCATCATGAAGGTGGGTTTGATCGGGGAAGGTTCACCCCGGCCGGAGCTCAAGGTGACACCGGGGAAACGCCGATCGGTGTGGGAGCGCGCGCGGCTTTCGGAAAGTGGATGGGTTTTTTGTGTTGTTTTCGCTTCTGCTGTGCGGTTCTGGAGTGATCAGTGCGTGTAAACTTGAGCCGCAGCCGTGTTTTGACGCGAGAGTGGCGTTGGTTTGTGTTTGGAACAGTCGCAATAGTCGCAATAAGTAGCTACAGCGTTTTATCTGTTATGGTTTTGCCTCGGATTTGATTGGATTGAAACTTGTTGACACTGATTGAGCCAAGTGCATTCTTACTCAACACGAAACTTGGCTCTCCATCATTGCATAAGACTTTGTGGTTAAATATTGTGTTTATATTTTGAGTTCATCAGTGTTTCCCACGTGTTTATAGTCTCATTATTACAGGCTTTCTACTGTATCCTTATCTGATATTTTTTATGCATTTCTTGGAGTATTAATGCCACCTGTTGCTTTTGCGGATACAAAAGGTGCTGATTACAGATACAGTTTAAAGCCGCATTTAATCGATTAATTTGTCGATTATTTCTTTCGATTAATCAATCGTACGGCTGCACGATTTGCAAAATTCCAGTGAATGTGAGATTTTTGAACAAGTTTGACCAAGACAAAGGTGCAACGTTTTTACAGTAAGAACGTTTTGAGTCGTTTTGGGTTCATTGTTGCATAAAGCCGCTCTCTCGTCACACGCTTTAGTCTATGTTTAGCACAGAAAACGATTATTTGATTACTTAATTAGTTGCTGTTAATCAATTAACTTGTTTCAGCCACACTACACTTACTTTTACACAATATATTTAAGAATCACAACAACACCACAATCAAAAAGTATCATGCGTGACAATTTTTGGGGGGTAGAACGGTTGCAGATGGTAAAACAAGGCGAAATCGAATAGTATTTGAATATAAAATGAAATATGTGTGTATTTTGGACTCTGTTTGACGTTTTTGCTGTCACTGTAGCCCTGTCTTTTGCTGCTTCTTCGGGGATCTCACTCGGCAGCACTTAACCCTCCTCTCCGCTCAAGACAAACATAAACACATGAAAAAATAAACAGAAAATCTCATGAGATAATCTTCCACATGTGTTCACAACCCCGTGGCATTTTTATCTCACAAAATCTGGAGCCTGTTATGGCTTTTTGACGCAATAACAGAGGAAATGTTTATATAATAGAGGCAAACCAGCATTTCTGAATGACATTTCACCGATAATTAACTAATACTTTATGGACTTTGACATTTTTTTTACTGTATCTTCCACGGGTCGCAGTGAACAGAGAGGCGTTTTACAAGTTTTTCCGCATCATTTAATTCGCCCGCTCGCTGCTGCCGATCTGTCGATGTGCAGTTGTTACTTTATTAGCCTTTTGCGAACACATTTGGGTTAAGTTTAAATAGACCTCTTCCACTTTGTCCTTGATCGGCTTCAGTGGCAGCAATCGAGGCGTGCGTGAAGAAGAGTTAATGAAGCGTGTGCGTTTTCATCTGTCGGTTGAATGCGATGTACTGTGGCGTGTCCCTGCACCTTTAAATGGAGATTGTATTGACTTAAAGGGGCTGTACCTGAGTTTTACGGCGTTGAAAGGTGAAAAACAGAAATAGTTTGTTTTAAAGTCCAAATACATCATTCACTTCAACGCTATTGTCGTGACGGAGAAATGATACGTTAGAACAATGTTTCCCAACCAGGGGTACGGGGACCCTAAGGGGTACGTGAGCATATACCAGGGGGTACTTAGAATGGTTTCAGGTTTTAAAAGAAGATGAAATGTACTTTTCTCTGAATTAAAAAAAGTGTCATTAGTTGTAAATTTAGCATATTTTTGGAGTATCTTGGATCATAAATATAATTAAAACAGAAAATAATAGAATTAAGTGACAATACATGACTAGTAAACCCATTTATTTGCCTGAAACTCAAGTTAAGGGGTACTTGGAGCGAGAGACAAAGCTTAGGGGGTACTCCAAACAAAAAAGGTTGGCAACCACTGCGTTATAATATCGAGTTGAGCGTCTATGATCCAAACTATTGTAAAAAATGTAAAAAGTGATGAACAGAAAGAGAGAAACGTCAATTGCAACCTCCCAAACCAGGCAATAAAGTCGGGCTAATGAAGTAACTAATGACCAGTCAGAAAAAAATAGTAATAAATTGTAGTTGTAGTTGTTATCTGGACTATACTAGGGCTGTAGTCGACTAAAGAAATTCTTGTTTGATTAAAGACCTGCCCTATCGACCGATTAATCAACTATAAAGGGGTGCAGCAAAACTATCAAGTATCTCTCTGTATCTGACTCAAGCTACACCAAAAACATCATATTTTATAAAGAAAAGTTGAATAAACTCATGATTCCCTCCAAAATCCTTGGCTTACTCACTCCATATCTTCACTTTTTCGCTGTTTTTGTCGCATAAATACTTCAAATCGAAATAATATAATTAGCCGATTGATAAAAATTGTTGTTCGACTAAAACACCATTGACCGATTACTCGACCAAACGACTAAAAGACAACAGCCCTAGACTATACAGACTCTAAAACAACCTGTTTATAACCAAGACAGCAGCATTATTGAATCAAAATGTCAAAAAGAATGTCAGATTTTCTTCAATAATACACTTTATTTGTAAATATTCTTGTAAATCTTCTTAAGTCGCCATATTTCAACCTTGGATCGGTTTTATGGTTATGATTGTATTTTAAATTAAATAAAACTATGTGATAAATAAATGTCAGTATATAAATATGGGTCCATTCATGTTTTGGTGCATTACTTTAAACTCAGTTGAGACACAAAGGCACATTTTTCTTGTTGGGAAAATATTGTCCAAATGTCTTGAAGAAGATAAGGTCCTAAGTCTCTGGGATCGGCTCCAGTCCCCCATGACTCTTAATGGGAACAAGCCGTAGAAAATGTAAAATATTTTTTGTCAATATTGCCCAACCATTGAATTGGAAGAAAGAATATATGTACAAAGGTCGCTGAATGGACATTGTATTGACTTAAAGGGGTTGTACCTGGTTTTTACTCTTTTGAAACATGAAAAACAGAAATAGTTTGTTTTCTTTCGCAGTCTTTACAGCAGTCCAAATATACCACTCACTTTCCTAATGCAGTCCCAGCATCCTAAATATTCATGAGTTTCTAAGCACTTTTCACGAGTCTCTGAGCACAGACCAAGCTTTCATCAGCGCACTTCCTGCTTCTCGTGGAATACAACGCTCTATAAATAGATGCAGAGAAAGCGCCGTGGTCTCATTTTCACCTGAATAGATGCTTTTACAATATATCTGTGCCGGAGCAACACAGATTTTAGTTTATTACACGAAAACACACGAAGACACGTGAACTAGTTCTGTTTTTCAGGTTTTAAAACAGTAAAACAAATGTACAGCCCCTTAAAGGGCCTATGACAGGTTGGACGACTCATTTGACAAAAATGCAGTTAAGATAAATATGTTTCAAATTGTGTTAAAAAACTTCACAAATTTCATTGCGGTTTAGCAATTTTTTTTAGGTTTTTTGTCTTACTTCCTGGTTGTACATGATGACATCACACTAGGAAATTACCATAGCAACCATCCTGTACAGTGGGACTAAACTCCTCAGATGTCACAGATTTGTTTATTTTACAAATAAAAATACATGTTAACACCTTCATTTTGTTGAATTCATGTATAAAGGTTTAAAAAAAAGTAATTTATTTTGTGTAAATTTTGCGTAACCTTTGTCTCCCCGGCGTGATGTCATCAATTTGTTTACTTCCTGTAATTTTGAACAGATTTTTCAACTTTTCTCCACAAATGGCTGCTTGATTGGCGTAAAACTATAATTTATATTTACAACAGGTATTAATACACTGAATAAAGTCAAAATTAGAAAATCATGAAAACCTGTCATGCGCACTTTAAATACGCTACATTGCTGTGGGTGATTGGTTATTAATAGTTGTCTGTGAGAACGAATAGTCGTCTAAATGGAACTTACAAATTGCATCATGTTGCAGATAACAGTAAAAGTATTAATAGCTCTGTCCAATTCATAAGATTAGTCAAACGGAGTTGGGTCAACATGACATTTTAAGCAACGTTCATGTGGTAACTCTTTATTTTACACCAAGTACATTCCTCACTAAGTGCAGCGTAATTAATACCACGTACCACACCAGCCTTAACCCTCACTCCCACATCATTATGTTTTGCATGTTGTACGTACTATCAAGTCGTTCTGCTGTTTTCTTGAATGTTTTTCTGTCTTACAAACAGTTTTACACCATGGAATGCATCAAAAAGTCATTAATACAGTCATTGTTGCTTTGACGATCAGTGTTTTTCAACCTTATTTGGCACACGGCACACTTTATTGGTTGGAAATATTCCCGCGGCACACCATTAACTAAAATAATACCCAATCATACCGTTTAGAAAAAAAACAAAAATGTGTTATTTATGTTGCAGATATCGTCTATGCCGGTGTGTCTGGTTCTTTAAATTTGGCAATGGTGGCTGTTTATCTTTCATTTTTGGTAAAGAAGTTGCTCAGAACATTCTAAATTTGTAAGTTATTCATTTAAATCCACAATTCTGACATGTTTTCAAGGCCACTGGGTGAAAATCAAGGCGTTAGACGACATATTTCACTAAAACTTACTGAACTTGACTTTAAAGATATAAAGATTAAAGATTTTACTAAACATTTTGCCTTTTTTCCCCGGTTTTGACAGTTTTTTTGACAAGTTTATAATGTTACTTTAGTTGAACATGAGCAGCAAATATGACATAGTTAGAGGTGACTCAACGACTGTTACCATAGTAACCAGACTGTAAACAAGGGCCAAAAATCCACATAAATTACACAATAGTTATGATTTGACAAATAATTAACTGTGATAAGGCCTTTATTTGGTTGAAAGACAGTTTAAACCAGGGCTGTCCAAACTTTTTCCATCGAGGGCCGCCTTTTGAAATATAGACCAAGCGGAAATCACGAAAAGATAAAAAAAGCTGCATTTATCTGAAGTTTTAAGTACCACCACATCTACATTCAGTCTCAACGCCTTGATATCAGGTCAGTTTTGCACCAAAATGTTAGTTATTTAGGTTGGAATTGAAGAAAATCTGAAATGTGCTGTAAATAGTACTTATCTGTACTGTACTGTAAATAAGAGTGTGCACTTTATACTTTATACTTTATATTGTATTTTTATTACCATGTTTATTTATCCTATTTTTATTGCATGCGCCTATTTCATTCATTCCTGTTCTAAACTGTGTGTTGCAACAGTGGAATTTCCCCATTGTGGGACAAATAAAGCATCTCTTATCTTTCTCAGTGCAATGGGCCAAGAAAAATTGGTGTGAGGGCCACATTTGTCCTGGTTTAAACTGACAAAAACCTCTGTCAGTTGTGTGTAAATCATCGCTTTTTAATGACATTACAGAGGGAAACTTCTATTTTTCAAAATGTCTTCACAAACTGCAACTTCACAAATGTAAAACCATGATAAATAATTACCACAGGTGCCTGAACTCATAATTAGAAACTTTTTAGAACCTGTCATATAGACTTTAATGGTCTATGGCAGGCATGGCCAAACTAAGGCCCGGGGGCCAAATGCGGCCCTCAGACCAATTTTTCTTGGCCCTTAGACTTCCTGCTGAACTGGCCCACATTGTCCTGATAAGTACTATTTACAGCACATTTCAGATTTTCTACAATTCCAACCTAAATAACTAACATTTTGGTGCAATACAGACTTGATATTAAGACACTGAGACTGAATGTAAATGTGGTGGTGCTTAAAACATCAGATAAATGCAGCTTTTTTAACGTTTCACCATTGATTTGTGGCCCTCAGCTTGGTCTATATTTCAATATGTGGCCCTCGATGGAAAAAGTTTGGACACCCCTGGTCTATGGAAACTACACAACAAGTCTAGATTTGAATAAAAATCAAACGAACTTGCAGTGTAATGGGAGATCTGCACCTTTTGTGGTTAACGTTATACATTTGGTGCAGAGACGGGACGATACTGGTCACAACTCGACTCTCGTCTCAATACATACAATTTAGATTTGTTCTAATAAATACATGTATAAATATGAAATCTATTAAATAAATAGCCTTAACTAATCTTAACTGGTCAAAACGTCTGAAATTACGATTAATATCCTGAAACCAAGACATTTTAACATACATCCATGTTTAGTCCTGACTCTGGCACCAGCAGGAGGCCGGTCCATGTTTAGTCCTGACTCTAGGCACCAGCAGGAGGCCGGTCCATGTTTAGTCCTGACTCTGGCACCAGCAGGAGGCCGGTCCATGTTTAGTCCTGACTCTAGGCACCAGCAGGAGGCCGGTCCATGTTTAGTCCTGACTCTAGGCACCAGCAGGAGGCCGGTCCATGATTAGACCTGACTCTGGCACCAGCAGGAGGCCGGTCCATGTTTAGTCCTGACTCTGGCACCAGCAGGAGGTCGGTCCATGTTTAGTCCTGACTCTGGCACCAGCGGAGGCGGTCCATGTTTAGTCCTGACTCTGGGCACCAGCAGGAGGCCGGCCCATGTTTAGTCCTGACTCTGGGCACCAGCAGGAGGCCGGCCCATGTTTAGTCCTGACTCTAGGCACCAGCAGGAGGCCGGTCCATGTTTAGACCTGACTCTGGCACCAGCAGGAGGCCGGTCCATGTTTAGTCCTGACTCTGGCACCAGCAGGAGGCCGGTCCATGTTTAGTCCTGACTCTGGCACCAGCAGGAGGCCGGTCAATGTTTAGTCCTGACTCTGGCACCAGCAGGAGGCCGGTCCATGTTTAGTCCTGACTCTGGGCACCAGCAGGAGGCCGGCCCATGTTTAGTCCTGACTCTGGGCACCAGCAGGAGGCCGGCCCATGTTTAGTCCTGACTCTGGCACCAGCAGGAGGCCGGTCAATGTTTAGTCCTGACTCTGGCACCAGCGGGAGGCCGGTCCATGTTTAGTCCTGACTCTGGGCACCAGCAGGAGGCCGGCCCATGTTTAGTCCTGACTCTGGCACCAGCAGGAGGCCGGTCCCTGAGGTCCTTTAGTCGTCTGGACAATGTTTTGAGACTGAGACCTGGAAGCCATTATCAATAACCTTTTTGACCACGACCCGCTCCTGGGTGAACGGCGGGTCACATGGACAAACCCGCCGAGGATCTGTGCCACGTCTGTGCGGCGGCGAGCACTTGTCGGCCGTCCTCCCGTGCTCCGTGGCGACAGCCCGCGGAGGGTCGCCGGGGCAGATTCGAGCACCGCGTGGGCATCAGACGGTGCCAGCGCGTTCTGCCGGCCCCGACTCGCTCTGCTTAGCAACCGACACAAAACACGCTAATTCTTTGTTCGCAAAAATAATTGGATCGCCTCCGTGTGACATGGAGCCGCTCGCTCAAGCGGCGTTTCTGCAGCGCGTCTGATGGTTGTCAGATGGAAACAGAAACGTGGACCAGAGTCGTCAAAAAGTATCAAAAATCAGACAGGAATCGATGCTAAAACTGTATCGATGCTAGATACGCATTTGAGCAAGTGTCGATGGTGAAAAAGATTACATAAATGGGACAAAATTTGACCTTTTGCGAACATTTTTTAAAATCTGAGCAATATGACAAAAAATATTATCACAATTGTCTTGGGGCCAGATCAAGATTTCAATTTTATCATGATTCGCGTTTACTTTGTTTGTTTGTTTCTGTTGTCTTTAACAGAGCTGCACGATTTAGGCAATATTTTTGACCAGAGCGATTGCGATTAAATTTGTGATTTATGTTCTAACAAAATTATTCTGTTCAAATTCATATTTTTGTTGCTTTTAGTTGCCTTTTTGTCACGTTTAGTTGTGTTTGACATTTTTAAACACTTTTAGTCACGTTTTGAGTTGCATTTTTGTCACTTTTTAGCGCTTTTTTTTATTCGCTTTTGTTTGTTTGTTTCAGAACATGTTCAAACTGCAGTGTTAGCAGTTTTTATTCACATCAAAGCAAGACCTGGTATAGTCTTTATTTGGTTCTTTGGTTTATTTTATATTGGTTTGTCCCATCTTATAACCGCTTTAGTCCTTGTTTAGTTCTGATTAATTCAAATTTCAAATTTAGCTCAGTTTAGACTTGGTTTACTTTGTTCAGTTTAGTCCGCATTTATTCCAGTTTCAAACCTGGTTTAGTCTTTAGTGGGATCAGTTTAATCCAGATCTGGTTTTGTCCCGTCTTACAACTGTTTTAGTCTTGTTTAGCTCTGATTTATTTCACTTCCAGGCTTGGTTTAGCCCAGATTACACCGGGTTTAGTCTGTTTTAGTCTTGTTTAGCTCTGATTTATTTCAATTTCAGACTTGGTTTAGCCCAGATTACACAAGTTTAGTCTGTTTTATTATTGTTTAGCTCTGATTTATTTCACTTTCAGGCTTGGTTTAGCCCAGATTACAGTCGGTTTAGTCTGTTTTAGTCTTGTTTAGCTCTGATTTATTTCAATTTCAGTCTTGGTTTAGCCCAGATTACACAAGTTTAGTCTGTTTTATTATTGTTTAGCTCTGATTTATTTCATTTTCAGACTTGGTTTAGCCCAGATTACAGTCGGTTTAGTCTGTTTTAGTCTTGTTTAGCTCTGATTTATTTCATTTTCAGACCTGGCATAGTCTTTATCTGGTTCTGTTTATGGTTTTGTCCCGTCTTATACCCGTTTCAGTCTCGTTTTGTCCCACACTCAGACACATTGTACCGCGCGGCTTCAGTCTTTAGCTCAGTCCCGGTTTAGCTCTGGCCACATTTCACCACAGAGTCCGGGCGGTTGTCATTCTGTGATTTTCCGCTGATCCTCTCAAAGCAAAGACTCTCTGTGTGAAGTTCATACATATAGATGACATTTTCAAAAGCCTCAAATCCCCGCGCTGCCGCCTACAGTCCGGGCGATGTGCACCTGATTGCAAATATTCAAAGGATTTCTCTCTGAATAAGGCATGAAAACGGGAAGGATGCCGGGCTGGCCTTACAGTGCGACACAATATGGAACAACGGCGGGTCCCTAATATACCGCCGAGCACAAAGCGGCGCCGGTAAACATGGCTGGATCCCGGAGATAAGCGCTGAATAACAGACATTCTGCGCTAAAGGTGGGCCGTGTTGTTGTGGCTTATTTGTTCGCCAAATTGCACTGATCAGTTTGGGGCGTTTGGATTGACTTGATCATCTGTAAAAGCACATTTGGAGAGAGGAGTTCAGACTTTAGTGAGAAAATGCCTCTTTTCGGCCGAAATCCACAAGGTCCCAAAATCCAACTTTTCGTAAGGTCCGGACCTATCGTTTGGCTCAGATTTCACCAAATTTTAAAAATGCTCAAAATTGGCTTTAAATGCTCCCAAACAGACCCTAACCATGCCAGGCGGACAAATCAGCTCTTATTTTGTGAGAAAATGCCTCTTTTCGGCCAAAATCTGCCATGTCCCAAAATTCAACTTTTCGTAAGGTCCGGACCTGTCGTTTGGCTCAAATTTCATGGAGGAGCGATCTCTTTTTTGTGATTAAATGATGTTAAAACAAGTCTGTGTTGTTCATGAACCCTGAATGAATTGTGATCAAGCCTAATGCTCAGCCGTAATGCAAACTGGACTGAAAATCCAACAAAATACACATAAAATAGATATATACATGAGGATGCTCTGACTGTATTGGCCAATATTGAAAAAACTGACATAAAAGTAAAAATGGAAATAGAGGAGCAATTAGGCTGAAAATGTAGCCATATGTTTACGCAATAATTCAACAAATTATATCAGAATCAGAAACGGTTTATTGCCATTGTCCGTGATCAGAATTCACAAACATAGGAACTTGCTTCGGCGTAAGGTGCAACATAAAACAATGAATAAAATATAATAAATATATAAAAGTATAAATATTTCTGACAGAATTATCAATATTACAACAAATAAATATCGCAATTTTCGTGATACTAAAATATAAAACTCAATTCAGTACTAAGAAATCCTTGATATAGATTCTGATACCACATTGATAATTTAAAATGCTCTTTTTGTAGGTTAAGATTTTAGACAATAGACTGAAAACACTCAATAATACTACTTAACATTGTGGGCCGATAATAGTTCTTATAAAACTCAAAATCATTCTGAAACTGTTCACTATTGCATTCTAATTATTCTGTCAATAACTACATTCAAATGTTGTAATACCAATATTGCAGCACAAACAACGATATCATTTCGCAATAATTTCCAATATTGTGTAGCCCTAACGCACATTATAAAGCAGGGGTGTTCAACTGAAGGCTCGGGGGCCAAATCAGGCCCTTCAAGGGACATGATCTGGCCCTCCCTCAACCCATCTTCTGAAATATAGAAAATATTTTATCTCTTTATTGGTTTAGACCTGGTTTAGACCTGGTTTAGCCCTGGTTTAATCCTGGTTTAGTCTTGTTTTAACCCTTTTTTAGTCCTGGTTTAGTTTTGATTTAGACATGGTTTAGACCCATCTTAGTTTAGACGTGGTTAGACCTGGTTTAGTCCTGGTTTATCCCAATTTAGACCTGATTCAGATGTTGTTAGACCTGGTTTAGTCCTAGTTTAGACCTGGTTAGCCCTGATTTAGACCTGGTTTAGTCCTAGTTTAGACCTGGTTTAGCCCTGATTTAGACCTGGTTTAGTCCTAGTTTAGACCTGGTTTAGCCCTGATTTAGACCTGGTTTAGTCCTAGTTTAGACCTGGTTTAGCCCTGATTTAGACCTGGTTTAGTCCTAGTTTAGACCTGGTTTAGCCCTGATTTAGACCTGGTTTAGTCCTAGTTTAGCCCTGATTTAGACCTGGTTTAGCCCTGATTTACACCTGGTTTAGTCCTAGTTTAGACCTGGTTTAGCCCTGATTTACACCTGGTTTAGTCCTAGTTTAGACCTGGTTTAGCCCTGATTTAGACCTGGTTTAGTCCTAGTTTAGCCCTGATTTAGACCTGGTTTAGTCCTAGTTTAGACCTGATTTAGACCTGGTTTAGTCCTAGTTTAGACCTGATTTAGACCTGGTTTAGCCCTGATTTACACCTGGTTTAGTCCTAGTTTAGACCTGGTTTAGTCCTAGTTTAGACCTGGTTTAGCCCTGATTTAGACCTGGTTTAGTCCTAGTTTAGACCTGGTTTAGACCTGATTTAGACCTGGTTTAGTCCTAGTTTAGACCTGGTTTAGCCCTGATTTAGACCTGGTTTAGTCCTAGTTTAGACCTGATTTAGACCTGGTTTAGCCCTGATTTAGACCTGGTTTAGTCCTAGTTTAGACCTGGTTTAGTCCTTGTTTAGACCTGGTTTAGTCCTGGTTTAGCCCTGATTTAGACCTGGTTTAGTCCTAGTTTAGACCTGATTTAGACCTGGTTTAGTCCTAGTTTAGACCTGATTTAGACCTGGTTTAGCCCTGATTTACACCTGGTTTAGTCCTAGTTTAGACCTGGTTTAGTCCTAGTTTAGACCTGGTTTAGCCCTGATTTAGACCTGGTTTAGTCCTAGTTTAGACCTGGTTTAGCCCTGATTTAGACCTGGTTTAGTCCTAGTTTAGACCTGGTTTAGCCCTGATTTAGACCTGGTTTAGTCCTAGTTTAGACCTGATTTAGACCTGGTTTAGCCCTGATTTAGACCTGGTTTAGTCCTAGTTTAGACCTGGTTTAGTCCTAGTTTAGACCTGGTTTAGTCCTGGTTTAGCCCTGATTTAGACCTGGTTCAGTTCTGCAGATGTAGTTAAAGCTATTTGCTTTTTGACATGTTTTTCATATTTCAAAAGACGTGTTTCTGGCCCCGAGGACAAAACTGTCATAAAAACCTGGCCCTCTTTTGAACAGTCCTGGTAGACAGTAGTTGAGTGCTTATTAAATTGTTGTTTTTTGCCGGAACATCATCCAAATAAGCCCCACATCAGCAGAGTTGTGGGTCGTAAAATACTGCTGTCGACATAGACCATGACTACAGCCCACATTGGTCGGTCTCTCATTTCAAATAACCCAGACCCCCCGATCAGAGGACGATTGTGGGGCAGAATTGAAGGCGCGGTGTCCCATATACTGTAACTATCTTCACCCGGCGTCTTCACAGAGCACGGTGCGTTCAGGAGCTCCAAACTGGGTCAGCGTTCAGTGTCGCCGTGTGTCTTCTCGAGGGCCTCTCCACGTTGTGCCTGTGAGGATCAAGTGAAGGAGGCAAATCAGCAATTATAGCCCCGGGTTCTCCATTAAAACGGCCTCCGACGACGCCACTTCACCAGAGACGGCATGTTCTCTGTCCAAGGATACTTTTCTCTCTTCACTTTTTGTCTCGGTTATAATGCTGTGGGGAGAATTATAAAAGTGTACCAGGGTGAAATGGGCGTGAGAGAGAGAAGGACGGATGCCGGAATCAAAGTCATCACGCTACGATTTAAAGTATTGAGGAAGTATATGAAAAACATGTCAAAAAGCAAATGGCTGTAACTACATCTGCAGAACTGAACCAGATCTGAACCAGGTCTAAATCAGGGCTAAATCAGAACTAAACCAGGGCTAAACCAGGGCTAAACCAGGGCTAAACCAGGGCTAAATCAGGGCTAAATCAGGGCTAAATCAGGGCTAAATCAGGACTAAACCAGGTCTAAACTAGGACTAAACCAGGTCTAACAACGTCTGAATCAGGTCTAAATCGGGCTAAACCAGGTCTAAATCAAAACTAAACCAGGACTAAAAAAGTGCCAAAATGAATGAATTAAAAGTAAAACTCATAATGAATTATATATGTCATAATTCATTAAAAGTGTACACTGAATTAATTAAATATGCACTCTAATAATTAAATGTTCAGTGATTTCTTTAAATGTGCAATGAGTTAATTAAAAATGTCAAATAATTTAAAGAAATATTTAGCGGTCGCAGATACAAGCATCGAAATGAGCTTCCTCCGCCGGGTGGCTGGGCGCTCCCTTAGAGATAGAGAGGAGCTCAGTCACACGGAGGAGCTCGGAGTAGAGCCGCTGCTCCTCCACGTCGAGGGGAGCAGCTGAGGCTCAGGCATCTGCTCTGGAGCCTCCTGGACTCCTGGAGGTGTTCTGGGCATGTCCCACCGGGAGGCGGCCCCGGGGTAGACCCAGGACACGTGGAGGTCTCTCGGCTGGCCTGGGAACGCCTCGGGATCCCCCCTGCTTAGACTGCTGCCCCCGCGACCCGGCCCCGGATAAGACGAAGATGAAATATTTAAAGCTTAATCTCAAAAAGTTGTATTTTAATTCATTCAGGATTTGTTGTTCAGCATTAAAAGAATGTCAGACTCACTCGTCATCGTACACAGCTCTGGTCAAGTCCATTTCTCTACAGCGATCATATCACAGCACTGCGGACAATAAATGTTGCTTTTAATTAATTAATTTTGGCACACTACCTCCTCCATATTAAAGTGCGTATGATAGACACCTATGTCATATTTGCTGCACATGTTCAACCAGGAAGTGACATTAGAAACTTTACAAAAGCTGTCAAACTGGGGACAAATGGGCAAAATGTTTAGTCAAATCTTAAATATAATCATCTTCACTACATTTTAGTGAAATGTGTCGTCTGACCTGTCGTATAGACTTTAAGTGTGCTGTCCAAAGACACAAGAACTGTTTACATTGCCCACGGGCATTTTGGTTTGGAAAATCTTAACTAACAGCTTTGAGCTGTTCACTTTCCACATCTTTCAGACAATTTCAGTCTGTCCTTGTCATAGATGCCCCGGGAAAAATATATCACGGTCGAATTTAAATTGCAATTTGATTCAGCAAATTGCAATTAACATAATTTTTTTTTGCAAACATTGAGTCGTTTTCAATCATTTTCTACCGCTTGTTCCTGTTAGGGGTCATGGGAGCGTATCCCAGTGGGCGGGGCACACCCTGGACAGTGAACTCGTCGTGGGGCTGACACAGAGACGAGGACAAACACCCATTCACTCTCACATTCACTCACTACGGGCAATTTAGAGTTACCAATTAACCTTTGCACACAATGATCTTTATAACTGTGGAATAATCTCCCTCTCCACATTAGAGCTGCACAATCTGTTGAGCATTTGAAAACATTGCTTAAAAGGTACTTTTTGACTCTGGCTTTTAACACTGCTTGAGCAGATACCACGGTCTATATTGGAACGTTAATGCTTAATTTGTTAATATGTATTTGTGTTTCTGAAGCAGTACCTGTGAAGCACTTCTGTCAAACATGGTTGTTTTTAAATGTGATTGATTGATTGATCTTGTCTTATTATGTTTAAAAAATGCTAATCCTGTTGTTTAAGATGAGCAGGTTTTATGTTCACAAACATGAAATTCATGGGATTCTTGGATTAGTTTATCAGTTCACATTTTGCTAATCAAATTGTGATGGCTTTTAGTTCGGCCCTCGTTGCGGCTGACATTACAGCCTTTCACCACCAACCGCACACTTGCACTCTCAGTTATTCATGTTATAACATGTTTCAAGTGCCTTGCTCAAGAACACAGTAGCAGGGATTTCAGCTTAAACATGTCCTGTTCCGAAATCCCATGTTTTTTTTCTGTCTGGTTCCCGTTGAAGCGTCTTGTCCTCTGAGAGGCGCGCGGAGCCGGAGGGGGCGTTATGTAATGGTGGTGGGACAGCTGCGAGGCCGGCCGCCGCTCGTCCAGCGCAGAGGGGCCCCAGACTGACTCACTGCGCCTCCTGCACGCCCCGTTCTAGACCTGATTTTGTTTGACCCTGTTTGTGGTGAAGGGGCATGTCTGACTTCAGGAGATGTCACAACTCATTATTTGTCCTAATCTTCAGAGTTCGGGTCTGTGTGTGTCTGTGTGTGTGTGTCTGTCTGTGTGTGTGTCTGTCTGTGTTTGTGTGTGCGTCTGTGTTTGTGTGTCTGTGTGTGTGTGCCTGTGTGTGTGTGCGTGGTTGTGTGTTTGTGTGCGTGTATGTGGTTGTGTGTCTGTGTGCGTGGTTGTGTGTCTGTGTGCGTGTGTGGTTGCGTGTCTGTGTGTGTCTGTCTGTGTGGGTCTGTGTTTGTGTTTGTTTGTGTGTGTGTGTGTTTGTGTGTGTCTCTGTGTGTGTCTGTCTGTGTGTTTGTGTGTCTGTTTGTCTGTGTGTGTGCGTGTGTGTGTGTGTGTATGTGTGTAAGTCAGCGTGTGCGATATTCTGTGGATAATTCGACAGAACGATGGCATTTTGTTCGGGGTTTCTTGTTTCATGCAACATTTTAAGGACTTTTTCTCATTCAGAACACGTGATGTTTACTTTTAAATTGCTAATCGCTATGGAAACCGTCCTAAGTATTCATCATTCTGAAACAGGGCTTGAAATCGTCTGACTATTCAGTACGAGACACGATACATGGCTCACGATTCACGATGTATTGCACATGATATTCAGCAACACATCATGATTTTTTGAGAACCAGCTACATTGTAACTCCAGTATTTCTTTGTTAAATCAGTAAATACTTCAACCTAAAAAGAAACACACCAATTGTAATCACCAAAACTGTGAATTTGTCAAATGTCCCGCAACTTTTGTTTCTCTAAACAAGCTACAAAACTGTAGAGCTGTCGTTTTTGCCATTTTGGAGCTCATGAGAAGTCTTCACTTGATTCAGAGACAAAAGCGTGACTAAAAGAGACAAAAACAGGACTGAAAATTTCAAAAATGCAACTAAATGTGACAAAAACGTGACTAAAAGAGACAAAAACAGGACTGAAAGTTTCAAAAATGCAACTAAATGTGACAAAAGCATGACTAAAAGCGACAAAAACAGGACTGAAAATTTCAAAAATGCAACTAAATGTGACAAAAGCGTGACTAAAAGAGACAAAAACAGGACTGAAAGTTTCAAAAATGCAACTAAATGTGACAAAAACATGACTAAAAGCGACAAAAACAGGACTGAAAGTTTCAAAAATGCAACTAAATGTGACAAAAACATGACTAAAAGCGACAAAAACAGGACTGAAAGTTTCAAAATGCAACTAAAAGAGACAAAAACAGGACTGAAAGTTACAAAAATGCAACTAAATGTGACAAAAACGTGACTAAAAGAGACAAAAAAAGGACAGAAAGTTTCAAAAATGCAACTAAATGTGACAAAAACGTGACTAAAAGAGACAAAAAACAGGACTGAAAGTTTCAAAAATGCAACTAAATGTGACAAAAACAGGACTGAAAGTTTCAAGAATGCAACTAAATGTGACAAAAACAGGACTGAAAGTTTCAAGAATGCAACTAAATGTGACAAAAACCTGACTAAAAGAGACAAAAACAGGACTGAAAGTTTCAAAAATGCAACTAAATGTGACAAAAACGTGACTAAAAGAGACAAAAACAGGACTGAAAGTTTCAAAAATGCAACTAAATGTGACAAAAACAGGACTGAAAGTTTCAAGAATGCAACTAAATGTGACAAAAACGTGACTAAAAGAGACAAAAACAGGACTGAAAGTTTAAAAAATGCAACTAAATGTGACAAAAACATCACTAAAAGAGACAAAAACAGGACTGAAAGTTTCAAAAATGCAACTAAATGTGACAAAAGCGTGACTAAAAGACACAAAAACAGGACTGAAAGTTTAAAAAATGCAACTAAATGTGACAAAAACGTGACTAAAAGAGACAAAAAACAGGACTGAAAGTTTAAAAAATGCAACTAAATGTGACAAAAACGTGACTAAAAGAGACAAAAAACAGGACTGAAAGTTTCAAAAATGCAACTAAATGTGACAAAAACGTGACTAAAAGAGACAAAAACAGGACTGAAAGTTTCAAAAATGCAACTAAATGTGACAAAAGCGTCACTAAAAGAGACAAAAACAGGACTGAAAGTTTCAAAAATGCAACTAAAGGTGACAAAAGCGTCACTAAAAGAGACAAAAACAGGACTGAAAGTTTCAAAAATGCAACTAAAGGTGACAAAAGCGTCACTAAAAGAGACAAAAACAGGACTGAAAGTTTCAAAAATGCAACTAAAGGTGACAAAAGCGTCACTAAAAGAGACAAAAACAGGACTGAAAGTTTCAAAAATGCAACTAAAAGTGACAAAAACATGACTAAAAGCGACAAAAACAGGACTGAAAGTTTCAAGAATGCAACTAAATGTGACAAAAACTTGACTAATAGAGAAAAAAACATGACTGAAAGTTTAAAAAATGCAACTAAATGTGACACAAGCGTCACTAAAAGAGACAAAAACAGGACTGAAAGTTTCAAAAATGCAACTAAATGTGACAAAAACATGACTAAAAGCGACAAAAACAGGACTGAAAGTTTCAAAAATGCAACTAAAAGAGACAAAAACAGGACTGAAAGTTTCAAAAATGCAACTAAACGTGACAAAAACGTGACTAAAAGAGACAAAAACAGGACTGAAAGTTTCAAAAATGCAACTAAACGTGACAAAAACGTGACTAAGCGACAAAAACAGAACTGAATGGTGACAGAACCGTCATGACGCTTTTAGTGGTGTTTTGTATTTTTTTTTCAATTTTAATCACTTTTTAGTTGTTTTAACTTGTTTTAACAAATCTAAACTACAGGCTTAGCGTTTTTAATGCAGAATATAACAGGACATTTTTTTTGTTTAGGGTAAATTATTGCACTTAAAAAATTGCAAACTTTGGGATTTGCTAATTGCGTCCGTTCAAATTTCGATTTGATTGCCATTACTTTTGCACTTCCAGATCAATAGAAATGTTCTCTCGTCTGGTTTTGTGCTCCTGTGCTGGGCAGGATATCAATACAGGCTTTCATTCATGAGCTGCTGGAACAGATTTGAGCTGGAATGACCCAGTGCTCCTGGACGCTTAATAAGGTTATGAAATGTATCAGAGAAGCACGAGAGGTCAGTCCAGTCGAGCGGGGAAAAGCTCCTCTGTACAAGGGAAAGGACTCAAACACTGAGCGCTGCTATTAGAATTTGGCAAAGTTAACCAAGGTTGTCCTCTCAGCTTTTAGTCAGAAGCCATTGTTCTTGCTCGGTAACAGAGTTTAAAGTGATGCATTTAAAAAAAACTAGTGGGTGAATGATAGGACGGCACAATTGGTCGAATCGAAAGCGCAATTTGAATGGGCGCAATTAGCAAATTCGCAAAGGCTGCAATTTTTTAAGAGCAATAATTTCCTCCACAAACAACAAAATATCCTGTTTGATTCTGCATAAAAACTGCAAACCCTGTAGTTTAGATTTGTTAAAACATTTGACCAAAATGCGACCAAAGTGTAACTAAAAGGGACAAAAACGTAGCTAAAAATGAAGCGACAAAACGTGACTAAAAGTGACAAAAATGTGACTAAACTTGACTGGAAAGTGAAAAGAAAAACGTTTTTGAAGTGACACTATCACAACTAAAAGCGACAAAAACACGACTAGAAGCGAGAAAACGTGACTAAAAGCAATAATACCACAACTAGAAGCGACAAAAACATGACTAGAAGCGAGAAAACGTGACTAAAAGCAATAATACCACAACTAGAAGCGACAAAAACACGACTAGAAGCGAGAAAACGTGACTAATAGTGACAAAATGTGACTAAACGTTACTTGAAAGTGAAAAAAAGTTCTTAAAGTGACACTATCACAACTAAAAGCGACAAAAACACGACTAGAAGCGACAAAACGTGACTAAAAGCAATAATACCACAACTAGAAGCGACAAAAACATGACTTAAGTGACAAAACGTGACTAAAAGTGACAAAAATGTGACTAAATATAACTTGAAAGTGAAAAGAAAAACGTTTTAAGTGAAATTAATGCAACTAAAAGCGACAAAAACACGACTAGAAGAGACAAAACGTGACTAAAAGGGACAAAAATGTGACTTGAAAGTGAAAAAAACGTTCTTAAAGTGATACTATCACAACTTTAAACGACAAAAACACGACTAGAAGTGACAAAACGTGACTAAAAGCAATAATACCACAACTAGAAGCGACAAAACATGACTAAAAGCGACTTGAAAGTGAAAAAAACATGCTTAATGGGATAGTAACACGACTAAAAGTGAGAAAAACGTGACTATAAGCAACAATAACACGATTTAAAAGGAAAAAAAAGTGACTTAAAGCAACAATAACATGACTAAAAGTGATAGTAACACGATTAAAAGCTACAAAAACAGAACTTAAAGGGATACAAGACTAAAAGAGACAAAAATGCGACTAAATGAGACAAAAATGTTGTGATATTTCAGTCTTTTTTATCATTTCTCCTGGTTGTTTTTAAAATGAACTTTGAACAGAATCCCATTATTAAAACATCTAAAAGTCAGAAAATTACAATTAATCTCCCAAATCGTGCAGCTCTAACTTGTTAAAAAGAGGGAACTAGACAAGTACGCCTTTTAATTCACCAACTTTTGATGCACTTTGTAACTCGTCTCCATAAAGATGTTGTTGCTTTTTTGAAACCGTCCTGTCACCGCTGCCTCTCCATTCTTAGAGCTGCAGTCGATCCGGAGCTTGAACCGAGGCAGTGTTTTAAGGCGAGCGTGTAGGTCATTTGTGTCTTATTTGTCGTGCGGCTCTTGTTTGACATTTACTTTGGGAGTTTGACTTTCTACTTGACATTTTGGAAAGTTTACCTTCACCTGCCTTCAGTGTCACTGTGGCGGATACAGCTGCATCCCACTGCGTCGGGTCTGTTTTTATATGTCACGACGTTCTTTATTTAGAGAGAGACTGATAGATCTGTTGGTTTGGGCCGATTTGTACTTTTAGCGTTTTGGCTTTAAATCTCCAGCGAAGGCCATGTATGTTGTTTGGTTTCTTAAAAATGAATAACGTTTTATTTGCACACTTAAGCGCCAAGACGGAGCTGCACAAACAGAACGCAAAACACTGCTGTCTTATTCAGTTTGTAGTAAAACAGGTTTGTCGAAGAGTTTGTTGTAAACTTCGCTTCTATAATTTTTAGGAAGTATGCCCAGTATATCGGCTGGAAAAAAAACAGGACTGAAAGTTTCAAAAATGCAACTAAATGTGACAAAAACATGACTGAATGGTGACAGAACCGTCACTTGATTTTGTCGCTGAGTCACTTTTTTGACGCTTTGAGTGGTGTTTTGTATTTTTTTCCATTTTAATCACTTTTTAGTTCTTTTAACTTGTTTTAACAAATCTAAACTACAGCGTTAGCAGTTTTTAATGCAGAATAAAACAGGATATTTTGTTGTTTGAGTAAATTATTGCACTTTAAAAATTGCAAAATAATGAATTTATCCAAACCCATCGCATGACATAACGAGACGTAGATGTGCAGAAAAGTAGGATAAAGGCAGAAAAAACTGGCAATAACCCGGAAGTTGTGTCTCGTTTACTCTAGCTTTAGCCTCGTCTCACAGCCACAAACTCGGCTAAACATCTTTTTTGAGTCGCTGAGATCGAACTTATGATTAAAACGTAAAATTCAGACAGAAATAGATTTCATTTCGGCTGAATTACTTGTGTTTTTATTATTATTGTTATCAAAAACACCTTGCCCTGACCCGTAATCGCAAACCCTCCGTCGCAAAAGTTCCACGGCGCACCCTTTAACGAGGTAAACACATTAGCGGTTCCCATGGCGACGGCAGCGACACACGTTTACATTCAAAAGTGATATTTCTGGCCCGATCTGCAGCGCGAGGAACAGGAGGCGACGCTGATGATGCGACGTTTTTTGCTGCTGCCGCCGCCGCTGCTGCTGAATCATCTCTGAGTCGTGTTCAAACAATATTACTACAAATAACACCTCGAAATGATCCGCCGCGATAGACCAGAGCGAGAACAGCACGGGCTTAACGGTTCAGCGCCGGCTCAAAAAAACACAGACAGGAGCGCGGCGTTAGTGCGGGGATCCTGACGACAAATAACCAGCAGAATTATGTGCTCAGATAGTTGGTTAGTATCTGTAATGAGGCACATACTGGAGCTGCAAATGTGTAAGTGGGCTTTTTCTGACCGGTATTATGATTGCGATTCGAGATTTGATAGTAGGATTTTGTTCAAAGTTTATATTTTTAACACAACCAGGAGAATTGACAAAAAGACTGAAAAAGGAACTGACAAACTGATGAAAGAATCACTTGTTTTAGAACGATTTTGTCACTTTTTTTCCACGTTGGTCACTTGTAATGTAGCTTTTGTCTCTTTTAGTTGCGTTTTTGTCTCGTTTAGTTGCATTTTTGTTTCTTTTAGTTGCGGTTTTGTCTCTTTTAGTTGAGTTCTTGTTTGTAGTTGCGTTTTTGTCTCTTTAGTTGCGTTTTTGTTGCTTGTAGTTGCGTTTTTGTTGCTTTTAGTTGTGTTTTTGTCTCTTTTAGTTGCGTTTTTGTATCTTTAGTTGCGTTTTTGTTGCTTGTAGTTGCGTTTTTATTGCTTTTAGTTGCGTTTTTGTCTCTTTTAGTTGCGTTTTTGTTTTTAGTTGCGTTTTTGTTGCTTTTAGTTGGGGATTTGTTGCTTTTAGTTGCGTTTTTGTCTCTTTTAGTTGTGTTTTTGTTGCTTTTAGTTGCGTTTTTGTCTCTTTTAGTTGCGTTTTTGTCTCTTTTAGTTGCGTTTTTGTTTTTAGTTGCGTTTTTGTTGCTTTTAGTTGGGGTTTTGTTGCTTTTAGTTGGGGTTTTGTTGCTTTTAGTTGCGTTTTTGTCTCTTTTAGTTGCGTTTTTGTCCCTTTTAGTTGCGTTTTTGTCTCTTTTAGTTGCGTTTTTGTCTCTTTTAGTTGCGTTTTTGTCGCTTTTAGTTGTGTTTGTCCCTGTTAGTCGCTTTTTTGTTGCTTTTAGTTTTGTCACTTTTAGTTGCATTTTTGTCACTTTTAGCTGCGTTTTTGTCCCTTTTAGTTGCGTTTTTGTCTCTTTTAGTTGCGTTATTGTCTCTTTTAGTTGCGTTTTTGTCTCTTTTAGTTGCGTTTTTGTTGCTTTTAGTTGCGTTTTTGTCTCTTTTAGTTGCGTTTTTGTCGCTTTTAGTTGCGTTTTTGTCGCTTTTAGTTGCGTTTTTGTCTCTTTTAGTTGCGTTTTTGTCTCTTTTAGTTGCATTTTTGTCTCTTTTAGTTGCGTTTTTGTCGCTTTTAGTTGCGTTTTTGTCTCTTTTAGTTGCATTTTTGTCTCTTTTAGTTGCGTTTTTGTCGCTTTTAGTTGCGTTTTTATTGCTTTTGATCACGTTTTTGTCGCGTGTAGACAGGTTTTTGTCACTTTTAAGCACGTTTGCTGTCACCATTAGTCGTGTATTTGTTTTTGTCACAAATTTAAACAAATCTAAAGTACATGTTAGCAGGTTTTTGCTGGATAAACGGGTGAATATTTAGGATTCGGCGACTTTACTAGGAAAGTGAGCGATACATGTGTCTGATGTAAAGATTTTAAAGTAAACTCCTGCTTCATTACTGTCAAAAAAAAAAATCAAGTTCAGCACCAATTGACTTTTAAGGCGAGACACTACAGGCAAACCCATGTCCAATCTGCACCGAAAGATGTTTTATCATTTAATTGAATCCACGTGCATCCACAGATTTGTGTTTTTCTCCCACAGAGACAGAACAGCCTTTAAGTAGCTCTTACACCAAACTGTACAATCTTATGTAAGATTTTGACGAATCACAAGGATTTGCTAATAATAAAAGGCTGATTTATTTTAGTTTTAACTCCCAAAATAGGCAAAATTTGAATTTTTATGACAATTTTCTATATTTTCCTCTAATACTAAGCCAGAAAAATTAAACCTGTCCCAAATATGTGAAATCATAAAAGGCCTTATTTCTACATAAAAACATTACATGATGAAAGGCTGTAATACATTTTTTTCTTACATTTGTGAGTAAACTGCAGGAGAAGTTTCTAAGTGATAAATTCTTAAATCACGAAATTGAAGATTTTTCCTGTTCGCCTGCAGTGTCTCGCCTTAAAATGCGTGGGACAGATCTTTTATGATTTTCAAATTTTGACTTCCTTTGGTGTACTAGTTTTCACATGTAAATATAAATTATATTCATTCATTCATTCATTAATTAATTTTCTACCGCTTATTCCTGTTAGGGGTCGCGGGTGACTGGAGCCTATCCCAGTGACTTTGGGCCTTAGGCGGGGTACACCCTGGACAGTGGCCAACTCGTCGCAGGACTGATATAAATTATAGTTTTACACAAATCAGGCAGCCATTTGTGGAGATGAAGTAAACACTGATGACGTCACAGGTTATGCATAATTTAGATTAAACAACTTTTTTTATGACACTTTCAGCATTATTTCAACCAAATAAAGGTGTTCATTTATTTTTTTGTCAAATAAAAAATCTGACATTAGAAGAGTTTTGTATAGGGTGGTTTCTATGGTAATTTCCCAGTGTGATGTCATCATTTACAACCAGGAAGTACTATTAAAAACCTAGAAAAAAATGGCTTAACCGGGATAATATTTGTAAAGATTAACAATTTTAACATAATTTGAAATATATTTATCTGAACTGCATTTCAGTTCAACCTGTCATAGGCCCTTAAAAAGTGCCTATGACAGGTTTAGACTACTCATGTATCTAAAATACAGGTAAGATAAATATATTTAAAGTTTTGCTAAAAAATAATTATAGATTTTTATCAATTTTAGCAATTTTTTTGTTTTGTAATATCACTTCCTAAAACTCTGCTAATGTCAGAGATTTATCAAAAATATATATGAACACCTTTATTTCATTGAATTAATGTTTTAAGGGTAAAATAAGTTGTTTATTTTGGGTAAATTGTGCAAAACCTTTGGATAGAAAGAGTCTCCCCAGTGTGATGTCATCAGTTTTTTACTTCCTGTAGTTTTAAATAGATTTTTCAACTGTTCTCCACAAACCGTGACTTGATTGGTGTAAAACAATAATTTTTATATACAATACGTATTAATACACCAAATAAAATCTAAATTAGAGAATCGTTAAACCTGGCATGCGCACTTTAAGACGCTTCATGGTCAAAATCAGGTCTGTGTGATTCAATCGGGTTTGGAATATGCATCGTTTCTTTTATAATTTCTGTCCCATCGGAGCATATTTACGCAGCAAACAAGAAATGCCGTCGAGGCGAAGTCAATTCGAGGTCGCTGAGCCCCAAGTGTGTGCAACAGAGCCCGGCCGTGAAGTTAAAACGTGAAATTTGTCTCATTATGAAAGTACATCGAGGACGGCGCCGAAATGGGTCATTGCCTGACTGTTCATCATTGTTGTGACAGGAAGGGTCAGGGTCGGAGCTAAGCCTAGTTTCAGAAGCGTGCGGCGGCCCCTTTTCTGTTACAGCGGGATCCAGTTATGAAACAAAAACCCACCACACGGAGGCAGTCGTTTATTTTTAGGCGAATGACGCTGACAAAAAGGTTTAAAAGTTCAGGCGTTTGTGACGAATGTGAGAGAATGTACTATAGAGCTGCATGATTTGGGAAATGTTTATCTAATTGCAATTTTTCTGACCAGTTTTGCGATTGCGATTCGATTTTGTTTGTTTTTTAATAATGGGATTCTGTTCAAAGTTCACATTTTAAACACAACCGGGAGAATTGACTGAAATATGAAGTGAGAAACTAATGAAAGACTCGTGTTTCAGAAGTTTTATTGCTTTTAGTCGTGGTTTTGTTGCGTTTTTATTGCTTTTAGTTGTATATTGTCATTTTTATTCATGCTGTTATTGTCACATTTAGTAATTTTTTTTCACTTTTCAGTCATGTTTTGTCACTTTTTGCCACATTTTTGTCGATTATAGTAATTTTTCATTTTTAATCACATTTTTATTGCTTTTAGTTGCATATTGTAATTTTATTCATGCTGTTATTGTCACATTTAGTACATTTTTTCACTTTTTAGTCATGTTTGATAACTTTTTGTCACATTTTAGTAGATTATAGTAATTTTTTAATTTTTATTAACATTTTTATTGCTTTTAGTTGAATATTGTCATTTTTATTCATGCTGTTATTGTCACATTTAGTAATTTTTCACTTTTTAGTCATGTTTTGTCACTTTTTGCCACATTTTTGTCGATTATAGTAATTTTCATTTTTAGTCACATTTTTATTGCTTTTAGTTGTATATTGTCATTTTTATTCATGCTGTTATTGTCACATTTAGTAATTTTTTTTCACTTTTTAGTCATGTTTTGTCACTTTTTGCCACATTTTTGTCGATTATAGTAATTTTTTCATTTTTAATCACATTTTTATTGCTTTTAGTTGCATATTGTAATTTTTATTCATGCTGTTATTGTCACATTTAGTACATTTTTTTCACTTTTTAGTCATGTTTGATAACTTTTTGTCACATTTTTGTCGATTATAGTAATTTTTCATTTTTAATCACATTTTTATTGCTTTTAGTTGCATATTGTAATTTTTATTCATGCTGTTATTGTCACATTTAGTACATTTTTCACTTTTTAGTCATGTTTGATAACTTTTTGTCACATTTTTGTCGATTATAGTAATTTTTTCATTTTTAGTCACATTTTTATTGCTTTTAGTTGCATATTGTCATTTTTATTCATGCTGTTATTGTCACATTTAGTAATTTTTTTTCACTTTTCAGTCATGTTTTGTCACTTTTTGCCACATTTTTGTCGATTATAGTAATTTTTTCATTTTTAGTCACATTTTTATTGCTTTTAGTTGCATATTGTCATTTTTATTCATGCTGTTATTGTCACATTTAGTCCATTTTTTTCACTTTTTAGTCATGTTTGATAACTTTTTGTCACATTTTTGTCGATTATAGTAATTTTTTCATTTTTAATCACATTTTTATTGCTTTTAGTTGCATATTGTAATTTTTATTCATGCTGTTATTGTCACATTTAGTACATTTTTTTCACTTTTTAGTCATGTTTGATAACTTTTTGTCACATTTTTGTCGATTATAGTAATTTTTTCATTTTTAGTCACATTTTTATTGCTTTTAGTTGCATATTGTCATTTTTATTCATGCTGTTATTGTCACATTTAGTCCATTTTTTTCACTTTTTAGTCATGTTTGATAACTTTTTGCCACATTTTTGTCGATTATAGTAATTTTTTCATTTTTAATCACATTTTTATTGCTTTTAGTTGCATATTGTAATTTTTATTCATGCTGTTATTGTCACATTTAGTACATTTTTTTTCACTTTTTAGTCATGTTTGATAACTTTTTGTCACATTTTTGTCGATTATAGTCATTTTTTCGTTTTTAGTCACATTTTTATTGCTTTTAGTTGCATATTGTCATTTTTATTCATGCTGTTATTGTCACATTTAGTAAAAAAAAAAATCACTTTTTAGTAATGTTATTCACTTTTTGTCACATTTTTGTCGATTATAGTCATTTTTTCGTTTTTAGTCACATTTTTATTGCTTTAAGTTGCATAATGTCACAATTGTTCACATTTTTGTCACTTTTAGTCGCATGTTTGTCACGTTCAGTCACGTTTAGTAGCGCTTATGTCGCTTTTAGTCATGTTTTTTTAACTTTCAGTCGCTGTTTTTGTCGCTTGTTTCAGAACATGTTTAACAAATCTAAACCACAGGGTTAGCAGTTTTAAGATTATTAAAACGGGATAGAAAATGAATGAATGAATAAAACAGGATATTTTATTGTTTGTGGAGGAAATGGTAGCCTTTGCGATTTGCAAATTGGGTCCATTCAAAGTGCAATTTCAATTCGATTTCGATTAATTGTGCAGCCCTAGTTTGACAGAGACCGCTACATGAGACAAACCAAATGTCTTTTTCTGATTTCCAGCTTTGAAAAATGTTCTATTCTGTTGAGCGCTGCATATTTATTGTCCAACTAATAACTTCTTTGCTTTTAAGCCGTGGCCTCATTGTCAGCTCAAACATCCAGTCAGTCAGATCTTTTCAGCTGCATCAGTATTTTATTTTATTGCCTCTGTTCTTTTCATTTCTTGTCTCGACTTGTTACAAAACAGCCGTCATATTTCATTTCATGATTCTGAAACATTTGAACACAACTGGGACGGCACAATATATTGCAAAAGTATTGATACCTTAATGAAACAAACTAAAATATATCTCATAAACATCAAGGAGATCAGATAGAAATTTTGTTTTTAAACGAAAAAGGCAGATTTTATTTATTATTTCCCTGAAGGCCTAATTAGTCTGGATTTAATTATGATTTTTGTCAGCTTTTCTGCATATTTTAATTAAAAAATAAATGAATTGATTGTCTCAAGGTTCTTTTATCAGACTGAAATGTACTGTTTTTAAAATTAAAAAGTTGTCATGATTTCCCTTTTTCAGTCTGAATTAGCCTTCATTTAGTCTCTGTTTTGTCTCACTTAAGTTTTTTATTTTAATGGTAATATTTTGTCAAAAAGTATATTAAAACATCAATAATATCGTATCATTTAGCAAACATTCCCAATAACGTGCAGCCCTGACAACTTCCTCCTTCACCTTTTTATTTACTCACATTTAACTAAACACACAAGGCCGTTTTAAGTTCATATTCAAACAGTTTTTCTGGCTTTTCAACCTTTTCAAACTTTACTTTTAACACTATGTACACGACGCGGTGTCCATGTCCTCCGCGTTGCACACTTTACCTTTCAGTTCTCGTCCAAAATTGCCGATTAATCCCATCTCCATCTTCGCTAACAACTTAATCCTTAATTGCCCGCGGTCTAAATTAGCCGTCTGGTATTAAGAGGATTCCCAAACAAGGTCGATGGATGTGATTGGCCTCCGCCTTGACACGTTTTTGGCCGCTCGCCTCGTCTCCAAACTCACCAGCTGTTACTCTGAGGCTGTGTCTCTGGAGCCGCAGAGGGAACGAAACCAGGAAATTGGTTTTGATCTGAAGGAGATAAAACGATATATTGACAGGATTACAAAATGGCCACCCACCGTTGTTTTTTTTTTTTTTAGTTATTGGCACGGCACAATTAAAAAGAGTGACTATCTTAATCTTAACGCTTAGTCCCAAAGTCTGACCATCACAGCATGAAAGGAGTCACGCTCATCGGGATTAGCTTTTGGAACTCATCCTAATACCCACCATGTTAGCTCAGCGGCTAATTTTGTACAATTACAGTTAGTGCTGGGTGATACTGGGATAAAAATCGAATTGTGAGCTTGACCCTGTGACAATCTGCTATTTTTGTTTTGTTTGTGTCTTTAATGCAGCTGTCTGTTCAAACACACTTTTTCTCCTGTTGTTTAGCCTCTGAAGCCTCTGAGCAGATGACTTTATTCACCTCTTATAGACCAGGGCTGCACAATTAAACCAAATCGACGCAAAATAGGCAGCAATTTCTTCCACAAACAACAAAATGTCTTGCTTTGGTTTAAAAAAAACAACTGCGAACACTGTAGTTTGGATTTGTACAAAAGTGTTCTGAAAAAAATGCGTTCAAAAGCGACAAAATCACACCTAGAAACACGATTCAGTGCACCAAAACACAGTAAAAACGTGACTTAAAACAACAGAGACGCGACTTAAAGTGACAAAGACCCGATTAAATATGACTTACACTACTGAATATGACAAAAACGCGACTAAAAGTGACAAAATTGTGTTTAACTTGTGTGTCATGTTATTAAAACACAAATCATAAATCTAATCTTAATCGCACTGGTCAGAAAAAACACAATTAGATATGTTTCCTAAACCGTGCTGCTCTGTTATTGACAATAGAAAAATACAAAGTGAACATGAATCGTGATAAAATCGGAATCCTGACCTGGCCCCAAGAATATCGTGATAATTTGCCATATCACCCAGCCCTAATTACATATCCTACATTTTTCTTCTTTTTATCTTTCATTAGTGTAAACCTTGGACCATTACGAGTTCAAGCAGCGCTATAGCCACATACTAAAGCTGTCACTAATGATTATTTTAGTAGTCGACTCGCCAGCGATCATGTTTTCCATTAGTCGACGAGTCAAACAGTTATTTCTATTGTGTATTTAAACTTTTTGAATACATTATCAGCCGAATAAAGGTTAAAATATGGCGACTGAATGCTTGTAGATGGAGAATATTGAAGAATGAAGTGTATTATTAATGAAAATCAACAATAATCTATTCACTTTTGACATTTTGATGTATTAATGTCACAGTCTTTGTTATGATATGTGTTTTAGAGTTGGTATAGTTCAGTTAACGATTAGTCGATTATCAATTGTCATTGTCGATTATTTTTTCGTTGCAGCCCTACAACACAATGTCACACAGTTATGAAATTTGGAGCAAAGAATACTGACATGTTGAGGAATATAAAAATATAACAACATAGGCATTTTTTCATATCAATTTCCAGTTATTTTATCCAGTATATTGAAAAAAAAATTAATTGAAATGGACAAATCTTCTTCACACACCGTTACATCGTGACTCCACGGCATGGCATTACTGTTCCTAATGTAAACAGAATATTCGACACACATTCCCCATTAATTAGCTTCGAATTAAGCCCAAGATG
Source organism: Rhinogobius similis (assembly GCA_019453435.1). NCBI lineage: Eukaryota > Metazoa > Chordata > Actinopteri > Gobiiformes > Gobiidae > Rhinogobius > Rhinogobius similis. The sequence continues at coordinate 12,129,376 of CM033631.1, forward strand.
AGCTCTGCGTCCCAAACAGTTCACCTGCTGAAGCCAAATTAATGTTATTCAATTCTCACGCATTTGTCCATTAAAACCGATGGGAACATTCTATGAAAAAGCTGCAGATTTCAGGAAAATAAGTCAGCTCAGCATTCATGGATTTCCTCCAAACTTGGCACAGTTGTTGTTGATAGACGACTTATTATCTGGGCGACATTTAAGCCTTGTATCTTTTTGAACGTCTGAGATTCGGGGGTTTGAAAATGGGGGTGTCAGTCAATGAACCACGCGCTTTTACCTCTCGATTGAAATGCAGCTGACGGCACAAGCGGCTGCCTCTCGAGCTCTTTTTATTTGACTTCATTTCATTAATTGCACAGCCGTACCTCGGTGAGACCTCCTTCAGCGGCGTCGCTTCGTGTCAGAGGGACTGGGCTGAGGACGGCCACCCATGGGACACTCTCATTTCACTTATAGCCTTCTGTTTCTCTGATCTGCGGCACAGACAGACCAGACCCAGGCGAACAATACTGACGTGACCGCGAGAGAAATACACCCAGGGATTAGTGGAATGAGTCAAACTGGTGCGAGTTTGAGGACCGCGGCGATTAATGGTGGTACGGGGCACTTATTTGAGGCTCAGATCTGGTTTAGTCCTGGTCCTGGCTCAGATTGACTCCAGTTTAAAGTGCGTATGACAGGTTTTTATGATTTTCTAATTTTGACTTTATTCAGTGTATTAATACTTGTTGTAAATATATATAATAGTTTTACACCAATCAGGTCGCTGTTTGTGGAGAAAAGTTGAAAAATCTGTTGGCAATTACAGGAAGTAAACAAACTGATGACATCACACTGGGGAGACAAAGGTTATACATAATTTACACAAAATAAACTACTTTTTTGACCTTTAACCACTAAATAAATGAGTTCAAATATATTTTTATTTGTCAGGTAAAAGAATTGATGACATTAGATGAGTTTTAGCCCAATTTACAGTGCGGTTGCTATGGTGATTTCCTAGTGTGATGTCATTATTTACAACCAGGAAGTGAAATTAAAACGTATAAAACTGCTAAACCGGGATAACGTTTGTAAAGAATTTTAGCAAAACTTGAAATATATTTATCTTAACTGTGTTTTAGTAAAATAAGTACTTGTCATGGGCACTTTAACCATGGACTTTGTTGAAGAATCTTGTCTTTCATGTAGGGCTGGGCAACACGGCAAAAAATTATAATCGCAATTTTCTTGGGGCCAGATCGTGATTTTGATTTTATCATGATTTGTGTTCACTTTGTTTTTTCTATTGCTTTTAACAGAGCTGCACGATTTAAGAAAAAATATGTAACTTTCTGACTAGTTTTGCGATTGTGATTAGATTTTCTATTCAGATTCACATTTTAAGCATCATTTTGTCGCTTTTAGTCACATTTTTGTCACATTCAGTTGTGTTTGTTGTAATTAAGAGAGTCTTTGTCGCTTTTGGTTGCATTTTTGTCGCTTTTAGTTGCGTTTTGGTGCATTGAGTTGAATTATTGCACTTAGAGGAGGTGTAAGAGGTAAATAGTCATCTACTCAGAGGCTAAAGAGGCTAAACAACGGGAGACAGAGGAGAGAGAAACAGTCAATCACGATACAACGATGTCATAGAAATAGCAGATTGTCACAGGGATGAGCTCACGATTCGTTTTTTTATCACTGTATCGCCCAGCCCTACTTTCATGGTTTGTTTCTGGTTCTGTTTTGGTTCACGCTGGTCTAAACTGGTCAAGGGGCTGCAACTAACGACCGTTTTGCCAATCGATTAGTCTTCCGATTAATCGATGGCAGTCTTTACTCACTTTTACCCAGATAAAGCTGAACTGACGCTGTTTGAGGTCGTCTTGGTAATTCTTCTTCGTGTTATTTTTGTGTGATTGCAGCGCCGTCTGAGTCATCTTTTATGGTTTATTACAGTTTTGTTTTGGTTTATCCTGGTCTAAACTGGTCTAGGGCTGCAACTAACGACTGTTTTGCCAATCGAGAATCAAGTCTAACGATTATTCTTCTCCAATGAATTGATTAGTTGTTAAGAACGCGTTATATCTTTAATCAATTTTACCCAGATAAAACTGAACTGAAGCCGTTTGAGGACGTCTTGGTGGAGAATATTTACAGACAATGAGGTGTTTTAATCATAAACACAAAATGTACACCTTTTTTGTGTCATTTTTGAGTGATTGAACCTGCGTCTGAGTCATAAAACCTCAGCTCATGTCATTATTTGGAGTCTGTGTACGCACCAGTTAACGAGTATTTGATTACTTGAATATTTGATAACAATTTATATAATTGGTTGGTTGCGATTAATCGATGAACTTGTTGCAGCCCTAAACTGGTGTTTACGCCATTTCTCTATGAAACGTTTGCCATGTTATGAATGCGGTGTGCATGTGGTTGGTGGCAGATGATGCAGATTGCTCAAAATTGTGGTCATGAATTGTCACTTCTTGTGTTTGGAAAAGTGAAATACAAGGGTGGTCGGTCCTGGTTGGCGCCCACAATTTTGAGCAATGATACAGATTGCTCAAAATTGTGGTCTGGAATCGTAAATTGTAACTTCATTGTGTTCTGAAAAAGTGAAACACAAAGGTGCTTGGTCCTGGTTTGAGCCCAGTTTATTCCTGTCTCGGTTTGGTCCTGTTTTAGTCCAGGTTTAGTTCCATGTTCAGTCTCAAGTTTTTATCTGTTGTGATTTATGCACCGTATTATTCACCTTATTCTGCCCCGCCCACTTTTGCCGTTTTTTGCACTTTTGTTGTAAACGCACTTCCGTTTGACGAGAACTCCGTTAAAGCTAATGACGAACGAGGGAAAAGTCTTGCCGCTAAAATGTTACATAAAGTAGGTTGATTTGTGTAAAATGTTTAATGAACACGAGCAACAACAAGTCAACAACGCAACGATTTCCTGGTCAGTCTGAAAACGGCTTTTTAGTCCATGTAGAACTTATTTTCTGTTGAGCTCGTCTGCTCCATGTAAACTATTACAACAGAAATAAGATGGAGGCACGTACGGCAACTTCTGGAATAAGGTGAATATTAAAAAGTTAGACTAGTGGGTTTACTGCCCAAATCAGTTTGTTGCGATATCTTATATTATTGCGTCGGCAAATATTGCGACATTGATACTTGTGCGATATATTGTGTAGCCCTAATTGAAACAAGTCAGAAACGGTTCGAAACAAGTAAAATAGTCTAGTTCCATCAAATAACTAGTCTAAACCAGGGGTGTCCAAACTTTTTCCATCAATCGGAGGGCCACAAATCAATCGTGAAACGTTAAAAAAAGCTGCATTTATCTGATGTTTTAAGCTCCACCACATCTACATTCAGTCTCATTGCCTTAATATCAGGTCTGTGTTGCACCAAAATGTTAGTTATTTAGGTTGGAATTGTAGAAAATCTGAAATGTGCTGTAAATAGTACTTATCAGGACAATGTGGGCCAGTTCACCAGGAAGTCTAAGGGCCAAGAAAAATTGATTTGAGGGCTGCATTTGGCCCCCGGGCCTGAGTTTGGACATGCCTGTTCTAAACTAATCTTAACCAGTCATGTCTGAAAGTAAGATAAATATCCTGAAATCAAGACATTTCCAGAAGTACATTTTTTGCGGCATAAGGATGATTGAATCTCGCTAAAAACCTCATTAAACCCCCGTCCCTGATCCTGATCCTGATCCAGTCCTGGGACAGACCCGTTTACTCTGTCTCCTTCCACAAACAAAAGGCACAACTCCAAAACACTCCGAGGTCGCGCCACTTTTAATAAACCGCTCTGCTCTGTTCATCTGATTGCGAATATTTTCATCATCTTCAGTCACTCACGGCCAACACGAGACTCGCCTCTGAGCTCCGGAGAAAGCCCCAGAGCGCGGGTTTGTGCTGCAGTTAAACATGTCGGAGCAGAGCAGTCAGCGGAGGATTTATGGAGAGGGCTCAGAACATCATAAAATCTGTTTCGGCAAACTTCAGCGCGCGCCTGTCGCTGTGGAGAATGGCTGCTTTTTAAAAACGTTCTCTACCTGGAAACACTTGAATTTCAAATGGGATCAATCCGTTTCCAGAGGCGTTTTATCTTCTGTGTTTGGCCCCCGTGAGATTAAAGCAAAGTCAGGTGATACATGGCTCGATTTATTTGATGAACAGACAAAGACAGACAGTCAAAACCAAATGCTTTTGTGGACGTCTTGATTAAAAAGTCCGTCATTTGAAACAATTGGCTCTTGACTCAATGAAAAACGTATTAATTATTCAAATAGTAATGAACGACAGGCAGGAATTTGATTAAATTTGGTGCAATATTATGGTTTTTGACTCTCGTTATGGTCTCTACACACATTTTACAGTCTTTTCTGTCAAACTAACAGCTAAATACCGTTATAAAACACTAAGGTGATTGCAATTTACTGTCTTCGTAACAGTTTTTTCGATGCAATGAAATATTAAACCAATCTTTCTTGATCTATTTCTCAACTTCAGTGTCACAAATGTAAATAAAAACCAGGGCTGTCAAAGCGATTCGTCGTACAAACCCCGAACTGCCGCGGATTAATCACACGGTTTGATTTGATCGCGCAGGAGGCTTTATCTGAGCGAAGGAGGAAGAGCAGGAGCAGCTGTAATCACCAGGTTCATTTTACACATATAATCATCAGGCTTCACGTGGAGGAGCGCGGATCACTGAGCGGAGGATGTTTACGGCGGGCAACGGAGAGTGGGCTGACTTTGCTCCGTGTGGTAGAACAAACCGAACTCTGCAGAGAACTCCACGCGCTTCGTTATGAAAACAAAACACGTGTCTGAGCGCTAAAACTAGAGAGATCGGCCAAACATTTCACTCAAATACAAGCACCTACCGCCATACATGTCAGTTATCAATCTAACTATAGTTCTGTGAGTGTATGTAGGGCCCTTAACACTAAACCTGTTGTTTGGTCAAGCCTGAAACATGTAGTGCAGCGGTTAGCACTCCCACTTCACAGCAAGAAGGTCCTGGAATCGACTCCCAGACGACCCGGGGCCTTTCTGTGTGGAGTTTGCATGTTCTCCCTGTGTCTGCGTAGGTTTCCTCCAGGTGCGCCGTTCTTCCAGCACTAAAAACATGTACAATAGGAGTGAGAATGAGAGTGTGTTTGTGAGAGTGAATGCAGTGAACAGGGGCAGAGAAAGGCTCTCAAAAGCGTGTGTTGTTGTTTTTTTTCTCAGTTGCATTTGATCACTTTTACCTATTTTTGTTGTAATAAATGCATTGTGGCTGAGATCTCAGGACCCCATGACACTTAAAAAAAAAAAAAAAGAGGAAAATCATTGCTCACAAATTTGCCAAATGAATTGATAAAACTAGTGATTAGAATTGGCAATTTGTGAATTTATTTTTTGTGATAATATGTTTCAAGACAAATTGATTTGGTAGTTATTACAAAAACAAACTGTACTGTATCGTATTATAAGCCGGGGCTGTACAGAACGTCTATACATTTGTGAGTTATTGTGAGATTCAATGTAGAAACAATTGTGTGTATATTCAATGTGTCTTACTGGTCGGCACCCCTTCCACTCTCTCAAAATCAAACAGTTTAACAATTTCTATCAATGACTCCACCGTCCTCCCCTCCCCTCAAGTCAAGAGTCTGGGTGTCATCCTCGACAGCACCCTTTCTTTCCACTCCCACATCAACAACATCACCCGTTCTGCCTACTTCCACCTTCGCAACATCTCTCGTCTCCGCCCTTCTCTCACTCCTCACACCACAGCCATACTTGTCCACAGTCTAGTCACCTCCCGGATCGATTATTGTAACTCTCTCCTCTTTGGTCTCCCCAATAAATCCCTCCAGAAACTGCAGCTTCTCCAAAACTCTGCAGCCCGCATCATCACCAGGACACCCTCCCACCATCACATCACCCCCATCCTCCAACAACTTCACTGGCTCCCCATAAAACAACGGATTCACTTCAAAATTCTCCTTACCACTTTCAAAGCTATCCATAACCTGGCTCCACCGTACATCTCTGACCTCCTCCACATCTCCACTCCCTCTCGCTCCCTCCGGTCCTCCTCTTCTCTCCAGCTCTCTGTCCCCTCTTTCCGTCTTGTTTCAATGGGGGGCAGAGCCTTCAGCCGCTCTGCTCCTCAGCTCTGGAACTCTCTCCCTCCTGACCTCCGCAACATAGACACCCTTCCACTTTTCAAATCCAGACTCAAAACTCACCTGTTCAGACAATCCTACACCACATAACTCAGTCACTCCAACACCATCATCCAGTTCTGTTTGTGGGTTTTATTCTGTTGTTTTTATTTCTTGTTGTCCTGTACAGTGTCCTTGGGTGTTTTGAAAGGCGCTTATAAATAAAATGTATTATTATTATTATTATTATTATATTCTAGCAAAGAATATACACATTGTCTAGTGCAGTGGTTCCCAGCCTTTTTGTCTCAAGGCACTCTAGGCTTTGTTCCGCTCTCAGAGTCCCCCTAAACTTGAGTTTTGGGCAAATAAATGGGTTCACTAGTCGAATATAGTCAATTATTACTATTATATTTTTTAATGTATGATCCAAGATACTCCAAAATATGCTAAATTTACAACTAATGACACTTTTTTACTCAAATAAAAGTATATTTAATCTTCATTTAAAACCTGAAACCATTCCAAGCACCCCCTGGTAATTTCTCAAGTACCCCTTGGGGTCCCCGTACCCCTGGTTGGGAAACACTGGTCTAGTGAATAGAAAACAAAACAAACAACAAACCAATAAAAAATAACCAAATTTGGAGGGATAATCAAAATTATATCAATAGGGCCCACTGAGAACGTTTGTACCCGGGGCTTTAGTGCTACTGTTGGTGCTAATGTCTAGACTTTAACTGTTGGTTGAACTTTCAAATTATTCATTCACATTTGTAAACTAATTAAATGATTTAATATGCGTAAAAAAATGTGTAAAAACGCTACAGAATAGACGTTAAAATAATGACATTTCAAAAATCGTGCAATGCAATTAAAGGCGATGAACCATTTTTCAAAAGGTGATAAAAATGTATAAATAACAACCTTTTTTCAAAACTGGGTTATCTACATTTGAAAATTAACTCAAGTTGTTTTAATTTTTGTCAGTTTAATCCAAGTAATTTCCCTGGTGGATCAGTAAAATTAGTCACAGTCTGATCTAGCAAATGTTTTTAAACTGTTTGATAAAAGATTATGAAACAGGAGGCAGTTTTGTGGATTTGAAACATCAGCAGCTTAATCCACGCACCGAGCTTCTTGTACCAGTGCTCTTAATGTTCGCGCAGATGGAGGTTTGCGTCGCACAGATGGGACACGGCGGAGATATGTCAGGTGTTAAACATTTGGCATTTACCGTAACGTGCGCACGAGCAAATCTGAATTATTTATATCGCCCCGAAGGAAGCTTTTATTGTCGTCTTTGTGCGTAAAATCGTAACAGGTTCCTGAACGCTACAGTAAATACAACGGGAGCATTTCCCAGCAACTTTAGTGACGATCGAGGAAACTGTAGATCAGTAAAAGTGGAGATAAACATTGTAGGTTGGTGGTTCAAATCCTGCTCTTTCTAGTTTATGTTGTCGCTTACCATAACTCAGCCAAACAATTGATCCACAGAAGCTCAAACACTGCAGTACATTTACAAAGGTACAAAAGGAAAGTGGTGATAAAATTCAGAATAATCAACAAAGCCTGGGCACCAAACTGTTTTTGTGGATAGTTTGCGTTTTCGATTGTATTTTGTACAAGTCGTTTCGGATTAGAGACTGTATTTATTTCCAGATCTCATGATTGTTAGTAGAGCTGGGCGATCTGGGGATAAAAATTGAATGTTGAGCTCGTCCCTGTGACAATCTGCTGTTTTTGTGAAATCGTGGTATCGTGATTGACTGTTTGTCTCTTTAATGCAGCTGTCTGTTCAAACATACTTTTTCTCCTGTTTAGCCTCTGAAGCCTCTGAGCAGATGACTTTATTTACCTCTTAAAGACCAGGGCTGCACAATTAAACGAAATTGACACAAAATCACAATTTTAATGGATGCAATTAGCAAATCAAAAGGCTGCAATTTTTGAAGTGCAATAATTTCTTCCACAAACAACGAAACGTCTTGCTTTGATTTGAATAAAAACTGCAAACACTGTAGTTTGGATTTGTACAAACGTGTTCAGAAACAAGCGACAAATGTGCGACCAAAAGTGATAAAAATGCATTAAAAAGCGACAAAAGCACGTCACGAACAAGAAACGCAACTGAACGTGACACAAACACGACTAAATGTGACGTGAATTTGAACTGAATCCTATTATTAAGACATAAACACAAACCTAATCGGTCAGAAAAATCACAATTAGATATTTTTTCTAAATGGTGCAGCTCTATTAAAGGGAATCGAAAAACACAAAGTGAACATGAATCGTGATAAAATCGAAATCATGATCTGGCCCCAACAAAATTGCGATTATAATTTTTTTGGAGATTACTAAAAATGCAAAAAAACCAAAACAAAAACAAACGCTCATTACTTTTTAGCGCAGTCTTTTTATTAACCTTTATTTGCGCTGGTTAAACTCAACAACAATAGCAACCTGGTCATTGTTTTTCTTGTTACGTCAACCGTTTTGGAGTAAAAAGTACACTGCAGGTGAATGGGAAAAACTCATATTTAGAGAAACTTTACTCACAGAAATGTAGGGAATGTATTAGAGCTTTTTTTATTATGTTCAAGTTTCATATATAAATAAGGCATTTTCTGTGTCAATATGGCCAAAAGTACACATACAGTATTTGCATATTTGTCCTAATCTTTTTTTTTTATTAATCTATTTCTTGCTTCATTTTTTTGACACATTAGATACAAAAAATTACTGTAGGGATTTTGGGTCTTATTTTATATTTGAGCAAACTAGACTAGAATTCAAATTTGGCTGTGTTTGGAGAACTTGATTAAAACAGGCTTAAAATTAGCTGGCAGCAGATCCTTCTATATGATCTGTCAAAATAAGTACAAGATGGTAAGGTTTGGTGTGAGTGGGAGCAACTTTTATGTCTCTGTGGGAGAAAATGTATTTGAAGTTATGTCTATAAAATCTGTGAAATAATTACACATTTTAAAGTGCAGATTGGACAATGCTGTTGTTTCCACATGAAAGCCTTTACGTTTAGAGAGCAAACCGACCCAAAAAAAACAAAAAAAAACTTAAATCGAAAAGAACATTGTTTTGTTGTAGGACACGGCTATTCAATTTAAGGCCCGAGGGCTGAATCCATCCCGCAACCATCTTCAAAAATGATTTATCTCCATTGGTTTCTGGTTAGGTCCTGGTCGAGACCTGGTTTAGTCCCAGTTTAGATCTGGTTTAGTCCTGGTTTAGTCCTGGTTTAGACCTGGTTTAGTCCTGGTTTAGTCCTGGTTCAGACCTGGTTCAGACATTGCTTAAACTTAGTTAGGACCTCATTTAGTCCTGCTTTAGTCCTGGTTCAGATCTGGTATAAACTTAGTTTAGACCTGGTTTGGACCTGGTTGAGACCTCTTTTAGTTCTAGTTTAGACCTCATTCATTCCTGGTTTAGACCTGGTTTGGACTTGGTTTAGTCCTAGTTTAGACTTGGTTTAGACCTGGTTAAGACCCCGTTTAGCCCTGGTTCATTTCTTGTTAAAGTCTTTTGTTCTACATTTTTTCGCATTTCAAAGCATTGGACACCTTTTTGCCTCAAGGTCACAACCATCCGAAAGATCTGGCCCTCAGTGGAATAAAGTTGAAAAGCTGTTGTAGGATCCACTCCACTTAACAGACATTTCTTAGTTAGTTCTTACCACACCACTGCAACATAACTACATTTTTACTGCATTTACCTTTGCAAACATTAGACTATCATACTCCGCTGCGGTATCGTCGTGTCCTCAAACATTTTTACTCGCTCTGGCCTCAGCTGTGGCGCAGATGTTTGTTGTTGTTTGCAGCAGATCTCATGTGTTGGGCCTCAGGGTTCATGCGACGGGCTCGGGCCTGTCTTTCGCACGTCGCTCTGTCAAACGCACACATACCACCCGAGCTAATTGTGTGTGACGTAATGTGGTGAAGAAGAAGGTGTCAAACCCTGCAGGCCCATTGGTCACTTTCATGCGCCGATGTGTCGCACAGAGCCAGGATCATGCGCCAATGTCAGGGTCGATTATTTATAGAAGCAAAGACGAGCCAGGACCTGTTTTTTGTAGTTTAAGGTCAATACGACAGATTCTTGTGTTTATCTGATCATGATTAGTTTGGTGGGAGGGCACCTGTGGTAAATATTTATCATAGTTTTACATCCGTGAAATTGCAGTTTGTGAAGAAATTTAGAAATATGAAAGTTTAAAATGACAGGGAGTGGTGCTGAGTCTAAAATGGAATCCCTCTGTGATGTCATTAAAAAGCGACGTGCAGTTGAAAATAAAGAGACAGTTTACTCTCGACTGACACATTTTTCTGACAGTTTAAACCAGCATTCAACAAAATAAAAGTGTTATCAGGTGTTATTATTTGTCAGATCATAACTATTGCGTACTTTACATGCATTGTGGCCCTTGTTTTCAAAATGGTTGCTAGGTAACAGTTGTAGAGTTACCACTATGTCATATTTGCCACTCATGTCCAACCAGGAAGTACAATTATTAACATTATGAAAGCTGTCAAACTGGGCACAAAGTGTTTAGTAAAATCTTACATATTATAATGTTCGTTATGTTTTAGTGAAATGTGTTGTCTGACCTGTCATACTCACCTTATTCCTGAATTTGCCGTACGCACCGCCGTCTTGTTTCCGTTGTATTAGTTTACACGGAGCAGACGAGCTCGACAGAAAATAAGTTCTACATGGACTAAAAAGCCGTTTTCAGACTGACCAGGAAATCGAGCGTTGTTGACCTGTTGTTGCTCGTGTTCATTAAACATTTTACACAAATCAATCTACTTTATGTAACATTTTAGCGGCGAGACTTTTTCCTCGTTCGTCATTAGCTTTGACAGAGTTCTCGTCAAACGGAAGTGCGTTTACAACAAAAGTGCAAAAAATGGCAAAAGTGGGCGGGGCAGAATAAGATCAATAATGTTCGCTATGTTTTAGTGAAATGTGTCGTCTGGCCTGTCATATAGACTTTAAAAAAAAAAATATTACAGAATTTGTAGGCTGAGATTTTGCCTTCTTTATTACAACCAGTGGCGTAGCGTAGTGTCGATGGGCCCCAGTGCAAGCTCTGGTACTGGGCCTTCAGAGCACATCCACACAAAACCAAGCACTGGATCTTTAGGAACACTACAGAGGGAGCGTTTCCATTGACCATCAACTTTAATTCACACATAAAAATTTCTCTGATGTAAGTGTGTTTGTTATATGTTGATAAAACCTTTCTTGCACTTGCAATAGGTAGTTTTCTGCGTGAACCGTAATTGACTTATTTTGCAAAACAGCAACGGAAACACTTATTTTGATATAAAAGGGTCTGCACAGGACTGTCTTTTCAGCTCCCTCCTGCTGCTCCTGAAGCCTCTCTCAGCTCCCTCCAGGTCCTGAGCATCACTCCACGTCTGTCCCCCCAGAGATCCTCGTGGGTCCTGCCGGGACAGATCTTTTTTTATAGTTGACTTGTAATTATCTTATCATTTCTCTATTTAAAATGTACTGATTACTTGGGATAGTTGCAAATGTTTTTGGCTCAGAGCTGGCCAGAGGATCTTAATGCTTCATTTACCCTCTACTCATTTAGCCGTCTTAGCCTCTGCAAAAGGTTACGGTATTTAAGTTGGAAATGGTAATGTTTTTTTTTATGTTTTTCCCATTACTCTTTTCTTTAGGCGTCGTCCTCTTCTCGCATGTTAACTCAGTGTAAAAGGGAATATAAGAGCACTTTAGTTGAGCCTTGGGCCTCTGCAGCACCAGACTTCATAATCCATTGTTTATCCGTTTGTATATTATTACATGTACAGTTTGTGTGGGAAGAGCGGGGCAGTGAACGCACCGTGACAGAGTCCTGACTGTGCCGGGTCTGGACTGTCCTGTTTTTGTGGAGCGTATGACGGGGTCTTGAGAGAGTCACTGCGTAACACGATCCAGAGCCAAGACCAGAGCCAAGACCAGAGCCCTGGAGCCGCACAGAACAAAGCTGAGGGTCAGAGCAGGAACAAAACACATGTATGTGTTGTAGTCGTTGTTGAAGTTGTAGTAGTTGTTGGAGTTGTTAATGGTAATTTGTTACGTTTGTTTTTGTTGTTGTAGTAGTTACAGTTGTCGTAGTTGTTGTAGATGTTGTTTGTTTCTTGTTGTTACTGTAGTTGTTGATGTAGTTGTAGTAGTTAGAGGAAAAATATTCTGCATTTTTCATATTGATATTAGGTTTGAGGGGTGCACGGTGGCAGAGCGGCTAGAGCTTCTGCCTCTCAAGAAGGAGATCGTGGGTTCGAATCCCGGACCACCCCAACATCACACGCTCTTACTGGGTGGAGTCTGCATGTCCTCCTCTTGTTACCGTGGATTTCTCTCCGGGTTCTTTGTCTTCCTCCCACCGTCCAAAGACATGACTGTGTAGGTTAATTGACAACTCTAAATTGCCCGTAGTGTATGAATGTGAGAGTGAATGGTTGTCTGTCAATGTCTCTGTCTCTCTGTGTCGGAATGGGAATAAGCGGTAGAAAATGAATGAATGAATGAATATTAGGCTTGAGTACCATAAATTTGCCATCTCATACTTTGAAAAAAACGTTTAATTAAAAAAAGTTTATTATTACGAGCAGCCAGTAGATGACGCTATACACAATTTAGCACTTTAAGACACTTTAAGCCAAGCAGAAGCAGTTATCGTGTTTAGACGGTGAAAATGCTCAGAACGAGTCTGTGACGATTTAAGGACTTTAAGCAGCAGCAAGATCGTCCAAGGCTTCAAACGGCCCAGAAATATATTCACAACCACCACACAGACTTACAAAGATGTTTAAAAAGATAAAAATGTTACTACTCTACTTTTAAAAAAGCACATTTTCGAAAATCAACGGCGTCAACATCAGACAAGTTAAATTGTATTTCTAAATTGCACTACAAAATTTTAGATATTTGTATAACTTTTATAAAATACTGTAATGTTTGTTCCTAATGTTTAATAGTGACATTTTATAATCTGTAAATGAATTGTGTACCTTTTTCTTTTCATAAATGTTTGACTTTACTGCCCAGGGACTGCAGAAGGAAAGTAACAATAGCTAAATCCGGTGCAGATCATCTTTTCTTTTATAAGATTAATGAATTTGTACAAATAAAGACTAAATTAAACTATGATTGATTGACAAGGTGCTGCTGGAACTATTGTTTTAAAATAGTGCTAGATCATTCTCCTGAGGAAGTGTAGTTTAGTTTATTCTCCATTTGTCAGGGATCATGGAAAAATCTCATTAATCTCACAAAAGCAAAGATCTGCACCAGATTAAGCCGCTGCCACCTTCCATCTGCATAAATGCTAATGTCTGAAACACGACGGCACCAAATGAGCAATTGTGCAATTGTAATTAAACCGTTAAAGGCACCGCGAGCTACAAGTGCGGCGCTTAACAAGGCCGCGGTGCTGCTGGAGACGTGGTTTAATGTGGTTCGCTCATTAGCCCCGTGTGAGCGCCGCGGTGTCAGGCAGCTGAGGGCCAAGCGGAGCAGAGTGACCCGGCTGTCAAGGCCCTGCGAGGTGTGTGATGGAGGCACTGTTTTTAGACCAGGAACCGTCTGATCGAGACCAAGGAAGGCACTAATGAGATTTTTAGGAGCTTCAGATTCGTGAAAACTAGTGATTATATTCAACCAGTGGGCGATATGTCCGAAAAAATGTACGTATATGATTTTCTTAAAGCTGAACAAGGTTGGAAGGATGTCTAGATGTGATGTTTCTTACAAGGATTGGATAGTTCTAGTTGGTAGTTCTGCTGTATATTATTTTATACATGTACATATTGTTTTCTTCTGGTCAGACAACTTTGTGAGTGAGATGTACTTGCCTTGATATGTTTCGGCTGCTATTTGTCACTGGTCTTTGTGGTGTTGTGTCTAGTGCTGTAATCCTCGTTTAGTCGATTAATCAGTCAATGGTGTCTTAGTCGACCAACATTTTTATTCGTTGACTAATTATTTGATTTAGATTTATAGGATTTTATGGCGAAAACAGCAGAAATTAGTAGATATGGAGTGAGTTAGCTGAAGATTTTGGAGTGAATCATGAATTTAGTCTGACTTGCGTATAAGTCTAACCAATAAATACACAGTTTACTCGTACTTTTCTGTGTAAATAGTTGTTTTTGCATGAAGTTTTGTGCAGTTGTGTTCTTTTGAGTGCAGTTTTGGTTAGATACATGGAGACACGAATAGTTTTGATACCACACTTTATTGACTGATAAATATATAGACCATATCGGCCGATTAGCCTTTAGTCGACCAAGGATTTCTTCGACTACAGCCCTGGACGTGTCACTTATCAGCTGCTGTTACTGTCCTTAGGCAGGTCAGCCTGAAGGTCGCTCACACTGACCACGCCTCCAGAGACTCAGGCATTTTTTTTTTTTTACAATCCATGAAAAATGTGCTGAAATGTGCCTGTAAATGCCTTGGTTCAAGTTTATAGAAATGTATGAATGGACCATAACATTAAAGGGGCTGTACCTGATTTTAACTGTTTTGAAACATGAAAAACAGATCAAGTTCATGTTCTGGATGTTTTGCATGTAATAAAGTCAAATGTGTACAGGTACAGACCACAGCTCTTACTCTGCATCTATTTATAGAGCGTTTTACTCCACGAAAAGCAGGATGTGCACAGTTTGCATGCTAATGTTTGTTAGCTTTATCCGGGACGGCAAAACTCGCGCTGAGCTCAGACTCGTCAAAAGTGCTTATAAACTCATGGCGGTGAATATTTAGGATGCTGGGTCTGCATTAGGAAAGTGAGCAATACATGTGACTCATTTAAATACTTAAAAGTTCTGTTTGTCCACGTTTCAAAACCATAATAAAACAGATACAACTCCTTTAACCATGCACATGAACAAAAGGGCCGAAATATCACTGTTTATCACTTGTTTGTAAGATTACGGCAGATTTTCCAGTATCTTTAAGGTGATTTTAACGGTTTTAACTGTAGAAGATACATTGAATATTTTTATTTTTCACATCTACAAAACTACCAACCTAATCAATATATCTCCCACCTTTAATTGCATGTTTTGTAGACATGACCCCATCATGCACTTGCAGAATTCATTTCCATAGAAAGGGAAACTGTGTGGGCTCTCCAAATATAATTACATCTGCTCTTGTGTAGGCTGCTGTATAATGCCATTAGCGCATGCATGAAACTTAAGAGCCCACGATTGTATGATTCTCCACAAAGGTCGGACTCTCCAGCCACAATACGCCGCCGCCGCCAAGTCGGGTTGGTAATCAGCGAGAAGAGGGTCAGCCGCTGGAGGTGTGGCTGTCACTGGATCAAAAATAAACCTCCAATCTCAATTAAAGGAGCATTGTGTGGGATTTAGTGTAGCGCGTCCCACCGTCGCTAAGCTGGACGACCTTCACTTGACACTGTGCAAAGAGATTGAGAATCCAATATGGCCGACAGAAATGGCTTTGATTATAGTGTTCAAAGGTAATGTATTCCATCACCGCAGAAGGATTTTATTGCGTGTAATTGTCATTGCTCGGACAAATATTGTGATTGTGGTGAAATTGTATGTCCTTTTATTGTGCAAATGTGTCTTTTTTGACTGTTTAACCCCGTTACAGCATTGTTCCCTCATCAAAAACGTACCTGGAGTTGTATTTAGCTGTTAGGGCTATGTATGTATCGAAATCGAATCGAAATCGCAATTTGAATGGACACAATTAGCAAATCGCAAAGACTGCAGTTTTTGAAGTTCAATAATCTCCTCCACAAACAACAGAATATCCTGTTTGATTCTGCATAAAAACTGCTAACCCTGTAGTTTAGATTGGTGAACACATTTGACAAAAATGGGACGAAAAGTGACGTAAACGCGACTAAAAGCGACAAAAAAGTTACTTAAAGCGACAAAAACACATCTATAAGCAACAGAATCGCATTTTAAAGGAACAAATATGTGACTAAAAGTGACAAATAGGTGACTTAAAGCAACAAAATCACATCTAAAAGCATGACTGAAAACAACAAAAACACATCAAAAAAGCAACCAAAACAGTCTGATAAACTCAACTGAACAGGTCTAAACCAGGTCTAAACCAGGTCTAAACCAGGACTAAACTAGGATTAAACCAGGTCCAAAACAGGGCTAAATCAAGTCCAAACCAAGACTAAGCCAGGACTAAACCAGGTCCAAAACAGGATTAAATCAGGTCCAAACCGAGACTAAACCAGGTCTAAACCCGATCCAAAACAGGACTAAACTAGGGCTAAACCAGGACTTAACCAGGTTAAATCAAGACTACATCAGGACTAAACAGGTGTAAACCAGAACTAAACCAAGACTAAATTGGGACTAAACCAGGACTAAACCAATAACAAGACATACAATATTTTCTGGTTTTTTGAAGACGGTTGAGGGCCGGATCATATCCCTCGGTGGGCCTGATTTGGCCCCCGGGCCTTCAGTTGAACAGCCCTGCACTACACTTTATCACGGAGGGAACTGTGGGTAAATACTGCATCCATTTCCATCCCATTTGTTCCTGTTGTTGCCTTTCTCCGTCTCCTTCTCTCTTCATTTCTGCCTCCGTCTCACCGTGTCCTGACTCAGAGGTGCCCCATGACGCTGCAACAGTGAGGAAAAGAACACACAAATCGATGGTCCCGCTGATCGGCTGAATGCTGCTCACCGCGGGACAGGAAACCAGGCCAGAGAGGTGTCCAGAACCACAACACTGCAAACACTGCTACGAAATGAACCCGAGAATGACACATCACAATAATGAAGACGTAGTAACGGCGCTGCACATGATGTTTACCGTCTTAAAACGTGAAAAACACAACTAGTGCATTTGAAAATCTTCGCAGCAATCAGGTGAATCGCTTTCCTAATGAGTACATCCTAAGTATTCACCGTGATTAGGTTATAAGTCAGTCCTTTATAAGCATATAAGAGTGAGTTTTTGGTAACGTGAACAAAAATTAGCATGCTAACAGCACACTTCCTGCTTCTAAGAATAAAGAGAATAAAAATAGAATAATAGAAATAGAAATAGAAATAGAAACAACCTATAAATGGATGCAGAGAAGGCGTTGTCGTCTCATTTTCACTCAAATAGACGCTTCTACAATATATCTGCAGTAAGGCAACACACATTTAGCTTCATTAGATGCAAAAAATTGGGTGCAGCTCCTTTAATGATAATAATTTAGGAAAAAATCTATATTATAGCAAAAAGTTACTCAATAACATTATTAAAAATATATATATAATTATAATTAACTCATGGAATTGATAATACCGATATAACTTCCAAATGTAAATAATATTATTAATTATTTCAGGTTGTTTTCTTTTTTTCTATCTTTTTTAAACAAACCTTGTACACACATTACTTTTTCAGGCCACAACAACACTGATGATTTACGACAACATTATTCATAAAAGTTGTTCAAAATACCGTGTTTGTCTTGTTACAACGGAAACGTCAACAATCTTTAAGAGCTGTAAGAATAGAAGGGCGATGTTACGGTTGTTAATGGGTTTTAACACATCGGAGGAAATGAAACGCACACCAAAAAGTTTCATTTCGGATGTGCAGATGCAGGAGCAGATGTGTTTTTTCTTCTTCTTTGAACTAGCAGTTAATAAACATTGCTTGTACTTTTTACGGCGCAGCTACATGACAGAAGTGCATTTGTAATTTCCACAAGTGTCAATCATTTTGGAGCAGTATCGACGCCACAGAAACAGCTGGTGTTCAAAATATTCTTTCACCGAGAGAACTGTGCAGCTCCAATCCATTACCACCAACAGCAGATATCCTGAGAGAAGACTGCAACACGAACCAACCGCACACAGGAAATGAGAAAAGAGAGGGAGGGAGAGACGGAGAGGGAGAGAAGGAAAGAGAGAGAGAGAGAGGGGGGAGGAGGGGTAAGAGATATAAAAGGAGAGAGAGGGAGAGAGGAGAGAGAGAGAGGGAGAGAGAGAAAGAGAGACAGAGTAAGAGAGAGAGGAAATGAAGGGTAAGAGATATAAAAGGAGAGAGAGGGGGTGAGAGACAGAGAGGGAGAGAAAGAAGAAAGAGTGAGAGACAGAGGGAGCGGATATGAAGGAGGGAGAGAGAGAAAAAGAGAGACAGAGTTAGAGAGGGAAAGAAGGGTAAGAGATATAAAAGGAGAGAGAGGAAGAGAGATATAAAAGGAGAGAGGGGGTGAGAGACAGAGAGAGGGAGAGAAAGAAAAGAGAGAGAGACAGAGGGAGCGGATATGAGAGGGAGAGAGAAAAAGAGACAGAGTAAGAGGGAAAGAGGGAAGGAAGGGTAAGAGATATAAAAGGAGAGAGAGTAAGAGAGAGATAAAAGGAGGGGGGTGAGAGACAGAGAGGGAGAGAAAGAAAAGAGAGAGGGAGAGGATATGAGAGGGAGGGAGAGAGAGAGAAAAAGAGAGAAAGAAAAAAGAGGGAGAGGATATGAGAGGGGGAGAGAGAGAAAAAGAGAGACAGTAAGAGAGAAAGAGAGGGAAGGAGGGGTAAGAGTTATAAAAGGAGAGAGAAGGAGAGAGAGATAAAAGGAGAGAGGGTGTGAGAGAAAGAGGGAGGGAGAGGGAAAAGGTGAGAGAAAAAGAGAGGGGGGAGAGAGAAAGAGAGAAGAGGAGGGGGGTAAGAGGGAGAAGAGGGGGGTAAGAGAGAGAGAAAAAGAGAGGGGGAGAGAAAGAGAGAAGAGGAGGGGGGTAAGAGGGAGAAGAGGGGGGTAAGAGAGAGAAAAAGAGAGGGGGGGAGAGAAAGAGAGAAGAGGAGGGAGGTAAAAGAGAGGAGAGGGGGTAAGAGAGAGAAAAGGAGCGAAGGGGTGTGAGAGAGAGGAGAGGGGAAAGAGAGAGAGAGAGGGCACAGGGGGAAAGAGAAACAGAGAGAAAGAGGGAGAAGAGAGGATTGAGTGGCCGAGGACACATTCACACTGGTCGTTGTGTGGTTTTGGTCCTGGTGTGGCCTGTGGTTTGGCTCTGGTCCAGTCCTGGTTTGGCTCTGGTCCAGTCCTGGTTTAGTCCTGATCTACCTGAGCCGCTTCACCAGGATGACGCGGTGTTTAAGCCACGCCTCCAGGAAGCGCGCAGCCGCAAGAATAAAAACAGCTAATGCTAATGCTACACAGTAATTACACGATGGATACGACAGATCGAAGAGTTAGCTTGTTAGCAACTGAATGTGATTAAAATGTCACAAAAAATGCCAAAATCGTGTATAAAATGTGAATTTGAACAGAATCTTATTATTAAAACATGAAGTGAACACGAATCGCGATAAAATCGAAATCATGATCTGGCCCCAAGAAAATCGTGATAATAATTTTTTGCCCTATCGCCCAGCCCTAATTCAGATAAAAGTACATTTCATCTTCTTTTAAAACCTGAAATCATTCCAAGTACCCCCCGGTCATTCCCCACGTACGCCTTAGCCTGTACCCCTGGTTGGGAAACACTGGACCTCTGAAACACTGGTCCGTCTGAGCTCTTGAACGCGCCGCTGTGAGAGGCAGAAGCAGCCGATGCGCGCTAAAACATACATTTTGCATGTTTGCGGTCGACTGCAGACGTGACCATATTCTTTCCAACCTTTCTGCCTCGTCTCTGTCCTGGTTTAACCCGCTCTTTCACTTTCTCGCTGGCGACGAATCTGTTCCTGGTCCGGCTCGAAAACGCGAAGCGGACGATAAACGTGTCAAACGGTGATGTATTTGTCGTTTCTTCGCTCGGTGTGCGGCGCGGGCTTGATATAATGCCATGAATAATGAAACGTGAAGCATCAATGATTTATCTGGTCCAGTGTTCGCTGCTATATTTGTGAGAGTATTTTTAGGTTTGGGAGACATACGTACCCACTGAGGCTTGCTACGGTGGCCCAGCAGGCACATTCTGTCGCCTTTGAACGCGCCAAGTGAAGAGGCCAAAGGAAACTGACGTCCACGAGATCATCAACCAAATCTACGATGTAATCATTATGTGTGATTAACTATTAAAGTCACATTTCACTAACACAACATGATTATATCTAAGATTGTGCCGAACATTTTGCCTTTTTGTCCACAGTTTGACAGTTTTCGTGAAGTTTATAATGTCACTTCCTGGTTGAACATGAGCAGCAAATGTGGCAGAGGGAATTCTACGACTGTTACCTAGCAACCATTTTGAAAACAAGGGCCAAAATCCAAATAAATTACACATGATTTGACAAATAATAAGACCTGATAACACCTTTATTTTGTTGAGTGACTGTTTAAGCTGTAAATTGTTAGTTGTGTGTAAATTGTATTTACAATGCTACGTCGCTTTTTGATGACATCACAGAGAGATTCCGTTTTAGAACTCGGCACGACTTCCTGTCATTTCAAAATTTCTTCACAAACTACAACTTCACAGATGTAAAACTATGATAAATATTTACAGCAAACTAAGTCATAATTAGAATTTCATGAGAAACTGTCATATAGACTTTAATAATTGAAATGATATTGATCCTAAACTTTTAAAACCAGACTTTGCTTAGTGTTTCTGACTTCTTCCAACGCATTCTTTGTATTATAAGCTTTTATTATAATTTTTTTTTTACAAATACTTTATGTAAATTGCACTTATTGTTTGTTTGTTTGTCTGGACGATCTATGCGCCACCCGCCTGGACAGCTGGATTAGCCACACCTCGTCTGCCTGGACGAACTCCTTCTACTTTAGATGAACTGTTCCTCATCTCCTGCTGGAGGATCTCTCTACACTGGTGGACTGCTCCTCGTCCGCCTGGAGGAACTCTTTAAAGCCACCTCCCTCTTGAGTGGTTCTGGCTCCACAGTCCAAGTGGATGCGTCATTCCTAGTTAATCTGCAGCCTGTCCGTCCGTGGGAGTAGGATCTCTCCTTCACTGTGGTTCTCCCCGAGGTTTCTACTTTTTCCCGTGGGGTTTTTTGTATTTTTTCCTGAAGGAGGGTCAAAGGACAGGGGCATTCTGGGACAGTTATCTGAACTGCTTTTACCTGTGGCCCATCGAGGCAACTGTTGTTGTGATTTTGGGCATTATAAAAATAAATTGATTTGATTTGATTTGTTTGGAATCTGCTCCGTTTTACCCGGATTTGAACCGGTTTCTAAGATTGTAGACAGAAGTACAGTATAATATCACTTTCTCTCATACAATATTACATTATTGTATCTCGTGGTACAATATTTATCACGATATTTTGAAATGCTACTTCTTTCTTTTACTTGACTTGTGCTTGTAAATCCTTGACGCTCAACAATCTTTTGATGTAAACTCACATGGTGAAGATTAATAAAGGGGGAAAAAACAAAATAAACGTCTTGACAAGAATTACAATAATTTAGGATTATTTTGCTATTCGATTAATCGTTCAATAGCTGTGATCAGAGATATTTAAATGGAATTTGATCAATAAACTGCTCAATATTGCTGCTTGAGGATTTAGAGAGAGTTATGCTTGCAAACAAATCAGTTTTATTAATCAAAAACGCTAAATGTTACATCTTATAATGCAAAAAAGGCTAAATGTTCATGTTTCCTGAGTCATTTTGTTGTAAGTCTTGGTTTGTCTTAGCCTTAAACCTCAAACAAATGCATGCTTTCAGGTCTGTTTTTAGTCCAGATAACGATTATTTGATTAATAAATTGTTTGGCGGTTATCTCAATAATCGATTAGTTGCATTGTAATGGAAAGAACTGAGATATAAAACTGCTTAATAACAGTTTTTTATTTGTTTGTTTGCCATTAGTTAAAGTGCCCGTGACAGGTTGAAATACACATTTAACTAAAATGCTGTTAAGATGAATAAATTCACATTTCTACTAAAATCTGTACACATTTTACCCCCGTTTAGCTATTTTTTAGGTTTTAAATTTTACTTCCTGGTTGTAAAGTATGACATCACACTAGGAAATTACCATAGCAACCACCCTGTACATTGGCGAAAACTCATCAGATGTGATAGATTTTGTTCATTTGACAAAGAAAAACGCATTTGAACGCCTTTATTTTGTCGAATCAATGTTTAAAGGGTCAAAAAAGTCGATTATTTTGTGTAAATTATGCGTAACCATCACCAGTGTGATGTCATCGGTTTGTTTACTTCCTGTAATTGTCAACAGATTTTTCAACTTTTCTCCACAAATAGTGACTTGATTGGTGTAAAACTATAATTTATATTTACAAGAGGTATTAATACACTGAATAAAGTCAAAATTAGAAAATCATAAAAACCTGTCACACGCACTTTAAATCCTTAGCTTTAGATAAATGTATGTAGAGATGGACAATATATCGAAATTTTGCTAATTTTGTGAATGTTTTGAAGATATGCAAAATGTATTTAATATTGAGTGTATCGTTTACAGAGAAAAATGCTATAAATACAGCGGATTAAAAATAAAAATGGGAAAAATGATCTTGTGAACTTTCAAACAAAGCTATAAGGTGATATTTCTGCACTTTTGTGATTCATTTTACTGATTTGTCTGACAATAATCCTCAGCTAATCCATTTAAAGACATGTTTTTACACACTTCTGTTGCACTGACGTAATCTGAATATCGTTATCGAGACACCGTTATCCATGTGTGGGTCATAGATTATACACAAACTAAGAAAAGCATGTTTTCTTCGAGTAAAAGACTCTTCGAGAATCTTTGTCTGTGGCTGTTTTCTTGGGCAGCGGTTCTCCTTCTCTGGTGCAGCTTCGAGAATGATATCAATGTAATAAATAATAGAATGGGAGCAGTTTCCAGTGAGACTCTGCTGAACATAATCTAGACCAGAAACTATCAAAACAAAACCCTCTGAAAATGGCACAGACCGATGGAAACCCAAGCAAGTCCTGGTGGCACAAATATAGCCATATAGCCATGTTTTGTCACTTTTGTTGTGTTTGTCAATTTTAATTGCTTTTACTTCCATTTTTTAATGCTTTTAGTCGCATGTTTGTCGATTTTAGTCACGTTTTTGACACTTTTAGTCGCGTTTTTGCCGCTTTTAGTCACGTTTTTGTCGCATTTTTGTCGCTTTTCATCACTTTTTTCACTTTTAGTCGCATTATCATCACTTTTCATTGCGTATTTGTCTCTTTTAGTCCTGTATTGGTCACTTATAGTTGCATGTTTGTCCATTTTAGTCCTGTATTTGTCACTTTTAGTCTTGTTTTTGTTGCTTGTTGTCATATATTTGTCGCTTTTAGTCATGTTTTTGTTGCTTTTAGATATATATTTGTCGCTTTTCGTTGCATTTTTGTTGCTTGTTGTCATATATTTGTCGCTTTTAGTCACTTTTTTGTCAATTTTGGTTGTATGTGTCGTTTTTAGTCTTGTTTTTGTTGCGTAATTGTTGCTTTTGGCATAAACTTTACTTTTTTTTTGCATTCAGTCACATTTTTGTCATTTTTGGCGCATTTTTATCACCTTTAGTCATGTTTTTGTCACATTTTTGTCAAATGTTTAAGCAAATCTAAACTCTAAACTTTGTTGCTTGTGGAGGAAATTATTGCACTTCAAAAACTGCAGCCTTTGCCATTTACTAATTGCGTCCATTCAAACTGTGATTTTGATTCATTCATTCCCTGATGTTTGCTTTAAAGACACACTTCAATATTCACTGTTTATAAGAAAACCCATAAGTGACTCAAGTTACGCAACCAGCCCAGTTATGAATAATTATGCATGCAAAACTGATCTATTTACATCATGATTATATAAAACCGATGTTAAATATTGACAAGGCTCCACTTACATTTTTTTTAAATCAACCTATTTTCGTATTTTCTCTCGCGTTGCACCATTTAAATGTTTAAAAACATCCCAGTAGACGCTGTTGGTCGGTGCCAGATTTCACTTCTCCTTCTCCGTTTTACTAATTCAGCATTCTCAGTCTGTTTACAACACACTCAAGACCAATTAGCGAGTTCAGTGAGTCCGCTCCACCGTTCACCACAATGACTCTACGGCATTTTAGCCACGAGCGCATTCCCATTACAAATATTAGTATTTTGGCAAACAGGACGGCAGTGCATGTCAGGTGAGGACTAGACCATGGAGCTTATGGTTAGTGGATGAGCACGTAATCAAGCTTCTGGGACATCCAAACGATACACAAAGAACATACAACGAAGACTGTGAAAAACTCGTATTTGGTTAGTTTTCCTCTTTTCAATTGTGCTTTATTGACACGAAATAAAAGGAATTATATTTTAGGATTTTGAAATATATTTTTCTTGTAAATTATGGGTTTTCTTTTTAATAACATTTATAAAGTTTATGCAGTTGACATCACAGCATTCTGAATGTTAGCAGTGAGTGGAAAAAACCCATAAAAGTCAATGGTGAGTGTTGACATTTTCTCCTGTAAAAGCTCAAAATCCGAGTAAAATGGGAAAAAGCTGCTGAAGTCTGATAATAAATATAAAAGACTAAAACTCTGCTAAATATTTTGTTTGTACCTGACATTAAATCAGGTAAACAGTTGTATAAAACCAGATAAACAACAGGAACACTGCAGCTGCGCTCACATTTATCACTGACACAGACTTTGGATCACACACAGTTGAACTCATTACATTTATCTCAAATAAATAAATAAATAACATGTTTTTGAGTCGAAGTGTAGAAGCGGAAATGGTTTGTTGTGCGCCAGTTGAAGTGTCTTGCACAAGGACACATTCATGCCATTCTTTTGTTGCATTTAGTCCTTAAACTATGTCTACGAATAATCTGGAACACAATGGCTGGGACACAATTAATCAAAATCGAATGGAAGTTGAAATTAATGGATGCAATTAGCAAATTGCAAAGGCTGCAATGTTTTAAGTGTGATATTTTCCTCCACAAACATCAAAATAGCCTATAATCTGCATAAAAACTGCTAAACCTGTAGTTTATATTTGTTAAAAGATGTTCTGAAACAAGAAACAAAAATGTGCCTGAAAGTGACCAAAATGCGGTTGAAAGAGTCAAAAATGTGTCTAAAAATGACAAAAACATGACTAAAAGTGACACACACGTTACTAAAAGTTATGAAAATGCGTCTAAAAGTGAAAAACATATGTTAAAGTATCAAAAATGTGACCAAAAGCGACAAAAACATTACTAGAAGTGACAAAAAAGTGACTAAAAGTGACAGTAACGCGTCTTAAAACATCCAAAACGTGACTTGAAGCGACACAAACGCTGCTCAAAGTAACAAATCTTAAATCGTCATCACAATCGCAAAACTGGTCATAAAAATCACAATTGCGCATTTTCCCCAGACGCTCACACAAAGCGCAGGTTAACCAGAGCCACACGCTCGGCTGTCGTGGAGGATGTTAATGTGTGGAGTGCAGGTGTGTGATCAGATGCAGTGTCAGTCATTAGCAGCTCGTCGGGTAATTGGCATCCACGCCGCAGTCACTTCCTCTTCACGCTGCGACGCCCCCTGCTGCTCCAGACACACACGTGCGACCGGCTGAGATAATAACTCGCTCTCTCGTCGCTCGGTTCGACGGTTTGAATGCCAGAAGAAAAGAATATGATTAAGTTACAGTAGAAGTACGTCATTGCGTGTTAAAGATAGCGCGGTGAAACTGACCCTTCCAGGAGTGACGTGTTCAGAGAAGCAGCACGCACAGCCTGGTACTAATATAAACATTCTATCACATTCATTTTAGGAAGGCAGCAAATTATTTTTTTTATTTATTTATTTTTTGGTCGGGACAGTGCATGTTAATGAACATACATGATATACATGCTGTAAACACACCAGATTGTAGCCTTGGGCTAATTTCCATCTGTTGTCCCGCATTCACTCTCATTCATTCACACACAGACAGACAAGGACAAACAACCATTCACTCTCACATTCATACACTACGGGCAATTTAGAGTTGTCAATTAACCTACACAGTCATGTCTTTGGACGTGTTAAATTAAAACGTGATCTATTAGCCAACTGGGCTAATACTGGGTGAGTGAAGACAACTTGCACGTCTAAATTTTTTTCTCTTGTTTACCATGTTGTAATGCACAATCGCTAATCACTAGAGGGCGCCTTATCCCATAAAGATGGAGCAAGCCTGAGTGACACTGCAGTATTTATGAACTAACTTTTTTTAAAGGACACATTCTGCTACAGTGACTTTTTTCTTTTAACCATGTTCTATATCTACTGTGTTCCATCATCAAAAACAGACCTGGAGTTGCATTCAGCTGCATTCACACTGTTTGGGATGAGGAATGTTCATTTGAAAATCTGAGCGCCAAAAACATTTCCTGCTGAACTTCTTGATCTGGGGTTATCTGCTGGCTGCTTGCACGCAGTAATTTCATAGAGCAGAGAAATCCTTTAATTTAATCAATAATTTAAAAAAAATGTTGAGAAAACATGAGATGACAAATTTAAGGTACTCAAGAGCATGTTTAAAGACTAATACGAATATGAAAAATGCATCATATTTTTCTAACTTTCTAACTTGGATTTCATGATGATAGAAAACAGATCTAAACCAGGACTAAACCAGGACTAAACCAGGTCTAAACCAGGATTAAACCAGGACTAAACCAGGACTAAACTAGGTCTAAACTAGGTCTAAACTAGGTCTAAACCAGGTCTAAACCAGGTCTAAACCAGGTCTAAACCAGGACTAAACTAGGTCTAAACTAGGTCTAAACTAGGTCTAAACCAGGACTAAACCAGGACTAAACCAGGACTAAACCAGGACTAAACCAGGTCTAAACCAGGTCTAAACCAGGTCTAAACCAGGTCTAAACCAGGACTAAACCAGGACTAAACCAGGACTAAACCAGGTCTAAACCAGGTCTAAACCAGGTCTAAACCAATAACAAGAGATAAAATACGTTCTACATTTTTGAAGATGCGTTGAGGGCCAGATCATATCTCTTGGCGGGCTTGATTTCGCCCCCGGGCCTTACGTTTAATAACCCTGCAACGGTGCATTAACTTGTACTTAAACTGCAATAATACTTCTACTCACTTACCCTACCCCAGTTACCACATTACAAGAATCCAATCACCTGAAACACTGATGCGACTTTATTAACGCTGGTTTGTCTTGTATATTTTCCAGGCCTGTGTCCCTGTGCCCTCGGGCTCTGCTCTTCAGCTTCTGCGCAGAGCCTCGTGTTTGTGCGGCAGTGCTTTGAAGCTATTCTCATTAGGGCTTTTCAGCAGGTCTCTGGGGTCTAAAGCAGAGCAGCAACAACACAGGTATCACTACAGGGCTCGAATACACGCGCTGGCCACATTATTAGGCACGTATATTCATCATTTTAATCCAGTCCAATACAACAGGGGTTCCCAAACTTTTCTGGCCGGGACCCCCAAAATAGCCATACAACCGACCCCAAAGCAAAATGAAAATGAGAGTAGCAATAATTTTAAGTGTCAAAACATGTTAAATCAGGTTTAATATTGGTTATTTGAATAGTTTGTTGTCTTATTGGACCCTATTTGACTAAAAGATACTGGTAATAATTAAAAAAACAGAGCAAATACAATGTCATATTCATTAAAATTACATCTTGAAATCATCTCGCAACCCCCAGCACACCCCTCGCGACCCCCCGAGGGTTCCCTACCCCCACTTTGGGAACCACTGCAATACAACAACAATTGACGATGTCTTTCAAAGTTAATTGCCTGAACTTAAACAATACAGAGGTTTAATCATTGCCTTTAGCGCGAAAATAATGTAAAAGTTTCGCTAAAATACTCTTTTTCAGAAGGATTAATCGATACAAAAGCGCTTATTGTTATTGACCTCGATGAAAATGAAGGTTAATACAGTTATAATACCATTTAAAACACATAATAATAGTAATTTTTAGGTTATTTTATCATTATAGACCAGCTAATCTTCCAGCAAAATGCGACAATTGCAATAAAGTAAGATGAAGCTAAAATACTAAATCAAATCAAATCAAATCAATTTATTTTTATAATGCCCAAAATCACAACAACAGTTGCCTCGATGGGCCACAGGTAAAAGCAGTTCAGATAACTGTCCCAGAATGCCCCTGTCCTTTGACCCTCCTTCAAGCGAGGAAAAACTACAAAAAACCCCACGGGAAAAAGTAGAAACCTCGGGGAGAACCACAGTGAAGGAGAGATCCTACTGCCATGGACGGACAGGCTGCAGATGAACTAGGACTGACGCATCCACTTGGACTGTGGAGCCAGAACCACTCAAGAGGGAGGTGGCTTTAAAGAGTTCCTCCAGGCGGACGAGGAGCAGTCCACCAGTGTAGAGAGATCCTCCAGCAGGAGATGAGGAACAGTTCATCTAAAGTAGAAGGAGTTCGTCCAGGCAGACGAGGTGTGGCTAATCCAGCTGTCCAGGCGGGTGGCGCATAGATCGTCCAGACAGGTGGGGGTGGGGGTGGGGGTCGTC
This sequence comes from Rhinogobius similis, assembly GCA_019453435.1. NCBI lineage: Eukaryota > Metazoa > Chordata > Actinopteri > Gobiiformes > Gobiidae > Rhinogobius > Rhinogobius similis. The sequence goes on from CM033631.1 coordinate 12,158,008, forward strand.
ACTGGAGCAGCCGCCGCAGTGTCTGAAACAGTCTCCACTCCCCGGGGGAAGTGGAGAGAAAGAGAAACATGTGAACAGCAATGAACAGACTACAGTTGAAGTAATATTAAATATTGTTGATAGATAAAGTAGGAAGAACCAGAGGATAGTGTTCAAGCTGCCATACTTCCCCAGCAGAATTGCTCCAAGGGCAGCGTAGCTAAAACTGTAGGTTTTTATTTCTGTTCCTAACTGGCCTGACCATAAGCTATTTCAAAGAGGAACGTTTTGAGCCTGGTCTTAAATGTAGAGACTGTGTCGGCCTCTTTTACATGAACAGGGAGCTGGTTCCATAACATAGGAGCTTGGTAGCTAAATGCTCGACCTCCTACTGTGCTTTTAGAGACTCTGGGGACTAACAATAGTCCAGCATTTTGAGAACGAAGAGCTCTGTTTGGATGGTACGCTACTATTGCATCTTTGAGGTAGGATGGGGCCATATTGTTTAAAGCTTTATAAGTCAGGAGGAGGATTTTAAATTTGATTCTAAACTCAACAGGAAGCCAATGAAGAGACTCCAACACTGGTGAAATATGATCTCTTTTTCTAGTACCTGTTAATAATCTTGCTGCTGCATTTTGAACCAGTTGAAAGCTTCTTATAGAGCTTTTAGGACACGCTGTAAGCTGAGCGTTACAATAGTCTAATCTGGATGTGACAAATGCATGGATGAGTTTTTCGGCATCATCTCTGGGCAGGATTTTTCTAATTTTGGCTATGTTACGCAAATGAAAGTAGGCTGTTTTACAGGCTTGATTTATATGAGCTTTGAACGAGAGATCTTGGTCAAATAGGACCCCAAGGTTTCTTACAGTAGAGCTGGGGGCTACAGTGATATTGTCCAGAGAAACTATCTGGTCAGATAAGGAGTCTCGCAGGTGCTTAGGGCCCAGCAGAATGACCTCGGTTTTTTCAGGGTTAAGGAGCAGATAATTAAGAGTCATCCAAGTTTTTATGTCTTTCACGCAGGCACTAAGTCTGTCTACTTGATGCGTCTGATCAGGTTTCATTGATAAATACAGCTGAGTGTCATCTGCATAGCAGTGGAAGTTAATGCCATGCTTTCTGATGATCATACCTAAGGGCAGCATATAAAGAGTGAACAGAACTGGACCGAGTACTGAACCCTGCGGCACACCGTAGGTTACTTTAGAACATTAGGAAGATCTCTGGTTTACATTAACAAACTGGTACCTATCAGATAGATAGGATTTAAACCAGCTAAGGGCGGTTCCACTGACACCTACATCACATTCTAACCTCTGCAGTAGAATGTTGTGGTCGATGGTGTCAAACGCTGCGCTGAGGTCCAACAGAACCAGAATTGAGACCTGTCCATCATCAGCAGCTAATAACAGATCATTTGTGACTTTAACTAGTGCAGTTTCAGTGCTGTGGTATGCACGGAACCCTGACTGAAAAACTTCAAATAAATTATTGTCCTGCAGGTGGCGACAAAGCTGTTTAATCACAATTCTTTCAAGGATTTTAGAGACAAAGGGCAGATTAGAAATAGGTCTATAGTTTGCCAGTATGTCAGGGTCTAGATTAGGCTTTTTCAAAAGTGGTTTAACCACTGCATATTTGAAGGACTCAGGGACATAACCGCTTTCTAGTGAAGTATTTATTATATTAAGAATGGGATTTATAATTAGGGGGAGAATTTCTTTGAGGAGTCTACTTGGGATTGGGTCTAAAATACAAGTTGATGTTTTGGAGGACATAATGACTGAAGTTATCTCTGCCTGATCAACAGCAGTGAACCTATCTAGTATTACTGAAGGATTTGTATGGGACACTAGCTTTGCAGTCTGGGCTTGCTCGGTACTAATAGTGGGAGTCATTGCATTTAGTTTATCTCTAATAGTTGTGATTTTGCTGTTAAAGAATAGAAGGAAGTCATTGCAGCTTAGAGTAACTGGTATTGAGGGTTCTACTGCGCTGTGACAGTTTGTCAGCCTGGCTACAGTGCTGAAGAGAAATCTACAGTTATTTTTATTTACTTCTATTAAATTTGAATAATATCTGGTTTGAGCCTTACGCAGAGCCTGCTTATAAGACAGAAGGCAAGTTTTCCATTCTTTCAGGGATTCTTCTGTGTGGGAGCGGCGTAAGGATCTCTCTAGTTTTCTTACCCTTTGTTTGTGAGAACGTAGTTCTTCATTGTACCAGGGGGAGGCTCGTTTTGGCCTGATTACTTTCTGTTTAAGTGGAGCTGCAACATCAAGAGCAGATTTTAGAGAGTTGACCATTGAGTCAACAGAGTTATCAATAGCACTGGGACTGGCGCTGTTAACGACAGGATCACATGACATAATATTAAATATTGGTTCTATTATTTCTCTGAACTTTAAAATAGATTTTTCAGATATTGTCCTTTTCATTATAGTTTTAGTCTGAGGAGCTGGATAGTCCTTAAGAATAAACTGAAAGGTAATTAGGAAGTGATCTGACATTATTGGGTTTTGGGGGAAGACATTAAGGTCACTAATCTCTATTCCATAAGTTAGAACCAGGTCCAGAGTGTGCTGGTGACTGTGGGTTGGTTCATTTACATTTTGAGTGAAACCAATGCTATCTAATAAAGCGCTAAAGGCATTACTGAGGCAATTATTTTCATTCACATGAATGTTGAAATCCCCAACCACCACGATATTTTCCCAGTCTAATACTAAATTTGATAGGAAGTCAAAGAATTCTGTTAAGAACAATGAATAAGGACCAGGAGGTCGATAGATTATTATGAACAGAACAGCTTTTTGGTTTCTCCAGTTTGGGCAGGTGATTGATAGGATAAGGCTTTCAAATGAGGAAGACTCATTATTAGTTTTGTTAATTTTAGGACTCAGGAGTAAACTAGAATGTGAAATTACTGCCACCCCACCTCCCCGGCCTGAGCTCCTGGCAGCTTGAAAGTTAACATGACTCTGTGGGGTGGCCTCATTTAATCTGACATAATCATCTTGTTGAAGCCAAGTTTCAGTTAAAGCTAAAAGATCAATATTATAATCGTTAATTAATTCATTAACTAAAAGTGATTTGGAGGAAATTGACCTAATGTTTAGCAATCCACATTTTACATGCTTATTTATTAGTTTATTTGTATCATGTGTAGGGATTATTTGTATTAAGTTATTTGGTCTGACACCTAAATTATCTGTATTTGGATCTGACTTATTGGCGTTATTTACACGAGGGAAAAGCAAATTCTCTATTTGCTTTGACTCTGAACACTTGATCTGTGACAGCGCGGGCGAGAGCTTAGCGACAGAGAAGAGACTCTGCACCCGGGACTCATATTTAGAGCGTCACTTTAGGCGACTAAGGCTATCGAACTAAAAGTGATGTACCCTCCGAAGTCGGATGGATGCCATCCCTGCGTATGAGCCCGGGCTTTCCCCAGAACGCACTCCAATTGTCAACAAAGACTACGTTGTTTTGGGGGCACCAACTAGACAACCAGCAGTTGAATGCTGAAAAGCGGCTGTACATTTCAGCATTGACCCGATTGGGGAGGGGACCAGAAAATATTACGGTGTCTGACATCGACTTCGCCAATTCACACACCGCTCCAACCTGCAATTTGAGCACTTCTGATTGTCTCCGCCGGGTGTCATTACCACCTCCGTGAATCACGATACGACGGAACCTCTGACTACTCTGTTTTAAAAGCCTAAGGTTTCCTTCGATGTCACCCATTCTGGCCCCGGATAACACCCACTGAGGCTGCTGGCAGCTTCACGTCTCTGACTATGGAACTTCCAATCACCAGAGTGTCACGTTCGGCGGGCGTGTGATCGCCGAGTGGGGCAAACCTATTGCAGACGGGAAGCTTATGGTGCACTAAAGGCTGGCGTTTAGCGCATCGATCCCTCCGAACTGTCACAAATCTATCCCTGTCTTGTTCCTGGTCTGGTCCCGGCTGCGCGGGAGGCGCTGGGGGGCTGGTCTTATCCTGAGGCTTAGCCTTGCTACCGCTAACACTGCTAACCATGCTAACACTGCTACCTGCGGCGCGGTCCGGTAAACCTGATGCTACGACCTGGCTATAGCTAGACTTTAGCTCCTCCACAATGCGGATCCGCGCTTCTAACTCTGTAACCCTGGCTTCCAAAGCTACCACTACGCTACACTTCACGCAACTCTCCCTGTCGTCAGTGAAGGAAGCAGGGTTCTGACTCAACATATGACAACTTGAACAGGTAAGGGCGAAAGAGGCGGAGGATGGGCCAGCCATGGCGCTAGTCGGCTAGGCTAGCTCCGGTTGATGCTAGCGGGCAGGGGGGGGGATTTAATCCACGAAGTACTGAACAAAGTGAGCTAAATGAGGCTCCGGGTTGTTTAGGGAGCAATTAAACTTTCAATTATGTGTAGGAGGGTAAGATAGTTTTTGTATAATTCGTGGATTAACAATAAAGTGTGGAGAACGATCAACTCGCAAACGCAGAATAGACTCACCGGATGTGACGTCACCGGAAATGAAACTCTATACAAACTCTATACATCAACACATTAGACCAGGCATGTCCAAACTCAAATGCGGCCCTCAGACCAATTTTTCTTGGCCCTTAGACTTCCTGGTGAATTGGAGAAGTACTTTTTACATCACATTTCAGATTTTCTACAATTCTAACCTGAATAACTAACATTTTGGTGCAATACAGACCTGATATTAAGGCACTGAGACTGAATGTAGATGTGGTGGTGCTTAAAACATCAGATAAATGCAGCTTTTTTGAATGTTTCACGATTGATTTGTGGCCCCCCGCTTGGTCTATGTTTTAATATGTGGCCCTCGATGGAAAAAGTTTGGACACCCCTGCATTAGACAATTGGGTTTTGTTTTCATTCTAGCGTGTTGCGTGTGAAGAAATAAGACGTCAGAGTCCGCAGGAGCAATCTCTCATAATGCATCGGCAACAGAACAAAAACAAAAGGACGAGCGCTTTTAGTTTGAAAAGGTCAAGGTGATGTCAGCGAGAAAGAGAGAGCGCAATGGATGTTTACCAAAGCTGTAAAAGAGGAGGGACAAAAAAGGGACGGGGAACGAGGGAGTGCAACAGAGAGAACATGCATTTCTTAAGGACTGGGCCAGATGCCATTAGATTAGCAGATAAGATCGCGGCAATAGGATTACACCGCTCAGTTTATCAAACGGTGACGCCGAGGAGACTGGGAGGAAGGAAGGAGGGAGGCTAATGCTAAAGGAGCACGTGCTAACAGTCACTCGTATTGTTTGGTCCTCGTGGGGGGTCTGCTGGAGCTGCACGATCTGGGAAAAAGATCTCATTTGCGATTAGCTTTGCCGTTTATGTTTACACGACGGGATTCTGTTCAAAGTTCGTGTTTTAATCACAACCAGGAATTGACAAAAAGGCTGACATACGAACCGAGAAAACCAATAAAAGAGTCGAGTGTTTGAGAACGTTTTTATCGCGTTTTTGTCGCGTTTAGTCACGTTTAGTCGTATGTTTGTCAAATAGTCATGTTTTTATCTCAGTTTTAGTCATGTTTTTTTCACTAGATGCATTTTTGTTGCATTTTTTACTTTTAGTTGCATTTTTGTTGCTGTTAGCCATGTTTAGTTGCGTTTTTTGGAGGGTTTTGTTGCTTTTATATCCATTTTTGTCACGTACTTGTCACTTTTAGTCACATTTAGTCGTGTGTTTGTCAATTTGAGCAGTCTTTTGGTTGAGTTTTATCACTTTTAGTCATGTTTTTATGTTAGTTTTAGTCATGTTTTTTTTTAACTAGATGCATTTTTGTCACATTTTTGTTGCATTTTTTACTTTTAGTTGCATTTTTTTTGCTGTTAGCCATGTTTAGTTGCGTTTTTTGGAGGGTTTTGTTGCTTTTATATCCATTTTTGTCACGTACTTGTCACTTTTAGTCACGTTTCTGTTACTTTTTTGAGAAAATGTTTTAACAAAGTATAGGTTTAGCAGACTTTATGCAGAATAAAACATGATGTTTTGTTGTTTTTGAAGAATTATTGCCCTTCAAAAGTCTTGGCGATTTGCTAATTACGTCCATTCAAATTGCGATTTTGATTTGATTTAATGTATTTGTTGCAGCCCTAGGGTCTGTCCTTGTTTTAAAAAGACAATTCTGCCTTCACGCTCCTCCCATGTTGAAGCATTGCCACAGAAAAGAGACAGCAGAAGTATTGTGTTACCTTGGCGCGACAAACAGGAACCAGAAGACCTTACATCTACAATACTGTGAAAGAATTTGTCTATTTTTTAAGATATTAAATGCCTAAATCACATTTTTCTCTTGTATTCAACATTTTAAAATACATTTTTGCTGTTCTCTACCTCTTGGACTTAAAACAACACAGACTTTAATTCAGTGCCATTTCACACAAAAGCATTTTCAAACTTGTACTTTTACTGACAGAGTATTGTCTGTAAACCTTGTAATTAAAAAGATCCGACCTCATCATCGACGCGACGAATAAATCCCAATCTCAGTTAAAATCTTTACTAACGGCACAGCTGTATATAATATTGTTTTGTTTTTAATGTATAATACATTTTTCAAAGTGTAAACATATTTGAAATTGTGACTCCTTTTGCAGCGTTGGTTTAGGGATTGGATTAGTTATCTGTCGCCCTCTCCTGGCAAGAGTGGGTAGTGCAGCATGTTAAAATAGCTCATTAGCAGCGCATTAATACATGGGGCTAATCGATTGGAAAGAATGATATTAAAATCAGCAGAAGTAGTCAGGTGAAGGTTCTTGGGCTTAAAAATTTCTAATTTCAATTGCCAAAGCATTTAAGAGATCAAATTGAAATTTCGGGGCTTTGAAGAAAAGAAGGAACAAGTTTATCAATTAATCACACCTAATCGATTATTGAAATGATTGTCGATTCATTTAGTAATGGAATAATTATATACAGGTTCCAAAACTTACCATAAGCTGAGAAAGAAAGTTTTATGAATCAAATTGGGCAGTGATTGCAAGAAAATGATGCAGAAAATGTGTAAATTGATGAAAACACTTTTGTCTTTAAATCCACCAGGTCCTCAAATGGCTTCACTTCAGCTTCATCTGGGTCAACTTTAGTAAAGATCTCCATCAAATCAAGTTATTTTGCGTTCCAAACAACGAAAGAGTAATCGCTAGACTAATCGATTACCAAAATAATCATTAGTTGCAGCCCTAATTAAAAGATTGCAGCATGCGTGAATGAAATAATCCGGACGTCTGAGGATTATGTTGGGACTTATTGCAAAAAAAAAAAAAATGACAAGAAAAACATTACAGGACACATATTATGCTATAGTGGCTTTTTTGTTGTTCTGTCATCAAAAACATACCTGGAGTTGCATTTAGCTTCATTCATACAAGTTTGAGGAAGGCTGGTTAGAAAATCTGAGCATCAAAAACACTTCCTGCTGAACTCCCTATGTTTTTTCCGATTTTATTTATCTGAAAATGTTCTGCTAACCCTAACCCTAACCCTAAGTCCTTATATCATCACCAGACCCGTTCTGAGCTTTTCTGCCGTCTAAACGCAATGACTTTAACTACGTGATTGCTTGTCAAACCAACAGCACATCAAACCATTGCGTATAAGCACATGTGTAATTGCCTCTGCAGCCAGTAGATGGAGCTAATATGGCATCTCCCAAGGCTGTGATTAAGTTCTTTGTAAAAAACATTTTATTTTTAGTTCTAAAACATGAGAATATATAAAGGCCAATAACAATACAAAAAAACTCATCTGTCTCTATGGAGTCAAGCAAGTGACGCCACCATTCACAGGTCAGATCTGTGGAGAGACGGCGCCGCTGACTGAACCAATTAAATGCCTCGCTGTGGAACAAAGTACAACTATTTCTTGAAGGACTTACACGAGAAACAACTCTGACAGTAACATTTCCCCGTGCTGCCCTAAAACCTTTGCACATTATGACTGTAACTCAATTTGAAAGGCTGCCACATCCTTTAGCCTTTTCCGCAGCCCCCGTATTGATTTCGGAAGGTGCTACGTTTGGCAGGGCCCCCGCTCCTGTCAAAGCCCCGCTCCGCACCGGACATGATGGCTCTTCTGTTAGCATGAGACATTAGCGCCGGTGTCCCGCTCGGTCAATGGCTGCGTCCCTTATCGATCCAGGTCCTGACTGGGAATAAATCGTGGAGGTATGCGCTCGTGGAAATGTGCCATGGAGGCGGCCGGACGGTGTTAACGTTAAAGCGTCAAAGGCCGGACAGAAACGCAATCTGTCAAGTTTAAAAACCATGTGACCGCAAAGATTTGTCCATGTTAAAGTGGGCAGATTAAAAAAATACAAATTCTGGATGAGTTAAACGTCTTGATTTATGAATATTAATATTAGTTTCAGACGTTTTGACTAGTTAAAGTGCCTCTGACAGGTTGAAATACACATTTAACTAAAATGCAGTTCAGAGAAATATATTCAAATTTCTACTAAAATCTTTACACATTTAACCCCAGTTTAGTTGTTTTTTTAGGTTTTAATTTTTTACTCCCGGTTGTAAAGTATGACATCACACTAGGAAATCACCATAGCAACCATACGGTGCACTGGCCAAACTCCTCTAATGTCACAGATTTATTTCATTTGACAAAGAAAAACACATGCGAACACTTTTATTTTGTTGAATCAAAGTTTAAAGGGTCAAAAAAGTAGTTTATTTTGTGTAAATTATGCATAACCTTTGTCTCCCCAGCGTGATGTCATCAGTTTATTTACTTCCTGTAATTGTCGACAGATTTTTCAATTTTTCTCCACAAATAGTGACTTGATTGGTGTAAAACTATAATTTGTATTTACACAAAGTATTAATACACTGAATAAAGTCAAAATTAGAAAATCATAAAAACCCGTCATACGCACTTTAAAATTTGTTAACACTATTTATTTACTGGAACTACATTATTTTACCTTTTTTCAAACTGTTTCTGACTTGTTTCAATACATTTCTTCATATATTTCAAGCCAAATTATCTGCCACTGGGTTAAGATAATTTTACTAACCGCACCAGCAAATTTATTTTCTTATTTTGAGCTAAATTATCGCACAATCAGTCAGAAATACCTTGAAATTTGTGAAATATTCTGTGTGCAATTAAATCTAAATTAGTCAAAACTACTCAAATCCAGTTAAAATTGATAAATTCAAGTCATTTTAAACTAGATCTACATTTTTTTTTCTGTGTAGTAACGGCAATGTTGTATTGAAGATGTGCGAAATTTTAATTACAGGTAAATTGTTTCGATTTATCGCAACAAAAGGAGTAACTGTTGTAAAATAATCGTTAACTGCTCAATACACAGACTCCATAACATGTCACGAGCTGAGAAAAGACGTTTTATGATCAGATTCAGGAAGAAATGTGTACATTTTGTGCTTCACTTCACCTTTATCTGGGTTAAACTTAGTCAAAATGTAATATTTTGACTAAGTACGGGGCCCGGCCGGGCCCAGCCCGAACGAGTGACGTGGGGCCGTCCTCCCGTGGACCCACCACCCGCAGGAGGATCCATAAGGGGCCGGTGCGGAGAGATCTGGGAGGCAGTCGAAGGCGGGGACCTCGACGACCAGATCTCCGGACACAGAAACTAGCTCTGGGGACATGGAATGTCACCTCGCCGGGGGGGAAGGAGCCTGAGCTTGTGCGGGAGGTCGAGCGTTTCCGACTAGATATAGTCGGCCTCACCTCCACGCACAGCCTGGGCTCTGGAACCCGTCTCCTCGAGAGGGGCTGGACGCTCCATTTCTCTGGCGTTGCCCGCGGGGAGAGGCGGCGGGCTGGTGTGGGCTTGCTCATAGCCCCACAGCTCAGCCGCCACGTGTTGGAGTTTACCCCAGTGAACGAGAGGGTCGCGTCCCTCCGCCTTCGGGTGGGGGACAGGTCTCTCACCGTTGTGTCGGCCTACGGGCCTGCAGAGTACCAGACCTTCTTGGAGTCCCTGGGAGGGGTACTGGACGGTGCACCGCCTGGGGACTCCGTTGTTCTACTGGGGGACTTCAACGCCCACGTGGGCAACGACAGTGACACCTGGAGAGGGGTAATCGGGAGGAACGGCCCCCCCGATCTGAACCCGAGCGGTGTTCAGTTATTGGACTTCTGTGCTAGTCACAGCTTGTCCATAACGAACACCATGTTCAAGCACAAGGGTGTCCATCAGTGCACGTGGCACCAGGACACCCTAGGCCGGAGGTCGATGATCGACTTTGTTGTCGTGTCATCTGACCTTCGGCCGCGTGTCTTGGACACTCGGGTGAAGAGAGGGGCGGAGCTGTCAACCGATCACCACCTGGTGGTGAGTTGGATCCGCTGGCGGGGGAGGAAGCCAGACAGACTCGGCAGGCCCAAGCGTATCGTGAGGGTCTGCTGGGAACGGCTGGCAGAGCCCTCTGTCGGCAGGGTCTTCAACTCACACCTCCGGGAGAACTTCTCCCAGATCCCGGGGGAGGTTGGAGACATTGAGTCCGAGTGGACCATGTTCTCCACTTCCATTGTCGATGCGGCGGCTCGTAGCTGTGGTCGCAAGGTCTCTGGTGCCTGTCGCGGCGGCAATCCCCGAACCCGGTGGTGGACACCGGAAGTAAGGGATGCCGTCAGGCTGAAGAAGGAGTCCTATCGGGCCTTGCTGGCTCGTGGGACTCCTGAAGCAGCTGACAGGTACCGGCAGGCCAAGCGTACTGCAGCCCGGGCTGTCGCAGAGGCAAAAACTCGGGATTGGGAGGAGTTCGGGGAGGCCATGGAGGAGGACTATCGGTCGGCCTCAAAGAAATTCTGGCAAACCATCCGACGCCTCAGGAGGGGGAAGCAGTGCTTCACCAACACCGTTTACGGTGCGGGTGGAGAGCTGTTGACCTCGACTGGGGATGTTGTCGGAAGGTGGAAGGAATACTTTGAGGATCTCCTCAATCCCACTGTCACGTCTTCCGAGGAGGAAGCAGAGGCTGAGATCTTGGAGGCGGACTCGTCCATCACCCTGGCTGAAGTCACTGAGGTGGTTGGCAAGCTCCTTGGTGGCAAGGCTCCGGGGGTGGATGAGATCCGCCTGAGTATCTTAAGTCTCTGGATGTTGTGGGACTGTCTTGGTTGACACGTCTCTGCAACATCGCGTGGCGGTCGGGGACGGTACCTCTGGACTGGCAGACCGGGGTGGTGGTCCCTCTGTATAAGAAGGGGGACCGGAGGGTGTGTTCCAACCACAGGGGGATCACACTCCTCAGCCTCCCCGGTAAGGTCTATTCCAGGGTACTGGAGAGGAGAATCCGACCGATAGTCGAACCTCGGATTCAGGAGGAGCAGTGTGGTTTTCGTCCTGGTCGTGGAACACTGGACCAGCTCTATACTCTCCATCGGGTGCTCGAGGGTTCATGGGAGTTTGCCCAACCAGTCCACATGTGCTTTGTGGATCTGGAGAAGGCATTCGACCGTGTGCCCCGGGGCGCCTTGTGGGGGGTGCTCCGGGAGTATGGGGTCCGGGGCCCTTTGCTAAGGGCTGTCCGGTCCTTGTACGACCGGAGCAGGAGCTGCGTTCGCATTGCCGGCAGTAAGTCAGACCTGTTCCCAGTGCATGTTGGACTCCGCCAGGGCTGCCCTTTGTCACCGGTTCTGTTCATCATTTTTATGGACAGAATTTCTAGGCGCAGCCAGGGCGTGGAGGGCGTCTGGTTTGGGGACCACAGGATCTCATCTCTGCTGTTTGCAGATGATGTCGTCCTGATGGCTTCCTCAAATCAGGACCTGCAACATGCACTGGGACGGTTTGCAGCCGAGTGTGAAGCGGCTGGGATGAGGATCAGCACCTCCAAATCCGAGGCCATGGTTCTCGACCGGAAAAAGGTGGCTTGCCCTCTCCGGGTGGGTGGGGAGTCCTTGCCTCAAGTGGAGGAGTTTAAGTATCTCGGGGTCTTGTTCACGAGTGAGGGAAGGATGGAGCGTGAGATTGACAGGCGGATCGGTGCAGCGTCTGCAGTGATGCGGGCGTTGTATCGAACCGTTGTGGTGAAGAAAGAGCTGAGTCGAAAGACGAAGCTCTCGATTTACCGGTCAATCTACGTTCCTACCCTCACCTATGGTCATGAGCTTTGGGTAATGACCGAAAGGACAAGATCGCGGATACAAGCGGTCGAAATGAGCTTCCTCCGCCGGGTGGCTGGGCGCTCCCTTAGAGATAGGGTGAGGAGCTCAGTCACACGGGAGGAGCTCGGAGTAGAGCCGCTGCTCCTCCACGTCGAGAGGAGCCAGCTGAGGTGGCTCGGGCATCTGTTCAGGATGCCTCCTGGATGCCTCCCTCGGGAGGTGTTCTGGGCATGTCCCACCGGGAGGCGGCCCTGGGGTAGACCCAGGACACGCTGGAGGGACTATGTCTCTCGGCTGGCCTGGGAACGCCTCGGGATCCCCCCGGAGGAGCTGGAGGAAGTGTCTGGGGTGAAGGAAGTCTGGGAGTCCCTGCTTAGACTGCTGCCCCCGCGACCCGGCCCCGGATAAGCGGAAGAAGATGGATGGATGGATGGAAAATGTAATATTCACGGGCCTTTAGCGTTCTAAACAACTAATCAGTTAAGCAAAACAATAATCACTCAACTAATCTATCACGAACATAATTGTGAGTTACAGCCCTACCAAAAACATTTAATCATTTTACTGGGCTTATAAAGATTTGGGAGTGTGTATTGTGAGTTTATTTTGCCTTTTTGCACATGAGTAGCTTGTTTACTCTTTGTACAAATAGTTATTTTGTTTGAAATCCCGTGTGTTTATGTCTTGTGAGTGCAGTTTGGGTCTAGTATGTGGTCAGATCCTAGAGATACTTAGAGATACCAGGCTTTGCAGCAGCCCATTTTAGTTGACCTAGAATTGATTTAGATGACAACAGCCCTGGTATCAGGTGGCATTTCTGCACTTTTGTGATGGATTTTACATTTGTCTGATAATTAAACCTTAACTAATAAGTTTAAAGACATGTTTTAACACATTTCTGTTGGACTAACATAATATCATCTGAATATTGTTATCATTTACACCAAAAAACTGCAATATTAAAGGGGCTGTACCTGAATTTACAGTTTTGAAATATGAAAAACAGAACTAGTCCATGTTTTCCATTTTTTGCAGGTTATAAAGTTCAATCTGGAAAAGAATCTATTCGGGTGAAAATGAGACTGCACCGCTTTCTCTGCATCGATTTTAGAGCGTTTTATTCTACGAGAAACAGGAAGTGCGCTGTTAGCATGCTAATGTTTGTTAGCTTTACCTGAGACGGCAAACTCTTGCTCTGCGCTCAGCGACTCAGGAAAAGTGCTTATAAACTCTGAATATTTAGGATGCTGGGACTGCATTAGGAAAGTGAGCGATAAACGTGACTGATGTAAAGACTTTAACATGAACTAGTTCTGTTTTTCACTTTTCAAAACAGTTAAAATCAGGTACAGCCCCTTTAACAGTCCACAACCACAACAGTAATAGATGCTACTATTGCTTTTGCAGCTGAAAGCACGACAGATACCATTGTTTCTGCTACAACTACGGATAAATCATTTGAAATATACAAATTTCCAACATCATTATAATAATATGAACTTCTACTTTCTGTGCCTCGCAAAGTTTTACGGTTTTATTCAGTGCGTACTTGTAAAAGAAAGAATTACACAGCAGAAAAAGAGTAAATCACAAAAGAAAATGAAAAACAGCATTTCATTCGAGGCAGCTTTTCCAAAGAAATCCAAAAATCTACTCTGCAGACTGTGTACTCGCAGGCGCTGGAGAAAAACCCTCGTTATAAAAAATACATCAAAAGCAGCATCAATATTTCAACAATAAAGCACACGGTGTAGTTAGTTTTGAGCTTTAAGCCCGTGGTTGTTTGGCTGTGTCCTTTTGTTCTGCATTACTCACCACTTCTCTTAAAACTATTTGTCATGTTTGGTGCTGGATAACATTTACCAGTGACTAAGACGAGCTTTAAACACAGCTCTGTTCACTTAAACCGTTAACAACAGCATGACTTCCCAAATGTGTTGTACTTATTACACAAACAAATCGCACATAATCGTTTGGAAATTGACATTCTTAGTCGCTATTAGACGTTATTAGACGCCATTAGTCGCTGTTAGACGCCATGAAGTCCATGTGTTGTTGTTATTATTGATGTTAGAGGTAAAAAAAGTTAAGTTTGTGGATTTTAGTGGTTTTTGACTTTGGCCAAATTGTGATGCGTGTTGGTAAATTTGTCTGCAGTGATCAGTATCTATTGGAAGTGTTTTTAGACCTGGTTTAGTCCTGGTTTAGTCCTGGTTTAGTGCAGCTCTTCTGTTCCCAGTCTGAAGTGCAGTATCTGTCATAGGTGTTTTAGTCCAGGTCTAGTCCTGGTTTAGTCTTGGTTTGGTGCGTCTCTTGTGAACTGTTCCCAGTCTGCAATGATCAGTATCTACCAGAGGTGTTTTAGACCTTTTTAGACCTGGTTTGGTCTTGATTTAGACCTGGTGTTGACTTTGTTTGGTCCTTGTTTATTCCTAGTTTGTTACTGGTTTTGACCTGGTTTAGTCCTTGTTTTTTCCTGGTTTAGGCCTACATTTGATCTTGTTTAGTCCTAGTTTAGACCAAGTTTAGTCCTTGTTTATAGTTTGTTGCTGGTTTAGACCTGGTTTAGTCCTGGTTTGTTGCTGGTTTAGTCCTGTATTGTTGCTGGTTTATACTTGGTTTGTTGCTGGTTCAGACCTGGTATGTCGCTGGTTTAGACCCAGGTTTGACCTGGTTTAGACCTGTTTTGTTGCTGGTTTAGACCTGGTTTATTGAGCCCTTGTTTTGTGTTACGCAGTGAGACGTTTAATGCCTTATTGTGGAAACCAATAAAATCTCATCTCTCAATCTCTGTTTGTTGCTGGTCTAGACCAGGTTTTGACCTGGTTTAGTTGTGGTTTAAACCTGGTTTAGTCCTGGTTTAGACCTGGTTTAGTCCTGGTTTGTTGCTGGTTTAGACCTGGTTTAGTCCTGGTTTAGACCTGGTTTGTTGCTGGTTTAGTCCTGGTTTAGACCTGGTTTAGACCTGGTTTAGACCTGGTTTAGACCTGGTTTAGACCTGGTTTAGTCCTGGTTTAGACCTGGTTTAGTCCTGGTTTAGACCTGGTTTAGACCTGGTTTAGTCCTGGTTTAGTCCTGGTTTGTTGCTGGTTTAGTCCTGGTTTAGACCTGGTTTAGTCCTGGTTTAGACCTGGTTTGTTGCTGGTTTAGTCCTGGTTTAGACCTGGTTTAGTCCTGGTTTAGACCTGGTTTAGTCCTGGTTTAGACCTGGTTTAGTCCTGGTTTAGACCTGGTTTGTTGCTGGTTTAGTCCTGGTTTACACCTGGTTTAGTCCTGGTTTTTTGGTGGTTTAGATCTGGTTTAGTCCTGGTTTATTCCTGGTTTGTTGCTGGTTTAGACCTGGTTTAGACATGGTTTAGACCTGGTTTACACCTGGTTTTCTTCTGTGTTCTGCAGTGAGACGTTTAATGCCTTTTTGTGGAAACCAATAAAATCCCAAATGTATCCAGGTTTCGGTCCTCATTTAGACACTCATTGCACACATTTTTCTTTCATTCGACTCACTGTGTCGACTGTTATCTTTCCACAGTATCGTGATTCATTCATTTTCTCAGATTGTGAAACCCTGTGCATTTTCTCTGATGTAAAACTGCAGCTTCACCCGTGGCGTGTCTTTTCCTCCCTCTTCCGTGCGTCTCGTAACACGGGCGTTTGCTGCGTACCCTTTGAGCAGCGACAATGGCCTGCAGGAATAGACAGTGGAGATCCCCCGTATCGAGTTCACAGGACGAATTAGCATGAGCCCCGCGGGTATTCCGTCAAACCCCGCGTCCAAATTCTTTCGCCGGTTTTAGATTCTCCCCGTTTTCGTCTCGAGTGTCCGCCGCGCCGCCGACTTCACCCCAGACCTTGCTTGTATCTGAAGAAGTTACAGAGGATCGGCTTTTTTTGTCTGTTTCGTTCTGTTTTTGACATTCGTGCAGAAATGGAGTAAGGGGTTGCTACGGTAACGCCGGGTCACGTGGCACACAGCGGGTTTTCTGTCGTGTTGCAGGTCTGCGCGTGCCAGGAAATGTGTAGAATGTGTTTTGTTTTGGGATTACGCATGTCAGTGTCACATGTATGTTTATAAATGCACTCTTACCATTGGGTTGCTTTGCTAATCCACTAACAAAATGTATTAAACATTGTATTATCGTCCTTTAAACATCTCTGCGACAGTATTTGTGTCATGACTTGTGAATTATGTTTGCACGTTTGAAATAAAAAACACCAAACATGCTCTTGAGCCCCTTTGCTTTGGCACCTCATTTCTATTTCTGAAAACCAAACATTACTTTCTCTCAGTCAGTTGTTCCCTCATCTGGATTTGGTGTTAGCGCTCCATCCACGGGCAGCAGGGAGAAAAACAAAAGCTAGCTTGCCTCTGACGTGCCGCAGACAATTTGTCGGTAGAAATGCTCAGAACGCGTCTGACGATGATTTATGGATTTCAAAAAAGCACAGGGTATTTTGTGAGTGCTAAAAAAACTTGTAGGGTACAGGATTAATGAAACGAGCGTGGATTAAAGCTGATAAAAGTTGATACACTACTCTACTACTACTCTACACTACTACTTTTTTTTGGGTTTTTTTTGTAAATGAGGTTATTTTTTGTTTCCCCCAAAGAATACATTGTATAAGCAGCACTTGGCGACAAAAATGAGACTTCTGTGGACGGCCTGCAGCTAAAAACAAAGTAATTTATGTCCAACCAAGAAATAACAGCTGAAAGCAGCGCTCTGATTGACTGTGCTTGGGGCGGTCGACACAAGTTACTTCTCCGCCTGAAAAAGCTGTTCTAACACAGACCCTGCGCTTGAAACGTTACTTGGAGATTTTAACGATGTAAAAAAGTTTGTTAGAGCTAAGAACTCGTTAGACATTTGCTGTGTGAAAACCAGGGACCCCAGCTTTAAACTAAATACTCCATTTGTGTGATTATAGTTTAGCCCTTTTGTTGACCGGTTTTGGTCCTGTTCTAGTCTTGATTTAGACCTTCTGTTTGTAAATGAACATTTCAGTTTAGCTGCAGATTATTCCAACTTCAACCACTAAACACAAATGACTAGTTTAAAGATTGTTTAAACACTTAATCCCAGGCTTTTAACACAAGCTGAGCAGAACATTTGTATTGCATTATTCTATTTTAGCTTGTTTCTGCATGTTCTGTTTTTGTCTTATTGTATTTTATATTGTGTCTGTACAGCACTTTGGGCCATTGTGGTTGTTTTTAAATGTGCTTTATAACTAAATTTGACTTGACTTGAAGTGTTTATCTTGTTGAGAATAAGGACCTGCGCTGACCGTAGCGTAATAGAAGTTCATTCATTCATTTTCTACCGCTTATTCCCGTTAGGGGTCGCGGGTGACTGGAGCCTATCCCAGTGACTTTGGGCCTTAGGCGGGGTACACCCTGGACAGTGGCCAACTCGTCGCAGGACTGACACAGAGAGACAGACAAGGACAGACAACCATTCACTCTCACATTCATTCACTAGGGACAATTTAGAGTTCTCAATTAACCTACACAGTCATGTCTTTGGACGGTGGGAGGAGCCGGAGAACCCGGAGAGAACCCACGGTAACACGGGGAGGACATGCAGACTCCACCCAGAGAGATCGTGTGATGTTAGGGTGGTTCAGAATTCGAAACCACGATGTTGGGGTGGTGCGGGATTCGAACCCACGATCTCCTTATTGAGAAGCAGAAGCTCTAGCCGCTCTGCCACCGTGCACCCTACGTAATAGAAGTATTAAGGCTAATAAAGACCCACAGAATACTTTCAGATTTGAAATGTATTTTATTTATGCACCTGAAATGAATTATAGAACGACTTTTTTAATGAAGACGATATATATTTGAATTTCTGTTTCTATAGCAAGGGAAGATTTGCTACACATTACATGAAGAATTTGTCGAAACTGAAAGTGTTAGTTAGTCATCCTTAAAGTGCGTATGACGGGTTTTTATAATTTTTAAATTTGGACTTTATTCAGTGTATTAATACTTCGTGCAAATACAAATTATAGTTTTGCACCAATCAGGTCGCTGTTGAAAAGAAGTTGAAAGATCTGTCGACAATTACAGGAAGTAAACAAACTGATGACATCACGCCGGGGAGACTGGCCAATGTACAGTCTGGTTGCTATGGTAATTTCCTAGTGTGATACTTTACAACCAGGAAGTAAAATTTAAAACCTAAAATATAGCTAAACTGGGGTTAAATTTGTAAAGATTTTAGTAGAAATTTGAATATATTTATCTTAACTGTATTTTAGTTAAACGTGTATTTCAACCTGTCAGAGGCACTTTAAAGGGCCTCTGACAGGTTTTCATGATTTTCTAATTTTGACTTTATTCAGTGTATTAATACCTGTTGTAAATATAAATTATAGTTTTACGCCAATCAAGCAGCTATTTGTGGAGAAAAGTTGAAAAATCTGTTCAAAATTACAGGAAGTAAATAAATTGATGACATCACACTGGGGAGACAAAGGTTACACAAAATTTACACAAAATAAATTACTTTTTTTGAACCTTTATACATGAATTCAACAAAATAAAGGTGTTAACATGTATTTTTATTTGTAAAATAAACAAATCTGTGACATCTGAGGAGTTTTGGCCCACTGTACAGGATGGTTGCTATGGTAATTTCCTAGTGTGATGTCATCATTTACAACCAGGAAGTAAGACAAAAAACCTAAAAAATTGCTAAACCGCACTGAAATTTGTGAAGTTTTTGAACACAATTTGAAACATATTTATCTTAACTGCATTTTTGTCAAATGAGTGTCCAACCTGTCATAGGCACTTTAAGTCCTCGTTGTCAGCCCTATTTTGAAGACATTGTTAGCAGCTGCAGCAAACCCAGGCCTCTGTGTCGTATTGGGTAACGTGTTTCTCAATCTCAGTGTTCTCTCTTGGTCGTGCTTTGTAGCGGTTCACCTTGTATGGCTCGTCTTGCTCAAAACCCGATGTCAGCAGCTCTTCCCTTTCTCGCACAGACTGTTGAGTTTCCATCTCCGTCTGCTTTTGAATCTGCCACAGAGAAAGAGGACGTGCGGATGAAACTGTACTCTTTTCAACTTCAAAAAACCAGGAAGCTCAGAGCGAACGGTGACCCCAGAAAGCGCCTTTTATAAAGTTTATCTGAAGTGTGAGACGTAGAGAGTGTGGACATCTGGATAGTTTTGATGTGACAGTGTTTCTGCGGAGGTCGCCTGCTTCGACAGGATGATGTGGAACAGGCCCCTGCACTCTGCGCTTACATCAGTCTGACTCAGCAGCTCGCACGTAAACAAAGAAGGTTATTCAACTGTTCTTACTGCGCTGGGGCTGCACACTTAATCAAAACGACGCAATCAGCCAATCGCAAAGGCTGCAGTCTCTGAAGTGCAATCGTTTCTTGCAAAAACAACAAAATGTTCTGTGTTGTGCTGCATTAAAGCTGCTAACGCTATAGTTTAGATTTGTTAAAACATGTTCTGAAACAAGAGACAAAAACGTGACTGAAAGCACCAAAAACGTGACCAAGAATGACAAAAACGTGACTGAAAGCACCAAAAATGTAACATAAAAGTGATTTAAAGTGAAAAAAATGGGACTAATAGTGACAACAAGTGATTTAAAGTGACAAAAATGTGACTAATAATGACAAAAAGTGATTTAAAGTGACAAAAATGTGACTAATAATGACAAAAAAGTGACTGAAAGCACCAAACATGTGACAAAAAAGTGATTTAAAGTGACAAAAATGTGACTAATAATGACACAAAAGTGATTTAAAGTGACAAAAATGTGACTAGTAATGACAAAAAAGTGATTTAAAGTGACAAAAATGTGACTAATAATGACAACAAGTGATTTAAAGTGACAAAAATTTGACTAATAATGTTTGTTGCTTCTAGTTGCGTTTTTGTCATTTTTAGTCCAATTTAGTCCAATCTTTTGACCTGAGACCTGTTTTTTTAGTCGTGCTTTTGTCGCTTTTAATTGTGTTTTTGTGACAAAAATGACTGACTGAAAGAAACAAAAACATGACTAAAAGTGACAAATTTGCGACTAAATATGACTAAAACACAATTAAAGGAGACAAAAATGAGACTAAAAGCAAAAAAATGCCAATAAAAAGTGACAACAAAGAAAACGAAGAGACAAAAAGGTGACTGAAATTGCCAAAAGCGTGACTAAAAGAGACTAAAATGCAATTAAAAGCAACAAAAAACAAAACTAAGAGACAAAAACGCAACTTAAAGTGACAGATGTTACTATTTGTTGCTTTTAGATGCGTTTTTGTTGCCTTTACTTGCGTTTTAGTCATTTTTTTGTCCTTTTTTTTGCTTTTAGATGTGCTTTTTAACGCTTTAAGACCCGTTTTTTAGTCATGCTTTTGTCGCTTTAATCATGTTTTTGTTGCTTTAGTCTCTTTAGTCTCACAAAAAAGTGATTTAAAGTGACAAAAATGTGACTAATAATGACAAAAAAGTGATTTAAAGTGACAAAAATGTGACTAATAATGACAAAAAAGTGATTTAAAGTGACAAAAATGTGACTAATAATGACAAAAAGTGATTTAAAGTGACAAAAATGTGACTAATAATGACAAAAAAGTGATTTAAAGTGACAAAAATGTGACTAATAGTGACAAAAAAGTGATTTAAAGTGACAAAAATGTGACTAATAGTGACAAAAAAGTGATTTAAAGTGACAAAAATGTGACTAATAATGTCAAAAAGTGATTTAAAGTGACAAAAATGTGACTATTTGTTGCTTTTAGATGCATTTTTGTTGCTTCTGAATTGCGTTTTTGTCATTTTTAGTCCAATTTAGTCCAATCTTTTGACCTGAGACCTGTTTTTTTAGTCGTGCTTTTGTCGCTTTTAATTGTGTTTTTGTGACAAAAATGACTGACTGAAAGAAACAAAAACATGACTAAAAGTGACAAATTTGCGACTAAATATGACTAAAACACAATTAAAGGAGACAAAAATGAGACTAAAAGCAAAAATGCCAATAAAAGTGACAACAAACAAAACGAAGAGACAAAAAGGTGACTGAAATTGCCAAAAGCGTGACTAAGATTTAAAGTGACAAAAATTTGACTAATAATGACAAAAAGTGATTTAAAGTGACAAAAACAAAACTAATAGAGACAAAAACGCAACTTAAAGTGACAAAAATGTGACTAATAGTGACAAAAAAGTGATTTAAAGTGACAAAAATGTGACTAATAGTGACAAAAAAGTGATTTAAAGTGAAAAAAATGTGACTAATAATGACAAGTGATTTAAAGTGACAAAAATGTGATTAATAATGACAAAAAAGTGACTGAAAGCACCAAACATGTGACATAAAAGTCATTTAAAGTGAAAAAATGGGACTAATAATGACAAAAAAGTGATTTAAAGTGACAAAAATGTGACTAATAATGACAAAAAAGTGATTTAAAGTGACAATAATTTGACTAATAATGACAAAAATGTGATTTAAAGTGACAAAAATGTGACTAATAATGACAACAAGTGATTTAAAGTGACAAAAATGTGACTAATAGTGACAAAAAAGTGATTTAAAGTGACAAAAATGTGACTAATAGTGACAAAAAAGTGATTTAAAGTGACAAAAATGTGACTAATAGTGACAAAAAAGTGATTTAAAGTGACAAAAATGTGACTAATAATGACAAAAAAGTGATTTAAAGTGACAAAAATGTGACTATTTGTTGCTTTTAGATGCATTTTTGTTGCTTCTAGTTGCGTTTTTGTCATTTTTAGTCCAATTTAGTCCAATCTTTTGACCTGAGACCTGTTTTTTTAGTCATGCTTTGTCGCTTTTAATTATGTTTTGGTTGCTTTTTTGTGACAAAAATGACTGACTGTAAGAAACAAAAACATGACTAAAAGTGACAATTTTGTGACTAAGTATGACTAAACATAATTAAAGGAGACAAAAATGTGACTAAAAGCAAAAAAACGCCAATAAAAAGTGACAACAAACAAAACTAAGAGACAAAAAGGTGACTGATATTGCCAAAGGCGTGACTAAAAGAGACTAAAATGCAATTAAAAACAACAAAAAAACAAAACTAAGAGAAAAAAACGCAACTTAAAGTGACAAAGATGTGACTATTTGTTGCTTTTAGATGCGTTTTTGTTGCCTTTACTTGTGTTTTAGTAAATTTTAGTAAATTTTGTTAAACAACATCCTGAACCCGTCTCTTCCCCGTACGCTCTGCGGCTTTTCAGCGCCGCCGGAATCAGCCGCGAAGAGAAAGAGCCGAGTGAAAGACCCGCTGAAAAGAACGAGAACCCTCCCACGTTACACCTGCCTCCGCACTCCCTTTCAGCCTCCATCGATCGAGGTAAATGACTCACCGCTGTCGTCCGGC
Organism: Rhinogobius similis; assembly: GCA_019453435.1. NCBI lineage: Eukaryota > Metazoa > Chordata > Actinopteri > Gobiiformes > Gobiidae > Rhinogobius > Rhinogobius similis. The sequence goes on from CM033631.1 coordinate 12,180,497, forward strand.
GCGGCTCAGACCCGAGGCTGCACTCCAGGACGCCGTGTTCCTGTGTGGAGGGACAAGTGCGTACGATGTGCCGTCCAGCGGGTGCGGCTGATGAAAGTGGTATTTATAGGAGCTGGAAAGTACAGAGGAGTATGTGGTGAATGTGGAGATGTTTAGCTGCATGATTTGGTGGAAATATCAAATGGAGAGTTCAAAGCACAGTTTGAACACAACCAGGAGAATCGACAAAAAGACTGAAATATTAACAAATATTACATATATAAATATATATGACAAATAAAAGAATCACATATTTCAGAACGTTTTTATCACTAATAGTTGCGTTTCTGTTACACTTTTAGACGTGTTTTTGTCTGTTTTAGTGTTAAATTTGTCATTTTTAGTTACGTTTAGTCACGTTATTGCCACCTTCAGTTGCACTTGTGTAGCTCTTAGACCTTTTTGTCACTTACAGTTGCGTTTTTGTTGCTTTTTAACACTTTTAGATGTGTTTTTGTCTGTTTTAGTGTTGAATTTGTTGTGTTTTTGTCGCTATAGTCACGTTTTTGCTACCTTCAGTTGCAAATGTGTAGATCTTGGACTGGTTTGTCACTTACAGTTTTGTTTTTGTCACTTACAGTTGCGTTTTTGTCATTTTTATTCCTGTTTTTTTGTTTTTTTAGATGTGCTTTTGCGTTTTGTTGCTTACAAAGGAATATGTTGTAAATGTGTAGATGTTTAGCTGCATGATTTGGGGAAAATATCAAATGGGGAGTTCACTTATGTGTGTTTTAAAAGTAGGATCCTGTTCAAAGCACAGTTTAAACACAACCAGGAGATCTGACAAAAAGATTGAAATATTAACTGACAAATAAAAGAATCACATATGTCAAACATTTTTGTCACTTATAGTTGGGTTTTTGTTGCTTTTTAAAACTTTTAGACGTGTTTTTGTCTGTTTTAGTGTTGAATTTGTCACTTTTTGTCAGGTTTTTTGCCTGTTTTAGTGTTACATTTGTCACTTTTAGTTGTGTTTTTGTCTCTTTAGTCACGTTTTTGCCACCTTCAGTTGCATTCTTGTAGCTCTTAGACAAAAACATGTCTAAAAGTGTTAAAAAGCAACAGAAACGCAACTGTAAGTGACAAAATAGTCCATTTTAATGTTGAATTTGTCATTTTTAGTCACGTTTTTGCCACCTTCAGTTGCACTTGTGTAGCTCTTAGACCTTTTTGTCACTTACAGTTGCGTTTTGTTGCTTTTAGATGTGTTTTTGACGCTTTTCGGTGCATTTTTGTCATTTTTATTCCTGTTTTTTATTGCTTTTAGACATGCTTTTTGATGCTTTAAGACCGTTTTTTTAGTCGCGCATTTGCCGCTTTTGCGTTTTTCTTCCGTTTTTTGTCCCCTATACTCGTATTTTTGTTACTTTTAGATACATGTTTGTTACTATTACCGATTTTGTTGCTTGTAGTTGCGTTTTTGTCTGCTAGTGTAGTTTTTGTGTCTGTTAGTCGCGTTTTTGTTGCTTTTTTCCCTGTTTTCCCTGTCTTAGTTTTTGTCTCTTTTAGTTTTACTTTAGCGGTTTTTACGTCATGTTTCAGAACATCTTTTGAATAAATGCAGAATATAACATGATATTTTGCTGTTTACAGAGGAAACAATCGCACTAAAAATGACAACCTTGGCGATTTTGATATGAATAGACGAAATCCAATAATCTAAGTTTGCAGATCTTCAAACGTTTAGCTTTAGTGTAATCCTGTATATGATGTTGCTCTTGCAGTCCCAGTCTACAGTGCGAGTCGACAGTATTGATGTGAACATTTGTCTCTGAATGACTCGCTCCAGTAAAACAGAACACGACTGTTTTTGTGGCTTGAATTGGACGATATTGCATTTGCACTTGTGGTTGGATTAAAATGTACGACCTACTTATAGGTTTCACAATTGTCAATCTACAACAGCGCTGCACCTAACAATCGTTTCCAAAGTCGACGAGTCACGCGATTATTTCTATTGTACATCGACATCTTTTGAATACATTTTTAACCAAATTAATGGAGAGATTTGTTAACTGAGGCTTCTAGATGGAGAATATTTACATTCAAAGTGTTTTATTATATATAGTGTTGTATAAGTTATGATTTTAATTCATTTTTTTGGTCGATTAGTCACAATTATTGGTTTGGTTTGGTGTATTTTTATTTATACAGGGACAGTTTACAATAAACACTGACCAAAAAAGGAAAGATGGCTTGTACCAGGTTGTTAGAGCAATTTACTTTCCACCTGTTGATCCTGGGAAGGCTTCTGTTACAATCTAGAGCAGGCATGTCCAAACTCAGGCCCGGGGGCCAAATGCGGCCCTCAGACCAATTTTTCTTGGCCCTTAGTCTTCCTGGTGAACTGGCCCACATTGTCCTGATAAGTACTTTTTACAGCACATTTCAGATTTTCTACAATTCCAACCTAAATAACTAACATTTTGGTGCGATACAGACCTGATATTAAGGCAATGAGACTGAATGTAGATGTGGTGACACTTAAAACATCAGATAAATGCAGCTTTTTTTAACGTTTCGCGATCGATTTGTGGCCCTCCGCTCGGTCTATATTTCAATATGTGGCCCTCGATGGAAAAAGTTTGGACACCCCTGGACTAGAGAAACTGAATCCAAATGCAGATGGAAGCTTGACCTTATTGTACATATTTCAATTATAATATTCAATTATAAACAATACTCCCAGCCTCAGGTCAATCACAACTAAAACTGCTATCAGCCTCTCCTCTCCTCTCCTCTTCTCTCTTTCCTTCTCTCCTCTCCTCTCCTCTTCTCTCTTTCCTTCTCTCCTCTCCTCTCTTTCCTTCTCTCCTCTCCTCTCCTCTTCTCTCTTTCCTTCTCTTCTCTTCTCTCTTCTCTTCTCTCTTCTCTTCTCTCTTTCCTTCTCTTCTCTCTTCTCTTCTCTTCTCTCTTTCTCCTTCTCTTCTCTTCTCTTCTCTTCTCTTCTCTTCTCTTCTCTTCTCTTCTCTTTCTCTTTCTTCTCTTCTCTTCTCTCCTCTTCTCTTCTCTTCTCTTCTCTTCTCAGACACACTTACATGAATAAATTGATTTTTCATGGGTACAAACTTGCCTTTCCTGAAGCCATTTTTTAAATACAGTACATGTGATGATCTCTGTTGGAATAGAAAAGCAGATTAAAGTCTATGTGACCGGTTCTCATGATACTCTAATTATGACGTAGTTTGGTGGGAGGACGCCTGTGGTAAATATTTATCATAGTTTTACATCCGTGAAGTTGAAGTTTGTGAAGAAATTTTTAAAAGTAGACGTTTAAAATGACAGGAAGCAGTGCTGAGCTCTAAAACTGAATCAAAATCAATCATAAAGAGACAGTTAATACTCAACGGACACATTTTTCGGACAATTTAAACGGTCATTCGGTGAAATAAAGTCGTTATCAGGTATTATTTATTGTGAAATCATAACTATTGTGTAATTTATATGGATTTTGGTCCTTGTTTTCAAAACGGTTGCTATGGTAACAGTTGTAGAATTACCTCCATGTCATATTTGTGCTCATGTCCAACCAGGAAGTAACAAAAGCTGTCAAACTGGGGACGAATAGGCAAAATGTTTAGTAAAATCTAAAATTTAATCATGGATATTTTAATGAAATGTGTCGTCTAACCTTTTCATTAGACTTGAAGAATGTTAGAATGAATAAAACACTAGAAATAATAGAACAAAATAATAGAAAAGCTGTTTGAATTTGGTTCAAGAAGAGGAAAATGCAGGTTGCTTTCACCATTTCTTTCATTTCTTTTACAGTAATGCTTTTTCCCTCTTTTCCAGCACCACTCCACATTAATATAATGTACCTCAGTCACTATAGACTCTCTGTACATCCTGTGTCGTCTGTCCCCGCGGAGCCCGGCTGTTTATAGTAGTGTTTTTGTAGCTTTGTGACGCTTTCAGACTGTTTTTTGTCTCTTTCAGTGTGGCTTTTGTCGCTGTTAGTTTCGTTTTTGTCACTTTTAGTCATGTTTTTATAGATTTAAGATGAGTTATTGTTGCCTTTTGTGTAGTTTTTGTCGCTGTTAGTTGCGTTTTTGTCACTTTTAATCACGTTTTTGTAGATTTAAGACGTGTTATTGTTGCCTTTTGTGTAGTTTTTGTCTCTGTTAGTTGCGTTTTTGTCACTTTTAGTCATGTTTTTATAGATTTAAGATGAGTTATTGTTGCCTTTTGTGTAGTTTTTGTCGCTGTTAGTTGTGTTTTTGTCACTTTTAATTATGTTTTTATAGATTTAAGATGAGTTATTGTTGCCTTTTGTGTAGTTTTTGTCACTGTTAGTTGCGTTTTTGTCATTTTTAGTCATGTTTTTGTAGATTTAAGACTTGTTATTGTTGCCTTTTGTGTAGTTTTTGTCGCTGTTAGTTGCGTTTTTGTCACTTTTAGTCACGTTTTTGTAGATTTAAGATGAGTTATTGTTGCCATTTGTGTAGTTTTTGTCGCTGTTAGTTGCTTTTTTGTCACTTTTAGTCATGTTTTTGTAGATTTAAGACACGTTATTGTTGCTTTTTGTGTAGTTTTTGTTGCTGTTAATTGCGTTTTTGTCACAACGATTATTTCTATTGTACATCGAGATCTTTTAAATACATTTTTAACCAAATTAAGGGAGACATTTGATGACTGAAGGCGTCTAGATGGAGAATATCTACAAACAAACTGTATTATTGCATATAGTGTTTAAGTTTATTGATTTAGAGTCTAGATCATTATGATTATCAAAATACAGTAGAGATTATTTTAATGGGCGACTAGTCACAATTATTGCGATGAATCAGTGCAACTGTATCTGTAAAGCAGTTTCAATTAATAACAGAATAGAAATAATAGAAAAGCAGTTTGAATTCGGTTCACGAAGAGGAAAATGCAGTTTGCGTTCACCATTTCTGTCACAGTAATGCTTTTTTCCCTCTTTTCCAGCACCACTCCACATTAATATAATGTACCTCAGTCACTATAGACTCTCTCAGCGCTGTCACTCCATCCTCTCCATCGACGCACATCAAGGTTAGCCGCCGGCAGCTGCTAACGTCCAGCCTCTGAGACAGTTTGTGCAGCTCGCGTCGCCTTTTTACGCCCGCTGCTGTAACTTAGCGTAAAACACAGGACACGCTTTTAAGCCTGCACATCCTGGCCGTTTACGCAGCGCCGTCGAACAAAAGTCCCCGGAGATTTACCCGCCGTCCGTCTGCTCCGCGTATTTGGGTGTGAATTATTAAATCGAATGCGTCGCCGCTCGGTTGCCGGGGGAAACCAAGTCAGTGCATTAACCTCTTGGCACACATATGCAAGTTACGTGAAAGTGCAATCAAATCCCCGAGATCCCCAACGATTCGATTAGGATTAAAGGACTTGTTGCAAAAGACAATTATTGAAATTCTAATCACGTACTGGAATGAAAAGTAATTATGACAGAAACAATTGCGTCTAAGAAGAGTCTGTGTCGTGAAATAGAAGCTAAGATGCTAACGCTGACCTCTGTGCGTCTGTGGAAGGAGCATATTAGGTTCAATAGGCCCACAATAATGATTCACGAGGCGCTCGGCTGGTTCTGTTTGCCGTAAAAGTGTGGATCTTCACTTACCGCTCCATTCATTCTCTATGGAGATTGGCCAATTCTTATTAAAGTCTTGGTAATCTCTGTTGGTGATGAATCGTTGCAGCTGTGTCATAATAGAAAACCAAAATTATTGTGAAAGGTTCTCATGATACTCTAATTATGACTTAGTTTGGTGGGAGGGCGCCTGTGGTAAATATTTATCATAGTTTTACATCCGTGAAGTTGAAGTTTGTGAAGAAATCTTTAAAAGTAGACGATTAAAATGACAGGAAGCAGTGCTGAGCTCTAAAACGGAATCAAAATCAATCAAAAAGAGACGGTTAACACTCAACGGACACATTTTTCGGACAGTTTAAACGGCCATTCTGCGAAATAAAGTTATCAGGTATTATTTATTGTGAAATCATAACAATTGTGTGATTTATATGGATTTTGGTCCTTGTTTTCAAAATGGTTGCTATGGTAACAGTTGCAGAATTACCTCCATGTCATATTTGTGCTCATGTCCAACCAGGAAGTGACACTATAAACATCACAAAAACTGTCAAACTGGGGACGAATAGGCAAAATGTTTAGTAAAATCTAAAATATAATCATGGATGTTTTAATGAAATGTGTCGTCTAACAGGTCATTTAGACTTTAATGGACTAAAAATAATAGAATAAAATAATAGAAAAGCAGTTTGAATTTGGTTCAAGAAGAGGAAAATGCAGGGGATTGGACAAGTCTTGTTAAAATAAATCAAAATAAAAAAGATCTTGCGGCGGAGAGTGAATCCCAGATGGATAAATCATTGACAGCGTGTTAAAACCTTTACTTACACTGCAAATATGTCACTGCAGGAAACCTACGTGTTTGTAAAAGTAAGCGTTTTTGTCTTAAAGCTAATGGCTAACATAAATGAACTTAAATGCAAAGCAGACAAACTTGATAAAAGTACGAATGCCAAGTCGATTGTTTTGTAAACAGTTTAGTTCAGTTTGTGGTGTTATTTTAACATTATTGATTCAATTGAATTTAGATTAGCATTAGCTTTGCTTAGTATTTTAAATGGGAGAGTTAGTGTTTACAAGACACTGAAAACTTCGCGACCACATGTGAGTAAAACTAGGGCCTCGTTAGAAAACACTACCACGTGTAGAAGAGTTTTGTGTAGATTGTTACCGTTAGTGTTTAGCCCCCACATTAGCGTGCATTCTAACAACTGCATAATAAACATTTCTTAAATCTAATGCTATTCTCATCACAAAGTGATGAGAATAGCAAAGTGATCACAAAGTGATGAGAATAGCTTCTTGTGCCACTAAAAGAAGTTGAGGTTAGATATTGACAGTTATTACTCGTTGGTAAATGTAACAAACATAAACAACGATGATGTGTCTGCGCTGTCCACAAACAACTCAACAACAGTTTTTATTTGGTGCCTCATTAAAATGAATTGGATAAATTGTTTACATAAGTACTAGTCTGATGAGGCACAGCTGTTCTAAACGCATCACTCCTGGACAGGTCTATTTGTTTAATGATTGTGATTAGACGTGTGACAATCTTGATTTCTAAAAGCAATCAACGCATGGAATAAACCTGTATTTGACAATTTCTTAACAAATATACTTCTAAAATGTGCCGTTTTGACATTCTATGGTGAGATATAACGGCCAATGAGGCTGTTATTTATTTTCTTTAACTCTCTCTTGTATTTAGAAATAAACTCACCCGCAGATCTGTGTTTTCCACTCATCGTTAACCGCTAAATTGACGTAAAATAACTTAATAACAGATAAATTCCACTGACATCTCGTTCAAAATGGCAGAACTGATCCTCGGCTGCAGGGCATGCCTTTCACATTTCTGTAGTAAGCAGCGGGTTTCATTTACACGTTTCTCGAGTGGGTAAATGAAAACCTATTTTCCGAGCGCTCAAACCTCAAACGCAGGACAATTCACAATCAATCAAAACACGACTTAAGGGAAAAAAGGCAACTCTCAGCGACTCAGCTCTGTTTAAATGAATGTGTCGAATGAATGACTGAATATATACATTGTCTGCATGATCAACAACAGCTTATAACAACACAGTAACCACGGCGATGTTGTACTCACCCTGTCCTCTGTTCACGTCTTCTTTATGAACTGAAACGTCGTTGTAGGTTGTTGAGGGTTTGTGGAATAAAGATGTTTTTCTGTAGTAATAGTTCCTTTGTCGATTCAAGGCCAGTGCTTGTTCTTCGCTCGGCGGTGACTAAGGCTCGGTTCATCCTGGTTTGATCTAACGTTAATCAAAATCGCAATTTGAACGGACGTAATGAGTAAATCGCAAAGGCTGCAATTTTTTAAGTGCAATAATTTCCTCCACAAACTATGCTGTGCTTTCTGCATAAAAACTGCTAACCTTGTAGTTTAGATTTAGATAAAAAATGTGACAAAAACGCGTGTAAAAGAGACAATAACATGATTAAAAGAGGCAAGAACATACTAAAAGTGACAAAAAAGCAACAAAAACTTGACTAAATTTGACAGAAATGCAACTAAAAGTGACAAAACGTGACTAAAAGTGACAAAAATGTGACAAAATCTTTGTAAAAAAGATTTTATTTTGCCAGTTCATATTTCACTCTTTTTGTTAATTCTCCTGGTTGTGTTTAAAACGTTAACTCTGAACAGAATCCTATTATTAAAACAAATCCAATTGCAATCGCAGAACTGGAAAAATTGCGGTTTGATTTTTGTTTTCTAGTCACAATTTTGTTGCTTTTTGACGCTTTCGGACATGTTTTTGTTACTCTTTGTCTCATTTTTGTTGCTTTAAGTCACGTCTTTGTCACTTTCAATTGTTTTGTTGCTTGATTCAGAACATATTTCAGACGCTAATCTTTACTTCATTTTCTTTTTACGCAGAATAAAGCATATTTTGATGTTGTTATTGCACTTTAAAAATTGCAGCCTTTGCTATTTGCTAATTGCGTAATCGTGTGTATAAATGTGAACACAGCCATAATCCTTCGCAAACAATAATTTCAGTACGTTGTTGAATCATCCCCAAGTTATTTCTTTATCAGTTTTACATAATCTCCAATGTAACGCCAGCGAATTGAAACTCAGCTCATTATTTCCTGTGCTCTTTACCTTCCCCACCTCCATTAACCTTGTGATTCCATATTTACCATAACGCCGGCATCTTTATCACTTAATCACGTGTTGACAACAGCAGGATCCGCGTTATCTGGCGGCTCTGTGGATGAAACGGCTCAGACTCAGAAAGGTCGACTCTAATGAATAATAATGACTTCTTGGAGCAGCTAAATGTGGGCAGTTGAGTTGTAGTTGTGTTTTATGTAAAAATAAAACTGTTTGATTGTACAAGAAACAGCTTAGATTCAGGTTTGATCATTTTCTTGCGATTTTGTGTAATGTGATTGAAATAAACAAAAGTGTGTCGAAAAGCAACTAAAACGTGACAAAAAACATGACTGACAGTGACAAAAACACATCTAAAACCGTTATAAATGTGACTAACAGTGACAAAACGCATCTAAAAGCGTCAAAAACGTGACTAAAATCAACAAAAATGCATTCATAACATGACTAAAAGCGTCAAAAATGTAAATAATAATTACTAAAACACGTCTAAAAGTGCCCAAAACAGGATTGAAAGTGACAAGTCATAGTGACAAGAACATGTCTGTCAAAAATTTGACTTTATGCGACAAAAAACGCGACTAAAGATGACGAAAACATGTCTAAAAGCAACAAAAATGTGGCTAAAAGTGACAAAAACACATCTTAAAAGGTCAAAAATGTGACTTTAAGCAAAACAAAACAACAAAGTGACAATATCACGTCTATAAGCGACAAAAATGCCTTTATGTATGTTATGCTTTTTATCACATTCATGTCGGAATGAATAAAAGAATGTCTTTCCATAACTTCATTCAGTCTCTAGTAAAAAAAAAAAAATCCAAGTGTAAAGTGTTTATTTATCTGCCTGTTTTTGTCACTTTATTTATTCATTCAAACAGTTAAATGTCACAAAGTTTACAACCTTGAGGAATATTAATGCATTAGAGAAAGTTAAACATTTCACTGTTGTTTGATTAAGGCCTCAGTAATTGTGACAAATCATCTAAATGATGGTTTGATCTAACGTTAATCAAAATCGCAATTTGAACGGACGTAATTAGTTTTTTAAGCGCAATAATTTCCTCCACAAATTACAAACTATATTGTTCTTTTCTGCATAAAAACTGTTTACCCCGAAGTTTAGATTTGTTAAAACAGTTATCAAAAACGCACGTAAAAGAGACAATAACATAATTAAGAGACAATAACATGATTAAAAGAGACAATAACATGATTAAAAGAGACAATAACATACTAAAAGTGACGACAAAGCAACAAAAACTTGACTAAACTTTACAGAAATGCAACTAAAAGTGACAAAAATGTGACAAAAACAACAAAAACTTCGTAAAAGATGTGATTTCGTCAGGTCATATCTCACTCTTTTTGTTAATTCTCCTTCACCACAATCACTGAAACTATAACATCACAAGACAAGACTCGATCTTAATCTCTATATTCCTCCTTTTTCATCAAATTAACGCTCACTAAACCTCGTTCCCGCCCTCTGTCCCGTCCTGGTGCCGTTGTTCCGGCTCTAATATTTGCGCGGATTATCTCTGGTTGCGTCTCCGTGTCGTCTGTGGTCCAGGTGTTCTTCAGGCGGCCTCCCAGCGCAAACAGTCGCGAGATAAAGGGATTAGGAAAGTGTGGAGCGCTCCAAACACTTCCGCCGCCAATGGGTCTCATCGTGAAAGTTTACGCGGCGCCATTAGCACCTCGCGCGGCGGCGTCTGAAAAACTGCTAAAGAGCGGCTGCTAATGGGCGAGGAACGTCGAGAGCTGCGAATGGGAAACGCCGCCGAGAGAAGAAGATCCAGGTTTAAAAACAACTGTGGGTTTAAAACAATGCGGAGCTGAGAGAACCTGGAATGTCCCATAGCATGGCATTAGCATTCGCATTAGCATTAGCAATAAATGGCACCAACAAAACAAAATAAACTCATAGCCAAGTGTTGTTACTAATCGTTGACGCGTCCGAGACTGAAGGTGAAGCAAAATCAGCCCGAGTTCATATTTTAAATGGAAAATTGACCGTTTTGTGTGACGTTTTCAGCACTTTTGGGGTTTAGCTCTTTCTAAAGACGATTCGAATGATGTCACAGCAGTCTGTCGGCCAATACCATTTAATGAGGCGGCACGATCGATCCCCAAAGTATCGATATCGCAATATTGTCTGACGCAATAACGGTATCACAACAAACAAAATATATCGCAGTAACAGCAAAGTAAACATAAATAAACATTGACTGTAGTTGTATTTTGATGATGGTCGTCGTTCTCTGGACTGAACAGACTCTAAAACATAAACTTAAAGACTTTTATAACAAAGACAAAGATATTATTAAAGAAAAATGGCAAAAAAAACAGACAATTTCTGATTTTCCTCAATTATACTCTTTATTCATAAATATTCCGTATTTCAACATTTATTTTGTTAAAAATGTCACTTTATTCTAAGTGTCAATCTACAATAGAAATAATTGCTGACTAAATAATCATTAGTTTCAGCCTTAGTCAAAAACGTATTATATACATATTATATAATATTGCAATAATATCGATATTGCAGATCTTAATAGACATATCACACATCGTAATCATTTACAGTATCCTGCAGCTCTACCATTTAATTAAAAAGGGGAGTAGCTAAAATGAATATTGTTAAAATGGTGATTTTTGTTGTAACACAGTGAGTTCTGGGGTCTAGTCAGGTTGAAATTTTGTGAATTTACAGTTTGAAAATGTCATGCCAAAGTTCAGAGTAATCAATATGAAAAACTGTCTCCGGCACCACATCATCACATCCTACAATATGAAAGATTCGTTTTTAGTCAGAATGGAAGTGGATTAACAGATCTAAACAAAAAAGTTTAAATGTTTAATTTAATATAATAATAATAATAATAATAATAATAATAATATAATAAATTAAATACATTATTTACTTTACAGCTGTCAAAAAAGTGGTGTAAAAGGGGGCCCACAGTACAGGAGGGGAGTAAATGTGTATATCCTGTACTAGTGGTAATAAAAAATATGAAAATATTTATCAACGTTTGAATCAAACTAAGGTTTGTAACAGAAAATCCTCTCAATATCTATAGACCCTTTAAATGTGATGTCATCAAAATTGTGGAATGGAGGCGACTGGAGGCAAAATGTTTTCTGTAAAATGTTCAATGATTACCTCACATTAGATCTAAATTCTGCTGGTTTTAAGTGTTTAAGTGTCAGTTGTTTTTATATAACAGACAATGGACAAAATACAATTTTCTAGCCTTAACATTGTATTTTAGCTAAAAAAAAAATCTAATTTATTGTATATTATCTAATATATCTCTAGATAAAATGAAAAATGATTGTGAGCTCAACATTTCTGTGATTATTTTTCAGTAAAACCCATAAATCTGGATTGTTCTTTCATCAAAAATGCAAAGAGTTGATCATAATTTCCTAAAACATAATATAAAATACAATAATAAATGTGTTTAAAGCAGCTCTGGTGTCACTCACATGTGTCTGAGGCTGTTCATTTCCAAAAATCATCTACATTTGTCATATTCTGTGATATTCTGAGGTTAATCCCAGTTTCTCAGTGAAATCACATTATGTTCCGCTTCACTATTGCCTCCATTCTGAATTTAGAATGTTTTTGTTTACAAACTTTTAAAGGGTCATAAGGGTTAAATAAATATCTCCAGGATAACAAGCAGCTGGTGGAAAGTGTCACAGTGCTCCTTTAATGAACAAGAACTAGTATTTATTGCGTTCAAATCTCCCGGTCTCATAAGGTTCTGCCTGACTGATGCACGATCACTCCTCGCCGTACCCAGCGTCTTTTCTCGAGGCAGAGGAGCGGTTTTCTTTATTATTGCGCCGGCGTGGTCTCCGCAGACCTCTATATTTGACCGGTCCCGGACAAATCGCGGAGCTCACTAAGCGGCGCGAGGTTTTTCATCGCCGCTATTGACTGTCACGCCTCTTCCCACTGTACGCTATCGATTCCATCCCGGAGTTTTATTCACTGCTTGTGCCCAGTCCAGATACACCGCTTTTCCCCACAGAGCTGGAGAGCGGCCGGTCGTAATGCATTAATCACTCTGTCATGAAAATCTTTAGCAATAAGAACCGCGCAGCTGCTCGGATTAAAGGGCCAGTACCAACAAAACACATTTCACAGCTCGCGGTAAACGAAGAAAGAGACTGGAAGGTGTCGTCGTGCTTTTTACGAGGAGTTGTGTTTGACGAGAGTCGCGGAAAAGCAACAGCCGGTGACGCGATTCTCTGTCCGATATGGCGTCGAATGAGAACCCTGGGGAAACAACTGACTCTCTCAAATCTATCAGAGTGAGAGAAGAGACTTTTAAGGCAGAGCTGGATGAGAATCAGGCTGAAACTGTCACTCGGAGCTGCAAGTTTTATCGCAGTCAAATTCAAAGCGCAACTTGATTAGTCTCAATTAGCAATAATCGCAATTGTATCTGATTTTCCAGACAGCGGCCCACATGCATTCCTCACTCATCCAATGCCTTCTGAGCATCCTATATTCCAATTCCAACCAATATTCACAGCAATGAGTTTATAAGCGCTTTTCACAACTCTCCAGAGCGAGTTTTGCCGTCACGTTAAAGCTAACGAGAGCTAACATGCTAACGGTGCACTTCCTGCTTCGCCAAGAATAAAATTAATTAGATGCAAACACAGCACAATGGACAAATGTTTACCTGAATAGACAACTGTAATCCTTTAGTCGTTTAGTTGATTAATCGTCTACAGCAGGCATGTCCAAACTAAGGCCCGGGGGCCAAATGCGGCCCTCAGACCAATTTTTCTTGGCCCTTAGCCTTCCTGGTGAACTGGCCCACATTGTCCTGATAAGTACTATTTACAGCACATTTCAGATTTTCTACAATTCCAACCTAAATAACTAACATTTTGGTGCAACACAGACCTGATATTAAGGCAATGAGACTGAATGTAGATGTGGTGGAGCTTAGCAGACTTAGCAGAAGATTTTGGAGTCAATCTGTATCTTTAACATATAAATACACTGTTTACTTGTACTTTTCTGTTTAAATTGTTATTTTTGCATGAACTGTTGTGCAGTTTCCGTCTCTTAAGTGTAGTTTGAGATCCTTCATAGTTTTGATTTATTTCAGTTGGCTAATCGGTCGATGGGGCAGGTCTTTAATCGATCAAGAATTTCTTTAATCGACTACAGCTCTACTGAATGAATATATGACTAAAAGTGTCAAAAATGCAACTGAAATTGACAAAAAAGGGGATGGACAGAGACTAAAATGTGCATCAAAGTGACAAACTTGTGTCTAAACATGACTCACAATGACTAAACGTGACTAACGGTGGCAAAAATTAGCTAAAAACTGGCCTGAAAGCTTTAAACACGTGACCTCAAGCGAAAAAAACGCTATTAAAACTGATATAAACCTGAGTAAAAGCGACTCAAATGCTACTTAATCTGACAAAAACACAACTAAAAGCATCAAAAAATGAAAAAATGACACAAACGACACTTAAAGACTTTGTACATGTGATTCTTTTATTAGTAGTTCATATTTCAGTCTTTTTGTCAGTTCTTCTGGTTGTGTTTAAAACGTGAACTTTGAAATGAATCCCATTATTAAAACATAAATTGCAAATCTATTCACAAAAACTGTTCAGAAAAATCGCAATTTGATATTTTTCCCAAATCGTGCAGCTCTACTCTTACCTTTTGAGCTGTAGGTTCATGGTCAGGAGTATCTTGTTGGAAAAGCCTGTTTGGTGAATGGAAACCCGGCAAACAGATTTATCTGAGTCAATAGTGTGCCGAACGTAATATTATTTTGAAGGGCGCTCGCTCGTCTTTAATCAAACGTGTGCGTCACTGTCCTTGGAGGTGTTTCGTGTTGTTGAGTGCTTCAGCTTCGTAGTAGAATGCCCAGATGCATTATTTGTAATCATGACTTTTTGTTTGATCGTTTCCAAAAGAGAAAAATGTTGGACAGAAATGTGACAGTCCTTCAGCTGAACGCTCTCATCTTGGGATTTGCGCTTGGTTGGTTTGTCAGAAAAACATGAAAAACCAACACTTTTTTATTATTTGTATTGTTAGACATGCAGGTGCTTATAATAAAATATGTTTGAGTGGAGATAGGTGAACTATGAACTAGTGTGTCCAACATGGTCCCAAATCTACTATTAGTCCTATCACTAATTGATTTTTTTTTTATTTTATAATTTAAACTGACACTGACAGGTTGGACATTTAACTAAAATGCAGATATAGTTCAAATTCTTTACAAATTTCATCCGTTTAGCAATTTTTTTAGGTTTCAATTTTACTTCCTGGTCGTAAATTTCTCTTTCTCACAGTATTTTTGTGGCCCTTTAAGTCCTACGCCTGGGCAAATGTAGTTCGCTGTATACGGCATGGCATCGGTCTTAAATATCAATATCGTATCACTCCAAACCAGCTCGTATGATTGAATTGTGTGGCCGAGAGCGGTGTTTTTACGGCACGGCTCCAGTCACAGGGCCTTGTTTAGCACTGGTGTGGCTGGAGGCGCAGGATTACACGGATTGTGGCTCTCAAACAGGCTGCGCTTTACCAATCAAACACGTTATTGCTCCCTCCGTGCCTTTTACTTTTCACTGTAGCCGTAAAAATCTTAGGGCTTTGTCGACGCTTCCCCAGGATTTCTGCTTTCTTTAATATAGGCTGCTGTTTCTGTTGTGCTACTGCACTGCAGAGGCGTGGACTTGAGCCAGACTTCTGTCACTGTTTGGACGATTTTAGTGACTTGCTTTGATAAAATGGATGAAGACTTTTTACATGATTTGGACTTGAGAAGACTTGAGGTTTCTCCTTAAAAAATAGATGTTTCGTTTTTTTTTTTAAACATTCTTCTCTTACCATTGATAGTTAGATGCAATTTCAGTATTTAATTTTATAGAAACAAACTGGAACATGGCTCTATTTGTGACCATTGGCTTTTTTAAGAAGGACCATTCACAAAAAAACATGAATTGCAAAACTCCGAACTGTATTTGGTAATTTGGTTGAAAGGACTTGAAACTCTTGAAAGTAGTGGACTTGATCTTGTGGGCCCTTGACTTGGGACATGACATGATCCTGTGGGCCCTTGACTTGGGACTTTACTTGATCCTGTGGGCCCTTGACTTGGGACTTTACTTGATCCTGTGGGCCCTTGACTTGGGACATAACTTGATCCTGTGGGCCCTTGACTTGGGACATGACTTGATCCTGTGGGCCCTTGACTTGGGACTTTACTTGATCCTGTGGGCCCTTGACCTGGGACATGACTTGATCCTGTGGGCCCTTGACTTGGGACATGACTTGATCCTGTGGGCCCTTGACTTGGGACATGACTTGATCCTGTGGGCCCTTGACTTGGGACATGACTTGATCCTGTGGGCCCTTGACTTGGGACATGACTTGATCCTGTGGGCCCTTGACTTGGGACTTTACTTGATCCTGTGGGCCCTTGACTTGGGACATGACTTGATCCTGTGGGCCCTTGACTTGGGACATGACTTGATCCTGTGGGCCCTTGACTTGGGACATGACTTGATCCTGTGGGCCCTTGACTTGGGAAATGACTTGATCCTGTGGGCCCTTGACTTGGGACTTTACTTGATCCTGTGGGCCCTTGACTTGGGACTTGACTTGATCCTGTGGGCCCTTGACTTGGGACATCACTTGATCCTGTGGGCCCTTGACTTGGGACATGACTTGATCCTGTGGGCCCTTGACTTGGGACTTGACTTGATCCTGTGGGCCCTTGACCTGGGACATGACTTGATCCTGTGGGCCCTTGACTTGGGACATGACTTGATCCTGTGGGCCCTTGACTTGGGACATGACTTGATCCTGTGGGCCCTTGACTTGGGAAATGACTTGATCCTGTGGGCCCTTGACTTGGGACTTTACTTGATCCTGTGGGCCCTTGACTTGGGACATGACTTGATCCTGTGGGCCCTTGACTTGGGACATGACTTGATCCTGTGGGCCCTTGACTTGGGACATGACTTGATCCTGTGGGCCCTTGACTTGGGACATGACTTGATCCTGTGGGCCCTTGACTTGGGAAATGACTTGATCAAGTGGGCCCTTGACTTGGGACTTTACTTGATCCTGTGGGCCCTTGACTTGGGACATGACTTGATCCTGTGGGCCCTTGACTTGGGACATGACTTGATCCTGTGGGCCCTTGACTTGGGACATGACTTGATCCTGTGGGCCCTTGACTTGGGACATGACTCTGATCCTGTGGGCCCTTGACTTGGGACATGACTTGATCCTGTGGGCCCTTGACTTGGGACATGACTTGATCCTGTGGGCCCTTGACTTGGGACATGACTTGATCCTGTGGGCCCTTGACTTGGGACATGACTTGATCCTGTGGGCCCTTGACTTGGGACATGACTTGATCCTGTGGGCCCTTGACTTGGGACTTGACTTGGACTTGTCTGTCTTTTATATGGGACTTGATATCTACTGTTCACCTTATTCAGCCCCACCCACTTTTGCCTCTTTTTGCCACCGATCCACACTCGTGTAGTAAAGACACTCCCACTTTGACCAGAACTTGTTTCATGCAAAGGGCGATCGAGGGAAAATCTTGTCACCAGTATATTATATAAAGTAGATAGGGCTGTGTAAAATGTTCAGTGTCCATGTGACCGACAAGTGAACAGTGCGTTGATTCTCTGGGCGGCCTGTAAACTCCATTGTAGTCTGTGTAGAACTTATTTGGTGTTGAGCTCATCTGCCCCATAAACTAATACAACAGGAAGGACGATTACATCGATGAAGGCGTTCACATCAACTTCCAAAATAAGGTGAATAGTTAAAGACTCACTTGAGACTTTCTTGAGAGGAAATTGTAATTCTAAATTCTACAGTATAATCACGCCACTTTCACTTCCACCTTGATTCATAGATTTCTCTGGGACGTTGTAACTTCTAAGCCCGTTTTTTCAAAACCCATTTTTCTCACATATAAGGACATAAAGATCACTAGTTAAAGCAGCTCCTACAAACACCAAACTTAACAAACTTGTACCTAACAAGGTTTTGATCGAATGTATTTTTTTTTATATTTAATTTAAGTTTTGTGTCTAAATAATGACTCGAAATTTTAAATTTTATTACAATTTTCAGTCAGATCTAGTTTAGTCAAAAACAAAATTCAAATTAAAAAAAAAATCCAAAATCCATGCTGTACATTTTTTTGTAACTAATAAGTGTACAAAATCAACCAAGAAATTCACACCTGGTTGTGTCAATTGTTGTCCCAAATATGTGTCATTTTGGTTGTTTTTACACATAAAATGTCTTATTTCTATATGAAAACATCACAAAAGCACAATGCACTGTCAAATGTGTCCTTCTGTGAACGCAGTGGGAAAGGCTCACACTCCTTATGAATCTAAATAGGCTCAGATCAAACCTCTTAATCCCTAAAACCAGAGCAGAGCCAGGTTAGAGTGACCTTTGAATCTGGCAGCGGTGACTTCTGGCAGTAAAAAACAGTCGGCCGACATCTTGTTCTTTTGTTGTGATCCAATCAGCGAATAGAGACGTCACACGTGTTGGGGACGCGTAGAAACAAAAAACAAACAAAAAGAAAACACATCTGACTTGTATTTTGGTTTATTAGTATTACAAAAGACTATTGTTGTTGTTGTCATGATAATAGTTCAAGCTCATTACTGGACACTGAGGAAAAGGCTTGATACTTTATAATGATTTTGATTGCAGAATAATAGAAATGACAATGTCATTTTCAGCACAAACTAAGAGTAATGTGACTTCCGGTTATGGCGGCACACTGAGCAGACGTGCTTCTCGTGCTCGGTTGCTTTTACAATAAATCCTCCATAAACAACCCAGAACGAAGCCAAAACAAGAATAGATCTGACAACAGAAACAAAAAACTACTTGAATTATGCGGAAAAGAGGGGCTAAAGAGAAGAAGGCTACGGAGAGCGGCGAGGATACTGGCCCGGAGCTAGCTGAGGAGCAGCCGTGTTCACCGGAGCCTGTCTCCGATGGCGCCTCCACAGGCGCTGAACGAGATATAAACATGGAAAATCCTTCAACAAAGGACCTTATGCGTGCTATTACCTCATTTAAAGAAGATTTTGACACGAAGATGGAGGGTATGCTGGTAGAAATAAAAAATGTCCAAACAGACATTAGAGACTGCAGTGGACGTATCACGGAGGCTGAACAGCGAATATCTACGGCAGAAGACGAGATACAATCCCTAAAAGAAGTCGTTGAAAGGCTCGAGAACAAGACAAAAACTCTGACTAACAAGGTCGAAGATCTGGAAGGAAGGAGCAGGCGCAATAATTTGCGCATACTGGGCATACCAGAGAAAGAAGAAGGTAATGACGCCTGCTCTTTTATGGAAAAATGGATAGCGGACATTTTGACGATCACGCCACCGAATTTAGAGAGAGCTCATCGGATAACAGCGAGCCAGAATCCTGCTATGTACCCGAGAACCATGATCATCAAGTGTTTAAACTACAAGGACAGAGAGAATATCCTGAGAGCCGCGAGGTCACAGAAAGAAGTGACTTATCAAAAAAGTAAGATAAGATTTCTTCCCGACCTGCCAACTGAGGTGTATAAACAACAGAGGAGATATGACGGCGTGAGGAGGCGGCTGCGTGAACACGGACTGGACAAACATCGGATCCTGTATCCCGCACGGCTTTTGCTGACTAACGAGGAACGCACTGTCGTCTTCAATACACCGGCGGACGTGGACAAATATATTCAGAAGCTGCAGCCAGTAACTGACGACTAGTTTGGACACTAAACGCTTCTTGATGAGAACACTCACTTACAAACTGTTTATACCGGACTACTAGGGACACAGGTATGTGGGGCTTAATTTTATTTGGAGTAAAATCCCTCATAGTAATATTATAAAAACAAAAAATAAAAAGTTTATAAAAATACGAGCTACAAAAGTGTCAGTGAGCCCCCTTTTTGAATTTTGAGTTTTGTTTTCCCTTTAATTATTTTTGTAAGTGAATGAGTAAAATTAAGATGCAGACTAGCGCATGTTTCTAATGTACAGATAAAAGAAATGATGCAGAATATTTTTACTGCTTTTTGTGGAGGGGTGTGCAATAATAAGCAATCGAGCTGAGTTTTGGAATATTAAAGAATAGTTCCTCATTACACGTGGACCTATTCCAGACAGTGTAAGGAAGTTATTAAGGGATTTGGGAATGCCTGTATGTTCAGTTGAATCAGGCCTGGGTTTGGGTTTGGGGGGGGTCGCTCTCTACTTTGATTTCTTTTCAACATGGTACCTATATATAATTTTTGTTGTGTATACCTTAAGGTGCTTTGCCTCTCTTTTTGATAATCAATATAGTACAAATGACGGATGTTTTAGTTGAATGTGTTTCTTGGAACTGTAGGGGCTTACGTAAACTTACCAAAATAAAACAAGTCATAGGTAGAATAAAACAGCTGAAAGCCAAAATTGCGTTTCTACAAGAAACACATATGCTAGCCCATGAGACAATCAAAATTAAACGTAGATGGTCAGGTCAAGTCCTGTCTTCGGCTTATTCTTCTAACTCTAGAGGGGTTATAATTATGATACATAAATCCATCCCTTTGCGTATTGATAAAATAACTGAAGATCCTAATGGTAGATATTTAATTGTACAAGGAAATATTCTGTCGACTCAGATTAATCTCATTAATGTGTACGGACCTAATGATGATAATGAAAATTTTTACAATAGCCTATTTTTGAGAATCTCCACAATGCCTGGAAAATATATTATTGCAGGTGATTTTAATTGTGTTTTAGATCCCATCAAAGATAGGTCGTCTGGTATTGATAATACTCATATAAGGACCAGAAAAACTTTACAACATTTTATGAAGGAACTTAACCTGGTGGATATATGGAGGGCTCAGAACCCACAAAAAAGGGAATATTCATGCTGGTCAGGTGTTTCTAAAGGGTATTCTAGAATAGATTATTTTATGGTATCAGCAACAATCACTTCGTGCATCACAAATTGCCAATATAGTAGTATTGTTATATCAGATCATGCAGCTGTATCTTTGACATATATTGAGCCAAAGCTTGTTCAAACTCGCCCCAAATGGAGACTTCCAATAAAATGGATGCACGACAAAACATTTCTAGAGTTTTTGGGAGAGAAAATTGATTATTATTTTGAATATAATACTAACCAAACATCTGCTACTGTTAGATGGGAAGCCTTTAAGGCCTTTATACGAGGACAAATTATAAGTTATACAAGTAGGAAGACAAAAGAAAGTCAGGAAAAAATTAAAACCCTTGAAACAAGAATCCGTATACTTGAAGAAAAGAGTGTACAAGCAGGCCAAAATACTGATAGCGTTTTAAAAGAATTATTATTGTTAAGAACTCAGTATAATGAAATAACACATGAAAAAGCTGCGGCCAATTTATTAAGATTAAAGCAACAATTCTACGATCAGGGAGAAAAACCAGGCAGACTTCTTGCTTGGCGTATTAAACAACAGGAATCAGAAAGAGCAATTACCAATATTGAAGATGCCAATGGAAATATTACTGTAGATCCATTGGAAATTAATAAAACATTTAGGAATTTCTATGAAAAGCTATATAGTTCTGAATATAAGGCCACAACTGATATCAATTCTTTTTTTGAGAATATCAATATTCCAAAAATTTCTGAAGACTCAAAAATTCATTTAGACAGACAACTACAAATAGCTGAAGTCTTAGAGGCTATAAACTCATTAAAAGGTGGTAAAACAGCAGGCCCCGACGGCCTTCCTATTGATTTATATAAACATTTCAAAGACAAATTGATTAAGCCACTTCATGATATGTATATCGAATGTTATAACAATAACTGCCTTCCTACTTCATTGAGGGAATCTTTGATCATTCTTTTACCAAAACCAGGAAAAACTAACACCAAATGCGAAAATATGCGTCCTATAAGTTTAATAAATACTGATACCAAAATACTGTGTAAAATCTTGGCAAAAAGATTAGAGGTGGTGCTTCCAGGCATTGTGGGCGATGATCAAAATGGGTTTGTTAAAAGTAGACAAGGATTCCATAATGTTAGACGTGTTTTAAATATTTTGCATAGCCAAAAAGAAGAAAGGGATATGGCTCTTCTCTCGCTTGACGCGGAGAAAGCTTTCGATAGAGTAGAATGGACTTATCTTTTTAATGTTATTGAAAAATTTGGATTTGGAAAATCTTTTTTACATTGGGTCAAATTATTACATCTCAATCCTGTTGCTGAAGTTTTAACAAACCAAATCATTTCTGATCCATTTAAAATTACAAGAGGTTGTCCTCAAGGTTCGCCCTTGTCTCCACTTTTATTTATTTTGGCTATAGAGCCGTTGGCAATAGCCGTAAGATCTAATAATCGCATACAAGGGATCACAATGGGTAGTAAGGAGCATAAAATAGCGTTATTTGCTGATGATGTAGTTCTATTTTTAAGACAGTTAAGTATCTCTCTACCAGCATTATTGGATCTGATTAAGTGCTTCGGAAGTATTTCTGGATATAAAGTAAACACATCAAAGTCATCGTTGATGCTATTTAATGAAGAAAGTTGTCAAGACACACATTTATTTAGTTTTAAAATTTCATCCAATTTCACATATTTGGGCATCAAAATAGTACCACAATTAGAAAATATAGTTTCAATAAATTATAATGCTTTAGAGGAATCAACATCTAAACATTTAGAAAGATGGCTATCTTTACCAATCTCCTTAATAGGACGGATAAATATATTAAAGATGAACATATTACCTAAATTTATGTACCTATTCCAAAACATCCCTCTGGCACCACCTGTTGGATTGTTTCACAAGATTAACTCATTATTTAGGAAATTTATTTGGAACAAGAGATGCCCCCGAGTCCGTCTTTCTCTTCTTTATCTTCCATTTGATGCTGGGGGGTTAAAATGTCCCAACCTGTACTGGTATTACTTAGCGGTACAATTGAGAACAATTATGTTCTACTTTTCATCTGATAACAGACCATCTTGGGTGGATATGGAATCAAGCTTTGTTACATTACCACTTAATATGTACATATACTCAGATAAGTTTAAGCAATTGAAAGTAGTCACACTTCATCCTATTGTTCATAATATGATTACTGTATGGTATGAAGTTAAAGAGTATATGAAAATAGTTGACTCGCTATCCCAGTTTAGCCCTATTTGGGGCAACGCACTATTTAAACCAGGCAAGATGGATTCAGGATTTAAGTTATGGGCTGAAAAAGGAATAGGTAAAATTGGTGACCTTTTTATGGAGGGAACTCTGATGTCGTTTGAACAAATTTCTACTAAATATGGTATTCCAAGAAAACACTTCTTTAAATATTTACAAATAAGAAGTTTT
Source organism: Rhinogobius similis (assembly GCA_019453435.1). Classification (NCBI taxonomy): domain Eukaryota; kingdom Metazoa; phylum Chordata; class Actinopteri; order Gobiiformes; family Gobiidae; genus Rhinogobius; species Rhinogobius similis. The sequence continues at coordinate 12,203,702 of CM033631.1, forward strand.
ATTCTCACTATGCAAAACCAATCTGTGAAGTTGCCAGTACTTTCTTCTTTAGAGGAATTAATTACCAAAAAGTGCAATAATAAAGGATTAATATCAGTTTTCTACAATTGGCTTTCGTCTGGGTCTACTGAATCCACAATCCCCAAACTCGAATCATGGAAGATGGACTTGAGAAGGGACATATCAGAAGATGAATGGAAACAAATATGTGTTAACTCCCAGAGGCAATCGGGTAACGTTAGCTTAAAGTTACTTCAATATAATTGGTTGATGCAGACTTATATAACTCCGGTCAGGTTGAATAGATTTAATAAAAATATCCCTGACTCATGTTTTAAATGCAGAGAGGCTCAGGGCACGTTTATACATTGTGTCTGGGAGTGCAGTATTATTTTGGATTTTTGGAAGGAAGTGATCAATATTGTAAAGGTAATTTTATCCTTAGATATCCCATTAGACGCAAGAATGGTTATGTTACACTTGTACCCAGAAAATCTTAAACTAAAAAAACAGCAGCGCAAATTTATAGATTTTTCAGTATTACAAGCCAAGAGAATGATAGCTATCTGTTGGAAAAAGACTGATTCACCTACTATTGGAGCTTGGATTAATTCCATGGCACATTGTATGGCCCTGGAAAAAATAACATATTTTATTAAGAACAAATTAGATGTATATGAAGAAATCTGGAAGCCGTTTATCAATTACATTAATAAGACAAATATTGGTCATTTTCTTCAAGAGGTGTAAAGTTGTTTTACTACTTTTATTGATTCTATTTTACTTTACTGTATCTGGTCTGTGTAATGTATGAGAATTTATATTTGATTTTAAGGTACCTTATATGAAAACGTTAGTTTTCAGTTACTTATTGCTATTTTTATTATTATTTTAATTATTATTACTATTTTTTGTTTGATACCTTTATGTAATCTTTGTGAAATAAGAGAGCGATATCTTGTTCTGTTTGTTCTATGTTGGGGTGGGAGATAAAATATCATACCATACTACTGTACACTTGTGAACGGTAATATGTAAAGTTGAAAATTTAATAAACATATTGTTTAAAAAAAAAAAAAAAAAAAACTAAGAGTAATGTGTGAAATTTCATCACCTTTACTTCAGGGCAGATGTGATTTGTTCTTTCAGTATCAATACTCAAATGACCACCTAGTTCTGATGCAGGTTTTGTATTGATTAGTGTCTTGGTATCAATTCATTTGACAGCCGCACAAGGAGCTAGAGATATACATTTACTGGATCGATAAACCCATTGACTAAATGCCCGGTCTACAATTTAGAATTAAACTGTCTCTTTTTTGACCAATTATTTTATAGAGTATACAATGATAAACGATACAGAAATATGCGTTTGACCAGGTTTATAGTTAATTCTGTAAATAGGTTTTTTCAACCCATTGTCGCGTTGCACGTTTTATGAGACAAAGTAGTGGTAATGTCAGTATTTTATTATTTTATGTCAGGAAAAGGCTTGATACCAAAAATAATGCTTTAAAATACTTGTAATAGAGTCTTTTTCACCGCGGGCCACACATTGAAACAGTTATAAAAATGAGAGCCACAGACAATGTTGCACTCGATGGTTTGACTGAGCCATTTCACTTTTTATGAGGCTTGGGAAAGTATTCTAGGTCTATATCAGAGCACTTTGTTCTATAGGTTATCCAACAAACATTGGTCAGGGCCACATTTGTCCCCCAGGCCATAGTTTGGACGCCCCTGCAATGTCTCTGATACTCTGGTTCTGACTGGTTCTAATATAGATGAAAGCAGATCTAAAGGTATTCAAGACATGTCCAATTTTTGCCATTCAACCATTCTGTAAAAGTCAATATTTGTTCCATTTATGTAATTTGTTCAGTATCAATACTTGCTTTAATATTGCTTAAACATAAAGCCCTAGTTTCAGTTCAGTTTTATCTGTTAGAATCAGAATATCGTTTCCATTTGTGTCTTTTTTTTTACATCTCTAAATGGTTTTAATCAAAAGTGGCCATTTATCCACAGCGATCAATAGGTCAGCGACCTGCAGCTCCATCATCACATCCATCATTTATATGAAAAACAGTAGTGACTCTGAGGTTGTGCACTACAGTCTTGTAAAAGAAAATCAATACCGGGAAACTAATCAATAAAACTGTATCAAAACGAGCTACTCAAAGTCCTTTTGACAGGTTAGACGATACATTTCACCAAAACGTAGTCAGCGTGATTGAACATGAGCAGCAAATATGACATAGAGGTAATTCCACAACTGTTACCGTAGCAACCATTTTGAAAACAAGCCCCAAAATCCATATGAATTACACAATAGATATGATTTTACAGATAACAAAACCTTTATTTTGTTGAATGACTGTTTAAGCTCTCAGAAAAATGTGTCTGTTGTGCGTAACGTGTCCTTGTATTTTCAGTGACACGTCGCGTTTTGATGACATCACAGGGGGATTCCGTTTTTTAACTCAGCACTACTTCCTGTCATTTTGAACTCTTATTTTTCTTAATTTCTTCACAAACTGCCGCTTCACAGGTGCAAAACTATCATAAATGTTCACCACAGGTTCTGTCCACAAAACTACGTCATTATTAGAAAAACATGAGCACCATGTTACGTAGACTTTAAACTGGTATCGATACTGAAACGATTACACAAATGGGACTAAATTGGACTTTTATGCTTTACCTCTTCACCCAAACAGTGACTGATTGAATTGACTTCTCAAACTCTTAAACTGCGCAGTAAGACCTCACACTTTTGTCTCATTTCACTCACAGCAATCTTTGAACTCGCACGCTCGGGTTGCTTTCATCCCAGTTGTCGTGCGAATACTAGAATCCTGACTGCTCTGCGTTGCCAGATCAGTGGTGCACGTAGCGTTTCTTCTCCCTGTGGCTGGCATCGGTTTAGACGGATCCTCTCTGTGCGATATTTATAGTGTTGAGTGGGCTTCACGGACGCAGCAATGTGTCAGAGCCAAGACTGCGTTAAACCATCTCCAGCAGCAGCAGCAGCTTTCGGGTCCAGGGTCGAGAGAGAAGAACAATAGCCCTTTTTAGAAAGACTCTTGAGCGATAGTAAGCTTCTCTCGCCCACACGCGCCCACACACAGCTCAGGTGACTAACTCTGTGTGTGCAAGGGACAGTTTCTTTTCTGCTCTATGTGGGAGATGTTTGTAATGCTGAAATTCTGCGATTCGCTCAATAGAAACAAGCATATTTTTATGTAGGTTTGAGCGATACGGTGATGAAAATTGAATGTTGAGCTGGTCCCTGTGACAATCTGCTTTTTTTGTGAAATCGTTGTATCGTGATTGACTGTTTGTCTCTTTAATGCAGCTGTCTGTTCAAACACACTTTTTCTCCTGTTGTTTAGCCTCTGAAGCCTCTGAGCAGATGACTTTATTTGTGCACAATTAAACGTGCTATCATTTCTTCCACAAACAACAAAATGTCTTGCTTTGATTTGAATAAAAAATGCTAACACTGTACAAACATGTTCTGAAACAAGCGACTAAAGCGTGACCAAAATCGATAAAACTGCGTTCAAAAGCGACAAAAACGCACCTACAAGACAACAAACGTGACTAAAAGTGACAAAATTGTGTTTAAAATATGAATTTGAACAGAATCCTATAATAAATCACAAATCTAATCACAATCGCACTGATCAGAAGAATCACAATTAGACATTTTTCCTAAATCGTACAGCTCTATTAAAGGCAATAGAAACAGAAAACAGAGAACACACATCGTGATAAAATCGAACTCTTGATCGGGTCCCAAGAAAATAAGAAGATAATACATTTTTGCCATATCACCCAGCCCCATTTTTATGATATATCCGAAATGACGAGAGTGTAAATATCTTCATAAGGTTCAAGTGTTGCACAAATATAACGCCATGATCTCAGTGTTATCTTATTTCTCTCCGTTTTAACCTGGTTCAGTTCAGTCTGGGTTGGGATTGGAAATAGACCCTTTGAAGAGCGACTCAAGAACCAGGATGCACGCGCAGCCTTGTGTCTAGATCCTATCACACTCATTTGATTGGGAAAGTTAATTAAAGAAGATAACTTTGTTGTTTGTAGACGGCGCCAGCACATGGTTGTTGTTTATATATTTGCCAGCGAGGGATAACGGCCAATATCTAACTCAAGCCTCCTCTTTCTGAAGTTAATTTATTACGATAGGATTTGTGGTACTTGGTGAAACAAAACATACCTTTTATTGTCAAACTGTGGTGTTTTTGGTGCATTGTTGTCCAGATTAACATTAGTTGTTTTCAGACTATGGGGGATGAAATTAGACTATGGGGGGCCACCGTAGTCTCCTCGATAAACAGGAAACACTGGTATTGTATGTTTAGAAAACAGGGATAATCCTGTTTTAAGACTATTGTGACAGTGGCATGAAGTAGTTTCAATGTTATCGTTAATTATGATATTTTCTGTTGCGTTGTAGTTTTATTCGTCAAAATTGGTTATCGTGACAGGTTTATGAAAAGCGTAAGTTCAGTCTTCAAGCACTTCATTTGTTTTTGCTCTTTTTATCTTATTTTAACCGTTAATGTCCTGTTTAGATTCACAGATGTTTCCAAAAGAGCCCTGGTCAATATTCAGCGAGCAACACTCTACAATAATAACCCATTTTCTCCCACATTCTACCATATTCTGCTTCTTGGTTGCTGCAGAATTGTTTTGGGAGCAGAACAATAGCTCTCCGGGCCTCAGTGCTTCTCTGCCTGCTGCGTCTCCCACTCGCTCCCACACAGGTGACCGGCTGCACTCGCACCAGTCAATTTTAGCTCCTCTGCCGCTTTGCTCCTACACGTCCCAAAATACGAGCTGCGGTGGGCGTTCTCCGCGGCTCATCGCCACAATAATGATGACGCCGGAGCGAGTGAGGAGCACAGAAGTGATGAAAACAATGCAAGGGGTTTCGAAAATGGACAACGGAAGCGGTTTGAAAGTCATGTTTGGGGGAACTTTCAGTGGTTTCAACAGGTTCAAATTGATACATAATAAAAACTTGAAATACTTTTGAGACCCTTTTCGAAAATCATTTTTAGTTTAGTTTGTTTATTTAGTTGATGCCCTTGTTAAATTAAACGATCAAGCACTTTATTTCTCCGTTAGTCCTGGTTGGTTGTGGCTATTTTTGTTAAAGAAGGTCAGTTGAATAGCAAAAACGTGGTTAGATTAAATTAAATTCATTTTTGTAGCGCCCAAAATCACAAAAACAGTTGCCTCGATGGGCCACAGATAGAAAACAGTTTAAATAAACAACGTTCAAGAGAATTTTGCAAGAGGATGACTGTCCCAGAGCGTCCCCTGTCCTTGACCCTCCTTCTCCACAAGGAAAAACTACAAAAACCCTGTGGGAAAAAGTCTAAACCTCAGGGAGAACCACAGTGAAGGAGAGATCCTACTGCCATGGACCAGGACTGACACATCCACTTGGACTGAACCACTCAAGAGGAAGGAAGGTGGATCATCCAGTGAGAGAGAGTTCCTCCAGGCAGATGAGGAACAGTTCATCTAGAATAGTTTTACTCGCATAAATGACAAGTTATTTATTTATCATATAATAGTTTAATCAAGAAATGAGGAATTTTATGTGAAAAAATTGCCAAAATGACACACATTATGGATATTGCGATCTGAAAAATGGACAGAACCAGGTTTACATTTCTTTGTAACTTTTTTGCAACTTACATGTGTAGAAAATGAACCGAGGGGATTTTGGATTTTTTACTTTGTTGTTGAGTAAACTGAAAATTAACTGAAAATTTGACTAAAAATTTCAAAATCCCCTCTTTAATAGATCAGGCTTTGAATTAGATATCAAAAAATCCTTCAGTTTGTTCTGTCAAAATCTTGTTTCATGCGAGATTGTAAAGTTTGGTGTAGGAGCTGGTCTTATGTCCCCTACAGAAGAAAAATGCAATTATGAAAACGTCCTTTGAAGTTACAATGTCCCAGAGAAATCTATGGATGAAGTGGATTAAATGAAGTAATAAAACATCTTTAGGAGCAGATTGGACAAGTTTGTTGAAAGACGATATGGAGAACAAAGTTTTGAGAGTTTTGACTCGCCTTAACTGACCAAATCTATATTATCAAATTGCTTTTCAATAGATACTGATTTAAAAAAAAAACTGTTAACCACATCGTACAATGAATGGTGCTGTATTGAATCCATACGGCTGAAAATCACACACTTACTGTCTCTGAACAAAGTGTGTTTTGTTGCAGTGATAAAGAGCCACGTTATGGCTGAACGCTGCATGTGCTTCTGTTGTAGCATTTTTCTGCTCGGCTCCTTCAGTGAGTTTACCCAGAGCCTACGCAGTGAGCCGTCTATGTGCCGTTATTTACACAATCACTATCAGAGCACACACTGAGACGAACCTGAGCCAGAGCAGGGATTGCAGCTCGAAATGTGGCACAGCGAGGAGATTTCCACTGTGCCATTGTAAAAAAAAGATCATAATGTTTTGCCGTTGTTGCCCAGTGTTTCACTAATACTGGTAAGAACAGGGGTGGGAATGGTGTCTTATTGCAACTGTGGACCATTGGTGGATGTAGAACAGGGGTGTCCAAATTTTTTCTATCGAGGGCCGCATATTGAAACATAGACCGATCGGAGGGCCACAAATCAATCGTGAAACGTTCAATAAAGCTGCATTTATCTGATATTATAAGTACCTCATCTATATTCAGTCTCAGTGTCTTAATGTCAGGTCTGTATTTCACCAAAATGTTTGTTTTTAGGTTAGAATTGTAGAAAATCTGAAATTTGCTGTAAAAAGTACACTTCTCGGGACAATGTGGGCCAATTCACCGGGAAACCTAAGGGCCAAGAAAAATTGGTCTGAGGGCCGCATTTGGTCCCAGGGCCTTAGTTTGGACATGCCTGATGTAGAATGTATAGATCAACAATAAGCTAAAGAAAAACATTGAGAATTAGCCTGAGAATTAAACTAACACTATCACTATCGCTATGAAACAGACCTTTTCTTCTTAGGCTAGTAGTGCACATGAAGTAAAGAAAGAGAAACCGTTTAGAAAGGACCAAAGGAGCCAAGGATAATTCTTTTGAGCATGTTTTGACTTGATCTGGATCTGCAAACTCCAGTCCAGGAATCCAAACCAATATTGTCAAGTTGTGCTGAGACAGTGCTTATATATTACTGCCTTGAAGAATGGGTCAAATGAATGGAAAGGTCCCAAAAATACAATTCAATACAAGTTATATTTGTAGAGCCCTAACAGCAGTTGCCTCAAGGCTTCTCAAAACGGTTGTAGAAATTGGTTATTGGTTAATACAGTGGTTCCCAAAGTGGGGGTCGGGACCTCGGGGATTCCGAAGGGTAAACTGGGGGTCGCGAGATGATTTCAAGATCTCATTTTAATTAATATGACATTGTATTTGCTCTATTTTTTTCATTTTAAACAGTGTCTTTTAGTGAAACAGGGTCTATTAAGACAATAAACTATTCAAATAACCAATATTAAACCTAAACCTAGGCTTTGACACTTAAAATTATTGCTACTGTCATTTTCATTTCGCTTTGGGGGTCCCGAGTCAATTGCGTGGCTAATTTGGGGGTCCCTGGCAGAAAAGTTTAGGAACCCCTGGGTTAATAGAACACCAATGTCCACAAAAAACAAATGGATAACTGTCCCAGAGCATCCCCTGTCCTTCATCTCTCCCTCTCGGCGAGGAAAGCATTTAACATTTATTTTTGTCCAAGCCAAATGCAAACACATGGAAAACAAAAACTCCTGTGGCATGAGATCTTGCCCCGTCCCTAGTAAATAGGCTTTGAACCGACTTAGTTAGATTCCTCCCTGTTGACCCTTCTGTAGACGTCTCTCATGTGTGATTTCCTGCTCCAGCCCGACGTGAAATGCATTGTTGATTTTCTGTGAGGTCCAGCCCTGCGACAAACAAAGAGCTGGAGATGAGCAACAGGCTGATTAAGACACAAATGTCGCCGAGCGCTGACAAAAACACTGCCAAAATTTCCATAGAGAGCACAAGGCAGTGATTAAGACGTCACGTGGTAGAAGAAGAGGTCTGTCCTGTCCGTGTGCCAACATACAGAACATATCATGCTCATTTATTTTGGCCTTTATTTTTTTCTTTTAAAGGACACATATTCTGCTACAGTCACATTTTTGAGCTTTTGACACTGTTCTTACACCGTTCCATCATCAAAAACACACCTGAAGTTGCATACAGTTGCAGTCACGCTGTTTTTGAAGAATGTTTAGCAGAAAGTTCTCCCCCCTCCGAGCGTCAAACACACTTCCTGCTGAACCTTCGGGATTTTCAGATGTATTTTCGGATCATTTACGTCACTTGTCCGAGAATGTTCCACTGTTTTAAGTCCTTAAATCATACCTAAACTCGTGTTTCTGCCTCTAAACATGATACATGTAACTGCGGCAGCAAATCCGCAGCATAACATCTTTTCAGCGCTAACGTTACTAGATTGTATATACCAATGGCGCCATCTGCAGGCTGGATGCACTCAATTAGTGTACGACTTTGCACCGTGACTTTTTATTTTCCATGTAAACAATGTTTGTTGGAGCGTCCATTCACAGTTACAGACCTGTTATGACTCGTACTGGAAAAAAACAAGAAAAAAGCACTGCATTGACGTAATCTGTTAATGGACTATTGACCTCGGAGGGCTCCAACGATCGGTTAAAAAACGTGCATCCCTAATGGGCAAACTTGGTCATTTATCTGAAACCGAGTCACGAAAAAACTGTTTTAATACTAATTATTTTTGGAGTTAAAGCAAGTTTCCTTTCAATTTTAGATTTGTTTATATTAGAACCTAGAACCAATATGGCAAAAATGGGCGTTTTTGTCTCGTATCTGGCAAAAATGGATGTCTCGTGTTTGTATTTTTCTTCATATAGTATTGCAAAACCTTCCGAAGGGCACAGACCTGGTTTAGCCTGTAGTCTCTGTCCTGACTTAATCCCGCTTCAGCCCTTTGATTAGCTCTGTTTTAGCCCTGATTCACCGCTGAACCGTCACCTTGACAGTCTCCCGCAGTGTTCACCGCAGACTGTGAATCCTCCGGGCGCCGAGCTGCAGCTTGACCTTGTGGCTTCGACTCCGTTCTCCAGACGGGACGAGCGGAGGAGAGGGGTGAAGAGCGGCGCATCCTCCGGGCGCGTGCGGTTCATATGACACGACGCGCGACCTTGAGAGCGCTTTCACGTCCGTAGCTGACGCGGTTCGTGCCGAGAATTCACAACGGCGCGAGCGGTGAGATCAATTATTGAAGTGCAAGTGTGACGCATTCGACGGAAGGACAGCAGGCCTCGTGGAGTAGAGAAAAATAAAGCAAATGTGGCACAAGGTCATGGCTAAACAGTGTAATTAAGTAAATTCTGTGCACTTTGTTGATATCAGGGAATCTATATCTATAAACAAGTTACTGTGAGGAAGATGGATGGTGAGGATTGAAAGGTATTACTATTGGAATTGAAAAAGAAAAGAAAAAAACAGCCTTGAGAGTAGGGATGGGCCGATATGATTTTTTTCAGCCGATACGATATCCGATATATACCTTGGGCATGTGCCCGATAACCGATATTTGCCGATACCGATATTCAAATGCATGTAATAATAAAAACTATACATTTTCTCATATATTTATTGAAAATGCAATTCAACCTCACAATCACATTGTACATTGTGGGTCTTTGAACACATTGTCAGGGATCTAGTAGGTTCCTACAACTAACTTATCCCCTAAAACTGTAAAAAAAAATATGTATTTGAAAAAGAAAACTGTCTATTAGACGTTAACAGTAAACATAAGCTTTGTATGCTAAGGAAAGTAGGAACATTTGTTTCCTTCCTTTGAAACTATGAAAATATGCAAACACAGAAACTCAGCTTCATTACCAAATATATAACTGCAAACATAAAATACTCATCTGCATAAAAATAATACTGCCAAAAACAAAGTCCGTTCAAATTTGAATCTTTTTAACTACTGTATAAACATTTATAGAACGCAAAAACAGCTTAGCTTATCCCATTGTAAACTATTTATCTGTAAACACAAAAATTGGTATTCCTTCCCACAACTTAAAGTGTTCGCGCTGAAGTGCTTTCGGCGAGTCTTTAGTACATTTTTTTTAGCTTTTTCAAACGCCAGTTGAATGGAAGCAGCGTTACCTGGCGCCTCACCCTCTTCCTCGCGTCTCTGTCGCCGCTTGCTAGCGCTAGTTTTTTGTTGACATTCATTGTAACTGTCCGGGTGTTTTTTCAAGCGGGATATTAAATTGGATGTGTTGAAAGATTTGGCGACTGATCCTCCCCGCGATATTGCAAATGGCAATTTTTGAATCTTCTGCGGACACCGTGAAGAAGTACCACACGGCAGACATGCTAACAGACATGCTAACCACAACACAACAGCTCAAAACAGTGCCCGCCCCCTCATGCTTGTTTTTTGTTTCTTGTGCGCTAAAGACAGTGCTTCTCCTGCGCTGCCATGAGTGAGCTGTAGTCAGCGTTAGCCCATCCAAAGACATTTATAATCTATCGGCGATGCATATCGGGTGAATTTTTTCATATCGGACCGATACCGATAAATAAAAATAAGACACATATCGGCCGATACCGATGTGTGCGCCGATATATTGCCCATCCCTACTTGAGAGCCTATTAAAAGCTACTATGGGCATTTTTCAATAGCCCTGGTTAGTTCGAGGAAATATGTTGCTTTTTTCTCTGCTTCCTCTGATCGTGCTCTGTTCTTTGTATTTTTCTGTTCTGTTTATAACAAAATAATAATAATGAATCTGTTATCAGCCCCATCAAAAAGACAAATATGTGGTCTCGGTATCGGATCAAAACATCCACCCGTCCTTGTATTTACGCTGAACATGTGTATGAAGCGAGAGAACCCAGCGAGCCATCAAAACAAGTAACGTCACACAGTCCGAATCCCGCGGCGGTAAACAACGTGCCTCTGGACGTCCACCGGGGGCACAGGGGGAGCACGCGCAGAGGCCACGCAGACACCGCAGTCCCCTCGCTGTCAGGGCATCAGGCGTAACCTCTGCGCGAGCCTCCCCCATGGAAGACACGGGCTGCTTGATAATGAGGCGAGCGGGGACGAGGCTCCGGCCGTCACATCTGCCTCAGCGAGCAACACTCTGCACTCATAGCTGGGATCATCTGAATATATGTCAGAACGTGGATAAGATAAGAATTACTTATGTCAAAATATAATGCAATATATTTTTACAGTTGATTCACAATTAGTTAATTAATCATTCCAGCTCCACTGTACACCGTTTGGATCATCTAAAACTGGTCTTAAATGCAGCATCATTTGAAGCTTCCAAACACTGCTCTTGTGAAGGCAACGAGGACAATAGTGCGCCAACAATATTTAATTAAAGAAGCGGCAGCCATAGGGGGGCATTACACGTAGTTCTGTGTAAGTAGCGCCTGCAGTGGCGTTCTGTGAGAGCAGCCTGGTGCACTGTTTTAGTCTCGTCAGATTAGGCCCCCCGCTGTGAAGAGTTTCATTAAATATGAACCGCGGGGCATCCACATCTGACGAACGACGTGGAATGGTTTAAAATGTCAAAGTATATCAAATACACCGGGGTTCAAGTCGGTTCACTAAACGGGCGGCAGCCTCACATTAGATAAACTGAGCATTAAAGGTGCACTGTGGAACTTTTTTAATGTGATTTGCACTTAGAAGTCACACTAGATAAACTGTGCATTAAAGGTGCACTGTGGAACTTTTCTGATGGAGAGTTTGCTAAGTTATTGTTACCATGGGATTAAGCATGTCCATGCATCACCATGGAGATAACCACTAGGCCATGCTACAGGTCAGATCTGTGACATGGAGACCACGCTCATTATATATAAAAAAGCCTAGTTTTCAATTTTTTTAAATGTTTTTTTTGTTCCAATATTTTTGTTCCTTTTTTTATTTTATTTTTTTATTTTATTTTTACATTAACAGTGTCCACCAATGTTTTTTCTAAGTAAGTAAGTGTCTTTTTCTAAGTAAAAAAGCAATTTTTTTTCTGCCTTTTTTGTTATTTTTTAATCCCATTTAATTTTTAATGTTTAATTTTTTTATTGAATATTTTTCTTCTTTTCTTTTATTATTTTTTTAATAACAGTAAAAGTGTGCACTTGAATAAATGCATAACCAATTAGCTCAATGTCATACTGTGGAACATTCCAGGCTAAGAAATAAAATGCAGGTGACAGCCCCTGCGGCCAATTTTTCCAGGTTGATACTTTTGCGACATATTGTGCAGCCCTAGTGTGACTGAAACTGGACATTTTTCCAAGGCTCACCTGGCAATTCTTCAAGGCACATAGTGTTCCTCGACCCCGACACACTGGTTAAAAATCAAATCAATTCAAAATGGTTGCTAGGTAACAGTTGTGGAATTACCTCTATCTGTGTCATATTTGCTGCCCATGACCAACCAGGAAGTAACATTAGAAACATTACGAAAACTGTCAAACTGGGGACAAACAGGCAAAATGTTTAGTAAAATCTTAAATACGTTCACTACGTTTTAGTTAAATGTGTCGTCTGACCTGTCATAGAGACTTTAAACGACCTTGAACAATCGTCTACCCTGCACTCATCTGCTTCAATTGATGGCGCTGGCTCTTGCGTTTACGTCACACCCGATGGAAAAGGCAACCGCTCCCTCGTCGTTGGTTAAAGCTAACGGCGCCCGACGGGGGACACCTTCGCTCCACACGTCAACGGTCGTCGGCGCAATAAGTCGGAAAAGGCTGACGAAATCCGGCGCGCGTCCGTGTGTTTGTGCGTCCCTGTCGCGCCGTAGCAACATGCGCGACGCACCTCCACCTCCGCGCTTCAAAGTGACCCGTGAAAAGAGGCTGCGCGCCGGAATAATTGGCCCCACTGGTGATGTCGGAGGACGGAAAGCATGACGAGCCGCCGAGGTGTGAGAGAGAAGGAGTAACCGCCAGAGACGAGCGGGGAAAAGCATTCAGATGTGGTAAGGACGGTTAAAGGTAAAATGTCTACGATTGAGCAAGTTCTAAAGAGGTCTAAACATGAGAAATACAGCTTTGTGTCAGCGATTGGTGGCACTAAAGTGAAAGTACAGTTTAGGACAAAACAAATACAAACAAAAGTATCGGATTTTGTGATTTTGGAAAAGAACTGTGCTGGTTTTTCGTCAACAAAAGTGACGGAAAACCAGTAATTATTTCTTAAAGTGACTATAACAGGTTGGACTACTCGTTGAAGATAAATATATTTAAAATTCTGCTAAAAACATTTAAAAATTTGCCCCAGTTTAGATATTTTTTAGGTTTTTTATTTTACTTCCTGGTTGTAAACGATGACATCCCACTGGGAAATTACCAAGCGACCTGTTCTATACACAAGGCCAATGTCACAGATTTTTTTTAATTTGACAAAGAAAAATATATGTCACCACCTTTTATTTATTTTTGTTGAATCAACGTTTAAAGGGTCAAAAAAGTCATTTATTTTGTGTAAATTCTGCATAACCTTTGTCTCCCCAGTGTGATGTCATCAGTTTGTTTACTTCCTGTAATTTTCAACAGATTTTTCAAGTTTTATCCAAAAAGCTACCTGGTTGATGTAAAACTATTATTTATATTTATAAGAGGTATTAATACACTGAATAAAGTCAAAATCAGAAAATAATACAAACATATTAACCTTGAATTATTAGATTTTTTAGTCAGTGGTTACTTTGACTTGTCTAACAATTCATTCTATTGTACATTAGGGCTGTAACAATTAGTCGACTATTCGTGACTACTCGACTATACAAAATAATCGACTAAACTAGAAAAATGTATGATTGACTAATCAATAACTGGACTACACGGACTCTAAAACTCATATCAAGTGATCTTTTTGATTCTCAATGAAAAGAAAACTGAACTAGTCGTCTCAAATCCCCCTAGGGCTTGGATTATGCGCCCCCTGTCTCCTTATGAACGACTCACTTAGGAATCCTGGGGTGATTCTAGACGGCTCTTTCAAAATGGACTCCACTTTAGCCGCTGCTAGCCGCGATTGGCTTCATTCGGCCGGAGCCACAAGCTATGGGTGACGTCACGCTCCGATCGTTCACTGTTTTTACGATCTGTGCTCAGAAGTAAAGTTAAAGTGCGTATGACAGGTTTTAACGATTTTCTAATTTTGATTTTGTTCGGCGTGTTAATACGTATTGTACATAAAAATTCCTGTTTTACACCAGTCGAGTTGTAGTTGATAGAGAAAAGTTGAAAAATCAGTTTGAAATTACAGGAAAAAACTGATGACATCACACCAGGGAGACTCACTCCATGCATAATTTACCCAAAATAAACAACTTTTATTACCCTTAAAACATTAATTCAACAAAATAAAGGTGTTGACATATGTTTTGATTTGTGAGACAAAAAAAAATCTGAGAGATTAGCAGAGTTTTAGCCCAGTGTTCAAACTAATTTCCTTGTGTGACGTCATCAACCAGGAAGTGATATTACAAAACTAAAAAAACAGCTAAGAATAATAAAATGTATAATTATATTTTAGCAAAACTTTGAATATATTTATGTTACCTGTATTTTAGTTACATGAGTAGTCTAAACCTGTCATAGGCATTTTAAGGCTAACCTTCCGGCCAGTGACTTTGAACTATGGATGTATTAAATGAACTGGATAAGGTCCACCCCCTCTGTCTGTGTCCCAGATTGATTAGTGGCCGTGCGAGGTACTGCAGCCTCTTGGAACCAGCCTTTTTCTAAAATTGCTCATTATAATTGCAGACAGGACTGAATTATCGGTATTTAAATAAAATAGAAGGAAATGTTCTTTTCTACCGTTTCTAAAATCACCAAAATTACCGTTTTTATATGAAGTGGGGGATTGTTGTCACGTGGCGCCCTAAAACAAAGATGTCAGCCTCCGTATCAGGAAGGAAAGCAAAGATGTCAGCCTCCGTATCAGGAAGTAAAGCAAAGATGGCAGCCTCCGTATCAGGAAGTAAAACAAAGATGTCAGCCTCCGTATCAGGAAGTAAAACAAAGACGTCAGCCTCCGTATCAGGAAGTAAAACAAAGATGTCAGCCTCCATATCAGGAAGTAAAACAAAGATGGCAGCCTCCATATCAGGAAGTAAATGTGGAAGTAAGACATTTTTTTGGGGTCATGCGCCAATGAGCTCACTCCATAGGGATAAACAGGGCGCCATTTTGGATTCATCTTCTAGGTTTTATTATAGTTCTATGCTTTGAACGAGTTAATCACACTTTCGTCTGGATTATTGTAACTCTCTGCTCTGTGGGCTGGACCGATCCTGCCCACAGCGCCCCCCGCAGGTCCAAAGTACTCCTGCCCGCTCGCTGACGGGGACGAGAAAGCGTGAGCACATTCCCCCGGTGCTCGCCTCCCTTCCTTCACTGGCTTCCTGTCAAATACAGGATCGATTTTAAGATTTTGATGTTTGTTTTTAAATGCCTAAATGGATTGGCCCCTGAATACCTGACTGGGCTTTTAACAGCGTTTGTCCCGGCCAGATCAGGGAGGTCAGAAAATCAGATGTCCTTAAATGTGCCCAGATCCTGATTAAAAACTCGAGGAGATTGGGCCTTTGGAACAGTCGACTTCTGCAGATCAGAGTCTCTTAAATCTGCTCTTAAGACGTTTTTTTGCAGCACAAGTTTAAACTGTTATCTGTTGTTTGTAATAATGTACTTTACTGTGTGTTTTAGGGCTGTAGTCTTTTAGTCGATTAATTATTTTATTTTGAAGTATTTATACGACAAAAACAGCGAAAAAGTGAAGCTATGGAGTGGGTTAGCTAAAGATCTTGGAGTGAATCATGACTTTAATCTAATTTATATTTATATATCTAACACATAAATACACTGTTTCCGATTACATTTCTGGATAAATTGATTTTTTTTTGCATAAACTCTTGTGCAGTTGTATTTTTTTGGTGCAGTTTGGGCCAGATACCATACCAAGACCATGGCATTAATATATCAAAATGTAAACAAAAAAAAAAGATTATTGCCAATTTTCATAAATAATACACTTTATCCATAAATATACTCAATCTAGAAGCCTTCAGTCTCATATTTCAACCTTTTTTGGCTGATATTGTATTTAAAAAGTCTAAATATACAATAGCGCTCAAACGTAGTAAAGTGAATATTACCTTAACTGCGCTGTAACTGATTTTTACTGTTTTGAAACATGAAAAACTGAATTAATTTGTGTAAAATCTGTGTTGCCCCAGCACAGATATATTGTAAAAGCATCTATTCAGGTGAAAATAAGACCACAGCGCTTTCTCTGCATCTAATTATGGAGCGTTTTGTTCTACGAGAAGCAGGAAGTGCGTAGTTAGCATGCTAATGTTTGTTAGCTTTACCTGTGACGGCAAAACTCGCTCTGGGCTCAGAGACACGTGAAAAGTGCTTTAAAAATCTCCATGGATGAATGTTTATGATGCTGGGACTGCATGAGGAAAGTGAGAGTTACATGTGACTGATGTAAAGACTTAAACATGAACTAGTTCTGTTTTTCTGAATGAAAATGAAATGAAAGGTGTATTTAAGTGCAATACTTTTACTAATCACTGTGGATCCATTTAAACACTACAGGATACTACACTGTTTACTGAAAAAAATTAAATGTTGCAGCTGCCAAAAAGTAGTTAAGTTCAATAGTCATGATGTTCAAATTAAACTGTTTATAATTGATATTGGAGTTATGGCTTTTCCTTCTTCAGTCATCATTGCAAACTAGAAAATGAAAATATAACAACAAAAACACCACCAATAGTATCACAACACTCACATTTTCTTCATGTTTCAGTCCTTGTCGAGTCCTGATTAAACTCGTGTCTTTGTGCAAAGTGTGATTCTGTGTTCATTTTTACATGACATTTCAATTTAGTCTAAAATAATTATTAGTTTAAATCAAGATTTAAACAATTCTTTTCAGTTTTAGTCGATGAAAATGGACCAAAGCCACGATAGTTTGATTTTAATACAACAGAATGTATTGCATTGCATCATGGGATATTTCAGTCGTGTTCTTTGGACGTACAGTCTGTTATAGTCGGGATTGTTCTTTTCATTCTTTGTGTTTAGTTTTTAATAACATCAGTAGTTTTAGTCCACGCAAATATCTACTTTTAGTCATAGTTTTAGTCGACAAAAATGTATTTAATTTTTCTTTTCTTTTTACTCATCGTGATTACTTTTTGTTTACTTTTTATTTAGATTTTGTCACGTTGACGAAAACCACGACGAAATCATTCAGTCGACGAAATTAACGATGGCGTATTTCCTCATAATCATCGCAACGAGCGCACAGTGTTTGTCGGCGGAGACGTTCTTCAGTTCACCGAGCGGGTTATGTGCAAACAGAGGCGGTTCATATTGAGCTAAGCGTGACAGTAGCATCCTCCTCACGGCTCTATTTGCGCTCTCCTTCCACACGGTTCGATGGCATTGACCCGCGCGCCGACTCTGTGGGCTCGTCATTAGCGAGATTGTTTCGGTGCACTTTGCCTTGTTCAGTGTCCTATTGGGATTTCCACTCTGTGCCCGTAGCAGAACTGGAGCTTAATGACTTTACTTTTTACCCCGACGTAAGGAAAATCTTTTACACACACACAGTGGCCCGGTTTGAAGAGATGCGTTCGTGTGAAATCGCAGCAGGAGATAAAGGAATGAGGTGTTTCTGTTGGGCTGAGTGGCAAAACATTATTTTAACGGTTTTCTTGGGGCGAGATCATGATTTGATCACGATTCATGTTCGCTTTGTATTGTTCTATTGCCTTTAACAGAGCTGCACAATTAACCTTATTCTGCCCCGCCCACTTTTTGCCAGATACGCACTTTTGTTGTAAACGCACTTCCGTTTGACGAGAACTCCGTTAAAGCTAATGACGAACGAGGGAAAAGTCTCGCCGCTAAAATGTTACATAAAGTATATTGATTTGTGTAAAATGTTTAATGAACACGAGCAACAACAAGTCAACAACGCAACGATTTCCGAGCTCAATAGAAAAATATCTAATTGTGATTCTTCTGACCAGTGATTAGAGTTGCAATTAATGTTTTAATAATAGGATTCTGTTCAAATTCACATTTTAAACACAATTATGTCACTTTTAGTTTTGTGTTTTTGTCACATTCAGTCATTTAAATGCGTCTTTGTCACATTTAATCGTGTCTTTGTCATTTTTGTCGTGCTTTTGTCCCTTTTAGTCGCATCTTTGTTGTTTGTAGACGTGTTTTTATCTCTTTAGATCACATTTTTATCGCTTTCTGGAGTTCCTGGAGGTTTGATGTGTACATAATGCCAATACTTCAGCTTATACTTCAGTTACTCTTATAGAAAAGTCATGATAAGTGTCACATATTATGGAAAATGAACTTTTTTGAGCTTTAACGGTGCTACATTGTTGGTGCTGTATTTTTGCTTCATTCGCATGTTTCTTTAATCATGTTTACGAGATTGTCTTTTCAGAACCTCACAAATTACTGCATTTGAATTTTCCAAGGATTGTTGTGTCTTTGGTACAAATCTTGACTTCACCTGTGCAGTCTTTAAGTCGATCAACCATCACTGGACTTGTTCTGCTGTCAAATTGTGTCCGCAAAATAAACGCATGGCTGTTATAGCGTTGCCGTCACGCTGCCAAAGGGCTTAATTTACAATGTTTTTCATCGTTCATTCCATGTTCCGTCATCAAAAACAAACCTGGAGAGTCATTTTGCTGCGTTCATGCCATTTTGAGGAATGTTGGTTAGAAAATCTTCTCTCAATAAATAATACCTGAAAACACCTTTATTTTGCTGAATAACCATTTTAAACTGTTAGAAAATGTCAGTCCAGTTTAGCTGTCTCTTCATTTTCAACTGTGTTGAGGGACAGAATGAGTCCCTCAAAAAGCTAATTGAGTTTTAAAAACTACGCTACTTGGCTACTTTCCCAAAACTGCGCCACTTCCTGTTATTTTTTATATTTTATTTCCTGTCATTTTTAACTTTTATTTTTTCAAATTTTCTTCACAAACTGCAACTTCACGGACGTAAAACTGCGATAAATATTTACCACAGGTGCCCTCCCACCAAACTACGTCATAATTAGACAAACATGAGAACCTGTCCTATAGACTTTAAATCCACCTGTCTTTTATTCAGGACTTTCGGAGATGGATCAATACGAGGAACGGCAGGACAAAAGTGTATCGTCAAAACCGCGAAGGCATCAGATCATTATTCTGTTTTTGCCGTCACATCGCTCAGCCTTTTTCCCCAAATATATGTCAAAAAATAAATTCACAACATTCTTTCTGTGAGAAGTCCAACCGCTCTGCCACGAGGACCACTCCATCCTGAACAATCGCCGTTTTTCCCGTCGTAATGGCTCCTCTTTCACATCCAAAGTGCACCGTTTTGTTCGGCGCGGCGGCACGAACAGACACGACGCCCTTCGACGATCTCGTGCAAAGGCGGGTGTTTTATTTTCTCGTCTATTCGCACAGTACGATCACGTCCCGAGATGGTGCCGGGGCATGTGTGACACGTGCAAATTACACCATCTTCCCTCGGGAGGATTTTATACTCACCATCTCCCTCTCTCCGTTTATCTCGCCAAACACTTTCCTTTTAAACGGCGGCACTTTGAAGAAGACACATGGACAGTAGAACAATGGGCTGTATGTGTGAGGATATAATATGTGCGTGTGCAGCTTTCATGCAACTGGTTTTCAAATCATTTTAACCTGCCATATTTCTATAATGTTCATCACACCATAAAAAGAATACATTTATTCCACCTTATATAACATGCTCAGTGCTTTTATAGCTATGTAAAGGTTACAAAGACAAAATATTATTTATGGATGACAGTGAGGCAATGTTTATCGAGGTGTATATAACCTATACTGTCCATGTGAGAAAGCAATAACTAGTGAAGAAATGCTCTTGTTTTAGGTAAAAAAAACAACAACATAGGATTCAGTTACTACTTACAGATTTCAAAGGAAAAATATGCATTTTTGTATTGTTTTTAGCCTTTAAACATGCTCTTGAGCACCTTTTATTTGCCATCTCATGTTCTGAAACAACAAAAAAGGTTTATTATTAAATAATTAATGTTTTCCTCAGGAGTCTGAAAAGACACTTACTTAGTGCATCCAGTGAGTCGATGGCGCCAGGCGCTTAGTTATATTATCTCTGTAAGCGAATGTGCTAAAGGCAATTATCAAGCTAGCAGCAGCAGTTATCGTGTTTAGACGGAAGAAATGCTTAGTTTAGTAATGATTTAAGGACTTAAAACAGCGGGAAGATTCTCGGATAAGTGACGTAAATGATGTGATAATACGTCCGAAAATACAGGAAGTTCAGCAGGAAGTGTGTTTGACGCTCAGGGGAGGATTTTCTGATGTACATTCCTCAAAACAGTGTGAATGCAACTGAATGCTTCTTCAGGTGTGGTTTTGATGACGGAACATTGTTAGAACAGGGTTTAAAGCTCAAAAAAGTCACTCTAGCAGAATATGTGTGCTTTAAGAAGTGTTTATTTATTATACTTTCATTGCTATTGTAGTGAGCAAATGCCCAAAGGAAACCTCCAAACATTCATTATCAAAGTTATGCTAGAATGTTGAGTATTATTATTGAATAAGAAAATAAGTAATCTAGTGTGATTTTGTTGAGGTCAATTTTAGTGTCAAGCCATAATTTGTTCAGGAGTGGTTCATGGGAGAGAGCGTTTAAAAGGCAGTCATTTGGACATTTCGGTGTGGAAACAAAATGGAGACGAAATATGGAATAGAAACAAATTTAAGACAAAACTGACAGAAAATCCGATGAAATTGACACAAAATTGAACCTAATTTAAGATGAAATTGAGACTATATTGATACAAAATCGAGACTGAATCGCAATGAAATAGACACAAAAGTGAGACAAAGTAGAGACGAAATGGAGACAAATTAGAAACGAAACTGAAACTAAATTAAGATGAAATTGAGACTAATTTGAGCTGAAATTGAGACTAAATTGGAACAAAATCGAGATGAAATTGAAACAAAAGTAACATGAAATTGAAACAAAATTAAATATGAAATTTGAGACAAAATTGCAACAAAATTTAGCTGAAACTGAGACAAAATTTACACAAAATGGAGACTAAATCGAGAAGAAATTAAAACAAAATTGACACAAAACTGACTCAAAATCGAGACGAAATTGACACAAAATAGAGACGAAATCGAGATGAAACTGAGACAAAACTGAGTTGAATTGAGACAAAATTTACACAAAATTGAGACAAAATTGGCCTTGCTCCTCAGGCCGGTACCTTCAGATCGAAGATTAAAGATTTCTAAAACACTGTCCTGAACTACCTTTGAAACCT
Organism: Rhinogobius similis; assembly: GCA_019453435.1. NCBI lineage: Eukaryota > Metazoa > Chordata > Actinopteri > Gobiiformes > Gobiidae > Rhinogobius > Rhinogobius similis. The sequence goes on from CM033631.1 coordinate 12,225,199, forward strand.
TTCCTTCGGGTCAAGAATACCATCTGTTCATTGTTACGTTGTTTAAAACTATTTTTGCAGACTCTACTCACGGCTAGCTCTGTATTTTTAGCGGAATGTAATTACCCTCCATGTCAGTTATTTCAGCCCAGTGCCTTGTGTGTCGTCTGCCGTCTCTTTCCTTCCGTTCGGGTGGAGTCCTTCTATTTCTGCTCCTGCTCGGCGGAGCTCGACCGCCTTGAGTTGTTTTGAGCGCCATGATTCAGACGTCAGCTCGTGTAACCGTTTGGGCGAGGAGGAGGCGCCGCGCCGCTGCCTCTAGGGGCGACTCTGGGTAACTGCGTGTCGGGTCTGGCTGTGAAGACGTGGACGGACACGTGGGCTGGTGACCTGCCGCCTCCGAATAAACAACCTGTCACCGAGCGCCGAGCTGTGGAAGCCTTTAAAGTGGAAATGACTTCGAGGCGACGTCCTCACCGGGAAAAAAGGCAGGGAGCTTTTAATGTAGAGCGGCGCGGTTTGGGGAAAATATGTAACTGTGCTTTTTCTGGCCAGTATTGTGATTAGATTTGAGATTTATGTTTTAAAGAGCGTATGACAGGTTTAACAATTTTCTAATTTTTGTTTTATTTGGTGTATTAATACGTATTGTACATAAAAATGATTGTTTTACGCCAGTCAAGTCGTGTTTCGTGGAGAAAGGCTGAAAAATCTGTTACAGGAAGTAAAAAACTGATGACATCACACTAGGGAGACTCATTCTATCCAAAGGTTATGCATAATTTACCCAAAATAAACAACTTATTTTACCCTTAAAACATTAATTCAACAAAATAAAGGTGTTCATATATATTTTGATTTGTTGGACAAAAAAATCTGACATTAGCCGAGTTTTAGCGATAGTGATATTACAAAACTAAAAAAAAATGCTAAAGTTGATAAAATGTATAATTATTTTTAGCAAAACTTTAAATATATTTATCTAACCTGTATTTTAGTAGTCCAACCTGTCATGGGCACTTTAATAATAGGATGGGCACTTTAATAATAGGATGTTCAAAGTAAAAATTGATAAAAAAGACTGAAATATGAGCTGGCAAGCTAATAAAAGAATCACATGTTTCAGAACGTTTGTGTAACGTCTGTCGCTTTCTGTTCACTTTTTTGTCACTGTTGGTCAGGTTTAGTCACTTTGTCACTTTTAGACATGTTTTTGATTCCAAGTCGCTTTAAATGCGTGTTTTTGTCACTGTTAGTCACATTTAGTCTCTAAGATGTGTGTTTGTTACTTTTAGTTGTGTGTTTGTCACTTTTAGTAATGTTTTTGATGCTATGAGACTTGTTTATATCACTTTTAGTACATTTTTTGTCATTTTTTGTCACAATCGCATTTTTGTCGCATTTATGACATGTTTTTGTCACATTAAGTGATTTTTTCGCTTTTAGACCCGTTTTGGTTTGTGTATAGACCACTTAATGATTATTTAATTGCTAAATGAATCGACAACTATTGATTAGTTGCAATCGATTAACTTTAACGATTCCATCATGTTTGTCACTTTGTTGTTTAGAATGCGAAAAGCCTGTGAATGTGAGATTTTTACTAAATTTTACCAAGATAAACTGAAGTGAAGCCGTTTGAGGTCGTCCTGGTGGAGAATAGTCTCAGACAAAAGGGTGTTTCATCCAAAACACTAAACTGACACATTTCTTGTGCCTGTTCCTGCTCTGTCTGAGTCATAATACCTGGTCTCTCGGCTCATGGCATGTTTTGGAGTTTGTGTATGGACCACTTAACGATTATTTAATTGCTAAATTAGTTCAAATCAAATCAAATCAAATCAATTTATTTTTATAATGCCCAAAATCACAACAACAGTTGCCTCGATGGGCCACAGGTAAAAGCAGTTCAGATAACTGTCCCAGAATGCCCCTGTCCTTTGACCCTCCTTCGCGGCGAGGAAAAACTACAAAAAACCCCATGGGAAAAAGTAGAAACCTCAGGGAGAACCACAGTGAAGGAGAGATCCTACTCCCACGGACGGACAGGCTGCAGATGAACTAGGACTGACGCATCCACTTGGACTGTGGAGCCAGAACCACTCAAGAGGGAGGTGGCTTTAAAGAGTTCCTCCAGGCGGACGAGGAGCAGTCCACCAGTGTAGAGAGATCCTCCAGCAGGAGATGAGGAACAGTTCATCTAAAGTAGAAGGAGTTCGTCCAGGCAGACGAGGTGTGGCTAATCCAGCTGTCCAGGCGGGTGGCGCATAGATCGTCCAGACAGGTGGGGGTGGGGGGGTCGTCACTGGAGCAGCCGCCGCAGTGTCTGAAACAGTCTCCACTCCCCGGGGGAAGTGGAGAGAAAGAGAAACATGTGAACAGCAATGAACAGACTATTTGACAGCTATATAATTGATTAGTTGCAATCAATTAACTAACAATTCCATCATGTCTGTCACTTAACCCTCGTGCTCTCTTCGTTTGAGCAATGCACATTTGGTCAAAGAGCAATATACGGTTAAAGATCAGGGAAAAAAATACTTCTTTATTATCTTTTTTATTGCATAAATTGTATGTTGGGTGATGTTTTGGACCACCCATGAAAGTTTCATAGCAATGAATAAAAAAAAATCCGTGAGATTATTCCCACTTTGGTAACTGCAAAATAATAATAATAATTTTGGTCTTTTGATTATTGTTATTGTAAATAAAAATCACTAAATTTAACATCCGGAATCTAATTGAGTTTTTATGGCATTTGTTTTAATTCGTAGAGCGCTCAATAAAGGTTCACATCTTGTGCTTGATGAATTTCGTTCTCATCATATTTCATGTGCGTTAAGGGAAACGTCCTCACAAAACCCTTGAAATCAGGAAGAAATTATTTGCCTGAAACCCATGAATATACAGTATGTAAAGAAAAGTGAAACCAAATGCAGCCATTGTGCACAGAATGAAAAAAACTGATTGAAGTCTATTCTGCTACAACAGAGGGGCACTAACTTTTACAAGATTATTCTCAAAAACTCTATCTCTCTGGAGTTTAGTACGGTTTGAAGTGTATGTTCAGCCGGCGCTGGTCTGCAGGGGGCGCCGCTTGTCTCCCTCGATCAGGGCGCTTGCATCAGGGCTCCCGTGGGTGCGTCGCTGATGTCGTCCCACTCGATATCGCAGTGACAACAGTGACTTAGAGCCGCCCTTGTGCCTGTCAGAACACGTATCCCGCGGCGACAGGGCCCGCTCACCTTTAGCATCAGGGAGCGTTTGACCCGGCCCGGGGGGAGACAGGAAGAGGGGGGTTGTGGGAAGGGGGTGGGTTTTAAAAATGACACTTAACACAAAGAGCAGGCTAAATTAGGCTCGCGACAATTACTGCTGTATCGACTTTTTGGTCAATAAATGAGAGATGGAACAATGTTTTTGGGTCCAATGTTGAAGGTGTGTACATTTTATTTCCTATATTGGAAATAGGGCTGTGCAATAAATCTAACGTTCTGTAACAAGTGATAGAAAATGTGACAAAATGTGACAAAAACATGTCTAAAAGTGTCATAAATAAGCATCAAGAGGCAACTTAAAGTCTCAAAAAGTGACTAAAAGTGATAAATATGTGACAAAATGTGAAAAAAACATGTCTAAAAGTGTCATAAATAAGCATCAAGAGGCAACTTAAAGTCTCAAAAAGTGACTAAAAGTGATAAATATGTGACTAAATGTGAAAAAAACATGTCTAAAAGTGTCATAAATAAGCATCAAGAGGCAACTTAAAGTCTCAAAAAGTGACTAAAAGTGATAAATATGTGACAAAATGCGACAAAAGATACAACTAAAAGCATCAAAAACTGGATTAAAAGCGACAAAAATGCTACTAAAATCGTCAGAAACATGACAAAAAGCAACAAAAATCTTCTGAAACAAGTTAATCTTATCGTCAATTCTCCTGGTTGGGTTTAAAATGTGAACTTTGAACAGAATCACACCATTAAAACATAAATCACAAATCTAACCGCAAGGTCAGAAAACATTGTCCCAAATCGTGCAGCTCTAAACTTTGCAGAGAGTTGAATGAGTAACGTACACAAACTAAATATTTAAGTGTTTAGTCTGCTTTTTTATTCAGCTGTATTGTATTTCGAAAAGGGTTTAGTGCTTTAAGTTTGTTTCAGTGGCATTAAATACTGTCGTTTCTAAATCAAAATTTTGTTCATCGTTTTATTTGCTTTTTTAATTAGCAATATATCACACTTCAAAATATGTCATTGTGAGAGTCTGAGGCTGGATGCATCTTATGGTTATTTCTAAAGAAGACACAGGAAAGTCACACTATTTTAGTTCAGTGTTTCCCACTAATAATGGACACTACGGAAGTCAAATTTAATCCCCCACAGTCTAAAAACAAGCTCAAATAATAAACTGTTATGGAAAATAATACTTTTTGTCTGTTTTAATATCATAAAAACCTAAATAAGAAACTACACTGTAAAAAAAAAGGATCTGAATATTGATTAGAGACGATAAATAACATTTATACTCCAACATTTGTATAAAATCCCAGCAGAATCACTTGGGAACACTGCGGCTGTAATTTCATGTTTCTTAATACCAAATGTATTTTAAAAAAAGCTGAATTAAGTTTGTATCTGTAGCGAGCCACACCTTTACTTTACATTTATTCAAACCTGAAAATCAGAAAAAGCTCCCATAAGTGCAAAGAAAAGATACACACAAATTTTATCCCGAAAGTATTGTTCCATCAATAAGTCGATGTGATAATTATCTTGACCGCCCTCTTGGCCAAACCTTGAAAATAATTGATCATTTTGACTATAACAGGGCTAAACTGACCCTAAACCAGGACTAAACTGAGCTCAAACCAGGACCAAGTGCGAATGCTCCATCAAACATGCACAGGTTTAATCTTGATGTATTCCTCTTCAATATTATCGACTTTGTTTTGATGGAGCGGCCCGAGCTGAGGATAATGGCCCGATCTCTTAATTGTAACAACCTGTTGACGTGACACCAAATTAGCCTCTTGAACTTTGACCCCCGGCACTTCCTCAGAGGCGGCCCGAGGCAATCAAGCGCGGCCGACCTCTGCGCGCGCGATAATATGTCACTGATGCTTAAGTGGAGCAACTTTGAGTATTGATCAGGTTTGGAAATGGCTTGAATCAGTGGACGGCTTCTGTCAGCTGTCGTGTCCTCGGGGGGTTTGGCGGAGGTAGGTCTTGTTGTTTAGTCGTTTAATTGGTTTCCTTGTGTTTCGCTCAAACTAAATTCCTATTGACCCTTTGCACCCACGTCACATGATCACGTCGGGCGCCATAGCAGGGAACTGACAAAAACTCACACTGATTGCAGTTTTTTGTCAATCAGATGATGGCTACTTCTGATGCACATTTAGTTCAGTTGTCGCTGGAAGTGGGACAGATTTTAGGCGCACAAAAAGTATATTTTTGGGACAAACTAAAGATTGTACAAGGGGGGCGGGCAGTTTATGAATATATGTTTGCATTAGCAGTGCAAGCTGGATTGTACATACACATACAAATTCATTTTCATTGCCTTGGCTCAAAGCAACAAAAAATGCAACTGAAAGTGACAAAAATGTGACAAAGCAACAAAAATGTGTCTAAAAGCGACACAAGCGCAATCAGATGTGACTAAAACTGACAAAAACGTAACTTAAAGTGACAAAAACGTGACCATGACAAAAATTCGACTATAAGCAACATAAATGCGACTACGAGCAGCACAACCGCGACTATGAGCAACAAAAATGTGACTGAAAGTGACAAAAATGTGTCTAAAAACGACACAAGCGTAACTCAGATGTGACAAAAACGGACAAAAACACAATTCAAAGTGACAAAAACGTGACCGTGACAAAAATGTGACTAAAAACGCATCTATAAGCGAGATAAAAGCGATTACAAGCAGCACGAACGCGACTATGAGTAAGAAAAATGTGATATAAGCAACAAAAATGTGACTTAAAGTAACAAAAATGCGACTAAAGCTGACAAAAACACAACTTAAGATGACAAAAACAAGTGACTAAAAACGACAAAAACACGACTATAATTGACATAAAAATGACATAAAAAGCGACTACAAGCAGCACAAACGAGCAATAAAATGTGATATAAACAACAAAAATGTGACTAAAAGTGACAAAAATGTGACATGAAAGCAACACAAATGTGACTAAAGATGACAAAAACGCAACTTAAGATGACAAAAACATGACATAGTGACAAAAATGTGACTAAAAACGACACAAACACGACTAAAGGTGACAAATTCTTGTACTAATGTTCATATTTCAGTCTTTTCGTCACTTCTCCTGGTTTAAAATGTGAACTCCGAGCACAATCCTGTTATTCCGTTCGATATTTTCCCCAAACCGTGCAGCTGCTCTTGCTCCAGTCGAGGCCACGGCTGTGATTCTGAGCGCGTCAAACCTGCTGCTTTTGCTCAGAGGTGACTAAAACTGACTTGTAACTTAAATGTAACTTAAAGTGACAAAAACGTGACCGTGAAATTCAACTATAAACAACATAAATGCGACTACAAGCAGCACAACCACGACAATGAGCAACAGAAATGTGATATATACAACAAAAATGTGACTTTAAGTAACACAAATGTGACATTAAAGCAACAGAAATGTGACTTTAAGTAACACAAATGTGACATTAAAGCAACAGAAATGTGACTTTAAGTAACACAAATGTGACTAAAATTGACAAAAACGTAACGAAAAAGACTAAAAGCGACAAAAATGCGACTATAAACGTCATAAAAGTGACTTCAAGCAGCAAAACGCGACTGTGAGCAACAAAAATATGATATAAACAACAAAAATGTGACTTAAAGTGACACAAATGTGACTTGAGTGACAAAAAGGCAATTTAAATTGACAAAACCATGAGATAGTGACAAAATTGTGATTTAAAAAGGACACAAACACGACTAAAGGTGACAAATTCTTTTACTAATTTGCCTGTTCATATTTCTTTTCGTCACTTCTCCTGGTTGTTATTGCGTTCGATATTTTCCCCAAACCGTGCAGCTGCTCTCGCTCCAGTCGAGGCCCTGGCTGTGATTCCGAGCGCGTCAAACCCGCTCCTTGTGTGCGGGGCTCGATGCGTCGATGCCGAGGACGAGCCGAGCGTCGTGGAGCCGAGATGGATGGCCCGGGGCGGTCTGTCGGAGCCGAAGCCGAACCGTGCCCCGCGCAGATCCATCACCGCTGCAGAGGCGTCTGGAGACCTGAGCGTGTCCCGCCTCGATCCTCCGGGGGCTCTCTTTGTCGTCGGTTATATTTCAGATGGAAAGGGTTGTAGCTTGTCACGGCGAACGCAGCGTGAGAGAGAGAGACGGGAGTTTAAATGGCTTTGTGCGGTCGACGTTAACGACACTTCAGTCTCAGCTTTTTAACAAGCTGTTTCATAACGTCTCAGTGAACTACATTATGCACCGGCTTGTGTTATTCAAAAAGTGGTCCTCAGCTGAGAGGCAGAATTATAGATTAGAGCAACAATAGACCCTCTAAAATGTGACGTCGTCAAAATTCCTGAGTGGAGGCGACTGGTCGCAAAATGAAGTAACATTTTTCAGTGATTCTGTCACATTAGATCTAAATTCTGCTGGTTTTAAGTGTTTGTGTTGGGGAAAAGCGACACATTTGAATTTCCAGGTTAGAAAGGTCAGTTAGTTTGCTTTTCGATAACAAACGATGGACAAAATACAATTTTCTAGTCTTAAAATGGCATTTTAGCTTCAAAGGAATCTAATTTATGGAATATATCTCTAAATAAAATGAAAAATGATTGTGCGCTCAACATTTCTGTGAGTATTTTTCCAGTAAAACCCATACATCTGGATTGTTCCTTCATCAAAAATGCAAAGAGTTTATCATAATTTACCCATAATTTAAACCAGGGGTGTCCAAACTTTTTCCATCGAGGGCCACATATTGAAATATAGACCAAGCGGAGGGCCACAAATCAATCGTGAAATGTTAAAAAAAGCTGCATTTATCTGATGTTTTAAGCACCACCACATCTACATTCAGTCTCATTGCCTTAATATCAGGTCTGTCTCGCACCAAAATGTTAGTTATTTAGGTTGGAATTGTAGAAAATCTGAAATGTGCTGTAAATAGTACTTATCAGGACAATGTGGGCCAGTTCACCAGGAAGTCTAAGGGCCAAGAAAAAATGGTCTAAGGGCCGCATTTGGCCCCCGGGCCTGAGTTTGGACATGCCTGATTTAAAACATGATGTAAAATACAATAATAAATGTGTTAAAAGCAGCTCTGACGTCACTCACATGTGTCTGAGGCCTTTACTTTTCCAAAATCATCTACATTTTCCATATTTTGTGATATTCTGAGGTTAAATCCCAGTTTCTCCAGTGAAATCACATTATATTGCACTTTGTTACACTTCACATTCCAAATTTAGAATGTTTTTGTTTACAAACTTTTAAAGGGTCTATATATATATATATAATTTTTTTTTTTTACTTTTGTGCTGTATTTCTGAAGAAGTGGTTAGCAGTTTTCATGCAGAATAACACAATACATTTTTAAGTTTGTGAAGGAAGTTATGGTTCTTAAATAATTGCAGTCGTTGCGATTTTCTAATTGCATCCATTGAAATTTCGATTTGATAGAAATTAATCTTGCAGCCCTATTTACACTGCTGCACAACAATTAATTTCTTCAACACAGAAACATCTTAATTAAGGAGAGAATGTCCGCTCTCTTTAGTCGACTGGAGGATGTAATGATGTTTCCAAAGGTTGTTTCTTTAAAATAGTAACATATCGTTATCGGCCATGAATCAGTGTTGACAGTTTTGGTGATGTTGTGATATCTCAGCCTCAGTGTGTTAGAGATTACCTTCTGTATTGAGTTTAGGCTTTTCCCCGGCTTTGGCACAAAATGACTTGGAACATTTTGGTTTGATTTAGTCACTTGTCCAGTACTGATGGTCCTTGTTCAGTCCTTGTTCAGAACCTGATCCGAAATCTGATTTTGCAACATGGAAATTGCATTATTTTACCATACGGACAGCAAGATTATATGGTTCATCGATTATCGTGACTATACAGGTCACAATATGATAAAAAAGAATTACTAAAAATGAGTAATCGTGACCATTTTAGAAGCAAAATTAAGTCTCAATCAAGTCTACAAAAAAGTAAACCTAAATATAAAGCTTTGTGTTTTTATCTTGTTTATTTCACATTAACGTTACTTCATCATTCACAAAATTAAAGTGCGTATGACAGGTTTTTACAATGCTCTAATTTTCATATTAATACCTGCTGTTAATATAAAGTATAGTTTTACACCAAGCAATTTGTGGAGACAAGTTAAAAAATCTGTTGAAAATTACAGGAAGTAAACAAACATCACACTGGGGAGACAAAAGTTATGCATGATTTACACAAAATAAACTGCTTTTTTTGACTCTTTAAACATTGATTCAACAAAATAAAGGCGTTCTCATGTATTTTTCTTTGTCAAATTAAAAAAATCTTTGACATTAGATGAGTTTTGGCCCAATGTACAGGATGGTTTCTTGGTAATTTCCCAGAGTGATGTCATCATTAATAACCAGAAAGTAAAATTAAACACCTAAAATAAAAGCTAAACTGGGATAAAATGTGTCAAGATTTTTGCAGAATTTGAAATATATTTATCTTTACTGCATTTTAATTAAATGAGCAGTCCAAACTTGACGAATGGTGATCTCCTAGATAATACAAATGAAAGAAAATTAAGATATTACTGAAGTTTGGTTAAATTGCGATGCTTTTTTGTGACAATAATCAACCCACTTTAAGTTTACGTCGTGACACAGGCCTATTTCAGAACCGTCATGTTACTTAAAGATGTTTCTTAAGGGCGTGTAAGCTTCAGACGCCGTGACTCTTAAAGGAAAAAGCGTCCGAAGATTAACAGATGGAGACACACAAGTTTAATAGCTTTGATTATCTTTGTGTCAGAATGATCTACTCCTTCTCGCCGCGGTACAAAGAGAAGCTCTCCGAGTAACTGTTTTAAGTCTAACGCTGGCATAAATCTGAGTTTAAATTTAACATACTGCTCTTTGTGGTATGCATTATTCAACAGGCCCATTTTCCGTGTCCTAAATCAGGCCATGTGGATTCAGGGTATCCTCGGTCCCTTTTGTTCAAGTGGGACACAGCGGCGCCTGTTCGCTGTCGACGGCGCACAGAAATATCAGCACCAAAAGTTCAATAAAGCAGGTGGTGTGTTGAAAGGCTGTGCAAACACTTTATCGTTGTGGCTTTTGGTGTCTCCGTAGATGCGCAAACAACAAAATAGCATGGTGTTTTTTGTTAAATCAGACCCGGATTGGCAAAAGAATCGAAAACCGGATGCTAATCAATACTAAATTGGACGTTTCCTGAATAGTTTTAGAATATTCTTGATCAGTTTCAGAATTAGCAGAAGATCACATACTATTATCAAAGAAACTGCTACTATTTAAATGTCAACTTACATAGAAGAATAGTGTTTTTATCAGCGCATAGGGCTTTAATTTTTAAGCAGTGTGACATGGAACGGTGTGTTTTTAGTTATTGGCAGGTGCAGCTTGAAATAAATTGAGGACGAATATTATGCAAAATTGTTCCTGTTCTAACATTACTCTATCATCAAAAACATACCTGGAGTTGCATTTATCTTCACGCTAGTTTGATGAATCCTCTCTCGGTGAGTGATGTTTTCACGATGTGTGACGTGGCTCAGAGAATCTTCTGCTCTGTTTTTAAGTCCACAAATCATGGCCGGACTCGCTCAGAGCATTCCTGCCGTCTAATCCTGACAATAACACGGCTAGCATAACAAGCAGTGTGTTTTTATAATTTCTGTAATAACCTCTGCAGACAGAAAAGCCACAGCTAAGTTATTCTGTATTATTCTTTGTAAAAACATATTATTTTTACTTCTGAAACATGAGATGTCAAAGTAAAGATACTCAAGAGCAGGTTTAAATTCCAGTAATAAAACAAAATATGCAGAATATTTTTCCATTTACCTTTTTCTTTTTTGCGATCTGATCATATTTTTGTGCTAGAAATTAAGCAAAACAATTACAACTGCCAATACAGATCCAGACAGTGGCACGGACATTCTTCACCACATTATATACCACATTTTCTTTTATTAAAAGGTCCGATTTGGTAATGTTTTATTAGTCGAAGTGCCACGCAGAGCTGCAACGAACGATTATTTTGGCACGCGAGCGATTAGTCTTTCTGTTAATTGATTTGTTTTTTGTTTATATAATCGATGATCTTGTTGCAGTCTAGAGCCGTGGGATCTGCCTTTCCAACCAAAATATGTGTGCCGTGACTCCAAAAAGACTGAAAAACACTGTCACAGGGAATCAGAAATGGTATTGTGTTTGCAGTCTGTTTCTGAGTATTTAATTGAGTTTGAAACCTTACACAGACAAATGTTCATTCTGTTCTTCGCGTTTTAACTGAAGCTGATTTACAAAAACACAAACATAAAAAGTTGTGTTGTTGTATGAGCCACATAATTCTTTCAAGTGTTTTTCAAGTCGTGACGCCTCATTCATTCAAGGTGAAACTGCATCCCGGAGTGTCCTCTTACTTCAACGAGCACATTTCTGTCTTAACACAATGCACGGTTTTAAATCATTCTGAATCTATTGAATTCGCCCATGAGTCTCAAACTCTTTTCGCAAATCCTTGAAATGTGATAACTTTTGAGTGTGTACGGATGCCTAGCTATACAACTAAAGATTGATTTTATGACTCGAAACAGTTGCACTTGTCGAGGTTTTCACTGGAAGAATCACGGTTTTGAAAGTGTGCTGAATGTTTCTCTCCGCTCTTCAAACACTTTAGACGCGGCACTGAACGGCAACTAGTTTATTTTACTAATCGACGAGCCAGTGATTGTTTTTTTCATTTACCTATTCCAAATATTATTCATAAAAATATGTAAAAAATTATGTCTTGCAAATGCATATATAGCCAGGTTTAGGTATAAACTTACTGACTGAATGTGTCTACTCTAGGAAGAGAATATTTATGAAAACGTGTATTATTAAGTGTTGTTTTGACTTAACAATGCCACTTTCTTCGTGATGAATCCTTTTTTAGCGTGTGTTTTTTTTTTTAAATATTCATTGATTATTTAAGTGTCTGTCACGATAAATCGGTGAAGCTCTATTTAAAAAGTGCTAAAAAATCTGAGCAAAATATGGTACTATCGCAAAAACAAGCGCTCCTGGTGCAGAGGGCTCCTCCGATGATGCTTTTTCAGCTGGTTCATCAGGATTCAGCCTCATGCCCATTATTTTAGTCTCTGTGTGCGTGTGTGTTAATTGTTTATAAAAAGCGCTTTATAAATAAAGTTTGATTTGATTTGGTATGAGTTGTTTTTAGAATTGTGAATATTAATCGGTTAATCGATATTTGTGATCGTTCAAAGAACAATAATTGTAAGAATTATAATTTTAGATGCAAAATTAAGTTGATTTCATGAATGAAAGCTTGAATGAGCAAGCCAAAGACAAATTTCTACCCAGTTATTATTCTTTTCTATTCTCTTGTGTGGTTATGTGTGGTGTCTGTTATCGAGAATAATCATAAAATTGTGAAGTCTCTTCTTAATAGTCGTAATAATATATAATAATTAATGTGACAAACTGTGACATTCCTAGTTGTACAGTTTTGAACGATGTGGAATTATTACATGTCCAGTACTTCGATTCCTGAAACATATGTATTTTTCCCACTTTTCCTTTGAACCCTACAACCATAAACTAAACATTTCTTTTTCTCTTTTCGTTGCAGGATGGCTCCAAACAGAAGCAGGTGCGGAAGAAGACCGTCTCCTTCAGCTCGATGCCCAGCGACCGCAAAATCAACAGCACGGCAGCTTGCATGGCCTTCATGATGGAGGGCTGCGAGATGAAGAAAGTCCGTTCCAACTCGCGCATGTACAACCGCTACTTCCTCCTCGACCCGGACATGCGCTGGTTGCGGTGGGAGCCCTCTAAGAAGGATTCGGAGAAGGCCAAATTGGAAATCAAAAGCATTAAGGAGGTGCGACTGGGGAAGAAGACGCCGGTCCTCCGCAGCAACGGACTCTCTGACCAGTTTCCGGATGAGTGCGCCTTCTCGATAATTTATGGCGACAACTACGAGTCTTTAGATTTGGTCGCTAGCACCGCAGACGTGGTTAGCAGCTGGGTGATGGGGTTGAGGTATTTAGTGTCTTACGGTCGCCACACGGTCAACATGGTGGAGCCGAGCCAGCCGAGTTTGCGCACATCTTGGATCGGATCTGTTTTTGAACTCGCTGACACGGACAAAGAAGGGCACATAGATTTGTTCAGGGCGACGCAGATCATAAAGGGGCTTAACCCAGGCATGAAAGAGGCGCTGATCGAGCTAAAATTCAAGGAGTTACAGAAGGCGAAAGACCAGTACGGCGAAGCAATCAACATGGATACGTTCGTGGAGGCGTACTGCGAGCTGTGTACGAGACCGGAGATATTCTTTTTGATGGTGCAGTTTTCAAGCAACAAAGAGTATCTGGAGAGCAAAGACCTGATGCTTTTTGTCGAGGTTGAGCAAGGCGTGGAGGGCGTGAACGAAGAGCTGTGCAGGGAGATTGTGCAAAAGTTCGAGCCGTCGTCGGAAGGCAGAGAGCGCGGGTATCTCTCCATCGACGGATTCACGCACTACCTCTTGTCGTCCGAATGCCACATCTTCGACCCGCAGCACAAACGGGTGTGCCAGGATATGACCCAACCGCTGTCGCACTACTACATCAACTCCTCCCACAACGCGTCGCTCCTGGAAGACCACTTTTGGGGCTCGTCGGATATCAGCAGCTACATCCGAGCTTTGCGGATGGGCTGTCGGAGCATCGAGGTGATCGTGTGGAACGGCCCCGACAACGAGCCGGTGGTCTACGTGGGAAGCTCCGTCGCGTCTCAGTTGGCGTTCTCCAAAATTCTAGATATCATCAACCAATATGCGTTCGAAAGCTCAGAATATCCGCTAATTCTCTGCTTGGTGACGCACTGCTCTATACCGCAGCAAAGAGTCATGGCGCAACACATGAAAAAAATCCTTGGGGATAAGTTGTACGTCCAAATGCCAAGCAAGGAGGAAAACTACCTGCCCTCGCCTGAAAAACTGAAAGGCAAAATTCTTGTTAAGGGTAAAAAGCTGCCCCTTAGCAGCCCGGATAACGAGGGAGACGTTACAGACGAAGAAGAAGGGTTAGAAATGTCCAGAAGAGTCGGCGTGGATGACAAGGACCAGCTAAACGGTTTGGGTTTCAAAAGACTCAGACTTTGCCGGGAGCTTTCGGACCTCGTGTCTCTCTGCAAGTCGGTACAGTTCAGGGATTTCGACGCCTCCAAACGGGAGCAAAAATACTGGGAAATCTGCTCCTTCAACGAGGTGGACGCAAACCGCTTCGCCAACGAGTTCCCAGAGGAGTTCGTCTGTTACAATAAGCGCTTTCTGTCCCGGGTTTTCCCCACTCCAATGCGAATCGATGCCAGTAACATGAACCCTCAGGATTTTTGGAAGTGTGGTTGCCAGATAGTTGCGATGAATTATCAAACTCCAGGTCTGATGATGGATCTAAACTTGGGTTGGTTCAGGCAAAATGGCAACTGCGGGTATGTTTTGCGACCGGCCATCATGAGAGAGGAGGTGTCGTACTTCAGTGCCAATGCTAGGGACTCGCTACCGGGAGTTTCTGCGCAACTTCTTCACATAAAAGTGATCAGCGGGCAAAACTTACCCAAACCGCGTGGCTCTGCCGCGAAGGGGGACGTGGTCGAGCCTTACATATACGTCGAAATACACGGCATCCCGGCCGACTGCGCGGAGCAACGAACCAAAACCGTTTCTCAAAATGGCGACAATCCCATTTTTGACGAAAGTTTTGAGTTTCAGATCAACTTACCCGAACTGGCCGTGCTAAGATTCGTGGTTCTCGACGACGACTACATCGGAGACGAATTTATCGGGCAGTACACCATCCCGTTTGAGTGCTTACAGCCAGGATATAGACACGTCCCGCTCCAGTCGCTAACGGGGGAGTTTTTGCCCAACACCACTTTGTTTGTCCACGTAGCCATAACAAACAGGAGAGGAGGCGGAAAGGCGCACAAGAGGGGTATATCGGTGAGGAAAGGGAGGAAGGCGCGAGAGTACACCACCACCAAAACTACAGGGATCAAAGTCGTGGACGAACTGTTCAGAGCGTCAACGCAGCCGCTCAGAGAAGCCACGGACCTCAGAGAAAACGTGCAGGTAAGACACTTTTATCAACAGTTTATCAACTAAGTCTGTGCAGTGTTTGAGAGTTTTACAATGTCTGGTTCTTTTGAGTATTTGCACCGATAGTTAAGGTGAGACGCTGCAGGTGAATAGGAAAAAATCTAAAGATATCAATTTGGCATTTTATGTGTAAAAATGGCGAAAAACACATATATTTGGGACATTTCAATCTGAAAAATGGACAGAACCAGGTTTAAATGTCTTAGTTCATTTTGTTCACATATTAGTCAGAAAAAAAATGTACAGATGGGATTTTGGATTTCGTATTTAGTTTTTAAGTAAACTAGAGATTGGACTGAAAATTGTCCTAAAAATTCAAATTTCACCAAATTTTTAATTTAAAATTACAATAAATTAGTTTTAGAATTAGATATCACTAATCCTTCTGTACGTTTTGTCAAAATCTTGTCCAGTATTGTACAGTCTGATGTGTGTAGGAGCTACTTTAAGGCTGATCTTTATGTCCCGAGGGAGAAAAATGTTTTTTAAGAAAACGGCCTTTGAAGTTACAATGTCCCAGAGAAATCTATGGATGAAGTGGCTTAAATGGAAGAATAAATCATTTTTAAGAGCATATCGGACAAGTTTGTTGTTTCCACATGAAAGCCAACATACTGAGAGAGCAAACTGACCAAAAAAAAAAAAAGAGTTGTGCCTGTATGGTCTCACCTTAAATGTCTCAGTATTACGTCAGTGTAATCCATCTTTCGTCTAGAAGTGATCCATCAAAAGTTTCAAAGGCATTCATCTGGACAATGTTTTCTAAAATCAAGATGTTTTCATTTCATTCCAAATCCATTTTTAATGTGTTTTTGAAATGTCTTGATCATAGAAAAAATTCTCCAGATGACTGCCTTTGCTACCTTTTCCAATTACAATATATTACATTCCAAATAAATGAATTTTGTAATTAAACTAAAGTGAAAAATTAACCTGTGAACTTTTTACAGATTTTATTATCTTTATCAATGTCATACAATATTGGTTATTAAAGTACTACCAATACCAAATATCATACTTTTATCTGTAAAATTATGATTATTTTTAGGCCTCATTTTATGTCTAATATCTAATATTTGTTGTACATCAACCAATATTTGATGACAATTGATATCAAAACCATAAAATCTTTAGAAAGTCTAACCACTTAAAGTTGTTCCAAAAGTTCTCAGATTAATTTTTCACTTTTGTTTAATTAGAAAATATGTTTTTTTTATATAATCTACTGTTTCTGTTTTATGTAAATAGTGTAAGCATACAGCCACGTCTTTAGCTACAGTCTGTTCTATTTTTGTTTTAACTCACTAGTTTGTTTTAAAAGACACATCTGATGCATTGAGAACAATCTGGGAATTATACTTGTGCACACAGTGACTGGGGAGAAAAAAAAAAATGGTGCTAAATAAAAGCAGTATATTATGAAATCTCCCAATAGAACCGATACCATCTCTATTTTGAAAAAAACAGTGCAATTCTGATGTAACTTGAACAATTTCAGGAAAAGAGAGGTGTAACTATTGGTGTAAATATTTTTAACTATATTTGCTTTTTCAACTCTTATGGTTATCTTACCATGACATCTTTAATCAACCACAATTATTATGAACTTTATTTTGTTTTTGTTTCTTAGATAACAGTTATAAGTGACAAATTCAGTGCTAACTTGTGAATGGGATGCTTTGACCACCGTTAAGCTCCACTTCTGGCAGTTTTGATTGTTGTGTGATTTAGTCCTCGTCTTTGTTTGCCAAAAGTTTTAAATGTGTTAATTTCTCGATAAGTTAATCATTATTCCTCGTTTAGTCCTGAATCTGGTTCAGCTCATTTGCCTGTTTTTTATCTGAGTATAAAGAAATCTCATTTGTTATTGAAGACTCCTGAAGGCCACGTTAGATATGATGAACACAGAATGTTTCTTAAAGCTGCAAAAAAAAAGGGAAAAATCCAATTAAAATAACGCGTATGTAAAATTGAATCAGTACTTTACAATAAATTACAAATCATACCCATTTAATTTGATTGTTTGCACCACAAAGAAGAACATATAAAGTAATCTATGCCGAGATAAATCCTTGAGAAGCATCACGAATAATAAAATACAGCTTTGACCGTTGTAATTCTCGCTTCATTCTCTGGATTTCCTTCCGACAACAACAGTTTGACATTCGCAAAACTTAACTTTTCAAAGCACAATAGGAGTGATGTCTTTTCATGTTTCAGTCTACAATTAGTCTCAGAAAAGAGCAGTGACTTGTTTTGATGATTTTTTTCCATTAGTCATTTGTCACTTTCGTCTGGCAGAGTCTTTGAAACGCAGACAGCTCAACAATAAAACTCATCAACGTGGAAGCAGTTTTTATGGCCGCGCTCTGTTAAGTTAGGGAGGTGGGTAAAACTCGCTGCTTGAGTAAACGTTCCTTAACTGTAAAAATGTAGACCTTTGACCTGTAGTTCATGGTAAATACCTGGTCCTATCCAACGAAAAGGACAATATTTCTGTCCGCAAAAATCAACCAGACGACCAAATAAAGCCATAAACACAACCTTTAGACAATAGCGGTCGTTTAGTCGATCGATTATTATTGGAGGGGATTTTAACGAGCACGTCCACAACATCATAGACAAGAAAGTATGCGCTGAGTTATTTTGAGATTTGGGAGTGAATTGTGAGTTTAATCCGCTTCACACAGTAGTTTTCTGAATCAATATTTGTAATTGTGTGATCTCTATAGTCTCATGCGTAGGGATGTCAAATTTTGACGTTACAATTGTGAGAAGGAATTTACGATTATTCACGATTATTGGCACTATGAACAAACAACAGTGTAGTGAAGTCTAATATTATTAAATCAAACTATCTGAATGAAAAGGTAACGATATTGTTACATAAGAAGCCAGACAAAAAGTACTTTCCATAGTTTAATGATTTTGGAGTAAAGATCTAAAATTATTGTTGATTATTATTTTTTTGTTTTTACGAATATATTGTGACCGAAATAATCACGATTATCGATTTACCTAATAACCCTACTCAAGGTCTTGTCAGTGCATTTTTGGTCATGAAATCATCTAAAATCATGATAAATTTGACATATTTTGCCCGTACATTTTCGGCCCAATTTTCGGCCTGATTTTAAGCCTGATTCACTCTCCACGACTCTGAGCTCTACTCTAGTCGTGTGCAGCCGACTTTAGCCGACGATCGCTGCACAGAACATGTCTTTAGTCAATCGAGAGTTTCTTTTACAGCCCTAAACGCAACCTATAGAAATGTATAAGCCACTGGTGACGCAATGTTTTTTCCAAATTAGAAAAGCAAACATGACTTTACGTAACAAGCTCTTCTATACTCATCAGGGTTATAAATACCGCCATCTCCCATCTGTCTTTAATGGCACAGTAAACAAAGCACAGAACAAACATCCTCACATTTCATTATAGATCTCACGGTATGCATTAAGATACTTATATATATGTAAGTGTTTTTCAACCTTTTGTAAGAGGACCAGTTCCTTTCTTGTATTCAGCCTTCCACTTTTGTGCATTTCCCCGTTACATCAAGATGTTATCAGGATATTTTATAGCTGTATTTCTTTATTAGTTCTTATAAAATTTGAGATATTGTTGGTTTAGTCTTGAATCTGTCCTATTATAGTTAATTCTTGATTTGGGAAAACTATCTAATTGTGATTGCAATTAGATTTGCGATAGATAGAGAAAGATGAACCGATAAACTAAGAAAAGAATCACATGTTTCAACCCTTTTTGACGCTTTTGACATGTTTTTTTCACTTTCAGACACATTTGTTATGCTTTTGGTCAAGTTTTTGCCACTGAATGTCACATTTTTACTGCGTTTCATATTGTTTTTTAGTGTTCTATCGGTTGCTTTAAGTTGCGTTTTTGTTGCTTTTTGTCACATTTCTTCTTCTGTGTTGTTTTTGTCCCTTTTACTTGCATATTTTGTGCTTTTAGTCGGGTTATTGTCACTTTTAGTCACGTTTTTGAAACTTTTTATTTTGTTGCAGCAAAAACTGCAGCCAGCTAAGTTCATTAAAATTTCAATTTGATTTCTATTCTATTCTATATTGTGCAGCCTTAAGACCTGGTTTAGTCCTGATGCAGACAGATTGGATGATGCACACCTTCAATTGTGATTTACAGTTTACATTTGCACATTCACCACATCAAAATTCAGGTTAAAAAGGACTGAACCTGAAACTAAACCTGGACTAGATCAGGACTAAACAAAGCCTTGTACAGGACCAAACCAAGTCCACATCAGGACTAAAAGAGGCTCAATTTAGGAACAAATAACAAGTGTGAACCCACCCATAGTCTAGATTTGACCTGGTTTACTACTAATTGCTTTAGTTTTGGCTTTATTTTTATTTTGTTTCATCTTTGGTTTTAGTTTGGAACAGATTAAAACCTTGCTTATAATTTGTGCCATGGAAATTCACACGTTTGTCAACTTTTTCTTCATAATATTGAGTAAGTGTCCATATTTTGGCCTTAAGAGTAAATAGCCCCTTTTCAAATGTGTATAGATTTGCATTTAAAACGTTTTTGTTCAGCTCTTCTCCACAAGGACTGGTTCAAACAGGAGCAAATAGAAAGAAAAAAAAAAAAGCTAATCTTAAAATCCAAATGTCCACAGAATATTGAGGCACAGTTTTACAGTCAGTGGCCTTGATGAAGCTCAGGCTCGAGCTGAAATGGTGTGTCAGAGGTGACTGTGACAGAATACAAAGCAGTTTGACTGAATTGAAACAAGAATGTGAAGAATGGGTTCAAATGTGTCCACTGGATTTGAATTGAACTGAATTTCACTGTAGGTTGACAATACGTTAGAGCTGAAACTAACGGTTAGGTTGGTAATAGATTAGTCCAGAGCAGGACTATTCAGTGTTTGAACTGAATCTTTGTCCTCGAGGCCAGAAACGTGTTAGAAATATGCAAAAAATGTAACATGAAAGACTGAAACAACATCTGGAGAACTGAACCAGGTCTTAACAAGAAGGAAAACAGGACTAAAACAGGTCAAAACAAGATCTAAACCAGGACTAAACCAGGTCTAAACCAGAACTAAACAAGAAGTAAACCAGGACTTAAACAGATCTAAACCAGGTCTAAACCAGGTCTAAACAAGAAGGAAAACAGGACTAAAACAGGTCGAAACAAGATCTAAACCAGGTCTAAACCAGCTCTAAACAAGAAGTAAACCAGGACTAAACAAGATCTAAACCAGGACTAAACCAGGTCTAAACCAGAACTAAACAAGAAGTAAACCAGGACTTAAACAGATCTAAACCAGGTCTAAACCAGGTCTAAACAAGAAGGAAAACAGGACTAAAACAGGTCGAAACAAGATCTAAACCAGGTCTAAACCAGCTCTAAACAAGAAGTAAACCAGGACTAAACAAGATCTAAACCAGGACTAAACCAGGTCTAAACAAGAAGTAAACCAGGACTAAACCAGGTCTAAACAAGAAGTAAACCAGGACTAAACCAGGTCTAAACCAAGACTAAACAATAAGTAAACCAGGACTAAACAAGATCTAAACCAGGACTAAACCAGGTCTAAACCAAGACTAAAAAAGAAATAAACCAGGACTTAAACAGGTCTAAACCAAGACTAAACAAGATCTAAACCAGGACTAAACCAGGTCTAAACCAAGACTAAACAAGAAGTAAACCAGCACTAAACAAGATCTAAACCAGGACTAAACCAGGTCTAAACCAAGACTAAACAAGAAGTAAACCAGGACTTAAACAGGTCTAAACCAGGACTAAACCAGGTCTAAACAAGAAGGAAAACAAATCAAATCAAATCAATTTATTTTTATAATGCCCAAAATCACAACAACAGTTGCCTCGATGGGCCACAGGTAAAAGCAGTTCAGATAACTGTCCCAGAATTCCCCTGTCCTTTGACCCCTAAACTACAAAAAACCCCATGGGAAAAAGTAGAACCCTCAGGGAGAACCACAGTTAAGGAGAGATCCTACTCCCACGGACGGACAGGCTGCAGATGAACTAGGACTGACTTCCACTTGGACTGTGGAGCCAGAACCACTCAAGAGGGAGGTGGCTTTAAAGAGTTCCTCCAGGAGGACGAGGAGCAGTCCACCAGTGTAGAGAGATCCTCCAGCAGGAGATGAGGAACAGTTCATCTAAAGTAGAAGGAGTTCGTCCAGGCAGACGAGGTGTGGCTAATCCAGCTGTCCAGGCGGGTGGCGCATAGATCGTCCAGACAGGTGGGGGTGGGGGGGTCATCACTGGAGCAGCCGCCGCAGTGTCTGAAACAGTCTCCACTCCCCGGGGGAAGTGGAGAGAAAGAGAAACATGTGAACAGCAATGAACAGACTACAGTTGAAGTAATATTAAATATTGTTGATAAGTAGGAAGAACCAGAGGATAGTGTTCAAGCTGCCATACTTCCCCCAGCAGAGTTGCTCCAAGGGCAGCATAGCTAAAACTGTAGGTTTTTATTTCTGTTCCTAACTGGCCTGACCATAAGCTATTTCAAAGAGGAACGTTTTGAGCCTGGTCTTAAATGTAGAGACTGTGTCGGCCTCTTTTACATGAACAGGGAGCTGGTTCCATAACACAGGAGCTTGGTAGCTAAACGCTCGACCTCCTACTGTGCTTTTAGAGACTCTGAGGACTAACAATAGTCCAGCATTTTGAGAACGAAGAGCTCTGTTTGGATGGTACGCTACTATTGCATCTTTGAGGTAGGATGGGGCCATATTGTTTAAAGCTTTATAAGTCAGGAGGAGGATTTTAAATTTGATTCTAAACTCAACAGGAAGCCAGTGAAGAGACTCCAACACTGGTGAAATATGATCTCTTTTTCTAGTAGCTGTTAATAATCTTGCTGCTGCATTTTGAACCAATTGAAAGCTTCTTATAGAGCTTTTAGGACACGCTGTAAGCAGAGCGTTACAATAGTCTAATCTGGATGTGACAAATGCATGGATGAGTTTTTCGGCATCATCTCTGGGCAGGATTTTTCTAATTTTGGCTATGTTACGCAAATGAAAGTAGGCTGTTTTACAGGCTTGATTTATATGTGCTTTGAACGAGAGATCTTGGTCAAATAGGACCCCAAGGTTTCTTACAGTAGAGCTGGGGGCTACAGTGATATTGTCCAGAGAAGCTATCTGGTCAGATAAAGAGTCTCGCAGGTGCTTAGGGCCCAGCAGAATGACCTCGGTTTTTTCAGGGTTAAGGAGCAGATAATTAAGAGTCATCCAAGTTTTTATGTCTTTCACGCAGGCACTAAGTCTGTCTACTTGATGGGTCTGATCAGGTTTCATTGATAAATACAGCTGAGTGTCATCTGCATAGCAGTGGAAGTTAATGCTTAATAAAGTTAACGTCCAAAGACATGACTGTGTAGGTTAACTGACAACTCTAAATTGCCCGTAGTGTATGAATGTGAGAGTGAATGGTTGTCTGTCCTTGTCTGTCTGTGTGTGAATGAATGAATGAATGAATGAGAGTGAATGCGGGACAACAGATGGAAATTAGCCCAAGGCTACAATCTGGTGTGTTTACAGCATGTATATCATGTATGTTCATTAACATGCACTGTCCCAACCAAAAAAAAAAAAAAAAAAAAAATGCCATGCTTTCTGATGATCATACCTAAGGGCAGCATATAAAGTGTGAACAGAACTGGACCGAGTACTGAACCCTGCGGCACACCGTAGGTTACTTTAGAACATGGGGAAGATCTCTGGTTTACATTAACAAACTGGTACCTATCAGATAAATAGGATTTAAACCAGCTAAGGGCGGTTCCACTGACACCTACATCACATTCTAACCTCTGCAGTAGAATGTTGTGGTCGATGGTGTCAAACGCTGCGCTGAGGTCCAACAGAACCAGAATTGAGACCTGTCCATCATCATCAGCAGACAAGAAGTAAACCAAGACTAAACAAGATCTAAACCAGGACTAAACCAGGTCTAAACCAAGACTAAACAAGAAGTAAACCAAGACTAAACAAGATCTAAACCAGAACTAAACCAGGTCTAAACCAAGACTAAACAAGAAGTAAACCAAGACTAAACAAGATCTAAACCAGAACTAAACCAGGTCTAAACCAAGACTAAACAAGAAGTAAACCAAGACTAAACAAGATCTAAACCAGGACTAAACCAGGTCTAAACCAAGACTAAACAAGAAGTAAACCAGGACTAAACAAGATCTAAACCAGGACTAAACCAGGTCTAAACCAAGACTAAACAAGAAGTAAACCAGGACTTAAACAGGTCTAAACCAGGACTAAACCAGGTCTAAACAAGAACTAAACCAAGTCTAAACCAGGTCTAAACCAGGACTAAAGCAGGACTTAACCAGGACTAAACTAGGACTGAACCAGGACTAAACCAATAACAAGAAATACAATATTTTCTATATTTTGAAGATTTTTGAGGGACGGGTCATGTCCTTGGGGGGGCTTGATTTGGCCTTCAGTTGAACAGCCCTGGTCCAGCGATTATTCTTTGTAAACCTGTGAACATGAGATTTTTACTCAATTTGATGCTGATAAAGTTGAAGTGAAGCTGTTTGAGGACAAAAAAATACAAAATTTACACATTTTTGTGTGCTCAGTCCGAGTCATAAAACGTCGTCTGTCAGCACATGGCATGTTTTGGAGTCCGTGTAATGATTATTTGGTTACTTAATTCTATAATTGATTAGTTGGGATTAGTGAATTAAAGCTGGGGTACCTGACTTTTTTTGGGTGTAAATTCATCAGTTTCATGTTTTCCGTCAAAGAGTATCTTTTAAAAACAGCACTTTGCTACAAATATGAGACCTCTGTGTGCTGTCTTCATTTAATAATAAAGTATTTTGTCTCGAGGTAAGCGCTAAAAGCCGCTCTCTGATTGGCTGTGCTTGGGCTTTCCTCTCCAGTTACACTTTGCCATCTGAAAAATGCCGTTGTAATGCAATGCACGTGAATTTTAACGACGTGCAAAAGAGTTCGATAGAATTAAAACCTACTTCTGGTTCCAGTGAAAATCAGGTACTCCAGCTTTAACTTGTCGCAGCCCTACAAAACATAAATAAAGTAAGTAACAGTATTTGACTTCCAGTGATGAGAAAGTAACTAAATACATGGCATTCAGAGTTTTGGATTGACAAAAGAGTTTAATTTGGTCGTATTCAGAAAACAGTTTGTCAAATCAATGGAACACTTTGTGGTACTTGACATTTTAAGCTTCAAACTGCACGTAATTAAAAAATTTAATATAAAGCACTGTTCTGTGGTGTGGGCTGGAGTCATATTTCTTGCTCGAATCAACGGTAATTATACAGTATGTTGCGTTTTTAAGACTATAATTTGATGCAACTCAAGGTGAAAGGACTCCGAATACAGTACACTTGGGCCGTGCAGCAAAATACATTAAAAAAAAGTTCAGTAAATACATTTTTAATTTCCAGTGAAGTATTTGCCGACTCCAGACTGAGCCGTGTGAACAAAAGAAGTCGGTAAAAGAAGTGGAGCAGTCAAAATAGACTTTAGTTTTCATTTGAACTTGTCCTGCTTTACAACATAGTACAATATTGAAGGTCTTTTTACTGTGTTTTTTTGTTAGTTTGTTGGTTGAGTGGGCAAATAATCACGACTAAAAGATCTGATAATATTTTGGAAAAAGGAAAATGTAATAATTGGAGAAAAAATAGAAGATTAAGGTGAGACTCTGCAGGTGAATGGGAAAAAATCTTAAATATAAAGATGTCAATTGTAAACTTCTCCTGTTGTTTACTCACATCAATCTAAGAAAGAAATATATTACAAGTTTTTCATGATGTCAAGTTTTCATGTAGAAATAAGGTATTTTATGTGAAAAAAATTGACAAAATTGCACATTTTTGGGAACTTTAAATCTGAAAAATGGACAGAACCAGGTTTAAATTTCTTCGTTCATTTTGTTAAACACATAAATTACAAAAAATTTACAGAAGGGATTTTGGATTTCTTATTTATTTTTTGAGTAAACTAGATCTGACTGAAAATGGTCCTTTAAATTCAAATTTTCCCAAATTTTTTTGACTTAAAACTTGAATAAATCAGGCTTGGAATGTACGTTTCGTCAAAATCGTATCTTAAAAGTACAAGATTGCAAAGTTTTGTATGTGTAGGAGGTGATCTGTCTCTGTGGGAGAAAAATGTATTTGAGAAAACGGCTTTTGAAGTTACAATGTCCCAGAGAAACCTAAGGATGAAGTGGATTAAATGAAATAATAAAACATCTTTAAGAGCAGATTGGACACGTTTGTTGTTTCCACATGAAAGCCGATACGTTGAGAGAGCAAACTGACAAAAAAACAAAATAGTTTTGCCTGTAGCATCTCGCCTTAAATAGATACGATCAGTTTTAAAAAGTCCTGCATTTACTTCTACAGCACAACACATCATGAAATTACTTGATTTTAATCTCCAGACTGCTGTGAGTTATAATGTTAATGCAAAATCCAGTGTATTAAAATGACAATATTACAAAACCTCATGTAATTATTCTTGTATAATCTGTGTCTAGAGAGCATAAAGAGCAGCACGATTCCAATTTAAACCTTATTAAACACCTCAGTCATCCATAATGTCACCGTCCACATGAAGAAGAGTGTTGTCAGACTTTGACCCGTCCTGCAGTGCCTCATGGGAAACCTGTCAGAGCAGCTCGTGTGGGATGTCTCTAGAGCTCGAAGTGGGAATTACTCAAGTTCTTTTACATCTTTTTAGTGATAAAATTGTGCTATAACAGTCGTCTTACTTGAGCGTTTCGCAGCAGAGCGTCATATCAGGGGGCGTGGTCTGCCGTGGGGGAAACTCAGATGATTCAAAAGGAAATGGGCTTCGTATTTATGTTTTAATAATTTTGAT
Organism: Rhinogobius similis; assembly: GCA_019453435.1. NCBI lineage: Eukaryota > Metazoa > Chordata > Actinopteri > Gobiiformes > Gobiidae > Rhinogobius > Rhinogobius similis. Next base: position 12,251,478 of record CM033631.1, read on the forward strand.
TCTGTTCAAAGTTCACATTTTTAACGCAACCAGGAGACTTGACAAAAAGACTGAAATATGAACTGACAATAAAATAAAAGAATCACGTGTTTCGGAACATTTTTGTCGCTCTTAGTGTTGATTTCATTGCATTTTTGACGCTTTTGGTCACGTTTTTATCACTTTCAGTCATTTTTTTGTCACGTTTTAACAAATTTAAACTGCAGGGTTGGCAGTTTTTATGCAGAATAAAACATGATATTTTACTGTTTGTGGAGGAAAATGTTGCACTTCAAAAATTGCAGCCTTTGAGAGTTGAAAATTGCGATTTCCGATTCATTTTTGATGAATTGTGCAGCCTTAACAGGTATTCTCATTACTCATACTGTATAGTAAGGCTGGGCGATACGGTGATAAAAATCGAATCGTGAGCTTGTCCCTGCTGCTGTTTTTGTGAAATCGTCGTATCGTGATTCACCGTTTGTGTCTTTAATGCAGCTGTCTGTTCAAACACACTTTTTCTCCTGTTGTTTAGCCTCTGAAGCCTCTGAGCAGATGACTTTATTGACCTCTTAAAGGCCAGAGCTTCACAATTAAACCAAATCCACACAAAATCGCAATAAAAATGTGTTCAAAAGTGACAAAAACTCACCAACAAACGCGACAAAATGCACCAAAACGTGACTAAAAGCGACAAAAACATGACTAAAAGTAACAAAGACATGACTTAAAGGGGCAAAGACACATTTAAATATGACAAACGCAACTGACCGTGACACAAACGTGATTAAAGGCGACAAATTGTGTTTAAAATGTGAATTTGAACAGAATCCTGGTATTAAATAAATTACAAATCGGATCACAATCGCACTGCTCAGAAAAATCACAATTAGACATTTTTCCTTAATCGCGTAGCTCTATTAAAGGCAATAGAAAAATACAAAGTAAACACAAATCGTGATAAAATCGAAATCATGATTTGGCCCTAAGAAAATCGTAATGATAATTTTTTGCCATGTCGCCCAGCCTTACTTTATAGTTCTCTTACTTGAATGTTTCACAGAAGAGCGTCATATCAGGGGGTGTGGTCTGCCGTGGGGGAAACTCCGATGATTCAAAAGGAAACGGGCTGCACAATTTGGGGAAAATATCAGTGACAGTTTGTGATTGCGATTAGATTTGCAATTTATGTTTTAATACTGGGATTCTGTTCAAAGTTCACATTTTAAACACATCCAGGAGAATTGACAAAAAGACAGAAATATGAACTGACAAACTATTACAAGAATTACGTGTTTCAGAACGTTTTTGTCGCTTTTAATGATGATTTTTTTTGCGTTTTGTCGCTTTTAGTGTCGTTTTGATCCCTTTTAGTTACGTTTTTGTTGCATTTATGGCGCTTTAAATCACATTTCTGTCAGTCGCGTTTTTGTCGCTTGTTTCAGAACATGTTTTAACAAATTTAAACTGCAGGGTTAGCAGTTTTTATGCAGAATAAAACTGGATCTTTTGCTGTTTGTGGAGGAAAATGTTACACTTCAAAAATTGCAGCCTTTGAGAGTCGTAAATTGCGTCCATTCAAATTGCGATTTTGTTTCAGTGTCTATTAATTGTGCAGCTCTACTCATTTACTCATATGTTTCACAGCAGAGCGTCTTATCAGGGGGTGTGGTCTGCCGTGGGGGAAACTCCAATGATTCAAAAGGAAATAGAGCTGCACATTTTGGGAAAGATATTTATTGCAATTTTTCTGACCAGTTTTGCAATTGCGATTAGATTTGTGATTTGTTTTGATAACTGGATTCGGTACAAAGTTCATATTTAAAACAACCAGGAAAATTGACAAAAGACAAAGTAATAAAAGTGTAATAATAATAATGCACTTTATGTATCTACTTGCACTTTGTTTTCAGTTTTTAGCAGTGGTAGATGAAGTACTACATTTTGTTGCTCAAGTAAAATTACAGATACAACAGCAAAAAATACACATATTCTAAGTAAAAGTGTAAATTAAAAATGTACTTTAAGAGTAAAAATGGTTTGAGAACTATTAAAGCATCACATTGTAATCTTGACTGGTTTATTCTGTTGAGTTTTATTCACTAAAGGCAACTTTCCAGGTTATTTTTCTCTTTAGAATCTATTTTGTTTGCTCAAAGGGAAGTAGGAAAAAAACGGTTAAGATGTCGCCATGAATGTGCTAAAAATAAACCCCTCAGCCTTTTCGGCAGGGTTAAAACCTTAAGAAAATATACTTTGACTTTTTAGTCCAGTAAATGACGTGTTTCAGAACATTTTTTCCGCTGCATTTTTGTTACTTTTAGTGTAATTTTTGGTCATATTTTTGTTGCTTTTAATCACTTTTTAGTCACTTTTATCATGTGCTTGACACTTTGAGTTGCATTTTTGTCACTTTTAGCAGCGTTTGTGTCGCTTCAACTCATGCTTTAGTCACATTTTGTTTCTTTTAGATGCCTTTTTGTGGCGGTTTCGTCACTGTCACGTTTTGTCACATTTTTTTAATCACTTTTAGGCACATTTTTGACACTTTTTTGTTGCCTGGTTCAGAACAAGAAATCTAAACTCAGGGTCAACAGTTTTGAACGCAGAAATTAAACATGATATTCTGTTGTCTGCGGATTATTGCTCTTCAAAAATTGCATGCAGCCTTTGAGATTTGCTTATTCAAAGTGCGATTTTTGATTCAATTTCGATTAATTGTGGCTTAAGTACATTTACTCTTACGTTGATAGTTCAAAAAGTGTTTCACTCTTACAGGGATGTTCATGGTTAACCGATGACATTTTCATACCTGTTCCTGTTCCTGTTCTCTGCGTTTACTGACGTATTACACTGACGTCTGTTTTGACTCGTACTGTAAAAAAAAAACGACAACAAAAAAGTACTGTGTTAACGGAACAGGTTAACCGATTATTGACCGCATCGTGCATTAGGGCCACACGATATGGGAAATTAGTGTGATATGGGTGTCAAAAGGACAGCGATAACGATATTATTGCAATATTTTCCCTCATTTGCATATCTTTTTCAATTTCTTTTCCAGGTATAAAAGATAACAATACAATACAGTGCTAAACTCTTACTTTAAAATGCTTAGGTACAAATATGCACACATTGGAGTGTTAAAACCTGGAGTTACTTTGTCCATTCCTCTGCAAACAATAAAAATACATTACTGAGGCATTTTAAACATTTCAGACAGTTTATTCACCTTCATTTATGTTTGTGCGTGAAATAGTGAAAAAATGCACGAGGATTTTGAAGCAAGAACTTCAATAAAACAACAAAACACTTAAACGTTCACCTGACTGTTTCTGTTCTTGGCAAAACGGCGCTTTTGGTTGAACGTTTGAGGGTGCGTCTGATTGGTCAAACCTCGGGCGCAAGAAACGCAAGATCAATGCATTTAACCATTGGAAAAGATCGTGCATCTTTGCGATACGCATCTCACGATAACAACAAGTGTGATAACAATACTTTTTCGATACATTGTGCAGCCCTAATCTGCATAATCTACACTCTTTAATCTTGAACCACGTCTTTGTACTTCTGCTGGAGTAATAGTATTCTGAAGTCACAACGTTCTGACTTTAGTGGACTTCAGTGTTTCCCAACCAGGGGTACAGGGACCCCAAGGGGTACGTGAGGAATGACCAGGGGGTACTTGGAAAGGTTTCAGGTTTAAAATTAAGTCATTAGTTGTAAATGTAGCATCTTTTTGGAGTATCTTGGACCTAGGTCTGGACGATACGGTGATAAAAATCGAATCGTGAGCTCCTCCCTTTAACAATCTGCTGTTTTTGTGAAATTGTCGTATCGTGATTGACTGTTTGTGTCTTTAATGCAGCTGTCTGTTCAAACACACTTTTTCTCCTGTTGTTTAGCCTCTGAAGCCTCTGAGCAGATGACTTTATTTACCTCTTAAGTGCAATAATTCAACTCAATGCACCAAAGCGCAACTAAAAGCGACAAAAATGCAACTAAAAGTGACAAAGACTCACTTAATTACAACAAACACAACTGAATGTGACAAAAATGCAACTAAAAGTGACAAAGACTCACTTAATTACAACAAACACAACTGAATGTGACTAAAATGTGACTAAAAGCGACAAAATTATGCTTAAAATATGAATCTGAATAGAAAATCTAATCACAATCGCAAAACTGGCCAGAAAAATCACATTTACGTATTTTTTCCTAAATGGTGCAGCTCTATTGAAGCCGATAGAAAAAACAAAGTGAACACAAATCATGATAAAATCGAAATCATTATCTGGCCCTAAGAAAATCGTGATTATAATGTTTTGCCATCTCGCCCAGCCCTACTTGGACCATAAATATAATTAAAACAAAAATATAATTGTAATAATTAACAATATGTGACTACTAAACCCATTTATTTGCTCAAAACTCAAGTTAAAGGGTACTCTGAGTGTGAAACAAAGATTAGGGGGTACTCGAAACAAAAACGTTTGGGAACCACTGGTGTACATTTTGATCACTCCATGCACCTCTGGATCTTCATATTAGACTAGAATAACATTTTAGCTTTCATAATGCATATTTAGATCGTGCTTGCTCTATTTCTGCCATACTCTTCACTAAAGTCACTAAGTCATAACCCAAATGATAATGTTCTAAATTAATTGCTCAGCCTTGTATGGATTATGGCCCAGGGTGAACTTCCAAGCTGCTAAACTCACTCACACTTCACCCAATCACATTTTGAAGTGCTTAAAATCCAATCAAATAAGCGCTGCTAAGTTTGGAAATAATCGCCGACGTGCCGTGTGTCAAAACTGACACTTTAATCTGCCCGGCAACACTGAGTCATCCTTCATCGCAAATTTAATCTTTGAGTTCGCCCGGGGAAAATAACGGGAGGTGAAAAAACACATGCAAATCTGGGTTTTGAAAGCGAAGCAAATGGGCTTTTTACACCGCGTTTCCTCCGGGATTGAAATGTAAATGTTTCTGTTTGAAATTTAGACTTAAAAGTTGATTCAATAAATAAAGCGTCGAGTTGAATGGGGGCTTTTTAAACTAGAAAGGCCTTTTGGACACGTCTCCTCAGATTAAAGGACGCTTGTGGAAGCCAAGTTTGCTCAAGTGGAGGAATATTAGCATAACATGGTTTACGGGCTTTTTCCTGATGGTTGAATGATTAACGCGTAAAATATCGAATTGTTCGGTTGTTATAATTGATGATCAGTTTACGTTTCACATTTAAACACGTCCAGGAGCTTTAGAAAGACTGAACTACTCACCGCAACAAGAGTCAAATGCATTTCAGCACAATGTTTCTGTAGAACAAAGACACGGAGAAGTCAATATTTAACATTTTTGCTTGATTATTAGGAAATTTAGGGCTGACTCGAATAATTGTAAAGACAAACAACACTCTTAATCATATTGTCAAATGGTGAAAGTTGCGCGTCCTCAAAACTTGAATGCTGAACCCAAAAATAAAAACAATTTTGAGATGTTTTAAGGGTTGCACATCATAACTTTGTATAAAAAAAAAGATCAGGACAGAGATACTCACATGTCTTTTTTTTATTGATTTTTGGCTACAACAAAAAGATAAACGCTAACGTGTTTTGGCGTAAAGCCTTCTTCAGAGCGCTCTGAAGAAGGCTTAATCATAATCTGGACGATACAGAGTCCAAAACACAGACAATGGGAGTATTAAATCAAATTGTTAAAGAACATTTCAACCTATAATAACATATTTTAAAAGTTTGCAACTCAAGAAACGGTTATTCATTATTACTGACACAAACAACACTGAAGTTCTCAACTCACAGCGAACCATTCTTCTTATTTTTGACCAGTTTTAGGAAATCAAACGTAATAAAGTAATAAAGTAAAAGGTTCAGACTTTTTACCTTCAATATTCTCACAAGATTCTCATTATTAGCATTTATCAATTAAAGTGCCAATGACAGGTTTAGACCACTCATGTACCTAAAATACAGGTAAGATAAATATATACAAAGTTTTGCTTAAAATAATTATACATTTCATCATTTTTAGCTTTTTTTTTTTGTTTTGTAACATCACTTCCTGGTTATAAATGATGACATCACACTAGGAAATTACTTCGAACACTGGGCTAAAACTCAGCTAATGTCACAGATTTTTTTGTCCGACAAATCAAAATATACCTTCATTTTGTTGAATTCATGTTTTATTGGTAATTTAAGTTGTTTATTTTGGGTTAATTATGCATAACCTTTGAATGGAGTGAGTCTCCCTAGTGTGATGTCATCAGTTTTTTACTTCCTGTAATTTAAAAACTGATTTTTCCACTTTTCTCCACCAACTACAACTTGACTGGTGTAAAACAGGATTTTTTTTATGTACAATACGTATTAATACACCAAATAAAATCAAAATTAGAAAACTGTTAAAACCTGTCATACGCCCTTTAAGTTCAATGTTGACATCCCTGTATTATTTTGAATCACGACGGGATATTTCGTTCTTTGCGTTAGACGACAAATTACCTAAATAACTGTAGCTTTTGCAACATGCCAATTGCAGCCACCGAAGTGTGATCTTAATTGCAATATTTGACGCCTTCTTTTGACTTTCTCAGATTTATTTGGCAAATGTTTTGATGTTGTTTAGGTCAGTGTTTCCCAACCTTTTTTGTCTCGAGTACCCCCTAAGTTTTGTTTCACACTCCGAGTACCCCTTAAGTTGAGTTTCAGGCAAATAAATGGGTTTACTAGTCGGATAAAGTCAATTATTACTACTATATTTTTGTTTTAATTATACTTATGATACAATATATTCCAAAAAGATGCGAAATTTACAACTAATAACCCTTTTTTTTACTCAGATAAAAGTACATTTCATATTATTTTAAAACCTGAATGCATTCCAAGTGCCCCCTGGTAATTCCTCACGTACCCCTTGGGGTCCCCGTACCCCTGGTTGGGAAACACTGGTTTAGGTTAATCATTTTAGAACAATGGTTTAGTCTTATTTTAAACCAGGCTTAGTCTCAATGTAGGTCATATTTAGACCTAATTTAGTCCTGATGTCGTCTGGGTTTATCTATCTTTATCTAATTAATTGGTATTTGGATTGAAAAGTTTGACAACCACTCAGGGCTGCAACTAATGATTATTTTGGTAATCGATTTGTCTGGCAATTATTCTTTTCTTATTATTTCAATGAGTTGTTCAAATCCAAAAGGCCAGTGAATATAACATTTTTACAATATTTAACTGAGAGGAAACTGAAGATGTTACAACAACACTTACCTTTACACGGTTCTTGTGTCATTTTACGTGAATTCCCGCTTCTCCTGAGTGATAAAACATTCTCTCTCAGCACATTACATGTTCTGGAGGTTGTGTAAAGTAAAAAAAAAAAAAAAAAAGATTATTCGATTATCAAATCAGTTGACGACTAGTTAAATTGGCGATTAGTTTTGATTAATCGATTTACTTGTTTCAGCCCTAGAACCTCTAGAACAGGCATGTCCAAACTCAGGCCCGGGGGCCAAATGCGGCCCTCAGACCAATTTTTCTTGGCGCTTAGTCTTCCTGGTGAACTGGCCCACATTGTCCTGAGAAGTACTATTTACAGCACATTTCAGATTTTCTACAATTCCAACCTAAATAACTAACATTTTGGTGCAATACAGACTTGATATTAAGACAATGAGACTGAATGTAGATGTGGTGGTACTTAAAACATCAGATAAATGCAGCTTTTTTTAACGTTTCACGATTGATTTGTGGCCCTCCGCTTGGTCTATATTTCAATATGTGGCCCTCGATGGAAAAAGTTTGGACACCCCTGCTCTAGAATAATCCAGAGTACATCATTTAACTCATTTCTGTCCACGGAGACATGCAGGTGACGCAACCAGACCGAGTTACAGGTCAGATCAGCGGAGAGGCGAGTCCGCTCACAGTAGAAGGCATGTTTTTTACGGCGTTTTGAAGCATTAAGAACAATAAAATGAATCCTAAAAAGTAAATGGTGAATGCAGAACTGTCTAACATTCCAGGCAAAGAAATAAAACAGCAGAACCTTCATTAAAAACTTGCACAGTGCCCCTTTTAAACTCGGTTTCTTTTAGCCGGATGTGAATTGCAGCTGCGTTGCCTGTAGCCGGCGGGGCATAAGACGGCAGCCAGAAACGATCTGGACACTCGAGCGGCTCCGACACACGAAGAAAGAAGAAAGGCCTTTTTGTTTCCTCGGCCTCAGTGCTTCGCCGACCTCGAGGCGGGCAACCTTTGAACTGTTAAAAGCCGCGGCGTGGCTCGTGCACGGGCCGCGCTCACGTACACAAAGACGGCTCGTTTGTCCACACCATTTCACCTCAATGCCGTTCTTTTATTTCAAACGTCTCCACTCGGTCTGTTCGATTTAGCGGCCAAAAGGCACTCTGCGCTAACAAATGCCTCTGTTCTTACCTACGAAATATCTGGAAGAATAGCTCGAGGTGCATGAAGTACTGGGTAACTAATTAACCGTGCTTGATGACTGGTTTATAATAAGTGTAACGAGTCAAGTAGCCTTTGTTTGGAAATGGAAATGGAAAAAAATTAACTCAATAGACCCTTTAAAAGTTTGTAAACAAAAACATTCTGAATTCAGAATGGAGGCAAAAGTGAAGTGCAACACCATGTGATTTCACTGGAGAAACTGGGATTAAACCTCAGAATATCACAAAATATGAAACATTGAGATGATTTTAGAAAATGAAAAGCCTCAGACACATGTGAGTGACATCAGAGCTGCTTTAAACACATTTATTATTGTATTTTACATTATGTTTTAGGAAATTATGATAAACTCTTTGAATTTTTGATGAAGGAACAATCCAGATTTATGGGTTTTACTGGAAAAATACTCACAGAAATGCTGAGCCCACAATAATTTTTCATTCTATCTAAAGATATATTAGATACTATTCCATAAATCAGATCATTTTAAAGCTAAAATAGAATTTTAAGGCTAGAAATTTGTATTTTGTCCATCGTTTGTTATAGAAAAACAAACTAACTGACCTTTCTACTCTGGAAATTAAAATGTGTTGCCTTTTTTTTTCCAACACAAACACTTAAAACCAGTAGAATTTAGATCTAATGTGAGAGAATCATTGACACATTTCACAGAAAACCTAATTTTGCCTCCAGTCGCCTCCATTCAGGAATTTTGAAAACATCACATCTTAAAGGGTCTATTGTTCCAGGACGCTTAAAAACAATATTGATCTTGTAGAAGAGCAAGTGGTCCATGAAATGACTAAAGCAATATAAAAAGTATTTGAAGAAAATGTTTGGATTGGACAAGATCTCGAGATAAGACCGTGCACGTGTGGAGAATGATCTTGTGAGATTGTGAGATGGTTTACTTTTGCGAGGATAAAACAGTGCTAGTCAGGTATGTCGTGGTTCAAAAAAGGCAGTGCTACATCGACAGCAAAAATGATTAAAAATACAGCGAAGAAAAAAATTGTGAACTGAATTGCGCAATATAATGTCAAAACCTTCTCGTCTCGTGGAAGATTTTGCCACCCAGACAAAATGCAAGTAAGAGCAAGCGTCTCGATGCATAATATCTGATTTACATTCTCAAGTTTGTGTCTAGAAAAACATTAAATAACGCACACAAAGTCTCATTTATCAACCTGGGTGCTAAACTGCGCGTACGAACAGAAAAATGAGTGGGCGTGCTGCACCTGATTTACTGTTGCGTGTGTTTTACTTCTGCTGCAAAACTGATGTAAATGAGAGTTCAGCGAGTGCAAACACGTACGCGCTTCTGCTCTTTTATTACGTCTGCGAGAATACAGACGCATATGAAAAGTTAGATTACGCACAGTGTTTGGATCGAGGAGCGTCTGTTGGGGACTCAAAATGATTTTCGGTTTGGACTTCGATGCGGGATGACGGATCGCGACAATATATGCATGAAGACGAGCACATCTGTTGCATCGGGGCGGGGCAGAGACACAGTGTCAAGGGACTTTCTCTGATTGTGATTCAAGATCTTGTTCAGGAGTAACTGTAGCCGGAGGAAAAGGCTTAAAGGACACGTGCCATAGTGACAATGTTCCGTCGTCTAAAACACAGCAGGAGTTGCATTCAGCTGCATTCACGCAAGTTTGAGGAATATTCATTTGAAAATCCTTTCCCTTTGACAAAACACTCCCTGCTGAACTCCTTCGAGCCATGATGTTTTTTCTGATTTAAGGCGAGACACTACAGGCAAATTTTTGTTTTTTTTTTTCGGTCAGTTTGCTCTCTCAACATATCGGCTTTCAGCAATTTTCAGTCAAATCTAGTTTACTCAAAAACTAAATAAGATATCCAAAATCCCCTCAGTACAGTTTTTTGTGATCATTATGTGATATGAACGAAGAAATTTAAACCTGGTTCTATCCATTTTTCAGATTTTAAATTTTGGTTGTTTTTACACATAAAATGCCTTATTTTTTATATGAAAACATGACATGATGAAAAACTTGTAATATATTTTTTCTTACATTTATGTGAGTGAACTACAGGAGAAGTTTCAAACTGATATCTTTAAATTTAAGAATTTTCCCCTTTCACCTGCAGGGTCTCACCTTAAATTGTTACTTATTTGAGATTCTTCTGCTGTTTTAATTCCTTAAATCATGACCAGACTCGTTCTGAGCATTTCTGCGTGATAGCTTGTCATACCAACAGCATATCAAACCATTGTACATACACATGTGTAATTGCCTCTGCAGCCTGTAGATGAAGCCACAGATAAGATACTCTGAGGCAGCCATATAGTGCTTTTGTTCTATTTTATTTTTAGTTCTAAAACAGAGCATGTTTAAAGGCCAATAACCATACAAATACTGCAAATATTTGTCCGTTAATGCGCATGGTTTAGGTCAAAGAACATACAAACTCCACAAAACGCACAAACCACTAGCTCTGCCGCCATCGTTTTTGGTTATTAAAGACTATTGTTGTCTAATTAATGTAAAGCCCTATTCCCACGATTCAAGCTAAACCACAACATGGAGCATCTGTGATAAAGGTGTTGTAATCCACCTCGTCTCACCGTAATCACTTATGACGCTGTAAATGCAAGGCCTCAGAGCAGTGTCTGAATGGGACGTGGCCAAAGCCTCCAGATTGCTCTTACCACGAGAATGAAACATGCATAAAGTGGAATTAAATCAGATTGACGGAGCTCAGACTTGGAAATCACATTGCTTTTGTTAAAGTTTCCGGGAAAACTTGATCAGTTCATTCGGAGACAAACTTTTCAGCCGCTCACTTGGGCGAAATGTTGCCGTTAACAAACACTGAGGTTCCGTCTCTGCTGCCGTCATTGCCTGGTTCATCGTCTGTCCAGAACTGTGTCAGAACCGAGGAAGCGACTTGGATGAGTGGCAAAACGTAGTCACTCTAAAAAGATAAATGTTTGTCCATTTGACAGGATTCTACTTTCTTTTGCTTTGATATTGAGGATGTTTAAACGGCTTAATAGAGACATATTACACAAAATCGAGGTATTATAATGATTTCCCCTCATCATCATTAGCGCTCAGAGTTGTATTTTGATTGCTTGAATAATGCCGTATTCTTCTGCTTGTCCTACTTTTAATTCTTTGCTAAATTTAGACTCCAAAGTTCTCTCAAACTAAATGTTGCACAGCCGTTTTCAAAACACATGTAATTGAAAATGAGTTGCTTGGATACAGTTAAATGACCTGTTTCTATTAATAAACCGCTTCATACCAATTTCTCAGTTTAAAATTAACAAAATGGTACAAAAATGGAGAAGAGAAGAGATGCTGTACCCAATTTTATTTCCACGTAGCTGAGCAAAACCTGGAAGTGCGCTGTTAGCATGCTGATAGCTTTACCGTGATGCCAAAACTCCGCTCTGACCGTTTGAAAGTTGTGAAAAGCGCTAATCAATTTGTCATGGTGACGCAGTCCGAAGTAAGGAACTAACAGTTTAAAACAGAACTAATTCATTTCAAGTCTTTACATCAGTCACATGTATCTCACCGTCCTAAATATTCACCGCAATGAGTTTATAAGTACTTTATAAGCACTTTTCACTAGCCTCTGAGCGAGTTTTGCATCCTGGATAAAGCTAACAAACATTAGCATGCTAACAGAGAAAGTGCTGTGGTCTCATTTTCACCCGAATACATGTTTTACAATAGATCTGTGCTGGGGCAACACAGATTTTACTTTATTACATGAACTTGTTCTGTTTTTCACATTTCAAAACAGAAAATCTGGTGCAGTGTCTTTGAAATGAACTAGGTTTGACTTTCATGTTTTGTAGACAGGACATTGCCACCTGTAACCTACTGCCGTACATACATTTCTCACCAAAAATACCGACATTCCAAGTTCATGAGGCCTGAATTTGTGCTAAATATGGTCCAAAATGAGACTAAAACTGGTCTAAAATGACACTAAATGATTAAAGTGCGTATGACAGGTTTTTATGATTTTATAGTTTTGATTTTCTTTGGTGGAATAAACCCTGGTGTAAATATTAATAGCAGTTTTACATCAATCAAGTGTCAGTTTGTGAAGAAAAGTAAAAATATGTTCAAAAACATGATGACATCACACTAGGGAGACACACTACGAACAATTTACGAACAAGAAACACATTTTTCTGATCCTTTAAACATTAATTCAACAATTATCTTAAGGAAATATTGTTAAATAAGTATCAACTGTGATTATTAATATGGTTGTGTATAATCCAAATAGTAATCAGAGCTCTATATACAACATATTGCAGGCCTACATCAATACAAAATAATATTAAATAATAATAATAATAAAATTTACTAAATCCAGTACATTTTCATTGGAAAAATGTTTTGGTTTGTTTTGTGGTTGTGAGGGCCGTTTTCTGTTTATCAATGTGATTTTCATTTGTAAATCATCTGACCAAACAGCTTTTTAATTTGAGCTTGTTAAAATAATCAATCAAAGGTGTGTGGCTTTAAGGATAAGCCCTTTCAGGTTTCTGCCACACTCCATCACGTTTTGTGTTGTTTTGTTTTATATGGACTTCTGTTTTTTTTGATTATGTGAAAATAAATAAATCAAACAAAATAAAGGTGTTCCCATACATTTTTATTTGTCCAAAAATAATTTCTGTGGCATTAGAGGAGTTTGAGCCCAGGTTGCTAGATAACAGTTACAGAATTTCCTAGTCTGATGTCATGAATTAAAACCAGGAAGTAAACATTTAAACCCCAAAAATTGCCAAACTGGGGAAAAAAGTAGTAAAATTAGCACTCAAAGGAGAAGAACCTTAACCCTAACGTAAAAAAAAAACAAAAGCCCGGTGCTCCTTCATGTTTTTTCCGCTTTAAACAACAATCAAAAAGCCCGGTTTGAATTTCCAAACACGCGCAGTGATCAACAATGCCCGTGATTGACTGGTTTAGATGAAGGAAACCAAATATCCGTCCTGTGCCCGTTCTGCGTTGTTTGAAATACATTCGGCGTCAAGACTCGCCAACACTGCTTCTCTGTGGTGCCGTCCGGAGAGAGGAGAGGGAACGGCGGAGCGAGAGGAAGAAAAATACTTAAAAGTGCTCAAAAGATGAAGGGGCTGTGCTCAGACAAAAGCGGTGTTGTACGGGGAAGCGGAGACCTCGCTCTGGGGCCGTGCAGCGGTGGCAAACGGGGGCTGGGGAGGAGAGATGGGGGACTAATTAAACACAAAAATATTTTAATTGGGCTGCGTTGAAACACTGTGGCTTTTATTGCGCAGTTATTATCAGAAAAACACTCGCGCTTGTGGTCCCCGTTCTCATAATGAAGGCTAATGGACGTCGCTGAGACCCGAAGCGGTTTTATGGAGTACAGTGCGTCGAGAGGAGCGACACTCTTTGAAATACTCTCCATTTTTGCGTTCATTAAGTCTATAGATACTGATTTCGCCGCCCCGCATTGTTCTGCGTTTGGCCAGCTCTTCAATAGCGGTGATTTCTCAAGCGGCCGACCTCAATAGATCGCTTCTCCAATTATAGAACAAGAATCTATCGTTAGCTGTAGCTTCGCCGTTGGAGAGAGATCATACGAACTCTGCTCGAGAGGAAAGCCTTAAGGATGTGTCTTAGATGAAGAAACGGCAGACGCAATCTCCTGTTCGACATTTGGAAATGACAAATTAAATATCGACATGGCTTTTTTTTTTTTTCATCGCTGATTTCGATTGTTTTTAAGAGAAAATGGCACCTAATGAGCTCTGACGAAATTTTTGGGCCGATTTGATTATTGTCCCCAAAGTATATAATGCAGTTCACATTTTGTCGTTCTTTCTTTCTGTTGTTGGCCTTTAAACATGCTCTTGACTACCTTTACTTTGGACAATACTATGTAAAAAAAAAATAAAATAAAACATTTCACAAAAAAACTGAATGACTTCATGTCGCTCTGGGGTTTACCACACCAGGAATTGACGTTTGGCTCCATATACTGGATACACACTGCCAAAATGTATGTCCATCCTGACATAAAATGACTTGAATTTATCGTTTTTATCTGGATTTGAGTAGTTTTGACTTGATGAGTTTTAATCGCTGATGTGATGCAGAATATTTCACTGGTTTCAAGGTATTTCTGGCTGATTATGAGATAATTTATCTTAAAATACGAAAAAGGAAAAAAAAAACCTCTGGAGTAAGTAAAATGATCTAAACCCATTGGCAGATCATTTTGCTTGAAGTAAGAAGTAATGTACTGAAAAAAGTAAAAAAAAATTGCTTGAAACGAGTAAAATAATCTAGTTCTAGCAAAGAAATTATCTTCACTAATCTTAACTAGTCAAAAGTTCAGAAATTAAGATTGATATACTTGGATCATGACATTTGAACTCATCTAGAAATCCATTTTTGGCAGAGCAGAAGAAACTACAGAGGTGAGATACAAATACTAGCTTGTCTCAGCCGCAGAACGAGTCTGGCAATGATTTATGCACCATGGAACTGCACTGATGATCTGGGAGCCATGTCCTACGGAGACTATGACATCACAGATCAGGGAAGTTTGGATTGGAGTGTTTTTCATGCACTAGTCACCTTATTCCGGAAGTTGCCGTACACGCCGCCGTCTTGTTTCCGTTGTATTAGTTACATGGAGCAGACGAGCTCAACAGAAAATAAGTTCTACATGGACTAAAAAGACGTTTTCAGACTGACCAGGAAATCGGTGCGTTGTTGACTTGTTGTTGCTCGTGTTTATTAAACATTTTACACAAATCAATGTGTAACGTTTTAGCGACGAGACTTTTCCCTCGTTCGTCATTAGCTTTGACATAGTCCTCGTCAAACAGAAGTGCGTTTACAACAAAAGTGCGTATCTGTGGCAAAAAGTGGCAAAAGTGGGCGGGGCAGAATAAGGTGAATAGGGGATAGGATTCTATGAGGATTCATCAAACTAGCGTGAATGAAGCTGTGTTGTATGATGATGAAAGTTTTTTTAAAAAGTCCGTTTGCATAGACAAGACATACATTATTTTCGTAGGATTTTCTTTTAATCTTCGCCGTTTTTAAAATCTTGACATCAACCCTTTTCTCGTTGCGCTGTCTTCCCGATTCCCGTGTGGAGCTAACTAGAGCCAAGGGTCCATCAGGATCGCGCTTGTCTGCTCTCCGCTCTCTCAAAGGTCGCTGTGTGGTGTCGGGCCGGTCCTGAGAGGCCTGGAGGTCCTGTCCGGGGAGAGAGCCAATTCCCACACTGCTTTCTAACCCGCCTGTGTGTGTCTGTGTGTGTGTGGTCACTCTGAAATAACATCGCCGCCTTGTTCCCTCCTAATAGATTTCTCCCATTCGAGCCTCTACATCTCTGCACTTTCCCATTCATTATCCCTTTCTGTAGCTTTCTAACGGAGCCTTAGTTTATGTGCTTGGGTTTCTGTGGGCGCTGGTACATCCATTGATAGCACAAAACCACACATCTGAATGCTAATACGCCGCTACGTGCGTCCAATACGGTATGACGGGATGAAATAGCAGAGGGAGAGAGAGAGAGAGGTGAGGTGGTTAGCAAATCGCCGAGATGGAGGTGCGTAGCTCCGGATGAATATTAACGAAGTGTCTTTTCAAAGGGCTGTAGAACATGATCTGTCCGGACGCTCTTTTGTTCTTGACAAATGAAACAAATCAGGCGGAGGAGGTGGTGGCAGGTTCAGAAGACTTGGAGGGAATTTTGATACTGATGTTCCAGATAAAGAACCTGATAAAATGGGAAAAATCGCCATCATCATGTCATAAACGATCAGGGATGTGACAAGAACCAAATCGTATTGTTGTATCGTGGACTTCTTTGCTTGAATCGTTTTCTAATTTTAACTTTATTTTGGTGTATTCAGACCTGTTGGAGATGTAAATTATAGCTTTACACCAGTCAAATAGCCGTTTGTGGACAAAAGTGAAATGAATATTGTGATATCATACCAGTAAATTTTTATTACATGGCCCACCAATAAAACTTGGTAATATATACTTAATTAATATCAACATAAGCTTATTACTAAAACTAGCTTGAAGATAGATAAGGTATTATAATTTCTAAATTCTAAAATATACCAAATGTAAAAACACACACTAATGTGTCTTAGTGTGTGTTTAGGTCTGTCTCCATTGCGACTCCCGACTAGCTCTGATTTTCTAAATTCGGCCCCGTCTCAAAATGCGTTTGAGACCCCTGCTATAAATGATTGTTAAAAAATGAAAACTGCTTTATTACTAAAAGTGCATAGCAATGAATGATGGATTATTGTGCCACAGGATAATTTGCGAGGTGTAAAAGCTATCACAGTCGAAAACACGACTTGAATGGTCACAAGAAGCAAATTACGATGGCTGTTATTGGAAATTTAATCTAATTTCCTCTGCAATAATTTCCTTTTCATTGGGTCTTATGATAAAACTCGCTATCCTTGTACTTTAAACCTATAAATATGTTCTGAAATTGGATGGATTTCTTGCAGTAGTTCAACAGTCAGTGTATTAGTCTTCTCTCAAACATTGTTGCTAGGTAATAAAAAATTTTTTTATTACGCATTTGAGTGATGGGCTCTATTTGAGTGATGAAGCTAGAGTATTTTACTTGTTCCAATACATTTCCTCTTACTTCAAGCCCATATTGAGTGTATTGTTTATTAGGGCTGTCACTAAAGATGATTTTTAAATACATTATCATCCAAACAAAGGTTGAAATATGGCGACTGAAGGCTTCTAAATCAAGAATGTGTATGAATAAAGTGTTTTGTTGATAAAAATCACCAATAATTTATTCATTTTTAACATTTTGATGTCTTAATGTCTCTGTTATAAAATGTCTTATGTTGTGTTTTAAAGTCTATGTGGTTCAGTTCATGATCACACATCCAAAAATAAATTTCTAGATGACTTAAAAATTCTTGATTTCAGGATATTAATCTTACTTTCAGACGTTTTAACCAGTTAGGATCTATTTGTTTGATGGAACTAGATTATTTTACTTGTTTCAATACATTTCCTTTTACATCAAGCCCAATTATTTGCCAATGGGAAGAAAAATAAGAAAATTTTCCTTACCCCATTTTTTTTTTACTTTTCGCTAAATAATCTTCTAACCAGTCAGAAAAGTCTTGAAACTAGTGAAATATTCAATGCCAAATAAGCAATTAAACCTCATCTAATCACAACTTCTGAAATCTAGATTCAAATTCTGGATTCAAGACATTTTAAACAAGGCTAGATTAGATATATTTTAGAGCTGACAAGTCACAATTACTTAATGAATCGTTGCAGCTCCAATGTCGATGCTTAAAACCATGAAAAACGTATAGTGTAATCTCCAAAACCAAAGTACAAAGTGAGATTTCTGCCTTTTTGTGGTGCATTTTATTGTCCCTTTTCATTTTGTGTGATCCTTAAACCTCAACACGACGCTTTCAAAGACACATTTTTGCAGATTCAAGATAAAATATGTGCAAAAACAACCAAAATGCCAGATTGTCACAGGAATGAGATCATGATTTGATTTTATTCTCAGCCCATAGTGTGAAACAATAAGAAATACTGTCCCTCTGGTTTCATTTCTGGATAGATTTGCCAATACTGTTGATTCACTATAACACATTTTAATACCTTTTTATGCTATGCTATCGCTATTTGACATTGCTCCTTTAGTATCCGACAGACACAAACAGATCCTAATCAGCTGTAGACATCTGTAGTCTGACTTGTTTAATTAATTACATTCTGTTTCATTGAATGACAGCAGCGAGCGACGCACATTTATCCAAGTCTCCGTTCTATCTGCTGTATATATCTTAATGAGGAAGTCCTTGAGCTCAGTTTGATGCTTCTGTTGGTTCATTTCACATGTTAAACTCTCTGTATTGTTCTATTATAGACCTCCTTTGGGCTTAGTTTGGACCTAGAATAGTCCTGGTTTAAATCTAATGGTACTCAGAAGGCCAAATATTTTTATCGGTGGGACTTGGTGTGAAAAGTTTAAGAATCACTGCTCTGTAAGTCAACTTTTACAATACTTAAATGGTTGTTTCATGTAATAATAATTGTAATTTGGATGCAAACAATTGATTAACCTGCGCCACTGTCATAGGTGAACGTGAACCTCCAACCAGGCAAACATTTTTCGGTGAAAATGTCATATCACGGTGTAACCTTCTGGAATACTATTTCACTTGCAGTTTCCCAACCTTTAAAGGGGCTGTACCTGATCTTTACTGTTTTGAAACGTGAAAAACGGTATCTGCTTCTGCGTGTAATGAAGTCAAATCTGTGTTGCTCCAGCACAGCTTATATTGTACAAGCATTTGTTCGGGTGAAAATGAGACCACAGTGCTTTCTCTGCATCAATTTATTGAGTGTTTAATTCTATGAGAAGCAGGAAGTGCGCTGTTATCATGCTAATGTTTGTTTGCATTACCTGAGACACTCTGGGCTCATAGACTGGTGAAAAGTGCTTATAAACTCATCGCGGTGAATATTTTGGATCCTGGGACTGCATTAGGAAAGTGAGCGATGCATTCTGTTTTTCACATCTCAAAAGAGTAAATATCGTAAAATATTAAAGTACAGCCCCTTTAAAAACAATCAATTCAATTATTCATTCATTCATTCATTCATTTTCTACCGCTTATTCCCGTTAGGGGTCGCGGGTGACTGGAGCCTATCCCAGTGACTTTGGGCCTTAGGCGGGGTACACCCTGGACAGTGGCCAACTCGTCGCAGGGCTAACACAGAGATACAGACAAGGACAGACAACCATTCACTCTCACATTCATTCACTAGGGACAATTTAGAGTCGTCAATTAACCTGTACAGTCATGTCTTTGGACGGTGGGAGGAAGCCGGAGAACCCGGAGAGAACCCACGGTAACACGGGGAGGACATGCAGACTCCACCCAGAGAGATCGTGTGATGTTGGGGTGGTTCGGAATTCGAAACCACGATGTTGGGGTGGTCTGGGATTCGAACCCACGATCTCCTTACTGAGAGGCAGAAGCTCTAGCCGCTCTGCCACCGTGCACCCCAATTCAATTATATTTAAGATTTTTCTAAACATTTTGCCTATGTGTCCACAGTTTGACAGTTTTTGTTATGTTTATAATGTCACTTCCTGGTTGGACAAGAAATGGGCAACAAATATGACATAGTTAGACTGTTACCATAGCAACCATTTTGAAAACAAGGGCCAACATTCATATAAATTACACAAAGGTTATGATTTGACAAATAATAATACCTGATAACCACTTTATTTTGCTGAATGATGATTTAAACTGTCAGAAAAAATATGCAAATTATGTTTGTATTTACAATGGCGTCGCTTTTTGATGACATCACAGAGAGATCGGCACTACTTTCTGTGATTTTAAACTTTTATTTTTCAAATTTTCTTCACAAACTGAAACTTCTGCAATGTAAAACTATCATAAATATTTACCACAAGTGCTACCCCCCCCAAAGTAAGTCAAGAATATCATGAGAACCTGTCATTTAGACTGTAATACAAATCTTAAATATATAAATAAATTACTCAAACCTTTATCTCCACATTTCACGAGCTTTAGAACGGTCTTAGATTCAACCTTCGACCCTTTCATGTTTTCCCCCAGAATGCCATGGTGTCGTTCAAAGAGCTGTGTGGCCTGACCCCTGCTGCCAACATGAAGCAGTGCATCCTGACCGTGTCCACGTGGCTCATGAACAGCGAGCGCTCACTGAAGGTGACGGTGGATCTCAGCGAGCCCTATCCCGCAATGGAGGCTCAGGGGCCAGTGCCCGAGCTGCTGCGCAAAGTCCTCAACGCATACGACATGGTGAGTCACAGATACACACACCGATACTACTGCTACTGTTACTGCTACTACTACTACTACTACTACTGCTACGGCTACTGCTACTATTACTACTACTACTGTAATCAACACATACGACATGGTGAGTCACAGATACACACACTGATACTACTGCTACTGTTACTGCTACTACTACTACTACTACTACTACTGCTGCTACGGCTACTGCTACTACTACTACTACTGTAATCAACACATACGACATGGTGAGTCACAAATACACACACCGATACTACTGCTACTGTTACTGCTACTACTACTACTACTACTACTACTACTACTACTGCTACGGCTACTGCTACTACTACTACTACTACTACTACTACTACTACTGTAATCAACACATACGACATGGTGAGTCACAGATACACACACCGATACTACTGCTACTGTTACTGCTACTACTACTACTACTACTACTACTGCTGCTACGGCTACTGCTACTACTACTACTACTGTAATCAACACATACGACATGGTGAGTCACAGATACACACACTGATACTACTACTACTGTTACTGCTACTACTACTACTACTACTACTACTACTGCTACGGCTACTGCTACTACTACTACTGTAATCAACACATACGACATGGTGAGTCACAAATACACACACCGATACTACTGCTACTGTTACTGCTACTACTACTACTACTACTACTACTACTGCTACGGCTACTGCTACTACTACTACTACTACTGTAATCAACACATACGACATGGTGAGTCACAGATACACACACTGATACTACTACTACTGTTACTGCTACTACTACTACTACTACTACTACTACTACTACTACTACTGCTACGGCTACTGCTACTACTACTACTACTACTGTAATCAACACATACGACATGGTGAGTCACAGATACACACACTGATACTACTACTACTGTTACTGCTACTACTACTACTACTACTACTACTACTGCTACGGCTACTGCTACTACTACTACTACTACTACTGTAATCAACACATACGACATGGTGAGTCACAGATACACACACTGATACTACTACTACTGTTACTGCTACTACTACTACTACTACTACTACTACTACTACTACTACTGCTACGGCTACTGCTACTACTACTACTACTGTAATCAACACATACGACATGGTGAGTCACAGATACACACACTGATACTACTACTACTGTTACTGCTACTACTACTACTACTACTACTACTACTGCTACGGCTACTGCTACTACTACTACTACTGTAATCAACACATACGGCATGGTGAGTCACAGATACACACACTAATACTACTGCTACTGTTACTGCTACTACTACTACTACTACTACTACTACTGCTACGGCTACTGCTACTACTACTACTACTACTACTGTAATCAACACATACGGCATGGTGAGTCACAGATACACACACTGATACTACTACTACTGTTACTGCTACTACTACTACTACTACTACTACTACTACTACTACTACTACTACTACTGCTACGGCTACGGCTACTGCTACTACTACTACTACTGTAATCAACACATACGACATGGTGAGTCACAGATACACACACTGATACTACTACCACTGTTACCGCTACCACCACTACCACCACCACTGCCACCACCGCCACGGCCACGGCCACGGCCACCGCTGCCACTGCCACCGCCACTGCCACTGCTGCTGCCACCACTACCACCACCACCACCACCACCACCACCACCGCTGCTGCCACTGCCACCACCACTGCTGCGGCCACCGCCACCACTACCACTACCACCACCACCACTGCCACTGCTACTACTACTGCTACTACTACTACTACTGCTACGGCTACTGCTACTACTACTGCTACTACTACTACTACTGCTACGGCTACTGCTACTACTACTACTACTGTAATCAACGCATACGACATGGTGAGTCACAGATACACACACTGATACTACTGCTACTGATACTACTACTACTACAACTACAATTACTACCGCTCTTGTTCTGAATGCATACGACATGGTGAGTCACAAATACACACACTGATGCTACTCCTGCTACTACTGCTATTCAGGGTATCCGCCAGGTCTTAAAAAGTATTAAAAGTTGATTGGATTATTTGGCTGAAATTAAGGTGTTTTTTGTCATGCTTTTGTCACTTTTAGATGCGTTTTTGTTGCATATTTGTCAAACGTTTTAAAGGAAAAATATTCAGCATATCATATTGTTATTAGCCTTTAAACATGCTCTTGAGTGCCTTAAATTTGAAGTTTAAAGTTCTAACAATGTTCCGTCATCAAAAACATATCTGGAGTTGCTTTTAGCTTCATTCATGTTATTTTAAGGAATGCTTGTTAGAAACTCCTCTCCCTCCGACCGTCAAAAACACTTCCTGCTGAACTCCCTCGATTGCTGACGTTTTTTCCGATTTCAGACATCACTTATCTGAAAATCTTCTGTTTTAAGTCCTTAAATCATCGCCAGACTCGAGTATTTCTGCCATCTAAACACAATAACTGTAACTGTTAGCTTAACTCGCACGCTTTACAAAGGCTCAATAATATGTGAAGCTTGTGTAAGCGCTAGGCAGCCAGTAGATGGCGCCTAAACTCAGTAAGCGCCAATTTAAGGTACTCATGAGCATGTTTACAGGCTAATGACAATATAAAAATGCTAAATATTTAACAAAATATAAACTACAGGCTAGCAGTTTTTATGCAGAATAAAACAGGACCTTTTGTTGTTTGTGGAAGAAATTATTGCAGCAATTTGTCCATTCAGATCAAAATCATTACTTTTAACAACTTGGCTAATATGTGAGCGATGATGGCGCCCTCGTGCATAATTGTATTTAGTCTCTCAAGGACTTTTCTCAACCACATTATACTTTATTACAACAAAAAAAAGATCAAAGTGTAGAAACTGCAACTGAAAAACAAAATTACCACATGCTTTTGAGGGCTCTTCGCTGCCCTGGGCCCCGGGGAAACCAGTACCCTTTGCCCCCCCAGTCCGACGCCCCTGTAAATCTGACTGAACGGGGCTCAAACCAGGACCAAAATAAAGAATAAGAGTGAACGCATCCTTCATCCCAGTTCAGACCAGTGCGTATCCTCACTGTGTCCTTTTACCTGCCTTGGGACAATGGACGAAATTTAACTATTGCGTATAAACTCTAGCATATTTCTTTTGAAGCTGCTTGACATTTGATTTCGATTATTTGTGCAGCCCTGGTTCCTGGTGCTGAATCTCTCACCACTTACTGCTTGACAAGCTTTTCAAAGAAGCTCTATATATGTTTTCCTCTCGTCATACTACTCTGTGAGTGAGATGTGTTTACCTTAGCTTACCTTGGCTTACCAAAGGGAAATACATCTCGCTCACAAAGCTCTCTGACTAGAAGAAAACATATATACATTATAAAACTGAAGACAAGATGAACGTTACCAAAGTACTAAAGGTCATTATTCAATCAGTCCATTGGTGTAAAGATAAAATTGCTCTGGAGTCATTTGAATTAGGACAGCGAATAACACAGCCAGGAAATTGACAAAAAGACTGAAAGACCTGACAAAGTATTAAAAGATTTCAGAACTTTTAGACATGTTTTTTGTCGCTTTTAATCACTTTAATCACATTTTGTCACCATTATTCATGTTTATGTTGCTTTTAGTCGCATTTTGTCACGTTTGATTTGCGTTTTTGTCACTTTTAATCACGTTTTTGTTGCCACGTTTTTGTTGCCTTAGTCATGTTTGTCATATTAGTGTGTCAAGCAGCTTCAACAGAAATACACTGGAGTTTACGCAATGGTTAAACTTAAAGACACATTTAAAGATAAACAGAAATATTCTAGAGTTTACGCAATTGTCCCAAGGCAGGTAAAAGGACACAATGAGGATACGCACTGGTCTGAACTGGGATGAAGGATGCGTTCACTCTTATTCTTTATTTTGGTCCTGGTTTGAGCCCCGTTCAGTCAGATTTACAGGGGCGTCAGACTGGGGGGGCAAAGGGTACTGGTTTCCCCGGGGCCCAGGGCAGCGAAGATCCCTCAAAAGCATTTGGTAATTTTGTTTTTCTTTTGCAGTTTTCTACACTTCGATCTATTTCTGTTGTAATAAAGTATAATGTGGTTGAGAAAAGTCCTTGAGAGACCGAATACAATTATGCACGAGGGCGCCATCATCGCTCACATATTATAAAGTTGTTAACAGATAAAAGTAGCGATTTTAATTTGCAGTTAGTGTGTTTTCTTACTGTAATAATACATTTCGAGATGTTTGCGAAATTGGTCTGGTAGTTATTGCAAAAACAAACGGCGCCGCAACGTAATATAAGCCGGGAGCTACACAGAATATTTATAAATTTGTGAGTTATTGTTAAATTTATTTAGAGTGTATATTCTAACAAAAGTGGAGGAGAATGAAGAAATAACAAAAATAACTGAAATTGCTGAGTTAAATAAATCATATACAAAATTATGTATTAGGGGCCCACCGAGAAATTTTGTACCTGGGGCCCAGAATTTGGTGCTACGGCCCTGCTGCTGATTTAGAATTGGTTTGGTCCTGTTCTAGTCCTGGTTTAATAATGAATTTAGTCTCCGTGTAGTTCCAATCTTGTGTGAACGCACCAATAACCATTAATCCGACAACTGAGCCACTACCGACGAGAATTTAAAACAGAATATTATATGTTTTGAACGGGAAAAGCTCCTCAGAATGTTGCACATAACAGAAAACTGAACCACATGAGTCACTGTTATTGCTACGTTCCGCCAAGGCCAAACATTTTTGTGCCAGAAAAATCCAATAATGGCACAAAGTTTGTACATTTTACGTTCCTTTGCCGTTTAAAGCTGGCATATTATGTAAGGAAAACACTTTTATGAGCTTTTAACCTTGTTATACTGTGTTTGCGTAATCCTGTGTTTTCCTGTATTTGAGGTTTAGAAAAATTCTGTCTTCAGCCGTTCCATATTTCTGCCACTGCTCTTTACTTTCTTGCAATTATTTTTTAAAGTACTACTCTAGATAATACATGTAGAGTCATAAAATGTCACACAGCCAATTTTCAACAATAAAAGCAAGCAATTTTCTGTTTGCTTCAGTGAAATCCTACTACATCCAGCTGGTTGTTCATGGGCAGCAAATGACATACATAGAGGTAATTCTACAACTGTTACCTAGCAATCATTTTAAAAACAAGTCAATTTCTAGAAGTACCGTACAATACAATAGAACTGCATCGATACTTAGAGTTCTGAATAGGAATTAAATGGATGTGTTTCTATTATTTAGCCACTTTAGACAAAGATTGCGGTTTACAATGAAAATAAAGTAATTATTCTCGGACAAAAAAGTCAGTTTTATGTTACTACACTACAGATGGAAATTAGCATTTTTGCAAAATCTGGTGCAGCCATCTTTTAAATGTAACTGCACACTGTCCTTTAAATAAATAAATTAAATTAAAATCTTCACCGTATGAGAGAAATGGAGTGCTTTTTCTGACCAGGATTGCCATTGTGAATTTAGATTTGCGATTTATGTTTAAACAATGGGATTCTGTGCAAAGTTAACATTTTAAACCCATTTTGTCACCTTTATTGATGTTTTTGTTGCTTTTAGTCACGTTTTATTTGCGTTTTTGTCACTTTTAATTATGTTTTTGTCGCCTTTTCTCTTGTATTTGTCACTTTTGGTCACGTTTTTGTCTTTTTTAGTTGCATTTTTGTCTCTTTTAATCATGTTTTAATCACTTAGTTGTGTTTTTGTTGCTTCTAGTCACGTTTTGTCACGTTTCTGTCACTTTTTAGTTGCATTTTTGTCGCTTTTAGTCACGTTTTTGTCCCCTTTTCTCTTCTATTTGTTGCTTTTAGTCACATTTTTGTCACTCTTAGGCATGTTATTGTTACTTTTTTGTTTACATTTTTATGTTTTCCGTTTTTTGTTTTGTTTTTGGTTGCGTTTTGATGCTTTTACATGTGTTTTGTATCTTTTAATCACGCAATTGTCAACCTGTAGACACTATTTTATTTTATTTTTTATTATTATTATTATTCCCCCCCCCCAAATGTCCAACTGCAGGGTTAGCAGTTTTTACGTAGAATAAAACATTTTTTTTTTGTTTTGTGGAGGAAATTATTGCACTTCCAAAACTGCAGCCTTTGCGATTTGCTAATTGCGTCCATTCAAATGTCGATACGGTTTTGATTAGCTGTGCAGCCGTAAAATGAACAAAAGCTAAAACAATGATCTACGCTTCACTGTGAGAGAAAATAGATTCCCACGTTACACTTTGGACCCGCGGCTCCTTTGACAAAGTGTGCTGTTGTCGGTAAAACAAGCACTCCACAGGCATCTCCAAATATGCACTGAATTATACGAGAATAGGATAGAACTCATTTGGTATAAAGTGGTTTTCATTCATCTCTGTCCCGAGGCGTGGACCGGCTGTCAGCTGACTGTTTGGGTTTCTTCCCACTCGTCGCCCTCTTGGCTCGCTCCCCGTCGGAAAACAGAGATGTCAGTGTTGAGCGTCTGTGTTGGAGGGCCGTGTATTTGTGTAGAAGAGTGTGACCCAACCAGGCCACCGTAGGAGCAGCCTGTCCTCAGTCACCCCCTATGTTTGAGTTCATTCCCCTCCGACACGAAACTGCAAATCCGACAGCGGTGAAAGGAACAAAGTACAAAAGTAGAAGTACTGAACTTAAGTGAACTTTTTAGGTGTCTGTACTTTGCTTTAGTCAATTTTGCAGTCACTGTTTAACGGCAAGAATATATACTTTCGACTCCACGACATTTTTGAACTGAACAAAAACAGTGAAAAGTATAGGCTGCCTGAAACAGCTTTGGTTCAAACTCAAATCAAAATAGCTAGAAAAATTAGAAAATCCATTCAGTTCTTTCTGTAGAGCACTGTTTTTTCACACAGATCACCACTTTTGACACTTTGATGGTTCTCGAAATCTAAAGCGCTTTTACTTTTTACTCTGAAAGTACATTTTTAAAGGTGTACTTAGATACTTTTACTTAAAGGGGCTGTACCTTATTTTTACTGTTTTGAAACGTGAAAAAAGTAATAAGCACAGATATATTGTAAAAACATTTAATCTGGTGAAAATGAGACCACAGCACTTTCTCTGCAATTATTTATAAAGCATTTTATTCTTCGAGAAGCAGGAAGTGCAGCGTTAGCATGCTAATCTTTGTTAGCTTGAAGGCAAAAGTCGCTCTGGGTTCAGAGACTTGTGAAAAGTTCTTATAAACTCATTGCGGTGAATATTTGTGATGCTGGGACTGCATTAAAGTGAGTGATACATGTGACTGATGTAAAGAGCTTATAACAAACTAGATTCAAAAAGTAAAAATTAGGTACAGGGCCTTTAAAGTAGTACAGTTCATGCCTTAATTTCTTAGTGAAACTGTCAAAACTAAAATATAACACAGACAACACAAGACTAAATTAGACTGAATAAGAAAAATCATGAATAAAATCACACTTTTCCAACATTTCAAATATAGTAAATGTCTGTCAGATGAAGACCTTTGATTGCGATATATATTTAGTTTGTTGCGATATCGATTATTGCGTTATCGATACTTTTGCAATATGTTGTGCAACACTATTTGTAAGACAAGTAAACAAAGTGGAGTAAAATGCGTGTTCTAAATATAAAAAGGCACAAAATGGACATAAATGTTGTTCCTTTATAAAGCATTACAGCAGGAAAGTAACATTTTGGGGGATTTCACAATATGTCGTTTATAAAAGCTATAGTTGCCGTGATTAAGAATACGAGCGGAAAGCAGAAGTCTGAAATTTAGTCATAGGAGTTATTCAAGTGTTTAATGGAACTTCTTTGCAGCAGTTTTCATTGAAGTGACACTGACGAGGACAGATGGGAGGAGAGCGTGTTCAGCATCGTTTAAACAGAAATGTGGAAACTGTCTGAGAGAGAGCGAGAGAGTGGATAAATGTTTGTGGAGCTTTTCAAACAAGTGCAATCCTGCTCTTACAAGCTACAATATTGACAGTTCATCCCCAATAAATGATGTGTTTTCAACTGTCTGAAAAGTTTGGTCCTCTGGGCTGAACAAAACCGACAGCCTTCAGCGCCCTGTGTGCTCTGGTCCTGTATGTGAGCTTTTGTTTTGGGTTTATTTAGCTTTAAAGGGAGTGGGCGGTGAGTAAAGGGGCTTCAAGTGTAAATTGGATGTCCAGAACTTACTTCAAAGTTGGTGAATCACAGAGAAAATGAGGGGGAGACACTGCAGGCGAATAGGAAAAAATGTTAAGTTTAAAGATATTAATTTGAAACTTCTTCTGTAGTTTACTCACATAAATGTAAGAAAAAAATGTATTACAAGTTTTTAACCATGTCATGTTTTCAGATTAAAATTAGGCATTTTATGTGTAAAAACAGCCAAAATGTCACATTTTTGGGACATTTAAATGTGAAACATTGTTAAAACAGAACCAGGTTTGAATCTTTTGGTTCATTTTGAACATGTATTAGTTACAAAAAAAAATTACTGTGGGCATTTTGGAGTTTTTATTTAAGATTTAACTAAATTAGATCTGAATGAAAATTGGCTTAAAAATTCTAATTGCTACTCTTTTTATTTTTTTTATATTCTGAATATTATAATATTCTGTTCACTTTTAGTAGCGTTTTTGTCACTTTTTGTCTGTTTCAGAACATGTTTTAACAAATCTAAACTGCAGGGTTAGCAGTTTTTATGCAGACTTTTTTCTTGTTTGTGGAGGAAATTATTGCTCTTCAAAAATTGCGGACTTTGCATCTATTCAAATTGCAATTTTGATTCGATTTCGATGAATTGTGGAATCCTATTCACAAACACATGTGATTCTTTCATTAGTTTGTCAATTCATATTTCAATGTTTTTGTCCATTCTCCTTGACACATTTGAAGTGTGAACTTTGACCAGAGAATCCCATCATTAAAACATAAATCATGAAAGGCAAGGCAAGTTTATTTGTAGAGCACAATTTGTACACAAGGCAATTCAAAGTGCTTTACAAAACAGGAAAAACTGCGTTCAAATCGCAAAACACAAAACGACACACAGAATCGTAAATTTTTTTTTTAATCTTTCAGTCGTTTGCACATCTGAACAAAACTGTTTTTAACCTAAATTGCCAGAGTGGAGGCCTGTCTCACTGCTCCAGATTTTAGTTGCAAAAGAACTGAACTGCTGTTTCCCCATGTTTAGTCCTGACTCCCAATCCCAATACAAAATCACTGTTAGAATTTTTCCCAAATGGAGCAGTTCTAATTCGATTGTGATTAATGCAGCCCTATTACGCAATCCTTTTCTCCAAGCTTAAAACTCGTCTGAGAATATCTTCTGTCTCCTCACAGCATCCTTTTTCCTTGTACGCATTTTGTACATTTGCGACAATAGCGTAACATATCGAGAAACCATCAAGATTTCCATAAAACATATAGATAACCTGGTGACCTCACTTTCTACAACACTCTTACATTACAAAAGCAGCGTGACACAGCAGGTCTGAAGCACTTGACATTTGAAAAAAAAAAACAATACGGCTTGTGACACTGCCATGTACACAGTGTTCGATTCAATTTCCTGCCTTATGCTAACGGTGGCGCGAAACTAAATTACTCCTGTGCAGCCGTGGGAGGAGAGCGAGCTCCGAGAGAGAAGAACCGCTCACAAAAACACAGGTGGAAAGTACAAGGCTGCTGCCAAAGCACTGCCAACACGGCCCTTTCTCCGGCAAGGCTAAGGCCGGATAATGAAGAGTGAATGGTTTACAAAAGACCTAGAGGATAACAAAGATTTCTGCTCTAGAATGTTCGTTTTACCAGTCGTACTGCAGATGTTTTGACCTCGTTTATGGTCATATTTCCGATGCAGGGCCGTAGCAGCAAATTCTGGGCCCCACGTACAAACTGTCATGGAAGGCCCCGACACATAATTTTGTATACGATTTATTTTTCCTTGCAAATTCAGTAATTATTTGTAGTTTTTCATTCACTGTTGCTTGAATAAGTGGTTTCTACATACACGTAACAGTATTTATAGACAGTACGTGCATAGTTACCGGTCAATATGTATGTATTATTACAATAAGAAACTAACTGCAAATTATAATCACTAGTTTTATTTGTTAACGACTTGGCTAAAGTGTGAGCTACGGTTTTTAAAGGGTGATGGGGCCCTCACACTCACGGCGAGGCGTCTTTCCAGTACTACGGCCCTCGTCTGTGGAACGGCCTGCCGGAGAACCTCAGGGCCGCAGAGAACGTTCAGGTTTTTAAGAGCAGGCTCAAGACCCACCTTTTTAGCTTAGCCTTTGATTAATATTTATTAATTACATCGGTATTTAATATAATTTATTATTTTATTTATAATTGAGGCTAGTTTTTATGTATTTTACTTTCAACCTTAGGTCTTAGTTTTTACTTTACTATATATTTTATCTTTATCCTCCTTTATCTGAATCCCTTTATTCATTTTAGACTCTCCAGTGTTTCCTCTGAGGGGCCCTCTGTACTGGGAGCGGAGGTCAGCTGTGGCCCCTGGGCACTGGCTCATGGGCTCCTGCTGGAGGTTGGGTCTGGGCCTAATCTCTGCTCTGGGTCTTGAGTCTGTGTCCTTTGGCTGCAGGCGACTCTCTGCTCCTGGTGCAGACGGCTCCTCTGATGGTGCTCTCACAACTGGTTCACCTGCATTCAGCCTCATGCCCATTATCTTAATGTATAAATGTACGTGTGTGGGTGTGTGTGCATGTGTGTGTGCATGTGTACGTGTGTGTCTTTGCGTGGAAGCTTAATGTGGGGATGGTGGGGCCGGGGTGGGGGTGGGTTCCGGGGATCATTTTTAAATATGTGAATGGGTGGGTTCGGAAAATTGTTTTTAATATGTAAATTGGAAAGCACTTTGTGTTACAATTTTTGTATGAAAAGCGCTTTATAAATAAAGTTTGATTTGATTTGATTTGACATGTCATGAATAATTGTATATTTAGTCTCTCAAGCATCTTATTCCTACAAAAACAGATAAAAGTGTAGAAAAATGCAGCTTAGAAAAAAAAAAAATCACATGCTTTTGTGGGCCCTTTCCTGCTTTGGGCCCCGGGAAACCAGTGCCCTTTACCCCCTCAGTCCGACGCCCCTGTTCACCCCTGTAAATACGGAATCTATCAGTGAGGAATGAAAACAGACACTTTTCCCCCAAATACAAATAAACAAAGGCGATTTCTTTCCTTTATTGTGGCAAACAATGGCGATAATCTTTGATCATATGGAACTGGATCCTAATTTACGAAAATAGAAAATGCCGCGTTGCTGTCTCGGCTTCTCTGTAACGTTCCCCGCCGATACGTGACTTGTTTGTACTCGCCGCATGGTTAAATACAAGCGGCATCAGAATGTTGGGAAAAGTAACCTGTGTTCAAAGCGAAGTGCAAAGACTGCGGCGTCGGTAGGTTCGGTTTTCCGTTCGGCTTTATTATTTATTTTTTGTGTTATACGTATTGTACAAAACTGTGGACAAGTGACACAAGTGCGTTTCTGATGTAAATCTTGCTTGTTCAGATCATATAAACGTAATAAGATCTGAGCAGAGACAGAACACTTCCTGGAGGAGAGTCACCATAGCAGATGCAGATGTTGCTCTCAGAAAACCCTGCTTCCTGTTTCAAATGATTAAAGCTAATAAATGCACGAATGAAAGAAATAATTTGTTTGGGGTTTTGTTTTGAGATACAAGTAACACTCATAGAAGGTTAAAAGAGTCAATTTTGCATAATATGGGCTTTTTAAAGGGGCTGTACCTGATTTTTACTGTTTTAGTTTGTGTAATAAAGTCAAATCTGTGTTGCTCCAGTACAGACATATTGTAAAAGCTTCTATTCAGGTGAAAATGGGACCACGGCGCTTTCTCTGCATCTATATATAGAGCATTTTATTCTACGAGAAGCAGGAAGTGTGAAAAGCGTGAAAAAGCCGCACTAAAGACCTACATGTGCCAAAAAAAATGCACACAATAAGCAAAGGATTTGTGAGAGTTGGACAAATTTAAATATATACGTCGTCGTTTCATGTAAGGCTGGACGATATGACAATAAAGATCAAATTGCGTTCTCATACCTGTGTCAATATGCTATTTCAGTCCTATTGTGATTCTCTGATTTTTTAGTTTTTTTTGTTTAATATAGTTGTGTGCTCAAAAACTGACAATTTTCCACACCTGAATCTGTTTGTCAGCCTCTATGATTCATTTTTTGTGAGTAACAGCTTAATTTAAAGGTGCTGTACCTGATTTTTACTGTTTTCAAACATGAAAAACAGAAATGGTTAATTGTAAACTCATTACATCAGTCACATGTATCGCTCACTGTCCTAATGCAGTCCCAGCATCATAAATGTTCACCGTGATCAGTTCATAAGCAATTTTCACAGCAGTTTCCTGCTTTTTAGAATAAAACACTCTATAAATACCTGTGGCCCATCGAGGCAACTGTTGTTGTGATTTTGGGAACTACAAAAATAAATTGAATTGAATTGAATAGAATAAATAGATGCAGAGAAAGCGCAGTGTTTTACTTTTCCCTCGAATCAATGCTTTTACAATATATATGTGTACTGGGGCACTTTATTACATGCAAAAAATCTGGTTTTCATGTTGCAAAGCAGTAAAGATCAGGTACAGGCCCTTTAACCAATCACAGCAAAGAGTGAAGCTGCAGAAAGAGCAGATGGATTTAGTTGCCTCTTAAAGGAAAGGCATTTTTCATATTGCTATTAGCCTTTAAACATACTCTTGAGTGCCTTAAATCTCATGTTTAAAAAAAAAAGTTTCTTATTCATCTAACGAATCAGCCAGTATGAAATTACACTTACTGAGTGCATCCAGCCAGCAGATGGCGCCAATGCAATATACAATCTAATGAAGTTAGCGCTGAAAAGACAGTATGATGTAGATTTGCTGCAGCAATGATCGTGTTTAGAGGCAGAAATGCTCAGAACAAGTTTAACGATGATTTAAGGACTAAAAACAAGACATTTCTCGGATAAATGACATAGAAGATCCGAAAATACGTCCCGGATCGAAGGAATTCAGCAGGAAGTGTGTTTGACGCTCAAACGGAGCGGATTTTCAAATAAACATTCCTCTAAACTGCGTGAATGCAACTGAATACTCCAGGTGTGTTTTGATGACAGAACATGTGTCCTTTAAAGCCTACGTAAGAAAAACTTTGAAATCAGGATCTGGCTCCAAGAAAGAAGTTCAATATGACGCTCACGTGAACCCCTTTTGTTTCTCCTTGCACAGAATGATTGCTTGCAGTTTCGTGGTGACTTTGGCGCTATATCTCTGTTATCTGTTTGTGTCTGCCTCTCAAGGGCGCCGTGGTCGGACAAATGCTCTTTAGCCCGTCCTCCCACACTGTGTACAGGAAGAAGAACGGCCCCGTACGCATTTTAATTGGAAAGCATCTGTCTTGGGATCGGCGATTGGGATCTCATTGGAAATAATTGAATAAATTTACAGTGCACTGGGCTAAACGGCCAGGAGATTAGATTAGAGCGCGTATATATGCAGCGTATGTAAATATGTGAGATGAAAGGAGACTGCAGATCTAGCGTTACATATACTTTATCGCCAAGATCATGAATATGTGTTAGTTTGATTTGTATCTGCACTTTTACTGAAATTGCTTAAAGTCTGTATGACAGGTTAGACGTCACAATTCACTAAAATATAGTGAGGATGATTATATTTAAGATTTTATATTACGTATTTTTCCTGTTTGTTCCCAGTTTGACTATTTTCGTAAAGTTTATAATGTCACTTCCTGGTTGGTCATGAGCAGCAAAATGACATAGTTAGAGGTAATTCCACAACTGTCACCTAGCAACCATTTTGAAAACAAGGGTCAAAATCCACATAAATTACACAATAGTTATGATTTGACAAATTATAATACCCGACAACACTTTTATTTTGTTGAATGATGTTTAAACTGTCAGAAAGATGTGTCAGTTGAGTGTTAACTGTCTCTTTATTTTCAATTGTATGTCGCTTTTTGATGACATCACAGAACTCAGCACTACCTCATGTCATTTTAAACTTTCATTTTTCAAAATTTCTTCACAAACTGCTACTTCACAGATGTCAACTATGATAAG
The DNA here is from genome assembly GCA_019453435.1 of Rhinogobius similis. NCBI lineage: Eukaryota > Metazoa > Chordata > Actinopteri > Gobiiformes > Gobiidae > Rhinogobius > Rhinogobius similis. The sequence continues at coordinate 12,286,035 of CM033631.1, forward strand.
TAGTTAGCACAGGTGCCCTCACACCAAACTAAGTCAGAATTAGAGAAAAATGAGAACCTTCATATAGACTTTAAAAGTACTTTGTTTCTTTTATTTACAGAGGCTTAAAGTCATGTATACATTTGACTGTTGATGATGACACATGATGCAGCAAATACCAATACCGTTGTTTGTATTTACTTGCATTTGGATTGGACCATCAGACCAATGACAGAGCAGTGTTGTGGTTTGGATGGAAGCCAGAAGTAAAGTGTCCAAATGAACCAAAACAAACACAGCAATGCCAGCGGAAGTGCACAGACTCTGTGGGATTGTCTGACATCACGGTCCAGATGCTCAGAGTTCAACAAACACAAAGAGCAGAAACTCTGTCTGAGCTTCTTGATGAATTAAAGACACATCAGCAAACAGAAACGGTTTCACAATGAATAATATCAGTGGCTGTAACTATTTATAGCATTTTCTATTTTTTATTTGTAAGCCTAGGTTATATATAAACTATTTGATCATTTATGTCTAAAAATTATCTCCAGAGGAAGAGCAGATTCCACAGATTTTTATTGATGTTTTAAAGTGAGTATGACAGGTTTCATGATTTTCTAATTTTACTTTATTTGGTATTAACACCTATATATGTAAATATAAATTTTAATTTTACACCAATCAAGCAGCCATTTGTGGAGAAAAGCTGAAAAATCTTTTGACATTTTCAGGAAGTAAACAAATTGATGACATCACACTGAGGAGCCAAAGGTTATGCATAATTTGCACAAAAGAAACTACTTTTTTGAAAGTGTATACATTAATTCAACTAAATAAAGGTGTTCACATGTATTTTTATTTGTAAAATTAAAAAATATGTGAGACATTAGATGAATTTGGCCCAGTGTACAGTGTGGTTGCTAGGTAATTTCCTAGTGTGATGTCATCATTTACAACCAGGAAGTAAAAAAATAAAATAAATTTAAACCAGTATAACATTTATAAAGTATTTAACTAAATTTGAAATATATTTGTCTTAACTGCATTTTTGTCTAGGCCAATCTGTCATAGGCACTTTACATTTTAAAACTGTTTTATTAGAAACTCTGGAGCAGGTTAAAATCACCAAACTGAGATTAGAATGAAGAGGCTGGACCCTGAAGTAAGTGTCATAACATCAACTCAATCCCACGGACTCTCTAGTGTTTATAAACAAAATGCTGTGTTTCTTTTGGCTCCATTTAGCTAGGAGGTAGCACTGATGCATTTTCAATGGGAGAGCTAGCGTTAGCCTCTAAACATCATAGACTATGAAAAAATAGATCTGTTTTGGTGACTGAAAACATTTTAGTAACAGCAGAGCCTCGTGTGGAACGATTTTGTGTTACTGTTACCTCAAATTCGTGGACATACTACTACCTTGTAATAAATAAATGTTTCTTAAATCTAACGTTAATCTGGACATTAATGCACCAATTATACAGTCTATCGTGCAACAACAGATTGACAAACTGCCTGAAATCCTACAGTAATAAGTGAACTTTAGAGACTAGGTTGAAGTTAGATATTGATAGTCATAAACAAATAAATAACAATTATGTGTCTGTGTCGTCTTCAAACGATACAATTACAGTTCTATATTTGCTGCTCTGTGAAAATGAATGAATAGAATGTTAACACAAGTACCAGGCCTGAGTGCACATCGTGGAACTTGCGTCACTCCTGGAAGGGTCTTTTGGCTTTGTTTTATCAGGAATATGGACTGTTTCAGGCCGAGAAAAGCTCTTTTTGCACCTGTGGACGGGACACATGGCTTTTGCTGCTGTGACACTTCACCAAATCTGTTTAAACCGACTAAATGTTCCACCTTCTGTCGATGTCTTTCAGCGAGAGTCGTCAAAGAACTCGACTGTGTACGTTCTGTGCTCTTACTACTTTCTATTCTTTGTGTCTGCAGATGATCCAGACCAGCAGGACCCTGATCGAGTCCGCAGACCTGGTCTACTCCAAGCTCACACAAGCACAACGCGCAGGTAAGATCAAAGTGCATTAACTCACTCTCACGGCTGCTGCTGCTGCTGTGGCACATCCAATGGAAGTGTTAATGGTACTGGTCTGAGATGTGCCTCACAGTCAGATAGTCACCAATTCAGTTCTGGACCAAAAATCTGGGTCAAGATCGGGAGATATAATAATAATTCTTGACTTAAAGTGCGTATGACAGTTTTTTATGATTTTCTAATTTTGACTTTATTCAGTGTATTAATACTTGTTGTAAATATAAATGATAGTTTTATACCAATCAGGTCGCTGTTTGTGGGAAAAAGTTGAAAAATATTTTGAAAATGACAGGAAGTAAACAAACTGATGACATCACACTGGGGAGACAAACTTTATCCATGATTTACACACAATAAACTACTTTTTTGACCATTTAAACATGAATTCAACTAAATAAATAAGTTCAATTATATTTTTATTTGTCAGGTAAAAGAATTGATGACATTAGATGAGTTTTAGCCCAGTTTACAGTGTGGTTGCTATGGTAATTTCCTAGTGTGATGTCATTATTTACAACCAGGAAGTTAAATTAAAATGTATAAAACTGCTAAACCGGGATAACATTTGTAAAGAATTTTAGCAAAACTTGAAATCTATTTATCTTAACTGCATTTTACGTAAATGAGTGGTCCAACCTGTCATGGGCCCTTTAATTTGTTTTAAAATGAATCTCCAGAACTGCAGCTCTTGTGGGTGTTCCTGCTCTGCGATTGTCATTATCGTCCACAAATGGTTCAAGCAGCGAACAATAGTCTTCTTTTTTTTTTTCCCAGTTACTCCTCACTTACAGTTTCGTCTTTGTCTAGCTCTGTCTTCAAAAACCATGTCTATTTTCCATCTTTTCCTGAGCAAATCTCTCAAACTAAACTTATGTGTAGAAGATGGTTTCAGTAAGAACAAACGTCGGTGATATATTTAAAAAACCGAGATATCTGTTTTTGCAAATGAACTCTTCACAACTTGGTAGAAAGAAATGTACCTGTATTGCTAAGTAGCACCATAAAAAAACATTAAATTGTCTGATACAGTGTCGACAATACATGTATATCTCTAAAAAAGGGTCTTAAATGTTTACTAAATGTATGTTTTTCTCTCGTAGACTGACTAAATCAGGGGTGTCCAAACTTTTTCCATCGAGGGCTGCATATTGACATACAGACCAAGCGGAGGGCCACAAATTAATCGTGAAACGTTAAAAAAAGCTGAATTTATCTGATGTTTTAAGCACCACCACATCTACCTTCAGTCTCAGCGCCTTCATATCAGGTCTGTCTTGCACCAAAATGTTAGTTATTTCGGTTAAAATTGTAGAAAATGTTAAATTTGCTGTAAAAAGTACTTCTCAGGATAATGTTGGCCAATCACCAGGAAGCTTGAGGGCCAAGAAAAATTGGTATGAGGGCCGCATTTGTCCCCCGGGCCTTAGTTTGGACATAACTAAATGCATTGGAATTTCCTGTTCACAATGCACTCATTATCAGAATACAATTGGTTTATGTATAATTCACACTTTGACCAAAGCAATTGAAGCTGTTATAGTCGTTGTAATGTATTTATGTTGATTCATTATTGCCAAGAAGTTCACTATATATTGCTGTATCAATAATTCAAAAACAGTCGATTTGCGCATTTGTAAGTTAATGTAAATACTACTCAAAGTCCATGAACAATAATTGAATCAGTGAAGTGTATTTCCTAACGAGCCTCGACTATCAAACGCTTGTAATCATCGGTAAATTGACGAAACGCCACATCCTCGCTGCCTGATAGTCTAAAAGTATCTACTCCCACTCGCTCTCGCTAATGGCAGCGGCGGCGGCGTCTGTCAATAGGGCGCGCAGCGGTCTGTGGGAACACGGCTAACAAGGACAAAAGCAGGACGAGCGGAAATGAAAAGATTTGAAAAGGATATGTGTTACTGGGTGATCTGACCCGGCGACCGTCTGCTAGTTTGGAGAGTTGTTCATGTTTTTTAGTGCTCAGAAACAAGGAGACTGCTTTAATTTAAAGTGCCCCTGACAGGTTGGACTACTCATTTGACTAAAATGCAGTTAAGTTAAATACGTTAAAATACTTCACAAATGTTATACTGGTTTAGCAGTTTTTTTTTTAGGTTTTTTTGTTTTCCTTCCTGGTTGTAAATGATGACATCACACTAGGAAATTACCATAGCAACCACACTTTACACAGGGCCAAAACTCATCTAATGTCACAGACTTTTTATTTTACAAATAAAAATACATGCAAGTGCTTTAGTCTGTTGAATCAATGTTTAAAGGGTCAAAAAAAGTTGTTTCTTTTGTGTAAATTATGCACAACCTTTTTCTCCCCAGTGTGATGTCATCAGTCTGTTTACTTCCTGTAATTTTCAACGTATTTTTCAACTTTTCTCCACAAACGGCTGCTTGATTGGTGTAAAACTAAAATGCATACGTACAACTGGTATAACTACACCAGATAAAGTCAAAATAGAAAAATGATGAAAACCTGTCATACGCACTTTAATATTTAAGTTGGATACATGATGCATTCTTGTGGCTTTAATTAGATTTGCAACTTGCTTTTAATCACCTTGGCAATAGCATTTCTCTTAATTATGTTAATTATGCATTATTTGTATTGTTATAAGTCTTTAAACATGCTCTTGAGTATCTTTGCTTTGACATTTCATGTTTTATAACTAAAAATTGAAATTTAAACATAACTTTATCACAGCCTAGGGAGACACCAGAGTAACCTCGCTTTGGGAGGGAGTTACACACATTTTAAAAACACATCACTTGTTATGCTAGCCGTGTTCCGCCTTGTTGACGCAGTTGTAGTGATTGTGATTAGACGCAGAAGGCAGGATTCATCAAACTAGTGTGAATGAAGCAACTCCAGGTATGTTTTTGATGACAGAACAATGTAAGAACATGGTTAAAGGTGCTGTACCTGATTTGTACTGTTTTGAAACATGAAAAACAGAACTAGTAAGTCTGTGCAACAGTCACATGTATTGCTCACTGTCCTAAAGCAGTCACAGCATTGTAAATATTCACCGCCATGAGTTTATAAGCACTTTTCATGAGCCGCTAAGTCCAGAGCGTCACTTACCTTCACGGGTAAAGTTAATACACATTAGCATGCTAACGGCGCACTTCCTGCTTCTCTCGTAGAATAAAACACTCTATAAATTGATGCACATTTGAATTGACGAAAAGTTCAAAAATGGAAAATGTGTAAAATATTTGTCTACATTTGGAAAATATACTTTACAAACTACACCTCCATTTCAAATCATGTGTGTTTAGGAGTTGGAGCGTTCTTTACAGCCGGCATTAGGAATGAACAGTGAAAAAATACATGAATTAAGCCGTTATATGTAACAGCTGTGCCAATCGTTTAAACAAGATTCACCTGTGACTCAACAAGCCGTGAAAATTTCAGATATAGTGATTTTTTTGTGAGCACACAGAGAAGACAATCTTGTAAACAGCAATGTAAACCTTTTGTGGTCATTTTTCAGATTTAAATGTCTCAAATATGTGCAGTTTAGGCAGTTTTAACACAATTTCTACATGAAAACATCACATGATGAAAAACTTGGCTTTTTTTTCCTTACATTTATGTGAGTAAACTACAGGAGAAGTTTCAAATTGACATCTTTAAATTTAATATTTTTTCCTATTCACCTGCAGCGTCTTGCTTTATTGATCTGATTTTTACTCTGAAAGTTTCTATATTATGTTGAAAAACTTGAAAGCTTCCTCCCACCGTCTAAAGACATGCACGTGTAGGTTAATTGGAAAACTCTAAATTGCCCGTAGTGAATGATTGTGAGAGTGAATGGTTGTCTGTCCTTGTCTCTGTCTCTCTGTGTCAGCCCTGCGACGAGTTGGCCACTGTCCAGGGTGTACCCCGCCTAAGGCCCAAAGTCACTGGGATAGGCTCCAGTCACCCACGACCCCTAACGGGAATAAGCGGTAGAAAATGAATAAATGAATGAACTTGAAAACTGTAAACTCAGGCAGACAGAGACGTGAACACTCGTATTATAAATCTGTGATGTAAAACGCTTTCACAATCGAAGCCTGTCTATGTGAGCGGACTTCCTCGCACCACGGCGTCTTCCCACTTACGGTTAAACGCATTTAAAAACAGTTATGCAGCGGACGATCAAAGTGAAAAGACACACGCGGCTGAGTGGGCCACGTCATCTGGACCGCACGCCAGGCCCATGTCCCTCGGGCCCGAAAGTCAATTTAGAGCCGCCATGTCCAGCTCCGCTCCCTGGTGTCTGTGGTGAGAAAGAACTAATATGCTCTCGCTCTTTTATCCTCCCTCTCTCGCGCGCTCTCTTCTCTCTCTCTTTAATCGCTCCCTTCCCTGTCCCGGTGTGCGCTCCCTTCTCCCTCTCATCTTTCTCTTCTCTCTCTCTCTCTCTTTAATCGCTCCCTCCCCTGTCCCGGTGTGCACTCCCTTCTCCCTCTCATCTTTCTCTTCTCTCTCTCTCTCTCTCTCTCTCTCTCTCTCTCTCTCTCTCTCTTGCTCTCTCTCTCTCATCTTTCTTCTTCTTTCTCATCCCTCTATTCTCTTTCTCTCTCTCTCTCTCTCTCTCTCTCTCGCTCCTCTGTCATGTTTATTCTCCTTCTCTCTCATCTATTCTCGCTCTCTCTCTCTCTTTTATCGTTGTCTCCCTGTCCCGGTGTATACTCCCTTCTCCCTCTCCTCTTGTTTTTCATCCCTCTATTCTCTCTCTCTCTCTCTCTCTCTCTTGCTCCTCTGTCATGTTTATTCTCCTCTTCTCTCTCCCTTTCTTTTTTATCACTCTCTCCCTGTCCCTGTGTACCTTTCCATCTACCTCTCATCTTCTTTCTCAACCTTCTATTCTCTTTCTTTCTCTCTCTTTCTCTCTCTCTCTTTCTGTCACTCTCTTGCTCCACTGTCATGTTTAATCTCCTCTTTTCTCATCTATTCTCTCTCTCTGTCTCTTTTATCGCTCTCTCCCTATCCCTGTGTAAGCTCCCTTTTCCCTCTCAACGTCTTTCTTATCCCTTTATTCTCTCTCTCTCGTTCTTTCTCTTGCTCTCTCTTTCTCTCACTCTTTTGCTCCTCTTCTCTCAGCTCTTCTCTCTCTTTAATCGCTCCCTCCCCCTGTCCCTGTGTACGGTCCCTTCTCCCTCTCCTCTTCTTTCTCATCCCTCTATTCTCTCTCTCTCACACTCTCGCTCCTCTGTCATGTTTATTCTTGTCTTTTCTCTCCCTCTCTCTTTCTTTCTGTCTCTCTCTCTCTTTCCTCTCTTCTGTCTTTCCTCTTTTCATTTTTCACTTCTCTCATCTCTTTCTATCGCTTATCGTCTCTCTCGTCACTTCTTCTTTTTCCCTGCTTTCTCTCTCATCTCTTCTATTTCTCTTCTTCTCTATCATCTCTCTCTTCTGTCTCTTTCTTAAATCTCTCTCCTCTCTTCTATTTCTCTCCTCTTCTCGCTCATCCCCCACCGCTTACCTCCCTCTTTTCTGTTCCTTTTCTGAGGAAGAGCTAGTTTTATGTCTCTTTATGGGGCTCAAACAGACACAATAAAGGTCTGTTAAAACTCAAAACCTGCTCTCCTCGTTTCTCCATCTCCCACTTCTTTCCTCCTCCCTCTCCCCTATCTCTCTCTCTCTCTCTCTCTCTCTCCCCTCTCTCTCTCTCTCTCTGACCACATCCAGCTGGGGTGGTCATGTGGCGTTTCCCTGGGAGGATGTGGAATAAATTGTGTGGGTTCTGTTATGGAGCCCTGCGGTTCCCCAGATCCACAAACGCTTCAAAAGGAGATGAGATTTTATTCACTACTTCTACTGCTCCTTCTACTGCTCCTCCTCCTCCTCCTCCTACTACTACTACTACTACTACTACTACTACTACTACTACTACTACTACTACTACTACTACTACTACTACTACTACTACTACTACTACTACTACTACTACTACTACTACTACTACTACTACTACTACTACTACTACTACTACTACTACTACTACTACTACTACTACTACTACTACTACTACTACTACTATAACTGTTACTGGTAGAGTGATAGTTATTGGATTTCGACGTATTACTGCCGAAGGATGCTGGAATGTGTACAGTTTGCTTAAAGTGCGAATGACTGAATGGTTTTAATGATTTTCTAATTTTGACTTAATTTGGTTCTTTATTACCTGTTAGTTTTGGTTAAACTTTATTGTCCCCGGAGGGATGTTTGTCTTGGGCTCACAGTGCTGGGAGTCACATTACACACCGCTGAAAAACACACAACATCAGGACAACAGTCAGCTGGTCCGCACCATTTCAACACGAGAAAAACATTATATAACGATTATAGTTTACACCAATCAAGTAGCTGTTGGTGAAGAATCGTTGAAAAATCAGACAAGACAACTGGGATAAAATTAGTAAAAAAAAGAAAAGCTAAATTTTAAATATATTTATCACCTGAATTTTAGATTTTTAGAATTAACAGTCTAACCTCTCATAGTCACTTTAATTATGTGTGTGTTGCATATTATCTAACACTTTTGTCATTAAATCTATATAGTATATTACCATTAGTTCTGTCGATTAAAAAAAAGTCTGACAAATCACTTTAGAACTGTGATTAATCACAGTGAATCGCATTGTGCGCTTTTTCAAGTGTCCTATTTTGTATTTAGTGTCATAAGTATTTTTGCACATTTTCTTCTGAAAATTTCTAAATATATTATTTAGCTTAACTAATAAAGTCTAGACATTGCATTTCATGTTAAATCTATGGCTTCATGTTTCAGGTAAATCTAGTCTACATGACCAAACACAGGTTTAATGGATTAAGGGCCCTTCATACACTCACAGAACCATAGTTACACAGAGTTGACTGACATGTATGGTGTCGACATGTGCTCCGTTACAGTCTGGTGACATGTTTGGTCCAGTTATCTTGTTTTAGCGCTCAGGCACGTGTTTTGTTCTTGTCACGGAGCACACGCGGCTCGACACGTGATCTCCGCTTCATGTTTGGTTTGTTGTCTGAGACGCGGAGCAAAGCCGAACCGCTCTCCGCTGCTCCGCGCTCGTGAACATCAGCCGCTGAGTGATCTGTGCTTCTCTACGTGTGGACTGACGGATTATATGTGAAAATGAACCTTGTGATGACAGCAGCTCTTGATCCTCCATCGCTCAGGTAAAGCCTCCTGCCGTGATCTAAAAGAGCCTGTTCCGTCAAATCAAACCGGGTGATTAATCTGCGTACATTTTCGATTAATGCGTCTATTTTTCATGATTAATTGCGTTAAATTTGACAGCCCCAATTACCATAGATAACCGTTACATTTTATTGTTTCATTGATATTCACACTGTAATTATCACACATTAACATTCTTTATGATTCAATTCCACCTTTCTGTTAAATCTGAACTCATTGTACCTCCTGGCAAACACTGATCCATCAATACACTGGATTTTGAGGTACCTGTTCTGACACTGTTCCCTGCAAGTCCATGCACTGGTTCTGATCTGGAGGCTGTGTGTATCCCACATAAATGGCGTATTATGTAAGAACAATGGCGCCTCCTCTCCCGGGGCCCCAGCTGCATGCCAAACATAGCACTTTCCCCACCGCTCCCTCCCAATCTCCCAGTGTCAATACTAACACAACAAGCCTCCACACAAACCGCGGCTATTCCAACTGCGAACGCTCCGTCTGTATCGTCACGCTTCGGTTAGTCCGTTGTGCGGGGCAGAAGCAAAACATTACTTGGAAAATCTTCGCAGTCTGCAAAAGGAAATGTGGTTGAAATGACTTGAACATGTCGCATGCCTCAATTTTTGATGAAAATGATTAGGGTTTGGTTTTTTTTTTGGTTCAATCTGGTGTGTCTGGAGGTTTATTTCTCAACAATCAGAAATATTTTTATAGTCAAAAACACTTTCTGCTTATAAGTCTTTAGTTTTCCCCCAAAATATGAAAAATGACAATTTTGCTGTATGTCCTTCCTTGTCTCATCCCATTTTATGCTGCACTGTTCTGTCCAATGAAGCCTACGGGCCCCAAAAAATCCTTAAATAAAAGAAAAGATAAATAGCTCAGTGAATTGTGCTATATAGATTTGGATTATTTGATCAACGTTTTTATTTTAGTTTAGTTTTTTTTGTTTTGGCTGGATTTATTGGTCTAAAACTCTATAAAAACCTGTCTCCTGGGCTTGTATCTCCACAAACCTGACTTGTATGTGGCGTGAATGATCCTTCTCTTGTTTGTTTTCATGGAAATGTTGTTCCTTTCTCTTGAATATGTCACAGCATAACATAAAACATTATCGATGTGCATGGAGAATGTTCCAAAGCATGGTTTTATGTTTCTATTTCCATGGAAACTTGAAAGACAGATGATTTTTTTTAACCTTCAGAACGTTACATGCTGCGCCTTTTATGATCATATTCTCAAAAATGTCTAATTATGACTACATTTGGTGGGACGGCACCTGTGGCAATTATTTATTATAGGTTTACATCGATAAAGTTGCAGTTTGTGAAGAAATTTAGAAATATAAAAGTTTAAAATTACAGGAAGTCCCGCTGTGATGTCATCAAAAAGCGACGTGCCACTGAAAATGCAGAGACAATTTACAGACAAATTTTTCTGACAGTTTAAGTCATCATTCAACAAAACAAAGTTGTTATCTGGTATTTTAATTTGTCAAATCATAACTATTGTATAATTTATTTGGATTTTGACCCTTGTTTTCAAAATGGTTGCTAGGAAACAGTTGTGGAATTACCTCTAACTATGTCCTATTCATAGAACTATAATTAAACCTGGAAGATGAATCCAAAATGGCCGCCCTGTTTATCCCTATGGAGAGTGCTCATTGGCGCATGACCCCAAAAAAGTTTCTTACTTCCGCATTTACCTCCTGATATGGAGGCTGCCATCTTTGCTTTAGGGCGCCACGTGACGACAATCCCCCACTTCATATAAAAACGGTAATTTCGGTGATTTTAGAAACGGTAGAAAAGAACATTTCCTTCTATTTTATTTAAATACCGATAATAATTCAGTCCTGTCTGCAATTATAATGATCAATTATAGAAAAAGGCTGGTTCCAAGAGGCTGCAGTACCTCACACGGCCACAAATCAATCTGGGACCACAGACAGAGGGGGCGTGGCTTATCCAGTTCATTTAATACCTCCATGGTCCTATTTGCTGCCCATGACCAACCAGGAAGTGACATTATAAACATTACGAAAACTGTTAAACTGGTGATAAACAGGCAAAATGTTTAGTAAAATCTTAAATATAATCATGTTCACGACGTTTTAGAGAAATGTGTCGTAAAAAATCCAAGAAAAATAACGTAATTTTCCTTGGAGCACCCGTCTAACGCCCGTAGTGACTAACACAGGCCCCAGCCACCTGTTATCTCTATATAATGGGAATAACAAGCGCCGTATATACAATGAGGAGGTATTAATAGCAGTTGTTTATCCCGGCATTAATAACAGGTGACAGGAGGCTCCATCAGACAGAGCAGATGGTGAGGAAGAGGAGCACGGCGAGTGGAAGAGGCGTGACCGAAATCAAACCGCCAAACACAACGTTAATGGAAGCTAACGCAATGGGGCACCGTGAAAATTAGACCACCGTGTGCGACCTGTCAGCCTGAGCGCCTCAGTGTTCGGTGTGGCAAAAGTAATCCACATTCTACGACAAAATTATCGTATCTGAAACAAATTATGAGTGACTAATGAGGCGGTTCTAGTCACAACAGGGTAAAAAGCATGTTCAGAATGGATTTTTAACAGTTTTTAAGTAATGCCTTTAAAGTGCACATGACATATTAGACTAAACATTCCACAAAAACGTAGTGAACATGATTAAGTTTAAGATTTTACTAAATATTTTGCCTATTTGTCCCAAGTTTGGCGGTTTTTGTAAAGTTTATAATGTCACTTCCTGGTTGAACATGAGCAGTGACATAGATAGAGGTAATTCCACAACTGTTACCTATTCACCTTATTCTGCCCCGCCTGCTTTGCCAGTAGATACGCGACTTTTGTTGTAAAGCACTTCCGCTTTAATGAGGAACTCAAGGTTAAAGCTAATGAGCGAACGAGGAAAAGTCTCGGCAGCTAAAAATGTTGTTACATAAAGTAGAGTGATTTGTGTAGCAAATGTTTTAATGAACACGAGCAACAACAAGTCAACAACGCAACGATTTCCTGGTCAGTCTGAAAACGGCTTTTCCAGTCCATGTAGAACTTATTTTTCTGTTGAGCTCGCGTCTGCTCCGCCATATAACTAATACAACAGAAACAAGGCGGCGTTGCACCGCGTCGGCAACTTTCAGGAATAAGGTGAATAGCAAGCCAGACTGTAAACAAGGGCCAAAACTATTTAAAGTTGTACAATTGTCATGATTCGCCAACTAATAATACCTAATAACATTTACTTTGATGAATGAATGTTTAAACTGTCAGAAAATATGTCAGTTGATATAAACGGTCTCTGCGTTTTTGACGAAATAAACGTTTTAATCGACCTAATCTAACCCAAGACCAAGACGCCCACCTTGTCTCCGATCTCTACCTAACGGTGAGTGAAAGCGTCAATCGCACGTTGCTTTACGGCGCAGCAACAGAAGGGTTTCACAGGCTTGTCTCCACATTAGTACCAAGAAAATGCCACGTTTCCGGGTAATTTACCGTCTTCGCACCGGGTTAAGACGAATCATGTCCTGAAATAGTAAAATAACACATGTTTTCAGTCGCCGTGAGTCATTATCCTTTTAATAACCATAATTACCGTTTTATTTACCGTGCTATTTCGATGCTGTGCTGCGAAGTTAAGCGTTACCATCGTCTAATGATTCTTGGAAGTGAACTGCCTCGAACGCTCAATAAAGGAGGAAAGTGGAAGAAACGAATACTCCGGGGAATCCAGTAAATCTAGACCACCACCGGACGCAGCCCGACGATCTTTTAAAGTTAACTCTAAATTACCATCTCGGCCTAATTGAATCTACTAAAACGTTCATTGGGGTGAGAGGCTGTTTTGATGTAATGTTATTAAGCTTATTAAATTTGTTACTAGCCGACTTAATGTAGGGGCTAAAGTTCAAACGCTTAGAGCTGGCAGCTTCAGCACAGACTGTAAACAGCTGTCATCGACCGCGGATTGTCACCAGGAAAGATTTACTGAAGAAAAAAGAAAATCAACAGAGGGATTACATATTCAAGTAAATCCACATCCAAGTGACAAAACATTTAAAATCGTCTGCGTTTGTTTGAGTAGTCATTGTGTTTTTGGACCTATTTTCACATCGTTTATAGAAATATATACATTATTGTGGTATTGTTTGGAACCCAATTCAGAGCCAGCATTCGACTGTTATTTATCTAGATTTCAATGTGCAAAAATGTTTTGTTTTTATGTTTTGTTTACAGGCCCTCAATGACAGCTTAAGTGACAACGCCAGAACAAGCTTAAAGGACAAATCTTATGCATTATTTTTCTTGTCATTAGCCTTTAAAGGTCCCATAACATGCAAAATTGACTTTTCAGAGGTTTTAACCTTCCTACAGTGCTATTTGGGCCTCGTATGTTGTGCCCAAAGTGGTTTTTTGATTGATTCCCGCATGTTTTCTCTAGAGAACTGTCTTTTCCGTCCCCCTCGGCTGAGCAGCAGACGGGGGCTCCTCACTAAGATGACGCGCTTCACCAGGATGACGCGGTGTTTAAGCCACGCCTCCAGGAAGCGCGCAGCCGTAGAATAAAAACAGCTAATGCTAATGCTACACAGTAATTACACGATGGATACGACAGATCGAAGAGTTAGCTTGTTATTTACCATACGGCAACGTCCGTCGTCGAGGTCCTGGAGCACGTCAAACTCCAGGTCAGATCCAGGACGTAGGACTCAGCACGACGCACCGTCAGGACAGATAAAAGGTTTATTCAGTGTTTGTGTATCGCTGTTTACCGGAGCACACCGCGCATGCACTATCTCCGCTCTAGGCTTCGGCACGAGTTGGGAGGGGGAGGCGCGCGGGTTGGGCGGGGGAGGCAGTCTGCTCTCTGTTCGGGGGGGTCAGATCTCAGAGTGAGCCGATTGCTTTTGCAAGGAGGGGGGCCAGTCCAAGAAATGGGTGTTTTTTGGAAACTGTTATGTTATGGATATTGCACAACGCAAAAATGTATCAACAAAGCCCTTAGAATAGACTGTGTAAAGGGGAAAATAGCAGAATATGGGACCTTTAAACCTGCTCTTGAGTATCTTTACTTCACATATCATGTTTTAGAACTGAAGATAAAATGTTCTTACAAAAAACAAAACTTGGGAAATGCCAGAGTATCTTAGCTGTGGCGCCATCTACTGGCTGCAGAGGCGATTACGCACTGCTTGTCATGCTAGCCGTGTTATTGAGCAGTTACGGAGTTGTAATGATCATGATTAGACGGCAGAAAAGCTCAGAGTCTGACGTTGACTTAGGGATTTAAAAACAGAGCAGAAGATTCACTCGTCACTTATCAAAAAATAAATAAAAGTCACACACTGAGGGAGTGTTTTTGGCGGTTTATGGGGACACGTTTCTAACCAGGATTCATCAAACTTGCGTGAATGAAGCTTAATGCAACTCCAGGTATGTTTTTCATGACAAATCCTTGTTAGAACATGGTTAAAAGCTCCAAAAAGTCAATTCTGCATGATATTCATCTTTAGATCTACTACTTCATGTTTATATTCAACTTATTCCTGAAGTTGCCGTACGCGCCGCCGTCTTGTTTCCGTTGTATTAGTTTACATGGAGCAGACAAGCTCAACAGAAAATAAGTTCTACATGGACTAAAAAGCTGTTTTCAGACTGACCAGGAAATCGTTGCGTTGTGACTTGTTGTTGCTCGGGTTCATTAAACATTTTACACAAATCAACCTACTTTATGTAACATTTTAGCGGCGAGACTTTTCCCTCGTTCGTCATTAGCTTTAACGGAGTTCTCGTCAAACGGAAGTGCATTTACAACAAAAGTGCAAAAAACGACAAAAGTGGGCGGGGCAGAATAAGGTCAATACTCAGCCGATATGACAGAGTCTCGGATTTTTCTAATTATGACTTAGGTTGGGGGGTAAATATTGATCATAGTTTTATATTTGTGAAGTTGAAGTGTGTGAAAAAATTTGAAAAATAAAAGTTTAATATTAAAGGAAGAAGTGCTGCGTTCCCTCCACATATATTTCATCAAAAAAGCGACGCACCATTGAAAATGCTGGGACGATTTACACAAAACTGATGCATTTTTAGACGGTTTAAATGGCAATTCAACAAAATAAAAGTGTTATCCAGTATTATCATTTGTCAAAGCATAACGATTGTGTAATTTATATGGATTTTAGCCCTTGTTTTCAAAATGGTTGCCAGGTAAACAGTGGAATTACCTCTAACTGTGTCATATTTGCTCAATTATAAACATTACAAAAACTGTCAACCTGGGGATAAATAGACAAAATCTTTAGTAAAATCTTAAATACAATGACGTTCACTACATTTTAGTGAAAGATGTCGCCTAATCTGTCATATAGACTTTAATGATAGGCTTGTAAGAAATAAACACACACAAAATAGAACAAAACATTGTAAATATAAAGATACCGTCATTGGTTCTTTTTGTGATTGTGTCGCACTTTACCCTCATTAAAAATATTAGCCATTAAAACCCCTTTCCTCTAAAAGGCCAGACTAAAATGATAATAAAATTGAAGCTGTTTCCGAACCCTTTGGAGTATAAATAAATGTGTGCTTGGCTCTTTGTGAAGCTGACACTCTGCAATTTGATTTAATTGTAAGTGGTAACAAGCTATCAGAGGAAAATCAGATATGACCGAAAATAAGTGGGTTATCGCTTTCTCTGTGTCCCATTTCCCGTTTATCAGATGTTGACAAAAGAAAATGAATCAAGAAAAATTCCAACATTGGAATTTGAAGGAATTGACCACAAAGATATTGCACCTAAATGCCAAACTTGAAACTGTCTCAAACCTGTGTAGACCCTTAAAGGTACCAGGATGTGCACACAGCCTGGTACTTATGTTTACACTTTATTCATTCATTTTAACAAATCAGCAAATTCAAAAAAGAGGTAATTTTGTCATTTGTAGTCAATGCAAACATGTGGTTGTTATTTGTATGTGCATCACTTTTGGCAACGAGTGGCTAATAACTGTCAATATCAAACGTCAACCTCTAGTTTTTAAAGTTCATTCATGTATTTGTGCCACTTGGTGAAATGAAACAAAACATTTCCTGTCAAAGTGCTGTCACCCGACATATTTTTTGGTAAATTATTGTGCAGAATGACGGCAGATTTAAGAAATGTTTATTATGAGGTTGTTAGCATGTTCTGCACTAATTGCTATCGATAACATCACACACAACACACTTCTACACATGGTAATACTTTCTAACTCTGCTCTGGTGTTACGCGTGTGTGCTCCGGTGGTTGTCAGCTGCCTAAACAGCCCTGGTTTTTCATACGTTGATGTTTGAAGGCAAATACTAACTCCCTGAAAATGCATGAATGCATGCTAAAACATGGAACACGGTGTTTTGTTTACAAACACTGGAAGGGTTTTATTTGGGTGTCACTGCTTGATCAAATTAATTAAATGCCCAATTAATACATTAAATGTGTAATTAAAAGTTCAATTAATTATTTCAGCGTTCATGCACTTAATTAAAGCAGAACAAAATAAGCTCAGCGACAGAGCTCCCTCTACAGCGCTCTTGAGAAAATACACAACGATGATACAGATGCAAAAACTTCTACTTTTTTCTCTTTTTTTTTCTGTTTCTTCCCTTTCATTTTTATTGAAATAAGGAAGTACAATCACATCACTGTACTTAAACATTTCATGTCGCCAAATAAAAAAAAGAGAGCCAGTGTTTCTCAGGAGAGTTGTCTTCGGGTCGGCGTCAGGAAACGTTGCAGATGGTTTTCTGCCCAGAGACAGCAGGGGGCGACGACAGGGGCTTCAAACGCCCCGAAAATACATTTGACGGACTTACAAAGATGTCTCAAAAGGTAAAAATGTTACTTAGTTCTGCTTTAAGTATCAATAATTAATTTAAAGAAACCGTTAAAAACATTAAACATTAAAAAGATGTATTAGATTAATTTATTTCCAACTTTAATTTTTTCATGACATAGTTAATTAACTATTTAACAAGTAGAGGACTCTCCACCACCAACATTACATAGTGCACCTTTAAAACAATTAAACTGATAAAACCAATTAGAGCTTATGCGATTAATCATTCATGTCTACATAACCTTTTTGACCCAATCATTCCAGTAAAAAAAAAAAAATCATCTATCAATTTCACAAAGATTATAAACTGGTCGAAACTATCTCAAAATCTTTGCCACAAGATAAATTGCCAAAACCGTTTCGCCACAAAGACAAGCGTGACTCAGTGTTCTTGGGCCGCTCCAGATCCCCCCGCGCCAGATTCTCTAATACTCGGCTTGTTTCAAAAATCTCTTGGCTGACTGCGCGACTACAGCCCTTTCCTTCCATCCCTCCCGCGTTCTCGAGCACCGTTTATGATTGTTGACATTTAGTATATTCCGAAAATGTCATTGTGTATTTATCAAAGCGCTAAAATCCTAACTCTGCCCTTTATTTGATGGACTGACGAGCTGAAAAGGCAGTTTTGCGAGCCATATGATTACATTACACAATAGCAACAAGCAGACGGGCAGAAAGGAGCGGCGCACAACCACGCATTAGCGAGCCTTGTTCTGAAATCTGCATATAATTGAAGGTTTTCGGCCCCTATGAGCGACTGTGCAGCTAAAGGTGTAATTTTAGTGTGATAAGCAGCAAAAAGGTGCTATTAGTGGAAAGGCTGAAGCATGAGGGAGCGAAACAGAGGGAGAGAGAGCGAGATCTGAGCTTTTTCTGTTTTAATTTACTTTGACTCAACCCTTTGCCCTGGCAATTAAAGTGTGCTCTAGATCAGTGGTTTTCAAACATAGCGCGCAGGGTCGGTGCTTTTTTAATGAGTCTTTGGCACTTTTATAGCTCTGAGTAAGTGCAAGTTCAGTCCTGGTTTAACACCGGTTTAGTTGTATTTTTTCCTGAATTTGTCCTTGGTTTTGCAATTTGTCAGCTTTATTTCCTTCCAGTTGGCTTCAAACTGTTCACTCTAAATCCAAAACAAAACCAATCTGAAATAATATCTCTCAAACTACAGGGACTATTCCAAATCCGAACCAAACTTAAAGTGCCCCTGACAGGTTGGACTACTCACTTCACTAAAACGCAGTGTAGATAAATATGTTTCAGAGTGTACTAAACTACTTTACGAATGTTATCCTCGCTTTGCAGTTTTTTAGGTTTTTTATTTTACTTCCTGGTTGTAAATGATGACATCACACTAGGAAAGTACCATAGCAACAACACTGTACACGGACAAAAACTACTGTAACGTCACAGATTTTTAGTTTGACAAATAAAAATACATGAGAACACCATTATTTTTGTTGAAATTAATGTTCAAAGGGTCAAAAAAGTAGTTTCTTTCGTGTGAATTGGACGTAACCTTTGTCTCCCTCGTGTGATGTCATCAATTTGTTCACTTCCTGTGACTTTCTACAGGTTTTTCAATTTTTCTCCACCAATGGCAACTTGATTGGTGTAAAACTATAATTACAGGTATAAATGCACCAAATAAAGTCAAAAGTAGAAAATGATAAAAACCTGTCATACGCACTTTAAAGTCAGATTTACCACGTCCAAAACTAGGTCTTAACGAGGACTAAACCAGGAGTGAGCTAGGTCAAAGATTTTTTTTGAGGTCATAGCTAAATGTGTTCGCGTGTGAGAGGCAAACAAGGTCTCAGCCAGGTCTAAAAGAAGATTTGTCGGGTTTAAAATCTGGTCTAGGTCGGTGTTAAAATGGGTCCATGAATGAACTTAAATCAGGTTAAGATGAAGGACGTACTTGAGAGAGAGAGGGAGACTAAAGGACAAAACCCAAGATCTAACAGGGATTCAGCCAGAACTAAACCTGGACCAAGCCATGGACTAAACAGGGATTCAACCGAGTCTGATCAAGGATCAAACCAGGACTAAACGGGGAGTCAGCCGATTCCAAACTTGATCTAAACCAGGATTAGCCCAATGCAGGCAACCCAGGTAATCAATCAGGACCAAACCCAGGACTAAACAGGGATTAAACCTGATCTAAAAATTGAGCAAGCCCAGGATTTGAAAGGAATTAAACCTGATCAAAAACTGTACCAAACCTGGAGCTAAACAGGGATTAAAGAGACTAAACCCAGGATTTAACAGGGATTCAACCTGGACTAAACCTGAACTAAGCCATGGACGAAACAGGGATTCAACCAAGTCTTACCAAAGACCAAACCCAGGACTAACCAAGTCTAAACATGGATTAAATACTCTAACTAAACAAGAATTAAACAAGATGTAAACAAGGACTAAACCCATGATTTAACAAGGTTTCAACCAAAGTCTAAACAAAACCCAAACCCAGGACTCAATAGGAATTAAACCATACACCAAACCCAGGATTTAGCAGGATTCAACCAGGTCAGATTAAAGACCAAACCCAGGACTAAATGGGACGTCAATCACTTCCAAACCTGATCTAAACCAGGATTAACTCAATGCAGGAAAACCGGGTAACCAATTAGCACCAAAACCCAACACTAAACAGGCATAGAACTAGGGCCAAATAAGGACAAAACCCAGGACTAAACAGGTTTTAATCAGATCCAAACTTGGACCAAACCCTGGACTCAACAAGAATTTAACCAAACCAGGGATTCAATCTGGACTAACCTGAACCAAGCCATGAACGAAACAGGTATTCAACCGAGTCTTATCAAAGACCAAACCCAGGAACCAAGGACTAAACAGGGATTAAATCAGATCTAAACCTGGATCAAACCCAGGACTTAACAGGGATTCAAGCAGGACTGAACCTGGACCAAGCCATGAACAAAACAGAACCAAACAAGGACCAAACAGGACTGAATGGGGAATCAACCAAGACTAAATCAGGACCAAACCTAAAACTAAACAGTTAAATCAATCAGGACAAAACCCAGGACTAAACAGGTATTAACCCAGGTCTAAACCAGGACTAAACCAGGTTAATACCATCTTACAAACGATGGGTGAGGTGCGTGCTGAGCTGAGATGGCGCAGAGAGAGTGGGAGTGATTCTAACTTAATTTTGGTAGATTGGACTTGACACTTTGGCCCGGGCCGTTAACAATATGCTCCGCTCATCAGCCTAAAGGCTCCGATGACAAATCCCTCACAATGACAGGAGGGCGCCGTGTTAACCGAGGACAGAGGGCCTCGCACACGTCAGGCTCAATGCGCATTTTAGTTGCTGAGGAATATGTACAAAAACTTCCATTAAGTCTAAACTTTTCGTACCTCGAGGGCCAACTTGTTCAGTATAAAGTAACCTGCGCTAAGGGACATTAAAAGTCCAAGAGAAGTAGTGATTAAATTTCCTTTTTAAAACAACAACTAAATGTGAGCACTGGGGATCTATGAAGGAAGATTTATAGCTTTAGTGAAAGAAGACATGGAGTTCAGCGTCGAGAGGGAGGCGATGCAGAAAATGGTGTTAAATGGAGGCGTTACTTGTTTAGAGATGCTTTGTCATTGGGCTGCGCAATGAATCGAAATTTGAATGGACACAAGTCGCAATCAAAGGCTCCAATCTTTAAAGTGATAAAATTTCACCCACAAAGAGCAAGATATCCTGTTTTATTCTGCGTAAAACCATCAAGTTGCCATCAAAACGCGACTAAAATGGACAAAAACGCGACAGAAATGCGACAAAAACTACCCTACGGTTCGTACGGTTTGGTCTTCTTTGATCATAGATACTTTTATTTCCTCCATCAGACCAGTGTTTGTTGTTTTACCAGCACAAGTTTCGACGGCTTGTCTGCATCACAGGGTTTCCACGGGGCATTAAAAAGCATTAAAGGCCATTAAATGGATTTTGGCAAAAAATAAGGCCTGAAAATGCATTAAAAAGCATAAAATTCAATTCCCACAAGCATTAAATCTAAAAATCATTTTGACAAACAGCTTTATCCATCAGAAGAATAAAGATAAGAATAGGAGCAAATAATTCTTGTCTCTCCAGAGCCGCTGTATCAGCCAATCAATCAAAAGAGTGTGTCCACAAAAATTGAAAATGAAATTGAACATTCAAATATATTTTTGAATCCCACATGAATCTAGATCGTAAAGGCTGAGATCAAATCATAAGTAAACAGCCTATTTATGGTTTGACTTTAATATAAATTATCGTTCATTCGCTTTTAGTTGTTTTTTTGTCAGGTTTGGTCACATTTTTGTCACTCTTAGTTGTGTGTTTGTCTCTTTTAGTCACCACTTTTCCATGTTTAGTTGTGTTTTAGTTGCTTTTAGTCGCGCTTTTTCCGCTTTTAGTTGTTTTTTTGTTTTGTTATTATTGTTTGAGTCTCATTGTCTACTCGTGAACTTGCTGAACATGTTTTACTGAATCTAAACTACAGGGTCGGCAGTTTTTATCCAGAACACAACGGGATATTTTGCTGTTTGATCAAAATGACTGCACTTCAAAAATTGCAGCCTTTGTGATTTGCTGATTGCGTCCATTAAAATCACAATCTCAGTTCGATTTCGATGAATCATGCAGCCCTGCTTCTATCTTCTAAACTTTAAAATCACACTTGCGGACATTTTAAGTTACCGGTTCCAAATGGTCTAGAATCAGTGCCGAACTCCTCTCTCTGCAACAACTTAAAGTGCGTATGACAGGTTTTAATGATTTTCCAATTTTGCTTTTATTTGGTGTATTAATACGTATTGTACATAAAAATTATAGTTTTACACCAATCCAGTCACGGTTTGAGGAGAAAAGCTGAAAAATCTGTTTAAAATTACAGGAAGTAAAAAACTGATGACAGCACACTGGGGAGACTCATTCCATCCAAAGGTTTTGCATAATTTACACTAAATGAACAACTTATTTTACCCTTAAAACAATAATTCAACAAAATAAAGGTGTTCACAAATATTTTGATTTGTCGGACAAAAAAAATCTCTGACATTAAGCTGAGTTTGAGCCCAGTGTTCAAAGTAATTTCCTAGTGTGATGTCATCATGTACAACCAGGAAGTGATATTACAAAACTAAAAAAATTGCTAAAATTGACAAAATGTATAATTATTTTTAGCAAAACTTTCAATATATTGATCTTACCTGTATTTTAGGTACATGAGTGGTCCAACCTGTCATAGGCACTTTAAAAACCCTCCAGTGTCAAAGCCTGTACGAGTGAAATGTCCCTGTGTCGCGGCGGGGCAGCTGTGTCTCGCGCCCTCCTTTTGTTTCCTCGTGTTTCCTCTTGTTTCCCGGCTCCGTCTCTTCTGGCCGATGCCCGCTCATTATTGCACCAATCATTCTAATTTGCCCAGTGACTCTGACGTGTTGATGAGGATACAGACTTGTTGGATAATTCCCCTTGGGTGCCGTCTCCATGCCTCCCCCTCCACCTCTCCCTCCCCCCCTCTCTCCCCTCTCACGCACACACTCGAGCGGGGGACGTCATTTATAAAGTAATTCACCGGAGCATAATCGTAAACTTAACCAGACTCGCTGCCCTGACCCCGACGCTAAACCTCAACCTGACTGAACCCATTAAACTCTCGCTTCAAGGTGTCTCTGACTGCTCTGTTTAGTTTTGTCGCTCTCTTAAAATGTTAATTACGTGTAGAAAAAGCTCTTTGATACTACTGCAAATTAGAACTTAAACCACCATTTGTAGAAAAATAGCCTCCTTCACTGCTCTTTAAAGCTGTCTCTTCTCCCTGCTTGAATTCTTAACCTCTCTGTCTTCAAACGAGTGGTTTGTGGCTTTGAAATGAAAATGCACTGTGGACTGCAATCCAGAATTGGAGTGCCTTCTGTGTCTTTTCTGCAGTGGTTGTTTAGTCTCACCCAGACTGCTCCTCCATTGGACTGAGTACACTTGCTCTGTTGTGGTGTGTTACCAGGTCAAGAGAGAAAACAAGACGAGCAAATGTTAATCTGGTGCTTAACCGTGAGAGACTACATAGGACTTTAACAGTCCTCACGGGTAACAAAGTCAAGCTAGTTTCAGGTGATATTTAGGCAGTGTAAACAAATTGGTTTGGGGGCGGGGCTTAGTCAGCCTTGAGCAGTTAATGAGAGACACTAAAGGTGAATGTTATAACTGTCGTTTAAGGTAAGACACTGCAGGGGAAAAAATAAATAAAGATATCAATTTGAAACTTCTTCTGTAGTTTACTCAAATAAATGTAAAAAAAAAAAAAAAGGCAAGTTTTTAGTTCATGTCACGTTTTCATGTAGAAATGCAGAAAGGCATTTTATGTGTAAAAACGGTTTAAATTTCTTGGTTAATTTTGTACATATATTATTTACAAAAACATTTACAGAAGGGATTTTGGATTTCTTATTTAGTTTTTGAGTAAACTGAAACTTTAATTCAAATTTTGCCTCAGTTTTTTGACATGAAACCTAAAAATAAATTCATTCTAGAACTAGATATGAAAAAATCCTTCTGTACGTTTTGTTAAAATCTTGTTGAGTCCAAGATTGCAAAGTTGTGCGTAGGAGCTACATTGATTGGTGATCCTTATGTCCCGAGGGAAAAAAATTGCATTTTAAGAAAACAGCCTTTGAAATGACACTGTCCCAAAGAAATCTATGGATGAAGTGAGTTAAATGTAATAATAAAACAGCTTCAGGAGCAGATTGGACAAGTTTGTTGTTTCTACATGAAAGCCGATATGTTGAGAGAGCAAACTGACAAAAACAAAGAGTTTTGCCTGTAGTGTCTCACCTTAAAAGTTTAGTTTCTCTGACCAGTACCGTAAAATGACTTTGAGATGTCCATGTAAAATCAGAGAGCACATGTGTGCACTTTTCTACATCACCAGTCCAGGTCCCCCCTGTGAGATCATGAGGGATTCACCCATAGCACATGTGGCCTCCTCCTGACAACTGTACGGGAGCTTGTCCTGCCTGGTGGTGGGAGACAATCCGCCTGTGGATCAGTACGTCACGGGTGCTAAGATACAAGAAAATACTTAGATTATTGTAACTAAAGATAAAATGTATTTTTTCATAAGCAAAATTATTATAAAGTACATTTTTGCCTTTGAGGGAAAAATATTCAGCATTTTTCATATTACTGTTAGCCTTTAAACATGCTGCAGTAGTTATCGTGTTTAGAGGCAGAAATGCTCATAACGAGTTTAGCGATGATTTAAGGACTTAAAACAGTAGAATATTCTTGGATAAGTGACATAGATGATCTGAAAATGCGTCCCGAATAGAAGGATGTTTGCAGGAAGTGTGTTTGACGCTCGGAGGGGGAGGATTTTCTAATCATTTTCATTAATCAAAACAGCGAGTGCAACTGAATGCTTCTCCAGGTATGTTTTTGATGACGTAAGATTGTTAGAACATGATTAAAAGCTAAAAAAAGTCACTATAGCGGAATATGTCCTTTAATAAATACTGGAAAACACATTTAAATTACATGGATTTCTTAAAGGGATTTGTCTAATTTTTACTGCCAATTTAAAGTCTGTTTGTGCTAATGTAAATAGACCACCATCTTATGTATTCTACAGATTTGAAATACGCTATGACTTGTTTTAAGAAAAGAATGAAACTGACACTTCACAAACCGACTTTCACTTGTTAAAAAGTCTCCACCGCTCAGTTCGGTCAAGAAAGGAAAACAAGTAAAACAAGATTCAGACATCCGAGTCCTTTTAACACCAGATTCATTTTTCGAGCCTCAGGGAGAATAACAGGTCTGCGTAAGTGAGTGTCTGAGCAGGTCGAGTCCCCCACGGCTCTGCAGACAGGCTCGCACACTCGCTCACACTCGGGGCTAATGGAAGAGCGGGGCACAGCTGGGACCTGTTCTCCGGGCGCTCCTCGCTCTGCAGTGACCTGACGTTGCATCGATACGAACACAGTTACAGCATCAGGCGATTTGAGTTCAAGGACTGGACTGGACGTGTGCGGTGACTGTGTTTACTTGGATTTAAAGGTGCCACGTGTCATTTTTCTGGCACTGAAGTGAAGGGCGCCTGGTACAGTTATTACTAAATTGTCTTATTGTTCAGTGAATAATAGCGGGGGACAGTACTGTTTGGGGCACTGCAGGTGAATAGGAAAAAATCTTAAATTTAAAGATATTAATTGTAAACTTCTCCTGTTATTTACTCACATAAATGTAAGAAGAAAATGTATTACAAGTTTTTCATCATGTCATGTTTTCATGTAGAAATAAGGCATTTTATATGTAAAAACAGCCGAAAATACGCATATTTGGGACAGATAAATCTGAAAAATGGACAGAACCAGGTTTAAATTTCTTGGTTCATTTTGTAACATATTAGTTACAAAAAAAAATTACATAGGGGATTCTGGATTTCTTTATTTTTTGAGTAAACAAAATCTGACTGAAAATTATCCTAAAAATTCAAATTTTGCCTCATTTTTTTCAATTTAAAACTTCAATAAATCAGTTTTAGAATTACAGAAGGATAAAAAATCCTTCTGTACTTTTTCATCACAATCTCCAAGATTGTTTGGTGTTTGTAGGAGCTACTTTAAGAGGTGATCCTTATGTCCCCTTATGTCCCTAAACCAGGTTTAAACCAGGACAAAACCAGGTCTTAACAAGGTTTAAACCAGGACTAAACCAGGTCTAATATAGGTTTAAATCAGGACTAAACCAGGATTAAACCAAGTTTAAACCAGGACAAAACCAGGTCTAAACAAGGTTTAAATCAGGACTAAACCAGGATTAAACCAGGTTTAAACCAGGACAAAACCAGGTCTAAACCAGTATTAAACCAATAACAAGGGATAAAATATTCTACATTTTTGAAGATGGTTAAGGGCCGGGTCATGTCCCTTGGCGGGCCTCATTTGGCCCCTGGGCCTTCAGTTGAATAGCCCTGGACTAAAGGATTACTGCTCCAGTGTTTACCTGACACTGATAATCTGATCACTCCAGAAATCAGACAATGATCAGTGTTTTGGCCGTAAACACAGCCGTTGTGCACTCTATCGCTTCCTGCTGTAGATGTAGATCAGCTCGCTCACCGTAAAGAACCCCGGCTGTGCGCGTGTCTGAAACTAAATCAGAAGCACTTGATAATTGTGAAATGATGTGGTTGAACGGCAGCAGCAGAGAGCTAATCTTCAGCGTCTGAGAGTGCGAGCAGACAGGCCTGAGCTCAGCGTCGCAGCAGCAGATTACAACCATCAGATCAGGGCTAAACCGTTAACGCCGCACTCAGAGGGACATAAGGGCTACGGGACGTTAAGAGACACATCGTTCAAACCTAATCTATGGAAAAGTGCTCTGCTTTCAATTTGCTCTGGTTTCTGCAGAAAAACAATGCTGGGAATCAAAGAAAGACTGTGTCCGTCACATGATCTTAAGACGAGGCACTACAGGCTAAACTCTTTTGAATTTGCTCTCTCGACATTGTTGGCAAGCTTGTCCGATCTGCGCCTAAAGATGTTTTATTTCTTCATTCAATCCACTTCATCCATCGATTTCTCTGGGACATTGTAACCTCAACACTGTTTTCTCCAAATGCATTTTTCTCCCACAGAGACATAAAGATCAGCCTTAAAGTAGCTCCTACACCAAACTTTACAAACTTGGCCTTAACAACAGGTTGACATCTAATTCTAAGCCTGATTCAGTCAAAAAACTGAGGCCATATTTGAATTTTTAGGCCAATTTTCAGTCCAATCTAGTTTACTCAAAAACTAAATAAGAAATCCAAACTAATATGTATGTTACTAATATGTTTAACAAAATGAATCAACAAATTAAAACCTGATTCGGTCCATTTTTCAGATGTAAATGTGACATTTTGGACGTTTTTACACATAAAATGTCTTATTTCTTGATGAAAAACTTGTCATATATTTTTTCTTACATTTCTGTGACGAAACAACAAGAGAAGATTCAATTTGATATCTTTAAATTTTATATTTTTTCCTGTTCCCCTGCAGCGTTTCACCTTAAATGACATTTAGAGGTTTGGACATTTTATTAAAATGTTTTGCAAGTGTCTTTTCAATTCACACACAGTATAGTTAAGGAAGAATAAGTGATCTTCTATTTTATGTTGACTTGGGGTTAGAAAAACAAAAGAATATTTAGTATCCCTTTGATATTAACAACAATAATAGACGTTTTGGTGTCTTTTTGCCCCAAGAATCATCTCCAATCCTCATAAGGACCGGCTCAAAGTACAGACAGGGTCAATTCTCCAGCTACAGTAGCCCCAAGTGGACAATTCTTGAACTACAACCTGCAGTGTCAAATTTATTGTATCGTATTGTATTGTTTATTCTGCCCGTGCGGTAATAAAAGTGACACTAAAGTATGTTTTTGGTGGCCACTTGGTTGCTAAATGTTTAGTTAATTTGACCCTAGCAACTAAAAATGTTTATTTAGCTCAAGATTTTACTGATTTTAAATTGTGTAGATAAAGGCAAAAGAGCAAGTAGCTGCTTAATAGATTACAAATGCAACGAATGATGACTTTAGTGACCGACAGCAGTTATTTTCAGGCAAGTCACTACAGGCAACACTACAATTTTTCAATTTTAAGTCAGTTTTCTCTCTCAACAGATAGACTTTCATGTGGAAACAACAAACTTGTCCAATCTGCTCCGGAAGATGTTTTATTGTTTCGTTTAATCCACTTCATCCATAAATTTCTCTGGGACATTGTGACTTAAAAGGCCGTTTTCTTAAAATGCATTTTCTCCCACAAAGACATAACGATCAGCCTTAAAGTAGCTCCTACACACAGCAAATTGTATAATGTGCTACGAAACAAGATTTTGACAGAGTGCACTGAAGGATTTGTTGATATCTAATTCTAATCCTGATTTATTAAAGTGGGAAAAAAAAAAATGAGGTGAAATTTGAAATATAAGCCAGTTTTCAGTCATATCTGGTTTACTCAAAAACTAAATAAGAAATACAAAATCCTCTCTAAATTATTAATGTGTAATAACCAAGAAATTTAAACCTGGTTCTGTCCATTTTTCAGATTTAAATATGTGACATTTTGGTCATTTTTACACATAAAATGTCTTATTTCTACATGAAAACATGACACGATGAAAAACTCGCAATACATTTTTTTCTTTCATTTATGTGAGTAAAATACAGAGGAAGTTTACAATTTAAATCTTTTATTTTAAGATCTCTTCTTACTCACCTGCAGTGTCTTAAATCTTCTAGATTATTTCTGTTGTTTAATTGAACAGTGATTTTTAAAACACATTATCAACAAAATATGGTGAGTGAAGGCTTCTGTACAGAGAATATTTATGAATGTAGTGTTTTATTGGAAATTGTGTGTTTGATTTTTACATTTTGGTTTAATAATCTTTTTTATGAAAGGTATTTTTTGTATTTTAGAGACTGTATAGTCCAGATAATGATTATTTTTAATTGTCAGCTATTAGTCGATTGACCGTTGCAGCCCTAAAAACAACTATAGTAAGTATCAATAAAGTTATAAATCCAAACAGAGAGGAAAATGAAAGCAAAGTACCAACATTTGTGAGCCAAATGTGCAGGTAAAACTTAAAGTGCCCATGACAGGTTGGACGACTCATTTAACCAAAATGTAGTTCAGATAAACATATTTCAAAATGAGCTAAAATTCTTTACAAATTTTACACAGTTTTCGCAATTTTTAGCTTTTTAATTTTACTTCCTGGTTGTTACTGATGACATCACGCTAGGAAATTACCATAGCAACAACACTGTAAACTGGGCTAAAACTCATTTAATGTCACTTTTTTTTTAATTTGACAGATAAAAACAAATATGAACACCTTTAATTTTGTTGAATTAATGTTTAAAGGGTCAAAAAAGTAGTGTATTTTGTGTAAATTATGCATAACCCTTGTCTCCCCAGTGTGATGTCATCAGTTCGTTTACTTCCTGTATTTTTCAACAGGTTTTTCAACTTTTTTTCCACAAACTGTCGCCTGATTGGTGTAAAACTATAATTTCTATTTACAACAAGTATTAATACACTAAATAAAGTCAAAATTAGAAAATCATAGAAACCCGTCATACGCACTTTAACCAGATCCAGTGTTCAGTCTGTGCTCTTCGCTTATGTTTCCCAGGTCTGGATTTCCATGAAGATCTCCATCGGATCGGAGCCAAAGAGGGACTGAAGGGCCGTAAACTGCAGAAGGCCATGGAGAGCTACGCCTGGAACATCACCGTGCTCAAGGTAAACGGAAACCATAGCCGACGCGATTAGCAACGCACAAAGACCGCCGTTATTTAGATGATTTAATGTACTTTTAGAGAGATTATCCAAAACCTGCAAACTGAGGCTGCACAATGAAAGGAAACGGAATTGAAACTGCAATTTCAATGGATGCAATTAGCAAATCACAAAAGCTGCGATAATTTCCTTCACAAACGACCGAATATCCTGTTTTATTCTGTGTAAGAACTGCTAACCCTGTAGTTTAGACCTGTTTAAACGTGTTTTTGACATGAAGCAGCGACATAAACGTATCTAAAAGGGTCAAAATGCGACTGAAAGTGACAAAAACTAAACTAAAATTGACAAAAATGCGACTAAAAGCACCACGTGCGTTTGAACATAACAAACAGTGGAAAAAACGCGACATGTGATTCTTGTATTACTTTGTCAGTTCATGTTTCAGTCTTTTTGTCAGTTCTCCTGGTTGTGTTTAAATGTGAACTTTGAACAGAAATCTATTATTAAAACAAAAATAGCGACTCGTAAAACTGGTCTGAAATGAGAAATTAGTCCTAAATGGTGTTGTTTAGATTTACAAATAGCTCCTGAAATGCATGCGATTAATGAGTTTGTTTTGTGTTAATATTTGATCTTGTCTCTCAAATGTTGCACTAAATTAATGATGAAAATAATAAGATTGAAATTCTAATTGAGGAGTTAAATTGCAAAAAACACTTTCTTTATTTTGAACAGCTGTCAAAAAGTGTTTTTGTTTTCGTTCCCATTTTCTGCAGATACTGTTAATGCAAATAATGTTGAGTGGATTTCATATTTTGAGGGATGGAATCATATTTTGATTGTAAAACATATTTTTTGGGAGAATCCTGGTTAAAACATGTCTTTAATCGTATAAGTTGAGGTTTAATTATCAGACGAATGTGAAATGTCTGTAAAATGAATCACAAAAGTGCAGAAATATCACTTTATTCACCTTTTTTCTTTTTGAACAGCTCTTTTCGTAACTTTTCGTAAAAATATAATCGGCATACTCGACATTTAAAAGTCATCATTCACAATATTTAGATTTCCATATAATTCCGAGTACACAGAGTAAACTACAAGGCTGTGATAACTTTATTAAAATGGCAAGGAATTGTCTTTTTCATAGTTTTGGGTGATAAACATGGAATCGTGAGCTGGTCCCTGTGACAATCTGCTGTTTTTGTGAAATCATCGTATCATGATTGACTGTTTGTGTCTTTAATGCAGCTGTCTGTTCAAACACACTTTTTCTCCTGTTGTTTAGCCTCTGAAGCCTCTGAGCAGACCAGTGCTGCACAATTAAACCAAATCCACACAAAATCGCAATTTTAGGGGATGCAATTTTTGAAGAAACAGCAAAATGTCTTGCGTCGAATTGAATAAAGACTGCATGTTCTGAAATGAGCGACAAACGCGCGACCAAAAGCGATAAGAATGTGTTCAAAATCGACAAAAACGCGACTAAAAGCGACAGAGAGGAGACTAAAAATGACAAAGACAGACACAGACAAAGAGAATCCAATTATTAAAACATAAATCACAAATCTAATCACATTCGCACTGGTCACAAAAATCACAATTATATATTTTTCCTAAATCGTGCAGCTCTATTAAAGGCAACAGAAAAACACAAAGTGAACATGAATCGTGCTAAAATTCAACCACGAAAAGACCTAATAATAATAATAATAATAGTTCTTTATTCTTACTTTCGAGACAACGTCAGGCATCGACCAAGTGCTATGATCGCTCTGCAGCTTTAATAATGTAAGCCCGGGATTAGATGGATTAACCGAGCGACATTATCCACTGTAGATCAAAAGAATAAACGCTGAAGAATGTCCACTTACCGTGACATTTTAATGACAGTGTGCGGAGAGTTTGGACCCATTAAGAAATAATAAGGACAACGTGTGTTTAAACAGAGCTTTTATGTGGATTCAAATTGTTTAACAGATACATTTTCGTCTTTAAAGTTAACTTGAGTCGTTTGGTTAAAGCCATTGCACTTTAGTCACTGTGTAATGTATCGGTGTCTGGGAGGAAATACTTCAAAGCACGAGAGAACGGCAAAAATGTTTAGTAGAAGTGAAGTTCTAAAATTGTTCTGACCGTTTTGACAATCACTTAAAGTTGTCAGGGTTTATCGCTTGCCGAATCATAACTATTGTGTGATTTATGTGGCTTTTGGGCCTTGTTTATGGTCTGGTTGCTATGGTAACGGTTATGGAATTAGCGCTAACTATAGACCCTTTAAAAGTTTGTAAACAAAAACATTCTAAATTCAGAATGGAGGCAAAAGTGAAGTGGAACATAATGTGATTTCACTGGAGAAACTGGGATTAAGCTCAGAATATCACAAAATATGAAAAATGTTGATGATTTTGTGTCAGTAAAAGCCTCAGACACATGTGAGTGACATCAGAGCTGCTTTAAACACATTTATTATTGTGTTTTACATTATGTTTTAGGAAATTATGATCAACTCTTTGCATTTTTGATGAAGGAACAATCCAAATTTATGGGTTTTACTGGAAAAATACTCAGAAATGTTGAGCCCACAGTTTTATCCAGAGATATATTGGATATTATACCATAAATTAGATTATTTTGAAGCTAAAATACAGTTTTGAGACTAGAATAGTGACGTCACACACAGCGTATTCCTCACTTCCAGAGTCTGAGCTGCTGAGACAGTTTCACATCTGGTTTTGTTCTGTTTTTGACACTGTGCCACAGTCTGGGATCAGTTTTGTTTAAATATATCAGCGATCAATACAAACAGGACAGAGAAGCTTTTCTTTCATTGATTTCCATCGGATTCCATCAGAATAAAACAAGATGTGGCTTGAATTGATGAGGTGAGTTTGTGTTCCCCTCACAGCTGTGGTAACATTAAAAACTCTTTTTACTCTTGAACAAAGGCCTGGACAGAGAAGTGTAGCAGACATGGTTCTGTTAAACTATATTGACCTTATTCCTGAAGTTGCCGTACGCGCCGCCGTCTTGTTTCCGTTGTATTAGTTCACATGGAGCAGACGAGCTCAACAGAAAATAAGTTCTACATGGACTAAAAAGACGTTTATGTAACATTTTAGCGGCGAGACTTTTCCCTCGTTCGTCATTAGCTTTAACGGAGTTCTCGTCAAACGGAAGTGCGTTTACAACAAAAGTGCAAAAAAACGGCAAAAGTGGGCGGGGCAGAAAAAGGTCAATAAAAGAAAGAAATGGGCAGACGGGCATCTTAAAAGGTGCATTACGATGCAGTTAGCCACTGTTTTGTTACTACAAATCGTGAAAACCAGAGCTAGTTCATCCTAAACAGTTTGCAGCGCTCCAACGAACATCCAAAAGATTCACTTTCCACAACTTTCAGAGCAGAGTGTACCATTACAGTAAAGCTAACAACAGCTAGCAGGCTAACAACGCACTTCTGTTGTTTTTTTCCAGACAATAAAACGCTCTATAATTAGACGCAGACGACACACAAGAGCTGCTTTTACAATAAATCTGTGCAGGGACAACACAGATTTGACTTTATTCCATGAAAATAATGTTTACAATCAGCGAGGGTACGCCTTCTAACGAACCTCAATTGGAGAAACATTAATTTTAATGGAGAACACAGCACAGCCAATCAGAGTGCTGCTTTTAGCTCTTATTTCAGGACAAAATACTTTATTACTAGATGCAGAGAGCACACAGAGGGCTCATTTTTGTCCGAAAGTGCTGCTTTTACAAAATACTCTGATAGAAAACAGCAAATGTACAAATCTACGCCCAAAAAAGACAGGTACCCCAGCTTTAATATAATCTTGTTTACTATGTTGTAGTGAAATGTGTTGTCTAACTATGTCGTATGTGCTTTATTCTCATGTGTTTTGTGTTTTTATTGATGAAAAACAGCTTGCGTTCTGATCAGGAGCTGGTTTGCACCTCGACAGACCGTGAATAAAGATTTCCATGACTTCAAGCGCTCATGCCTATAGAAACGCTGACTACATTGCCTTAAGGAAGCTCCTCGGGCTAATTGTATTTGCCGGTTTGCTAATCCCTAAATCTTTTAATTAATTAGCGGAGATTAAAGGGCCGTTTTATTCATCGGCCACTGTCCTGACAAGACACTCTGGGATTGTTTACATGCATTTACAAGTGTCTACAGCCACACAGCGCCGCTTAATTAGCTCTTATGGAGACGTTAGAGTGAGCTGAGGCGATAAAGCCCTGTTCACATCAGGTCTGAACGATGATGTATGTCAGGGCTGTTCAACTGAAGGCCCAGGGGCCAAATCAGGCCCTCCAGGGACATGTCCGGCCCTCAGCCATCTTCAGAAATATTGTTTATCTCTATTGGTTTCTGGTTAAGTCCTGGTTGAGACTTGGTTTAGACCTGGTTTAGTCCTGGTTTAGACCTGGTTTAGTCCTGGTTTTAGACCTGGTGTAGTCCTGGTTTTAGACCTGGTTTAGTCCTGGTTTAGTCTTGGTTAAGACCTGGTTTAGTCCTGGTTTAGTCTTGGTTTAGACCTGGTTTAGTCCTGGTTCAGTCCAGGTTCAGCCCTGGTTTAGTCCTGGTTTAGTCCAGGTTTATTTCTTGTTTAGACCTGGTTTAGTCCTGGTTTAGTCCTGGTTTAGACCTGGTTTAGACCTGGTTTAGTCCTGGTTTAGACCTGGTTTAGTCCTGGTTCAGTCCTGGTTTAGTCCTGGTTTAGCCCTGGTTTAGCTCTGGTTCAGCCCTGGTTTAGTCCTGGTTTTAGTCCTGGTTTAGACCTGGTTTAGACCTGGTTTAGCCCTGGTTCAGTCCAGGTTCAGTCCTGGTTTAGACCTGGTTCAGCCCTGGTTTAGTCCTGGTTCAGTCCTGGTTCAGTCCTGGTTCAGTCCTGGTTCAGTCCTGGTTCAGTCCAGGTTCAGTCCAGGTTCAGTCCTGGTTTAGTCCTGGTTTAGACCTGGTTTAGACCTGGTTTAGTCCTGGTTTAGACCTGGTTCAGTCCTGGTTCAGTCCTAGTTCAGACCTGGTTTAGTCCAGGTTTAGTCCTGGTTCAGTCCTGTTTCAGTCCTGGTTTAGTCCTGGTTCAGCCCTGGTTCAGCCCTGGTTTAGTCCTGGTTTAGACCTGGTTCAGCCCTGGTTTAGTCCTGGTTTAGTCCTGGTTTAGTCCTGGTTTAGACCTGGTTCAGCCCTGGTTTAGTCCTGGTTTAGACCTGGTTTAGACCTGGTTCAGTCCTGGTTCAGTCCAGGTTCAGTCCTGGTTCAGTTAAAGCCTTTCGTGTTACATATTTTTCATATTTCAAAAGTGTTGGACGTGTTTCTGGCCTCGAGGACAAAACCATCTGAAAAATCTGGCCCTTGATAAAATAAAGTTGAATAGTTCTGATGTGAATAGTTTGAAGTTCAAACAAAATAAGATAGAACTTTATTGATATCAAAGTGGAGAAACAGTAAAGTGCAGTGAGTAATAAAAATGCATGCAAAGAGAATAACTGTGTATGCAAAGAAACAATAATTACAATATCTGTTTTAAAGGATTAAAGACAGAACCATATTTTTTAGTCTCAGTATTTATCGTATGAATGTTTTCTTTCTACTAGTGGGGGATTTTCTCATTATTTTTTGTGGTACGTAAAGATTCAAGCTGTAGAAGGTCGAAAAAGTAGCTTTAGTCATTGCAGCTCATGTTTTTAATATTGTACATTTAGAAAAGGAGGAATTGTTCTGCTTCAGGCGCAAGATAGTTTCAATATTATTCATTTATTGGGATTTTTTCTCAAACAATATATTCAATTTCAAAACCGTAACAGGTCAAACAAGGAATTATAGTTTATAGTGTAGTAGAAAAAGTTAAAATTCCTGTAAAAACTTGAAAAAATTTGTATTATTCATAGATTTCAGAGTGTTGAAAATCTAGCACATAGAAATGAACAATTCAAAACAAAATACTTTTGAATTGACTAAAGGTTAAAGACAGGTCCGGGGGGCAGGTCTGCTGTGATTGGTTGTTCTAAATAAGGAAGTTTAGGGTAAAGAGGGTAAGGTTAAAGGGTTAACAGGTTAGCAGTGATGACAAATGTATCGCCTACTAGCCTTATCTCATGTTGTGTTAAAATATTTGACAGAAATGCGGAAAAAAAGGCGTCTAAAAGCGACAAAAGACGTAACCAAGGGCAACAAAAAACTGCATATAAATTTGTCTAAAAGTGACAAAAATGCGACAAAAATGGGTCTAAAAGTGACAAACATGAAAAAAGTGGCTAAAAGCGACAAAAATGCTACTAAAAGTGACAAAGACGAGTCAAAGCAACAAAAACATGACTAAAGTGACCAAACACACAACTAAATGCAACAAGAAAAGCTGCTAAATGTGACAAAAATGCAACAAAAAAACATGCAACAAAAACACATCTAAAAAGTGACTAAAAGCAAAAAAACGCTTCTAAAAGTGACAAATGCAACTCTAAAGCAACAAAAATGTGAGTAAAAGTAACTAAACATGCGACTAAAAGCAAAAAAAAATGCAACCAACAGTGACAAAAATGTGTGTAAAAGTGATAAACTAGAAAAAAAATTGACTAAAAGCAATAAAAAAGCACTATTAAAAGTGACAAACACACAACTGAAAGCAACAAAAATGCAACAATAATGGGTCTA
Source organism: Rhinogobius similis (assembly GCA_019453435.1). Classification (NCBI taxonomy): domain Eukaryota; kingdom Metazoa; phylum Chordata; class Actinopteri; order Gobiiformes; family Gobiidae; genus Rhinogobius; species Rhinogobius similis. Next base: position 12,322,150 of record CM033631.1, read on the forward strand.
AAAGTAACAAACACAAAAAAGTGACTAAAAGTGACAAAACGGCTAATAAAAGTGACAAAAATGTGACCAAAAATGTGTCTAAAAGTAACAAACACAGGGGTTTTTTAGTTCATGTTTCACTCTTTTTGTCATTTCTCCTGGTTTTGTTTAAAATGTGAACTTTGAACAGAATCCCATCATTAAAACATAAATCGCACAAAACTGGACAGAGAAATTGCAATTAGAAATTTTCCCCAAATCGTGCAGCTCTACATTGAAACATGTGGAAATTATGGTTGTAAAAAGTCCAAAGTTGATGCAGAATTGTAGAAAACTTAATGTAAAATTGTAAACTTAAGCGTAATTTTTAGGCGACAATATTCTGATAGACGCATTGTTATCTTGTAATTGAAATTTTTTAGATATTTTTGTTCTTGGAAATACAAACTCTTCATAACTGACGAATGAAAACATCAACATTGTACAATCGTAACTCCACAAAGGCTTGGAAATCTCCTGAGAGCCCCAAACTGTGATGACATTTACAGGATCAAACCGCAGAATCTGTCCCGCCTTTGTTCTGCACTCGATACTAAATGATTTGAGATAAAAATACCCCGTCTGCTCCGTCTTTAGCGAGACACACTGTCTCACTGCGCGCCGGGCTCACTTAGCAGCGTGTGGCTCTTATCTGTTAGCCATTAGCGCCGCGGATCAGAGAACCAGGACTGAACCAAGAATAAACCAGGACTGATCCAGGACTAAACCAGGACTGAGCCAGGACTGAGCCAGGACTGAGCCAGGACTGAGCCAGGACTGAGCCAGGACTGAACCAGGACTGAACCAGGACTGAACCAGGACTAAACCAGGGCTGAAGCAGGACTGAACCAGGACTGAACCAGGACTGAGCCAGGACTGAGCCAGGACTGAAGCAGGGCTGAACCAGGACTGAGCCAGGACTGAAGCAGGACTGAGCCAGGACTGAAGCAGGACTAAACCAGGACTGAACCAGGACTAAACCAGGGCTGAAGCAGGGCTGAACCAGGACTGAGCCAGGACTGAGCCAGGACTGAGCCAGGACTGAGCCAGGACTGAACCAGGACTGAACCAGGACTGAACCAGGACTAAAGCAGGACTGAACCAGGACTGAACCAGGACTGAGCCAGGACTGAGCCAGGACTGAAGCAGGGCTGAACCAGGACTGAGCCAGGACTGAAGCAGGACTGAGCCAGGGCTGAAGCAGGACTGAACCAGGACTGAACCAGGACTGAGCCAGGACTGAGCCAGGACTGAAGCAGGGCTGAACCAGGACTGAGCCAGGACTGAAGCAGGACTGAGCCAGGACTGAACCAGGACTAAACCAGGGCTGAAGCAGGACTGAACCAGGACTGAGCCAGGACTGAGCCAGGACTGAGCCAGGACTGAGCCAGGACTGAGCCAGGACTGAACCAGGACTGAACCAGGACTGAACCAGGACTGAACCAAGACTGAACCAGGACTGAACCAGGACTGAACCAGGACTAAACCAGGACTGAGCCAGGACTGAGCCAGGACTGAGCCAGGACTGAGCCAGGACTGATCCAGGACTGAAACCAGGGACTGAACCAGGACTGAACCAGGACTGAACCAGGACTGAACCAGGACTGAACCAGGACTGAACCAGGACTGAACCAGGACTGAACCAGGACTGAACCAGGACTGAACCAGGACTGAACCAGGACTGAACCAGGACTGAACCAGGACTGAGCCAGGACTGAGCCAGGACTGAGCCAGGACTGAGCCAGGACTGAGCCAGGACTGAACCAGGACTGAACCAGGACTGAACCAGGACTGAACCAGGACTGAACCAGGACTGAACCAGGACTGAGCCAGGACTGAGCCAGGACTGAGCCAGGACTGAGCCAGGACTGAAGCAGAACTCAACAGGGACTACATCATAGTAAATAAGGGCTAAACAGGACTAAACCAGGACAAAACAATGGCTTCATCAGGATGAATAAAAAGCACTGCAGGTGAATAGGAAACAAATCTTCATTTAAAGATATCAGTTTAAAACGTCTGTAGTTTATTTACATAAATGTAAGGAAAAAATGCATTACAAGTTTTAATCGTGGAATGTTTTCATACAAGAATAAGGTATTTTATGTACAAAATTTTGATATAATAAATAGTATTTGAATAAACCAGATCTGCAAAATTTGCATAATAATTCAAATGTTTGCATTTTTTTTTTGTAATTACAACTTTAACCAATCAGGCTCAAAATGAATATCATCAAATCTTTCTGAATGATTCATAATCTTTGAAGTATGAGATTGGAAAGTTTGGTGTGTGTGGTGTTTTAAGGTTCAAGTTGTTAAAATGAAGTAATAAAACCGGAGCGTGTGCGTTGATTTTTAACTAGTGTGCCTTGAGGTTCTGCCTTGAAAAAAAGCCCAATTTGAGATTCACAGATGCTGCAGTAACTGACTAATTTACCAGTTTAAGAGTGTCCTGAACAACTTCTGCACCAAAAAAAGAACGTAAAACCATCACCATCGCCAAATGTAAACAACCAGACAGAGGCACAGACATTATTTACCGCATATTTATATACACACACACACAAACACACACACACACACACACATATTTGGTTTGATTTGGTAATATTGTAGTAGTCGGTGGTGTGTCGTGGTGTCGTTTAAAGTCTCTATGATAGGTTAGACTACATATTTTACTAAAATGTAGTGAACATGATAATAGAAGAAGAAGAAGAATTTTTATTTATAGAGCGCTTTTCCACCTAATAGGCACCCAAAGCGCTAATATTAAAGATTTTGCCTGTTTGTCCCCAGTTTGACAGTTTTTGTGAAGCTTCCTGGTTGGACATGTGCGGTAAATATGACATAGTTAGAGGTAATTCCGTAACTGTTACCTAGCAACCATTTTGAAAACAAGGACCAAAATCCATTCAAATTACACAATAGTTATGATTTGACAAATAATAATACCTGATAACACCTTTATTTTGACCGTTTAAACTGTCAGAAAGATGTTTCAGTTGAATGTTAACTGTCTCTTTATTTTCAACGGCACGGCGCTTTTTGATGACATCACAGAGGGATTCCAGTTTAGAACTCAGCACTACTTCCTGTCATTTTAAACTCTTATTTTTCAAAATTTCTTCACAAACTGCAACTTCACAGATGTAAAACGATGACAAACATTTACCACAGGTGCCCTCCCACCAAACTAAGTCAAAATTTGAAAAACATGAGAGAACCTGTCATATGGACTTTAAACCCAAAAAGTGTGCCGCAACTCAGAAAAAACGCTGGCATATTGGACTGTGTCGTTATGTCCAGGTGAAAGCGTTACTGCCCAAAATACTAAAAATAAAAACAAAATATTCTGCCTGTAGTGTCTCCTTTAAAACTATGAAACCCTGTCCCGTGTGGCCCTGGAGTCTTGGGCTTCGTTTAGGTTCGAGTCCCGGTCTAGTCCTGGATTTGCGCTGGTTTATTATCAGGATATAGATTCACTCACACTTTTAATTACATGTTCAGTTTGCATTGATTCCACCTCACGGCCCCAGAAGCAGAAAACGTGTCACTTTATCGAATCAAAGTCACTAATGGGCCGCGTCATCAAACGGAAACACAACTGCATTTTGTTTGAGCGGTGTTTGTCGTGGAGTGTCTCTGTCATTCCAGTTTTACACTTTTCTTTTCTGCCAAAACGCTGCTATTCGGCGTCTCATGCCAGGGCCATCTGGTGTCTTCCTTCTTCTTTTGCCCAGTGATAAGTCAGGATTACAGCCTTGACTTGTAATGTCGCCTGTTTTGAATACAGTTTATCTTTTTGCTCGAGAAACACAATGACAAAGCACCAGAAGGAGAAATAAGTTACACTTTTTTGAAAAACAAACAGCTGTTAAATATTTCGTTGCCAAAAATAAATCTCTTTTAAACACACACTTTCGCATATATTTTAATGCTTCACTCCAAAACAAAATTGAGTATTCATGAATAAATAATAATTAAAATAAAACATAGCGGTAACCAGTTTTATGTTGCAAATACAGACGGCAATATTGTGAAAAATGTGTAGTATTGCAGCTGTTCTTTTAGGATATATTTAGGATTTAGGAAGTATATTGTTTAAAAAATATTGGAAAGGCTGAAAGAGAGCTGATTCTAAATATAAGGACAGATCCCTGCAGTTTTATCCTCTTAAATGAGGTTTTAAAGTGATATTTCTGCACTTCTGTGTTTCATTTTACAGTCCATTTATGCTTTTGTGATATTTGAACCTTAACCCCAACATTCACAGGCACATTTTAGCACATTTCTGATAGATTACCTCAATATCGCATGAACATTTTCCTCGTAATGCCCCTAAAATAACGTTTTTTGTTCGTGATATCGCCGCCGCCTTTGTGTACAGTAGCGTCGCTAATAGCCACGCTAACTGTCAATTCGATCTCAACCTCAGCTCCAGCCCGTGCATATTGTTGTCATGTAATAAAATAATGTGACTTTTACCATCTAGAAAACTTCTGCATATCTAAAGTATTACGGGCTGAGCAGTTGGCTAAGCTATTCTCACAGCTAAAGCTAAGTTTTATTACAACGTGATAAACAACCAATTAAAATTCAGAGTAAATTGATTGTTTTTGATTCATATTTTACCTCGGATTTTTATTTTAATTTGGTTTATTTCTATCTTTATTTTCCTTCAAAATTAGCATTAGCATTGATCCAAAAACAGTATTGCCATTTTTCATTGATGGCTATGCTAGCAAAATTTTATTTTTGTTTTGCAATATGTATGCATATATACCCATAGACTCATAACTAAGGTTTAGGATTAGGGTTAGCTTTAGGATCAGATAATTTAATTGAATTTTAGGGCTATGGGGCAGGTAAGATAACTGCAGAACTGTGTCCATCTCATGTGTAAAGCCTTAAAAGGACACATATTCTGCTATAGTGACCTTTTCTTTCTTTTAATCATGTTCTAACAATGTTCCATCATCAAAAACACACCTGGAGTTGTATTTAGCTGCATTGACGCTGTTTTGAGTAATGCTAGTTATAAAATCCTCCCCTCTCTGAGCGTCAAAAACACTTCCTGCTGAACTCCCTCGATCAATGATGTTTTTTCCGATTTTAGATGTCGCTTATCTGAGAATCTGCTGCTGTTTCAGTCCTTAAATCATTGCCAAAGTATTTCTGCCGTCTAAACACGATAACTGCTAATGCTAGGCTAATCATTCCAGTGCTAACATAACTAAATGGTGTATATCGCTAGGGGCCATCTGCTGGCTGTATACACTCAGTAAGCACCAGGGCAAACAGCAAAGAAAACGTTAATTTTGTGCATAATAAGCTTTTTTTTGTTTCAAAACATGAGATGGCAAATGAAGTTACTCAGGAGCATGTTTAAAGGCTAATAACATGAAAAATGCATAATGTTTTTTTTTACATGTGACATCCACCTGCAGCTCACTGTTCACTGCCTGATCTTTAAGTATTAATTTCGTTGCGACTCACTAAATAGCCAACTGATATACTGTGCACAGAGCCCATTGTTTGCACGGATTCGCCCTCGTCTGCAGAGGGCAAAACATAATCCGAGTGTTCTAACCGCGTCAAAGTAAAGACATGACCCGGAGCGTGATGTACTTGTACTTTTATTCCCTCTGTCAGCCTGTTTTCCTCCCGCTGCCGAAATGCCCCGCGCGCTCTGAACATTTGGTGCACACTCTCTGCTTTATCGCCTGCCAATCCCTTCACCTGTCAGCGCCTCCAGATCCTCTGCGTGCTCGGGACGCCGGCGTATGCTGCAAAGCTGGAGGGAAAAATGCGCACAAAAAAAGCAACAACGCCGCCCTCGAATCAAAAGAGTCGCAGTCGATGGAGCCGTTGGAGCGCTGTCGTTCCCCGCACTTTGTAGTCAGAGGAAAACCCGGTCAGAATCCGGCTCCGGAGCAGATGCCGATGCATAATTAAGCTGTTGTCTGCCAGACTGCTCCACATTATCATTTTTGAAATACGTTTTGGAGATGTTTATTTGCAAAGATTTTTACAGTTTAACCAAGGGTGAAATTGGGAAAATTGTTGTTTCTTGTTTCAAGTTTGACTCTTAATTGAATATCATAGAACAAAAGACACAGGTAGATATATTTTTTCAAAGACCTATTGTGCTTTTGTCTTCTGTACTGTTCTAATCTATGACACTTGTGCATCATTTATGTTATGTTTTGTACATCTTAAATCGCAATATCGATCTAAGACGACTTGCTTGCTTCCGTGTTGAAAGCCGGAAATCCTATGGTGCCATTTAAAATTGCAGAACGAAGTAAGTGTTTATCTGTGTAACACGGGGAGCAACGGCATCTGAAATACAACTTTGAGTAGTAGAATGTCAAGGGTAAAAAATAATTACGGATAAAAGCTCCTAAAAGTCGATTTTGCATAATAAGTCTTCTTTAAACTGGTCTTAAATGTGATTCTGTGGTTTAGAGTCCTGATTTAGTCTTGGTTTCTGCCTAGTTCTATTCTGATTGCTTCTGTCTAGAGCTGTGGACTTTTAGTTTAGTTTAGTCGGTTGGTTAGGTGATATGGTGTTATGGTTGACCTAAAGCAGTGTTTCCCAACCAGGGGTACGGGGACCTCAAGGGGTACGTGAAGTATTATCGGGGGACTTGGAAAAGTTTCAGGTTTTACGTGAAGATAAAATGTACATGTATCTGATTAAAACGTGTAATTAGTTGTAAATGTAGCATCTTTTTGGAGTATCTTGGACCATAAATGAAAATAAAAATATTGTAGTATTAATTGACTATATCCAACTAGTAAACCCAATTATTTGCTGGAAACTCAAGTTAAGGGGTACTCTGAATGTGAAACAAAGCTTGTGGAGGTACTCGAGATAAAAAAGGTTGGGAACTACTGACCTAAAGAAGCACTTGCAGAGCATTGATTGGTCATTCGGAAAACACATTTTCTGGTCACATTTACTAAACTTCAGGACATCTGCGGGGCACAGATCCTTTAAAGAGTACAGCAGATCTCCTCAGACTCGAGCCGCCCGCTTTGGGCCGAGTTCAAGCTGCTTCTGTCCGTCTGTACTTCCACTGCGCCAAATTCAGAGCTAATATGGTGTGTTTCCACTAGACTTGGTTCCCCAGACTTGTTCACTTGGAGCTGGCTCGGACCTCTTCTGCTGTTGGAGGACTGTGTTTCCGAGCAGAGGTCCAGCTGACGTCATGATTAATGTTTTCTTCAGAAATAAAATCTAAATTGCACCTGAATAAAAAAATGTCTTAATGCGGCCGATCTCCCTGATTCATGAAAAGATGTTTAGTAATTACACGTTTGCGGTGCTGTAAGATGTGGATAAATCTTGCGACAGCTTTTTTTTCCGTCAGCTTTTTCTGCATTTATTTCACTTTTCTGCGCCTCTACGCCACATTTTAACATCTCTTGCGTTAAGTTTGGATAGAGTTGGCTGCCGTGTGCGCTGAAAAAACATGACTTTGGGTCTAAACGCGAGTGTTGTGCCTCGTAAACAGGAAACAGCTGATGCTAACATATGCTCGCTTTGTTCTGCTAACTCTGTCGACTCAACAAACACAGTTACCGTCTCTGGAAATACGCCGTTTCACGTCAGCGTTTTGCGAAGAACGATTATTTTGTCTTTCTATCTGCTTTTTGTCATTTCGTTCTCGCCTGCGTCTGCGTTCTCTTTTGTTCTCTCTCGTCCAATCGTAAACCAGTCTGTGCTAAACCGAGCTGGTACCTCTCGCAGCCCCCTGTGGACCCCTCAAACGGGGTGCTACGGTTTACTTTAGTTCAGTGGAAACACTTCGGACCGTCCCACTCCAGAATGTAAACATAACTATAGATAACATCTCTCTTATTCCTGCTGCCATTTATATTTTGAACCAGTCATTGTAACCTTTATTTGTATTGTATGTATTGACAATCTTCAATCTTCAACCAAAATCTTTGCTATTAGCGATACATTTTTGGGGTGATGTTAAAAGATATGCGTTCACAACATCAGAGGAGAAGGTACTCTGAGATTCAAGCGTGAATTGGGAGTTGAAGTTGCTTTTTTACTGGAAAAATACACAGTTTAATCATAGTTTTCTGTATAAATATTTGTAATTGCATGATCTCCGGTTGTCTGGTGGTCTTTGGGCACAGATACAGTTACTTATCGGGTTACAGAGCTTCTGCCGAGGCACAGAACATGTCTCTTGTCAACCAAAAATATCTTTGGTCAGCTACAGCTCTGCTTGGTCCTGATTTCATTTTATCCAAGACTGAGATCTGAAGTAGTTGCATTATCCCTTTTGCTTTCAGTGTTTATTGTCCAGATTTTACCCTTCCGTCCATAGATGCTGCGATAAGCTCCAAGAAATGACGTTAAAAAGGGAAGATGACGACCGCTGGCTGTGTTTTCGTGACCTCGAAGTTGTAAAACCATCTAATTTCAAGTTTAATTTAAGCTCCAATCTGAACATCTTTCCAAATAGTACATCATGATTTGACTCAAATCCATTAAAAGATAAAATTGCTGTATGTTGTATTTTTAACTATTTCAGCAACCAAAACTCCTCAGAGGCCCCAGAATTTTGTATTATTATGTCCAATCTCGCAATGGAAAAAACAAAACTACTTCCTAGAGCTGAATCTGGAAATTGCGTTTCAACAACAGTAAAAAACTAATAATAAATTGCTTCATTTTTCAGACCTTCATGGTAGAAATGAGTATTCGTGTCTGTTCATGTTTTGCAGTTGTAAATAAATACTGCTTTCTGGGCATGAACTCAAACCATTTTTATCTTATTCCATCAAAACTGGGACTAAAGTTGAACTAAAACCTAAAACTAGACCAGGAATTGTCAGGGCTCAATCCAAATCCAAATCCACTTTATTTGTATAGCACATTTCATAAACATAACTGTTTCCAAAGTGCTGCACAGACAAACATAAAACGGCAAAACAAAGTACATAATAACAACTCAATTTGATCTTACGGCTTGTAAAACCAGTAAAATCAAATCCAAGCAGAAAGATAAAACCATAAAATAGAAATAAATTAATAGAATAAATAAATTATAAAATGATAAAGCACAGAGGACCACATAACTCACGCGGTGTTAAAAGCGAGAGAATAAAAGTGGGTCTTAAGACGAGACTTAAAACACTCCACAGTGGGGGCTGTTCGCACGTGAGGAGGCAGAGCATTCCAGAGTTTGGGGCCGACCACAGAGAAGGCCCTGTCCCCCCTGGTTCTAAGTCTGGTCTTAGGCACCACAAGCTGGAGCTGGCCCTCGGACCTCAGAGCGAAGGGGGCGATACATTTGGATGAGGTCCGAGATGTACTGTGGGGCCAGTCCATTCAAAGCTTTAAAAACAAACAATAAAATTTTAAAATCAACTCTAAAATGAACAGGAAGCCAGTGCAAAGACGCTAAAATCGGAGTTATGTGCTCTCATTTTCTGGTTCCTGTTAAAAGGCGCGCTGCAGAATTTTGGACCAACTGTAAGCGGGAAAGTGCATGGTGGCTGATGCCGTAAAAAAGTGCATTACAGTAGTCTAAACGAGATGAGATAAAAGCGTGTACAACTTGTTCAAAGGATTTAAAAGATAAAAAAGGTTTGACTTTAGATAAAAGCCTCAAATGATAAAAGCCAGATTTGACGACCGCATTCACGTGTTTGTTAAGTTTAAAATCATTGTCAATAGTGACGCCAAGGTTGGTGACAGAGTGTTTTATCTGCTGTGTAAGTGGGCCCAGGTCCAGGAGGGGGTCATTGTTCCCAAACACAATGACCTCTGTTTTGCCCTCATTTAAACTTAAAAAATTGTGAGCCAACCAAACCTTGACGTCACTAAGACATTCCAAGAGAGGTGTCAGAGGGCAGGAGCTATGTTTTTTGAGTGGCAGGTAGATTTGGCAATCATCTGCGTAAAAATGATAATGTATGCCATGTTTTTTAAAGATTTCACTCAGAGGGAGAAGGTACAGTGCAAAGAGAACGGGCGCCAGGATTGAACCCTGGGGGACTCCGCAGGTCAGAGGGACGGTGGACGAGGTGGAGTCCCCCAGTCTGACCGAGCAGCATCTCCCACTGAGGAAGGACCTGAACCACTCGAGGGCGGTCCCCCTGACACCAACACAGTTTTCCAAACGATTTAAAAGAGTTGTGTGGTCAACTGTGTCAAAGGCAGCAGTCAAGTCTAAAAGCACTAAAATGGCAGAATCACCAGAATCAGTCACTAAAAACAGGTCATTAAAAACCTTTAAAAGTGCAGACTCTGTGCTGTGCAATGCTTTATAGCCCGATTGGAAGATGTCAAAAGTGCCATGTGCTTCTAGAAATGACTGTAACTGTAAAAGGACACACTTCTCCAGAATCTTTGCGATAAAGGGAAGTTTGGATATAGGTCTGTAGTTGGAGACAACTGACGTGTCCAGGCCGGGTTTAAGAATACACAACAAAAATGTAAATCTAGACTAGTTTAAAAAGACTTGAACTGATCATTTTGATGTGGATTTTAATCGTTTTTACTTGATAGGATGTAATTGTTGATGTGATGCAGAATATTTCACTGGTTTCAAGGTATTTTTGACTGATCCTGCAATAATTTAGCCAGAATTAGGTTTTTTTTAATCGCCTGAAATCAAGACTTTTAAACTCATCTACAAATTCATTTTTCAACAGTATCAGGAATGCCGCATTTAAAAAACAAAACAAAAAAATGACAAAATCACGACGCAGTTGGTTCACGATGTCGGCCAAAAAACTGACAAATGACATGCAACAAAAACTGTGACGATTTGGGTCAAGGAAACAAAACAAAAACTCTAATTCCTCGAGGATTTTCTTTGCGCGCAACAAAGAAGATTAGGCAAAGATCTAATGAGGCTTTAGGGGTGGATTTGGTGGTCTTAACCCCCTCTGACCCGGCCTCAGGAAACACCCCAAACACACACTGGGTTTATACTTAGACAAAAAATAGGCAAAAATGTATGAAAGTCAATGCTGAGTAATGACGTTTTCTCTTGTAAAAGCTCAAAACATGACTAAAATGTGAAAAAGCTGCTACAGCCCAACCACAAATATAAAGGTCTACCACTCTGTTAAGTTTGTATTTGACATCTAAAAACAGAAAACCAAGTAAACAGTTGGATAAAACCAGATAAACGACAGGAACACTGCAGCTGCGCTCACATTTATCACTGACACAGACTTTGGATCACACACAGTTGAACTCATGACCTTTATCTCCTCAAATAACATGTTTCTGAGTCCAAGTGTTGAGGAAATTAAGTGTCTGCAGGAGTTGAAGTGTCCTAAATCTCCAGCTGTCGTTAGCAAACAAGCTAGCTAAGTGCTGCACAGTCGGAGCAACAGCAGAAACTACTTTCAGTTTTACCGTATACAGTTGATTTGAGCAAAACAAAAGCTCTACGGACAAAAAATAAGCCAAAGCAAAGAAACACATTTTATCAGTTTGTGCTGCCTCTGTCTAAATGTTGAGTATTTTTCGAATAAAATAACATCAGTGCATACTGATGGATCGTCATGATTAGGGCTCGATAATGATGGAAAAGTATATCATTGTAAGTTTTGCAAGTTTCATACATTGTTGGTCATCAATAGAGACAAATCAGTTGGTTGTTTGCAGAGCTGGGTTGTCAAAAAACATATACCAAAGATACTAAAAACAACAATAGTTTGAGCAAGTATCAATACTAAAGAAAATCACACAAATAGGACAAAATGGGAGCTTTCTTGAACAGTTTTAGAATGATCTTGAGCTTTGTCAGATCTAGTGACCTCATCTGAACATAAAGTGCTTTTAGTATTCAAACTGGTATTGAGCCTGTTCCTTAGCATCAAAATCGAGTTTGAAATGGTTAATATTGTGACAACACTATTGCAGAGTGTATTATATTGACTAAATAATTACTGATATTGCTATTGAGTAATTGCAAACTTTAACATTATTTGATTATGAACAATATGCAGAGATATTCTTTTATCTGAAAAGTGCTCCTCGACATTCGACTTGAGCGGCAGAATCACTGGCAGCATAAACTGATAAAACGTTGATTTGCATTTCTTTGGTCTATTTTTTGTCCGTGGAGCTTTTGTTTTGCGCAAATCAACTGTGTACAGGAAAATGTCAATTGACAGTAGTTTCTTGTTGTTGTTCGACTGTGCAGAGCTTAGCTAGCTTGTTTGCTAACAGCAGTTGGAGATAAAGGACACTTCAACTCAACACAACAATGAATCTCCTCGACACTTGGACTCAGAAACATCTTATTTAAGGAGATAAAGGTCATGAGTTCAACTGTGTGTGATCTCAAAGTCTGTGTCAGTGATAAATGTGAGTGTTCCTGTTGTTTATCTGGTTTTATACAACGGTTTACTTGATTTTCTGTTTTTAGATGTCAGTTACAAACTAAATATTGAGCGGAGTTGCAGACCTTTATGTTTTTTATCAGACTGTGGCGTTTAATTCACATTTTAGTAAAGTTTTGCGCTTTTACAGGAGAAAACGTCATGACTTACCATTGACTCTCATGCGATTTTGCCACCCGTTACTAAAATTAACAATCTGATGTCATTTGCATAACCTCCTTTTTGCAAAATCAATTGTCAAAAGCCAGTGGTGTCGTTTCATCAGCAGAAAGAACACGAAAGACACGTGGGCTGTGAAGGGCATCTGGTGTAAGAAGAAGCAGTGCACTCTAGTAGTAGTTTTTGTGGTTCGTAGCAGCATAAATTTGAGCTCTTGACTTTGTTGTTGGTCTGAGTTTGGTCAGTGCGGAGCGGTTCTCTCGGAGCTGTTTTTATTTGCCGGTGAGTCATGACTTACATAATTTGATCTTTTTTAAACACAGTGTATGACTTATTCAGGGCCGCATGTTGGAGTGGCGCGGGCAAAAGGACGTTTGGATTTAAAAATATCGAAGCTGACAATGCTGCGTATCAACTGCGTGTTTACGGGCGCCGTTGTCTTTTATTATTAAAGGTGCATTGCGTAACTTTTCTAAGGTATGTCACTCGCCTGTTGCTTTGACGGTTTGAAGGTTCTGCAGCAGTCGTTCCCAACACAAATGTGGGTCCATAAATTCTGAGATAAAAAGAATTCCAAGCTAAACTCTCTACATTATAATGAAGGGATGACGCGTTAACTGCTTCTGTAAAGTATTTTAAAACGTTCGAGTGCTGTATCCACTGCTAAAACAGAAGTTGCTGGAAGAAAAAGGCTGCTACGTATTTTATTGCTAAAAACTACCGTACGTTCTAAAATGCACTTTATAAATCATTGTGCAATTGTCAGTTCAATTGTTTAAACCAGGGGTGTCCAAACTTTTTCCATCGAGGGCCACATATTGACCAAGCGGAGGGCCACAAATCAATGGCGAAACTTTAAAAAAAGCTGCATTTATCTGACATTTTAAGCTCCACCACATCTACATTCAGTCTCATTGTCTTAATATCAGGTCTGTGTTGCACCAAAATGTTAGTTATTTAGGTTGGAATTGTAGAAAATCTGAAATGTGCTGTAAATAGTACTTATCAGGACAATGTGGGCCAGTTCACCAGGAAGTCTAAGGGCCGAGAAAAATTGGTCTGAGGGCCGCCTTTGGCCCCCGGGCCTGAGTTTGGACATCACGATCATTTAAGATGTAAACTGGTTGTAATGGACAAAGTTAAGTTGAAATGTAAATTGTTGTAGAGTGTACAGTAGAAAAATAGACAGAACCAGGTTTAAATTTCTTGGTTCATTTTGTACACGGATTAGTTAAAAAAAAATGTACAGGGGGTATTTTGGATTTCTTATTACATTTTTAAGTAAACTAGATTGGACTGAAATTTGTCCTAAAATTTTAAATTTTGCGTTTTTTTTTTTTTTTTTTTTTTTTTTTTTTTACTTAAAATTTCAATAAATTCATTTTAGAATTAGATATCAAAAAATCCTTCTGTACGTTTAGTCAAAATCTTGTTGAGTCTAAGATTGTAAAGTTTGGTGTGGGAGCTACTTTAAGTGATGATCCTTAAGGGGAGAAAAATGCATTTTAAGAAAAGAGCTTTTGAAGTTACAATGTCCCATAGATTTCTATGGATGAAGTGGATTAAATGGAACAATAAAATCTTTCAGGAGCAGATTGGACAAGTTCTTTGTTTCCACATGAAAGCAGATATGTCGAGACCGCAAACTGACCAAAAAACAAGATTTTGCCTGTAGTGTCTCGCTTAAGTCACATTTTTGTTGCATTTTTGTCTCTTGCTTCAGAACAAGTTTGAACAAATCTACATTATTTACACTACACTGTTTGTGAAAGACATTTTTACGTCAGAAATTGCAGCCTTTGTGATTTGCAAAGTGTGTCCATTCAAATTGCTATTTCAATTCGATTTAGATTAACTGTGGAGCCCAGTCTTTTTTATGAAACGTCTCGACCTCAGCTCCGTGTCTCGTGACCCGCACTTTGAAAACCCCTGTCATATTCTGCAGCCAAAGTGTGATTTTCACATTGATTTTTCATCCAAATGTTCCATATCTCATTGGAACGTCTCCAAACATAGCCTGATTCATGACTCTGTGCTGTTCTTAAAATCAATAGGAGTGCGTAAATCTGAGACTTTAACCGAGATTAATCAATGCAATGTGACTGAAACAGGAAGTAGTCAGGGCATACTTCCTGTTTGGCTCCTGTCAGTGCAATATAGGTCACATAAAGACAGCCTGCTTCCGTACGAAAACTACATCTAATATAAAGCCTCCACCAGTGTAAACAATGAGCAAAAAAGCCTGGAAAACTCATTCATGTTTCTGCTTTTTACAAACAAACTTCTAGGATTGAATCTATGCTTTTGTCAACGCAGCACAGTGTTCTGGTAGAGCTGCACGATTTGGGAAAAATATCTAATTGCGATTTTTCTGACCTGTATTGTGATTGCGATTAGATTTGCAATTTATGTTTTAATGATAGCATTCTGTTAAAAGTTAATATTTTAAACACAACCAGGAGAACTGACAGAAATAGGATGTTTCAGAACGTTTGGTTGTTGCTTTTAGTCATGTTTTTGTTGCTTTTTGTCTGCGTTTTGCCGCTTTTTGTCGTGTTTTTGGCGCTTGTAGGTGTGTTTTGGTTGCTTTTTCTTGCATTTTTGACACTTTTTGTCACCTGTAGTCAGGTTTTGTCGCTTTTAGTCCTGTTTTTTGTTTTTTTGCTTGTAGTCGCGTTTTTGCCACTTTTAGTAGGTTTTTGATATTTTTAGTTTTGTTTTTGTCACTTAAAGTTGGGTGTTTGTCGCTTTCAGTAGTGTTTTTGTCACTTTTAATCATGTTTTTGTTACTTTAGTAGCATTTTAGTTGCTTTTTTGTCGCTAAACTAAACTAACTAAGCTACACTACAGGATTAGCAGTTTTTTTGCAGTATAAAGCAGAATATATATATATATATATATATATATATATTCGCCTTTTGATTTGATGAAAATTTCGATTTTTGATTCAATTTTGATCAGTCAACTCTGGTGTCAAAAATAAAAAAATATTTATTTCCATCAGGACTTCACAACATCAGAGCAATGATCCAGACTTAAGAGTTAATTGGATTTATTCTAAATTCACTTCACGATATATGTCTATATCGACCAAACACTGAAATATATCGTCCCAAAAATCTCCAATGATCCATTTAGTGCTGGTTTAGAACTGGTTTAGTCCAGATGTAATCCATGAAACAACTGCGTAAATTGGGGCTTGTGGTCAAACTATAACACAAAGTAACCGCACAAAATAACACATACATTTGTGCGCATTAATTGAGACACAAATATCTTATTTATACTCGACTTTGCTGTCTTTGTTTAATGTCCACATCCACATGGTGCCAGTACATTTTTATAGTCTTCATCTGGTCTCAAGCCTCTCTTTGTCTTTGAACCTGGAGCCTCAGACGCAGCGCTAGAGACTGACTCTGGAAATGTGTCAAAATGGATCAATAATATCACTGAGTTGTGCTGTTATCATTGAGCCTTACTCTGCAGATGGAGCGTGAGACAACACACCGAACTTTACATTGTGTTACACTGCCCTCTAGTGCTGTGCTGAAGACATTGCAAACCTGTTAAAACATTTCATAATACTGTCATAATGGTACGGTTTCTTTTGTAATAATATGTACGTTTATAATAATATGCATTTGCAACTAACATTAGAACGGACTAAATACCTGTAAATCTCATAATCAGCATCTAATAGAAATGTTAAAACTAGTATTTGTCATTTTCCATAGTTCAGTGACAGTTATAGTTTGAGGAAGGAAGTGGGATTCGTTTTTTTAAAGTTTTTTTTTAGAACAAGCAGCAGTGCAAACACACACAGTTTTGACCAAGAGTATATAACGATAATAGTGTTTGTATATTTGTATAAATTCAGCAGTGGATCAGTCTTTGTCCTTTAATCCCACGGCTGTTTAGGCCCCACTCGCGGGGCATTCTTGTGTCCTTGGGCAAGACACATCACCCGTCTTGTCTATAGATGAATGAATGTATGTGTGAGTGATTGAGAATGGTCAGAGAGATCTCCTTTTTCAAAATTTTAGAAATAAATAGAAACAATTACAAGAACAGAACACGATCAGAGGAGCACATAAAGCAAAAGTGAAATGTAAAAATCAAAAGGGCAACGAAAGACATTGAAAGATAAGTAATGCATACAATTAATGCAAACAATTAATGCAACATAAACGTCACATTTTGTCCATTTTTAAATTAGGCCAAATGTGTGTGTGTGTTTTTTTTTTCCATTTAATGTCAGTTATAATGTAAATCAAGTCCTTAATTGTTGGTAAAGTTTGTGTCATCGACTTCTTTGTGGGCCCTTCTTCTCTGCGATTAAAAATATACTCCAGATATCCATTGATTGTGTCCATGGAAGGGGTTTTGAGGCCCAAAAACACAGTAGTTCGGAAATTTGGAAAGATGTCGAAATCAAAGGCTGTCATGAGTGCTCTGTTAATCCAAGTCCAATATTCCTGAGCGATAAGACAGTCCGAAAAAACATGACAATGATGGGCCAGCCGGCAACCACAGTGTCCAAAAGAGCTCTAAATAAATCACTTCAGTAAAGTGCATCAATATTTTTATTTTTATTTTGTTTGGATGATTACATTGTACAGTTTCTTCATAGATTTATTTTAACAATTAACCACTAACTACTTATTGCTTCAAACCATAGAACTATAATAAAACCTGGAAGATGAATCCAAAATGGCCGCCCTGTTTATCCCTATGGAGAGTGTTCATTGGCGCATGACCCCAAAAAAGTTTCTTACTTCCGCATTTACTTCCTGATATGGAGGCTGACATCTTTGCTTTAGGGCGCCACATGACGACAATCCCACATGATGCTTTGAGCGACGTGAACGATCACGCAGCTGCAAGTTTTTGTGTTAACGTTAGTTTGTGTGATTGTAATTGTGTTCTTCATGCTGGATCAAATGTGAAAGTGTCTGAAATGAAATAAAATACAACTTACAAGTGTCGCTAGTCTAGCCATGTCACGTGCTTCTGTTTGTATCGTCCGACGTGCTCGTTCACGCGGCTCACACGTGTTTACGGTGACGTCACTTTATATTTAAAAAAATTAAAATTTGGTAGAAAAGAACATTTCCTTCTATTTTATTTAAATACCGATAATAAGTAAGTACTGTTTGCAATTATAATGTGAGCTGGGCTGGGCCCAAGAGGCTGCAGTACCTCGCACGGCCACTAATCAATCTGGGACAGACAGAGGGTGCGTGCCTTATCCAGTTCATTTAATACATCCACGCTTCAAACTCCAAACATGTCTTGTTCTTGACTTCCCTCCTCTTCGTCTGTGCAGGGCCAGGCCGACCTCCTCAAACACGCCAAGAGCGAGTCTCTGGACACCCTCCGTCAGATCCACTGCGCCGCCCAGTCCTGTGGTCTGAGCAAGAACGGCACCGCGTCGCCGCAACTGCCCCACCACCCCATCCACCAAAACCAGCCGACGACCCCCCAGACGCCGCAGTCCAACCTGGCGCCCGAGTTTCCGCCGATCCAGCCCGCGCTTTCGGTCCAAACCGCTTCGAATCAGGCCAAGGTCCACCCCCAACCTCCGCCGCCGCCTCTGCTCCAGTACCAGCCCCAGATGCAGAGCTCGCCCCTGGCCTACATCCCGACCGCGCCCCCGTCCATGGTGCAGCCCCTCCCGGTCAAACCACCAGCGTATCCCCAGCCGCCGACGCTACCGCAGTATCACCACCAGAGGGCGGCGGACGCGGCTCCGGAGAAAGACGGCACCGCGATTGTGGGTCAGACGGCGGGGCAGTGCTGACCTGTAGCCTGTGCCCGCAGAGCCGCCCGCCCGGAGGAAGCAGACAGACGACAGGAAGCAGGAAGTGGGAAACAGGAAGTGGACTGGGAAGGACAGGAAGTGGTGTCGGTGTGGAGGGCCAGACGAGTTAGGAGTGAGACGCAGGTTTAGAAACATCCGATAAAGGGCAGTACGAGATTTCAAAAAGAGACGGGTAGATGATGGATTTGGTGCAGCATTAAGCTAGATGTGAAAATATATTGATTTGTGCTAAATATTTTATCCGTTAAGTCCAATAATCTGATTAGACTGGGCAATGGGACTTGTCGTTGCCCAATTTGGCACGGTTTTTCAAAGTGCGCTTGCCAAGATACTTAAGCACAAACGCTGAAGTAGCTATAGTGGGGATTATAGCTACTATACTTGGGACAAACCTCGCTTTTGAGATTTGTTCTGTTAAATTGACTCTGTTTTCCGGATAAATACTTGCTCAAAGATACACTTAAACTGTTGGCTAACAAAGTAAAGTCTAATAAGATAACTTTGATGATAATGAGTTAAAGGACACATGCTCAATTTACTTTTTTGAGCTTTTAACTCTCTTCTAACATTGTTCTGTCTTTAAAAACATACCTGGAGGTGAATTTAGCTTCATAATCGTTGACGAATCCTGGTTAGAAAGTCCTCTCCCGTCCGAGCATCAAAAACACAAACAATTTCCACGATATGTGACGTTTTCTGAATGCGCGACGTGGCTCAGAGAATCCTCTGCTCTGCTTTAAAGTCCATAAATCATCCCCAAAGTCATTCTGAGTATTTCTGATCATGATCATTACTGTGGTTCTAAAACATGAGATGCCAAATAAAGGGACACAAGAGCATGTTTAAAAGCAAATAACACAATGCAGGATATTGTTACTTAAAAATGAGAGCTTGTGGTTCTCTTTCTAAGTTTAAATGTCCTGAAATAGTCCAGTTTTGATTGAACTACATTTAAACTGAGCACTACTTGAGGCCACAGCGGACAGAATAAACATATTTTCCAGAGTTAAATGATCTTAATGAAGGATGTGCCAAATCGAGCAGTGACTGAAGTGTGTTGACTAACTACAGCACGCTGACATTTCCTGAACTGACACCTTTTAAATCGTGCATGCTCAGATAGTTTCCCGCCATAACTGAAGTTGGGACAAATGTCATTTTTGAGATTTGAAATTTAACGTATTTCACAGTTAAATTCTCGCTGAAACTGCCAATTAACACCGTCAACTCCAGGACGATTTTTGGCAACTTCTGGGGGACTTCGATAGTCACGGCCATTGTTTTTGTGTTTCTTTTTCTAAATTTAAACTCTGTGAACACGTCCTACCCTGGTGCAATTGCATTCCGACAGACAAAACACATATTTAACACTTAAAACGCGAAAAGAGTTTAATGAAAAAGGTGCCAAATTGTGTTGGGGCCAAAACGGTCTCGAGAAAGAAACACTTACAGACTGTGCTACTGTTGACCTCCCTTTTAAATTAAGCTTTTATAATAAGTAATAATTATGTTTTTAAAAAGTATTTATTTGTATTTTTAGTTTCTGTTGACCCTTGTTGAATTTTAGCTTGTTTTTCTAAACCAATAACACCTTTTAGCATTGGACAGTCAATCAAAATATCTTTCTTTGATGGGAAAAGACATACTTTCTGTACTGCTATTGTTCCTCGTGTCAATTCAGCTAAAGAACAACACTGGGCTCGTCCCGTTTCTGTTCACTTGCCCCTTCTGATAGCCGTTTCCTTGTTCTTCCTTCAACCGAAACGGGACGCGCCCAAAGCATGCCGCGCCGCCGATCTGTCAGCCTCTTCGCCGAAATCCCGTACTGTCTCTTTAAAGCTTGAGAGCAAAATCACTTCATTTTCTCAGTTACAAACAAACACCGACCATTTCAGACCGAAATCTCTGGCTCATTCTCGCTGTGGAATGGTACGAAGCCGGACGGTAAAGACGGAAACGCTGCTTCCTTTTGGGCCGGGCGACGAGTTTCACTTGTACACCTCTCGCTCTGTGGGTGCAGGCTATACCTCATTTTGGGCATTTTTTCCGATGCCGCTAACTTTGCCTTCTCATTTTTTATACTTAGTTTGGCATGTCTTTGGCTTTTAGTTTCTCACGATGCAGCACTGTGCAAAAGGGATGGACAGGTTTGTATGAATGTGAAAGAAATGTGTCAGAATTTTTTTTATTATCCAGATTAAAATGACAAAATATATATTCTCATTTAGTTAGTTTTTAGTTTAGTTATCTATTTAGTTAGTTATCTAGTTGTAATAATCTTTGGAAAGTATGAGCAAGTTAAAATATTTGGGACCTATATGTCAAAATTGTATTATTGGTTTACTATGAAATTTAAAATCTTTGGTAAATTTAAATGTTAATTGTTCATTTTAAAGTCTATATGACAGGTTAGACTAAACATTGCTCTATAACGTAGTGAACGTGATTATATTTAAGATTTTACTAAACATTTTGCCTGTTTGTCCCCAGTTTTACAGTTTTTGTAAAGTTTATGTTGTTATTTCCTGGTTCAACATGAGCAGTAAACTGTTACCTAGCAACCATACTGTAAACAGAGGCCAAAATCCATATAAATTACACAATAGTCGGGAATTGACAATAAGTAATATCTGATAACGTCTTTGATTTGTTGAATGATTGTTTAAACTGTCAGAAAAATGTGTCAGTTGCTGTAAATTGTCTCTGTATTTTCAACGGTACGTCGCTTTTTGACGACATCACAGAGCGATTCTGCTTTAGAACTCGGCACTACTTCCTGTCATTTTAAACTTTTATTTTTCAAAATTTCTTCACAAACTGCAATTTGACTGATGTAAAACTATGATAAATATTTACCACAGGTGCCCTCCCAACAAACTAAGTCATGATTAGAAAAACATGAAACCTTTAATATAGGCTAGACTTTAAAAGACACACATTGAACAAAATTTACTCTTTGAGCTTTTCACCATGTTATAACATTGCTCTTCATCAAAAGAATACCTGGAGTTCATTCAGGCTCGTTTCATTAATCCAGTTTTCCCCGGATTGTGACGTCTAAAGTGTAGGAATCCAGGAGTCTCCTGCGATGTTTTATTAATCAATCAAACTTTATTTGTACAGCGCTTTACAACAGCAACAACCGAACCAAAGTGCTTTCCATTCGTGCATTAAAAGATTAAGAGTGAGTCCAAATCCAATACAAAGCAAAAATAACAGTACAGTTTATGTATTTTCAAGACCATAAATCACCTTCAGACTCGTTGGGAGCGTTTCTGCTGTCAACGTGTGCTTGTATTAGCATGACATGTTTGCTCGTGGTAGTTTTCTTTCATTATACTTCCCTCTGCTGCTTGTAGAACACCAAACCTTATGAGGGAATGCCTTTACATACACCATTTTAATTCTAAAACAAAAAGAAATAACAGCTCAAATAAAGATTGCTTTTTAATTATGACTTAGTTTGGTGGGAGGGCACCTGTGGTAAATATTTATAATAATTTTACATTTGTGAAGTTGCGGTCTGTGAAGAAACATTGAAAAATAAAAGTTTAAATTACAGGAAGTAGTGCTGAGTTCCCTCTGTGATGTCATCAATACGTACCATTGAAAATACAGAGACAATTTACAGACAACTGACACATTTTTTGAACCGTTTAAATAATCATTCAACAAAGTAAAGGTGTTATCAGGTATTATTGATTGTCAATTTCCAACTGTTGTGTAATTTATATGGATTTTGGCCCTTGTTTACAGTATGGTTGCTAGGTAACAGTTTCTAGCTCATGTTTAACCAAGAAGTAACATTATAAACTTGACAAAAACTGTCAAACTTGGGACAAATAGGCAAAATGTTTGGTAAAATCTTAAATATAATCAAGTTCAGTAAGTTTTAGTGAAATGTGTCGTCAAACCTGCCATATGTACTTTATTATGTTCACATTTGAATACTTCTTACTGTTTGACACAAGACAACAACAACAATTTCAAGATATTTAAACTTGCCTTTATATTATCTTTTGCATTTTCCAGACCAGATTTAGCCCCGTTTTGTTTTGTTTTGTTGTGGTTTATTTCCATCACAGACATGTCCCTGAACTCCTTTAAACGTCAACAGCGAAGGTAAAAACAGCATGAATTCCGTATTTACCGTCACATTTCTTTGCACAGTGCTGCGTATTTGATTATACTTAACTTAATGCTTTTTAGTGAATGGGATATTTCTTCTGTGTTCTTTTGAAATGCACAAAGTAGACGAGCACAAAGCAGGGAGTGGTAGTCGTGATGATGACGTCATAAACGCGCCCCTAAACGTGGGAGGGGCGTGGAGTTCACCAGCCAATCAAAAACTGGACGGGTCTGACCAATGGGAGCGTCTCACTGCTGTCACCATAGATGTAAACTTATTGTACAATGTATGAAGGGTATATATTGCTATTATAATATTAATAATAATGATGATGATGACGATAACTGCAGACAGAGATATAAATAATGATAATACTGTTGTTAGTTTTGTTGATATATTCTTTTTTTTAACATTGTTTTCACTTGTAATAACTATGATTTGACACTTGTGGTAATTCGATGGGCACACACGAGGGTCAGACTAAACCTGATGAAATGTGTTTCACTGCAATATGAGTGTACAAACTTCTCATTAAAACTGGCTTCATTGTTTGACCTGCTCTGAGTGGCTCTTATTGCTCATCACTCGCCGTCTATAAAATCACAACAATAAGTCCGTGAGCTGTCCCTAAGGTTTATGTGGCTGGAGCAGAGTGGAATGGCTGAACGTTAGTCTTAAAGTGCGTATGATGTTTTTAGGATTTTCCAATTTTTACTTTATTCAGTGTATTAATACCTCTTGTAAATATAAATTGTAGTTTTACACCAATCAGGTCGCCATTTGTGGAGAAAAGTAGAGAAAAATCTGTTCAAAATTACAGGAAGTAAACAAATTGATGACCTCACACTAGGGAGTCAAATGTTATGCACAATTTACACAAAAGAAACAACTTTTTTCACCTTTTAAACATTGATTCAACAAAATAAAGGTGTTCATGTGCATTTTTCTTTGTCAAATTAACAAAATCTGTGACATTAGAGGAGTTTTGGCCAGTGTACAAAGTGGTTGCTATGGTAATTTCCTAGTGTGATGTCATACTTTGCAACCAGGAAGTAAAATTTAAAACCTAAAAGAATAGCTAAACTGCGGTAATGTGTATAGATTTTAGTAGAACTTGAAATATATTTGTCTTAACTGCATTTTAGTTAAATGAGTATTTCAACCTGTCATAGGCCCTTTAAATCTCCCTCCAGCAAAAGTGGGACAATCAAAACAGCTGCTCAGACACTGTAATGTATCCTCAAACATGCAGAATATTTGGGCAACTTGTTAATTAAGAATTGTCAAAAGCCCTAAATGTCATTAAGTTAAACTAAAACATATCAAACTGAGAATATGTGTATAATAATATATATATTTATCCTTCTCGTGTATGGTATTGTTTGTGTTGTTGAACATCTTAAAGGGGCTGTACCTGATTTTTACTGTTTTCAAACATGCAAAACAGAACTAGTTGGTGTTAAAGTCTTTGCATCAGTCACATGTATCTCTCACTTTCCTAACACAGCCCCAGCATCGTAAATATTTATAGTTTATCAGTACTTTTCATGAGTTGTGTGTTTTCCTGTCCTGGGTAAAGCTAACAAACATTAGCATGCTAACAGCGCACTTCCTCCTTTTCGGAAAATAAAATGCTCTATAAATAGATGCAGAGAAAGCGATGTGGTTTAATTGTCACCCAGATGATGCTTTTACAGTATATCTGTGCTGGAGCAACACAGATTGTACTTTATAACATGAAAAAACTCGAGCACATGGACTAGTTCAGTTATGGACCGTAGTTCAGGAGGAAGGGCCTGGGACCATGATCTAAAAAGGCATGATTGGCTCATTCCTTACACCTGGACCTCAGAGTTACATTGACTTTCAGTTCAGTTTAATTTTGAAATGCTCAAAATCCCGGTGGTGACAATGAAATAGTCATTGGTCAATAATAGAAAAGCAGTTTAAGTAAACAATGTTCAGGAGAATTTAGCAAATGGATAACTGTCCCAGAGCATCTTCTGTCCTTGACCTTCCATCTTGGCAGGAAAAAACTACAAAAAACCTCGGGGAGAACCACAGTGAAGGAGAGGTCCCACTCCCACAGACGGCAGATGGACCAGGACTGACAGATTCAAGGAGGTATTGTACAATATTAAAGGTAGGGTTCCTGATTTTCAAACTGTCATATCGTGTCGCGTTCACAAACCCAAGGCTCACTGCTGTTCATGCACAGCTTCAGAACTGCTTTTTCAGACAGTTGTACCACCTTTGACCAAACCAACACACGCTTTGGAAAGTAGACGCAAACCCTTCACTTTGGTCTGACTTTGTTGCTAAACATTCTGCGGGAAAAACATAAAATGTACTGCGTTACAAGAGAAAAGTGGACTGTTGCACTCTATTAAGATAAGATAAGATAAGAGATCCTTTATTTGTCCCACAATGGGGAAATTCCAATGTTGCAACACACAGTTTAGGACAGGAATGAATGAAATAGGCGCATGCAATAAAAATAGGATAAATAAACATGGTAATAAAAATACAATATAAAGTATAAAGTGCACACTCGTATTTACAGTAGGTGGCTGTCTGGGAATAAATGGTAAATGGCAAATAAAGTGGTTTAAGTGTATTGTTATATACATTAAGTCAGTGGTTCCCAAAGTGGGGGTCGGGACCAGTCGGGGGGTCGCAAGGGATGAGCTGGGGGTCGCGAGATGATTTCAAGATCTCATTTTAATCAATATGACATTGTATTTGCTCTTTTTTTTTATTTTATTTTTTAATTAAAAACAGTTTCTTTTAGTGAAATAGGGTCCAATAAGACAATAAACTATTCAGGGTAAACCAGTACTACCTAATTTAACACACTTTGACACTTATTGCTACTGTCATTTTCATTTCACTTTGGGGGTCCTGAGTCGATTGCAGGGCTAATTTGGGGGTGCTGGCCGGAAAAGTGTGGGAACCCCTGCACTAAGTGACTATATTATTCAAATCAAATCAAATCAATTTATTTTTATAATGCCCAAAATCACAACAACAGTTGCCTCGATGGGCCACAGGTAAAAACAGTTCAGATAACTGTCCCAGAATGCCCCTGTCCTTTGACCCTCCTTCAGGAAAAACTACAAAAAACCCCATGGGAAAAAGTAGAAACCTCAGGGAGAACCACAGTGAAGGAGAGATCCTACTCCCACGGACGGACAGGCTGCAGATGAACTAGGACTGACATCCACTTGGACTGAACCAGAACACTCAAGAGGGAGGTGGCTTTAAAGAGTTCCTCCAGACGGACGAGGAACAGTCCACCCAGTGTAGAGAAAGCTCCTCCAGCATTGGAATGGTTCATCTAAAGTAGATGGAGTTCGTCCAGGCAGACGAGGTATGGCTATATTCACTACTTTTCTAGTCGATAACAAGACTGGACTTTCAGAAGTTGTGTCACGGCTCCACAACTCCACAAACCTTTGGACCATCATGACATCAGATGAACTTTATTCATAAAAGACATCTAAACACACACACACTCACGTATATATATGAGTGCATTGTCCACTTCGGAAATAACAAGCCCAACCTTATTAGCATGACCTGGACAAACTTCCCATTGTAACCGTGAAAGGGCTCCTGGACGTATGCGTGTTTTGCCGCGATATTTAGCACCCGCGCCGCTTTTCTTTTGGCTAATTGACTCCCGGTTCCTCGTCAACTCATCGCGCAGGCATGTCCTAATGGAGCGTCGTTATGCGCCGACAAAGACACCGGCCCGGTTCATCAAAGAGCTGCAGGGAAGCCATGGAGACTAATTGTCAAAAAGCAAATAACATCACGGCGACAGATGCAACGTGGGACACGAAAACTGCGGGTTTTGGTCACGTTTGAATGACGTGGCAGAGGTATAAAAGTCTGATGGTCATTTTGGGAGAGGTAGAATTTCAGATGACTTCAGAGCGCTTCACTGGACACACTGGGATGGACACGAGTAACAGGGTGAGTATCATTGACTAACGGCAAAATGTACTGGATTTAAAACTGAAATGATCAAAAATTAATAATAATAGATGTATCCCTTTACCGTGAGGGCCTATTTTTCCCAAAACGTCTGACTAAAATGAGTTCCGATTCAAACTGAAGCTGTTTCTGAACCTTTTTGTAGACTCTTTGTGAAGCTGAGACTCTGTAGTTTTGACCTCTGATGTCTGATTTATTCTAATTCTAAGTGGAAACCAGTTCTGATCAGGTTTTCTTTGGTAAATATATGAAAAGCTGGTGTCTGGAAAGATGGTCTGGTTTGAGTATTTGTTGAGTTTTGACGATTCGACTTTGAAAACATAAGCAATATTGACGAAAATTGAGATTTAAGGACTTTTATCTGACCGAAAATAAGACGGTTACAGCTCTTTCTTTTTATTTATGTCCAGCAGCTGCTTGATACTTTCCTTTTATCAGACGATCTCATGGTAACAGGATATTATCATATACTTTTACAATTAAGGTTAAATGTCGGGAATCGAAACAGAAACAACCCAAACCGCTAAAGAAAATGTGCACTTTGGTGATTGAAAACACTTTATTCTATGCTCAGACATTAGCATTCTTTTATTGTTTGTTTATTTAATATTACCATTTGGTTTTATATTAGATGATGGCAACTCTGAACAAACAATATTCAGGAAAGGTTTAAATGTGTTCTGGTTTTGTGATTAATGTATTTATTACACTGATACTTGTTCAAATAAGTAGTTTTGATAATATTTTCAGTATTGGCACTCTTTATTATTTAAACTGTACAAACAATACAAATGTGGGTTGAATTGTCTTTAGCCTTTGAAGGTTTTTTGTGTGTGTTATTTGATCTAATTGACGTAATATTTACTGATATTAACTTTGATTATAACTATGGGGAGGTATTGTCTACAATGATACAATCTGTGCTCTAATCCAATCCATTCTATTTACATGGCACATTTTTAAAGTGAAAGTGCTGCACAGAAAAGGAAAAAATAATCATACAAAATTAACAACAAAAAATTAAAAACAAACTAGCTCTCCCAGTGCTCCTACAAATGATAGTAACAATATATAAAACGCTAAAACCATAAATAAATACCCTAAAACCATAAATATTAGTTAAATAAAAACAATAAAGCAAATTAATAAATTGGTATAAGACACATGGGACCACGCGACACTCGTGTCATGTTTAAAGCCAGAGAATAAAAGTGGGTCTTCAGTGTCTCCTGATACGTGGATGTGACATAATGACAAGGTTAAAGGTTCACTAAAATGATGTTTTGATCAGGACAAAATGCATTGGTTTCTTGTTCACGATGCTTTTAACATCAGAATACAATTGTCCTATGAACAGTTCACATGTTCTGCCCAGATTCAGCCTCATGCAGCAGTCAACAGGTTAATAATCAAACTCTGCAATTTAATGACTTTATGTTGTTTAAATATATCACGACGTGCATCTCTTTATGACTGTATGACTGTAAGGAGTCCATCACGACATTGTACAGTCCTGATTATAAGAGTGTCATATTTTTTTTAAAATTCTATCTCTTCTGAATCTTGCGATGCCCGGTGTTTTGCTGATGTCTCCTCCTGTTAATGTTTCTATGCACAGCGGCAGTTGGCTAAGCTAACCGTTTCACAGCGCTAATTCTAACTTTTATTAAAACGTTTTAAAATATAGAAACAACCAGTTAAAATGCAAAGTAAAGGCTGCCTGATTGTTTTTATTTATAGCTTACTCACACTCATCTTTATTACGTTTGTCAAGATTTATATTAGTGTTAGCATTGACCCACAAACACCTCGACTTATGACACAGAAGTGTCACCGGGGAGTATCATCTCATGTGTGAAGTCTTAACATGTTGTCTGTGACGTCCACCTGCAGCTCACTGTCTCATCTTTAAGGGTTTGGTCATTTTAGTCACTCAGAGAGATAGAATTGGAGCTATTTTAACAATAGTCAACTGAAATTCCGTGCATAGAGCCTTGTAAGTCATTTTTAATTGTGATTTGAGAATATTTTCCTGATTAATTCCTTGATGGTTATATGAAATTGTACAGCAATAGAGCAACACACTGCAAAAAATGAATTTCTACTTACTGCAGTGTTTAGCAGAAGAGTTATGTAAATAACTCTTGATGACCGGGGGGGCAGACTCGCTCTGAACATTTCTGCCTCTAAACACGATCACTACATAATAAGTAGCTTACTCGTATTTATCATTAAGCGTTATGCAGCCAGTAGATGGCGCCAAAACTCAGTAAGTGCCAGGGCAAACAGAACTAGATACAGATGTTCATTTTGTTTTTAGAAACTTTATTTTTGTTTAGTTAAACATGAGATTCCAAACTTAAGGTACTCAAGAGCATGTTTAAAGGCTAATAACAATACAAAATGCATTGTATTTTCCCTTTAATATACAGTACTTTTGTAATCAGCTAGGTAGTGCAATGCTTTTTTTAAATTGTCAAATTTTTACTTTATTTGGTGTATAAATACCTGTTGTAAATATGAATTATAGTCTTACACCAATCAAGTAGCCGTTTGTGGAGAAAAATTGAAAAATTTGTAGAAACAGATTGTAAACAGTAAACAGATTGATGACATCACACCGGGGAGTCAAAGGTTATACATAATTTACACAAAAGAAACAACTTTTTTGACCCTTTAAACATTAATTCAACGAAATAACGGTGTTTACATGTGTGCTTCTTTGTGAATAAAAAAAAATCTGTGAAATTAGATTAGTTTTTGCCCAGTTTCCTAGTGTGATGTCATCATTTACAACCAGAAAGTAAAATTAAAAGCCTAAAAAATGGCTAAACCAGGATCAAATTTGTGAAGCATTTATCAATCTCTGAAATATATTCATCTTAACTGCATTTCTATCGACATTGATGTACCACCCCTCTTGTTTTCACGCCCTCCTCACTCCAGAAAGCCATGCTGCTGGTTCTGCTCCTCCTCCTGTCCGACCCCGCCTCCGGAGCCAGCCCCGTGTCCGAGTGCTGCCGGCACCCGTCCGCCTTCTGCCGCCTGTACCTGCTCCTGTGCCGGCCGGCGGGGTTCAAGGCCGGGGACGCCGCGGCCGGGATACTGACTTTGGGCAAGCGCTCGGAGGAGGAGTACAGTTTACAGAGCCGCCTCAACCAGCTCCTGCACGGACAGAGGAACCAGGCCGCCGGCATCCTCACCATGGGCAAGAGGACTGTGGAGCGGGGCTGGATGGGCCAGGCCGGGATAGCCACCACGCTACCCGTCTGAGAGCGACAAGACGCCGCCCATGGACTTTGTAAACATAAATACGTGCCGTTCGGTGCTGTAAAAATGTGTTTCAATTAGCAGAGGTGGGTAGAAATCAGCTACTTTTGCTCGGTGACATGTACTTGAGAGACTTTTTAATAAAATCGTGCTTCTGTGAGTTGTTTTCTGACTCCTGCTACTCGGAGCGACCGCCTGTCCTGCTTTTGGTCGTACTGTCACGCCATTTAGGCTTCTGCATGTCTAGACCAGGGGTTCCCAAACTTTTCTGGCTGGGACCCCCAAAATATCCATACAACCAGCTCAGGACCCCCAAAGTGAGATGAAAAAAAGCATAGCAATAATTTTAATTGTCAAAAGGTGTTAAATCAGGTCTAATATTTGTTATTTGCATAGTTTATTGCCTTATTAGACCCTATTTCACTAAAATATTCTGGTTTTAGTAAAAAATTGAGTAAAAACAGTGTCATATTAATTTAAATTAGTTCTTGAAATCATCTCGCGACCCCCAGCTCACCCCTCACGACCGGGGTCCCGACCCCTACTTTGGGAACCACTGGTCTCGACCAGTGTTTTTCAAGCTTTTTTGAGTTGCGGCACGGTTTTCAAGTTCAAATGATACCACGGCACGCCACCTACTACTAAAACATGACAAAATCTGACCATTTAGTTAAAAAAATATGCTGTATGATGTCTGGTTCTTTAAATTTGGTAATGGTGATGGTTTTGCGTTCTTTTTTTGGTGCAGAAGTTGCTCAGGACACTCCAAAATGGCAAATCAGTTAATTACGTTTCCATTTGTGAATCGGTTAACTCAGACTGGACATTTTTCAAGGCACACCTGGCAAAACCTCAAGGCACACTAGTGTTCCCCGGCACACTGGTGGAAAATCAAGGGTCTAGACCAGGCATGTCCAAACTCAGGCCCTCAGACCAATTTTTCTTGGCCCTTCCTGGTGAACTGGCCCACATTGTCCTGAGAAGTACTTTTTTACAGCATATTTCACATTTTCTACAATTCCAACCTGAATAACTAACATTTTGGTGCAACACAGACCTGATATTAAGACATTGAGACTGAATGTAGATGTGGAGGTGCTTAAAACATCAGATAAATGCAGCTTTTTGAACGTTTCATGATTGATTTGTGGCCCTCCGCTTGGTCTATATTTCAATATGTGGCCCTCGATGGGAAAAGTTTGGACAGCCCTGGTCTAGACGATCTCCTGCTTTTTCACTGGTGATTGAACATGACAATACAAACACACATAGCGGCGTGTCAAAAATCGAGTTTGGGCATCCGTCTAGTCCAGACACGTCAAACTGGCGACCCCCGAGATGAATTTTGTTGACCCTCTACTTTATATTATTAGTGTCTCGCTGATAAAACGCACAGAACCCGTCAAAACCTGCTTAAAAGATACTTTCATTGAAAAATAACATCAGTAGATCGATATTTTATGTTTTGTTCGTAGTAAACTGCCTCAATGTTGATCAAAAACGGTGTAATAAAAGAAACAGGTTCACAGACTTCTTGTTCAAAACCGCAGAACTGATAAGCCCCGCCTCTTCACTGTGACGTTTCACTGCAACGATCAGCAGATTGTCATTTACGTGTTTTTATTTTGCGAGACATTTTAGAACTCCACGTGTCACTCAGAGTCTTATCATTCTTCACATGATCACAACAAAAAACAAGGAAGTGGG
Organism: Rhinogobius similis; assembly: GCA_019453435.1. Taxonomy (NCBI): domain Eukaryota; kingdom Metazoa; phylum Chordata; class Actinopteri; order Gobiiformes; family Gobiidae; genus Rhinogobius; species Rhinogobius similis. The sequence goes on from CM033631.1 coordinate 12,353,648, forward strand.
CGGGGATAGGTGGTAGGTGAAAACAGGGACTTTTTTGGTAATCGAACCTCAGTTGCAGGACAGTACAGGATTAACTCAAACATGCAAGAATAAATAAAAATACAACTTTGAGGAAATTCATGATGAATACAATTGCAACAAGATTAAAAAGTCAAGTTGATTTTTTGTATAACATCTCCTTTAAATGATTGATGTTTGTTTTCCTACACATTGCACTGACTACAAATTGTAAATGAGATTCCCGACAATTGAGAAATACTTTCCGCAGCTGTTTTTTGCTGCAGACATAGAACATGATGATGTAATAAAAGTGAGGATGTTTTTGCGCTCGATGGTCATGTATTTAGACTCTATTAACTTTATTCTGCCCCGCCCACATTTTGCCTCTTTTTACGTCTATGATCCGCACTCTTGTTTTAAACACACCTCCGGTTTGAAGGGAATGGTGTTCGTGCAAGTGGCCAACGAGGGAAAAGTCTCGTCGCTAAAACATTATATAAAGTAGATTGATATATGTAAAATGTTTAATGAACACGAGCAAAAACAAGTCAACAATGCATCGATTTCCTGAGGCCTGAAAATGGCTTTTTAGTCTGTTTTTTATTCTTATTTTCTGTCACCTGCTCCATGTAAACAACAGAAACAAGATGGCGGTGACCATGACAACTTCCGGAATAAGGTGACTAACGTGATAGGGGAAAAGAACTAGATTTTACAGATGGATTTATTGATTGATTTTCAAAAATACAGTCCACAACATTATCATTTCTGTTAGTGACTATGGACTATCGACCAACAACCTTCCCCCATCCAACTTTACGTCCTGTACAAAATATTCTCTCACAATCAGGGGCGCTGGACTGGGAGGGTGAAGGGTGCGGGGTTCCTCTGGGCCCGGGGCATGTGAAAAAAGCTTGTGTTTTTTCTCAGTTGCGTTTTCTACACTTCAATCTGTTTTTGTTGTGATGAAATGCATCGCGTTTGAGTAACGTCCTCGAGTTCTGAGAGCTTCATCTTCCTAATCCTAATCTAATATTAAAGATTAGAAAAAAAGCAAGTTACCGTTAGTTGCATGTTGAAACCAGAGGGCGTATATTCTAGCAACAGTAAAATTAAAATAAGAATAATAACTGAATTTGCTGGGATAAATAAATCATGGAATTATGTATTGGGGGCCCACTGAGAAGGTTTGTACCTGGGGCCGAGAATTCGGTGCTACGGCCCTGTTTACAATAAAATACAAGCCTTTACCCCCCTTTATCTTTTGTAAACAAATCTTTAAATACATTAATATGCTTTCCATACACTATTTTTAAGATATAGAACATGAAATACCAGTTAAAATGTGAAAATGTTTATAGATATACAAAACCCATAGATATATAAGCACAAAGTTTATAGATAATATGCAAATGTCCCATGAATCATTTAGAACCAGAGAAAATCAAAACACTGATTTGTCGTCAAAGTTGCAGAAAATAGTGAATCGATGCTTGTCAAACGTTCAAACAGAAACAAAAAGATGTGCTGCTGAAATCTTGGCCACAAGATGGTGCTCATTTGATGAAGATTCCACTTAAACATCTGTCTGACTTTATCCACAGCAACAGCACTCCAGAAAACACTTCACTTTATCTGATTTTGCACAGTGTAATCGGGACTAACAGTAAAAAATAAATATAATGGCCAGATAGATTTTGTATTTACGCTCTTCTTAAATGGTCTGGGTTTTTTTGTTTTGTTAATTCTATCTATCTTTGTTTAATTGTATTTGGGTTTTTTTTTTGCAATTAACTCTTTGTATCAAATCTTACATCTGTGCCATTTTTGATACCAGACAGACAAGTAACAGAACACAAACAAACAAACAAAAACTTAATAATTGAAAAAAAATTTTGAAATCAATTTAAATTAAAAAGACCATAAAAAAATAAACAACTCAATTATAATAGCAAAAAAAACCCCAAAAAAACCAAAAACATACAAGTATGAAAATAATAATGAATAAAATAAAATAAAAAATGGACAAAACACTCGACAAGACAACATAAGATAAGACAAGACAAAGTTGAACAATACGAACCAATTCAACAAAGACAAGACAAACAACACAAGACGACACAAGACAGACAAATAATACTGGACCCTTGAAGTTCTATCGATTCCTTAATTGTATTTGTTGCATGAGGTCTCAAAACGATTGCACTGGAAAAATGTACAATCTTAAATAAGAACATGTTAAAAAGTAGTATTTATCTTGGTTTGAGTGCGTTTTTACTTCAGAACAAGTACGTTTTGTTCTAATTTCAAATGTAGCTGTTTTTTTTTTCACATTTCAACTCTCTTCAAGTGTCTTTTTCTTAAATGAAGTAAAAGGAGATATTTTATGCTTGTTCCATGTCACTGAAAGACACTCGAAATATGCATGAAAACAAGATAATTATTTTAAACACTTATTAACTGCGATTTTTTTTCCCCCCAGTGTGTTGGAAACTGGAATTTTCTAACTGAATTCATGTCAATTTTACGCCAATTATCACGTATTTTGTGTTTTCTGTCCTGTTTCTGAGCTAACCCCGTACTTCTAACGACAGAAGCTGCACGTCTGCATGTACAAGAGCAAAAGACGCATTATTCATGGGTCACTCTCCTCCCACACCTCCACAGGGGCAGGAGAGAAAAGGACGGCCACTTTACCGTCATAAAGAAGACCCTGTTCACCTGCAACGTGACCATTGAATGAGTCACGTTTGGTCCGTTTTCTCTCTCTTCTTTCTTTATTAACCTCTACATGACGGTTCTCATGTTTTTCGAATTGTATCTTGCACCTGTGGTAAATAGTCATCATAGTTTTACATCCGTGAAGCTGCAGTTTGTGAAGATGTTTTGCAAAATAAACGTTTAAAATGACAGGAAGTGGTGCTGAGTTCTATGTGGTGTCATAAAAAAGCGACAGAGCAGTTACCACTCACCGGACACATTTTTCTGACAGTTTAAACAGTCCATCCATCCATCTTCTTCGTCTTATCCGGGGCCGGGTCGCGGGGGCAGCAGTCCAAGCAGGGACTCCCAGACTTCCCTCACCCCAGACACTTCCTCCAGCTCCTCCGGGGGGATCCCGAGGCGTTCCCAGGCCACAGAGACATAGTCCCTCCAGCCTGTCCTGGGTCTACCCCGGGGCCGCCTCCCCGTGGGACATGCCCAGAACACCTCCAGGAGTCCAGGAGGCTCCAGAGCAGATGCCTGAGCCTCAGCTGCTCCCCTCGACGTGGAGGAGCAGCGGCTCTACTCTGAGCTCCTCCGTGTGACTGAGCTCCTCTCTGTCTCTAAGGGAGCGCCCAGCCACCCGGCGGAGGAAGCTCATTTCGATGCTTGTATCCGCGATCTCGTCCTTTCGGTCATTACCCAGAGCTCATGACCATAGGTGAGGGTAGAACGTAGATTGACCGGTAAATCGAGAGCTTCGTCTTTCGACTCAGCTCCTTCTTCACCACAACGGTCCGATACAGCGCCCGCATCACTGCAGACGCTGCAGTTTAAACACTCATTCAACAAAATAAAGGTGTTATCTGGTATTATTATTAGTATTCTTATTTGTCAAATCAAAAGAATGTTAAATTCAAAATGGTTGCTAGGTAACAGTTGTGGAATCACTGCTGCTCATGACCAACCAGGACGTCACATTATAAATATCACGAAAACTGTTAAAAATGTTTAGTAAAATCTTAAAGATAATCATGTTCGTCTTGTTTTAGTGAAACGTGTCGTCAAACCTGTCATTTAGACTTTAATAGAACAAATACACAAAAATAAAACACCGAGAGAGATGTTTGGCATATTTCTCTTGGAATATTTGTCCCTCTTGCAATTCCAATTACTTTATTCAATTTTTAAATGTATTTTATTTATTTTACATATTTTTTAATTTCATTTTTATATATTTATTACATTTATTTTTATTTATTTCATGTATTTGTTTTAATGATTTTGTTTTAGCTCAGTCCTTGACAGTTTGTCCATTCTTTGACGTCCATTTCTTTCACTCCTGCCAAAAGAACGTTCCAAAAGTATCCATCTAGTGTTTCCATTGCAGGAGTTTTATGTCCCAGATGCATCATTTTAAAGTCAAGTGGGACATTAATGTTGACACAAAATCTCAGCGCTTTGTTTATTTGCTTTTCAGGAACAGTTGGATAATCCCAAAACACATGAACATTCTGTGCATTTTCAGTCAATACCACGTTTTACAATACTTTACAAAAATGTTCCACTTCCTGTCTTTTTTTCCCCAGTTTGTGGGCGTGATTGACAGGCAGATAAACCAATCAGAGAAAGGCATGGTCCATTTGCGTCTAACCAAACATGGCAGCTCTCAATGAAGAAAGGAAATGTACAAGAAAAGTGAGAATAAGCACGGATTTCTGCAGAATCGACCAACGAAAGAAACACAACACTCTTCCTTCGTCTGAGGTAAAAGAAGTTTTAGATTTTGTATCGAATTATTGGAAAATATTTAAGGAGACATAACGGCTGTAAACAGTGGAAGAAGAAGCACTCACTTTTGTTACTTAAGTACAAGTATTGCATATAAAAATCTACTTAAGGAAAAGCACTGAAGTATGTGTTTGAAATGTTACGTTCAGAGTAAAAAGTACAAGTATTTCACACTGACTTTTGATACTGTTACATCAAAGAGTGACATGTGGTGATCCTGATAAAGAATTGTCCAGTTTTTTTTTGTTTTTTTTGTTTTTTTTTGTCAATCAATTTCTCAATGTTTCTAGACTTTTTACTGTATATTTTTGTTTGCTCAAAGCCGAGACTTGAACTAAAAAAAGTTAGAATGTCACTATAAACATGCTAAAATAACCCCTGAAAGACAAACAGAAGGTACTTTTTCTTTTCAGTCCAGTTCAAAATGTAGAGTAAATGTACAAATACCTGCTCAAATGTAGTGAAGTAAAAGGAAAAAGTATTAAGGCAAATCTTAAATTTAAAGATATTCATTTGAAACGTAATGAATGTAAGAGAAAAATATTAGTTAAATATTATTATTAGTTATTATTAATATTTGTTAGTTTTCATCATGTCATGTTTTCATGTAGAAATAAGGCATTTTATGTGTAAAAACAGCCAAAATGTCACATATTTGGAACATTTAAATCTGAAAAATGGACAGAACCAGGTTTAAATCTCTTGGTTCATTTTGTATTAGTTACAAAAAACTTTACAAAGGGGATTTTGGATTTCTTATTTAGTTTTTGAACTAGTTAATACTGAATATTGTCCTACAAATTCAAATTTCGCCTTATTTTTTGGACTTAAAACTTCAATAAATCGATTAGAAGATTAACGTGGCATTTCTCAAGGCAGTTATGAAGTTATGTTGTGCTTTCTTTAAAAAAAACAATTCTAGTTCTTAAACATGAGCTGTCAAAGTAAAGATCATGTTTAAAGGCCAATAACAGAATAAATAATGCATAATATTTGTCTTTAACATGTTGTCAGTGACATCCACCTGCAGCTCACTCTTATCTGTAAAGATTCATTCATTTTTTCATGTTTCTCTGTAAAAACAAACACAGAAAGACAGGAAGCGCTCAGTTGTTCAATGAGCAAACTATTTAAAAAACCAATAACCAACCGAAATCCCATGCACAGAGCCTGCTGCAAACACTGTACATTTATCAACAAAGTCTCACTCAACTCAATTCTCGTCCGTATGAGTGAAGTGTAAGGGCGGAAGTGTTAAAAAAGTGAGGCGACGAACCGCGGCGAGGAGCGGGTGATTTTTAATAGAAAATGGGGGAGGAGTGACGGGAGAGAGAGGCAGGAGTGAAGGAGGGACCACAGTGAGAGGAGAGGGATGCTCAGTGCTGCGTGCATCCTCTGGAACCGCTGCTCCACTCGCCACGTTTTCAAGCAAGATTTGGCTTCTTTTTGTGCTGAAATATTGTTGTTGTTTGGGGAAAACTGCAGAAGCTGAAGATGCCTGTCATGAAGGGTCTCCTGGCGCCGCAAAACACATTCCTGGACAATATCGCCGACCACTTTGACGGGACTCGTGAGTGGATTTTTGTGTGTGTGTGTGTGTGTGTGTGTGTGTTTATTTTTCAAAATGTGGTGTTTGTGCGGCAAATGGGTTTTTTTTTGTTTTGTTTTGTAGGTTTTTGCGTTTTGTCCCTCTGAAGTCAGTCATATTCTTGTTTAATGTTGTTTGGAGCTGGTCTTAAAATTGTTATGGTTTGGTCCTTCTTTAATGTAAGTTTACTCTCAGTGTAGTCCTGGTTTAGTCCTGGTTTTAGGTTCTGGTTTAATATTGGTTTAGTCTCAGTTTAGTCCTGGTTTAGTCTTAGTTAAGTCTTAGTTTTGTCCTGGTTTCGTCTCAGTTTTGTCTCAGTTTTGTCCTGGTTTAGTCTCAGTTTTGTCCTGGTTTAGTCTTAGTTAAGTCTTAGTTTTGTCCTGGTTTCGTCTCAGTTTTGTCTCAGTTTTGTCCTGGTTTAGTCTCAGTTTAGTCCTAGTTTAGTCTCAGTTTTGTCTTGGTTTTGTCCTGGTTTAGTCCTAGTTTAATATGAGTTTAGTCTCAGTTTAGTCCTGGTTTAGTCCTAGTTTAATATGAGTTTAGTCTCAGTTTAGTCCTGGTTTAGTCTTAGTTAAGTCTTAGTTTTGTCCTAGTTTAGTCTCAGTTTTGTCCTGGTTTAGTCTCAGTTTAGTCCTGGTTTAGTCTTAGTTTTGTCCTGGTTTAGTCTTAGTTAAGTCTTAGTTTTGTCCTAGTTTAGTCCTAGTTTAGTCTCAGTTTTGTCTTGGTTTAGTCCTGGTTTAGTCCTAGTTTAATATGAGTTTAGTCTCAGTTTAGTCCTGGTTTAGTCCTAGTTTAGTCTCAGTTTAGTCCTAGTTTAGTCTCAGTTTTGTCTTGGTTTTGTCCTGGTTTAGTCCTAGTTTAATATGAGTTTAGTCTCAGTTTAGTCCTGGTTTAGTCCCATGTTAGTCTTGGGTTAGTCTTGGTATAGTCCTGGTTTAGTCTGGGTTTAGTCTGGCTTTAGTCTGGGTTTAGTCCTGGTTTAGTTCTAGTGTAGTCTTAGATTAGTCCTGGTTTAGTCTTAGTTTATTCCTGGTTTAGTCCTGGTTTAGTTCTAGTGTAGTCTTAGATTAGTCCTGGTTTAGTCTCAGTTTATTCCTGGTTTAGTCCTGGTTTAGTTCAAGAGCGTAGACCTATTCTGATTTGGTTTTGCTCTGTTTTAATCCTGATTCTTTCTAAACTTCTTTGACGATGGTTTGATGTTTTTTGGTTCTGTGTTTTTCACTGATTTATTCATGACTTGGTCCTGAGTTTAGTCTTGGTTTAAACCGTTATTTATTTATTTTTTTCCCTCCCAGTTTCTTTTAGGGTTTTCAGAAGTGGTACTTGGTAATAGCAATTAGAATTTGTATCTTTCATATCATCACATCTCATTTATTCAGTTTGTTATGTACAGCCCAAATCAATAAATAATGGGTTATCCTTTTTGGTAAACAATGTTCATGTTTCTGCAAAAGTTGATCCAACAAAATTAAAAAACAATGAACATGAAAACGATGCAATGAAATTAAAACATGAAAATGAATAGTTTAACAGTTTGATTCAGGGTTAGTGAACATTTGAATCATATCTGTACAGTTTTGTCACTTGTTCTGCTTTACTGACTTAAAAATAACTTCATTTATCAAACTAAAAGTAGTAGTAAAAGCAGCGCTCTGATCTTTAGTTTAATTATTCATCTTGAGACTTCTCCTTCAGCCCAGGATTAAAAATCAGCCCGTCTTGACATTTAAGTTGTAAATGTGCAAACATATGAAATGATTAAATAATGATTTTATTGCACGGCGTTGTGGAGAGTAGTTGCCGTGGAAACCTTAAGAGCAGGAGACTCTGGTCGGAGGAAACTCGTCTCTTTAAACGGCTCCGAGGCTCAAAGAACACAGACCTCATTAGAGCAGGGACCTATTATTAAGATTATTGACATTTAACAAGGAAAAAGACAATTGAAGGTTGTTTAAACACGCTCCCTCCGCGCTCTGGTGACAGTTTGCCTTGCATTGTTTTAGAGGCACAAAAAACAAAAAACATACATTGTAAATACAGTATTAGACAGAAATATTCTAAAAACATAATAAACACACCCAAATTTGCATGTACAAGTACTTATAATATCATTTATGTTTGGATTCTGTTTTAATACAAGACACTACAGTTTTGGACAAGAAAGATTTGTAGATGTCAATTTTTTTTTTAACCTGATTTATCAAAGTTTTGAGTCAAAAAAAAGTGAAATTTTAATTTTTAGGCCAATTTTCAGTCAGATCTAGTTCACCAAAAACTAAATAAAAATCCAGAATCCTCTCTGTATAATTTTGTAACTAATTTGTGTGCAAAATGAAGAATGGAGACAATTAAACCTGGTTCTGTCCATTTTTCAGGCTGAAATGCCCCAGATATGTGTAACTTTGGCTGTTTTTACTCATAAAATGCCTCATTTCTACATGAAAACATGACATGATGAAGCACTTGTAATATATTTTTGTCTTCCATTTATGTGAGTAAACCACCGGAGAAGTTTGCAATTGATATCTTTAAATTTAAGATTTTTTCCTGTTCACCTGCATCTATTAGATTGTTTTTACAGACTAAAAAACTAAGAATAAACTAAAAAGTTGTAACTAACATACACATGTTAGACAAAAGTAATAATAAACACACCCAAAATATGTATGTACAAGTACTCAGATATGTTTGTTTTTTGTTTTCTTTATTTTTCAAAATTGTGAATTTATTTTCGGTTTTATTCCTATTGTCTTCAAATGCCTGGTATTGAAGAAGTTTCCCCTAATTGAAAAAGTAGATGAAATGACACACAGAACCCCACACTCCTTCTCCAACGTATTTTTGTTCGTTGAATTATGTTTGAGATAAAAATCAATACAATAAATCAAATCAAAAAAGCTCCATAGATCATAATTTAAATGTTATCATGATTCATTTACACCTGTGTCATTGTACAGCCTTTCAGACGTAAATAACACTACACTGTGATTGGTCAAACCCACCTGTCAGTCAAACATGACAGAGGCGGAACAACAGAACGTGTGGGTGAACGAAACTGTCTTCGTTTTCGCAAACTCTGAATCACCTTCTGGTAATTTCATGTAGATTTCCAAAAGAATCAGGAGGAATAATCGCAATCGAGTCGCAATCGCAAAGACTAAAATTGTTCAAGTTTATAATTTTATGCGCAAACAACAAAAAATCCTGTCTTATTCTCAAACGTTTTGCTCCCGGACGTGTTTAAAATGTGAACGTTGTACAGAATTACAGTGAAATGAAATGAATACTTGTCTGAAACGTTGGAATTAGACATTTTGACACAATCGTTCAGCTCTAGCATCATTTTATATTAAAATGCTCTCTCGTCCTTTGCAATATTAAAGGGGCACTATGCAGTTTGCTGGTGGAGGGTAGAAAACATTCTGTTCTCCTGGGAATGGAATAAAATCAATCGATCTCCCGGAGACAAGCATCACAAGAAGTACTTTTTGCGCAATAAAAAGGCCTTTAACAGGATAAATGAAACACAGATGAGTTTATATCACACTGTGGAACCTTCCAGGCACGATTTTATGTGAAAATCAGGTGACGTACCCTTAACTAAAGCCTGCACAGTGCACTTTCAATGTTAGTGACTCATTTAAAGTGTGTTCAAACTTGTTAATTCACCACATCAAAACTGAGACTAAACCAGGACTATGATCAGGACTAAACCAGGTTCACATCACGTCAAAAATGGGCTCAGTAAAGACAAACTAACTTCAAGTGTGATCTAAGGGTGTCAAAAGTATCAAAACTCAGATATTCATCAAATTTGTGTTCTGCTACAGTGACTTTTTTGTCATGTTTAATCATGTTTTAATCATGTTCTAACAATGTTCCGTCATCAAAAACACACCTGAAGTAGCATTCAGCTGCATTTACGCTGTTTTGAGGAATGTTTATTCAGAAATCCTCTCCATCTGAGCATCAAACACACTTCCTGCCGAACTCCTTTTATCTGGAACGTATTTTCGGATCATCTACGTCACTTACCCGAGAATCTTCGGCTGTTTTTAAGTCCTTAAATCAGGGGTGTCGTCGAGGGCCGCCTAATGAAATATAGACCAAGCGGAGGGCCCATAATCAATCGTGAAATGTTGTTTTAATCTGATGTTGGTGAGGTGCCACCACATCTAAATTCAGGCTCAGTGCCATAATATCAGGTCTGTCTTGCACCAAAATGTCACTTATACAGGTCATAATTGTAAAAAAAATTTGAAATTTGCTGTAAAAAGTACTTCTCAGGACAATGTGGGCCAGTTCACCAGGAAGCCTGAGGGCCAAGAAAAATTGGTCTGAGGGCCACATTTGGCCCCCGGGCCTTAGTTTGGACATGCTAGCCTTAAATCATCACTAAACTCATTCAGAGCATTTCTGCTTTAGCATTTCTAAACACGATAACTGTTGCAGCAAATCCACATCATAACGTCTTTTCAGCGCTAACTTCACAAGATTGTATATAGCACTGGTGCCATCTGCTGGCTGGATGCACCCAGTAAGTGTAATTTCATACTGGCTGTTAATAAAAGTCATTGGATGAATAAGAAACTTCTTTTTTTAACATGACATGGCAAATTTAAGGCACTCAAGAGCATGTTTAAAGGCTAATAACAATATGAAAAATGCAGAATATGTTTCTTTTAAAACTAGTATCGACAGGTAAGTAGACGGGTAGGACAAAGGGGCCAACTGTCCCGGGCCCCAGTGTCTGAGGGGCCCAGAATTGGACCCTCTTCCTATTCATTTGTATTAGAGAGGGGCCCATGTGAGGCCCACCAAATATGCGTTGATGTATAAGTATCGAATCATTAATTTTAACATCTATCGATACTAAAAAAAGAATAACAATCACATTAACAGGACAAAATGTGACCTTTCTTTTCAGAATGAACTTGAACTTTATCAGAACTAAAAGATCACAATGTTTAGTTAAGACACGAGTTGAAAATGTCAGTCTATCGTCCCAGGAATCGAGTATAATCCTTGAAATTATTGCACCGTGTCAACACTCACGTGAACGCATCTTCAAATATATAAAGCCCAGAATCTTGAAATACACACAAATGCAAGAATACATTGTGCATTCAAGAAAATATCCTCGATTTGCCGTTTCTCTGACACAGATTTGGCCGAGGCTGGTTCTGTCCCTGATGGATTGGGTCTAAAGAGACACTTGTTGAGCAACACAAGCAAGTGTGAGGAAAAGTAAAGTTTTACCAGCTCAGAAGAGAACAGTATATTCGGAAGAAGTGGGAACACGACTGGGAAGTAAAACAATACTGAATGTTGTTGGGTCAAGTTATAGGTAAAAAGTACAACTGCCACAACAGCATGTAACACCGATAACGATCAAAATGCCTCTTCTATATCTATGTTCCTATGTCTCGCAACCAAAACATGTGCTTAATCCTCCAGTATTCACCTTATTCCGCCCACTTTTCCACGCTTCTGTATTAAAGGCACTTCCTGTTTGTAAATGGTGAACGAGGGGAAAGTCTTGGCACTAAGTTGTGATGTAAAGTAGATTAATTTGTGTAAAACATGCGACCACAAGTCAGCAATGCACTGATTTCCTGAGACCTGAAAATAGGTTTGTAGTCCGTTTAGAACTTATTTTCTGTTGAGCTCGTCTGCCCCGTGAAAACTAATACTAATACTAATACTAACGGAAAAAAGATGGCGGCACAGATGATTCTGACAGATTTGTAGATTGGGTAAAATGCAGAAGATAAATACACCTAAGAACTGACTTTTAATTAAAGTTTTTTGGGCAGCAATTTATAATAACTACACCTTAATTTGTCTTAACAAAGCATTAACAAAGACTTAATTCACAATAAACATACAGTTTATTAAGTGGGATTTAGGCTTAGTAACAATTTAATAAATGTTGGGATAAGGAATTAGTTAGGGTTAGAGTATTAATTAAGTTGTTACGAAGCCTGAATCATTCTTAGTAAACTATTTGTTCAGTATGAGTTAAGCTTTTGTTCATGCTTTATTGAGAGATTTTTAGAGATTTTTAATACTATGTTTATTCCTTGAGATTCAGCCTTTTTTGTGTCTTTTATTACTTACTGCTTAAAGTGTACATGACAGATTTGACGACACATTTCACTAACATGATTATATTTAAGATTTTACTTAACATTTTGCCCATTTGTTCCCAGTTTGACAGTTTTTGTAAAGTTTTGAATGTTACTTCCTGGTAGAGGGGATTCTACAGCTGTTACCATAGCAACCATTTTGAAAACAAGGGCCAAAACCACATGAACTACACAATAGTTATGATTTGACAAATAATAATACCTGATAACAACTTATTTTGTTGAATGAACGTTTTGAATTGTTTGTAAAACGTCCCTTTATTTTCAGTGGTACGTCGCTTCTTGATGACATCACAGATGGATTCCATTTTAGAACTCAGCACTACTTCCTGTCATTTTAAACTTTAATTTAAAAAAAAATTCTTCATAAACTGCAACTTCACAGATATGAAACTATAACAGATAAAATCAAACTAAGTCATAATTTTGAGAACCTGTCATATAGATTGTAAAAGCGAACTATGCAACATTCTTGTCTCCATGGCGATGAATGCTTTGCCTAGAATGTTCCACAGTATGGTAGTTACACTAACTATCTGTTCATTTCTTTTAGTACGGACATTTTATTGTTAAAAAGAAAAACAGTCTTGAAAAACACGCCTTTTTACTTTGAACACACTTCGCTCGCCTTTCCACAGATCTGACCTGTAACTTGGCCTTATGGCGCCACCTGCTGGTCTTTAAGGAGACATTTATGTTTATCCATGGGTTTCAGTGCAATGGGTCTGTAGCGATTATTAGTTTAAGCAAAATATGATCTTGAATGTGGAAAATGTCCTGAAAAATGTTACACACGATGAGAGTGAATATTCCAGGTAAAGCAGTAACATCTCCATGGAGACGAGCGGGTTTTGTTCAAATCATTCTTCAAAGACTACAGTATTGCGCTTCTTTCTGATGACCTTTCTGCATTCATGTCCTTATAGGAAACACAACAAGTGAAAACAGCTCTGAGCAGATGAATTCGCAGAACAATCCTCTGCACAATAATCCTCTGGACAGTTCTGTACAATATAATAATGATATTTTCTCAATGGCCCCTGGTGCGGTCTGTGTTTGCCGTGTGAGTGGGCGGACAAACACCAACAGAGGTGACGTTAGCTCTAAGGAAACATCTCGGGTTTTCAAAATCTACTTTTCTACAGGATTAACGCTGGATGGCTTTAAAGTCTACATGACAGCTTCTCAAAATGTTCCAGATATGGCTGAGCTTGGTAGAAGAGCACATGTGGTAAATGTTTATAATAGCTGCAGTTTGTGAAGAAATTTAGAAAAAATAAAAGTCTTTGAGCTTAACCGTATTAGAACACGCGCTCACATTCAATATTTAACACTCAAGAATGACTCTTAGTGGTTTGCATGCACTTTTGAACAGTGACATTCGATGTGACACAAGTAATAGGTCTGTGGTAATTTTTGTGATATTGATCCGATACTGATACCAATGAAATTTGTACTAAAATGCATTGAAACTCTTCTTTGAACAATTTTACCTTGGCTATAATTATTTTCTTTCAGTTTCTCCTTGCACCAGTATGAAAAGTATCATAGACCAGAGCCTGCTGCTGCCGCAATCCAAACAGGAAGTATCCATGGAGCTCCATCAGGCCGAGCTGCCATTCACTTTCTATTGTGACACTGATGCCCTTCATTCTGTAACTGCTTCTGTCAAACTCATCATCTGGAACTAAAATGTCCATTTTGACACACTCTACATGATATTTTTTTCTCATTAGGTTGTTCATAAATCAAATTATACCAATAAGAACTGACCAATTTTCCAGAGGCTGGTTTTCACTCGCGTTAGCAACAGATTTGATCGACAGCTAGCGCTGCACGTTGCTGCTTTCTCCTCAAACTGTTAACAACCTCACTCCTGATCGGTCCGTGTGGTTGCCACAATACTCGTCTCGGATTTCCAGATATGAAGTCTGGCTCCACTTTAACCGCTGTAACTGCTAGCCAGGATTGGCTTCATTTGGCTGGAGCCAAACTCTATGGGTGACGTCACACTCCGATAGTCCACTGTTTTTTACGGTCAATGGGTCTATACATATGTGCAAAATACTAAAACACTGTATTTCAAAACATTAAACAAAATATATTTAAAAAAAAAACAGCTCTTCTTTTAGAAATTAAGCATCATTATTTGTGCATCAATATCTATGTCATACTGTGGCAGGCAAAGACAAAATCTCTCTACCTTTACAAACAGGTAGAAAAGTTACAAATAGTACACAGGGCCGTGGCACCAAATTCTGGGCCCCAAGTACAAATCCTCTTGATGGAACCCTTATACATAATTTTATTCCCACAAATTTGTTTTTATTGCTATTTTTTCATTCACTTTTTTGCTAGAATAAACATCCAATGGTTTCTACATACACTTAACAATAACTGCTAATCTATAAACATTCTGTGTAGCTACTGGTTTATATTATGATACATACTGTTTATTTTTGCAATAAATACCAGATTTTTCACAACCATCACAAATTACTACAATAAGAAATTACACCAGCTGCAAATTAAAATAACTTGGTTAATATGTAAACAATGATTTTCCTCTTTTGTAAAGGGGTGATGGGGCCCTCAGATCTCCTTGATTATTGTATTCAGTCTCTCAAGGCATTTACTCAACCACAATGCATTTTATTTCAACAAAAAATACATTAAAACTCTGAAAAATGGAACTGAGAAAAAAAGCACATGCTTTTGAGGCCCCTTCAATGCCTTGGGCCCCAGGAAACAGTCCGCTTTACCCCCCTCAGTCCGACGCCCCTGTACGGTGCACATCGGGAGACGATTCAGAATCATTGAACAGAATAAGGATTTAATGACACGCTAAATGTCCGTGCCACGCTCTTTACCTTTGTGCTTAATGTGCTCCGATAATTACTATGTTGCTCCAGTATCCACCAGTGGAGATAATAATTAGCATTGCAATATTCTCACTTTGAATGCTGGCAATTAGCGCTAATGAGGGGATACAGTGTTAATGATTAGGGCTTAGAAGACGTTATGCAATAGTCACGATGCAAAAAAAGTTAAGTCAATTCCAAGTTGCTCAAGGCTCAGAAAAATAATCAGAAAGACAGATTTGGCCCTTTTCTCACAGATTGTGCCCCAGATGGCCTTGAGAGATGGTTATGAGTGAGTCTGAAAAAGCAACAAAAAATGCTGCAGTCTTTCAAAAGCGCAAAGGAAAAGAAAGAAAGTAACACAAGCCGGAGACTACAATTTCTACTCAGGGTTTCCACAGGGCAGTGAAAAGCATTAAAGGTTATTACATGGATTTAGTAAAAAAATAAGGCCTTAAAATGCATTAAAAAGTATTAAAGGAAAAATATTCTGCATTTTCATATTGTTATTAGCCTCTAAATACCTTAAATTTTGAGATTTTGAAATCTTGAGTACCTTAAATTCGCCATCTCATGTTTTAAAACGTTTTTTATTCATCCAGCCAGTATTAAATGACACTTACTGAGTACATCCAGCCAGCAGATGGCACCAGCGTTATATACAATCTAGTGAAGTCAGCGCTGAAAAGACGTCATTGTGCGGATGTGCTGCAGCAGTTACAGTGTTTACAGGCAGAAATGTTCAGAATGAGTTTAGCGATGATTTAAGGACCAAAAATAGTGGAATATTCTCAGATAAGTGACGTAGATGATACAAAAATACCTCCCGGATTGAAGGAGTTCCACAGGAAGTGTGTTTGACGCTCTGAGGGAGAGGATTCTCCAATGAACCTTCCTCAAAACAGCGTGAATGCAGCTGAATGCTACTTCAGGTGTGTTTTTGATGATGGAACATTGTTAGAACAGGATTAAAAGCTCAAAAAAGTCACTGTGGCAGAATATGTGTCTTCAAAGACATTTAATCTAAAATCCATTTTGAAAAAAAATTGAAATTTAACATTTAAATATATTTTGAATCCTAGATGTACTGGATTGTGACCTGGTACTTTTGCCATGATAAAAGCGTAAATAGTCTTGTTTTGACATGATTATGGCATTAAACATCTTGAAATGCAGCATTAAAAGGCCTTAAATTTGATTTGCTAAAACCTGCGTAAACCCTGCTCCTGCTGCTTTAATGTACCTGCTCCTGTAAACATTTCCTGAATTATTCTCAAATTATTCTCAAAAAATGTTTTTAAAATTATGTAACAATAAATAATGTACGGAGACCTAAATTAAGTAATACAACGGACATGCAAAACTAATTTTTTTGTCTGTTTTTTGGTCAGTTTGCCTTCTCAACATAAACTTTAATGTAAACAACAAACTCCAGTCTGCTCCTGAAGATGTTTTATTCTTCCATTTCATCCACTTCATCCATAGATTTCTCAGGGACATTGTAACTTCAAAGGCCGTTTTCTTCAAATTTTCGTAATGACACAAAGATCAGCCTTAAAGTAGCTCCCACACACAGCAGAGTTTACAATCTTGGACTCAACAAGATTATGATGAAACGTACAGGAGGATTATTTGATATTTAATCTCAAAACGTATTTATAGAACTTTTGAGTTAAAATCTGGGGTGAAATATGAATTGTCAGGACAATTTTCAGTGCAATCTAGTTTACTTAAAAAATAAACAAGAAATCCGAAGTTCCCTCTGTACATTTTTTAACTAATTTGTGTAAAAAAATGAAGCAAGAAATTTAAATCTGGTTCTGTTCATTTTTCAGGTTTAAATGGGGCAAATATATGTATTTTGGGCCATTTTTACACACAAAATGCCTCATTTCTACATGAAAACATGACATGATGAAAAACTTGTCATACATTTTTTTTCTTACATTTATGTGAGTAAACTACAGGGGAAGTTTCAAATTGATATCTTTAAACTGAAGATTTTTTCCTGTTCACCTGCAGCGCCCCGTGCCTCTGACAGGTTGGACTAACTTACACTAACACTAAAACACAGTGTAGATAAATATATTTCTAAATGTACTAAACTACTTCACAAATGTTATCCTGACTTTGCTATTTTTTAGGTTTTAAATTTTGCTTCCTGGTTGTAAATGATGACATCACACTGGGAAATTACCATAGCAACAACACTGTACACTGGCAAAAACTCCTCTAACATCACAGATTTTTTTATTTGACAAATAAAAATGCATGAGAACACTGTTATTATGTTGAAATTAATGTTCAAAGGGTCAAAAAAGTTGTGTCTTTTGTGTGAATTGGACGTAACCTTTGTCTCCCCAGTGTGATGTCATCGTTTTGTTCAACTTTCTACAGGTTTTTCCATTTTTCTCCTCAAACAGCAACTCGATTGGTGTAAAACTATCATTCTTATTTGCAACAGGTATAAATGCACCAAATAAAGTCAAAATTAGAAAATGATCAAACCTGTCATACGCACTTTAAACAATAAAATAAAACACGCCAGACTATTTGTGTAAACAGCATTTGCACTAAACTGCTCTTGTTGGCTGTTGGGCTAATACAGCGACCGTGTTAAAAATGCCCAAACACTTTTCTGCAACGCGCTCATTAAAACGCTGCAGACAAAGCGCGATGTGGAGATACAAGCTCCGACAGCCGTGTTTGCAGAGAGGGCACAGTCGCACTCACCCCGTAGGTGCAAATTGAAGCGCAGCCATATGTTTTCTTTTTTTTCCTTTTCACACCAATCTCTATGGCAACTGAAAGTGAAAAATCTTGTTCTGTTTATAGTTTCTTGTCAGATGAGGAGCCGCACATCTCTAAATTCATCACTGTTAGCTGTTAGCGTTTAGCGCAGCCTCCGCAAAACAATGAGCGTCTGTTTAAACACATACGACAGAGACAGATGTTCAGTGAGGTCTACAATGGTATAAAGAGAAAAGGCAAACATGAAATACGATCTTATGTGTGTTTAGATTCAGAATAGGCTGGATATATAGACGTTCACTCGTGTTTGAGTAATGTTTATCCTCTGTCACTGCCTTTATCTCTTCGGTTGCTTTGGTTCACAGTCGAAAATAAGGCTTATTCACCTTATTCCTGAAGTTGCCGTACGCGCCGCCGTCTTGTTTCCGTTGTATTAGCTTACATGGAGCAGACGAGCTCAACAGAAAATAAGTTCTACATGGACTAAAAAGACGTTTTCAGACTGACCAGGAAATCGGTGTGTTGTTGACTTGTTGTTGCTCGTGTTCATTAAACATTTTACACAAATCAATCTACTTTATGTAACATTTTAGCGGCGAGACTTTTTTCTTGTTCGTCATTAGCTTTAATGGAGTTCTCGTCAAACGGAAGTGCGTTTACAACAAAAGTGCGTATCTGTGGCAAAAAACAGCAAAAGTGGGCGGGGCAGAATAAGGTGAATAAAGTTTATTTGAATGTTCTCGTGATGTTCCGATTATGACTTAGTTTGATGGGATAGAACCTGTGGAAAACGTTTATCATAGATGGACATTTGTGAAGTTGGAGTTTGTGAAGACATAAGTTTAAAATGACGGGAAGTAGAGCTGAGTTCTAAACCGGGAATCCCTCTGTGATGTCATCAAAAGGCGACGTGCCATTGAAAATACAAAGACTACTTACTTGACACTATTTGCTGTCTGTTTGAACGATCATAACGCCTTTATTTTGTTTAATCAGGTATTATTTATTGTTGATTCCTTGTTTACAGTCTGGTTGCTAGGTAACAGTTCACTTCAATGTATTTTGTAGCTCCCAAAATCATAGCAACAGTTGCCTCGATGGGCCACAGGTAAAAAGCAGTTTAAATAAACAATGTTCAAGAGAATTGGGCAAAGGATAACGGTCTCAGAGCGCCCCCTGTCATTGACCCTCCTTCTCGGCAAAAAAAAAAAAAAAAAAAAGTGGGAAAAAGTCTAACCTTCGGGGAGAACCACACTGAAGGAGAGATCCTCCTCCCACGGACGGACAGGCTGCAGATGGACCAGGACTGACACATCCATTTGGAGCCAGAACCACACAAGAGGAAGGGAGGTGGATCATCCAGTGAGAGAGAGTTCCTCCAGGCAGATGAGGAGCAGTTCATTCAGTCCACAGTGGCATTACCTTTATGTGATATTTGCTGCTCATATTCAACCAGGAAGTAACACAAAAACTTAACAAAAACTGTCAAACTGGAGACAAATAGACAAAATGTTTAGTCAAATCTTAAATATAATCAATAAAACTCAAAAAGTGACGTTCAAAACTGTCCTAAAAGAAACAAAAGATAAATCACATATAACCTTTTTAATATCTTCCTGCTTTTATAAACAGTTTTTGCTTAATAAAAAAGATAGCAAAAGAAAATTGAATTTTGGCAACTGGACAAAAACTTCTTAGAGTGAATACATTTCGACGCTCATCAGCTTTTCAGTTCTGAGGATTCTGTGACGCGCCGTTGTTAACAGAATCTATGAGTGTGAATACAATGACGTTACAAATGTGCCTTCAACGACTGCCTCAAAGAAAATGAGGTTTTATTATACTTTATGATGAAGAAATGTTTGTAAAGAATCTCATCACAAAGACTTGATTTTCTTGACTTTGTTCATGCACAGACAGCACTGCATCTGTGAAACAAACCAAACAAAACTTCAATCCAAGCAGTTCATACATTCTCTGTGTGCATTTAAAGGTGCACTATGTAACTTTTCTGATTCTTGACCCCATGATGTTAATGCTTTGCCCAGAATGCTTTAAGTCTATATGACAGCTTTGAGTCTATATGACAGGTTAGACGCATAGACTGGATCAAAGTCACTGGACATCTGGAGCCCACTGTCACCGTGACACAAATGGAAAGTGACCCTCGAGTCTGTACCGGCTCCTTCAAGCTGAGCTGTCATTCACTGTCTGTTAGGACATTGGTGCCTTTACTCTGTAACCGCTTCTGTCAAACTCACCATCTGGAGCTAAAATGTCTGTTCTGACACACTACATGATCCTGGTGTTGTTTTTCTTGTTAGGTTGTTATAAAAAATCAAGTTATTAGCAATAATAACTGACCGATCAGAGGCTGGTTTTCGTTCGTGTTAGCAACATGTTTGATTGACAGCTAGCATCGCATGTTGCCACAGTCCCCTCCCCATGGATGTATTAAATGAACTGGATAAGGCCCGCCCCCTCTGTCTGTGGTCCCAGATTGATTTGTGGCCGTGCGAGGTACAGTACTGCAGCCTCTTGGACCCAGCCTTTTTTTTATAATTGCACATTATAATTGCAGACAGTACTTAATTATCGGTATTTAAATAAAAAAGATGGATATGTTCTTTTCTACTGTTTCTAAAATCGCAGGAAATTACCATTTTTATATAAAGTCACCGCAAACATGTGTGAGCTGCGTGAACGAGCGTCGGACGATACAAACAGAAGCACGTGACATAGCTAGACTAGCGATATCTGTAAGTTGTATTTTATTTCATTTCAGACGCTTTCACGTGTGTCTAACATGAAGAATACAATTACAATCACACAAGCTAATGTTAACACAAAAACTTGCAGCTGCGTGGTCGCTCAAAGCAGCATTGTTGTCACGGGGTGCCTCTAAAGCACTCATGTCAAAGTCAAGGCCCGCGGGCCACATCAGGCCCTCGAGAGTTTTATCTGGCCCCGTGATGATATTAATTTATTATTAGATCCGGCCCGCAGGCCGCTGCAAGCCAGCAGCCCACAGATATAATGAACGCACTAATACTACATTTCCCACAATGCAACGGGGACGCGCCAAGCAAGAGGCGGCTTCATTTTATTAGCAGTCTTTAGCATAACAGCAAAAGTTATCTTATAGATACCCATCAACAATGGCAAAACGGAAGGTGGACTATGACAACCGGGGGTTTCAAATAAGGTGGGAGTTAGAGCACATGTTCACGGAGGTAGCTGGAAAACCTTTGTGTCTTCTGTGTGGAGGTAATGAAAAATTACTGACAGAGTCATAAGAAAATATTGCTTTATTTATCCAATCATATTGTAATATAATTTGTTATGTTTTCAGTAGGTTAAATTTTGGTTTCAATCAGCATTGGACAGTCCGGCCCTCGGCTTGTAGCCAAATGTTTTATTTGGCCCTCCGTCCATTTGACTTTGACACCCCTGCTCTAAAGCAAAGATGTCAGCCTCCGTATCAGGAAGTAATGCGGAAGTAAGAAACTGTTTTGGGGTCATGTGCCAATGAGCTCACTCCATAGGGAGGAACAGGGCGCCATGTTGGATTCATCTTCCAGGTTTAATTATAGTTCTATGCCCCTCCTGCAGAGGGGTGGAAACTGTTAACAACCTCGGTCCTCATTGTTCCGTGTGGTTGCCATGATATGGGCTCTCAGATTTCCAAATATGGAGTCTGGCTCCACTTTAGCCGCTATAACTGCTAGCCGTGATTGGCTTCATTTGGCTGGAGCCAAACTCCATGGGTGACGTCACACTCTGGATGTCCAGTGATTTACAGTCTATGGTTCAAAATGTAATGCACATGGTTATATTTAAGATTTGACTGAACCTTTTGCCTGTTTGTCTCCAGTTTGACAAAGTTTATAATGTCACTTCCTGGTTGAACATGAGCAGTAAATATGACATAGTTAGAGGTAATTCCACAACTGTTACCATAGCAACCAGACTGTAAAGAAGGGTTACCCATATAAATTACACAACAGTAATGATTTGACAAATGAATGATACCTATTACCACTTTTATTTTGTGTTTTGAGTGATGGTATAAACTGTCAGAAAAATGTCTCTGCTGCGTTTAAATTGTGCCTGTATTTTCGCACATTGACGACGTCACGGAGGGATTCAGATGTAGAACTCAGCTCTACTTCCTGTCATTTTAAACGTCTATATTTCAAAATTTCTTCACAAACTGCAACCAAATGACTGTAAAATAGTGATAAATATTGTCCAAAAGTGCCCACCCACCAAACACAAGAACATGTATAGAGTTACAGTTCAAGGTACAGGGAAAACCCTGTACCTTGAAAAAAAAAAAAAAAAAAAAATCTCACACAAATCTGACGTTTAACTTTTAACAGATTCAGAAAATAACCTTTAACGTTTCACAGAATTAATAGGTGTAGGTTGAACAGCGGCTCACACAGGACCATTGGTGGTGTTGGATCTTCTTCCTCCCACACGTCCTGACCTTTCACCTCCCTCGTCTTATAACGTCTTCCGCTACATTTCTTTCCATCGCTCTCGTTCATTTCAACACCGATCTTGGCTGCTGTTTTTCGATTGGAGATAAAAGCTGTTGGACAGTTACTCAACCACTTACAGGAAATAAGTGCTGGAACATGCATTTAGTCTGAACGCATAAGGGACATTTCTCTGCAAGGTTTACGTGCTTTTATTGCTGTTTTTGTTTGAGTTTTCACCCAGCACAAAAGTCAAAACAAGACAAAAAATATTAAATTGAATTGAAATTGAGTTGAATTAAAATTGATTAAAATAAAAAGAAGGTTTAAAAATAAAATGAAATAAAATAAAGAAAGGGAGTGAGGGTTGGTATTTAATTTGATTTTTATTATTGCTTCTTAAAGATTTTTTTCTCACACCAAAAATAATCCCTAACTTGGCTACCAGGCAGAATAATTTGTTCAGTAAATATTAGATAGTCAATTAGTTCTACCATAATTTCTTGTTTTAATGATATTGATGTCCAAAATACTCAGTACAATAAAGAACATACTTATAGATGATGTTAAATTCATCATAAATGACATTTCTATTCAATTACTATTCAATTTTCTTCTTTTCTTCTTTACGTTTGATTGAGAAACACAGTCTTTCATAAAAGAAACAAACGCAGGCGATAGATATAGAGTGTTAATGAAAACGGAAAACATGAGGTTCAACATATGGAGCTCCCTTTCAGATGTTTGTTAATATACAAATAAATAAAACATGAAGAGTATGACACAATCTCGGAAAACAACCAATAGAAACGATTGACGATGGTCCAATGGGATCCACGGTGTCTGGACTGGACTCCCACGAAGCCGCTATATTTAGTCTTTATTTGAGGAAATCCACCTCCAGCTTCACGTCAGGGTCCCCTCTGATCTGAGCAGGGGCAGCTTCAGCGACTAAGACGAGCTGTAAACTGTGTCCGATTCAACCAGGAACATCAAGATCGAGACCTGCTGCTTTCATCCAGGCTTCCATTTCAGACGTGAACCTTTGTCATTTGAGCTGTTTGTGCCTCATGAGGTCACGGTTGAGACAAAAAGGACAACGTTGGACAGTTACTCAACCACTTACAGGAAATAAGTGCTGGAACATGCATTTAGTCTGAATGTACAGCAAAAGTGATATTTCCCTGCAAGGTTTACGTGCTTTTATTGCTGTTTTTGTTGTTGTTTTTTAATGTATTTATTTTTTTCATGAGGTCACGGTTGAGACAAAAAGGACTAATTGTGTGACAGGTTTGGTCATTTCTATTGTCAGCCATGTTGATATTGAAGTTTAAAGGGCCCGTGACAGGTTGGACCACTCATTTACCTAAAACGCAGTTAAGATAAATAGATTTCAAGTTTTGCTGAAATTCTTTACAAACGTTATTCCGGTTTAGCAGTTTTATACGTTTTAATTTCACTTCCTGGTTGTAAATAATGACATCACACTAGGGAATTACCATAGCAACCACACTGTAAACTGGGCTAAAACTCATCTAATGTCATCATTTCGTTTACCTGACAAGTAAAAATATATTTGAACTTATTTATTTAGTTGAATTCATGTTTAAATGGTCAAAAAAGTAGTTTATTTTGTGTAAATTATGTATAAAGTTTGTTTCCCCAGTGTGATGTCATCAGTTTGTTTACTTCCTGTAATTTTCAACATATTTTTAAACTTTTCTCCACAAACAGCGACCTGATTGGTATAAAACTATCATTTATATTTTTAACAAGTATCAAAGCACTGAATAAAGTCAAAATTAGAAAATCATAAAAACCTGTCATACGCACTTTAAGTCCTAATGACAGGGCAGCAGGGGTTCATATTATAGAGATAGAGATATTTTACACTGTCTTCAAGGTTGCTGGTTCAACCACCTTGATTACATAATGTCTTGTATCCCCGAGCATGCCGACTTTTAAAGAAGAAACGTCACTAAAGTTACAAATAATTTTAGATGTTTTGGAGCCGTTATATGCAGGGAAGTAAAATGAGCTCATCCATATCCATCCATTTTCTTTCACTACATCCGGGCCTGGGTCCCTGAGGCAGAGGTACCCCTCCACAGACACTTCCTCCAGCTCCTCCGGGAGATCTCAAGGTTTTCCCAGCATCGATCCACCTGTCAGTCTCACACTCCATCCTTCACTCCTGAACAACAAGTAAAATGTGCTCAGTGACAAAGCAAAGGACCTGTACATGATTTTACTTTATTGTGCTTAATACAAATGTTCTTTACATCATGCATTCTATGGCAAAAGTAGATAAATAAAAACAATATTTTGCATTTTTCATATCGTTAATAGCCTTTAAACATGATCTTGAGTACTTAAAATTGGCTTGTGTTTTGAAACAACAACAAAACAGTTTCTTATTCATTAAATGACAGTTTATCAGCCTTGTATGAAATGACACTGACTGCATCCAGGCCAATAGATGGCGCCAGAGCTATATACAATCAAGTTATCCATCAACAAACGCTATAAGAACGATTAGCGGTAGTAGTTATCGTGGCAGAAGTGCTCAGATTGAGTCTGGCTGTGATGTAAGGGCTCAAAACAACAGAGAATTCGCGGATAAGTGATGTAGTTGATCTGTAAATACGTCCCGAGTCGACGGATCGCTCTCGTTCATTTCAACACCGTTCTTGGCTGCTGTTTTTCGATTAGAGATAAAAGCCGACGTGTTGGACAGTTAGTTACTCAACCACTTACAGGAAATAAGTGATGGAACATGCATTTAGCCTGAATGCACAGCAAAGGGACATTTCTCTGCAAGGTTTACGTGCTTTTATTGCTGCTGCTGTTGTTGTTGTTGTTTTTTATTTATTTTTTCATGAGTTTTCACCCAGCACAAAAGTCAAAACAAGACAAAAAATATTAAATTGAATTGAGTTAAATTAAAATTGATTAAAAAAAAAGATTTAAAAATAAAATAAAAATGAAATAAAATAAAGAAAAAGAGGGAGGGTTGGTATTTTATTTCATTTTTATTATTGCTGCTTTAAGATTTTTTTTCTCACACCAAAAATAATCCCTAACCATTTGTTCAGTAAATATTAGATAGTCAATTAGTTCTACCATAATTTCTTGTTTTAATGATATTGATGTCCAAAATACAATACAAAACATACTTAAAAATTATGTTAAATTCATCATAAATTACATTTCTATTCAATTACTATTCAATTTTCTTATTTTCTTCTTTACATTTGATTAAGAAACACAGTATTTCATGCAGGCGATAGATAGAGTGTTAATGAAAACGGAAAACATGAGGTTCAACATATGGAGTTCAACAGGAAGTGTGTCTGAAGCTCGGAGCGGGGAGGATTTTCTAATGGACATTCCTCAAAACTGTGTGAATGTTTTTGATGACTGAACATTGTCAGGACATGATTAAAAGCTCAAAAAAGTTATGTTCCCTTTAATGACACTAAAATATATAATCTATGTATTTTACAAATTGGCACTAAGGACCGAGGACTGAGCAAAACCAAAACGTGCTCCTGATTCATGGCTCAAAAACAAGCCCTAAAATAAAGGGTTAGCTCACCAGTCGCTTCTTACACTTTGAAACCTTTTGTCGTCTTGTTTTCCAGACAGTAACTTCTTGCTGGGGAACGCTCAGGGTCGTCACGGTCACCCCATCGTGTACTGCTCGGACGGTTTCTGTGAGCTGACGGGCTTCGCCAGGACGGAGGTGATGCAGAAGACGTGCTCCTGCGGCTTCCTCCACGGAGCAGAGACCAGCGACAGTGTGGTGCAGCAGGTCCACAAGGCTCTGGACGGACAGCTCGAGTACCAGGCTCACGTCTGCTTCTACAAGAAAAACGGTACGTCACACAACATACGATAACAACCCGCACCCAAAGTCTATTCTTAAAATAATAGGAACACTTAACTGGACTATACAGACTCTAAAACATATTATGATTGTTAACAAAGCAATATTATCAAACCATGAAAGTCAAAACAAAATCTTATTTCCATCAATAAGACACTTTATGGTGAACATTCTCCTTCTAGGAGCCTTCAAACACTATAGTAGAAAGGATTTCAGAGGTTGTCATCCGGACATTGTTTGAAGATCGAGACGTTTCGACTTTTATCCAAAAGTCATTGTCAATCAGAGAGCTGGTCTGGGAACTTGGGCTTATATGCTCCTCTAAGTACTGGGAGTCCTGCCCCCAGGGAGGAGTCACTGAAACCTGTCTTTGTTTGGAAAATTGTTTGTTTGTCACCTGAGCCTTGATTAATAGGTCTGCTTTGTTTGATTAATAGTTGGCCTTACCTAGTTTCACCTGTGGCTAAGGTCTATTGTTCTATTGATAGCTGGCTGTTGCTCCCTCCTCACTGCTGATGACCTCATTAGCATTTGACTTGTCTATTGATTTGGACCAGGGTGTTAGGATGGTGTCATACATCTTATCCAAATTAAATCTTAAGCCCCCATTCCTGTTTAGATCAGATTCTCTCTTTTGACAAAAATAGCCTCCTTAACTCCTCTTTCAAACCAGTTCTTCTCTCTGCTCAATATCTTCACCTCACTGCCCTCAAACGAGTGATTTGTAGCTTTTAGGTGCAGATGGACTGCACTTTGCGGTCCCGTGGAGGTTGTTCTTCTGTGTTGGTACAGCCTTTTGTGCAATGGCTGTTTGGTTTCAAACAACGTCTTCAAACAACGTCCGGATGACAACCCCTGAAATCCTTTCTACGATGGACCACACCTGGACGAATGAGGGTTTACATCGACAAACTTCAAACACTATATTTAACCTTTATTTCGTTAAAGCTCTATTTAAAAAATCTCAATGTACAATAGAAATATCGTTTGACCAGTCGACTAATAAACAAGAAAAAAAAAAACACTAGTGTATAGTGCAAATATACACTGTAATAACTAAAACTATATGTATTTCAAAAACCATAAGCCAATTACACTTTAATTAGACTTAAAAGTATGATGATTTCAAAGTCAATAGTTTGAGAAAAATCATAGTAAAATGGGTCTAAACATGTTTCCTATCTTACCTAAATTTGTTGCTTTGTTTTGTCAGTTTGTTGAACTTTAAATGTCAAAACCAGACAAGCCAGAGAGTTTAAAAAGTCTCCGCAACTAATGCAAACTACTGCAAACACACCAGCGCCATAACCGTAGAGCTAAAATTATATAAACTAGTGCAGCCAGGAACAAGTCAAAAAACACATTATTTCAAATTAATTAATCACAAAATCCAATCCCAATCTTGCTTTGCCAATTTGTTTTGGAGCAACTGCGATGTTTTAACTGTGTCACGTTCTCAGGTAATGCCTTCTGGTGCCTTCTGGACATCGTTCCAATTAAAAATGAAAAGGGCGACGTGGTATTGTACCTTCTATCGTTCAAAGATGTGAGTGATTCATTTGGGAAGAGTCACCACTGCTCATCGGAGACGGAAGGTGAGACGCCTGACCTTTCACTGAAAAATGAACGGCAAAAATGACTTGAATTTTGAAGATTTGCTTGTTTTCTGTAACTTTTCGGCGGCTAGTTTCATCCCTCACTGTAAAAAATTAACTTCTAGATCAGTTAAAGCTGCTGAATACTGACTTTTTTGTTGTAAATTAGTACATTGTGTGTTTTCTGTCGCATTCTGTGACAAAATGCGTTGTCTGTGGTTCACATTAAAGCATTTTATTTCTTCTCAACCCGGAAGTGAGGGCCAAAAGCAGCGCTCTGATTGGCTGCGCTTGGACGGACCACCCCAGCTTCACTTTGAGTTAAAAAAAAAAAGACAATTCTAAAGCTGTGAATGCACCGTAAAGTGAAAGCATTTGAACTAGTTAGACAGATTTTAATACCTACTTCCTTTTGAAAATCATCAGGAACTTGTTTTCAGGAAAATTATCTTAATTTTTGATGTTTTGACCAGTTTTACTTGAACTGTAAAGTGTCCAAAAAGCACAGCATATGTCAGTTAAAGTGCCCATGACAGGTTGGACAACTCATTTAACTAAAACACAGTTAAGATAAATGTATTTCAAATTCTGCTAAAATCTTTACACATTTTACCCCAGTTTAGCTATTCTTTTTTAGGTTTTTAATTTCACTTCCTGGTTGTAAATGATGACATCACACCAGGAAATTACCAAGACAACCATTTATTATTTGACAAAGAAAAATACATACATATGCCTTCATTTTGCTGAATCTGTGTTTGAAGTGTCAAAAAAGTAGTATCTTTTGTGTAAATTATGCATAACCTTTGTCTCCCCAGTGTGATGTTATCAATTTGTTCACTTCCTGTAATTTTCAACTGATTTTTCAACTTTTCTCCACAAACGGCCACTTGATTGGTGTAAAACTATTATTTATATTTACAACAGGTATTGATACGCTGAATAAAGTCAATCATAAAACCTGTCATATGCACTTTAAGTTAAGTTTAGTTTGTTTATTTGATTCAGTACATTACCTCTTACTTTAAATCAAATTATCTGCCAATGGGTTAAGATAATTTTACGTGCCTTGTTGGCGTTTTCTTTTGTGATTCTGACACTTTATAATAACTGCACTTATTTATGCCTTAATAAAGCATGAACATTCATAGGGAACAGATAGTTTATAAAGAATAATGCGGGCTTTACTTAACTAATACTCTAACCCTAATTCCTAAACCTTAATGAAGCAGTTACTAAACCTGAATGCTGCTTAATTTAGGGCTATTAAGGTGTAGTTATAATAAAGTGTCACCAAATATTTTCATGAACTGTCAGAAATACCTTGAAAGCAGTCAAATTGAGTCAAAACTACTCAAATCCAGATAAAAATATAAATTAAAGTCATTTTAAACGAGGCTAGATGTACATTTTTTGCTTCGTGACTGTTTTTACGTGTTTTCATTTCAAGCTAAATATGAAAAGTAAATTCTTTTGTTGAATCAGTCTTCCTTCCTCTTTGCAGCAGCTTTACATGTTTAATGCATCTGTGTTTTGACGCTGTGGCTGTGCGGTTTTTCAGGGACGTCCGACACGGTTCATCCGAGCAGGAAAACCCGGCGCTCGCACTTTGCACAAGTCCAGCACCGAGGCCGGACCATCGTGCACCATCTCACCAACCTGTTCCACAAGAGAGGCAAGAGGAAACTGACCAACGTGAGTGTCCGGGATGGAGAGCTTTTTTGTGCATTTCATTTCGCGAAAGAAAAGATTTAGCAAATGCTGATTCTTACCCGCTGACTCCATGAGCATACGAGCCTGTACAATTAAAATGCTTCAAAATATCCATTACATTCTTCGATAAAAACATCACATCAATTGCTTTCATTGTGTTAAACGTCATTTGAAAAAAACTAAATTTTCCATACAGACCTATATTTCAATAAAGGTTACACTGAGACATTCTTTTATTTGAAAAAATGCTCCTCGAAATGAAATAAATGCACAAAATTATAAGCAGCATAGCTAATAAAATGTGTTTCTTTGCTTTTCTTTGGCCTAATTTTTTGACTGTTTTGCTCAAATCCATTTTGTACGATAAAATGTAAAAAGAAAGGAGATAAAGGACGCTACAACTGCCGCACAACAATTAATTTCCTCAACACTTGCTCAGAAACATGTTATTTAAGGAGAGAAAGATAATGAGTTTAACAGTGTGTGATCCCAAAGTCTGCGTCAGTGATAAATGTGAGCGCAGCTGCAGTGTTCCTGTTGTTTATCTGGTTTTCTACAACGGTTTACTTAATTTTCTTTTTTCAACGTCAGGAACAAACTAAATATTGAGCAGAGTTGTAGACTTTTATATTTATTATCAGACTTTAGCAGGTTTTTCACATTTTAGTCATGTTTTGAGCTTTTACAGGAGAAAATGTCATCACTCACCATTGACTCTCATGCGTTTTTTTCCACTCACCGCTAAAATTACCTCTGTTTCTCTTAATACAGTTTGTTTAGTAAAGTTTTGTCAGAGCTGCCATTGAATATGTCCGTTATATTTTGCATTCCCAGCAACAACAAAAATCTCCCAGTTTTTATTTCTGTTTTCAGACCCCGCAGCCTTGTTTAACCCTTGATCACTGTATTTCCACTGTGCTTTCTCTTCTCGTGTTTTTTCTTTCTGGTTGATTTCGCGTAAGAACAGCCTTGTTTAACCCTTGATCACTGTATTTCCACTGTGCTTTCTCTTCTCGTGTTTTTTCTTTCTGGTTGATTTCGCGTAAGAAAACTATCGACAGGAGTAAATCTTGTAAATCAAAACTCTGCTTCTGGTCTTAATTAAACCTTGCTTGGTGTCCAGCCCTTCTCGCTCTCTGCCGGTGTCTGACACTTAATCAACAGCTCTGACAAAGACCCACTCGTGATATTGACAAAGAGGCTTCCGACGGGCCAATTAGGGGCGACGGTACATACAGAGGATGAACCGTCTGATCAACAACAGTGAGACGCCATTCACAAGCACAGCCAATTAAAACGTGTGGCTTTAGCTGCCTGACCACAGAATGTAAACAAACATGGCGGTATTTAGGAGTAACTAAGCACAACTGAAGTTATACGCATTTAGAATACAAAGTTTGAGTAACAGTTTCTTCCATTTAGAGGTATTCAGAATGCAGTTGCTTAAAATATAATGCTGTATTTGATCAGATGGGATGGTGGCAGAATTCTCGCCTCACAGCAAGAAGGTCACGGGTTCTGGGTGGGTTTCTTCTGGATGCTCCGGTTTCCGTCTGTGGTGACCAAGCTTGGCACAAACATCAACACTGTGGCGCCCTGAGAACATGCCCCAGCAACAGAGAAGGATGGGTCAAATGTAGAGGAGTGGTTTGTTGCTTTCAGGACCAGATGCACTGCACTTTGGGGCCCACTTGTTGTTGGTTATCAGTGCTGGTACAGTCTTTTGTGCAGTGGCTGTTTAGTCTCACCTATGTACTGTTCTTTGCAGCTGTCTGAACTCTACTGAATACACTACATTGCTCTGTGTTTGTGTGGGCATTTTATCCTTGAACCAGTTTCTCGTTTGAAGACAGTGAGGTGAAGATTCTGAACAGGGAGAAGAACTGGTTTGAAAGAGGAGTGAAGAAAGTCATTTTTGTGAAAAGAAAGACTCCTTCTTTAAATAGAAGTGGTGGTTTAAGATTCAATTTAGCAAAGCTTTATGACACCCTGGTCTAAATCAATAGACCTGTCAAATGCTGTACTCAACAGTGACGAGGAGCTACAGCCAGCAAACAACAGGACTGTTCACAGGGCTAACATAATAACAATAGCTTAACAGGTAAACAAATAGTTTTATAAAGACAGGCCATTATCAGGGACTCTGGGCGGGGCTTTCACAGATCAGAGTTCTCCGACCAGCTCTAATGATTGAGTATAAGTCAAAACAGTGTCCAGATGACGACCTTGGAAACCTTTTCTACGATGGAACACTCCTAGACGAATGAGAGACTATATATCACAAACTTTACCACAGATTATAGTGTTTGTGAAGCTCAAATACAATTTCTACTCTGGACATTCAAAATTGTTGCTTAATTTTAGTTACAAAGACTGAAAATCCTTAGCATTTAGATCAGATTTCACAAACAATTGCACTTTTGCTTTGAACATTCTAATTACAACGTTTTAAAGAGTCTCTTAGAAAACCTTCCACTGCACAAACATTCACTCTTTATATATTGCGTGTGTTTGCATTTCCAGAACATGTTCCAGAAGCCGTCCCTGCCCGAGTACAAGGTAGCGGCGGTGAAGAAGTCCCGTCTGATTCTGCTCCACTACAGCGTCTCCAAAGCGCTGTGGGACTGGCTCATCCTCCTGGCCACTTTCTACGTGGCTGTGACGGTGCCGTACGACGTGTGCTTTGTGAACCACGACCCTGACAGCGAGCACTCCCAGGTCAGCCACGGCACCATGGCCAGCGACATCTCCGTGGAGGTCCTCTTCATTCTGGGTGATTATGGCGTTTTACGTTTGATTTAAAGGTGCAATATGTACGTTTGCTCATCTCTAAATGTCATTGAATTTCCTGGATCGCGCCACATACATGAAATTAAACTGACCAGTAACATAAACACTTACAAAAGCATGAACAAAGACTTAATTCATTAATAATAAGCAAAAAGTAAAATTAAGAATGATTCGTACTTAATTAAGGGTTAGGAGTTAGAGTATTGATTGAGTAATCCAAGTCTGAACATGAATAAATGATTTATTAATTAAAAGAAAAATACTCTGCATTTTTCATATTGTTATTAGCATTTAAACATGCTCTTGAGTGCCTTAAATTTGCCATCTCATGTTTTAAAAAACATGAAAAAAGTTACTTAATGGATCCAGTCAGTAGATGGCGCCAGCGTAATATACAATGTAGTGAAGTTAGCGCTGAAAAGACGTCATTGTGTGGATTTGCTGCTGCAGTTATTGTGTTTAGAGGCAGAAATGCTCAGAAGGAGTTTAACGATGATTTAAGGACTAAAAACAGCGGAAGATTCTCTGATAAGTGTCGTATGAAATCTGAAAAGCAATGTAGTTATAACCAAAACTTCTATGCAAACACATCCATGCAAAAAGGTTTTTATGTTTGTTCATGTATATTATTCCAGTTCCGGATGTGAAATGTCTGACAGGGAAATTAGCGCGTCTCCACATGAAAACCACCAGAGTCAGGCGGGTGTTAATCAGTCTGAGAAGAAGCTAAAAATGACTTGTGAGGTGAGATACACAGTGTGTTTCACGTGTTAGATTCTTACCTTTCAAAATATTCTGGTAGTTGTACAGTTGGTAGAAATGTCTGCTCACTCAACCAAAAGTTGTGACTGTTTGGAAAGACTTTGCACTTTGCATTTTCATAAAACCGTGTGACTTCCAGAGGGTGCAGAGATGGCAGTCACACTGAGCGAATCAATAACGCACCAAGTTCACTATTATGCAATGCTTCTTGCTCAAACTTAACACATTGTTTCAGTTATTACAGGCTCTATATAACTAAACTTTAAAATTGTAAAGTGTTTTTTTTTTATTGTACCTATTACTGTTGCTCTAAAAATCTAAGTAAGTCTAAATGCATTGACTTGAACTGGTTTTAGAATATAACTGTGTATGTGTACCTGTTAATGTGTTTGTTATTTGAGGATTTGTTTTATTTAGAGATAAATCTACCAATGTTTTGTCCTCCTTTGAGTTAATGTTAAAACAGTATAAGGAGCAAATGCAAGGAACAACTTCAAAAATGCAAAGAAAACAAACAAACAAAAAA
The DNA here is from genome assembly GCA_019453435.1 of Rhinogobius similis. Classification (NCBI taxonomy): domain Eukaryota; kingdom Metazoa; phylum Chordata; class Actinopteri; order Gobiiformes; family Gobiidae; genus Rhinogobius; species Rhinogobius similis. The sequence continues at coordinate 12,387,250 of CM033631.1, forward strand.
ACAACAACAACTGCACAGCAAACTCAGATGTCCAAAACTTTTTTTATTACATATTGGCAAAAAAAAAGTGTTTGGACATCTGCCACCTGAGTGTGCTGTGCTGACGGAGCGCACAGGTGTTTGAGAGAGACACATAAATGACAGGTGCAATGTTCATGGAAATGATCAACTTTGAAAATGCCTCATATGTTACATCTAGTGTTTGAAATGTTCTGGACACCATTGCTCCAATGAAAATGGTGAAACATAAGTGGAAGGCAGGCAGGAGGAATGATGACTGGAACATTCCCAATGGCCTTAAACTGCATTAAGCCTCTCATAAAGAAGTGCAGCACTGAACCGACCCATCTCAAACTTGCCTTTATTGGGCAAAATCCTTAATAAGCAACTCATTTGATGTTTTCCAGTCAGGTTTTAGACCTCATCACAGCACTGAGACTGCTCTTATGAAGGTGACAAATGACATCTGTCGGAACACTGACGTGGGCAAAGCCTCAGTCTTAACATGTTGTGTTCACGCTCTGGAATGTGATGATGTCATAACCTCAGGTGGAGGACCGAAGCCGCTTTTTCCTATTTATTGTATTGGACTTTCCCATGAATTAACTAAAAGGTAAATTCAGGATCCTCTTACAGAGACTAGAGGACTGGGTGGGCATCACTGGCAACGCCCTAAAGCCCTTTCTAGAAGACACACAGTGCTTTGTTGAGATTGGTAACTGTGTCTCGGACCACGTGGCCTTGACCTGTGGGGTGCCCCAAGGGTCAATCCTGGGACCCCTTCTGTTCAACCTCTACACGCTGCCGTTTGGTCAGTTAATACGCAGCACTGATGTGTCTTATCACAGCTCTGCAGACGACACTCAGATCTATGTCTCACTGACGGCAGGTGAATATGGACTGAACTCAGACAAAGCCGGGAAGTACAGTCAGATTAGTCTAACAGTTGCCTTTGAGGGAAACAACAGACATTCAATAACAGCAAAAATGTAATAAAAATGCATTGCTCTCTCATATAAATCTGCAGTGGTGTTCCTTCAGTCCAGTTACCCAAAGTTTTCAAGAATCAGCCCTTAAAGACAGATGTGTTAATTGTTTGCAGTGCAGTCTTTTACCTTGTGCTCGTCGCTCTCGGGGGGTGTCTGATGCCCCCCAGTCACATTTAGATTCTCTCGCTCTTTGTCCCACTTCTGCGTTTGACCGGGTGTGATCGCACATTTGTCATCTACCACTGACGTATTTAATGAAGTTTAAGAGTCCTCGCAGAAGGAACGTACACCCATCACCCTTTAGACGCCAGGGAAATTATCTTGTCATGGTAATTAAATTAAAAAGGAAACTACTTAATAATAATAAGCTATCATTCAGTGTTCATTGCTCATTTCAACTTTGCTGCTCTTTTGTCTTGTCAAAATACTTCATTCACCATTATTGCCAGCAGGGGGCTCCGTACAAAGTGTTCCAAAGCAAAGGGAAAGAGAACATGGCAAGAGAACATGCTTTATTGTTTGCAGTGAAATGTGAAATACTAACACAAAGATGTCTAAAGCTTTTGTGCATATTCAGCTGTGGCTCAGTGGCAGATCGTTCGTAAATTAACCCAGAATAGTGCTCACTGTTGTTATGTCCTTAGGCAACACTACGTTTTACGCCACTTTGTGCTGCTATTTGTTGAATGTTGCACTCTTGATTGTGCTCAAATTGATATTCAGTTAATGGTCATTATATGGGGATTGACACTGACTGTAATTTGATTATTGCATCTATTCAAATTGTGATTAAGATTTGGTTATGAATAGGCTGCAAGTTAATCGCAAATTGCAGAGAGGTTATGCACCAACATTTTTTTTTTTTTTTTTAAATTCTCTTCAATTCACCTTATTCCTCCACCTTATTCCGCCCCGCCCACTTTTGCTCCCACTTTTGCCTCTTTATGTTTATAAACCGCACTCTTGTTGTAAAGGGATTTCCGGTTTGAAGTCCTCGTTCTCGCAAATGATGAACGAAGGAAAAGTCTTTCACTTAAACATTATATAAAGTAGATTGATTTGATTTGTCTAAAATGTTTAATGAACACGTGCAAAAACAAGTCAGCAATGCTCCGATTTCCTGGGCGGCCTGAAAGTAGCTTTTTAGTCCATGTAGAACTTATTTTCTGTTGAGCTCGACTGCTCCATGTAAACTACAATGGAAAAAGATGGCGGCGCCCACGGCAACTTAATAGGTGAATACGTTGACTTGAGTGGCAGAATTATGGGCAACACGACTGATAAAAGGTTTCTTTGCTTTTTTGTTTTACCTAATTTTTGTTTGTAGATCTTTTTTTCCACTCAAATTAACTTTGTACAGCAAAATGGTTGTTGCTCCAACTGTGCAGAGCTTAGTTAGCTTGTTTGCTAATGAAAATTTGAGATAAAGGACACTTCAACTTCCGTACAACAATTAATTTCCTCAACAAACAGATTCATAAACATCTTATTTAAGGACAGAAATGTAATGAGTTCAACTGCGTATGATCCCAAAGTCTATGTCAGTGATAAATGTGAGTGTTCCTGTTGTTCATCTGGTTTTCTACAACTGTTTACTTGATTTTCTTTTTTTAGATGTCAGATACAAACTAAATATTCAGCAGAGTTGTAGATTTTTATATTTCTTATCAGACTTGTTCACACTTTATTGTTTTGAACTTTTACAGGAGAAAATATCATCACTCACCACTGACTTTCGTGCATTTTTGCTTCTCTGAATACTCTGCTGTCCTCTGCATAACCTCTATTGTATTAGTTGTGCAGATCCTTCTTTTTTGTTCGATTTATACAATGTACTGACTCATATTTTGTCTTTCTCTTCTGTTCTCTCTTCTTTATAGACATCATTCTAAATTTCCGCACGACGTACGTCAGTCAGTCGGGTCAGGTGGTCTACAACCCACGCTCCATCTACATTCATTACTGCACCACCTGGTTCTTTGTCGACCTGATCGCCGCGTTGCCCTTTGACCTCCTGTATGCATTCAACATCACAGTGGTGAGCGCGTCAGCCTCAGTGTGTATACGTATGTGGATGATTCATTTTATAGTGGTCCAGTTAATAGTAAGGTTTAGGCTGACATGCATGAGAATTTGGGCACAGAAATATGCACATTCTTAACATGGATGGACTGTGATTGATAATAGAAAAGAGTAAACTTTAATGTTGAAAATGTGTTTGTTTCAAGAGAAGAGAACTGTTCATTTTAAATTCTTTACAGCAGTCACATGTATCTTTCACTTTCTTATTGCAGTCCCAGCATCTTAAATATTCATTTTCACGGGCCATAGATAAAGCTAACAAACATTAGCATGCTAACAGCGCACTTTGCTCTTCTCGTAGAATAAAACGCTCTTTAAACAGATGCAGAGTAAGTGCTGTGGTCTCATTTTTACCCAAATAGATGGTTTTACAATACATCTGTGCTGGGGCAACACAGATTTATTTATTATTGCGCGGAAAAAAATCACGAACATGAACTAGTTCTGTTTTCTGTAATACCGAGCCTTTGATGACAAACATTCAATTAGAGCAGGGGTGTCCAAACTTTTTCCACCGAGGGCCAGATACTGTGCCACCACACCTAAATTCAGACTCAATGCTTTAATATCAGGTTTGTGTCGCACCAAAATGTTAGTTATTTAGGTTTTAATAGTAGAAAATCTGAAATTTGCTGTAAAAAATATGTCTTAGGACAATGTGGGCCAATTCACCAGGAAGCTTGAGGGCCAAGAAAAATTGGTCTGCGGGCCGCTTCTGGCCCCCGGGCCTTAGTTTGGACATGCCTGAATTAGAGCAAAGTTAGAGTATAAATTAATACATTTATAAAAAAGAGATCTAATATTCCAAAAATTAAAAACTATCTAAACAGTTATGAGATGAGATGCCGGCAAAGTGCAGTGGTCTAATATTGACACAATATGATTCTTTTACAATCCAGTCTATAGAGGGGGAGGGCACAATTTTGTAATTTATTTATTTATTGATTGGTTTATTTGAATATTGACAGATAAAAAAAAGCACACTGTAGTAGGAGCTAATTCGCAGCACTTGCCACTTTTAACACAGAGAGATCCATTACGAACATTTTGAACTTTAGTGCAGTCTGCTGCTGCTGCTGTTGCTGCTGCTGCTGTTGCTGCTGCTGCTGCTGCTGCTGCTGCTGCTGCACACAAGATTTTGTTTAATTGACTGAAATAATTGAAAATCATTGCTCACAATGTTTAACAAATAAAACCTATGATTATAATTTGCTGTTATTGTATTTTCTCATCGTAAATAATACCTTACAAGATCTTTGTGGAATAGTTCTGGTAGTTATTGCAAAAACAAACTGTGCTGCATCATAATATAGGCCGGGAGCTACACAAATGTTATTAAGTGCATGTAGGAGCCATAGGGTGTATATTCTAGTATTAGGGAACGAAAAAATAACAATAACAACTGGGGGCAATAGACCATGTACAAAATTGTGTATTGGAGCCCATCGAGAAGGTTTGTACCATTGTTTTTTCGTTCACTGTACATTTTCTGCGTGAGGTGATCGTTGTTGCACTGATGTTGAACACTGACCCGTCGCTGTTCCTCAGACGTCCCTCGTGCACTTGCTGAAGACCGTCCGGCTGCTGCGGCTCCTCCGTCTCCTGCAGAAGCTGGACCGATATTCTCAGTACAGCGCGGTGGTCCTGACGCTCCTCATGTCCGCCTTCGCCCTGCTGGCTCACTGGATGGCCTGCGTGTGGTACGTGATCGGACGAAAGGAGATCGAGAGCAGTGACCCCGTGACCTGGGACATCGGTGAGTGGTAATGTGTCTCAACATAAGGCTAATAGTGATGTCTTCCTGTCATTAGTTGGAGTGGGGCCTATTTGGTCGGTGTTCTTGACAACCAAAAGCCTTTATAGGGGATTGTTATGTCAGAATGATGTCACGCTTTAAAGAGGGCCACACATGTTTTAGTCATTTTGGAGTAGACAATTTTTGCTGTTCCAAAATATAGAATTAAGGTGAGACGCTGCAGGTGAAAAGGAAAAAATCTTAAATTTAAAGATATCAAGTTTAAACTTCTCCTGTAGTTTACTCAATGTAAAAAAAAGCCATGTTTTAATGTTGAAATAAGGCATTTTGTGTGTTTAAAAAAAAAAAAAAAGCCAAAAAACACATATTTGGGACATTTAAATCTGAAAAATGGACAGAACCAGGTTTAAATTTCTTGGTTCATATTTTACACATATTAGTTACAAAAAAATACAGCGGGGATATCTTTAGGGTATCTTTAGTTAAGTTTTTAACTAAACTAGATTAGACTGATAATAGTCCTAAAAATTGAAATTATAGTCATAAATAATAACCAAAAACACACATTATATTATCTGAAAAAATAACATTACAGAGTAACAAGGAGATAAAAATCCAAATTCCAATAACATAGGATTTAGGATTTAAATGGAGCTAGGGTAGTGAACATGAATATATTTAATACTTTACTAAACATTTAGCCTATTTGTCCCAGACAATTTTTGTTATGTTTATAATGTTACTTCCTGGTTGAACATGACCAGAGGTAATTTCACAACAGTTACCTAGCAACCATACTGTAAACAAGTACTAAAATCCACATAAGTTAGACAATAGTTGACAATAAATAATACCTGATAACACCTTTACTTTGTGAAATGGCTGTTAAAGCTGTCAGAAAAATGTGTCAGTTGCGTTTAAATTGTCCCTGTATTTTCAACTGTACGTCGCTTTTGATGACATCACAGAGGGATTCAGTTTTAGAACTCAGCTTTTATTTTTCAAAATTTCTTCACAAACTGCAACTTCCCGGATGTAAAACTATGATAAATATTTACCACAGGTGCCCTCCCACCAAAGTAAGTCAGAATTAGAATTAGAATATCATGAGAACCAGCCATAGAATCGACACAAATTTCCCAAAATTGACTTTTCGTTCCCTTCCATATAATTTTAAACTTTAATTTTTCAAAATGTCTTCACAAGCTGCAACCTCATGTATGGAAAAACTATGATACATATTTATATATATTTATTTATATATAATAGCACATGTGCCGTCCCACCAAACCAAGTTATAATTACAAAAACAGGAGAACCATGTCATATAACCCTGTGAGACCTGCTTTGACGTTGGTCTGTGGTGGTCCAGGTTGGCTGCAGGAGCTGGGGAAGCGTCTGGAGACTCCGTACATCAACAGCTCAGTGGGAGGACCGCCGATGCCCAGCGCCTACATCGCCTCGCTCTACTTCACCCTCAGCAGTCTGACCAGTGTGGGCTTCGGGAACGTGTGCGCCAACACCGACGCAGAGAAGATCTTCTCCATCTGCATCATGCTCATGGGAGGTTGGTCCAGAGGCTTTACCTCTTTAGCTCTGCTATTTAACAATGAAACAACTGTAGGAGAACAGTTATCTGGACTAATGCTGGTACAATTCATTATGAAGAATCTTTTTTTTTTTTTTGAGAGAAAGAAAATATGTAGATGTGCAGACAGTTTCAGACTGTTAGGGAGCTGGATCCACTGTGTGATGGATTTAAGGCATCTTGTGCAAAGACAGAATGTCTTTTGGGAATGAGATGTGCAAACTGTCTGCTCGGAGCAAAGTTGAACAAATGTATTCACTGGAGAGGAAGCAGTCTTGGTAATTATTTTAAACACTTAGAGTATAGAGAGTACAGAGTCATGTTTTTAGAGTTTTAATACATTGAAGCATGAAAAATTTTGTTTCAACTGAACTGAAATTATTTCCTCAAAAAGTCAAATATTGCAATAATACCAATACCAGTAGCACTTAAAGCTGGGATACCTGATCTTCACGCTGCCGAACCAGAAGTAGGTTTTTAAATCTGTCTAACTTGTCCTTCGTCCCTCACAGATCGTTTGGCACATGGTTAAAATTCACACACATTCATTTTGGGTCCCGCGCACAGCTTTACAACAGCTTTTTTCAGACGCCATGCAGCCAATCAGAGCACTGCTTTTAGCTCTTACTTTGAGACAAAACACTTTATTATTAGATGCAGACAGCACAAAGAGGTCTAATTTTTGTCATAAAGTGCTGCTTTTACAAGATAATCTATGGTGGAAAACACAAAAGTTACTAATTTACTTTTTCAAGCTCCTCCTCCTCATGTACAAGTCCCTCCATATCCTGGCCCCTTCCTACCTCACTGACCTACTCCAACCGTACTGTCCCACCCGCCACCTCCGCTCTGCTGACACCCACCTCCTCACTCCCATCACCCGCACTAAGCACCGGACATTGGGGGACCGAGCCTTCGCAGCTGCTGCCCCCACTCTCTGGAACTCACTCCCGCAACCCATCAGGAACTCGGACTCACTACAGACATTCAAACCTCTCCTTAAGACCCACCTGTTCAAACTGGCTTTTATGTAAATTTATGTTGTTTTGTCTGTTTTGTCTGTTTATGTAAAGCGTCTTTGAGTGTCCAAAAAAGCGCTATACAAGTTTGATGTATTATTATTATTATTATTATTACATATTGCATATTGCAGTATTTTCCAATCTCATGTAGCCCTGGTAAGAATGCATGTGTTTTAATGGCAAAAACACCTCATTTACTGTGTAATATTCGAGGCAAAGAAATAACAAAGACAGAGACAAGCCCCATCAAAACATAGTGCATTTGTATGGAATAAGTGAAATCAATTATTCTGCATAGTTCTTATCAAAAGTACCAAATGTTGATCATTATTTTCAAATGGACAGTTTCTTCTATCAAATATATAGACTCATTTATTCACCAGTTCTTACGCTTCATCGCTGTGAGTAGCGTATATTAGAATCACACTGACTGACTTGCTACACAATCTAGTTCATTTTCTCATGTGTTTTTAATCAATTTCCTCAAAGAATTACATTCTGTACTGTATTTTTCATCTCCGATCAATTATTTCAATATATAAAGCCTCCAACAGAGCTTTTGTGTCATCTAAAAAGGAGTGAAAGACATCATTACTTTCTCCAATGCACCAGTTTCTGCCCTTGACTCACAAACCTGAATCACTTATTGTAAGATTTCTGCCAGCCTTGGTCTATTTATCTTTACAAAAGCGTTTTCTCTCCAGCCTTGATGCACGCTGTGGTGTTCGGGAACGTGACGGCCATCATCCAGCGCATGTACTCCCGCCGCTCCCTGTACCACACCAGGATGAAGGACCTCAAGGACTTCATCCGCGTGCACCGCCTCCCGCAGCAGCTCAAGCAGAGGACGCTCGAATACTTCCAGGCCACGTGGTCCGTCAACAACGGCATCAACGCCAACGAGGTGGGACTGACGACCTGCAGGAGTGGAAGGAGGAGTAGAAGGAGAAGTAGTGGTGGTAGTGGTGGTAGTAGTGGTGGTAGTAGCAGTGGTAGTAGCAGTGGTAGTGGTGGTAGTAGTGGTGGTAGTAGTGGTGGTAGTAGTGGTGGTAGTAGTGGTGGTAGTAGTGGTGGTGGTAGTAGCAGTGGTAGTAGCAGTGGTAGTGGTGGTAGTAGCAGTGGTGGTGGTGGTGGTGGTGGTGGTGGTGGTAGTAGAGGTGGTAGTAGCGGTGGTAGTGGTGGTGGTGGTAGTAGTGGTGGTGGTAGTGGTGGTGGTAGTAGCGGTGGTGGTGGTGGTAGTAGCGGTGGTAGTGGTGGTAGTAGCAGTGGTGGTGGTAGTAGTAGTAGTGGTGGTGGTGGTGGTGGTAGTGGTGGTAGTAGAGGTGGTAGTAGCGGTGGTAGTGGTGGTGGTAGTAGTAGTGGTGGTGGTAGCGGTGGTGGTGGTGGTAGTGGTGGTAGTAGCGGTGGTAGTAGTGGTGGTGGTAGTGGTGGTGGTAGTAGCAGTGGTAGTGGTGGTAGTAGCGGTGGTGGTAGTAGTGGTGGTAGTAGTGGTGGTGGTAGTAGTAGTGGTGGTGGTGGTAGTAGTGGTGGTGGTAGTAGTGGTGGTGGCAGTGGTGGTGGTGGTAGTAGTGGTGGTGGTAGTAGTGATGGTAGTAGTGGTGGTGGTAGTAGCAGTGGTGGTGGTGGTAGTAGTGGTAGTGGTGGTAGTAGCGGTGGTAGTAGTAGTAGTGGTGGTTGTAGTAGTGGTGGTGGTGGTGGTAGTAGTGGTGGTTGTAGTAGCAGTGGTGGTGGTAGTGGTGGTGGTGGTGGTAGTAGTAGTGGTGGTAGTAGCGGTGGTAGAGGTGGTAGTAGTAGTAGTGGTGGTTGTAGTAGTGGTGGTGGTAGTAGCGGTGGTAGTAGTGGTGGTGGTGGTAGTAGCAGTGGTGGTTGTAGTAGTGGTGTTGGTAGTAGTGGTGGTAGTAGTGGTGGTGGTTGTAGTAGTAGTGGTGGTTGTAGTAGTGGTGGTGGTAGTAGCGGTGGTAGTAGTAGTAGTGGTGGTTGTAGTAGTAGTGGTGGTTGTAGTAGTAGTGGTGGTTGTAGTAGTAGTAGTGGTGGTGGTAGTAGTAGTGGTGGTTGTAGTAGTGGTGGTTGTAGTAGTGGTGGTGGTAGTAGCGGTGGTAGTAGTGGTGGTGGTAGTAGCGGTGGTAGTAGCAGTGGTGGTGGTGGTAGTGGTGGTGGTGGTGGTAGTAGCAGTGGTGGTTGTAGTAGTGGTGGTGGTAGTAGTGGTGGTAGTAGTGGTGGTGGTAGTAGCAGTGGTGGTGGTGGTAGTAGTGGTAGTGGTGGTGGTAGTAGTGGTGGTTGTAGTAGTGGTGGTGGTGGTAGTAGTGGTGGTTGTAGTAGTGGTGGTGGTAGTAGCAGTGGTGGTGGTGGTAGTGGTAGTAGTGGTGGTTGTAGGGGGAAGAGGAGGAGGAACACTTACTCAGGAGTGACGGAGGCCATTTCTGTGGAAAAAAGAGAATACTTTAAACCTAAATCATGGTTTAAGATTAAATTGAACAAATCTTTTCGACAGCCTGGTCTAAATCACTGGACATGTCTCGTGTTAATGAGGTTCTCAGCAGTGACAGGGACTGTTCACGGGGCAAACACAACAACAATAGTTTCAGGTGAGACTCATCAGGGCAAAAAAATAGTTTTACAAAGACAGGCCATTCTCAGAGACTCCTCCCTGTGGTTTTCACAGATCAGAGCAGCATAAGTCAGAGTTTTCAGACCAGCTCTAATGATTGAGAAGGACTTTTGGATTGAAGTCGAACCGTCTTGATTTTCAAAACAGTGTCCAGATGACATGTTCTTATAAAGTCTCAGCAGCAATAGTAGGAGTAGTAGTGAAAGTAATAGTCGTGGTAGTAGTAGTAGTAGTAGTAGTAGTAGTAGTAGTAGTAGTAGTAGTAGTAGTAGTAGTAGTAGTAGTAGTAGTAGTAGTAGTAGTAGTAGTAGTAGTAGTAGTAGTAGTAGTAGTAGTAGTTAGTTTGTCGTCGCAAATGTGTTGGATCAAGAATGTGATAATTGTAGAGGAATAAAAGTAGTGGAGTTCTTCCTTTTTCAAAGCAAATGGGGAACAAGAGGAAACAGATATACTCGTAGTACATTTGTATTAGTCGTGAGGGAACTCTTCACTTCGGTCTGAATGTACTGTATCCTAGTACGAGCTGGTTTATTGTGTTACTGTTATTGTGTTATGAGTCTTATATTAGTATTATTGCTTCTACTTTCAACATATAAATATATAGTTTTTCTTTTTTTCTCACTTTTTGGAGGTGGGAAAAGTGGAATTGTCTTGATTAATATGGATGACAACAACACCACATACAGATTTTTACTTCACATCATTTTAAAAGTTTAACTGAATTGAACTTTATTAGAAGTTCGTCGTGTGGCCTTGGGTTAATCCATTAGTCCAATTAGTCCTCTGAAATCTTTTCAAAACATTAAAGTAGGTCAGAAGTCCTAAGATAAAAAGATCGACTAATTCTCGCTATTGAAAGTTTTCTTTGCTAATTCTTCTTATCCATCAGTGACCGATAGTGATGCTTCTGACATTTTGAAGCTGAGGCACGTTTCATGACTCCAATGTGTCACAGAAAATGGGTCACGCCGTCTCCAGAGTCTCATCCCATTTCCATAAGTAGAGAATTAATAATCCAACCTTGGGAACAATGGGCAGATCCAATGGCGGCGGGCGCAGCAGACGTGATGGAGAAATCCTCATTAGCACCCTGAGCGGCACCTTTGGGCGACAATGGATTCAGTGTAAGGCTGCTATAGGTCTGTGCGAACACAACAGATGATGCACACCTCACGTCAGAGTTAGCACCAGACAATACGGCCTGAAATCATGCAAATAGAACCGTACGAACTAGAATAGTCTCTTTTGGTGCGTATTACTGGGCAATAATTTCAAAAACCAAAAGGCATCATAAGTTGTAACATTTTTCAAGTTTTGTGCTACATTTTATTGGTTGGAATATATGTATTTCACAAGTTCATTTTATTAATTTCTTCATTCTTCCCTGTTCATTTTAAGTAGCCATTAGTGAAAAAGTTCTTTCTTTATATTGACCTTATTCCTGAAGTTGTCGTACGCGCTGTCGTCTTGTTTCCGTTGTATTAGTTTACACGGAGCAGACGAGCTCAACAGAAAATAAGTTCTACATGGACTAAAAAGCCGTTTTCAGACTGACCAGGAAATCGGTGCCTTGTTGACTTGTTGTTGCTCGTGTTCATTAAACATTTTACACAAATCAATCTACTTTATGTAACATTTTAGCGGCGAGACTTTTCCCTCGTTCGTCATTAGCTTTAACGGAGTTCTCGTCAAACGGAAGTGCGTTTACAACAAAAGTGCAAAAAACTGCAAAAATGGGCGGGGCAGAATAAGGTCAATTATCTCCATCCATTACCTCAAGTCTGTGATGGGAAGTGTAGAAAATTGCAGTTGCGCGGATAAAAATGACAAGTAGTGTTGCCAAAATAGTACTAAAATTATGACTTTACAACAATTATACCTTAATCTGCCTCAACAAAACATGAACAAAGACTTTCACAATAAACATATAGTTTATTAAGCATGATTCAGGCTTAGTAACCACTCGTTAACTCTTAGTAAACTATTCGTTTTCTATGAATTAAGGCTTTGTTCATGATTTATTAAGGCTGGAATAAGTGTAGTTATTATAATGTTACCAAAAATATTACTCAAAGTAGTTGTAGTTTTAGTTTTAGTTCAGTCTTTTAAACAAAACTTGATCAATTCAACAGTTGAAAACGGAATTACGTTGTTTGAAACTACAATGTGACGTGGTGTGTTTGTAGGTTTAGAAAGAAACACACAGCAGTTAGATGAACTTGTTCTGTAACTGATTATTTTAAGTACAAGTACGTGTTTAAAACTCTATTTGAAAAGTACAATTAACCCAGAAATCTTTCCAAACACAGTAATGTGAGTATTTCTAATTTGTTACTTTCCCTGTGTGAAAAAACAATACATAAAATTGAATACTTCTAAATATCTCCTCTATTGACCATCCCTTTTTGCAAATAGGACCTTCTTTTACTCTCCCCTTGTGGCCGAGGTGTGTATTTCCCAATGGTATGAAATCTTTAAAGCAGAACTAAGTAACATTTTTACCTTATTAAACATCTTTGTAAGTCTGTGTGGAGTTTGTAGTATATGAATTTTTGCGGCGTTTGAAGCTCCCGTCGTCGCCCCCTGCTGTCTCTGGAAGGAAAACTAGCTGCAACATTTGCCAACACTGACCCGAAGATAGCTCTTTATAAAATACTTGAAATGTTTTTGTACGTGATTGCACTTCCTTGTTTCAGTTTTAAAAAATAATCAGTTGCGTCTTTTCACTAGCAGTGTATTTTCACAAGAGAGCTGCAGGGGGAGCTCTGTCGCTGAAGTTCTGCTTTAAAGCTGTGGTGCGTGACTCTTTTGGGTGTAAATTTATACATGTTGTATGTCCATGAAAGAGTATCTTGTAAAAGCAGCATTTTCTGACAAAAATGAGCCCTCTGTGTGCTGTCTGCATCTAATAATAAAGTATTTTGTCTTGAAATAAGAGCTAAAAGCAGGTGGTCCTTACCAGTTTCACTTTGCCCTCTAACAAAAGCTGTTGTTAAGCTGCTCACAGGACCGAAAATTAATGCATGTGAATTTTTCTGATGTTCCAAAGGGTTTGTGAGAGCCAGGGATGAGTTGGATGGATTTAAAAACCTACTTCCGGTGTGAAAAATAAAGCAATAAAGTACCCCAGCTTTAACATGATAGATATAACATCATTAAAAAGGAATTACCACAACGAATCATGTCTTTAAAGTAAATACAAATACATACATGATTTCTTTTCTCTACACCCCTCCTTTAGTTTAGTTTAGTTTAGTTTAGTTTATCTGAATAGGGACAAGTATGCTTCATGAGCTCATGTCACATACTAGAACATTTTAGCCAAGGCTAATTCTCAATGTCCGTGCCCAGAAGGGCTTTTACAGAGAAAATACAATACAATTAAAATACAAATCAAATCAAATCAAATCAATTTATTTTTATAATGCCCAAAATCACAACAACAGTTGCCTCGATGGGCCACAGGTAAAAGCAGTTCAGATAACTGTCCCAGAATGCCCCTGTCCTTTGACCCTCCTTCGCGGCGAGGAAAAACTACAAAAAACCCCATGGGAAAAAGTAGAAACCTCGGGGAGAACCACAGTGAAGGAGAGATCCTACTCCCACGGACGGACAGGCTGCAGATGAACTAGGACTGACGCATCCACTTGGACTGTGGAGCCAGAACCACTCAAGAGGGAGGTGGCTTTAAAGAGTTCCTCCAGGCGGACGAGGAGCAGTCCACCAGTGTAGAGAGATCCTCCAGCAGGAGATGAGGAACAGTTCATCTAAAGTAGAAGGAGTTCGTCCAGGCAGACGAGGTGTGGCTAATCCAGGGTTGAGGGAGTTCCTCCAGGCGGGTGGCGCATAGATCGTCCACATACAGAGCGTTTAAAATACAGTACATTTAAAAAACAATACATACAACAGTGCAGATATTACAATATACAAATTACAACTACATATGGTCACATGTCTGACCGCTGATCAAATAATTTTTCAGTTTATGTTTAAAAAGGGCCCAGGTCAGCTCTCCCTTGAGTTCAGGGTAAACTGTTCCAGGCCTTAGTGCCTTGTACAGTGAAGACTGATTGTCCAAAAGTTGTTTTCCTCCTCGGGACCTGACAGTTCCCACTTTGAGCTCCTCTGGTTCTGGAGCCCACAGTCCTGAGAGGAATGACACTCTCACAAAGAACCCGAGGAGCTTGACCGTGTAAACATTTATGGATCAGCTTCAACTGTGACCATTTGATGTGATTATTGAAGGCCATCATCTTTACATTTCAGACTGTCACAATGATGAGACCTGATGGGTTTCTTATCTAATATTTTTATTACTCTTTTACGCTTCTGCTGCAGCTCCTCCATGACTTCCCGGACGAGCTGCGGGCCGACATCGCCATGCACCTGAACAAAGACATCCTGCAGCTGCCGGTGTTCGAGCGGGCCAGCAGGGGGTGTCTGCGCTCCCTGTCCCTCCACATCAAGACGTCCTTCTGCGCGCCGGGCGAGTACCTCATCCGCCACGGCGACGCGCTGCAGGCCAACTACTACGTGTGCTCGGGCTCCCTAGAGGTGCTGCGGGACGGCATGGTGCTCGCCATCCTGGGTCAGTCATGTGTAACCCCTGAACTTTCACCCAGGTTGCATAGACGACACCAGTCTTGAAGGTTTTGTGAGTTTTATAAAGAAGACTGAAATCACAAAAAAAAAAAAAAACACAGGAACTGGTAAACATGTGGTGACATCAGCTTCTGCCCCGTTTTCAAGTCTCTCAACAGTAGAAGGGGCTGATCGTATAGTGGTATTACAATAAAAAAAATAATTATCTATATATAATAACACACAGTTCATAACGTAAACATATTAATTGAAATTTAAACTTGCGAACTAATGATAAACATATTAAGTACAACTCCCCCATAAATTACATACCTGAAATCACACCAAAAAAAAAATACAGGAACTGGTAAACATGTGATGACATCAGCTTCTGCCCCTAAACAGTAACAACAAAACAATATTGAGAATTGAACTCCATGTATATATATATTTAAATAGATTTAGCTACATTGTGAGCCTTGACAGTTACTCCCCTGTCAAGCCAACTGCCGATACTGTGAGACTACAACTTCTTCAAATAACATTACCAAATAGAAGTAAATATTTCACCAACCACATTAAAATAATACTGTACAATCTTAGGTTACATACCGAGTGAATTAAAACATGTTAACATAGATGTACAAACTCAAAATAATACCAAAATCACAGAGCCAAAAAAAGCGTTTTCAAGTCTCTCAACAGTAGAAGGGGCGGAGCAGGGGGGTTTACCACGGTTACCACCACTACCAGTTACAGAAACAGAACTTAAATAAAATGGGGGTGTGATACATATTTTGATGATATTCAATACACTTAACACTTTAACCTTGTTACATATGCATGGGTCTAAAGGAGCACTGTGGCACTTTACTGAGGGAGGGTGCGCCACCTGCTTGTACATGGGGATTTGCTTTGCCAGAAATGTTCTACAGTATGGCATTAAAGGGCCCATGACAGGTTGGACCACTCATTTACCTAAAATGCTGTTAAGATAAATATATTTCAAGTTTTGCTAAAATTCTTTACAAATGTTATCCCGGTTTAGCAGTTTTATACATTTTAATTTCACTTCCTGGTTGTAAATAATGACATCACACTAGGAAATTACCATAGCAACCACACTGCAAACTAGGCTTAAACTCATCAAACGTCATCAATTATTTTACCTGACAATTAAAAATATATTTGAACTTATTTATTTAGTTGAATTCATGTTTAAATGGTCAGAAAAGTAGTTTATTTTGTGTAAATTATGTATAACCTTTGTCTCCCCAGTGTGATGTCATCAGTTTGTTTACTTCCTGTAATTTTCAACAGATTTTTCAACTTTTCTCCACAAACAGCGACCTGATTGGTGTAAAACTATTATATATATTGACAACAAGTATTAAAGCACTGAATAAAGTCAAAATTAGAAAATCGTAAAAACCCGTCATACGCACTTTAAACTTATTTATCTCCAAAGTCAGATCTGTGGAGAGGCGAGCACACTCAAGAGAGACAATATATGAAAAGTACTTTTCTAGCGATCAGAATGAAATGTACTTGAATAAACGCAAGATAGATGAGTTTGATGCCATACTGAAGAACCATCGTAGATAAGGGTTCAAAGGTCATCATTTAGACACTGTTTTGAAAGTTAAATCTAGATGACGACCTTTGAAACCTTTTCTACAATGGAACACTCTTGGACGAATGAGAGCTTGACCGCACTGTAGAACATTTCAAGCAGCGTAATAACATAGAGACACACAAGTTGTGGACCTCATAGTGCATATTTAAAGGCACCCTATGTGCTTTTTAGTCAAGAAATATACTTTTTTCGATGGTTTTATTGCACTAAAAATAAAAATGGTGTCCTTACTGTGAAAAGGCTTGCATTTGCCTGAGCCTGACTCTTCCCGCAGGAACCTCCTCCTGCTCGTTTCCATAGAAATGTAATGTAAATGTGTTGAAACTTCATGTCTTGATGAGATTTGGAGAATTGGAGTAATGTCCATCCACCAGTGTGGGAAGAGGAGACAAAAATCATATTATTACCCAATGAAAGTACAAACTAATGATCCATAAGATATTTGTCTCGTCTGATTAGTGGTTTTTCAATACATTTTCATGAACATACATTGAAACTCTAAATAATTTTACCTTGACCAATAATCTTTTAATACAGATGGGGGCGGCTAAAATTTGCAGATTTTGTAACACAGTAAGTTTATAGGTAAAGTCACTGACAGAGATGTAAATTATCTTTTGGAGATTTCATGGCAAAGTACAATCAAATAGTAATAGTTGCAGTCAATAGGGAATTCTGGCTCTTGCCCCGCCCATCTGGCAGCATTACATCATCACATTCTTAAATCTAAAAACCACCAGTAAACTAAAATAAGAACAATGTATTTTAAAAATTTAGTAAATCTGATTAAAAACAGGCATTATTTTGAGAACTGTTAAGTGTTTTTTTCAAGAGAATCAACATACTTTCATAACCCAATCAGAATTGATAATCACCTTAAGATGTTCATTTATTTCAATGTATCCAGCAGTGGAAGAAGTACTCAATTTTGTTACTGAAGTAAAAGTACAGGTATGTGTGCAAAAAATTACTCAAGTAAAATGATCACATTATAAAATCCACTTTAGTCAACGTGTTGACTTACCTGTTTCAAAATGTACTTCAAGAGTATACAGTAAAAGTATTTCAGAGACCAGTTTTACTCATTAAATGTCTTAGTTTTGGTAAAGAATTTTGATTAATTTATTAGGTCTACTTGAATCAATTTCTTAAATTTTTGTGGAGATGTGGATATCTTTGTTTACATGAGCTTGTACTCAAAACCTTCAGGCAGAATTCCTCCATCAACGAGCTAAATATGACCCTCAAACAAAATGAAAACTACGTTCTACTTTTCAGTCCCTTTTAAAAGATAGTGGTGTGGTGTAAAAAGTACAGATACTTGATTTCAAATGTAGTGAAGTACAGCTACCTAAAAACTTTACTTAGGTGCAGTACTTTCACTCTTGTACATCGTTACTTTCCACCTTTGAACACATCCCACTGAAGTTCTGACTCGTGTCCAGGGAAAGGCGACCTGATCGGGGCGGACCTCCCGGAGCAGGAGCAGGTGATAAAGACCAACGCGGACGTGAAGGCCCTGACGTACTGTGACCTGCAGTACATCAGCGTGAGGGCCCTGAGGGAGGTGCTCAGGCTGTACCCGGAGTACGGCAACCGCTTCAGCTCCGACATCCACCACAACCTCACGTACAACCTGAGAGAGCCCGCCAGCACGGAGGTGAGACGCCCTCTGCACCGGGGCCAGGGGTGTGGGGCAGAGGGGGTGAGAAGGGGCGAGGAAGGGGGCCCCAAAACCCCAGTGATGTGAGCTTATCCCATGGAGTAGCGTTTCTTGAGGTGCAGTACAGGTTTCAAGGTACGTAAGCTACTTCTGGTGGTTCCATTAGTCTGGCGATTATTGTGTAGATTAGTCCAGTGTTTTTCAACCTTTTTCTAGTTGCGGCACACTTTAAAAGATGCCACAGCACGCATACAACAAAAACATGACCAAATCAGACCACTTAGGGAATAAAATATTGTATATAATGAGCCAAATCCTGTTTGTGCAACTGTCTAGTGCTTTAAATTTGGCAATAGTGGTGGTTTTGCGTTCTTTTTTGGTGCAGAAGTTGCTCAGGACACTCCATAAAGGTAAATGAGTTACTTACATCCACATTTGTGAATCTGTTAACTCAAATTGAAATTTTTTTCAAGGCACACTTGGCAAAACTTCAAGGCACACTAGTGTTCCCCGGCGCACTGGTTGAAAATCAAGGGATTAGTCGATTCGTTGTTGAGAAGGTGAAGCGACCATGAACTAGTTCTGGGTGATACGGTGATAAAAATCGAATCGTGAGCTCGTCCCTGTGACAATTTTTGTGAAATCGTCGTATCGCGATTCACTGTTTGTCTCTTTAAGCAGCTGTCTGTTCAAACACACTTTTTCTCCTGTTGTTTAGCCTCTGAAGCCCCTGAGCAGATGACTTTATTTACCTCTTAAAGTGCCTATGACAGGTTGGACGACTCATTTGACAAACATGCATTTAAGATAAATATGTTTCAAATTGTGTTAAAAAACTTCACAAATTTCATTGCGGTTTTGCAATTTTTTAGGTTTTATGTCTTACTTCCTGGTTGTACATGATGACATCACACTAGGAAATTACCTAACAACCATCCGGTACAGTGGGCTCCTCAGATATCACAGATTTGTTTATTTTACAAATAAAAATACATGTTAACACCTTTATTTTGTTGTATTCGTGTATAAAGGTTCAAAAAAAGTAATTTATTTTGTGTAAATTTTGTGTAACCTTTGTCTCCCTAGCGTGTTCTCCCATCAATTTGTTTACTTCCTGTAATTTTGAACAGATTTTTCAACTTTTCTCCACAAATAGCTGCTTGATTGGCGTAAAACTATAATTTATATTTACAACAGGTATAAATACACTGAATAAAGTCAAAATTAGAAAATCATGAAAACCTGTCATACGCACTTTAAAGACCTTTTTTTTTATGTTTTTGACTTATCCATACACAGGATGCACCGTTTTGGGATCAGTCAGATAAGGAACAATCTCTCACTTCAGAGGGGCCGGCCAAACTGTTAAATTAGAGCGAAAGAAAGCAGATTTCCATTTTCAAAAACTCTTTTTTCTTCTTTTCACAGATACGTTTATTCAGACTTGTCCATACAGAACCTTCAGCTAATTCATCACATCTATTTATAACAGAACTGACATTCTCCACATCCAGTTTCCTCAAACAGAATATGCTGCTGTTGAGACATGAATTCACAATGTAAAATCTGTCCAGGTACAGGATGTTGAACTTTTATTGTTTTCGATGTGTAATTATTGTGAAACACCTGCAATGAGTGCGATGTCGACGCAAGAAATGTAAAGTATTTTTAGATTTTCTGCAAGATTCTGATATTAACGATATGTATAGATTTGTCTTTGTTCTGGCACGTGTTTCTTCTAACAAGATCTAATGAGAGTATTTATGAGACTGCACCACAGCTTAGACCAGTGAGCTCATAAACAGTTCTCCATCATTATCTTATCAAGACACTCTAAGTACAATTAAATGTAGTTTTTGTTTAGATTATTGGAGGGGAAAAATAAGAAAAATATGTCTTACAAGTTGAGTTGATTAAGGTTTGGTAAATGTTGAAAAACGGGACACATTACTTTTGAC
The DNA here is from genome assembly GCA_019453435.1 of Rhinogobius similis. Taxonomy (NCBI): domain Eukaryota; kingdom Metazoa; phylum Chordata; class Actinopteri; order Gobiiformes; family Gobiidae; genus Rhinogobius; species Rhinogobius similis. The sequence continues at coordinate 12,407,133 of CM033631.1, forward strand.
TTTTGTATAAAACCTGCAACTTTTGTATAAAACCTGCAGCAAAGTTTAAATCAGGCCAACAATAGCTGCCACTCAAACACTCAAGTCTGGAGTATACTTAGTCCAACATATGAATCAGTCAAAAATACTTTCTTTTGTTTTTTAGGTTTTCAAATTGTGGTTGTTTTTAATCATGCCTTTAAGCAAAGCAAAGTTTATTTGTACAGCACCTTTCAGAGACAATGAAGTCACAAAGTGCTTCACTACAAAAAGTTAACATAACATTATAACAGTTAAATCAGTCCTTAAGTCTGCTGAAATTAAAATGCTTGAGCAGAAAACAAAGTTTTGAGGTTACTCTTGAAAGAATCAACAGAGTCTAATGAGCGTAGGGAGAGCGGGAGATCGTTCCAACGTCTGGGAGCCACAGACTGGAAGGATCTGTCTCCTCTCGTCTGAAAATGAGTGCGAGGAACCATCAACAGCCTCTGATCCACAGAGCTCAGTGTGAGAGGGAGTGTAGGTCTGGATCAGATCGCTGATATAAGAAGAGGCCTGACTATACAGGGCTCTGAAAGTCAGTATTAGGATTTAAAAATGTATCTGATTGGAGACGGGCACCTAATGAAGAGCTTTAAGAACAGGAGAGATGTGAGCCATCTGTTTGTGTGGGTTAAGCTCCTCGCTGCAGATTCTGAACCAGCTCCTTCATGAAAACAAACTATTACAATAGTCTAAACATGAAGTTCACACTAAGGCATGAATTATACACCATTTTTCTGAGTTTAGAGATTTTCCTCAACTGAAAGAAACTGTTTCTTGTCAGCTGCTTAGAGTGATGCTTTAATGATATGTCTTTATCAAAGATAACGCCAAGTTAAAGATAACGGTTTCTAAGGTTGGGTTAGCAGATTGGCCCAGGTCACCCAAATACTGATTTATCACTGGAACAGAGTCATCAAGGGCAATAATCAGAGTTTCTGTTTTGTCTGCGTTAAGCTGCAGGGAGTTGGTTCTTAGCCATTGTTTTATTTGCACTAAGCAATTGACTAAAGAGCAATATATCTTATATAGAACTCTTTGATGATCTGTCCCAGAGGGATTGTATAGAGAATAAATAGGACAGGACCCAAAACAGAACCCTGAGGAACACCACACAACAAATCGGCTGAGTAAGACATTATTTGGTTTGCAGCAACACTGAAGCTCTGACCAGATAAACATGAAGAAAACTAACCGAGAACTGATCCTGACAGTCCAGCCAGGTCCCTCAGTCTAAGTCTAGTCTAAGAGGAGTCACTCGACGTTGCAGGGACATGTCGTGCCGTGCGATTAACACAGTCTTTTGCGCTGTCTTCCTTTTGGCATGGGAAAGATGACGGCGCCCTCCGCAGTCCGACTTCTTTAGAACAGTATCCCAAGTTTGAGAAAGCAAGACCGCCCCCATGTCACAGTTCAGTGGTTCAGGGTACTATGGACTTTCTGGATTTCTATCGCCCCTTCTACTGCTCTAAAGAAGTCCAAACATGTAACAGAATGACATCAAACAAACTAACACTGGTCTGAGAGATTTATAATCAGAGAACACCAAATGAACCTTTTCGGAGAATCAAAATACATTTCTGGGTAAACTAATTAACTAGCAATGTTATATAATGTTTCTTTTAAAGTTTGTAAGCTGCATAACATTTTACTGACAACCAGTGCGATATGATCATAAGATTCTTCAACAGAACAAAACATCAGTTCAGTTATGCTTTTGATGAGGGTACATGTTTAAAAAGTTGAGAAATGCCGTTCTTTTATCTAATTAAAATTCCCACACACTGTCTAAAGATAGAGGTGTTCACTGCGGCTCGTGTTTTCTGTTTTTTCAGGGAGGCAGGTTTCCATGGTCCCCGCAGGTGTCTCAGGTACGTGCTGTGCAGAGGATGTGTGTTCAGACTCAGCTGGTTTGCACAATTCTAAGTAATGATGAACGAGATGAGAAGCGAAATAAGTTTGAAAAGTACAATTCTGGTCTGTGTGATGAGAATCAATGAACCCTTTAAAATCCTCTGTCATCAGAATGTTCAAACTTCTGGCACGGAGACGACTGAAGGCAATGTGAAATAGACCATAATATAATTTTAAAAAATGTAAATGGAATCTGAGAAATTGAAATTCCACAGTAGAAATGTCAGCTTGCGTTTAACAAGGGTGGAAAAAGTCAAATTTTCTAGCCTCAAAATTATATCTGAGCTTATTATAAAGTGATTTTCGCATTTAAATATGTATTATATTTGAAGAAATATGTGGCGTAGACATTTCTGCAAGTATTTGTTTGGTAAACACTAAAAATCAGGTTTTTGCATTCATTAAAATGTCTGTCATAATCTCTTGTGACAGACACAAAAAATGTAACACACAACTCACATGTATCTGAGTGGTTTTAATTGACAAAATCATCAAAAATGTTTCATATTTTGTGATTATTATGTTATGAATCCCAGTTTGTCAATTGAAACATATGTATCTCATATGGAGGTTACGGTTACCACATTACCCCCGAGGGTTTTGGTAACCATCCTTCATATTCTACTGTAGTACATGTTGGATTTTTTTACCAAATTAAAATAAAAAATAATTCTATGATAAAATAAATATGATTTTTTTTTCTGGAACTATCCTCTACATTAGTTTTCCTCACACAACCACATCTCCAGTCAGTTCTGTCTGTGTTAAACTGTGTTCTCTTTCAGGAGCATAAACTGCCCTTCATCATCGAGGCCGGCGGTGGAGACGAGGACTCAGAGCAGAGGAGCGCGGCCCTGCGGAAAGGCATGGGCAGCCCCTTTCGTCAGGCCCGGTACAGCACTCTGTTGGGGGCGGAGCTACACCAGAACCCCGCCCTCCGCCTCTGCAGGTCTCCGGTCCAGGGCAGAGGCTGTAGCCCGACTCCCCAGACCTTTGAAGAACTGTCTCCTCTGGACAAAGACACTGTTTATCGGCCGTCGAAGCTGCTGATGCCCACGCTGCCCTGTGCGAGCCCACTCAACCTCAGCCCAAGGTCCGTCTATCACTGTCAGGGAAGTGTTTAGAAAAGACTTCAGGCATTCAGAGTTAAACCATAGCATAAGGAGATCAACATGTACATTTGATTAATTGCACACTACACTGTTGCCCTCCTGGCTAGATTCAAATTAAGAGTCAGATAACTTTATTGATCCCAGAGGGCAATTCATTTGCAGCATTTCTCAGAGCAGTTCACACACATACACTCAAAACACACTGTGTGAGTCCATTTCACAGTTTACAATTTAATCTCAGAGGGCACACAAGAGTTGGAAAAATGATTTGTTTTCCTCTCTGATGCATTGAAAAGGCGCCCTGATTTTGACAAATTCAGGAGTCAGAGGGTGTTGGGTCTGTCCCAGGATGCTCTTTATTCAGCTTTATTCACCACCTGCTCCTCCCACTGAGAGTGAAGGTCCCTCAGTTTGATATCTGTAATTTTTGAGCAGGTTTTAACAATTGCCTGCAATTTATTTTTGTCCTTCAAGGACAAGCCTTAGAAACTGCAGATAAAAGAAAATGTGAGAAGGCTTTCAATAAAAGAACAACAAAAATGATTAAGAATCGTTCTGTTTACATTAAAAGATTTTTAAAATTTTAATAATCTTTTATTATTTAAATGTCGTGACCTGTAAAGGCTTTGACAAATGTTTTTTATAAATTTAAACATTTAAAACTTCACAAAATCATGGCAACTGTTCAGTACGACATTTCATATATTGGATTTCTCAGGTGGCTCCACAGGATTTAAAGACGTCGATTAGTCTCCTCAAGTGCTCTCTGCTGTCCTCCTTTAACAATGGACTCTGCATTCAGGTCAAACCTCAGTTTGTTGTCCATTAATGTTCTTTCATAATAATGATAGTTGAATATTTGTTGGTAATGTTTTCTTTTGTTTAATTTGAATTGACTGAACAGACTTTAGTTTTGGGGATTGGCACTGAAGAGCTTGAGCTTCTGCCCACACCTGCACAGTGACCTGTTTTTTTTTTTTTACATGGCTGCAATCAATTAATTAATAAAAGCTTAATAATAAAAATAAAAATAGGCCCTTTGGCGTCCTGTTCAACTCTACAGAACTGATTGGTCCAGTGTCATTTCATCACAGCAACCAGCCAATATTCCAGTGTTGCAACGCACAAATCAAGAAGAGCAAGAACGGAACATGCAATCAGGAAATAAAAAAACAAGATAAATAACTTTAAAGATAAACTTACACCTTACACCAGGCATGTCCAAACTCAGGCCCGGGGGCCAAATGCGGCCCTCAGACCAGTTTTTCTTGGCCCTTAGTCTTCCTGGTGAACTGGCCCACATTGTCCCGATAAGTACTATTTACAGCACATTTCAGATTTTGTACAATTCTAACCTGAATAACTAACATTTTGGTGCGACACAGACCTGATATTAAGAATGTAGATGTGGAGGTGCTTAAAACATCAGATAAATGCAGCTTTTTTGAATGTTCCACGATTGATTTCTGGCCCTCCACTTGATCTACATTTCAATATGTGGCCCTCGATGGAAAAAGTTTGGACACCCCTGCCTTACACAGTGTACAGACGTGCAACCAGCAGTCGGCTCTCACCAGCGCCAGAAGCACCAACATAAAACTTTAATATAATATTGAGGGAACACTGTTAATAACTAAGAATGATTGATGGAGCCAGTTTGGAGATCTTATAAGTTCATGGTGTTCAAGACAAATGCGACAACGCTGTGAGACTTTTGTAATATCGGTGGAATAAGTACATCTCTGTCTGCAATAGGTACAATGTTCTTGATGATTTGTAGTAAAGGTTTGATTGATTTTCAGAGTGGTGGATGGGATTGAAGACAATGGACACACGTTTCAGTTTAACGTCGAGCCGAGTGAAGCGAGCTCTAACGCAACAGGTACATCTTCTGCAAAAAGAAGTTCAATTTTAACACATTTCAACCAAAAGTCATTCCAGTCATTGTTTGTGTTCGAGGTTACTGAAGTTAAAGCCGAACTTTTCTGCTCAGTGGAGGGTCAGTCACCTGCTTGTCTCAAATCCCTTTGCTTGGAATGTTCCGCAGTATGACGATAAACTTTTCTATCTTGCATTTATCCAATTACATGTGTTTTTATTGCTCAAAAAACCTCACTGCTTGATTGGTTTAGTGTCAAACTTTCAGCATCTCCACAGAGACAAACGGGATAGACCCATTTATTATTATTATTATTATTATGTGATTTTTCTGTTTGCGTTTTTGCTTCAGCCCCTCTGGAGGTGAACACGAGCCTGCTGCTGGAGACCGAGGAAGTCAGGCAGAACATCAGCAAACTCAGCAAAGAGGTACGCGCTGTTTTAACCAGAATGATCCTGGTTCTGAGCACGAAGAGTGGTGTCCTTTGATATCATACTGTATCCACTGCGGTTGGTCAGGTCGGGTCAAATGCAGAAGGCAAATTTCAATAAGCTGGACCCTAACTTCTGTGGAGTGGTTAGAAAAGGAAGGTTGCTGAAATGTTAAGACCAAACTAAATAAATCTGTACACATTGTTGTCTACTAGCTACAGCTGTATCCAGTGTTTGAGAAATGAGTAAATACAGCACAAACTTGATTTCGATACTAACGAATAAGCTTGACTCGATTGCAATTTTGACACCACAATCATACTAAAAAAACACTCTGCTTTTAAAAGAATGGAATGTCATTTTCAACACAAAACAATAGTGCCTTTTTGATGCAGGTGCGTTTTTTCCCTTCTATTATCAATGACGAATTAATGCATTACAAACCAGTTTTTGCTGCTTTTTGTCAGTTTTTGTGCCGCTTTTAGTAGAAATTTTGTCACTTTTAGTGGCGCTCAACACTTATATATATATTTTTTTGTCACTTACAGTCGTGTTTTTGCCACTTTTAGCCACGTGTTTGCTTCTAGACGCGTGTTGGTTCCGTTTTTATCACTTTTAGTCGCGTTTTTGTTGCTTTTTGATGCGTTTGTCACTTCTAGTCAGGTTTGTGCTAGTATAGTTGCATGTTTGTTGCTTATGACCGCGCTTTAGTTGCGTTTTTGTCACTTTTAGCCATGTCTTTGTCACTTTTAGTTGTGTTTTTGTTGCTTTGTTGTCACTTGTTGCAGAGCATGTTTTAACAAATCCAGACTGGAGGGTTAGTGTTTTTTATGCAGAATAAAGCAGGGTATTTTAGTTTTTGGAGGAACTTTAAAAACACTCAAGATTTCAATTCAATTCGATTAATGGTGCAGCCCTAGATTGGATTTTTGGACGGATTACGTTACAAAACACAAAACATTTTAATGCAAGTGTTCACTATTCTGTAACTAAAACATTTTCAAAGCATTCTTCTCAACACTGTGCAACTTAATGTCCATCTTTTTTTTTCATTTTCAGGTGAGTAATTTGAACCAAGAAGTCTCCAGCCTGGCCAAAGAGCTGCAGAACATCATGCACTTCCTCCAGTCCCACGCCTCGAGTTTCCACTGCCCCGCGCCGGCCTCCGCTTTCCCCTGCGGCGTCCCCATGATGGCCACCCCCGACGTCACCTCCCCCCTGAGCATCTCCACCGGCCTGCACCTGCACCATGACGCCGTCCCGCGCCCCGCCCGAAACATCTGGGCCTGCCCCGGCCTCCCGACGCCGAGCAGGAGCCCCACTCTGCTCAGCGCGTCCCGACAGAGCCTGCTCACGTCGCCCTGCGTGTGCTGCGGCGACAGGGACGGGACAAGGGCGCACAGGTTCTCGTCGCCCGCCCCCAGCTCGCCGTACGTGGGCCACAGACACGCCGGGCCATCCTTGCTCGGGCTTTCCTCGGCGTTCAGCAGCTACTCGGTGCAAGCGGGTTACAGCAACATGACGATCCCGACGATGAGCTCGTCCAGGCCCATGTGTTCGCCCGGGAACCATTCGCCGTTAACCATCAACACGGACACCCAGGGGCCGCAAACGCCGATCCACTCGTCGCTCACGCCGACGGGGCAGCCCCACATCCACACCGCCTTCAGCCCCCTGAGCTCGGCGGCGTGGACGAGGAGCAACCAGGGAATGGCGAGCGTCGGACAGTTGAGGCAGAACAGTTGGATGGGATCGGGTCAAGTGCACGCGATGCAGCAGCAGGGGTCGCTCCTGGGACTCGTGACGGACAGAGAATGTAGGGAGGCGGGTGTGGACGCAGGGGCGGGGTCTGAAGGAGTGCAGGCGCCGCTTTTGGACTTGGATGGAAACGAATGTGGCTTTTAATTGTTTTTTTTATTGTGATTTTGTGAAATATTGCATGATGAATGTGTTGCCGTCGTGCAATTTTCAAAGTCAGAGGTTAATTTAGTGTTTTTGCTCTGCTGGATTTTAGAGATCTTTTTGACGCCATACTGTTGGATTTTAAAGCATGTTTTTTATATATTTAATTTAATTTGCTTTACATTTATCTTTTGATCATGGTTTATTAGATTCGATTATTAGATTATATTACTATACACGACATCAGGAGAGGAGCCCCTTAACTTCAGCTTACATAGAACCGGTGAGAGTAAAAGTAGTAAATCAATTCTTTTGCATCATGACGACTCGCTGTCATGGCCCTTTTATACCATTATTGATATATAAAGATGTCAAAATATTGGGTGTTTGGCAATATTTTTCCTAAACACTATCTATCTGTTCTATTTAATAATTCTGCAACATATGATAAATAAGTGAATGTAGTACACTGGCTCTCTCTAGTGGAGATAACTTGAATGTATATTGTTACATGAATGAATAAAAAACTGAACTTTTGTATGACACCATGTAATAAACGTTAAATTATTCTTAAAGTTTCATGCAATGATTTAAAATGTCCACTGGTGATTACGAGTAGTTAGATTATGAAGTTTTAGACTGCCCTCAGTCTAGTCTGAAGTGGATTTGGAAATGCTCATCAAATTTAGTCTGGTTGATATAAACGTGGCAGATTTAGTGTTTGTGAAGTGCCAATTGGCTCGACTATCCCATTGAGCCTAAGTACAGTTTCTTCAGACTATAATTAACTCCCAAAGGCTTTATTTTATTTTGAGTGATTAGTTATTTGTCCTTTGCTCCTCATTTTGGTCATTCTCACTTACCAGTTAACCTGCCTGTCAGTGCCTGGTCTCGTCAGTTCTTGGAAGCAGTTCAGGGCCTGGTCAGTGTTGGATGGGAGACCGCTGGAACATCAGGTGCCACAGGGGGGCGGCTGGAGGAAATGTCTGTGTCCTTAGGCAAGACACCTCACCCACATTGCTTAATATGAAAGTGGTGGTTGGAGGGGCACCCCCAGGGCAGGGGGTGCCCCTCCATCACCGCTGAGTGTGGACTGAATGAATTACACTACAAACCACTTTGTCTTGTCTTTGTCCACTGTGTCTTTAAACGTGCTATATTATTTCTATGATTAATTAAGTTGTTTCATTTTTGAGTAATGAAAACACACACAAGTATTTTCTTTACAGTTTAGAGTTATACTTTTGGTGTAATACGTAATTTTCCATGAAAACTTGAAACTCAAGCGTCGGCCTTGACCCCAGGCTTGTGGGCCACAGACTTGGGACTTCACCTTATGAGCTACTTCCATGGACTGGACTTGGACTTTATTTGGGACTTGAAGCCAAAGACTTGAGATTTACTTGAGACAAGGGCTGCTCACTTATGGCACAAAAAAAAAAAAAAAATCATGCATATTTGACTCAATTAAATCACAATTATTTCGAACAATTACTTCTATATTGTCAAAGTTATTCATATAAAACGAATTTTTACGTTTCAGAAATGTCCCTTTACTTCAGGTAAGTAACTAAAGATTATTTATAAAGCACCTTCACAGACAAGGAGTTCACAATGTAAAATACACAAGAAAAAAAATACAAATAATAATAATAAAACACATTTACAATAGGCAATAAATACAATAATCACAGTCAAATCAGTCCCTAAATCTGCTGTAATTAAAACACAAAAAGAGTCACTTCACAACTCTGCAATTCACAACATTTTTGTAATTGAATAGAGTAATAATTCTCCTCCTTTTAAAGAAGGTGTAATGGATTCTCCACCATCTCCATCACTTCTCCATCTAGTGGACTCTTTGCAGACAGTCCACTGGATGGCGCCCTTTACCCGCGTCCCTCGGCGGTGTGAGCGCTCGGTCCCTCGGTCCGGCGCCATTGGTCAAAGCGGCTCTGACAGAAACAGTGGGAGGTTCCCGGAAAAACAGCCGACCGGAAGTGAAGGCCAGAGCCGAGAAGGAGAAGACGAGAGCCGCGGCCGCCGATGCCAGCAAAAACACAAGCAAAAGTACAGTAAGTAACACTCTATATATGCACTGATTATGGCTATTCAAAGTGACTGTTACAGATGTTGGATTTGTGTTTGGATCGTTGCATTCCCAGTGTTTTTCCTCCTGCGCCGAGTTGAGCCGATCGGGTTTAGCTTTGGAGCTTGTAGCAAAACGGCAGCAATAACCTATTTTCCATTTTTAAAACAACTCATAAATAATAATTAATTCGTAAATATGGTGTGTTTACAAGTGGTAGGCGCTGTATTGATCCTGATCTGGTCGATTTGTCTAATAGTTTACGAAATGGCACCGTGAAAAGGAAAGTTGTCCAATGACGTGAGAGTTAGCTACCCGATGCTAACAAGGCTAACATCGGAACATGTCTTCTGGGGCTTTCCACCACAAATGCTCATTAGTTGATACTTTTCACGAGTATTCTGCTGAGATATGAATGTTTTCTGTTGATATTTAGATGTTTGACTTGTTGAAATTGGTAGATCGCGTTGAAAAAGTGTGAAATGACTAGCTTGTTAAGTGTATTTAGGCTAATTTTGACACTATCATTGACCAGTTTTGACTGTTCAAAGATATTCCTGAATTGTATGCTAGTGTGCTACTTTATAAATACAGTTTTTAATGAGATTTGGGCGTCAAGTTGATGGCATTACAGCTAATCTAGGCCTAAAAGCAATCAAAGGTAATAAATAGATGTGTTAATTGTTTAATTAGTTGTCATATCATATAAAGGAATGCAACGATTAATTGGAATAATCATGACCTTTTTGATAATTAATTGTTGTTGTGACTATACAGATTCATAAATACATGCAATAAAACCGTTTTTATAACAAAGACAGCAATATCATTAAATCAAAATGTTAAAACTGATAAATCCGCTCCATATTTTTTATCAGTAATACACTTTATTTGGAAATATTCTCTATCTAGATGCCTTTTTATTTGGTTAAAACTGGCTAAAAATGTACAGTTATTACACCACTGTTCTCCATTTACTTTGTTTCTTGTATTATAAAGTGTCTTTGATTGCCCTCTCTGAAAAAAAGTACCTGAAATGTGTAGTTTTTTAAATCTTGTTTTGAGTAACTTTAGTTGAAATAGGAAAAAAAACATACTACAATACGTGAATACTTGTTCTGACAAATCTTAGCTTAAGATCATCAAAATGTGCTGAAATCACGATAGATACTGCTTAATTTAATCACTTTAAAACGTATATTCTTATTTCAAGATGGTACATTTTTCCAGTGCAAAAAAGCGCTACATGTTGTTGTATAAATAATTGTTTGACTAGCTGACTAATCAAGAAAATATCCGCTGACGAGTGAACTACTGAAACAATCTTTAGTTGCATCCTTAGACAAACTTGTTCAGAGGAGCAAATTGTGATCATGTTTCTACTTGACACTTTTTACCACCTCGTCGTCGTCGTCTTGTGTAGCTTTGCATGAGATCATCCTTTGTGCTCACTTAAAACACACCACCATCACGTGTAATTTGAATAGAAGGTTGTGACAATGCTTTGTATCAAGTGGAGCCCGTGGATCATAAAAGCGTCCGTTTTCGCTGACAGTAATCTTACTTCCTCGCGGACTCATTACGTGGTTTAAATGGCTCGCCTGCACATGTTTTTAAATGCAGTTGTAGCTCTCGTTTATGGAGGAATAAAGGTGACACAGCTGGGACCTTTGAAACGGTGGGATTTATAGTTTGTCGCTTGCGTTTTTGTTTATGGTGAGTGGACTTTGCCCTTAAAGCACATTTCGTTAGTCAGTCCTTTGGTTATCTATGGTAAAAATGGGATTTAGCATTTATGAAACCTCTTTAAAAGCCATTTGGACAGTAGTCATCAGAAATGTGTTGACATATCTATTTAAATGTGTTATTAGTTGAGATCTAGAGCTGTAATCCTTTAGTCGTTTAGTTGATTAATCGATCGATGATGCGGTATCTTAGTTCAGTGGTTCCCAACCTTTTTTGTCTCGAGTACCCCCCTAAGTCTTGTTTCACACTCCGAGTACCCCTTAATTTGAGTTTCACGCAAATAAATGGTTTTACTGGTTGAATAAAGTCAGTTATTACTATTGTATGTATTGTTTTAATTATATTTATGGTCCATGATACTCCAAAGAGATGCTAAACGTACAACTAATCACACATATTTACAGATAAAAGTACATTTCATCTTCTTTTAAAACCTAAAACCATTCCAAGTACCCCCTGGTAATTCCTCAAGTACCCCTTGGGGTCCCCGTACCCCTGGTTGGGAAACACTGTCTTAGTTGACCAACAATTTTCAATTAAACATTTATTTATATTAAAGCTGGGGTACCTGACTTTCACACTGCGGAACCAGAAGTAGGTTTTTAACTAATCTGTCCTGTGCACAGCTTTACAACTTTTTTCAGACGGCGAAGTGAAACTGGGGATGACCACACAAGCACAGCCAATCCAACCGTAGCACTGCTTTAGCTCTTACCCCGAGACAAAATACTGTATTATTACATGAAACCAGCACACACAGGTCTCATTTTTGTCACAAAATGCTACTTTAACAAAATACTCTTTGATGGAAAAGATAGAATCGACTCATTTACACCCAAAAAAAAAAAGTCAGGTACCCCAGCTTTAAGGAATTACATGGAAAAAGCTGCAAAAAAAACAAGAAGGAGAAGTGAGTTAGCTGAAGATTTTTGAGGAAATTATTCATTTAATCTAACACAAACTCGATTTTGATACTGGAATAGACTCGATGCTCGATAAAGCATGTCAAGATCACTCAGTTAATCGATAATTGTGGTTCTTCAGGTCACAATATAATCTTAAGAAGTAAAAAATAATACGATTTGTTACGATGAAATTAAGAACTAAATCTAAATGTGAACTACTATTCTGTATCTTTATCTGGCTGTTTGTGTCACGTTAACTTCACTTTATCATTCAGAAAGTTGGATTCACGCACTGATCACACACCAGAGGAGGAATGTTGATCAGTAAATTGCACACGGTGAAGATTCCACAGTTGTTTGCTGTCAGTAATTGTGCATAAATGTTAAATTGTGTGATGTTTCTTATTGCAATCATTATAGTATAGTAATTAAATTTGACATTCACTTGACAATTTCAGGACAAAATAATAGTGCTTTCTTTATTATACGCTGTAGTCTTATAAAGTTCTGATAAAGCTCAAAATAATTCTAAAATTGTTCAGGAAAGTTCAAATTATACGTGAACATTTTTTTCCCTGTATTGCTCAGTATCTCTCTTCAATGCTAGTTTTTGTACTATTTTTGTCACTTTTTGTTCAGTTTTTGTCTTTTTTGGTCATTTTTTGTCACTTTAAGTTGCGGCTTTGTAACTACTAGTGTTTTTGTCATTTTCTAGTCATGTTTTTGTCCCTTTTAATCACATTTTTGTCACTTTTGTGTTTTTGTTGCTTTTGGTTAAGTTTTTGCCACTTTTTGTTGCATTTTTGCCATTTGTTTTGTTTTTGTCACTTTTAGTCATCTTATTATCACTTGTAATCACGCTTTGGTTGCTTTTAGTTACGTTTTTGTCCTTTTTAGTGTTGTTTTTGTTGCTTTTATTTGCATTTTTGTTGTTGCGATTAGTCATTATTCTAGCTTTATGTAACTTAAACAACAATTTAGAGTTTTTGTAGACATTTCCCACCGTCATTGTCTAGTAACATGTCGTCAATGGATGATCGCTACAATGACTGAAGATGATTTTTATCTGGAAAATGTCACTTTTTTTTGCGCTACACCCGTAAACAAAACAGGCATTGTTGTACGAGTGGAAAGTAACATATTTTGCTGTTCAGTACAAGTTCAGTTTCAGTTCAGTTCTCTCATACAAGTTGAGACACGGGTAACAGGTGAAGTGACACCAACAAAACTGGAACTATCATTTTACTCACACTATGAAGTTTGAGTTAAATTACTTCTAACAATGTGGAAAATATATGTAAAAGCGATTTTTCTGACCAGCATTGTGACTCGATTTGCGATTCATGTTTTTAATAATGGGATTCTGTTCAAAGTTCACATTTTAAACACAACCAGAAGAATTGACAAAAAGACATGAACTGACGTACTGACGTAAACGTATGAAGGAATCGCGTGTTTCAGAGCATTTTTGTTGCATTGTCATCTTTGTCTCTTTTAGTTGTTTTTTGTTGCGGTTAGTCATGTTTTGTCACTTATAGTTAAATTTTAGTTGCATTTTTGTGATTAGTAGTATTGTTTATGTCACTTTTAGTCATGATTTTGTCACTTTGGTAGAATTGTGGCATTAGTTTTGTATTTGCCGCTTTTAGTTGTGTTCTTGTCACATTTTTGTTGCTTTTAGTTGTGGTTTTGTCCTTTTTAGTGTTGATTGTGTTGCTTTTAGTTGCGTTTTTGTCGCTTTTAGTTGTTTTTTTACGTTTTTAGTTGTGTTTTTGTCGCTTTTAGTTGTTTTTTACGCTTTTAGTTGTGTTTTTGTCGCTTTTAGTTGTTTTTTTACGCTTTTAGTTGCGTTTTTGTCGCCTTTAGCTGTGTTTTTGTCGCTTTTAGTTGCGTTTTTTGTCGCTTTTAGTTTTGTTTTATTGCTTTTATACGTTTTTGCTGCTTGTTTGCAGAATAAAACAGGATATTTTGTTTGTTTCGAGTTATCAGATGTTTTACTTATACTTCAAATGATTTATTAAAGCACTAATATATAGTCCTTGTCTTTAGGCAGACACATAACATGAACCTTTTAACCTCCTAATCTGAGGTTCACCTGTAGTTTTATTATATTGTTTAAGCTTTATTCTTGTTTGTTTTGACTCATGGTTTTATGGCCCTTAACAACCTTTATGCAAACTCATTACCAGATTATCCAGCGGTATAGTTTCCACTTATTCAGACATGATGAAGCTTGCTCCTGAAATGACTAAACCGATATTGTCATGGGTAGTTTACACATTTGTGAGTACCTTTGGTTTCTGTTTGTTCAATAGATTAAGTTATTAGTCCCTCCTTGTGCAGTGTCTGTCCTGGTTGAGTTCATGCGTAGATGTTTTTGGGGATTTCTGAATTATTCTTGGTTATTCTTGGTTCAGTGTCATTTTTGTCCTGGATTTTAGACCTCTAATTTCATTGACCAGCTTTAGGTTTTGTACTGCCCTGTTAAAGGACACAAATGATCTAAATTTAGATCACAATTTGAATGAACGCAACTAGCAAATAGTAAATGCTGCAATTTTTAAAGTGCAATCATTTCCTCCACAAGCGACAAAATGTCCTGTTTTATTTTCCGTAAAAACTGCCAACCCTGTAGTTTAGATTTGTTAGCGCATGTTCTAAAACAAGTGACACGGATGCGACTCAAACGCAACCAAAAGCAACACAAACGTGACCAAAAGCAACACAAATGTGACCAAAAGCGACGTCAGTGCGACGAAAAGCGACACAAACTTGACGAAAAGCGACACAAACTCGACCAAAAGCGACGTCAATGCAAATAAGAGACACACAAACATGACTTAAAGCTGCTAAAGCGCGAATATAAGTGACAAAAATGCAGGTAAAAGTGGCTAAAAGCGACACGAATGCGGATAAAAGTGACTTAAACGTGACTAGAAGCAACAAAAACGTTCTGAAACACGTGAGTCTTTTATTAGTTTGTCAGTTCATATTTCAGTCTTTTTGACAGTTCTCCTGGTTGTGTTTAAAATGTGAAGCCCATTATTCAAACATAAATCACAAATCTAATCACAAAACTGGTCAGAAGAATCGCAATATAGATATTTTTCACAACATTGTGCAGCTGCAAAACTGATTTTATACACTGTTTATACATAGATGGTGTTGTTTTTAGATTCATTTACGCTTGTTTAAGGAATCCTGTTTACAAGGTTGTTTCCCTCTGACCCTCACAAAAATGTTTAACAATTTTTTTTGACGTCGAAAGTCGTTGACGGAGAGCTCCCGAGGTCTTCTGTGCTGTTTTAAGTCCATAAATCATCGCCAGACTCGCTATGAGCATTTCTGCCTTCAAGTCGTGTTCATTACAACTGCTGTGGCTGCGTTAGCATGTCAGACGCAAGCTAGCATTTGTATATTTCCTCTTGGCAATTCCCTCTGCTGCCACTAGATGGAGCGCCGACACAAATCGTGATAAGGCAACTTCTCTCAGATGTAAAGTAATGTATGCATTCAGTAGATGTATTATTTTCTAAAACGCGAAACGCCAAAGTAAAGTTACTCAAGAGCATGTTTAAAGGACATTAAAGACACAAATAATGCATAATAAGTCCTTTAAAGTCAAAGCCAGTTTAGTCCCTGTTCAGTTCTCTGGTTTAGTTCTCGGTAAGTCTTGGTCAAGTCCTAAATTTGCCCGAAGACCTACCATTTGTGTGAGTTTAACAGAATCCTCGCCTTGTAGAATACCAGTCTTATTTACCTCCGACTTCTTGGTTTGATGTGATGTTTTTTTTTTTCGTAATGGACCTCTTCAATCAGAAGTCCAGGAAAAAGGAAGTGTCAGTGATTTCCTCCCGCTGTGAAGGATGTTCGCATTTCCGGAGTTATGTCACCACTTTCCCATCCCAGATTCCATTTAGAGAAAACAAAACTTAAGGCGTTGTAAATCTTGTGTTTGCCTTTTACCTGGATTAACTGCATTTCCCCTTTCAGCAGTGAGTCGTGAGACGCTCCCATCCGTATAATCTGTTCAGTGAACGATTCATGAAGTACTGAGCCAACATTTTAAGTGTGATTTAACAAGATTGTTTCAAATTATGTTTTTTGTTTTAAATAAATATAAAAGTTCATAAAAAATGATCCAGATGTAAGACAGTGTGAGAGAAATACCATTTGTCTTTAATATTGTGAAGGCTTGTGACAAAAGACATGAACATAACAAGACTTTGACAGTATTAAAGTGCGTATGACTAAAAAATATGACTATTTTATGATTTTCTAGTTTTTACTTTATTTGGTGGAATAAAACCTGTTGTGAATATAAATGATAGTTTTACACCAATCGGGTGTCAGTTTGTGAAGAAAAGTTTTACTAACATGTTTGTAAAACTTTACAGGGAGTAGAGCAGAGTTCCAAAACATGATGACATCACACTAGGGAGACACGCCAGTGACAATTTACAACCAACAAACACGTTTTTCTGATCCTTTAAACATGAATTCATCTAAATAAAGGCGTTCCTATATGTTTTTATTTGTCAAATAATAATTCCTGTGACATTTGAGGAGTTTTCACCCAGTGTAACACAGTTACAGAATTCCCTTGTGTGATGTCATGATTTACAACCAGGAAGTAAACATTTAAACCTAAAAAACTGCCAAACTGGGATAAAAAATGTTTTGTTTTTAGCAGAATCTTGAATATAATTATCTTAAATTTGTTTTCGTAAAATGTGTACTTCGACCTGTCATGGGCCCTTTAAAGTCAACATGACAGGTTCTCAAAATGTTCTACTTATGACTAACTTTAATGGGATAGCACCTGTGGTAATAATTTATTGTAGTTTTACACTTATGAAGTTGTAGTTTGTGAAGACATTTTGAATAAATAAAGGTTTAAAATTACAGGAAGTAGAGCTAAGTTCTAAAACAGGATCCCTCTGTGATGTCATCAAAAAGCGACGTACCGAGACAGTTTACAGACAACTGACACGTTTTTCTGACAGTTTAAACCATAATTCAACAAAATAAAGGTGTTATCAGGTATTCTTATTTGTCAAATCATAACTATTGTGTTATTTATATGGATTTTGGCCCTTGTTTACAAAATGGTTGCTATGGTAACACTTGTGGAATTACCTCTATCTGTGTCATATTTGCAGCTCATGGAAGTAACATTATAAACATGACTAAAACTGTCAAACTGTGTATAAAAATGCAAAACATGTAATGAAATGTGTGGGCTAACATGTCCTACAGACTTTAAATTGAGAAGTACTTTGGACCTTTCTTTAACATTGTGAGATAAAAGTGCAAATTTGCCCCCAAACATTACTTTAAAGAAACTCCTATTTGTCGAAGCTTTGTTGAGTTGCCGTTGGACATTTGACATCCCATCTTTTTAAGGTTGGCTGCACAAATATAAGCCTCGAAAATCCAGAGTGTCGTCTGTGTTTGGTGCAGATCAATAACTGTCTGACTCCATCGGTTCAACTGGGGGTGACTGACAATTGAATTAGCCAATCAGGGACACACATGGTCCGTCTGTATCTGAATGTATCTAAACAAACATGGCTGCTCATGAGGAAAAAAGACAGGAAAATAATATCACGGGGCCTGAAAAACATCTATTTTCTGCAGAATCAATGAGCGAAAAGTTTGATTTTGTTCTACGATTATTTTGGTAATCGATTGATCTAGCAGTTATTCCTTCAATTGATCGATGAGTTGTTTAGAGCACGAAAGACCCTTGAATATGAGAATTTTACTAAATTTTACCCAGACAAAGCTGAAGTGAAGCCGTTTGACGACGTCCTGGAGGAGAATATTTAGAGATGAATAATCAAAAACACACAATTTACATGTTTCCTGCGAGTTTTTTTGTCATTCCTGCTATAAAACCTCTTCTACAATGAGCACGTGTATAGACCAGTTAACGATTACTCGATTATTTAACTAGTTGATCATTTCTGTAATTGATTAGTTGCGATTAATGGATTAACTCGTCGCAGCCCTGCAATGAACGTGTTTGCTTCATGTGTGTCTGGCAAATCAACACATCTGATTGCACGGTACGGTTTGAGTTTGGCTCGAGGCGCGACGGAGGGCGAGGTGAGCAGACCCCGCTCTTCGTTAACAACTGAAGAAGTGCGTATTCGGGATCCCAGGCAAGCGCCATACATCCCAAAAGTATTGACAGCAAGAATAGCTAACGCAATAATCAATATAAACCCAAACCAAGTCAGAAATGTGCTGTTTTTAAAATGAAAATGTTAACTAAAAAACTAATTGTATTCATGATCTTCCTTTATGAGTCTAAATTAGCCTTGATTTAGTCTTGGTTGAGTCTCTTTAGTTTTTATTTTGACAGAGTTTGACTAACACATGAACTAACATAATTGTTTAGTTTACAAAGTATTTTTCAAATATTATAATAATATCACAGCACTTAGCAGCCTTAAAGGGCCTATGACAAGTTGAACTACTAATTTCACTAAAATGTAGTTTAGATAAATATATTTCAATTTTTGCTAAATACCTGACAAAACTTATCCCGGTTTAGCAAGTTTTAAGGTTTTTTGTTTTACTTCCTGGTTATAAATGATGACATCACGCTAGGAAATTTCCCAGCGACCTCACTGTACACTGGGCCAAAACTCACAAATATCACAGATTTTTTTATTTATTTCACAAATAAAAATAAATGTGAACACCTTTTTGTTGAATCAATGTTTAAGAATCAAAAAAGTAGTTTATTTTGTGTAAACTATGCCTCCCCAGTGTGATGTCATCAGTCTGTTTACTTCCTGTAACTTTCTACAGATTTTTCAACTTTTCTCCACAAACGGCTACTTGATTGGTTAAAAACTATAATTTATATTTACAACAGGTATTAATACACCAAATAAAGACAAAATTAGAAAATCATGAAAACCTGTCACATGCACTTTAAGTAAGTCTGCAGGATTAATGCAGCTGAATTTAAACGGAAATATGAACTATCGCGACTGTATTTTCTTTACCTTTGGCTCATTTTGTGCTTAGTTTAGTTCATAAAGACCGTGCAGCAGTTCCACAGAAGTGCTGGTGTCTCTGGGGCAGCCCCTTCGTATCAGATACTGTCGATAATTTGACCCGCCCTTCAGAGAGAGAGACGCTCGTGTTGAAGTTTGCATTCTGCGAAAAGACGTCGCTAAAAGATTATTTGGGTCCATTCTGAGTTTGTCCTGAAATCAACCTGGGAAAAATGTATTAAATGACGGATTGAACTTGTAGATTTTAATACTAGAGGTTTAAAAGTGGATGACATAAATTGACCCAGCCCTTTATTTATTTTCGTTTTGCTTTTCATGTCTGTAGTCTCTTGATAGTTTCTGCTTTGATGATTCATTTCAAAGATCTCTGGTCTTATTGTTCAGTAATTAATAGCTGGAAGAGTATTTTTGGAGCTAAATATTTATTGTGTGCGCACTTTCTTTTCACTAGTGGGGATTTTTTTTAGAAGGCAGAATAATTAACTTAATTGACTTATTTTTCTCTTTGGCGTTTAATGTTTTGACTGTTTTTCGGTGCCTGTTGTCATGTCATTATTTTGTCTGTGTACAGCACTTTGGTCGACTGTTGTTTTTAAAGTGCTTTATAAATAAATTTGGATTGGATTGGACTTTATAGATGCTAAATAAAGACTAAAGGGTTTCATTCTGCTGATTATATATAACACCAAACATTTTTTTTACAGTATTATACATTTGGAAAAGACTGGGATTCTCCTGCTTTTTGTTTTATGACATCAGTTTCACAAATTAGTTTAGTTTATTGTGTTATTTCGCCCGTCAAATGTTGTTTTAACAGGCTCGGTCCAAAGAAAAAATGTCACTTTTATGCCGTGTGATGGTCAGTTTTTGTGCACTGAAGGACCGAGCGCAAAACGTGTTCATAAAAACCTTTGTAGCAACGCTCGGATCCAGGATGTAGGAGTAATCTTGAACAAACCTGTACTCTTTCTAAAGTCTTTTTCATCAGAATCGCTTGATCTTCATCCAGGCGCGAGGACAAACAGGTGAGAGAGCGGCGGCGCTTCCTGCAGTTCAATGTGCAGCCTCGGTTTGACCCAGTGAACAGAGCGCCTTTTATCCTCCCAGGCTTCGCTCCCACCCTCTCAGGACGCCGCCGCGCTAACCGCTAACCATGCTAATCCAGCTAGCATACTAGAATCTGAGTTTAAAGTCTATGGAGCTCGGAATAGAACAGCCGTCGCCGTGGAAATCCGCCACGTTTGCAGCAACATTAGCCAAAACAATGTAAAAAAGCGAACAAAAAAATCCATGGAAGAACCTGATAAACTGCTGGGTCACTTCTGGTAAATACATTTATCAATATACAGTGTTAGAATACTTTTGAGTTAACGCTAAGTTTAGTATTTAGCATCGTAAAATCTCCATTGATTTAACATTGGACTAACTGAAATGAAATGTTATGTGGGACGTCACGATCCCGAGCTCAGTATGACAGGTTAGACTAAACATTTCGCTAAAATGTGTTGAACATGATTATATTTAAGATTTTACTAAACATTTGGCCCATCAGTCCTCAGTTTGACAGTTTTTTAAGTTTATAATGTTACTTCCTGGTTGGACATCGGCAACAAATATGACATAGACAGAGGTAATTCTACAACTACAAAAAACGTTACAAAAAACCAACAAAATCAATATTTATTGTACAATAGTTGGGAGTTTACAATAAATAACACTTGATAAGACCTTTATTTTGATGAATGATGGTTAAAACTGTCAGAAAAATGTTTAAATTGTTCGTGTTGTTCTTGTACGGCATGTCGCTTTTTGATGACATCACAGAGGGGTTCCATTTTAGAACTCAGCTCCACTTCCTGTCATTTTAAACTTTTATTCTTCAATATGTCCTCACGAACATAAACATAAACTGATAACTATTTTCCACAGGTGCCCTCCCACCAAACTAAGTCATAATTAGACAAACATGAAGATCTGACACATAGACTTTAAAGACTTGGAGCGCCTGGAGATTCTAATGCGTCCTGCATAGTTTAAACACGCTTGAAAATAAATTGATATTTAGAACTGAAAAATATATTTAAAGTGCCTTATATTGAAGATTTTACTAAAGCTTTTGCCTGTTTTCCCTTAGTTTGTTAGTTACCTCCTGGTTGAACTTGAGATAAAGGTAATTCCACTACTGTTACCTAGCAACCATACAAACAAAGGCCAGATCCATATAAATTACACAATAGTTAGGAATTGACAAATAACACCTTTATTTTGTTGAATGATTGTTTATAATGTCTGAAAAGTTTGTTTGTTGTGCATAAATTGTCCCTGAATTTTTTGATGAAATGTCGCCTATTGATGACATCACAGAGGGATTCTGGTTTAGAACTTAGCGTTACTTCCTGTAATTTTCCACTTTTATTTTTCAAGTTAAATGTGTACCACTGGGACTATCCCACAAATTGTAAAAAGTAATAATTAGAAAAACAGAACCAGTCATGAGCACTTTAAAGAATAACACATTTGACTTAATCCTGTTCCACTTTGGTGCACAGTTTGCCTGGTAAGAGAAATACAGTGAATGCACGGTTAATATACAACTACTACCAGCAAAGCGTAGATCTTTAATGGAAAAACAAAGCCGTGTCCACTGCCCGACTACCAGGTGGTATTTTAATGTTGTTTTTATTGTGTTTTTTAATTCATTCTGGGCCACAGCAGAACGGACAAAGCTTGGATTGAGTTCGCTGGAGTTTTGGAGTGACTGGACAGTTTAATTTTCACTAAAGATGCTGTTTAGTAGTACTTCTTTGTGTATATGGTATTTTTTCCCCACAAGATCCTAAGAATTTTGAGTTTTCGCCAGCGCAGACCCTCAAAAATAACTCCTGTGAAAGTTGCACTGAACCATGTCTCGTCACATGTTCAAGATTAAGTCTTGGCTCAACCGGAGTCCGTCTGGGAGGTTTTTTTCTTCAAGTGCAACAACTGCATCTTAATTTTTAGAGCAAAATTAATTACTAAAGAAAGCCCTTTTCTCCATTTCATGTTTTAATATATTTCTTATTTGAACCCCTCAAAATAAATCTAGTCTTCAGTTTAAGATAAGGCTGTACAGGCCACATGGGTCAATATGGATTTTTTTTTTTTTTTTTTAAGCCGATACGATATTCAATATTGCTTTTTAGCTGATATTTACTTAGGTTTTAAAATTCATAGAAAGACCCACAAATCTATTTTAAGTTAAAGTTCACAACTTAACTTCAGTTATAAATAAACAATAACAGATCACAAAAATAATGACAGAATGCATTTATGTAGGATATAAAAGAACATGACATTTAAATAATGCACGGTGTATGGTTTAAACATTTAAATTCTACCCATTAGTCGCTACAAAAAAAGAAGAAGAAAAAAAAAAAGAAAATATTGGCGCCAAATATCAGCCATTTTTCTGATATTGTTCGATACCAATACTGGAACCGCTACATTACCAACCCCTAATTACCTTCTTTATTATGACCAAAGGATGTCAACATTATTCAGTTAATTGATATTCATGATTATACAGGTCACAATATATGAACTAAAAATAATAATCTGATTTTAGAAGTGAAATGAAGTCATTTCAATTCAGTTTTTTAAAGTGAACTTAAATGTAAAGTGCTGTTTGTGTCACTTTTGCCTTTCTTTGTTTGATTTAAAAAAAAAAGTTGGTCACACACTCGAGTATTGGCAATCGTGTAGACCAGGGGTGTCTAAACTTTTTCCATCGAGGGCCGCATATTGAAATATAAACCAAGCGGAGGGCCACAAATCAATGGTGAAACGTGCAAAAAAGCTGCATTTATCTGATGTTTTAAGTACCACCACATCTACATTCAGTCTCAGTGCCTTAATATCAGGTCTGTATTGCACTAAAATGTTAGTTATTTAGGTTGGAATTGTAGAAAATCTAAAATTTGCTGTAAAAAGAACTAAAAAGAACCAGGAAGGCTAAGGGCCAAGAAAAATTGGTCTGAGGGCCGCATTTGGCCCCCGGGCCTTAGTTTGGGCATGTCTGGTGTGGACGTGTGCATGAAAAAAAATGAAGGATTTCACTGTTATGTGGTCAGGGGCAAAATAAATAATAATGAATAATCGTAAAATTGTGACGTCTCTTCTCACAATAATCGCAAAACTACAACGTGATATCATGACATTCCTAACACAACACAACCTTTTTGACATATTTTTTAAATTCATGTACAAACTAAAACCTTCAAGCTTCTTTTAGTTACCACTGAGAATAGTATCACTTCCTCTTTTACTTGTTCTACTCCCAGTCTACTTTACTCCTGTTTCTTACTTACGATTATCTTTACTACAACTTGAACCGGTGCGTTTTACTCCTGACTTTCTTGACATTCATTTTGCTTTTAAAAACTCTTCAAAATCACATCTTTTGTCGGCTGTTTCGACAGGCTCAGCACTTGGATTTCTTCTGCAATCTTTTACTTCCTACTTTTTGCTGAGTAGAGTTTCCTGTCCTCTGATGAAGTGCAACTAATGGACCTCAAACGGATCGTTAAAGACTTTCAACAATTGCCCCTCTGTCTATACTGAGAGCTGCTGTACAACTTAGGGCAGATTTATATATTAATTACGTTATTTTAAGATGTAAACAATGCCTTCTGGTTATAGGTTAAGTTCCTTGTTTAATGGTGTCATATTTTGGTAACTATTTTGGGCTTTTTACCACATTTTTATGTTTTTCCTTCAAATATACACCTGTAGTTGTGTGGATATTAGTATTATTACTTGACTAATTGTAACTAGTCCTCAATAGAAATAATTAGGGCTGCACAATATATCGTTATTGCACTTGTTGTTATCGCAATATGCATATCGCGAAGATGGGCAATGATTTTAAATAGTTAAATGCATTAATCCTGTGTTTCTTGTGCGCCCGAGCTTGTTTTTACTTTACCCATTTACAGTACTTTATTGTTTTTACCAATCAGACTCAAATGTCAAATACAGAAGTGAATGTTTAAGTGTTTTTTGTTAAAACTCTTGCTTCAAAATCCTCATAACTTATTCCATTATTTCATACACACAAAGGTGAATAAATGTCTGAAATGTTTAAAATGCCTCAGTAATGTATTTTTATGGTTTGCAGAGGAATGGACAAAGGTTTTAACGCTCCAAAGGTCTCCAGTGTGAGTGTATTTGTACCTAAGCGACTCTATTTTAAAGTTAAAGTTGAATTATGCTTCATACCTGGAAAAGAAAAATATGTGCAAATGAAGAAAAATATCGTAAAAATATCATTATTGCAATACTTGACACTTGTATCGCACATCACACTCATTTCCCATATCGTGCAGCCCTAGAAATAATCATAATTGTTATCTGGACTAAACAGACTCTAAATCACAAAGACGGCAACATTATTAAATTAAATGTTAATAAAGAATAAACAATTTCTGATTTTCCTACAGTGATCAGTCATTAAAAACATACCTCAAGTTACATTTAGTTTCATTCACGCCATTTTGAGGAACGTTGATATGAAAGTCCACTCCGACTGTCAACAACACTTCCAGCTGAACTCCCTCGATCCGTGACGTTTTTCAGATTTTCTATCCGAGAATCTTTTGCTGTTTCAAGTCCTTAAATCATCGCTGGACTCGTTCTGAGCATTTCTGCCTCTTTTTGTTTCAAAACATGAGATGCCAAATTGAAGGTATTCAAGAGCACGTTTAAAGGCTAATAATAATATGAAAAATGTATAATATTTCCACTATTTCCTCTATATGATAGGTTTTAATTTTTCTCTAATTCTGACTTAGTTTGGTGGGAGGGCACCTTTGCTAAATAGTTATCATAGTTGACATCTGTGAAGTAGAAGTTTGAAGAAAATTTGAAAAATAAAAGTTTAAAATGACAGGAAGTAGTGCTTAGTTCTAAAATTGGAAAAAAAAGTGACGTACAGTTGAAAATAGACAGTTCAGACATTCAACTGTTACATTTTTCTGACAGTTTAAACTATTATTAGTATTATTATGTGTCAAATCATAACTATTGTGTAATGTATGGGGATTTTGGCCCCTGTTTTCAAAATGGTTGCTAGGTGACAGTTGTGGATTTACCCTGTTGTATTCGCTGCTCATGTTCAACCAGGAAATGACATTATAAACTTTACGAAAATAGTCAAACTGGGGACAAACAGGAAATGCGGAGTAAAATCTTAAGTATAATCATCTTCACTACATTTTAGTGAATTGTGACGTCTAACTGTCATATAGACTTTAAGATAATTTTGGTGCAGTTTACTAACAATAACCATCTACACCAGGCATCTCAAACTCACGGCCCGTGGACCAAATGCGGCCCTCAAGACAATTTATGATGGCCCCATTATAAATGTCCCACCGATAAAATGCGAATCTCATACTATCTATCTCTATACTTAGTTAATATCAACATGAGCCCTAAAAATATAAAACGTCTGTCAACTAAAATCTCCTATGTCTAGATTTTGTGGGTAAGGAAAATGTATCTTAGCGTGTTTCAAGTCCGTCTCTGTTGCGGCCCCCAACCAGCTCTGATTTTCTAAACTCAGCCCCCTCTCAAAATGAGTTTGAGACCCCTGATCTACACAAAACGACGCATTGCGAGTCAGTGTTTTGTGACGAGGCGCTGATGTCGCTCACGTGTGGTTGAGAGAGGTTGTCTGGAGCTTTAAAACACCTCAGGATTGTCGTTGTTTGTGATGTTTGGAGGCTAATGCTAACGCACTTCTTGAAAATGCATTGGAGCTAATGTATAGGACGGCCTTTAGATTGCAGGCCTTCTGTTCACTGTAAAGTATTGTATTTGCGAATGTGAAAGTTGAGATATTTCTTGCTAAAACCTGTTTCTGTGACTCAATCCTTTGAACAGATAGTAACCAGTCTGAGAGCATTTCTGTACAAACGCGCAGGACAAACTTTATCTCGAATTATCTGCTTCCCTAATACTTTTTCTTGTAAATTTTGTTCATTGTTTATTGTTGAAACACACAAGTCACTGTCTTGGTTTTGAGGCTTTGAGTTTTTATGTCAACAGTGAAGTTTGTGCCAAAACATGAGCTTTGAAAGACGCTCATCACAAGAAGCTCAGAAAGTCAAATAAGGGCATTAGTAGGAGTCGGGTTTCAAGTTACCTAAAGCCACAGCTGCCCCAGGGCAAACTGTGTGAGTCCATCTGCGCCTTATGCATGTTTCATAAATGCAGTGGTGGAAAGTAACAAAGTAAAAGTAAAATCCTTAAAGTGCGTATGACAGGTTTTCATGATTTTCTAATTTTGACTTTATCTGGTGTAGTAATACCAGTTGTACGTATACATTTTAGTTTTACACCAATCAAGCAGCCGTTTGTGGAGAAAAGTTGAAAAATATGTTGAAAATAACAGGAAGTAATCAGACTGATGACACCACACTGGGGAGACAAAGTTTATGCATAATTTACACAAAAGAAACAGCTTTTTTTTAATCCTTTAAACATTGATTCAACAAAATAAAGGCTTTCCCATGTATTTTTATTTGTAAAATTAAAAAATCTGTGACACTGAATGCATTTTGGCCCCGTGTACAGGATGGTTGCTATGGTAATTTCCTAGTGTGATGTCATCATTTACAACCAGGAAGTAAAACAAAAAATTGAAAAATTTGCTCAACTGTGATCAAACTTGTGAAGTATTTTAACTATATTTGAACTATATTCATCTTAATTGCGTTTCTGTCAGATGAGTAGTCCAACCTGTCACTGGAACTTCAAGTAAAATGTGTAGGTATCTGTACTTAAGTGGTTTTTACTGTAGATACTTTTTTGTTTTACTCCACAACATTTCTGTAACTTAGCTCAATTCTTTACCAAAATTACGACATTTAATTCATGTTGTCGACTAAAGACCTGCCCCTTCGATGATTAGTCTACTATAAAGGTGGCAAAAATACATAAAAACTATGAAGTAACTATGAAGAAACTGCTCAACAGTTTATGCAAAAATAACAATTTATACTGAAAAGTACTAGAAAACATCACTAGGGCAATCTGCATTTTCATTTAAAACAATTTCAGAATGGAAAAACTTCCAACTGAGCTAAAATTGTCCAAAGACCTAAAAAAATGTAGCCTGCAAATAAAACATTTTCTTAAAGGGCAGACCTGTCCGCATCAGAGTTAGACACGAGATACATGGGAGGTTTAGGAAGAGACAAGTTTTAATTATTTTTTACTAACCATTGAAATGTATTAACACTGTACATATCATGAATCGCATTGTCTTATGCTCTGTGTTCATTGTTTTTGTTATTGTGTGTCTCAGGGACTGCAGATGGAAATTAGTCTAAAAAAAATAAAATAAATAAAAATAAAACGTCTGGTACAAAGCATCTTTTCATATTCTTGTGATTAATGCTCTTGTCCCTGTCAAATAAATCAAATAAAAAAAATAAATAAATAAAAAAAATAAACTGTATTTATATATACAAATAAAAATCTTGGTCGACTAAAACAATGCTTTCCAACTTTTTTGTCGACTACCCCCTAAGCTTTGTCTCACACTCGGAGCACCCCTTAACTTGAGTTTCAGGCAAATAAATTGGCTTATTAGTCTCATTTGGTCAATTCTTACAATTATATTTTTGTTTTAATTATATTTATGGTCCAAGATACTCCAAAAAGATGCAAGTTGTACAAAATCTACAACTACTTTTGCTTTTACTTGAGTCATTTTTACTTGAATGACAAAATTGTGTCCTTCTTCCACCACTGCGTAAATATAACATAATCCAAACATTCGAGTTGGTAGAAAGTGTATTGTCACTTGATTTGGGGCGAGGGAGCTTTACGACCTGCACATTTCATTCGTTTATGATAGAACAGCAGGCCTTCTGATTATTGTCCAAACCCAATTATTTGTAATATTGCAGCGATGAAACACTTCAGAAAAACAACTCAGGAAGAATTAGGAAGGATAAACCTTCTCTAATGGGTTTTACGAGCTCTGGGCTTTAAACTCTGACAAATAATGGCTGTTTTTGGCTGTGGTGGCACTTTAAACTGGAAAGTATGGGGATGTCCGTTATCTCACTCCTGTAACGATGTATTTAGTAATTGCAGCTTTATACTAGAGCTGTACGGTTTGGGAAAATATCTAATTGCAGTTTTAATAATGGGATTCTGTTTAAAGTTCACATTTTAAACACGACCAGGAGAAATGACAAAAAGACTGAAACATGAACTGACAAACAAATAAAGTAATCACATGTTCCAAACATTTTTGTCACGTTTGACATTTTTAGTCGCATTTTTGACAACTTTGGTCTAATTTTTCTTGCATATATTGGCGCTTTTAGTGTGAGTTACAGGCTTCAGGGTTAGCAGTTTGTTTTTTTAATTTAGTTTTTTTTGTTTCAGTTAGCAGTGATTATTTCTATTATAGATTAAGACTTGAAACTAACATTTTTAACCAAATAAATGTTGAAATGTTGTGAATGAAGGCTTCTAGATAGAGAACATTTATAAATAAAGTGTATAATTGACAAAAATCAGAAATGGTATAGTCTATTTTTGCCATTTTTCGTCTGTCTTTGTTATAAAAGTCTTTAAGTTTGTGTTTTAGTGTCTGTTTGACCATCATCAAAATACGACCGCGATTATTCTTTACAGTCGACTCGTGATGATTATTCTAATTGTTGCAGCCCTATTTTTGATGCAATAATGTCTGTTATATTAAAATAAAAAACAACAAATACAACACTGGGGCTAATTTAGTTTGAAAAAGCTACATTTTATTCATAATTTTCACTGTGTTCATTTTAAAAACAGAACATTTCTATCAGATGGAAGACATTGCTGTTGCTGCGATATATTTTGTTTGCTTGCGATATCGTTATTGCGTCAGACAATACTGAAATATCGATACTTTTGCGATAGATTGTGCAGCCGAGATAATCATTATTGTGCCAGGCCTTAACCAGGCTTCAGAAGGCAACGAAAACGGTCTTGTTTAGTGTCTTAAACTTGTTGTTTTCTTGTGTTTTGCAGTTCCCATCGGTGAGGTCTCTTCCTGCGGCTCCACGATTTGCCTGACCCGAGCCTGCACCCCTCCGCCCCGTCCAGCCTCTGCTCAGAAACACCCGTCAAACTACACCGAACCACCCGCCCGCTCCTCTTCCTCACCTCTTCCTCTGACCCAGCGCTATGGCAGGGCGAGGGGGCACCACGCGGACCAACGGCGCCGCTCCGGGCAACAAAATCTGCCAGTTCAAGTTGGTGCTTCTGGGGGAGTCGGCCGTGGGCAAGTCCAGCCTGGTGCTGCGCTTCGTCAAAGGCCAGTTCCACGAGTTTCAGGAGAGCACCATCGGAGGTATTCTGTTGTGTCTCTAGAAGGCTCATTTGGTTCAAAGACAGTTCGTGTGTTGGCCTGACAGGATAATGACGATATCAACATATTGTTCAGTAAATAACAGATGGAACGGTCAATATTTACCGTCTGGACGTTTTCTTGGCGTTAGAATCAGAATCGGTTTATTGCCATTGTCCGTGATCAAAATTCACAAACATAGGAACTTGCTTCGGCGTGAGGTGCAACATAAAACAATGAATAAAATATAATAAAATAAATAAAAGAGGCAGGGGCTTATGTGATTTTTCTGTTCTCCGATAAGATTTGGGCTGTAGATTGTTACATAAGAGACATTATTCACCTTAATTCCAGAAGTTGCCGTACGCGCCGTCGTCTTGTTTCTGTTGTATTATTTTACACGGAGCAGACGAGCTCAACAGAAAATGAGTTTTACACAGACTAAAAAGCCGTTTTCAGGCCGTCCAGGAAATCGTTGCGTTGTTGACTTGTTGTTGCTCGTGTTCATTAAACATTTTACACAAATCAATCTACTTTATGTAACATTTTAGCGGTGAGACTTTTCCCTCGTTCATCATTATCTTTAACGGAGTTCTCGTCAAACGGAAGTGCGTTTACAACAAAAGTGCGTATCTGTGGCAAAAAGAGGCAAAAGTGGGCGGGGCAGAATAAGGTGAATAGGCACAAACACATTTACTATATTGACTTATTGTTCAATAAATCAAAACCGGGACAATATTTTTTGTGCTAATAGGAAACTTTTTGTTAATTTTCAACAATATCTTCAAATTTCAGCTGTAGTGGATTGAATAATTAAGTTATTGTGCTCATAAATTATGCTATTATACTATTTCAAGGTTTAATTTTTCTCTCTTTTCAATTACAACTCATTCTTTTATGATATGGCTAATTTGAAAGAGTTTTTTTTTAATTTCCAGCTTTAAAGTTCTTATATTGTGGCATAAAGTAGTTTCAGTGTTATTGTTTATCGTGATATTTTCTCTAGCAATATATCGCTCCTCAAGATTTGTTATCGTGGCAGGCCTACAAACACAGTACTAAAGTGTTTCATTCTGCTATTAATTTATTGCTGCATGGTTTTTAGTGTGTGTTTACAATAGTTTTTTGGGGTTAAAGGGCCTCTGACAGGTTTAACTACTCATTTAACATAAATACAGTTAAGACAAATATATTTCAATTTATACTATAATCTTTACACATTTTACCGCAGTTTAGCTATTCTTTTAGATTTTTAATTTTACTTCCTGGTTGTAAAGTATGACATCACGCTAGGAAATTACCATAGCAACCACACTGCACACTGGCCCTGTGGCCCATCGAGGCAACTGTTGTTGTGATTTTGGGCATTATAAAAATAAATTGATTTGATTTGATTTGATTTGGCCAAAACTCATCTAACGTCACAGATTTTGTTCATTTGACAAAGAGAAATACACGTCAACACCTTTATTTTGTTGAATTAATGTTTAAAGGATCAAAAAAGTAATTTATTTTGTGTAAATTATGCATAAGCTTTGTCTCCCCAGTGTGATGTCATCAATTGGTTTACTTCCTGCAATTTTCAATAGATTTTTCAACTTTTCTCCACAAATAGCGACCTGATTGGTGCAAAACTACATTTTTTATTTACAAGAGGTATTAATACACTGAATAAAGTCAAAATTGGAAAATCATAAAAATCTGTCATACACACTTTAACTTGGTTTGTATCAGTGTAAATTAGCTTCTATATTATCATGCATTGGAGCATTACATCTCATTGGAATGTGAGCCCGGCCCGTGAACAGGAGCTCTGTCAGGACTTTTTCCTGTTAAGGGTGACACGACTCTGTTTGACTCCCAGACAGTGTGGGGCCTTTTTATCACGGTATAAAAGACAAAATCTGCGCTAACTATATAACTGACAGAATATCTGCAGGTTGCGTAACAGTGTCTTGTGTAATGTTTGTCGTTACTTGTTTTGGGCTATTTAAGGTACAGCTACGTTCTTGCTCTTTCCGTTAGCAATTAGCCTTGATAGCAACTGTCTAAGCAGAATATCAGCTGCAGTCCATGTGCAGTTATTTTTACAATATCACAATAAATCAAATTAAATCAATTTATTTTTATAATGCCCAAAATCACAACAACAGTTGCCTCGATGGGCCACAGGTAAAAGCAGTTCAGATAACTGTCCCAGAATGCCCCTGTCCTTTGACCCTCCTTCGCGGCGAGGAAAAACTACAAAAAACCCCATGGGAAAAAGTAGAAACCTCGGGGAGAACCACAGTGAAGGAGAGATATCATCACTTTTACTATATAATAATGACCCAGCCCTGCTCCCCCTGCTGGCTGGCATAGGTTTCTTCTGGGTCTCCAAATCTCAGAGACACAATCCTGATTAAAGAATTTTAATAAATGGACACCACTTTGTACCATTCAAAAGATACAAAGTTTTCTGTTGAATTGTTTAGTGCTCTTGCTACATTCTTCATTATTTGTCACTTGAAACCCTCAGATATATTTAATAAAAATAATATAATCTCAAACAAAAATACTCTTTCCAGTTCATTACATAAAAGAAGCCGGAAATTTATGTAATTTTCATGTCATAAAAATAGTTTTTTTTTTTTTTGCTTTTTCAGTTCTGTTTCACAATAATGGACTCAATGACCGACATACCATCTGTCAGTGTTTTAAAGTTGTTCTTTATGTAAAATATGCAATCAAAAAATATCTCATTAGAACTTGTTCAGTGGCTGCAGAGTTTTAATTTGTTATTTTGGGCGTTTCTTGACCACTTGTTTCTCCCTTAAAATCTCAAAACCCTGACCACTCTTGCTGTGAACACGAGGGGGACTAAGTGGTTCCTCTGACTGAATAGGGACCGTGGGATTATTATGGGACTTAGTTCTTGGGACTGTTATGTGTGAAAACGCCTACAGGTTTATGAATGCAGGGGCGTAGCAGCATGTTCTGAGCCCCGAGTACAAACCCTCTCGGTGGGCCCTTAAAGTGTCTACTCACTTTGGTAAAATGCAGTTAAGGTAAATATATATCAACGTTTGCTAAAATACATTTCAAAGTTTATCCCGGCTTAGCATTTTTTTATTTTTTTTTTCATTTTACTTCCTGGTTGTAAAAAATTATATCACACTAAGAAATTACCAAGAAGCCATTCTCTACATCGAACAAAAACATCTAATGTCAGATGTTTTTATTTGACTAATAAACATATATGTGGACATCTTTATTTTGATTGATTAACATTTAAAGGGTCAAAAATGTAGTTTGTATTTTGTGTAAATTATCTATAACCTTTGTCTCCCTCGTGTGATGTCATTAATTTGTTCACTTCCGGTAACTTTCAACAGATTTTTTCATTTTTCTCCACAAACAGCTTGATTGGTGTAAAACTATAATTTATATTTACAACAGGTATTAATACACGGAGTAAAGTCAAAATTAGAAAACGATAATAACCTGTCATACGCAGTTTAATACATGTCTGTATAGGATTTATTCATCCCAGCAAATTTGTTTTTATTATTTTTTCCATTCACTTTTGCTAGAATATACACCTTATGGTTTCTACGTACATTTAATAATAACTTTCTAAATTATAGACATCCTGTGTAGCTACCGGCTTATAATATGATACATACTGTTTGTTTTTGGATAAACTATCAGACCAATTTCACAAAGATTGCAAAAAGTAATAATACAATAAGAAAATACTCTAACTGCAAATTATAATGACTATTTTTATTTGTAAACAACTTGGCAAGCAATGACTTTCTACTTTTTTTTAAAAGGGGCCCTCAGATTTCATGCATAATTTGTATTTAGTCTCTCGATGCATTTTATTACAACAAAAATGTATTTAAGTGTAAAAAAATAACACAACTGCTGCACATGCTTTAGAGGGTCCTTCCCTGCTTTGGGCCCCGGGAAACCAGCACCGTTTACCCTCCCTTTCCGACGCCCCTGTACAGAAGAATACAAGATTAAACCGAACACGTGGCAGGAATTGAACCGTCAATGTCAGAACTATTGCAATTATTAAACTACATTTCCTGACCTTGCTATTTTGTGTAAGTCTGTGGGTGTACAATGCTATGGTTACTAAGCCGAGTGTCAAAAGGCAACCCACAGTGGTTTCTGATTTGAATCTTGTCTTGTTTTGTAATGAGTACATAAAATGAGACACTTGAATTGTAAATAGCTTTTACTCTGCAGCAGCAACGGCAGTAATTCGAGCCAGACTTTGTCAAAACTGAGACGTCGTACATCTTAAACACAGTATGTCCGCTTCAGGTTTTCGTGTCTGCTTTTCTGTTTATCTTTGCTTTGAGGCGGAGGAGTGACCCAACCAGTTCTGTGCTCCGATCACCTGACTGTCCCACAAACCACCAAGCTCCTTAACCCTCTGTGAATATGGCCCTTGTATAACTCCTTACATAACACCTTTTGAATGTAATTAGGCTGACCGAGAAGCAAGATGTTACTCACACTTGTGTAGTTATTATTAGAGCTGCTCAATTGATCGAAACTTGAAACAATTAGCAAATCGCAAAGGCTGCAGTTTTTGAAGTGCAAAGATTTCCTCCACAAACAACACAATATCCTGTTTTATACTGCATAAGAACTTGTTACAACAGGTTTGGAAACAAGTGCACAAAGCATGTCTAAAAGCGACACAAATGTGACAATAATGTGACTTAAAGCAACAAAAACATAACTTAAAGAGACAAAATGCGTCTAAATGTGACAGTTGCACAACCAAACATGATTGACAATGACAAAAATGTGTTTTAAAGCAACAAAAACACGTCTAAAAGTGACACAAAAGTGACTAAAATGCAGTTAAATGCAATTAAATCTAACAATACAACTAAAAATGCCACGTCTAAAGTTGACAAAAATGTGACTAAAGTAATAATAATGTGACTTAAAGCGACAAAAACGTGACTTAAAGCAGAACTAAATACCGGCAGCGACAGAGCTCCCCCTGCTGTTCTCTTGTGAAAATACACTCCCAGTAAAAAGACGCCAAAAGCGCCTTTTTTTTTTTTTTTTTTTTTTAAGGAAGTACAATCACATGCAAAAACATTTAATGTCTCCAAATATAAAAAAGGAGAGCCATGGTTTCTCAGGAGAGTTGTTTTTAGGTTGGTGTCAGGAAATGTTTCAAGGCTGGTTTTCCTCGCAGAGACAGCAGGGGGCGACAGCGGGGGCTTCAAATGCCCCGAAAATACATTTGCAACCACCACACGGACTTACAAAGACGTTTAATAAGGTAAAAATATTATGTAGTTCTGTTTTAACGATACAAAATACATCTAAAAGTGACAAATATGCAACTAAACATCACTAACAATGACAAAAACGTGACATAAACACACCTAAAAGCAACAAAAATGTGTTTAAAAGCTACAAAAACACGTCGTAAAGTGACACAAAAGTGACTGTCAAATACTCAATTAAATCTAACAACACAAATAAAAACAACAAAAGCACATCTTAAAGCGACAAATACACAACTAAATGAGACAACACAACTTAAAAAACAAAAACGCATCTAAAAGCTACACAAATGCAACTAAAAGTGACCAAAACAGTTAGAAAAACGTTCTGAAAGACATCATTCTTTCATTAGTTTATAAGTTTATACTGTACGTCAGTCTTTTCGTCATTTTTTTGTGTTTTAAAATGTGAACTTTGAACAGAACCCATTATTAAAACGCAAATCTAATCACAACACTGGTCAGAAAAATTAAAAACAGTATTTTTCCCAAATCATGCAGCCCTTTTTATTGTTTCACGTCAAAAATGTCTGTCCCAGCCTGAGCTTTTGCTTCAACAAGGAGGGAATTTAGACAACGGGTTTTCCTCTTGTATCCGCTGTAACGTGTGTCAATAACAATTCTTTTCTGGGTCACTGACAGGACTAGGAACTAAATTCAAGTCGGGTGTTTTATGCTGTTGTCGTTTTGGTCAAATCATGTGGCTCTGAGCCTGCAGTGAGTCGCTGAGTGGAATTGCAAGTTTGAAACTCCAAGGCCAAAACAATAAGTACAAAAGCTGCTGTTAACTTGGTGATATAATGTCATCGTCAGGGAATGAAATGTCCCTGGAGAGCGTCTGAGTTCAGGCATTTACGAGTCTCCCAACAACTTCTCAAAGTGCGTGTGATTGTTGTGGAGCAATTATTATGTCAAATGTTAAGACGTGTTTAAAGTGTACTCTCTAAATTGAATATCCTTTTTATTGAACAGTCAATTTGTTTGTTTTTCCAAGATGGTTCGGCCCTGCAGTGACCTCTTGTGGGTGGATTGTGTGCGTGTCTCAGCACATTTTCTGTTAGCCCAATGTTAAAGGGCGTATGACAGGTTTTATGGTTTTCTAATTTTGACTTTATTCAGTGTATTAGTACCTCTTGTAAATATAAATTGCAGTTTTGCACCAATCAGGTCGCTGTTAGTAAACACACTGATGACATCACACTGGGGAGACAAAGGTCATGCATAATTTACACAAAAGTAAAGTGCTTTTTTAACACTTTAAACATTCATTCAACAAAATAAAGGTGTTCTCATGAATGTTTCTTTGTCAAATAAAAAGAATTGTGACGATATCTGGATTTTTCACCGGTGTACAGTGTAGTTGCTATGGTAATTTCCTAGCGTGATGTCATCATTTACAACCAGGAAGTAAAATTAAAAACCTAAAAGAAATAGCTAATCTCCAAAGATATTAGCAGAATTTGAAATATATGTATGAAATCTTAACTGCATTTTAATTAAATGAGTTGTCCAATCTGTCAGAAGATTTTAAGATTAAAACTGAACTTAGCAATCAATAAAACTTTTTCTGACATTGTGGAGTAATAAAAGTATTTACCAGTAGTGACCCAGCAGTTTTTCAAGTTGTTCCACGGCTCCTTTGTTTACTTTTAGTTTGGGCTAATGATTCTTTATGTACGTTTTGCACTGCTGCTTCAAACAAGGCGGGTTTCCATGGTAATCTCTATTTCCCCTTTTTTTTAAATTTTATAAATAACAAACAGAACAAACGGGAACAAGACCAGAGAGTGCAAAATAAAAAAAGAAATGGAATAGCCCAAAGAACAAACCAGAAAATTAAAACGGGTTAAAACATATGACCTTCTGCATAAAATAGTGTTTTTCTGTGAATATTAATTTTCATAATTAAACACTATTTTCTATTAGAAAAGGACACACTCAATCGTCAGGACAATATCAGTGAGTACTTCATCATGTTTTAGACAGTTATGTCGCTGAATGAGTTCAAACGAGAGGCTTCACTGCACCAGTTCTGCTTTTGCTGGATTTTTTTAATACATTTTTTTCTTTTTCATTTGATAAAAGGAAACCATCAAGCTGCCTGACATGTTAGATATGAAAAGAAAGCTGTAACCACTTATTTCTGGGATGAATAAGTCAGTTTTCACTCCAAAAGCACAAATTTAAAAATTACACTAAAATTAAAAAAAATTGAATAGGACTTTTACATGGATTCCGCCTGGACTTTTTTCCCTAAAACCCTGTTTTGTTAAATTAGCTTCAGCTTTGAGAGAGGAATTGTCAAAGCCCAACAAAAGCCCAAACTAGTGTTAATCAGGCAAAACCTACAGACACCAGCTTTACTTTTTCATATATTTCACACAGAACATTTAGGCGGACTTTAAAATCAGATATTCCTCTTTTCAGAGCTTGTTTCCAAGAGTAATCAGAGTAAATCAGACACAAAACTATAGAATCTCAGCTTCACAAAGAGTCCAGACAATAGTTTGTGTCCAAAGGGTTCAAGAACAGCTTCAGCTTGAATTGGGGCTCATTTTAGTCAGAAAAACAGGTGGAAAAACAGGTCCGATCCGTAACTGAAACTATGATCAAACCGCTTTGATCAGAAGCCGCTGTTGAAAAATGTTGAAAAGAAAGTACATTATTTAAAAGAAAATTTTGTAATGAATGCTCAAATAAGAATAAGTAAGTGTGTTCTGATCAAATGTTTCCAAAGTGCATTCATAATAACCAGTCATTTTACAGCAGAAACAGCCGTATGAGTAACTGAATATGGGAACATGCTGCTTTACACCACACACTGTAAAACACATCAGCGTTTCTCTCACTCCGGCTGATCTTGTGGGCAGTTTTCGGCGGCTACAGATTACAAAACTATGTGCTCTGCTCGTAGGGCCACCGTTTCCCTCGACATGTGACACACGGCTGACTCAGCAGCAAAACGCAACTCTGCTTCCTGCCATTCATGGGATTGTTTCCCTCGAATCAAAGTCCTGTTGCTGCTGGCGCGGTAGTTCTCGCAGTAAAATTGAATGCCACAGTTTTATTTGGAAATGCACAGTAATTAGTCACAGTGTATTGTGAGTGATCTGAAATGTCATGGTTTTAAGTTAAGAAAAGTTGCAGATGGAGATAAGAAATGTGCATCAATAACACATTTCAAACTGATACAGAAATATTTTGCAGTAAGGGCTGCATCAATGTAATCAATTAATCGCAACTAATCGATTATAGAAATAGTTGTCAACTGATTAAGTGTTCAGACAGTTGTTTTCTGGTCTATGCATGGACTCCAAAACATACCTGAGAAGTGCAGAGACACATTTTTGATTCAGACAGAGCAGGAATCACAAAAAAATGACATTGGAAATTTGTTAGTTTTGTGTTTTTGATAAAAAAAACACACCCTTTCGTCTGTAAATATTCTCCATTAGTGATTTTTAATAACTTTTCTGTTGTGTCTTTTGAAAATGCTTTTGTTTTTTGTTGTGTACGTGTGGTGACCGGTTCATGAACTGTTGGAAAAGTCAAATTCATATGTGCAACAGCTTTAAAGTGCCCATGACAGGTTGAGCTACGCACTTCACAAAAATGTAGTTTACATAAATATATTTCACATTTTGCCAAGATACTTTACAAATTTTATCACGGTTTAGCAATTTTTTAGGCTTTTAACTTCACTTCCTGGTTGTAAATGATGACATCACACTAGGAAATTACCATAGCAACATCCTGTAAACTGGGCCAAAACTCATCTAATGTCGCTGATTTTTTACATTTTTACAAATAAAAATAGATGTGAACACCTTTTTTGTTGAATTAATGTATAAAGGGTAAAAAAAAGTAGTTTATTTTGTGTAAATTATGCATAACTTTAGTCTCCCTAGTGTGATGTCATGTATTTGTTTACTTCCTGTAACTTTCTGCAGATTTTTCAACTTTTCTCCACAAAAGGCTACTTGATTGGTGTGAAACTATCATTTTAATTTATAACAACTATTAATACACCAAACAAAGAGAAAATTAGAAAATCATGAAAACCTGTCATACGCACTTTAAACAGGGGGTTTGGGGGTCCTTCCCCAGAAAAACATTTAAGAAATCAGACCATATTTCCCGTATGTTGGTGCATTTTAAAATAGAACTAACCTTATTAAACGTCTCTGTAAGTCCATGTGGTGGTTGTAAATGTATTTTTGGTGTTTGAAGCCCCCGCTGTCGCCCCCTGCTGTCTCTGAGTGGAAAACCAGCCGTGCCGACCCGAACTCCTTAGAAACATGACATGTTTTTGTATGTGATTATACTTCCTTATTTCAATAAAAAAGGAAGGAAAAATTAAAGCCGCAAGCGGCATCGAACGGCCCTCGCGGGCCGCGCTCCTACTCCGCTCTCGCAACTCGCTGCAAATAGCGCTGACGCGCCCTCATCCTTTCCTTTACTGGGGCTTTGTGGTGGAACAAAGCTGTGTCCCAAAACTGCTGTTGTTATGAATGAGCAAAAATGTAGCCAATTGTTGCGGCTCCGCCGCATGGATACCATAACACTTGTCCTGAAGATTTGGATAACTTTTGGTGCCCCACTCCTCAGGATGATTGTCACCAAGTTTCAGGTTGATCGGGCTTACGCCCAAGGAGTAGTTCGTTAAAGTACAAAGTTTAATTTGAGTGATTTTGAGATTTTCCCATAGGAATAACATAGGATGTTTGTGTCATTTGTACAAGTTTGGGCAATATTTGTGGCTTCGCCACACGGAGACCATAATACTTAGCTCAACAATTTGGATAACTTTTGGTGGGCCATTCTTCAGGATGATTGTCACGAAGTTTCAGGTTGATCGGGCTTACGCCCGAGGATGAGTTCGTTAAAGTACAAAGTTAAATTTGAGAGATTTTCCCCATAGGAATAACATGGGATGTTTCTGTCATTTGTTCAAGTTTGGGCAATTCTTTACAAGCCACGCACAGAGACCGTAATACCTATCCCTATAATTTGGATAACTTTTGGTGCACCACTCCTCAGGATGATTGTCACCAAGTTTCGGATTGATCAGGCTTACGCCCGAGGACGAGTTCGTTAAAGTACAAAGTTAAATTTGAGAGATTTTGCGATTTTCCCATAGGAATAACATGGGGTTTTTCTGTGTTTTCTAAAATGTTTATAAATGTGCGGTTTTCTTGCCGCACGGAGACCGTAATACCTATCCTAATAATTTGATAATCCTTTTGCGCCGCACTCCTCAGGAAGATGTGCACCAAATTTAGGCTGGTCGGCTTATGCCCGAGTGAGGAGTTCGTTAAAATGCGTAGTCAAAAATATCTAAATTTGAGACACTTTTTGATTTTCCCATAGGAATAACATGGATGTTTTCAATATTGGTACGGCTTAGCATAAATATGACATGGGTCTGGTTGGCTTTTTTGATCGGTAGGCCAAAATGGAATTTTGTGCAAAATTTCAAAAAATTCTAAAAAAGTAAATTTTTTGCTCCCCATACAAAAAGTTTTTTCACTCTGTAGGGGGCGCTATCGCGCCAAATGAAAAAATTCCACCTAAAGTAGGTCCAGGCAAGAAAGTTAAACAACCTATTAAAATTTTCGCATAATCGACTTGTTTTGCCAAAACGGGAGCATTTTTAAATTTTGATTATCCAAAAATCGCCGGTCAACTTTGAGGCCGCGCCACAAGAGACCGTAAAAGTGCTATTTTAACTAATTGATAACTTTAGATGCCCCACTTGTCTAGAGCATGTGCAGCGATTTTGAGCGCGGTGGGCTTAAACGCTCTAGGATTCGAAGTTCGCTCGTTCGACGTGAGCGA
This sequence comes from Rhinogobius similis, assembly GCA_019453435.1. NCBI lineage: Eukaryota > Metazoa > Chordata > Actinopteri > Gobiiformes > Gobiidae > Rhinogobius > Rhinogobius similis. The sequence goes on from CM033631.1 coordinate 12,447,700, forward strand.
AAAACGCTGAGTCAGCGCTGAACTTTAAATCCAATATGGCGGCTATAATGGTGAGTCAGGGGCGTGGTCATAATAATATTTTTTTTGTTCTCGGAGAGGAATGCGGTTCCGACTCGGGCTGTACGACAAACTTGACGCCGGGACGCCTCCCATAGGCGCAATGTATTTTTGATTCTTTGTCGTGGCGCTGTCGCGCATTTTTTTTTTTCCCAAACATGACACCTATAAAAACAAAATTTTTCACGATTCTGAATTTTGGGCAAAGTTTGGTGAGTTTTTGAGCATGTTCAGGGGTCAAATTAGAGCTCAAAGAGCAGAAGAAAGAAAAAAAAATAAAATAATAATATTTTTAGCAAAAACAATATATCCGTTTTACTGAGAACGACATATTATACGTTTTTTGAAAGCTCTGACCGTTCCCCAGGTCGCCATGGGGTCAAATGTGGATTACGAGCACTTACGCCGCTTCACTCACCTCCGAACGGGCCCGCATGGGCTCCCCCATTGGTTTACATGTATTTTAGCAGGAACAAGTATGGTTACTGAGTGGGGCTTGATGCCAGGGTGTGGGACAGTTCACTGTCAATGTTTGGGGTGTTAGGCGAACTTTCGCCGCGCCGAAAGTTCGCCAAGACAGTTGAAAGGGTTCTTTCGCATAGCAGGAGTAAATATAGGTCCCATGCCTTCGGCATGGGCTATTTCACTGTCCGACCATAGAACTCGATAGCTGTTAAACTTTGCACGCCGCTAAAAAGTTTGGCGAGACAGTTGCAAACGATGCCTTCGGCATCGCTATGGTAGCACAGGCCCTACGCCCTGTAGGGGCTCGGGCCTAAAAAAGGAGGGGGAAAAAGCTTTTGGTGTCTTTTTACTGGGAGTGTATTTTCGCAAGAGACCTGCAGGGGGAGCTCTGTCGCTGAAGTGACTTAGTTCTGCTTTAATACATGTTCCAGATTATTTAAATACATGATATTCATTTTAGGGCTGCACAATATATCGCAAAAGTATCGATATCGCAGTATTGGCTAACGCAGTAATGATATCGCAATAAACAAAATGTGTATCGCAGTAGCACCAAGTCTTCCATCTGAAAAATAATGATTAAAATCTAGATTTTTCAAATTAAATAGCCTCAGTTTTGTTGGTTTTTATTTTAATATAGAGACATTATACAGACATTATTGCATCAAAAATAGGGCTGCAACAATTAGTAGAATAATCATAACCAGTCAATAATAAACAATAACTGCAGTCGTATTTTGATGATGTCAGACTCTAAAATACAAACTTTAAGAATTTTAGAACAAAGACAGTGACATTATTGAATAGAAAAATGGCACAAAAGAATAGACAATTTCTGATTTTCCTCAATTATACACTTTATTCATAAATATTCTCAGTCTGGAAGCCTTTATTCACAATATTTCAACATTTATTTGGTTAAAATGTTAGTTTATTCTAAGTCTAACTCTACAATAGACATAATCTTAGTCAGAAAGTGTATTTAAATATCGCAATAATAATCGATATTGCAGATCTTAAAGTGCGTATGACAGGTTTCTATGATTTTCAAAATTTGACTTTATTTAGTGTATTAATATCTGTTGTAAATATAAAGTTTATAGTTTAAATTTGTAAAGTTGTAAATATAGTTTTTCACCAATCAGGTCGCTGTTTGTGGAGAAAAGTTGAAAAACCTGTTTAAAAATACAGGAAGTAAACGAACTGATGACATCACACTGGGGAGACAAAGTTTATACACGATTTACACAAAATAAACTACTTTTTTGACCCTTTAAACATTAATTCAACAAAATAAAGGTGTTTACATTTATTTTTATTCGTCAAATTAAAAAAAAGTGACATTAGATGAGTTTTGGCCCAGTTTACAGTGTTGTTGCTATGGTAATTTCCTAGCGTGATGTCATCATTTACAACCAGGAAGTAAAATTAAAAAGCTAAAAATTGCGAAAACGGCGTAAAATTTGTAAAGAATTTTAGCTAATTTTGAAATATGTTTATCTGAACTACATTTTGGTTAAATGAGTAGCCCAACCTGTCATGGGCCCTTTAATAGCCATATCACATATCGCAGTAATTTCCAATATCGTACAGCCCTAATTCATTTGTAATTTGATGTTATATTTTCTGTAACGTAAGTCCACCTCTGCATTTGCGATATTCTGACATTTTCCGTGCACCTCTGACCTCTAACGTGTGTGTTTCCTCTGCCCAGCGGCCTTCCTCACACAGACGGTATGTTTGGACGACACAACAGTGAAGTTTGAGATCTGGGACACGGCCGGACAGGAGCGATACCACAGCCTGGCGCCGATGTACTACAGAGGAGCGCAGGCCGCCATCGTGGTCTACGACATCACCAACACAGTACGGACCGCCGCGCTCTCTGTGCTTTCCATGTTTTATGAGCTCAAACCGCAAATTTCCTCATTAATCAGTCAGTTTTTGTCTTTATTTCTATTTAAAACACTAAATCTGGCTGCTGTTTCAGTTTTATCTTTTAGGGTTTATCAGACAATAGCTAAGAGAAGATAAGATAAGATAAGATAAGAGATCCTTTATTTGTCCCACAATGGGGAAATTCCAATGTTGCAACACACAGTTTAGAACAGGAATGAATGAAATAGGCGCATGCAATAAAAATAGGATAAATAATTTCTAAATGGATTTGTTACTACACACTACACATGATGTATGACCTTATGATAAAACTAAACTAAGCAGACAAGATAAGTTTTAAGTTTTACCAGTAAATGTTTATTTGTTTATTTAAATGGATCCCATTAGCTGAAAGCGAAGCCATCAGCTCGTCTTCCTGGGTCCATTGCAATCCTATCAAAACATACAACAAACACAATAATAAATTATCATTACAATATTAAAATTTCCTTACAACGCATAAAAGTTCATTACACAAATTATTTCACATTTTTCAATGGAGGACAAAGTACAAATACAAATAACATTTCTGTCCATATGGCAAAAATTATATCCCCTTTAACACATGGCACTTAAGACTATTTTTAAATCATTTCTTATTTTTGAGTATATAGTACAGTATATTTTGAAATGTAGGATTTTTAACAAAAAAATGCGAAATATTGCTCCAAATTCTGCTTCAAATAACCGCTTTTACTGCCGCAGGGTTTGGGCTGTTGCCTTGTTGATTAAACTGTAAGTAATAACAATAAGTTATTACAATATGATGATAATAATAATTGCACGGCCCACAAATGGACTAGGGCTGTGTTATAAAAAAAAAAAGAAAATGAAAATAAATTATAGCCTAAATGAATAAATACTTACAAACTTACTTACATACATAAAATACACAACACAAAAATGTAATATTCAATGATTATTTAGCAATAATGAATTAATATTGTGACATTTTAATTTGTGTACTTTATTTACTTGTCAAACTCGGAAAGATAATAACTAGAACTACAGCTAAAATGAGACAAAAACAAAATTGGTACACATTGTTTCTTTCTTTTTTTTTTACTCATGAAGCATTTTTTAAAATCTGTAAACTTCTGTATATCATTGCACAAATAATTAATATTTAATGATATATTTTGCAGCCTAAAACTGTGAGAGAGAGTTATTGCATTGAGTGGAATTAATATTGGATTTTTCATGTTAATTTCTAGGATGTCAAAGTATAACAGTAAAGTAAAGTATTGGATGGGTTTTAACACGTTTTCCAGGAGACTGAGGTGACACCAGTGATTAGATTATTAAAACTCAAGTCTTATTTGGCACAAAAATGTAAGTCATTGATATTTAATCTTCTCTTTTTGGAATAGTGGAGTTCATTTTTGGTTTTATGGAGAAATAAGAAGCAAAAATGACTGTCCTTTTTGTCCACATTAACACTAAAGTCTGAGTGACAGCTGCTGACTCCTGTCTTTCTGCTGTTGATCATTGTTTAATTCTTTTAAGCTGCTGGACCTTTGCTCCTGTGACTCGCCGACTCATGTGGAGTAACAAATCCACTTATTTTAGCTGCATTTATTTTAAGTTTAGATTTGTAAGGTAAGCAAATAAACAATCACTTTATTATGGCGGCTCAGTTGTACAGTATCACTTTTAAAAATATTACCAAATGTTTTCAAATTAATTTTACATTGTTTGGCAAATTCTACAATTCTGAAAACCCAGTAAGTCAAATCAATCTATTGTTCTCATTGTTTTAAACAAATACAATGACAATCTGTATCAAATCACCTGCATAAGACTCACAGCCCTGCACTTTAACCCTCGCTATATTCAGGGCATTTTGACGCATCTAGATTTTTTATTTTTTATTTCATTGCTATGAAACTTTCATGGGTGTTCAAAACATCACTCCACATACAATCTTTATAAAATAAAATACATATGTTTTTCTTGATACGAAAACGTATATTGCTCTTTGACCTGACGTGCTCTGTTCAAACGAAGAGATAAACATGTGTCCATGAATATCATAAACATGTGTCCATGAATACTTTAATGACATGTTTATGATAAAGCGGCCGCTGCCTCCAGAGTCTCAGTGACACGAAGAGAACAACTAACAAACTCTGACATGATCAAATGATGTAAATGGACTTTAGTGTGGGTTTATGTTCCATGAGCAAATGTGTGTTTATGACTAAGACCAAGCCAGTGTTAGTATCAGTATTGGTAATATTGGAAACTTAATTTATGATGGGTAAAGTATCGCAATAAATAGTATATTACAGTTTCTTTAAATCGCAACATAAATTGTATCAGGCTCTGTGTTTTGTGATCGTAACTTGACACAAGCGTATCGCCCAAGCACTAGTAAATATTCTCAATCTAAAAGCCTTCAGTCGCCATATTTATTTGGTAGATAATATGTTAAAAAGTCTCAGTGTACAATATAAATAATCATTTGACTCGTCGACTAATAAAACTGATCATCTCTGACTAGTCGACTACTGCAATAATTGCTCATTTCAGCCATCTGCAATAACAACACAGTATCACATTCACAATACATTTAAACATTTTTTATTATCATTCATTAACACGTGCCCTTTCTCTTTCAGGACACATTCACACGTGCAAAGAACTGGGTGAAGGAGCTGCAGAGGCAAGCCAGTCCCAACATCGTCATCGCTCTGGCCGGGAACAAAGCAGACCTGTCCCAAAAGAGAAACGTAGACTTCCAGGTACAGAAGAAGCGCTCCACATCTTCACACAAACAACACGACTGTCTTTACGCACTTTATGCTCAGTGTGTGTTCTGTTTCTTTCAGGAAGCACAAGCGTACGCCGACGACAACAGTTTGCTCTTCATGGAAACTTCAGCCAAGACTGCTGTGAATGTCAACGAGATTTTTATGGCCATCGGTACGTCATGTTCCACTAAATGTGACTCGTAGGACGTTCAGAGCGGTTTTACAAAACAAGGAACTGTGTTGGGAAGGGCGGAGAGTGTAGAACATGAGGACAGTTTTAAGTGTTTTTAACTTAAGAGGGCAAAAAAATCCAATAAAATAGGACTTAACTTTAGTAAATATTTAATACTACATAATGGATACAGTTACAAGTTATTTAGTTGCGTGCACACTTCATGCATTAGGGCTGGGGAAACGAATGAATCACACTTGTTTTGCTCAAATTGATGATAATAAATCTTTATTTATAGAGAACTTTTAAAAACAACTTGTACAAAGTGCTGCACAGTCAGCAAAAAATATAAATTACACAGCAAAGAAAGACAAAAACAGTCAGAGAATAAAAATAAACAGAAAGGGACAGCAAGAAGAAAGTAGTAATAAATAATTTGATTAATAAAAATCAGAAATAAACTAGAATCTTTAAAGAAATGCCATCCAATAAAAGTGGGATTTAAGAAATGATTTAAAAGATGATGGGCTTTTTCCAATTCAGTCTCATTTAAAAATGAGCTAAAATGTATTTCAAAATTAATTTCCTGAACACAAACAATACAGACTTTCAATTATTTCAATTTAACACACAAAAAGGTTTAATTTCTTATTCCTTGCTCCCAACCACACGCTTTTACTTTGTCATTCCCCAATTTAAGTCATTTATGCTAGTCGTTAACTTGACTATATTTTAGTCATTTAAAAGCCAGAAACGGTTACTAATGTCTGTCAGTTGTACCTTAGTTTGTCAGTCATTTAAATAATGTACTTGTGAAATATGTATTTTCACTTTATTTATACACTTTAAGTTTTAAAACATGAGATGCCAAAGTGAAGGTACTGAAGAGCATGTTTAAAAGCCAATAACGATACAAATAATGTATGTCCTTTAATTAATTTCTATCAGAGTAACGTCGTGCTTTGACGACAGAATGTACTACAAAACTACCTTCAAACCAGTAGTGTCATTCAAGGACACATATTATGCTAAATTGAGCTTTTAACCATGTTCTAACATTGTTCCTTCACCAAAAAAACACACCTGGAGTTGCATTTAGCTTCATTCACGCTATTTTGATGAATCCAGGGTAGAAAATCCTCTCCCTCCCACCGTCAAAAACACTCAGTTTTGAATTCCCTCGATGAGTGACGTTTCCTCGCGGTGTGACGTGACTCAGAGAGAATGTTGTGCTCTGTTTTTAAGTCCATAAATCGTCAGACTCGTTCTGAGCATTTCTGCCGACTAATCACGATCATTACAACCGCTCGGTTTAGTAGCATCTCTGGAAGAACACTGGAGTTTTTTTATATTTAACTTGTGTAAGAGCTATGCAGCCAGTAGATGGCGCCAAAACTCAGTAAGTGCCATGGGAAACTGCAAAGATACAGACGATCTTTTTTTTTTGTTCTAAAACATCAGATACACACTAAAGGTACAGAAAAGCATGTTTAAAGGCTAAGTACATGACAAATAATTCATCATATTTTCCCTTTGACTCAAAATAACCGCTCTCGCTTTACCTTAAAGGGCCTCTGACAGGTTGAAATACACGTTTAACTAAAATGCAGTTAAGATTAATATATTAACATTTCTACTAAAATCTTTACAAATTTAACCCCAGTTTAGGTGTTTTTAGGTTTAAAATTTTACTCCCGGTTGTAAAGTATGACATCACGCTAGGAAATCACCATAGCAACCGCACTGTACATTGGCCAAAACTCATCTAATGTCACAGATTTTATTCATTTGACAAAAAAAAAACACAAGTGAACACCTTTATTTTGTTAAATCAAAGTTTAAAGGGTCAAAAAAGTACAGTATTTTCCGCACTAAAAGCTTTCAATTTTCTCAAAAAACTGACAGTGCGCCTTATAATCCGATAACATATATGGATCAATACTGAGCATAACTACGCAACCACAGCCACTACTGTAGCTTCTATTCTATGCGCCTTATAATGCGGTGCGCCTTATATATGAACAAAGTTTTCAAATAGGCCATTCATTGAAGGTGCGCCTTATAATCCGGTGCGCCTTATAGTGCGGAAAATACGGTAGTTTGTGTAAATTATGCATGACCTTTGTCTCCCCAGCGTGATGTCATCAATTTATTTACTTCCTGTAATTTTCAACAGATTTTTCAACTTTTCTCCACAAATAGCGACCTGATTGGTGTAAAACTATAATTTGTATTTACACAAGGTATTAATACACTTAATAAAGTAAAAATTAGAAAATCATAAAAACCCGTCATACGCCCTTTAAACCACCTCATGTTGCACTCCGCACTGACGACTCCCTTGTGCTTTGTGAACAGCCAAGAAGCTGCCTAAGAACGAGCCTCAAGGGGGCGCCGGAGCGGGGGGCCGGGCTCGAGGCGGAGTGGACCTTCAGGAAAGCGCGCCGCAAGGAAGAACCGGCCAGTGTTGTGGAGGCGGCAACTAACGAAACCACCACCAACCACCACAACAACCACAACAACAACAACAACAACAACAACACAAAAACCCAACTTTAAAACCAATCTACAGCTTCGATCAACCACAACAGACGTCTACCAGCTGTCAAACAACAAACAACGCCCCCTATTGGCCAGACCGAGGTACTGTTCGGGTCCTAAAACGCAGCACAAATTAACCGAACGGAACCAGTAAAACGCCCATCGATGGTTTCCGGCAAGACCAAGAAGAAGAAGACGACGACAACCAACGTTAACTCTTAAAACTGGGACCTAACTTGCTGTTCCATAACCTCTTTTTGATGGACATGTTTAGGGGGAATTATAATCGTCCCATACACGGAAAGGAGGAAAAGATTAGTCATTACAAATTAATGAGCCGCTTCTACTACTACTACTACTACTACTAGTGTATTTGTGTAGAAAAAAATAACATTGATGAATATATATGGGTTGGCCCCTTGTCCTTTCTGTTCTTACTTTGCTGTGCATTCATTCATTCATTCATTTCTCTGATCGTTTTCCATAAAAGACTTTAAACGGGAGGTGCATGACGTGCGGGTAGTCTTTGGCTTTCATCGATCCGGGAAAAAAAAGAGGAGATTGGCAGTTTAAAGGTGCACCGTGTAACTTTTCTGGTGGGAAACGTAACCGCTTCGCCCGGAATGCGTTGGAATTTTGCGATAGATGCGATAATTGTTATATTTCACGCGTTATTCTGCGATATTTTTCACCACCAAATGCATTTTAATAACAGTATTTCTGTGTTTAACCACTACCTGCACAAAAAATGAAATACACCAGGGCTGCAACAATTAATCGACTAATAATCATGACTAATCGACTATAAAACATAATCATAGTCGTACTTTTTTGATCATTGTAATGGTTATCTGGATTATACAGACTTTAAAACAAATTAAAAACACATTTATTACAAAGACACATCAGCATTATTGAATCTAAATGTCAAAAAAGGATAAACTGCTTCTTATTTTCATCAATAATTCACGGTCTAGTAGTCTTCACTCACTATATTTAAACTTTTTTTTGTTGATAATGTGTTTAGAAAGTCGACTAATTGAAAAGAAATAATCTGTGACTCGTCGTCTACTAAATACGACTAAAATAATTGTTAGTTGCAGCCCTAAAATGCACCACTTTTTAATAATCAAAACTGTGAATATATACGTTTTTTGCAAACACAAGTTTCCTTTCTTTAAACAAACAACAAAATGTAAGCGTTTTTACAAATAATGTAGTTAAACATTCCAAAAAATGCCAACAATTTTGATACTTTATCATCAAATTTAGTATCACGATTTAAATATTTAGCATTTTAATACACGCCAACAGTTTGGCATTAAACTTATCTAACGTTTATTCAAATACGGGTGTTTTTATTGCACAAAAACACCTTGAAAAACATGAATTCTTACTGTGAGCGGGTCGTCCTCCTCACAGATCTGACCTGTAACTTGGCCTGGCGGTCTCCGTGGCGACGGCTAAGTTTAATGCCACACTGCGGACCGTTCCGGGCAGGCGGCGGACCGGAGAAGTAGCATTTGTGCGCCTTTGAACGAATGAAAAACCTCCGATAAAGCTGTGTAGATTGAATTATTATTATTATTATTACAATGTTTTCACTTATCATTTGACACAAGCTAAGTATGATTTCTTACCATGCAGTCTGTTGTCCACTGTCACCGTAATTTTTAGCATTAATGTAACGTTTTTGAATCATCGTTGTACAATAAAAAAACAAAAAAAACAAACACGTGCAGCAAGATTTCGTTTTCTCGACCAAAATCACTTAATCGTGTATTGAAAACAGAAAACCGCTGTATTTGTATCCGACTTTTCAAGTTTATAATTATTAATCAGTAGTAGTTCTTATCGTCAAAAAGGCTTCCCGATCTCTTCATGTTTTGTCGACCTTAATTATTTTGTGATGGATTTTTTATGTCTTAATTTTTCTGAAGATCTATGGTATTAAATGCACTGGTTCTGTCTCATCATCTTTGTGGATTAAGATGTTGTCCTCGGCCTCCTGTTTATTATTTTTTCTTTTTTTCTATTCTGTCATTTGTACTCTTTGAGCGAGGGAGGGACCGGTCTCCCGTCGGCATCGTAGCATCCGCACGGCAAACTCTGCTGTTCGATGGGAGAGGATTCAGAGGGAGGGCGAGGTCGTGGGCTGAAACTACAGAAGAAAGATGTAATTTTACCAATAAAAAAAAACAAGGAGATGGTAAACTTTGTCTGTTTATCTTTTGGCAACAGTACAACCTGCACCTAAACGACAATATCTGTGGTGGAAAGTTAAGAGTTCTCGTAAAACAATTGTAATCGTGCTTTAATGATCTATGTAATTAGCTGGAGGATATAGACTCTAAATTCATATACTTTTTTTTTTTTTACAAAGACAATGGCATTATTAAAGTGTACAAAGAAAATCTCAATATAAATAATAGTTTAAAAATAAAAAATGTGTTGCAACTCGAATAGACATCAAATCAAACAAATTGTAGAATATTTATGTATTCGTATTTATTTATAATTTAACACTTGGAACTAACAAAACAAAAAAACAAAAAAACTTGCTTACGCTGCGTTTAAAGACCCTCGATCATTTTGTTGTAGTGTCATGTCATCACCACAGGAGGGCAATCTTTGGCTATAAAAAAAAATTACAATTTACAAACACAAAAAAGATTTAACATTGACTATTAGTACTTAAGGATGCAGATTATCAGTCAATGTACTTTTAATTTCTGATTCTTGAGTTTCAGCTTCCTGTTATTCGTAGGTTTCAGAATGACGACTAATTTGACGGTTGCCATAGCAATTAACAATTTTAAATGAAATACATTTTTGAATGGGGAAAAGCTACTAAAATGATTCCTGTAACAAGAGACTGAAGGACATGAATATGCAACGTTTTGAGGACTTTTCCCATTCAAAAGATATAATTTGAAATTGAAATCGCTATGGAAATGGCCCTAATTTCCTCATTCTAAAACCTATAGATGATGCTTGAAGTAAGTTAATTTAAACCTGGCACTATCCATTTCTCAGATGTAGATGCCATTTTTACACATAAATGTATGAAAACGTTGCACGCTGAAACAATTACAATACATTTTTTCTTACATGTATATTTAGTAGACTAGTTTAACATTGATATTTCGAAATGTAAAATTTACTTAATTATTTATTCATCTTTAGTTGTCTCGCCTTTGATTTCTTCATATATATTTCATGAGCTTATTTTTTATTTCGTTTTATCCTCTAAAAGCTGTGTATAGTTTTTTCCCGACAACCCGTGAACGCCTCCCGGCCTGGGCGGAGCTGTTACTTTCCTTCGCCGGGAGAGAGCGCACCTCCTACGGGCTCCGCAGCAGCAGCGACGGCGTAGACATGTCTGACCCGGCAACACAGGCCCTACAACCGCGGCTCCTCCACCACCACCAAGCCCAGTCCGCTGCGGGGGCAGGGTCCACGGCCGCCGCTACGCCCTCCTCCGCGACCGGGAGCAGCGACCCAGCCAGGCCCGGCCTCAGCCAGCAGCAACGGGCGAGTCAAAAGAAAGCCCAAGTGCGAGCTTTCCCACGGGCGAAGAAGCTCGAGAAACTTGGCGTCTTCTCGGCGTGCAAGGTAGTTAGCGTAGTGATGCTAGAAATGTAACGGGTTCCGTTGCCGTGGCAATTGCGGCGGCCATCTTGGGATTGTAGGAAGAGCAAAATTATGCATTATAACTATAAATAGGACCAGAAATTTAAAGATTAATGTGTTTTAATTGACATTTATTGGTGCGCTTGTGGTCCTAATCTTACAGGGATGTCTACCCGTTTCCGGACAAATTTTATCTAAATTATTCAAATTAATATTCAGCTTAAACACTCTGCACTGGTCCAATTATGTGTATCCGCTTCATATCATGCAACAATTTGATGACTTTTTCCATTCGCCAATAAATTCTAAATTATATGTTTATGCTTCTTCTCTCTCAAGTTATATTATTTTGTTTAATCAGAATGGCCTTGGTCTCAACATTCAGATACCCATAGATGTTAGTTTATATGGCAATAATATACCATATGAACACAGCTATTGATTCTTATTTTATTTACTTCACACCTATTGTTATTAAATACAATTTATTTTAACCTCAAGTTTTTGTTTCACAGCCGATAAATTGCAAATATAAAAAGTCAAATCATTAAAGTAATTATCGGTAAATTATAAATAAAGAGTCCCGCTCCTTATTATTTTACATGAGTTTTTGAGTTGAATTTTACTATCAAAAACGGCTGCTGGAAGGAGACGTTGGTTACTTTAGGTTACCATGGCGATTCTTCCTCTAGTTTTATTGCACCGCTGTGGTTAGCCGTTAGCATAGCATTAGCCCACGAAAGTTCATCACAACAAAAGCACAATAGGGTTAGCATTTGTGATTGTACTCCACGTTCACGCACAAATTTCACTCTTAAATGCTAAAACGCACAACTACAACTCAACTGTAAGCGAAGTGCATGTGTTTGCTAACGCCAGCCCTAGCCATATCGCTAAATAAAACGCTTTTTATTCTCATCTTGCATCCTGACACCGCTGCAACGACTACGTGTTATGCTGCACTGGTGATTTAAACGCTTTCGTCGCACTGACAGCTGCGTCTGTGTCATTCCAGGCTAACGATACGTGCAAGTGCAATGGATGGAAAAACCCGAATCCACCCTCAGCCACTCGTATGGACCTCCAGCAGCAAGCGGCCAGCCTTAGCGAGCCCTGCCGCAGCTGTGGACATGCCCTGGGTACAAACTAACCACACACACCCCCCTCCTGCACCACAGCTTCATTACAGGGCTTGAAACGTGTTTGTTTTTCATCCGCAGCGGACCACGTCTCGCACCTGGAGAACGTATCCGAGGACGAGATCAACAGACTCCTGGGAATGGTGGTGGATGTGGAGAATCTATTTATGTCAGTGCACAAAGAAGAGGATACTGACACCAAACAAGTCTATTTTTATCTTTTCAAGGTACGAGCTGGGCTTATACTGCGGTCCAGGGCTGTTTTTAGTACGTCTTTCTTGCTTAGAGGTGGGTTATGATGACAAAAAAGTGTGTGTTGATATTTTTATGAGCGTTTTTCAGACAATATTCTTTGACAGTGCATCAGGGATTTGCTAAAATGTGCCTGGAAATGTTTCGTTGAGGTTCAAGTATTGCACAAAGTATGACTGCACAATAAATTAACCACAAAATGTCAGAAATATCATTGTATACCTTTTTTTTGTAAGATCACATTTCAGGTTTCTGTCTTTTTTAATCGTTCTAATTAGAGACTTTACACTTACTACTCAAATTTTGCATATTTCCAAAAAAACAACTGTAAGGATATCTGTTTTTCAGTATAGTATCTCCTCTAGTTTACACAGTGTTGGAAAATGGATATGTAGTCATTAATAATTCAATTGCTTTGTCTGTTTTTAGTTGTTGAGGAAATGCATCTTACAAATGAGCCAGCCGGTCGTAGAGGGATCTTTGGGAAGTCCGCCCTTTGAGAAGCCAAATATTGAACAGGTAAATAAAAGATTCCATGCTATCGAAACTGAAAAAACCTTACGGCTCATGATACTTATTTGCTTTTCATTCTTTCTTGCATTGCGTGAACTAGGCCATTTTTTCCTTCAGATCCTTTAATTGCATTCATTCTAATCCAACCATTATGGGATTTTGAAACTATATAAGTATCGTTCAATATATAATCGAAAGAACAATGTTTGTTCAGGCTCCCAAATTAGCACTCGTGACTTTTCTTTGGTCTAATATTAGTATTTAAGCCTATAGGATAACATTTTTGACTGTAATTCTTGTCAAATTTGAGATACTAGAACTAACTACTAAAGTTAAGATTAATTCTGCCACTTATTTATTTATTCTTGGTCACATTTACAACATAGCTCACTTGCAAAAAGGTTATTTTGCTTTATTTAGTTAGTTAGTTTATGGTTATTTCGTCAGTGATATAAAATAGTTTCAATATTATTGTTTAGTGATATTTTTAATGTAATATATCACACTACAGGATGTGTTATCGTAAAATGCCTTCATATAATATAAAAAATGAGCATGTTCAAGGGTCCCAATAACAATAATCGCAGAATTGTGCCCAAACAATGTATTTGTTGATGTTTAATTGGCTGAAAATCTTATAATATCGTGAAATTAAGCACAAAATGTTCAGTTTTTACTAGTTTGAAAGACGTAATTTTGTTCCTTTTTGCAGCATCTTATCATTTGTGGATTTTATTCCCATATAAAAAAAATTCTTCTTACATTTTCCATCATTATACGATCTGAAAGAACCCATTACTCCACGATCTTTGTAGTTATTACGATATGACATGGCGACATCTGTCAGATTTCGTCAGTTATCAAACTCGGTTATCCGTGTAATTTGACAAGGCACGCTTTATGTAACCTGATGCTCATTTCTGTCTCGTCCAAAGGGAGTGTTGAATTTTGTGCAGTATAAATTCAGCCATCTGGCGCCAAAGGAGAGGCAGACCATGTTCGAGCTCTCCAAAATGTTCCTCTTGTGCCTAAATTATTGGAAACTGGAGACGCCGACTCAGTATCGCCAGCGCACGCAGAAAGAAGATGCTACGGCCTACAAAGTGGACTACACCAGGTCTGTGCCACAAAAAACTACTATTTCAATTTTGGTAGAGCAGCACAATACATCGCAAAAGTATCAACATTTCAATATTGACTAATGCAATAATCGGTGTCGCAACAAACGGGATAAATCTGAATAACACCAAGGTCCTCCATCGGACAAAAATGTTGGCAAAAGGATTTTATTCAAGATTTTCCTTATTCAGTCTAAGTTCAGTCTGGTTTGGTCTCCATTTTTTAAATTTTTTTTTTTTTTTTGAGTTTGATTAATGCACTTTCATACATCATTAATATTCACAAACATTAGTTTTTGGGCGTGTGCACAGCTTTAAAGTAGATTGTTTTTCAGACTGTGAACTGAAACTTAGATGGATCACCCAAGCGCAGCCAATCAGCACGCTGCTTATTTCCAGGGTTGATGGGGAAAAAATACCATTAGTCTTTGGGGGAAAACACTATTGACCTTATTCTGCCCCGCCCACTTTTGCTGTTTTTTGCACTTTTGTTGTAAACACACTTCCGTTTGACGAGAACTCCGCTAAAATGTTACATAAAGTAGGTTGATTTGTGTAAAATGTTTAATGAACACGAGCAACAAGAAGTCAACAACGCACAGATTTCCTGGTCAGTCTGAAAACGTCTTTTTAGTCCATGTAGAACTTATTTTCTGTTGAGCTCGTCTGCTCCATGTAAACTACAACGGAAACAAGACGGCGGCGCGTAAGGCAACTTCAGGAATAAAGTGAATAAGTACATAATTTGCTTATATTCACCTTATTCCTGAAGTTGCCGTACGCGCCGCCATCTTGTTTCCGTTGTATTAGTTTACACGGAGCAGACGAGCTCAACAGAAAATAAGTTCTACATGGACTAAAAAGCCGTTTTCAGGCCTCAGGAAATCGGTGCGTTGTTGACTTGTTGTTGCTAGTGTTCATTAAACATTTTACACAAATCAATCTACTTTAGATAATGTTTTAGCGACGAGACTTTTTAACGGGATTCTTGTCAAACCGGAAGTGCGTTTACTACTAAGAGTGCGGATCTGTGTCAAAAACAGGCAAAAGTGGGCGGGGCGGACTACGGTGAATACAAAAAAAGTACAGTGCCCCAAGTTTAATATAATTTAAATAATTGTGTCTATTAAAATATTAAAATGTCACAAAAATATGTATTGCAGCCATATATTTCACAATGATATATAATGCCATATATATGTCAATCGATTACAAAAAAACATTCTGATTAATCAGTTTTGAATGATTAGTCACAAATAATTGCGTTTAGTGCCGACTTTATTGTTAATTTCACAAATATACATAGTTCAGGACAACATGCGTTACTATTTACAACTACAGTGTGGAGCATGAAAACTGCATTAAACTACAGTAATTTAACCAAACGGCTATTTTCTTTTGAGTCTGACACACTTCAGATTTGGAAATGAGTATTGTAATGTTTTGTTTTGTACATTTTTGTGTTTAAAAAAACAAAAGAACAATGGAGAAATCTTTTTAACTGTGGGCTTTCACCTCTTTAACCTGGGCCAAAGTGGACTACAGCACATCTCATAAAAACATTTGCACACAATAATATAAACATATCTAGGAGATTAAAACAGGAGTACATTTAAACGCGCAGACATTGTTCATAGGATTCTTTGTTCTTTAAGGCGAGACGTTGCAGATGAATAGGAAAAATGTTAAATTTAAAGATATCAATTTGAAACTTCTCCTATAGTGTACTCACATGACTGTCATGTTTTCATGTAGAAATAAGGCATTTTATGTGTTAAAATGGTCAAAACCACATATTTGGGACATTTAAATCTGAAAAATGGACAGAACCAGGTTTAAATCTTAGTTTAATTTTGTACACATATCAGTTACAACATTTTAAAAAATTTCTTTTTAAGTAAACTAGACTAGATGGAAAACTAAAAAAGACATTTTTTTTTACTTAAAACGTCAATAAATAAGTTTTAAAATTAGATATCAATAAATATTTCTGTATGTTTCGTCAAAATCTTGTCCAAGAGTGTAAAGTTTGTTGTGTGTGGGATCTTCTTTAAGTTGTGATCCTTCTGACCCGAGAGGAGAAAAATAATTTAAAGAAAACAACCTTTGAAGTTACAATGTCCCAGAGAAATGGAGTGGATTAAATGGAAGAATAAAAGATTTTTGGAGCAGATTGGACAAGTTATGCTTGTAGTGTCTCGCCTCAAAAGAAAAACCTAAAAGAAATCAGCTCATTTCCTGCTATTTTCACCAAATCAATCTAGTTAAATAACCCAGAGTGAGATGCTTGACCTCCAGTTTTTATTGCTTATCAGTTCTCTGCATCGATGACTTGTTTTTCTTCACGTAGTGTCTAATAACGATCTACTTTCCTGTCTTTCGTCAGGTGGCTCTGTTACTGCCACGTGCCGCAGAGCAACGACAGTTTGCCGCGCTATGAAACCACTCAGGTGTTCGGACGCAGTTTGCTCAAGTCCATCTTCACCGTGACGCGGCGCCAACTGCTGGAGAAGTTCAGAGTCGAGAAGGACAAGCTGCTGCCGGAGAAACGCACGCTCATCCTCACGCACTTCCCCAAGTCAGTGTCCGTTAAGGAAAAACAGTAGCGTCTCTATTTTTTACAGTCGGTGTTGTGGTAAGAATACGCGACGTGTTTGTGCCAGGTTTTTGTCGATGCTCGAGGAGGAGATCTATGGAGAGAATTCGCCGATCTGGGAAGCGGATTTCATCATGCCGGCTTCAGACGGGGCGCAACTCGGGCAAACGGGTGAGCGACACGTCCCCCTCTTTATCAACAAGATAGAATTGTATTGACCTTATTCCAGAAGTTGCCTTACGCGCTACCATCTTGTGTCCGTTATATTTGTTTACATGGAGCAGACGAGCTCAACAGAAAATAAGTTCTACACGGACTAAAAAGACGTTTTCAGACAGGATAATGACGATATCAACATATTGTTCAGTAAATAACAGATGGAACAGTCATTTGTGGGGGTCAGTATTTATCGTCTGGACGTTATCTTTGCGTTAATAAGGGGCTTATCTGATTTCTCCGATAAGATTTGGGCTGTAGATCGTTAAATAAAAGACATTATTCACCTTATTCCGGAAGTTTCCGTACGCACCGCCGTCTTGTTTCCGTTGTAGTTTACATGGAGTAGACGAGCTCAACAGAAAATAAGTTCTACATGGACTAAAAAGACGTTTTCAGACTGACAGGAAATCTGTGCGTTGTTGACTTGTTGTTGCTCGTGTTCATTAAACATTTTACACAAATCAATCTACTTTATGTAACATTTTAGCGGCGAGACTTTTCCCTCGTTCGTCATTAGCTTTAACGGAGTTCTCGGTCAATACAATTAGTAAGTTCTGTGAGTCTTTTCTTGTGTTTTTCCATTTCACCAAACTCCAAATTGAATGTTTTTTTTCTTCGTAGGGCTGCAAGTAATAATATTTTGAGCTGTCGATTAGTCAAATTATTTATTTCTTTAAGAAGATACTTTTTTGTTTTGTTTTTTTGGTCAGTTTACTCTCTCAACATATCATGTAGAAACTTGTCCAATCTACTCCTAATGATGTTTTATTGCTTAATTTAATCCACTTCATCCATCGATTTCTTAAAGATCAGCCTTGAAGTAGCTCCCACAAACACCAAACCTTACAGTCTTGGCCTGAACAATCGAACTGTCGATAGGACTGGTCTTCAGTCGATCCAGAATGTCTGCAGTGGACCACAGCCCTCCTGTTTGTGGACGGCTGTATCAGTGTTGTGTGTCGTCCTTTGCAGGGATCAGTGCCTCTGTCGTGTCGGGGTCTCCTGGACTGGTCAAGGGGCTGAGCAGTGCCTCGTCTCTCACCAGTTTGGACGCTGGAGTTACAGAGACTATAACGGGTCAGTGAACACATGCAAGCACGATTGGGAATTCAAAAATATCTACAGTGTGTCTAACAGTTTAAATAATGTTAACTTCTCATCTAAGTAGGATATCAATTGAGCTGAAACATGGATACCTTTTGTAATTCACCTTTTAAAAACAGATCATTTACACACAAAAAACTGAGGTACAGCATTAATGAATTAAATGTAAAAACATACGCTTAGACTGTTAACTAACTTTGCCAAATTTTCAGTCAGAAAGATTTAAAATTCATGTCTTTATATAAGTAGAGAGTCAATAAAACATACTGAAAATAGTATTAAAAACTAGATAGTGAAAAGGTTATATAAATGTGACAAAATTAGACATTAGCTGATTAGTTTTAGATGGGTTTTGCTCTAAATCGGAAGACCACATGGTAATATTGATGAATTTACTATTCATGGAAATTGTATTTGTCTTGAAATGTTTGGATAATAAAGTACAAACTCTCACATCATCACTTTGGTTTGTGTGTCCAGGAGAGAAGCGTAAACTCCCTGAGGCGCTGACGCTGGAGGACGCCAAACGGATCCGTGTGATGGGAGACATCCCCATGGAGCTGGTGAATGAAGTCATGATGACCATCACTGACCCGGCGGCGATGCTCGGACCAGAGGCGAGTCTGGGGTTCTGACCACTGTGAGGGTCACCTGTCGGGGCTCAGTGCTTTAATGGTCGCAGTTGTTTTGGAGATGTGTTCAGTGTCACGTCTTTATGCAGTCTTTCTTAAAACAATTTGTGAATGTGAGTCCTTTTACAGAAGTGTGTAGAACTCTTACATTTACCTGAATGAAGAAATGGTACTTTTCTAGCAGCATACTTTTACTTCTACTGGAAATAAAAATAAAAAAACTTAAATAAATTGAAGTAACAGTGGCCTTAAGCAGGTCTGCACAAAAAACAAACATTTGGGAAACATATCTAATTACAATTTTGTGATTAGATTTGCAATTTATGTTTTTAATAATGGGATTTATTTCAGAGTAAATTTTCAACGCAATCAGAAGAATTGACAAAAGACCAATGAACCGAAAAATTTGTACAGGAATCACAAATTTAAACTACAGGCTTTGTTGTTTTTTTCTGCATAATAAGAAGTATTTAAAGTGGTTTGTGGAGAATTTTATCCATCCTTCAAAAATGTATATATTTCATTTGGATCTTTTTGAAGAACAAATCGCCTTTGCCTATAGCATGACTCCAAACTTCAAACTGTAAGTACGAGTGAATAAATGATCACCTCGCTCTCTGTTGACATCCGCAGACGAGCCTCCTGACCCCGAACGCGGCGCGGGACGAGACGGCGCGGCTGGAGGAGCGGCGAGGCATCATCGAGTTCCACGTGATCGGCAACTCGCTCTCTCAGAAGTCCAACAAGAAGATCCTGATGTGGCTGGTGGGGCTGCAGAACGTCTTCTCGCACCAGCTCCCACGAATGCCCAAAGAGTACATCACACGCCTGGTGTTCGACCCGTGAGTCCGCGTTTGTAAAGAGTCTAAATGTTTGACTTTTTGAGCTTTTTACTACAGTATAATGTATCCTGTATCCTACGTCATTTCACAATACTTCAGTAATCCTCCAAGTGTATTTAGTTGTAGATTTTGAAAATATTTAATTGCCAAAGAAGATTGAATTCTGTCAATTGGAAAAAATGTTGGAGGCAAGTTTCTTTGTAGAGCACAATTTGTACACAAAGTAATTCAAAGTGTTTTACAGAACAGGAAAAGATGCATTTATTTATTTTATTTATGAACCGTTTTTTTAACCAGATAAGAACCTATTGAGATCGAGTCATTATAAATCATAAAAACATTTACACATTTAAAATGCAAGAAAATAAAAACTGTATTTCCATTTAAAAGCGCAGACATTTTTTGTAGGATTCTCCTTTGTTGTTTTTTAAATTGAGCGAGAGCAGTTCACCCAACCTCAATTCCGACTCAAGAGGGTTCCGGCCTTCAGGAGCAGCATAAGATAAAGCTCGCTCCCAGTCGGTGCTTCCACGAAGAACTGACAAGCCATAAATGTCGCGTGAGCACAGGTCATAACAACCCTCCGCTCTCTGCACAAGGGCCACAGGTAGCTAATTGCACGACCTCAAATGGTTTTATAGATTAAAGTAAACTAAAGCGTGGACCTTCTAGCACCCAAACCCACGCAGCCTTTGCATAAACCGTAGATCACAGTGAGCCGAGCACAACCAGCCACTCAAAGCAGAATGATAAGGCTGCAGACACTTAACGGATGCATCGATGTAAAGAACATGGCTGTCATTTAGTGAAGGTGAAAGGTGGACATACCAGCCCTTTGCTTTCGGGCTGAAATTGCGATAATAAAATCCAAACTTTATTTTACAATTTTGAACCAAACGAAAAGCATTAAAGCAGAACTTTTTTGTCACTTTGTTTTTTTGTTTAAATAAGGACATACAATCACGTACAAAAACATTTCATGCTGCCAAATAGAAAAACTTAAAATAAGTACAATCAGCCCTGGGAGTTTTGATTTTGGTCTTTTTTTTCGATGCCTTGCGCCTTTAACAGTGTTTTATTCCAAGGCTTTAGGTGCATGAAAACACATTTTTAGATCTCGCCTGCATTTTAATAAACACTTTTGTCTTTTTGTCTTCGTCAGGAAGCACAAAACCCTGGCTCTCATCAAAGACGGCCGTGTCATCGGAGGCGTCTGTTTCCGGATGTTTCCCACTCAGGGCTTCACAGAGATCGTCTTCTGTGCCGTGACCTCCAACGAGCAAGTCAAGGTACATTTTACTACATTTGACACACGATACATCAAAAAAGAGCCCGAAATATGAATAAACATCAGGAAAGTTCAACTTTATTTCACCGAGGGCCAGATTTTTCAGATGGGTTTGTCCTTGAAAAAATGTAATACGAAAGGCTTTAACATTTGCAGCACTGAACCAGGTCTGAACCGGGTCTGAACCAGGTCTGAACCGGGTCTGAACCGGGTCTGAACCGGGTCTGAACCGGGTCTGAACCGGGTCTGAACCGGGTCTGAACCGGGTCTGAACCGGGTCTGAACCAGGGCTAAACCAGGTTTTAACCAGGTCTAAACAAGCTCTAAACCAGGACTAAAACCAGGTCTAAAACCAGGTCTAAACTAGGTCCAAACCAGTTCTAACCCAGGTCTAAAACCAGGTCTAAAACCAGGTCTAAAACCAGGTCTAAAACCAGGTCTAAAACCAGGTCTAAAACCAGGTCTAAAACCAGGTCTAAACTAGGTCCAAACCAGTTCTAACCCAGGTCTAAAACCAGGACTAAAACCAGGTCTAAAACCAGGTCTAAACTAGGTCCAAACCAGTTCTAACCCAGGTCTAAAACCAGGTCTAAAACCAGGTCTAAAACCAGGTCTAAAACCAGGTCTAAAACCAGGTCTAAAACCAGGTCTAAAACCAGGTCTAAACTAGGTCCAAACCAGTTCTAACCCAGGTCTAAAACCAGGACTAAAACCAGGTCTAAAACCAGGTCTAAACTAGGTCCAAACCAGTTCTAACCCAGGTCTAAAACCAGGTCTAAAACCAGGTCTAAAACCAGGTCTAAAACCAGGTCTAAAACCAGGTCTAAAACCAGGTCTAAAACCAGGTCCCAACTAGGTCCCAACTAGGTCCCAACTAGGTCCCAACTAGGTCCCAACTAGGTCCCAACTAGGTCCCAACTAGGTCCCAACTAGGTCCAAACCAGTTCTAAACCCAGGTCTAAACCAGAGCTAAATTAGGTCCAAACTAGATCCAAACCAGTTCTAAACCCAGGTCTAAACCAGAGCTAAATTAGGTCCAAACTAGATCCAAACCAGTTCAGCCCAGGTCTAAACCCAAGTATTAAACCAGGTCTAAACCAATGACAAGACATAACATAATTTCAATATATTTTTTAAGATAGTTGGGTGCCTGATTTGGCCCCCGGGCTTTAAGTTTCTGTTTCATTCATTTCATGTTTCATTTCAGGGCTATGGGACTCACCTGATGAACCACCTCAAGGAATACCACATAAAACACAGCATCCTGTACTTCCTCACGTACGCAGACGAATACGCCATCGGATACTTCAAGAAGCAGGCAGGGCATATATTTGTGTTTATTGTATCGGTGTTGATATTAGCGAGATATTTCTTTAGATATTTGGCACGGTATTTTGTCTGTTCTGCCCCAGTCTGTGTGTATCATGTGTCATTCATGTTTTGTCTTTATAAACTAATGAGTAAAAATGGAAGTAGAAGAGCAATAGATCAATACTTTTTTTTTTCTTTTTATTTACCAAACCTTGCTATGGATTTTAAAACTGTATTATTAGTATCAACAAATAATGGTTATTGACCACAATTGAAAGACTAATATTGTGTATTGATATCAGCTCAGAAGTCCACATCAGACCATTCCTGCATGTTGAACCATACATTAAATACAGTTTATCGTACTAACCATGCATTTGTTAACATGCTATAACAATTCCACTTAACTTTATTCAATGTATATTTGGGTAACTCTTTCTCATAAAGAATAGAGTACATTTTGGTAAGCATCTGCATTTGTAAAATTGGCAGAAAGTTCTACCTCCATATGAGTTTTAAAGGTTCACTTTTCTGGAGGTTAACTTGCTTATCTCAGTGAAGATGTTGTTTCATTACCTGGAATCTTTTTTCCAGTCATTGGGGACCTGAGCGGTACATGACGCCAGAGGTGTTTAGGTCTGACGGTCCTCTCCCGCCCAAAGCATCTGCAAACCCTCTGGATCCCAAAGCATTTGGGTCGCAACCCGCCCTTTGCAATGTAAATGTAGGGATTTCCATGGAGACAATCAGGTGGCATGCCCAGGCCAAGTCCTACGTCTCTCAGGTTTGAGCATTAAAATGAAATAAATGCAAGACAAGCAAGTTTAATGCCATACTGGGGAACATTTCAAGCAAAATAACAACATCTTCACAGAGAAAAGCAGATTGTGAACTCCCAACCAGAAGTTTCATGGGCGGCTTCTTCTTGAGCTGCAACAGTTAATCAACTAAAAGGGATTGGTGACTAGTTGACTAAAAAGCACAATCAGATTTTTGTTAATCGTTATTTTGACTATATAGACTCTAAAATATATAGAAAATATGCGGCATTATTACATAAAATTATCAAAAAAAGAATGCCCTTTTTCTCATTTTCATAAATATATAATATTCGTAAATATTACAGCTTTCTGTATCTGGTGGCGATATATTTAAAACGTCTCAATGTACAATAGAAATAATCGTTTGACTAATCAAAAAACGGATCGCTGACTCGTTGTCTACTAAAACAATCATTAGTTTCAGCTCTTCTCAGTATTAAAACATGGACTCAGCGCATAGACTGTCACTGTCTCGTCTTCCCCAGTCTCTCTTTTCATTCTCATTCATGTGTGTTTCTTTCCAGGGCTTCTCCAAAGACATCAAAGTGCCCAAGAGCCGTTACCTGGGTTACATCAAAGACTACGAGGGCGCGACGCTGATGGAGTGTGAGCTGAACCCGCGCATCCCGTACACCGAGCTGTCGCACATCATCAAGAGGCAGAAGGAGGTGAGTGTGAGCGGATCAGCAAGTGAACGAGGAGCAGTCAGTCAGATACAAACTAAATATTGTGCAAACAGTTGTAGAAAACCAGATGAACAGGAACACTGCAGTCAGTGACATTTATCACTGACACAGACTTTGAGGTCACACACTGTTGAACTCATTTAGCGCTGCAACTAACGATTATTTTGATTATCGATTAGTCTAGTGATTATGCCTTTGATTAATCGATTTGTTTTTTAGAACCCGAAAGACTCTTGAATATGAGAATTTACTACATTTTTACCCAAAGAAAGCTGAAGTGAAGGCATTTGACAACATCCTGGAGGAGAATATTTATAGATGAACAAGGATTTTAATCAAAAACACATAATTTACATGTTTCCTGTGTGATTTTTGTGTCATTCCTGCTCTGAGTGATAAAACCTCTTGTTGAAGCCTTAAACTCATTACATTTCTCTCCTTAAATAAGGTGTTTCTGAGTCCAAGTGTTGAGGAAATGAATTGTTGTGCTGCAGCTGAAGTGTCCAAATCTCCAACTGCCGTTTGCAAACAAGCTAGTAAGCTCTGCACAGTCAGAGCAATGAGAGACCACTTTCAGTTTACATTTTACCATATAAAGTTGATTTGAGCAAAACAAAAGCTACACATTTGGCCAAAGAAAAGCAAAGAAACACTGTTGTGCCGCTTATAATTCTGCCCCTGAAGTCTGTTGAGGACCATTTTTCGAATAAATGCCTCTGCATAACCTTTTCTTTTCTTTTTTTTAAATAAATTTGGATCTATTCCAAATTTAGAGCATGGGATTGCAGGGTCATTCACCATTTGATACAAAACAGGATGCATGGCACATGATACAGATGATATTACAATGTGATATTATTGTATCAAAATGTCAAAAATGGAAATAAGATAAAGAATGAACATGAACAGAGAAAGAAAGAATAAACATAAGCTGATTTTCATCAATAACTTTATTTATAAATATTCTCGATTTAGACGCCTTCATTTGCCACATTTCAACCTTTATTTGGTTCATAATGTAATTAAAAAGTCTAAATATACAATAGAAGTAATTGTTTGACTAGTCGATTACTTAAATAATCGTTGATGACGGCTCTACTGTTGGATTGAACAGTAGAATCTTGTTATCGTGATGTAAGAGTGTAGTAAATCTTTGGGGATTTCCAGGTTTTGTAGTAAAGGCCAAGGGATGCCAATTTTAATAGATGTCACTGCACCACTTATGTCTCTGTGTTTTTAAATATTGATAAATATGTTTAAATGTAAATATTGTGCTTTATTGTATCCGCAGATCATAAAGAAGCTGATTGAGAGGAAGCAGAGTCAGATCCGAAAGGTTTACCCTGGACTCACGTGTTTTAAAGAGGGCGTGCGGCAGATCCCGGTGGAGAGCATCCCGGGCATCAGTGAGTAACAGTCACTTTTATCACTAAACCAAAGAAATACATGGACTTTAGCAGAGCTTGTTTTAATTTTTCCAGGAGAATCGGGCTGGAAACCAAGCAGCAAAGACAAAGGGTAAAATGTTTTATGCAATACTGTGGAACATTGTAGAAGTCAAAACAATAACATCTCCATGGAGACGTAGCAGGTGACTCACCCTTCAACAGGAAAGTTAAACCTATAATTGGACAAACATGAAGTGGCAACAATCAAAAGTAAAAAAAAGATTTAGTATATTAAACTAAAGGAATTATTGAATAACTCTGAATACATTTCACGTTTTATTGTTATTAATGAACTTGTGATCTTCTAAATGTGATAATGTTGGGTACAAACGGTGTTAAATCTTGTTATCTGGTCACTTTGTAGTTGATATTTCACTTGTTTATCATTTGTCCTGGTTTACAGTAAAGAGGTGAAGGACCCAGACGTGTTGTACAACATGTTAAAGAACCTACTGGCCCAGATAAAGGTGAAAAACACTTCACACAAATGCACAACTGTGAGTGGACGATTGTGAATTACTATTATTTATTCATGATGATTCTGTTTTGTTGAGCAGACTCATCCAGACGCTTGGCCTTTCATGGAGCCGGTGAAGAAGTCAGAAGCCCCAGATTATTACGAGATCATTCGCTTTCCCATTGGTATGTTAAAAAAAATAGCTTGCTGGCAAAGTATAGTAATTAATTCACGTAGTTTAGGACCAAGACAATTTACAGTAGCTATTCTAGGACTGCTAACAATGAGATAATTCAGCTAATTGAGTACTCTTATTATTGATTATTGTTATGATTAACAAAGTCACTGGGACCCCGAACAGTAACAATTGGTAGAAAATGAATGAATATTCACAATATGGTGTGTAGAGTTTAGAGGCTTGTTTTGTCCAGACTTGTTTAATGATATTTTACTTGCAATTTAACATTATTAAGAACACCAGGTAATTGAAAAATTACTTTTGAATTGACAATATTGGTTTGTTTGAACCTTAACCTACAACGTATTGCCTTAGTTCAGTTCTTCTCAAATAGCGATGCCAGGGGGGGCACGTCTGACGTGGAGGGGCCCTGCGCAGCTCGCGCACAGGGTTCTACTTTAAATAAGGATTAAAAAAAATTTTTTTTTGAGAGACGAGAGTTTTCTGCAGGAGACTAGCAGGTGCTCTGTCTGTGGCTGCTGTAGCTCTCCTCCTCCTCCTGAAGTTTTTAACTTCTGTCGGTCACAGAGATCTGTCTGTTACTCAACGGAGGAGTGCAAAAAGCATGTGTACTGCTTTGCAGGGTCATCTTCAATGTACAATGTTTCTTTCTTTTTTTTTTTTTTTCCCGTCAGACTTGAAGACTATGACGGAGCGCCTGAAGAACCGATACTACGTGACTAAAAAACTGTTCATCGCCGATCTGCAGCGGATCATCACAAACTGCCGCGAGTACAACCCTCCCGACAGCGAGTACTGCAAATGTGCCAACACGCTGGAGAAGTTCTTCTATTTCAAACTCAAAGACGGAGGCCTCATCGAGAAGTGAGCCTCTGGGCACGGACTGTTCACGAGTTCACACTTTGAAGACGACGGAGGAGACGCACGAAGAAACAATGCTGATTTTAAAGTATAGTAAACAGTTATGAGGGAACAGTTTGACTATTGTATTTACACCGATAAGGAATAGCATTATGGCCACTAAATGTTTAAATTGAACCATAATCTACAGCAGGGCCAGGTTTTTTGGACGGTTTTCTCTTCAGGGACAAAAATGTGTCCAGCGCTTTTGAAATACGAAAAAAATGTAATACGAAAGGCTTTACCAACATCTGCAAAACTGAACCAGGACTTAACCAGGACTTAACCAGGACTTAACCAGGACTTAACCAGGACTTAACCAGGACTTAACCAGGACTTAACCAGGACTAAACCAGGACTAAACCAGGACTTAACCAGGACTAAACCAGGACTAAACCAGTTCTAAACTAGGTCTGAACCACAACTTAACAGAGACTTAAACAGGATTTAACCAGGTCTAACCCAGGACTAAACCAGGTCTAAACCAGGTCTTAACCAGGTCTACACCTGGACTAAACCAGGTCTAAACCAGGACTGAACCAGGACTGAACCAGGACTGAACCAGGACTGAACCAGGAACCAATAACAACAGAATAAAATAATTTATATATTTTTTGAAGGATGGGCTTTAAGTTGACTAGCCCTGATCTAGAGAATATTTCAAATGGATTATTGGAGTATCAAGAGGTGGTTAATTAGTTGTCAGTTGTGTTTATCGTTTTTGTCAAGAAAACTGTCTAAGAAACAGTCTAAACGCTGCAAATGGATCCGATTTCAAAATACAAGAATGTGCTGCAATCTATCAAAGCACTTCAGCGGCTAACTTTACTAAGGACACTGCGATCCAGCTTTTAAAGAAACAGATGTTGACGTTGCTGTGACGTTAGAAGAATTGTGGCACATTGCAAAACACTGTTGCTAGGTAACAGTTACAGAATTTCCTAGTGTGATGTCATAATTTACAGGAAGTAACATTTTTAAACAAAAAAATGGCCAAACTGGGCAAAAATGTTTAAAGTTTTTTCCTAAATCTGAAATATAATGAATGTAACTGTGTTTTAGTCGACTCGTTCAACCTGTTATAGGCACTTTAATTCTTCTCCAAATGAAATTGCTGAAAGCCAGTTACAGGTTTTAGGTTGTAAAGTACTTTTTGTGTTGTTGCATTGCCTGTAATGTTCCACAGTATGGCATTAAACTGACCTGAAAACATGCATTGTTAATACTGTAACTTGACCTAGGAGTGTCACCTTTTTTCTCTTCGTGGAAATAGATTCGTTTGATGTCATGCCGTGGAACATTCCAGACTGAGCAACACTATCTCCATGGAGACGAGCTGGTGGCGGAGCAGAAAAGTTACATAGTGCACCTTTAACGCATCACAATGAGACTAAAATGATAAAACGAGTGGTCATAATGTTATTCCTTTTTGGTGTTTAAAAAGAGTTTGTTGCAGAAAGCTTTACCTTTTCCCGTCACGTTTGCCAATAAATGTCTCATTAAATGTACCAAAGTTCTAGGTCCAAGTGAAACCAGTGCGGAAGTTGGTAAAAATTTAAGTTTCATTCCAGTTTAGCCTCTCACAAATGTTGAAAAAAAAAAATTTTGAGTAGAAAAACTGCACCTCGGGACCTAAGCCATGTTGCCTTTGTTTCCGATCAACACTTTAACACATAAATAATCTTTGTACAGATGACAAAAAAACTCAAAAGATTGCTGTGAGAAAATATACTTAATAACAGAAAATAACAGAAAAGTGACATCTAATTTAAAAAAAGAAATCATTATTGGCTGCAACTTTGCCTTGTATTCGATATTTATTACCATTCGTCGTCTGAAAACTAAAAGTGTAATTGTTCGCTTATGAAGGAGGTGAAAGTTGCATAAACGTGTGAACTGTTTTGTCTGTTTGGAATTGGAAATGTTTCGTCAGTATCGTCTTTATAAATAGCTCAGACAATAGAAAAACGCCTCCAAAAAACATGTAGTGGCCCTAGTTCGCCAGCAGAGGTCAGTAGAGGCACAAAAGAGGACAAACGAGCCACATTAGCATTAACCAGGCAAAAAAGTGACACGAATTTGGAAAGATGAATTAGACAATAAAAATATACACACAAGTCAAATGTTTTTACAGAGTTTTTGGAGGGAAAAAGTGTTTAAAATGTTTGTATTCTACAGGATTGGAAACAGTTGATCGCTTTTCAGGTGTTTAATATCAAAAGTACTGTCAATTCGCCGCTTATTTGTCATTTTTGTTGTTCTGTTTTTGGTCTTAAAGGTGCGACCTGTAACGTTTCCGGAGAGAGGCCTGCTGCCTGTTTGTTTCCATGGAGATAAGGTTGCTTTGCCAGGAATGTTCCACAGTATGGCATTAACTCCTTACCACGAGGGCCTATTTTTCCCCCAAAAATTGTCTGGACTCTTTGTGAAGCTGAGACTCTGTAGTTTTAGCGTCTGATTTACTCTAAATATAAGAATAAACAAGCTCTGCTCAGAGGAAGATCAGATTTTTAAAAAATTTATAAAATTTGATTTAGGGACTAGTGATAAAGTAAAAAAAGTTCAGGCGGTCCTATTATATCTATCTATAAGTCCTATTATTACTTTTTTTTTGGGAGTATTTTTTATTTGGTTTTGTGTACAATCTCACCCTGATTCATCTCAGAATGGTGGATTTGACTGAAAATTAGAGGGTTACAGCTTATTTTTTATATTTAACATGTCCAGCAGCGTGAGAATCTCCTTTTTATTAGATGTGAACAAAAAGGAAAATATTAACAAAAAGTTTGACGTCCTCTTGGTAAACTGATATTTTCCATTACACGTTTTTTTGTCGCTAAAATACCTATTAAAAAATGGTATTCTTTGATTGGGCTCGCCTCTATAGATCTGACCTGTATTGTGGTGTTACCGCTTTATCTCCATGGAGATAGATTAGTTTGAATGCGCACTGTGGAACATTCCAGGCAAACGCATGGAGACAAACAGGTGGCAGATCCTCCACCTGAAAAGTCACACCGTGCACCTTTAAATACAGCTTTTACAGCGTTTTTTAACTTGAATATTTGACACTTATACTTCAAGAAATATACTAGTTGGTTGTAAATTCGCCAAATCGTTTCTTGTTTGCCTTTTCCCTTTGGCGTTTTGTCTTTTTATTTGTTGATTTTATGTTTGACGTCCATGACATTAAGAAGGCACAATTTATGACCTCTGCCCTGCAAGTTTAAAGGTGCACCATGTCACTTTTCTGGCAGAGGGCCCCACCACCTGCTTGTTTCCATGGAGACACTCATGCCCTTTCCAAAACCGGCTCTTCTCCCTTGCACTGCGCCCCGCGACTCGATCCGTCCCGTCGTATTCCGGTGGCGTATCGAAGGGAGCTGCGGCAAGGGCTTAGAATGTCACGCAGAGCAGCATTAAACTTGGACATCTCCATGGAGACGAGCAGACGGCGCAAACCAGGTCAGTCGAGGCGAGTCGGAGCACAGTAAGAATGCATGTTTTTCAGTGTGTTTTTGGGGAATAAAACACGCAAAGTGTAATAAATGCAAGATAAATAAGTTTAGTGACGCCAATCAATAACGTCTCCATGGAAACAAGCATATGGCAGACCTTTAATGTACATGGTTCACCTTTAATGTCATTTGCTGAGGGTTTGGCCTGTTCATTAGTCTGCGTTTGAGTTTTACATTTGACATTTTACTTGAATGATTATTTTGTTGGTGGCACTTGACTTTATAACACAGTAATAACATGTTAATAGGACAGAAATGACGAGAAAAGCAGCGTATTTGTGATTATTTAAGGCGAGGCATTGCAGGTGAAGAGGAAAAAGTGTTAAATTTAACGATATCGATCTGAAACTTCTGTAGACAAAATTGTATGACAAGTTTTTCATCATGTACACAGCAAAAAATGTAAATCTATCCAAGCTTAAAATGGCTTGAATTTAACATTTTGATCTGGATTTGAGTAGATTTGACTCGATTAATTGTTGATGTGATGCAGAATATTTCACTGGTTTCAAGGTACTTCTGACTGATCCTGCGATAATTTTGCTTAAAATAAGAAAATAAACATGTCAGTGGGGTAAGTAAAATAATCTTAACCCACTGACAGATAATTTGGATTGAAATAAGAAGAAATGCATTGAAACAAGTCACAAACGGTTTGAAACAAGTGAAATAATCTAGTTCTATTATATAAATCGTCTCCGCTGATCTTAACGAGTCAAAACGTCTAAAATTCAGATTAATATCCTGAAATCAAGACATTTTAACTCATCTTGAACTTCATTATTTGCAGTGTAATGCTTTCACGTAGAAATAAGGCATTTTTATGTGTAAAAACTGACAAAATGACACATATTTTGGACATTTAAATCTGAAAAAAAGAACCGGGTTTAAATTTCTTCGTGCACAAATTAGTTACAAAGAAAATTGCAGAGGGGATTTTGGATTTCTTATTTAGTTTTTGAGCAAATTCGATCTGACAGAAAATCGGCCGCCTCATTCTTTAGACGTTAAACTTGAGTAAATCAGGTTTAGAATCAGAGATCAACAAATCCCTCAGTGCATTCTGTCTAAATCTAACACATTGTACAGTTTGTAGGAGATACTTTAAGGCTGATCTTTACGTCTCTGGGGGAGAAAAGGCGGCTTTTGAAGAGAAATCTGGATTAAATTAAACAAAACATCTTTAGGAGCAGATTGGACACGTTTGTTTCCACGAGAGAGCAAACTGACAAGAAAACCAAAACAAAAGGAGATTAAAAGCTTGTAGTGTCTCACCTTAAATGGTAATTCCTATCATTCTGCCCTTCTACTTTAATATATTGCAATATGATTAAGTCTAACCCAGTAAATAACCAGGGAAAATGGTAAGTATTTTCATTTTCCGCCCATGTTATTGCCTTCCTCTTACTATGTTACGACTGTGCTGTTAAATGCTACGGTTTTGTTTGTTTTGTTGTGCACTGTTGCTTCATTCACAGGGTCTGGGGGCTTTCTCTTGTCCGCCAGCGCTGCGTTTATTTCACAAACGGTCAGTAAAACGCACACATTCACAAACACGATCTGTATTAAGTTACAGTTCAGTTCACTGTAAAACTGTTCATGACAATAAAGATGTTTTTATATATTATTATTGTAAACATGGGTGATTTCCAGAAGGGAAAACGAAACTGCATTGCTGCTTTTACTTTTTTTAGCGATAAATGAAAACACAAGTTAAATGGACAGAGTTTCAGTTGTTGTTGCGACGTAATGCAGTGGGGCCCAGCCAGGGGGGTTTGTGAAAGGCAAAGTTACACGTCGTATTTATGGTACTGCTTTGAACTTAAAACTCTGCACCAGGAAGACAACAGTAATGGTGCCCCGAATGAATAAATAAATTAATGGATAAATAAACAAATGACATGTTATGCTATGTTTAAAAGCAAAAACAGTGGTGGAAAGTAAAAAAGTACAAAAGTAAAAGTAATGTCCTTAAATAAAAATGTTATGTATCTTCTCTTCTTTTTACAGTGGATACTTTTTACTTTTACTTCACTACATTTGAGATAAAGTGTTTGTACTTTTTACTCCACTGCATTTTTACTGAAAAGTAGAAAGTACTTTCCGTTTTGTTTCAGGGTTTATTTTGAGTAGGTTGATTGTGATATTCTGCCTGAAGGTTTTAAAGGGCCCATGACAGGTTGAATTACTCATTTCACTAAAATGCAGTTAAGATAAATATATTTCAATTTCTACTAAAATCTTTACACATTTTACCGCAGTTTAGCGATTCTTTTAGGTTTTTAATTTTACTTCCTGGTTGTAAAGTATGACATCACACTAGGAAATTACCATAGCAACCAGACTGTACAGTGGCCAAAACTCATCTAATGTCACAGATTTTTTCATTTGACAAAGAGAAACACATGTGAACGCCTTTATTTTGTTGAATCAGTGTTTAAAGGGTCAAAAAAGTAGTTTCTTTGGTGTAAATTATGCATAATCTTTGTCGCCCCAGTGTGACGTCATCAATCTGTTTACTTCCTGTGATTTTCAACAGATTTTTCCACTTTTCTCCACAAATAGTGACTGGATTGGTGTAAAATTACAATTTATATTTACAAGAGTTATTAATACACTGAATAAAGTCACAATTAGAAAATCCTAAAAACCTGTCATACGCACTTTAAGTTCAAGCTCAACAAAAGGCAAACTAAATTCTCTCCAAAAATTAAGACATTAATTTGAATAGACCTTTTGTCCATCAAAATTAAGCAAAAATCTTTACCAAAATTACGCCATTTAATGCATAAAACTGGTCTCATAATCTGTATAAAATTCTTGTACTTTTCACTCTTGAAGTAATTTTCAAACAGGGACTTCAACACATTTACTTACATAGATTTTTAGTGTGATACTTTTACTTTTTAGTAATTCAAGGCAAAGTAAAAAACACTAGGTGGCCTGCCCTCCTCGAGAAAAATTACAAGTCTGCTTTGTGGAAAAACAAGCATCATCAAAGCAAGATTAGGTTGCATGTTTTTCAAGTAAGGTCTTTTTTCAATAAAGAGTTTATACGGCAAAAAAACTGCGTAAAGTGAACGTATGGAGTGAGTTGGCTAAAGATTTTGGAATGAATCGCGAGTTTAAGCTATATCTGCAATATAAATACACTGTTTCCTGGTACTTTTCTGTATGAATTTACTCAGAATATCACAAAATATGAAAAATGTGGATGATTTGGGGAAATGAAAAGCCTCAGACACATGTGAGTGACATCAGAACTGCTTTAAACACATTGAATGTTGTATTTTACATTATGTTTTAGGAAATTATGTTAAACTCTTTGCATTTTTGATGAAGGAACAATCCAGATTTATGGGTTTTACTGGAAAAATACACAATTTTTCATTTTATCCAGAGATATATTAGATACTATACCATAAATTAGATTTTTTTGAAGCTAGCTTGAAGCTTGAAGTCTAGAAAATAGTATTTTGTCCATTCTTTGTTACAGAAAAGCAAACTAACTGACCTTTCTACCCTGGAAATTCAAATGTGTTGCTTTTTTTCCAACACAAACACTTAAAACCAGCAGAATTTAGATCTAATGTGAGAGAATCATTGCCACATTTACAGTCATTTTGCCTCCAGTCTCCTCCATTCAGTAGTTTCCACATCACATTTAAAGGGTCTACACTCTACCTTTTCCTGCTTTTCTCCCGTGCACGCTCTGTGTTTGTTGCTGCAGATTGTGCCTGCAGCGTCGCCCGTCGCAGTCCTCCCTCCCTCAGCCGGGCCCGTCCTCCTCAGTCCAGGCTGTGCTTTCGTTTTCCCAAAAGCGAGCCTTCATGATTCAGCGGATCCTATAAAAGCTCCCTGCTGGCTCCGGGAACAGACAGAGGAGGGAAAGCTGCCGTCTCATTTCACTTCAGACAACAAAATCTATAAAAAGGTGAGAGTAAATGTTGTGTTACCGTTTTGGACTTTGTTGTTGTGTGTTATACAGTGTTTATCTTCAAGGAGGAAGTGGACTGCGCTGTAGAAGCTCGTAAGTTACACTGAATTCTACTCTTGTGCACGATAAGCGTAATTTGTTTATCTTCAATTACGCAGACACTAAAAAGCAAGGTTGTTAAAGTGTCTTGCTCATGGGCAGGAGCTGGGATAGAACCGTCAACTTAAGTCTAGGCTAGAATTACAATTATTTCTATTATATTTATTGTACAATGACACATTAACGGCCAAATAAATGTTGAAATGTGATGACTGAAGGCTTCTAGAGGGAGAAAATGTGCAAATAAAGTGAAATATTTAGGAAATTTTTAAATGTTTTTTTTTTTTTTGACATTTTGATTCAATAATGCCACTGTTTTTGTTAGAAAAGGTCTTTGTGGATGTGTTTTAGAGTCTGAGAACAATTACGATGAGCAAACTATGATTATGATTCATTTTTTATAGTCGGTGAGTCAAAACTGCTCTGGTATTTGAGAAACTAATGCTCTGAACTTCCAAAAACTGATCCTAACACATATTATTATCATCATCATTATTATTATTATTATTAAGACACTGTAAAGACATAAGCAGTGCAAATTTATATTAACCACACCTTAATAAAGCATCAACAAAGACTTAATTCACAATCATGTAATCAATATTTCACTGTTTTCAAGGTATTTTTTACTGATCATGCGATAATTTAGTTTAAAATAAGAACAAATTTGGGTGTGTAAAATGATCTTAACCCATTGGCAGATAATTCGGCATGAAGTAATGCACCGAAACTGGTCAGAAACGGTTTGAAACAAGGAAAATAAATAGACTAATCTTAATCAAAATGTCTGAAATGAAAAGAAAAATCCTGAGATCTAGACGTTTTAACTTATGTAGAAATTATTTTTTTTTGCAGTGTATGACAGATTCTGGTAATTAGAACACTGTAAAAAAAAAAGTGGTGCAATTTAATAATAACTACACCTTAAATTACCTGAATAAAGCATGTACAAAGACTTAATTCATAATCAACACATTGTCTATTAAGAATGACAGCTTCAGGCTTTGTAACTACTTCATTTTTCTTTTTCTTTCAATATTGTTGTTGACCTGAAGGCTTTAACTGAGCGGACGGTTGTAACGTGAAACGGGGACAGAGAGGGTTGCCAGAGGAGCACAGTGACTACTTTAGTAACTACTTAATGAAGGCGTTAGTGGGGTATCAAGTGGTTACTGCCTTAATCACTTTTATAAACCAATAGTTCATTTGGAATTAGCTTTTTGTGCTTACTTTACAAAGGCTCATTTAAGAGTGCTTATCTGTGTGTGACTGAATAGGCTCTAATTTTTCTTGAAAACAGGTTTGCAGCCGACCCTTTAATATGCCATGTCATCAAAAATCCAAAATGCAGGCACAATGAAGCAGACCGTAATTCATTTTCAATAATTCGCTCTCATCAGTCGTTATGTGAGGGGAAAAAATGGGTAGAAATGTAAGTGTCATTTACTCTTCTATTACAAAGGATGGATAATATACTATTTTCTAGTTTTAAAATTGTACTTGAGCTTCATAATTTATAAGATAAGATAAGAGATCCTTTATTTGTCCCACAATGGGGAAATTCCACTGTTGCAACACACAGTTTAGGACATGAATGAAGGAAATAGGCGCATGCAATAAAAATAGGATAAATAAACATGGTAATAAAAATACAATATAAAGTATAAAGTATAAGGTATAAAGTGCACACTCTTAATTACAGTAAAATGGCAACTAAAGTGGCTTGAGTGTCTTGTTATTTATTATTTATGGTAAAGGATGTGATATATCTGTAGATACAATGAAAAACTACTGTGGGTTCATCATTTCTGACAGTATTTGTCCAGTTAAACCTAAAAATCAGCATTTTTCTTTCATGGAAAATGAGTTTATCATAATTTCCCAAAACATAATATAAAATACAATAATTAATGTGTTTAAAGCAGCTCTGATGTCACTCACATGTGTCTGAGGCTTTGAATTTTCTAAAATCATCTCCATTTGTCATATTCTGTGATATTCTGAGGTTTAATCCAGTTTCTCCAATGAAATCACATTATGTTCCACTTCACTTTTGCCTTCATTCTGAATTTAGAATGTTTTTGTTCACATACTTTAAAGGGTCTATTGAATTTTACATCATTTCAGGTGTTTACAGATAGCATTGTTTTAGAGGCTTCTACTTACCCTGTCTGTGTTTGCATGCACACCAGTATCAGATCGTTATTATTTGATTTCTGGAGCTTTACGATTATTTAAATGACACGCAAAACACAAAATCTGAACAGAATGAGTCGTCACGACAAGAAATAAGTCACGTTTCTGTTGTTTACATGTCATTTTAACCATCTTAAAACTAAAAAAAAAGTGAAAATAATTTGTTCTAGAGTCTAAATTTAGTTTAATTCAGTGTTTTCTCTTTCCCAGTTGTGTCCTGGTTCATACAGTTTTATTTTCGCGGTTGTGTGCTCCTTTTACATGTTATTAATTGTTTTGTTTTTTTGTTAGAATGGAAGAGCTGCAGCTGCGCTCGTACCAGGAGGAGGTGGCGCAGAGGGCCCTTCGCGGGGAAAACGTCATCATTTGGTTACCGACCGGAGGAGGCAAAACCAGGGCGGCGGTTTACGTGGCCAAAAGACACCTGCAGACAACACCCAGGGCTAAAGTGGTCGTCCTCGTCAACATGGTGGGCAAAAAATATAAAAATCACGATGAAAGATAAAGTTGAAAATACTTAATGCATAATAACGTTAAAAAACATGGGCATCGATAAATAAATAGTAGAATGAAACACTTTGGAACTTTGTGTCTGTAATGAGTCATAGAAGTTACTATTCAACTTAGGTCCAGGGGCCAAATCAGGCCCTCCAAAAGACATGATCCGGCCCTCAACCCATCATCCTCTTGTTATTGGTTTAGTCCTGGTTTTGTCCTGGTTTAGACCTGCTTTAGTCCTAGTTTAGTTCTGCTTTAGTCCTAGTTTAGACCTGCTTTAGTCCTAGTTTAGTTCTGCTTTAGTCCTAGTTTAGACCTGCTTTAGTCCTAGTTTAGTTCTGCTTTAGTCCTAGTTTAGTTCTGCTTTAGTCCTAGTTTAGTTCTGCTTTAGTCCTAGTTTAGTTCTGCTTTAGTCCTAGTTTAGACCTGCTTTAGTCCTAGTTTAGTTCTGCTTTAGTCCTAGTTTAGTTCTGCTTTAGTCCTAGTTTAGTTCTGCTTTAGTCCTAGTTTAGTTCTGCTTTAGTCCTAGTTTAGTCCTAGTTTAGTTCTGCTTTAGTTCTAGTTTAGTTCTGCTTTAGTCCTAGTTTAGTTCTGCTTTAGTCCTAGTTTAGTTCTAGTTTAGTTCTGCTTTAGTTCTAGTTTAGTTCTAGTTTAGTTCTGCTTTAGTCCTAGTTTAGTTCTGCTTTAGTTCTAGTTTAGTTCTAGTTTAGTTCTGCTTTAGTCCTAGTTTAGTTCTGCTTTAGTCCTAGTTTAGTTCTGCTTTAGTCCTAGTTTAGTTCTGCTTTAGTCCTAGTTTAGTTCTGCTTTAGTCCTAGTTTAGACCTGCTTTAGTCCTAGTTTAGTTCTGCTTTAGTCCTAGTTTAGTTCTGCTTTAGTCCTAGTTTAGTTCTGCTTTAGTCCTAGTTTAGTTCTGCTTTAGTCCTAGTTTAGTTCTAGTTTAGTCCTAGTTTAGTTCTGCTTTAGTTCTAGTTTAGTTCTGCTTTAGTCCTAGTTTAGTTCTGCTTTAGTCCTAGTTTAGTTCTAGTTTAGTTCTGCTTTAGTTCTAGTTTAGTTCTAGTTTAGTTCTGCTTTAGTCCTAGTTTAGTTCTGCTTTAGTTCTAGTTTAGTTCTAGTTTAGTTCTGCTTTAGTCCTAGTTTAGTTCTGCTTTAGTCCTAGTTTAGTTCTGCTTTAGTCCTAGTTTAGTTCTAGTTTAGTTCTGCTTTAGTTCTAGTTTAGTTCTGCTTTAGTCCTAGTTTAGTTCTGCTTTAGTCCTAGTTTAGTTCTGCTTTAGTTCTAGTTTAGTTCTAGTTTAGTTCTAGTTTAGTTCTAGTTTAGTTCTGCTTTAGTTCTGCTTTAGTTCTGCTTTAGTTCCGGTTCAGTCCCGGTTCAGTCCTGGTTTAGTCCAGGTTTAAAACGGATCAAAACAGGATCAAAAAGTAGTTTATTTTGTATATTTATAGTTTATTTTGTGTAAATTATGCATAAGCTTTGTCTCCCTGGTGTGATGTCATCAGTGTGTTTACTTCCTGTAATTTTCAACATATTTTTCAACTTTTCTCCACAAACAGTGACCTGATTGGTGTAAAACTATTATTTATATACACACAAGGTATTATTACACTGAATAAAATCAAAATTAGAAAATCGTAGAAACATAAGAGCAAATAATTATCGTAGTGTGTGTCGTCCGTGTATCAGCCAATCAGAAGTGCGTGTTCATTACAGCAGCTTTTACTTTGAAATTTAACATTCAATATATTTTAAATCCCGGATGTTTATTGAATCTATATGTTATATATATATATAGCTTTGATCAAATCATCTAAAAAGTTAAAGCTAGGGTTCAAATTTCATGTAAATTAGCTTTTTGAATATTACAAACTTTATTATATTCTGGTCATTCTGGACTGGTTATGATCCAGTCTTCTTGACATGATAAAAGTGTAACTCGTCTTGTTTTGACGTTGATTTTGGCATTAAAAATCTTGAAATGCAGCAATAAAAAGCATTCAATGTGATTTGTTAAAAACGGCATAAACCCTGCTGTTAACAAATAGGCCAAGTGTAATAAGTGCCTTGTGACAGTAACTGGACTTTAAAAAATAAGAAATATGTGCCACAAAGACTAATAAATATAAAGACAGCTCAAACATTTCTTTGGAATTTAAATGAGAATGTTTTTTGAATCGGAAATCGTTTTTGAATGCCCCAAAAATCAGATTCGAATAGTGTCAGCGTGACATGAAAGGTTCACTCCCCACTAAAGACGGCTCCTTGCTCTTCTCATTCTTCTCAACTACGTCATTTGTTTCATCCTATTCTGAACAAACCATCTGTAACTCCTCTCTTATAAGTGATGTTAATGTATCTTGAGGTCGAAAATGCGCTTGTGGAGGCATTTATAGATTCCTCACCAGCATTTCTTTGATGACTTTCTCTTCTCGGAAGCACTGCGCACTAGGGCTGTAGTCGACTAAAGACCTGCCCCATCGACTGATTAGTCGACTAAAAAGGGGCGTGGCAAAAATATATCAAAAGAATGAAATATATATGAAGTATTTGACCCAAACTACACTTAAAAGACCGAAACTGCTCAACAGTTCATGCAAAAATAACAATTTACACAGAAAAGTACTAGTAAACGGTGTATTTATGTGTTAGAAATAGAGATCCACTCCAAAATCTTTGGCCAACTCACTCCAAATCTTCTCGTTTTTGCTACGTAATTCTGCTGAATACAAATAAAACAATTGGTTGACTAATAAAAATCTTGGTCGACTAAGACGCTATCGACCGACTAAACGACTAAAGGATCACAGACGTAGTTCTTTTGTCTGCTTCAGAGGCTTTTACCAGCACTGGTTTGCTTCTGTGTGGCCTCCTGTCGTTCCACTCTTTCTCTGGGGGTTCAAGAGGTCGTAATGAATGAGAATGCCCCTTCTAGACCCGAGGCGTCCATGGGAGATCTTGTTCCCCCTGATCTCGTAGTCCTTGCAACTGTCTTTGGTCTGACTTCTGCTCCAGATCGCCAAAATTCGACATTCACACGCTCAGCTCTGAACTCGGACGACCTCCACGTTCCCCGTCCGCATTTTTTCGCCCACCATCTTGAACCGGACTGTCCTGCTCTCTGATCCGTTCCGCCTTTACAATCTCCTTCAGCTCTTTGTTTTTTGACAGGAAGCACTGTTTAAAGCTTCCTTCACGCTCATCGTCTTTTTATCGCCGGTTAATGTCCATATGACAGATTTGATGACACATTTCACTAAAACGTAGTAGTGAACGTGATCATATTTAAGATTTTATTAAACATTCTGCCTATTTGTCACCACTTCAACGGGTTTTGTAACGTTTAAAATGTTACTTCCTGGTTGAACATGGGCAGCAAATATGAGGTAATACCACAACTGTTACCTAGCAACCATTTTGAAAACAAGAGCCAAAATCCAAATAAATTACAGTTATGTAATTAGAGTTATGATTGGACAAATAATTATACAACTTTATAACAACTTTATTTTGCTGAAGGACAGTTTAAACTCTCAGAAAATTGTGTCCGTCGCTTTTTGATGACATCACAGTGGGATTCCTTTTTAGAACTCAGCACTACTTCCTGTAATTCTAAACTTTTATTTGACACAAAACTTTCACAAGCTTCAACTTCACAGATGTAAAACTATAATAAATAATTCCCACAGGTCCCTCCCACCAAACTAAGTCACAGTTAGAGAATTTTGAGACTTTAACAATCACAAGTCCAAACCTCATCCCCCACCTCTCACATTCTGCATCTGAATCTTCTCGCTCAAACTCTTCTACATCGACGGATCTTACCCTTGAATACTTGTCTGAATCCGAATAAATTGTGCAATTAGTTGTTGGTGTTAGCATCGTTGCTCTAGTGCCAGGAGAAGTTATAAATGTAGTACTTTGAAGGTTAAGGCAAATACAGTGGATGACAATACACTGTACCTTAAAGTGCGTATGACAGTTTTTTAGGATTTTCTAATTTTGACTTTATTTAGTGCATTAATATCTTGTGTAAATATAAATTATAGTTTTACACCAATCAGGTCGCTGTTTGTGGAGAAAAGTTGAAAAACCTGTTGAAAACTACAGGAAGTAAACAAATGGATGACATCACACTGGGGAGACAAAGGTTATGGCTAATTTAAACACAAGAAACTACTTTTTTGAGCCTTTAAACATTGATCCAACAAAATAAAATAAAAAAATCTGTGACAGTAGTAGAGTTTTGGCCCAGTGTGCAGGATGGGTTCTTGGTTTTCCTACTGTGATGTCATCATTTACAACCAGGAAGTAAAATTGGAAACTTTAAAAGTGTAGCTAAACTGGGGTAAATTTTGAAATGAATTGAAATATATTTACCTTGATTACACTTTAGTTGAATGAGTAGTCCAACCTGTCAGAGGCCCTTTAACCTTTAACCGTCGCAGTGACTGAAGTAGCCGTAGTTTAACAAGTTCTATCGACCCGTGTGCTCATGTTATGTGTTTCTTGTGCTTCTCAGGTGCACCTCGTGGACCAGCACTACAAAAACGAGTTCTCTAAATACCTGGAGCCACAGTTCCAGGTGCTGCCGGTCTCTGGTGACTCGGAGGAGAAGGACTTTTTCGCCAAAGTGGTGCAGAAGTCCGACGTGGTCATCTGCACGGCTCAGATCCTGCACAACGCCATGATCAGCGCTGAGGACGACAGGCACGTGGAGCTGTCCGGTGAGTGCCAGGAGCTAAATATTCGTCCAGCAATACGACTTTTTTTACTGCTGTCACTTTTACTATTTAAAGTGGGACTAAACGGCTTAATTCCACCCACAGCCACAGTCCAAACGAGCTGTTGAACTGAGCAGAGCCTGGAGAACTAAAGAGAAGATTGACCTCTGAAATAGAACAGACAGGGCTGCAACCATAGAACTATAATAAAACCTGGAAGATGAATCCAAAATGGCCGCCCTGTTTATCCCTATGGAGTGTGCTCATTGGCGCATGACCCCAAAAAAGTTTCTTACTTCCGCATTTACTTCCTGATATGGAGGCTGACATCTTTGCTTTACTTCCTGATACGGAGGCTGCCATCTTTGTTTTACTTCCTGATACGGAGGCTGACATCTTTGTTTTACTTCCTGATACGGAGGCTGACATCTTTGTTTTACTTCCTGATATGGAGGCTGACATCTTTGCTTTACTTCCTGATACGGAGGCTGCCATCTTTGTTTTACTTCCTGATATGGAGGCTGCCATCTTTGCTTCTTTGCTTTACTTCCTGATACGGAGGCTGCCATCTTTGCTTTAGGGCGCCACATGACGACAATCCCCCATGATGCTTTGAGCGATGTGAACGACCACACAGCTGCAAGTTTTTGTGTTAGCGTTAGCTTGTGTGATTGTAATTGTATTCTTCATGTTAGACACACGTGAAGCGTCTGAAATGAAATAAAATACAACTTACAGGTGTCTCTAGTCGAGCCTTTTCCACGAGCTTCTGTTTGTATCGCCCGACGCTCGTTCACGTGACTCGCACATGTTTACTGTGACGTCACTTCATATAAAAACGGTAATTTCGGTGATTTTAGAAACGGTAGAAAAGAATATTTCCTTCTATTTTATTCATATACCGATAATAATTAAGTACTGTCTACAATTATAATGTGCAATTTGAGAAAAAGGCTGGGCCCAAGAGGCTGCAGTACCTCGCACGGCCACAAATCAGTCTGGGACCACAGACAGGGGGGGGCGTACCTTATCCAGTTCTTTTAATACATCCATTGCTGCAACTAACAATTTTTTGATTAGTCGACTAGACAGACGATTATTTCGTTCATAGATTGTGACTTTTTAAAACCATCAGCCAAAGAAAGGTGGAAATATGGTGACTGAAGGCTTTTAGATAGAGATTATTTACAAATAAAGTGTGATGTTGAAGAAAAATTAGAAATGATTTATTATTTTTTGACATTTTGATCTGATGTTTGATCTAATAGTGCCACTGTCTTTGTTTTAAAAGGTCATCAAAATACGACTGATCATTTTTTTATTATCGACAATACAATTAGTTGATTAATCGTTGAAATCTCTGCTGAGAAACAACAAATTGTGACTTTTTAAAACATTATCAACTAAAGATGGGTGGAAATATGGTGACTGAAGGCTTTTAGATAGAGATTGTTTACAAATAAAGTGTGTTGTTGAAGAAAAATTTCAAATTATTTATTATTTTTTGACATTTTGATCTGATATAGTGGCACTGTCTTTGTTTTAAAAGGTCATCAAAATACGACTGATCTTTTTTTTTTTAATCGACTGTCACAATTAGTTGATTAATCGTTGAAATCTCTGCTGAGAAACAACATTATCATCTGACTTCATAAAATTAGACCTTTCATTTCAATTCAACTCAGAAAATGTGCCTTCAAAACCCAAAAATAACATACATTTACAGACAACAAGTCGATTAGCTTTGCTGTTTTATCGGAAAGGACAGTTCATGTGAGAAAACAGTTGTTCCTTGCCGGCATTTCCGCGAAAACATCAATTATTTAAGACATTTTCGCATCATTTTGTGCATCATTTGCCTTTGCTGTCGAT
Organism: Rhinogobius similis; assembly: GCA_019453435.1. NCBI lineage: Eukaryota > Metazoa > Chordata > Actinopteri > Gobiiformes > Gobiidae > Rhinogobius > Rhinogobius similis. The sequence goes on from CM033631.1 coordinate 12,491,617, forward strand.
TCCAGACATCACTCTGCTGATCGTCGACGAGTGCCACCACACGCACAAGGACATGGTGTACAATAAGATCATGCGCTGCTACGTGGAGAAGAAGCTGAAGAACCAGGGCCCTCTGCCTCAGGTCCTGGGCCTCACCGCGTCTCCTGGGACGGGGGGGAAGAAGGACATGGACGGCGCCGTGGAGCACGTCCTCACGGTCAGAGTCCACAGTGTTCAGGCCTAAACGTTCGCTCTTCTATGTCTATTAATTCTAAACAGGGAGGGGTGATATTTATTTATAAATATATATATATATATATACATATAAATGTCAAATTTTTAGGGCTGTAGTCGAGCAAAGACATCCTCTGTGCATTGATTAGTTGAATTAAAGAGAGCGCAGCACAAGCAAAGGCTCTAAACATTATATATGATCCAGAAAAACAATTATTGGCAGAAAAACACACATTTATTTGTAAAAAAGACAGAATTAACTTATGACCTAACTCACTCCATGCCCTCTCCTGTCTGCCGTGTCCTTATAAATCCTTATAATTGCCGTAAAAGTATTACTCGACTATAACATCGACTGATTATCAGACTAAACTAAAGGACTAAAGCCTTAAGTTTGATGTTCTCTTGTTAATGACATACTGCCCATCTCTGCGTATAATAATGATGCGTGTAACACTTTACCGTTTCCTCTTTTGTTCATCATTACTGAAACAGTTTTTACTGTTTCAGATTTGCGCTAACATGGATTCGGCCATAGTCTCGACCAAAAACTACCTCCCAGAACTGACGCAGAAAGTGCCCCGGCCTCGCAAAGTGTTTGACATCACGGAAAAAAGACCATTGGTAAAGTTTTTTTTAAATCATTTATTCATCTAATAATTCACCATCGAAGCACGCCGTCTGCTCTTTGTTTTATGATTATGTGTCACCCTTTTATCAAAATTATCGTTCAGTCAATGAGAGATGGAACAATATTTTCTTGGTCTCAGCTTTTCTTTGAACTTATGGTGAACATTTGGGTATTTTTTTTGTAGTATGCCAATATTTGAGCTGTAGAGTGTTAAAAAAAAAAAGGTAATTTATAAGACTCAGAGCCACAAGCTAAAGTGTTTCATTCTGTCATTTATCCATTGCAGCTCATGTTTTTATGTCACATTTAGAAAGAGGATAATCCTGCTTTAAGGCGTAACGCTTATTTATTTTATTTTTGGTACCACTTTATAATAACTACACCTTATTTTAAGCATGAACAAAGACTTATTTCATACTGAACAAACCATTTATTAAGCCTGATTTAGGATTAGTTACTACTTATTAAGGTTAGGGTTAGGAATTTGGGTTAGAGTATTCGTTAAGTAGTTAAAAAGCCTGAATCATTATTAATAAATTCTTTGTTCACTATGAATTAAGTCTGTATTCATGCTTTACTAAGGCAGGAATAAGTGTAGTTATTATAAAGTGTTACCTTATTTTTTTTATGTATTATTTTCTGTAAATTACAAACAGATAACAATAAATCAATCAATAATGAACTGAACAAAGAAAATAATCATGCTAATACTGTTTTTTGCGCATAAATACTTTACAGCAGCAAAATGTAACAGAACTTGCATGTTGCTCAAATAAATAAAACGCAAAAATGAATGATAAATAACAATGAAACGGTAACACATAGATATCCTTATGAAGCTTACTCTGAATGCTTTGCTCAGGATCCTTTTGGAGATCTGTTAAAGACGATGATGGCTCAGATTCACGAGTTCATGGAGCTGCCGCGGGACGTCCGGCTGAGGGAGTGTGGGACACAGGAGTACGAGCAAGACGTGGTCCTCCTCGAAAAACAAGGTGAGGGTTCAAAGTGCGTTCAGAAATAAAGCTGATACAAAGGGTTGTTAAAAGACTTCAGTGATTATATTTTTTTTTTAGGGCTGTCACTAAGGATTATTTTGGTAGTCGACGAGTCAAACGATCATTTCTCTTGTATATTTAGACTTTTTAAATACATTATCAGCCAAATTAAAGGTCCCATAACATGCAAAATCGACTTTTCAGAGGTTTTAACCTTCCTACAGTGCTATTTGGGCCTCGTATGTTGTGCCCAATGTGGTTTTTTGATTGATTCCCGCATGTTTTCGCTAGAGAACTGTCTTTTCCGTCCCCCTCGGCTGAGCAGCAGACGGGGGCTCCTCACCAGGATGACGCGCTTCACAAGGATGACGCGGTGTTTAAGCCACGCCTTCAAGAAACGCGCAGCCGCAGAATAAAAACAGCTAATGCTAATGCTACACAGTAATTACACGATGGATACGACAGATAGAAGAGTTAGCTTGTTATTTACCAAACGGCAACGTCCGTCGTCGAGGTACTGGAGCACGTCAAACTCCAGGTCAGATCCAGGACGTAGGACTCAGCACGACGCACCGTCAGGACGGATAAAATGTTTATTCAGTGTTTGTGTATCGCTGTTTACCGGAGCACACGGCGCATGCACCATCTCCGCTCTAGGCTTCGGCACGGGTTGGGCGGGGGAGGCAGCCTGCTCTCTGTTCGGGGGGGTCAGATCTCAGAGTGAGCCGTTTGCTTTTGCAAGGAGGGGGGCCAGTCCAAGAAATGGGTGTTTTTTGGAAACTGTTATGTTATGGATATTGCACAACGCAAAACTGTATCAACAAAGCCCTTAGGATAGACTGTGTAAAGGGGAAAATAGCAGAATATGGGACCTTTAAGGTTAAAATCTGATGACTGAAGGCTTCAAGATGGAGAATATTTATGAATGAAGTGTGTTATTGATGAAAATTAGCAATCATGTACTCTTTCTTTAACATTTTGATGTGATGACGTTGCTGTTTTTGTTATTAAATGTGTTGTATAGTCCAGTTAACCATTACAACTACTGATTATTGTATTGTATTGTATTGTGTATTGTAGATAATATTTTTATAATAGACTAGTCACGCCCTAGTTTTAGTTTCAACAAACCAGTTATGTTTAAAACTAGATATTTTCCAGGACTGAATCATGATTAAGACTTAACCAGGGCTGCACATTTTGGATAAAAACAAAATCTCATTGTGATTTTTCTGAAACGTTGTGTGATTATAATTGAATTTTGTTTAAAAAAAAAAAGTAGGGATTCTGTTCAAAGCGCACTTTCTAAACCACTGCAGAAGCTTTAACATTTGAAAGAAGAGGGAATATGAACGGAATAACTAATACAAGTGACATGTTTGTGAAGATCTAAACTACAGGCACAACAAGTTATATATATATATAAAAAAAATAAAAGGAAAAAAGACTGAATATATATATTTTTTAATTGATTGATTGTTCATGCCATTTACTTTCAGTAGCACAAATTCAGAGATCAAACCAAGTGATACAAAACAAAGACAGCAAAATGATTACATGCATCATTGTCTTGAACAAAAGGAACAGGAAGAAGATAAATGTTATAAACCCTGCACCTTTCTCAAATCGATTAAAATAAAAATTCAATTATTCTCATTCTAACCTGTCCCCAACCAAGTCACCAACTGCCCCTGTGTTTGTCAGCCATTTTCTGTAATGGTTCACATTTCATTAACTTAATTACTTTCCTTATTTACATAGTCCATCATTATTTTCTCCTTGTACATTTTTTTTTTAATTTATAGATGTTTGTGCAACATTTAAAGTCAGAGTTTAACGCATTCCAAAGCTTGACTCCATAAACCGAGACAAACTGCTGTTTTAAAGTTGTTCTTGTAAAAACACTACGAAAAAAATATATTGTCTTCTGTGGTCTTCGTCCTCTGAAACAAAAGTAAAAAGACTTTGCACATCTAAAGTTTTTTGTTTGGCTCTCCACAAAACTAATACAATCTTAAGATCAACTAAATCTTTAAAGGTCCCATATTCTGCTACTTTCCCCTTTACACAGTCTATTCTAAGGGCTTTGTTGATACAGTTTTGCGTTGTGCAATATCCATAACATAACAGTTTCCAAAAAACACCCATTTCTTGGACTGGCCCCCCTCCTTGCAAAAGCAAACGGCTCACTCTGAGATCTGACCCCCCCGAACAGAGAGCAGGCTGCCTCCCCCGCCCAACCCGCGCGCCTCCCCCGCCTAACTCGTGCCGAAGCCTAGAGCGGAGATAGAGCGCATGCGCGGTGTGCTCCGGTAAACAGCGATACACAAACACTGAATAAACCTTTTCTCCGTCCTGACGGTGCGTCGTGCTGAGTCCTACGTCCTGGATCTGACCTGGAGTTTGACGTGCTCCAGGACCTCGACGACGGACGTTGCCGTTTGGTAAATAACAAGCTAACTCTTCGATCTGTCGTATCCATCGTGTAATTACTGTGTAGCATTAGCATTAGCTGTTTTTATTCTGCGGCTGCACGCTTCCTGGAGGCGTGGCTTAAACACCGCGTCATCCTTGTGAAGCACGTCATCCTTGTGAGGAGCCCCCGTCTGCTGCTCACCCGAGGGGGACGGAAAAGACAGTTCTCTAGTGAAAACATGCGGGAATCAATCAAAAAACCACTTTGGGCACAACATACGAGGCCCAAATAGCACTGTAGGAAGGTTAAAACCTCTAAAAAGTCGATTTTGCATGTTATGGGACCTTTAAACTTGAGCTGATTAGATTTAACAAATAAAGTATCGGTATGTTCTCTGTATCCCTTTTTATTGATTATTGATTTTTGTTCTAGACCTGGACTAAACCAGTACTGATGAATAAACCTAAACCTGGACATGACCTGGACATAAACCCACTTTAAGATAGCGCCGTACCAAGTCTAAACATGGCACTGATCATGAATCATGATTAGCATATTTTGGAGCATCTTGGACCATAAATCAAACAAAAAATACATAGATAATAGTAATAATTGACTATTAAACCCATTTATTTGCCTGAAACTCAAGTTAAAGGGTATTCTGAGTGTTAGACAAATCTTAGGAGGGACACGAGACAAAAAAGGTTTGGAACCACTGCTCTGAACAACTAATCAAAGGAATAATCGCTAAACTAATTGAAATAGTTGTTAGCTGCAGCCCTGCTATGGACATAATTTATAACATTTTTTCATCTCTGTTATGGAATGAGCTTGAGACCCTCCATTGTTCATTGTTCAGTCTAAAACGTGCACAATGTGAGTCCTCCAGCTACAAACTTCATTTATGAGAAGAAAGAATGCATACTATTTTCTCTCACAAGTCTCATCTAAGACCCACTTTTATTCTCTGGCTTTTAAACCGCGAGAGTTGTGTGGTCGATTTATGTATTTTATTGTTTATATCTTTTCAATTATGTTTTATCCATTGTTCTTTGCTGATATTTATTGTTTTAGAGTGTTTATTTCTGGGTTTCTGTGGGGCATTAAAAGTCATTGAAGGAATTTGAAGGAAACTAAGGCCTTAAATGCATAAAAAAGCATTCAATTCAATCCCTGCAGGCAAACAAGATTTATTCATCAGAAGAATACATGACAGGAGGAAATAAATGAGCTTTTTAAACATTTTAAAGTACAGTGATCCCTCGTTTATCGCGGGAGTTGCGTTCCAAAAATAACACGCGAAAAGTGAAATCCGTGAAGTAGTCAGCTTTATTTTTTATTATTTTACAATGCAATACTGAACTATGGAATGAAACCAAAAATCAAAACCTGTTTTAAAGGCCAAAATTTGTTTAAAACAATCATTTTAATATAGTAATACAAGGTTGGAAACATTGTCACTGGTGTATTTCACAGTCTGTGCCTCTTCGTCCTGACTCCGCTCCGCTGTAGCCTCTGTTTCTACTGAAGACGCAGGACTCTTTCTTTAGTTGTTGGCGCTCTTTCTTTTTCTGAGCAAGAAGATTTTTATAAACGGATATGCCACCTTCGATTATATTTGAGAACTGCAATGAACGACTCATCAAAGGGTCCCGTTCTTGTGCGTGCGCTGAAGTTCAGTGGATGCACTGTAAAAATATCCGCACTGTAAAAAAAATCCGTGAAGCAGCGAAGCCGTGAAAGATGAAACGCGATATAGCGAGGGATCACTGTAGTTTTGTTATATTCTGATAATTTTTCTGCCCAATGAAATGTTACAATCCAGTAGTTTTGACATAATAAACGCATAAATGTCTTTTCACGCTGATTATGGCATTAAAAATCTTAAAATGCAGCATTAAAAAACATTAAATTTGATTTGCTGAAACCTGGATAAACCCTGTATTTGCTGTTTTTGAGTTTTATTTATTTATAATTACTATTTCTATTGGCACTGCTAATGCAATTGTTATTCGTTTTTTCTTCTGTGCAGCACTTTGGAAACATTTCAGTTAATAAAATGTGCTATATAAATAAAGTGGATTGTAATCAAAAAGAGAGTAAAACGCCTCACCGTGAAGCCAAACCTTCTCAGTAGATAAAATTTATACATGTGTGCCTTAACCTTCACGTCGTTGTTTCAGGCGTGAGGGAGAACAACCGCGTGATCGCCGAGTGCGCCCGACACCTGCGACAGTACAACGACGCGCTGCTCATCAACGACACGCTGCGGATGATCGACGCCTACAACCACCTCCAAGACTTCTACCGCAACAGGACGGCCATGGACGGGACGGACATCTACCTGGTGGAACTTTATAAAGGTAAATGCAAATAATCATACACTGTTACTGATGCATGTGAATAGGATTTATGTGCATGTTTTGTGGATCACGGGCTGAATAAGTCTTAGTTTTTGTTGTGTATTTCTTTCTCTAGTCTTTGTGAACTGTATTTGAGTCAGATGAAAAGCATTATATAAACCAGGCATGTCCAAACTCAGGCCCAGGGGCCAAATGAGGCCCTCAGACCAATTTTTCTTGGCCCTTAGACTTCCTGGTGAACTGGCCCACATTGTCCTGATAAGTACTATTTACAGCACATTTCAGATTTTCTACAATTCCAACCTAAATAACTAACATTTTGGTGCAGTACAGACCTGATATTAAGGCATTGAGACTGAATGTAGATGTGGTGGTGCCTAAAACATCAGATAAATGCAGCTTTTTTTAATGTTTCGCGATTGATTTGTGGCCCTCCGCTTGATCTATATTTCAATATGTGGCCCTCGATGGAAAAAGTTTGGACACCTCTGATATAAATCTTATGTATTATTATTAGTCCTTTCTTATTAATAACCTTCAAATTTAACACATTTTCAGTAAGTAGTTAATGTAATGTTGTTGTTTTTTTTCATATTTATGCAGAGGTGGATCAGGTTACATTTACTTGAGTAACTTTTTAATAAAATAGTTTTCGGACACAGCTCTCGAACTTGATTAAAAGGACTTCAGTCTGATATAAAAGGTCTGTGTTTTACAGTCTGTATAGTCTTGACAATTTGTATGTGTAACGCATATTAAAAACAAAAAAATGCAAAAAACATGCGTGTAAATATGCAGGATTATATCAAAGCTATTTTCCATCCGTAGTCCCCAAGTAGTGGACCAAGACCAGCCACATGACCCCACAAAAACATGACTATCATCAACTCATCACATTAAGATTACAGAAACAACATTATTAAATCAGAATAATCAATATTATTCAAATCAAATCAATGTATTTTTATAATGCCCAAAATCACAACAACAGTTGCCTCGATGGGCCACAGGTAAAAGCAGTTCAGATAACTGTCCCAGAATGCCCCTGTCCTTTGACCCTCCTTCGCGGCGAGGAAAAACTACAAAAAACCCCATGGGAAAAAGTAGAAACCTCGGGGAGAACCACAGTGAAGGAGAGATCCTACTGCCATGGACGGACAGGCTGCAGATGAACTAGGACTGACGCATCCACTTGGACTGTGGAGCCAGAACCACTCAAGAGGGAGGTGGCTTTAAAGAGTTCCTCCAGGAGGACGAGGAGCAGTCCACCAGTGTAGAGAGATCCTCCAGCATTGGAACAGTTCATCTAAGTAGATGGAGTTGGTCCAGGCAGACAAGGTATGGCTAATCCAGGGTTGGGGGATTTCCTCCAGGCGGGTTCTTAAATGTTCTCTATTTGGAACCCCTCAGTCAAGTGTATATGAACCTTGAGCTGGTTGATAATCTATGTAAAAAGTATCACTGTCACAACAGAAATTTTGTTTTGTTTTTTGTGAGTCGACAAATCAAAAAGATAATTGCTGACTATTAAAATAATTATTAGTTGGCGCCCAATGCCAAGGTTTATCGTCCCTCACCAGCAAAACCACAAAAACAAATATTTGCACTTGTTTTGACTTCATTTCTACAGCAATTATTCAGAGCAATTAAATGTTAAGATGTTATTTGAAAACGTGCAATAACCTGCGCTTAACTTTTTCCACAGGGAACAAGTTGTTGCTGAGTCTTCTGACCGAAGACGACAGCTGCGAGAATCCTAAAATGGACAAACTGGAGCGCACACTTGTGGACCAGTTCAGGGCTCAGAAGGAATCGAAAGGAATTCTCTTCACCAAAACCAGAAAAAGCGTCCACTGTCTGCACGAGTGGATTCTGGGTAATGAAGTCCTGCAGAGGGCGGGCATCAAACCAGCCAAACTGATCGGAGCTGGGAACGGCCTCAGTCACATGACACAGGTACTGCCCCGTATTTTGTCGTTCTGTGCTGTTGACCTTATTCTGCCCCGCCCACTTTTGACGTTTTCTGCACTTTTGTTGTAAACGCACTTCCGTTTGACGAGAACTCCGTAGGGCTGTGCGATACGGTGATCGAACGAAATCGACGTATCGTGATTCATTGTTTTTCTGTCTTTAATGCAGCTGTCTGTCCAAACACACTTTTTCTCCTGTTGTTTAGCCTCTGTAGTCTCTGAGCAGATGAATTTATTTGCCTCTTATAGACTAGAGCTGCACAATTCAACGAAATCGACACAAAAAGCAAAAAAAAGCGCAACCAAAAGCGATAAAAATGCACTCAAAAGCAACCAAAACGCGCCTGCGAACAAGAAACACACCTCAAGAGCAACAAAAACGTGAAAAAAGTGACAAAAAACGACAAATATGACAAAGACAACTGAACATGACAAAAACTAAAAAGCAACAAAACAGAATCCTATTATTCAAACCTAAATCGCAAATCTAATCTTAATCGCACTGATCAGAAAAATCACAATTAGATATTTTTCCTAAACTGTGCCGCTCTGTTAAAGACAATAGAAATAAACAAAGTGAACATGAATCGTGATCAAATCGAAATCATGATCTGACCCCAAGGAAATCGTGATAATCATTTTTTGTCGTATCGCCCAGCTCTAGAACTCCGTTAAAGCTAATGACGAACGAGGGAAAAGTCTCACCGCTAAAATGTTACATAAAGTAGATTGATTTGTGTAAAATGTTTAATGAACACGAGCAACAACAAGTCAACAACGCACCAATTTCCTGGTCAGTCTGAAAACGGCTTTTTAGTCCATGTAGAACTTATTTTCTGTTGAGCTCATCTGCTCCATGTAAACTACAACGGAAACAAGACAGCGGCGCGTAAGGCAACGTCCGAAATAAGGTGAATAGTGCGTGGGTAATATGGATTTTGGCCTTTGTTTACAGTCTGGTTGCTAAGTAACAGTTGTAGAATTACCTCTAACTATGTCATATAACATGCTGCTCATGTTCAACCAGAAAGTATCACTATAAATCAAATAAAATCAAATAAATGTATTTTTATAATGCCCAAAATCACAACAACAGTTGCCTCGATGGGCCACCAGTTCAGATAACTGTCCCAGAATGCCCCTGTCCTTTGACCCTCCTTCGCGGCGAGGAAAAACTACAAAAAACCCCATGGGAAAAAGTAGAAACCTCGGGGAGAACCACAGTGAAGGAGAGATCCTACTCCCACGGACGGACAGGCTGCAGATGAACTAGGACTGACGCATCCAAAAACTATAACGCACTATAAACTTTGACAAAACGGTCAAACAGGAGACAAATAGGCAAAATGTTGTGGCCATTTTAGAGAAATGTCTGACCTGTCATTCAGTCTTTAATCATAATTTAACTGCGACGTTCATTCGCGTCGCAGAACGAACAGAAAGACGTCATCCGTGAATTCCGCCTCGGCCGTCTCAACCTCCTCATCTCCACCACCGTCGCCGAAGAGGGCCTCGACATCCCAGAATGCAACGTGGTGGTGCGCTACGGCCTGCTGACCAACGATATCGCGCAGCAGCAGGCGAGCGGCCGGGCCCGAGCTCCGGACAGCGTGTACTCGGTGGTGGCTCAGCGCGGAGGGAAAGAGCTGCGCAGGGAGCTGATCAACGAGCAGCTGGAGGAGCTGACGAAGAGGGCTGTGGCCAAAGTGCAGCAGTTGAGCGGCAATGACTTCAGACAGAAAGTAAGACACACACAAAGGACACAATTAAACAGGTTTTTAAATCTGGTCAAAGGACAAATATGTTGTACTGTTATTGGCCTTTAAACTCTTGAGTATCTTTACCTCTGACATCTCAAAATAAAAGGTTTTTACAAAGAACAATATAACTTTATCACTGCCTTGGGAGATGCCATATTAACTTAGCTGTGGCTCCATCTACTGGCTGCAGAGGAAATTACACATGTATACTCAGTGGTTTGATATGCCGCTGGTATGACAAGCTATCACGCAGGTACATTCATCGTGTTTAGACGGCAGAAATGCTTAGAACGAGTCTTGTGATGGTTTATGGACTTAAAACAGCCAAAGTATGATGTAGCCAAATGTATAAAATTGGAAAAAAAATGTAATCGATCGAGGGAGTTCAGCAGGAAGTGTTTTTGACGGTTGGAGGATTTTCAAACCAACATTCCTCAAAATGGCGTGAACGTAGCTGAATCATCGCCAGACTCATTCAAGCCCTCACCACAGGTTTGGGGAGCTCCAGCCTCTCCTCGTGAGGATCAGGTGGACCATGGCGTCGTCTGAAAAGCCCAGAGCAGCGCGAGGAACCGCACGGAAGGAAATACTCACTGTAGCATAACAGTGATCCAGCGTGTTCTGCTCTCTGGTTGGGCATTTAATAAACTGTCTGTACTTTGGTAGCTCCTGGCTGAGATTTCCCTTGTTAAAATCCCTGAGTATGATCAACAAGGAGTCCAGAAAGTCCCGCCCCGCACACAGTATCCGCTCCGCCAACAGGCCCGTGCCTCCTGCACGTTCACACTTGGCGAGATGTAAACAGCGGCTAGAATGAATGAAGCGAACTCACGTGGAGAGTAGAATGGTTTACAGTTAATGAAGAGATATTCCAGATCAAGAGCACTGTGTTTGACTAAATGGATGCTTTTACAATATATCTGCAATGGGGCAAAACAGATTTTACTTTAGTACATGTGAAAAAAATCGGTAACATGAACTAGATCTGTTTTCATGTTTCAAAACAGTAAAAATCAGGCACAGCTCCTTTTACCTCGATTAAAGAATAAATATACTTTTGACAGTTCATTAAAATGACCTGATTAATGTTTAATTGTCTGGCAGATATCCCAAATCCAAAGGGAGGAGTTGATCCGTCAAAGAGTAGCCGAGAAAAAGAACCACGCGAGGAGGCACCGTTTTTCTGCCGCCGACGTCCAGCTGGTGTGTCGTAACTGCCTCAGGGCCGTGGCCCGCGGGAGCGACCTCCGGCTGGTGGAAGGAGCGCACCATGTCAACATCAACCCGGAGTTCAAGTACGCTCGAATATGACCAGAGTATTTACGAAACATCAACAACGTGCTAATGTGCTTTTTCTCATTGTAGAAGGCAGTACAAAGTGGGAGGAGAGATACATTTACAAAGAGATTTTGACGACTGGGAACCTGGCTGTAAGATTATCTGCAACAATTTGAACTGCAACCAGGTACGGCTCGCTTTAGACTAACACTTTCAGCTTTTCAATCACAAAAAAAATTCCACACACCGTCTATCCTTGCAAAAGTGAATTTATTAATATTGCAACGTTTCGGCCATGTGGCTTTCTTCAGGCAAAATTTTTCTTGAAAAGGGACACTGGGAGTGTATTTTCACAAGAGACCTGCAGGGGGAGCTCTGTCGCTGAAATTACTTAGCTCTGCTTTAAGCCACTTTAACTGCATTTATACGGTATTTATTCTTTCCACATGATGCAGTGTTATATAACCATGTATTCAGAGGTTTTTATTTTTGCCTTACCTGCACATTGTGTTAGAATTTAGATTTAAAAGGCCTGAACCATGAGGCAGGAACATGTTTTTGTTTGAACCGTTAGCCCCGCCCACATAGTGCTTCCTTTTACTCCATATTGCACCATGACTCAGAAACCACTGTCTGGAATAGTCTCATGCAGTTGTTTCCATGTTGTTCCTCTAACTTTCCTCATAATCAGCTTTTAGCACTTGAGTACATGACAGAGAGTCACAGTCTTGGACAGTGTCAAGCAGGTATTTTCCCATGATTCTTAAAGAGGTGACCATGGTAAATGCTTCTGCTCTAGTTTATTCCTAACAAAGTTCATTTATAATATGCACAGATTATACATTACAAACCCAGAGTCTTTACATGAAGTTGCTTCTGTCAAACAATGTGTGACGTAGAGGGATTTATCTTAACTAGAGTAAATAAAAAGGTACAGGCCCTTTAAATCTATTTTTAAAGTTATTTACCTTGTTTTTTAATTGCATGTTTCTATTTTCCTGCTGTTCTTGAACTGCGTGTTGAAACACTGACATTTGCTCATTGTGGAACAGCTAAAGGTCCTCTTTTCTTTAATCAAAGCTGTACAGAGTAAAGTCATAACGTACTTGTCTTACATCTCAATTCTCTGCTCGCGCATCCTTTCTCTTCTCGCCTGGTCAATTCCTCGATTCTTCTCCAGCTTTCACAATATTAAGTAGTGTCCCAAAGCTCAGAGGAGACCAGAGAAGGAAGCCACGGAGGAAAACATGAGAACATGAAATGCTAAAAGTTTATCTGTCTCACGCTGGAGGTTTTTGTCTCAATATTGCAAATAAACTCAACTACAGCTTAAAAATATTATACCAGTCAACTAATTGCTTTAATTTCCAAGTTAGGAAGAGAATAGTTTCTATATTACTACTCCCAATCTCAGATTATGCCGACACTGTAAACCAGAACTCCACAGCCTCCTTTATGTTTCTTACAATAGTTTATGTCGGTTCATTCTTCGATGTTCAAACTGTGAGATGTATGCACAGCTGTCCTGAAACTCTCAGCCAGACCACAATATCACTTCAGTTCATATTTAAACGTGCTCATTTGAAGTGAACTTTTTATCTGAAACAGCATCTTGTACCTTACACTTCTACGTATAATCTCTGACATACAGACCATCTTTACGTCAAAAAGGAGCTTGGTAAAGGCCCCACACGACTGGATCAGCCGTCCTGCCTCTGTCCGTTTAATAACCTCGCGTCAGACCTATCGAAATTCACTTTTATGCCATCTGCAAAATGTTTGTTCTTGTTTTTAAATCCCTTATAACAAAAATGTCTGTTTTTGGTTTTTGAATCCCTCTTAAATGTTAAAGGTCCCATAAATGTTAAAGGTCCCATAACATGCAAAATCGACTTTTCAGAGGTTTTAACCTTCCTATTTGGGCCTCGTATGTTGTGCCCAAAGTGGTTTTTTGATTGATTCCCGCATGTTTTCACTAGAGAACTGTCTTTTCCGTCCTCCTCGGCTGAGCAGCAGACGGGGGCTCCTCACTAGGATGACGCGGTGTTTAAGCCACGCCTCCAGGAAGCGCGCAGCCGCAGAATAAAAACAGCTAATGCTAATGCTACACAGTAATTACACGATGGATACGACAGATCGAAGAGTTAGCTTGTTATTTACCAAACAGCAGCGTCCGTCGTCGAGGTACTGGAGCACGTCAAACTCCAGGTCAGATCCAGGACGTAGGACTCAGCACGACGCACCGTCAGGACGGAGAAAAGGTTTATTCAGTGTTTGTGTATCGCTGTTTACCGGAGCACACGGCGCATGCGCACCATCTCCGCTCTAGGCTTCGGCACGGGTTGGGTGGGGGAGGCAACCTGCTCTCTGTTCGGGGGGTCAGATCTCAGAGTGAGCCGTTTGCTTTTGCAAGGAGGGGGGCCAGTCCAAGAAATGGGTGTTTTTTGGAAACTGTTATGTTATGGATATTACACAACGCAAAAATGTATCAACAAAGCCCTTAGAATAGACTGTGTAAAGGGGAAAATAGCAGAATATGGGACCTTTAATGTTTGCTGGGTATTTTACTCTAACTTATTATTTTTCCTGTCTTTTAAGTGTCATTTGCACTATTGTGAGTGAGTTCTGTGAGGGGGCCTGTGTGTGTGGCCTGAGTGTTTGTGTAAGCCAGTAAGTATTGTCTGTGATTATGTTGCTTTGTCAAGTGTTCTGCTATGGCACTGCTGTCTGCTGTTTAACTTGTTTACCCTGAGGACCTTCTCGAAAAATATCAAATAAATGGGGGTTCACGGTGGCAGAGCGGCTAGAGCTTCTGCCTCTCAATAAGGAGATTGTGGGTTCAAATCCCAGACCACCCCAACATCACACGATCTCTCTGGGTGGAGTCTGCATGTCCTCCCCGTGTTACCGTGGGTTCTCTCCTGGTTCTCCGGCTTCCTCCCACCGTCCAAAGACATGACTGTGTAGGTTAATTGACAACTCTAAATTCCCTAGTGAATGAATGTGAGAGTGAATGGTTTGCTGTCAATGTCTCTGTCTCTCTGTGTTTGCTGTGATGAGTTGGCCACTGTCCAGGGTGTACCCCGCCTAAGGCCCAAAGTCACTGGGATAGGCTCCAGTCACCCACGACCCCTAACGGGAACAAGCGTTAGAAAATGAATGAATGAATAGACATGTGCCTACTTTTGGCACGAGCCGACGCCGCCGGGATGCTGTGAGACGAGCGTAGCTTCACGTGTTGTTAATGTGTCTTTTTAAGGACTGGGGGTTTGAGATGAAGTACAAAGAAGTCGCCATCTTGGGGACTCTTAAAATCACCAGCTTCGCTCTGCTCACGCCCGACGGACAGACCACCGTCAAGAAGTGGAAGGACGTGCCTTTCCCCGTGGACGACTTTGACTTCGTGATGTACTGCCAGGACCACCACCCCGACCTGCTCGACTGACGGGGTTCAGCTTTCACTTTAGAGTTTGCGGGTGTTAAAATCTCATATCGAGGGCAACTGCCTTTAAAATATAGGCTTCGGTGGAGGTGCGATTATAAAAAGAAAGTTACTGTTATGTGTTTGTGATGCTGTTTGTCCTGACTCTTCTGACCAATCACCACTTTTTGACCGTGTAGTAAAAAAATAATTCAGACATGTTCATTTGCAAAAGCAGATAAGTGTAATTTGAAAAGTTGAGCAGAGACGTATAGACTTTGTATTTGCAGTGTTTACAAAGACGTCTAAATGAAATCTATTTAAGGCGAGACGCTGCAGGTGAATAGGAAAAAATCTTAAATTTAAAAGTTATCAATTTGAAACTTCTGTAAATTACGCACATAAATGTAAGAAAATAATAACAATTTTCCAAACGAAGACAGGCGTTCAGTGACTCCTCCCTGGGGGCAGGACTCCCAGTACTCAGAGTAGCATATAAGCCTGAGTTCCCAGACCAGCTCTCTGATTGACAATGACTTTTGGATAAAAGTCGAAACGTCTCGATCTTTAAACGGCGTCCGGATGACAACCCCTGAAACCCTTTCTACGATGAACCACACCTGGACGAATGAGGGATTACATCGACGTAAGAAAATAATGTATTACGTGTTTTTCATCGTGTCACGTTTTCATGTAAAAATAAGACATTTAATGCGTAAAAATGGCACATATTTGAAACTTTTAAATCTGAAAAATGGACTGAACCAGGTTTAAATTTTATGGTTCTTTGTACATATTAGTTACAAATAAATGAACCGAGGAGACTTTTAATACCTCATTTAGTTTTTGTGTAAATTAGACGTGACTGAAAATGGTCCTAAAAATTCAAATTTCATCTTATTTTTATTTATTTATTTTTTAACTTAAAACTAAATAACTCAGATTTAGAATAAAACATCAACACATCCTTCTGTACGTCCAAGATTGTAAAGTTTGATGTGTGTAGGAGGTACTTTAAGTGATCTTTATCTCGTTTGTATTTTAATATAACTACTTTTGAAGATACACGTCCTATAGAAAAAGAAAAAAATGTTTTGCCTGTAGTGTCTCTCCTTAATTTTTACTGACGTAGAAAATCTGCAATTACAAAAACACAATTTGTTTCTAGATCCGACTAAACGGACTGGTTTGTGCATTTACAAATGGACTCTTGGTTTGTTTCATACGGAGAGCAGAACCAGCAGTGAAGAATTTTAGGGAAGAATGATGTCTTTTTGACCAAGTTTATGTCTTTGTCTTCCGTTCGTCAGTTTTAAAACATGCTCTGTCAAATATTGCAGCATGACATGGACCAACCCCTCGACACAAAAAAAAAACCCTCAACCGCACTCGTCACTTTAACTGTCTTGCGTTTCTGTTTAAAAACCGGTAATATACAGAAGCTCTTACTTAACAATAAACTATACACTGATATATGCATTTGCACTTTTTGTATCTTTATTTTTTTTACAGCTAAGTCATATATGAAATGAACATTGCTATTAGAAACTGTTTGAGATTCAACTTTGAGGAAAATGGCCACCAGCAAAACGAGCTGAATGTTTGAAACGCTTAATGAAATTTAAATCTTCTTTGTTTCTTCCGTTTTTTACTGCATCTTTAAACAATTATGGCTGTTTCAATGGTTGGAATAAATATACCTGGGAAGTATTTTTCTGTCATGTGTTTCTTGACCACTAGGTGTCAGTGTTCTTCAGCAAACAAGCTCTAGTTCAGCTGCTCTGTCTCAATCAATAGTTTGTGACAAAAAGAGAGCAAATTTTGACCATTTTCAGGTTGAAATTAAAGGTGTACTGTGCGACTTTTCTGGTGGAGGAATCTGGATTGAAAAATGTATCCTCTGCGTTGAATTTTTTGTGAAGAAAACTGATAGCATACTTTAAAATGAACGTACTTAGATCTAATAATACAAGCTAGAGCTGCACCATTTGGGCAAAACATCAAATTTTTCAGACCAGAATTACAGTTTTGATCAGATTTTCGATTTTAATAACGGGATTCTGTTCAAAGTTCACATTTTTAAGACAACCTGGAGAATGGACAAAAAGACTGAAATATGAACTGGCAAACGAATAAGTGTTTTAGAACGTTGCATTTGTTGCATTTCTGTTGATTATAGTCGTGTTTTTGTCATTTTTAAACATGCTTTTGTCACTTTTAATTGCTTTTAGTCATGTTTTGTCACTTTTAGTCATGTTTTGTCACTTTTAGTTGTGTTTTGTCGCACTTATGCCATTTTAGTCATGTTTTCATCGCTTTTAGTCGCATTTCTGTCGCTTTTAATCATGCGTTTGCCGCTTTTAAATGTTTTTGTCGCTTTTAGACGCCGTTTTCTTAACATGTTTTAACAAATCTAAACTACAGGTTTCAGCAGTTTTCATACACAATAAGACAGAATGTTGTGTTTGTAGAGGAAATTATTGCATTTCAAAAATGTCAGCCTTTTCGAACAGTTTATTGCAGCCATTCAAATTGCATTTTCGATTCGATTTCGATTAATTGTGCAGCCCGACTACAAGACTTATCATTTTTTTCTCACTTTAATGATCAGTATCTAGGCCTATTTGGTTATTATGTTCTTTTTTTGACAAAGTTGTGCGTTCACAGTCTTTACTCCTTTAGAATAACAGTATTTATCCCAATTAGCATCACAAAACACCGTGATTAAATGGCATGTGTCAAAGTGAAGTCCTTTGTTGCCTCGAACAATGGAGGAATAATAATGCATTCTTTGTTCAGTAAATGTCATTTTGCTTGCTGCTTCCGCACGTCTTTGTCAAATTAATGTTTTTAATCCCAGATAAACAGACTTATTTACTCAGAGCCCCGAAGAAATACTTTTTTGACTTTATCTATTCAATTAATCTTCATATTTGGCCTTGGAAAAATGAAGAAATTATAACAAAACAAGCATTATTCTGTCTTCTTCTTATCTGAAAAAAAAGTTATGTAAAACCTAATGCAACAAAAAGTTAAAAATGCACCTCGGGCGAAAGGTTTCCTGCACAAAACAATATCAAACCAATTTATAACTATATTTTATGTGGAATATACAATGAATTCACCAGCGATGAGTGTGCAGTGCCCCCTTCTGGTCACTTAGTCATACTACAGAATTGAGCGCTGAAGAGAAAAACTGTTTTATTCAGTCTTAAAATAGAAAATTCTGAAAATGAATAGCTTTAAAATGATCCAAATAAGTCTTATAAAGGTGAATATGCTTTAAAAACACAGAGGAAGTTCTGTTTTACTGTAGTACTTTCAATCTCTCAAACAATAGTGAATGAAACAAAACCTTACTCTGTGTAAATTAGACGAAGAAACAACAATAAAATGTTTGTGTGACGTTGTAAATTGACTTTGTAGATATTAAATGTAAATACTCTTGAAGGCCACATTTTATTTCAACATTATAGTTCATTAGTCTTACTACTTTGACAGGAGTAATTATCTTGTAGTTTCACTCCTACTTTATATGTTTAGTTTATTAAAGTGCGTATGACAGGTTTTTATAATTTTCTAATTTTGACTTTCTTCAGTGTATTAGTACCTCTTGTAAATATAAATCATAGTTTTACACCAATCAGGTCGCTGTTTGTGGAGAAAAGTTGAAAAATCTTTTGACAATTACAGGAAGTAAACAAATTGATGACATCACACTGTGAGACAAAGGTTATGCATTATTTACACAAAACAAACTACTTTTTTGACCCTTTAAACATTAATTCAACAAAATAAAGGTGTTCACATGTGTTTCTCTTTGTCAAATGAACAAAATCTGTGACATTAGATGAGTTTTGACCAGTGTACAATGTGGTTGCTATGGTAATTTCCTAGTGTGATGTCATACTTTACAACCAGGAAGTAAAACCTAAAAAAATAGCTAAACTGGGGTAAAATTTGTAAAGATTTTAGTAGAATTTTGATTATATGTATCTTTACTGCATTTTAGTTAAATGAGTATGTCAACCTGTCATAGGCCCTTTAAGTTTTATCAAACGTTTACTCCATTTGTATCCTGATTTTAGTTTTATTCACGACACATTTCAATATTCTAGTTAAATAAACCACGTCATTTGAGGTTTTTTTGCTGCATGTTTCTTACTCTCCTGCTTTTGTTGTTCTTTGTACTTTAACACTGATATTACTTTATTGTGGGACTTACTAAAGTTTGTTATCGTACCTTAAATTAAAACACTTGAGTCAGTTCGGGCTCAGTTTAGTCCTGCTAATAGACTTGGTTTGGGGCTGTTATAGTTTCTTTTTAGTTTTCTAGTTCAGGTTTAGTTTAGTTTGGGGCTGAGTTAAAGTGGGACATTATCTAAAGAAGTGGGACATGGGAGCACTTTAAGATATTTTATTCACAGCAAACAGTTGAAATCGATCCGTGCCTAAAATGGCTTGAATGTGTCATTTGTGTCTGCATTTGAGAGGCTCTGACTCGATGAGATGCAGAGTATTTCACTGGTTTCAAGCGATTTCTGACTGATCCTGCCTTAATTTAGCTTTTTATTTATTTATTTCACTCACACGTTTCAGAAATAACGCAAAACAATCCTAAATTGTACAAGGAAGAAAACAAAACTCAAAACGAGAGAACAACCTCACAGGGCTTGAACTACATTTGAAACCAAACGGGAAACAAATTGTAACTCAAAAGTCTAGAACGCAATTCTTCATCTCCTCCTTCTTCTCCTTCTTCTCCTTCTCTTCTTTCTTCTTCTCCTTCTTCTTCAGATCCTCCTCCTCTTCCTTCTCCTCCTCACCTCCTACTTCTCCTCTTCCTCCTTCTCTTCCTTTTTCTTCTCCTCCTCCTTCTCCTTCCTCCTTCTCCTCCTTCTTCTTCTTCTCCTCCTCCTTCTCCTTTTCCTCCTCCTTTTCCTTCTTCTTCTTCTCCTACTCTTCCTTCTCCTCTTCCTCCTTCTCCTTCTTCTCCTTCTCCTCTTCCTCCTTCTCCTCCTTCTCTTCCTTCTTCTCACCCTCCTCCTCTTCCTCCTCTTCCTTCTTCTTCTTCTCCTTCTACTTCTTCTCCTCCTTCTTTTCCTTCTCCTCCTCCTTCTCCTCTTTCTCTTTCTCTCATTTTGTATCTGCCGTATTTGTGGCAGTAATTTTGTAAGATTGTAAAAGTTTAAATATTCTAGAGTACGAGTCTGTCGTTGTATTATAAATATTTTGAAAGAAACATCTCCATGAAATTGAAGAAATAAATGTTGTCCTCCCAAAACAAGCAGCGTCTATGAGGAAAAAGTTAATTTAGCTTAAATTAAGAAAAAAAAAGAACTAAAAATAAAAAGCTTTGACAAAGGAAAATATAACTTTATCACTGCTTTGGGAGATGCCATTTTGACTCAGCTGTGGCTCCATCTACTGACTGTAGAGGCAATTACACACATGTAAATATGTACCCACAATGATGGATCTGACGAAGTTGTAGTTATCGTGATTAGACGGAAGAAATGTTCAGAGCGAGTCTGGAGATGATTTATGGACTTAAAACAGCAAAGGATTCTGGGATAAATGACGTCAGCATCATCTACGTCACACATCGAAGGAGTTCAGAGCACAGTGTCGGAGAGAGAGGATTTACAAACGAACATTCATTAAACTAACGTGAATCAAGATAAATGCTACTCCAGTTTTCTGTTTTGTTTTTGATGACATAACAATGTTAGAACATGGTTAAAAACTCAACAAAGTCAAATTTGCATAATTTTAAAGCAGTGGTTCTCAAACTAGGGGTCGGGACCCCAAATTGGGTCGCAAAATGATTTCCAGGGGTCCCCAGATGATGGGGAAAATGTATACAATAGTGTTAAACAAGGCTTGACCCCCTTCAAATGCAGAGGTAAATGTAGATTCCTATTTGTTGGCCAATTGAAGTCATTTTTTAGGTCTATATTCTCAAAATAAAGTCAAGCATTAGATATAAGGCTAATTTATCACGCTGCTTGTCACCTATTTTTTTGTGTTTGGGGGTCGCGAATGTGAACTATTGTTATTTTTGGAGTCGCGACTGAAAAAGTTTAAGAACCACTGCTTTAAAGCGTAGAAAAATGCAACGGAGAAAAACAAAACAAAACATCACATCCCTAGCTTTGGTCCCCGGGAAACCAGTCCCCTTTACCCCCCCCCTTCAAACGCCCCTGCACAGAGCCAAGTCTTTACTGCAGCGTGGAATACAAGCATTATTCGCTTATCTGCTCAGAGTTTATGATATATAGAGCGTGGAACAGTGGATTTGAGCGAGTTTGACAGGAACACTGCTGTAATGAGTCAACAACTGGGTCAGAACTGCAGCTCTTTTTGGCGTTTTCAGGCTGCAGTGGTCAGTGTCGGTCCAAATGTCCTCCAGAGTTTGTCGGAGCTGCATGTTTGGTGAGCATAAGCCAGTATTTCCTGGTAAATTATATCTGGAATCCGTTCGCGTTTTTGTTTTTTGGAATACTGTGCATATATTACATTTTCTGTTGTTTACGTCACCAGTTCTTTTTTAATCCAGTGAGTCATTTTGAGTCATCCAAGCTGCTACGGATTAAGATGATGAACTCGGATGACACGCCGTGTTTCCAGGTCTGCCCACACGGATCGTTAATGGAAGAACGAATCCAAAACATGTCTGCTTCACCTGAATGTAAAAACGTCTCTGTGAAGGTGTTTAATTGGATGTTGGAAAGGGAAAAATCTGCTTAAAGAGGGAGATGGCTCAGGATGCACTCAAATATATCCTCAAATATATACTCAGTTACATTTACTTGACTAACTTTATCAAAATATAGTACTTTTTGGATAACATTTTAATATTTTGTTGCAGGTGAATAAGAAAATATGTTAAATTTAAAGATGTCAATTGTAAACTTCTCCTGTAGTTTACTCACATAAATGTAAGAGAAAAGTGGATTACAAGTTTTTCATCATGTAATGTTTTCATACAGAAATAAGGCATTTAATGTGTGCATAAACTCATTCAATCATTTTATCTAAAAATGTATTTAATTACTCATAGGTGTCTTTAGGCTAATGATTAGCCTGATGAAGGCCTAGTGCCGAAACGTTGCTTGAATAAACTCACATATTTTGCAAGTAAGGCGGTGTGCGGGAAATCTTTTTCAATTTTTGGGTTGTTCCCTGTCTTCTTACGCACCCGCTTGAAGATATTGATGTGCGGACCTTGTTTCTCCACACATGTTAGTTATAAAAATGTACATAGTGATTTTGGATTTCTCTATAAATTTTGGGTAAACTCAATCTGATTGAAAATTGAGTTCAAATTTCGGCTCATTTTAAAAATGTATTTAAAACATTAATAAATCAAGCTTACAATTAGATATTAACAAATCCTCACGTACGTTTTGTCAAAATCTCGTTAAGTCCAAGATTGTAAAGTTTGATGTGTGTAGGATCTACTTTAAGGCTGATCTTTATGTCCCTGGAGGAGAAAAATGCGTTTTAAGAAAACTGCCCTGAAGTCACAATGTCCCAGAGAAAAATATGGATGAAGTGGATTCAATTACATAATAAAACATCTTAAGGAGCAGATTGGACAAGTTTATTGTTTCCACATGAAAGCCTGCGTGTTGTGAGCGCAAACTGACCAAAAACTACTACTAAACATTTCCTGTAGCGTCTCGCCTTAAATCCTAGAGCAACACGGTCACAGAAATGAGTTTGCTTTTAAAAGTTGGCTGTATTTTCTCGTAGACGGCTTAATTGTTTTTGATCATAAAATAACACAAATAAAAACGCCCTGCTAGAAAGAAGTTTGAGTCATTTTGGGAAACTAGCTGCTCCTGCCAAATGTGTTTCTTGAGTTCGCACATGCTCAGTACAGCTCTTCAGGATACTGTGTTTACAAGCATGGACACAGATAAACAAAGATACTTAAAAAGATATCTGTTCTTTTATTTAATCAGGAAAGTTTACTGATCTCTTTTTTGAAGGAGTCCTGGCCAAGACAACAGCACAGATCAGTCATAACATCAACACAAATTCACATTTTCCCCCCCCTAAAAACAGTTACAAACCGTAGATCTCATTCCCAAACATTTCAACTTAGATTTAAACTGACATATTAAAATCGGTCCTTTTAATTTCCAGACCTTCTGTAATTTATTCCATGACGAAGCAGAACGTTGAAATGCCACTTTGTGCAAACACTTGGTACAGGAAGTAGCACCGGGTCTTGAGAGCATGTGAGTGTTGTTTGTGCGAATGTAAACACTCTCAACCTTTTATTCTTTAAGCCCAAGTCTGAATAAAGCTTTACATAGAGTGGTTCATCAGAAGAACATGGCTATCATTGAAAGGAAAAGGATTGAGAATTATTGATACAGTTTACACAAATTAGCTGTGAACTGTGGCCCATTAAACACACACTGCTTGGACTAAACACTGGAATATAAAATAAAGACAAGAAATCTGGAGTGGACTGTGGAGGAAAAGTGATTCAGGATCTCGAATGGATCAGGCCACACTTATATTTATCTTTTTACAGATAGAGATGGGCAAATGTAAAGGGGGGTTTGAGGGTCCTCCCCCAGAAAATCTGAATAAATCACATCATGTTCTGTGTTCAGGTGCACTTTAGATGTAATATTTTATCTAATTAGCCATTTGAAGATACAAGATATTATTTTCATGTTTTATTTTAGAGTGGAGCATATTTGTACATATTATATTCTGTTACAGTGACTTTTCTGAGCTAATCATAGTCATCAAAAACATACCTGGAGTTGCTTTTAGCTTCATTCACGCTGATTTGATGAATGTTGGTTAGAAAATCCTCTCCTCTCCGAGCGTCAGAAACACTTCCTGCTGAACTCCCTCGATCGATGATGTTTTTCCAATTTAAGTCGTCACTTATCCGAGAATCTTCTGCTGTTTTAAGTGCTTAAATCATCGCCAAACTCGCTCTGAACATTTCTGACGTCTAAACACGATCACTGCAACTACTAACCCCACTAGCATCTCACGCAGTCCGTTAAGTAATTCCATAACTAAATTACATAAAAATTAGGCGGCATCTGGCTGCATAAACTCTACAAGTGCCAGGGCAAACTGAGAAAACTGTTTGTTTACTTCATAATAAACATTTTTTGTTATTTCAAGACATGAGATGGCAGATTTAAGGTACTCAAGAGCATGTTTAAGACTAAAAACAATGTGAAAAATGCTTAATATTTTTTACTTTGACTTGTGTTTGTTTTTTATCAGAACATGTGGCCCCGTATTGGTGGTGGACCTAAACATCGTCATCGATTGTTTACGCCCCAGACGGCCCTGCATGTATGGACCGCTGTGGTAAATGTCCTCCTGAGATGAAGTGAGGGCTCGTCCGTCATGTTTGCCCTTCACGGGACACAGGACACGATCTGAAATATCTGACTCAGACCACGACACACCGACAGCTCTGCCAAAGACGTCTGTAAACGGTAAAGAAAGGCCAATCAGAGCTGAACCGGGCTTTTGTTGGTTGACATGATTTGCACAGATTTTTGAGGCGCTGCGTCAGAGGCATTGATCTGTTTTGAGTTCTAAAGATGTACGAATTGCGTACATTTAAATACAAGGTTTTTTCCAGCTGCTCCAATGTTACTGTAAAATAATATTACTCAAGTTACAAGTAGAAGTAAAAAGAAAGTAGTGCCCCAAAGAATTATTCAGATAAAGCGAAAACACACTTGTATACTTAAAATATGTTGGACAGACTAAACATTAAATAATGCACAAATTATGGTGTTTCCAAAGAATGGACACAAACAATATATGAAGGTGAGATAAGTTTGAAGCTTGTTTGAAGTGACAAAAACGCAACTAAATGCAACAAAAACAACGTTAAAAGTGGCAAAAATTCTTAAAACAACAAACACAACTGAAAGCGACAAAACCGTTCCTACGTATCTAACTCGATACAGGACTCTTTCGAGGCAGTAATACATTTCTCTCACAAAGTCGTCTGAGTAGAAGAAATAATAATACAGTAATACGTATATAAAACTAATCGATAGAAGCGTAACTAAAAGAGACATAAATGCAACCAAAAGTGACAAAAACACAAATAGAAGTGACAGAACGCAACTGGACGTGACAAAAATGTAACCGAAAGCGACAAAATCAAGAAAAAGGAGCATGAATGAGCCTTAAATCAAGACAAATTTAGACTAAAAAATGGAAAATCATCACTGAAATGTGCCTTTTTCAGCATTTTAATTTTAAACGCAGTAAATTTCTGTCAGATGGAGAACCTTCATGTCATTGCATTGTTGCGATATTTAAAATTGTGTCAATACTTGTTAGTGCTGAGCGATATGGTGAAATAAATTGAATCATGAGCTGGTCCCTGTGACAATCTGCTATTTTTGTGAAATCGTGGTATTGTGATTCACTGTTTGTCTCTTTAATGCAGCTGTCTGTTTAAACACACTTTTTCTCCTGTTGTTTAGCCTCTGAAGCCTTTGAGCAGATGACTTTATTTACCTCTTATAGACCAGGGCAGCACAATTAAACTAAATCAACACAACATCGTAATTTTAATGAATGCAATTAGCAAGTCACAAAGACTGCAATTTTTAAAGTGCAATAATTTCTTCCACAAACAACAAAATGTCTTGCTTTGATTTGAATAAAAACTACTAACACTGTAATTTGGATTTGTTCAAACGTGTTCTGAAACAAACGACAAAGCGCGACCCAAAGCAATAAAAAAGCGTTCAAAAGCAACAAAAAAGCACCTAAAAGTTACAAAGACACGTTTAAATATGACAAAACACAACTAAATGTGACTAAAAGTGATAAAATTGTGTTTTAAAATGTGAATTTGAACAGAATCCTATTATTAAAACATCAATCGAAAATCTAATCGTAATCGCACTGGTCATAAAAATCACAATTAGATACAGTATTTTTCCTAAATTGTGCAGCTCTATTATAGTCAATAGAAAAACACAACGTGAACATGAATCAGGATAAAATCAAAACCATGATCTGGCCCCAAGAAAATCGTGATAATAATTTTTTGCCGTATCACCCAGCCCTAACACTTGTACGGTATATTGCGCTCTACCCTGAACACATCTCAAACACATTTCAGTCGCGCTCCTGTCAGGGGTGCAGCGGGCCTCATGATCTCCATCAGCCTCCACAAAAGCAAAGTCCCGTAAATGTCCTCATCCATCACAGGACGAGAGCAGGTCACCGCCGCCCTTCCATAATGGAGGCACTACATTAAAAAGGAGCGCCGTTTTGACACTTCCAATTATAATGAGCCATAACACTGCCACCGCTCTGCCCTCCCAGGGTCCAGCACCCGCCCGCTCCCCTGGACGTGCCCCGGTCTGCTCCCGGCCATTAAATATGAAAGAACATGTGTTTCTGGGTAGTTAGCTGCGAGAGAACACTGGGGCTGTCTGATAACAAATGTGGTTTAGAGGTGCACTGTGGGACTTTGCGATGGAGGGCTCGCCACCTGCTTGTCTGCATGACGTTATTGCGTTGTCAGAAATGTTCCACGTGACGTTTAAAGGTGCCATTACGGATTTTTATTGTTTTGAAACGTGGAAAACAGAACTAGTTATTTGCTCGCTCGCTTTCCTAATGCAGTCCCAGCATCGTAAACATTCACCGTCATGAGTTCACTTCTCGTAGAATAAATCTACGTTCCGACCCTCACCTATGGTCATGAGCTTTGGGTAATGACCGAAAGGACAAGATCGTGGATACAAGCGGTTGAAATGATCTTCCTCCGCCGGATGGCTGGGCGCTCCCTTAGAGATAGGGTGAGGAGTTCAGTCACACGGGAGGAGCTCGGAGTAGAGCCGCTGCTCCTCCACGTCGAGAGGAGCCAGCTGAGGTGGCTCGGGCATCTGTTCAGGATGCCTCCTGGACGCCTCCCTCGGGAGGTGTTCTGGGCGTGTCCCACCGGGAGGCGGCCCCAGGGTAGAGCCAGGACACGCTGGAGGGACTATGTCTCTCGGCTGTCCTGGGAACGCCTTGGGATCCCCCCGGAGAAGCTGGAGGAAGTGTGCTTGGACAGGGAAGTCTGGGCCTCCCTACTTAGACTGCTGCCCCCGCGACCCGGCCCCGGATAAGACGAAGAAAATGGATGGATGGATGGATAGAATAAAACACTCTATAAATACATACTGAGATAGCGCTGTGGTCGCATTTTTAACTTGAATAAATGCTCTTACAATAGGTCTGTTGGAGCAGGTACTGGGCTGGGGTTCAGTTAGAGCAGGTACTGGGCTGGGGGTCTGTTGGAGCAGGTACTGGTCTGGGGTTCAGTTAGAGCAGGTACTGGGCTGGGGGTCTGTTGGAGCAGGTACTGGTCTGGGGTTCAGTTAGAGCAGGTACTGGGCTGGGGGTCTGTTGGAGCAGGTACTGGTCTGGGGTTCAGTTAGAGCAGGTACTGGGCTGGGGGTCTGTTGGAGCAGGTACTGGTCTGGGGTTCAGTTAGAGCAGGTGAGGGCTGGGGGTCTGTTGGAGCAGGTACTGGGCTGGAGCAAGTGCCTCGAGGTGATCAGGTACAGAGTCTGGAGAAATGAAATGATGAAGGTCGGGCAAAAACCACTGGAAACAAAAAACGTTGAAATAACACCGCAAACTGAACTAACATTCAGCAAACTGTACACAAAACAATCTACTTAGCATTGGATGTATTTTCATCACTTTGTCTATTTTGTATTTTAAGAAGTGTCAAAGGGAGTCCTCCGGACAGTGTTCTTCTCAGACCTGCTCCTCAGATTGAAAATGACTTTCAGATGGAAGCTGAAATGTGTTGATATTTAAACCGTCGTCCAGATGACTTCAGCTGAAACTTTCTCTACAGTGGATAACTCCTGGACGAATGAGGGATTACACTGATCCATTTAAGGTGAATTTACAAGAGAAAATACCAACACCTACTTTTACAAACACACAAGTTTCTCGTGGCGTAGTCTTGGCGTTTTGCCTGATCTTTAAACATTTATTTGAGAGCGACATGGCTGCTTCCCTGTAGAGAAATCCAGGAATCGTTAAGTGAACGCCTGCACTTTTAAGTAACCGGACACAGAAAAAGGCCTATTCAGAAATTTGTTCTCAGCGACTTCGAGATCGTTGTCCTTTCTATTGTTTTGTTCATGTATTGCTTTAATACGTTTCAAAACAAAAGAACGGAAATGCAAAAAGAACGAGAGTAGTTCGTAGAAGGTCAGTCTGTCCAATGTCCCCTTTTGTACCTGTCCCATTTGTCCAAAAGTTAGTCTTTCCATTTTGTCCGTTTTTACAGTCCAGTCCTTGACACTCGGCTGCGCCCCTGTCAGTGTTGAAGTTGTGTGAGTTGAAGTACATTCCACAGGTATCCATCTAAAGTCAACATCGGAGTGGAAGACGGCCTGCAGTGCCTCGTTTTTAGAATCTCAGTCCAGTATTTATGAATGATAGGACAGGCCCAAAACACATGGCAGCGATAAGTGACAATAACTAGTCCAGTAACTCGTTTTCAGTCAATTAGTCATTCTGCAAAAACAAAATCTGAAAGAAGAATTACACATTTTAACTTAATAACATATTTCGGTGACTAGGCCCATCCATTTAAACCCAAAACGTTATCACCAAATCGATCAAAATCCTTTCCATGTATCACTCAAGCCATGAAAAACACCATACAGTAAGGTGTTATGTCAGACGCCCTCCATTTAACCACTAAAAGCATATATATTGTACATGTTATAACCTCGCATGGATGGACAAAGCCAACCTAAGGCAAAGATACATGACTCACTGCACTCTCCGTACAGTCGGCTGTTACATACTGTATCTAGAGCACAGTTAGTGGGAAACATGTTTTCAAACTAAATGCTTTTACCACAAGTTCGTCTATTCCGGTCGTGGGTGAAGCTGTTCCTCACTCATCGTCGTCCAAATCACAGGGTTAGTGTCAAGCGAAAACAACCTCAGCCCTGATTCTAAAATGTTTATTTGAATCCAGGAAGATATAGGCGTAAATAGAGCAGTACATTACAACACTGTGTCGTGGAATATGCTTTATTTTAACCGTTAGACTGACGCATCTATTAATCAACAAAAAATACTGATATAACAACAATTCTAAGTAACAGTTGGCAAATAAACACTGTGATTATGCTTCTGAGTTAATTAAATTCAGTCATGATTGTGTTCACATGTGGACCGTAGTGCGGTTTTTGTGATCTGTTTAGAAATGAATATCAAAACCTTTGAATCATTGAATTGTTTAATTATAATAATCTTTGCAGACGTTTCCTCAAACTGCTGGACAGTAATGATTGTTGATACTTCACACAGTTGAGCCTGGCAGTCCGTGCAGTCACCTCCTCTGAAACCAGTCACTCACACATTTACAGACAGGTGAGTAAAGTGTCTTGCCCAAGGACACAACAGTTTATATATTAAAAAAAATGCAAGTTTGGCTTTGTTGCACCGAGTTATGTAGAAAATGCTACTAAATGATTGGTTATCAAGTTATAATTGGCTATAGAGAATGTCGCCATGGTAACCTATAGTAACAAGTGCAGTTCCAGCTCCATGTCGTGTTGGAAAATTCTACTAAAGAGCAAATTCAAACAACTAAGAGCTGGACTTTTTAATCCTAATTTTGTAATAAATACTTTGATAATTGGCCTTTTGTTCTACCAAACTAATATGAAAATATATTGAAAAATTATTGTTTAGATAAAAATGATAATCATGGTCATGAAGTGACCAATAATGATTGTTGGTTGTGTTCATATGGTTTATTGACACACAAGCAGTTTAATTCTTGATAAATACAGACCAGTGCAGCGTTTTTAGGGAGAATGTACATTTTCAGACAGACACAGATACATTTCCTTGCATTATTAGGACCAAAAATAAACCATTATACAGTATGTGAATTCAAACACAAACACATTATTGCCCTGTTACATTATTTGTTTTTCAAATTTTGCCATTTCTTTGCAACATGGCCGCCGCAGCTCTCTGTTAAAATCTTGTTCAGTACAGGAGTGTTAAGCTCAGTGTGGGGCCTACTTTAAAGGGCCTATGAATAACTAAAATGCAGTAAAGATACAATCAGACATATTCAAATTTCTACTAAAATCTTTACAAATTTGACCCCAGTTTAACTATTTTTTTAGGTTTTAAATTTTACTTCCTGGTTGTAAAGTATGACATCACACTAGGAAATTACCATAGCAACCACACTGTACACTGTAACTCATCTAATGTCACAGATTTGTTCATTTGACAAAGAGAAATGCATGTGATCATCTTTATTTTGTTTTTTTTATTTAACAAAAATTTATTTATTTATTTATTTTGTTTAATGTTTAAAGGGTCAAAAAAGTAGTTTGTTTTGTGTAAATTATGCATAACCTTTGTCTCCCCAGTGTGATGTCATCAATTTGTTTACTTCCTGTAATTGTCAACAGATTTTTCAACTTTTCTCCACAAATAGTGACCTGATTGGTGTAAAACTACAATTTATATTCACAAGAGGTATTAATACACTGAAGAAAGTCAAAATTAGAAAATGATAAAAACCCGTCATACGCACTTTAAGGGCTGATCTTTGTCCCTGTCTGTGAGAAGAATGCATGTTCAGAAAACAGCCTTTGCACTGTACAATGTCCCATATAAATGCATGGATGCAAGCTGAATAAATTAAATATTAGAGCATCTTTAGGTGTAGATTGTGTCTCGACTTAACAACTATTTCACACACATTTTGCTTTAGTCCATCTCCTCCACGTTTCCACAAATGGCTGTTTGCTCTGCTCCGTAACCGCTGCCTTTTCCCTTTACACATCTGCACTACAAGTAGCTCAAACCCACCTCTTCAAAATGTAAATCTGCCACACGCTGCCTCTGCAATTCCCTTCTCCACAAATATTCAGTAACACTTAAACTGCCTTTTTTTCCTTTCTTTTTTTGCAGAATAAGGAAGGAGAACATTTTCTACGGCGAGATGATGCGGCGTCCAAATGACATTCGCCACACGGAAGCTTTTGTTGCAGGTCGGCATTGTCTTGCGGAGCTGAGCAGGAAATTGAGAGGCGGACGTCGGAGCAGCGGAGGTGAGGGGGACCGGAGTGGTGACGTGAATGGACTTCAGTGGATTTTCCAGGGACACGGTACACGGAAATGAACTCGCCTGGTGTGACCCGCAACGCTTCGAAGTGAGAGAAACACAAAAGAGGGAGCCGGGCTGGCAAATGTGAAGGAACTGACTTGAATTTACATCAAAGTACACACAGAGCAACAGTGAATTTGCTGTGAATTGTGCAACGTCAATTGGTTTTAGTCATTTCTAACGTTTAATATATGTATGTGATGAGCAGACAATACCGATTTTATATACATTTAATGGTGAAGAATGTGGAAGCAGGGGCGTAGCACAAAATTCTGAGCCCCAGGTACAAACCTTCTCAGTGGGCCCCAATACACAATTTTGCACGATATATTGACCTTATTCTGCCCCGCCCACTTTTGCCACTTTTTTCACTTTTGTTGTAAACGCACTTCCGTTTGACGAGAACTCCGTTAAAGCTAATGACGAACGAGGGAAAAGTCTCGCCGCTAAAATGTTACATAAAGTAGATTGATTTGTGTAAAATGTTTAATGAACACGAGCAACAACAAGTCAACAACGCACCGATTTCCTGGTCAGTCTGAAAACGTCTTTTTAGTCCATGTAGAACTTATTTTCTGTTGAGCTCGTCTGCTCCATGTAAACTAATACAACGGAGACAAGACGGCGGCGCGTACGGCAACTTCCGGAATAAGGTGAATATTTCCTAATTAAATCAGTTGTTATTGTTATTTTTTCATTCTCTGTTGCTAGACGACGACGATGATGATGACAACAAACACTTTTAAAGACAAGGTTTACAAAGTGCTGCACACACAGAAAAGCAGCATAAACACACAGGAAAGATTAAAAAAAACTGTCAGAGAACCCAAACCCAAACGCAAAATATAGAGAAAGACACAGCCAGAAAAAAACATTTGATAAATATATAATAAATATGTACAATTTGATAAAAGTGGGTTTTAAGAAGTGATAGTGAGGGTGCAAGCCTTATCTCCTCAGGCAGGTCACTCCAAAGTCAAGGGGCCCTTAGGCTTCTACATACACTTAAAGTCTATATGACAGGTTAGACAACATATTTCACTAAAACATGGTGAATGTGATAGGTTTTACTAAACATTTTGTCTATTTATCCCCAGTTTGACAGTTTTCATAGTGTTTACAATTGTACTTCCTGGTTGGACATGGGCAGCAAATACGACAGAGGTGGATGTGATTCTATAACTGTTACCTAGCAACCATTTTGAATAGAAAGGGCCAAAATCCATATAAATTACAGAATAGTTATGATTTGCCACCACTTTAGACCCACAGACCGGTTTAGCGCATGATAGTTGGACAAGAATTAAAATGAATACTCTGAATGATACATTTAGGGTTCAAAATATCAGACAGCCACTTTTCACAAATAAAAACACAAACTGTTACAGTGAAATGTCGCTGTGAAGAGGCAGAGCTTATCAGTTCTGCAGTTTTGAACAGGAAGTCAATGAACCTGTTTCTGTTACTTAGCACATGTCACAATGGACAAAAGGCAAAATGATATGTTTAAGTTCATTGGTAAGTACCTGAAAAAAAAACAAATGATGTCTCATTTAAAAAGTCAACGTTTAAAGTGCGTATGACAGGTTTGTATAATTTTCAAATTTTGACTTTATTTGGCGTATTAATACCTGTTGTAAATATAAATTATAATTTTACACCACAAGTAGCAGTTTGTGGAGAAAACTGTAAAAATCTGTTGAAAATTACAGGAAATTTGAAAAAAAGATGATATCACAGTAGGAAGACTAAGACAAACCCCATCCAAAGGTTATGGAAATAAATAATAATAAAAATAAAATAAGCAACATTTTTTGACGCTTTACACATTCATTCAGGAGTAAAGGAAGTAAAATTACAAAGCTAAAAAAAAAAGGCTAAACATCGATAAATCTACATAGTTTTTAGCCAAATTTTAAATACAATTATCTTATCTGCATTTTAGTTAAATGAGTGGTCCAACCTGTCATGGGGACTTCAATTCTTTTGTGTTTGTGCAGAGATCCAAACTAAACTTAACTTAAAGTGCCCATCAAAACACAGTTAAGATCATTACATTTAAGATTTTCTTAAAAATGTTACCAATTTTATCCTAGTTTGAAATTTGTTTAGGTTTATAATTTTACTTCCTGGTTGTAAATGATGACATCGCACTTGGAATTCTCTAATTGTTACCTAGCAACCATGTTTTACACTGAGCTCAAACTCCTTGAATGTGACAGAAATTATATTTGACACACAAAAAAATATATGGAAACACCTTTATTTTGTTGGATTCACATTTACAGAATGTTGAAAGAAATGTTTTTTGTGTGTAAATTGTGCCAAACGTTTTTGATGTTATTCTCCCCAGTGTCATGTCACTATGTTTTGGAACTCTGCTCCTGTAATTTCCAACACATTTTTGAACTTTTCCTCATAAATTGACACTTGATTGGTGTAGAACTATAATCAATATTTACAAAAGGCGTTATACCAGTTAGAAATCTGGGGGTAATAATGGACTCTGACCTGAACTTTAACAGCCACATCAGATCAATAACATCAACAGCCTTTTACCACCTAAAAAACATTGCCAAAATTAAAGGTATAGTGTCTAAACCAGACTTGGAGAGACTTATCCATGCATTTGTCTCCAGTAGGTTAGACTACTGCAACGGCCTGTTCACTGGCCTCTCCAAACGAGCTGTAAAACAGCTGCAGTACATCCAGAATGCTGCTGCTCGGGTCCTGACAAGAACCAGGAAGTACGATCACATTAGTCCTGTGCTCAGGTCTCTGCACTGGCTTCAGGCTCAGAGAATTGACTTTAAAGCAGCTCTGCTTGTGTTCAAGTCTCTCCACGGCCAAGCACCAAAGTACATCTCTGACATGTTAGTGCCATATGAACCATCTCGCTCTCTGAGGACCTCAGGGACCGGCCTCCTGCAGGTGCCTAGAGTCAGGACTAAACATGGGGAATCAGCATTTCAGTTTTTTGCAGCTAAAATCTGGAACAGTCTCCCCGAAGATGTGAGACAGGCCTCCACTCTGACAATGTTTAAATCCAGGCTAAAAACAGTTCTCTTTAGACGTGCATACGACTGAAAGATCTATCTGCACTCTTCTCTTTTAAAGTACTTTATTTTAAAATGATTTTAAAATGATTCTGTGTGTCTTTTTGTGTTTTTATGATTTTAATGCAACTTTTCCTGTTTATGTAAAGCACTTTGAATTGCCCTGTGTACGAATTGTGCTCTACAAATAAACTTGCCTTGCCTTGCCTTGCCTTGCCTTACCTCAAGTCAAAATTAGAAAATCATGAAAACTCGTCATAGTCAAAGTCAAGTCAAGTCAAATTTATTTATAAAGCACATTTAAAAACAACCACAATGGCCTAAAGTGCTGTACAGACACAATATAAAATACAATAAGACAAAAACAGAACATGCAGAAACAAGCTAAAATAGAATAATGCAATACAAATGTTCTGCTCAGCTTGTGTTAAAAGCCTGTGCAAACAAATGGGTTTTCAACAAAGTCTTAAAAATATTCAAAGATTGGGCTGTTCTAACGCTCAAAGGAAGACTGTTCCAGAGAGAAAGCCCTGTCCACTCGGGTTTTTAACCGTGATCTCGGGA
The DNA here is from genome assembly GCA_019453435.1 of Rhinogobius similis. Classification (NCBI taxonomy): domain Eukaryota; kingdom Metazoa; phylum Chordata; class Actinopteri; order Gobiiformes; family Gobiidae; genus Rhinogobius; species Rhinogobius similis. The sequence goes on from CM033631.1 coordinate 12,526,476, forward strand.
CGTCTAAGATCATGAGGTCTGATCTCAATTCTCTACATGGAGCATGGGCAGACAGAAGCTCTGAGAGATAAGGAGGAGCCAACCCATTCAAACATTTAAAAACCATCAGCAAAATCTTAAAATCAATCCTGTAGCTGACAGGGAGCCAGTGCAAAGAGGCCAGCACGGGAGAAATGTGCTCATATTTCCTGGTATGATATCATATGCACTTTAAACCTGATAACGCCCTGTTACGGGAGAATTGCTGTTGTGGATTTATAGTTAAACAATAAAAATGCAGAGAGAATGAGTCTGATCAATGAGTTGATTTATTCACTGGTACCAAAGTGAATAGTCACCGTTCCCTGACATAGTGACCTCTGCTGGTCGACGGAGGTACATGACAATCAGAACACATGCTTTTTATACACAAGACACAGTTATCACATCATGAGGAGACAACATGAAACATCATCGTGAAACAAGAGCAAGGACATATGTGACTATCGATATTTATGAAAAACAACAGCTATCAGCGGTGCTTCCAGTTAAAGTGCCCATGACAGGTTGGGCTACTCATTTAACCAAAATGTAGTTCAGATAAACATATTTCAAAATTAGCTAATTCTTTACATTCTTTACAAATTTTACACAGTTTTCGCAATTTTTATCTTTTTAATTTTACTTCCTGGTTGTTAATGATGACATCACACTAGGAAATTACCATAGCAACAACACTGTACACTCATCTAATGTCACATTTTTTTTATTTGACAAATAAAAATAAATGTGAACACCTTTAATTTTGTTGAATTAATGTTTAAAGGGTCAAAAAAGTAGTGTATTTTGTGTAAATGATGCATAACCTTTGTCTCCCCAGTGTGATGTCATCAGTTCGTTTACTTCCTGTATTTTTCAACTTGTTTATCATCTTTTCTCCACAAACAGCGACCTGATTGTTGTAAAACTATAATTTCTATTTACAACAGGTATTAATACACTAAATAAAGTCAAAATTAGAAAATCATAGAAACCCGTCATACGCACTTTAAAGCCAGAGTTCAGAGTGAAAGGATTAGATGCCCATTATCTATCTTTGTATCTATCTTGAGACTAGGCGCGAACAAAAGAAGTGCTAAAGAGATGTTAAAGTTGAAGTTAACCTTAGCAAGTCAGAATGAGAATGCAAAACTTATAACTGCGATTACAGCCCCCTGAATTGGACTTGATATCTTTATTGTGTCCAGTAGATGCTGTCTGTGATGGAACTGGAAAAGGATTCACCGGAGCAGCTGCCTGTTTCATCCCGGTGACAGAAAAGCGACAAGGAGCGCTCTTGGTCCGGTGTCCCGCTCGGCTCAGACTCTACGGCTGAAGGGGCGCGTGGCAGCTCGGCAGGTCTGGCAGGTCGGCAGGTAAAAGTGGGTTTGCTCTGGCGGGAAATGGCTATTTGCGAAACTGAAAATGTCCCGGGCCTTTCCTCTGACATTCTCACAGCCCTGCAGGCGGCGGTGACCTTCTGCGGAGGAGGGACTACATTCAGAGAGGTAATGGGGGAAGTGAGTTTGGGCGAGGAAACTTGAATGGGTCTGGAAATGGAAAAAATGTCTGTAGGTCGTTTTCAGATGATTATAACTTTGAGGCAGGAGAGATGTGTTTAAATAGCTTTTCACTTTGCTGTACATGGAAACCTATGCGATATATCACGAGCCAGTTGTGTTTTGTCTCTGTCCTAAGCCTGGAGAAATGGGAAAAATACGTTAGAAAGTCAATTTAAAGGACACATTTTATGCTACAGTGACACTTTAGAGCAGGTCTGAGGGCCGCATTTGGCCCTCAGACCAATTTTTCTTGGCCCTTAGGCTTCCTGCTGAACTGGCCCACATTGTCCTGATAAGTACTATTTACAGCACATTTCAGATTTTCTACAATTATAACGTAAATAACTAACATTTTGGTGCAATACAGACCTGATATTAAGACAATGAGACTGAATGTAGATGTGGTGGTGCTTAAAACATCAGATAAATGCAGCTTTTTTAACGTTTCGCCATTGATTTGTGGCCCTCCGCTTGGTCTATATTTCAATATGTGGCTCTCGATGGAAAAAGTTTGGACACTCCTGGTTTAGAGCAATGTCCCATCATCAAAACCATGCTTTAAGTTGCATTCACGCTGTTCTGAGGAATGTTCATTTGAAAATCTCCCTTCGACCGTCAAAAATACTCCTTCCTGAACTCCCTCTATCGCTGACGTTTTTCCTGAATATATACGTGACTTATCAGAGAATCTGTTGCTGTTTTAAGTCCTTAAACCAACACCAGACTCATTCTGAGCATCTCTGCCGTCTAAACATGGTAACTTCTACTGCTAGGCTAATCATTGCATCTCTTAAAGTGATAACATAACTAAATTGTGTGTAGCACTAGGCTTAAAGGCTAATAATGATACAAAAAATGCATAATATTTTTCCTGTAAACCTCCCACACTAACACAATAACTGGAGTAGTTTTTTCTATTTCTTTTTAAAACTTTATTAGCTTTAGACTTAAAAGTTTGTCCAATACCGGTGTAGCAAGTATTGTGGGATCAATCCGATGCAAATGACTTTTGTTTTAAAATGCATGAAGAATTTTACCTTGACACATAGAGGATATCATTATTTTTGTGCCCCTCAACTTGAACTAATTTAAAAATGTAATATATTGGCAGAGATACTAAAATTCATTGTATTTCAAAAATTGGCTGAAATACTGCAAAGCCCCGATAGTTCCCTAAAAAAAAAGATCTTGTGCATCTGGTGCCACAAATACAGGCAGGTGCTGCATGAGTTCATGGCCTGCTGTTGTTTAAATAACAGGCGGCAGACCCTCCACCAGGACAAACCCACAGTGCTTTGGCTCTGTGCGCCCTCCTGTGGTCATCTGTGAGACTAAAGCTCGAGTAAGTTGCCATGGCCCACAAATGGCTTTTTGAGCTCAAAATGTTGACGTTTCATGTGTCTTGCCAATGAGATTATTGTATTGGAAATGTCAGTTTGTCTTGTTGCTGAGCTCCAGAGCCTTTATATCTGAAGGTTATAAAGCTAATTATCTTGTGCAGCAATTATTCCATCGACTGTGAATTGGATTGGATTAGAGAGGGGAAAATGTACCTTCTGCACACAAGAATTTATTAGGGGACTTTAGGGGCTCCGTAAAAAAAGTTTTTTTTGTTGTTTTTTTTTTTCTAAGTATCAATATTTTAGCATGAGATACATGATGAGGTGCATTTTTATACTTCAGTATTGATATTTGATATTGATCCATTTATCTCTACTCAATGCAGCTCAATAGTTCCAGTATTCGCCCACCAACCCGAAGATGAAGATATATTGTTTCAGGAAATATCACAGTAAACGATAATATTGAAATTATTGCATGCAACTCAAACAAAAGCAGGATAATTCTGGCGAATAAGTTTCTAAATATGCTGCATCACTGAAATTGTACCACAGATATATCATCTGTTTGGGTGAAATTGAGACCACAGCGCTTTCTCTGTATCTATTCATAGAACATTTTTTTCTCCCAGAAGTAAGAGGTGCACCAGATACTCGGGAAAAGCGCTTATAAACTTATCACGGTGAATATTTAGGATGATCAGAACAGAAATAAACTAGTTCTGTTTTTCACGTTTTAAGACAGGAAAAATCAGATACAGCACCTTTAAGTTGTTTTTGATTACAAACCAGACTGTGAACAATGTTTATTGCTGATGTGATGGAACAAAACATATTAAAATAAACAATGAAAAAATAATAAAGGCATGTATAAATAAGGTTTTAGACTTAGAATCTAATAATTATAGTCACAGGAGTTAATTTTTTGACTCCACAGCTCATCGTGTATGTATCGTGTCACAAAATGATCACAAAAAACATCCACTTACTAAAATAAATAAATAAATACTGAGCCCAAAACTATTGTTCCATCTATCTAACTCGGGGTAATTACTGTGACAGGCGTGGATGTTTTTGTGCGCTTGAGCAAAACACTTCCTCTGCCTTATTGTGGCGTGGGTCATCGTTGCTGACCAGAGCAGTCGAGCTTATGCCACAGAACTGAAAAGTGACTTTAATAAAAACACCAAGACAAACATAATCTGGGCTTCTCCGCTCCGTGCACGTCGTCCTCACACGGCGGCCTAAACTTTTAAAACGACATGGCAGTAAAATTGTGCACATGATTTTAATATCCACGTTTCATCTTTACGACACGCTAATTTACACTTCAACGTCTGCCATTTTTGCCACGAGTGAATGAACAAACTCGCTGCTTCTTTTAACCTGCGATGGTTTCCAGTATCAGATCATTTTATGCGTTTAACAAGTTTAACTGTACGACCTTTGGAGCAAGATTGAGTGTATCAATGTCACACAGGGATTTAAAGTCTGTTTTGAGCTTCACAAGATGACGTTAACCAGTAAGGAGCAGGGGCCAGCATTTTCAGAAGCGGAGAGAGTTTTCAGGAATATTCAAACATTTAAATTAATATTTTTGATTCTGGAACATTCTAACGTTACTAAAAGCTAAATCAAGACAAGTCTATGGGCTCGTTTCCCTTATTAAAGGTGCTGTACCTGTTTTTACTGTTTTAAAAGTAAACAAAAACAAATATTGGTATACAACTATTAAAGTGCGTATGACAGGTTTTTATGATTTTCTAATTTTGACTTTATTCTGTGTATTAATACCTGTTGTAAATATAAATGATAGTTTTACACCAATCAAGCGGCCGTTTGTGGAGAAAAGTTGAAAATTACAGGAACTGATGACATCACACTGGGGAGACAAAGGTTATGCATAATTTACACAAAACAATAAACTTTTAATTCAACAAAATAAAGGTGTTCACACATGTTTTTATTTGTTAGATATACAAACCTGTGACATCAGATGAGTTTGGCCCAGTTTTCAGTGCGGTTGCTATGGTAATTTCCTAGCGTGATGTCATCATTTACAACCAGGGAGTAAAACAAAAAACCTTAAGAAATAGCTAAACCGCACTAAAATTTGGAAAGCGTTTGAACAAAATTTGAATATATTAATCTTATCTGCGTTTTTGTCAAATGAGTCGTCCAACTTGTCAGGGGCACTTTAAACTAACTAACTATTAAATTAACTATTAAAAACTTAACTTTATATTGAATCAAAACCACATACAAAGTGACCTTGAACTTCGAGGTGAACATTTGCCTTTTGACCCTTCACGTTCACCGTACTTTCATCTTGGTCTCCACTCAGGGATAGTTTTTCCTCTTCTCTCTCCTTTGCTGTAAGAATACATTTCATCTGGCCTTTGTGACTGTAATATTCTGATTAAAATTCCTTTTAAAATAGGTCTATAATGTTTAGGGGTGCACGGTGGCAGAGCGGCTAGAGCTTCTGCCTCTCAACAAGGAGATCGGGGTTCGAATCCCAGACCACCCCAACATCGTGGTCTCGAATTCCACCCTAACATCACACGATCTCTCTGGGTGGAGTCTGCATGTCCTCCCCGTGTTACCGTGGGTTCTCTCCGGGTTCTCCGGCTCCTCCCACCGTCCAAAGACATGACTGTGTAGGTTAATTGACAACTCTAAATTGTCCCTAGTGAATGGATGTGAGAGTGAATGGTTGTCTGTCCTTGTCTGTCTCTCTGTGTTAGCCCTGCGACGAGTTGGCCATTGTCCAGGATGTACCCCGCCTAAGGCCCAAAGTCACTGGGATAGGCTCCAGTCACCCGCGACCCCTAACGGGAATAAGTGGTAGAAAATGAATGAATGAATGTTTTGGCTCATTTGTGATTGGTTATTAAGCCATAGACAATAACCGCTGTAAATAAGGCACAAATCGCCTACATTTATATTTTCCCAAACAGTAACAACAACAAGAAGTATGCATCCGTTTGTTATGTTTCTTAAAATTATTACTTTTACTGTTTAATAAGAAATTATATTCTGTTATTTATAATTTGTAATTTAATTGATTGCTCCGCCTTAGAAACCATAAACCAATGAAAACAGCTGGAGCACATTCATGAGATAATGTGGCATACTTCATTCGTATTGATAAACGTGCAAAAGTAGTGTGGCCCATTTTAGCTTAACGACTTCAGCTAAAATGGGCCGTGGGGTAAATTGTGTTTTGGAAAGCAGTAAATGTACTTGATAGCCCAGTTTAGCTGACTTCACCCAAGAAGGTCAAGGCTATTACTGTTTAAAATATACAAAATGTAAAATGATTATCACACACATTTGCACTAAATGATAATAAGCTTAAAGTGCATATGACAGGTTTTTATTATTTTGTAATTTTGACTTTATTTGGTGTGTTAATACCTGTTGTAAATATAAATTATAGTTTTACAACAATCAAGTCGCCGTTTATGGAGAAAAATTGAAAAATCAATGCAAAATTTACACAAAGAAGCTACTTTTTTTGACCCTTTAAACATTGATTCAACAAAATAAACACTTGTATTTCTATTTGTCACATAAAAAATCTGTGACATTAAAGGGGTTTAGGACCAGTGTACAGGATGGTTTCTTGGTAATTTCCCAGTGTGATGTCATCATTTACAACCAGGAAGTAAAATTAAACTGGGAGAAAATTTGTGTATTTTAGCAAACATTGAAATATATTTATCTTAACTTGAGTAGACCAAGCTGTCATAGGCACTTTAACAATAACGAAATACTAGAAAATAACCCTAATCTATCTTCTTTAAATATTGGGTAACTTCTACATATATAAACTACCTTTTGTCCAGTGCATTGCCTCATATTTTTGACGCCACATTCAGTTTGTTCTCTGCCACATTCTCACTTTGCTGTTCCTGCCACGAGGCCATCTCTCACTAAACCGACGCTGCCTCTGCACCTCTCGTGGGAATGAGTGTTTTCCCCTCCCATTAATATGTATAACTCTCCCTTCCGGCCGATCCCGACGGAGCAGCGGTGTGTAAATGTAGCACACGTTTTGTAACCGAGTGTCTCCTCCGGGTTAGAAACGCCGTGAAAGTCGCCAGCGCCGTCTGGGAGGTTAATTGGGGAGTTATAAATCACAGAAGACATGTTTTGTGGGCGCCGCTGCTGGCGTGTGGCGGCGGGGTGTAAAAGGGAGACTGTACACTGACCAAAAGAACACGTTTTTTTTAGATTTGTGCTTTGATGATGTTAGCTGGATTCAGGGCGCCGTATTTGATCTTGAAGAAAGTGAGATATAAAAGGTACTTGAAATGGAGGCTGACGTTTTCTTACAATTTCAATTGATGTCGAATGAAAGACATTTCTGGGTGCAAACGGTACACAATGCCTTCAAGGGATTCTTCGCTTAACAGCTTAAATTTTCCATTCAATTCACTTTGTTTTTGTAGAGCCTTAAATCACAGCAGCAGTCGCCTCGCAGGGATTCACAAAATTGCTGATTTAAGCTCAAAGGTAGAAAACAATGCATTTTTATATCGTTATTAGCCTTTAAACATGCTCTTGAGTGTCTTAAATTTAGCATCTACTATCAGAATGAAATTAAAATGTTTGTTACAACATCTGAATTTGTCCTGTTTGCCCTGCTCTTGCTGAGTTTAGGTGCCATCTACTGGCTGCATAGCACTTACCCAAAGCAGAACGTGTTTATGATAAATGTGATTTAAGATAGAAGTTACAGCGATCCTGTTTAGACGGCAGAAATGCTCATGAGTCTGGCAAAGATGATGATGAATGAGTCTGGCGATGATTTAAGGACTTAAAACAGCAAAAGATTCTTGGATAAGTGACGTCAAAACCAGAAAAACATCATTGATCGAGGGAGTTCAGCAGGAAATGTTTTTGACGGTCAGAGGGAGAGGATTTTCTAACCAGCATTCATCAAACTACCCTGCATGCAGCGAAATGTCACTCCAGGTGTGTTTTTGATGACGGATCATTGTTAGAACATGATTAAAAGATAAAAAAAATCACTGTAGCAGAATATGTTCCTTTTAAGGATATGAATAACTGTCCCAGAGCATCCCCTGTCCTTGATCCTCCTTCTCGGCAAGAAAATACCCTCAGCACCCAGTGGGGAAAAAGTAGAAGTGTGGAGGAGAACCACAATGAAGGAGAGATCCTACTCCCACAGACGGACAGGCAGCAGATGGTCCAGGACTGAGCCAGGACTGAACCAGGACTGAGCCAGGACTGAGCCAGGACTAAACCAGGACTGAACCAGGACTGAACCAGGGCTGAACCAGGACTGAACCAGGACTAAACCAGGACTAAACCAGGACTGAAGCAGGACTGAACCAGGACTGAAGCAGGACTGAACCAGGACTGAACCAGGACTGAGCCAGGACTGAAGCAGGACTGAACCAGGACTGAACCAGGACCCAGGACTGAACCAGGACTGAACCAGAACTGAACCAGGACTGAACCAGGACCCAGGACTGAACCAGGACTGAAGCAGGACTGAAGCAGGACTGAACCAAGACTACACCAGGACTGAACCAGGACTGAACCAGGACTGAACCAGGACTGAACCAGGACTAAACCAGGACTAAACCAGGACTGAACCAGGACTGAGCCAGGACTGAGCCAGGACTGAGCCAGGACTGAACCAGGACTGAACCAGGACCCAGGACTACACCAGGACGGACAGGTTGCAGAGGGTCCAGGACTGTGGGTCCAGAAACACTGAAGGTGGGTAGAGGGTGGCTCTTCTTGTCTGAAGAAAGGTCAGCCAGTCGAGGAGCATCCAGCAGACGAGGAGCGGTCAGGATAATACGGGCCCCTGGGCCCCTGAGCCCCGGGTACAAACCTTCTCAGCGCCCAATACACAGTTTTGTATATGATTTAATGTTCTCAACAAATTCAGTTGTTATTGTTATTTTTTCATTCCCTATTGTTAGACTATACAGCCTCCATCTTCTACATGCACTTAACAACTTTTGTGAAGCTAAAGGCTTACAGTCCAGTTTCACAGCACTGTTTGATTTTGCAACAATACCAGATCAATTTCACAAACATCTCAAGAAAGGTATTATTACTACAAGAAAATACATATAACTGCACATTATAATCGTACATTTTATTTGTAAAAGACTTGGCTAACATGTGAGTAATGATTTTCCTCTTTATAAAAGGCTGATGGGGCGCTAAGATTTTATTCAGAATTGTACTTTGTTTCTCAAGAACTTTTTCAACCACAATACATTTTATTACAACAGAAAAAGATTTCAGAACAGAAAAATGGAACTGCGAAAAAAAAAAAATCCCATGCTTTTGCAGACCCTTCTCTGCTATGGACCTCAAACCAGTGCCCTTTACTCCCCAAATGAGACATTTGAAGGAGTTAAAGCGTTTTTAGCTCAAATATTCACCTGTTGCATATTACCATTGTGAACTCACTCTAGCCATGCTCCAAGTCTGTGTTTTTCATGAGTTGCAACAGACTTTCCGCATCACACTGTCCACTAAAACATTACCAAATGACACCATGTAGCCAAAAAAAACAAAAAAAAAAAACAAACACATTTTCCTTGCCCGTGTCTGGTTCTTTCTGTTTTGTAGCTGTTTTAAAACCAATGCTCTAAGAAAGTAAGAGCCCTTTGAAATGTATATACTTACGTCACTGTTTTACATTTAAAATATTTTTACAGATCCAATGCAATTAGCTGGGATATTATGATATTTAAGTACCAAAATATGCACATAGACAACATTATTAAAGGACACATATTCTGCTACGACTTTTTTGTGCTTTTAATCATGTTCTAACAATTGTTTTTGTTTCAAAACATGAGATGGCAAATTAAAGGTATTCAAGAACATGTTCAAAGGCTAATAACAAAATGAAAAATGCATAATATCTTTCCTTTTAATATTACATAAATGGAAATTCAGTGACTGCTAGAAATCTGTTAGACTGCATAACAAAAGAACAAGTGTTTGGCATCAACTCCTACACATCGGCAGATTCAATCCAAAAAAGGAAACTTCTATATTTTGGACACAAAAGAGCTGGAGGCACTCGGAGATGGACGGAGCAATAGAAGGAGTGGGAAGAAGAGGAAGGCAGGGCCGGCTTAAAGTCCTCCAAATTATGCTCCATTCGCAAACAACAGACCTAGACATAAGATTAAAAAAAGCCAAATATTTTCAGAGGTGTCGACTTTTCCGTGCGTGCCCGAAATTAAGCCGCTCTCGTGCTTTCACTTCCACCGTCGATCAGCCATTAGTGTTCTCGAAGTCCCGCAGCCAGCCTCCTCAAACTTTGCACTTAGAGTTTCTTTTTTTTTGTTTCGTTTCGTTCTGTTAATTTCACTTTCATGACAGACCAAACGCTGCCTGTCGCTGCTGTTACTATGGAAACGTCTCGCACCACATCACAGGTCGGGAGCGAGTGTGGGCGCCTGAGTGGTCCTCGAGGGCGGCGGAGTTACGCAGGTGGGTTTTGTGATATGGAGAGGATAATGTGTGATCCAACAGCTTTAATGTTTGTAGGTTTAACGTTATTGAAAGTGTTTTATTTGCTCTAATCGGTCTTGTCAGCACTGGTGAGATTCTGGGTCACTCCGAGTTCCTGAGTGGGGCTTTGGACATCGACCAATCAAATGCTTCCCGGGGAATCCACTTTGACTATTTTGGCTGGACATGCAGAGAAGTCTGAAATTGTCCTCATGCAAGAGTTCAAGTCGAAATAAAATATGACTCACGTTGAGATCAAATTGAAAATAGTCATTACTTAAATCGTTCGTAAAATAAGTTTGTCAAGAAACCAAACTGTCTACATTTTTTTTCATAATGTCTTCAAGTTTTTAAAATATTATTCTTTTTTTTTCCTCGTGTATTTATCCTTTTTATATTAAGTGCTGGCATGACAAACAATTTTGGCTGCTGTGAAAATCAATCTTACCATCCATTCTGCATTTGATTTAACCCAAAACTATTACTTTTTAAAGGGGCTGTACCTGATTTTTACTGTTTTGAAACGTCAACCGCAGAACTAATTCATTTTAATCTTTACATCAGTCACATGTTTTCTAATCCAGTCCCAGCATCCTAAATATTTCCCACGATGAGTTTATAAGCACCTTTCATGAGTCTCTGAGCCATCGCATTAAAGCTAACAAGCATTAGCATGCTAACGGCGCACATCCTGCTTCACATACAATAAAACGCTCTGTAAACAGATGCAGAGAAAGTGCTGTGGTCTCATTTTCACCCAAATAGATGCTTTTACAATATATCTGTGCTGGAGCAACATAGATTGTACTTTATGACATGCAAAAAATGGATTAGTTCTGACGCTGCAGCTTCTGTGTGGCTGCTTTTTCTCTCTATTTACTTTTGTAATTAATTATTTTTAATTTGTATATTGTGATTGAATGATATTGAAATAATGTTTTAACTAAGCAAATTTAAACAATTTTGTCACTAATGAACCTGTGTGTCCTTTACTTGTTCTTTTAATTTAATCCAACATTAAATTTTAAACTTTCAGACAAATCTAGGTTTTCTTTAGTATCTGGAGACTAAGTGTGACGAGAGAGAACAATAGGGGCGAGGTCAGAGGGCGAATGATGCACTTAAGGTGGGACACTGCAGGTGAATAGGAAAAAATCTTACATTTAAAGATATCAGTTTGAAACTCCTGTAGTTTTCTCTCATAAGTTTTTCTTCATGTCATGTTAACTAGAAAAAATGTACAGAGGAGATTTTGAATTTCTTATTTAGTTTTTAAGTAAGCAAGATTGGACTGAAAATTATCCTAAAAATTCAAATTTCGCTTAATTTTTCATCTTAAAACTTCAATAAATCAGTTTTAGAATTAGATATCAAAAAATCCTTCTGTACGTTTCGTTAAAATCTCGTTGAGTCCAAGATCGTACAGTTTGCTGTGCGTGGGATCTCCTTGTTACGGCCCCAGGTCTACTGTTCCTGCCTCCTTTTGTGTACTGTATTTTCTTTTTGTGAGTCTGGGCTGGAGAGGGGAGCTACAGGAAGGATTGGATTGGCTGCAGCTGGTCCCTATAGGAGTGGCACATGAGAACACCTGGCCAGTCCTGTGGCTCCACACCAGCCCCTCCCCAGTATTTAAGGACTCGACGCTCACCTGTTCGGGGCTGCTGGCCATGGATGTATTAAATGAACTGGATAAGACACGCCCCCTCTGTCTGTGGTCCCAGATTGATTAGTGGCCGTGCGAGGTACTGCAGCCTCTTGGAACCAGCCTTTTTCTAAAATTGCACATTATAATTGCAGACAGTACTTAATTATTATCTGTATTTAAATAAAATAGAAGGAAATGTTCTTTTTACCGTTTCTAAAATCACCGAAATTACCGTTTTTATATGAAGTGACGTCACCGCAAACATGTGCGAGTCACGTGAACGAGCGTCGGACGATACAAACAGAAGCTCGTGGAAAAGGCTCGACTAGAGACACCTGTAAGTTGTATTTTATTTCATTTCAGACACTTTCACGTGTGTCTAATGAAGAACACAATTACAATCACACAAACTAACGTTAACACAAAAACTTGCAGCTGCTGGTCGTTCACGTCGCTCAAAGCATCATGGAGGATTGTGGTCTCGTGGTGCCCTAAAGCAAAGATGGCAGCCTCCGTATCAGGAAGTAAATGCGGAAGTAAGAAACTTTTGGGGGGTCATGCGCCAATGAGCTCACTCCATAGGGATAAACAGGGCGCCATTTTGGGTTCATCTTCCAGGTTTTATTATAGTTCTATGCTGCTGGCCTGTGTGTGGCCAGTATGCCATCTCGTGTCAGGGACCAGCCAGCTGCAGCCAATCCAATCCTTCCTATGTCCCGAGAGGAGAAAATGCATTTTAAGAAAATGGCCTTTGAATTTATAATGTCCCAGAAAAATCTATGGATGGAGTTTTGCCTTTAGTGTCTCACCTGAAATTGACTGACAGCTGACACTAGCAACCCTCAAAGACAACATTTCAGGCGGCAGAGTCCAGCTGCAGGCAACATTCATTTCTCTTTCAATGCTCTTTTAATTATCTAACATTTACTTCTCCCGATCTCACTGGTAAACATCTTAATGGAGACAATCACATAGCAGTTCCTCATCCACAAAAGTAACATTTTGGTCAAGGGAAAAAACTCCAAAAACAAACTCCACACAAAGACCTCACAACCGCTGACAGCTTTGTACTTGAGTAAATGTACCCTTTCATGGCCGTGCGTTCAGTTTTCCTCTTGTCTAAGCCTGTGCTCTTGGCGACACGGTGGTGTTGTATTACTCTTCACTGGAGTCTATTTTTATTATCACTGTCACTTTCTGTATGTGAGCACCAGAAGAAGAAGCGTCCATTCAGACCGTGGTGACAACTTGTTCCCCGTGTCAAACGCTGCAGGGAGTGCGCTGCTGCCGCAAAAGGCCAGCGGGCTTTTCCCGATCACAAACTGTACTCGAGTAGGATTTCAGGTGATGAGGGACGAGCACTTGAGAACACTGTGTTGTCAGGTCAGATGAGTAAACAAGGGACTGAACGAATATTTAAACTTTTAATTTGAATGCTACGGGGACCTCGAAGGGCAAAACACGCACCCAAATCACGCACCCAAATTCAAAACATGCACCCAACTTAGAAAACATGCACCCAACTAAGAAAACATGCACCCAACTTAGAAAACATGCACCCAACTAAGAAAACATGCACCCAACTTAGAAAACATGCACCCAACTTAGAAAACATGCACCCAACTTAGAAAACATGCACCCAACTTAGAAAACATGCACCCAACTAAGAAAACATGCACCCAACTTAGAAAACATGCACCCAACTTAGAAAACATGCACCCAACTTAGAAAACATGCACCCAACTTAGAAAACATGCACCCAACTTAGAAAACATGCACCCAACTTAGAAAACATGCACCCAACTAAGAAAACATGCACCCAACTTAGAAAACATGCACCCAACTAAGAAAACATGCACCCAACTAAGAAAACATGCACCCAACTTAGAAAACATGCACCCAACTTAGAAAACATGCACCCAACTTAGAAAACATGCACCCAACTTAGAAAACATGCACCCAACTTAGAAAACATGCACCCAACTTAGAAAACATGCACCCAACTTAGAAAACATGCACCCAACTAAGAAAACATGCACCCAACTAAGAAAACATGCACCCAACTTAGAAAACATGCACCCAACTTAGAAAACATGCTCCCAACTTTGAAAACATGCTCCCAACTTTAAAAACACGCTCCCAACTTTAAAAACACGCACCCAACTTTAAAAACACGCTCCCAACTTTAAAAACACGCTCCCAACTTTAAAAACACGCACCCAACTTTAAAAACACGCACCCAACTTTAAAAACACGCACCCAACTTTAAAAACACGCACCAACTTTAAAAACACGCTCCCAACTTTAAAAACACGCACCAACTTTAAAAACACGCTCCCAACTTTAAAAACACGCACCCAACTTTAAAAACACGCACCAACTTTAAAAACACGCACCAACTTTAAAAACACGCACCAACTTTAAAAACACGCTCCCAACTTTAAAAACACGCACCAACTTTAAAAACACGCTCCCAACTTTAAAAACACGCACCAACTTTAAAAACACGCACCAACTTTAAATACACACTCCCAACTTTAAAAACACGCACCAACTTTAAAAACACACTCCCAACTTTAAAAACACGCACCAACTTTAAAAACACGCACCAACTTTAAAAACACGCACCAACTTTAAAAACACGCTCCCAACTTTAAAAACACGCACCAACTTTAAAAACACGCTCCCAACTTTAAAAACACGCTCCCAACTTTAAAAACACGCTCCCAACTTTAAAAACACGCACCAACTTTAAAAACATGCACCAACTTTAAAAACACGCTCCCAACTTTAAAAACACGCACCAACTTTAAAAACACACACCAACTTTAAAAACACGCACCAACTTTAAAAACACGCTCCCAACTTTAAAAACACGCACCAACTTTAAAAACACGCACCAACTTTAAAAACACGCTCCCAACTTTAAAAACACGCAGCAACTTTAAAAACACGCACCAACTTTAAAAACACGCACCAACTTTAAAAACACGCTCCCAACTTTAAAAACACGCACCCAACTTTAAAAACACGCACCAACTTTAAAAACACGCACCCAACTTTAAAAACACGCACCAACTTTAAAAACACGCTCCCAACTTTAAAAACACGCACCAACTTTAAAAACACGCTCCCAACTTTAAAAACACGCACCAACTTTAAAAACACGCACCAACTTTAAAAACACGCACCAACTTTAAAAACACGCACCAACTTTAAAAACACGCACCAACTTTAAAAACACGCTCCCAACTTTAAAAACACGCACCAACTTTAAAAACACGCACCAACTTTAAAAACACGCACCAACTTTAAAAACACGCTCCCAACTTTAAAAACACGCTCCCAACTTTAAAAACACGCACCAACTTTAAAAACACGCACCAACTTTAAAAACACGCTCCCAACTTTAAAAACACGCACCAACTTTAAAAACACGCACCCAACTAAAAAAACACCCCCCAACTATAAAAACCCGCACCAACTATAAAAACACGCCCCAACTTTAAAAACACGCCTCAACTTTAAAAACACGCACCAACTTTAAAAACACGCCCCAACTTTAAAAACACGCACCAACTTTAAAAACCCGCACCAACTTTAAAAACACACTCCCAACTTTAAACACTCGCACCTACTTTAAAAACACTCTACCTACTTTAAAAACACGCACCAACTTTAAAAACACGCACCAACTTTAAAAACACGCTCCCAACTTTAAAAACACGCTCCCAACTTTAAAAACACACTCCCAACTTTAAAAACACGCTCCCAACTTTAAAAACACGCACCAACTTTAAAAACACGCTCCCAACTTTAAAAACACGCTCTCAACTTTAAAAACACGCACCAACTTTAAAAACACGCTCCCAACTTTAAAAACACGCACCAACTTTAAAAACACGCACCAACTTTAAAAACACACTCCCAACTTTAAAAACACGCACCAACTTTAAAAACACGCACCAACTTTAAAAACACGCTCCCAACTTTAAAAACACGCACCCAACTTTAAAAACACGCTCCCAACTTTAAAAACACGCTCCCAACTTTAAAAACACACTCCCAACTTTAAAAACACGCTCCCAACTTTAAAAACACGCACCAACTTTAAAAACACGCTCCCAACTTTAAAAACACGCTCTCAACTTTAAAAACACGCACCAACTTTAAAAACACGCACCAACTTTAAAAACACACTCCCAACTTTAAAAACACGCACCAACTTTAAAAACACACTCCCAACTTTAAAAACACGCACCAACTTTAAAAACACGCACCAACTTTAAAAACACGCACCCAACTTTAAAAACACGCTCCCAACTTTAAAAACACGCTCCCAACTTTAAAAACACACTCCCAACTTTAAAAACACGCACCAACTTTAAAAACACGCACCAACTTTAAAAACACACTCCCAACTTTAAAAACACGCACCAACTAAGAAAACATGCACCCAACTTTAAAAACACGCTCCCAACTTAGAAAACACGCACTCAAAATCCAGTGGTGGATGAAGAACTCCGTATTGTTACTCAAGTAAAATTACAGAGACAACAGCAAAAAAAAAAAAAAAAAAAAAAAACTTAAGTAAGTCTCACATTTTAAAATCTACTCAAGTAAAAGTATGAAAGTGTACTTTAAGAGTAAAAAGAGTAAAAATGTACTTTAAGAGTAAGTAATTATTTTTGGCTTGGAGAACTATTAACGCATCAAATTGTAATCTTGATTGATTTAATCTGTTGAGTTTTGGTCGTTAAAGGCAACTTTCCAGGTTATTTGTCTCAACAGAGGCTTTTTTATTGTTCAAAAGGGAAGTAGAAAAAAACAACAACAAAAAAACAGTCATATGTCGCCATAATTGTGCTCAAAAATAAACCCCTCAGCCTCTTCAGCAGGTCTACAACCTTGAGACTTTGAGTTTTTAGTCCAGTTCAATAATGTAGTGGAGTAGAAAGTACAGATACACGCTCTGAAATGTAGTGAAGTCAAAGTAAAAAGTATCCACTGTAAAATGTACTTAAGTAAAGTACAGATACCTACAAAATTTACTTGAGTACAGTACTTTTAATTTTGTACTTTGTTACTTTGCACCAGTCAAATTCAAAACACGCACCCAGGAAAGCCATCCAAGAAAACATCCAGATTTGATTTGGGTGTGTATTTTCTAAGTTGGGTGTGTGTTGTATTAATGTCTGTGTTTTGCTCTTCAGGGACACCGTAATTTTCTACCATGTTTTTCAGTTTAATGTTTTTATTTTTTTATTTTTCCACTCTTTAGGTGACAACAATGCAAGTATGAATGTTTGTTATTCAAATGTCCTCTGCTTCTATACGATTATGACCAGGAAACGCTGAGGATTTGACCCATTCCTTCAACGCTGTGGGCACAATCTGCAGGAGCACTGGGCAATGGGGACACTTCTCCAGATCTTGAACCATGATCTTAGTCCGGACCTCCTGTTGTAGCTAAAGATGGGCCTAAACTATGTGCTTATACAGTATTTAAAGAAGACAGACAATCAGAATCAGAAAAGGTTTTGTTTCCATTGTCGGTGAAGTTCCCAAACTAGGAATTTGCTTCACCCTCGACGATAGCTGCAACATAAAACACGGAATGAAAAGTAAATCATAAGCTACGATAAAGGCATGCAAGATGTACACAAATGTATTCAATAAAAATCGACTTTGGATAAATGTAAATACAAAACAGAAAAGAACAATAGTGCAACCCTAGCAATAGTACAAATATATGAATTATTCTTAAAGCGAGTTATTGAAGTGACAGGTGTTATTATAAGTTCTTGTCCAGGGTGAAGGGTCCGTTGTGACTCGACCTGATCGTCCTCGAGTCCTGCAGAGATGGGAGGCTGCGGTTTTCCCTGGCAGTGGCTCCAGAGTCGTGTTTGGAGGTGCAGGAGCTGGTGTACAGGGAGAAGAGCCGAGGAGCAAGTACACAGCCCTGTGGAGTTCAGAGTACAAGGAGAAGAGCAGAAGAGAAAGTACACAGCCCTGTGGAGTTCAGAGTACAAGGAGAAGAGCAGAAGAGAAAGTACACAGCCCTGTGGAGTTCAGTGTTCGGGGAGAAGAGCAGAGGTGAAAGTACACAGCCCTGTGGAGTTCAGTGTATAGGGAGAAGAGCCGAGGAGCAAGCACACAGCCCTGTGGAGTTCAGTGTTCAGGGAGAAGAGCAGAGGAGCAAGTACACAGCCCTGTGGAGTTCAGTGTACAGGGAGAAGAGCCGAGGAGAAAGTACACAGTCCTGTGGAGTTCCTGCGCTGATGGTCCGAATGTAAGAAAGATCTTGTCCTGGAGCAGAGCAGGGAGGATGGTGTTGAATGCAGAGCTGAAGTCCACAAACAAGATCCTGGCGTAGGTTCTCGGGGAGTCTAGATGCTGCAGGACTGCTTTTTTCGTGTATTTAATATTAAACTATGATAAACAGTGTACTTATTTTCACCATTTCATGCATTGTAAATTGCGATTTTGATGTAAAATAGCTTAATAATAGTAGCAGATCCACTGACGTCCGGTTCAAAATTGCAGAATCGAGAGACTAGACCTTTTCTTTTCACAGTGTAAGCTCTTGATCAGGGAAAACTTGTATTTGAAGCTCATTAAAGTTCCCTTTGCATATTTACAAAAAGCGACCTCCAAAGCAACCCACAACAAAACCAAACAACATCATTTATTCAAAGGCACTGCCATAACCCTGACAAAAGTGGATATTAGCTTTGGGGAAAAAAAAGACCCAGACCGCCTCCTCCATGTTTATAATTCAGCCAGTCTCTATTTTAGTGTGGGAAAAATCATAAATCTGCCGGCACCACACGCCCCCCTCTCCACTCCAGGTATTTTTACACTCCGTACGTATGGATGCCCCTTTACATTGTTCCATTAGACTTCAGTCAGTCAGCACTTTATTGTTTGTTAATACAAGCTAAACCTATCGCACACATTTGTTTTTCCGTCGTTGGTTCTTGTCTTACAGGTCTGCAGTGATTTAGTGAGTGTTTTTGTGCAACAGCTGCTTCCTCAAATAATGTTTTCCATTCATGATAATTATATTTCGTCCCATATATTATTGCTATTTTGTGAGTAACAGCGTTGCAGGATGTTTTCTCTTGAGTGTTTGAATGTGTCAGGCTCATGCTGAATGGTCAAGCTGCACTTTTACAGGAAACTACTGTAAAGACTTTTCACAATAAGTGCAATAAAGTGTAACTTGAACAGCAGTTTCACGACTTATTAACATAACAGTGTCTGCTCATTCAATACTTTAAAGTTTTTGAGAGATTTGAAAGTTGAAGGGTAAGAAAAAATACTTGAATTCATATTGTAATACCTTCAAAAGTGTCGTGAGATTTTTCATTTCTGCACAATTTTTAGACGTTTTTTCCCCCTGCTTTTATTACAAACTTAATTAGTGCTGAAACTAATGATTATTTCCGTAGTCGACTGCAGCAATACTTTTTGATGAATCGACAAGTCAAATAATTATTTCTATTGTACAGTGGGACTTTTATTTTTAATCAAATAAAGGTTGAAATAGGGTGGCTGAAGGCTTCTAAACAGAGAATATTTATGAAGAAATGTGTGTATTATTTATGAAAATCATAGTTAATTCTTCTTTTTGACATTTTTATTCAATAATGCTGCTGTCTTTGTATTTTCTTGTGTGTTTTATAGTGTGTAGCTCAGATAAAGACAACAATTAACTACTATTATTGTATTTATTGAGTAATTTATTATTTTTACTGTTGATTTAGCAATAAAATTAATTGTGATTTAATTCTGTGCATGTGAAACAATGTGCACAGAATTTATTTATTTGTTCATTTATTTACTTATTTATTTATTTACAGTGGACTTAGCAATAAAATTAATTACGCTTTAATTCTGTGCTCGAAACAACAACGATTAAAACGTTTCATTCACGCAAAACATTTAAAAAAACGCATCCTGGTTTTACTTCACGACACATACAATAAATCCCACCTTTTGCGAGCCACATCCACATCCAATCGACATCATTTGTTGCGGTTGTGAAAGGGCACTTCCGGTCCGGTGTCCCCTCGCGCGCGCAGCTTCACAGCTCCAGCCCGCGCGCTTCGGTCCTCGTGCGGGTGCCACTCTGCTCCCACACACGTTCACACGCGCTCGACCGTCGCTGCACGCGGAGCTGCACCGTGGGGACGTCAAACCGAGCGCCGCGGTAAGACCTTTACGTTTTCTGCGCGACGGTGCCAAAGTTTCGCGTTTTTTTTTCTCAAATTTTGGTTGTTTGACTTTATCCCACGCCGTAGATTTTGTTGTTGTTGTGGGTCGAGGAGTCAAGGTGATGCGTTTGTAAACTTTTGCGTCGCTGCGTGTTGTGTCGCTGCAGTTGTGTGCGTGTTTTGGAACCGGTGCGTAATTGCGCATCACCAATTCTGCAAACTAAGCGTCCCGTGGGAGGATTTTGCGCAAACTGGGACTCGAGCATCAACTTTGACGTTAACTTCATTGATTTTATTCGTGGTTCTGCGGCTTGTCCTTGAATGTATCACGTAATTGACGGACTTGCGCTCTGAACGTAATACCTTCTTAGCAATTGTCCCTTTTTCACGCAATGTTACGGTGTGAAACATAGATTCTACGACACTTTTACAGCTGTTTTTACAATATTCAGTTCATTTTGTGTCACTTTTGTAAAATGTGTGCATAAATAGTTATATTTTTATTAGTTTGAAAGAGAATGACTTTGGGATGGAGGTCGAAACATCTTGATTTTTACCTTTGAAACCTTTTCTACGATTTTAATATTATGTTTTGTTGTTGTTTTTTTTTGCTTGATGTTTAGTTGATAAAAAGGCAAATTGATTGTTTAATTTGAGCTTTATTTTTTTTTTTTTTTACATTTCTTCTGATGGTCAGCTGCATGTTTTTTTGTTTTGTTTCAACTATAACAATTTCTCATTTGGAATTAATACAATTAATTATGATTTACATTTTTTTCTATATCAATGACATCTTGAAACTCCTTTTTTCTAACAACTTTGAATCAAAATGTGCACCTTGAATCGACAATATTACACACATCTGCAACCAAAAGAAAAGCCCCTTGAGGATGAACAAAAGTAATTCACATTTTTCGCTATTTTCGTCAAAATGTGCACCTTACAATTGACAATATTCTGTACAGACTCCATTTTTACACCCACCTTCTGCACAAACTTGAACCAAAGATGATGAAAAAACCCCACTGTTGTACCTTTTGTCTCTTTACAAAGGATTCGGTGATTTTAAAAGTCACGTTGCGACTTAGATCTTTTCTTTTTTTGCCCGTTTACTGAACTCCCGGTGTCTCTTGCGTGCCACAGCGCCTCGGCGGATGATAAATGTTGTTGTCTGTCGTGTGTTTATGATAAATCGCGCGGTGCATTTTTCAAACTTATCTGCGATCTTCTGCGCGGCTGGTTCTTTGTCACGGTGCGTTATCTGCGCTCGAGGACGGGGCCGGGATGGTAAAGCCGCACACATTCATAAAAGACGTTGTTGTGTCTTCAAGGTGAGGTGAGGCGTCTTTAGATGGCGGCGGGAAAGGACTAAGTGGTGTTATTTTCTGAAGATTGTTTGCAGAAAGAAGGTGCAGAGAACATGAGTGTTGAACGTAGAGCGAGAAATGTGTTCTCAGGTGCAGTCATGCTCTGACACTGAAGGACGGGTCGAATGGAGAGAAAGAACTAGAGCTGCAGGATTAATCGCAAGCAAAGTGAAACTGCGATTTGAATGAATGGTTAGTTCTAGTGTTTTAGTGTTTTTGTCACTTTTAGTAACGTGTTTTCACTTTTAGTAGTGTTTTTGTCACTTTCAGTCACGTTTCTGTCACTTTTAGTCATGTGTTTGTCACTTTTAGTTGTGTGTTTGTCTCTTTTAGTTGTGTTTTTGTCACTTTCAGTCACGTATTTTCACTTTTAATCATGTGTTTGTCACTTTCAGTCACGTTTCTGTCACTTTTAATCATGTGTTTGTCACTTTCAGTTGTGTATTTTCATTTGTAGTCATGTTTTTATCACTTTCAGACGCATTTGCCACTTGTAGTTGCGTTTTGTTACTTTCTGATGCGTGTTTGACACTTACAATCGTGTATTTTCGTTTTTAGTTGCCTTTTTCTCACTTTCAGTCGGCCATTTGTCACTCAGTCGCGTGTTTTCACTTTTAGTAGTGTTTGTTTTATCACTTTCAGTCGCGTATTTTTACTTTAAGTAGCGTTATTGTCACTTTCAGTCACGTTACTGTTGCTTTTAGTCACGTGTTTGTCACTTTTAGTTGTGTTTTTGTCACTTTCAGTCACGTATTGTCACTTTTAGTCATGTGTTTGTCACTTTTAGTCGCATGTTTTCACTTTTTGTAGTGTTTTTGTCACTTTCAGTAGCGTGTTTTCACTTTTAGTAGCATTTTGTCACTTTCAGTCACGTTTCTGTCACTTTTAGTCATGTGTTTGTCACTTTTAGTTGTGTTTTTTTCACTTTCAGTCATGTATTGTCACTTTTAGTCACGTGTTTGTCACTTTTAGTTGTGTTTTTGTCACTTTCAGTCACGTATTGTCACTTTTAGTCATGTGTTTGTCACTTTTAGTTGTGTTTTTGTCACTTTCAGTCACGTATTGTCACTTTTAGTCATGTGTTTGTCACTTTTAGTTGCGTGTTTTCACTTTTAGTAGCATTTTTGTCATTTTCAGTCACATTTCTCTCACTTTTAGTCACATGTTTGTAACTTTTAGTCGCGTGTTTTCACTTTTAGTCATGTGTTTGTCACTTTTAGTCGCGTGTTTTCACTTTTAGTAGCATTTTTGTCATTTTCAGTCACATTTCTGTCACTTTTAGTCATGTGTTTGTCACTTTTAGTTGAATATTTGCATATTTTAGTCGGCTGTTTGGTGTGTCATGTGTTTGTTACTTTCAGTTGTGTATTTTCATTTTTAGTCGCGCTTTGTCACTTTCTGACGCGTGTTTGACACTTATAATCGTGTATTTTCATTTTTAGTTGCCTTTCTCTCACTTTCAGTCGGCCGTTTGTCACCTTTAATTGCTTTGTTGTTGCTCTTACTTGTGTTTTTGTCCCTTTTAGTCACGTGTTTGTCACTTTTAGTTGCATTTTTGTCACTTTTAACTGCATTGTTGTTGCTTTTAGTAGTGTTTTTGTTGCTTCTAATCACATTGTTGTTGCTTTTACTCGCAGTATTGTCATTTTCAGTCATGATTTTGCCGCTTTTATTTGCATTGTTGTTGCTTTTTTGTCACTTTTTGTCACGTTTTTGATGTTTCAGAACCTGTTTGCTCGACTCTAAACATCAGGATGATTAGTTGTTTGTTAATTGCATCCATTTACATTGCTATTTTGATTTGATTTCCATGAATTGTGCTGCTCTACTGTGAAGTGAATTTCATACACTCCACCTGCAAGTTAAGACCAGCAAAATTAACTTTTATCGCTCTATAATTAAAATGAATATTACACTTCAAATTGTGGTTGCGCCTTAATCTGTTTTATGGTTTTGCTTAGCGTTTATGCGTCTTTGATTTTTACGACCGATCACATTTTTGTGTGGCTGAATAATGCAGATTTATCTGACGAAGCGTTACCGAACCATCTTTAACAAACAAGGAAAAAAAAACAAAAAACAACAGTGACATTTTAACGCTTCACCAATTATCTGTAATCACCGCTTCCTCCTGCTAAACAACACCTTTGCTTTTCAAAATGCACGGAAAGATTTGAAGCTGTCATTTTTTCAATTAATTTATCAAATAGTGGGACGTCACATTGACAACAGTTTTATTTGTCAGATGCTTGGATTCTGTGTTTCAGTGTGAATCCAGATTGACAGGAGCTCCAGTCGCTGTCAGTGTGCGATGTTTGAGGCCGAAGACACTTTAACGGCTCCGTCGCTGTCACTCAGATCCTTTTTATTTGAGGGAAAAGGGGTCACCTCCGGGTCGCCCCCCTTTGGGAACGAAGAGGATCAGAAGTCGGCTTGTGTCGGTTTAGAAAATACCCTTTGTGATCTACTGTAACCACTCAAGTTTCAGATTAGCTAAACTTTCAAACTTGATTTTTAATATTGGAAACAGATTCATGCTTTTCAGTCACATTTTTGTCACTTTTAGTCATGTGTTTGTCACTTTTAGTCACGTATTTTCACTTTAAGTAGTGTTTTTGTCATTTTCAGTCACGTTTCTGTCACTTTTAGTCATGTGTTTGTCACTTTTAGTTTTGTTTTTATCACTTTCAGGCGCGTTTGCCACTTTTAGCAGCGTTTTGTCGCTTTCTGATGCGTGTTTGACACTTTTAGTCGTGTATTTTCAGTTTTGGTTGTGTTTTTGTCACTTTTAGTTCGCCGTTTGTCACTTTTAATTGCTTTGTTGTTGCTTTTAGTTGTGTTTTTGTCCCTTTTAGTCACGTGTTTGTTGCTTTTAGTCACATGTTTCTCACTTTTAACTGCATTGTTGTTGCTTTTAGTAGTGTTTTTGTTCTTGTAATCATGTTGCTGTCACTTTTACTCGCCGTATTGTCATTTTCAGCCATGCTTTTTAGCTCCGTCGCTGTCACTCAGATCCTTTTTATTTGAGGGAAAAGGGGTCACCTCCGGGTCGCCCCCCTTTGGGAACGAAGAGGATGAGAAGTCGGCTTGTGTCGGTTTAGAAAATACCCTTTGTGATCTACTGTAACCACTCAAGTTTCAGATTAACGAAACTTTCAAACTTAATTTTTTATATTGGAAACTGATTCATACTTGATACTGATTTCAGCGGAGGTTATGTAGAGACATAACTTTTTCCGACTTGAGTGGCAGAATTATTGGCAAAACAATGGATAAAATGTGTTTCTTTGATTGTTTTTTTGTCCGTGGAGCTTCTGTGTTGCTCAAATCAGCTTTGTAAACTGAAAGTAGTCTGTCTGTTGTAGCCACGACTGAGAGCTTACCTAGCTTGTTTGCTAATGGCGAGGGGAGATAAAGGACACTTCAGCTGCCGCACAGTGATTAATTTCCTCAGCACTTGGAATGAGTTGTTTAGCTGGTTTTCTACAACTTTTGTTTAATTGTTTTCCTCTTTTTAGATGTCAGATACAAACAGTACCTATAGGATTGTGTAATTTATATGGAGTTTGTTTACAGTTTTGCTGCAAAGGCTTCTATTTTTGAAGTGCAATAATTTCCTCCACAAACAACTAAATATCCTGTTTTATTTTGCATAAAAACTGCTAACCTTGTAGTTTAGGTTAGTTAAAACATGTTCTGAAACAAGCCACAAAGACGTAGTAAAAGTGACACGACATGGCTAAAAGCGACAACTAAAGGCAACCAAAATAGGACTAAAAGCATCACAGATAGATTATAAGTAACAAAAACTCGACTCAAAGTGACAAATACGCGACCAAAAACAACACAAACGCTTCTAGAAGTGACAAAAATGCAAATTCTGTTGTTACTTTGTCAATTCACAGTTTAGTCTTTTTGTCCCCTGGTTGTGTTCAAGGCGGGACACTACAGGCAAAACTTTTTTTTTTTTCAATGTTTTGTTTTGCTCTCTATGTATCGGCTTTCATGTGGAAACAACAAACTTGTCCAATCCTGTTCTTAAAAAAAATTAATCCACTTCATCCATAGATTTCTCTGGGACATTGTGACTTCAAAGGCCGTCAACTTAAAATGCATTTTTTTTCCCACAAAGACATAAAGATCAGCCTTAAAGTAGCTCCTACAAACAACACACTTTACAATCTCCGACTCAACATGATTTTGACGAAATGTACAGAAATAGTTTTTGATCTCTAATTCTAAAACTGATTTATTAAAGTTTTAAGTAAAAAAAAAATGAGGCGAAATTTTAATTTTTTGGACAATTTTTAGTCAAATCTAGTTTACTTATAAACTAAATAAGAAATCCAAAATCCTTGCTGTAAATTTTTTTGTAAATAATCTTTGCACAAAATGAAACAAGAAATTTAAACCTGGTTCTGTCAATTTTTCAGTTTTAAATGTCCCAAATATGTGTAATTTTGGCCATTTTCTACCCATAAAATGCCTTATTTCTACATGAAAACATGACATAATGAAATACTTGTAATATATTTTTTTCTTACATCTATGTGACTAAACTACAGGACAAGTTTACAATTGATATCTTAAAATTTACGATTTTTCTCTGTTCACCTGCAGCGTCTCACTTTAAAACACACAGAGTCCCATCATTGAGACACACTGTAAACCACACATCTGATCACAGTCTCAGCGCTGGCCTCAGATATTTTTCACAAACGGTGCGGCTCGGTGTCACAGCTGCTGTATTTCTTGCTGTGGCCTGTATCGATCCCCCCTCGGCGCCCCGTCCCGTGGCTCATGGCGGTGCGTACGTTCACAGCAGGACACTCATAAAGCGGCGCTGACCCCTCACTCTGCGTTTTAGCGCCTCGCTGCTGCCCTTGATGGAATCCAAAAGCTTAGACACAATAACCTTCAAATTCTTCCTCGGTGACGTTACGATGCATTCCTTTTTATCAGTGTCGAGGAACGCCAGGGATGTGCAGATCGCTCGTGTGATCTGTGCATCAGTTGTTTTGACTTTCACAACAAACCTGCACAAACGGAGGAGCTGAGCGAGTGTTTGAATGCTACGTGTGCGTCTGATGTGTGTTTAGTGCACAGACCCCCCCTCCAAACTAACTGCCTTGATCCGGCCCACGAAGAATTTAATAATATTATGAGTTATAATAGCTAGATAGCGTTGTTTCCCCACTCCTTTTATACCTGTACTATAATTGATGCACGGCAATTCCAACAGAGGGCGCAGTCCAAAGTTCTGTCTTTTAACAAATAATAGCCAGTGTTTAAAGGAGACGTTCAACTCTGTTAGACTTTAGTTTGTGTTGTTCGTACCTGTGTTTGTGATCAAACATTCAGCCTGATGAACTTTAACAAAGAAGGCCACAGATCCTGACGACAGATAAACACTTAAGATCAGGTTTGATAAAAGCCACTTCTAGAATAAACACCAGACTTTGATGCATTTGCTAAAAAAAAGTGACCAATGGCACTTTTCCACTGAAATAAATAAAGGTAATGATTTTTGCTATTCTGTGGTAGTTTTTTGTGTTTTTTTTTGTAATAGTCTGTGTGTAATATACTGTAGTTAATGACATCCAAACTGTAAATGGTCCGGCCCCTGAACATGTGTAAAAATCCAATGTGGCCCTTGAGTCAAAACGTTTGCCCAGACCTGGTTTAGTGGGACCTGTTTTAAATAAGACACAAGGCGGATTGTTCTATTGTAAATGAACGACGTAATCTGTGCACATTTTCATTTTATTGTTTTAACCGCGTTCTAATATTTTAACCCTTTAAAATCCTATGTCACCGGAATGTTAAAAATTCCAGAATGGAGGCGACTGGAGACAAAATGAAGTTGACCATAACACACTTTCAATGTTTAACAATGTGGAACATTCCCAGGCAGAGCAATAACATTTTGGAGACAAGCAAGTGATAACTCTGTCTATATAGTTTGTCTGTTTTGCTTTTTTCTCTGTGGACCCAGAGTCTGGGAATAAATTCGGGCTGTAACGATTAATTGACTAATCGTGACAAGATGTTTATAAATAATAACTGAACTAGACTCTAAACACATGTCAAAAGACTTTTTACAACAAAGACTGTGACATTAATTTGTAACTAAATCATGTTAGTGACAATGAATAAATGAATACAGGAGATGGTGCACTTTTAAAGTTTTTGACAAATTTTAATATTTGTCTTAATCATTTTATTGTATAGTACATTACACAGAAAATGAATCTTTTTTACAGCCCATTTTTTGGTTTGTTTTGGCCATAGAGTTGTGCAAAACAGATAAGGACATTTTTTCTGTACTTTACAACTTTATTATTATGGTGATAATGGATTTTTGTCACTTTCATTTTGACTTTGGTTCCTGTATATGACCCTCACTGTGTCCACTTTTTTCACAGTTCAACAGTTTAATAAAGTTTGCAATGCTCTCAAATATTGGTGAGAGATGTATCGAAAAATGCATAATATCGTAATTATTGTTTTGTACAGCTGTACAAGTGTCAACTTGAAGCTTGACGGCTGCACAAGTGTGAACTTCACACACTTGTGCAGCCACATTTACAGTTTTAGCACATTCCTTTGTTAAAATATCGTCTCTATCACGGCTAATCAACTTAAGGCCCAGGGGCCAAATCAGGCCCTCCAAGGAACATGATCCGGCCCTCAACCATCTTCAGAAATATAGAAAATAGTTTATCTCTTATTATTGGTTTAGACCTGGTTTTAGACCTGGTTTTGACCTGGTTTAAACTTAGTTTAGACCTGGTTTAGTCCTGTCAGACTTTGTTTTAGACCTGGTTTAGTCCTGTCTTAGACCTGGTTTTAGACCAGGTCTGGTCAGACTTGGTTTTAGACCTGGTTAATCCTGTCAGACCTGGTGTTAGACCTGGTTTAGTCCTGGTTTTAGACCTGGTTTTGACCTGGTTTAAACTTAGTTTAGACCTGGTTTAGTCCTGTCAGACTTTGTTTTAGACCTGGTTTAGTCCTGTCTTAGACCTGGTTTTAGACCAGGTCTGGTCAGACTTGGTTTTAGACCTGGTTAATCCTGTCAGACCTGGTGTTAGACCTGGTTTAGTCCTGGTTTTAGACCTGGTTTTGACCTGGTTTAAACTTAGTTTAGACCTGGTTTAGTCCTGTCAGACTTTGTTTTAGACCTGGTTTAGTCCTGTCTTAGACCTGGTTTTAGACCAGGTCTGGTCAGACTTGGTTTTAGACCTGGTTAATCCTGTCAGACCTGGTGTTAGACCTGGTTTAGTCCTGGTTTAGTCCTGTCTTAGACCTGGTGTTAGACCTGGTGTTAGACCTGGAGTTAGACCTGGTTTAGTCCTGTGTTAGACCTGGTGTTAGACCTGGTGTTAGACCTGGTGTTAGACCTGGTGTTAGACCTGGTGTTAGACCTGGTGTTAGACCTGGTTTAGTCCTGGTTTAGTCCTGGTGTTAGACCTGGTGTTAGACCTGGTGTTAGACCTGGTGTTAGACCTGGTGTTAGACCTGGTGTTAGACCTGGTTTAGTCCTGTCTTAGACCTGGTGTTAGACCTGGTGTTAGACCTGGTGTTAGACCTGGTGTTAGTCCTGTCTTAGACCTGCTGTTAGACCTGCTGTTAGACCTGGTGTTAGACCTGGTTTTAGTCCTGGTGTTAGACCTGGTTTAGTCCTGGTTTAGTCCTGGTGTTAGACCTGGTGTTAGACCTGGTGTTAGACCTGGTGTTAGACCTGGTGTTAGACCTGGTTTAGTCCTGTCTTAGACCTGGTGTTAGACCTGGTGTTAGACCTGGTGTTAGTCCTGTCTTAGACCTGCTGTTAGACCTGCTGTTAGACCTGGTGTTAGACCTGGTTTTAGTCCTGGTTTAGTCCTGGTTTAGTCCTGGTTTAGTCCTGTCTTAGACCTGGTGTTAGACCTGGTGTTAGACCTGGTGTTAGACCTGGTGTTAGACCTGGTGTTAGACCTGGTGTTAGACCTGGTTTAGTCCTGGTTTAGTCCTGTCTTAGACCTGGTGTTAGACCTGGTGTTAGACCTGGTGTTAGACCTGGTTTAGTCCTGGTTTAGTCCTGTCTTAGACTTGGTGTTAGACCTGGTGTTAGACCTGGTGTTAGACCTGGTGTTAGACCTGGTTTTGTCCTGTTCCGTCTCTGCAGCTGATGATGTTTCTGGCCTCGAGGACAAATCCATCCACATGATCTGGCCCTCGGTGAAATAAAGTTGAATAGTCCTGGTCTGTATCAATATTCATTTTTCATCATTTTGTCCATTTTACCCTCCCCTGCTGTGAAAGTAGAAATGAGCAAACCTTGTGATCTTATGAAATGACCATCGACTACTTTGCCCTCTGTTCTTCACAAATGTCTCTCGCTCGTCGTCCTGTGTCACTGCTGCTGTGGCTCCCGACAGCTGCTAAACCTGCCCCGGGACACGCTGCCTGCCCCCCCTCCCCCGCCGCCCCCCGCTGAGTGACGTGCCCGACCGGAGGGGCTCGGAGCGGGCCCGGGGTCCTTCACGACAGGGGTCTGGAGCAGATAAAGGTTCGGCCTTCAGGGGACGCAGCTTTAGGTTTCACACAAGCCTCGGAGCCTCTGTCCAAATCCATATTGAGTTTTTATGAGGGTTTTTACACCTCCAGCAATAAAACTGTTATAGAAGTTTTAACTGCACAAGTTTGAGGGCAGATTGACCTTAGAGCTGGGTGTAATAATGTGCATCCACTCTATGGATAAGCAGAAATACAATTTACATCCGATATTTACTTACTTACTTAGTTACTTATTACTAGATTATTTTCTTTATGTAGTACGATTAAGTGTGATATTTGCTACAGAAAATATCACAGTAAACTATAATATTGAGACTGCCTTATACAACTGACATAATAATCCTGAATGTTGTTAATCTCTGCAAACTTTTCTAAATACAATATAATTAAAGACTAGTGCTATCAAACAATTTAAAAAAATTAACCTGATTAATCACACTTTGGACTGATTAATCACAATTAATCGCATTGTGCACTTTTTGCAATTCTCATTATTCACATGTACAAGTGATTTTGCACATTTTCTTAAGAAAAGTATTTTTTTCCACAAAGATAAATAAAGTATTTAAAAGCCCAACTAACAACTGTTTAAGTCCAGATATAGCATTTCATATTGAATCTGTGTGGCCACATGTTTAAGGTAAATATAAGCTACACGATCAAGCAACAGGGTTAAGGGCCCTTCCTGCACTCATAGAACTATAGTTACACATAGGTGACTGACATTTCTGGTGACAGGTGCAGCTAAAGCGCTCTTTAAATGTTTGGCCCGTGTTTGGAGTGTTTCATCAGATCAAACCGTGTGATTAATCTGCGTCAGTTTGTGATTAATGCATAGATTTTGATGATTTGAATGATTAATCACACACATCACACACATAACATACGTTAACTTGTACTGCCCTGTTAAAAACCAGAGCTCAACTTTATAAAAGCAAAATGACATACTTATCTACCTTAACGTTATTATTATTTGACTCTCTACAGTTTGGCTTGTCATAACACATTTTGAGGTACGATATGTGGCTACAAAAATATCACAATAAATGATAATATTGCAGCTACTTTATGCCACTACACACTCCTTTTAAAGTCAGAAAATCAAGTTAAACCCTTTACCAAAGTAGCCATATCGTTAAAATATGAGCTGTGACTAAAAAAGAGCAAAAATAACAAAAAGCGCAAAGAAAAGATACACACCATAATTATTGGCCCCCAAAAAATATTCTTCCGCCTTTCATTTGTTGACCGATAAGTCGATATAGTTTTGATAGTACATAGTTTTATCGGGAATTATAGGGACAGGCCTATCCACGGATCTACTACAAATCTTCTCAT
The DNA here is from genome assembly GCA_019453435.1 of Rhinogobius similis. Classification (NCBI taxonomy): domain Eukaryota; kingdom Metazoa; phylum Chordata; class Actinopteri; order Gobiiformes; family Gobiidae; genus Rhinogobius; species Rhinogobius similis. Next base: position 12,558,045 of record CM033631.1, read on the forward strand.
ACAACCAAAAAAATGACAAAAAAAATCCATACAGTGCAAAGAAAAGACATCCACAATATGCTTTCTTCTTTCATTTATTGAACGGTTAGTCAATATAGTAATTATTGTGGTTGTCTTGAAGGTTTTCGGTTCAATACTCCGACTAAGACATGCTGTTCTTGTGACTTTAGACAGTGCATTTTGCTTATTTTGAGGCGAGCCATTTGTTGTTTGGTTTGCATCTTTTGTTGGTGTCTGTGTTTGAATTACGACTGTAGCGCCCTGCAACATTCACAAAAGACCAGTCTTCCAGTTACACACTCAGCATATCCTACTTTACACTTAAGATATGCAAAAAGCAACACAGTGCGATGCACTGATGGCCCAATAATGACTATATTATGGCAGAAGTTGTTAAATATTTTACGTTTAAAGTGCACATGACAGGCTCTCGTGTTTTTTTTTTTTTTTTTATAAATATGACTTAGTGTGGTGGAATAGCACCTTTGGCAATGATTTATTATAGCTTTACATGTGTGAAGTTGCAGTTTGCGAAGACATTTTGAAAAATAAAAGTTTAAAATGACAGGAAGTAGTGCTAAGTTCCAAAACAGAATCCCTCTGTGATGTCATCAATAGGCGACGTACCGTTGAAAATACAGAGGCAATTTACACACAGCTGACACAATTTTCTGACAGTTTAAACCATAATTTAACAAAATAAAAATAAGTATTATTTATTATCAATTCTTCACTTTTATGTAATTTAAATGGATTTTAGTCCTTGTTTACAGTTTGGTTGCTAGGTAACAGTTGAGGAAATACTGTACCCTATTTGCTGCTCGTGTTCAACCAGGAAGTAACATTATAAACTTTACGAAAACTGGGGACAAATGAGCAAAAGGTTAAGTGTTGAGATCAGGGACCCCTTATCAGTATGAAAATATCCTAAAGACTCCCTGTTGTTTTCCACATTGGGACCATTGTAAAATACCTTATTGACCGCTCAACATCCTCGGTTGAGTGGTCAGATCCACTGACTCGCAGGTTGGTGGAGCAATTGCTCCCTCAGATGAATACAGCTGTTGTGTCCTTGGGCAAGACACTTAACCGCTTTGCCCCCCGTGCACTGAAAGAGTGAATGGTCCTTGATGTAAAGCGCTTTGAGTGCCTTGAAGGTGTATAAAAATGTGACCCTTTACTATAGTTAATGTTACATGTCGCAGTTTTTGGGGGACCCTCAACTCATGGCCCAGGGTCCCCAGTTTGAGAACCGCTGCTTTATAGGTTTACAACATAACTTTTTTTTTCCATTTTCATATTTATTCAGCTCCTTTTACAGCAATAAAAAAAGTAAACAATACAAATGCATATCTTCAAAACAACATACACACTATTACCACTACCTTGACACTCTGCCTACTTCTACTCTACAGGCTGAAACGTTCGTAGCCTTAAATCACATCCTTCCCTCAACCTAATCTTAAACCCTTCATCGCCCAAATCTACTTCACACTTTACAACTCCGATTAGTCCGATTATTTCTACCTCTGGCCGTTCTTCAGCGTCCAATTAGCCGGGTTTGGCTCCAGGCCTCGTCCGCATTAGCACTACAGAGGGGCAGCGGCGCGCCCCGAGCCCTGTTCTTTCTATAGCCTGCACCGCTCGCCTCTCCACCGTGACTGAGCCCAGTGTGGACCTGCCCTCAGCCTCACAGCGCGCCGTCTGTGCCTTCTACACTAGCTCTGTGTATGAGCAGGTAACACGGCTCAAAAACAACAACACGCCGATAAATGGGCTTCTTGTCCGGGGCCGAATCGAAGCAGGAAGGGCGCGGCTGGGACCATGCGCGCGCGTTAGCATAGGCGGCTTTCATCAGCGCATGCAGACGTTTTCCACAGCTGGAATTATGCGCCGTTTAGGGTTTGTGCAGGTGGTTGAAACGCTGCCTGAAATACCTGTCAAATTTGAATGAAAAATTTGAGTGTAGTGAAGTAGCGTAGCATGGGGTTGACTCAGTTTCAGGCATAAACATTTGCTAGCATCATAATAAAGCAAATTAATGCTTTTCTACTTTTCGTTCGATAAATAACAGATGGAACAATCATTTTCGAGGGTCAGTATTTATTTTTTTGCATCAGTAAGGGATTTTTTTGTTATTTTTCTGTGCTAGGATAAGATTTGAGCTGTAGACGGTTGAATAAATAACTTGTTTGACTCATTATAGACACAAAGAAAGTACTAAAGTGCTCCTTATTTATTGCTGCTCATGTTTTTTCTTACAATATTTTGCATTTAGAATAGTTTTTAGAGTTTTTGGTTTGTGGGAGTGGAGTAAATTAAGTCTAAGTTAACTTCAGCAATATATCACACTTTCAAATTTGTGCTTGTGACAGGCCTATTTGCTAAACTCAAGATCAAAAATAGTTTATGGAATATGCAATTGGCTGCGTAGCTTTTTTGAGTTTGCTCAACTTAAAGGACAAATATTCTGCTACAGTGACTTTTTCTCTCTTTTAATCCTGTTCTAACAATGTTCTGTCATCAAAAACACTCCTGAAGTGGCATTCCCGCTGTTTTGAGGAATGTTTACACACACGTCCTGCTGAACTTTTGGGATTTTTGGACGTACGACTTCATACGTCACTTATCCAAGAATCTTCTGCTGTTTTTAGTCCTTAAATTATTGCTAAACTTGTTCTGAGAATTTCTGCCTCTAAACACAATAACTGCTGCAGCAAATCCACATCATAACTTCTTTTCAGCGCTAACTTCACTACATTGTATAAAGCGCTGGCGCCATCTGCTGCCTGGATGCATTCAGTAAGTGTCATTTCATAGTGACAGGTCAACACAGGTCATAGAATGAATAAGAAACTTTCTTTTTTTTTAACATGAGATGGCAAATTTAAGGCACTCAAGAGCATGCATATGAAAAATGCAGAATATGTGCCCTTTTAAAGGTTTTTGTTGTGTCAAATCATATACAGAGGTTATTTTAAATATATATGCATTTTTTGTCCACTTTTCTCAATAAGTAAGAGAAAGTTGAAAACCGAGAATAGTAACTTTGTCAAACTGAAAAAAAAAGTTTGAACTGTGAGTACCAGGTGTTGATAAATAATAAAGACTAAGATACAATATTACTATTTCTCCTACAGATTGATCTTAAACTTACAAGACAAAGCTGTACTTTCAGTTTATTTAAGTTTGTTTATTTAAATTCGTTTAATCAGCATTTGGTTTACGCACATTTTTGTCGTTCTTTTGTTTAATCTTTGAATGATTGTAGCAGCGCTCTACTTTAAACCTGGAATAGTCCAATTTTAGACCTGGTTTGGATCTGGTTGTACTCGAAAGGCCAAATATGTTCATTGTGACCGATAGTGACCTCTGCAAACACGGAACGCCACAAGAGCATTCGCAGGTTTGTCCTTGTCAGTTTCACTCACCTCCCTCTGCACTTTTCAGTTTTTCCAGCTTCTTCCACAACACCTTTGAGGAAAAAAATGCCGCTGCCTAATTTTTCTGGCCTACAACACACACCACGAGGCAGAAATACGACTCTAGAGCCATTTATTTATTTGAGCTGCCCACAAAATCATACTATACAAGGTCAAACAGGAGAAATGTCTCTAAATGCACACTCTTAACATGAGTTTCAAGCTGTTTTTCAGTGATAAAAACACCTGAAATTGAAAACATGGCAAGATCAATAAGCTTAAAGCCAAACTGTGGAACATTCCCGGCAAAACAATGGCTTTTAAAACCTTTGAAAGTGGAAAGAAACTAAAATATTGCGGTTTGATTCACACGTGGAGCGGCTGACACAAGGCTGCTCTTTCACTGAGACCTGCTCCTGTATTGCTGCACTAATTGCTTTGCTCAAGGGCACAATGGTCAGTTGTTTTGACAGACAGGAAAGAGTTAGTCACTTCCCTTCGCTGCTTAGAGTGTTTACAAAGACTTCGAGACGTGTTTGACTGTTTGGAGAGTGACTTCAAACTTGCTCGGTCGCCTTAGTTTCCTCAAGTATTTCTGTTTACTTTACGTCCAGCGGTGGAAGAAGTTCTCAGTTTTGTTACTCAAGTAAAAGTAAAAGTGTCACATTAAAAATCTACTCAAGTTAAATGTGTTGAAATACCTGTTTGAAAATGTACTTTAAAGCAGAACTCAGTAACTTCAGCAACAGAGCTCCCCCTGCAGGTCTCTTGTGAAAGTACACTCCCAGTAAAATGATGACAAAAGCTTTTTTTCCTTCCTTTTTATTGAAATAAGGAAGTTTAATCAAATATAAAAACGTTTAATGTCACAAAATATAAAAAAAGAGAGCCAAGGTTTCTGAGGAGAGTTGTCTTCGGGTCGGCGTCAAGAAAGTTGCAGCTGTTATTCCGCTCAGAGACAGCAGGGGGCGACGACAGGGGCTTCAAACGCCCCCAAAATACATTTACAACCACCACATGGACTTATAAAGTATTTTATGCAGATTACGAGACCAGTTTTACATATTAAATGCCGTAATTTTGGTAAAGAACAGTGCTTAATTTTGGTCAACAAAGGTCTATTTGAATTAATTTCTTTATTTTTATTGAGAATTTTATGTTTGTTTGCTTGTGGTTGGGCTTGAACTCAAAACCTTCTGGCAGAACGTCTCCATCAACGTGCTATAAATGACCCTCAAACAAAATGAAAACGTTCAACTTTTCTACTTTTAAGTCCAGTTAAAAATGTAGTGGAGTAAAAAGTGCAGATAGGTCTCAAATGTAGAGAAGTAAAAGTAAAAAGTATCCACTGTGAAAACACTTAAGTAAAGTACAGATACCTTAAAGGGCCCATGACAGGTCGAAGTACACATTTTACGAAAACAACAGTTAAGATAGTTATAGTCAAGATTCTGCTAAAAACAAAACAAAAATTGTCCCAGTTTGGCAGTTTTTTAGGTTTAAATGTTTACTCCCTGGTTGTAAATCATGACATCACATTGGGGAAATCTGTAACTGTTGCCTAGAAACCATGTTGTATACTGGATGAAAACTCCTCAAATGTCACAGAAATTATTATTTGACAAATAAAAACACATAGGAACGCCTTTATTTTGATGAATTCATGTTTAAAGGATCAGAAAAATGTGTTTGTTGGCTGTAAATTGTCCCTGGTGAGTCTCCCTAGTGTGATGTAATCATGTTTTGGAACTCTGCTCTACTTTCTGTAAGGTTCAACATGTTTTTCAACTTTTCTTCACAAACTGACACCCGATTGGTGTAAAACTATAATTTATATTTACAACAGGTTTTAATCCACCAAATAAAGTAAAAACTAGAAAATCCTAAAAACCTGTCATACGCACTTTAAAATTTTCCTTAAAGTGAGTATGACGGGTTTTTATGATTTTCTAATTTTGACTTTATTCAGTGTATTAATACCTTGTGTAAATACAAATTATAATTTTACACCAATCAAGTTGCTATTTGTGGAGAAAAGTTGAAAAATCTGTTGACAATTACAGGAAGTAAATAAATTGATGACATAATGCTGGGGAAACAAAGGTTATGCATAAATTATACAAAAGAAAGTACTTTTTGACCCTTTAAACTTTGATTCAACAAAATAAAGGTGTTCATGTGTTTTTCTTTGTCAAATGAACAAAATCTGTGACATTAGATGAGTTTTGGCCCAGTGTACAGTGTGGTTGCTATGGTAATTTCCTAGCGTGATGTCATACTTTACAACCGGGAATAAAATTAAAAACCTAAAAAACTGCTAAACTGGGGTTAAATTTGTAAAGATTTTAGTAGAAATTTGAATATCTTTATCTTAACTGCATTTTAGTTAAATGTGTATTTCAACCTGTCATAGGCCCTTTAAGTTCAGTGCTTTTACTTTTGTACTTTGTGACGTTCCACCGCCGCTTCTGCCCTGCGCACTTTTACATTTATGGACTGAAATGAAAAGCACTTATGCAACGGCGGCAGTGGGCGACACATAAACATCACAGACGCAGAATCCTCCGTCTCTGCCTGTTGCTCAGACACGACCACTTTGCCAACGCTACCTGGACCTGCGTCAAATCAAACGCTCCCTCACAGACAGATGAACAGTAAAGCTGATCCCCAGTTTAAAGTATGTATTTCATGATGTTTCTGTCACTTCTCTGCTCTCCTCACAGTCACACGTAAAAGAGGATGTTCAGTGGTCACTAGACGCTACAAGAAGCACAAGATCAGAAAACTTAAACTCACGCTAGTTATCATCTAAAATAAAATACAAAAAGGTTTGCACACTGAAGAGTATTTTTGACTTCATCTAAATGTGGTTGAAGAGTTGGTACGAGCTGACTCTCTCTGGATTAGTCATAACTTGCAGGATAATGCTAACGACGATAGAAAAAAATGAGACTGCTGCCGGTGTTAGTTAGTTAGTTTATCTTTTATTTTGAACACAAGCCACAAAAGCGATAAGCGTGCGCTCAAAAGTGCGACTCAACGCACCAAAATGTGACTAAAAGCAACAAAAAAACGGGAGTAAAAACGACAAAGACTCCTGCTGTTTAGCCTCTGAAGCCTCTGAGCAGATGACTTTATAGACCAGGGCTGCACAGCTAAAAGAAATTGACAAAATGTCTTGCTTTTATTTGAATAAAAACACTGTAGTTTGGATTTGTACAAACATGAAACATGTTTAGAACGCGTGAAATAAGCGTTCAAAAGCGGCAAAAACACACCAACAAACATGACTCAGTGCACCAAAACGCAACTAAAAACAACGTTACTAAAAGTGACAAAATTGTGTTTAAAATGTGAATTTGAACAGAATCCTATTGTTAAAACATGAATCGGAAATCTAATCACAATCACACTGGTCAGAAAAAACACAATTAGATATTTTTCCTGAACGAGTGAACATGAATCGTGATCTGGACCCAAGAAAATCATGATAGTGATTTAAATGTGAGTTTGAACAGAATACTTTTATTAAAACATGAATCGCAAATCGAATCACAATCGCACTGGTCAGAAAAATCACAGTTAGATGTTTTTCTTAAATTGTGCAGCTCTATTAAAGGCAACAGAAAAATACAAAGTGAACATGAATCGTGACAAAATCAAAATCATGATCTGGAAAGAAAATTGTGATCATTTTTTGCCATATCGCCCAGACCAGACCATCACAGTGTATCGATATTTTTATATTTTGACACCCTTACAGAATATAAAAATATGTATTCATTTTTGTCTATTTGTCTCTCCAATAATGTTAGTTCAATTATAGTATTGTGTATAGTATTGCATCCTTTTGGCTTCTTAACAAATTAAAACCAACAAAACACATTCACAGTCAAGTAAACAAAAATGATTACGTTATTACAATTTTTTTCAGTGTGATAACATAGGTTTGTGTTTCGTAATCTCCCGCACAAGCCTGTATCGCATACGTTTCCTCTGTCCTCATGTATCTCACACTGTGCCTCGGCTCCTCCGCCTCCCGCTGCTCTAAATATGAGAGATCACAGTCATTACGAGCAGCGGGAGGTGGGACTGGAGACCGCCGCCATCTTTGATCGATCCCCGCCGAGAGACACGTCCCGCAGGCTGCGCGCCCGGAGACGAGGTGAAGCGGGGATTACGGGAGAGTGAGGACAGGAAGTGACATCACGGATGACGCAGGTGAAGGCTGACTCACACAGAGCGTTCAGCGGTGTCTGTGGACGTGCGCTCGGCCGGGGAGACTGGGGTGAATAACAAGAACATGGATCCAGTGGGCTGCGAGTCTGTCTTTGATCCGTGCTCTGATGTCGGATAATGTGATACTTCTGCACAGAGCAACAACGTGGTCCGCCAACTCCTTCACAAATAATGAAACTGTCCGTAAAAAATGATTGTGTGTGAGTAGGTCTGGGTGATACGGTGATAAAAATGGAATGTTGAGCTCGTCCCTGTGACAAGCTGCTTTTTTTGTGAAATTGTCGTATCGTGATTGACTGTTTGTCTGTTCAAACACACTTTTTCTCCTGTTGTTTAGCCTCTAAGGCCTCTGAGCAGATGACTTTATTTACCTCTTAAAGACCAGGGCTGCACAACTAAAAGAAATTGACAAAAATAAAAACTGCTAACACTGTAGTTTGGATTTGTACAGACATAAAACGTGTGAAATAAGCGACAAAAGAGATAAAAAATGCGGTCAAAAGCGGCAAAAACACACCTATAAACAACAAATATGACTCAGTGCACCAAAACTAAAAACAACAAAGACGCTTTAAACATGACATACACAACTGAATGTGACAAAAACACGACTAAAAGTGACAAAATTGTATTTAAAATGTGAATTTGAACGGAATCCTATTATTAAAACATTAATCACAAATCTAATCACAATCGCACTGGTCAGAAAAAACACAATTCGATATTTTTCCTAAATCATGCAGCTCTGTTAAAGGCAAAAGAAAAGTACAAAGTGAACATGAATCGTGATAAAATTTAAATCATGATCTGGACCCAAGAAAATCATGATAATAATTTTTTGCCTTATCGCCCAGCTCTATGTGTGGGTTCTTCTAAGCTCTTTCTTACTAAATCGAGGTAAACTAATCTAATGTGAAAAAAAAGATAAACAGAATCAGTGGTTAGTTGTTTTTGGTCATTCTGGTCAATATTAAACAAGGAGTAGATTATTTTGATTGACTTGCTGCACTTAATAGTCATGAATTCACAATTAAAAACTTCATGATTTGGGAAAAATATCTATTTGTGATCTTTACGATCTGTTTTGCGATTTCGATTAGATTTGCGATTGGTGTTTTAATAATAGGATTCTGTTCAAAGTTCTACTTTTTAACACAACCAGGGACACAAGAATTCACCCATGTGGATGAATAAAAGTGATTCTGAATCTGAGAACTGACAAAAAGACTGAAATATGCACTGACAAACTAACAAAAGAACGTTTTAGTTGCTTTTTGTCACTTTTTGTCGTTTTTTTGTCACTTTTTAGGTGTGCTCGCCAAATAAAACAGGATATTTTGTTTGTGGAGGAAATGATTGCACTTTTTTAGCGTTTTTATTTTAAAGTGATATAAATTTGTCCACAAACAACAAAACATCATATATATTTTATCAGTTCATATTCCAATCTTTTTATCAATTCTCCTGGACACTTTTTAAATGTAAACAGAATACAATTATCAAAACCCAAATTAGTATAAGTATAATCGAAATCATAACGTTTGCCCAAAAAAACTGCAAATGGATACTTTTCCCAAATCGTTCAGGTTGTCTTTTTCTCACAACTAGATTCGGGTTTTTAGTTTGATTTCTTTGCTGGTTCTGTTGTTGTGACGCGTCGCCCAATCAGCTTGAAGTATTCGCCAGAACGTTACGGCATTTCTCGATTGTTTTCAGGCAGCGAGAGATCCCAGATTGATGATGTATAGATAACAGAACTTGAATCAAGAGTGACACATCGATCTGTTATTCCAACTCTGTGCTGCTTTGAAAATCTCTGGTTTAATTGTCAGCGCCTCTTGCAAACATCATCTGTTTCGAGACTGGCAACTGCTGATTTTTTTGTCCTCCTGTTACTGTACCCACTTGCATAAGAAACGGGTCCAGATGGCGATAACAACGGTGAATTCATCCTCTGATATGTGCTCTGCAAATGTCCTATGAGTTTCGCAGATGGTAGAATGAGACCAAAATGCAACTTAAGGCTCTTTTATGCTCTATATGTTATGCTTTATATGCTTTATGTTTAAGTCACATAAGCTTCTGTCCATCTCTGTCCATTTATTTTATGCCTCTATACAATTTTCTATATATTTATTCTGCTTATACCTTCCCATACATGTATTTCTACATTTCTGCATTGCCACATTTCTGTATTCTTTTCTGTGTCATTATAGGCTGATTGTGGGGGCGGGGTTTACCTCTTTGTCCGCTGTGATTGGTTAAAATGCTGTGTTAACTCGTCACATATAATAATCTCATTCTCAAACATAATTAATATCACTCAGCCCTATCACAATTGCCAGATCATGATTTTATTACGATTCATGTTCATTTTGTAATTTTTCTATTGCTTACATATATATGTGTATATATGTGTGTGTGTGTAGATATATGTTTTAACAATAGGATTCAGTTCAAATTCACACTTTAACACAATTTTGTCGATTGTGTTTGTCATTTTTAAATGCATCTTTGTCACTTTAAGTCGTCTTTTTGTAATTTTTGATTGCGTATTAGTGCATTGATTTGCGTTTGTTGTTTGTAGGTGCATTTTTGTCGTTTTTGATTGTGCTCGTTTCAGAACATGTTTGTACAAATCCAAACTACAGTGTTAACAGTTTTTATTCAAATCAAAGCAATACATTTTGTTGTTTGTGGAAGAAATTATTGCACTTCAAACTTGCAGCTAATTAGATCCATTAAAATTGCGATTTGGTGTGGATTAGGTTTAATTGTGCAGCCCTGGCCATTAAGAGGTAAATAAAGTCATCTGCTCAGAGTCTTCAGAGGCTAAACAACAGGAAAAAAAAGTGTCTTTGAACAGACAGCTGCATTAAAGAGACAAACAGTGAATCACGATACGACGATTTCACAAAAATAGCAATAGACTGTCACAGGGACGAGCTCAGGATTCAGTTTTTATCACTATCACCCAGCCCTATCCACATGCATTATTATGACTTTGTATTTTTGCTCCAGCCCACACTATCCTCCATGACTGTGGTGCTGGTCAGTGTCATCCATCCCTCTCTCTCCTCGTCTCTCCGTGCTGTGTGGGGGCTGCGTGCTGTTTTTTCGCCCGCGGCCTGGTTCCTCTCCTCTGCAGTCGGACGGGTGACTCCTGCCTCTTCAGATCCCACTTCAGCCGCTCTCTCTCCGGTTGAGTCTGCCCGTTAGCCCCGGAGCACCAGCCCACAGCCGACGCACAGTCTCTGATCTCCAAAACGCCTCTGCCGGCTGCCCGCAGTCTGTGTCAGCGGCAGATCAGGCGCACAATTGGTCTGCTGTTGTTTCACTTCCAACGTGTTCGACTGGCTGCGGATAACACTAAATTGGGGTGGTCAAAAAAACGGATTCCCAGAGAATTGACTCTTAAATCCGTCTCAAAACTAGATACACGTTTGAACAAATACATCAAAAAATATCCCGTGAACTGGGATAGCTGAATGGTCTTAACCTAAAACAGAAAAGTAACTTCTAATGTTTTGTTGAATCATGAATTGTGATAAGAAAATGGTGTTCAACTAACGATTATTTTGGTAATCAATTAGTCTGGGAGTAATTATTTCGATTAATTGATTAGTAACTTTTTCTAAACAACCCAAAAATTGTTTCTTTGCCGCTAATAATTTTATAAATTGCACCACAAGTTCCTCACGGTGAGTTATAGATACAGCAGCCCATGATACTGATACTGTATCACCAAGTTTCCTCACAATATTTTGAATATTTGATTGATCACCATTTCAATATTTGATATGTTACGAATTATTGATTTTCGACTTGTTTCAGCGCTAGTCTATACAGTTGATTTACAGCTAGGGCTGTAACGATTAATCAGAATAATTTCGACTAATTGGCTATTAATATAATTACAATCGTATTTTGATAATCGTTTATTGTTTTTTTGTTTTTTTTACCCCACATTTTTTTCATTTTTATTTTTGTTGCATTTTTTTTTTTTACAACAAACAATCCACTCAATCTTCAGATTTCAAATAACTTCAAAACAACACTCACAATATTGTCTAAAAGTCCATAAATTGCCCATCGACTACTGCCTGAATTGTTTCCTGTATTATTACGATTATAGATTAACAAAATAATCTTCAAATCCAAATCCAAACCCAAAAAACAGTGACATTTGTAAGATGTTCTGTTTTATTACTTTGCTCTGTTGGAGCAAAGACCTCCAGTAACATGGAAAAAAATCAGGTCTATTCAGTTTAGTGTTTTTCCTCCTCAAAACGCTCTTTATTGGTGGTTCATTTGAATATTGAATACATGATGTGTTTTTTGCAGGATAATCGTTTATTGTTAACTGCACTGTACAGACTCAAAAAGAATGTGGAGAAAATATCAAATTGTGATTTTCTAGACCAGTTTTGTTGAAATTGTGTTCTTTGTTTCGATAACAAGGTGCTGCTTGAAGTTCACATTTTAGACGCGCCCAGAAGAATTGACCAAAATACTGAAATGGCCCTCTGAACTGACAGACTGTGCTCTAAGGCTGCAACAAGTCAATCGATGAATCACAACTAATCAGTTATTGAAATAATCGTCAACTAATTTAGTAATCGAGCAATCGTTAACTGGTCTATACACGGGTTCCAAAACCATGTCATGAGCTGAGAAAAGACGTTTTGTGAATCAAATTGAATCAAATTGAGCCGCAATTGCATAAAACTTACGAATACAAACTGTACATTTTGTGTATTTGTATTTAGTGAAGCTACTCTTTTGTCCATAAATGTACTCCAAACGCTTCACTTCAGCTTCATCTGATTTAGTAACAACCTTTTCATCATGTGACATTTGCGTTCTAACCAACTAACCGATAAATCGAGAGAATAATCGCTAGACTAATCGATGAGCCAAACGATGGTTAGTTTCAGCTCTATATGCACGTTGTTTAGACCATGTTTGTACAGATCTACACTCAGGGTTAGCAGGTTTCATGCAGAATACAAATATTAAATCATAATATCAGAAAAGCAATTAGCTATTTTGGTAACACTTTATAATAACTATATTTAAAGTGTGAAAAAAGACTTGTGTGAACATATAGTTTATTAAGAATGATTGAGGTTTAGTAACTACTTAACTTATACTCTAACCCTAATTCCTAACCCCAACCTTAATTAAGTAGTTACTAAGCCTGAATCATGCTCAATAAACTCTTTGTACATGGTTTATTAGGGCTAATTAAGGTGTAGTTATTATAAAATCCTACCGCTACAATTTCATCAATAATACACTTTATTTGGAAATATATTGTGCACCCAGAAGCTTTCAGTCACCACATTTCAACCTCAATTTGGTTAAAGATGTTTTTTGTTTTGTTTTTTTGACAATAGATCATAATTTGGCAAAAAAATAATCGCTGACTAGTCGACTTCTAATTAAATCGTTAGTTAGTTGCTGCTCTGATGGAAAGCGCTGAAGAGTGGACTCACACTGTGACTTGTTCATCGTTAGCTCTCGGTCGTGGTCCGGCTCGGCCCATCACGTCCTCTCACTGCTCTGACACACTTTATAATTGAACCATATATTCTTCCTCCGTGATCTTTACGGGCTCCACGGCTCTGTGATTCTGCTGATGCTGTGAGCTCGGGGTTAAACTCCTAAAAACTGCACTGACAGGAGAGGACGCTGCAGGAGATGGACAGGGACATGGGTGTGCAGTGCTCTGAGTTATTACGGCTGCACAGTTACGCGGAATCGAATTGAAATTGTAAATTGAATGGACGCAATTAGCAAATCGCAAAGGCTGCAGTTTTTGAAGTGCAATATTTTCCTCCAAACAACAAAATATCCTGTTTTATTTAGCAAAAAAACAAACAACAAACTGCTAACCCTTTGGTTTAGATTTTTTTAAATTAAAATGTTCTGAAACAAGTGACAATAATGCGACATAAACGTGACTGAAAGTGACAAAAACAACACTAAATACAACTAAAATATACAAAAACGTAACTAAAACTGACATAAATGTGATGTGTCAAGTTTAGTTAAGTTAATTTGCCGTTTGTACTTTACATTGGAAAACATGCAAAAAGCTCAAAAACAACCATTACTTTCCAACAGTCAGGAGTCAGTCTGGTGTTCCTTCTAGGCGCTGGCACTCCATCAACTGGCAGCAGAGGGGATTATCATGAGAAAATAAACAAAAGCTAGCAGTTGTGATGAGTGCCGTTTCAGAACATGTGTGTGGTGATTAATGGACCTCCAGATTTCCACCGATTATGTCACGATCCCAGGAGTATTTTTGCTTTCAGGGAGAAGACCTCGGAAACATGATTAATACAATGGGTGCCAATGAAAAAAACTCTGTCTGTTTCGCATAACGTGTGTCTTTAATGCCATTCCGTGGAACATTCTAAGCAAAGCAGTAACATTTTCATCGAGACAAGAAATTGGAACCAGAAAAGTTAAAGCATTACGGCTGCTCCGTTTATGGCAAAATGTATAATGCCGATTATTTGGCTTATAATTGAAATGACTTTGAGCTATTATTTCTGTATTGTTTAAATAATTCTGTAACAGAAGTATAGAAACTGTTGGATATCGAAAAAGTAAGTAAGCCCAGACGTACTTGTTCAAATGCTTTGAAATAAAAGAAAGTATAGACCATATATATTTTATAAAAGGGCATTTGCTCCAGGTTTTGAGTCAAAAGGAATGCAGTTATTTCAACAATTTTGTAACTGTATAACGTAACAATTGAAATGACGATTATATACGGTATACAATCGATTGCACCTACGCCGAAGCAAGTTCCTACGTTTGTGAATTTCACTGACAATGGCAATAAACAGTTTCTGATTCTGATTCTGATTCTGATTCTGATTGCACATCCCTATTTAAACATTTGAACAAGTCTAAATTATGCAGCATGAACTTTCAGAAAAAGCCGCTTTAGTTTTGTCTCACAGGCCGATTGCGTCACCACAGTTTTATTCTGAGTTCTTGGATACAGACGGACAAGTGCATGAGAAGTTTGCGCTGGCTCCTGCCGGATCCGCCGCCCGCCGCCGCTTCAGCGATTCTGCTCCGAGAAACAAAGCACTCGTCTCCCCACTTAAAACCAGAGCACAGAAGTCTGCAGAAAATCGATAGTGAGATCTGTGTGCCAAACAGACTGCCTCTGCCCTGCTAATGCCTCTGACACAAACGCACCCGATCGGGCCTCAATGTTTCTTTAGATTTCGCTTAAATGGACTGGGCCAATCTCGCTAAGGCCAGGCGGTTAATTGAATTTTTACTGAACACTGTCTGGCCGGCTCCAAAACATATCTTTCTTCTGCTGCGGCTGTTGCTTTTAGTGAAAATGGCGAGCTCAAACCCGAGATATTTTGTTTGTTTACAGAAATTACCCCCTTGTCTGTTACGACGCACTATTATCGCTGGAGATTGATTGCCCCGTGACACGCCGGGCAGAGAGACCGAGGGGAAAGTGAAAAGGAAAATTGACGTATCTAGTTTCCAATCCATATACTGTGGAAGAAATGCGGTTTCGTGGACTGCAAAAGGCACAGAGGAGGTAATTAGGTACATTAAGTATAATAAACTCAACAGCGGTCTTTGTTGGAGAGTAAAGAGAGCGTACGTTATCATTATGCAAGCTACATCGAGAATAATTATGCACATGTACGGTATTCGGGTCAGGTATAATCAGTTATAATCATTTATGAATCGGGAGGTCAAGATTATGTGGCTAATAATTGTGATTATTCAGGTCGGTAGTTCCCAAACTTTTCAGGCCCGGACTCCCACAGCAAACTGAAATAGACGTTTGTTTTAAAGTTTAAAGGACACATATTCTGCCACAGTGACTTTTTGAGATTTTAACCATGTCCTAACTATGTTCTGTCATCAAAAACACACCTGAAGTAGCATTCCCGAGTGTCAAACACACTTCCTGCGAGGTCCTTTCATCCGGGACGTATTTTAGGATCATCTACGTCACTTATCTGAGAATATTCTACTGTTTTAAGTCCTTAAAATCATTAATAAACTCGTTCTAAGCATTTCTACCTCTAAGCATGACAACAATTGCAGCAAATCCACATCATAACTTCTTTTCAGCGCAAACTTCATAAGATTATATAGCGCTGGTGCCATCTGCTGGCTGGATGCACTCAGTAAGTGTAATTTCACAGTGACTGATAACACAGGTCATAGAATGAATGAGAAATGGCAAATTTAAGGCACTCAAGAACATCGTAGAAAAAGTTTCAGGGGTTGTCATCCAGACGCTGTTTGAAGATCGAGATGTTTCGACTTAAATCCAGAAGGCATTGTCAATCAGTGAGCTGGTCTGCTTTTGCAATGATTATCTCACATTAGATCTAAATTCTACTGGCTTTAAGTCTTTTTATTGGAAAAAAGCATCACATTTGAATTTCCAGGGTAGAAAGGTCAGTTACTTTGCTTTTCTATAACAAATGATGGATGAAATACAAATTTCTAGCCTTAAAATTGTATTTTAGCTTCAAAAGAATCTAATTTATGGTGTATTATCTAATATATATCTGGATAAAATTAAAAATTATGGTGGGCTAAACATTTTTGTGAGTATTTTTCAGTAAAACCCATAAATCTGGATTGTCCCTTCATCAAAAATGCAAAGAGCTTATCATAATTTCCTAAAACATAATGTAAAATACAATAATGTGTTTAAAGCAGCTCTAATGTCACTCACATGTGTCTGAGTGGTTTGCATTTTCCAAAATCATCTACATTTTTCATATTTTGTGATATTCTGAGGTTAAATCCCAGTTTCTCCAGTGAAATAACATGGTGTTGGACTTCACTTTTGCCTCCATTCTGAATGTTTTTGTTTACAAACTTTTAATGGGTCTATAGACTTTAATGAACCAACAAACATCAAGCTGCTGTGTTGATTGTAACTACATTTCTGTGGACATAGAGGTAACAATTATGAAATGTCCTTTACAAGTCTTTAGGCACGTTGACACCTGGTTGGAAACATTCAAGCCATTCTTTTTCAGACTCTTTCCCGAACACTGCACCTACTCACAGTCTCTGCTGCGTTCGTTTGCCCACTTCACACGGGCTTTGGGATCAGCAAACTTTACCGTGGCACTGGAACACACCGCGCCCCGGTCCTGGCTCAGATCTGGACCTCAAAGCGCACACGTGGAGCGGCCTGTGTGCAGAGAGAGGACCAAACAGAGCGTCCCCCTGTTCTCTCCCCCCGGCGCCCCGTCCCCCGCACACTGCACCCTTCAGTTCAGGACCAGGCTGAGTTATAGCGGGACATTGAGGCTCTGTGTTTCTGTTTGACTTCCATCTCTCCTGGACAGGCTTCTTATTGGTCTGTCCGGTTTGCAGTATATCCGTTCGTGGTCCCAATAGTATCTAACGGTCAACATGGAGTATTTGCTTTTTAGTTCAGTTTAGGGCTGCACAAAATTTATTGAAAACGAATTGAAATCACAATTTGAGTGGACGCAAGTAGCAAATCACAAAGGCTGCAAAGTGCTATAATTTCTTGGCAAAAAACAAAATATCCTGTTTTGATGCTGCATAGTTTGACTAACATTTGACAAAAATGTGAGAAAAATGTATTTAAAAGTGACAGAAACGCAACAAAAAGTGACAAGTGTGTGACAAAAAACGACAAAAACCCATCAAAAAACGTCAAAGCGCTACTAAAAGTGACAAAAAAATGACTAAAATGTCAGTAAAAGTGTCTACAATCGACAAAAACGCATTTAATAGTGTCTTAACGCGTCTAAAAGTGGCAAAAACGAGACTAAAAGTGACAAAAATGTGAATAAAGTGACAAAAACATGTCTAAAGGCAACAAAAGTGCGTCAAAAAGCGACAATAACGCAACGAAAATGTGACAAATAGTGACAAAAATGTGAATAAAGTGACAAAAGCGCAACAAAAACCTACAAAAATGTTTGACTTCCATCTCTCCTGGACAGGCTTCTTATTGGTCTGTCCGGTTTGCAGTATATCTGTTCACGGTCCCAATAGTATCTAACGGTCAACATGGAGTATTTGCTTTTTAGTTCAGTTTAGGGCTGCACAAAATTAATTGAAAACGAATCGAAATCGCAATTTGACAAATCACAAAGGCTGTAGTGCTATAATTTCTTCGGCAAAAAACAAAATATCCCGTTTTGGTGCTGCATAAAAAACGCTGCGCCTGTAGTTTGACTAACATTTGACGAAAATGTGAGACAAATGTATTTAAAAGTGACAGAAACGCAACAAAAAGTGACAAGTGTGTGACGAAAAAATGACAAAAATGCATCAAAAAACATCAAAGCGCTACTAAAAGTGACAAAAAAATGACTAAAATGTCAGTAAAAGTGTCTACAATCGACAAAAAACGCATCTAATAGTGTCTAAACACGTCTAAAAGTGGCAAAAATGAGACTAAAAGTGACAAAAACATGTCTAAAGGCAACAAAAGTGCGTCAAAAAGCGACAACGCAACAAAAAGCGACAATAATGCAACGAAAATCTGAGAAATAGTGACAAAATCGTGAATAAAGTGACAAAAGCTCAACAAAATCCTACAATGCAACTTAAAGTAACAAAAACGCAACTTAAGGTAACAAACTCGTCTAAACGTGACAATAACATGACTAAAAGCAACGGCCACAATCAATCTAATCACAATCTAATTTAGCATATTCTGACCCAATTCATGTTGTTTAAATGTATTTATTACTTGACCAAACAAAATGACAGACTTGCAGAAAAACAAAGAATAATTTAAACTGCCTGAGTGAAAAAGTTGCTCGCTGGTTGGAGCGTTTATACATTCACACAACAGACATTTTGTGCACGATGTGTCACTAACATTTCGTCTTGTTCTCTTATTAACTGACGTACCGGACTGGCTTGTGATTACAATTATTTTTCTATAATCGAGCAGCACTAAAGAGGAGTTTGGAGACTGGATATAGTGAAAGATGATTGTAGTATTACGTTGCCTGGTGAGAGAAGAGGGTAGAGTTGATTCCAGGTTTAGTTTATTTTAGTCTGTTTTTGTGAATTCATCTGCTGCCAACGCTTTGCCCTGAGTTAGAACAAGTCTTGGAGCGATTTGTTCGTTCTCCCAGGTGACTTCATTAGCACCACATTGTTACATGACGAAACCGTTTCTGCTCGGTTTGGTTTGGGTAGATGTGAAGTGTTCTTTTCGGTTCTTAAAAGTGCACTGTGTAACATTCCTGGTGGAGAGTCTGCCACCTGATTGTCTCCATGGAGATGTTAATGCGTTTACCAGAATGTTCCACATAAAATTAAACTTATGAATCTACACAGAGACATTTAATTGAATATGGTTAGTACTGGTTAGGTTCGGAGGAATGGAAGTGATCTGGTTGTCGTGGTAATGAGCAGTGACCTGGCCCAGACTGATCTGTGTATCGCTCTAAATATAGTCCATCCATCCATCCATCTTCTTCCGCTTATCCGGGGCCGGGTCGCGGGGGCAGCAGCCTGAGCAGGGACTCCCAGACTTCCTTCACCCCAGACACTTCCTCCAGCTCCTCCGGGGGGATCCCGAGGCGTTCCCAGGCCAGCCGAGAGACATAGTCCCTCCAGCGTGTCCTGGGTCTACCCCGGGGCCGCCTCCCGGTGGGACATGCCCAGAACACCTCCCGAGTGAGGCTTCCAGGAGGCCTCCGGAACAGTTGAACTAGCCACCTCAGCTGGCTCCTCGCGACTTGGAGGAGCAGCGGCTCTACTCCGAGCTCCTCCCGTGTGACTGAGCTCCTCACCCTATCTCTAAGGGAGCTCCCAGCCACCCGGCGGAGGAAGCTCATTTCGACCGCTTGTATCCGCGATCTCGTCCTTTCGGTCATTACCCAGAGCTCATGACCATAGGTGAGGGTAGGAGCGTAGATTGACGATGTCGAGAGCCGTCTTCGACTCAGCTCTCTCTTCACCACAACGGTCCGATACAGCGCCCGCATCACTGCAGACGCTGCACCGATCCGCCTGTCAATCTCACGCTCCATCCTTCCCTCACTCGTGAACAAGACCCCGAGATACTTGAACTCCTCCACTTGAGGCAAGACTATATCTAAATATAGTCTTACACCTTATTAGTGAACATATTGCGTATTCTTGTGGCTTGAATTTACTTTTGAACATGCTTTTGGTCACTTTTGGATTGGCTTTACGCATTTTAAAACTTGGAAATCACACTGTTCAAACTAAATCTTTGTTTCCAATGACGTATTTAGACATTGAAGAGCTCTCTTCTGTCATCATTGGGAATTAACAGTGAAAAAATGAATAAACAAAGTCCTTAGGCAATGTGACTGCTATGCTAATGGTGCCATCCGTTTGTTGTGCACACAATTTGTCCGCAGAATGAGTCCGGCTCAGATTGATATGTGTATCACTCTAAATTTAGTCCTACACCTTATCAATCTGGATATGCTCTCACTAAGAGGGGCGGACCTAGGAATTTGGGGTCCTAGGGCAAAATTAAGTGCAAGCCCCTCCTCATCAAGAGTGACTTTTTATAAGTTTTCTGTCATGTCTCTTTAATTGTTCTTTAAAAAAGCTTTTAGTTTTTGTTGTTTTGTTTTGTTTGTTTTTTAATGTTTTCATACATTTGTCCTACTGAATCAGTCCATAAACCATTGAATAAATTAGTGTTGTGATTATCGTCGATACTGTATCACCAAATTTATTTTTATGATATTTGGGCACACCCTACACAGAGCTCCTCGATTATGGCAAAAACTATAATCACTTATTTTTCTCATTATTGAATTCATGATTATTTTGAACAGTTATTTCTATATTCATCAAAATTATTCTGTAGAGAAAGTATAGACTGAATATATTTTATTAGCGATGTTTTTGAAAAGTGTCTTTGCTCCAGGTTTTGAGGCATTTTCAATTACAACGTTCTTGTAATTGAATAGAGCTATAATTGAAATCACACTTATATATATGATTAACTGCACAGCCAGGCCTGAATAATCATGATTACTGATTAACTGAACAGTCTTGACATCTCTAAATGCAGCTTGTGTAAGTGTAATACCGTACCGTTGAACATTCCAGAATAAGCAACAACATCTTCTCATCCCCAGAAAAGTTAATATTTGCACTTTTAATCAATACTTTGCAGGTCAATGAGCTGCACGGTTTTGTAACACATCCGTAATGGCCGTACTCCGCCGCGCTCGTCTCTGCGCCGCTGCTTTAATTGGCTGTGACATTTAAATCAAGTGGTAAATGTGTGCCAAGGACAGAGTTGGCCAGGTTAACAATTAAAACGGTGCTTAATGGGGCATGCTAGAGCTATTTCGGGTGCATGTAGTGGGAGAAGGAGGAGGGCGCAGCCTATTAGTCAGAAACCGGAGTATTTCCCTCAAGTGGGCCAAGGTCAGATTCGCTCCTTGCATTTCCAGGCTACATCAAACCGCGTCTCGCTGCAGCTATTAGCATAAACACTGACCTGGGAGACGGCTTTTAGCGCGCGGAAAGACACCACGGAGGATACGCGGTCGTTTATCGCGGCGCGCTAATGGAAACGCAACAGCTAGCGCAAGCAAGCGGCACCCGCAGGAGCCATAACGCAGCTGCACTGGGACTGCGCTCACACATAAAGCACTGCACGGGGGCAGAGGGGGGCCAGGTACAGGGTCTGGTAATTGAAAAAGCGATGGGGATCTTGAAGAAATGAGTGAATGAAAATGTAAATTGCTACTTAGACAAACATTTATCCAAGCAATTTTAGTCTCCAGCTCAATCCGTTTAATTTTCTTTCATTTAACTTCGTATGACTTAAGGACAGTTTCTAGGAGGCATTTCCCAGCTTCCTTTGCGCAATATCAACAAATTGAAGTGAACATATTGCGCATTCTTGTGGCTTGAATTTACTTTTGAACATGCTTTTGGTCACTTTTGGATTGGAAGAAATAAACGAAGTCCTTAGGCAACGTGACTGCTATGCTAATGGTGCCATCCGTTTGTTGTGTACACAATTTGTCCGCAGAATGAGTACGGTGATGGTTTAGTCCGGAATTTAAACTGTGGTGCAAAAATTCAGGGACAATTCAGAGAAGATGACCTCGTAAATAGAATTAGTGAAACAAGTGTAAATTTAAAAAAATAATTATTATTATTTATTTGGTCCTGGGACACTAAAGCCCTGCCCCCCAGAGAGCGAGTACACAGGCGTTCAGTCGGTGCATTTTTGGTGCCGGCTTTAGGAACTGGCATGGAATGGTGCACTGCGAAAACACAAGCACGCACTCTGTAAAACTCTAAATTAAGTTGAATCACTTTGAAGTTTGTTGTGGTTCTGGAAAAAAAAATCTCATTCATTTTTGCACTACACTTTGAGAAAAATTCAAACTTCTCATGTCTATATTGCGGTTGTTTTCAGTCCAAAAACGCAATTAAAACTTTCAATTCGTTAAAATGTTTCAATAATTTGGTGTCTTCAGAAACCATAAAGTATTTATGCTGATGCACAGAGCTGATTAGCCCTGAGTAACCTTTAAATTTATTATTTACCATTTATTATTATAATTTGTTTGGAATATCTATGGGGATAATGAATGGAAATTGAGCTCAAGGAGTTAGTTAGTACATTAAATGTATCTTTTTTTCATCAGCTCAAGATAATTAAATAGAAAATGTTATTGGAAAATGCGATGTTCTTATCCAAAATATAGGCCCAATAATTAAATGTAGCTACAATAAAGGATAAGAGGACTTTTCAGTGTTGAAATCCAAAGAATAAAAGATACGCAGTCAACATTTTAAAAATAGACTTAAATCTAACCGTTTAACCAGAATGTAAAAATATCCGATCCAACTTTATTTGTGAAGCGTATTTTTGCCACCACAAAATTCCCAACGTGCTGCACAGAGTAAAACGTCATCAATAATCACTTAAAACCACATACATTGCATAAGTAGTCAATAAAACCAATAATAAAATAGTAACACAATCTGCAAATAGACACAAATACAGTACAAATACAAGGCATGTTCAAGTGGAGGTGAATATTCTGCGTCCTTTTCCTCGTGTCTCTGTAAAGCACCAGCAGATGGAGGCTCCCGGGGCCAGATCGCCTCCTGCAGCCGAGCGATGCTGATGCGCCGCCGGGAAAGAGCCGGATGTTCTGGACGCGGCTGTTGTGATCGTCTTTATGCCACGTTTCGACTGCATTAGGCAGATCCCGGGCTCGACTGCCAGACCTCAGGAGGTGTTTCGGTTTAGTCTGTGTCTTCTGTTCGTCTTGTTCAGGAAGTTGCCGCCGTTATCTGGCCCTTTTCCCGCTTGTGTGATTTTGCCCAAAGCTGCCGAGCGCAACACTTCTATATGGACTATGACACTGTTTTACAGCCACACAGAACATTTAAACATTTTACACAAATCAACCTACTTTATATCATGTTTTGCAGTGAGACTTGAAATTATGAGGGCTGTAGTTCTTTAGTCGTTTAGTCGATTTGTCAGTCGATGGTGTCTTAATCGACCAAGATTTTTTTTAGTCGACAAATCTTTTTAAAAATTAGATTATTATAAAATCATTTATATGGCAAAAACAAAAAGATATGAAGTAAGTTAATTGAATATTTTGGAGTCTTAACGCATAAATACACTGTCTCTTAGTACCTTTCTGTGTAAATAACAAAGGTTATGCATAATTTACACAAAAGAAACAACTTTTTTTGAGCCTTTAAACATTAATTCAACTAAATAAAGGTGTTCACATGTAACCGTATTCGTAAAATAAAAATATCAGTGACATGAGATGAGTTTTGGCCGTGTGTACAGTGTGGTTGCTATGGTAATTTCATCATAAACAAACAACCTAAAAAATAGCTCAACCGTGATCAAATCTGTAAAGCTAATTGTACAAAATTTGAAATATATTTATCCTAACTGCATTTTTGTCAAATGAAGTGTCCAACCTGCCATCTGCACATTTAAAGATAGATTTAAAAAGCTACTTCCAGTTCCGCAGTGTGAAAATCAAGTCTTTAAGTGAAAATATGGAGAGTTTAAGAGATTGAGACGCTGAGGAGGTTTTACTGCTGCAGTGATGAGAGCGGAGAAGTCGACAGCTTCAATTCAGATCGGAAATACATCCATTAATTACAGCTTGACTAACATTTAGTTGTCATGATGTGATTGTTTATGTGTAAACGTGTTATGTATAAAAACAGCACTGAATCATGACATTAACCTGTTTTGATTTACTCCAAACAAATGATTCTCTCCATGAATCAATTGGCATTTTTAACTGTTTCGTGTCCCTCTTTCTGAATTGAGTTTATGCTTTTCCAAACGCTCGGTTGTTCCATATCCTTGTGTTCTGCTGGCTCTGGTCCTCCGCCTGCCGTGGGTCGGGTAAATGAAGCGAGCGAGCCGTGCTAATATGTCAAACGCCTCGGAGCTCCGTGAGTCAGCGGCCATGAAACGGACAGACGAGAGGAAGTGCGCCCAGAACGACAGGAAACGGGCAAAGATGGTTTGGTCAAAGACTAAAAACAGTAGGGCTGGACAATATTGACACGAATTACACTCTCGTTTAACATTTTAGAGCTCAATAAAGTGCAGAAATGTCCTTTTACCTTTGTTTCAAACATTGCACGGTTCTGTTCTTTTTATTTTTAATTAGCTTTTTGCTGCCCTTTGAATCGATTTTAAACATTGTTTGCTGTATTGACATTTTTGCATATTTAAAAAAAAAAAAAAAATCACTATATTATACATTTTATTATATATTTCCATATTTCCCACCTCTATATAGTTTTGACTTGAATCACAAACGAGAAAATATATTTATATTTTATAAGTGTGTGCTCATCTATTTGTAAATTCAAATATAAGAAACGCTATATATATATGTAACTTTGTAACTAGACTTTTTAATGTGAATATTCAACTACTATTGCTACTTACGAGAACTTCTACATCTTAATTGTACTTTTTTGCGTGGATTTTTAAATTGCAAATGAGTTTAATTCTAACCCTGTAATTGTAAGAGCCACATTAGAAATAGTTACTGAGTACAACACATAACACATAGTACATTAGCCATTTCTTTTACTCACGATTATGGGATGTCAAGATGAACCGGTTTTTCAATAATCGTGATTATTTATGGCCACGGTAGGAGTTTTAGAAGCCACGGTATACCGCGAAGAAAATGGAAAGCATAACCTCGACTCGACTTGTGTGTGTGTGTGTGTGTGTGTGTGTGTGCGCGTGTGCGTGTTTGTGTTTGTGTCAGTGAATGCAACGCAGCACGACAAACTCACCTCAACTGAGACATGGCAGAAGAACGGCAGCGTGTCTGCAGTGTGGGATCGTTTTGAGTTTCCTAAAAGTGAAAGGTGGCAGCTAAAGGTGCTAACACGTCTAACATGATCCAGTGTCTTCAGGACGACCGGCTGCCACAGTTTGCCCGAGTAAAGGTAAAAAAGTGTCCAAATCTCAAATAAAGTGGTTCAGAAAGACACGAGGCTCACGGCAAAACAATAACGTGACATAAAGGCACACCGATCCGAAAGAAAAAGAAAAGACCTGGATAAAGCCAGCGTGACCCGATGCACGTGAGGCGCACAAGACCAATATAACTGTATCTAAGTACTTTTTAGTTTGAGTCATTGTCAAGACGCACGTTTTTTGACTTTTTTGTCGTACTGTGCTCACAGGGATCCAGAGGTGGAAAGTAACCAAGTACCAAAGGAAAAGTACTGTACTTAAGTGCATTTTTTGAAGGTATCTGTACTTTACTGAAGTCGTTTTTACAGTGGATACTTTTTACTTTTACTTCACTACATTTGAGACCAAGTATCTGCACTTTTTACTCCACTACATTTTTAACTGGACCCAAAAGTTAGAAAGTACATTTCATTTTGTTTGAGGGTCATATTTAGCTCGTTGATGGTGACGTTCTGCCTGAAGATTTTGAGTTCAAGCTCAACAACAAACAAACAAAAATATACAGATAAAATTCTCTACAAAAATTAAGAAATTACTTAAGAATGAAGAAAATTCTTTACCAAAATGACAGCATGAAGTACAAAAAAGTGGTCTTTGAAATACTTTTTACTCTTAAAGTACATTTCAAACAGGTACTTCAACACGTTTATTTAAGTAGACTTTTTTTAATGTTATATTGCAATATTTTAAAGACAAAAAATATTGCCTTTGCTTTGTTTCCTTTCATTACACAGATAATCGTGACTCTAAAAATCTATATTGTGACATCTCTGCTCACATTGGAGACAAACCACACTGTCCCTGTGACATGAAAGTACATATGTCAAAAAAGTTTTCTTAGAGTGCGTTTTAATTCCTTTCCTCCCAGTCTTTTGTTCTCGTGTTATCAGAAAACACCATAAAGCACTGTAACGCTGTTCCTCCTCTTTTGTCCTCTGCTCATTTGATTGTGCCGTCGATTACATTGTTCTCAATTATCACACGCTGAAAACGCCGTTATTTTATCTGCCAAAAGGAAGCGAATTAACGAGATCGGCGCTTTGCAAGATGTGCGACGACAGATAACGCCAAAGACCAAACAAACGACGCGCTAATTATTTGGAAATCTCCGACAAACGCCTCACAATGCGACCACGCGCTGCTAGGTTTCGCTCTCGCCTGAAGTTTTCTGTTCAGCGGCGGTAAAGCGGTGCGGCAGGCGGGAGAGTCGCGTTCAGGTTTAACGGGAGAGTCGTCAGAAGTCGGACGCCCACGCAGAGTCAGTGAAGTGCCCATCTCCAGCTCAAGTGATTATCAGCCCTGGTGTGACGCCCACGTTCAAACTGAAAAAACTGAGAGAAGAATGTTGTAAAAAAGGATTTCGGGTGTGTTATGGGAGAATCGAGTGTTGTGAATTACTAAAACAAGTTAAACAATAAAAATGCAGAGAGAATGAGTTGATTTATTCACTGGTGCCAAAGTGACATAGTGATCTCTCCCTGGTCGACGGAGGTACATAACAATCAGAACACATACTTTCTATACACAAGACATAGTTATCACATGTGGATAATCATGTGCAATACTGTAACACGTGTCATTCACCTGTTATAATCATGTGCAATATAATTTGATATACTATTAATACACTTTTACCTCACTATAGTCACTTACTGTATATAACAATACACTTAAGCCACTTTATTTGCCATTTTTACCATTTATTCCCAGACAGCCACCTACTGTAAATAAGAGTGTGCACTTAATACTTTATATTGTATTTTTATTACCATGTTTATTTATCCTGTTTTTATTGCATGCGCCTATTTCATTCATTCCTGTCCTAAACTGTGTGTTGCAACAGTGGAATTTCCCCATTGTGGGACAAATAAAGGATCTCTTATCTTACATCATGAGGAGACGACATGAAAACTCATCGTGAAACAAGAGCAAGGACATATGTGACTATCAATATTTATGAAAAACAACAGCTAGATATCAGAGTGAAAGGACGTCATAAAAGGATTAGATGCCCGTTTTCTCTATCTTTGTGACCGGGAGCGAACAAAAGAGGCGCTAAAGAGATGTTAAAGTTGAAGTTAGCCTTAGCAATTCAGAATGCGAAGGCAAAACTTAGACTATCAGAAAGTATATTATTACTACGTCTATACAACTAACTACTAATACTACTCCTACTTTTGACAGGATTAAAATGCTTTTATCATATCTAGGGCTGTAGTCGATTAGTCGGTCGATGGTATCAAGATTTGTATTAGTCGACTAATCATTTTGTATATATTAAGTTATTATTAAATGATTTATATGGCAAAAACGAGAAGATATGAAGTGAGTTAGCTGAAGATTTTGGAGTAAATACACGGTCTTCAAGTACTTTTCTGTCTAAATAGTTGTTTTTGCATGAACTCCTCTACAGTCGTGGTCTTTTGAGTGCAGTTTGGTTCAGAAATACTTTACAGTTTTGATATATTTTTGCCACACCCCCTTTTAGTCGATCGATTGATTGGGCTAATCTTTAGTCGACCAAGAATTTCTTTAGTCGGCTAGAGCCCCATTCAGGGATGGGAATTGATCAAAACATTATAAATATCATGGGCATTTTCATGTATTCTTATTGGTCTGGTTCCTTTTCGATTCTCTTATCAGCACCTAATAAATAAAACACAATATATGTTTTTATTTGGATGAAAGTGAAGGCTGTAGTTTGCTTGCCTGGGATCCAGAATACACACGTTGATTCTTTAGGAAGAGGGAGTCTGGTCACCACGCCCTCTGCAGCTGCCCAAGTCAAACTCAAACCGTCCTGCGCAATCACATGCGTTTATTTCTGTAACGCATGTGAAACGAACAAGTTCATTGGTCATTTATCATTTACAATAAAATTAAACTTCTCTCACCTCAGATTAACAGTGTTTTATGCATTGATTCTGTAGAAATCTGCAGTTTTTTTCAGTGAACCATGTTTGTTTTTTTACACAGTTGGACAGTGTATGACCCTGATTGGCTAATCCACCTGTCAATCACGCCCATCTGAACTGGCTGAGATGACAACACTGACCAGACTGATATAAATAAGCATAAAAAATGGAGTGATGTCATTCTGGACTTAAGGCTGCGTTACGATTTAAGCATTTTTACATTTATTGTAAAACTGCATTTGAGGCTAAATTACAGAAGGGCAGGTGTGAACATATTTCTCTAAATTGCTTGTCACACCAAGACAGACGGGTGCAGGGATCAAACAGGCAGGTCTAACTACAGTAAGGGCTTTTCTGTCACATACAGTTCTCCCTGGCTGCGCCTCACAGGTGTCCTATTATAATTCCCATAAATGGGGAGCTTCCTGTCGGTCTCGTACCTCCGTGGCTCTGGTGTGTGAGCACAGACTTGTCAAACGATTGCATCACTGCCACTGTTTTGGCTCTTTTTTTTTGTCGTGTGTGTAAATCACTCAAATACATCTACTCAAGATTGTTTTTTTTTGTAGTTTTACCCTGCTGAGAAGTAGGGTCAAGGACAAGGACTCAAGGTATCATTTGCTATATTTTTTTGAACATTGTTTATTTAAACTGCTTTCTACCTGTGGCCCATCGAGGCAACTGTTGTCGTGATTTTGGGCGCTACACAAAGTTGAATTGAATTGAAACTCGGCTCGACATGCAGCGGGGGCCGCAGACTTCACAAAAGCAGAAACCTTTGCTTGTAAAGATACGCCGGCCAAAAGGGGCATCAAAAAGACAAATTGAGGAGACAAACCATTCTGAGGGATTGCTAAAAATAGAAATTAAATCAATCGCCTTCCCTTCTTTTTACATACATTTTATATATCTTGTGGTATTTCAAGATCCGTTCGTTTTTACATTTCTTTCCAATACAAAGAATTAAGTCTGTTTTTGTCGACAAAACCGTATTTCTAGTAAGAAATGTCTTGCTTCTTGTGATTAATAACCTTTTCCAGCATCGCTCTCCTTTGAGGAAATGAAAAAACTGACACGGAGCCATTTAATTTCTGCGCTCTCCCCCTGGTGGATGACGGCGGTCGCAGCGGCGCACAGACACATTAGTCCCGGCTGGTGACAGTTCCGGGGGCCGCGGCGGTGCTGGCGTCCCGGCCCGGCGTGTGGTCCACGGATGTGAGCGCGGCACAGTGGAATCCTAATGAGGAGAGTGATTATCTCTGCGGCCGCTCAAACAAATGTCCCAGGTGGACTCTGGCTTTGGGGGACCGGCCCCTGCTTCACTGGTCAAATAAAGATAATAAAATACGGGAGGAAAAGTGGAAAAAGTCACTGGTGCGTCCTTTAAGAAGAATATTTAAATGTGAGAACAGAGAACGCTGCTGTCTCGAGGGAGTCTGCCATGAACTGATCCTTTTATCGCTAATTGCTGATTTGAATGTCAAGTATGACGATAATAACGGCTTGGATTTACAGTGTGCGTGAAGGTGCACCGGAGCTTTTCTGGTGGAGGGTCTGTCACCTGCTTGTGTCCATGGAGATTTTGAAGGACAGATTGTGCTAAATTGACTTTTCTGAGCTTTCGACCATGTTCTAACATTGTGCCGTCATCAAAAACACAACTGGAGATGCATTTAGCTTCATTCATGCTAGTTTGATGAACGCTGGATAGAAAGTCTCTGCTCTGAGCGTCAAAAACACTCCATTCTGAATCGTTTTCTCGGTGTGTGACGTGGCTCAGAGAATCTTCTGCACTGTTTTCAAATCCATAAATAATCATTCTGAGCCTTTTTGCCTCTAATCACAATCATTAGAACTGCTCGGCTAACTAGCATCGGCCGGAGAACTTTCAAGTGATTTATTTTTAACTTGTGTAATTCTCTCTGCAGTCAGTAGATGGCGCTAAAACTCAATTAGTGCCGTGGGAAATCAGAGATTCAGATCTTTTTTAGTTCGAAAACATGACATGCCAAACTAAATGTACTCAAGAGCATGTTTAAAGGCAAATAACTGTACAAATAACGCATAATATTTGTCCTTTAGAACTGTCTGGATTGTTTATTCCAGACAAATAGATCTATCTCAGTCAAATCTGTGGAGAGGAGAGCATACTCGCAGTGAAGATTGTTACTCTTGGTCATCTTTTGCAATAGAAACACCTGTAATTCACAAAATACATATAAGAACCTTTGATGCAACAATTGGGCAACTTTGAATCATTGTGGCTTATTGACTAATTTTTATCACGACTAAACAGATCGGACATTTTATGACAAAGAAAGCTACATTTGCACTGTCTGCCAACTGTACATTTCTGTATATAGTCTTAGTCTATCTTATTTTATCTTATTCTTAATCTTATGCATGCCTCTTTCATATATTTTATTATATTTTATTCATTGTTTTATGTTGCACCTTACGCCGAAGCAAGTTCCTATGTTTGTGAATTTTGACCACTGACAATGGTAATAAACCGGTTCTGATTCTGAAAAGCTGCATTGTTGAATTGAAAATGTCAAAAAAGAATAGACAATTTGTGATTTGTTATATACCTTTTTTTGTAAATATTCTCCATCTGAGGCTGTGTTTTGAAATGTATTGGAAAAGAAAATGTAAACGTTCAGTAGAAATAATTGTTTATCTAGTCAAGATGCAGTCTCAGTGGAGCAGCAGCCACAGGGTCAGACTTTTCTAACTTTCTGCTGGTTAAATCGACAATTTTGTGCAGCCCTTCAAGGCAACTGCTATTGTGGGCTTTATAAAAAATGAATTGAATTGATGGCTAGGTGTGATGTTAGCTTGAGTTTTGGGGATGAATTGTTAATGAAATACAGTTTAATCTCACTTTTTATATTGTTCACTAGTACTTCTCTGCGTTCTTGTCGTTTTTGCGTCTTTTAAGTGCAGAATGGCTCAGATTAAGGTCAGATTGTGCAATGTATCCCCTCAATGAATCGACGCACAGAGCAGTCTTTAGTCGACCAAGACTTTCTCTAACCGAAACCAACCTTCTAGTTATAAAACATGTTGTGTAGCTGAAGGAGAACCCCGATATAAGAGACTAAATCTGTATAACGTGATTGCAGAGATTGCATTACTGCACCGAGGACATCTACAGCTCCAGGTCCTTGTGAATCCAACAATAGAAGCACGAACAGGATCAGGCTGGAGCTGTCCTTGTTATACGGCTGTGCAAGTTCTCTTTACATCGCAGGAAATACCAAAAAATGATCAAATAGTCAAGCCTTATGTAGACGTTTCGTGGAAGGAATTAAGACCTATAAATACAGTCGTGAAATAGCAACAAAGCTTAGTGCCGCAGTGAAAATAACATCCATATTTGACCTCTACGATGCACAGCTTACAGTTTCTACGCTCGGAATAACTGCGGGGACAAATCTGGGCTCGCAATCTCTCATTTTCTCCTTTCCATATTGCACAAAAGATAATCACTAGTTCTTCTAAATTTAGAGCGAAACCGTTTGTGTTGTGAAATCAGAAAAACTTGCTTTCGAAAGTACAGTCGACTAAAATGTCAAAGGGCAGCTGGATTTGATGTGATTTGCCACATTCTCAGACAGTAATAGTCCCAGAAATGATTGGAGACGGAGCTTTTACTTAATCCCTCTCTGTGCTCGGTAGAATGGCAGTAATCTGACAGCAGCACAGCGGTTTGACACACTGGAGAGTCAGACCAGTAATGAAACAAGCCAGATATTGATATGTTACTTGTTTTATTAATTCGTTGACTGTACGACTGTTTGCAGCTTGATTTTCAACAAAAAAGAGTGACTGTTGACTAATGCTTGTTAAAGGCTCTCATGGTATTCTAGTTCTGACTTAGTTTGGTGAGAGGGCAGCTGTGGTAAATATTTGTCATAGTTTTACATCTGTGAAGTTGCAGTTTGTGAAGAAATTTTGAAAAATAAATGTTTAAAATGACAGGAAGTAGTGCTGAGTTCTAAAACTGAATCCCTCTGTGATGTCATCAAAGAGTGACGTGCCATTGAAAATACAGAGACAATTTACAGACAACTGACAGTTTAAAGTGGATATCATATCATATCATGCTTTTATTTTCACCTTTTGAACATTTAAAACATTTACCTGGGGTCTAAATAAACTATACCTGCAATCTACAGTCTGAATTCCTCCTAATTTTCTTTCTACATGCCTCTCTTTTACCCCTTTTGTAAGGAGCGCTTTTGAGCGCCTTGTTTTGGCACTGTCTCTTTAAATGCAAATGAGTTAGTTCGCACCCCACCCCCGCGCATGCGCATTGCACGCAGACTCCGCCCCGTTCAGCCATTGTTGTAGTCCCAAACACAGTCCGTCTGTCGGATCCAAAACTTCTCCAAAGTTAGAAATAAACGTAATGACAATCGAAAAAATGGAAACAAGCGAAGAAATCAACATCCAGCCTTACATGTACGAGCCAGAGTCTGACACAGACCAAGAGGAAATCGAAGAAGACGATCCTCCGCAGCAAAGACTTCAAATGGCTGCATCGCAATGGTTTGTTTACTACTATGTAATTCGCTATGCGCTCCGTTAGCTTAACTGTGTGTGAAAGATATTAGCAGGTTATCTAATGGACCCTCACTTTACCATCTTACTACAACAACAGTCCGGGGAAAAAGGCTACTGTCAAGTCAGTCAGCGTAGTTATGGTGCTGCGGGCTACGCTTGCTGCGCGCTAATGCTAGCGACATGCTAACGCTAGCGACATGATAACGTCAGCTACGAGCAGTCTGATGTGAGTTCTCCCTTATGAAAACCTAAAAAATAAATGTATTATATGTGTATATAAAGACATGTGCCCTAAGCAGCTGGAAAACAGCCGAGTAAAAGATGGGCAGCTACAGGTGTAATGCTAATCCCTCACAAATGGACAGAACACAGGTAAAGAATGAATAGGTCTAATAAACAGTGTTTCAGCGTTTCTTGACTTACCGCTCCACTATATCGTCATCTCCATAGACCGAAGGAACTGACCCTTCGATCAAATGCAATCTTTGAGCAAATCCCTCGTTGTACTGGCGGAGGTTACTGAAGCACTCCTCTTTGAAGTGCTTAGCACACAAACTGAACTTTCCCCACTGTCGGTGGTACATTACCACGAAAAATAAAACGTAACCAGCCGATCTCAGTTGTTCGGATGCAGGTGGTCGGTGTAATGAGTTGTGCTGGTAACACAACCAAGAACAGAGCATTTTAACTTGTCTACTCGCACCTTTGACATCTTTGCGCTTGGACTACAAAATCGCTACGAGGAAAATAAAGATGGCGGTCTCTGCCGGAAGCTCTTGACCTTGTTTAGTAGTTCCGCTGTGACTTGATAGATAAAAATACGTAACAGATAATGCGGATATTCGAACGAACTGAGAAATATGTTGCAAAATTTATATAAATATATCTCTGCAGCTACTTAAGTGATTAATTTCAACTTTTAGCCACTACCAGACACCCACAGTACACAATAAAAGGTACCTAAGGGCCAAAAAAGTAGATTTTGCATGATATGTCCCCTTTAAACGGTCATTCAACAAAATAAAAGCGTTGTCAGGTATTAATAAGTGTCAAATCATATCTATTGTGTAATTTATATGCATTTTGGCCCTTGTTTTCCAAAATGGTTGCTAGGTAACAGCTGCAGAATTACCTCTATCTATGTCATATTTACTGCACATGTCCAACCAGGAACCATTTTATACTCATAAATTATAAAACACAATTATAAAAATGACAAACTGTCAAACTAGGGAGAAATAGGCAAAATGTTTAGTAAAATCTTGATTAAGTTTAAATATAATCATGTTCACTACGTTTTAGTCAAATGTGACATCTAATCTGTCATATAGACCTTCACTTGTGACTGTAATGCAGTTTGAAATGGACTTGTTTAACAAATCGACTCACCTTGTAGTTCCGGTTTATAGTTAGATTCTTTTAAAACAAAGCTCTGATCAAAGTCCAACTTGAGTAACAGAGCTTCAAACAGAGCAGTGCCTCCAGTTAGCTTTACTGTCACAAGGGACGTCAGAAGAATCACATGAAGAATCAGAATTGTATTAATGGCAACACAAACACTTTGGTAGAATTTGGCATCAACAAAACATTTAAAACGTGCAATATCAGAATAACAGAAGAGTATTATTTTTGTAGAGCCCAAATTCCTAACAGCAGGTGCCCCAGAGGACTTTTCAAACATTGTTGATTTACCTCCAAAAGGGTTAAAAAAATCAACGGTGAGACAGAAGGAGAGGGGCGCATGTGGGAGACTCGTCTGGAGCAGTGGGCGCCCGCAGACCCATTTCCAGACCCGAGCCAGGTTTGGTCAGGGGCCGGAGGGTTTCATGTTGTGAATGTCGATGGGAGACACTGGAGAAGAAGCACAGGACACAGGGAGAGCATGCAAACTCCACACCTATAGTTTGGGAATTGAACCAGAGACCTTCTTCTCATGAGGCAAGAATGCTATAGTCTCAAGAGGGTCCTGGGTTTGACTGTTAGTCCTTGTGTCCCAACCACTTAAACATGTACTATAGACAAATCTCAGTGAGACTTTCCTGGTTAAAGCTGCAGTACAACATTTATCTCATAATTAGTTCATTTTGTTTTCCTTTTTTTTTTGCAGAACTTTGTGAAAAAATATAAAATTTCTACACGCTGACTTCATCTAGTAATTAAACGTTTTATCTTTTCAAACTTAATGTACGTAAGAAAGAGCTGTGTGAGTTGCTTTGCTGGTGGCCCAAAATGTCATAAAATGAGGTTTATGACAGTTAGAAATGAGTTAGAAAGGTTTAAATACTTTTCTTTCTTATTTCACAGTTTGAAAAATATGTACCCCAGCTTTAAAGCTCAAACTACTCATTTTACTAAAACACTGTTAAGATGATTATATTCCCAATATGGCCATTTTTTAGGTTTAAATTTTTACTTCCTGGTTGTAAATGATGACATCACACTGGGAAATTCTGCAACTGTTACCTAGCAACCAATTTATTACACTGGGTCAAACTCCTCTAACGTCACAGAAATTATTATCTGACAAATAAAAATACACGAGAACCGCTTTATTTTGTTGAATTAAGGTTTAAAGGCTCAGAAAAATGTGTTTGAAGTGAGTACAGGTTTTGAACAGAGTCTCCCCAGTGTGATGTCAGCGTGCTTCAGAATTCTGCTCTAATTTTCAACATATTTTTCAACCTTTCTTCACAAACTAGTACTTGATTGGTGTAAAACTTCCATTTATATTTACAACAGGTACTATCCCATCAAATAAAGTCAAAATTAGGAAATCGTAACAAGCCGTCATATGTGCACTTTAAATAAATAAATAAATAATAAATAAAATAAAAATTCTACTTTTTACCTGGGCAAATTGTCTGTGTCAAGCCATGTTTCAAAAATGTAATGTATTTATTCATGGGTTTCAACTTCCTGTTTCATGCAACATTTTAAGGGCCCATTCAAAAGGTATAATATTTCGTTTTTAATTTTTAATCGCTTTTGCCTTTTATTATTATGCATTTAGTTAAATTTCTCCAATGGATCAGCAACTTGTTTTCTCTTCCTTTTTATTTATTGGACATCATAGTTTCTACTCCTGTGACACGCGGAGTACGAAAACATTGTCCGCGGTAAAGATTCATCTTCAAACTCGAATAAATGACCAAATTCGCGGAGATTACAGCGGCCCGTGCGTCTGCCTGCCCCTCTGTACAGCAGGTGCCCGTTCCTCTGACTGACACTGTAATCACGAGGATTAGGACTCAAGTGAGCACAAATGTGATGGAAAATGGTTTGAATGACACGTTAAGCCGTTGCTGAGCAGTAATCCAGGCCCGCGGTCAGACGAGTCATCCCCAGGTTAAACAATCGTCTGCGAGGGCCACGTCCTCTGTGCACGAGCCAAATCCTCACCGAGCGCTTCCTCAAGTCAACCAAGTTCTCTTTAAGTTAATGCAAAGGATTTCTATGTGATTTGCAATTTATTTCTAAGACTGAAATATGAACGCCACTGATCCGAATTGTTTGAAGGGCCTATGACAGGTTGGACTACTCATTTAACCAAATTGTAGTTCAGATGAACATATTTCAAAATTCGCTAAAATTCTTTACAAATTTTACACAGTTTTCGCAATTTCTAGCTTTTTAATTTTACTTCCTGGTTGTAAATGATGACATCACGCTAGGAAATTACCATAGCAACAACACTGTAAACTGGGCCAAAACTCATCTAATGTCACATTTTCTTGATTTGACAAATAAAAATAAATGTGAACACCTTTAATTTAGTTGAATTAATGTTCAAATGGTCAAAAAAGTAGTGTATTTTGTGTAAACGATGCACAGTGTGATGTCATCAGTTCGTTTACTTCCTGTATTTTTCAACAGGTTTTTCAACTTTTTTTCCACAAACAGTCACCTGATTGGTATAAAACTATAATTTCTATTTACAAGTATTAATACACTAAATAAAGTCAAAATTAGAAAATCATAGAAACCCGTCATACGCACTTTAAAGTGCATATGACAGGTTAGACGACACATTTCACTAAAACGTAGTGTTTGTTTTCAAAATGGTTGCTAGGTAACAGTTTAAGAATGACCTATCTATGTCATATTTGCTGCCCATGTCCAACCAGGAAGTAACATTTTAAACAATATGAAAACTATGAAACTGGCGATATACAGGCAAATGTTTAGTAAAATGTTAAATATAATCATATGTTATAATCAAAATGTTTAGTAAAATGTTAAATTAGTAAAATGTTAAATATAATCATGATTATACTACTACATAATAATACATTTTACTAAACATTTTGCCTGTATATCCCCAATTTCATAGTTTTTGTATTGTTTAAAATGTTACTTCCTGGTTGGACATGGGCAGTAAATATGACATAGATAGAGGTCATTCTTAAACTGTTACCTAGCAACCATTTTGAAAACAATGGCCAAAATCCATATAAATTACACAATAGTTATGATTTGACAAATAATAATAATACCTGATACAACTTTATTTTGTTGAAAGACTGTTTAAACTGTCAGAGAGACGTGTCAGTTGTGTGTAAACTGTCTCTGTATTTACAACGGCACGTCGCTTTTTGATGACATCACAGAGGGATTCTGTTTCATAACTCGGCACGACTTCCTGTCATTTGAAACTTTTATTTTTCGAATTTTTTCAACTTCACGGATGTAAAACTATAATAAATAATAATTACAACAGGTGCTACTCCATCAAACTAAGTCATAATTAGAAAATGTAGAGAACCTTTAATGCGCTAAAGGTGAAAAGCCTGTTCACTGCAAATGTGAGATATCTGTTATTTCTGTTTTTATGAGAAACTAGTCTCTTCAAACTCAAAGCAGTGGAGCACTTGTTTACCTGTTGCTACGGTGATGGTTGCAACGTGTAATAGGTACAAGCCCTATTTTGTGCAAGACTAAAGGAAGCCTAGCAGCCGTTGTCATGAAAAATTGGAGTGCATGGTTATTCATTTCCATACATTTTTATGATAAACAAAAATATTAAAATGTACTGGGAAAAGATCCATATCCGTGGCTCACTCTGTCCTCTCAGATTAACAGTAAAGCTAGTCTCTCTGCTCTGCTCTGACTGTTGATCTGGCAGCTTTGTTTACCTGTCGCTATGGTGACAGCCGCAGCATAGGGGATATTCACCTTATTCTGGAAGTTGTTGTGGGCGCCGCCATCTTTTTTCCGTTGTATTAATTTATTCACCTTATTCCTGAAGTTGCCGTACGCGCCGCCGTCTTGTTTCCGTTGTATTAGTTCACATGGAGCAGACGAGCTCAACAGAAAATAAGTTCTACATGGACTAAAAAGACGTTTTCAGACTGACCAGGAAATCGGTGCGTTGTTGACTTGTTGTTGCTCGTGTTCATTAAACATTTTACATAAATCAACCAACTTTATGTAACATTTTAGCGGCGAGACTTTTCCCTCGTTCGTCATTAGCTTTAATGGAGTTCTCGTCAAACGGAAGTGCGTTTACAACAAAAGGGCAAAAAACGGCAAAAGTGGGTGGGGCAGAATAAGGTCAGTATGGGGCAGACTAGCTCAACAGAAGATGAGTTCTACACGGACACAAAGCCGTTCTCAGACCGTCCAGGAAATCTGCAGGAGTACATTGAACATTTTACACTAATCAGTCTACTCTAGATAATGTTTTAGCGACAACACTTTTCCCTCATTCTCCATTAGCGTGAACGGGGTCCTCGTCCAAGCAGAAGTGCCTTTACTACAGGAGTGCAGATCTGTGACAAAAAGAGGCAAAAGCAGGCGTGTGGAATAAGATGAATATGTAAGACTAAAGGAACCCTAGCAACCATCGGCAAGTTGGAATGTATAAGTTATTAATTTACATACATTTTTATGATGAACAAAAACATAAAAATTTACAGTGAAAAGACAGCGGTTTTCTCACTCTCTCCATGGCAGGACGATTGGACCCCGGAAATAAATCTGAGCCCTTCTTTGCCCTGCGGCTGCTCTGCGCTGGCATTAAAAGAGCAGCTTAAATGCTGAATAAACCGTCATTCTACGCTCTCTGCGAATATTCATAATATTACCAGAATCGTGAATTTTTTTATTGACATTTGTGTGTTTTTATGAAGAATTTAAGTCGGTTGAGCCGCATGGAGCTGCTGCGTTTCAGGGAGAATCTTCTCTGGTTAATTACAAAAGCTGTGATTCTTTTTTCTCCTCTCACTCTGTTAGATGCTAAACGAGTACATAAACTCTACACTTAACAAGACAACATCTGTGCTGTCTGTATCATCATTATTCAGTCATTAAACAGAGAAGATTCTCTCCCAAGTCGACTCCGTATATCAATATTTTAGCATCGTTCCACTATCTCTGTCTCATTTTCCTGAATTCTACTAAAGTTAGTTACAACAAATTAAGTTTTAAAAATATAGTGTATGTGCGTATTTTCTCTTCATCAGTATTTATGCCCCAGGTGTTGTTTTTTTAACACGTCTGAGGCAACTTTAAGAACAAAAACATTGCACACTACTTCGAAAAGAGTTAATTGTTGTTGTTGGGAGACTGCAGCACTTTTGACTTTGTGCCCAGTGTCCATCAATGACATTCACAAAGAGATTCCAATCAGCTGACCTCTCAAATATGACTTTACCACAGAAAACATGCTAATATGTTTTCGAACCGTGCTCGAAATCTTCTATGAATGTCCGATGAGCCGACACTTGACTGTCGAGGAAGGACAAGTACTTGGAAATAGTTTTTGAGTGACATCTAATCAGAGCGCTGTGTTTGTGCGTAAGCCCGTCTGATGAACACAGAGCGGCCAACAAAAGCACTAGATGACTATCTCAAGGACAGTCCTGCCCTCAATACATTTGTGACTCTAAACCAGAGAAGCAGTGTGTCTAACCTCACGCTATGGACGCGATTAAAAATATATCCCCCACAAATATAGCATCCAGGTGGACGAGGTTAAACGGTGGTCATGATTAACAGATGGCGTGTAATCTGCACAGAAACATCAAATCCCTGAGGACTGAAGGTGGACTGAAGGTCTGGTCAATAACAGTGTGTCTCGATCAGGGTTCATTTTGGAATTGAGGTTTTGTGATGGTGGTGGTCTGTGGTCGGCCTTTATTGTCTCCATAAGTACTAGGCATGGGACGATATTGAAATTTTGTGCCACGATTATCACGGCCAGAATAATTGCGATTAACGATAATATCACGATAGTTATTAAAAGTGCTGACAGTTTGATAATCTGACGTATAAAGACATCACTTTCTCATTATAAATAAGTTCTGACATCTTTGTTTTTGTTTTCACTTATAATAAAGTACAATCTAGAAGAGAACATAAAGGGTAAGTTGTTTTTTTTCTGCACAATCTGGTGACAAAATGGCGATTATCTTTGCGATTATTACACAAAATGTAGCACAAACGACTATTGTCTTCCCTTTTTATCACGATAAACGATGTTATTGTTTATTGTCCCATCCCTAATAAGTAGATGTGTCTTGTGCATTTGGCCTGTGCTTCAAGAGCAGTGCACGCAGCAGCACAGCTTTGGGACACAGAAGGCCAGAGGGTCAGGATCGTACCTGTTGGTTTGATGAGGGAAACCTGAGCCCGGAGGAAACACACCCAGACACAGGGAGAAACATGTAAACTCTTCACAGAAAGACCCTGGGAGTGACTCTCTTGCTGTGAGCCGAGTGTGTAAACCACTCATGGATGTATTAAATGAACTGGATAAGGCACGCCCCCTCTGTCTGTGGTCCCAGATTGATTTGTGGCCGTGCGAGGTACTGCAGCCTCTTGGAACCAGCCTTTTTCTAAAATTGCTCATTATAATTGCAGACAGTACTTAATTATTATCAGTATTTAAATAAAATAGAAGGAAATGTTCTTTTCTACCGTTTCTAAAATCACCGAAATTACCGTTTTTATATGAAGTTGGGGATTGTCGTCACGTGGCGCCCTAAAACAAAGATGTCAGCCTCCGTATCTGGAAGTAAAAAAAAGTTGTCAGCCTCCATATCAGGAAGTAAAGCAAAGATGGCAGCCTCCGTATCAGGAAGTAAAACAAAGTTGTCATGCCTCCAAATCAGGAAGTAAAGAAAAGATGTCAGCCTCCGTATCAGGAAGTAAAACAAAGTTGTCATGCCTCCAAATCAGGAAGTAAAACAAAGATGGCAGCCTCCGTATCAGGAAGTAAAACAAAGATGTCAGCCTCCGTATCAGGATGTAAATGCGGAAGTAAGAAACTTTTTTGGGGTCATGCGCCAATGAGCACTCCCCATAGCGATAAACAGGGCGGCCATTTTGGATTCATCTTCCAGGTTTTATTATAGTTCTATGAAACCACTCCGCTTGCCGCTAGCTTGTTGGTTTGTTCGTTTGCTTGTTAGTTAACAGCACATTAGCATTTGAGAAAAGACACTTGGGAAAGTCGAAAAAGTCTGCTACCTGCTTGCCTTTTTGAGGATGTCATTGCCTTTCCTGGAATATACCACAGTATGGCTTTTAACCTTTTGTCTTAAATTAAAAGCACCTGTAATGGATGCGGGGCAGATGAGTTCCATGCCACGCTGGACCCTGTCAGACAAAAATAACATCTCCATGGAGACGAGCACCAGAAGAAGTTATGTAATCCTCTTTTAAAGTCTTATATCATAAAATGCCGCGAAGAAAACTTTACAGACCGAACACCTACAATTGAAATCATTCCAGTTGTGATTTCATTGTGATTATTTTTGCAGCTTTTATTTACTGTGAGACTGAGTGACAACCTGGCACTATCCAACTGGAGTAAATTGTGTGTCTACGGAAATAATAAATGTTTTTCAGCACCTGTAATTAAATCTTCACTGAAAAAGGCTTTTGTATCTGTGAGAAAACGCGGGGACTGTTCACCTCCATTTGTGAATTTGTGAATCTACAAACGGACAGATAAGAGCAGCTGCTTTCTCTGCAGATAAAGAAATGTCTGAAAGATTTATATGCTGTATTCTCTGCTGCTGGACTAATCTTAACTGTGTCCTTTTACACAGCAACTCTGAAAGTGAAAGGGCACATTGTGTAAATACCATCGTCTTTTACTGCGATGTCAGTAACCCAATGAATGCACTTTTTTGCGTTCAGTCTCATTTAGATTTATTATTTAAACTCAGTACAGACGTTTGCGAAAAAACTATCTTTGCTTTAGAGTAACATTTCACACAATTGCAGTAGATTAGTTAAGGTGAGACGCGAACATTTATTACAAGTTCTTCTTAATGTCATGTTTTCATACAGAAATAAGGCATTTTAAGGCCAGAATTACATATATTTGGGGCATGTAAATCTGCAAAATGGACAGAACCAGGTTTACTTTTTTTTTTTTTGGTTCATTTTGCACACATATAGGGGATTTTGAATTTCTTATGTAGTTTCCAAGTGAACTGGACTGAAAATTGGCCTGAAAATTCCAATTTCGCCTAATTTTTTATACTTTTACAACTACACAGCTTTAAAAAATCAGGTTTAGAATTAGATATCGCCAAATCCTTCTGTATGTTACGTTCAAATCTTGTTAAGTCCAAAATGGTAAAGTTTGTTGTGTGTAGGAGCTACTTTATGTCTCGTGGGAGAAACATGCATTTTAAGAAAACGGCCTTTGAAGTTACAATGTCCCAGAGAAATCTATGAATGAAGTGGATTCAATGAAGTAAAAAAACATCTTTAGGAGCAGACTGGACACGTTTGTTGCTTCCACATGAAAGCCTGGGCTGTACACTGAGACAGCCAACACAAAATTGAAAAAAAAAACTGTCTTCTCTGCAGCGTCTCGCCTTAAATGTCACGCAGCGCCTTCTTTGCATTTTTCAAACATTTGCACTGATGGCTTCTGCTTGTGAATATACGCTCTGGGTTCATTTGAATGCACTTAATGTGGAGAATATGGAGTGGAGGAGTAATTCTCCGTCACGCACCATTAGCCGTTAGCATGTAGCTCCAGTTTGCGCATATATTTGTGCGTTTAACATCTGTCCGTCACTGCGCGCCGCCATGCGACTGATCTGGCCGTTTGAATGCTTTTTTGTCTATTTTACTGCCCTCTTGACTGTGGTTGTGTGAAATGGGGGCTGTTCTGCGGGCAGCGATGGTAATTATTGGACGCTTCGTGAAATTGGGCCGTAATGACATAAATGATCTCCTCGTCCGCAGACATATTGAAGTAATGGCAAAGTCTGTTCGGCGCAGTGCCATTTAGCATCATTAAAACGCAATTATTATTATGATTTTGAAGTTAAAGGTTTGGGTGTGAGTTTCAATAATCACCTTCAAGGATCGGCCGCTCTGTGTCTGCGGTTGTTTTAGGGATTACGCAACGCTAATTCGTGAACGATGCGTGAATATTTGGTATTTTTCTATATTTATTTAACCCGACAAGTCCCTCTGAGAAACAGGTGTTACAGATTGGATCCCAAGTCGGAGGGGGAATCGGAATATTTAGGGATAGTGAGAATAGATTGGGAAAACGTGCAAACTCCTCACAGAAAAGCTTGAACCCAGGACGTATACTTTGGCGGATTTTAACGGAAATACAGGCTACTTTGTGAACGGAAATGATGTCTGTGCTTTTCTCTCAACCGGATTTAACCTGATAAGAGTCTTTTGTGGGCCGTCTGACATTTTCTTAGTTTATTACTTTTTGTTCACATCTGATAAAAGATGATCAAGCTGCTGGGCATGTTGTACATAAAAAGATAACTTGCTTATTTCCAGTCAAATCAAACATGATCAATCAGTGTCGGCTTGAACTCCAAAAAAGTGAGAGCTGTAGTCGACTAAATAAAGTCAGACATGTCCTATCGACCGATTAATCGACTAAAAGTGACTGGCAAATATATAACCGAAACGAAACTGCACTCTGAAGACCACAACTGCACAGGAGTTCATGCAAAAACAACTATTTATACAGAAAAGTACTGGTAAACACTGTATTCTAAATCAGGGGTTCCCAAACTTTTCTTGCCAGGACCCCCAAAATAGCCATACAACCGACTCGGGGACCCCCAAAGCAAAATGAAAATGAGAGTAGCAATAATTATAAGTGTCAAAACATGTTAAATCAGGTTTAATATTGGTTATTTGAATAGTTTGGTGTCTTATTGGACCCCATTTGACTAAAAGATACTGGTAATAATTAAAAAACAGAGCAAATACAATGTCATATTCATTAAAATTACATCTTGAACTCATCTCACAACCCCCAGCACAACCCTCACGACCCCCGAGGGGTCCCGACCCCCACTTTGGGAACCACTGTTCTAAATGTTAGATACACATACTGTATATAATTTACA
Source organism: Rhinogobius similis (assembly GCA_019453435.1). Lineage (NCBI taxonomy): Eukaryota > Metazoa > Chordata > Actinopteri > Gobiiformes > Gobiidae > Rhinogobius > Rhinogobius similis. Next base: position 12,602,068 of record CM033631.1, read on the forward strand.
TTAAACTCATAATTCATTCCAAAATCTTCAGCTACATCACTCCAGATCTTTATTGTCTCATACAAATCCTTTTGACATAAATAAAGTAATTAGTCAACTAATAAAAATGTTTTACGTCTAAAAATCTATTGACCCATTAATCGACTCAACAACCATAGGAGTACAGCCCTGAAAAAAAGCCTACAATTTAAATCAAATCAATAGGCTTTTAGATGGATTTTACTGGCACTTTTTTTTTCTTTATTACAAGTCCCTAAATCTCATATTTTGTGAAATTAGCTTCAGCGTTTTAAAGAGGAATAGTCAAAACCCACCAAATGTTCAAACTGTCAATCAGACCATCCTCCAGCTTTACTCCTCATTATATTTACAAAAATAAATCTGATATTCCTCTGTGCTGAGCTTGTTACCACTTATAATTAGAGAAAATTAGACATTCGACAGCCTCAGCTTCACAAAGAACATTTGTTTAAACTCCAAAGGGTTCAGAAACAGCTTCAGTTTGAATTGGGGCTCGTTTTAGTCGGACGTTTTGGGGAAAAAATAGGCTCCATGATAAAGGGGTTTCTGCTCTGCGCTTGTTCTGCTGTTTGGACGCTTCAACCAATCAGTGTGAAGTATTTGTCAGTCAATCAATCCAGCACGATCAGTTTAACAAGAGCTTTGCAGATTTATGTGTAGAAGTCAATTCAAAATGCCACGCATCAATCTGCTGTGAGCCAGATTATATCACCAACGTGTATTTGTTTCTGAATTGTGTTCACGGACAAAGATCCTGATCCCACTAAAGGGCAGACTCACTTTACACTTGTTGGATTACTGTTTTTCTGTTAATGTTGAATCATTTAATAACACTATTATTATTATTACTATATAACAAATTGCAATATTATACTTTTTGTCATGTATCTCTCACCTTTGCATAAAATCTGGCATTATGTATCATTATGGACAACAGGTTTGTAATGAAGGCAAGACACTACAGGCAAAACCTTTTTTCTTTCCAATTATTTTCTTTTTTGGTCAGTTTGCTGGCTTTCACGTGGAAACTGCAAACTTGTCCAATCAGCTCCAAAAATTGACTTATTACTTCACTTAATCCACTTCATCCATAGATTTGTTGATATGTAATGCAAAGCCTGATTTATTAAAGTTTTAAGTTTAAAAAATGAGTCAAAATTAGATTTTTTTGTGCCAATTTTCAGTCAGATGTAGTTTACTCAGGTTCAACTAAATAAAATCCAAAATCCCTTCTGTAAAGTTTTTTTGTATCTAATATGTGTAGAAGAACTTTTAGTCTGATTCTGTCCATTTTTTAGAATTAATTTTTTCCCAAATATGTGCCATTTTGTGAATTTGTACACGAAAATATTACATGATGAAAAACTATACTACTACTACTACTAAAAAATACAGTTTTTTTCTACATTTATGTGACTAAACTACATGAGAAGTTTCAAATCGATATATTTAAATTTAAGATTTTTTCCTTTTTACTGAAGTGCCTCACCTTAATCGCAACTTATCGAACATTTAAATAATCGTCAACCAATTTAATAATTGAAGAATCGTTTTTTGAACTATACTCAACCTCCAAAACTTGTCCTGCGCTGAGAGAGTCTGTTTTGTAACTCAGACGAAGCAGGAATTACCACAAAATGACACAAGAAACATGTAAAGACAGTCCGTGTTTTTATCGAGAAACTCATTTTGCTGTAAATCTACTCTGGGAAGATGTTCTCAATTAGCATTTCTTCAGCTTCCTCTTGGTTAAATAATATAAAAATCTCCCAAATCTCTTAAATTCTCTTGCCGTTTCCGATCCAAGCAACAAATCGACCACCAAAATATCGTTGGTTGCAGCTCTAATGAACATGACACAACCTTTACAGTCATGTTTTTTGTTTTTTCTCATACTTACATACTGCTGCTGCTGTGACTGACTTGTTTGGCTGTAAATCTGCGCGTCGTTGGCCCACACGGAGCCCTCTATCTCGGACTGCGATGCGGTAAATCAAGCAGGGGCTATGTTTAGTTCTCGGTGACACTGGTTGACATTCCCGCGCGTCAACACCGTATCCTCAGAGCCGTCGCTATTCCAAGAGTGCATCCTGTGCGGACCAACGACAACAACAGCGGCGCGCGTCGTCTAACCAGCGCGCAGGCCATCGCTCGGCTCAGAAATGAAAGAGATACAGCACGGATCTGCGTCAATCAGGCGGACGTTTGTGGAAAAAATCTGTGGAAAATTACAGGAGGTGAACAGATTGATTATGTCACACTGGGGAGACTAAGGTAATTTACTCAAAATAAACTACTTTTTTGACCCTTTAAACATGAATTCAGCAAAATAAACGTGTTCACATGTATTTTAAGTTTCAAATAAAGTTTTGGCCCAATTTACAGAGTGGTCACTTGGTGATTTCCCACTGTGATGTCATCATTTACAATCAGGAAGTAAAATTAAAGACCTAAAAAAATAGCTAAACCGGGATGAAATTTGTAAAGAGTCTGTAATGATATAAGGACTTAAAACAGCAGAAGATTCTCGGATAAATGTCTTATATGAGCTGAAAAAACATCACCGATCGAGGGAGTTCAGCAGGAAGTGTCTTTGACGATTGGGGAGGAGGATTTTCAAACCAACATTACTCAAAATGGCGTGAATACAGCTGAACGCCACTCCAGGTATGTTTTTGATGACGGAACAATGTTAAAAGCTCAAAAAGGTCACTGTAGAAGAATGTGTCCTTTAGCAATGTATTTATCTTAACTGCACTTTAGTCAGATGAGTAGTCCAACCCATCAGAGGCACTTTAAAAAAATATATATATTTGGTCTTCATTTAGTGCTTTAGACCTGATTTGCTCTTAAGTCTTGGTTCAGACCAGGTTGGTATCTAGTCCTAGTTTAATTCTGGTTCAATCTTGGCAATTTCGTGTAGGAAGAAGCATTTTGTATTTTATTTTTCCACAAAAATTAAATATAGTAGCATTTATTGATTTCACCTTTATTGAAACTTGTTGTGTATTTATTTATTTTATTGACATTTTGTTTTAACTCTGTATTGATGTGCAGTGGTAGCCCGAGGTTTGATTCCTAAAGTCAACCGTTTTGACTTTTGTTTTTTGTTTTTCTCTCCTCAGTTTGATCAATCCTGGTTTTGGGTTTCATTTTATATTATTATACTGTATATTGTAGATTATTATACATGGCTTTTACTAATGGCTATTATTAAAGTACACATTCTTCTACAGTGACCTTTTTGAGCTTTTAACATTGTTCCGTCATCAAAAACATACCTGGAGTGGCGTTCAGCTGCATTCACGCCATTTTGAGTAATGTTGGTTTGAAAATCCTCCTCCCTGATCGTCAAAGACACTTCCTGCTGAACTCCCTCGGTCAGTGATGTTTTTTCAGCTCATATAAGACATTTATCCGAGAATCTTCTGCTGTTTTAAGTCCTTAAATCGTCACAGACTCGTTCTGAGCATTTCTGCCTCTAAACACGATAACCGCTACTGCCAGCCTGATTGTAGCGTCTCTTAAAGTGATAACATAACTAGATTGTGATGTGCCATCTGCTGGCTGGGCAGACAGCTTGTTCATAATATGCATAATAATAAAAAAAGTCAAAACATGAGTTGGCAAACTTAACCACATGCCGCTCTGACCTGTTTTTCCTCAAACGTGTGACTAAAATGAGCCTCATTTCAAACTGAAGCCGTTTCTGATCCTTTGGACACAAACTATTGTCTGGACTCTTTGTGAAGATGAGACTCTGTGGTTTTGGACTCTGGCGTCTGATTTACTCTGATTACTCTTGGAAACAAGCTCTATAAAGAGGAATAGCTGACTTTGAAGTCCTTCTAAATGTTTTTTGTGTAATATATGAAGAAGTGAAGCTGGTGTCTGTAGATTTTGCCTGATTAACACTAGTTTTGGCTTTTGTTGGATTTCAACAATTCCTCTTTTAAAGCTTAAGCTAATTTAACAAAACTTTAGTTTTAGGGACTTGTAATAAAGTAAAAAAAAATCCAGGCGGAACTCATTTAAAAGTGCTATTAATTTTATTTTATTTTTGTGTGTGTAATTTTAAATTTTTTTGCTTTTTGAGAAACTGACTCTAATTCATCCCAGAATGTTTGATTTGACTGAAAATAAGTGGGTTACAGCTTTCTTTTCATATTGAACATGTTCAGCAGCTCGATAGTTTCCTTATATCAGATGGCGGATAAAAAGGAATTAATAAAAAATCTAGCGTCCCTCCGGTTTAAAGCCACAATTGCAGCTGGTTTAAGGCACTCAAGAGCATGTTTAAAGGCTAACAAAAATACAAAAAAGGCACAATATTTTTCCTTTAAAACATAAATCACAAATCTAACCGTAATACTGGTCAGAAAAATCTCAATTCGATATTTTTCCCGAATCGTGCAGCTCCAGTTTGTCCCGTGAGCGATGATTCTCGGCCCTAGATACGAGCCATTATCCTACATTAACCACAGAACAGCGTCAGCGATAGAGACACTGTCTGCCTGAATAATTGATGGAGTGATACCAGTGCGTCCCTGTGGTGTCGTGTGCCGCAGACATGTCTTTTGTTATTGTAATAGTCGTGTAATCGTCCGCCAGTCTGGGATTGATTCGCTCCGAGCGCCGCAGACTCCTTCAGTTCCGTCCGCGCTGACATATTGTTGCTCGATCCAGTGTCGACATAATTAGCCCAGTTTAGCGGTTGTTAATAAGGTCCTGGGGGTGACAGGAAGACAGAAAGCGAAATGTGTGCAAAAGACGCGGAACAGACGTTTGTTTCTCGTGATGTTTGTGCAGAAGGCAACGGCGTTTTTAAACTCCGGCAGAGTCTCGACCAATTCTGACTTAAGTGTTTTGGGAAATTGCTGCAGAGGAATAAGGTTTGAAGAGTGTGATTTCAGATTCAGACAGCTTTATTAATCGCACCACGGGCAATTAATCAGACAAACAATCAAACAATCACATTAATACATCAAAAGCTCAAAAAAGAATAGATTATTGCTGATTTTTATTCATAATTCACATTTTATTCATAAATATTCTCTATCTAGAGGCATTCAGTCCCAATTTCAACCTTTTTTTTGGCTGATAATGTATTTAGAAAGTTTAAATGCACAATAGAAATGATCATTTGACCAGTCGACTAATCGAAAAAATACACTAGTCGACGTCTAAAATAATCGTTTATGACAGCCCACACAACATACAATAAAACGTAACAAATAACGGACTGATTCTAAACAAAGACTTCAAGGATATCAGAAACTAGTTTGTGTTTGAAAAGGGAACAACATGGTGATGGACTAAGGGCTCTGTGAGATAAGAATCACATCGGCTTTTTGTAAAATGTGTGTTACAGAAAGAAGCCTCTCTGCTGCACTCCTGTGATTCCTAAACTGATTTGAACAATGGAATTAAGACTTCTTTGTGATCGTTCACAGAGGCAGGTTTTGACAAGGAAAATGATGCCAACAAGAGCAAACTAATGTGGCAAAAACACAAGAAAAAATATATTAAAGATTGAAAGAGCTCTTTTTAAATCCATTGTACTTTGTCGTGTACAACGTTTACTGAAAAAATCCACTGACACATGTCACCAGTGTTTTTGACGATCAGATTTCTCTTCTGTGTGAATAAATAATTAGAATAAAATCTGTTGTGTGAAAGTTCACCATTTATTTTCATTTCTGCCCGTGAAATTCCACATATTCATAAAAAAAAATCTAACTAACTATAACAAAGTTGTTTGTTGTTGTTTGCAGCATGTCCACTTCACCCCGTCTTCTCTTCCCATTTCCCTCAGCGACGTCCATGATGTAAATGTCTGTTTGCAGCATGAAGTCATGTTGTTGACATTTAGTGGATATCTGAGACTGTTGGCTTGAGAAACGCGTTAAGACTCCAAGGGCAGGTCGGACAGTCGCTTACGCAGCAGCAGAGGAGCTAACACGCCTCAGAGGGCTCTAAGAACAGATCAGGACCCACGCCACACGCCAACTTCTACAAGACATTTGTTTTTCAATTTTCAATTAATTACTATGGGCCTTAAGTGGGTTTTTTAACGATTCCCCCTTGGGGATGAATAAAAGTCACTCTGATTTTCTTTATTATCTTCATTTTAAAAGTGGACCATGTACAATTAGAACATAAATGTTACCATTTGATGCATTCTACATCAAGTGCATGCGGAGTTAGCCTTAGGCTAATTTACATCTGCAGTCCCCTGAATGAATCTGATTCATTGTGGACAGTTTACAGCAAAGTCGTGTGATTGTGCGTAGGCCATCCTGCTTTTCTCCAGAGCGTCTTGAGCGTCGTGCCTCCAGGATGTGCTAAAGTTGAAAAATCAGAACTTTCTGAGAAATTTTTGGCTCGTCAGCCAATCAGGAGCTTCCTCCAGAGCAGCAGCCATTCACCCGTGTGGGGCAGATTTGTGTCTAGTGCAAACATGAGTCCAGGACATCAAAGACACTTGTCTCCTGCGTCTGTTCTCAAAAGAATAGGCGTCTGGAGGTGTTATGGTTATGTTTCTGACACAGTGGTCTGAATGCACCAGACAAACTTTATTGATCCACAAGGGGAATTACTTTAACATAGTAGCTCTCGTTGGCCTCCTGGTTAATGCCAATAATTATAGAGCACTAGTACGGAGCTCTGATTGGTTTACAACTTGTCCTACTCAATCAGAGAGCCCCTTTTTACTTCACTTTATTATTCACTTGACAGCTCCCAACTACCTAACGACCGTACACTACAAATGTACACTACAACTTCTTGAAAACATCGCGTAATATTTCTCTTCTTTAATGCGTGGTCAGCGTGAGGGCAGGGCTTGTCAAACGATTAATTGGTTCTCAAAGTTCAAAAGTCAAAGCCCTTTTCCTTCCTCCAACATTAAGCTAGTTCTCAGCGGAGTGACTGGAATGCCTGGTTTGTTTACTGCGTGTGTGGATGTGTGTGTTAGCGTTCGCCCTGCTGCACCCCTATAATTGCACTCCATCAATCATCGCAGCACCCGGGCTCCCTTAGCTGCTACGCGCTAACAGGCTGCGCGACCCACATGCCACACAGAGGGCACCGGAGCTGAAATATGACTTTGAATTCCAGATCATTTCCGTCCTTTGCTCTTCGTCTCGGATCGGTTTTATCAAGCGCTGAATATATTTAGTCTGTCCGTGGAAGACGTGTCCTTTTATATGTGAGAGATAGCGTCCTGACTTTTATCATAATCAAGTCGACTGCTGGTGTCGCCTGGACTCTTTTGGGGTCGAGTTTAGAAAAAGTACTTGAATCCGTGTCGTTGTAATAGTGTTGTCACGGTATAAAGTGTTCAAACTCGATTCGACACTAAGAAATAGGCTCGATACTCCATAACAATGATAATAACTGTCTTTTTATCGACAACAGCAGATCATTTTCAACACAAAATAAAAGCACTTTCTTTGTTTCTATGAGATCTGGTTCTGATAACGTTAAATATCATTCTAAATGTTATAGAAAAGTCGCATTTGTCCAGCTTATTGTAATGTTTTCTGTATTGTTACTTGCTCAAATGAGTATCTAGTTCCGATACCAGTTTTAGTATCTGATTTTTCAATACTTTTGACAACCCTACGTTATAAGATGGTAAAAATACGTCGATGTAAACCCTCATTCGTCCAGGTATGGTCCATCGTAGAAAGGGTTTCAGGGGTTGTCATCCGGACGCTGTTTGACGTTTCGACTTTTGACTTTTGACGTTTCGACTTTTATCCAAAAGTCATTGTGTCACAATGACTTTTGGATAAAAGTCGAAACGTCTCGATCTTCAAACAGCGTCCGGATGACAACCCCTGAAACCCTTTCTACGATGGTAAAAATACTTAAAAGGTGGCTGTAACATGACCCCTTCCTAAACGTGTGTCCGATTTATAGTAAACATGATCAAATACTGTTGAACAAGTTGAAGATTTATTCGCAATTACAAGAATAGAGTCCATTCAGAATGTAACCTGATTGATATGTGTGTCACTCTGAATTAGTTCTACACATTATCGATCCGGACAGGCCCCTTTGATGTTGTTCGGAAAAATGCGTAACATCATGACCAACATTCGAACTGATTGGTCGCAGCGGTGTGAAAGCGGAACAAGCCGAGAAATCAAAAAATCCAGTTGAGAGAAAAGAAAAACGGGCCGTAAACGTGTTGTTCACTTTGGATTGCCACAGTTAGTTATAAAACATAACCTTATCTGAACTGGGTCTCCATGGCATATTTCCTGGTTCCTAGTAACTAATGGCATCTCCGGTTCAGTTGTGATTGTGTTTTTATTAAATTTTTTTCACAATATTTTGCTACCGTACCTTAATCAGCCTTAATGCATGAACAAAGACTTAATTAACAATGAACCTATAGTTTATTAACCACGATTCAGGGTTAACTCAAAGACTTAAATAAGGTTAAAGTGCGTATGACGGGTTTTTACGATTTTGTAATTTTTGACTTTATTCCGTGTGTTAATACCTCTTGTAAATACGTATTATAGTTTTACACCGATCAGGTGGCTGTTTGTGGAGAAAAGTTGAAAAATCTGTTGACAATTAGAGGAAGTAAACAAACTGATGACATCACACTGGGGAGGCAGAGGTTAAGCATAATTTACACAAAATGAACTACTTTTTTGACCCTTTAACCATTGATTCAACAAAATAAAGTGTGTTTCTCTTTGGCAAATGAACAAAATCTGTGACGTTAGATGAGTTTTGCCCAGTGCACCGTATGGTTGCTATGGTAATTTCCTAGTGTGATGTCATACTTTACAACCAGGAAGAAAAATTTAAAACCTAAAAAATAGCTAAACTGGGGTAAAATTTGTGAAGATTCTAGCAGAAATTGAAATATATTCATATTAACGGCATTTTAGTTAAACGTGTATTTCAACAGAGGCCCTTTAAGGTTGGGGTTAGGAATCAGGGTTAGAGTATTAGTAGTGACTAAACCTGGGTCATTCTTAATAAACTATTTCTTCACTGTGAATTAAGTCTTTGTTCATGCTATGCGGCTGTAAATCAGTTTTGTAGCAATAATTTAGATTCTGGTATATTTACTTTTGCTCAGTACCGATGTTAATTAACGTGCCTCTGTTTAACCCAATAAATAAAAGCTAACGCGCTCAGTGGCCTAATCCTCCAGCTATAAGCGCGGCTGAGTAGGTGTGGGCTGTGCAGTTGTTTTTCATTGCGCCCACAACAAACCAACGCTCCACTTCTCCTAAATCCAGCTCTGCGTCAGGTTCCATCTCCTCCTGTCTATAAATACGCTCCGCTCTATAACTTCTCTCTTCCTTACTCCCAGCGTCAGTTTGTGGCCCCGGGTTAGCGCTGGGTGATACGGTGGAATCGTGAGCTCGTCCCTGCTGTGACAATCTGCTATTTTTGTGAAATCGTCGTATCGTGAATCACTGTTTGCCTCTTTGATGGAGCTGTCTGTTCAAACACACTTTTTCTCCTGTTGTTTAGCCTCTGAAGCCTCTGAGCAGATGACTTTATTTACCTCTTAAAGGCTCAGTGTGCACAATTAAACCAAATCGACACAAAATCGCAATTTTAATGGATGTAATTAGCAAATCACAAAGACTGCAATTCATGAAGTGCAATGATTTCTTCCACAAACAACAAAATGTCTTGCTTTGATCTGAATAAAAACTGCAAACACTTTAGTTTGGATTTGTACAAACATGTTCTGAGTCAAACGACAAAAGCACGACCAACAGTGATAAAAGTGCGTTCAAAAGCGACAAAAACGTGCCCACAAACAACAAACCCGACTCAATGCAACAAAACATGACTTAAAACCACAAAGACGCGACTAAACGTGACAAAATTGTGTTTAAAATGTGAATTTGAACTGAATCCTATTGTTAAAACATAAATCACAAATCTAATCACAACTGCACTGGTCAGAAAAAACACAATTAGATATTTTTCCTAAATGGTGCAGCTCTATTAAAAGTAATAGAAATATACAAAGTGAGCATGAATCGTGATAAAATCGAAATCATGATCTGGCCCCAAGAAAATCGTACTAATAATTGTTCCCGGGCCTTCGTCGTCGTCGTTGCGGTGATAATCCTTCTGTCCCTGTCTGCAGATGGGACGTGTGGCTGTGGGGCGCGGGGTTGTCGGGTGTAAAGGGGGTAAAAGGGGGTAAAGGACGGCGCACATGCCAGAGCAGAGAGCCCCGTGATCCAGGTAATGCAGCAGGATCCTCCGCCTTAGAGAACAGAGCACTTTCACACGCTCAGATGGACAAGTGCAGCTGGAAACACGACACACACCACACATTTTGACAGTAAAGGGCTGAATACGACGATGCGTAAGTAATAAGGAGAATGATATATTAAGTGGAAAGTGTTAGTAAGAATCTAATTAGCAGAAGAATAATATCAGGGACTGCAGATGGAAACTAATTAGCTATAATCTGGTGCGGAACATCTCTGTTTTATGAGTTTAATGTCTTTGTACATTTTCCCTTCAAACTAAGACTAAACTAAACATTTATAATAGCTGAACACATACTAATTAACATCAAATTAACCACTTACATGTATGCTAATTACTGGGTATTTTTAGATATTAATAAGTTTACCCTAAAAGAAAGTGTTTAATTTTGTCTGGAGGCCCCTGAAAGCTTGTCTGGGATCAATTCTTTATGAAAAGTGAGTCTGGTCACTCCGACAAGCATCGAGTCAATTCCAGAATGTACCGTCCAATCAGATGCTTTTGTTTCTGTGACACGTGTCAAACGAAAGAGTTCATTGGTCATCTGTATTTTACTAAATCAAACTTCTCTCACCTCAAGTGGAGTTTTTTGCTTCACTTTTTGATTCCGTGGAAATGAGTGATGTTTTTCGTCCCTGTGATGTTTTTTTTTGCCTTTCTTTTTCCTCGTGAGCCGCCATGTTTGTTTTGATACGGACGGATCATGCGTGTCCCTGATTGGCTGATCTCCCTGTCAATCGTGCCCATCTGAACTCATGGAGATCATTCTGGATTTTCCAAGCGACCTGAGAGCTGCGTTATGAGTTAAATAAAGCTTTTATTAAAGGGACTGTATCTGATTTTTACTGTTTTGAAACTTGAGAAACAGAACTAGTTCATGTTAAACTCTTACATGAATGACATATATCGCTCACTTTGTTAATGCAGTCCCAGCGTCCTAAATATTCACCACCATCAAAAGCACTTCTCACAGTTTTGAGGTCAGAGCTTGTTTTGCCATCCCGGATAAAGCTAACAAACATTAGCATGCTAATGGTGTACTTCCTGCTTCGTGGAGAATAAAACAAATGCAGAGAAAGTGCTCTGTTCTCATTTTCAGTCAAATAGATGCCTTTAAAATATAATTGTGTTGTGGCAAAACAGATTTTTGCTTTATTACATGCACACAAAAAAATCAGGTACATGAACTTGTACTGTTTTTCATGATTCAAAACAGTAAAAATCAGGTAAAACCCCTTCGAAAAAGTTTAAAGAAGTGTATTTAATATATCAGTTAACAAACTTGTATTGAAGGAGTAAATCGGAGAAATAGTACTTACCAAATGTATCTGTAAATACATTACTTTATATATTTACAAATCCTTTCAGGAAACCCTTTTGTAATTTGTTCACTGTCTTCAATTAGCTTTTCGTGGCTCCCATGGTCCTCCTGGTCCTCCTGGCTAATGTCAAGTAAATAAGAAAAGTGAAGTAATAAGGAGCGCTCTGATTGGGTAGAGCGGCTTGTAAACAAATCAGATAAAGCTTTATCTGTATTCTTTGGGCAGCAAAACAAAATACCGGCCTGTGCTGGAGAATTAAGACTGATCTATTAGTTAAAATAGTCAAAGTGTTTTAGTCTGTTTCGTTTGACTAAGATACTGTAAGCTGTTGTTATTGTCTTATCATTGGCACAGAATGGCAGCCATGTTTGTGCCACATTTTCCTCAGGACAAGTTCACCAACGAAGGAATGAGTGAATAATAAAGTGTGGATGTTTACAAATAACTGAAGTGCAATGCATATTTTACTGACTATATAATCTTTGGCATAATTAATTCCCTTTTGGTTAGAGCTTCTCTCAAACATGTCACTTCCATCACCGCAGCCTCATGACTAATGATGTTTTTCCCTTAGATATTTGTTCAAGCCATTTTGATTTCCTTTTGTTGTATCCAATTCTGAAGATCAAATGAAGAAAACTCCAACTCGAAGAGATTCAATGCAAAATAGAGTCTTTATTTCCAAGGCACAAAAAGAAGTACTCGTACAGAAAGACCCGAGCAGTTTCTGCAGAAAAAGCTGCTCATCGTACCGTTACATGCCGTTTTATACCCCAAGTTCATGAATAAATGGTTTTGGGGTCCTCCTCTTGGTACATGCATCCACCTATGACCCCCTGGATTTACACCCACGTGCCCTACCTTACTCCTCCTTATCTAATGCATATTCTATATAGCTAATTAAAACTGTGTTCTATGCCATATTTTACAGTAAGTCATTTTTACTGCTTACAACCTATAACTCGTCCCAATTTAAACTCTTTTTGACAATCATCTGCCTCAGCAAACTTTCCTTAGCAATTAATACCTGTCACCTATATTCTAGTTTTCTATGATCCAAAGTCTGAACTCACTGACCCCCCATGAGCTCACCACTACTTCTCCTGACCTTCATTTCAACTTCTGGTTTACGTCGTTACTGTACTGCTACTGGCTGTAGTTTTTGTTACGTGTACTTCCTTCCTTGTTGGTATACGCCCCTTAGCTTCAGCTCCTATGGTCTCCATGTTCTCTGCTACGCTGTCTGACTGCTACTTTGCATTGGCTCTATAACTTCTTCAGATTACACGTTGACGTAATAAAATGTTTTAGTATTGCAAAGAAATGTTAATAAAGCTACTTAACAATAAGTATAGTAAAATAACATAATTCCAATATAAGTCCTTTATAGGTCTTTACTGTCACAGTCCATTCCATAGGTGGCAACCATTTTCTAACTTCTATTACATTTTGACTTTTTTTCCACATCAGTCCCCCCTTGGGCCTCGTCAGAGGGCCACACAAAACAAGTCAAAATCTTCATCCACATCCTTTAGACCACATTGAGTAAAATATACACAAATAGGGTAAATCTCTGGCTGAACTCCCAATACAAGCACTCAAACTACTTATTACTGCCTTATAACACCCATGGTGCTGTTTGCAGATGTATGCTCTCCTTCTGGACTAAACAAGAAACTCATTACAAGCCTGATGATGTACACTCCCATGTCTTTGTTGGTTTGGTTGCTTTTCCACACTCGTACATTGCAGCCACAGATACACCCCATTAACAACAAAGATATAATTGAACACAAACAAAAAATAAAAAATAAAAGTAAAACATGACTTATAATGATTAAAATAGTATTCTTAACATTGTCAAATACCTTCAGGCCTCCACTCTCACCACAGTTACTCCCTTCATTACATGATGAGTGGAACTCTTTAACACTTGAGTCATAAATCACCATCTCTCCATTCACAGCTCACCCCCCTTGTTTCATCTCTTCTTCCAATACTTCCAAATTTTTTGTATACTTCCATTATAAACGTCTCAATCATTCCCAGCAATTTGTTCTCAGAACATATGGAGAGTGTAGTCATTCCATGATCTCAACCGTATAAGGTACCATAAGACACACAAAAACAAAACAAAAAACAAAAAATAAAACATAAAAACAAAAAAAAACATAGATTGTATGATATAATCTAATATAACATAAAAATTAGATGGTGTGTATATAATCAAATATAACATAAAAATTAAATGGTGTGTAAGGTGTATAATTGAATCTTAATCTTAATTGATCTTATGTCAATATTCGAATGCATCCAATCACACAAAAACATAATGATTATAAACTACTTAAATGCACATGTAAAACCTTCCAATCCTTTCCATAATGGTCTTCCAAAAAACCTCCTAAGACTCCCCAGTTTGGTGCAGCTCAACATGTTCAATAAACTTTCAACATGGCTCCATACCCTACGTACATAAGGAGTATCTCAAGTAGTTCTTTATCCAATCATCACCCATCCCCCCTCACTTGGTACTGTAAAGAGAGCGCCCGGTCTCACACAGAAACCAAGTGAACCGAACATACCATCTCAACACAAAAAAAAATCCCAAAACTAAGTTACCAAAATAAGCAAAAACAAGAGCTAGATACGCTATAGTAAAACATGCAAAAAGATAAAAAGCCATGCAAAAAGATGACAGAGAATACATCGTACCTTCATGTTTTTTTTTTTTTTTTTTTTTTTTTTAAAATTCCTGGTATATTACCGTACCTCCGTCAAACTCCTTCACCCACCATCTCACCAGCACCACTAACCCTCACTCGGGCCCCCCTGTTCTTGCTCTTCCATGTCTGACTCACCATCCACACTCCCATCACTCGCAGGAGAAGTGGGCGTGAACCTCTCCTGACACACCTCCTGCTCCTCACCAGAACTAGACGCACTGTTACGCCCCGCAGCAGCACGTAAGCGAAGCACCATGATCCGAACACGAGTAATCAAATTCCATGCTCTAATAGTATCCCTCCGTGCTCGCTCAGACTGAGCCTGCAGAGAAGTTACCTCTTTGTGTAAAAAATCTGACTGAGCATGCAGCTCCCTAGCATCACACACCATAGCATGACACAAATGATGCACCAAGTGTGCAATATTCCTGCACCTATTCACTTCTCTCCTCAGTTGCTGCACTTCAGACTCCCAAAACCTATTACGACGGGGAGCATGCTCCTGATTCGGATCCACTCGTGCAAAATACCCCTGACCCTGACCAGGGTTCGAGTAGCGAAACCCTTGTTGTTGAAATCCCTGTGGCTGAAAACCTTGTGGTTGAAAACCTTGTGGCTGAAAACCTGGAACATAAGCAGTCCCATATTGTCCACACTGTGGTCCCACAGCGTGAGTGGCCTGAGGAGGCTGACAACCAGCAGCCATCCCCCCAGAGAAGGCAGACTGGTCAAATGGAGCCTGCCATGGAACACCCATAGCAGGAGCAGGCGCTTGAGTTCCAGCGTTCAGTACCTCATTGGATCTGACAGGCACACCAGCATCCGTCGAGGAACAAGCAGTAGTAAAATACTGACTTGGCCCCACCACAACCTGCGCAGGAGTGTGCACTGACCCCCCCGCAGGTGGCAGAACATAGGCAGAGCCCTGCCCACGCGACTGCTGTGCCATGCCACTCGTAGAACCATCAACAGAACCTGGCAGACGCCCCTGGGCCCTTAGAGCCGCCATCTCCCGCCGATAACCCTGGAGCCTAGTTCCAATTCGATCCAAAATCTGATCATCCGTTAATCCTCCGTGTGACCCCAACTCAGGAGCCATCTCAGAAGTTGTCTCGTCAGACGACTCAAACATCACCCCTGTCACTGGTAACCATCCACTCGGAGACCGCACCCACTGCTCCTGTCCTGGAACCACCTGGAGACCTCCCGACTGAGAATGGAATGGCACGTCCCGCTGAGCACGACCTGGCTCCTCCTGAGACTGATGAATCGGCTCCACCACGGCAACTGGCAACGCCTCCGAACGTGCCGCCCTGACCACCGGTGTCGACCCGGCAGGACCCCCCTGTGGCTCGACAGGTCCTGATTGGCCGTCAGGTGGAGCTGCAGCCTCCTCATCATTCTCAGCACCATCCTCTCCAACCAGCAGGGAAACCAGTGAGATCTTAGATCCCTCTCCGTTCCACATTGTGGTGATTGTCTGGAGGAGGAGGGTACAAAATTACTCCATGAGATAATGCAACGCAGCATAGTTTATGGCGTCAGACTGAACCTTTCCCCCTATACAGTATCTTAGTATATCTGTATGGCTATTGTATTTAACTCGTAATTCCTGGGACTTTCGTTCAACCCCTTCTCTTCCTACTTTACATAACTGCATATTAGTACAAAACACAATATCATGTCCCACCACTACACTAATCACCTGAAATTTCACTTTTGTGATCAGTGGCACACACAAACCAACAATCGGGTTTGCCAGTTCATATTTATATAATAACACAACATTACTAACACATGTAGACAACTCATAATTCAAATTATACATTGTAGTACACCACTTAGAACACGATATGAACCCCATTCTAATTTCAAAAGGCCTAGGCACTAACGGATATCTCTCTGAATGAACTGACAGCCTAGCACTGTATTGTATATATGTACGAGACTGTTGTATTTGAATTGGTCCATATGGTAAATCATTCAAAACTACCAGTAGGTCGTCATTGTATTGCTTATCAGAATATGCCCCCCTTTTACCCCGTCTCTTCCTTTGGTTTCGCTTCATTCTTCAGGATTAAGAACTGTGCGTCCCATATGTGCCTCAGTCATGTCCTGTAGCTCACAATACATGTCTCCCTGCTCCACATCCAACAATTCATCCATCTCATCACACGGTTGACTCACTGCACTACACACAACTATAGGAAATTGTTTTACTACAGTATTCACCACTCTGCTTATCATGAGTCTAACCATTGGTAATACACAACAGAGGATGACCACCACTATTGCAAAGAAACATGCCAAAGCCATACCTATTACCTGAAAAAGCTTTGTTAATGACAATTCACTTAACCATTTCCAAACATCTTCTAACAGCTTGGGTTTCGTGTTCCAATTAGAATTGAAGACATGCTCATTTCTTAACTGTTTCAATTTATGCAATACCTTTGTCAAATTACCAACTTGCCCTGTATGTAGAGGAATAACTGTGCAGCATTCCCCGTCATCTCCTATCGCTTCACACACTCCATGTTCCTCAGCCAAAATCCCATCAAGTACAAACCTATTCTGCATTACCATCAATGACGTTGCATGCAGCTGTTCTCTAATGTTCTCAAAAGCTTCAATGGTGAAGTTAAGAAACCTTTGCTGGTTATAATACATCATATTGATCCAGCGACTATTCCTTGCTATGTTGACTGAATTAATTGTTGAACCCAAAATCGGTATCCAACCCAACGCTTCTCCTGTTTTAATCCATCCCTCGGAAATGGCTAAATGCTCATCTGGCACTCCATATGGTTCTTGTAACAAAGTTACATATATTTTGCTATCCTTCTTTTCTTCAGTACTCCTAGTTTGTCTACTAGTTGAATTTTTCGGAATTTGAAACACAGTGACCTGACCAGTTAACATCACTGGTGCACACAAACCTTCCCACCTTGCTGGCAAAGTCACTTTAATCTTATTCTCTCCCTCACATAGCCAAAATATGTCAGCTAAAGGCTGGGTCCCTCTAGCCAAATATGGCAAACCATACTGCGCTACAAAGGTATTGTTAATTATTATACGAATAAACCTCCCATCTTCAACCACCTGTTCACACTGGAGATTTGACCTGTCTGTCGTATTACATATGCGGACACGCACCGTCCGGCTCCGTCCTGGCACAAACCTCGTCTCCATGTCATACCAAACACAGTGAACTCGCTCATCCAATGATGCATTAAACCGTAATGCTCCTAGTAAACTTCTACCTTTAGCTATGCAGAATGGATGAACCACTGTCCTGGACATGTCCACTAACTGAGGTACCCATACTTCCAGACCCTCTGACAAAATTCTGGGACATATCCTAACGTCATCAGTCCAACTGCCTCTCATTCCACCAGCTAACTCTAAGGCACAGTATGGAAAACATGTGCTCTGATCTCCACATGCCTCTGTGTCTCCCCCTGGAATGGGAACAACCTTAGGTAACCTCTTAGAGTTATAGCACGTCACACAATCTTCCTCACTGACTTGTCTAGCCGAGTACGTCATCCACTGGAAAAATAAATTGTTCTCCAACCCTATAGTATTCCATTCCTGTCCATCCACCACACTATCCCTTTTCCTACGTGTCTCCCCTCGCACTTGAAACATTGTTTTAGCCTCCACACGAGACATAATTACTCCAGATTTACTATCCCAGCACAGGTTCTGACTACACACCAACTCTACCTCCTTAACTCCTTCCCCGTGACATCTGGAATGTGTAAACTGAGTCTCGATTACCACACCTCCTTGGCCAATAACCCATGTCTTATCATATACATTTGATCTGACATATGTGAGATTTGTCTTATCAACAATTGTCAATCTACCTTTTTGGTCTGCCACTGATCCCAAAGCTAGTGCACACTTAGTCAAAGTTGTTTCTTGGCTATTACTTGCCATAAATACATTTTTGTACATCATTGTTCCTAAAGTCAGTGCTGACATAATCCAGACCACTATTATCTCTCCTTTTGACCCTCTACTCTGTCTTTTCATATTTTACTCCAAAGTAAATTTTCTATCCTGGTTGAACAGTATTTTAATATTTTCCTGTTTTTGTGTCTGCTCTATCCCCTATGATTAGAGCTATTGTCTATCTCTATATTTCTCTATGTTGTCTTATGTCTACCACAAGTCTACTCTACTGTGGTGTACTCTCCTTCTGTTTTCGAGCAATCAGTCTCTGAGAGCGCCTGGGTTTCTCTGGTTCTTCACTGTCCCTCTCAGGCCTCTCTTCAGGGCTGTCTTCAGGGTCACTGTGCTCCTGCAGGGCGGCTTTGCCGACGCCTTCTGAGTGTCCCGTCTCTTGTGAAGTGACTTCACTAACTCGCAGGGAGACGTCGTCGTCCCTTGTTTGCTCTGTGTGTACTTCTGTTACCTTAGTTGGGTGATTGGCGTGATAGCAGTGTTTGAGATGAACCCAGACCTTCTTCCCTTCGACTTTCACTGCAGTAGGTGTAGCCAAGATTACTTTAAATGGCCCCTCACGCCGCTGCTCGTCCCACTTTCGGTTAAAAGACTGGATGTACACGTAATCTCCTGGTAGGATCCGTTGTAACCGAGCAGGAAGCTCAGCCTCTCTCTCTAAGGTAGCCTCTTTCACCTGTTGGAAGATAATCCTGTGTATTTGGGTTAAATGCCGTAAATACCATCTCATTACTTCATCACATTGTTTTAATGGAGGATCATCATATGGCTGTGGTACACTAGGTACAGGCATAACTCTTCCAGTTAACATCTCATGTGGTGTGAGGTGTGTTAGTCTGTTAGTTTGGTTACGCATGCAGAGTAAAGCAGCTGGTAAGGCATCTACCCAGGTTATAGTGTGTCCCGATTCGGCCACTATTTTTGCCAGTTTAGACTTCAATATTCCATTACATTTCTCTGCAAATGCCTGAGATGTCGGCGCATATGCTGACCCATAACGTAACTTAATGCCTAGCATTCTCAATGCTTCTTTTGTCAACTGCGCTATAAAGGCAGGCCCATTGTCTGAGCTTACTGTATCCGGAAAACCAAACCTTGGAAACACTTCTTTACATAAAAATTTAACAGTGGATTTTGCATCTGGGCCCCGTGTGGGCGTCGCCTCTACCCACCTACTGAATATATCAACTACTACCAAAACATATCGAAAACCTCTGACGCTTTCCGTCATGTCAATGTGATCCATCATTAAGTGTCTAAATGGACCATCAGGAGGTGGTATGTGTGAGATTGGTGCGTTTATTGGCCTCCGAACATTATAATGCGCACATATTGTACATTCATTAAGAATTCTATCTACCGTTTGCTGCAGAAATGGTGTCCACCAGACCTTTTTTATGCGCTTTATGACCTGTCCTCTTGCACAGTGGTCTTGACCATGAGCATTCTTTATTACTGTAGGTAACCATGCACTAGGCAATACCACCTGTCCTTCTACACTTCTCCATAATCCTTTCTGTGGGCCCTCCTGTTCTGTTTTCACAGCTCCTCTGCGAAGCCACACTGCTTGCTCAAATGGACCTCCACTTTCTTGTGCATTTATTAATGAACTCATCGTTTCTATTGGTTCACTGTGTCTTACTTCCATCACCGCTCCCTGTCCTGTTCCTTTAGTTACTCTCTTTGCTGCTTCATCTGCCAAATTATTTCCTTGACTTACAAGAGAATCTGGTTTTTGATGAGCTGCACACTTAATAATAGCTACTTCTCTAGGCAACTTTATTGATTCTAATAAAGCTTCTATTGCCTTCCCGTGTGTTACAGGAGTTCCATCAGCTCTAACAAAACCCCTTTGTTTCCAAATATTGCCATGTATGTGGCAAACTCCATATGCATACTGTGAATCTGTATACACATTCAAACTTTTTCCTTTAGCTAATGTACATGCTGCTGTCAGTGCTTTTATTTCTGCTAATTGAGCAGAACATGGCTGAGGTAAAGGTACTGCCTCCACTTCTACAAAGGTGTTGTCAGGTCGTAACTCAACTATGGCATACCCTGCATGCATGCCTTCTGCATCTCTGTAACATGACCCATCAACAAACAATGTAAGTTCAGCTACAATGGGTTGATTGTGCATGTCTTCCCTAGGTTTTAAAAATGTTTCAGTTGAACCTATACAATCATGTGCTGTGCCATCTTCAGGTGTCACCATTCGCATTGCAGGATTTATGGTGTTACACCTTTTAATCGTTATTTCTGGAGCAGACAAAATAACCTCGTACCCAGTTTTCCTAGCATGGGTCACGACAAACTGAGGGCTGGTCAAGAGCGCATGCAATTGATGAGTTGTATACAAGATTATTTTATGTCCCATTGTTAAGGTGGATGCTTTCTCATAAGCAAAAGCTGCAGCGGCTAGGCCTTGATAGCATGGGGGCAGTCCTGATTCAATGTTATCTAGTTTTGTGCTGTAATATGCTATGGGCTGCTTGCCCGTGGGAGTGTCCTGTGTCAACACTGCACAGACATAACAGCCTTTCTCAGCTACATACAGATGAAACGGTTTTGAGTAATTTGGAATGCCCAGAGCTGGGGCTGTCCTCATGTCTTCTTTCAATGCTAAAAATGCTCCGTCTGCCTCGTCATTCCATTTCAATAAAGCTTTGCTATTTGATTGTCCTGCAGCCTTTATTAGGATTCTCAAAGGTGCAGTTTTTAGAGCATAATCACATATCCACGGTCTGCAAAATCCTGTCATGCCCAAAAATGTCAACATCTGCCCCACTGTCTGAGGTTTTGGAGCTTTCGTTACTCCTTCTATTTGCGAGGATGCGATTTTCCTTGTGTGTCCGCAAATCACTCTGCCTAAGTATTCCACCTCTGTTTGACAGAATTGTAATTTATCTTTACTGACCTTATGGCCTCCATCTGCGAGTGCTTTCAAAACTATTAAAGATTCGCTTTCGCACTGTTCTTTTGTTTGACAACATACCAGTAAATCATCAACATATTGTATTATAGTTCCTGTAATATTTATATGCTGTAAATCTTCAAACAATATTGAATTGAAAATTCGGGGTGAATGGACAAATCCCTGAGCTAAGGACGAGTAGCATAATTGTCTCAACCTCCCCTGTTTGTCTGGGAATGTAAATGCAAACAAATACTGGGAGTCAGGATGTACTGGCACACTAAAGTATGCCGAGCATAAATCGATTACTGTATACCACCCAGCCTCAGCTGGAATGTTACACAGCAATGTATGAGGGTCTGGCACAACTGCTATTTCCTCCTCCACGATGGCATTTATTGCTCGCAGATCATGTACTAACCTATAATCAACCCCATTTGGCTTTTTTACTGGAAATATTGGTGTGTTGCACGGGCTAATGGTTTCGTACAACACTCCTGCATCAATTAAACCCTCAATTGTCGGCCTTATGCCTTCAATTGCTTCGTCACTGAGTGGATATTGTCTTTTGTATGGCAGCTTCACCCCTGGTCGTAACTTTACACGAACAGGTTGAGCAGATTTGACAAACCCAACATCAGTTTTGTGCTTGGCCCATAATTGCTCTGGTACCTCTTGTAATAACTCTTCATGCTTTGATGACATGACACACTGTTTTATTTGAAATTCCCCCAGAATTTTTCCCGGTTTCACCTTGTCACTTATTTCTAATGGAATTTTCAAATATTGTCTATCACTTGAAACACACATATTTTTATGAGGTAAAAACTCCCATTGTTGTATGCTTGCCACTTCTCCCATCATGATTCCTAGTTCAAGTGCTCCATGTCCGTCAGCCACTATCAACGGAACATGCGGAGTAGAGACCTCAAACCGAAACCACTGCTGCAAATCAGCTGGGAGATTTATAGCCACAGCAGCTCCTGCTGGTCCCACACATATGTACAGACTTTGCAATAAAAATGTTTTATCATTTACCACGTCTTCCCAACATTCTCCATAGTCCAAATCCTTTCCTTCATAATCAAGATACAGTTGGCAGGATAATGGCTTTTCTAATTCTATGGGGCCTGTCTTTTTATAATGCCTTCCTACCCACTCCATCCAGAAGTTGAGTTTTTGTTCCAAAAGTGAATCATCTGGCCAGGCTACCAGATACATCACCGAGAGTCTTCTTGATACATTCATGGGTAACATCATCGTTATTTTATCAGTAAAGTCCTTAGAAAATTCAAGCTGCAGTCCCTTGTCTGAGCAGGCAATAATAGCTTTTAATGTGCACAAAACATCACGGCCCAACAGGTTGACTGGAGTGTTCTCAGCATACAATAAAGATGTCCATAACGTCTTTTCGCCTATTGTGATAGGCAATGATTGAGTTAAAGGGAGTGATTGAATCTTCCCGGAGAAACCAATAGTTCTTACAGATGTGTTTGAAAGTGGCAATCCTCGTCCTGCGCTTCCAATACATGAATATGTCGCGCCAGTGTCCACCATAAATTGATGTTCTTGTCCTTGTATTAAGACGGGTATGGTTGGCTCGTCTTGTGGTTGAAATGAAACAACAGTTGCCACATACTCCCTTTCTAGTCTCCCCGGGATGTCCTATTGCCACCTCGTCTGTCTCCATCCATTTACAGGGCACTCTCTACGTATGTGTCCCTCTTGGTTACACCCCCAACACACCTCCCTTTCGAGAGGTCCTTCTCTGGGGCGGGCTGTCATGAATGGTGGTCGGCTGAACATTCTCCCTCTACTTCCAGGTGGGCCTGGTCTTCCCCTGAACGGAGGCGGTACTCTGAATCTCACTCCCTCCTGCCTCGGTTGATTCATGTACGAGTACATTGGGGGAGTCGGTGATTCTGTTCTGAGCTGTTGCGGCCCCGTCGGTCTGATCTGACCATTTCGCCCCTGCACCTGCTCTGTTGTGATCACAGGTGCCTGGGTTTTTTCTTTGTTTTTCTTCTGTTTGTCATTTAGTTCTGTCACTTGTAGCTGAGTTAGTTTTTTAGCCAGCAGCCTACTTGCATCTTCCTCACTCTGTTTTTCTTTGCGAGTACATTCCACATGATGAATTAGATGCTCAGAGAACAGTGGCCACTCCATTTTCATCAACCCGACTACATTGTCCAGTCGTTTCTGCACTTCTACCGGCATGGCCTTTTTAAGCATTACTTTAAACAGGCTTTCTGTAGTACTATTTGCATTCCACACACTGCCTGTCTCCTCTCTCCACCTTTTTTGAAAAGCATGAAGGAATTTAGCCGGTGATTCTGTGTCACTGAGTTTGTCCCCTTCAAGTTTCGATGGGTCCATTTTCTCAGGGAAGCGTTTCCTTAACTCCTCCCACACTTTGCCTCTGTGACCATTAAACCCTATGCCGTCAGCTCTGTTTCCTCCAACCAACAGGGTCAGTCCCACAGCAAGCAAGATTTCTTCTGTGTTGTATTTTCCTGCCACATGCATTAACAGGGCCTTTATGTCTCCTAGTGCCAGAGTCATTCCTGCCGTAGATTCTTCCAAAGCATTGATCCACTTATTAGCTCCTTCGGTCAAATCAGGAAGTTTTGCAGCCAGCCCTATCATGTCACAAAAGGACCATGGTACATATTGCGGCATGTGATTTGCTTTAGCTATTATAGGACACATTGCTCCCAAATAATCCTCATCTTCAGACAACCTCTGCGATGGTAATAAAGTTTTTCCACTACGCAGTGTCAGTCCTTTTGACGGTGAATCATGTCTGACATGCTCACTATTGTGTCCATGTTGCAGCTTTGCCATAGTTCTGTCCACTTCTTCTAACCGTGCCTGTATTTGTTCACAAATGTCTCTTCCCTCCGTCATCAGCACATCATCGTCCGTTCTCCGCTTGGCCCTCTGGAGTTGTCTTGTGTATGCCTCTAATTCCTCTCTCAGTTTAGCCTCATCCTCGGGCATAGGTGTGCTAAACCAGTCTCTCCTCCCCATACTAGCAGTTTCTACATCTTGTCTCTCTCTCTCTCTTGGGTCCCCACTAACCGGAATCCATTGCTTCTGTCTTCCTCTAGTGCCTAATTTACTTCTCACTACTGGGGCCTCTTCTGGACAATACATGGACTCATCAGAACCAACTTTCTGGGTTTTTAATTTTTCCTTTGCACCTCTCTGCTTCTCTCTCTTCTCCAACTCACAGTATAATCTCCTATCTTGTTGCGCTTGCGTTTCCCCTGCATGCATTTCTCCTCGCCTCCTACTCTGCGCTCTCCCTGACAACCTTTGCTCCCGCAACACATCTATCTGCCTGCCTTTACTTTTTCTTTGCTCATTTTCTGATGATATACTTTCACCTTCTTCCCCACTCTCAGACTGTATTTCATCACTCTCCTCTCCTCTTCTGACCCATTCAACTGTAAATTTTCCTGATAATTCCGCGTCCATACCTTTTTTAATTTCTCTAACCGGGCATTGTTTTTGGACATATGGAGGCGGGGCGGTGGGCAAAGTTGGAGCTGTTGCTACTTGTTCCATTGTATTTTTATTTCTCTCAGACCTTTTGAGTGCCATCATTTGTTTTGTATCCATTAACTGCCTACGGGCCTCTTGTCTAAACCACCCCAGGACCTCGCGCTCTCGTGCACGCTTTCCTTCTCGTGCGTTACTGTTATCTTTCGCCTTGTAATGTTTTATGTTTGCCTCTACCTCACTCAGCCGTGTGGCTTCAAAACTTCCTTCTTTTGGCCATCGGTCTCTTCCAAAAGTTCTGTTGTGCCATTTGCCCATACATTTTCTAATTTGTTTTTCATGTTCTGGATGCTGTTTGAGCACCGCTTCCAGAGGTGAAAAGACCTTCCCCAATTTTGATTTAGTTAACCCCATTGAGTCACGTGAATCAGCAACTGTAACAGTAAAATGATTTGGTTCACTTTTTGTCTCGATTATCACTATGATTTTGGCCACCGTATTTCCCTCTCTCGTTGCTTTTAATTTAGTTGGGCTAAACTGTACATCACCCGTAGGTTTTTCAACGTATGTTGTCTCTTCTGTTCTCCAGTTCACCTTCCTGGGCACGACAGAAACACTTAAATGTGGATTTATTGCTCCATTATGCTTTCCAGCTAAAACCAATCCTTTTGGGATTTTTAGAATTGATTGTAAGGAGATTGTTGCTACTAATGTTGGATTTTCACACAGCCACTCCAAAATTTTAGACAAGTTATTTGGTGTCCACAATTTATGTATTAATGATTTCCATGGGACCCCAGGAATTCCTCCTGAATTTCTTCTAAATTTTCTACTTTAGTTAATCGCCACAATTTTAGACTTATCTCCTCTTCACTCTGCCAATGCTCTATTCCATCACTATCTAAATATGTCTGCTCCAACCAAAAATGAGTTTGAATTCCTTGTGTTTCAACCTCATCCATTCGTAATTTTCATGTGATCCACCTACATTTATTTTATATTCATATTTTTCATTTTGCAAGGGGTTTTGTTTCCACTGCCTTTATTACCAATTTAACTGTGTTTATCTTCTCCTCTTTACCCAAATATGCTTCAGCGTAGCTCATTACTATCTCCGGCCTTGTAGCATGACATAGCCATAAATCGGCCCATCCGTAAATCTACCCGACGGCCTACAACAAGCTTCCACACTCCCTATTCTCCCTCTCTTCTCCTTCTCTAAATTTGCGTCTTATTTTTCCTCACTCACACTACTTTCACACTTTTCATTCTACACTTTCCACAAACATTTCAACACAAATATACTGCCTGCAAAACACAAAATGGAGGAGAAAACGCACTGCAGTATAACACAACACATAAAACACCCTAGCTTCCCTTTTTCTATTGTTTTGGTTCTCCTATCCAAAACACCCCTCAATCCCACAGTTCCTTTTTACCGCGTTTTGGGTCACCCGGCCTTTCGTCAAAGGTCGTTGACTTTTTCCAGACTCTAACTCCGCCCCCTTATCCCCCAATCAATAGCACCTATATCAGGCTGCCTATGGGTCCATAAGTGACGTTTTCAAAAATCTCCCCTCTTCGTCAAGAGCAGGCCGACTTTTCAGGGATGAGGTTTTGTGTCTTGAGCGCAGAGGCAGGAGCACCAGCAGAGGTGGGCTTGCCTTTGCTCTACGCACAGCACCCCTGTCTTCCAATGAATCAACAAGTGATTAAATTTACGTCGCGGCCTGTGGAATTGCGCAGATGACCAACATCTGCGTACGTTGCCTTTCTCTTTACTCTGTACTGGCAACCACACGTGCACTTTCACTTTTACACTTTTACTCTAACCTTACTGTACCCGCGCGCTTAAATCTGTCAAACAGCTGCAGAGCGTCTACTGCCTCCCCGTCGGGACCACAAGACCTGCTGCTGGAGCCTTTCTCCTCTGTTTGCCCAGTTTTGGCCTTCTGCCCGTACAGACCCCAGCTATTAGGAACTAGAGTACCTGTACCTTTCTTCACTAGTTTTAGTTGCCAATTTTACACATTCTTCATTATTTTATTGCCAATTTTACTCCTTTTTATACTTAATGGCCATATACATCAAACTCCCCAAAAAGACAAGACAGACAATTATCCAACATGCTATGCACACATTCAACAGCCACTCATCAATCACACTTGACGCACCATGGTTTTTATTTTGTTTTTGCATTGAACCTCCACAAATTTTTAGAACAATTTGTTCTTTTGTTAAAAAATTAGTTTTTTATATCTACTTAAATTTGGTTAGATTCTGAGGTGGAATTAGTCCGAGAGATCCTACCTGGGCGGTCAGCGCTTTCACCCACACTATAAATTTAGCAGAAGAATGGTCTGCTTACCTTTTTTGGTTTTGGGGCCGGTTGTGGGTTTCTGCGCTAGCCTCCCAGAAGGCCTCCCGTCCTTCCAAAATCCTCTCCTGGCTGGCTCGCCAAATGTTGTATCCAATTCTGAAGATCAAATGAAGAAAACTCCAACTCGAAGAGATTCAATGCAAAATAGAGTCTTTATTTCCAAGGCACAAAAAGAAGTACTCGTACAGAAAGACCCGAGCAGTTTCTGCAGAAAAAGCTGCTCATCGTACCGTTACATGCCGTTTTATACCCCAAGTTCATGAATAAATGGTTTTGGGGTCCTCCTCTTGGTACATGCATCCACCTATGACCCCCTGGATTTACACCCACGTGCCCTACCTTACTCCTCCTTATCTAATGCATATTCTATATAGCTAATTAAAACTGTGTTCTATGCCATATTTTACAGTAAGTCATTTTTACTGCTTACAACCTATAACTCGTCCCAATTTAAACTCTTTTTGACAATCATCTGCCTCAGCAAACTTTCCTTAGCAATTAATACCTGTCACCTATATTCTAGTTTTCTATGATCCAAAGTCTGAACTCACTGACCCCCCATGAGCTCACCACTACTTCTCCTGACCTTCATTTCAACTTCTGGTTTACGTCGTTACTGTACTGCTACTGGCTGTAGTTTTTGTTACGTGTACTTCCTTCCTTGTTGGTATACGCCCCTTAGCTTCAGCTCCTATGGTCTCCATGTTCTCTGCTACGCTGTCTGACTGCTACTTTGCATTGGCTCTATAACTTCTTCAGATTACACGTTGACGTAATAAAATGTTTTAGTATTGCAAAGAAATGTTAATAAAGCTACTTAACAATAAGTATAGTAAAATAACATAATTCCAATATAAGTCCTTTATAGGTCTTTACTGTCACAGTCCATTCCATAGGTGGCAACCATTTTCTAACTTCTATTACATTTTGACTTTTTTTCCACATCACTTTTAAAATATTTATACGCTCAAATGTATGTTGTGCTTAATTCTTGTCAATCAGATTTGTTTAGTTGGATATGTCAGTGCGGCAGCTCGCGGCGCTTAATGACTTTCCCCCTTCTCTGATAATGCCATAAACAACAGGCAGAGAGAGCTTTATGCAGCGGGCACCGGCTCTAAGCAGTAATTATACCGTCCACAGTCAGATACAGAGAGACAGACAGGGGTTCATTAAGGGAGAGTCCATTTGTAAACTACTGCTGTGATTGTGCCTGTGTCTGAGAGAAAAAAGTGATTTGTAGATCATCAGCAGGTAACATTTCTACTGAAATCTTTACAAATTTAACCCCAGTTTAGCTGTTTTTTAGGTTTTAAATTTTACTTCCTGGTTGTAAAGTATGACATCACACTAGGAAATTACCATAGCAACCGCACTGTACATTGGCCAAAACTAATCTAATGTCACAGATTTTGTTCATTTGACAAAGAGAAACACACGTGAACACCTTTATTTTGTTGAATCAAAGTTTAAAGGGACAAAAAAGTAGTTTATTTTGTGTAAATTATGCACGACCTTTGTCTCCCCAACGTGATGTCATCAATGTGTTTACTTCCTGTAGTTGTCGACAGATTTTTCAACTTTTCTCCACAAACAGCAACCTGATTGGTGCAAAACTATAATTTGTATTTATACTCACTTTAAAGGAAAACAATATGATGCATTTTTGTATTGTTTTTAGCCTTTACACATGCTCATGAATACCTTTAATTTGTCATCTCATGTTTTGAAACAAAACAAAAAGTTTACAGTGGAATAATTAAAGCTTTTATCTTACACTTGGTGAATCCAGCCCAGTAGATGGCGCCAAGCATTTTAATTCAAATCAAATCAATTTATTTTTATAATGCCCAAAATCACAACAACAGTTGCCTCGATGGGCCACAGGTAAAAGCAGTTCAGATAACTGTCCCAGAATGCCCCTGTCCTTTGACCCTCCTTTGCGACGAGGAAAAACTACAAAAAACCCCAAGGGAAAAAGTAGAAACCTCGGGGAGAACCACAGTGAAGGAGAGATCCTACTCCCACGGACGGACAGGCTGGAGTTCGTCTAGGCAGACATTTAGCTACACGCAATTACCAAGATAGCAGCAGCAGTGATCGTGTTTAGACGGAAGAAATGCTCAGAACGAGTCTGCCGATGATTTAAGGATTTAAAACAGTAGAACATTCTCAGATAAGTGACGTAGATGATCTGAAAATACCCAGAAACAAGAAAGTTCCGCTGGGAGTGTGTTTGACGCTAGGAGGGGGGGGATTTTCTGATGTACATTCCTCAAAACAGCATGAAAGCAACTGAATGCTACTTCAGGTATGTTTTTGATGACAGAACATTGTTAGAACATGATTAAAAGCTCAGAAAAGTCACTGTAGCAGAATATTTGTCATTTAAGATTTTAAAACTTTAAGATGATTGTTCACACTGAAAGGTGCTGAAACAAGTCAACTAATGTAGTAATCAAATTGTTATAGACTGTGCAGAGAAAAGAGGTTTTACAACTACAATTACTTCAAAAAGACAAAGAAATGTGTACATTGAGTGTTTTTGATTAAGAGACATTTATTTGTGGATATACTCCATCAGGACGTCCTCAAGCGGCATCATCTTAGCTTCATCGGGGTCAAATTTAGTAAAAATCTTCACAGGCATTTCACATTTGAAACAATTAAGCAAACAAAAGAACAAAATAATAATTGCGAGATGAGTCAGTTAGCAAAATAATCGTTTGTTGCATACCCAAGCCCTGTCTCAGAACTCGCTCTTCAGTCAAGTCTTCTTCAGTCTTCAAGTGTGCAGTTTGTCCCAGTTCTTTGAATGTTTTGATCTGCGCTTCACCACTGCATTCTCTCTGCATTTCCAACAAGTGAGAGCGATGCAGACTTCAGACAAGTACATTCCCCACAATGCATTTCAGTGTAATGTTTTCAAACGGAGCAGCATCTTTGCAACTTAGCAGCGAGCACTAACTGGATACAATGGACTGACTGCGACCATCCAGGTAACAGCACTGTGAACATCTTAAAGTGCGTATGACAGGTTTGACGTTATTCAGTGTAGTCATAACTCTTGTAAATATAAATGATAGTTTTACACTAATCAGGTTGCTTTTTGTGGAGAAAAGTTGGACAATCTGTTGAAAATTGCAGGAAGTAAACAGACTGATGACATGACATGAGGGAGACAAAGCTTATGCATAATTTACACAAAATAAACTACTTTTTTGACCCTTTAAACATTGATTTAACAAAATAAAGGGATTCACATGTATATTTCTTTGTCAAATAAAAAAAATCTGTGACATTACAGGAGTTTTGGTCCAGTGTACAGGATGGTTTCTAGGCAATTTCCCAGTGCGATGTCATCATTTACAACCAGGAAGTAAAATTAAAAACATTTAAAAAAGCTATACTAGGGTAAAATTTGTAAAGATTTGAGCAAACTTTGAAATATATTTATCTTAACGGCATTTTAGTTAAATGAGTAGTTCAACCTGTGGCCACTTGAAGCCTGTTTTCATTTGTTTGAGGCCAATTCAGCAAATAATCCAAACTAAACTGGCTTGGCTGTAGCCAACTCTTCTTATTAATTCAACTGTAGTTTAACAACATACTGACAGATGTTTCACGCTGCTCTTTTTCTTGATCGCATTCTCAACGCTCTGAAGGGCGCACTGTTGCAAACCTCTTGTGCGCCCTTTTGCACTTACACACTTCAAGCGCTTTGGAAAAACATTCTCTTCAGTCGAGTGTGTAGTGCAAGTGTTGGACAGGGCCCTAGTTCACACCAGGCTTCTTTTAAAGGGCCTGTACCTGATGTTTACACTTGTGAAATGGGAAAAACAGAACTGGTTCATGTTTCTGATATTTTTTCCATGTAATAAAGGACACATATTTTAGAGTGACTTTTTTGAGCTTTTAACCATGTTCGAGCAATGTTCCATCATCAAAAACACACCTGAAATTGCATTCAGTTGCATTCACGCTGGTTTGAGGCTTCAGAAAATCCTCCCCCCTCTGAGCGTCAAAAACACTTCCTGCTGAACTCCTTGAGCTGGGATCAGATCATCTATGCCACTTATCAGAGAATCTTCTGCTGTTTTAAGTCCTAAAATCATCTCCAGACTGGCTCTGAGCATTTCTTCCGTCTAAACACGATAACTCCTGCTGTCTTGATAATAATGTGTAGCATTTGCTTCAAGAAATAATATAGCGTATCGCCATCTACTGGGCTGGATGCACCAAGTAAGTGTCTTTCCAGACTGCCAGAGAAAAACTTTAATTATTCCATAATAAACTTTTTTTTTTTTCAAAATATGAGATGGTAGCCCTGGCCACTGTCCAGGGTGTACCCCGCCTAAGGCCCAAAAGTCACTGGGATAGGCTCCAGTCATCCGTGACCCCGGGAACGGGAATTAGCTGTAGAAAATGAATGAATGAATGAATGAACATGAGATGAGATCAAGAGCATGTTTAAAGGCTAATAACGATGCATAATATTTTTCCTATAATGTAAAATTTGTGTTGCCCCAGCTCAGATATATTGTAAAAACATCTATTCGGGTGAAAATGATACCAGAACTTTTACTCTGCATCTATTTATAGAGTGTTTTATCCTACGAGAGAAGCAGGAAGTGCGCCTTTAGCATGCTAATGTTTGTTAGCTTTACTGTTGTGGACTAAGAAACCTGCATTAGGAAAGTGAATGATACATGCAACTGTTGCAAAAACTTAAACTTAACTAGTTATGTTTTTCACGTTTCAAAACAATAAGAATCAGATAGAAGACCTTTAATGTCTCAGCAACTTCCCTCACCATCATTTTATTATTGATCTGCTGAAGCACTCTCTTTTTTGCAATTATTTATTTGGCATTGTATATTCATTTCTGATTTTTAATATATTTAGTTTTTTGTTTAAAGTAAGTTTGATGCAATTCAAAACATGATTATAGAAACTACAGGGTTACAGACAAGATGTTAGAAGAACCTTTCCCACACGGTAAAGTGAAGCTGGGTGGACCTCCCAAGCACAGCCAATCAGTGCGATGCTTTTGACTCTTACTTCCTACGAGAAATAAAATACTTTCAGAATGCTCATCTTTTTTTGTCAGAAAGTGCTCCTTTTACACTAAACTCTATGCAGAAAACACAAAATGAACTTGTATAAAAAATGTGGATAGCCTAGCTTTAAATGACAATCAATGAAACAATTAGACAGTTCACATTTCGACTGTGACTTGTGCGTGTCGTGCAGCCCTGTTAGAGTTCGCTGAAGCGCAGGTTATTTGAGCTTGCACGTGTCACTGCCATGTTCACACTTTAGCCACTCCGTTAAAGCTATTACTCAAATATAGAAGTCATTAGCAGCTTATCGTCACTGTCGCACTGCAGTCTCTGTCAATATATGAGATGTGTGTGACCCAACAGGGGAGACGGAACAATAAAGTGCTCAGTAGGAATTCTAAAGTTCCCAAACCTTCACAAGATTCACTCAGATCATTTGAGATCTGAGCCTTTTTTTTTTTTTTTTTTTGCTTGATTTGCGCCTTCAGCTGACAATTTTGATTGAATATTGACTCTGAATTGTTTCACTTTAAAGGACAAATATTATGCAAAATGTAATTGTTTTGAGCTGTTAACCATGTTTTAACATCTTTCCTTCATCAGAAACATACTTTGCATTGTATTTAACTCCATTCACGCTAGTTTGAAGAATCCTAGTTAGAAAATCCTCTCCTCCGACCGTCGAAAACGCCGTTCTGAATTTCCTCGATGACATTTTCTCGATGTGTGACGCGGCTCAGAGAATCTTCTGCTCTGTTATTAAGTCCATAAATCATCGTCAGACTCATTCTGAACATTTCTGGCTTCTAATCTCAATCATTACAACTGCGTGACAGCTTAATTACACGGAAAGCATGACAAGCAATGTGTTTTTAAATGTATGTAATTGCCTCTGCAGCCAGTAGATGGAGCCAAAGCTGAGTTACTCAGGCTTCTCCCAGGGCTTTGAAGTTATACAGTTTTTTTGTAAAAACACTGTAGTTCTAGTTTTTAGTTCTAATCATGAGATGTCAAATTAAAGATAGTCAAGTGCAGATTTAAATGCCAATAACAATACAAATAATGCATAACATGTCCTTTTAAGCAATGTGACCAAAATGTTGTTAAAAAGAAGTTTGTAAAGACTTATAATTAGGCAATATATCAAAACGTATTGTAAATCATCGTAAATGTTGCGTTTTTATTTTTAACGATATACTCATTATCCAAATTTTGTGTATCATCAAAACAATTAAAACATCAAAACAACATTAATTAAAGTAAAGTAGTAAAGTGTAAAGTTGTTTTGTGCAGATATTTCTTAACATTTGTCTGATAATTAAAACTCAACTCTTATGTTTAAAGACATGTATTTAACGCATTTCTGTTGGATTGACATAATATCGTCTAAATATCGTTATCGAGAGACTTGTTTTGTCAATTTCACCCACTTATAATGCAAAGATTTCATCTGAATGTGAGCAAACTTTCACTAAACTTTAATATTCTTTAAATGAGTGGGTTACGTTGCATTTTGAGCTACAGTTTTGAACATTTTTAGGACATGGTGGTTTCTCGTCCAAGGTTTTCCTGAGGTTGGCCACAGGAGCTGCACATTCCTCATATACATTACACGGTTTATGCCCCGTTCTGCAGCTCGGCCTGTGCCACAGTTACCACCTGGCTCTGGAGTTTATTTAAGGGACTACAATTATCCTCCCATTTTAAAAATAATAGCGGGTTAACATGTTGACATAGACTGAGCCGGGCCCTGTTTTGTTTCACCGGTGCATGCAGCTTTGGCAGAGAGAAACCACAGCCATGTGTGCAACTTTCATTCAGGTTTTCATTTCAAAACAACCTCATTCATCTTACTAAAAATACCAGAGTACATTGTAGAAAGGTATTTTTATTAGCTTGGATGAGTGGAGTAATATACACAAGTCGTGGGCCGATCTTTTTTCATGATCTACTCTGTTATTTTCTTTATTTTTAGATCATAGCCCAGAGTAACCTAGAGAGAAAAAAACTGTGCCTGTTGGATGGACTCATGGATGTGTAGGATGTATGTGGACCGCTGTAAACGCTTTTAAATGAACTAAGTCTGTTTTTCATGTTTTCAAGAGAGAAAAGTAAACATTAGCTGTTTACGAAGCTTGGCGCTCACGTCCAGACCCAAAATATTAAATTTCCAGCACACAATGCAGCCAACTCTTTCAAACCCGGCGCATTTTATAAAGAGATGTAAAAACATAGTGTGAAGTGAAGAAAGAGAAGTGAAAGAAATGCAGAAAAAGCTTTTGTTTTGCTTACATAGTTTTGGCCAAACTTGGAATTACCAAATGTCTTTTTGTGAATCACTGAGATTGGCCGTATGAACAAAAAGTACATTTAAGATGCAACTAACGATTATTTTGGTAATCGATTAGTCTAGCGATTATTCCTTTGATCAATCGATTAGTTGTTTAGAACGCAAAAGACTTGTAGGATTGTACTAAATTTTATCCAGACAAAGCTGAAGTGAAGGCGTTTGACGACATCCTGGTGGAGAATATTTATAGACAAACAAGGATTTTAATCAAAAATACACAGTTTACATGTTTCCTGTGTGTTTTTTGTGTCATTCCTGCTCTGTCTGAGTGATAAAACCTCTTCTTTCAGCTCATAGAATATTATGGAGTCTGTGTATAGACCAGTTAACGATTATTCGATTATTTAAATAGTTGACAACCATTTCTATATTCAATTAGCTGCGATTTATCGATTAACTTGTTGCAGCCCTATCCCCTCACGTGGCTTGGACAAAAAATTGGGTCAAGCGCTGGTGCAGTCCCGAAAAGCAGTGCTAAAATGACGAGTACAGAAACATACAATTAAAGTCAAAACTGAGATCTGGGCCACACAATTTATGCATGAGACACTAAATCTAAATCTCATCTTGTTTTGTTTTTTGTAGACTGAATCTCGTGTTTCGTTTTGTGGGAATTGTATCTCGTCTTTTAATGCCATACTGTGGAACATTCCAAGTAGGCCTGGGTGATATGGCGATAAAAATGGAATCATGAAAAATGGAATCTGCTGTTTTTGTGAAATTGTGGTATCGTGATTCGCTCTTTGTCTCTTTAATGCAGCTGTCTGTTCAAACACACTTTTTCTCCTGTTGTTTAGCCTCTGAAGCCTCTGAGCAGATGACTTTATTTACTTTTTAAAGGCTCAGTGTGCACAATTAAACCAAATCCACCAAAAAAAAAGACAATTTTTATGGATGTAATTAGCAAATCACAAAGGCTGCAATTTTTGAAGTGCAATAATTTCTTCCACAAACAACAAAATATCTTGCTTTGACTTGAATATAAACTGTTAACACAGTAGTTTGGATTTGTACAAACATGTTCTGAAACAAGCGACAAAAGCGCGACCCAAAGTGATAAAAATACGTTCAGAAGCGACAACAACGCAACAAACGCAACTCTCAATGCACCAAAACACGACTTAAAGCAACAAAAACATGACTAAAAAAGACAAAGACATGATTAAAAGTGATAAACAACGCATTTAAACATGACAAACACAACTGAACGTGACAGAAATATGACTAAAAGCAACAAAATTGTGCATAAACTCGGAATTTGAACTGAATCGCAAATTTAATCACAAATCGCAAAAGCTCACAAGTAGATATTTTAATATATATTTTAAATAGTCCAGCTTTATTATAGGCAACAGAAAAATACAAAGTGAATACGAATCGAGATAAAATGGAACTCGTGATCTGGCCCCATGAAAATCGCAATATCAATTTTTTACCATACCTCTCAGCCCTGGTTCCAAGTGAAGCGATGGCATGTCCAAAGAGTCAAGAAGGTGGCGCATACCCATCAGAAAACGTACATCATTTCAAAACAGCTTTATACTTTTGTGTTCAAATGTTGATCTAAAAAGTCCAATAAAAGTCTATCTAGAACAGGCATGTCCAAACTCAGGCCCGGGGGCCAAATGCGGCCCTCAGACCAATTTTTCTTGGCCCTTAGTCTTCCTGGTGAACTGGCCCACATTGTCCTGATAAGTACTATTAACAGCACATTTCAGATTTTCTACAATTCCAACCTAAATAACTAACATTTTGGTGCAATACAGACCTGATATTAAGGCACTGAGACTGAATGTAGATGTGGTGGAGCTTAAAACATCAGATAAATGCAGCTTTTTTTAACGTTTCGCGATTGATTTGTGGCCCTCCGCTTGATCTATATTTCAATATGTGGCCCTCGATGGAAAAAGTTTGGACACCCCTGATCTAGAATGACAGAGGATCTAGAACCCTTTGTCAATAATCTTCCCCTGGTCTATTTGAAATGAAACCACGAGCTCTTCTGTGTCCTGAGTGCTATTTTCAAACGCGCTCCACTCTTTACCGCCTTTTGTGCTGCGCCTCGGCCTCCCGCGGTGAAGACGGACAAGCGCCGTATGAATTAATCCGCTCGTCTCTTCGCCTGGTTTCCGATACGACTGTTGAGCGTTCGTGTCGAGTCTGTGGTTTGTCATTTCTGTGTTGTTTAGGGACAGATGTGGAAAACGCTGAAGTTGGCAAAATGAGAAGAAAAGCTGATCGGAGACAGAATGCCCGCTGACTTTTTTAGATCCTTGGGGAGATTTTTCTATTGCGTTATCCTCCTGATTGACTCATGAAAAGCTTGTGACACGTGCAAGGAGGAACGCTGAAGACATCGTACTATTGTGTAAACGCTTGCATTTATTTGAGCCGTAATAAAACATGAACAAAGACTTAATCCATTGTGAACAAATAGTAAGTACTTTTAACCTTTTAGCTACATAATAAAGGGGTTAGTTAGCTTTATTAAGTTGTTATTATGCTTGAATCAATCAATCAATCTCTAAGTAACTATTTGAATTAAGTATTTGTTCATGCTTTGTTAAGGCATGAATAAGCTTGTAGTTATTATAAGAGTAGTACCTGTATTTTTGTCTAGTTTTTTGTTTTTGTAGGAATCAACATTACAATTGTTATCTGACAAAGGTTTGCAGTTTGATGCATTGAGAAGTACTTTTAAAGGCAACATATTCTGCTACAGTGACTTTTTTAAGTTTTTAACCATGTTTTAATAAGTTGCATTTAGCTTTATTCATGCTATTTTGAAGAATCCTGGTTAGAAAATCCTCGATCTCCGACCGTCAAAAACACTATGTTGAACTCACTTTATCGATGACGTTTTTCCGATTTTAGACGTCACTTATCCAAGAATCTTCTGCTGTTTTAAGTCCTTAAATCATCGCCAGACTCAGCATTTTTGCCGTCTAGACACTGTAACTGCTACCATAACTCGCATTTCTTCACAAACGCATTTTAGTTTGTGTAAGCGCTATGCGTGACCAGAGGCACCGCAAACCAAAACTGTCAAATCCCTCAGTTCAGGACATCATTTGGTCAATCAACCTTTTCCTACAAAAGCTGCAAACTGTGGAACTCATTACCCACTGAAATCAAGTGCATTTCTGATGTAAAAATGTTCACCTCTAGACTTAAGGGCTGGTTGAAAGAAAACCAAAACTGTACCCACCTGTAAATGGTATGAAAGTGTATGAGTGAGAGTGAAAGAACGAGTCTAAAATTTGCTCTGATCTATTTATTTATTAGAAATGTGTTCTAATGTGTTTTGTTATTGATTGTAGAAAGTGTAGAAAAATCCAACCAGGGACGGGAGTTGAAAATTAGCACTTGCTACAAACTCTGTGTGCATCGCATCAGCTACAACTGGGGCGGCAGTAGCGCAGTAGGTAGAGTGGGCGCCTTCTGATCCGAAGGTCGGCAGTTCGAATCCCACTCCAGACATGGAGTAGTTGAGTGGTCAGATCCTCTGATGGTGTGATTTCAGCTCCTTCAGATGAATAATGCCGTTGTGTCCTTGGGCAGTGTCTGCGTACACTGGTGTATGAATGTGTGAGTGGATGGGTGACTGGTTCCTTGATGTAAAGCGCTTTGAGTGCCTTAAAAAAGGTAGAAAAGCGCTATATAAATGTGACCATTTACCATTTTACAAGCTTTGTTCTGTAACTATGTATGATTGCATTGTCCCTGCCAAATAAATAAATGCAGCCAGTAGATGGCGCCTAAACTCAGTAAGTGCCAGGGCAAACAGAACTAGATACAGATATTCATTTTGTTTTTATAAATAATTTTCTATCTAAAAGATGAGATGGCAAATTTATGGTGCTCAAGAGCCTGTTTAAAGGCTAATAACAATATGAAAAAATGCATAATATTTATCCATTAAGATTTTGATTATACTAACAGTGTTGTAAGTCCAAATCAGATTGCCTTTGAATCTTTGAGTTTGAGTACAAGTTAGGGTCTGAGTCTTTAAAATAATGTTTGAGTCAAGGTCAGATGTCCAGCCCTTTCAAGCAGGGTTTTCTTGTTTTTTCCCTTGTGGGCTCCTATGAAATCTCACAGTATTGTCAACATTTCAGTGCAAAAGCAAAGGTTTGTAGTGCAAGGAACTGTCTCAAGTCTAAATCCTTGGTCCAAACATCTGAAATCCAAACTTAAGTCCTCAAGTTCTGAACCCCAAGTTGAGTCACGAGCCATTGCTCTCAGAAACGTACAAGTCCAAGTTATGCATGTTCGAGTCCAGTACAACATGTATTTATACTTGCGAAGGAACCATCTTGAAGCAGTAAAAATTGTGAATTAAAAAGGCACTCCATAGCAAACCCTTTGTCCAAATTACAAGTCCCACGTTTGAGTGAAACTAAAGCTGCTCTTTTCTGTTGTGACTGTGGTTTGTCTGAGTCTAAGTATAACTGCTTTTGTATGAAACCTCTCCCATCGTCTGTGGTCGGTGCCACGGGCAGAGCTCCAGTTCTGAGGCGCGCCGTTTGTGTTTCTCCGCTGCTAACTTTAGCTTTAGCTCGTGGTGCATGTTTGAGCGGCGCAAGAGCCTCGAGGTTTTTTTAACGTATGGGCCACACCAGGAGGAAAGGCTATAGGCTCTGGACAAACCTGCTATTTTCTCCATGGATTCGAAGCAGATGTTTCATGGGAATTCTATATTTTTTACTTGCAGCGGCTGAAAAGAGCCTTGTATTTTGACAAAACAATATCATAACATTGAAATTCATTGTTAAATATAATCGAATGCCTTGATTTTCCAGCAGTGTACCTCGTAAAGATGTCCAATTTGGATTCACACATGGATTTAAAATAAAAAATAACCATTTTGGAGTGACCTGAATATATTTCTACACCAAAAAAAAAAAAAAAAAGACAGCAAAACTATCGATAATGGACAAATTAACCAGACAGAATCACAAACATTATTCACCGTATTATATACCAGATCTTTTAGTAAAAAATTATGTCTTTTCAACCAAAAAATTGAGCCGCAACTCATGAAACGTTGAAAATCACTGATCTAATGCATTTTACCTGTCAGTGTGTATTGTTTTCATGTATTGTTTGTGTACATATTAATAAATTACTTCTAAATAGTGCAGAAATTAACTTGTTTTAATAGTCAACTTGTCAGCAATTATTTTTTTGACTAGTGGATTAGTCAAACCATTATTTCTATTGTACATTGTGACTTTTTAAAAACATTATCATCCAAATAAAGGTTGAATCTTCTTTCTAGGTAATGACTATTTACAAGTAAAGTGTATTCAGAAAATCAGAAATACATTTTTGACGCTTTCATGTAATTTTACCACTTTTTCTATGTGTATTTGAGTCTTTACAGTCCAAAGAATGATTACAAGCATGAAAATACAAATTATTTTCATAGTCGATCTGTCACGATTAAGTGAGCCCTATTTCTAAACGCAATTAATCTGCATTTGTGTCCCATTGATTTCCTTTTATTGTTACATCCATAAAGGAGGAATACTGTTAATGATATTTTTCAGCATTTTCAG
This sequence comes from Rhinogobius similis, assembly GCA_019453435.1. Lineage (NCBI taxonomy): Eukaryota > Metazoa > Chordata > Actinopteri > Gobiiformes > Gobiidae > Rhinogobius > Rhinogobius similis. Next base: position 12,642,153 of record CM033631.1, read on the forward strand.
GGGATTTCTGCTTTTAATCATGTAAAGCAGAACACAAATGATACTGTAGGTCAACAGGGGTAACATTGATAACCTTTTTGGGGCACACCTTACACGTTTTCATCCAGGTCAGTTCTACAAAAGGCGTGGTTTTCTTCAGCGTCTTACTTCTTACTCTTGATTCCTAAATGGCTTGAACTCAATAGTATCCATTATCATCATATTTTCTACTAAACTATAATAATTCTCTCTCTTCATCAACCGCGGAGTCTCTCATAATGTAATTATCCTTAAATTGTGTAATTATCCTGATTAAAGCGCTGAAGTTCTGACCTGAGTCCGCAGCGAGACACAAAGACACGACTCCACCGACCCCTCGAGCCAATCTGAGCCCATTCTTCAGTCGAGTTAGTGACAAAATGCAGATAATGGCGGTAATGACGCTTCGATAACGCCAATTATCCCCAGCCTTTGTTAATCTTCACCGTATTGTTCACTATTTAGACTCTTTCCTCGTCCCTGCTTCATGGCGTGAACTGAAATGACTCGGTTTTCCGACTTAAGAGGAGAGATTTTGCAGAGGGATTACTTTTATAGAATGAGAAGTTTATTGTTTATTTTGGTAATGAGTTTCATTTTTGTTTGCCGGTTAGTGTCTTGTCTAGGCCTGTCACGATAATTGCTAAATCGACTTATTGTTCAATATTTGATCGAAAGAACAATATATTTGGGGCTCGGTATTTGTCGTGTGTGTTTTCTTTGCACTTTGGGGAACATTTTCTTTGTTTTTCTGATACGATTTGAGCTGTAGAGCGTGAAAAATGTAACTTTTATGACTCATTGTCGACATCAACTAGCACACTAACACTAACATACATTTTTGGGGGATTCTCTTGTGGTCAGTGCCATAAAGTTGTCTCAATATTATCGTTTATCGTGATACTTTCTGTAGCAATTGATCACGCTTCAAAATGTGTTATTGTGACAGGCCTGTTCTTGTGTCAAGGCTAGAAGGTCGCTTGTTTGATTCGTGGTATGTTTCTTCTGTGTAGCTTTCAGGGGAAACCTGAACTCTTCTACTAAAAATTCTGAATCATTCTGACTTTCCTTTCCAGGTTAAATAAAGGCTGAAGCGTGTCTGTAAATGTAATGTGTATTTAATGTGCAGTGGTTCTACCTTGTATTGTCTTTTATTTTGGTGAGGAACAGTCGTCTTTCGTCAGCCTGCCTTAAAGCTAAACGGCTCTGAAAATATACAGCCTACCTCCAAAATGTAAAATACCAAGGCTATAGAATCCAAAAATAGCCCAAAAAACCTGAACAGCACTTCCATTTCAGCACTTCCATGTGGCGTCCTGATTGATGCCACATGGAGCTCACATTGTTCACGTCTCATGCTGATTTTTAAAGGATTTACTGATTGTAGTTCTATTAAAGTTGTTGTACCCAACTTTATTCATGTAAATTAGTAATCATTAGAAGTAATACATTAGTATGTTGTGTTTTCTCCATTGAATGTGTTGAAAAAGCAGTACTTTCTGTCAGCATTCAACAACTGAGTCTTTAATCTGTAGCTAACCTGGACGTAAGAGTTCCACTCTCCAGAGTAGGATTCTGTTCAGTTCAACATTTTTATTGTTGTCATAGCAATACAAATTAGTTTAGAGCATCAAATGATGCATTTTGTAAATGTAAAAACCAGTACAAAGGTGCAAGACCCCATTGATTGATTGCACTTTGGCAGTCCGTCCCTGCTTCACTTTGCTGTATGAAAAAACCTGCTCTAAAGCTGTGCACGTGCCCAAATATATCATTCATTTAGTAACTTTTACTGGGGATATTTTTTACTTATGCATTTGAGAGCAGACACTGCTGTACCTTGGCTGCACCTTGGATGCCCCCTGCCCGGAGGAACTCTCTCTCTCATTATATGATCCACCTTCCTTCCTCTTGAGTGATTCTGGTACAAAAGGATGTGTTAGTCCTGGTCCATCTGTCCGTCCATGGCAGTAAGATCTCTCCTTCACTGTGGTTCTCCCTGAGGTTTAGACTTTTTCCCACAGGGTTTTTGTAGTTTTTTTTTGTTTTTTTCCCCCCGAGAAGGAGGGTCAAGGACATGGGGTGCTCTAGGACAGTTATCCATTCACTAAATTCTCTGGAACATTGTTTTAAAGTGATTTTCTACTAAGTTGTCGCCCATCAAGGCAACTGTTGTGATTTTTGGCGCTACAAAAATACATAGAATTGAACTGAACTTTTCTGTCCATTCTGCTACTGCACTTCATTGTTGTTAACAGGACTATCAAGTTAAAATACTTTCTTTGCTTTTTGAGTTTGCCTGAGATGGCTGAGGGTTTATGTGTTTATCACTTTCATAGTTTGAGTTCATGTCCCTGCGACGATCAACAAAACAAATGTGTCAGTTCTTAACTTTTGTGTGATTCGTATGGATTTTGGCCCTTGTTTACAATATGGTTGCTAGGTAACAATTGATTACCTCTGCTCATGTTAAACCAGGAAGTAACATCATAAACTTTGCAAAAACTGGGGACAAAAAGGCAAAATGTTTGGTAAAATCTTAAATATAATCATTTTCATTACATTTTAGTGAAATATGCATTCTAACCTGTCATGTGCTAGATTTTTTGTCTCCCACAATCTGTAATTTTACTTCAGCAACAAAATTAAGTGCTTCTTCCTTCACTGGAGTCCTTGTACAAAGTCAAGTGCTTCCTGGCTCCTGTTTGATGTGGTTCTTTGGTCGGCGGGTGATATTTGGCTTGATTTGAGCGTGTTTGTGGGTGAATGTGTCACTTGTTTACACGCGCTGCTCTCCATATGTCGCCGTGACACTCAGCTTTGTGCTCGTATGCTAATCTCCCCGTAGCATGCCCGCTCTCAGGTCCAGCGCCGCTCTCTCCGGGTTATTTACTGTTGAAACGCCTGCCGTGTTTGCTCTGGTCCAGTGCTTCTCAAACTGCGGTCGGCGTACTGTAATGACTGCAGGATTTTTCGACCGGACGTTATGTGGTTTTAGTTTAAGATTAGTCCTGAACCTCCTCTAACCCCTAAACTAATCCTAATATCAAATGTGATCCTGTTTTAGCAATATTTTTGCCCAACTATGTTAGTCTGGATGTCTGAGGTTTAGTCCTGGTTTAGACCCAGTTTAGACCTGGATTTATGTGAGCCGACCTTTAGAACAGAGGTTTAGTGCTTATTTCTCTTGTCATTAAGAGAAAGGACTGCTAGAAGTTCCTAGTTTAGGAATTTTGTTCACCGAAAATGGCAATAAAACCCATTCTGATTCTTCTAAATCAGGGGTGTCCACACTATGACCCGTGTTCCAAATGCAGCCCTCAGATCAGTTTTTGTTGGCCCTCCAGCTTCCTGCTAAATTATCCCAAATAAAATGGAAAAAAATCTGTTATCATAACATAAATAACAAACTCTTGATGTTATACAGACCTATATTAATGTTCCAAGTCTAATTAAAAAGGTGGTGGCTCATCAAAACAATGTCAAATTGAATCATTTTGAATCATTCACTTGCCCTGTGTGTGGCCCCCGCTCCGTCTCAAAGTGTGGCCCTCAGTGAAAAAAGTTTGGACACCGCTGTTCTAAATTGATTAATTGATTGAATGTGAATGAAATCCTTGGAAAGTTACCACTATAAAAAATAATTTTCTGTCTTTACTGATTAAATATTATACTTTAAGACATGTTTGTATGATATACGGCTGTAGGTAGAGCTGCATGATTTGGGAAAAAATATCAAATTTGCGATTTTTCTGACGAGTGTTGAGATTGCGGTTAGATTTTTGATTGTGTTTGAACAGAATCTTAAAAGTTCACATTTTAAACAATTTGACAAATAGACTGAGAAGGCCTGAACTGACAACTAATCAAAGAATCCCATGTATTTCAGAACGTTTTTGTACAGATCTAAACTACAGGTTTGGATCTTTGTTGCTGTACGTTATCAAATTATCAGTCGATGGTGTTTTTGACATATTTTTCATTAGTCAACTTATTAAAAGACTTTATTTGTGCAACAGCAGACGGAGAAGACATGGAGTGAATTCGGTGGGATTCTTGGAGCAACTTTAAAGTTTAATTTACCTTTTCACTTTGATGTTTACCAGTACTTCTAGTAGTTTTAAGTCTTAGATGTAGTGTCTTTGGCTTAGGTCTTTGTCACGTTTTAGTTAATATTGGTTACTGCTTGCCGCCGCCTGGATGGGCAAGAAACATGCAAGCTACTTTACTATTTTTTTTTAATTTGATTATCATTTTAAACCACCACCACAAAAAAAACAAAACAGGAATAAACCCAGAACTAATCCTGGAATAGATCAGGACTAAACAAGGACTGGAACAGGACCGAACCAAGTCTACATCAGGGCTAGGGCTGCTCGATTATGGCCAAACTTATAAGCATGATTGTTTGGCTCATAATTGAAATCACGATAATTTCAAACAGTTTTGTCACAATTATCCTGAAAGTCTGAATATATTTTAATGTTTTAGAAAAGTACCCTCAATTAGGATCATGTGAATCTCAGTCTAAATGAGTTAATTCAAGATAATCCATAAACTGTATATTCCGCAGCTAGTTTTAGACTCAGTGAACTGGTCCGTTCTGTTGCACCACCACATCTAACGCCCCTGGCCCCGCCGCCCTCTCCCCGGCTGCAGCCCCTGTCTCTGGGCGGGGGTCTTCTACGAGGTGGGCTGTGGTTTTAAGCTGGTTTGAGCTGGAGAAAGTGCCGTGGTATTTCAGGATCAGGCGGCCACAGACTCTCGATCATAAATAGTGTTTTTATTGCGCCGCTGCTATCCCGCTTGAGCCCTGCTTTTCGACAAGATCGCACCAGTGATTGATGGAGGGCGAAAGTGGAAATACCCCACACATTAAAGCCGGCACAGACAGACTCCCATCTGGCTGCGGGACGACACCCTCTGACAGTGGACGTCCCGCAGATTATATCGTACGCTGCTCTTTTTATAGGCGCGCATGCTTCTCACGTCGCCGCATAGCACTCACCGAAAGCAAAAATCATAAACACCTTTTAGTGTGTTTTGATCCGAGTGGATTTAATGCGCCGTAAAAGAAAAAAAAAAGGCTCGATTTAGCCAAGCAAAGCAAATCCAACCAGAGGGTAAACAGTTGATAAGTGTAGGGTTTACTCTTCACTTCAAGGACCTGGTTTTCACTTAAAGGCACCTGAATTAAAAAAAAAAAAAGGTAAATGCAGAAGAAGTTAAATGTAAACAGTTTGCAGCACTCAAAAAAAGGTATTCCTCGGTAAAGCTTTAGCCACGTTATAGATTGAAACACCAATAGATAAAAGTGACAGTAGAAATGAGTCCATAATGTGTTCATGAACCGACACAAGGAGGCATTTTTGCTTTAATCAAACTTTGGATACTCTTATAAAGAAGTCAGACTGCAGGGGGCGCTGTCGTCCTTCCTCTCCTGGTTTTAAAGACTTTGTAAATCAGCGGATAAGCTCAGCAACATCATGTGACTCTGCTGAAGATAACAGTAGAGAAGCAGTCGAAACATGATACAAGCACTGGTCTGATAGAAATAAAACTGCTACTTTATCTAGTTCAGTTCAGTTCAGAAAACTTTATTTATCTTCAAAGAGCCAAGCGATACAATATCAAATAAAACAATTAAAACATGGTCAAATAAATTAATTAAATCTGAAATAATGTCAACTACTCAAACTGTATCAAAGTACGTTTTAAGAAATGAGAAACCAGGTACAGAAGAGGCCTGTCTAATGTGCAGAGGAAGTTTTGGTGCTGCCACAATGAAGGCCCGGTCCCCTCTGAGCTCCTGGCTGGTCTGGAACATTAGATGATCACCTGCCCAGAGCCACCACGCAGGATTGTAAGGACTGAGTACAAGTGGGGCAGCACCATTCAAACTCTTCAATAAAATAAAGACCAGTATGGATCCTAAACCTAAAGTGCACAGGCAGCCAGTGAAGGGAGGATAAAATGCTCAAATTTTCATGTGCAAATTAAAAGACGTGCAGCCACATTTTTGACAAGCTGTAGTCGAGTAAACGACGACTGACTCACCACAATAAAGTATGTTTACAGTAATCCAGCCGTGTAGTTATAAAGGTGTGGATTACTATTTCCAAGTTTTGTTATGTAAAAAGGTGCTTTACTTTGACTAGCTGCTGCAGGTCTGACAACAGAGAAAATTTGGCTTTCAAGCAATCAATTTTAAACACTAGGTTCACAATTTCAGGTTTGCAGAACAGTTCCAAGTTCTCCAGATCTACAGAGGTGACATCAGCTGTTTCAAATGAAGGAAGTTCATCATGGCCAAAAGTGTTGGCACCCCTGAAATTTTGCCACAAAATGTATTTATCCCTGAAAAGTATTGCAATTACACATTTTCTTCTATATACATGATTATGTCCTTTGTGTGTATTGTAACAGCACAAAAAACTGAAAGAAAAAAAAGGAAATTTGACATAATTTCACACAAAACTCCAAAAATGGGCCCGACAAATTTATTGGAACCCTTTAAAAATTGTGGATAAATAAATTTGTTGAAGCATGTGTTTAAACCTGCCTGGGCCAAGTACCTACCGTCAAATATGGGCAGGTTCAAAGACGTTTTGGAGTTGTTTTGCAGCCTCTGGCACTGGGTGTATTGACTGTGTGCAAGGCGTCATGATTCTGTGGATTACCAAGGCATTTTGGGAGGCAATGCAGGGCCCAGTGTCAGAAAGCTGGGTTTGAGATCATTTTTCTTCCAACAGGACAATGAAAGCCAGAAATGGATGGAAACAAAGCACTGGAGAGTTCTGAAATGGCCAGCAATGAGTCCAGATCTCAATCCCACTGAACACCTGGAGAGAGCTTAAAATTGCTGTTGGGAAAAGGCGCCCTTCCAACGTGAGGGACCTGGAGCCGTTTGCAAAGGAAGAGTGCTCCAAAATTCCATTGGAGAGCTGTAAGAAGCTTATTGATGATTATAGGAAGCGAATGAGTTCAGTTATTGTTTCAAAAGGGTGTGCAACCAAGCATTAAGTACAGGGTGCAAATAATTTTGTCCAGCCCATTTTTGGAGTTTTTGTGAAATGATGTCAGATTAGCTTTTGTCTGTTTTTTTGTGTTGTTCTAACACACACAAAGGAAATAAACATGTGTAATTGTACTTTACGGGGAGAAAGACTTCATTTGTGGAAAGATTTTAAGGGCGCCAACACTTCTGGCCATGACTGCATCTGGAGTTAAAGAAGACTTTATGTACGTTTTTGGATGAGTTTGCGAACGTAAAATTCAAGCTTTTTAAATGAACTTACAGTTGTCTAAATACCACAGTTTACCCATTCATTACACTCTTCCCTCATCAGTCACTCAGTTGTTTACGTCTTCCTTTGATTGAATCACATAACTACATTTCCCAGGTTTTTTCCACGACGGACTTGAATTTCGAATAATAAAGATTTGGGTTGCCTCGCCTTGTACCCTGTCATTTCCCATTTGTTCTGAGGTCGGCGCACATTTGGCAGGAGTGCGTCGGGCTGCGCGGTTAAGGACCTCAGCGGTTTGTTCAGAGAAGAGTGTCGCTCACAGCTCCGAGACGACATCGCATGGAGGAGGCTCTTGAGTGCTCCCAGATTGGCGACGTGAACGCTAGCTCTCACGGCAGGCTAATGTGTCTCTGAGTGCTGCCCGTTTGCGCGGAAAAGAGAGAGCATGCATGTACGAGCCATGTGCGCGTCGCAGGTTTCACTGGAACTGGGAGCGGAGAAAAGTTTGGCTTTAAATAACTGAAACGGGGCAAGAAGTCAGCGGAGGGATGGTAATGGGATTAAAAAGTATCATGTCTTTTTTCTATTTTTGTGCTTTCTGAAGAGTTTCTCGGAGTTGGAGGGTGTCGTAGTGAGCGATGGCGGTGCAAAGGTTGAAGATTTGATTCCAATTTAGTCAAGCATTTGTTACTCACAGCAAAAATACATGTTAAAAAAACATATTTTTCATATTTTCAGGCGTTTTGACAAGTTGGGATGTATTTGTTTGATGAAGCTAGACTTGTTTCAATATATTTCTTCTTACTTCAAGATTTGCCAATGGGTTAAAAACAACAAATGTTAATGTTTTTGTTATTTAAACCTGCTTGTTCTATAACCTGTCCTAGACCTTGAAAGTATGGCTGCAAGTCGACCATTATAAAATAACTGACTCTAATAATAGATAATCATAATCATTAACTGGACTATACAGACTCTAAAACACATGTTAAACAACTTTGTTAACAAAGACAGTGACGTTATTACTTCAAAATGTCAAAAAATAGTGGCGATTATGGCTGATTTTCATCAATAATACACACTATTCATAAATATTATTTATCTAAAAGTCTTCAGTCGCCATATTTCAACCTTTAATTGGCTGATAATGCTAAAAGTCTATATACAGTAGAAATAATCGTTTGACCAGTCGACTAATTGAAAAAATTATACTAAAAATAATTGTTAGTGACTGCCCTACTTGAAAGCAATTCAGTCTCATCTAGTCATAACCACTCAAATTAAATCGAGTCATTAAACTAACCAAGCTCTTAAATGGAAAATGAAGTGGCTTTTTATTTACAACAAAAAGTTAAAAGTAGGATTTTACATCAAATAAATCAAATTCAAATGAAACTGATCCAGCCGCACAGACCGGCAGGTGCGTGGCAGCCTTACTGGCCGGGGCGTTGGCAGGTGCAAGTGTTGGATTGGTGGAGGACCAGAGACCAGGAGCCAACCCAGAGCCAGCGGGAACTGGGCCCACCAGCAAGGAGGCAGGAACACAACAGAACACATTTGATGAACAGCGGGGCAAACGGGACAGGTAGAACATCATCAGAGAACAAATGCCGGACCTAATTTAAAGCAGAAGTCATTTTTGAGATAGAGTTATTTAAAAAACAGAGCCAAGGTCTCTCTCGGGTCGTGTTCTGTTTTTTGTTGTTGTTTTTTTTGTATGTGTGTGTTTTTTGTTCCAGGTGATATACTTGAAAACTGGGGGGAAAAAAAGTTTCTAAGTGTAGAGGTCTCAGGGTCGATGTCGGCCATGTTGCAAGACTGGTTTTCCTTCCAAAGTCAGATTTTTGGGACGCCCCAAAAATATACATTTAACTACCACAGGGACTTTTTTTTTTGTTTTTTGTTTTTTGTTTAGCTTTAAACTATTTTCTATTCTATCTATATATTCCATCATCAAAAACATACCTGGAGTTGCATTTAGTTTCATTCACGGTAGTCTGAGGAATGCTGGTTAGAAAATCCTCACACTCCGACCATCAAAAACACTGCCTGCTGAACTCCCTCGGTCGATGATATTTTTCTGATTTTAGACGTAATTTATCCGAGAATCTTCTGCTGTTTAAGTCCTTAAATCATCGCCAGACTCTCTGAACATTTCTACTCTCCTAACTAGCATTTATCATCAACGCATGTTCAGCTTGTGTAAGCGCTGTGCAGCCAGTAGATGGTGCCTAAACCCAGTTCCAGAGCAAACAGAACCAGATCCAGATGTTCATTTTGTTTTGGTTTTTTTTTAGTTCTAAAACATGATATGCCAAACTTAAGGTACTCAATAGCTTATTTAAAGCATAATAACAATACAAAAAAATGCATAATAGTTTTCATTTAATATAATTTAATTCATGATTTGTACGAGCTTCACCCGTTTGTGTTTTTCCTCTCTGTCTAGCTCTTTTTGTTTGTATTATTTGTTTTTTCTCCATTCAGTATAATTTAAAAATGTTTTTTTTTAATCATGCAGTCTTACTAATAATTCATCTAATTTTTTTTTCTTCAGTATTAACCACATGCTGCTCGGACCTGTTTTTCCTAAACGTCTGACTAAAATGAGCCTCATTTCAAACTGAAGCCGTTTCTGATCCTTTGGACACAAACTATTGTCTGGACTCTTTGTGAAGATGAGACTCTGTGGTTTTGGACTCTGGCGTCTGATTTACTCTGATTACTCTTGGAAACAAGCTCTATAAAGAGGAATAGCAGACTTTAAAGTCCGCCTAAAGTTTTTTGTGTAATATATGAAGAAGTGAAGCTGGTGTCTGTAGAGTTTGCCTGATTGACACTAGTTTTGGCTTTTGTTGGGTTTTGACAATTCCTCTTTCAAAGCTTAAGCTAATTTAACAACACAATAGTTTTAGGGGCTTGTAATAAAATAAAAATGTCCAGGTGGAATCCATATAAAAGTGCTATTAATTTTTATTTTAGTGTAATTTTTAAATTTGTGCTTTTGAAGAACAAACTGACTCTAATTCATCATTCATTCATGTTTGATTTGACTGTAACTAAGTGGGTTACAGCTTTCTTTTTATATTTAACATGTCCAGCAGCTTGATGGTTTCCTTTTATCAGATGTGGATAGAAAGGAAAAACTGTATTTAAAAATCCAGCGTCCCGCAACTGGTTTTAATACTTTTAGAATGATTTTCTAGTTTTGGTACTAGTTTTAGTCCCGGTTCATATTTGGTATTGAACCCAACAGTAATGAGGCTGAGACGAGCAGAGCCTTGACCAGGGGCCTTGAGCAGAGCCTTTAGCAGAGCCTTGAGCAGAACCTTGAGCAGAGCCTTGAGCAGAACCTTGAGCAGAGCCTTGAGCAGAACCTTGAGCAGAGCCTTGAGCAGAACCTTGAGCAGAGCCTTGAGCAGATCCTTGAGCAGAGCCTTGAGCAGAGCCTTGAGCAGGAGCCTTGACCAGGAGCCTTTAGCAGAGCCTTTAGCAGATCCTTGAGCAGATCCTTGAGCAGAGCCTTGAGCAGAGCTTTGAGCAGATCCTTAAGCAGAGCCTTGAGCAGAGCCTTGAGCAGATCCTTGAGCAGATCCTTGAGCAGAGCCTTGAGCAGAGCCTTGAGCAGACCCTTGAGCAGAGCCTTGAGCAGATCCTTGCAGATTTGCAGATGCTGTGACCAAACCTTCTGATGTTCACACAGCAACATTTACTGGCACTATTTATATTTTTATGACAGTAGTTCAGAGTTGATATAAAACTGTATGCACTTTGGCTTACTTGAAATGCATTTGGATGGTACTTTTATGCGCACACCCTCCTTCTCCTCTGAGCTACTTTAAGCGTCTTTTATTATTAATACATGCTATATAAAAAAAACAAACATCTTTCCTCTCTCTGACCACAAGCCCTCACTGACCACAGAAACAGCTCTGTGGAAAACTCAACTCATATAAGCAACAAATTTAACATTCAAGTCAATATTTTAGCTTTTTCGTAAGTCTAGTAGGAACAGTTTTTTTAACAGCGTGCATTTCCATCTGTAAGACATGTTTTCCTCCATGAATAAGGTCTATAAATACTTGAACACTGAAAAGAGACTTGTCCTTACAGCTAAACCATGTTCTTTCCAGCACTGTGAAGAATATGTTACTCCAAGTACATTTTACCTCCAAGTAAATGAATAGAAATGTCCAGAGCTAAAAATGTGCCATGTAAATTGAATTATTATCATCCCACACTCTCTTGGTTTTAGTGGGTTGGTACATAATATGAATAAAATCCTCTGATAAGGAAGAATATGTGGGGGGAAAAAACCTTTCTCAACACTTATTCCTTATAAGTCTAATTATCATGGGCTGCATTATTCTTCCTTCACGTCATAGCACTGGTTTGAACCTTTTCGCCTTCTGTCTGCTATTCATGTTTTTCCTTAACAAAATGATGGCATTCTTTACTGCTGCTGCAAACTGACATCCTAGCAAATCCTACCATTAAAAACTTAATTCAAAACTCAAGTTTAAACAGTAGGAGTTCTAGGATGCTCTGATTTGCACACATCTGGAAATTATGAGTGACAAAAATGTGTCTGAAAGTGACACGAACGTTATGATAAGTGACAAAAAACGTGAGTGAAACTGACAAAAAGTTGACTATAAGTGACAAAAACGTATCTAAAAGTGACAAAAATGCTATTAAAAATGACAAAAATGTGACTTAAAGCGTCGAATCACGGCATAATGCAACAATGCAATAACTAAAAAATGACAAGAACGCTACTAAAAGCGACAAAAGCGCAACTGAAAGTGACAAACTCGCTATTTAAAGTCACAAAAACACGATGAAAAGTGCCAAAACATGTCAGAACGCGACTAAAAGTGCTGCTGCGTGGGACGAGTATATCGGTATCAACTACTGTAAATGTTTTTGCATTTTTAAAGAAATATTCAAAAGACAAATCTACAAATGTTGAACCTGATCAATGGCAGAGATGAGAAGGAAACACTGTATTCAAGTAATCCATGGTACAGTGGCTCTGCAAATTGCCATATTTATCAGGCTTAAAGTCCTTTCAACTGACAACTTTCTCGACTTTGGGGTTGAATAATGGCACCACTTTCTGAAGCTATTGTGAATTTCACTTTTGTTTATTTATGCTGCAGAGAAGGCGTTGAACCTTGTGTCAGGTTTTGTTTCTTCCAGATCAGGTCCAGTAATTTCAGATGGACATATTGTTGACAAAAATGCTACTAATATTGACAAAACTGCGACAAAAAGCGACAAAGACGCTATTTAAAACGGCACAAATGCATCTTAAAATGACACAGACGTGACAAAAGCTGACAAAAACATTCTGCAACACTCTTTTATTATTTAGCAAATCCTTCCATGAAAACCTGACTTGTCTCCAGGAGTTCTAGGACGCTCTGATTTGCACACGACACAGGACGCTTCACTGTTATCTGGAAACTGTAAGTGACAAAAACGCAACTGAAACTGACAAAAACATGACTAAAAGTGACAAAAATGCGACTGAAAGTGATAAAAATGCTAATAATATTGACTAAGTTGCCACTAAAAGCACAAATACTACTAAAAGTGACACAAATGCTACCAAAGTGACAAAAATGCAACTGAATCCGACAAAAACGCTAAAAATATTGACAAAGTTGCAGCTGAAAGCGACAAAAACGCTTTTTGAAATTAAAATATAGATTTTAGATTAAACTAAAGACTAAAATTGACACAAACACATCTGAATGTGACAAAAATGTGACTGAAAGCGACAAAAACGCTAATAATATTGACAAAGTTGCGACTAAAAGCACAAACACCACTAAAAGTGACAAAAACGCTACTAAAAGTGACAAAAAAAAACGCATCTGAAAGTGACAAAAATGTGACTGGGATTTACAAAAACGCTACTAAAAGTGACACAAATGCTACCAAAGTGACAAAAACGCATCTGAAAGTGACAAAAATGCTACTATAAGTGACAAAAATGCGACTGGGAGTGACAAAAATGCTACTAAAAACGACACAAATGCTACCAAAGTCACAAAAAACGCATCTGAAAGTGACAAATGCATCTGATCTAGCAAATCCTTCCATGAAAACCTGACTTGTCTCCAGGAGTTCTAGGATGCTCTGATTTGCTCACGACACAGGACGCTTCACTATTATCTGGAAACTATAAGTGACAAAAACGCCACTAAAACTGACAAAAACATGACTAACGCATCTGAAAGTGACAAAAATGCGACTGAAAGTGACAAAAACGCTAATAATATTGACAAAGTTGCGACTAAAAGCACAAATGCAACTAAAAGTGACACATACGCTACCAAAGTGACAAAAAACGCATCTATAAGAGACAAAAATGCTACTGAAAGTGACAAAAAAACTAATAATATTGACAAAATTGCAACTAAAAGTGACAAAGACGCTTTTTGCCATTAAAATATTAGAGTTTTGATAGTTTGAAATTTCAACCAAAAAAACGGCATAAATGCATCTTAAAATGACAGACTTGACATAAGCTGACAAAAACATTCTGCAACACTCAAAACAAAAATGCAACTGAAAGCGACAAAAACACTGATAATATTGACAAAGTTGCAACTAAAGGCACAAACGCTACTAAAAGTGACAAAAACGCTTCTAAAAGTGACAAACGCATCTGAAAGTGACAAAAATGCTACTAAAAGTGACATAAATGCGACTGAAAGCGACAAAAACACTAATAATATTGACAAAATTGCAACGAAAAGCGACAAAGACGCATCTTAAAATGACACAGACTTGACAAAAGCTGACAAAAACACTCTTTTATTATTTATCAAATCCTTCCATGAAAACCTGACTTGTCTCAGGAGTTCTAGGACGCTCTGATTTGCTCACGACACAGGACGCTTCAGTGTTATCTGCAAACCCAGCTCTAAACACACATCCCATCTGGGCGCAGGTGATATTTGTTCTTCATAAGTGGTCCTTGGAGACTGGCACTGCAGCTCTCTGTCTCCCCCATGTGGCCCCTTCTCCACTGCACCTTGCTCCCCCCCCTCTCCTCCTCTTCTCTCCTGCACTCTCTCCTTTATCTCCTCTGTCCTTCCTGACGTCTTCATGCGCCGTGTGCCTCTGTCTTTGAAGTGACGCGCCGCACATAACTACAGCTGATGGGAGCTGGCCGCCGCATTCCTCGCACGCCGGGACAAAGCTGCTGGAACGAGGGTTATTCCGTGCCCGCGTGTGTCCTTTACCCGTATCAGGTTTTTGGCGGACGGGCTTTGTACGGCGGCTCAGCGGGGTCAGGTCGGGTCAGGCGGTGGAAAATGATAGCCCCAAATCAGCACCAGCAGCGGCGGCGGCGGCAAAAGAGAGGCAAAGAGCACTAACATACAATAGCAAATGTGTCTAGTGTTGTTTATTGTGGAGCCGGGCGAAATACATTGAAAACACAAAGTCCTATCTGAAATATTTATTCGCCGTGACATTTACACGCTGCTTTTTCCACATATGGAGGGTACACTATCTTTCAGCGCTCTCTCTCACACACACACACAACTACATACAATATAAATGTGTAATGGGATATAGGACAGTGCATGCACAATACAGGCACAGTGCATTGTTGAGAAAGATAGGAAGAAGTGGAACAAGATTAAAGGGCCTATGCCACTTTAATATGTCATTTAAAGGACACATATTCTGCTACAGTGACCCTTTTGAGCTTTAAACCATGTTCTAACATCATAAAAAAACATACATGAAGTAGCATTCAGTTGCATTCACGCTGTTTTGAGGAAATCCTCCCCCCCTGAGCGTCAAACACACTTCCTGCAAACTCCTTCTATCCGGGGCATATTTTCGTGATAATCTACGTCACTTATCTGTGAATATTTAGCTGTTTTCAGTCGCTAAACTCGTTCTTAGAATCTCTGCCTCGAAACACCATAACTGCTACAGCAAATCCACATCCATAACTTATTTTCAGCGCTATCTTCATTAGTTTGTATATTGCGCTGGCGCCATCTGCTGGCTGGATGCACTCAGTAAGTGTACAGTAATTATAGTGACTGATAACACAGGTCATAGAATGAATAAGAAACTTTTTTTCCGTTTTAAAACATGAGATGGCAAATTTAAGGCACTCAAGAGCATGTAACAATATGAAAAATGCTGAATATTTTTCCTTTAACTAAAATGCAGGTAAGACAAATATATTTAAAAATAAGCTAAAACAATTACTAACTTTGTTCAGGTTTAGCAATTTTTTAGGTTTCTAATTTTACTTCCTGGTTGTAAATGATGAGATCACACGAGGAAATGACCTTGAAATCACACTGTACTCTGCGCCAAAACTCATCTAATGTCACAGATATTTTTGTTTGTTTATGTTAATACCCTTTTTTGTTTAAACTGTGTTTTTAAAGTGTCAAAAAAACATTGTTTATTTTGTGTAAATTATGCATAACGTTTGGATGGAGTCTCCCCAGCGTGATGTCATCAATTAGCTTTTACTTCCTGTCATTTTCAACAGATTTTTCAACTTTTCTCCACAAACGGCTACTTGATTGGTGTAAAACAATAAATTATATGTACAACAGATATTAATATGCCAAAGTCAAAATTAGAAAATCATAAAAACCTGTCAAATGCACTTTAAATCAATGTTGGAGAGTATGAATATGCATGAATGGTCATATAGTTGTGTTGTTTATTTTCAAATAATAAAAAATATCCATGTTAAAGTGTCCATGACAGGTTGGAGTACTCATTTTACTACAACACAGGAAAGATAAATATATTCAAAGTTTTGCTAAAAATAGTTAAAAATACATTTTTAGCTGTTTTTTTTTTTAGTTTTGTAATGTCACTTCCTGGTTGTAAATGATGACATCACACTAGGAAATTACTTTGTACACTTGGCTAAAACTCAGCTAATGTCACAGATTTTTTTTGTCTGACAAATCAAAATACATGTACATGCCCTTATTTTGTTGAATTTATGGTTTAAGGGTAATTTAAGTGGTTGATTTTGTGTAAATTATGCATAATCTTTGGAAGGAGTGAGTCTCCCTGGTGTGATGTCATCAGTTTTTTTCTTCCTGTAATTTCAAACTGATTTTTCAACTTTTCTCCACCAACTACAACTTGATTGGTGTAAAACTGGGATTTTTATGTACAATACGTATTAATACACCAAATAAAATCAAAATTAGAAAATTGTTAAAACCTGTCATACGCCCTTTAAGTTTTGATGGTGTCGTAGTCAATCAAAATATTTAATTGGCTGATCATTTTTTCACTGAGATTATAAGGATTTGGGAGTACTGTGTGAGTTTGTTCTGCCTTTTTTCATACAAATTCATACTTTACCAAGTAAGAAAAATGTATTTGTATAGAACAATTTTTACAAGGCGTAAGACAAAGTGCGTTACAGCCATTCAACTATATTAAACTCACAATACAAGTGCATACAATTACAGGCCAATATAACTTGTATCTGTATCAAATAGTTATTTTTGCTTCAAATCCTGTCAGTGTGTGGGCGGGTAACTGTAACTTGGGTGAGATATTTTAGTCAGATCATTGAGACGCTTAGTTCACACTTGCACATTCACCACAGCGGAATTGGAACTGAACCTGTAACTAAACTTATCCTGGCCCTGCCAAATGAATTCTCGCGATATTTGTGAGTTCACAAACTCTTGAATATCCATCTGGACCGCGTCCCGCTGTTGGGGCTGCACCGGCCGCCTGTTTATTCATGTAGGGGTGTCTGTCCCTTGAGCCAAATGCGTCACCCAGACCAATTTTTGTTGGTTCCCCGACAGGCGACTCGGCCAACAGTTTTACTCCAAGTTTAAAACAAATCCTCTGCCATCACGACCTCAATAACAAACATTTTTATGGGAGAAAGAAGGGAACATTAAAGCTTCAATCCAATAAAATGATTCACTGTACTGGGCCCTTGCTGAAAAAAAAGAAAAGCTTGGACACTCTTTTTGTAGTGTATTTTCTGTATTTTCGTTTTACAATTGTATATGTTTGATTGTTGTATCGTCTTTTGTGTTGTTTGCTTCTTTATTTAAGAACATAATCAATAATCATCGAGTCTCCAAAAGGCTCTTATGAAAGATCCATTTAATGCATTCTTGTTTTGAATTCATCTCTACTTCATTTATATCATAAATTCAAAACATTCCTGGTGTGCACTGAACAGCGCTCACATTAGCACAACAGTAAAGGTCACAGATGTCGCATACATACATTACAGTTGGTAATAAGCCTGAATCTGATGTTAATATAGGTCAGAATGCCGAAAGGAAGGGGACAAAATGGCATTCACGACTAACCAAACAATGGTAATCAAAAGCGCGCATGTTGACAGTGTGTTGTGTTTTTATGAGGTCTGTAAAAAGGTCTGATTAATAATAATAAGTGTGCGAAGAAAATAGTTTAAAGGAGCTGTACCTAATTTTTACTAACTTAAAAATGTCAAAAAATAGTTAAGTCTAAATTGTTTGCAGCGGTCCGGACTTTTTCCTCTCTTTTCTACACATTCTACACTTTCACAATTTTCAGAGATGAACATTTGCCGTCAGGGTAAAGCTAACAGCAGCTAGCATGCTAACAGTGCACTTCCTGGTTCTCTGATGATAAAACGTTTTATTATTTAATGCAGACCGCACACAGCAGTCTCATTTTGACGCCAAGAGCTGCTTTTTCAATATATCTGCACAAGGACAGAACTATTTTTGCTAAAGTAAAATCGGGTAACGTTTATCTACAAATTGGAGAGGTATAGTTTGGTTATTTATCTCATTGAATGATGGTTGGAAATCCTCGCTTCTGACAATATCTGCTGCTAGCGTCAGTGTTGATTTATTGCCTCGATCTATTATTTCAGTCCCTATATTTGTCTTCTTTCATTTTTTGGATTAGGATTTTATACTGAATTGGGAATTAAGGCATTGTATTATGGTTGTAAAGCACTTTGAAATGCTTTTTGGATAAATTGTCTCTACAAATACATTTGATTGATTGATTGCGAGATGGGGTTGATGGATTTAAAGTGCTTCTCTTGAGTGCTTCTAGTCTTGTCTATAAGTATATTTCACTAGTCGAAGATAAAATGCAAACTGCACTGGACGAAGATAAAATTTGAAACATTTACGGTTTGTTATTAAGCCACTCCTACTATATATATATTTGTACTCAATAACCTTCTTTCATGGTTCGTAGACTGTGTAATACTGTCATTTTTTACCACACACTGGTTCAATTCTGTTTATTTACATACATTTCTTGTCTTTTTTGTTCCAGACATGAAGCGCCCATACAGCCCGTCAATCCTTCTAACCCCAGAGTTTGCCCGGACTGGCTTATCTGCTCTCTCGGCGCAAATGGACTCTTGTGACTCCCAAAACGAGGCTGTGCTTCATCCGGACCACCACCAGTCACCTCAAGGGGGCGCTCTCGCCTCCTCCTCGTCCTCCTCCGCCCCGTACAAACCCAAACGCGAGAGGAAACATCGCAGCTACACTCTCTGCGAAGTGTGCAACATCCAGCTGAACTCCGCTGCTCAGGCCCAGATACATTACAACGGCAAGTCGCATCAGAAGAGGCTCAAGCAGATCAGCCATGGGAAATTATCAGGCAGCACAGGTAGGACCGCAAGTTTTATTTCGTAGCTTTGTTGTGAAAAGGTGAGCTGTTTGTGACGGCAACGGTTTTGGCGAAGGTTGGATGCTGATGGTGCCTCGTTGGCAAGTAGAAAGTCGCGTCAAAACTGCTCCTTTTGTGGGATGTGCTTGTTTTTTATTGACTTGTCATTTGGTTGCATATGATGGTGATGATTTTAACGCTGAGCCGGAGAACAACTTGGATTTCTGTGTTGAATTTGCGTTTTAAATGTCAATGTGCAGTTGTTTGACCTGTTTTGGATGGATGGATGGATCGATAGATGGATAGATAGATGGACTGATGGATAGATGGATGGATAGATAGGTGGATGGATGGATGGATGGATGGATGGATGGATATATAGATAGATGGATGGATTTATAGATAGATGGATACATAGATGGACTGATGGATTTATAGATAGATGGATAGATAGATGGACTGATGGATATATAGATAGATGGATAGATAGATGGACTGATGGATATATAGATAGATGGATAGATAGATGGACTGATGAATATATAGATAGATGGATGGATGGATAGATGGATGGACAGATGGGATGATAAATGGATGGATGGATTTATGGATAGATAGATGGCTGGATTTATGGGTACGTAGGTAGGTAGTAGCAATATTCAAATAGGTGCAATAGTTCTTTGTTGAAAAAAACTGCATGCCATGAGATTAAGAAGACAAGTTTTCGGTTGCAAAATCCATACAAAAGATTATATAGCTCAACATTGTGGATTTTATATTTGTAGAATATTTTTCAGAAACTGTGAACTGCCTATAGTTACGCTGACCCTTGTCAACGATGTGTTTAGAAAAGCTGTGCACACAATCTGATACAAACGTTCTATCCCACACTCATGTTAACGAGGGCGCAAATTCCAAACATGAACTTTGACATCAGTGCAGGGTGTAGACAATTGATTTTTGTTTATATGTTCATTACATTTGGCACCAAGTATTAAAAGTCAATCTCTAGCTTCAGCTCCACTTTCTAAAGTTTGTTACGTACAGTGTGTAGGATTTGTGGTGCTTGATGAAATAAAGCCTCAGAGCATAATGGCCTAAGTCATATTTCAAGGTTTTTGGGGAAAATAGAACAAACACTTTTCAGAGAGATGACTTACAGATGAGAAGTGTGTTTTTTTGCCTTGATTAATCAAGGGTGGAGCTGGTGGAGATGCAGCAGGGTTTAGAGAGTAAAATGAGACAAAGTTAGAACTAATTTTGGCTGTTTATAGAATGCTATTGCAACCTATGTATGAGTTTCAGTGTGATTAAAATAAAACGTTGCTGGCAAATAATAAAAAACAACTAATAATATTATATCTTTGGAATGGTTTGAAGAGCCTTAAATAGCACCTATTGAACAGAAAGCTGAAATCCATGAAATGTTGGTATAGTTTTGTTATTTGTGTCAGATCTTTGAGTCTTTCAGCTTTTGAATTTAATTTTTTTTTTTTTTTTTTTTTTATTGATTGATTGTTCATGCCATTTACTTTCAGTAGCACAAATTCAGAAATCAAACAAAGTGATACAAAACAAGACAGCAAAATGATTACATGCATCATTGGCCTGAACAAAAGGGACAGGAAGAAGATACATCTTATAAACCCTGTACCTTTCTCAAATCGATTAAAATAAAATTTCAATTATACTCGTTCTAACCCCTCCCCGACCAAGTCACCAACTGACCGTGTGAATGTCAGCCATTTTCTGTAATGGTTTACATTTCATTAACTTAATTACTTTCCTTATTTACATAGTCTGTCATTATTTTCTGCTTGTACATTTTTTTAAATTTATAGATGTTTGTGCAACATTTAAAGTCAGAATTTAATGCATTCCAAAGTTTGACTCCATAAACCGAGACACACTGCTGTTTTAATGTTGTTCTTGTAAAAACACTACGAAAAAAATATTGTCTTCTGTGGTCTCCGTCCTCAGAAACAAAAGTAAAAAGACTTTGCACACCTTCTGGTAAAGTTTTTTGTTTGGCTCTCCACAAAACTAGTACAATCTTAAGATCAACTAAATCTTTAAACTTAAGCTGATTAGATTTAACAAATAAATTATTGGTATGTTCTCTGTATCCCTTTTTATTGATTATTCGCATTGCTCTTTTTTGCAACAGAATTAAAGGTTTGGTGGTACTTGGGTAAGTATTACCCCAAACTTCATTGCAGTAACTAAGATCTGGAAGAATAAGAGTACAATATAACATGTGAAGTGAAGTACAATCTAACACATCTTTTACTTTGTATAATATACCAACGTTTTTGCAAATCTTTTTTTTTTATATATATAGTTTACATGAGCCTTCCAGTTTAGTTTTTCATCCAGAATTATTACCAAAAATTTGACCTCAGTGACTCAGTGTCTATGCTAACACCATCAATAGTTACTGTCACATTTTCATTCTTTTTACAATTCCCAAAAATTATATATTTCGTTTTTTCACAATTCAAAAATAGCTTATTTTCATTAAACCAATCTCTCACTTTCATCATTTCTTCATTTATGCTCTCTGTGACTTATCTTAGGTTACTTCCAGAAAGAAAAATATTAGTGTCATCAGCGAATAACAAAAATTGCAGTCTTTTCGAGGATTCACACAAGTCATTAATAAACAGAATAAAAAATAATGGCCCGAGAACGGACCCTTGTGGAACTCCACATTTTACCCTTTTACATTCTGAATCTTGTCCGTTAAAATGAACGTATTGTTTTCTATTGGTGATGTAGCTATTGAGCCATTTGTGTACCTGTCCCCTGATTCCATAATTGTATATATATGTATAAATTATGAAAGCATCGAAAGTAGTTGACAGAATGAGTTGTGACAAGCAAGTTATTCATGATTGCACAGTTTGGACGGACTGTAAACATATATGATCCATTTTTTGTTATTGATTTTTGCCCCCTTATGGTTAGAATAAAAGTGCCTATGACAAGTCGGACAACTTCTTTCCCCCGAATGCGGTTTAGATAAATAAATGTCAAATTTTGCTAAATGTTATCCCTGTTTATTCACCTTATTCTGCCCCGCCCACTTTTGTCGTTATTTGCCACAGATACGCACTTTTGTTGTAAACGCACTTCCGTTTGACGAGAACTCCGTTAAAGCTAATGACGAACGACAGAAAAGTCTCACCGCTAAAATGTTACATAAAGTAGGTTCTACTACCAGCATTTTTTTTTTTTAGCTTTTTTTTTTACTTCCTGGTTGTAAATGATGACATCACACTAGGACATTACCTAGCAACCACATTGTACTCTGGGCCAAAACTCATCTAATGTCACATATTTGTATTATTATTTTACAAATATTAATACATGTGAACACCTTTTTATGTTGAATTAATGTATAAAAGGATTAAAAAAGTAGTCTCTTTTGTGTAAATTATGCATAACCTTTGTCTCCCCAGTGTGATGTCATCTATTTGTTTACTTCCTTTAACTTTCTACAGATTTTTCAACTTTTCTCCATAAACTGCTGCTTGATTGGTGTAAAACTACAATTTATATTTACAACAGGTATTAATCCACCAAATAAAGACAAAATTAGAAAACCATGAAAACTTCTCATCCGCACTTTAAGGTTGAACTGCTCCTATGTGATTCAATTGGCAATGCTGGTTTATGTGCATTGTAATTTGTTACTGATTAGTGTATTTTCATTTTGCACAATGGCACCCGGCTGCTCACAAAAACCAATCATCTGTGTCAAAGTTTAATTCAATATGTGTTCAAAATGAAATTCTATTTGCTAAATTGTTTTTTGAAACTATATTAAAACATTTATCCGCCGCTCTTCTAAACTGCTCTTTTGGGTCCTTCTGCACTTTATAATAGACAAGTGGTTATTATCTCATTTGCACACATAGAGGCACTTGTTGTTGTCCTATATCTTGAATTTCGGACAATGGCGCCATGTTTATTTATTTATTTATTTTTTATTTTTTTAAACCAAGGCCCAAGCGCCGGTGCCAAACTTGAATCCAATATGAGTTTAACTAATTGGATTGTGTTTGTTAAATTGCGCCGAGACAAAGCCCTGGGCAACAGACGCGTGCACAGAGCAGGAAAAGGGAAACGAAGAGCGCGAGAAGCTAATTAAGTGCTGCTTTGTTTGATGCCGGGGTTCCTGGGAGTGATGCGTTGGGGCCACGTCGGGTGTTTTGTCATTCAAGTCACAGCGCCGGATCGGTACGAGGTTGCGGGGAAGCAGATGTAGTTTGACTCTCGACAACGGCTCTTTCTTCTCGCGGCGATCGAAGCGGTGTTTACGATTGACCCGCTGCAAAGCCCCAATCTGGAACGGCTTGAACCATCACAACTGTGGCGGCTCTTGTATAGATTGAGGTATTACTGGGCCCGACTCGGAGAAAAAGTGGATGTTCAGCGGCCGGAGTAGAGGTAGAGGCGGGTTCAGTAGAAAGGTTTGGAGATATTTCAGAAACGTTGTGGCAAGTTTATCCTGATCATCCGCTCGGTTCATGTTTAATCTTCATCATTCCAGGCGTTATCAGTTATGTAAAGTTTGAATTTTGATGCATCTGCTTAATTATAATTTTGTAACATGATATTACTTTAAAAAAATGTCAGCAGCTTCACTTTTTAGCTTGTTTATTTCACACTTGGTCAGACTGGTGACACATTTCCTTCTACCTCCGGGCATCGACCTCGGGGCAGTTGTTCTAACGGAAGTAGATTTCCATCACCAGGTGTGGAGTGAGTGGATGAGTAAATCTACAGCAGGAATGTCTAAACTCAGGCCCGGGGGCCAAATGTGGCCCTCAGACCAATTTTTCTTGGCCCTTAGGCTTCCTGCTGAACTGGCCCACATTGTCCTGAGAAGTACTATTTACAGCACATTTCAGATTTTGTACAATTCCAACCTAAATAACTAACATTTTGGTGACAATACAGACCTGATATTAAGGCAATGAGATGATGTGTAGGCGCTTAAAACATTAGATAAATGCAGCTTTTTTTAACGTTTCGCGATTGATTTGTGGCCCTCCACTTGGACTATATTTCAATATGTGGCCCTCGATGGAAAAAGTTTGGACACCCCTGATCTACAGTGTTTTTTATTGTGAAAAAAATGGTCTATAGTTCTTACTATGTCATTTAGATCAGTGGTTCCTAACCTTTTTTGGTCTCGAGCATATACTCACTCAAGGCAGATAAATATGTTCATTATACATCATCAGTTATTACTACTCCTATGATATTGATGTCCAAAGTCCTCCAAAACGCTCTAAAGCCTTGATTTTCCTCCAGTGTGCCAGGGAACACTAGTGTGTCTTGAGGTTTTGTCAGGTGTGCCTTGGAAAAATGTCCAGTTTGAGTCAACAGATTCACAAATGTGGATGTAATTATCTAATTTGCCTTTTTGGAGTGTCCTGAGCAACTTCTGCACTGAAAAAGAAAGCAAAACCAATTACTATTGCAAAATTTAAAAAAACAAATGTGGCACAGACATTATTTACCAAATGTTTTTAACTAAATGGTCTGATTTGGTCATGTTTTATTAGTAAGTGGTGTGCTGTGGTGGTATTTAAACTTGAAAAGTGTGCCGCAACAAAAAAAAAAAGGTTGAAAAACACTGCTCTAAAGGATCTAAACTTTACTACAAAGAACTTTTTTTTTTTTTTTTAATCAAATGCTATTCAATTTTTTATTCTTTTCAAATTGGAAACCATTGCAAGTTCCCCCGATTAAAAATCATGCAGTGTTACTGTAAAATCAAACAAAACAAAATGTTTTCTATGACCATCTTGTATTTCTGTTGTTTAAGAAAGGGATAGATGTTTATAAGATTTTTTCTTCTTTCTGCTCCTTTTCAGTTGTGATGGTGCATTTTTGTTAACTTAAATGATATGCATACATGTGCACAATTGAAATGAACGATTAAAACAATAATAACAAATGTACTACCAGGACCTTGTATCCATGGTTGGGAAACCCTGGTATAAACTGCAATCATGTTCTGAAACACATGCTCTTGTATTATTTTATTTTACATTTCATATTTCAGTCTTCGCTCAAATATTAAAGCTCCTGGACGTGTTTATAAAGTGTGCACTCTGAACAGAATCCAACATAAATTACAAATCACAACTACAATGTTTCGCAATCAGATATTGAGCCAAAATCACTCAGCCTTTGCCTATAAAGCGTAATTACATAAAATTTTATTGTTTAGAATTGAAGACAACGTTGAAAAACCACTGATAAGTCCTTGCAAGGCCAGACCACTTTTCTTTCTGCTGTGAAATAACGACAGAATACTAATCTGTTGTAAGTTTATGGTGCAAATTTCACATTTTTCTTCCTCTATTGTGCTGTGAGGATCTGTTCAATCTGAATTCATCCACAGCAGCCAATTCAGTCACTCAGTATCAGCAGGAAGCCTCCACTCACAGCCAAAAAAAATTCCCAAAATGTGCGTTTGGGAGAAAATTGTGCCACTTCTCTGTAATTTATAAAAACACTGGGCTTTTTCGCCGATTGAATAGATAAAATAGCCCAAAACGATTACAAAATACTGGTGAAACAGTTCTGCACTTAAGTCCTGTTTTCATGCTGTAGCCGGAAAATGATTCTGGACAGGCAACAATTAAGAAAGCCATTCAAACCACAGCCGACAGTGGACCTGCACGTACCAAAAGCACTTTTAAGGCTACAAAAGAAAGTCCCACAATTACAGATAAAATAGTGTTTTTCTCATTGAACACAGAATGACTCAAAAAGGCTCTTTGTTGTTCTAAACCACCACAGCAGATTTGAACGGCCCCTGACAGTCTTGTGTTGACAGAAAACTCACAAATGAAAACGCTTTTGGTCCAAGTCTTGCACACAGTAATGACGGAGGAGGTTTGATGCAGGTGTGTTATTTATGTGTTGATCAAACTGTAACATCTCAACTACGACACTGCGTACTGTAAGAGTGGACGTGTTTCATATCTGATGATGATATTCAGATACTAAATTAAACTGAAACAAGCAGCGGAATTAGATATTCATGTAAAATATTGATTTGCGCAAACTTCAAATTTCTGCTGAAGTTTTAAAGTTGCCTACAATGATGCTCTAAGACTTTAGAGTTTAAAAAAAGCCCAGATGGACCAGCGCAGTGAACTGTCTGTGTCCTCAAGAGTGAATAAACCGCAAGCTGTTTTAAGAAATCTAAAAACTAATTAAATTTATATGTAGTCTGAACAATTCAGAAAATATTGTGATTTTATCATTGTCTAATATTGAATACAGTGCCATCCGCTCAGCTGTGGAAACTCTGGTTTAGTCTCCTGAGGTTAGGGGCCTTTAAATGTTTTTATATTGTTTGTAGTTGAAGACCTCATGCTAATCAAAGTGTATATTGTTTGTGTCAACTTTAGTAATGTAACATTGTTCATGTTTTTAATGCATTTTTTTTTTTTTGTATTGTTATTAAAGGTCCCATATCATGCAAAATCGACTGCTAATGCTACACAGTAATTACACGATGGATACGACAGATCGAAGAGTTAGCTTGTTATTTACCGGCAACGTCCGTCGTCGAGGCCCTGGATCACGTCAAACTCCAGGTCAGATCCAGGACGTAGGACTCAGCACGACGCACCGTCAGGACGGAGAAAAGGTTTATTCCTGTGTTTGTGTATCGCTGTTTACCGGAGCACATGGTGCATGCACACTATCTCCGCTTTAGGCTTCGGCACGCCGGGGTTGGGCGGGGGAGGCAGCCTGCTCTCTGTTCGGGGGGGTCAGATCTCAGAGTGAGCCGTTTGCTTTTGCAAGGAAGGGGGCCAGTCCAAGAAATGGGTGTTTTTTGGAAACTGTGCAATATCCATAACTATGTTATGGATATTGTACAACGCAAAATTTTATCAACAAAGCCCTTAGAATAGACTGTGTAAAGGGCAAAATAGCAGAATATGGGACCTTTAAAATAAAATATACCTGTAAATGTGAAGATGTCATTCCAGTCATAAGTGGAAAATGACTCGTGCACCAGTAAACTTTAAACCCTGTGAGGGAAATGACTTTATCTATATCAAGGTAGCTGTATTTTAAAATTATTTATTATTGAAGGTAGGTTTGGAGGCTGCACCAGTGAGACCCAGCTCTGTTTAAAGCTCATGGGCCGCAGTGGGCGGCAGTAGCGCAGTAGGTAGAGTGGGCGCCTTCTGATCCGAAGGTCGGCGGTTTGAATCCCACTCCAGACATGGAGTAGTTGAGTGGTCTGATCCTCTGACCCGCAGGTTGGTGGTGCGATTTCAGCTCCTTCAGATGAATAATGCCGTTGTGTCCTTGGGCAGGACACTTAACCCACCTTGCCCCCAGTGTCTGCATACACTGGTGTATGAATGTGTGAGTGGATGGGTGACTGGTTCCTTGATGTGAAGCGCTTTGAGTGCCTTAAAAAAGGTAGAAAAGCGCTATATAAATGTGACCATTTACCATTTATCATGTGGGGTGTCTGTGTCTGTATCAAACATTCATCATTTCTAGTCCTAAATCTATCTGACAACTGTATTAAGTCATCAGAACACAATGTCTTGCAGTCATTAGAAAAGGGTCGTCAAAAAATACTAATCAGACCCAAAAATATTATGGAAACTTGACAAGTTTTGACACTGACAAACAAAGTCACAAATATGACTAATTTTGAGGTATATATGAACTTGTAGAAGACGATATGTTAAGTTTTAAAGAAACTGTTGTATTGTGTTTGAAAATTACATTCAATTGTAGGGCTGCAACTTACGATTAATTTGGTTATTGATAATGCAAAAGGCAGTGATTATGACATTTTTATCCAGATAAAGCTGAAGTAAAGCTTTTTGATGACGTCCTGGTGCAGAATATTGACAGACAAAATTGTACTTTCATCAGAAACTCACAATTTACACAATAGGCTATATGCACACATCCCTTCCGCATTCGATGTCAGATGGCACCGGAACTTCCGGCACGGAGAGACGCTAGCGGAGCGCACTTGTTATTGCGATGAAAATGAAACTTAAAAGTAAAATAATTGCTGAGGGTTTCGGAGATTGAACAGGGTCATATGCTAGTGTCCGCCATTACCGCAAGTTACGATGCAATCTGACATGCTACCGGAAATACGTCACACCGCTCTGTGCATATAGCCTATAACAGTGTGCTCCGCTAGCGTCTCTCCGTGCCGGAAGTTCCGGTGCCATCTGACATCGAATACGTGCATATAGCCTATTTCCGGTGTTATTTTTGTGTGATTTCTGCTCTTTCTGAGTCATAACGTCTCTTTTCTCAGCTCATGTTTTGGAGCCTGTGTATAGATCAGTTAATGATTATTCAAACAGTTAATTCGTTGTCGATTATTTATAAAATTGATCAGTTGCTATACTGTACATTGATCATCTTGTTCCAGCCCTAAAGAGGATCAAACCTTTTTATTTGTGTCAAGTTTAAATTTTAGTACGTCACTGAGATGGTCCATGCTTTTAATTGATGTTGAGTGAACCAATTTGAAAGTAAAAATCTAAATAAATTAGTAGATAAAGTCATGATAAGTTGTTGTAAAAGTCGAGTCTCATTTTAAAAGCATTACCATAATCGTTCATGTTCCTCTTTGATGTGAAGCCGCGCAGATTTGTCCTTTTTGAACTGCGACGCTAACCTTCGTGCAATTTTGCGCTCGTTCTTGCATAAGTCTCCGTCATTCCCCCGCGCCAGGGTCTTGCGTGGAAATGGAAATGTTTAATTCCTCTTTCTTGTTGCTCTTCTCGCGGGTGTGCAGGCTGAAGCTCACGTGCGGAGGTCGCGATGTCTCAGATTCTCCCTGCCTTATCTCCACTCACCTTCTGCTGCTGCCGCCCCGGGCCCTGCGTCCTCGGCCCCGCCCTCGCGCATGTGTGTGTGTGTGTGTGTTTGGGGGTATTTTTAGACACTTTAAATGCACTGAAGTGGAGAGTAACTTGTGTTGTGGAAATGTGTGCTCACGGTTGGAGCATAAATGTTTGAACCGGAGGACAGACACACAAAAGTGTCCGGAGAGAGTATGATTTAATGGTGTTACGACGCTAAAATGTCAATACAACAAGAGCAGGGCTGAGCGATTTGGGAAAGGTCTGTAATTAAGTTTTTTGTGGACCAGTATTGCGATTAGATTTGCGATAATAATGGGATTCTGATCAAAGTTTACGTTTTAAACCCATCCAGGAGACTTGACGGTAACACTTTATCATAACGACACTTATTCCTGCCTTAATAAAGCATGAACAAAGACTTAATTCATAGTGAAGCAGTTTATTAAGAATGATTCAAGATTAGTAACTGCTACTACTCTAACCCTAACCCTATTTTAAGTGCCTATGGTTAACTAAAATGCAGTTATGATAAATATATTACCAATTTTGCTCAAATCTTTACACATTTTACTTCCTGGTTGTAAATGATAACATCACACTGGGAAATTACCAAGATTTAAACTGATTTTTCAGCTTTTCTCCACAAACAGCGACCTGATTGGTCTAAAACTATAATTTATATTTACACAAGGTATTAATACACTGAATAAAGTCAAAATTAGAAAACCTGTCTTGCGCACTTTAAGTAGTTAATAATCTTGAACCATACATACCTATAAACCTTATGTTCATTGTGAATGAAGTCTTTGTTCATGCTTTGTTAAAGCTAATCAAGGTGTGTTTATTACCATGTGCTGAACTGATGAAAAGAGTGAAATAGGTCAATTCTTAGACCTATAGCATTTCAGTCTTTTTGTAATTTCTGCTGGACGTGTTTAAAATGTGAACTTTGAACAGAATCCTATAAAAGAACCAAAACCAATAAAAGAATCACGTGTACATCACTATCAGTTTTTATGCAGAATTTGTGATTCTCTGTGCGTTCATTCAAATTTTGATTCAGTTTCGATGAATTGTGCAGCCCTAGTTTGATGCTGATTTTCATTCATTTCATTTATCCATTTATTTGCACAATGTACAGTTACATTAAGCACAAAGCAGAGATGCTTTTGCCAGACTCTAATTATCATCTGTCTGAGGGGTCAAAAGTGCAATATTTACAGCAGCAATTTACTCTACTGCTCTGTTTTTACATTCACACACTTGTTCTAATGATGACTACATTCATTTAGCAGAGTTCATACATTTAATTTAAAAAACGCCCTTTGATGCCCAAAGAGAATATAATTTTCGACACTAAACAATAGTCACGTCTGTAATGTTACCATGTGTGATATATTAGCTCAGATGAAGAGTGAGAAGAGAGAAGTAAGTTCTGAAATCATTCAGGAAAG
The DNA here is from genome assembly GCA_019453435.1 of Rhinogobius similis. Taxonomy (NCBI): domain Eukaryota; kingdom Metazoa; phylum Chordata; class Actinopteri; order Gobiiformes; family Gobiidae; genus Rhinogobius; species Rhinogobius similis. Next base: position 12,672,438 of record CM033631.1, read on the forward strand.
ATCCAAATGTGTCATATTTTTGTGTTTTTCAACTTGTTCAAATTGTAGTTTCTTATCAGTTCGTCTTTCACAATCATGACAGTAGTTTGAATTTGTGCAAGGATTTTTGCAATTGTTAGTTGGCCTCTTGCCAGACAACTAAAAAAACATTTGGGTTTAGTAATCCTTCAAAGAGGGAAAAATACTAAAAATGTTAACAGTAAATCTTGCTGTCTGGATCCAGGATTTTCTGACAGAATTCTATGTCATTGCGACTCGAGAGAGAGATAGAAGTGTCACAAACTCAACACAGAGAACCAAATGACTAAGCAAAAGAAAAGAAAACAGAAAATACTGATATGCTCTTTGTTTTATGTTGTGTTTCAATTATATGTGTGAGTTTGATGACGAGAATAGAATCATTTTCACGGCTTATTTTTATCCCTGCAGCTATTGTCTCGCTCAAATTTACTTTATTTTTTACATTTTTCAATATAAAGTTGTTTATAGTTTGTTATTGCTTCGATCGTGAAGAGCTGGCTTGTTAGACAACTGTATGGAGTGATAAAGGACACTTCCCCTCAACCCACAACAATGACGGGTTGAGCTACTCATTTCACTAAAATGTAGTTTAGATAAATATATTTCACATTTTGCCAAGATACTTTACAAATGTTGTCCCGGTTTAGCAATTTTTTATGTTTTTAATTTCACTTCCTAGTTGTAAATGATGACATCACACTAGGAAATTACCACAGCAACCACACTGTACATTGGGCCAAAACTCATCTAATGTCACAGATTTTTAAACATTTTTACACATAAAAATAGATGTGAACACCTTTTTTGTTGAATTAATGAATAAAGGGTCAAAAAAGTAGTTTATTTTGTGTAAATTATGCATAAACTTTGTCTCCCCAGTGTGATGTCATCAATTTGTTTACTTTCTACAGGTTTTTCAACTTTTCTCCACAAACGGCCACTTGATTGGTGTAAAACTACCATTTTAATTTATAACAACTATTAATACATCAAACAAAGACAAAATAAGAAAATCGTGAAAACTTGTCACACGCACTTTAATGTCCTCACTTGTGGACTCTGAAACATCTTATACGAGGAAAGAAAGGCAATCAGCTCAACAGACGATCCCAAAGTCTGTATCGGTGATAAATAACCCGCAGTGTTCCAGTTGTTCGTGTGGTTTTCTGCTGCTGTGGAATTGCTTTTCTTCTTTTACGTGCCGGCGCAGCAGTCCACTGAATATTAAGCAGAGTTGTAGACTTTTATATTTGTTATTAGACCACAGCCGCGCTTTTATGGTGGATGTGTTTTGAGAAAATTTCATTACACACCATTGATTGACACATTTTTCCTGTCGCACTCAAACGCTGTGATGACATTTGCATAATTTCTAATGCGGCAAAAGATATGAAAAGCAGTCAAAGGGATTAAAAACAAACTGAATGTATCTGTGGTTTTTGTGATTTAGTTAATACTGTACCGTTTAACGAAAGATCAGCTCAGTTCAGTTTGTTTATTTGAGCAGTTTGTCACAAAATCCACACAAACAGATGGAAAAATATCATACAAAAGCTCAAAAGGAGTAAGCCGAATACTTGAATGTTTACCCCGATGCAAGATACAAGTCTTTGGGAAAGGTGTTCATTTTTTAGACCGATAAGAAGCAAGTCAGGAGTGTTTGTTTACCTGCTTTGGTCGGTATAATCCCCACTCTGTCCTTACCTTTGCCTGTTTTACATATTTCGGTTTGTTCCCGTTGCGTTCTTCAGATGTGTGTCACTGTACATGCTACTCTGAGCTGAACAACTGCATCTAAGAGCCACAAACCACTCGTTTAAGACAGTGAGGTGAAGATTTTAATCAGGAGAAGAATTGGTTTGAAAAAGGAATGAAGGAGGCCATGTTTTTAAAAAAAAATCTGTGTGATTTTGATCCCTTCTAGATTTTTAATTTTTTGTTTCATCGATATGAAACTTTCATGGGTGTCTAAAACCTCACTCAACATACAATTTATGCAAACTTTTAAAATCAAATACATGTTTTTTTTCCTGATATGAAAAAGTATTTTGCTCATCGACCAAATGTGGATAGCTCAACTGAAGAGAGCTCGAGGGTTACCTTGCCATGCGGATGTCCCTGGTGGAACGTTGGACTTCTTAATTTCTTTCTTTCTATCCATCATCTGATAAAAGGAAACAATCGAGCAGCTGGAAAAGAAAAGAAAGCCGTAGCCTGTTTATTTACAGGCTAATTAGAGTCAATTTGTACTCCAAAAGTGCAAATAAAAAAATTACACTACAATTCAGAAAGATTTAATAGGACTTTTATATGGATTCCACCTGGTTGGCTAATTAGTATAATTTAGGATCATTTTGATTTATTTATTGTAGCTCTAGTCGACTAAAGAAATTCTTGGTCGACTAAAGACCAGCCCTATCGACCGATTAATCGACTAAAAGGAAGTGTGGCAAAAATATACAAAAACTATAAAATATTTCCATGTATTTGACCCAAACTGCACTCAAAAGACAACAACTACATAGGGATCGTGCTAAAACAACGATTTACACAGAAAGTAATGAGAAAGAGAGTATTTACAATATGTTAAACTCCAAAATGTTCAGCTAACTCACTCCATATCTTCATTTTAATCTCAATAAAATAATTTGTCGACAAAATTCTTGGTCGACTAAGACTCTATCGACAGATTAATAGACTAAACAACTAAAGGATTAGAGCCCTATTATTTATGATGTATATGTTAATTTTTCAATCTTCTACGGCTGAAATTGTAATATATTACCAAAAAAAACCCCACAAAGTTTCCTTTTGTTGCAAAGAAAAGATACACACGATAAATACTGAGCCCAAAAACTATTGTTCCAGCTTCAATTCACTGCACAATAAGTCAGTACAATAATTATTGTGACCGTTCTAACCCTTGATCCTCAAACAACAACACAATCCATTGCTAATGCCCCACGATATCACTCAACACTCATAAGTCGTCTTCTCCCGGTGCTGCTCGGTACATTTCTGTCATTATTGCTCACGCCCGTTCACATTGGGCCGCTTGCTATTTCTGCGTTTGTTTATCGTCGGCGTGTTTCCCCCCCACGCCGCCTCACGGAGCTGACAGTAGACTTTCCTCCGGGCTTCCTCCTCCGTCTGTGAACTTGTCCTCGCGCCGTTGCGTAATCTGCCCTCGACACCTTTACGCCGCGTCCGTCCCGATCGCGCCGCTCGGACGTTCAGGGCCAACGACTCGGACCGAAGTCGTAAGAAAAAGACGACGGAACAAGGGGCAGGCTTTGTGTTTTCGTGTGTATTTGTGGACGGTGAGCGAGCTGTGAGTCACCGTGTTGTGTTGTTGGGCTGAGTCACGCTGGCGTTTTTCAGTCTTTTTGCAGTTTCTTAGCTACTGCGTCTGAAAGGGAATCAGATCTCCGTCGAGCCTTTCGCTGAGGAGATTGGGATTTTTGTTTCGAGGAGTAGAATGCTTCTGGGTCAAGCTCAAAATGTGATTATAAAAAGGTGCTGTAGTGGATGTGTGTGGCTGGAAAAGGTCCACTCAGATTATGAATCGTAAGTAGATCATTATTACAGTCAAATTGGTGTTTATGAGATGAATGGAGCCTGTTCTAGCAACTTTCGTTTTGCTTAAAGTAGAGCTGCACGATTATGGCAAAAAATATGATTATTTAGCTTATAATTTAAATCATTATTATTATTTCAAACAATTACTTTTATATTGTCCAAATTATTCGGTAGAGAAAGTCTAGACCAATGTATTTTATTAGTAATGTTGTAGAAAAGAGCCTTTGCTCCAGGTTTTGAGGCAAAAGGAGTGCACTCTGGAAGCGATTAGTTATATTTTCAATTACGTTTTTATAATTGAATAGAGTAATAGTTGAATACACGATTATTATTATTAATTGCACAGCTCTAACTTGAAGTGTGAATGACAGGTTTTTATGATTTTCTATTTTTTACTTCATTTAGTGGTTTAACACCTGATGTAAATATAAAGTACAGTTTCACACCAATCAAGTGTCAGTTTGTGTGGAAAAGATTAAAAAATAATGTTTTGGAACTCTGCTCTACTTCCTGTAATTTCCAAAACATGACGACGTCACACTGGGGAGAATTATATCTTTGTAATTCTTTAAATATGTATAAAGATGTTTCCATTTATTTTTATACAATTTCTGTGACTTTCGAGGAGTTTTGGTCCAGTGTCCAACATGGTTGCTAGGTAACAGTTATGGAATTTCCAAGTGTGATGTCATGATTTACAACCAGGAAGTAAAATTATAAACCTAAAAAAATGCCGAACCGGGATAAAATTGAAGACATTTTTAGAAAAATCTTAAATGTAACGATCTGAAAAGTTATGTGAAAGTTATGCAGAGACGTTCTTTTATTCAAACAATGCTTCTCGACATTGTGACTTAAACAGCAGAATTATAGGCAGACATATTTCTTCGCTCATCTTTGGCCTTATTTTTGTCCGTAGAGCTTTCATTAAATTTAAATGGCAAAATGTAAACTAAAAGTAGTTTCTCTGTTGTTGCTGTGACTGTGCACAGCTTAGCTAGCTTGTTTGCTAACTGCGATTTGAGATTTAGTTAGGACCAGTGTTTGGGTAAATGCTAACAAAATATCTAAATATACACAGCATATTACCACAGTTAGCCGTTAATCTGTGATCTGTAAACTAAAGCACTAACAAGACTTTTAACCAGCAACATTTAACACACAAAAAAGTACAATTTATTATTCAAAAATGTATTACCTTATTAAACGTCTTAGTCCATGTGGTGGTTGTAAATGTATTTTCAGGCCGTTTGAATCCCCCGCTGTCGCCCCCTGCTGTCTCTGTGAGGAAAACCAGCCTCTCTAGCTCCTAGGCTCTCTTTTTATATTTGGAGACATGACATGTTTTTGTATGTGATTATGCTTCCTTATTTCAAAAGAAGAAGAAAAAAGCTTTGGGCGTTTTTTGCTGGCAGTGTATTTTCACAAGAGACCTGCAGGGGGAGCTCTGTCACTGAAGTTACTTAGTTCTGCTTTAAAAACACTCGAGCTGATCATCCATTGATTGATCGTTGATTGAATCTTGGTTAAAATAGCATGACTCGCACAGCCCTCATCCATTGTGCTTTTGCTTGAATTGAATGTGTGTGAGAAGATATCACGAAGCAAAGATAAAAAGGCACATTGAAGTATTTATTTACCCACAGCACAGCGATCAAAACAAAGCCTCAGAGTTAAGTTGTTCCTTTTATAAATCAAGGACACTGAAGGTGAGGTAATTTGTGGAGAAACAGTTTGTTGTGTAACAGCGTCAGTACAGCAGGTTAAGTAAATAAAAGCTTCCTACTTTCTAGTCAAAATTACTGTTGGGTTCAAACTGAAATGTTCAAGTATAATCCATAGTTTAGAAACATAACAGCTGCAGAAAAGTAGACCTTGAAAAATACATGAGTTGCTTGTCAATTGAAAAAAAAATAATTAAAAAATCAATATTTATTATGTTTTTTTAAATAACTGATGCCTGTTCCTTCAACCAATCATCAAAAATAAGACTTACTCATAGACATTCGTTGACATTTTTACAAAACTATTCTCTTGCATTAAGCCATTGTAACCTCCTGACAGAGAACAAACAAATAAATAAATGAAAAACACTGGCTGTGTCTGAACATCCAAACATTTTATTTATTTTTTTTGCATTGGGCACTATTCAGGGTTCAGGCCATTTTCTGTGCTGTCCGAATGTCCAAATACACTCAAATTTTCCCACAATGCACCTTGAAAAGTGTTGTCCGGCGCTGTACGAGTGTGAAAACAGCGGGTGTCAGCGGCGGGTCTTTGACTGGATGAAAGTCGACAGGAGCGGGTTTAACAGAGCGATGTCGACCTGTGATTACGAACAAACCACTGCGGCCCGTTCCAACATCACCCGAGGGAAACTGTGTGGAATAACCTGACTTTTGACACCGTTTGGGATCGTACAGAATATTCCCAACGCTGTTTCAAACCTGATAACACGACTGCTATATTAGACTTTTGTGGAAAATGATCTTACAAAAGGCTTTACCAACATTACTGTTTTAAATGGCCGATCCAGTGCTGAAGCAGAATGAAAGTTGTAGCCACCGGGGCTGAACCAGGACTCAACCAGGACTAAAACAGGACTAAACCAGAACAAACCCAGATTAAAAAGAAACATATTCTACTTTTTGAGCTTTCAACTATGTTCTAAGAATGTTCCGTCATCAAAAACATGGCTGGAGTTGCATTTAGCCTCATTCACGTTAGTTTGAGTTTAAAAATCCTCTCCCCTTCGAGCATCAAAAACCCTCCCTGCTGAACTCGATCAGTTACACAGCAAAAAATGTAAATCTATCCGAGCTTAAAATGGTTTGAATTTATCATTTTGATCTGGATTTGAGTAGATTTGACTCAATGAGATTTAATTGTTGATGTGATGCAGAGTATTTCACCGGTTTCAAGGTATTTCTGACTGATCCTGCGATAATTTTGCTTAAAATAAGAAAATATATTTGTCCGTGGGGTAAGTAAAATTATCTTAACCCACTGACAGATAATTTGGAAATAAGAAATAATGTATTGAAACAAGTCACAAATGGTTTGAAACAAGTAAAATAATCTAGTTCTATTAAATAAATCGTCTCCACTGATCTTAACGAGTCAAAACGTCTGAAATTCAGATTAATATCCTGAAATCAAGACATTTTAACTCAGCTAGAACTTCATTATTTGCAGTGTACATTTTTTTTCCGGTTTTAGACAACACTTATCTGAGAATCCTCTACTGTTTTTAGTCCTTAAATCATCACAGACTCATTCTGAGCATTTCTGCCTCTAAACACGGTAACTGCTACTGCTAGCCTGATAGCAGCGTCTCTTATAGTGATAACATAACTAAATTGTGTAAGTGCCATCAAGTGCCATTAGTGCCATCTACTGGCTGCTTACACTCTGTAAGTGTCAGGGCAAACAGCAGAGAAACTTGTTCATTTAGTGCGCAATAAAAAATGTTGTTTGTTTCAAAACATGAGATGGTAAATTTGAGGTACTCAAGACCACGTTTAAAGGCTAATAACAATATGAAAAATGCATAATATTTTCCTTTAAACAACATAACGAAAAGCAGGTCTAAAGTAGAATTAGGATTATAACATGGATGTATGAACTGGCAAACTAATAAAAGAATCACTTTTCTGAGCTTTTTTGTTGGTTTTGGTCAAATATTTGTCACGGTAGGCACATTTTTTGTCACTTTTAGTTGCATTTTTGATGCTTTAAGTTGCATTTTTGTCACTTTTAGTCACAATTTTGACACTTTAAGTCACATATTTGTCATGTTTAGTCAAATTTTAATTTTTAGTCGTATTGACTCTCTGACGATGAGATCTTGAGACACTTAGAACACTGCGAAAAATGTATCTCTAGATGAGTTAAAAAGTCTTGATTTCAGGATATTAATCTTAATTTCAGACGTTTTGATTTGTTAAGACTATTTCTTCGTTATTTCGTTTCAAACCGTTTGTCTTGTTTCAATGCATTACTTGATCTCCCAGTGGGTTAAGATCACTTTACTTACCCCTTTGGCATTTTTAAAAACTTATTCTAAGATAATGTTATTGCAGGATCAGTCAGAAATAACCCGAAACAAGTGAAATATTCTGCATCACATCAGCCATCACATCCAGGGAAAACTACTCAAGTCCACATCAAAATGATGAATCCAAGTCTTTTTAAACAAGGCTAGATTTAAATTTTTTGCTGTGAAGGAACAGATTTTTAGACTTTAACATGAACTAGTTCTGTTTTTCTCGTTTCAAACCCCAAAAAAATGCAGGTACGGCGCCTTTAAATGGTAAACTTCAGCTCTTTTGCCATGTGTTTTCGCAATTGGTTTGAAAAGACCGTTTTAAACTCATAACAGCCCCATGTCACTGTCCTAGAACTCCACTCTCGTACCACATTATTATATTTTATACATATACATTACGAGCTGAATTGACCTTTTTCATCTCAGTCCTCCGGGAAGCATCAACTGCACAAACATTGATCGCGCCGAATAGAAAACGTTGAATGGAAACCGCACAAAAGCCGAGCAGATAAAACTCCACGTGCGGCCGTTATCGGGAGGAGAGGAGCCACTTTGACTTCCTCCTCTCGTCACGACCAAATAAGGATCCGGTCTGGAGATAAAAGCGCCGTCCTAATCTCTTTTAATTAGCGCCGGCGTTCGTTCTGGCCAAGGACGGGCGCGCGGCGAGGCCCACGCTCTGTTGTCCAGGACCAGAGCGCCAGCTGTAACCAATGACCTCGTGTTTGGAGATGAACCCAGAACGAAGACGGAGGGAAAACGGGAACCTGGTGTGACCCGATGGAAGGAAGAGTGCTGTTACTCCTTATTGTTCAATGTGTGATCCAAAAAGCAATATGTTTGGAGCTCAGTGTTTACCGTGTGGACATTTTGTATGCACTTTGGGGAACTTTTTCTTTGTTTTTTGATACGATAATCAAAGAGAGGGAAATAAGTAACATTTTTTTGACTCTGCATCAACAAACTAAAAAAGTGTTTCATTCTGCTAGTTTTTTTTGTTTTGTTTTTTACATTATTTTGTTTGGGATTGTCCATCGTTGGGGTGATTGGCGTCATGTAGTTTGTTTTTTGTTGTGATATTTTATGTTACTATGTTGAACTTAAAAATGTTTTATTGTGACAGGTCTAACTCCAACTACTGCTAGTGTTGTTGTTGTCGTGATACTAACATTTCAAACTTGATTTTGATACGAAGGAACAGGCTCCATACCACAAGGATAATAAGAATACTCCAGGGGACCATATAAAAAACAAAACAAAAAACAACACATACAAATAAATATTAGGCATACAATGTAATACATTTCTGTCCAGTCAAATAAACTAATTTTCAACACAACACAACACGCTTCGCTTTTTTTTGTATAAATACTTGTTCAAATGAGTATCTAGTTTCGACTCGTTTTAGAATTGATTAGCATCTGAATTTAGATTTTTTTATCAAATCATAAATGAGATCTTGTTTATAACCTAACACTAAAAGTACTAACACTGAGACTAATCCTACAACTACAACAACTACTACTATTACTACCTATTCAACTACTACAACTACTAAAACTACTACAAGTACTACAACAACTACAACTACTACTATTACTACCTATTCAACTACTACAACTACTAAAACTACTACAAGTACTACTACAACTACAACAACTACAACTCCTACTATTACTACCTATTCTACTACTACTACTGCTGCTACTAGTACTACTACCATTACTACTACTACTGTTACTACAACGTCTACTATTACTACCTATTCTACTACTACTACAACTACTGCTAGTACTACTACTACTACAACTACTACTACTACAACTACTACTACTACAACTACTACAACTACTACAACTACTACTATTACGACTATTATACCACAACAATGACTACTACTATCACTATCACTATTACTACTTCTTCAACTATTCTATTACTACCAGTACTACAACAACTTACTACCACCACCACTAAAATCACTACAACTACTACTACAACTACTTCTACTTCTACTACTACTACTACTACTACTACTACTACTTCTGCCTCGAGTACAACCAATAACCACAGCTCCTCTCATCTGATTCCATGCCTGCTTCCTTCACTCCAGTCACAGTCACACACAGTCTGTAGCCAGAGCTGTCCTGGGGCAGACTGACTGAAGCCTGGCGGTCAATCCACGCCTGCAAACCCCAAAACACAACCCAATATTCACATAGAAGTGTTCTGCCCAAGAGCTCAACAACAGCGCAGTCTCAGATTACGCAGAATCCCTCCACAGTAAATAATAATATCTACTAAATGAGAGAATCTATTTGGATGAATTGCCGGCGTCCTTTGTTCAATCAGAGGGAAGAAGCCAGTGACCCGCGTCAGAATAACGCCGCAGAGTGACTCATCCAGAACACACTCGAGTGCCTAAAATGGCCTTTAATTATTATTTATTATGCCGCTGTCCTTGTTTGGTTTACAAACTCTGCATGTAATTATTTGGTTTATACGAGATACGGGGCGCATTTGGAACTACTTAAACTTTTGGATGTCAGAGTTTTTAAATATGTATTAGCTTTTGTGTCCTTGAAGTAAGAGTTTTAACCAAAATGTATCTGTATTGTTATTATTCTTTCATTACTGTTTGCAAGATAAACAGTATCCACTCTTATGAATTCATCTGCTCGTAACAAATTAGTATGTTTGATGTATTGAATATGAAGGATTTTGTAATAATGTGTATTTTTTTACTTTTTATTATTGTGCAATAAAATCAGGGTGTATTTACATGTTTCGTTAACCCTTTCTGACCTTGAACAAGTTTGCATTCTGCTGTTGTAGTGTCATTTTTAGGACTACACTAGAAAAATAAACGGTAACGCTTTAGATTAAGGTTCCTTAGTAAACTATTTATAAAGCATTAATAAGCACTTGTTATGCATTTATAAGCACTTATGAGGCATTTACAAGCATTTATTAGCGTGATAATTGAAAATAATGTAATATGCAGCTCATTGATGCTCTGTACATGTGGTTTATTCACTCAAACATGTTTTGGCTGATGGGTTATAAACATGTATAAGGCGTTATAAGCGCATAAACAAACTATTAGTGCTTATTAACATCTTATAAATACTTTACTAAGGACCCTTAATCTAAAGCGTTACCAAATAAACCTTAAAATTTGAAAAATGCACTTCTTTAGGTTAAAATTCAGAAACAAGTGAAATTATCTGCCAGTGCAAGAAATCTCAAAATAATCTAAACACACTTATTCTGAGTGACAAACTATAACCACAGATCTAAAATATAGCATCAAACACCAATCATAACATAAAAAAAAGGTAGTTTAAAAATAGTGTGTAAAAATACTTTTGTTTAAACAAAGGGAAATGTTCTTGAACACTTTCTTAACATTGTTTTGTGTGTATTCTCTCTAGCGAAGTTATATTTTGTTAAAGAAGCTTATTAATGTTGCACGTTTATCGGATGATGTACATACGATTTTTTGTTTAGGTTTAAGATCATGAATCTTGACCTAGTTCTATCAAATTTGCAGTGTATAATGTAATATAATATAATCAAATTACAGCAATATATCATTAATTACAATCTATACTTTTAACATGTTTTTTCCAAATGTTGAAATCCCAGACTCAATGTTTCCTCGAACCAGATGAAAGTTATTTTTTGAAGTTTGTGTCTGTACTTTTTGTGACACCGATGTTTTATGAACATGAACAAAAGCAAAACAACAAAATTTTAAATGTAATTTGCAGTAACTGAATGCAATAATTATAAACAAGATCTCATTTATGATTTGATAAATAGTTAAAGTACATTTTAGACGTCCTAAATCAGGCATGTCCAAACTAAGGCCCGGGGGCCAAAAGCGGCCCGCAGACCAATTTTTCTTGGCCCTTAGGCTTCCTGGTGAATTGGCCCACATTGTCCTAAGACATACTTTTTACGGCAAATTTCAGATTTTCTACTATTATAACCTAAATAACTAACATTTTGGTGCAACACAGACCTGATATTAAAGCAGAGACTGAATGTAGATGTGGTGTCACTTTAAAAATCAGATGAATGCAACTTTTTTGAACGTTTCACGATTTAATTGTGGCCCTCCGCTTGGTTTAAATTTCAGCATGTGGCCCTCGATGGAAAAAGTTTGGACAGCCCTGTCCTAAATCAATAAACCTTTGTCATTATTTGTATTAAATATTATGTTTATCATAGGTTTACTCATGAAATGCACAAAAAGAGACACAAATATTGACAAAACTAACATTAAGATCGCATTCTTTACCAATGGATTTTATGCATTTTTATATTTTTTTGTGGGAAACAGACGACAGAAAACAATCGCAGCAAAAGAAGTTCATAAACGTGCGCTTTCTAAAGATAATTTTATCCGCTTTAAGGTGCACAAACAATTATCACTCTTCACGTATTGGCTGATTCCCTACAAATATTTAAAATTAATACAAAATTCTGCTTTTTCTGTAAACTTGACTTGATTTCTCTGCCTGTTTTATCACGTCTTGTAATTACCGGCGCTGGGATTGGCCGTATCATCCGTATTCACCGTCTCCTCTCGCGCTTCTAATCGCCGCTTATGTACCGGAGTGTATTTTTAGGATGCGCCCTGGTCTCATTTCCCTGCATTCTGAAGCATTTCCCGGCCGCTTGTGTAACGCGTCGTGGCGCTCCTGTCTCTCTGCCGCGGTTTTAATAAAGTGTGAGTAATTGGATTAAAGGCGAGGATTTTCTGCACGAATGCTCCGGTGCATCTGTGCTGGGTTTTTATGCTGCTCGGCCATTTTCCCCTTTTAGACCCCACTGGAGGCGCCGACTCCCCCTCCGCGGCGCGTCCACATGTGTCCCGTGCGCGGCCCATGTGTTCGTGTTTAATAACGCTTTATCTACACTCGATCGTAAGCCCCTCGTCATTATGTAATTGATGCTTAGGGCTGTGATAAAATCCAGGAAATCTTAAAAAAAAAGCCTAATCTGCCTTCAAAATTCACTTAAACACAAAATGATACGATTTATTTAAAGGTGCACTACGTCACTTTTCTGGTGTAAGGCAATGCTACCAAAAAAACATTATTTTTCCTGTTTCTGTAACTCTTCTCTCTCTTTCCCTAGATATCAATTTTCTCTCCTTCCTCTCTTCTTTTTCTTTCTATTTCTCTCCCCTTTTCCTTTTCTCCTCTTTCCTCTCTCTCCCTTCTCTCCTCTCTTCTCCTCTCCCTCTCTCATTTTTGTCTCTCATCTCACTCTTCCTCTCCCCCTCACTCCTCTCTCTCCTTATCTCTCTCTCTCTATGTTTCTCCCCCTTCTATCTCCCCTCTCTCTCCACCTCTTCTCTGTTCACCGTCTCTATATTTCTCTTCCCCTCATCTCACTCCTCCCTACTATCTCTATTTCACTCCACCTTTTCATTTTTTCCTTTTTCCTCCTCTCTCCCTTCTCTTCTCTCCCATTTCTGTCTTTCATCTCTCTCTCTCACTCTTTCTGTCACTCCTTCCTCCCCCCCTTTACATCTCGCTCCTCTCTCTATATATATGTTTTTTCCCTTTCTATCTAAACCTCTTATGCTCTCTCTCCCCCTTTTCTTTTTCTCCTCTTTCCTCTCTCCCTCCTTTCCTTGTTTCCTTCTCTTCTCCGTCTATCATTTCTGTTTCTCACTCACTCACTCACTCACTCACTCACTCACTCACTCACTCACTCACTCACTCATTCCTCTCCCCCTTTCCCTCCCCTCCTCTCTCTCTTTTTATCTCTCTATATGTATATGTTTCTCTCCCCTACATCTTCCCGCTCTCTCCATCTATTTCCTCTTTCCTTCTCTCGATATTTCTTTACCCTCTCTTCTCTCCTACCCTCTCTCTCCTTCATTTCCGCCTCACTCCTCTCCTCGTTCTCTCTCTCTTCTCCTTCTTTCCATCTGTCCTCACCCCTCTCTCTCTTCTACTACTTATTACTCTCTCCTCATCTCTCTCTCTTTCTGTCACTCATTCCTCTCCCCTGCCCACCTCTCTCACCGTCTCTCTCTCTCCTCTCTCTCTCTCTTTTTATATGTTTCTCCCCTCTCTATCTCCCCTCTCCTTCCCTCTCTCCCTTCTTCTCCCTCTATCTCCCCTGTCACTCTCACTCCTCTCTCTCTATCTCTCTCTATATTTCTCTTCTCACTCCTCCCTACTCTCTATTAGCTCCCCCTCTCTTCTCTCCTCTCCTCTCACCCGTCCTCTCTCTCTTTTGTTCTCCCTTCTCTTCTCCCCCTTTCCCTCTGTCTACTCTCTCTCTACCTCTCTCTATATTTCTCTTCTCTCTCCTCCCTACTGTCTATTAGCTCCCCCTCTCTCTTCATCACCCTCTCTTCTCTCCTTCCCTCTCACCCATCCTCTCTCTCTTTCATTCTGTCTCCCTTCTCTTCTCCCTCTTTCTCTCTGTCCTCATCCTCTTCCTTATTCTACTTATTATTCTCTCCTCATCTCTCGCTCACTCTCCCCCTTTCTTTCTTTCTCTCGCTCTCTACCTCTCTCTATATTTCTCTTCTCTGTCCTCCCTACTCTCATCACCCTCTCTTCTCTCCTTCCCTCTCGCCCATCCTCTGTCTCTTTCGTTCTCTCTCTCTCCCTTCTCTTCTCCCTCCTTCTCTCTGTCCTCACCCTCTTTCTTTTCTTCTATTATTCTCTCCTCTCTCTCCCCTCTCTCTCTCTCTCCTCCTCTTTCCCTCTCTCTATATTCCCCCTCCTCTCTCCATCCCCCCCCCGTCCCCCTGCCGTCGCCCCGGGCCGCCCCCTGCGCTGACAGTGGTTCAGACCCTGGGAAAAGGTCGTTTGCGCGGGGCCCAGTGGAGCGAGAAGCAGGGCAGCGCTGTCTGTGTTTACTCAGATCCTGGAGGTCTCCCGAAAATGGGAGCGACTATTTGAGCTTATCTAACCACGTCCGACCAACACCGACTATCTGCAAAATACAATTCAACAGTTCAGTAAATGCCAGAAAGTTTCCACATTGTTTTGTCGGCCTGTTCTCCTCACATAACCTTCTCGCTCGACCCTCTCCTTCCTGCTGTTTGCATTATTATAATCTTCAACTTGACCCTCTGAAAGTTTATAAACAAATACATTGCAGACTCGAGGCGAAAGTAAAGTCGCATAAAGTGTTTTCAAGCCAAAAAATATACTAAAATGTGAGTTTTTACAGCTGAATATCACCATCAGAGCACAATTAGAAAAGATTAACTCATGTATTGACCTTATTTTTTGTCTATTTATTTTTCTTCTGATGAGCTTTTTCGATTTCGTTGTGATAGAATTTTTAATCGTGACTGAACACACATCCATTTCCATTGCAGTCTCTCTCTGGAGCGTGTCCAAAACTTATTTTGCTCATATTTCGCTCCTCTTCCCTCTCAGAGTGACAGTTTCTGGTCACTGAACATTTGAATCTGATATTTGCCTTTTCTACCTGACAGAAGAGATATTCCTCCTTTTCCGATTCAAATAACAAGATACTGTCATAAACTTAAGCTTTACCACTTTTATATCTCCTGTTGTACTTTTATGTTTTTTGGAAGTAACTTTTAGGAGAGAGCAGGGCCACAGCTAGTCATTTGTGTGTTTTAAGCAGAAATGGCCCCCTAATGCCCCCCAACCCCCTTGAAAGAGTAAAAACATACACAAGGGATTGAAGGCTGTAATACAACTTTTTCTCATACAAGTCTTTTTAAAACATTTTAATACATTCAAGTGGAGTTTGGGGGTCGCCTCCCAGGACGTTTTGGGCAAAAAAATAATCAAATTCCTATTATTCTGGTGCTTTTTAAATGTAATTTGATCAGGAACTCATTATTATTTTAATATGACGGCGCACAGACTTCTCTCTCGTCTAGGGTTGTCAAAAGTATCAAAAATCAGATATTAAATGATAGTGAAACTAGTATCAAAACTAGATACTTGTTTGAGCCTGTATAAGTACTAAAAACATCCCTTTCACAGGACAATTTAGAATAAGCCTGTCATGATAATTACTATATCGACTTATCGTTCAATAAATTAAAGCTGGAACGATATTTTTGGGGGTCAGTATTTCTCGTGTTTAACTTTTCTTTGGACTAGGAATAAGAGTTTTAGTGTTTTTTTGTAATATTCAAATTTATGCTGTAAAAGGTTGAATAATGAATACATTAGGCTTCTAAATAATGAATGATGTGTTTCAATCTACTCTTTATCTTTTACAGCTCGTGATTTTTAACGATATTGTTAATTGGGAACAGTTTACAGTGATTCTCTTGCTTTAAAATGATTGTGTCAGGGGCATAAAGTAGATTCAGTATCGTTGTGATATTTTCTCAATGTATCGCACTTTAAATGTGTTCTTGTGAGAAGCCTACTCTAGAATGATCTTGAGCTTTATCAGAACTTGTAAGACCACAATGTTTAATAAAGAAAGTGTTATTATTTAGTGTTGAAAATGTCAGTCTACTCTCTAAAACCTTAATCTAAAAAAGAGCATTTGTATTTATCCTTGTGGTATCGAGAGCCATTCGAGTTTATTTCTCAGTGTTGAATAGAGTGTAAAATTTTAGTTTTGTGACCACGCTCTCGTCTTCTCTCGCTTTGCGCTCACTTTGGCCACATTTGTCAGGACGTCTGAAGAGTCGCTTTGTGTTACATCGATAAAACATGTCATAGTCTCTTTTTGGGATGGACGATATGGCATCACGATTTTCTTGGGGCCAGATCATGATTTCGATTTTTATTATTCAATTTGTATTTTTCTATTACCTTTAATAGAGCTGTATGGTTTAGTAAAAATATCTAATTGTGATCTGACCAGTGCGACTGTGATTAGATTTGTGATTTATGTTTTAATGATAGGAATCTGGTCGAATTCACATTTTAAAGTTGCGTTTTGTCACGTTCAGTTGTCTTTGTCATATTTAAACACGTCTTTGTCACTTTTAGTCGCATTTTAGTCGCTTTTATTAGTGTTTGTTTTTCGTCGCCATGTTTTTGTCACTTTTAAACACATTTTGATCACACTTGGCCACACTTTGACACTTGTTTCTGGATGTTTGTTAAAATCCAAACTACAGTGTTAGCAGTTTTTATTCAAATCAAAGTAACATGTCTTGTTGTTTGTGGAAGAAATTATTGCATTTCAAAAACTGCAGCCTTTGCGATTTGTGAATTGCATCCATTAAAATCGCAATTTTGTGTCGATTTGGTTCAGTTGTGACACTGAGCCTTTAAGAGGTAAATAAAGTCATCTGCTCAGAGGCTTCAGAGGAGAAAAAGTGTGTTTGAACAGTTAGCTGCATTAAAGAGACAAACGAAATATGACGATTTCACAAAAATAGCAGATTGTCACAGGGACAAGCTCATGATTCTCTTTTTATCACCGTATCACCCAGAAATAGACTCTTTTATGAACAACTTCAATGGACTTTGCGCACGCCGCGGTGTCTGTATCGTGGTTTTTCTTGACGGCAGGACGAATTACGCAGCATGTCTTGCTTCTTTTGCTTTTTTCACAGATTTTATTTGAAAATGAGGTCGATCTTCATCCAATAAAGACTGTTTTGCTCGCTGTGGATTATAGAACGTAAACGTGGAGTCAAAACTGCTCCCAACTTTCCCCCTGACCTTTGTGCTTCTGTTTAAACCTGTCTCTCGTTCAGCAGAGCGCGCACACAGACTCGAGTCAGTTTGTGTAGAAGTCTTTTTACTTTGCCATTTCCCATTCAGCAACCCATCTCCCAAAAGCCCATGAAAGCCTTCCTTCCTTCTTGCAGCGCTTTCAAACCCATCAACACTGCCCCCTTTTGGAGGTCAAATTTACTACAGAGAGTGGCTTATTACCGGCCGTACGCAGGTGGAGGAATGGGGCTGGAGAAGAGGCGAAGTGGCTTAAAAGACATGGAAGAAAGCGGCGTGGACGGGCGAGGATCCCATCAGGAGAGTGTGGGAGCGCAGAGGCCGACGGGGAGACGGAGACAAATACTGTCATTTACTGAGAAAGCTAATGGGCACATGATGTATGGGCCCTGGAAGTTTGCTCCGTCGACGGTTTGCAAAGTTCAGCCTCCCACTCTTAAAACTGACGCTGAAGTTTAATGCGACGATGTAAGGTGCTGATAGTGGCTGTCGTCTTCACTGTGTGCATTGCATATTCATTAACTGATAAGGAGAACGGATCTTCTTTGGCAGGACGCGGTTTGGAAAAGAAGCATCTTGCAATCAGGAGGTGTACGCACTCGCAGTCGTTTCTGGTTTGATTCCAGGACAAATGCACGGCAAAAATGGCTTAAAATGACTTGAATTTATCATTTTTTATCTGGATTTGAGTGGTTTTGACTCGATGAGATTTAGTTGCTTCATGTCACTGTTTCCCAACTAGGTGTACGGGGATCCCAAGGGGTACATGAGTGATTACCAGGGGGTACTTGGAATGATTTCGGGTTTGAAAATAAAATAAAATGTACTTTTATCTGAATAAAAAGGTGTCATTACACGTCAAAAATATTTCTAGATAAGTTAAAATTACTTGATTCAGGATATTAATCTTAATTTCAATAACTTTGATTAGTTAAGATGTATTTTCTTGATAGACATTGATTATTTTACTTCTTTAAAGGTGTTTCTGACTTGTTTCGGTGTATTTCTTCTCATTCCAAGCCAAACTGTATGCCAATGAGGTCACTTTTTTACTTCTCGTTGGCAAATACATTTTCTTATTTTCTTGCTGAATGATCTTATAACAAGTAGGAAATGTTTTGAAACCTGTGAAATCTTCTACATCACATTAACAATTAAATATTTTCTGGTCAAAACTACTCAAAATAAGATTATTATTCTGAATTCAGGTCATTTTTAGATTAGATTAGATTCAGATTCAGCAAACTGACAAAAAAACTAAAAATGGAAAAAAAAGAGTTTTGCCTGTAGTGTTTCCCTTAAATGTAAAGGAGCAAACAAGGCACACTAACCACAATATACTTTTTTGTGCTTTAACAATGTTATGTTGTCATCGTTTTGTGTTTTGTTCGCACACTTTTCAGTTTCAGTAATGGTGCATATTTAGTTCGACTCCTTCCAGAGCTCCTTCATGAAGCTCCATCCTCTGTTTTGCCATCTTCACTAGACGTGTTTTGATCATTTCAGTGCTCAGAGTGCCTCCGTCAGCGTAGGGACTGTATTTGGAGACTTTTTTATGCTACACAGGCTACAGGTATAGACTGTTCAAAGAAAGTAAAGCCTATTAAGTCCAGATAATGCTACACAGACGTACATTATAAACATGACAGTGATATTGTTATTAAATGTAGCACTGTTCAAGCACCTCTCCTCCCTGTAGAGCTGGGCAACGTGACAAATAATAAAGAATCTTTTTTTTTGTGTGTGTCTTATATAGAAACAATTAAATGACTTTCAATACTCAATTCCTGAGCAGAAACAATAGATCCTTCCAGTGTTTGTAAACAGAATGCTGCATTCCATTAGCCTGGTACCATCTCATGACTAATGTATTTTCAGTGGGGGAATTAGCATTAGCCTCCAAACATCACAAACTATGCAAATTCAGGGCTGAACCACACGTGAGTAACACCCGACAGAGTTAGAAAACCTTACCATCTGTGGAAGTGTAGATAGTCAGCATTAGGCAGTAGACTATAACTACCTTGGGTCCCAAACCAGAAGGGGCCCCAAAAAGATGCCCTTCCCAATCGTCACAGAGTCAAGGAAACAGTTTCTATTTTCTCAATATCACAGTAATGTAGTTTTAAACAAGACTATACCAACTAAATTGTCTGGGATTGTCAAATGTCACTATTTAGTACATATAAAGCTAAAAATGAACTAAAATATAACATTACAAAATTATAAATGAGAACTGTGTGTTTGAATCAGCTGAACATGTGTTAAAATGCACAAACAGACAGGAAATGTGGTCTGATTTCTTAAATATTCTTCTGGGGAAGGACCCCCAAACCCCCTGTTTAAAGCAGTTTAGAACATGTAAACTTTTGCACATATGAATTAGATTTTTACAACAGTTCACAAACCGCCCCAAATGTATGAACCTTATGGACAGCTCAAATATTATTGTAGTAGAGAAAAATAACTGTCTTCCCCACTATTGCAATAATATGTACAAACGATAAATATTGGGGCCCAAAATATACTGTCCCATCCGTCATATATTGAACGACGGGATTATCATGACAGGTTGTTTGTTTATTTAAAGTCTATTCACCTTATTTCGGACGTTGCCTTACGCGCCGCCGTCTTGTTTCCGTTGTAGTTTACATGGAGCAGACGAGCTCAACAGAAAATAAGTTCTACATGGACTAAAAAGACGTTTTCAGACTGACCAGGAAATCGGTGCGTTGTTGACTTGTTGTTGCTCGTGTTCATTAAACATTTTACACAAATCAAAGTACTTTATGTAACATTTTAGCGGCGAGACTTTTCCCTCGTTTGTCATTAGCTTTAACGGAGTTCTCGTCAAACGGAAATGTGTTTACAGACGGAAGTGCAGAAAACGGCAAAAGTGGGCGGGGCAGAATAAGGTCAATATGACAGATTAGAGGTTACATTTCACTAAAATGCAGTGAACATGATTATATTTAAAATTTTACCAAACATTTTCACTGTGTGTCCCCAGTTTGACCATTTTTATGAAGTTTATAATGTCACTTCCTGGTTGGTCATGGGCAGTAAATATGACACAGTTAGAGGTAATTCCACAACTGTTACCTGGCAACCATTTTGAAAACAAGGGCCAAAATCCATATATATTACACAATAGTTATGATTTCACAAATTATAATACCTAGCAACACCTTTATTTTGTTGAATGAGCGATTAAACTGTCAGAAAGATGTTTCAGTTGAGTGTTAACTTGTTTTCAACTGTACGTCGCTTTTTGATGACATCACAGAGGGATTCCATTTTAGAACTCAGCACTACTTCCTGTCATTTTAAACTTTTATTTTTCAAATTTTCTTCACAAACTGCAACTTCACTGATAAATATTTAACACAGGTGCCCTCCCACCAAACTAAGTCAGTATTAGAGAAACATGAGAACCTGTCATATAGACTTTAAGGATCCCCATGAGCCTCTACAGCTGCATAAACTACTCTTCCTGGGGTCCAGTTTCACAATTTAAAATACTACAAGACAGTGCATATTACAAATACTACAAGCATTAACAATAAAAAAACAACACTTAAGTTTAGGCTCAATCATAAAGTGTTTTATTGAAACGCACACAACTCAATAATGGTACAGTTTAGCATAATTTACTTTCCATAATTATTTTCCAACACTGATTTCTTAAAGCTTCTTTTAAAAACCTAATTTGTCAGCACATCCCAGTGAGAAGGGGTTCTGTATAGCCATTTTTGTCAGCGCATTAGTACTATAAATGAATGGCATAGAGTGTTTACACAAGTACCAGTCTGTGTGCGCGTCTGTTCTACACGTCACTCCTTCCAATCACTGCCATTTGATACAAAACATTCTACATTTCTTCCTCCAAGCCTGACCTTTCTGTTCACTGTTAACTCTAAAAAGTCTCTACAGAAAACAGGAGGTCAGGGCTTTTCTTGTTCCTGCGGCAGATTGTTGCTCCGGCGTTCAGCACAGGCCGATCCGACCCTCGAACGCTTCGCTGTGAATGAACCGGCGCTGAGCTTTAGTGACAGCGGTGACATGTTGAACACAGGGCCCCGGAGAGCGCGGCACTAGAGGCCCCTGGTAAACACATGTAAAGTAGGTGAGAAGGGATAAGTATGTGCAGAGAGGAGGGGCCAAACACAAATAGATGCTGAGGAGACGACAGGGGCGGGTTCAAATGGTGCCTCGGAGGAAAGAAACACAAGACGGATGTTTATTTTGGCATCGTTTTGTCGTCTAATCTTTTTCGGTGTGGTATTTTGGTAAAACGAAATTGAAAAAAGGTGTACTAGGGCTACAGTCTTTTAGTCGATTAATCAGT
This sequence comes from Rhinogobius similis, assembly GCA_019453435.1. NCBI lineage: Eukaryota > Metazoa > Chordata > Actinopteri > Gobiiformes > Gobiidae > Rhinogobius > Rhinogobius similis. The sequence goes on from CM033631.1 coordinate 12,694,102, forward strand.
CGTTGGTGTTTTAGTCAACCCACATTTTTTTGGTCAACTAATTATTTTAAAGGATTTATATGACAAAAACTGTGAAAAATTGAAGATATGGAGAGCGTTAGCTAAAGATTTTGGAGTGAAGCATGAGTTTACTGTCTGTAACATATAAATACACTTTTTCCTAGCACTTTTTCTGGATAAAGTGTTATTTTTTTGCACGAATTCTTGTGCAGTTGTGCATTTATGGTGCCGTTTGGGTCAGATACAGAGAGAGACTTCATAGTTTTGCCACACCCCTTTTTAGTCATTTAATCGGTCGATAGGGAAGGTCTTTAGTCGACCAAGAATTGCTTTAGTCGACTACAGCCCTAGTGCAGACTATAAAAGTCAAAATGCATGTTTTTTTTTTTGCTAGGCAGTGCAAAGTGAGTGCTGCAGGGGTCGCAACGGTGTCATTGAAAAATCAAGTGGAAAAAAGTCCAAAAATGCAGAGAGAGAAAAGCCAAGGCACTTTTATTGCAATAAAAATCTATTTTTATTTTTATCGCTATCAGATTCCCACGGATTTTCTCTCTCTGCATGTTTTTTTTGCTACCTCACTAACAATAACGATAAATAGTAGAGCTGTAATTCTTCAGTCGTTTAGTTGATAAATCGGTCGTTGGTGTCTTAGTCCAGTGGTTCCCAGCCTTTTTAGTCTAAGTCCGCTAAGCTTTGATTCATGCTCAGAGCACCCCTTAACGTGAGTTTTGGGCAATTAAATGGGTTTACTAGTCAAATATAGTAAATTTTTACAGATTTCTTTTTTTTTTTTTTTTTTAATCATATTTATGGTCTAAGATACTCCAAAAATATGCTTTTACAACTTTTTATTCCGATGAAAATACATTTCATCTTCATTTTAAACCTGAAACCATTCCAAGTAATTCCTCACGTACCCCTTGTGGTCCCCGTACCTCTGGTTGGGAAAGACTGTCTTAGTCGACTAATATTTTTATTAGTCGCCTAATTATTTTATTTAGATTTAAAGGAGTTAAATGGAATAAACAGCAGAAGAGAAGATATAGAGTAAGTCAGCTGAATATTTTTGAGTCCAACACTAGTACTTTTCTGTTGTTTTTGCATAAATTCCTGTGTAATTGTGGACTTTTGAGTGCAATTTTTGTTGGATACATGGAGATACTTCATATTTCACTTCAGTTTTGCTATATTTGCCACACCCTCTTTTTAATCGGTCGATAGGGCAGGTCTTTACTCAACCGAGAATTTCTTTAGTCAACCACAGCCCTAGTAAATAAAGCGTTTAAATCAGTACCAGGCTGCGTTCACAGCCCTCCTGCACACATCACTCCTGCACGGCTGTGTACTTTGCTCTTATTCTCTCACTGCGCTGCTTGGCCTCATCCAAAGCCAGTCTTACAGTAGTTTACAGATCCCTGGCCCCAGCTGCTGTGAGCCTTGTCTGCAGCGGAGCGGGACATCTCTACACGCTCACCTCTGTGTCAAGGACAAGATCAAGTCACACCTGGTCACTTCGTAATGTGCGCCGCGTTTAAAGACCTCGGGAGAAACAGGACTCTGGGATTTGCGTTTGAGCGCTGATGTACGACCGGAGGCATCTTGACAAGTCCAACCACCTCCCTCTCTCTCGTTCTCTCTCTCCGCCCCCATCTCTCTGCCTCTCCCGCTCGCCCATCTTTATTATTAGTGGCAGCTCGAGGCAGCGGACCGGAAAATTCCCATCGAGAAACAAACCCAGCATCTGCATATTACAGCCCCGTTCAACGTCTGCCATGAGCGAATAAATTAATACATGAATAACAATGACAATCAGCCGTGAGTACTTCTAAATGGCGCTGAGAGAGTGTGGAGTTTTGGTCGCGCTCACCGGGGAAGCGGGCCACATTTGCATACGGCTTCGAAAAACTAACATACCTCGAGTAAACAACAGAACTGGAGGCAGTGACTTAGACGCAGACGTGTATAAAGGCTGAGCGACTGATTATTTTACGTAATAATCGGAGCATTTAATTATGTAAACAGGAGGTTGCAAGGGCATTGTGGTGATTTATGGAAACTGCAGAAATTATATGTACCGAATGATTATTTTTATTGAACCGACTGCGAGCGGGCGTGTGGTGTCAGCGAGGCAGGTAACATTAACATAACAGAGAATCATTTTCAAATAACAGGTCACAAGGACATTGCGGAGACATGGAATTAGAGCTGCCATGATGCATTTCAAACTTGATTTCAATGCTAAAAGAACACTTTATACTCAATGTCAGACTACAATGATAATTCATTCATTTTCTACAGCCTGTTCCTGGGTTGTGGGTGACTGGAGCCTGTCCCAGTGACTTTGGGCCTTAGGCGGGGTACATCCTGGACAGGGGCCAACTCGTCGCAGCAAACACAGAGACAGACACGGACAGACAACCATTCACTCTCACGGTCATTCACGACGTGTAATAGAGTTGTCAGTTGACGTACACGTGCATGGCTTTGAACAGAGCAGGGCGATATGGCCAAACATTTTTATCATGATATAAAAAAAGAACATTTGCAATAACGGTATATAATCGACAATCAAATGACTCTAGACTAAATACTAGGGCTGTAGTTGAGTAAAGAAATTCTTGGTCGACTAAAGACCTGCCCGTATCGACCGATTAGTTGATTACAAATGGGTGTGGCAAAAATATTAAAACGATGAAGTATCTCCATGTATCCAACCATAAACTGCACTCAAAAGACCATAATTACACAGGAATTTATCCAAAACAACAGTAAAGTAGCTAACAGTGTTGGACTCAAAAATCGTATATAATATCTTCTTTGCTGTTTATTCCATATCAATACTTTAAATCTCAATACAATAATTAGTCGACTAATAAAAATGTTGGTCGACTGTTTCATCAGGTCTATAATAAATACATTTAAACTGGAAAATTGCTCTGGCCAAACCCGCGGACAATATATTTTAAAAAGCTGCGGAATTCTGTGGGAAAACTGTGGACCTGGCAACACCGCTCCGATGACTCAACTATTGTATTTTATATTTGGCAATAAGAGTCCATGATGAATGCAAGCAATCTGTATTCACCTTATTCTGCCCCGCCCACTTTTGCCACAGATACGCACTTTTGTTGTAAACGCACTTCCGTTTGACAAGAACTCCGTTAAAGCTAATGACGAACGAGGGAAAAGTCTCGCCGCTAAAATGTTACATAAAGTAGGTTGATTTGTGTAAAATGTTTAATGAACACGAGCAACAACAAGTCAACAACGCAACGATTTCCTGGTCAGTCTGAAAACGGCTTTTTAGTCCATGTAGAACTTATTTTCTGTTGAGCTCGTCTGCTCCGTGTAAACTAATACAACGAAAACAAGATGGCGGCGCGTATGGCACCTTCCGGAATAAGGTGAATAGCACAACTCGTACAAAGTGCAATTCAAAGGGCTTTACAAACATTAAAACACATTAAGAACACACGAAAACACAGACTTGAAAGCTTCCAGTGTGAGGCCTAAAACATAAATTTCCTTGTCAAACTGCTGTGGTCCGTGGTATTTTTGCTGAATTACTGTCTAGCTTAATGTTATCTTTAAGAAGCGTGCGTGTGTGCTAATTTTGGCGCTAATTGCTCCATAAATAAACTACGCAAAACACTTCTACACGCAGTAATGTTTTCCAACTCTGCTCTGGTGTTACTCGGGTGGTTTCCAGTCGCCAGAACAGACCTGGTTTTTCCTAGTTTGCAAAGTTCGGAGGCCAAAGCTCATGGATCTGCCCCAGCCTTTAGAATGCAGGTGTTCCATTTACAACTTTGGACTTTTTTGGGCAGTGGAAAGCAATTAGGGCTGTGAGGGAAAATGCAAATGAATTCACACGTAGCAAATCACAAAGGCTGCAATTAAGTTAACTCCGCAAGGAACTATCTTGTCTCGAAAGGGTCTTATTATGTGCAAAACCTGATCTCCCAATTACCGTCAAGGGGAGCAAGAGATCAAACGACTTGTGAAGTAGAATCCATGAGAAGGTTTTGCTATGAAACGTCGCTGTAAAAAAACACAAAAAGCACGAAACGCAGTGAAAATAATCATGTCTGCTTGTTATAATATATACCCAGTTTCGAATAAGACAAGATTTAAAAAGAAAGATTGTTTTCTTTAATGTGGGATGCTCAATTACCATAACTCTATTTTCCATTTGACCCTTTTTGACACCCGCCTTTGTTGTTTATAAAAGCGAAAACAAATAAACCCGAGCGGCAAAGATATACGATCATTTAAAAAACAAAACATTCTCGACAAATAGTTCCCGTTTTGTAGCACGTCCCTCCGGTTTGACTCGGAGACATGTTGTATTCAGATATTGTTTTGAGGTTAGTTTGTTGCGAAGGGTCAAGACGCCAACAGAGAGTAAAACGAAGCAGACAGCGAAGGACGCCGTGTATGGTTGCTGTCCCGCTGGTGAACGTATATTAACCTGCTCCGGTCTGCGTCGATCGAAGAGAAGGCGGGGGGTGGAAGGGCGTCGGGCGCCTGTGGACATTTCATACGGAGATGAGCACGTCAGAGTCAATCACGGAGCCGCATTAGTCACGCGGTGAGCTCGTTAGGAGTCGTCCGAGCGGGGATTGACGGGGAGCTGTAAAAGTGTCGACAGACGTAATAACTAACGACAGAAAGACAATAATGAACCGTGTGAATGGCAAGTGTAATCTGAAAATATAATGACGTGACACTTGTGCGTTGACCCTCCAGTTACTCGAAGGTTGGAGGTTGGATCCTGGCTCCAAGTGAACATGTTGCTGACTGTGAATGAACATGCTGTATGGGAATTAGGGAAATTAATCGAAATCAAATTGAAATGGTCATTTGAATGGACGCAATTAGCAAAATTATGGAAGCAGCAATTTTTGAAGTGCAGTAATTTCCTCCACAAACAACAAAATATCTTACTCTGCATAAAAAACTGTTAACCCTGTAGTTAAGATTTCTTAACACATGTTCTGACTAAAAGTCACAAAAATGCTTCTAAAAGCAAAAAAAAAAAAAACTCACAAAAACAACCTGTATCTAAAAGTGACAATAACCCAACTAAAAGCGATAAACACGCAACTGAAAGTGTCAAAATTGCTGCTATAAGTAACAAAAACGTGACTAAAAGTGTCAAAATTGCTACTATAAGTGACAAAAACGTGACTAAAAGTGACAAAAACATGACTAGAAGCAACAAAAACACTGCTAAAAGTGATGCACATGACAAAATGCAACAAAAATGCAACACGTGTCACAATGACGAATGTGACGAAACATGACAAAAACTTAAAATGCAACAAAAACGAAAAAAAAAATGTCCAAACGTGACTATAATCGACAAAAAGCTACTCAAAAAGACATAAACGCTTTTCTTTTAATAGTTTGTCAGTTCATCTTTCAGCCTTTTTGTCTGTTCTCCTGGTTTGAACAGAATCCTATTAGAAACATAAATCTAATCGCAATAGCAATACTGGTCAGAAAAATTCACATTTAGATATTTCAAAGTCAATCACGGAGCCACGTTAGTCACATGAGGAGCTGGTTAGGAGTCGTCAGAGCAGGGACTGACGTACAACTATACGAGTAATGAACTGTGTGAATAACAAGCGTAATCTGAAATGAAAATATAATGACCTGAAACTTGTGCGTTGACCTGCCAATTACTTGGAGGTTGGAGGTTGAATCTCAGCCTGATGATGATGTTGGAGCTGCAGTGTTGGGACTGTTGGCTGGCACACACCGGAAATTCATCTCTTTCGTCATTCGACCACAGGGCTATTTGGGCCAAACGGTTTTGTTTCTTTTGAAAGGTTTTTATTATAGTGGGTTTCTTTTTGGGAGTTTTAGCATTTAAGAGAAGACTGACATGTGAACAACTATATATATGTATAACTATGTAACCAATACAAATGCATTTTTTTGGAAGATTTTTGACATAAATACCAATAAAACAAGACCAGGGTTAAAGTCTGTATGACAGGTTAAATGACACATTTCAGTAAAATCTAATGAACATGATTATATTTAAGATTTGACTAAACATTTTTCCTGTTTATCCCCACTTTGACAGTTTTTGTGAAGTTTATATTGTTACTTCCTGGTCGGACATGGGCAGCAAATATGACATAGTTAGAGGTAAATCCACAACTGTTACCTAGCAACCATTTTGAAAATAAGGGCCAACATCCATATAAATGACAGAATAGTTATGATTTGACAAATTATAATACCTGATAACGCCTTTATTTTGTTGAATGATGGTTTAAACTGTCAGAAAAATGTGTCTGTTGAGTGTTAACTGTCTCTGTATTTCCAAATGTGCGTCGCTTTTTGATGACATCACAGAGGGATTCCATTTTAGAACTCAGCACGACTTCCTAAACTAAACTTTTATTTTTCAAAATGTCTTCACAAATTGCAACTTCACAAATGTAAAACTATGATAAATATTATAATAAGTCAAAATTAGAAAAACATGAGAGCCTGGCATATGGACTTTAATGGTACTCTGAGTGTGTGACAAAAGACAGCAGTTACAGCAGAGACAAAAAAAGGTCTAAGCTGCAGGTTTTAAAACTGTAAGGCAGAGATCGACCAGTACATGCCACCGCTGTGCCCTCTTTACACGACCCCTCTGTGAGCTGATTTACCTCCACATCTGCTCTGCTCCTTCACTCGCTCCTCTGTGCAGTGGTGGGAGAAGTACTCAAGTGAAAGTACAGATACGTATGCAAAAAATGACATAAATGAAAGTAAAAGTATCACATTAAAAATCTACTTAAGTATACAAGTTGAAATACCTGTGAAAATGTACTTCAAGAGTAAAAAGTAAAAGAATTTTATGCAGATTCCAAGACCAGTTTTATGCATTAAATGTCGTAATTTTGGTAAAGAATTTTGCTTAAATTGGGTCAGTGAAGGTCAATTTGAAAACATTTTGAAAAGAATTTGATGTGGATACTTTTGTTTGGTCATTGTTGCGCTTCAACTCAAAAACTTCAGGCAGAACGTCACCATCAACGTGAAAACTCCTCAAAAACAACCCCTCAAACAAAATTAAATGTACTTTCTGCTGTTCAGTCCAGTTAAAAAATATAGTGGAGTAAAAAGTTCAAATACTTGATCTCAAATGCAGTGCAGTTAAAGTAAAAAATATCTACTGTAAAAACAACTTAAATTAAGTACAGATACCTAAAAAATTTACTTAAGTGCAATACTTACTTACTTTTATACTTTACTTTCCACCACTGCCTCCGTGTGATACACCGTCAGGAGGGAAATCGGCTATTGCTGACTGCCATTGGTTGACCAAACTTAAAAAAAAATCTGCATCACCCAAAGAAAAACCCATATTGGTCGACCACTAAAGACGGGACATTTTGTTCTTTCCAAAGAAAACTGTTACGTAAATAATTGCAGCCATTGCGATTTGTTAATTGCAGCCGTGCCACTTGCCTTTTGTGATTTGATAGCGATCACTTGCAATCCCAATCATCAAATCAAATAAATGTATTTTTATAATGCCCAAAATCACAACAACAGTTGCCTCGATGGGCCACAGGTAAAAGCAGTTCAGATAACTGTCCCAGAATGCCCCTGTCCTTTGACCCTCCTTCGCGGCGAGGAGAAACTACATAAAACCCCAAGGGAAAAAGTAGAAACCTCGGGGAGAACCACAGTGAAGGAGAGATCCTACTCCCACGGACGGACAGGCTGCAGATGAACTAGGACTGACATCCACTTGGACTGTGGAGCCAGAACCACTCAAGAGGGAGGTGGCTTTAAAGAGTTCCTCCAGGCGGACAAGGTATGGCTAATCCAGGGTTGAGGGAGTTCCTCCAGGTGGGAGGCGCATAGATCCTCCAGTGTAGAGATCGATCCTCCAGACAGATGGGGGTGGGGGGGGGTCGTCACTGGAGCAGCCGCCGCAGTGTCTGAAACAGTGTCCACTCCCCGGGGGAAGTGGAGAGAAAGAGAAACATGTGAACAGCAAGAAACATGTGAATCATCCAATGACAATATCAAAGGATGTAGCCTTTGTGAAGTACAAGTGTAATGGTATTTACCGTTGTGTTTGCCGGTGGTCAGTTGGTTAGTTTTCCTGCTAATGAAGCTTTCAGCCTGAAAAACAAACCCAATGTCATCTGTTTTGCTATTATTTTCACTCATCACATTGTGGATAATTATCACAAAAATTACCAAGAGGATTTCTGCTGTAACGCTGCTTTCTTCTCTCATACATCAGCCATAAACTGTCTGTACCGCACATTTGCACTCTGCAGTTTCCCTGAACTCCTGTCGCTTCCACACCGGGCCCTGGACCCTGTGGGTGTGAAGCCCCGAGGCGTGCGCTCAGGCCGGGGTCCAAGCCGCGTCCAATCGGCCCACTCTTCACCACAGGCCAAAGCCGTAGCGTATAATTAGCTTTTAATCAGTATTATCATTGGGGCGAGCGGTGCAGATTAGCCGAGCTGGGGCGCCGCTGAAAATAAACATTCATAAATGCGTGTGAAATCCTCTGACCCATCACATCCGATCAGACGCTCAAAACACTTGGTACAAGTCGCACTGCTTTGCATTTGCCTCCGGGTCTCTGTAACATTTTCAAGAATACTTTGTTATGCAATGCAGCGGAGGGGAAAGAGAACGTCCTCTAAAAATGTAGCTCGTCAAATAAAATATATAACGTGTATTAAGAGCGAAGAATTGACTATACTGTTGGAAAAATGACTGCCATTCCTCTACAACTGTTAAATGCAACTTGATTAGTGTTACGATAGATACTAAAAATTCAAATTTGACGTCAACGAGGATAAAACTCCATTCTCAAAGGACTAACCAAACTGCAGTGGCAATGGTTTTATATGTGTATAAACATAAATAACTGTGCCACATCAACATAAGAATCAGAAAGAGTTTTATTGCCGTTGTCAGCGAACACGATTCACGAACGGGGAACTTGCTTTGACGGTTAAGTGCAACATATATGAATGAATAATAATAATAATAATTAAAAACATCACTCTATATCAGAAATGGTCACAGTATTTATTTATTTGTCTTATTAAATGTTGTCGTTCACATCACATGGCCGTTAAAAGAGCATTTTTGTACTTGTGGACGATCTGCCGTGCTCGTCTCCATGGCGATGCTATTGCTTTTCCTGTTCACCTTATTCCACCCCGCCCACTTTTATCTCTTTTTGTCACAGCACTCTCGTAGTAAAGGCACTTTGACGAAAACCCCGGAAAAGGCTCGCAGCTAAAGTATTTTATAAAGTAGATTTGGGTAAAATGTTTAATGTACACGAGAAACAAAGCCCAGGGCAACTTCCGGGATCAGGTGACTAGTAGTTCTCTTCTAGTAACTTTTCACACCAAGTACCACCAGATCTAAACACAAGCTTAGACTAGGGCTAAACATGGCCAAAAATGTGATCAAACCAGGTCTAAAATAAACAAATACTCTGCATATCACCAGAGGCAGACCACGCACCACAGTTGAGAACTGGCCAAGTGGTCAGCAGCACACGTCAGGAGCATGACAAGTTTAAAAATACATTAACAAAAAAAAATCTGAAACAAAGTGCAACAGTTCAACAAGATCACACTGTTGTTCCTTATAATCAAAAACATATCTAGAGTTACTTTATTCACACTTGTTTCATTTATCCTGTTTGCAAGTTCTGTTGACACTGCGCCTCAGAATCCCTCAGTTTCAAGTTTCCCACATTGGTGACGTCACAAATTTGCAAATCTCCTGCTGTGCTTTTTTAATTCCATAAATCATTGCCAGACTCGTTCTGAGCATTCCTGCCGTCAAATCACTTTCATACCAAGTGTCTTCCTTTGAGCTTACTTTAGCATGTTGGGGCAAGCTAGCTTTTGTTTCTCTCCCCATGGTAATTCCCTCTGCTGTCAGTAGATGGCGCACTAACACTAAACCTAAAGAGGGAAGCGCCTGGCTGAGAGAAAGTAATGTATCATTTAAGTGAATGCATCTATTTAATTACAGCGCAAAAGAAAAATGACATAAGATCATGCTTAAATGCCAAAAAAATACTAATAATGCATAAAATGTGTCGTTTAAAAGCCCTCACAGTAAGAAAGCATGTTTTTCAAGGTACAGTTTTGCACCTGAAATTGAAAAAACGCAAGACAGATATGTTTTAATTCCACGACTTTGTAACATCAAAATAACTCAATCATCTCCGGAGAAGTTACACATAGCGCACCTTTAACGCCGGCTCCGTAGTTTCTCCCTCGTATTGTGACCTTTTTGTGCCCCGCTGCTCTGGAGGGTCTGTCCTCTTAATCCACCGTGGAGAACTTAAACCTGGGCCTGTTATTAACGACGCTGCGTTTTGAGAGCATTACATTTCCTATGAGCTAATCGGTGGCGAGGCTAATCCCTGCCTCTGTGGGCTGAGCCGTGCGTTTACGCCTGTAATGAAGTGCGCTCAGATGAAAGTCGCGTTTTAATTGGATTTGGCTAAACTGGGACACAAACCAGAAAGTCATCATCCGCCCGAGCCTGCGTCAGTGTTATTGCTGCTGCTGCTCCACGACGACGAGACGCTGAGCTCTGATTGGTCGAGAGTGACGGTCCTCCGCTGACGCTGTCCAGTCCCAAGTGGAAACGAGCCTGATTGGTACGATGTTACTAATCGAGCTGCTGAGCGGAGTCGAGGGATGTGGTTTAAGTGAAAAAACAGCAACAGAAGAGAGACTAGAGTTAAAAATATATTGAAATAAATCAAACTAATCTTCACCCAAGAAGTAAATTATAGCTGAATATCACAGGATAAAGCAAGTTAAAGTTGATATTTATTTATTTCAACAATGGACTGCAAAATGAAATGCATATTGAAGATGAAATGGCATTTGAAAAAAGGAATTTGTCAGATTTTCCATGCTGAAACTTCACATTTACAAAGAGTCTGCTCATGTGACATGTAAGGCACATGTATTGTAACTTTTTTTTTTTTGTTATATATTGCTGTTTTGCCTGAATAGTTCCACATATTACAGGTTGGACAACTCATTTGACTAAAATGCAGTTGAGATAAATGTAATTCAGAGTTTGCTAAAATACTTTACAAATTTTATCCCGATTTAGCAGTTTTTTAGGTTTTTAATTTTACTTCCTGGTTGTAAATGATGACATCACACTAGAAAATTACCAAGAAACCCTCCTGCACACTGGGCCAAAGCTCATCTGTCACAGTTTTTTTTTCCGACAAAAGAAAGTACAGAAATCAATGTTTAAAGGGTCAAAAAAGTTGTTTCTTTTTTGCGTAAATTATGCATAACCTTTGTCTCCCCAGTGTGATGTCATCAGTTTGTTTACTTCCTGTTATATAATCCTGTAATATATTTGTCAATTTTTCTCCACAAATGGCTCCTTGATTGATGTAAAACAATAATTTATATTTACAAGAGGTATTAATACACGGAATAAAGTCAAAATTACAAAATGATAAAAACCTGTCACACACACTTTAAGGCTGTATGACTGAGCTGCCTTTTGCAACCTGCGTCTGAGGAGGTCAATTTTATTTTTAAAACTCATCACGGGACACTCCGGCTGCGGCCAGGCCATACTGTGGAACATTCCAGGTAACTATGACGACATCTTTCGTAGAAAGGGTTTCAGAGGTTGTCATCCGGACGCCGTTTAAAGATCGATCTTTAAACAGCGTCCGGATGACAACCTCTGAAACCCTTTCTACGATGGACCACACCTGGACGAATGAGGGTTTACATCGACGAATTCTGGAGAATTTTGGGCAAGGTACCGTAGATCTGGTACGGGAGCTTGAGAATACAGCCAGGAAATTAGCCGACAACAGAAATCACCTCCAGTTTAACTTGAGATGTAGACAGAGTAACATTATTCCGAGGAGCCTACAGATCAAATCCCCAGTTAAAGGACACAGAGCAGAGAAGATTTGGAGAAGAAACCTGATGTAGATGCTTAGTGAAAGAATTAGGGAGAACAACACCAAAATAGATAAACTGAGGTACAGAATGGAAATTATTCAGAAGGAACTTACGAACATGGTCCCTGAAGATATTCTCAGAAGAGTGTTAGATTTTACACAGATTCGATCTTTAAACGGTGTCCGGATGACAACCTTTGAAACCCTTTCTACGATGGACCACACCTGGACGAATGAGGGTTTACATCGACGAACTATGACGACATCTATTATTGTTTGACATTTATTTATTTAGAGGAATAACCCCTTGAGTTGAACCATCTCGCTTTCAAGGGGGTCCTCGGAGTCAGATACATCAGCAGTTAACTCAAAAACATTTGATTACACAAGACAAAACAAGGGATTTACAAGACATATAGTGTCTTATAAACATTACTGAAAACAATCACAATAAGTAAGTTAGCAAACACATACAGTGCCTTGCGAATGTATTCGGCCCCCTTGAACTTTGCGACCTTTTGCCACATTTCAGGCTTCAAACATAAAAATATAAAACTGTAATTTTTTGTGAAAAATCAACAACAAGTGGGACAGAATCATGAAGTGGAACGAAATTTATTGGATTTTTCAAACTTTTTTAACAAATAAAAAACTGAAAAATTGGGCGTGCAAAATTATTCAGCCCCCTTAAGTTAATACTTTGTAGCGCCACCTTTTGCTGCGATTACAGCTGTAAGTCGGTTGGGGTATGTCTCTATCAGTTGTACACATCGAGAGACTGAAATTTTTGCCCATTCCTCCTTGCAAAACAGCTCGAGCTCAGTGAGAGCATTTGTGAACAACAGTTTTCAGTTCTTTCCACAGATTCTCAATTGGATTCAGGTCTGGACTTTGACTTGGCCATTCTAACACCTGGATATGTTTATTTGTGAACCATTCCATTGTAGATTTTGCTTTATGTTTTGGATCATTGTCTTGTTGGAAGACAAATCTCCGTCCCAGTCTGAGGTCTTTTGCAGACTCCATCAGGTTTTCTTCCAGAATGGTCCTGTATTTGGCTCCATCCATCTTCCCATCAATTTTAACCATCTTCCCTGTCCCTGCTGAAGAAAAGCAGGCCCAAACCATGATGCTGTCACCACCATGTTTGACAGTGGGGATGGTGTGTTGAGGGTGATGAGCTGTGTTGCTTTTACCCAAACATAACGTTTTGCATTGTCTGACCAGAGCACCTTCTTCCACATGTTTGGTGTGTCTCCCAGGTGGCTTGTGGCAAACTTTAAACGGCACTTTTTATGGATATCTTTAAGAAATGGCTTTCTTCTTGCCACTCTTCCATACAGGCCAGATTTGTGCAGTATACGACTGATTGTTGTCCTATGGACAGAGTCTCCCACCTCAGCTGTAGATCTCTGCAGTTCATCCAGAGTGATCATGGGCCTCTTGGCTGCATCTCTGATCAGTCTTCTCCTTGTATGAGCTGAAAGTTTAGAGGGACGGCCAGGTCTTGGTAGATTTGTAGTGGTCTGATACTCCTTCCATTTCAATATTATCGCTTGCACAGTGCTCCTTGGGATGTTTAAAGCTTGGGAAATCTTATCCAAATCCGGCTTTAAACTTCTCCACAACAGTATCTCGGACCTGCCTGGTGTGTTCCTTGTTCTTCATGATGCTCTCTGCGCTTTAAACGGACCTCTGAGACTATCACAGTGCAGATGCATTTATACGGAGACTTGATTACACACAGGTGGATTTATCATCACCATTTATCATCATTAGTCATTTAGGTCAACATTGGATCATTCAGAGATCCTCACTGAACTTCTGGAGAGAGTTTGCTGCACTGAAAGTAAAGGGGCTGAATAATTTTGCACGCCCAATTTTTCAGTTTTTTATTTGTTAAAAAAGTTTGAAATATCCAATAAATTTCGTTCCACTTCATGATTCTGTCCCACTTGTTGTTGATTTTTCACAAAAAATTACAGTTTTATATCTTTATGTTTGAAGCCTGAAATGTGGCAAAAGGTTGCAAAGTTCAAGGGGGCCGAATACTTTCGCAAGGCACTGTAATTAGCAGGAAGAGTATGATTCAGTAGCAATTACAAACATGTTTGAAATGTTCTAAAACAGCATTTTTAAACATTGGGAAAGAGGTCAGGGAGCGAATGGAGACTGTGAGGAGGTTCCAGTCAGTTGGGGCTTTATATTGAAATGCATGTTTACCTATTTCTTTTTTGGTTCTTGTGGTATGAAAAAATAGATGATTGGTGTGGCAAAGATTGTGGGAGGAGTTAAAGGGAATTAAATATTGTTTTAAATATATCTATAACATCTGGAAACAAGAAGGACATTGAGTCGCCCTGTTGCATCAGGAAAAGTCAAATGTAAATCAAGTTTAGGAAACAAACTACTGTTATAAGCTCTGGCAACAACTGCATCTCAAAACCAACATAAAAGTGTGGATATGTGCTCTAAAATGACTTTGGCCGGTTTTATTACCGCTTTCCTTCTTCTTCGTGACGGCTCTTAAAGATACCCTCCTTATCTCTGAACCCTGTAGCTCGCCTGGAGTTGCTTGTTTGTTTGTTGTCCTGACAAAATATACTTTAAACAACCCTATCACAGATCTATTTTCAAGTCTATTTTTTTTTTCTAATGGGTGCGCTGTGTGTTTTTCTTCTCGAGTTCGGTTGGATCTGCTGCTGTCATGGAGTGCGTTCTTCAAAGCTCTCAGCCTCGAGCCGTTCTGTTTTTCAATGACTCAGTGCTCTCAAACACCATTTCTTCAAACTCACTTTCACACGGCGGCATGTCTTACTTTAATGTTGTTTTGCCATATGAAACAACTGTTAACCCACGATACAAGTTTACTTTTCATAACAAGACTTCTGCAAATGAAATTATTAGAGTAAAGGAAGCGGTTGTGTCTTGCGCTCTTCCTTAAAAGGTTTCCGCTGTAGATTCTGGCAACCTAAGGCGGTCATTCTGTTTTCTGATTGGACAGCCAGCCGAGGAATGAAGGACGTAAACATTAAAAGGTATTTTAAGTAGATCAGTAAACAAGTACGTTCTAAATTCCAGATTGGAGGCAAAAGTGAAGTGGAACATACAGTGATTTCAACGGACAGTGATTTCAAGGGAGAAACTGACAAAAGCCACAGAATATCACAAAATATGAAAATTCAAGGTGTGTTTGGCAAATGGTACAAAAGAGTAATATAATTTAACCCCTTTTTATGCAGGCAAAACCCTGAATTTTACATTTAATTGAGAAAAAAATAGCTCAATATAATTTTCTACATAGTGTACATATATCACCCCAAATTATACGTTTTATGAAGCTCAAATATAATTTAAAGGCTAAACAATTGTACATTTCCATCTTTTGCAATAAAAAAATAACAATTAATTGAAATTTTATCAAAATGGCAATTTCAATGGACGCAATTAGCAAATCACAAAGGCTGCAATTTTCGGAGTCCAATAATTTCTTCCACAACCAGAAAATATCATGTTTTATTCAACATAAAAATACTGCTAGCCCTGAAGTTTAGATTTGTTAAACCATGTTCTGAAGCAAGCAACATAAAATGTCAAAGCAACAAAAATGTGACTTAAAGCAGCAAAAACGTAATAAAAAGCAACAAAAACTCTCTGAAACACAATGTTCAGAAGCATGTGACAGAAACACAATTTAAAGCAACAAAAACGTATCTAAAAGCAACAAAAATGTGACTAAAAGTGACTAAAAACGACAAAAATGTGACTATGAATGCCAAAAATAGGTTTAAAAATGCCAAAAAAATTTGACTAAAAGCTACAAAAATGCAACTAAAAGCAACAAAATGTGACTTAAAATGACAACAACGTTACAAAAAGCAACAAAAATGCTCTGAAACACTTTGTCTTTAATAGTTTGTCTGCTCATATTTCAGTCTTTTTGTCAATTTTCCTGATTGTGTTTAAAATGTGAACTTTGATCCGAATCCCATAATTAAAACATAAATCTCAAATCTATTCACAATCGCAAAACTGCTCAGAAAAATCGTAATTAGATATTTTTCCTAAATCGTGCAGGTCAAATGTGTCTTATTTTTGTTGTTGTGAAGAAATCATTAGCATAATTGAAAATGTATTATGATCTACTTCACTTTGTCACTGTTATGTTTAGTCATTTATTACAAAATACCTACACTACCTTCTCAGGCCAGACATTAAATCGTTAATTTGAATTGGTGGCAAAAAGTCAACCATATTGGAGCTTTTTTGGAACATTTTTGCCGCTCAATCCAGACCTAAATCACCAATAAAGAGCCATATCCCAGACACAAAATAATGTGCACAATCATGCCGCTATCCAAGTCAAATTAGAGCAAATGCTTCCTTGTTTGATGCAACATGGCGGTAAAATCTGTTTGTCTTTCGGTACAAAACAGCTCCATTTGACAACTAAGAAAACCACACCAGCCTTCTGCCGTTTTAATTGCTGCAATTTCAACGCTAAAAGGAAACTTCACCAGCAAAATCACTGTCAGATTGTGGGAAATTGCCTCAGTCATTTTGGCAGAAAAATACTCTGAACATCTTTCTTTGAGCATTTTCTTGGACTGTTTCTCAGGAGCTTGTTGTATTCTACCTGTAAACGTGATTGCACAGGAAAAGTCAGGGATTTTTGTCTTGCTAATTGCGTCTGGTGTTGGTCTATTCATACAGAGACTCGAGCTCATGTTTCAAAGGCCTGCACAAGTATCACCTTCAACACATTTGCGCCGGAGCCATTTAGAACTGTGAATTTGACAAAACGCAGGACGGCATGGGAAGGACAAACTATGGACATTCGCTTGCCATGTATGCGCTAAAAAGACACGTGGATCTGTCTAAAGCTTGAATGGACTCAATCACAATGGACGCAATCTTTGAAGTGCAATGCTTTCCTCCACAAACAACAAAATATTCAGTTTTATTCTGCATAGCCTTGTAGTTTAGATTTGTTAAAACGTGTTCTGAAACAAACGAGAACAATGTGACCAAGAGCAACAAAAACGCTATTATAACGGAAAAAAAACATGTCTAAAAGCAACAAAAATACAACAAAGTGGCAAAAATGCATCGAAAAGCAACAAAAACACGTCTAATAGCCACAAAAATTCGTATTAAAGTGACAAAATGTGACAAAAACCAATAAAAAATGCTTTGAAACGAGACAAAAATGCGACCCAAAGCAAAACAAAAAACAGGCAAATAAAAACAAACCACAAAAAAAACACAAAATCAATTGCTGTAATTTCACCAGTAACCAGTAAAATCACTGCCAGATATGTAATTTTGGTTGAAAAATACTTGCGTAACATATTTATTTTCACATTTTTATGGACATAATCCTGTTTTTCTTTTTTCTCCGTGAGGCAAGTAAAGTAGAAATATTATACATTATTTTTGTGTTGTTATTGGCATTTAAACATGCTCATGATACCTTTAGTTTGGCATCGCATGTTTTAGAAAAAAAAGCAGAAATGCTCAGAACGAGTCTGACGAGGATTTATGGACAGAACAGCACAGATCACATCGAGAAAACGTCAAGCATCGAGACATCAGACATCAGGAAAATTCAAGTGGAGTGTTTTTGATGGTTGGAGGGAGAGGACTTTCTGACAGGATTCACTGAACTAGTGTGGATGAAGCTAAAGGCAGCTGCAGGTATGTCTTTGATGATGGAACAACATTTGAACATGGTTAAAAGCTCAAAAAGTCAATTTATGTCAATCAATCAATCAATCAAACTTTATTTATATAGCGCTTTTCATACATATAATGTAATACAAAGTGCTTTACAGTGCATTAAAAACATTGCCACATGCCGTCTGCACCAGGAACAGAGTCGGCCACAGCCACAGGATACAAACTCAGAGCCCAGAGATGAGGCAAACACCTCCACCAGGGGCCCATGAGCCAGGGCCCCACAGCCACAGACGACCGCCGCTCCTGGTACAGAGGGCCCCTCAGAGGGTCCTTTAGAACAATAATTCATTGGTACAGTTTCCTGTT
The DNA here is from genome assembly GCA_019453435.1 of Rhinogobius similis. Taxonomy (NCBI): domain Eukaryota; kingdom Metazoa; phylum Chordata; class Actinopteri; order Gobiiformes; family Gobiidae; genus Rhinogobius; species Rhinogobius similis. The sequence continues at coordinate 12,712,115 of CM033631.1, forward strand.
ATTCACCTTATTCCGCCTACTTTTGCCTCTTTTTGCCACAGATCCACACTCCTGTAGTAATGGCACCTCTGCTTTGATGAGAACTTCTTTAACACAAGTGGCAAATATTATATAAAGTAGACAACAACAAGTCACAATCCATCGATTTCCTGGGCGTCCTGAAAACGGATTTGTCGTCCGTAGAACTTATTTTCTGTTGAGCTCGCGTTCTCCATGTAAACTAATACAACAGAAAAAAAGATGGCGGAATAAGGTCAATATACAACATTTTGAGGACATTTTCCCATTCAAAAGATAGAATATTTTGTATAAAATTGTTAATCACTATGGCAACAATCCCGGTTTCTTCTTATTTTGAAACCCATGGACTGAATAGCTCAAAGGTCTCAACAGTGCATGACTCAGTGATGAGTAATAATGAAATATTTCTGCAATTTTTGTGAGTTTGTTTCTTTATGCAGCATCCTTTTTTTTTTTTCAACAAGAAAGAGCTTCAGAGCATAATCCTGTTTTTTAAGCTAAAAATAATAATAATGCATATAGCCCTTTACCAGGTGCTCAAAATCACATTAACAGCCCTGGATTATAGAGCGATGGAAGCACAGCCACCAATCTGTGCCTCCAACCTCCACCGATCACTCACTCACGCAGTCATGACAAAGTGCCTGAAGTGCCTTGCTCATAAACACAACACTGACCTTCAATCAAACCTCTAACCTTTGGGGCTGAGGGTGGGGCCAAAACTGTGGAATAGTTTGACATTATTCCAATGACGATATCCAAACCATATTAGGGCAGCAACTGACGATTGTTTTGTAGTTGAGTTGGTGATTATTATTATTGTATATTGTACTTTTTAAAAGCATTTTTGACCAAGTAAAGGTGTCTGAAGGCTTCAAGATAGAGAATATTCAGTCATAAAGTGTATTATTGATAAAAACTCAAAAAGGCTTTATTCTTTTTTTGACATTTTGAGTTAATAATGCCACTGTCTTTGTTATTAAAATTGTCTTTTGTGTGTGTTTTAGAGTCCTGATAATGATTTTTTATAGTCGACTAGTCATAATTAGAGCTGAGTGATATTGACAAAAAAAGGGTCTTGATTACAATAGTCAGATAATATGATGCCAATCCAACATAAATGTTTAATATGTGTTAAAACATGTCTCTAAAATCTTAGTTGAGGTTTAATTTTCAGAAAAAATTTGAAATATCTGTAAAATGAATCACAAAAGCATGAAATGTCACTTTATACTCTTATTTTTAGCTCTTTCTGTACATTTTTTTTCATAATAAACAATATACTAAATATTCAAAATTTTAATATCTTTAAGACAACATTAACCACATTATTTAAAATTCAATGTGCCATCCCTAGTCACAATTAGTTGATTAATCATTGCAGTCCTGTGCCAATCCACAAACGTGCCTAAACGTGCCTGTAAATGTCTTGTTTCACAAATCAAAACATGAACGAATGATCCACAAAAGTGCAGAAAAATCAGACCTTTCTTTTTTCCAAATCTGCACTTTTCATGCAGTCTACATTTTAAAATATTCACAGTTTGTTTATATCCAAAACAACAGTTGCAGTGTATATGTCCCACCTCTAATCACGAGTAGCTGAAGGATTACCCAATATCGTGCAAGTTTTGTAGGTTTAACACTTTAAAACACGTGCGCTTCATTTAACAACCTCAAACTGACCCAGCAACACCCAAACTGAAGATGAGCGCGCTGCACACTGCACTTGTTTCATGCCGCATCTTCCCGTCTGACTTTGGGTGTCGGGTAAACATCTCAAAGCCTTAATGCTGATTTATTTTTCATGGGAGCCCTAATCCTGGGATTCATCAGTCCGTATGTATAAGAGGCCCGGATCACGCTCCTCATATCCCAGATCCGGTTTATTACTCCAGAAAACTAGGACAGTGTGTAATTAAGGTAAAGAGAGCCATGCAATATTCATGAAAACACACGCACACAGGTGGAGGTGGCCCTTGACTCGACCTTGGGTTCACCCGTCCGGATAATCACGCTAGATTTACTCCACACTTCACGACCTGCTGTATTCATGCCCGTGTGTGTGTGTGTCCTTGCAACGGACGAGGTACACTTGAAGACATTAATGAAGATTCGTCTGGATAAAGAAGAGAAAAGATCGGATGGAAATTGGAAACTTGGACAACTAAAAATTATTGATATTGTTGTCATTTGAAACATGTTTGTGGCAGGTAGAATCTAACAATAAAATTCTGCATGAAAAAAATATTGAAAGGTGCGCTACTGACCTTATTCCTTATGTCTATGATCCGCACTCTTGTAGTAAAGGGACTTCCGGTTTGACGAGTCACTGTTCGCGCAAATGGCCAACGAGGGAAAAGTCTCTCGCTAAAACATCATATAAAGTTGATCCATCCATCCATCCATCCATCCATCCATCCATCCATCCATCCATCCATTTCAAAACAAATATTAGCCCCTTCCTTTGTTACTGTTTACTGTTTCCATGCAAACAATTCCATCTTGGTAAAAATGTCTCCAGATGGATTACGTTTTCTGTATAATGTGGGCTCGCTCGAAGTACAGAGCGAGGACTGAGTCAGAGTTAAAATTACATCCACACAACAGTGACATGTATGACGGGATAGGCCTGGCTGGCTAATCCGAGCTAGCCTCTGCAGCTCCACAGGGGCTGGTCTAATCCTGTTATCGGGCCCGACAGATGCTGCTGACAGAACAATGAGCACGGGGCCAATGTGGTGGTGTGGCCCAGCGGAGGTCATGAGCCAAGCGCATCCCAGCAGCAACAAGATCACTCTCACTCTTTGTAAATCCATTTAGTGTCATAGACTGAAGTGAGGCTCAGCTTAAAGGAGACGTCGGCTATCATTCGTTTTTTCACGTATTTAGTGTTAAACTACAACATGTGCACGTCGTCATTTTACATTTAGTTAATTGTAAACCTCAATATTGATCTGAAACTTCTTAAATAACAGAAAAAATGGAAGCTTGTCCATTAGCTTCCTGTTGAAAACCGCTGAGCTATGAGATTTTCATTGATGTGTTTTTATTTTTGAAAATAGTTGACTTTATGAATCCTGTTGATTGGGTTTTAAATATGTTACGCTTTTTTGCTGAACCATCTCTCGTTCCTATTAAGCGAGTCATTCTGTGAGCAGGGTTGGGCACCATTGTTCAGTTTTTGCAAGTAAGTACTGGAACCGAAAGAATAACGTTCTCCTTGACTTTAATTATCGTCAATGCATCAGTTTGCGCACACAGAGCAGACAGTGGGCACGACGAAAGGCACAAACAATGGGCTACGTTTATCATAATTCTCCACGTTCAAAGAAGCGCAGTATCTCATCTTAACTGAAACAGAAGAGCTGAAGAAACAGCAGGTCCAGAGTCGCGCCAGTATCACCAGAAAATACAATGTCCAGTGCTGAGCCTTGTGTCTAAAGTCTCTGCGTGTTGTGTTTCACGATACATCCGCATCCAGTCACAGTCTGTAGTGTTCATGTATGATTGTATCCAAACTTTGCCATAATCGCCACACTTGATCCAGATGCGAGTGTCTAAAAGTGGTGTGGATCACAGCGTGGATCGTCTGCATAAAGATGTGGCCGGAGTCTGGGAAAACAAAAACATTATCCAATCTTTGCCATAATCCACCTTTTCCTCCGGTAAACATGTAATAAAAGCCTCAAGTGCGTCAAAAGCTCTCGTGGTGCAGCAAAAAATACAAACAAAACAAAAGTGAAACTCCATGTGAGCTGCACAAATCGGCTGTGTGGTTCTTGTACACTTGTTGAGCATTGGTTTTGAGTTATAACTGAACAGACTTTATATACATACGTTTGTCAGTTTTTTGCAGACATTTGGCCATTAATTTAGACTCATTTAGAACCATTCAGGAACTGGTAGCAAAAAGCAGGTGTGTTATAATTCTATGATATTTGAAAATGTAATGGTATCCAGCCCTATCTGTGAGTTTGTCAATGCAACATGAACCAGACGAGCCTCTGTTAAAGTTTAAAGGCGACTAATTCATTTTTGTTACATTTGCAATTAAATACTTAGCTCTTTAAATCAATTCCTACCCCTAGTATTACATGTGTTGAATAGTGAATACTCCTGGAAGTGTTGTGTATAAAGAGGACGCAGACACTCGTGCCAGACACTGTTGACTTTTTTTCTCGTTGGCGCGGAAAATGGATGTGAGAGGCCCAGCGAGTCCAAAATAAATAGAAAGAATCTCTCAGGACAGTGCCATGTTCAACCTCCCCGGAAACTCTTTAACTTTGTACCCTGGCGAGACATCCGACCCGCCCCGCGCTCCACCAGCCCGTTAGCTTCCACTCGACCCAGGAATTTGGCGTCGTCTCCGTCTTAAAAGTCAAAGAAAGGTTCAGACTCCTTGCTACGTGCGTCTGCCGTTTCCCCAAAGAGCGCTCTCCGTTGTCAGACTAACAGCCGGCGAGAAAACCTTTTTGTCGAGAGAGAGGGAGAATTGCTGTCAGGGTCGAGGCGTAACTGAGAGAGGAGCGGAGTGGAAGAGTAAATAAACTCGCTGTCATTGGGAAACCACCATAGTTTCTTCCACGGTACATCTCTCTTTCTCCGTCGCTTTTTTGAAATGGAAATCAAGGAAAGGGACTGCAGCTGCTCGAGTTTTAACCTTTCTGCTGCGGTCGCATACCATCATCTGTGAATGTCTGTGATTAACTCCCATACTACTACGTCAACTTCAATGAAAACGTACAATCTCAACCTTTAAACATTGACATTTTATGATTTAGTCGAGATGCACACTCATATTCAGGTTAAAAAACAATCTCCTGTCAAAATCATTACAGAATATCATCAAAATTAAAGATAGACAATGTTTATAAAAAGGAAATTCAGAACAAATATTATGAAATTTAAAGGGGTAAGTATCTGGAACAGTTGCAAAGAAACTGAACTTAAATCTTGTACGACTTTCCTCGTTTTAAAAGAAAGTTTAAATACATAACTCTCAGCAGAAACGTGAATTCTGAATCTTAGTTAGTTGATGTTTGAAGAGGAGGAGCTGGAAAGACTGAGGCGGCCAATGGTTCTGCTTCTGTGCTGGAGATGTGGAAGAGCTGTATCATGTACAGGGATAATACAGAAGAGGACGAAGGGTTAATGTAGTCATATAGTGATAAAATTAGCTAGAAAAGTGATTGGTTAGAGAGCTATTCAACTTAAAGCCCGGGGGCCAAATCAGGCCCTCCAAGGGTTATGATCCGGCCCTCAGTCATCTTCAAAAATATAGAAAATAATTTGTCATTATTGGGTTAGACCTGGTTTAGACTTGGTTTAGTCTTGGTTTAGATGTGGTTTAGTCCTGGTTTAGTCCCAGTTTAGTTATACCTGGTCTAGTTCCGGTTTAGCCCCTGTCTAGCCATGATCTAGTCCTGGTTTAGACCTGGTTTAGACCCGGTTTAGACCCAATTTAGTCCCGGTTTAGACCCAGTTTAGTCCTGGTTTAGACCCGGTTTAGTCCAGGTTTATTCCTGGTTTAGACCTGGTTTATTCCTGGTTTAGACCTGGTTTATTCCTGGTTTAGACCTGGTTTAGTCCTGGTTTAGACCTGGTTTAGACCTGGTTTAGTCCTGGTTTAGACCTGGTTTAGTCCTGGTTTAGACCTGGTTTAGTCCTGGTTTAGTCCTGGTTTAGACCCAGTTTAGACCTGGGTTTAGACCGGGTTTAGTCCTGGTTTAGACCCGGTTTAGTCCTGGTTTAGTCTTGGTTTAGTCCTGGTTCTGCAGCTGTTGTTGAATCCGTTCATATTACTTTTTTTTTTCATATTTGAAAAGTGCTGGACATCTTTCTGGCCCCGAGGACAAAACCATCTGAAAAATCTGGCCCTCGGTTGAATAGCTCTGGTTTATTGTGTCGCACGGAGGATTTGTAACAACACGAGTGCAGGGTCAGCAGCAAAGGATCAGGGAACACGACACACAAGCTTTGTTAAATGTGGCTTATAAGCTATAAAAATATGTTCAAACACTTTTATCTTTAAATAAATGCATTGATCTGACTTTAATTTAAAAGTCCTAGAATAATAATATGAAATAAGCTTAAATCTAGTCCACACTACAAGGTCATTTTGGTCAGAGCAGCTTCTGAGGAAAGTCTGTCCCATTGACCATCGGCTGACCTCCCTCCTCTCTGTGTCTCTTCTGTGGCTTGGACTTCCTCGTCCAGTTCTTGAGAGAAATTTAGGAATCGAGAATGGGAGGAGGTGAGGAAAAGGAAATGAGGCAGGCCATGGAGTCGGAAATGTAGTTTTCCTGTTTGATTATTAACATAATAATGATTTTCACAGTCATTCACATTAAAGTACAATCATCATGTGCTGCTTACAGTGGGGGAAAATGCAATTATTAATAAATATTCTTAATTATGTCATGATTTGTGCGTCATGTCGGACGCCCAGCAGCTGCGAGTCTTGATGTATCATTTCATTTGGTCGTCAGAGCTGGTCATTTCAAAGCCGTCAAACTAATTGACCTCAAACACATCCGGCTTGTTCTTTCAGTTTCTCCAAAAGGAAACAGGCTGAATTTAGGGATGGGGTAAAAAAGGAAAAAACGAAATAAATAGAGAGGGCAGGCATCTAGCCATTCTTTCACTAACAACTAAGAACCCGCTTGTATGTTTGGGGTTTTATTTTATTTATTTATGATTTTGTTATTTCCATTTTCTTTTTCATCCCATGTCCCACAAAAATGAAATAATCTTTAAAGACACACACACACACACGTACAATTGTGAATAGCACGTAGTCCACTTGTTTTTGTCTTTTGAGCCTGAAAACAGTTAGAAATTGTTTTTTGTCTGTGGTTTTGTACTTTTTTAAAGACAAAGCATGTTTATTTGAAGAGCACAATTCATACACAAAGTACTTTACATAACAAAATAAAAATTACATTCAAATCAGAAAACAGAATAAAGGTCAAAGGTTAAATTCATCTATGTAGTTTATAAACCGATACACTGCCCCAAAGGGCTGCCCAAGTTCAATAACACAAGACTGAGGAGGACAATTTAATACTGAGAAATACAAATTTAAAACACAATGTAGGTGTCCAGCTCAGCTTGAATTAAAAGCCAGTGCAAGAAGATGAGTTTGATGTTCTGAACAGGAGCGGCTCTTATGTTCAGGGGAAGAGAGTTTCATAGTTTAGGACCAACAGAAAATGCTCTGTCTCCTCTGGATTTGAGTCTAGACCTGGGACAGTCCAGGAGCAGCTGGTGCAGCCTCAGTGCTCGGCCCGGAGTGTGCAGAACGAGCATTTCAGATAAATAAGATTGTTTAGAGACTTATAAATAAACAGCAAATAAGCATTATAAAAAAAATGTAAAAGAGGAGAGCAGGTAAATCAAGTTGTGTTAAATGGCCTTTATCCTTGTCTCCATTTCTCTATTTTTCATGTTATTTTCCTTCCTTTCTGCAGCTGCTTCCCCCCCTCACATTTCTAAACACTCAGAATCCCTTTTTATTTCAGTTATTTGTTTTGTTTGCACTGTCTTTTTGGACAGAGTTCTTTTTCAGTATCATCTGTTCTGTTTCTCGATGCCATCAGACGCTGTCACTCATCCTTCCATTAAATCCCTTTGCTTTCCATTCATCAGTTTTATTCATCAAAATGTAATTTTCTTCATCCTTTGCAGGACGATCTTTACTTGACTGGGATCCCACTTTGATTTTCAGATATCACTAAATTAATTTTAAAATAAAATTAATCATGATTTAAATAGTCAGACTATCAGAGAATTAGCATTTAGAGTATGAAGATTTACTGTAAATGTTCATAATATGTCATTCCCCCTTTTTTGCCGTGTCTGTTTTGCATTAAATAAAAATAAATGAATAGAATTAGGGTTGGATGATATATTGGCACAATAGCAACTGACAATTCAAAATGACATTTTCTCAAAATATCACATCATGTTGATGACTTTTGCCCATTCAAAAGATACGATTTGACAAGGAAATCATTGTAAAAACAAGTGGCAAGCAGTTATTTTAAAATGTATCATACTTTGTCTTCCAAATACAACAGTTACTCTGAAAAGCCATGGATTAATCAACAAAGTTTTAGATGATCAGATTTCTCTTGTGCTGTAAACACACACCAATTATCAGATCTCATTATTGAGTTATGTGATTATTCTTGTCGTCTGGGTTTGGTCGAGTAAACGTACCCAGAGATGAATCCACTCTGAGCTCTGCCGTGTGTTGTGTGGGGCCTTGTTGTTATCTATAAAACATCAATTGTCAACGTTATAAAGGATGCTCTCTGAAATAAAACACATCAGACACGCCATCTTTGAATGTTGTGTGACTGAAGCGTCTTCACCTGAAAAACAGGGAGAGGTGCAATAAAAGTGAGAATATGGAGAAGATTTTTAAAAGTTTGGCTCATCTCACAATTAAAACTTCCTCTGGACCTTGCAATACTATTACTATTGTTGCTACTACCACTACTACTGCTACTAAACTGGAAACGGATACTGATTACAATGCTACAAGTATTACTAAAGCATGCGGGCGTCCCACCAGTGGGACCTTTTTATCCACATCTGATAAAAAGAAACTATAGCTGCTGGAAATATGAAAAGACAGTTGTAACGTAACCCTCTTATTTTCAGTAAAATCAAGCATTATGGGATGAATCAGGATCAGTTTGTTCTCCAAAATCACAAATTAAAAAACAAACTAATCATTAATAAAATATTTAATAGGACTTTTAAATGGATTCCACCTGGACTTTTTTTTAGTCCCTACAACTCATTTTTAGTCAAATTAGCTTCAGCTTTGAAACAGGAACAGTTAAAACTCAATAAATGCTCAAAGTAGTGTCACGCAAGCCCTGCTACAGACACCAGCTTTACTCAAAGAAAATCCAGATGGAATTCATTAGCTGATCTTCCTCTGAGCAGAGCTTGTTTCCAAGTATAATTAAATAAGTAAATCAAACACCAGAGTACAAAACTACAGAGTCTCAGCTTCACAATGAGCTCAGCCACTAGTTTGGGCTCCAACGGGTTCAGAAACAGCTTCAGTTTGAATTGGGGCACATTTTAGCCAGACATTTTAGGAAAAATAACCCTGAAGTTTAAGGGTTAGCTACCATTGTTACTGCTACTACCGTTACAACAACTAAAACAACAACAGCAACAACCACTACAACAAATTCATAGAGCGATTACACAAGAGAAATGCAAGGGTCCACGAGGAGACCTGGAGAGACAAGGTGTCTCCCTGACTCAGTGATGGGGGATGGGGAGGTGGGACTGGTGTGAAAGAGCCCTTAAGCATCTTTTTTATAGGTCACATCTCAAATACGCTCAACGATCGGTCATTTGTTTTTAAATAGTCCATGTTTTTGATCCATACAGCAACGTTGACCAATCAAAACAGTGTAGAATTACCCTGGTCTTTAACAGATTCCTTTAAACCAGGTGTCCAAACTTTTTCCATTGAGGGCCACATATTGAAATATAGACCAAGCGGAGGGCCACAAATCAATCACGAAACGTTAAAAAAAGCTGCATTTATCTGATGTTTTAAGCACCACCACATCTACATTCAGTCTCAGTGCCTTAATATCAGGTCTGTATTGCACCAAAATGTTAGTTATTTAGGTTGGAATTGTAGAAAATCTGAAATGTGCTGTAAAAAGTACTTATCAGGACAATGTGGGCCAGTTCACCAGGAAGCCTAAGGGCCAAGAAAAATTGGTCTGAGGGCCGCATTTGGCCCCCGGGCCTGAGTTTGGACATGCCTGCTTTAAAGTAATTTAGACGGACTACTAAATCCTACTAGACTGAGCACCACTGATGCTGTCTCCACAAGTATTACTACAACTACCACAACCATTTCTACGATCCCCACCACTGCCACTGCGTCTGCTGCTAGTAAAATGTACATTGACTCTCACTTAGGCAGATGCAGTGGATTTGAGCAGCTGAAGTGTCATTGCCTGCTCCAAAGACAGTAGTTCAGTAAAGAAAATGCTATGTACAACCTGCACACGTCTGTCAAAAAACAACAGCTGAAGATGAAGTAGCACACGTTAAAAAGGGAGTGTGAACTGGGTGAAAATTGGTTGTGGACTAATTGAAGAAGTGACAGACAAATGAAAACAAATCGATGAGGACGCTTCACCTCGCTCTCGCTCTGCTCAAACCTGCACCGATAATCAATAGTAGTCCAATTGTGAACCTGGACGAACGCACAAGCTATTTTTTTCCTCAGTTATTTGGCGAGACAATTGGAAGGACTTGAGCACTGAACATTGTCTGCTTATTACAATCTAATTTAGAAATAGTCCATTTGTACAGAACCCACAGGAGAGTTCAAGGCCTAACAACATAGCATCGCAGCTTATTTTGAAACTTGAATTACAAATCTAAATCTGAAACTTCTTTGTGGCATTTTACAGACAATTTTACAAACCTGTATTTGTATTTGTCTCCACATTTTCCGATGAATCACAGAACTCAATCTGAGAAACATTGAGGCCCATCGAGGCAACTGTTCTTGTGATTTTGGGCATTATAAAAATAAATGTATTTAATTTGATTTGATTTGAAACGCATGGTCCGTTCGTGTAAAAACATACATGCATGGTGGATTACAAGTAAGTAAGAAATTTACATCGAGAACTGAGAAACAGCGCAGAATTAACAAGCAAAGCACTTATTTCTGTAACTCTGTGGTTAAAAAAGTGACAGATTTTGTTCTGAATGAGGTTTTTCTTAAGGAGGTCTTCTGCTTTTTGGACGGTTGTCTGATGCGCTCTTGTTGAATCAGGCAATTGTTTTTTTGCTCAAACTAAAATAACATAATGCACACGGCTGTAGTCGGATGTTTATCAGTTAAAGCTGCATGATTACTCGACCAAAAGGTCCGTGGCAAAAGCTCTTGTGGTTTCTGAAGATGTTGGTCGGTGTGTCAATCAGTAGAAGAAGACTCGTGGATGCTAGCTTCTGAATATTAAGGGAAGTTTATTACAGAAAGCAGCATCACATACAGACAGCCGGCGTTCGTCTGGGAGTCCCACTGTGGCCAAATCTAGGATCTCCCCGATTCTAGTGTAACATAGCTTTATATATAGTAGAACAACTGCTCCTTCAAAGGAGACAACACCCCTTTTTGACTTATAATTACCCTTGTCCCCTTTTGGCCCCACAGCCTAGAGGCAACTGAATAAACAATTATCTCTACCAGTATCTCCCACAACTGTCTCTCACAGCAGATACTTCACTCTTAAACTCATTCAGTTTCTCTATGATGTATCTGACTCCAAAACTGCACCGGAGTTCATGCAAAAAACATGTAATCAGAAAAGTACTGTTATATGTAAAAAGACAGATTAAATTCATATGATTCAATCCCACATCTTCACCTACTGTATAACTCACTCCGTGCTTCCTCGCTCATTTCTGTTCTCCCAAATCCTGACAATCTACATAAAATTAGTCGACCAATACACATTTTGGTTGACTAAAACGACTAAAGCGAATTAACAACTAAAGGCCAACAGACATAATTGTGCGATAATCTCAACGTTACCTCTTTATGATAACTACACCATCATTTGCTTCAATAAACCATGAACAAAGACTTAATTCATAATTAACATATAGTTCACTGAGCATGATTGAGGCTTAGTAACTACTTAATTAAGATTGGGGTTAGGAATTAAGGTTAGAGTATTAGTAAAGTAGTTACTAAGCCTGAATCATTCTTAATTAACTTAATTTACTGTATTTGTTCACTATGAATTAAGTCTTTGTTCATTATTTACTGTGGCAGGAATAAGTGTAGTTATTATACAGTGTTATTTATTGTGTTTTGAGCGTGTACAATGCAATTTCTTTTGCAAAATCAAGCTCACTGAATCTTACTGAAGCTGTAGTCACTTTTCATCTGAATACACACAGCAGCAGCACCAGCAGTACTCGTAATGCAGTAGTACTTTTGGGAATACTGAAGCTTTTCCTTTGAACAGTACTGTAAGCAGGGTGTAGTTTGTTGCATAGTCCTCAGTCGTAGTAGTAGAGCTTGTATAAATTGTTGTTATTGCTGTATTCATGACACCGTTGGGCACTATTTATCCCACTCTTTTTACTGTCAGGCTCTTTCTCGTACACATTTCGAATCACTTCCTTTTCCTCCGTGTTTGCGTGTCACCGTTTTTTTTCACGACTATAATTAACGCAGCGGCGCCGGGCACGAACGCACGACTTGACTCAGGGTTTTCGCTCATAACGCACGCACTCACCCCGGCGTTTGCCCCGCGCACGCTCCGTCTCGCTTTTCATTCGTCCGTTTGATCGCGGAGAGAGAAAGAGAAAGCGGGCCAGATTGCGCTCCGGTCCAGTGCGCCGCCCCCCGCCCGCAGACAGAGGCCGGGGTGCTTGTCCAAACTCATCTGTATTAAGCTCACCTCGTGTCCTTATGTGTCCCGACGGGAAGTGATGCAACGTGAAGGCGCCCGTAGCACCCGCGTGACCCGGCGCACACAAGGGCACCGGGTGATGGGATGGGATGTGAGCCAGCCAGCAAAACACAACAGCAGCAGATAATGAACTTGCCGTTGGGGTTTGTTGTTGTTGCTGCCGTTGAGTTGGTTCAAAGCCGACATCTTGGGGAAGTCAAGGCTGTTGTTGCTGCGTCGGTGCCAGGACGGCCTCAGTTAAGCGGGAATAATTAATTTGAGATGAGATTGCTATCAGTACTTGTGCCAGTCTGAAATTTGTCTTGTTGTTGAAGCTTGTACTTTTGACAGTGTATTGACTACGGATATATATGAGTACGTATGTAAAAGATCCACGTCAAAACATTACCCTTTCTTTTAATTATATTTGTGAAGTGTAGATTGGAGAACATGGGATAAGCTACAGAATCGATCTTAAACCCACTGAGATCGAAATCTCTTTTTTTAAGAATGATCTGGGCTAAAGTGGACTGGAGCTCAAATCATTAAAAACTAAAATAATATAAAAAATACTACTACATTTAAAAGAACCGACAATAGTTGTGTCTGAATGTCCACACTATTCCCTCTGTAGGGCAGTGGTTCACAACCTTTTTAGTCTCGAGTACCCCCTAAGCTTTGATTCACACTCCCTTAACTTGAGTTTCGGGCATAAAATGGGTTTAAAAGTCAAATATTGTCAATTATTACTGATGTATTTTTGTTTTAATCATATTTATGGTCTAAGGCAGTGGTTCCCAACCTTTTTTGTCTTTGTACCCCCTAAACTTTGTCTCAGACTCAGAGTTTCGGGAAAATGCATGGAGTTACTGGTCAAATAAAGTCAGTTATTATTAATACTATACTACTATTACTATTATATTTTGTGTTTTATATATATGTATGGTCCAAGATACTCAAAAAAGATGCAAAATTTACAACAAATTACACTTTTTCAGTCAGATAAAAGTACATTTCCTTTTCATTTATTATCTGAAACCATTCCAAGTACCCCCTGGTAATTTCCCAAGTACCCCTTGGGGTCCCCGTACCCCTGGTTGGGAAACACTGGTCTAAGGTACTCAACAAATATGCTATTTACAGCTAATGACACTTTTTGTTCAGATAAAAGTACATTTTCATCTTCATTTTAAACCTGAAACCGTTCCAAGTACCCCCTGGTAATTCCTCACGTACCCATTGGGGACCCTGTACCCCTGGCTGGGAAACACGACTATAGGGCATCTCGCTTAGTGGTGCCCGAATGTCCAGCTGGAGGGAAATTAGTGCACTCAGAATTTCCCACAATGCATCTTGTAAAACAGTGTCTTGTTCTGGTCACTAGACCGTCAATATTGACCACAATGCACTGCACGAGTAAGAAATTCAACAGCGGACAGGGACAGGTCTCTAACAGGACACAACACGATTGAAGGAGAGCTCTGTTTAAACGCACTGTTGACAATTTTTAATAAAACACTTTAAACAAACAGTTAGCAGCAGAGTTGGTAGCATTAGCCGCTTACCTTACCTTGAGCTGTGAAAAGATCTTAAATCTCAGGCAAAAACATGAATCACCTAGTTAGTTTGATATTTAATGTGTGATCCATGATGAATAAAACTTGTATGATGGTTATCACTTCATAAATATGCGGATTTGACCCATATTCATTACAAAAATAATTTTCTATTGAAAGTAGTGTGCCGTGTGTCTGAAGCGCTCTATGATTGAGTGCACTATGTAGTCTGTTCAAGAGTGCAGGGCTGTGGAGTGATTGAGGGGTCAGAGGAAGAGTGTGGACACGGCCAGTGTTTGTTGGATTCTCACTCTTTGCTGTTTTTATATATACATATATCAGAAAAACCCTGAAAGAAAACAACTCACAAGTTTCAGTTCAGATTGAAATGTTTTCCAAGCTGTGGGAGCGTCCTGGATCTGACCTGGAGTTTGACGTGCTCCAGTACCTCGACGACGGACGTTGCCGTTTGGTAAATAACAAGCTAACTCTTCGATCTGTCATATCCATCGTGTAATTACTGTGTAGCATTAGCATTATCTGTTTTTATTCTGCGGCTGCACGCTTCCTGGAGGCGTGGCTTAAACACCGCGTCATCCTTGTGAAGCGCGTCATCCTGGTGAGGAGCCCCCGTCTGCTGCTCAGCTGAGGGGGACGGAAAAGACAGTTCTCTAGCGAAAACATGCGGGAATCAATCAAAAAAACACTTTGGGCACAACATACGAGGCCCAAATAGCACTGTAGGAAGGTTAAAACCTCTGAAAAGTCGATTTTGCATGTTATGGGACCTTTAAAGAATAGACCAGCAGTGATCTTTTCCTCAGCGCAAATTCACTTCACAGTAACAGACATCCAGAGTTAAACAACATACAGTATATTACAAAGAGAAAGACAAGAAAAACTCATAAAATCAATGGTCCGTTTGTGTTTTATGGGCTTCATAATTAAATATGTGTCTTTATGGCGCATGTAGAAATGTCAGAGGATAATCCATGTTCAGATTTAGGGAGTGAACGCTGCATTAACCAGCTTCATCATGCTGTTTAATGTGGCAAAGATGATTTAGTTCACTGTGCACTCGTGTCCTCCACATTCATTCACATCAACGTCCTCAGAAAAATCTCATGCTTTGTACATGCTTTTATTAAAGAAGAATATTTTCTCTTAGTCGTACTATTCGTAGCAGTTGCATAGCAGGATTAGAAATGATAAGAACATCTTGAAGAAAGTTAAAGCGAAGATATCGTTGACTCGTCTTTCAACGCCACTACAAAAAAGTCAGACATTGAACCAAACCGAAAAATCGCTTTCACTTTTCCTCTGATCGCTTTGTCAAATTTAGTTCAACGTAAATATTAAATGTATAAAAAGTGAAAATACTGAGTAGCTCGATGTATTATTTTCACGTTGCCCTATTGCATTAATAAGCCAGGTCAGACAGATTCATTCTCGCTACATTTATGAGCTCATTAACTCTCGAGAATCCGTCTGGACGCCCTTCCGCTGTTGGGTTCGAGCCGCTGTGGGCTGGACCAATCACAGCGCAGCATTTTGATTCAGGCGGAAGTCAAATGCACGAACCGAAACAAACATGGCGACGCTGGCAGACAAACTTTGGCCTATTTTAGCAGATTCACTGACTGTTTTGTTTTGGGAAATGTGCACACACAAGCGCTTTTTGCTTTTCTCTTGACTGGATTCAACAACAGTTTGATTTGTCGGCTTTCAGAGAGACTCTCCAGTTTGATAAATGTGTAGACGTCAGTTCAGAGTGATACGCATAAAGGGCTGGGCGACACGGCAAAAAATTATTATCTTGATTTTCTTAGTGCCAGATCATGATTTAGATTTTTATCACGATTCATGTTCACTTTTGCCTTTAATAGAGCTGCACCATTTAGGAAAAATATCAAATTGCGATTCTTCTGACCAGTGCGATTGTGATTAAGATTTGGGATTTATGTTTTAATAATAGGATTCTGTTCAAATTCACATTTTAAACACAATTTTGTCGCTTTTAGTCACTTTTTTGTCACTTTTAGTCATGTTTTTGTCGTTTTTAGTTGCGTTTTTGCCACTTTTACTTTTTGCGTTTTGCCATGTTCAGTTGTGTTTATCATATTTTAACGCGTTTTTGTCACTTTTAGTCAAGTTTTTGTCACTTTTAGTCACGTTTTTGTCACTTTTAGTTACGTTTTTGTCACTTTTAGTTACGTTTTTGTCACTTTTAGTCACGTTTTTGTCACTTTTAGTTACGTTTTTGTCACTTTTAGTCACGTTTTTGTCACTTTTAGTTACGTTTTTGTCACTTTTAGTCACGTTTTTGTCACTTTTAGTCACGTTTTTGTCATTTTTAGTTACGGTTTTGTCACTTTTAGTCACGTTTTTGTCGCTTTTAGTTGCGTTTTTGTCACATTCAGTTGTGTTTGTCATATTTAAATGCGTCTTTGTCACTTTCACTCGCGATTTTGTTGTTTTTAGTTGCATTTTTGTCACTTTTAGTCACGTTATGCTGCGTTGTGTCACGTTCGTCACATTTTCGCTTTTGAATGCATTCTTTCTCTTTTGTTCACGCTTTTGTCACTTGTTTGTACAAATCCAAACTACACTGTTAGCAGTTTTTATTCAAATTAGTCTTTGTGATTTGCAAAGTATCCCTGTCCTTTAAGAGGTAAATAAAGTCATCTGCTCAGAGGCTTCAGAGACTAAACAACAGGAGAAAAAGTGTGTTTGAACAGACAGCTGCATTAAAGACACAAACAGTGAATCACAGCAATTTCACAAAAAAACCAAATTGACACAGGGACCAGCTCAACATTCCCTTTTTATCACCACATCACCCTGCTCTATATGAGATCAATGTTGCAGTTTAAAATGAACAATAATCTACAAGTGAAAAATGCACAATGCGCCTTCTTTGCGCCTGGTTATCTTTGAAGTAACAATAAAGATTAGGACTATTTTCCCGTCTCTCTGATTTGTTGGAGCAGCACTTTAGCCTTCAGCCCGTGGGAACACGCCAGGCATTATGTTTTTCCGCCCTCTTAATCTAATATTCTCTCACATTTACGCGCCCTGATGTCAATACATTTTCCAGGCAAACCCTCAGGTACATCATCATATTTCCGACGCAAAATCATATCCCCATGTTTTCCACGCGTGTCGTCGTCCAGAATGCTGCGTTTCTTTCCTATCTCACCTCCAATATCCTCCTCTGGCCCTTCGGCGGACCCAGATCGGAGAGATTCGGGCCTGGCTCCTGTGTTTTCCACATATTTACGGCATGATGGTCCACTGGCGCGCTGTCGTAGCGTGGAGCGAAGTGACAGGGACGGCTAGCAGCTCTTTGATGCCTCACAAATGTCACGTTACCGCAGAGTTGGGGTTTCTGCTGGACGGAGTGGCGTGGAAACAGCTGTGTCCTGACAGAGGGTGCACACGTTCTTTAAAGGGTGGAGTTACAGTAGTTTACAGGGCGTTAGGTCGAGTTTTATGGACTCGAGATAAGCGTTTTAGGTTTTATTTTGTGTTTACTTTTTTTGGAGTGTGGAGGTTGTTTGCCTTTACACAGCGAGCAATTTTAGTATAAGCTAACCATTTTTCACAGCTAATTGTCACTTTTATTAAGGCAAAACATTTTTTTTTCTTTTTTTTTTTGGTCAGTTTTCTCTCTCAGCATATCGTTTTTCATGTGGAAACAACAAACTTGTCCAATCTGCTCTTAAATATGTTCTATTCTTCCATTGAATCCACTTCCATTCATAGATTTTTCTGGGACATTTCTCCCCTCGGGACATAAAGATAAGCCTTAAAGTAGCTCCTACACATATCAAACTTTATAATCTTCGACTGACCCAGATTTTGAAGAAACTTACTCAAGGAATTTTTGATATCTAATTCTCAAACTGATTTATTAAAGTTTTAAGTAAAAAAAATGAAGCAAAATTTGAATTTTTAGGACAATTTCCAGTCCAGTCTAGTTTACTGAAAAACTAATTAGAAATCCATAATCCCTAATATGCCAATTTATTTATCCTTCTTTTCAACTTTGTATAACTTTGGGACTCTGCACAGTATCCCCACCCCCCTACCCCCATCCTATCCCATTCCCATTTTGTTTTATAAATTCTATTAGTTATTATTATCACTATTTCTTTTTTATTATTATTATTTATTTATTTATTTTTGCTTGTCTGGTGAAATGTTGTAGGAAGAAAAAAAAAAAAAAAGAAATCCAAAATCCCTTCTGTAATTTCTTTTGTGACTAATCTGTGTACAAAATGAACCAAGACATTTAAACCTGGTTCAGTCTATTTTTCAGATTTAAATGTCCCAAATATGTTCAATTTTGTCAGTTTTTACACAGCCTTATTTCTACATGAAAACATGACATTATGAAAAACTTGTAATACATTTTTTTCTTACATTTATGAGTAACCTATAGGAGAAGTTTACAATTGATATCATTAAATTTAAGATTTTTTCCTATTCACCTGCAGCGTGTTGCCTTGAAACATAAAATATAAAGAAACAACCAATGAATTTATTGTTTTTATTCATAGATTACATGTTTTTGGTTTTTTTTTCAAGTTGATTTTCATTAATATACACACACTTTATTTGTGTTTACTAGAAGCTTTCAGTCATATTTCAACTTTTATTTGGTCGATGATAATGTATTTTAAAAGTCAAAATAATACATCTGACCAATCAGCTAACTGAAAAAATAACCGCTGACAGTCGGCCACTAAAATCATCGTCTTCTGGTGCACATCCAGCGTCACTTCTCGTCTGATGGAGCTGTTCTAAAGCTGTGCGAGTGCTTAAAAAAGAATCACTGTGAATATTAACGCCGTGCCAAAGGGTTTGTGAGAGTTGTCAGACCGACTAAAACATATACTTCCTCCTTTCACGGTTTGAAAATCAGGTACACCACGTTTCAGGAGCGTGACTTCAGCCTTTATTTTGCACTGAAGCTGATAAGTTGCCCCCGAGACACAGACGCGCTAATCTTGTGTTCTTTATAAGTTACACAAGTGTGGACTTTAGAGTTGCACGATTTGGGAAAAGTACTGAATTGTAATTTTTCTGACCATTTGCGACTTATGTTGAAACAATAGGATTCTGTTCAAAGTTCACATTTTAAACACAACCAGGAGTTTTTCAGAGCGTTTTTGTTGCTTTTTGTCATGTTTTTGTCTCTTATGGTGTAGTTTTTGTCGCTGTTAGTCGCATTTTTGTCACTTTAATTGGCAATTTTGACACTCTTAGATGGGTTTTGTCACTTATAGTTCAATTTTTGTCGCTTTTAGTTCCATTTTTGTCACTTTTAGTTGCATTTTTGTCACTTGTAGTCCTGTTTTTGATGCTTTAAGATGTGTTCTTGTCACTTATAGTCCTGTTTTATCGGTTTTAGTCGAGATTTTGTCACTTTTAGAGACATTCTCACTTGTAGTCACATTTTTGTCACTTTAAGTCACATTTTTCACGCTCTTAGATGTGTTTTGTCACTTATAGTCCCGTTTTTGTTGTTTTTGTCACATTTTTGTCACTTGTAGTCACGCATTGGTTGCTTGTAGTTGTGTTTTAGTCACATTTTTGTCACTTTCAGTCACATTTTTCACGCTCTTAGATGTGTTTTGTCACTTATAGTCCCATTTTTGTAGTTTTAGTCACATTTTTGTCACTTTTACTTGCTTTTTGGTCACTTTTAGTTGTGTTTTTGTCACCTTCAGTCACATTTTGTCACTTGTAGTCGCGTTTTTGACGCTTTTCGATGCTTCAAGGTGTGTGACTTATAGTCCCGTTTTGTCTGTTTTAGTTTTGCTTTTGTCACTTTTAGACACACATTTCTCACTTTTAGTTGCATTTTGCCACTTGTAGTCGTGTATTTGTCGTTTTTAGTCGTGTTTTTCTCACTTTTAGTTGCGTTTTTGGCGCTTTTAGTTGCGTTTTTGTGCCTTGTTTCAGAACCTGCTTTCACAAATCTTTTTTTATGCAGAATAAAACAGGATATTTTGTTGTTTGTGGAGGAAATTATTGCACTTCAATAACTGCAGCCTTTGCGATTTGCCTTTGCGTCCATTCAAATTACAATTTCTCTTCGATTTCTATATGTTGTGCAGCCCTTTTGGACATTATTGACACGTTTGTACTCCACGAGCACCCTGTTTGTAAAGCCTACGCATAGATCCATGCAAGGTTATCAACTTCTATTAACTACACACTACACCCAGCACCATTTAAATAGATTTTTCGTTTCAGATGCAATTTATCCTACATCCACACACTCATTAAACTATCACCAGTTGCCTTATAATACAACGAACCTTTGAACCAAGTGTACTGTACTTTCAGTTTTCAAATCAGACAAACGCTCCATGCCCTTCCCCCGCTCGAGGTGGGTCCCCGCTCCTCTCTCGTCGGCGTTGAATGGGCTTATCTTGGGCGGACAAAGCTGCACTTGGCCTCCGCCGTAGCTCTCCTTCCCTTTTATCTCGGCAGCCTCACGCGCACTCGCCGTCTCATTCTATTATTTATCTACGCCGACGACGCGCGCTTTGTCAAGGTGAATACCACTCGAACGCAACACTTTCTGGCGATTGTTTAAGTCCTCTTTTGTTTAGCCGCGGAGGCGTTCTCTCGGAGGATCGCAGAGGGCATCCTTGATTCACATAATTTAATTTACTCTATTGGATGATCTTACTGACGCCTCTCTGTACGTTACTGGCACAAAATGTCAAATGTAATCAGCGTTTGCTCTCTCAGTTGTGCGGCAGGGCGATATGACGACGAATGAAATAACTCGACTTTCTTTCCTCATCTTGAGCAAGCATAATTTCAGATTTAATTCGAATAAAAACAATTAAAAATGCTGTTCTACATGCAGATGGCGTCATAGTATGTTGAATTTTACCAGTGAGTGGCAAAAACGCATGAAAACCAATGGTGAGTGATGACATTTTCTCCTGAAACTCCTGAAAATGTGAAAAAGTCTTTTTGCGTTTTTGTTGCTTTTTGTCATGTTTTTGTCTCTTATGGTGTGAAAAAGTCTGATTAAAAAATGTAAAAGTCTACAACTCTGATAAATATTTAGTTTGTACCTGACATATAAAAAAGAAACAAAAGATAAACACTGCAGCTGCGCTCACATTTATCACTGACACAGCCTTTGGGATCACACACAATAGAACTCATTATCTATCGATCCCTAAATAACATGTTTCTGAGTCCAAATGTTGAGGAAATGAATTGTTGTGTGCCAGCTGAAGTGTCCTTTATCTCCAATTGCCGTTAGCAAACAAGCTATTTAAGCTCAGACAGTCGACGCAACAACGAGGAAACTACTTTCAGTTTCCATTTCGCAATGTAAAGTGAATTTGAGCGAAACAACAACACCACAAACAACAAAAATAAGCCAAATTTGTATTTATCAGGGTGCACGGTGGCAGAGCGGCTAGAGTTTCTGCCTCTCAATAAGGAGATTGTGGGTTCGAATCCCGGACCACCCCAACATCACACACTCTCTCTGGGAGTCTGCATGTCCTCCCCGTGTTACCGTGGGTTCTCTCCAGGTTCTCCGGCTCCTCCCACCGTCCAAAGACATGACTGTGTAGGTTAATTGACAACTCTAAATTGTCCCTAGTGAATGAATGTGAGAGTGAATGGTTGTTTGTCCTTGTCTCTGTCTCTCTGTGTCAGCCCTGCGACGAGTTGGCCACTGTCCAGGGTGTACCCACCTAAGGCCCAAAGTCACTGGGATAGGCTCCAGTCACCCGCGACCCATAACGGGAATAAGCGGTAGAAAATGAATGAATGAATGTATTTATCAGTTGAATTCTATGAACAAATCCTCCAAGCGCCCCCCACCTCCTCTGCACTCCTCTGACCTCGGAGTCATTCATACTAAACCAGAGGTGCCCAAACCTTTTTCCTGGGGCAAAACTAGTAATTTTTTTCCCTTGACATGCCAAAATGTAACCGTGTTAGCGTGTCGAGGGCCAACTCTAGTTTTGTGTTGCATTTAATGTTTATTTGCAAAGATGTGAGGATTAAATGGTCTGGTATGAACATGTTTAGGGACTTTAATTGGTCTCTTTTGCTATCGCTGACAGTCTTTTTGACCCAAAATGTAATAAATACTTCTATAACATCTCAGCACCCCTTCGCAGACCAAATTAGAACCCCCGGAGCCCCACTTTGGACACCCCTGTACTGAACACTCATAGGCCGCTTGAGAAAAAACCTGACGAGTTACGACTGAGAAGAATCTCTTTAATGTGAACGAGCCTTTCCACAGTAGAAAGACTAATGCTGCCAGGCAAAGTAATGGGTTCTATCTGTGGTTAAAGGCTCTTTTGAACAATAAAAACACTTTGAACACTTGAATAAACGTCAGATGAACGTTATAGCCCACTGTAAATCATCCCAGACAAGGCGATAATAGGATCTCGGTGGATAAAGCAGGCAGACCACCGCAAAAGTCAAATGTCTTCCTCCAAAGTCATGTCCAATTCCAAACCACACGCTTTTACTCACAGAGGACCGTAGACGTCTCGAGTTAAACGCCCCAAGCTAATCACTGAAAATTAGAACTGACTTAATCTCTTTCTTGATAAAAAGCTCTGCTCAAATGTCAACCTCAAACTGCTGTCAATTCTCAGGAGATTGTTTTATCACTCTCTCTCTCTTTTTTTTTTTTTTAAGATTTTCTGGCCCAAAGGCTTTTTACGGGACAGTGTGAGATGTGCAGAGAGAGTGAGAGGGAACAGACATGCAGCAAATGCTCGAGGCAGGGAAGCAAACCCACACCACACATTTAACTCAGAGCCTCAGCAAAGCATGGACTAACTTAATTAATAATGAGCGTGTAGTTTATTGAACATGACATGGTTTTGTAACTGTATTAGATTAGGGTTAGAGTATTAATGAATAAACTTAATAAACTATTTTTTTTCACTGAATTAAGGCGAGACACTGCAGGTGAAAAGGAAAAAACATTTAAAGTTATTAATTGTAAACTTCTCCTGTAGTTTACTCACATAAATGTAAGAAAAAAAGTATTACAACTTTTTTTTCATCGTGTCATGTTTTCATGTAGAAATAAGGCATTTTATGTGAAAAAAATGGCCAAAATTGCACATTTTTGCGACATTTAAATCTGAAATATTGACAGAAGCAGGTTTAAATTTCTTCTTCATGTTCATTTTGTACACATTTTTTTAATTACGGAGGGGATTTTGAATATCTTAGTTTTCGAGTGAACTAGATTTAACTTAAAATTGCTATAAAAATTCAACTTTCACCTCATTTTTTAGGCTTACAACGTTAATAAATAATATAACAGATAATAAAACAGGTTAATTAAAGCTGAACAAATCCTTCTGTACGTTTTGACAAAGTCTTGTACAGTTTGGTGTTTGTAGGAGGTACTTTTAGGCTGATCTTTATGTCTTTGTGGGAGAAAAATGCATTTTAAGAAAACGGCCTTTGAAGTTACAATGTCCCGGAGAAATCTATGGATGAAGTGGATTAAATGGAAGAATCAAACATCTTCAGGAGCAGATTGGACACGTTTGTTGCGTGTTGAGAGAGCAAACTGACCAAAAACAAAACAAAGTTATAAAGTGTGTAAAGGTCAAGTTGTAATTTTGTGAAGGCGAACTGAGATAAACTCTCCTCTTCACGTATCAAAAGTTTAAAAAGCTTTCATTTTATCTGTCTTTTCCTTCTAAATGTTTTGAAAAGCCTGATTCAGTTTCATAGATTTGTAACTGCAGTGTGTTGTATTTCAATGGTGTGTTTGAGGAGATATGGAAAAAGTGTCTCGTGCACCAGAAGAAACTCCACACAGACCCCTTTGTGCAACGACGTGTGCTACTTTCCTCTGTCAAGTCTCAATGGCACAGTTTATATATGGCCGACCACTATAAACACATTATTTTAGCCCTGATGCCCTTCCTGTTTCTGATTGTTTTGCCTATGCAGCTGTATTATGGTGTAAATGTCTAATTGTCTAACATGGTTTATCCTCTCACACATTTACAGAACAATGTGCATTGCTAATAATATGTTTGACATCATTTTATTCAGGACCAGGGGCAACATTTTACTGTATTATTGTGAGAAGAACCATCAAGATTTTCAGATTATTCGCGATTATTGACACCAAACAACAGTGAGATCCTTTATGTTGTTTCATTCATTTTGTTTGTGACCAGTTTTATTAACAAACTCAACTTTCTGATGTTAATGTGACATAAACAGCCAGATTAAGGTCCAGCGGGCACTTTGAGGTCCGAGGACCGGCTCCAGCTCCTGGTGCCTAAAACCAGGGGGCCTTCTATGGTGTCGGCCCGGTTTCAAGTCAAAACTCTGGAACGCTCTGCCAGCCTCCACCTGAAGTAGCATTCAGCTGCATTCACGCTGTTTTGAGGAATGTTTATTAGAAAATCCACCCCCTCCGAGTGTCAAACACACTTCCTGCTGAACTTCCTGGCTTTTCAGACGTATTTTCATTTCGTTCTGAGCATTTCTTCCGTCTAAACACGATAACTGCTGCTAACTTGATAATTGCCTTTAGCACGTTGCTTATAGAGATAATATAACTAAGTCCTGAGGAAAATATTAATTATTTAAACCTATTTATAAACCTTTTTTATTTGTTTCAAAACATGAGATGCAAACTTAAAGTACTCAAGAGCATGTTTAAAGGCTAAAAAAAAAAAAGCATAATATTTTTCCTCAATCAGGTAGTGAATAGTGTGTATGCAGTTTAAGATTATTCTTTAGTTCTTTTGGTTATTTTGTGACCTAATCATGATCATGGGGACTTAATGAGAAAATTATGATTAAAGATGATTACATTTACTCGGCCAGGAGAACAACATTTACAGAGCTGTGTGGTACAAATAGATGGTACAGGATACAAATGGGAAACATTAGGGATTATTTAATATCTTCTGCTCTGTGTGTTTTGCTCTTCTGAAAATTGCATATAAAACAACCCAATTATACCCTCCATAAATAGGATAACAGTATAAGAAGAACGCATTTTCCACCAGTGTTCGTGACGCATGGGATGAAATTACACAATGCTTTTAGAGAGAGAAAGCATAAATGTAGTTTCTTGTCAACAGGAGAGAGTCCATGGGAAGGAGACGCTAATAAGTGCTAATATCCAGCCGCGGGCAAGGCTTCCGATAAACTGTGTGCCTCGTATAATGTTTGTTTTGTGTTACATTCCACTTACTTGTGTCTCTCCTTCTGTACTTACATCCAGACCTCCTCCACAATGCTTTTTACCCCACGACACAAAGGATGCCACGAGTGTGTAAGCGCCTATAATTACACAGTGACGCTCATCACGGCTAAGAGTACATACGGTACGAGCTTTGTGTTCTCTGTGTGAAAGAGGAAGATGTCGTGTTATTACTATAGACCAAGGATATTCAACTTTAATTCACTGAGGGCCAGATTTTCTTGGATGGTTTAGTCATCAGGGCCAGAAACATGTTCTACGCTTTTGAAATACGAAAAACGTGTATGAAAGGCTTTAACAACATCTGCAGAACTAAACCAGGACTAAACCAGGACTAAACCAGGACTAAACCAGGACTAAACCAGGACTAAACCAGGACTAAACCATGTCTAAACCAGGACTAAACCAGGACTAAACCAGAACTAAACCAGGGCTAAACCAAGACTAAACCATGTCTAAACCAGGACTAAACCAGGACTAAACCGGGACTAAATCGGGACTAAACCAGGACTAAACCAGGACTAAACCAGGTCTAAACCAGGACTAAACCAGGACTAAACCAGGACTAAGCCAGGACTAAACCAGGTCTAAACCAGGTCTAACCAGGACTAAACCATGTCTAAACCAGGTCTAAACCAGGACTAAATCGGGACTAAACCAGGACTAAACCAGGACTAAACCAGGTCTAAACCAGGACTAAACCAGGACTAAACCAGGACTAAAACCAGGACTAAACCAGGGCTAAGCCAGGACTAAACCAGGTCTAAACCAGGTCTAACCAGGACTAAACTATGTCCAAACCAGGTCTAAACCAGGACTAAACCAGGACTAAACCAGGTCTAAATCAGGACTAAATCAGCTCTAAACCAGGACTAAACCAGGTCTAAACCAGGACTAAATCAGGACTAAACCAGGTCTAAACCAATAATAAGTGATACAATATTTTCTATTTTTTTGACAGACGGTTGAGGGCCGGATCATATCGCTTGGAGGGCCTGATTTGGCCCGTGGGCCTTAAGTTGAATAGCCCTGCAATAAACCCTTTCGATGTCATCAGAACGTTAAGAATTCTACGATTATTTGACAGCAGATCTAAATGTTAACGGTTTTACAACAAAACATAAGCAACTGTTTTGAATTTCTGGGATATAAATGTCAAGTAGTTTGCTTTTTAAATGATAAAATATGGAATAAAAATCTAATTTCCGGCTTCAAAATTGTATTTGAGCTGCACAAAAAGTATAGTTTGGGGTAAAGTATAAATATCTCCTATAATCCTCTATTAAACAATCAAATCATGTTAATACCATAGTAAATGTGTTCAAACCAGGCTCACATGTGTCTGCGTGTGTTCTGTTTGTTGATTTTTCATATTTTGTGATATTCTGAGGTTAATCCCAGTCAGTGAAATCACCTTATGTTCCACTTCACTTTTGCCTTCAAAGAATGTTTTTGTTTCCACATTTTTAAGGGGAGTATAATCAATCTCAATAAAAAGCACTTACTCTTTGGAGAGTTTGGATTTAGTCCTTGATATTTCGATAGACTTTTCTTGTTTTTATTCTGGAGCCTTTTGCACTCTTGATTAACACAGTATGACGATGTTTTAGAGCCAACTTTATTTTAATCTGTTGGATCCTTCCATTGAAACTACCTTTAATATAAAGCAGTATCAGACATTCTAAGGATTATTTATAAAATGATATGCTGAAGAGCTCTGTTTGCTAAACCCTATTATTAAGATATAAAATATGCAAAAGGCGTCCAAGGTTTTATTGTTTTCGTTTAAATCCTGAGGTAAACATAATATTGAGCCACTAAATAACATAAACCTTGGTGAACCCTGAGCAATTATTTCTGTTGTTTACCAGCCAAATGTATTTTTAATCTTTATTCTTGGCCGCGAGTGCATCACTGTCAAATTCCAATGCATTTTCAATAAAATAACACTTTGACCATCTCAGAAATAAGAATGTAACAATATCCAAATCTCTTGCTACGATATTATCACGATGTGCATCTATGGTACAGAACTGATAAAGAGATTGTGTTACATTTCAGTGCGAAAAGCGCTTTATAAATAAAGTTTGATTGATTGGTTGTTATGGAGCATCTAGACCAGGGCTGTCCAAACTTTTTCCATCGAGGGCCACATACTGAAATGTAGCCCAAGCAGAGGGCCACAAATAAATCGTGAAACGTTCAAAAAAGTTGCATTCATCTGATTTTTAAAGCTCCACCACACCTAAATTCAGTCTCAGTGCCTTAATATCAGGTTTGTCTCACTCCAAAATGTTAGTTATTTAGGTTGGAATTGTAGAAAATCTGAAATTTACTGTAAAAAGTATGTCTTAGGACAATGTGGGCCAATTCACCAGGAAGCCTAAGGGCCAAGAAAAATTGGTCTGCGGGCCGCTTTTGGCCCCTGGGCCTTACTTTGGACATGCCTGATCCAGAAGAATTGTAGAAATTGAACTTTTTCCTTTTTAGAAATCCTTGACAAGCCTTTTGTATGAAGAATGACTGTCATATTCCAAAGATTTAAATCATGAAAGTGTGAAACAAACAGTCTTCATGTTGTCTGTACTGCATTGGAGCAAAGGATCATGGTCAGGGGTGTCCAAACTGTGACTGTGGATGCAAATGACATACAAATGATTTCTTTAACCTCTGGCCTCCAGCTAAATTGGCCCAAGTAACAAAAGTAGCACTTATTTACAGCAACTTTGGAATAATGGTGCAGTCATAACTTAAATACGAGCATTTTAACGTGACACAGACCTAACATTAAAGGGGCAGTGGCTCATTCAAATGCAATATTTTGAATGATTCACATATTTGTCATATCTGTGGCCCTCCGCTCCGTATTTATGTCAAATGCATCCCTCGATGAAAACAGTTTGGACACCTCTGGTCTTTTGCTGCGTTATATTGAATTGGGAAGTCGGTTATTTCACTCTTGAAGGATGAGTTGTGACCTCGGAGCGTTCCAGCCGAATGAACTCATATGTAAACAATGTGGCTAATGCTAACCGTAAGCTAAACACACGTAAACATTAAATGGACGTCTCGAACATGTTAAATGTGATAAAGGAAAGTAATGTGGTAGTTAATCACTCAGATCCACTTGTTTGTTTTATTTAGTTTTTTGTAGAAATTCATTAATCTTAAAAAGAAAAGACGATCGGTAACAGATATAGCTACTACTCGTTTCCCTGGGAACGCGACTGAGACATTTATAAAAAGGTACACAATACATTTGCAGTGCCCTTTTTTCATTAGCTTAGCAGATGGACAATAAGATGTCACTATTAAACATATTAACATTAGCTGCAAAACATTAGAATATTTCATAAAAGTTATACAAATATGAAAAATACTACTATCCTGTGGCGATAGTCTTTGTTGTAACACGTCACAGTTGATCTTTCGACCTGTTTCATGAAGTTCACAAGTAGGATTTACCAGATCGAGCTGCGTTCCAGGGCATTTTTTCAAGTCAGCGGTGGGAAATATCACAGTTAGCAGTTGCCTGGAACGCACCATAAGTAGTTCCTTCTGTTTCTTTAACCGTTGCTGCCACAAAACCAAGAAGCGTATAATTACAACAGCCCACAACTGATATTTCTGTTATTGTTATATTCCTCAGAAATTATATGAATTCAGACTAAATGACAGATCTACGCCTGAAAACTTCGACTGCACTTGACTTGGACCCGGCTGGATTCTAGAAGCAGAAACCAAACCAGGCTTAACGTTCATTTTCAAATCGTAATTATACCCAGAAGTCAATTACCTCATGGAATTTTCCACTAAAACAAGACTTTGACTATCTCTGTCTGAAGTTATACAAATGCAGACTAAATGACAGATCTACTCCTCAAAAGTTCTAACACGCTTAACTCTAAACCCAACAACTGTGACTGGATTCTAGAAACAGAAACCAAACCAGAGTTAAAGTGTCAATGACAGGTTGAAGTACTCATTTTACCAAAACAGTTAAGATCATTATATTTCAGATTCTCCCAAAGAATTAACCATTTTTACCACAGTTTGGCAATGTTTTAGGTTTAAATTTTGACTTCCTGGTTGTAAGTCATGACATCACACTAGGAAATTCTGTAACTGTTACCTAGCAACTGTGTTTTAACCTGCGCCCAAACTCCTCTAATGTCATAGAAATTATTATTTGACAAATGCAAATATATGGGAACACCTGTATTTTGTTGAATTAATGTTTAAAGGTTCAGAAAAATGTGTTTCTTGGTTTTAAATTGTCCCTGGTGTGTCTCCCTAGTGTGATGTCATCATGTTTCGGAACTCTGCTCTACTTCCTGTAAATTTCACCAGATTTTTCAACTTTTCCTCACAAACTGACACTTGATTGGTGTAAAACTATCAAATACATTTACCACAGGTTTTGTTCCACCAAATAACGTCAAAACTTGAAAATCATGAAAACGTTTACTCAGTACTTTATTCAGTGTATTAATACCTCTTGTAAACATAACTCATAGTTTTACACAAATCAGGTCGCTGTTTGTGGAGAACAGATTTAAACAAAAAATTCTCCATAAACTGTTACCCGATTGGTTTAAAACTATAATCTGTTATTTGTAATTTATCACACAAGGAAGACAACAAAATAAAGACGTTCACATATATTTTTATTCAGCTGTTAGTGTAGAAAAGTTGAAAAGCATGTTGAAAATTACACACTAGAGAGCCAACGGTTATGCATAATTTACACAAAAGAAACTACTTTTTTGATCCTTTAAAGGGCCTATGACGGGTTGAAATACACATTTAACTAAAATGCAGTTAAGATAAAGATATTCAAATTTCTACTAAAATCTTTACAAATTTAACCCCAGTTTAGCTGTTTTTGTAAGTTTTAAATTTTACTTCCTGGTTGTAAAGCACGACATCACGCTAGGAAATTACCATAGCAACCACACTGTACAGTGGCCAAAACTCATCTAATGTCAAAGATTTTGTTCATTTGACAAAGAAAAACACATGTGAACACCTTTATTTTGTTGAATCAATGTTTAAAGGATAAAAAAAGTAGTTTTTTTTTTGTAAATTATGCCTGACCTTTGTCTCCCCAGCGTGATGTCATCAATTTGTTTACTTCCTGTAATTGTCAACAGATTTTTCAACTTTTCTCCACAAACAGCGACTTGATTGGTGTAAAACTATAATTTGTATTTACACAAAGTATTAATACACTGAATAAAGTCAAAATTAGAAAATGATAAAAACCCGTCATACGCACTTTAAACACTGATTCAACAAAATAAAGGTGTTCACATGTATTTTTCTTTGTCAAATAAAAAATCTGTGACATTAAATGAGTTTTGGTGCACCGTACAGGACTTTCTTGGTAATTTCCCAGTGTGATGTCATCATTTACAACCAGGAAGTAAAACTAAAAACCTAAAAAAATGCAAAACTGGGGTAAGACGTGCAACGATTTTAGCAGAATTTGAATTTTACCTCTCTTAACTGTGTCTGCATTTTATCTAAACGCGTAGTCCAACCTGTCATAGGCACTTTAACATCCATTTTCGAACTGCAATGCACATTTTTTCCCTGCCAGCACTTTTTCAATCCACCGTCCTTTGCCTTGCTCGGCTAACTGCAGTTCATCCATTATTTCCAGTGATGTTTTTACCATCCAAATTCATCCTTGTTTATTCTT
Organism: Rhinogobius similis; assembly: GCA_019453435.1. NCBI lineage: Eukaryota > Metazoa > Chordata > Actinopteri > Gobiiformes > Gobiidae > Rhinogobius > Rhinogobius similis. Next base: position 12,743,123 of record CM033631.1, read on the forward strand.
GGCAGCCGTTACGTCACGAAAGCCAACGACGTAATGGTGTTTTCCATTCGGAGCAGACGTTAGGATTCCCACCTGCCCCTCCTCCCCGCTCTCTCCGGTCTCGTCTTTCCCCTTCGAACTGCCGTCTCTGAGGCCTGACTCACCTGCTCCCCCGTCCCCCCGTGACCCCCAGACACAGCCGCGGAGCACATTGATGATTTATTTATGTTGGGGATCTTCGTCTTCCTCCTCATCCTCCTCGCGCGCTCTCTCGGCGGCCTCCTTTTACCTCCTCGCTCAGTCAGACTTTGAATCCGTGTCGTTTCATGTCTGTCGCGATGCTAAATGAGAGAGCGAGCATGTCTTTTTTTTTTTTTTTTTTTTTTGCGTCGAGGAAAGCAGACGAGCAGGTGGCAACGCTAAGACCTACTTGATGCTCGTATATTTAGACGCTTTCAACTAAATAAGTTTTCAGTGAGTCATTTTTAGTCTGTATTGTCAGGTGAAGTTGTGTGTTTCTTGCACTCTGAATCCTACTGTGCTGGGGATGATTATAAACATAAACCGCAGCTGAAAGTGTGGATTTGTGCTGGTTAAGTAGACCTGATCATCATATTGTTAGTCTTATTTTTGTTCGACAAAAAGTTTGTGTTTTGTCCTAGTTTGGTCCTAGTTTTGTCCTGGTTTTTTCCTGGTTTAGTCGTAGTCTGGTTCTGGTGTATTCGTAGTTTGGTCCTGGTTTAGTCATAGTTTGGTCCTGGTTTAGTCATAGTTTGGTCCTGGTTTAGTCATAGTTTGGTCCTGGTTTAGTCATAGTTTGGTCCTGGTTTAGCCATAGTTTGGTCCTGGTTTAGCCATAGTTCGGTCCTGGTTTAGTCATAGTTTGGTCCTGGTTTAGTCATAGTTTGGTCCTGGTTTAGCCATAGTTTGGTCTTGGTTTAGTCATAGTTTGGTCCTGGTTTAGTCATAGTTCGGTCCTGGTTTAGCCATAGTTTGGTCCTGGTTTAGTCATAGTTTGGTCCTGGTTTAGTCATAGTTTGGTCCTGGTTTAGCCATAGTTTGGTCCTGGTTTAGCCATAGTTAGGTCCTGGTTTAGCCATAGTTTGGTCCTGGTTTAGTCATAGTTTGGTCCTGGTTTAGTCATAGTTTGGTCCTGGTTTAGTTATAGTTTGGTCCTGGTTTAGCCATAGTTTGGTCCTGGTTTAGTCATAGTTTGGTCCTGGTTTAGTCATAGTTTGGTCCTGGTTTAGCCATAGTTTGGTCCTGGTTTAGCCATAGTTCGGTCCTGGTTTAGCCATAGTTCGGTCCTGGTTTAGTTATAGTTTGGTCCTGGTTTAGTCATAGTTTGGTCCTGGTTTAGTTATAGTTTGGTCCTGGTTTAGCCATAGTTTGGTCCTGGTTTAGCCATAGTTTGGTCCTGGTTTAGTTATAGTTTGGTCTCTGTTTTGTCCTGGATTAGTCCTGGTTTAGTTTAGTTTAGTGTCCTTGTTTTTTCCTGGTTTAGTTGTAGTTGGGTATTTGTTTTTTCCATGTTTTGTTCTGGTTCAGTCCTGTTTTATTCCTGGTTTAGTCCTGGTTTTGTTCTGGTTTAGTCATTGTTTTGTCCTATTTTAGTACTGGTTTTGTCCTTGTTTAGTCCTGGTTTTGTTCTGGTTTAGTTTCTGTTTAGTTTGGTCCTAGTTTAGCAATAGTTTAGGTCTGGTTTAATTTCTTTTTAGTTTGGTCCTGGTTTAGAGATAGTTTGGTTTTGGTTTACTTTCTGTTTAGTTTGGTCCTGGTTTAGCCATGGTTTGGTTCTGGTTTAGTCCTGGATTAATCCTGGTTTTGACATAGTTTGGTGGTGTAATTTGGTCCTTCTTCTATCCTGGTTTAGTCCTGTTTTGTCCTGCTTTAGTTGTAGTTGTAGTTGTAGTTTAGTTTAGTTTGCCCTCGGTTTAGTTGTAGTTTATTCCTGGTTTGGTTCTGGTTTAGTCCTTGTTTTGTCCAGGTTAGGTCCTGGTTTTGACTTAGTTTAGTGTCCTTGTTTTTTCCTGGTTTAGTTGTAGTTGGGTATTTGTTTTTTCCATGTTTTGTTCTGGTTCAGTCCTGTTCTTTTCCTGATTTAGTCCTGTTTTTTTTCCTGTTTTTGTTCTGGTTTAGTCTTGTTTTGTCCTAGTTTAGTCCTGGTTTTGTTCTGGTTTAGTCCTGATTTTGTTCTGGTTTAGTCCTGATTTTGTCCTGATTTTGTCCTTGTTTAGTCCTGGTTTTATTCTGGTTTAGTTTCTGTTTAGTTTGGTCCTGGTTTAGCGATAGTTTGGTTCTGTTTTAGCCCTGATTTAGTCATAGTTTGGCCCTTGTTTTGTCATAGTTTGGTCTTTGTTTTTTCCTGGATTAGTCCTGGTTTTAGTGTAGTGTTGTAATTTGGTCCTTCTTTTTTCCTGGTTTAGTCCTGTTTTGTCCTGCTTTAGTTGTAGTTTAGTTTAGTTTAGTTTGCCCTCGGTTTAGTTGTAGTTTATTCCTGGTTTGGTTCTGGTTTAGTCCTTGTTTTGTCCAGGTTAGGTTCTGGTTTTGTCCTGGTTTAGTTATAGTTTATTCCTGGTTTGGTTCTGGTTTAGTCCTTGTTTTGTCCTGGTTTAGTTCTGTTCTAATCCTGCTCAGTCTTACGGCCTTTGTTTTGCCCTGGTTTAGTCCTAATTTAGCCCCGGTTTGGACCTTGATTAGTCCTCGTTTAGACAAAGTTTATCTTTGTTTTAACTGGTTTTAGTTCTGGTTTCGTCTTGGTTTGGACCTTGTTTAGCCCTGGTTTATTCCCTAATTAGTCCTGATGTGTCATTCTTTACTTTAGGCCTGGTGTAGAGCCAGTTTAGTCCAGGTTTAGTTCTTAATTCTTCCTGTTCTGACCGTGTCTGATCATGTTCTGTTTTAATTTTGCATCGCTCCCAGCCTGGACAATGTCATTTTGAGTAAGAATGCACAATGTTGAGTTTTATGGAGTCTCAAATGTATATTTCATGTGTAAATCTGTTGACGTAAATAACAAAATGAAAAACATCTTAAGTGAGGTCTTTGGCGAGCAAAATAAAACACAAAAATGCAGAGACAGACTGACAGTTTAACATCCACACATCCTCTTTAAGACATTACACTCTCAATTCTTCCGACTGTGCAGTTACTCTTAATGCCGTCTAACTCTGTACAACTTATAAAAAGAGCGCACGATGTGATTGTTGCTTTATCGGTGCCCGAGATAACACATGCACAAACAAATCTTGTGTTTGAGCCCATGTATTTTTAGTCTTGTTCATTTCCTCTCCGGCAGCTGTTAACGGCCGAGTGTGAAGTCTCGCCAGACATCGCCCACGACGCGCTCCTCGTGTAAACAGTGAAATCCCATTGAGACACACACATTACGGGCCGTATCCGAGTGTAGGAGAGCGCCGGTGCCAGACTGGTGCAAAAGTGCGCTGTAATAAATGAACAGAGTAGAGAGTAGAGTTCATTTTTCGTGGAGGTGGGTGGTAGATGTTGCTCCGGGGATTTTGGGGCACCAATAGTTCAGTGGGTTGAAGCCGTTGGAGCAGGTCGGCAGCCATTACTTCCGTTTGTCCCGAGGAAAAGGTGAAGGAATAGATTGTCATTTGGGATTACGTGCTGGACAGTGAGAAAAAGCAAAATGTGTTGCATTTGACAGACAAGCATTGACTGTCGCATTAATTGCTACCACGAACAATGTTAATATCATTTGCTTAATCGAAATATCTTCACAACCTGAACATTTTTAGAAGCAAACAAAGTAATTTCAGTTTAATCTAGTTAACCTACATGTAATGTACTTGTTAAAAATTGCTCTTTTTTTTGCTTTATCATTCAGAAAGTTTGATTTCGTAACTCTGGTCACACACACGAGGAACTATCATCTCTTAAAGAGGCGCTGTACATGATTTTTACTATTTTGAAATGTGAAACCAGATCTAGTTCATGTTCCTGATTTTTTTTTTTTTTTTTTAGGCATGTAATAAAGTAAAATCTATGTTGCTCCAGTTCAGATATATTGTAAAAGCATCTATTCGGGTGAAAATGAGACCACAACAGTTTCTCTGCCTTTGTTTATAGATCTTTTTATTCTATGAGAAACAGGAAGTGTGCGGTTAGCATGCTAATGTTTGTTAGCTTTACCCGAGATGCGTGAAAAGTGCACGTAAACTCATGGCAGTGAATATTTAGGATGCTGGGACTGCATTCAGAAAGTGAGCGATAAATGTGACTGATGTAAAGACTTAAATGAACTAGTTCTGTTTTTCACGTTTCAAAATCATGTTCAGCACCTTTAAATATTGGGAATTATAGAAAACAAGGATGGCATTCTGTTGTTTGGTTATATGGTGTAACTGTCAGTCCTATATTAATTGACTGTCTGTTTATTTTTCAAATGGCTAGCTCAGTACTTCCTGTCTAATTCATTTCTCTGGGGTTTTGGTCCAGTCAGACTAAAATGAATAAAGCCTGACAGATCGTGCAGTGAACAGTGAGTTGTGCTGGACGTCTCTGAAACACGTTAAAGACTTTACAAAACAAGCGAGTGCTTCATCAAAGAGCACTTGTGTGTTTATAAAGGGACACAGTGCAAATAATGAAGTTCCAGCTGAGTTAAAATGTCTTGATTTCAGGATATTAATCTGAATTTCAGACGTTTTGACTTGTTAAGATCAGTGGAGATGATTTATTTAATAGAACTAGATTATTTCACTTGTTTCAAACCATTTCTGACTTGTTTCAATGCATTATTTCTTACTTCAATCCAAATTTTCTGTCAGTGGGTTAAGATTATTTTACTTACCCCACTGACATGTTTATTTTCTTATTTTAAGCAAAATTATCGCAGGGTCAGTCAGAAATACCTTGAAATCAGTGAAATATTCTGCATCACATCAACAATTAAATCTCACTGAGTCAAATCTACTCTACAAAATGATTAATTCAAGCCATTTAAAGCTTGGATAGATTTACATTTTTTGCTGTGCATGTTTGTGTCTCAATGCTAACGCTAATGCATAACAATTTAAAGTAAACAGCTTCCTCAAATAAATACATTTGAATAATAATCCAGTCACAAAGTAGAGCCTCTGCGTCACATTCCCAACCGCTCCAATCATTGCAGACGACACTTTAACCTTGGCAGTGTCCCGTCTCTCTATCTGTCGGTCCAGAGCCGCCTCACTCCTCGCGCTCTAACTCGCTGTCACCCGTCAGTGTCGGAGCTGTCCCGTCTTTGAATGACACCTCTCCCCCTTCTCTCCGCCGGCCCTGTCCCTCCTCCCACCTCTAACTCCCTCTGTCAGACCGTCCGCCGCTCAGACCCAGGAAAAAGACGGCGCTTTCCAATTCATTTGTTTGTTTTTGTCGCAGAGATGTTGTCTTGGTGAGATGGGAAGATTTGCTGCTCTGTTGTGACAGCGGTCCTGACTTTTAAATTGAATTGAGCAAATGAAATGTGTTGTGTGCCGCTGTGCAATTCATTCATACATGGAGTTGGGGAATTTTCCGTGGTCAGGAATGTACTACTCGAAAACTGAAACTGCGCTCAAAAGACTACAACTGCACAGGCACTCATGCAAAAATAATTATTCATAGAGAAAAGTATTAGTAAGTATATGTTAGACTCCATAATCTTCAGCTAACTCAATCCATAGCTTCTCGTTTCTGCCATATGAATACTTTAAATCTGAATAAAATAACTAAGAACTAACTAAGAAATCATTGACTAAATATCTATAGGATTACAGCCCTAATTCTTTGGCAAAACCAGTAAATGCTTTAATGGATAAATATGATGTATTTTTGTTATTAGCCTTTAAACATGCTCTTGAGTACCTTAAATGTAGCGTCTCATGTTTTTAAACCAAATAACTAAATGGTAATGAACATCTGTTTCTCTGCTGTTTGCTCTGGCACTTACTGAGTGAATTCAGCCAGTAGATGGCGCCTTGTGCTTACACAGTTTAGTGATGTAATTAGCTAACAAACTGCGTGACACGCGAAGACCAGTTTAGCCGTTATTGTGTTTAGACGGCAGAAATGTTCAGAGCGAGTCTGGCGATGATTTAAGGACTTAAAGATTCTCGGAAAAGTGACGTCTAAAATCGGAAAACACACCATCTTATTGATAAGAGTTCAGCCGGAAGTGTTTTTGTCGGTCGGAGGGATTCATCAAGCGTGAATGAAGCTAAATGCTACTCCAGGTATGTTTTTGATGATGGAACATTGTTAAAACATGGTGAAAAGCTAAAAAAAAAAAGTCACTATAGCAGAATGTGTTCTTAAATATTTCTAAAAATCTGTTGGTACTATTACTTTTTAAGTACCTCAAAACTGTGACTTAAATAGATTTTTTTTAATGTGCCTTTACTTCTGCTTGAGTAACAGAATCGAGCACTGCTTGTAAGTTACTGAAAGCAGTGACTGTGACTCAACTTGAGTTTCCGGCAAGAAACTCAAACTCATGGACCTACAGGACTCAGACCTGTCTAGGACTTGGACTGATCTAACAACAGCTCTCACATCCAGTGCCTACTTCTGCATATCTGCTTTTTAAAATAAATAAGGTTTTTTAAGGATGGTTTTAAGTTCAAAGTTAGTTTACAGCGATGACAATCGTGGAACACAGACAGTGAAATAAAAAGAAACCGTCTTAAATTGGTCGGACTTGTGACTTGGACTCAGTTTTAAATGAATATGAATCGACTCGAATCTTTTTTAATGACCCGGACTTGAACTCGAACAATGAGCGGCAGGAAAAGAACCATCACAACTTGTTTGAGTTGTTTGATAGACTTTGGACTTATTGAGACAGGAATTTAAGATAATTTATGCCGTGAGATAGTTTTTTTTTTAAATTATACTATATATTATCTGTGTTAAGTATCATGTTTTGTTGTTTTAATAATAAAAAAAGAAGATGAAACTCTGACTTGCACCATGAAACTTGGAAACCTTGATGTGTTCATGAAAATAAGATTTTTTTTATTATGCGTAATGGAATAGAAAATGGTCGAGTAAAGTCATCAAATTAAAATCTTTCCGTAAAAACACCCACAATGCATCATTTCTTGGTAAATATTTATCAGAAATACGAAATCACAAAGACAAAGAGTGTCGCAGCTGCACAAAACATTGGTAACTGGTAGAAAATCATATTATTTCTAAAGTGATGAGTAAGCCCTTGACTAATATAATTGGACATGTTCTTATTATCTACTGTTGCCTAGCATTAAAACTTACGACAGCGATGACAAAACAGCAGGCTATTCTCTGATGAGCTTCAAGTTTATGACAAGGACATTGCGTTTCATAAAACTAAAGTGCCATTTCTTCTGAATCCAGCCACATTTATGGACAGGGGGTATTGGTGCGTTCCAGATTTTCCGAGTTTCCAACTTGTGAATTTGATCTGGAACTGCTTTCCAACTCAGAATTCCTACTTTATTTGGAAACCGAGAATATTTTGAGATCTGAGTGAGACAATCCAACATGGCTGCACCCTGCATTTGGAGAAAGTAGAAAATCTGACAATTGATAGTCCTCTTATTTCCCTCTCTACTCTTAACAAAAGCAAAAATGTACTGTCAAACTGTAAATGTAAATAAATGTGCCTGGGTTAATAGATGTACTTAATTGTAAATGCTTTTGGGTTGATTTCTTAGCTTCTATAATTGTTGATTGAGTTCTTATTGTGAACAGAGAAACTCGGAGAAAACGTCACGCCAACCGGGTCTGCGTTCCAACCTTCGAGGACGCCTGGAACACAGAATATTTGCGTCTTGAGCTAGATTCTAACTCACAATTTGAACGGTGCATTTACATATCACAAAGTCTTTATTTATGTAGAGTAATCTCCTCCAAAAATGATGGAGTTCTATGAAAAAACACACTAAGCTTGTAGCGCAAACTCAAAAAAACAACTCGGGAACTGGTGTGAGAAGCGGCTGTCCGACTTCAGAACCTACAAGTCGGCTGATTTATCAAATTATCTTAATCAGTTGAGGTCATTGACTAACTTTACCACAGTTAGAGGTTCACCGTCAGACGTTTATATCATAAGAGCAACAAAAAGCATAAGTAAGACTGTTTAACTAATTACCAATAACATTAGCTGGCCAAAGTAGATATGATAGCCTGCCAGAAAAGCTAAACATGCTAACTACAATACATCTCACTGTTAGCTATATTAAACTCTGTTAAAGAGCGGAGTTAGGACTGGACCAACATAGCAATTGAATTTCAAAAGATGGAAAAAAATAGAATAAACTTTGAAAATTGACTTTCGAGAAAATTGACCTTTTCGTTCGACAGACTTTGGAATTATTGGGACAATTTATGCCGTGAGCTTTTATTTTCTTATTTGATATGTCTTGTGCCACAATTTTCTGTAGTATTTCTCAGTCTCTCTGTCTGTTCTGTGCATCATGTTTTGTTGTTGAATATTAAAAAAAATAATAATAAATAAATAAATAAAGAACAAGACTCGAACTCGCACCTTGAAACCTAACGACTTGACTCGGCCTCAACTCAGACTAGCCCTAATTCCTAAGAGACTTGGACTCGGAACAATGAGGGCTTGATTTGTTCATGAAAATAAGAAATCTCAGTTCCCGAGGAGCACATGAACGCAGCACTAATTAGTTCATATTTCAGTTTTCTCTCAAGTGTGTCAATGGAATGTTTTAAACACACTGTAAAGCACATTGAGTTACATTTATGTATGAAAAGCGCTTTATAAATAGCCTAAAATTTGATGTTATTATGTGAATTGCGCAGAGTTGTGCTTACTAGATATCTTTCGAATGGTTTAAAGTGGCATCTATAAACAGGAATCAATCACGCCACAGCTTCAAATCCTGCATAAAATGGAGAGGGCAGCGTCGAGAAGGGCGTCTGACACGTGAATCCATCAAATTAGCGCGCGAGCCAAGACAGATGATTCGGTGTACAGACTACTTTGTGGGCAAAATGGCTAAAACTCATCTGATAGCGGTTATGAAGGAGGTCCGGGGGCTTGAGTGACGTGCAAAAACAACACCGCGCCGAGAGATTGATGCAGCTGAAAGGAGGAGGGCTGCGAAGGAGACAAATAGTTGGTTTGGAGAGACGGAGGGAGGAAGACGGATAGGCGGCTGCCACTCATTACCTACTGGAGCCTTTAGCGGCAGGTTGGCGGAGCGCGGCCTAATTGAGGAGTGCGATGGCTCGGATCGGCACAGCGGCGCAGGGAGAAAGAGAGGGAGAGGCAGGGCTGCGTCGGGTCTCCTTTCTTCTTCATAAATTAGCCTGTCAGTCATTACGCCGGGCTGCTGTTGGCGCGTTGTCTGGGATCTGAAAGCACACCGCTTCCATTTGCTGTGAGGATTTGACAAAGCCACGGCACATTTTAGGCGATTTGCGGTCTCAAAATAAGTCTGGGTTCTGTCATTTAAAAGAGTGAGATGACAATGACTTGCAAATCCGGTTTGATAAATAAATGGTATTTCGGTGGGAAAGCAAGATGACAAGTACTTTAGAAATGTAGGTTCTCGTTAGGGCTGGGCGATACGGTGATAAAAATCGAATCGTGAGCTCGTCCCAGTGACAACCTGTTATTTTTGTGAAATCGCCATATCGTGATTCACTGTTTTTTCTCTTTCTCACTGTTCAAACAAACTTTTTCTCCTGTTGTTTAGACTGAAGCCCCTCAGCAGATGACTTTATTTACCTCTTCAAGACTAGAGCTGCACCATTAAACTAAATTAAAAAGGCTGCAATCTTTGAAGTGAAATACTGCTACAAACATGTTCTGAAACAAGTGACAAAAGCGCATCCAAAAGTGTGAAAAATGTGTTCAAAAGCGACAAAAACGCAACAAACAACAAACCAAAATGTGACTAAAAACAAAAAAGACACACCTAAAAGTAACAAAGACGTGGCTAAATATGACAAACACAACTGAAAGGGACAAAAATGCGACTAAATGCAACAAAATTGTGTTTAAAATGGGAATTTGAACTGAGACCTATCATTAAAGCATAAATCGCAAAATGCAAACCTAATCACAATCGCACTGAAAAATTAGACATTTTTCCTCAATTGTGCTGCTCTATTATAGGCAATAGAAAAATACAAAGTGAACATGAATGGTGATAAAATCGGTATCATGATCAGGTCCCAAGAAAATCGTGATCATAATTTTTTGCCATATCGCCCAGCCCTAGTTCTCGTTTTAATGGAAAAATATTGTGCATTATTTGTATTGTTATTGGCCTCTAAAGTGTGTCTTCAGTTTGACATGTCATGTTTTAGAACTAAAAATAAAATGAATGACAAAGAAAACTACAACTTTATCACTGCGTTGGGAGATGCCATTTTGACTTAGCTATGGCTCCATCTACTGGCTCCTCTATCAAAGTTGTAGTTATTGTGATCGGACGTAAGAAATGTTCAGAGTGAGTCTGGGGATGATTTAAGAACTTAAAATAGCAAAAATCCTCAGACAAGTGACATCAGCGATCATCTACGTCTCACATCGAAGGAGATCAAGTCCATATGACTAATTGTCTCATTCTGACTTAGTTTGGTGGGAGGGCACCTGTGGTAAATATGTATCATCGTTTTACATTTGTGACGTAGTTTGTGAGGAAAATAAAAGGTTAAAATGACAAGAAGTAGAGCTGAGTTCTAAAACGGAATCCGTCTGTGATGTCATCAAAAAGCGACGTGCCGTTGAAAATATTGAGATCATTTAATCGTAACTGACACGTTTTTCAGACAGTTTGAACCATCGTTGAACAAAATGTAGGTCTTATTAGGTATTGTTTATAGTCAAAACAGAACAATTCTGTAATTTATATGGATTTTGGCCATTGTTTTCAAAATAGTTGCTAGGTAACAGTTACCTCTAACTATGTCATATTTGCTGCCCATGTCTCAGGAGGAAGTAAAGTTATTGACCTTATTCTGTCCCGCCCACTTTTGCCGTTTTTTGCACTTTTGTTGTAAACGCACTTCCGTTTGACGAGAACTCCGTTAAAGCTAATGACGAACTAGGAAAATGTCTCACCACTAAAATGTTACATAAAGTAGGTTGATTTGTGTAAAATGTTTAATGAACACGAGCAACAACAAGTCACAACGCAACAATTTCCTGGTCAGTCTGAAAACGGCTTTTTAGTCCATGTAGAACTTATTTTCTGTTGAGCTCGTCTGCTCCATGTAAACTACAACGGAAACAAGACGGCGGCGCGTACGGCAACTTCCAGAATAAGGTGAATAAACTTCACAAAAACTGTCAAACTTGGGACCAATGGGTAAAATGTTTAATAAAGTCTTAAATATAATCATGTTCACTACGTTTTAGTGAAATGTGGGGACTTACCTGTCATAGATTTTCCAATCGCAGTGTTGGAGGGCGAGGATTTTCAAACAAGCATTCATCGAAGAAACGGGAGTCAAGCTAAATGCCACTCCAGGCATGTTTTTGATGACGGAACAACGTTAGAACTTGCCTAAAATCTATGTACATTAAGTTTGTGATCTATCAAAAGACAGCTGTGAAAATGAAACTTGAACTTTGATGGATTCTGGAAGTATATGTTTTGTCTGTTCTTGCACTTTTACTATGTGAAATCAATGTTGGATGTTTGAAAAGAGACTTACTGCACCTTTAAAAAGTTGGGCTGAATCGTTTTATCAAATAACATTTCAGTATTTTTTTCTTTATTTATTGATCAGTCATTCCTCTGCCAAGACTTGGTGGTTTAAACTGAAGCTGTATTTTTTAATTTCAGGGGTTAGTGGCTGTCTTTTTGTGCCAACGACCCCTCTGAGTACCATCGATCAGGGCCGTCAACAAATATTCGGTGGCCCGGGGCAAGAAGCCTCACACGGGCCCCGTCTAATATAAATGAATATCAGTGTTTGTGACATTTTATACACACAAAACAGAACAGTGCCAGAGAACAGACAAAAAAAATAAAAATAAAATTAATGATCATGTTAGTTACAGCACACTGAAACTAACATGATCGTCCCATTTAGTCCAAAGTCTGCGGAAAAGGTCCTTTTTCAAATTGGGTCTGCGCTGTTTTTTCCAGTTTTTGAACGTCAGTCACATTTTTAGTCCAGTCCGTGATTGATGGTGCAGTTTGTAGTCCATTGTTTTGCAATCTTTTTGAGTCACAGCACCTTTTTTGAAGTTGAAAATTTACAACAGCACACCACCAACTGTGTTTTGGTACAAAAGTTTGCTGAAGACACTCCAAAATGGTATGTCATTAAATTAAAGTTGATCCATAAACTGTAAGGCACACCTGGCAATAAGGCTGCACAATGAATCTAAATAACAATTTGAATCCGTATAAAACTGCTACTAAAAGCTGTACTGCCAACTCTGTAGTTTAGATTTGTTAAAACATGTTCTGAAACCAGTGGCAAAAACGAAGCAAAAAATGTCAAAAGTGCGACTGAAAGTGACAAAAATTCGACTAAAAGAGACAAAAACCAATCCATAAGCGACAAAAACGTGACTAAAAATATAAAAAATGCGACAAAGTGACAAGCACATGACGGAAAGTGACAAAAACAAATCTAAAACAGTCAAAAAGGCTGCTTAAACATATCTACATGACAAAAATGCGACTGAAAGTGACAAAAAAGTAACATAAAGTGACTAAAACGTGACTAAAAACGACAAACGCGTGGCTGAAAGTGACCAACCCAACAACAAGTGACAAAAACGACACAAAAAATTACAAAAACGTTCTGAAACACGTGATTATTTCAGTCTTTTTGTCAGTTCTCCTGGTTGTCTTTAAAGTTTGAACTTTGAACAGAATTCCATTATTAAAACTTCAATCGTAAATCTAATCGTACTCGCAAAACTGGTCAGAAAAATCGCAACAAGATATTTTTCCCAAATCTTGCAGCAAAAGGGGACATAGCAAAAGCGCGCAAAACTATGAAATATATGAAAATATCTTATCCAAACTGCAATAAAAAGACTAAAACTGCACACAAATTCATGCAAAAACAACTATATATGCCTGAAACGTACTGGGAAACCGTGTATTTATGCAAGAAGGCACATTAAACTCATAATGCACTCCAAAATCTTCAGCTAACTCACTCCGCGACTTACTAACCTTTGCATTCTGTTCATTATATTTCACACAGCCCCAGCTACATTTTAATTAAAGTGTGGCACACGGTGAGCCTTGTAGTGCGCATAAAAATAAGTTGCAAGCAATTATAAAAGCTGTTTAAGAAATAAAATAAATCAATAGTCATTTGGCGAGTGGAGTGAGTGCAGTGGAAAATGGCCGTGTCAGTCTCACGTTCAGACCTCACACTGCTGTACAACACGCCGGACATCATTTGAAGCTGTCATCGCTGTATTGATTATACCGCTCCGGAGTGAACCACAAGGCATTCTGGGAATTTGTAAGCGTCTTTTAGTACAAGTTATGTGAGAAGAATGCGTGGACGGAGCAGGCTTGTGTCAATTATGATGTGCGAGGAGGGAATTTTGTGTATAGTCAAGATATTTGCATAATTAATGTAGTGCAGCTTAAAGGGGCTGTATGCAATTTTGAGCCATGAGTGAAAAACATGTTTCAAAGTAAACATTTAAAGTTAATGCTTGATTGGTGGGCTCTGAGTTGATGTAGGGATGAAGTTTAGGGTTTGTAAAACGGCTTTGGTTAGTTAAAGAGGGTGTATCTTATTTTCACTGTCTTGAAACATGAAAAAACAGAACAACCAGTTGTTTTTTTGCTTGAAATAAAGTAAAATCTCTTTTGCCCCAGTACAGATTTATTGTAAAAGCATCTATTTGGGTGAAAATGAGATCATAGCACTTTCTCTGCAGCTGTTTATAGAGTGTTTTATTCTACGAGAAGCAGGAAGTGCACCGTTAGCATACTAATGTTTGTTAGCTTTACCCTGGATGGCAAAGCCCGCTCAACCAAGAGCTTTTATTGGCCACCGACCAGGAAGTGACGCTGGCGCAGTGTTAGCATGCTAGTTGTTGTTAGCTTTAGCGTGACATCGAAAAGTGGTGAAAAGCACTTATAAACTCATCTTATTAGGAGTAGGAATGGGTTAGGAAAGTGAGAATAAGTCTGGGCAGCAGCAAAAAGTTTTGTTTCTGACAATTTTAAGCAGGCACAAATCTGGTACAGCGCCTTTAACATATATAAATAAACAAAATAATAAATAATTTTCACTACATCCTGTTATCTTAATCTTAAAAGCAAGGCATAACCAAATATACAAAGCATGCGCCAAATGTTCATGAGCGTCAATGAACAAATGTTATGTGACAATAATTGTATTTATTGTGTTTTTTGTTAACTTTATTTTTAGGAGAGGATCTGTGAAGGCTGTATCCGTTCTGAATTTCTCTCTGTTATGTTATAGAGAACTTAAATGTGTAATAAGCTGATTCTTATGCCGATATCGCCGTTTGATTTGAAACGTTATTATCCACCTTCGTCAGCGAGATCAAATAGCTTCCTCCGTGTCTGTCTGCGCCGGGATGAGGCGGGTAAACGAAGGCAGTTTGATGCTAAAGACGTGTCGCGGGGCGTTAAGACTCCCTGTCAGCTCCTCAGGTGACAGCCGCTATCAGCACATTAGCCTCACCTCCTCCTCGGCAGCTCCGGTGCAGCCTCACTGTCACGCCATCCCAGAACCCCCCTCTCTTCTCCTCTCCCCTTCCTCCCTTACGCCCCCCGCTAATCCTGCCAGGCCAAAGCTACGCCCACAGCACAGGCCTGTCCAAACCAGGCCCTCGGTGACAGCAGAGACATGCAACAATGCACACGGCACTGCATCATAATTACCGGGTGAGCCCAGGCTGGAGTGGGCAGAGACTTTCTGGATGATTTTATTTTGAAAGCGGCTTGTGCAACCAAGAAATACTGTCTTTAAGTGTAGTTTGTGAACTGTGGGCTTTCTCTAGTGCAGTGGAGGAAGAAGTACTGACAGTTACCAGTAATGATGATCTAATTTTCACGTTCTTTAGTGGAATAACACCTGCTGTAAATATAAATGATAGTTTTACACCAATCAAGTAGCTGTCAGCTTGTGAAGAAAAGATATGTTTAAAATGACTTGAAGTGACATCACACTAGGGAGAATCACACAAGGGAGAATTCATTATTGTTCAACGTTCAATGTTAATGTGTTCTCATATTTTTTTTAATTTTGTACATTGGAGAAGTATAGGCCCAGTGTACAACATGTTGCGAAAAAATCTATTGAAAGTGAAGTGTTAAATTTAGTTATTTTGATAAAGATTTGTGCTGATCTTTGGTCAAGAGTAGCAATTCAAATCAATTTCTTAATCTATGTAGTGGATTCTATGTATATATTTGATTTGAACCAGGGCTCCAGACTGAGCTTTTGCTTTGGTTGCACTGGTGTGACTTTTTTTGCATTTCTTAGAAACTGTAGAAATAAACAGTTCTGTGCCATTTTAAACCAAACAGTGCTGTCTTTGTTTTACCCGCAGCAACAATAAACAGATGTGCATTACTTTGCAGAGGTTTTGAGTAAAAAGAGGGATGAGAAATGATAAGATCCAAACTAATGGCATTGTTGATACCGTATTCCTTAATTCATACATCTAGTTTTATAAGCCTATATTTGATCTCATATTAACTTAAAGTAGACAGTTTGGACATAGTAGCCTATAGCAAAAATGACAAAAACTACAATTTAAAACAATTTCTCACATAAAAGAATACATTAAAATGAATAGCGTATTACACCGTGTTCTACAGTCAATGGTTAAAACCCACACCGGGATCAAACAGGTGCAGCACAGACAGTAAAGGGCTTTTCTTTAGTCCCCTCTGCTCCTCACACATCCTAATATTCATATTGACAGGTGAGTTACGTGTAACTTACTGAGGGTGCAGCTCGGAGGCTGTGAGCGAGGCGCCGCCGCCACAACGACCTGGGAGTGGAAATAAAGTGAGACGGAGGCTGTGGGGATCAGTATCGGGTGATAGTAGGAAGTTTGACAGTCTGAAGTCAGCGTTAAAGAGTCAGACTGATGAGATCCACGGCAGGTTCTAAAGAGAGCAGATCTTTGATAAAGGTGAGGCGCCCCGGTGAACCTGAAGATTCAGTGGCGCTGGGCCAATTTTTGCTCACACGTGCGCCCAAATTAGTTCCACTCTGGAGCCCTGGGAAATCAAAACCTTTCGGCAGAACGTCACCATTAACGTGCTAAAAATAACCCCTCGAGCCACTTGTAAAGTACTTCCTAATTTTTCGTTCAGTTCAAAAATGTAGTGGAGTTGAAAGTGCAAAGCCTTGTTCTCAAAGATTTGTCCGATTTGTTTCGGAGTGTATTTCTGTTTTACACCTGGTTTCAGCCTGTTCCAGATCAACCAGATTAACCCAGGTTTAGTCCGAGGTTTTGAAGATGGAAAGAAGTCAGTTCCAGTTAAAGAGGGGTGTGTCCAGAAATGTTTTTTTATTGGGGTAACCCAGAGTTAGAGGATCGCACCAGGTTCGCCCAAGACTTTTAAGGCTTTTGAGGTCTTTGTTTCACAGCGTTTCACAATCATTTCCTCATATTGTCATAGATTTTGTTTGCAGAACAAAGTAAATGTGATTGTCATTGATCTCCATTACAATTTTTCTCTTCTTGTTCTTGAGTTGGAATGACCTTTTAGCGAAAAAATCTAATCTAAAAAGTCTAATCATTTTATCAACTCCTTTTGTCTCTGCCTTGTAGCTGTGCAGGATTGTCTTTGATCTGAAAAGTGTTGAATGAGTCGTGATGATTCTCTCTGTGGTTGATTACATATAATGAAACAATTCAATATGACACAATTTTTACTCTTTTATCCCCATAATCAGAAAAAAAAACACTTGTGTTAAAGACCTTGATTCTTCGTTAAAGTTTAATTTATCCTTAGTCTGGATTTTACTCCCTGGTTTCAGTTCAGCTCAGGCAAATATCCAAAGCCAAACCGTTTGTTCGTCAGTTTGACATTTTAATTCATGATTTTATTACAAGTCATTTAGATTACTGAAAAGCACTCAGTCAATCATCTCTGACCCGACTATAACTTTTCCAAAATGCTCCTGCTTTAACCTTTAACCGGCACTGAAATTCAAGAGCGCATCACCCCAATTATACAATCTTTGCACTTACTTTTTGCAATGATTTTAACACGATTTAATTTGTTTTAAAATGTCTTAAAAGCTCATCTGTCTGACCTGCCGTGGCCCCACACTCCGGCACATTCTCACAGAGCGGCTGACCAGTCTTTTCTCGTCCCAAAAACAAAGAAGTGGACTGATCTTTTCTTGTTGCTTGTCCAAAACTCTGGAATGAGCTCCCCGTGCATCTCGTGGTTTGTTGTTTTTAAAGTGCTCTTCAATAGATGCAGTCGGCAGCTCATCTTATTAGAGGGTGTTGTCTGCCGTGGGGGAAACTGTCTGTTGATTCTATTGGAAACTCAACTGTTTTCCCTCTTCTGGTATGTTTCCTTGTTAATTTAGGTGTATTTTCAGCACAACTAATTCAAGTCGAGTCACGATGAGACGTTGTTGACTTGGCGTTACCGCTGAAAAAGTACATACAATATTTCTGTAAATTAGGACTCCAACTAATGATCATTTTGGCAGTCAACTAGTCTAGCCATTATTCTTTTGATGAGTTGTTTAGACCGCAAAAGTCACTCGAAGAGATTTTTTTCCAAATTTGACCCGATGAAGTTGAAGTGAAGCCGTTTAAGGATCACGTTTTCATCGGATCCATTACATTTATACATTTTCTGCGTCAGTCTCATGCAATTTGAGTCAAAAAACGTCTTTTCTCAACCAGGCTAATTAATGATTATTCGAGTGCAAAATTAGTTGAGTAGTATTTCAATAATTGATTAGTTGTGATTAATCTTACAGCAAGAGGCACTCTAGCACCACGATATCATTTAGCCCGAAGCTAACGTTAGCATTCTTGGATAACGAAATAAGTTTAGGGCGTTGGATCTCATTACTCTTCTTCGTGTTTTCATGTCAGTATTTTGCACAATATGCAGTGACTCCTAAAGTGGATAGTGTACTGATAGAGCTGCTGTTCTACATTAAAATAAATGGATCGCTTCCCTTACAAAGCTTCATTACTGGACCTTCCCTCGCGTGCCGACTGTATCTATAAAGTTAGATAGGATTGGACATGACTTTTCCTGTTGTTTATGCCATTTTGAGCACTTTTGAACATTTTAGACAGAAAAGTTTAGACAGAACACAGTTTCGTTCTCTTAAAACCCCTGGAGCAGGCATGTCCAACCTCAGGCCCAGGGTCCAAATGCGGCCCTCAGACCAATTTTTTTTGGCCCTTAGGCTTCCTGGTAAATTGGCCCTCTCTGTCCTGAGAAGTACTATTTACAGCACATTTCAGTTTTTTTTACAATTCTAACCTGAATAACTAACATTTTGGTGCAATACAGAACTGATATCAAGGCACTGAGACTGAATGTAGATGTGGTGGTGCTTAAAACATCAGATAAATGCAGCTTTTTTTAACGTTTCACGATTGATTTGTGCCCCTCCGCTTGGTCTATATTTCAATATGTGGCCCTCGATGGAAAAAGTTTGGACACCCCTGCCCTGGAGCATCTACTTTTTGTGCTACAAATGTGGTATTTTTGTAGTATTTTCTTGGTAAAAATGCTTAACAATCACCGTCCAATACCGTCATACCTCACCATCCTAAAAACAGCACTGGCAGAGGTGACTTTTGTGCAGAGAAAGTCGTTTCTACCGCCTCCTTTATCCAAGGATCAGTGGGTCAGGACACACTGGTGTTGTATCAATAAAAAGCGGCATTAGAGCTTAGTGGGCCCTGAAAAGTACACCCAATGAACAACGTCTTATGAAGATCCAATTTTCTCCTGCTTGAGCTTGACAGCCTGACCTTCTTCACTCCCCGGGCTCCATCAGTCATCTCTGCTGATCCTCCCCTCTCGGCAAACCAGCAAATATCATTAACAAAGTCTGCTATTGTACAAAGTCAAGATTCATGTTGCCAATTTTGCTAACACAATTGGAGATGGTGGATTTAACACTAAAATGGGCTGCGGAAAGGTTAAGACGAGATGAATATTCTGGGAGGTGAAAGGTGCTTTGTGCATTGATTTGTTCTTTCTTTTATTCAGGTGTTGAGGTGTTTATGGTTTGGCAGTTCCTCCATTTTTACAGACCCAGTGTATGACATGGATGCATGAGTGTTCACTCTGAAAAGACCAGCAATGGGCCGTGAAGAAATGGCAGTTTGGAAAGAAAAACATTATGTACTTCAGGGGTCATTTAACACTACTTCTTGTCGTGTTTCATCTTTAAGTTGGCCATCATTTTCGTTGTATTCGGCAAAATTTGATTATTTTTGCCAATAAAGCTTAACCTGACTTACTTTTGCATTGGATATTATTACAGGATTTGCAATTGTTTATGTTTTTGGTCAGAACAGACATGAATTCATGGATTTTTGGAAAGGTTTCACACAATAAAAAGATCCTATTCTTAAAAGAGTTTAAAAAGTGGTGTTAAAAGGTACATGTACATTACACAAGGGTCAAAGTGCAAGAATGAAAATACTATGAACATTAACACAGAGTAAAGATTCTACACCTCAGGTTCACTCTGGAACTAGACTATTTTACTATTTAAATATTCAAGGACATTTTAGTTTGTTTGACAATGACTAATCGAAATATATGGAGAGAGGATGAGTATATCATTTCTACAAGGAGATGGGAGATTTATATTTTATATTATTGCAGCTGTTGATTTCCCTGAAGTACAGGACCGTCAACAGAAATCTGGGGGCCCAGGGCAAGAAGCCTCACATGGGCCCCCCCTCTAATACACATTAATAGTAATAGAGTCCAATTCTGTGCCCCAAGACCCTGGACCCGTGACAATTGACCAGTTTGTCGTCCCCTGTCTCCCCAAGTATATTGACTTCCGAAAGAATTAATTGAAAATAGAAAAAAAAAAACATTCTGCAGTTTAAACCATAAATAACAGAACAAGTTCACATTAAACTCTTTTCATCAGTCATGTAACGCTCACTTTCCTAATGCAGTCCCAGCATCCTAAATATTCACTGTGTTGAGTTTATAAGACCTTTTCACCAGTCTCTGAGCCCAAAGCGAGTTTAACCATCACGTTAAAGCTAATATTAGCATGCTTCTCGTAGAATTATTTTACTTTTACAATACTGCAAAACTGATATTACTTTATCACACGCAAAAAATCGGGTACAGGCCCTTTAAGTGGTCATTTTATCTCGTTTCATGCAATATTTTTAACCTCAATCAAGACATTTACAGGCTTGGTTTACTTTTGTTTTAATATTGTCATTGAGATAATTGCAACAACAACAAAAAATCGGTGTTATTTTTTGTCCCTACCGCCCACCTCTTGTTGTACTTGTTTATATGCGAGCCTTTATTTCGCATCAGTATGAACACAATGCAGCAGCAGAACGCCAATTAAACTCTAACTTGTCTAATTAAAAAGAAGTGATAATAAATACTTCTCTGATGAAAATTGATTTGCTCCATTCACAGCTGTAGCTTTCAAGTGTTCCCATTAAACTTCCACTGTTCGCATAAGGCGTAAATAACCCCATCCATTTTCACCTTCTTTATGACAAACCCTCTCATTCTCCGTTTTTTTTCCTCCCTCAGTCAGAACGATGGCCATTTGCCGCCCGCCCGTCCAGCTGCAGCCCTCATCTCCGAGCGAGCGCGTTTTAACGTACAGAGCAAATAGGCCAGAACAAATGGCGCTGGCTTGGCGGGCGCGATGCAAAGCTTGGAGCCATTCCTGCGTCGCTAATTAGCCACGGTCAGAGCGTGCCTGGCGACGCCGGGCTAACGTTTGGCACGAGGCAGTGGCACAGTCCAGCTGCCCCTACGCCGTCCCCCAGGAGCCATTTTGGATCGGCCGCTGCTGCCCAGACGAACGGCGAAGGTAGTTCACGAAGGCGCCGCGCTGTGTCAACGCTAATATTTCAATCCGAGGGCAATAAAGAGTAGATTGTGTTATAAGCTGCGTGATATGTCGATTATACATGTTATTATTTAGGGAAATGAGCTTCAAGGTTGAAAAAGTAGTAAATGAATCTGATTAGGGCAATTGGAAAGACATATTATGCAATGTTTGTGTTGTTATTGACCTTCAAACATGCTTTTGTGTGCTTTTACTTTAGCACCTCTTGTTTTAGAAGTGAAAATAATGTAAAAAGCTAAGCACGTAGTTGTTGTTAATGTGATTTGATGGCAGAAATTAGAGATGCATGATTTGGGAAAAAATATCTAATTGCATTTTTTCTGACCAGTATTAGTATAGATTTACGATTTATGTTTTAATAATGGGATTCTGATCAAAGTTCACATTTTAAACACAACCAGGAGAATTGACAAAAAGACTTAAATATGAACTAACAAACTAATCAAAGAATCACGTTTTTTGTGTCTTTTAGTGTTGTTTTAATTGCTTTTAGATGCGTTTTTGGTGCATTTTTGACGTTTTTTGTCGCCTGATGTCACACTTTTTATGGCTGTTTCATAATATGTTTGAACAAATCTAAACTACAGCGTTAGCAGTTTTTATTGAGAATATAACAGGATATTTTGTTTGTTGTGGAAATTATTGTCCTTCAAAAATTGCACCCTTTGTGATTTGCTAATTGTGTCCATTCAGATTTTTATTTTGATTAATTGTGCAGCCCTACAAATGCTCAGAATGGTCAGAATGGTGAGGATTTGTGGTCTTAAAACAGCATAAGATGTCAGAACTCTACCTTTAAGGTCACAAATCTGGGAATTTTAAACCGCGTGTTTTTCTGAGGCTCAGAGTGTGAGGACATATGAACCAGTATTCATCAGACACACATGAAGGAAGCTAAATACAACTCCAAGTCTGTTTTTGATGAGGGAACAATGTTATAACATGGTAAATAGTTCAAGAAAGGTTTGCATGTGTCCTTTAAAAATAACTGTCACTAAACAATGTGTCTGAGTAAAAATAATGAAATAAAACTTGGAACTTTCTGGCTTCTTTCAAACCATGTTTATTTTGGACTCATAAATAATAAGCGTCTATAGGAGCTGTTGATTTGCACAGTAGAAATAACAGGTTGGGCTCCTGTGGTGTTTTGAAAGGTTATAATACTTAGACTTAATAAATGCATCCTTTAAAGCTGCAGGGACGACCTGTCAGTGGCAGAACAGCACCTCCAGATTTTGACTTAGACTTGGTCGGGAGTAACTTCTGGAAGACTAACCAAGTGTTCACTTTTTAGGTGGTTTATAGTGTGCCCATACATCCAGATCAGGGCTGCACATTTAATCGAAATTGAATAGCAATCGCAATTTGATTGGACACAATTAACAAATGGTAAAGTCAAGTTCAAAGGCAGTTCAAATTTGGTGAAATATGTTCTGAAATAAGCAATAAAAACATGACTGCAAGTGACAAAAACAACAAAAACACATCTAAAAGAGATAAAAATATGACTAAATGCTTCTAAAAGCATAAAAAACATGACTCATAGCAACAAAACCGTAACTAATAGCAACAAAAACGCATCTAAAAGAGACAAAAATGCAACTAAAAGTGATTAAAACATGACTAAGAGTAACTAGATGTAACGTAAAGCAACAAAAACGCACCTAAAAGAGACAAAAATGAATCTTAAGGCATAAAAAACATGAGTAATAGCAACAAGAACCCAACTGAAAGCGACAAAAACGTGTCTAAAACTAATCAATGCCAAAAATGTGACTGAAAGCAACAAAAATGTCACTAAAAGTGACAAAAACGCAATTGTAATGTTGTGAAGCATGTGATTTGTTTATTAGTTTGGCAGTTCGTATTTCAATCTTTTCGTCAGTTCTGCTGGTCGTGTATAAAATGTGAACTTTGAACAGAAACCATTATTAAAACATAAACTGCGCATCTAATCACAGTCACAATTCTGCTCAGAAAAATCAAATCAAATCAAATCAATTTATTTTTATAATGCCCAAAATCACAACAACAGTTGCCTCGATGGGCCACAGGAAGAAAGCAGTTCAGATAACTGTCCCAGAATGCCCCTGTCCTTTGACCCTCCTTCGCGGCGAGGAAAAACTACAAAAAAACCCCATGGGAAAAAGTAGAAACCTCGGGGAGAACCACAGTGAAGGAGAGGAAATCACATTTAGACTCAAAATGTTTCCCGAATCGTGCAGACACAGAAAGAACACGCCCCCTTTGCACAGAAACCGAACGAGCGAGAACGTCAGCGGCGTAAACGTCATCAAAGCTGGTGGAAACAGGTACGCGGTGTTGAAACGCAGCGGCCCAGACCTAGAGGAGCGGGAAGGCGTCGTGTTTAGGTGAAGCTCAGTATCGGGAAGACAGTGTGTGCCGCTGCAGCTCTGATCGGCGGAACGGAACAGCAGCCGCACACTACGGCCTAATCAAGTGACTGATAACATCGCCAGGAATAAATTAGAGCGAGGTAAGTGTGAAATTAGGGAGATTACATGCATGGTCTACTAAGAACTAACTTCAAACACAGCTATAAAAAGATGTGGAAGTTGTTTAGGAAGAAGCACATAAATGGTGCACTATAGACGCGTTTCGACTTCATAAAACATAAATGGGGCCTGAATTATACTTTTCAATCGTAACTCGGCAAGAAGACATTCAGTAATTGCACGTTTGTGATGCTGTGCTGAAGCTAGACTAAGGAAGGAAAATATCTCTAAGATGCAGCGTTATACACGGGAAATATAATATTATTTTTTGGTGAGAAATTATTCTTCTTATCTGTTTATATTTGCTTTTTGTCGTCTTATTTTTACGACCCGTTGGAAACACTTTTTATTGCAAACCATTGGAAACTTTTCTGGTGAAGGTCTGCCACTTGCTCCTCTCCATAAAGATGTTATAGTCTTGAATGCATCTTGTATTCATTCAGTTGCAGGTGTTTTTTATTGCTAAAGAAATACCTTAAGCCTATTTAGTGCACCTTTAAAGTGCTTATGACAGATTTTTGTGATTTTCTAATATTGACGTTATTTGTTGAGATAGTACCTGTTGTAAATATAAATCAGAGTTTTACAACAATCAGGCAGCAGTTTGTGAAGAAAAGCTGGAAAATATGTTGAAAATGACAGGAAAATATGACATCACAACAGCGAGACGCAGATGATACAATACCTTGGGATGATTTACAACAAACTGCCCCTATAAACATTAAAAACTGTTCAAGTATTTTTATCTGTCCTGTAATCATTTCTGTGGCATTCAAGGAGTTTTTGGCGCAGTGTACATCATAGTTGCTGGTAACATTTATGGAATTTCCCAGTGTGATGTCATCATTTACAACCAGGAAGTAAAATTATAAACTAAAAAAACTGCTACACTGGGAATTTGTAAAAAGAAAAACACATTAGAATATTACGATGAATGATTCAAGTGCCTATGACAGGTTGGATAGAATGTAAGATAAATGCTTTAAAATTCTTTTTAAATTTTATTTCAGTTTAGCAATTTTTATGTTTTTAATTTTACTTCCTGGTTGTAAATGATGACATCACACTGGGAAATTAAGAAGCAACCACGCTGTACACTGAGGCAGAACTCATCTAATGTCACAGACTTTTTTACTTGAGAAATAAAAAATATATGTGAACATTTTTACTTTGTCGTCTTCCTAGTGTCATAACAGATTAAAGTTTAAATCAACCAGGTAACTGTTAGTGGAGAAAAATAGAAAAATCTGTTGAAAATTACAGATTTTTTCATTTTTCTCCACAGTTACCTGATTAATTTAAAACTATAATTTATTTTCACAACAGGTATTAATACACCAAATGTTTAGAATTACAGGAAGTAATCCCTCTGTGTCACCAAAACCATCAGAAATACAGGGACAGTTTACACGCAACACATTTTCTGACAGTTTTAACCACCATTCAACAAATTAAAGGTCTTATCGGGTTTTATTTATTGTCAAATCATAACTATTGTGCAATTCATATGGGTTTTGGCCCTTGTTTTCAAAATGGTTGCTATGGTAACAGTTAAACTATTATGTCATATTTGCTGCTCATTTTCAACCAGGAAGTAACAATATAAACTTCACAAAAACTGTCAAACTGGACCAATGGGCAAAATGTTTAGTAAAATCTTAAATATAATCATGTTCAATATGTTTTAGTGAAATGTGACCTTGTCTTTTCATTAAACAGTACAGAAGAAACCATTTTCAGATTTACTTTCTGAACCAGACATGTTGTAAAATTTGAATGAAAATAACACAACAAACTATGAAAACGACACAAGCCTCGAGTGATAAACAATGAAAGAAAAAAGTATCTGTCGACTCCCTGCACTCGCTGAGCCTTTTTTTGCTTGTGGGTCTTTCGGTTTCTTCCACCACTAAAAAAAACCCAAAAGTCGAGCTCGGGTTGCGGCACACTTCTGTAGCCTCCTCTGTTATTATTATTATTCTTATTCTTTCACATTTGCTGCTGTAATGCCGGCTCATTTGGACACTATATCGCTGTCTATTACAGCTGTGTTTACCTCCATAACTCCAGGCACAACGATGACACAGGAGCGCTGACGAGACCCGATGCAAACGCCGGGACATATTTGAAGTCAATTAGTGCGAGTGAATCAGCAGACAGAAATATCTGGTATCTGTTTATGTTCGCTCGGCTTTCATTTCCATTTTCCTGAAGAGCCGCTGCTGTGACTTGTCATTAAGGCTGTCAGGGGTAAACTGTTCTGCACATGATTAGAGAAATGTAGTTTTGTCAAGTTTATTTCTCTGCCAAAGCCGAGTCAGAACTCTACTTTTATCGGGAGTGAATTGGACTGCTCTTAAAGATGTTTTATTCTTCCATTTAATCCACTTCATCCGTAGATTTCTCTGGACATCGTAACTTCAAAGGCTGTTTTCTTAAAATGCATTTTTCTCCCTCGGGACATAAAGATCAGCCTTAAAGTAGCCCCTACACACAACACACTGTACAATCTTGTGCTTAACAAGATACTGGCGAAATGTACAGGAGGATTTTTTGATATCTAATTGTTAAACGGACTTATTGAAGTTTTAAGTAAAAAAAAAAATGAGGTGAAATTTGAATTTTCAGTTCAGTCTAGTTTACTCAAAAACTAAATAAGAAATCCAAAATCTCCTCTATACATTTTTATATGTTATATATGTTACTAAAGACATTTTTCAGGCTTATATGTCCCAAATCTGTGTAATTTTGGCCGTTTTACACATAAAATGGAGAATTTCTATATGTAAATATTACATGATGAAAAACTTGTAACTTTTTTCTTACATTTATGTGAGTAAACTCACAAAACACAAATCTTTAAATTTAAGGTTCTTACTTATTCACCTGCGGTGTCTCATCTTTAGGTAGTAGGATTATTTTGTGAATCAATATTCTTTCCTTCTTCTTGTTTTCTTCTTCTTCCTTCTTTTTTAAAAATTAATTTAAAAAATATTATAAACAGAACAGAAAAAGCACAATAACAGGGCACAGCCAGCAAGCTGAAAGAAAATCACCCAAAGACATTCAAACACAATTAAGGCACATACAGTGCAAAGAAAACATCCCATTTTGACCAAAGTCAAAGTCCAAATGTGAATATTATATATTCACATTTATCAATTATACAGAAACAGGTTTTAAATGAAATTGTAAGTCTGAGTCATTAGTTACACACAGCTGATCTGCCCTGAGCACACTTTCACACATTCAATATTAATATTATTTCTTTCTTTTCAGAAAGCCTCTGGGAAAAATTAATGGAAAATGGGAAATACTTCCAGAACCACTGAACGGTCACTGTTGAGCCTCATCAAGTACATCTTACTTTCAACTGAGTTTTATAATAATGAATGAGTCTTACAGCGCCAAAAACGAGACCTCAGTCCTTTTGTCAGATCTCCTGGTTGTGTTTAAAATGTGAACGTTAAACAGAATCCTATTAATTAAAGGACATACAGTGACTTTTTTGACCTTTTAACCATGTCCTAACAATGTTCTGTCATCAAAAACATAACTGAAGTAGCATTTTGTTGCATTTATGCTGTTCTGAGGAATATTTATCAGAAAATCCTCCCCCCTCCAAGCGTCAAACACACTTCCTGTGAGCTCCCTCAATCCGGGACGTATTTTCAGATCATCTACGTCACTTATCAGAGAATATTCTACTGTTTTAAGTCCTTAAAGCATCGCTAAACTCGTGCTGAGCATTTCTGTTGTCAAGGCACGATAACGGCTTCAGCAAATAAACGCATCCTAAGTTATTTTCAGCGCTAACTTCACTAGATTGTATATTGCGCTGGTGCCATCAGCTGGCTGGATGCACTCAGTAAGCGTCATTTCATAGTGATAACACAGGTCATAGAATGAATAAGAAACTTTTTTTTTTTTTTTTTAAACATGAGATGGCAAATTTAAGGCACTCAAGAGCATGTTTAAAGGCTAAAATCAATATGGAAAAATTCAGAATATTTTCCCTTTAAAACATGCATTGGAAATCTAATCACAATCACTATTAGATTTGAGATTTGTCGTGTAGTCGTATTTCACAACCTATACATGCCTTGTGCGTGTTTTTCCAGCGGTAGCAGGTGGCTCGGTGGGTAAAGATCACGAAGGTGCACAGAAGCATTCATGGCAATCGATGATACGCAGGACTATTTCAGCGTCAGACGAGAGCGAAAGCCAAACATGTGATTAAATACAGTAGACGGAGGTGGAAAGAGGCGTAATGGTGCAAGAGCAGAGGAAGTGTGACAGAAAGAGACCAATTAAACTGTGTAATCAAGTTCCTGATGGCAGCATGAGAGATGTGCTTTGGCTTAGCTCCAGCACAGCACTTTAATGACACACTCACAATCCACATTTAAAGGACTGCACATGACATTTTGTACCACAGAATCTCACGGGAACAAGCAATCTATGCCGGATTTCATCGTCTGTTAATGGCAAGGATAATTACGGATTTCAGGGACGCAAAATCTCACCTGACGATTTCTTGTCGTTTATCTTGAAGGCTCATTATCAAAATTATTCACCTTATTCTGCCCCGCACACTTTTGCCGTTTTTTGCCACAGATACGCACTTTTGTTGTAAACGCACTTCCGTTTGACGAGAACTCCGTTAAAGCTAATGACGAACGAGGGAAAAGTCTCGCCGCTAAAATGTTACACAAAGTAGATTGATTTGTGTAAAATGTTTAATGAACACGAGCAACAACAAGTCAACAACGCATCGATTTCCTGGTCGGTCTGAAAACGTCTTTTTAGTCCATGTAGAACTTATTTTCTGTTGAGCTCGTCTGCTCCGTGTAAACTAATACAACGGAAACAAGACGGCGGCGCAGATGGCAACTTCAGGAATAAGGTGAATAAGCTTCGACAAAACTTAAAGTGCCTCTGACAGGTTGGACACTCATTTGACTAAAATGCAGTCTTTATAGATTTACCCCAGTTTTGCAATTTTTTTTTAGGTTTTTAATGTTACTTCCTGGTTGTAAATGATGACATCACACATAGAAATTACCAAGAAACCATTCTGTACACTGGGCCAAAACTCCTCTAATGTCACAGGTTTTTAAAATTTGACAAAGATTTTGATTAATTAATGTTTAATGCGTAAAAAATTGTTTATTTTGTCTAAATTGCGCATAACTTTTGTCTCCACAGTGTGATGTCATCAATTTGTTTACTTCCTGTCATTTTAGATTTTTAAATTTTTCTCCACAAATGGCTGCTTGATTGGTGTAAAATTTTGATGTATATTTACAACTTGAATTCATACAGCAAATAAAGTCAAAATTAGAAAAAGATAAAAACCTGTCATATGCACTTTAAGGTGAGACACTGCAGGTGAATAGGAAAGATATCAATTTGAAACTTCTCCTGTTGTTTAGTCACATGAATCTAAGAAAAAAGATTTTCATTATGTAATGTTTTAATGTAGAAATAAAGCATTGTATGCATAAAAACTGCCAAAATTGCACATATTTTGGACATTTAGATCTGAAAAATGTACAGAACTAGGTTTACATTTCTTCTGTAGGTTCTGTAGGAAAGAAAAAATGCATTTTAAGAAAACAGCTTTTGAAGTTACAATGTCCCGTAAAAATCTATGGATGAAGTGGATTAAATGAAATTATAAAACATTTTTAGGAGCAGATTGGACAAGTTTGTTATTTCGACATGAAACCCTGTGTTAAGAGAGCAAACTGACCAAACAACAAAAAATTGAAAAAAAAAATCAAGAGTTTTGCCTGTAGTGTTTCGCTTTAACAAAAATGTTTAGTCTGGACACAGCATGGTTCTATCTCCTTGAGTTCAGGGGTGTATGGGTGTATGGGTGTAATCAAAACAAACATGGTCGCTTACAAGAAAAAAAAGGAATAGAAAAATTGTTAGCAAGCGTATATTTCAAAACATTTAAACAAGTACAGCTGGATTTATGGATGGCCCAAAGTGATTGTGTCCTGTTGCCTAATAGCAAGTCAAAATCTGTTTAAATCAGCCGATCCAGCTGTGCCATCACGTGATTTCCAAGAAAGAAACAGAGTGCAGCCAAAACACGTCAAGGTACGACTCCAAAATACAGGTCTGACTGTAAATAAACGTACAATATTAATGAACCTAATCGGACTAAGACTGATCATTTATAATTTAGCATCTGTGCTCTAACCTGGCACCGGCGTCTCTCCTTTGTCTTGGTCAGTGTATTGTGCACTGTCCCTGTACAAACAAAAGAAAACCATACCATAACAGAACAAAATCGATGCTCTCCTTTGTTCCCCGTGCATGCATCACTGAAATAAACCGGACTGAGCTTGGCCTGAGACGCAGATGAGAAAGTGGTGACCGGACTGAGCCCTGAAGTGTAGAATACTGAGAGAACAAGTGCAAGTCCACAGCTAGGCTCACGCTATTATAAATGCTACTTTTACATTTAAAAGCCGTTTGTGCTATTTTTACTCTCATATAAAGCTTTCACAATTTTAAAGTATTGAACAACCCTGATCAATTCTTCATGATCTCGGCTCCGATAAAACACAAAGGACCATGATGTAGTTCCCTTCTTTTTCCTCCTTCTGTGCACAGCTTGTATCCCTTTCATTAATCCATTGTAGCATTATTGGAAAACGTTTGTTAATAATGTTTGTTTCATTCCTATTCTGTGTATTTAGATGCATCCTGTTGGCTTATTAATTGTACAAAAGGTGTTCAATGTTTTATTTGGTACACATTTCTGACACCTGAAGAATTCTGCTGAGGGAAACACATGGGAAAGAAATCAGCACATGCTTTTAAACTCTTTTAAAATAGTGACTCAGGCTTTTCCAGCTTTTATTACACAAAAAGTGTCTTGACTTCTACTTTTTTTCCCTGTAAATGTGTTCAGTATTACTTACAGAATACAGCTACCTGCTATGTCTTGTTTATTTCTTGCTTATTATATGTTTTGTTGTGACCGCATCTGTAGTTACAACTGTGTGTCTGCTCATTGTTTATTGTCTCTTCTTCTTCTTCTTCTTCTTCTTCTTCTTCTTCTTCTTCTTCTTCTTCTTCTTCTTCTTCTTCTTCTTCTTCTTCTTCTTCTTCTTCTTCTTCTTCTTCTTCTTCTTCTTCTTCTTCTTCTTCTTCTTATTCTTCTTCTTCTTCTTATTCTTCTTCATCTTCTTTCTTCTTCTTCTTCTTCTTCTTCTTCTTCTTCTTCTTCTTCTTCTTCTTCTTCTTCTTCTTCTTCTTCTTCTTCTTCTTCTTCTTCTTCTTCTTCTTCTTCTTCTTCTTCTTCTTCTTCTTCTTCTTCTTCTTCTTCTTCTTCTTCTTCTTCTTCTTCTTCTTCTTCTTCAGTGAGCTCATTTAAACCTTAATTAACTTCTACCAGATCTCTATGAGCATTTTGGAACATCTCATTTCCACACATTTCTGCATTTCTTCATCTTTTTCAGTTGTTTTTCTTTTCTTTTTCAAGTGGATTTAGTGACACAAAGAATCCAGAACGCTCACGCTGGCTCTCTGATCGTCAAGGCTCATTGGCGTCTGAACAGTCGAAAACGCCCGGTCACATTTCCTTACAGTGCGTTTCTCCGTCCAACTGTACACACAATTCTTCGCACATCTCGACTCAAAAGGCCCGTCTCATGCACAGTCGCTTCAGACATCACCAGAATGGAGCACTGACAACAAGAAGAAGCACAAAAGCGAGTGGAGGGAGACGCGCAAATGAATAGGACTCACAAACGGCATCTGCTCGGCAAGTGTTCACAAATCACGTTTAGAGGAGCCCGATGGAGCGCTGTCAGAGAACATATCATAACCTCCTGTTCACGAAGCATCTCTTAGACTATTGCCACCCAGGGCCCGCTGCCGTGTGGCCTATTTCCTTTTATGTTTGTTCCCGCTTTTTGACATTTCAATTGCACTTGTGCCAGTCGGGGATTCGCTGTTCGTATCAGCACAATCCTCCTTTCCGTGTTTTTAGGCCTGCTGCAGTATGTTTTCACTATTCATATGTTTCATGAGTAGGACTGGGCGATATGGCAAAAAATTCTAATCACGATTTTCTTGGGGCCAGATAACGATTTCAATTTTATCATGAGTTGTGTTCACTTAGTTTTTTTCTATTACCTTTAATAGAGCTGCACGATTTAGGAAAAAACATTTTAAGCATAATTTTGTCGCTTTTAGTCACATTGTCACTTTTAGTCACGTCTTTGTAGTTTTTCGATGCATTTTTGTTGCGTTTTGGTGCATTGAGTTGAATTATTGCGCTTAAGAGGTGTAAGATATAAATAAAGTCATGCACAGAGGCTTCAGAGGCTAAACAACAGGAGAAAAAGTGTGTTTGAACAGACAGCTGCATTAAAGACACAAACAGTGAATCACGATATGACAATTTCACAAAAATAGCAGATTGTCACTGGGACGAGCTCACGATTCGATTTTTGTCACCATATTGCCCAGCCCTATTCATGAGCAATTTTCATCAGTCTGAAACCCACGGGCGGTGAAAGCGGCTTTACTGGGAGCGATGATCGTATAACTGGAAGTAGAAGTGCACTTTATACTTTATATTGTATTTTTATTACCATGTTTAGTAATTATTTATCCTATCTTTATTGCATGCGCCTATTTCATTCATTCCTGTTCTAAACTGTGTGTTGCAACATTGGAATTTCCCCATTGTGGGACAAATAAAGGATCTCTTATCTTATCTTATCTAGAAGTGGACACGAGCTGCGTCCGAATGTCACCATGACACCATTCCCCACACAGGGCACTATATAGTGGTCACGCCATTTTAGTGCCATCCGAATGTCCAGCAGGTGAAAAAGTAATGCACTCAAAATTCCCCACAATGTGTTTTGTGAAAAGTAGTATCCAGTCATGTTTCTCTTTAAATTAACTGGATAAGTCTAACCCTCTGTCCGCGAGCCAAATTGATTAGTGATTAGCATAATTGCACATTATAATTGCAGACAGTACTTAATTATTGTCAGTAATTAAATGAAATAGAAGGAAATGTTCTTCTTACCTGTTTCTAAAGTCACCGAAATAACCGTTTTTATATTAAGTGACTTTACGGTAAACATGTGCGAGCCGCGAGGGCGAACCGCGAGGACGAGCACGTCGGACGATACAAACAGAAGCACGTGGTTAGACTAGAGACACCTGTAGTTGTATTTTATTTCATGTCAGATGCTTTCACATTTGGTCAAACATGAAGAATACAATCACAATCACACAAGCTAATGCTGACACAAAAACTTGCAAGCTGTGTGATCGCTCCCGCTCAAAGCATCATGGGGGGATTGTCGTCACGCGGTGCCCCTAAAGCAAAGATGGCAGCCTCCGTATCAGGAAGTAATGAGGAAGTAAAAAATGTTTGGCTTCATTCGCCAATGAGCACAAGCCATAGGGATCAATACGGCGTCATTTTGAAATGATCTTCCATGTTTAATTCTAGTTCTATGTATCCAGCGCTGGTCACTAGACTGGGAAATATAGACCACAATGCATTACAAGAGTAGGAAAAACAACAGCAGACAGTGACAGATCTTCAACTGGACACAGCAGACTGAGTGAAGGTGATAGAGGAACTGTTTAGACGCCCGAGATTATGAATGAAACGCTTTAACAAACCGTTAGCAGCAGAGTTGCCAGTGTTAGCCGCTTGAGCTGTGATAGATCGCAAATCTCTGGCAAAAAGTTGAATAATCCTGTCTCTTCGATGTTTAACTTGTGATCCATGATGAATAGAAGTTGTATGATGAACGTTAGTCCATAAACATGTGCGTGTCAGGAGGATTTGACCCATATTCATTACAGAAATAAGTTTTTATCGGAGTTTTGCCAACTTTTTTTTCCTCCCAGAGTCACGTGACGAGGAGAAGGTAGTTGCTCTTTGATTGAGTGCACTATTTAGTCCGCTCAAGAGTGTGTCTGGGACTAGGGAGGACACTAGTGCGCACCCATAGTATCGGAATTTAGATATCATGAATGTTGTTTCGAAGATATGGCAAATTTGAATATTGACTACACTGTATTGTTTGTAGTTTAAAAATGCTGCACTTTTGTGATTCATTTTACAGACATTTCACATTCGTCTGATAACTAAACATCAACTAAAGACCCTGTTGCGTCGTTGTAACATATTTGTCGCTGCAGTGGGAAAGAGTGTTTACGCAGGAGACGTGAGGAGACGAGGTGTCGCCCTGACGCAGCGACCGGGACAGTCGGACTGACGTGAAAGCGCCCTAAGACGTTTAATGTTTAGACACATTTCTGTCTGACGGATGCTCCAAATAAATATCAAGATGTTCATTTTTGTCAATATTGCAAACCCTTAACCGAAAGATTTACGGTTTGTTCCCAACTCCGACCAATGTGTCACAACTTTACTTAATTATGTGCGAGATTGGCAACCACATCTGTCATTCAGCCCCAAGGCAACTACAGTGAAATCAAGGAGTTTTCATCATTATTTTTTACCTCTAAATACCTCGTTGTCACAATTGGTTTTGCTTCTCCAACTTATACCATTTGGAGAAATAAAGAGTTGTCTGCAGGTCCGGGTCTACAGGGTGCAACAGGATGCATTGTAACCTCATTTAAAAGTGTTTGTTCCATCATTTGAGGCGTGTAACACAATTACACTGTATGAAAGAGCATTGTCTTTGCACCGCTCTGGAACTCTGATGTCCATTTGGTCTGGACCTGGGCCTGCTTCTCTCATCTGTCAGTGGACCATTTTAACGCCAGCTAAAGCCAAACAAAATCCATAGTTGTTGGGAGTCTATTTATGACTATTACAAGTAAAAACGAGTAAAATAAGTGTTAAAAATCCCAAGTATTAAGCCTCAACATTTAAATCCTCCTTTTCTTACTATTATTTTTCATTTGTGTGAACCTCGGGCCATTATAAGCTCAAGTCAACCCCCAAATCTCAGACAATAAAAAAGATACAAGACTAACATGTCACTCAGATAATATTACGTATATCAACATCAACTGTGCCCGGTTTGAAGAAAATACATGATGGTTAAGTTGAATTATTTTCCGGAAATCTGCAGCTTTTACATAAAATGTTAAACTTACTGGATATGGACAAATGCATGAAAATGTTATGTTGTTTGGGAGTATTTCATATTAATTATGCTACAGCAGGTGAACCTTTTAAGACACGGAGCTCATTTTAGGCTTAATTTGTAGCTAATGGATTGAAGTTTTCTATTTACATTAATGGAACAGTAATGCCATGTCTTCCTGTCGTGAAGAGGATCTGTCCATGAGAATGCCATTTTTTGACATTTTCTTCATTACTTTGTCTAATAATTGGAAGCTGATATGGATAAACCCCAATCATGTGATATTGCTTTATTCCTTGTTATGTCAGTGTTCTTTGTTCCAAATGTCATGACTATGTGACACAGTATGTGACAATAGCACCACTTTTTATCACTGACAATATTCCATCAAAGACTTGTTAATACGAGGTGTTTTGGGGGTCCCGGGACCAAACGGGGCAGAGTTGAAGCAAAAGACTTGAACTCAAAATGGCTCAATATATACACAAATGAAAAATAATAGTAAGAAAAAGGTTGCAAAATAATTATGTAGGAGAAGTACACTACAGTTGAGTAAATTGTTGATAGTAGCCTATGATTTGTGAGTCTCTGGCATGACTTTTTTGATATTACGTTTATTTTTTACTTAAAATCTAGAACTGAAAATGCACAAAATATTAAAAGGTGGCGTACGTTCTTCTCAAAAAATAAGAAAGAGCACAAAAAAGGCTTCAAACTTGATCCCGAGCTGTGTCAAGGAGATGATTGGAGAAGTGGCGCTGAACGTGAGAGAGAAAGAAAAGCGAGAGAGACAGAGAGAGGGAGAGGGGGAGAGAGAGAGGGAAGTGCAGTCTGAGTCCACGCTCTCCAAACAGCTCTCAGTCTTCGCCTCCTTCGGGCCAAAGCACGGCGCGGCAGCACGGGATTTCCAACCGGGAATAGCGCGCGTCAGCGGGAGATTTCGCGTAGATTTGACGGACCTCCGGGGCAGACGGCAGTCTGGGATACGTCGCCACAGCTGCACTGCCACCGCGTCTGAGGTGGACCAGCGGGTCGGGATTCCCTCTTTTGCAAACTATAGTGGACGCCACGCCAGGAGTTCACACCTGCGCCTCGTGGTTTTGCAGGAAAAAGCTGCGCGTACGAGCGAAATATACGGACATCGAGCTGGAGAGACGCGTGTACGGACTTGGAGGAGCGATGCTGATCGGTGAGTGTCCGAAAATACTCCCAAGCAACTCTTTTTTTGTCACGATACGACTGCCTTCTTTGCCATCTCCATCTCTCCCCGTGGTTTAGTGCGGGACTTGAGCGCCGCGAACGTGCGTTAGTCCAAAAACACTCTGCCGCTGCTAATTGCGAAAGAAGTTTGTTTGTTTTCGTTCCTGCTGTCAGATTTGTGTCTTTTGAGGATCCGTAGCTGTTTGTTTGGGCACGTTTTCGCGCGGCACAAACAGCGTGGGACGAATTTAGAAGCTGTGAACGCCAATGAAAGAAAGCATCCTCTTGAACTGTGCGTGTGCGTCTGTACGTGGTGCTCCTGGCACGCGGGTCTGATCCGCGCACGGTACTTTGGTGCACGTTTGAGTGGTCGTTTCTAGTGTTAAACCCTCTGTAGTGAACGTATTGCACTTAGAAACATCGATTCGTGTTGTGTGACGCGTGTATTTGTGCGCGTAAAAGTGTGTGCGGATTGTGTGGTACTCAATTTGGCGCATTTTTGGCACATCGAGCTCATTTAGGCTGTAGGATAGGCCAGTGGTTCTCAAGCTGTTCACACCAAGCGCCACCTAAAGTAATATTTGTATTTCTGACTGAAACCAGATCCAAACCAGACTCTATCAAGGATAATTAGAACTAAACAAGGGCCCAGAATGATACTTAACAAGGTAAATGTGGCCAAACCAAGCGTAAGTTGATTGTAAATAGTTATGAACTGAAATGAGAGCAAAAACATAAATGCATTTGTTTCTAAATAAAATCAATATATGAAAATAAATACACTGCAGAAGGCATACTATGGTTAGAGAAACATTTGATAGACTAAAGTGTAGGGTTGCACAAAAATGACGTGGAAAATGTGCAATTTCTGTTTGTATTTGATGAAAACGCACTTTTTTTTCCATAAATGTGCTGCACCAGGTCTTCAAATAGCTTCAGTTCAGCTTCATCAGGGTCAAAATGTGTTAAAAAAATCTGTTCACCACATGACATTCTAAACAACTTATCCATTAATCAAAAGAATAATTGCTAGACTAATCAATTAGCAAAATGTTCGTTAGCTGCAGCCCGACTATGGTGTGTTTGTGTTCGACTGCAATCAGAGTCAATTGTATTCACATTTCTTCCTCTTTTGGCTTAGTCTCATTGTTAAATCTACTGTTGCGATGGGCGGGTCCTGTTTTAGGCCCATTTCATCCAATTGAATCCAACTTCATTTGTGTAGCGCATTTTATAAACAATATAGTCTCCAATGTGTACGCAACAGCAATGTACATCTGGAATAGTCTTAGTTTTGACTTAAAGTACTCATGTAACTAAAACACAGGTAAGATAAGTATACATTTTGTTAAAAAATATAAATAATATAGCAATTTTTTTGTTTTGTAATATCACTTCCTGGTTCTAAATGATGACATCACAGTAGGAAACGACTATGTACATTGTCAGTTTTTTTTAAATCTGACATTTCAAAATATATGTGAACGGATTTGTTTTGTAGAATTAGTGTTTAAAAGGGTCATGAAGAAGTGGTTGTTTTTTGAGTAAATTAAGCAAAACCTTTGGATCGAACGAGTCAGAGTCTGCCTAGTGGGATGTCATCGATTTGTCTTTACATCCTGTCATTTTCAGCAGATTTTTCAACTGTTCTCCACAAACTACAATGTGATTGGTGTAAAACTAGAACTTTTATGTACAATAGGTATTTATACACCAAATAAAATCAAAATTACAAAACTGTTCAAACCTGTCACACGCACTTTAAAACCGCCCTGTTATAAACCCGATTTAGTCCTGGTGGTACTCTGAAAGCTGAATATTTTCTTTGGTGGTACTCCTTGGTGCGAAAAGTTTGACAGCCGCTGAGCCGTGGAACTGATTTGACGAAAGTGGTCCAGAGACAGACAGAGGAACTTGGCATGAAGTGCACAAGCTTATATCTGTGTGACGAGATTGCTGCTGATGCCGGTGTCAGAAACCATTCTTATTAAAGCGTAATGTTTCCATCGTTTGCATAACTGGCTCTGTCTCATCCACGATCGTCTGTGAAGTCTCAGGAGGAACTGATGGACGACTCTGATCACTGCTTTTATGTCTTCGAAACGGTTTTATTTGTGTCTTACCTTTTCCTTCTCTGCAGTAGATCGTTCAGTTTCTCTAGATGTATTTTGATGTGGGTCTTTTGTGGTTAATTATAATATAAAAGCTACGGCGAATTGGGTGAGTGTTTGGTGCTTGTACGAAGGCTGCGAAATGAATCGAGATTGAAATTTGAATGGACGCAATGGGCAAATCACAAAGGCTGCAGTTTTTGAAGTGCAATAATTTCCTCTGAACGACAAAATGGCATAAAAGCTGCTAACCTTGTAGTTTAGATTTGTTAAAACATGTTCTGAAACAAATGTGACTAAAAGCAACAAAAACATGACTAAGAGTGACGAAAGTGTGACCTAAAGAGTCAAAAGTGCAACTGTGAGTGCCAAAAAAGTAACAAAAAACGATGAAGCGACTAAATGCTACAGCGCGACTAAAAGCGACAAAGTGCAACTAAAAATGACAAAAGGACTACAAGCTACAAAAGCTTGACTAAGAGCGACAAAAACGCAACTAAAAGCATCAAAAGTGCAACTAAAAGTATTGAAAGTGCAACTAAAAGTATTGAAAGTGCAACTAAAAGAATTGAAAGTGCAACTAAAAGAGACGACAAGCGCAACAAAAAGCGACAAAAACGCTACTACAAGCGACAAAAACGCTACTACAAGCAACAAAAACGCTACTAAAAGCGACAAAAACGCTACTAAATGCGACAAAAACGCTACCAAAAGCGACAAAAACGCTACCAAAAGCGACAAAAACGCTACTACAAGCGACAAAAACGCTACTACAAGTGACAAAAACGCTACTAAAAGCGACAAAAACGCTACTACAAGCGACAAAAACGCTACTAAAAGCGACAAAAACGCTACTAAAAGCGACAAAAACGCAACTAAAAGCGACAAAACGCTACTAAAGCGACAAAAACGCTACTACAAGCGACAAAAACGCTACTACAAGCAACAAAAACGCTACTAAAAGCCGACAAAAACGCTACTAAATGCGACAAAACGCTACCAAAGCGACAAAACGCTACCAAAAGCGACAAAAACGCTACTACAAGCGACAAAAACGCTACTACAAGCGACAAAAACGCTACTAAAAGCGACAAAAACGCTACTACAAGTGACAAAAACGCAACTAAAAGCGACAAAAACGCTACTACAAGTTTACAAAACGCTACTAAGCGACAAAACGCTACTACAAGTGACAAAACGCAACTAAAAGCGACAAAAACGCTACTACAAGCGACAAAAACGCAACTAAAAGCGACAAAAACGCAACTAAAAGCGACAAAAACGCAACTAAAAGCGACAAAAACGCAACTAAAAGCGACAAAAACGCTACTACAAGTGACAAAAACGCAACTAAAAGCGACAAAAACGCTACTACAAGCGACAAAAACGCTACTAAAAGCGACAAAAACGCTACTAAAAGTGACAAAAACGCAACTAAAAGCGACAAAAACGCTACTAAAAGCGACAAAAACGCTACTACAAGCGACAAAAACGCAACTAAAAGCGACAAAAACGCAACTAAAAGCGACAAAAACGCAACTAAAAGCGACAAAAACGCAACTAAAAGCGACAAAAACGCTACTAAAAGCGACAAAAACGGAACTAACAGCGAAAAAAATGCAACTAAAAGCGACAAAAACGCAACTAAAAATGACTAAAAGGTGAATAAAAGCTACAAAAGTGCAAAAGCTATAAACATAAATAATGATTTCAATTATAAATGTCAAAAAAGTCACGTAAGGCTACTAAAATGCGATTCAAGGCTGCAAAAACGCTGCTAAAAGCGACTGAAATGTGACAAAAGTGCGACAAACGTTCTGAAACAGGTAATCAGTTTGTCAGTTCATATTTCAATCTTTTGTAAATTCTCCAGAAAAATGACTATTAGATATTTTTCTCAAATCGTGCAGCTCTAGCTTGTACTGTATCGTTTTTTAGGTGCTTTGCTGCAATCAAAATGGCTTCTTAAAGGGACGTTGCATTGATGTCTTTACACTTCAGTATTTACCCAAACAGCTGTCTAATAACCGCTCTAATGGCAGCACGAAGGCCTTAAGGCGTTTCACTGTCACGACATCTGCTCGTCTTTGCGGCATGTGGAGGCTTTTACACAAGTGCAACGTTAGAGTGGAACTAGTCAGATTTAGTGACGCTTTAGGACAGATTTCTCTTATGAAGATGAAACTAGAGCTGCACGATTTGGGAAATGTATCTAATTGTGATTTTCTGACCAGTGCGATCGTGATTAGATTTGCAATGTATGTTTTAATAAAAGGATTCTGTTTAAAGTTCACATTTTAAACACAACCAGGAGGATTGACAAAAAGACTGAAATATGAGAGTACAATCTAATAAAAGAATCAAGGGTTTCAAACATTTTTGTCACTGTTAGGCAAGTTTTTGTCACTTTTGGTTGCTTTTTTGTCCATTTTAGTTGCGTTTTTGTTGCTTTTAGACACACTTTTATGACTTTATGTGACATTTTTGACGTTTTTGTCACTTTTAGATGCGCAATTGTCGCCTTTAGTCACATTTTTGTCACATTTTTGTCACTTTTAGTCACGTTTTTGTCACTTTTAGTCACACTTTTGTCACTTTTAGATGCATTATTGTCACCTTTAGCACGTTTTTGACACTTTTAGTCACGCTTTTGTCACTAAGTCACATTTTTGTCACTTTTAGTCACATTTTTGTCACTAAGTCACATTTTTGTCACTTTTAGTCACACTTTTGTCACTTTTAGTCACACTTTTGTCACTTTTAGATGCATTATTGTCACCTTTAGCACGTTTTTGACACTTTTAGTCACGCTTTTGTCACTAAGTCACATTTTTGTCACTTTTAGTCATATTTTTGTCACTAAGTCACATTTTTGTCACTTTTAGTCATATTTTTGTCACTAAGTCACATTTTTGTCACCTTTTAGTTACGTTTTTTGTCTCTTTTAGTCACATTTTTGTCACTTTTAGTCACGCTTTTGTCACTTTTATTCAAGCTTTTATTGCCTCTTTCAGAATCTACAGAGTTAGCCATTTTTATGTAGAATAAAACAAGACATTTTGTTATGTGTGGAGGACATTATTGCACTTCAAAAACTGTCCTGTGCAGATTGCGATTTCAATTCGATTTCGATGAATTGCGCAGCCCTAGATGAGATGTTAGGATGGTAGTGTGGTAACATTTAGCAAAAGCAATGTTATATTTTATTTTATTTTATTATTCTGGACCTGTCGCATCTCGTCATCTGCTCCTTTTCATTTTGGTATGTGTTATTTTACACCATGACACAGTTCTGACCATCTGTGGCTGAGATATTTCCATCTGAGGATTTCATTCTCACAAAACTTCATTAATTTTGCCTCTCAGATTCACAGTGACAGAGCCGCTTGTATTATTGCTTTTCCCCATTTCTCCAAAACAGTTAAATTTAGACCTGCTACAGTAACGGGAAATTATGCTCCCATTAATTAGAGGTGTCAACACGGCAAGAGCTGATACATAACAAGTAAAAGTTACTGAGCATTTATTTTTGTTGGAGGAGAAGCAAAAAATAGCACACAGAGAAAAAAACAAACACAAGTTATAAAACATCCAATAAAATCATGGCACATTTTATGGTCTCATTTTGTCCAGATCTGTCAAAAAGAGCCATCTCCAAATTTTTCGTATTTTGCTCTTGTCCAGTTGAGCAGCATTTAAGGCAAAAGAAATGGAAATGGAAAAACTAAAAATGATTCAATTTTTTATCAAAACTTGCAGTAAAATAGTCTTGCATTTCAAGTCAGATATTGAATAGTTTTGTGGTATTGGACAAATATGTTGATACCTTCATGTATTCCTCAAAATAAAAACTCGACAGACACAAATCAAAGACTAAATCAAAGCTTATTTAGGGAAATTTAAGGAAAATCATAAATGTAGTCAACCATTTCATCATTTTTTTCCTTTTAAAAGCAGCTTCTTTCTGTCAGATCGACGACCTTGGTGTTTTTGCCATATATTTAGTTCATATATCGATTATTGCAAACCAGTATTAATACTTTTGCAATGACAGGTGGGAGATGTATCGATATATTATTGCAATATTGCAATTGTTATTTTGGACACATCCACAAAATTGCAGTATCGAGTGTTTCGTCTAAAATGACCTCAAAAAGAAACAGAAACCAAAGTGTATAAAGTGATAATTCTGCACTTTTATGGTTCATTTTATGGTTCGTTCTCATTTTTTGCTGGACTTAAACCTCATCCAAGACATTTAAAGACACATTAGTACATTTCGGATTGACAGTTAAAATATCTGAATATTGTTATCCAGATAATACAAAATATATATATATATATATTATAGCTTTTTGACCCTATTTGCGATACACTGTGCTGCCCTGAAACAAATGCTATGAATATGTACTAAATTTGTCTGTAAAGCACTTTTTTAAAATGTTTTTTGTTTTTTGTGACTTTTAGCATTATTTTTGTCACCTTTTATTCGCGGTTTGTCACTTTCAGTTGTTTTTGTCTATTTTAGTTGTGGGTTAGTCACTTTTAGTACTGTTTTTATCACTTTTAGTCACGCTTTTGTCTATTTAAGTCATTTTTTGTCACTTTTAGTTGCGCTTTTGTTTATTTTAGTCGGGTGTTTTTCACTTTTAGTTGGGTGTTTTTTACTTTTAGCCCCGATTTTGTCTGTTAGTCGCGTTTTTGACTATTTCAATTGCGTTTTTCCCGCTTATAATCATGTGATAGTCACCTTTAGTCTCATATTTGTCACTTTTAGTTGCGTTTTTGTCTCTTTTAGTGACTTTATTGTTGCTTTTAGTCACATTTTTGTTGTTTGTTTCAGAACATGTTTTAACAAATCTAAACAACCGATTTTTTTGTCGTTATTTACCACCGCTATTTGCAGTACATTGTGCAGCCCTAAATCAAATATTATGAATTTAGACTCAATTTGGCATAAAGCACTTCATTTGACCCTGATCGTACTGTCACATCTCCTTACCCAGCCTTTCTAGATTGATGATAGTCTGCCTTAAATGAGCGCTGGATGTCAGTGTGGCTTGACCTTGTCTGTTCTTAGTGATCCCTGAAGGCAGCAGACAGGTTCCTCTGGGTCGGCTGATTACAGGGCCCGGCAGTGAAGGGGCGACGCTCGACCCCCTCCGCGGTTCCTTTTTATCGGGACGATCAGCGGCGGGGGTGTAATAACGGGGGATAGGCCTTTACGCAGGGTTAATCCGGGTTAAAGCGCGTCTCCTGGCTCAATATGGGCTAATTACACAGAGTTTGAGTTACAGAGTCTGTTAAGAGAAGTCTTCCTTTACCTCCTGGGAACGTCGTCCTCATCCCGGCCAAGTCTGTAATTAGTGAAATTCCCAAACATTTGTTCTTCTAAGCCGCGTAAAAGAATGGCTAGATTAGTGGCCTCGGCGGTGATGAGGGACGGGTCAAATGCAAAGGGCGGATTTCCCCACGACGACCGCAAAGTATACCT
The DNA here is from genome assembly GCA_019453435.1 of Rhinogobius similis. Lineage (NCBI taxonomy): Eukaryota > Metazoa > Chordata > Actinopteri > Gobiiformes > Gobiidae > Rhinogobius > Rhinogobius similis. The sequence goes on from CM033631.1 coordinate 12,786,588, forward strand.
TAATCTTTATATTTTATTACCCGATTTTCAAACCGCGACAGGAGAAAGTAGGGGCTTAAACTGCCTCTGACAGGTTAGACTACTCCTGTAACTAAAATACAAGTAAGTTAAATATATTCCAACTTTTGCTAAGAATAATTATACATTTTATCATTTTTAGCTGTTTTTTTAGTTTTTTGATATCACTTCCTGGTTGTAAACGATGACATCACGCTAGGGAATTACTTCGAACACTGGGCTAAAACTCAGCTAATGTCAGAGATTTTTTTGTCCGACAAATCAAAATATATGTGAACACCTTCATTTTGTTGAATTAATGTTTTAAGGGTAATTTAAGTTGTTGATTTTGGGTAAATGATGCATAATCTTTGGATGGAATGAGTCTCCCTAGTGTGATGTCATCAGTTTATTACTTCCTGTAATTTTAAACAGATTTTTCATCTTTTCTCCACCAACTACAACTTGACTGGTGTAAAACAGTAATTTTTATGTACAATACGTATTAATACACCAAATAAAATAAAAATTAGAAAGTAATTAAAACCTGTCATACGCACTTTAAATGTATCTATAGCTTTCACAAACCCTTCGGCACATGCTGGTGTTCACATGCATGAATTTACAAACACACCGACAACTTTAGAACAGCTTTTTACACGCAGCGACAGGTAAACTGCTGTCAGTCTCTATGCATTTAGCGCTTTCTTTCTTTCTTCTCCTTACGCGCTCGTCATTCACTTTCATGTCAGGCCCCCACATTGGCTCCCCGTTGTTTTCCATGCATTTTAACAGATATAAGTATGGCCCATGTTGCAGGGCTTGTTGCCAGGCGTGTGTTTGCGCTGCTCTTGTCATCATAGCAAGAGTAAATATGAATATCCCATGCCTTTTCCAGCCTAATGTTCGGGGCAACAGTGTCCTGACGGCGTTATTGCAGAAGTAACTGACCCTACGCCCTATAGGGGCTCGGGTCTTTACTTTCTCGTGTCAAGCCTATTCCTTTGTATCAAAATCGTCGTTCAAATGAAGAAATTGCTGCTATTGAATCCGAAATACCTGGCTGCATATCTGGATTTGACACATGTTCTTCTTGCACTTAACCCAATCATTTTCCATTGTTCCCTTAACCTCACCTCTCCACTTTCCCTTACGGACTGCGCTTAAATTAATGTATGAAAAGCGAGTGCGTTTCGACCTGCAAGAGTTGCCGTGGCCTTGGTGCAAGCGCCGCGAGCAGAAGGAGGAGGTCAGCGCGGGGCAGCGAGGCGTCTGCGCACGGGACGAGAGGAGGAAGACGAGCGAACGCCAACCGAGAGAGAGGGAAGAGGAGCTGCAGGTGAAGAGGCGTGCATGAGACGAGGGCGAGGAAGACGGATATTCATGAGCGGTTAATGGAAGGCTTTAACCACATCTGCCACACTCTGAATCGCACTGACTGGAGCTGGAGTTAACGTCTTGGCCGAGGGATACGAGCAAAAATGTCCTGTTTTTGTCTTCATTAAAGGAGATTTATATGACAAAAACTGTGAAAAAGTGAAGATATGGAGTGAGTTAGATGAAGATTTTGGAGTGAATCATGAGTTGAATCTAATTTATGTATCTCTTAACATATAAATACACTGTTTTCTAGTACTTTTCTTTATAAACTGTACTTTTTTTTGCTTGAGTGCAGTTTGGGTCAGATACAGAGAGATACTTCATAGTTTTGCCACACCCCTTTGTAGTCAATTAATCGGTCGATAGAGAAGGTCTTCAGTCGACCAAGAATTTGTTTTTGTCTGGTTTTGTCTTCATTAAAGGAGACATATTGCGCAAAATGACGTTTGGCGTGTTATAATAGTTTTCGCTTCTCATTTACCCCGAAGTTCTACTAAGAGTGGTTCGTGCATGTTTGTGTAATCTTTATTCTTCATTTAAGATGCCATTCCTCTGTTTTCACAGATCCCCATTCACTTCTTTCAAATCGTTTTTTTCTTAAGGGAGAAATATTATAAATGATTTGTATTATTATCAGCCTTTAAACATGCTCTTGAGTACCTTTTAGTTTGGCGTCTCATGTTTTAGGACAAACAAAAAATCTCTGTTGTTTCCCACGGCACCCACTGAGGTTTGGCGCCAGCTACAGGCTGCACAGCGAATTGCACAAGTTAAAAATAAACAAGTGGAATGTTCTCTGGTAGATCATGATCGTGATTAATTGGCAGAAATGCTCAGAGGGAGAGGATGTTCTAACCAGGATTCATCAAACTAGTGTGAATGAAGCTAAATGCAGCTCGAGGTGTGTTTTGGATGACGGAACAATGTTAGAAAAATAAAAAATAAAACTAAAAAGTAAATTTAACATAAGCTGTGTCCTTTTATAGGGCTGTAGTCGACTAAAGAAATTCTTGGTCGACTAAAGACCTGCCCCATCGACCGATTAGTCGACTAAAAGGGGTGTGGCAAAAATATATCAAAACTATGAAGTATTTCTATGTATCTGACCCAAACTGCAGAGGAATTCATGCAAAAGCAATACTTTTAAAGATAAGTACTAGGTGTATTTATATGTTGGACTCCAAAATCTTCAGCGAACTCACTCCACATCTTCTTGTTTGGCTGTTTTTGCCACATTAATCCTTTAATTCTAAATAAATTAATTATTCGACTAATAAAAATGTCGGTCGACTAAAACATCATCGGCCGATTAATCGACTGAACGACTGAAGGTCCAGCCCTAGTCCTTTAATGTGGGATGTACATATGGATTCGGCAGCGTCCTGAAGTCATTTTTAGCACAAATGAAGAAAAAAAAAAGAAGCTCTGTTGTGTGGTTTAGCGCAGGGGTTCCCAAACTTTTCTGGCCGGGACCCCCAAAATAGCCATGCAACCGACTCGGGACCCCCAGAGTGAAATGAAAATGACAGTAGCAATAATTTATCAAGTGTCAAAACATGTTAATTCAGGTTTAATATTGGTTATTTGAATAGTTTATTATCTTATTGGATCCTATTTCACTTAAAGATACTGTTTTTAATTAAAAAATAGAGCAAATACATGTTCATATTAATTAAAATTACATCTTGAAATCATCTCGCGACCCCCAGCTCACCCCTCGCGACCCCCCCGAGGGGTCCCAACCCCCACTTTGGGAACCACTGGTTTAGCGCTCCATGGCTTTGTCTTGGCTGTACTTTGCTGTTACGACGCGTATAAACCGTGTACAGGGGAGCAATTTTCAACCCGGAAGTCAGCGGAAGACAGCTGTTTTATATAAATACTGCTTATTTAAACCCCTCGGTATTGTCTTTGCGCCGTAATGAGCGTGCACTTGGGTGTTGCAGAAAGCGAGAACCTGTTCCTGACGTTACTGTGAAATCTGAAGTGTTTTTGTCAGACTCTGCAAAACATATTTAGCGACGGATACCAATAAAGTCGCCTGAACTTGAACCTAAACTTTAAAATAATGATGGATAATACCTGTATAGCAGACAAAATAGCAGTTTTTCGTCTTCAAGATTGTGTATCGGTCGTGTAGGGCTGTAGTCGTTTCGTCGATTAATCGGTTGATAGTCTTTTAGTCGACCAACGTTTTTATGAGTCGACTAATTATTATTTCAATTAAAAGGATTTCTATGACAAAAACTGTGAAAAAGTGAAGATATGGAGTGAGTTAGCTGAAGATTTTGGAGTGAATCATGAGTTTAATCTCATTTATATATCTCTTAACATATAAATACACTGTTTCCGAGTGCTTTTCTTTATAAATTGTACTTTTTTTTGCATGAACTCCAGTGCAGTTGTGGTTTTTGAGTGCAGGTTGGGTCAGATACAGAGAGATACTTCATAGTTTTGCCACACCCCTTTTTAGTCAATTAATTGGTTGATAAGGAAGGTCTTTAGTCGAATTTCTTTAGTCGACTACAGCGCTAGAATTGTGTTTCTAGGGATGTAGCACTAACGGCAAAACTATCATTACGTGTTTTATGGGAGGCTTCTGGGGCCAAAGTTATCATCTTGTTTTGCAGAAATGCGCAACTGAATCCTAATGTTTAGCTTGTTTCATCGATGTAGTAGTTTCAAAAGTTGCATATTGTGAAAAAAACATCCAGAAACACCTTATTTTCTCCGTCTGATTCCATGAAAAATGGATTTGTCCACACACTCTTGGTTTGTTATTTGACTGAAGCTGACTGATGACTCTGTGAATGCATGAAATGGTTTATTGCCCTGGTTTTGACTGAGCGCAGAGACATTATGATGGATGGTCCCGGTCCATCCCTTATGGGGCTGATACTGCGCCCACTCTGGCTTGGGCACCGGTCCAAACTGCCTCTCTCCCTCCCCCCTCTTCCTCTTTTTACTCCCCTCCCCTACTATCTCTCCTTTCTAGCCTTCTTCCTCTCTCCTCTTGTCGCATTTCATCTCTCTCTCTCAAATCTCTGGCAGTTTTCTCTCTCTCTCGCATCTCTCCTGTCCTCCTCTCGCTCCTTCTTCCTCCCCCTTTTCTCTCCTCTTTTCCCCCTCTCCTCCTTATCCCTCTCCCTCCTTTTTTTTCTCTCTCTCTGTCTCTGTTTTTTCTCCCCCTCTTCCTCTTTTTTCTCCTTCCCCAGCTATCTCTCTCTCCTGTCTAACCCATCTTCTCCTCCCTATCGCCTCTTGTCACGTTCCATCTATCTCTCTCTCTCACGTTTTCTCTCCTCTCTCTTGCTTCTCTCTCATCTCTCCTGTCCTGCACTCTCTCCTTTCTCTCTCCCCCTTTCTCTCTTCTTTTCCTCCTCTCCTTCTTCTTACCCCTCTCCTTTCTTTCTTTGTCTCTCACCTTTCTCAACCCTCTCTCTCCTTCTCCCTCTCACTCTCTCCTAACCCGTTTTCTCCTCCCTCTTTCCTCTTGCCACATTTCCTCTCTCTCTCTTGCTCTTCGCTCTCTCTCTGTCTCTCTCCCTCCCCCCTCTTCCTACTGTTTCTCCCTCCCCTCTCTACCACCCTCTATCCTTCCTCTCTCCTCCCATTTCACACCATCTTTCTCCTTTCTTTCTCAGCTTTTTCTCTCTTGCTCCCCTGCCCCTAACTCTCTCCTCCTCTCTCCCTTCTTTTCTCCTCCTCCTTTTCTCTATCTCTGTCTCTGTCTCACTATCATCCTCTTCTCTCCATTTCTTTCTCTACCCCCCCTCTCTCTCTCTTCCTCCCTCCCTCTCCCCCCTCTTTCGCTCTCTCTCGTTATCATCCTCTTCTCCCCCTTTCTTTCTCTATCCCCCCCCTCTCTCTATCTCTCTGTCTCCATACTTTTACTCAGTCTCTCTCTCTCTCTCTGCTTCACCCCCTCTCTCTCTCTCTCTTGTCTGCGTCTGTCACTCTGGAGAGATGGATCCTCCCTCTGCTCGATTAGCTCCACAAACATCTCACCCAAAATGACAAATGTGTCGCCCAGGTGACTCTTTTTTCTCTTCTTTTTTCACTTTCTACTTTTCATTACCTCAGCCCACATTAGTCAATGTCATCACGGTGAAAAAAACTCTTTAGGGAGAAGACGGGGGCGAGTCTGTTCAAACTCCTTCATCTGGTGAGAGTTTGTTGGCTTGTGTCCCGTTTATGCAAAGGTGACAAAAGTGAATCTATACGTTTTCTGACCTGCCAGCTCTTATCGATATTCAGTTTGTGCTGCGTTGATGAAGCAAACCGTGTTGTGAAACGGTAATACAACTTAATTGGCTCATTGTTGTGCCCTTTTGCCAGACACTTCTATCATTGTGTATTGTGTATTCAGTTTATTGCTGGCTGTGACTGATGTATCTTAATATTACACCCACAAAAGGTTGGGTGGGCAACCAAATATTAAGTTAAGGGTGCTATTAATTTTGTCCGACCAAGTTTTCTGTGAAATTATGTCAAATTTGCTTTTTTTCCCTCTGTTTTTTGTGTTGTTCCAATACATACAAAGCAAATACATGTTTTCAGGGAGAAATAGTTCATTTTGGTGTAAAAATATAGGGGTGGCAACACTTTTGGCCATGACTGAATCTGTCTCTTTTTCATTTACTGAATTGCAGGTTTGTTTGCTTTTTTGCTCTAAAATCTTTTGAAAAACATTTTCAAGGCACTCATACTGTGTGCAAGCTCACCTCTCCACAGATCTGAGCCGTGACTAGGGCTGGGTGACATGGTGATAAAAAATGAAATTGTGAGCTTGTCCCTGTGACAATCTACTATTTTGGTGCAATTGTTGTGATTCACTGTTTGTGTCTTTAATGCAGCTGTCTGTTCAAACCAGTGGGCGAGGCTACCGCGCTCAAATTGAGCCGCCGACTGTAGGCTGCCATGTTTGCAATCTGCTGCTGACCACTAGGGGCCGCTGCGGAAGTAGAATTATTCAATGAAATTCAATGGGGAGTTAGACGTTTCAAAACCTACTTTAGAGCCTGGCTCAAAATACGGCTTTGGTCTCAAACGTTAGCTTACGGCTCTGTGACAACGCTGAGGGGGTGAATTTTTTTGAACCAGGCTGGTTTAGCCGCTGTGATTTTTTAAAGTTCTTGAATATCTAATGAGGAAGACGGACTTTACGCGTCGGAAATGTCAGGGCGCAGTCATACACCTACGAGTGGGCGGTAACCATAGGGGCAACGACGGCAGTACGGCAGCAAAAGGCCGCCCCAAAGTCGCCCTCTCCCCGCCTCCCCACCGAGGGGGGAGTGGTGGGGGCTAACCCGCGGCCATTTTGAATTCTCCATGACTGAGCCGCATTATCATGAATGGGGCGGAGCAACAACCGTCTGTCCACTATTTTTATGTCTATGGTTCAAACACACTTTTTCTCCTGTTGTTTAGCCTCTGAAGCCTCTGAGCAGATGACTTTATTTACCTCTTAAAGACCAAATCCACACAAAATCGCAATTTTAATGGATGCAATTAGCAAAAAAAGACAAATTTCTTCCACAAACAACAAAATGTCTTGCTTTTAATTACGTTTAACTTTTACGTTTAAATATGACAAACATGACTAAACATTACAAAAACACGACTAAAAGCAACAAAATTCTGTTTAAAATGTGCATTTGAACTGAATCCTATTATTAAAATGTAAATCGCCAATCTAATCACAGTCGCACTGGTCAGAAAAATCACAATTACGTATTTTTTCGAATTGGTGTCGCTCTATTAAAGGCAATGGAAAAATACAAAGTGAACATGAATCGTGAATCGAAATCGTGATCTGAACCCAAGAAAATGTTGTGACTTTGCCTGATGCTGTCACCTGCCCGTCTCCCTTGGCGATAGATTAGATTAATGTCATACTATGGAACACATCAATAATATCTCCAGAGAAACAACTTACATTTTACACTGAAAAGACTCGCAATATCCAGTGTAGACCAGTCCGGTCTAATTTCACACTGTTTGATTTCAATTTGATCATAAATATCAGTTCTATGTGCAAACCATCTTTATGTTTAGCCCTCGGCCCACTAATGCACGCTCATTTTGGCCCGCAAAGGAAAACACTTTGGGCACCCCTGATTTAAGGTTCTGCAAACACGAATTAAAGTCAAATGGAAACGACTCCAGATGCAGTGCTTGAAATTGAAAACATCTTCGACGCTTTCAAGGAATTCTATTGACTCTCCCGTCCTCCCTTGCATTTCCAAAGTTAGGTTCAGTCCTGGTCTTTTATGTGTTTACGTCGTGGCTGTATTGACGCACCGCTCTTCAAGACTTCAAGACACTCATCCAGGAATTCAGGACCGCGCTGTTTCTGAAACTATTTGCGCTGCTTTCATTCTTTAAGTTTCTCTCTTTGTGTTTGAGATGGTTCTGGGTGAAGATTTGTCATTGTGTTATTATTCTCACATACTTTGGTGTCTTATGATGTTTTTGAAGAGGGAGTTCTTGGTCCATGTATCAGACGTTTTAGACTTTTGTTTTGTGTAATCTGATGTTTTGGAAAGAAGTGCATCCAGTGGCATTGAGTCTCTTCTTTTAAAAGTTTTTGATGGCTGTCGGCAAAAGCTTTTCTCACTTGCCAGACGTGGTTTTTGTTTGTTTAGTTTGCAATTGTCAGGGTTTACAGTGACAATATACAAAAACAAGAACATCTGCCAAACTAAAGACACATTATTATTATTATTTATTAACCTTTATTTAAGCAGGAAAGAACTCATTGAGATCGAAACCTCTTTTTCAAGAGTGACGTGGGGCAAAGTGAAAAACATAACAGCAACACAAAGTACAAAAACATATTTACATTTGAATAAAAAGAACAAAATGTACATTTAAGGCGATTTACGCTTTGTTTTTCAACATTGTGCGAAAACGCCTAACTGAGACCAGTTCAGTCTCCACTCTGATGGGAGGGAATTCCAGGCTGTGGGAGCAGTATAAGAAAAAGCCCTCTTTCCACTTGTCAGTTTTTACACGTAGGACAGACAAGCGAACAACTTACTTTACACAACAATACAGGCATCCTTTACAATCATTAATCTACACCGAATAACAATTTTTTAAATTAATTATACCCATTAAAGTTTATTTTTGTAAAGTCAGACAGCAGTGGCCTCGCAGGGTTTTACAAAATTGTCAATTTAACCAACAGAAAATAATAAAATCAAACAACGCAGCTGTCATTGGTCAATAAAGGACAAGGTTAACCAAGATTCACAGGAATTTTACAAAAAGAATAGTATTGTGGGTTTTTGAAGACAGAAGTATTGGTCTATTATTTGGGTTATATATCAAAAATGTACAAAACAATCCTTAAAAATAGAGATTTAGGAAAATAAAAGCAAAACAGCAAAATGTTCATCATATCAATCAATTAATAAATGAATTGGCTTAAATATCTTGCCAAAAAATTGCAACTAATCATTTAATTATGACATTTTTATAATATGCATACACCTTACTGCGATTAGATTTGCAATTTGTGTGAATTGGACAAAAAGACATATTTGTGCAGATCTGAACTAGTTTTTTCAGTTTTTTTTATGCAGAATACAATACAGAATTTAGTTGTTTGTCAAGGAAATGATGGCACATTCGTTGCTTTGTTGCTAATTGCGTCCATTCAAATGGTAATTTCGATTCAGTTGCGATTAATCTTGCAGCGTTAAACAAGGAACATTCATTTGTACGAGAAGAAATACTCCTCGAGATACAGATAACATAAACAGAACACCTTAGTGAAGAAACAAATGGACTATTTATTCACACTTTTTTGTGCATTTGGAGGTGACCTTTGCAGATGTGTCCTCTCAGATTGCTACCTGTTTGAAAATGGCATTTGGCATTTTCCTTTCGGCCTCCGCAAAAGTCCGTGAGCTGATTTATGCAGACAGACAGACAGGCGTTGGACAAAAACATTCTGAATATGTTTTTAAAAATATGTTTGAGGCATTTTGTGTTCACAGGGTTTCATCAGTGACAGGTTTTGTCCTTTCAGATTCCTTTTCCTGGATTTGAACATGAATATGGTTATTTTTTGATACAGTTCCAGGCATTTAGGCTACGTTCAAACAAACTGGGACACAAATTGGCACTAATTATTTTTGGGGATCAATAGTAAATACAGTAATCCACTTGACTGACTTAAAAGTGTCATTCTGCTATTTATTTACTGCTGATCAGGTTTTTTAATTAATATTTTGTCCACATTTACAATATTTCTTTGGGAATAATCCTGCTGTAGGGTTATAATGTCAGTGGTATAAATTACTTTCTATATTATCGTTTAATGTGCATATTTTCTGTCACTGTTAACTAGACCAGGACTAACAAAGACCTAGAACTGGACCAAACCAAGTCCACATCAGGAGTAAAATGGGCATACTTTAGTGATAAGTAATGAATGCATCCTAATATTTATAAGATAATACAAGACAAGGACACAAGGACAGCATGTACTTGTGAAATATAGATTTAAGACGAGACACTACGAGCCCATTTTTTCAGTGCTTTGTTATTTGGTCTCTCAGCATTTAGGCTTTCTGCTCCATCTGCTCCTAAAGATGTTTTATTACTTAATTGAATCCATTTACATCCATAGATTTCTCTGGGACATTGTAACTTCAAAAGACCGTTTTCTCAAAATGCGAGACATAAAGATCAACCTCAAAGGGCCTGTACCTGATTTTGAACTGTGAGAAACTTGTTTTTGTTCAACCTGTAGCCCCGCCCACATAGTCCTTCCTTTTACTCCATATTGCACCATGACTCATAAACGACTGTCTGGAATAGTCTCATGCAGTTGTTTTTCCTTTAACTCTCCTCACAATTAGCTTTTAGCACTTTTGAAACTGCTCCATGACAGAGAATCACAGTCTGGGACAGTTATTTTTCCCATGATTCTTAGATGCAATGTGCCTGATTGGCCGAAAAGAGGCGGCAAAGGCTTCTGCACTAGTTCTTTCCAAATTATAATATGCACAGATTATACTTTATAAACCCAACGTTGCTTCTGTCAAACAATGTGTGATGTAAACAAAATGTATCTTAATCAGAGTAAATAAAAATCAGGTACAGGCCCTTTAAAGTAGCTCCTACACACGACAAACGTTACAATCTTATACTTTTCAACAAATCTTTCTGTAAGGTCTGTCAAAGTCTTGTTATCTAATTATAAACCTGATTTATTAAAGTTTTAAGTAAAAAAAATGAAGGGATATTAAAATGTTTGGATCAATTTTCAGTGTTATCTAGCTCAGTGGTTCCCAAAGTGGGGGTCGGGACCCCCCCAGGGGTCGCGAGAGGTGAGCTGGGGGTCGCGAGATGATTTTAAGATCACACTTTAATTAATATGACATTGTATTTGCTCTTTTTTATTAATCAAAAACAGTATATTTTAGAGAAATAGGGTCCACTAAGACAATAAACTATTCAAATAACCAATATTAAACTTGATTTCACACTTAAAATTATTGCTACTGTAATTTTCATTTGGCTTTGGGGGTTCCGAGTGGGTTGCATGGCTATTTTGGGGGTCCCAGCCAGAAAAGTTTGGGAACCCCTGATCTAGCTTATGCTAAATAAAGATATCCAAAATCTAATCAGTTTTTTTTTTTTTTAAATAATTAATTTGTGTACAAAATTAATCAAACAACAAAATGATAATCTTTTTTTCAGATTTAATTGTACCAAATATGTGCAATTTTGGCCTTCTTTAACACATAAAATGCCTTATTTCTATATGAAAGCGTTACATAATTAAAAAATTGTTATACACTTTCCTTTCTTACATTTATGTGATTAAACAGCAGGAGAGGCTTCAAGTTGATATCTATCTTTAAATTTAAGAATTATTTCGTTCCCCTTAAGCGTTTCGTCTTAACTGTAAAATGAGTCTCGTTTTTCAGCGCTGAAGTTTGACCTTATTTGACGTATAACTTCTGCAGAGCTGCTGGTTTGACATAAGACCCTTTCTCATGAGATTACAGCTTTGAAATGGAGTTGTGAGTGAGTGGGCGGAGCGTCGGTGCAGTATAATTAGACCTGTTTCCGTGGGAACATGAGAGGTCAAAGGGCAGAGGGCATCACGAGTCACACGTCAGCTGTCGGGCTGCTGTCATTTCAATCTCCACATCAGATATTCATCAAAATGCAGATATAAACCAGGCCTGTGTGATATCGATCAGTGTAAAGTAGCATTAGTTCTACTCCGACGATTAAAAACTCATCTGTTTAGTGTTTACACGATGTTTACAACTGTCATATTCAACACAAACACAACATTTATTCACAACTTCCTCTTCTTTATGTATATATTTAGAGTTGAGACCAGTATTTTTGATATTGATTAGTGTCTGGTATGTTATTTTATTTTATTTGACGACACTGATATAGATTTTGGAAGTAATTTCAACACAAGAACAATTATTTTGAAATAATATGGAATATGTGGTTTAGGGCAGCGATTAATCGACTAATCATGACTAATCAAGTATAAAAAATAATCATCTAGGGCTGCAACAAGTTAATCGATTAATCGCAACTAATCAATTATAGAAATGGTTGTCAACTAATTAAATAATCGAGTAATCGTTAATTGGTCTAAACACAGACTCCAAAACATTCTCTGCTGAAAGAAGAGGGTTTGTCACACAGACGGAGCAGGAATGACACAAAAACACACACAGGAAACATGTCAATTGTGTGTTTTTGATTAAAATTCTTGTTCATCTATCTATCATCTATCTCCACCAGGACGTTGTCAAACCCCTTCACTTTAGCTTTGTCTGGGGAAAATGTAATACAATTCTCCTAATCAAGGCTCTTTTGTGTTCTAAACAACTAATCTATTAATCGAAGGAGTAATCGCTAGACTAATCGATTACCAAAATAATCGTTAGTTGCAGCCCTATAATCATCTATAAAAAATAGATAATCGACTAATCGTTAACTCAACAGACGCTAAAACACATGTCAAAAGACCTTTTATAACAAAGACATTTGTTATAACATGACATTAGTACATCAAAATGTCAACGAGATTGCTGATTTTCATCAATAATACTAATCTAGAAGCCTTTAGTCACCATATTTCCACCTTTATTAGGGTGATAATGAATTAAAAAGTTCATATACACAAGATAAATAATCGTTTGACTAGTCGACTGCTAAAATAATCGTGAGTGACAGCCCTAATGTGGTTCTAATGTGTAAATCAGATGTTGCCGCAACAAAACGTAGCATTTGCAGGCTTTGTGATTTGCTAATTGTGACCTTTTGTTGTTTTTGTTAGATATATTATACATTTACATTTAAGTTCATAAATGTTGTACAGAGCCCAAAAATGACATGTTCGACACTGACACTGATGGAAACAGAGCGCTGGAGAGTTCTGACGTGGCCAACGATGAGTCCAGATCTCATCCCATTGAACCTGGAGAGCTTAAAATTGCTGTTGGGAAAAGACGACCTTCCAACATGAGGGACCTGGAGCCGTTTGCAAAGGGAGAGCGCTCCAGAATTCCGGTTGAGAGCTGTAAGAAGCTTATTGATGATGATAGGAAGTGATTGATTTCAGTCATTTTTCCCAAAGCGTGTGCAACCAACTATTACATTATGGGTGCTACTCATTTAGTGATTGTTTTTTTTTAGTTTTGCATGAAATGTAATCATCATTCCTATGCACACAAAGGAAAAAAATACACGTGTATAACAAAACGTGTGTAATTGCAGTACTTTTCAGGGGGAAATGGTGCGTTTCGACTGTATAGAGAGGACTGTCATTGTTCCACACATATTTAAACCCATATAGATGCATGTTTTGATTTTCCTCGGCGTTCTTTATTGTGACAAACATCTTTATAAACAGTATATTCATGTGCATCCAACACAGTGTGCCGTGCGTCCCCTGTTTCGCGGCGCGTTAGCCCCCCGCGGAGCCCTCATCTCCGCGTGACTGACAGTTCAAGTCATTTCAGCGCGGAGACAGCATGTTTGATTGCACCCCCGCTGCAGTGATGGCTTCTGGGAGATGTAGGCATATGCGCGGCCCAGCGGGAGTCCTGACAACATGAGAAATGGTCCCGCGTCGCACTCAGACCTCCAGCGCTTGGCCTTTTGGATCCCCCTGACGCTAAAGGCTAAGTCAAGGGCAAGCGTCACGGGGAACGGCAGAAGCGGCGTCGACGCTCAAAGATGTGTTTGACAAAGTGAACAAAGTCGAATTGGTTTGGAATTGAGGTCAAGTCAACAATAACTTGCTTTACAATATTGAGTATTTGCATCTAATTGAGTTTTAATTGGATTGTGATACGTTTCTAGTCGTCAGTGATTGAGTTTGTGTAATGGAGAGTCATCAGAACACGTGGGGTTCAGACTTAAAGGGCTATTTTTTTTATATTAAAGGCACAGTGTGTAACTTTCTGGAGTCACCTGAATAATCCATGGAAGTTAAAACCATACGTCACTATATTTCAGAGCATTTTCGATGGAGAGAGACCCGTTTTGTGGAATATTATAGCTAAAGGAATTCCATTTCCATTCCAATTTCCATTTCCATGGAAACAAGCAGGAAGAGGCTCATCCAGGCCGAGGACGAGTCAGGTTTGTGAAGATTAGGACTGTGCAATTATTCATTCATTCATTTTCCGCTTATTCCCGTTAGGGGTCGCGGGTGACTGGAGCCTATCCCAGTGACTTTGGGCCTTAGGCGGGGTACACCCTGGACAGTGGCCAACTTGTCGCAGCTGACACAGAGAGACAGAGACAAGGACAGACAACCATTCACTCTCACATTCATACACTACGGATGATTTAGAGTTGTCAATTAACCTACACAGTCATGTCTTTGGACGGTGGGAGGAAGCCGGAGAACCCGGAGAGAACCCACGGTAACATCGTGTGATGTTGGGGTGGTCCGGGATTCGAACCCACGATCTCCTTGCTCAGAGGTAGAAGCTCTAGCCGCTCTGCCACCGTGCACCCACTGTGCAATCAATGGAAGTCAAATCGAAATTGCAAAGTAAATCAAACAAATCGCAAAGGCTGCAATAATTTCCTTCACAACAAAATATCCTCTTATTCTGCATGAAAACTGCTAACTTTAGTTTAGATTTCTTAAAACATGCCCTGAAACAAGTGACAATAATGCAACATAAGTGAGTAAAACGCATCTATAAGCATCAAAAAGGTGACTACAAGCAACAAAAACGCGACAAAAAGATTCTAAAACACGTGATTGTTTTATTAGTTTGTCGGTTCATATTTCAGTCTTTTTGTCAATTCTCCTGGTTGTGTTTAAAATGTGAACTTTGAACAGAATCCTATTATTATGAACACAAATCTCAAATCTAATCGCATTTTTCCCAAACCAAATTCACTCAAAGTCAATGCAATAAAACCAACCAAAATGAAAAAACATCCTTCTGTTTTAGTTCATTTTTTTCCTGTAAAATGGCATTGATTAAATGTCTTGTTTATGGTCATGGTATTAATATTGACAGCTATTTTGTTGTTGTTGTTGTTTATCTTTTAGGTTTTTTTCTATTTGGATCCTCATTAGCAAATCAATTCTTCCCGCCGTTCGTAGAAAAATCCATAAAACAATCCATCTGTTACATAACTACACCAGACAAATCCAGAACATCACGCAGTACAAAAAGACAAAAACATTTTACAGCACAACATTCAGTTTGATTAAAGTTTAGTTTAGTTTTCAAAAGCTATGCAGTCTCACAAAACATTTTAACAACACTTTGAATTTCAAATAATTTTATAGCAGATTCCATTCATGCATTCCTCTGTAATTGAAGGTTGTTTTTATTTAATTGGTTGTTACTATTGGCAGAAACACGTCTCACAGCATGAATATATGAATGTCGGAACTAAACGTTAATTTATTGAAGAGAATCTGAGCAGTTCTTGCGACAGAAACACTCATGAATAATGCAAACAGTGAAAATAACAGTCTTATCATGTACAAATAACCATCTATTCACGTGGATTTATCGCTGGCAGTCACAAATAATAACAATAAATCAATTCTGGCCTCACATATTTTTGATTGATGTCCATTTCGTATGTTTTCCTGTCACGGTAGCGCTTGCGTTTTGAGCCACAACTTCTCAATCCGAGCTAAATCTAAACGCATTCATCTCATCGGCTCGTTTTCCACACGTTTGCACGATCTCTGTCTCGTGGATCTCGTCCCGTCTCTCGTGATTCACCGTAAGGGCTCCTGAAGGAAAGCGTAGCGTCTGCACTTATCAGCGTTTCAGTTGAAGTGGGTGATTTGTCGTCCACTCAGAACCAGAAAAAAGTAAATGGTTTTTCCAACAGCGGCGAAAGAGTCTTTTTTTTGGAGTTAATGGTGAAGATGTTTTGCTGCTTTTTATTTTTCTGACTGCAATTTCCAAGGTCAGATTTTGTTCAGCGCACTTTTAAACATGAAGTTGAAATCTCTTGTGCCAAATGCGGTAGTTATTTGGAGTCGCAGCAGCACTTACTGTATTTTATGAAGCCGTTTTAGACAAACATTACCCAGTATTTTGTCGGTGTGTATCAGAGCTGCAAAATGAATCGCAATCGAATCGAAATTTAAATTGACATAATCAGCAACGCGCGAAGACTGCAAGTTTTATAGTACCACAATTTCTTCCACAAACAAGAAAACATCGTCTTATTCTGCATAAAAACTGCTGACCTTGCAGTTTAGATCTGTGCAAACTCCAGGCACTGTTTTGAGGACTTAAAAATGGACCAAAACTTGGGACTTGACTTGGAGCCTGTAACTTCAGACGAGTTGTTGCTCCAAAAAAATAAATAAATGTGTTTTAAAACCATTTTTGCTTCACAGTTGATACTTAAATGTGACCAGGACTTTTAAAAAATAATTTACAAAGTCATATAAATTGGAAAAAATTGAGCCGTTTTCTGTAATTTGACTTTGAATGGACTTGAAACTCAAACTAGAGGACTGGACTTGACTCGTGGGTCAGTGACATGGGACTTGGACTTCACACTAAAGACTTGACTTGGTTTGTCAGTTCATATTTCAATCTTTTCAATTTTCCTGGATGCTTTTTCCTGCACCTTGCACATTTTCCAATGTCATTTTTAAACTACAAGTGGTGAATAAAGTACCTAATTAAAATCTAAATTTTGAACAGAATCCTATTAAAATCTAATCGCTATAGCAGTCCTTGTCAGAAAAATTGTAATTAAATATTTTCCCCAAATCGTTCAGCACTAATTTGTAGTCACTGATGTTCCATTGCACTCACTTTGAACGTATACATAGTTGTTATCTGCATTGATGGTCGTAATTCTCCAACAATTATCATCTTTGAAAATGTCCTTGTTGCTGTTGTGAAGGATGCTTGAACGGAATGTTGAAATTTCAGCGTCGTTCTTTCAGATCATCTAAGACTGCAGAGTCACAAGGTCGTATGCTTCTTTTCATATTCCTGCTTTTTATTTTCATTTAAAAATTAAGCTAAAAAATGACCAGTCACTCATGAGAAAAAACCTGTAGTAAATGTTGTCAGACCTCGGATGAACCATCATTGATTATTCAAATGTTTATAAAGTAATATTTGACATGTTCAAGTATTTGGAGAATCAGATCAAAACAAAAACACACATTCTGTCCACACTTTCAGACAGAGTACAGCAGGGGTCTCCAACCTTTTCCCTGCAGAGCTACTTTTGCAAAAAGACTTCTTCCTGCTGGCGGTCGTAAGAAACTGAGCCGATAACAGCGATGGCAAACTTTGGACTTGGTAAAGTTAACAAAATTCAATGCTTTTCAACCTTCTCTGAACCAGCGCACGGAGCAGAGCTCTTTGTCGGTCTTTATTTCATGTCACTTGCCTCAATAAGTGTGGAGAAACATCAGGTTAAGGTCCAACATGTCCTTTCAGAAATGACCAGTTAACTTGTATTGGCCAAAACAGAGGAAAGCCAAAAGGAGCCGCCCCCTTCACCTCACACTGCACTGAGCATTTTGAAAGGTCTCACATGTATTTGATCGACAGAACGAAGCAATCAGATTAAGACCATAAAACTGTACATGTTTGTGTAATAATGGAACTAAATAAACTATTATTTTATTATATATAAACAAAAACATTCTATTGCTATTATTTTAATATTGGTATGGAGTATTGAGGTTTTTTCTTAGTGTCAAAATCGAGGTAAAATGTTAGTATTGTGAAAGTCTACATTTACAACAACAATTATAGGCACGTGGTTAATCAAATCTGAATTATTCAATGTAAGACGCGACCAATTGTGTTTGTCCACTTCATTTGCTGCATGCACAGTACACAACATTATTACGTTCATTCATTTCAATGGACCTACACCTGCTTCTTCATTTGTATCAGCCTTACATTATAACCTGCAGAACCTCACAAGGCGACTGCTACAAAATAAACTGAATTGAGTTGAACCTTCCACCACAATGGATTCATCTTACGTTGATGTCACTTGGACCTTTGCCCCGTTTGTCACTCTGTAGTTCTTCACGCTTCATTGTGCAAAATAACCTGCTGAAAGTGCTGTTCAGAGAAAACGTAGGACCCAGTCGAAGCAAACGGCCGCCTCATCATCCACTGTGAGTTCAGTGGTGGTTGGACTGACCTCCACCTGCTCAGCGCCGCATCACGAGCGTTTATCATCAGCCTTTTCACTTTCAGAACACGGCGTCACTCACGGGGAGTGTTATGTACTCTTCTTTTAGTTTGTAATCAGTCTTTTTGTCATAAGGACTGTACTTCTACTTACAAGAGCTGTGACTTTAATTGTAGCTCACCTGTAGTTTAGTTTCATTTGTTTTCCATTTGTAGTTTGCAAAAAGCTCAGTGTGCATAATCATTTATGGCTGATTTATCAAAAATATAATGCTGTTTTTCCCAAACAAATATGAATACTTCATTTTCAGTTCTTGCCGATGCCAAGTACCGATATCAATACCAGGCTTTATTTTTACAGGGGTCTAATAATAGATCCGTGGTTCTAAAACAAAATGTTTCCCTTAAAAAGCTCAAACCCATGAATGGAATCTTTATTATATTGCCCATTGGGGGCTGTTTCAAATTTATGCGAAGATTACTAGTGATAGCGTGGTCTATACTTTAAATATTATTTAAATGTATTATTTATTTTGCTTTGTCTCTGCCCCATTTGTGCGCTCCTCTGTGCTGACACTGACACTTCTTACTCTATTACACTGTTACACTTACAAACGTTAGCTGCTATTGTAAGCATTGCTGGTATTTTTGGTGAACTATGAAAACATGTAGGGTCTGTAAATGTTTTCATAGTTTATGTGACAGTCTGATCTGATGGAGGTGGTGCTCATTGTGCAGCTGTTTATGCTTCACTCTGTGCTCAGACTCGACGCCACACAGTGACGTGGTATTGACTCTTGATAGCATCACTAGTATAAACTGGCTTCTCAGTTCTGCTGTATTCTCTTTTTGCAGTTGCACTTTAATTGTTTACATCGACAGGTCTCGCTAAAAGCCCTTTTGATAAAGCTACGTCATATTTTTGTTTCTAACTCTGCTCTCATAGACGTTTGCACTTGTTTGGAAAGAATGTAGACCTTTGAACAGCAAAATACAATCAGACCGGCCGCATTTACTGTATAGATTTCTCCGGACGCGCACAGGTTCAACTCCGCGAATGCATCAGCATAAATCAATGGACAAAAATCCAATCACAAAAACATATGGTTTGCATCTGGGGCCCACGCGCGTTCGACTGAGGACGCAATTACCGCCACATCCAGGAGTAAGCATTTTCAGAGCGAAGCCACGCGCACTCAGGGACAGCGCGCGGCACTTAAAAATAAATCAAATAAAATAACCCGACGGAAATATGCAAATATTCCAGGGAGACTTTCAAACACCCACCAGCACTTTAGAGAATTACGTGAAACAAGTGCAAAGTGGGGTCCTGGTTTATGAATATCCATTGAGCTGCATAAACATAAACAGTGGGCGTATTTGGGTAAAGGTAATTGTATATAAAACAGGTACTAGTGTGTGTATTTTCTGTCGCCGCGCTGCCAAATATGAATGTGTACTAGAACCAGACAAGTTAAAGGTGCTCTCTATAACTTTAGCTTGTTTCCATGGAGATGAGGGATGTTAAAGGTATCGGAAATCAAAAAAAGATACTATTTTGATACTTGATCTTGAACTAGAAAAACAGTATGACGAGTCTGTGTTTGGACTGAAAATGGAAAAAATTACGTTCGGACTTCATTTGAAAAGAGGCAGTTTGATAGACGTTGGACTAAATGGGACTTTCATGTAAATTTGGCTGTGGCATATAGCTATTTTTTAATTGCAGTTTTTAATTTGAATTCAAATGTTTTTGTCTGCTCTATGGTTCTGTTTTGTGTTTTATTGGTTTTAAATTTAAAAGTTTGAAAAAAAAAAGGAAGGAAAAAAAGAAAATTACAGTCTATTGTCTAAAAAAGAAGTCTACGATGTAATCCTTCATTCATCCAGGAGTGATCCGTCGTAGATAAAGTTTAATCTGGACAATGTTTTAAAAATCAAGACATTTCGACTTCCATCTAAAAGTAATTTGCATTTCAGATGGACTTTTATGGAAAATTACTTCTGGATGGAAATCGAATCGTCTTTTTTTCAAAACATTTTCCAGAGAAAAGTCCTTGTGGTGTCATTATCAGTGTTGACGATCCAGTCTTTACAAAATTTACAAAATTGAGTTTGAAATTTTAGTATTGTGGCTTTCAGAATATGTTTGTTCAAATCCAAACTACGTTGTTAGCAGTTTTATTCTTTTATTTCCATTCATTTTTGTTGTTTGTGGAAGAAATTATTGCACTTTAAAATTGCAGACTTTGTGATTTGCTAATTTCATCCATTAAAATTGCGATTTTGTGTGGATTTGGTTTAATTGTGCAGCCCTGGCCTTTAAGAGGTAAATAAAGTAATCTGCTCAGAGGCTTCAGAGGCTAAACAACAGGAGAAAAAGTGTGTTTGAACAGACAGCTGCTTTAAAGAGACAAACAGTGAATCACGATACGACGATTTCACAAAAATAGCAGCTTGTCACAGGGACCAGGTCAGGATTTTATCATCATATTGCCCAGACCTACTACAAACTGCAATTCTTAACCCAAAGCAGTAGTCGTCTCTTTATCAATACCTTATGGTCTCATTGTAGCTCTGATATAGATCAAGACCATTCTACTATTCAGGAAATATCCAATTTTGTCCTGTTAATGTACTTGTTGTTTCGGTATTAACACTTGTCAAAACGACTAGTCTCAATTATAATTTCAGTATCCATTAGTATCTGTGAATAATATTTGTGACAACTGGAGTTAGAAACAACCTCGTACATAAACCGGGACGACTTAATCCACGCACATCTTTGTTAAAACCTGTTAAAGCGATCTCATTCATTTGATTCACTTCACAAGATACCTTCCATGTTTTGCACTCCTGTTTTGGCGCCCATCTCCAAGACAAAATTGGCAGAGTAGCTTCTTCCCGTCAGCGAGATGTTTTTGGGAGCGAGCCTGACTGAGAATGAACAGCTCTAATGATTTTCTGAGAGTCGACATGATGAATGTTGGCACGGCAAACACGCAAAGCACTTCTTTCCCTCCACCTCGGCCCTGCCTCCTCTGTCTGCCCGGAGTGAGCTTTCCTTCTGCATAATCAGATATGAACTGTAGGCAAATAACACTCGTGCCGCTTTGTGCATCAAGGGCGAAAAGATGTGTTTGTATTGATTTGGGGGAGTTTTAATGGAATGATTTACTATTTTAAAATGTGGACACAGATGCTTCCACTAGGGCTGGGTGATACGGTGATAAAAATGTAATCGTGAGCTGCTATTTTTGTGAAATTGTCGTATTGTTATTCACTGTTTGTGTCTGTTTGTGCAGCTGTCTGTTCAAACACACTTTTTCTCCTGTTGTTTAGTCTCTGAAGCCTCTGAGCAGATGACTTTATTTACTTCTTAAAGGTCAGGGCTGCACAATTAAACCAAATCCACACAAAATCACAATTTTAATGGATGTAATCAGCAAATCACAAAGGCTGCAGTTTTTAAAGTGCAATAATTTCTTCCACAAACAACAAAATGTCTTGCTTTGATTTGAATTAAACCTGCTAACGCTGTAGTTTGGATTTGTACAAACATGTTCTGAAACGAGCAACAAAAGTGCAACTAAAAGCGATGAAAATACATTCAAAAGTGACAAAAACACACCTACAAACGCGATTCAGTGCAACAAAACATGACTGAAAGCAACAGAACGTGACTTAAAATAACAAGGACTGTTTAAAAGTGACAAAGACGTGTTTAAATATGACAAACACAACTGAACGGGACAAAAACACGACTAAAAGCGTCAAAATTGTGTGTAAAATGTGCAAAATTTGAACTGAAACCTATTATTAAAACATAAACTGCCAATCTAGTCACAATAGCACTGGTCAGAAAAATCACAATTTGTATTTTTCTATTGCCCATAATAAAGCTGTTTTTTTTACGTATTGCCCAGCTCCAGCTTCCACAAAAGATGGATTCATGACGAGGTTGGCAATATGTCAAGTCCATCGGGAATAAAAACTAAAAGCTACAAAACGAAATGATACAAGGAAGGAATTATTATTTGTTCTTGTGGAGTTGGAATGATGCAGATTTTGATTATATATTGACTCTTTAAAAGTTAGTGAACAAAAACATTCTAAATTCCAGAATTCCAGAAGAGGAACATAATGTGATTTCACTGGAGCAACTGGGATTAGCCTCAGAATATCACAAAATATGGAAAATCCAGGTGGTTTTGGCAATTTAGACACAAACCACTTAGACACATGTGAGTGACATCAGAGCAATCTTTTATATTCTTTACTTATTTGATTGAAGATTGCAGTAAATGTTTTGCATTTTGATGAAGGTAACGTCTAGGTTTTAAGATTTTACTGGACAAATACTTACAGAAATTTCGAGCCTGCAATAGTTTTTCATTTTATCGCTACATATATTACATACTTTACCACAAATTATACTCTTATTGTGAAGCTCAAATATAATTTTAAGGCTATGAAATGATATTTTCCTATCCTTTGTAATAAAGAGCCAAACTAGCTGACATGTCTGCTCTGGAACTGCAAAACTGTTGCTTATTTTATGTTAGAAAAACTCAAAACCATGTTAATTTTGATCTAATGTCAGTTCAGTATTGAAAGTGTGTTCTGGTCTACTTCGTTTTGTCTCTAGTCGCCTCCATTCTGGAATTTTGAACATTGATGATGACAGGATTTTAAAGGGTCAATTGAATATTTGACAATGATGCTGTATTGATGAATTAAATACTTACACTATTACTGTGATGTCATTACTGTGACTGATGATTAATCCAACAAAATGCCTTTGAAAATGTACATGTAATATCCTCCAGTTCCTTTTTTCCCCCCACAAAAATAGCTGCTTTTATTTATTTTGGTTCAGGAGGAAAACATTTATAAGTCAAGCCATTTTTGCACTTTTTTTCTTATGATCAAAATTAAAGGAAAAATATTATGCATTTTTCATATTGTTATTGTCCTTTAAACCTGCTCTTGGCTTCAGTTCGACATGTTTTAGAATTAAAAATAAAATGCTTTTACAAAGAAAAATATAACTTTATCACTGAGTTAGGAGATGCCATTTTGACTTAGCTGTGGCTCCATCTACTGGCTGCAGAGGCAATTACACACATGTAAATATATGTGACAATGCTTTGCAGTAAAAACGAAGTTGCAGTTATTGTGATTAGTTGGAAGAAATGTTCAGAGCAAGATGTAAGGACTTAAAACAGTAGAAGATTCTGGGATAAATGACGTCAGCATCATCTACGTCTCACATCGAAGGAGTTCAGACCTCAGTGTTGGAGAGAGGATTTACAAACTAGCGTCATCAAACAAACGTGAATCAAGCTAAATGCTACTCCAGGTCTGTTTTTTGATGACGGAACAATGTTAGAACATGGATAAAAGCGCTACAAAGTAAATTTTTTTGCACATATTTGTCCATTAAAGTGCATATGACGGGTTTTTATGATTTTCTAATTTTGACTTCATTTAGTGTATTAATACCTTGTGTAAATACAAATTATAGTTTTACACCAATCAAGTTGCTATTTGTGGAGAAAAGTTGAAAAATCTGTTGACAGTTACAGGAAGTAAATAAACTGATGACATCACACTGGGGAGACAAAGGTCATGAATAATTTACACAAAATAAACTACTTTTTCAACAAAATAAAGGTGTCACATGTGTTTTTCTTTGTCAAATTAACAAAATCTGTGACATTAGATGAGTTTTGGCCGGTGTACAGTGTGGTTGCTATGGTAACTTCCTAGCGTGATGTCATACTTTACAACCAGGAATGAAATTTAAAACCTAAAAAACAGCGAAACTGGGGTTAAGTTTGTAAAGATTTTACTTACAATTTGAATATATTCATCTTACCTGAATTTTAGTTAAATGCGTATTTCAACCTGTCATAGGCCCTTTAAGTAAAACTCTGATCATGTGGCCCTTGTTTCCTTTCGATCCCGCAGACTTCCCCCTCCACTGGACTGCGCCTGACTGTAGCCGCCGCGCACTACATTAGCCTCGCTTATCTTTGAAGTGAGGAGCCACAGCGCGCATCACTGCTCCGCGCGCTCAGATCCAGACATGAAGCCAAAGAAACAGACACGGGAGCTAACGACACGCTAACACCCGCCCGCGCACACCAAATACCAGGGTCACCACAGTGCCTCGCACTCCCACAGCCTCCACAGCCGCTTTATGTAAGAAAGCACTTCCACCAGACAAAAGACACACTCCCACTCTGACTTTAGGCGCATGTCCAGGCAAATTAGCTCCGTTTTTCAGTTCAAACCGCGAAAGAAATGCATTATGAAGAATCGTTAGACAGCGAGACAGACTTATCCTTTTAGTATAGTATAGTATATTTGCCATTTAACATGTTTATGAGGTTAAATGCTCTTTTTCTGAGTTAGCCCCAAGCCTTGACAAAGAGGAACAGCCACTATCTGACATTTTTTGATATAAAGTGTATTTATTCTCAAATTCTATGACAGGTTAGACGTCACATTTCACCAAAAACGTAGTGAACATGATTATATTTAAGATTCTACTAAACATTTCACTTTTTTGTCCCCAGTTTGACAGTTTTCATAATGTTTATACTGTAATTGGACATGGGCAGTAAATATGACATTGTTGGTGATAATTCCACAACTGTAACCTAGCAACCATTTTGAAAACAATGGCCAAAATCCATATAAATTACACAGTAGTTATGATTTGACAAATAATAACTATTCATTTGGTCTTCTACTAATTAAACACTGGTCTGAAATAAGAATCTTAAAATATTTTGTTGAATGACTGTATAAACTCAGAAAGATGTATCCGTTGTCTGTTAATTGTCTCTGTATTTTTAACTGTAGGTCGCTTTTTGATTACATTTTTCATATCATTTTTATTTAACATTTATTGAACCATGAGAGTCCCATTAAGATTAAAAACCAAGGGAGTTCTGGCCAAGAGTAAGTAAAACAAACGACATTAAAAACATCACAGAGGGATTCCATTTTAGAAGTCAGCACTACTTCCTGTAATTTTAAACTTTTATTTTTCAAAATTTCTTCACCAACGGCAACTTCACGGATGTTAAACTATGATAAATATTTACCCTCTCGCCAAACTAAGTCAGAATTAGAGAAACATCAGAGCCTTCATATAGACTTTAAATCAGGCATATCCAAACTCAGGCCCGGGGGCCAAATGCGGCCCGCAGACCAATTTTTCTTGGCCCTTATGCTTCCTGGTGAACTGGCCCACATTGTCCTGATAAGTGCTATTTACAGCACATTTCAGATTTTCTACAATTCCAACCTAAATAACTAACATTTTGGTGCAATACAGACCTGATATTAAGGCACTGAGACTGAATGTAGATGTGGTGGTACTTAAACATCAGATAAATGCAGCTTTTTTTAATGTTTCGCGATTGTGGCCCTCCGCTTGGTCTATATTTCAATATGTGGCCCTCGATGGAAAAAGTTTGGACACCCCTGGTTTAAATGGTTGATGGTAAACTGTATAAACGGTTTAAACTGGATATTTCTTGAAGATTTCAGATTAATTTGGTGTTAAATTGTTAGTTAGTAGCAAGATAAGGAAGTAATACGGATTTTTTAGAATCAGAATCTGAAAAAAGTTGTGTTGTTTTTGTCCTTGAACAAAACCAAACTAGGATTTTGCCTCAGCGAGTTTGAGTAGTTCTGATGTTTTAGGAGCACGCTGACACACAATTTATGCTCAAAAACAACTGAACAAAGCGGACCATAACCAGGGCAACCGTCCACGCGCCATCTTGGTTTTCACTATTGTACAATTCGGTTGACAACAGCAGCTGTTAGTGTATTTTTGTATAGATTTTTTGTTTGGTTTGGTTTTGTTTTGTTCTTTTTAATAGTGTCAGTGAAATATATCCAAGTGCGCCTTTCACCACCGAGCCAATCAGGAGCGAGGTTCATGCCCCTTCCTGCTTAGCAACGAGCCGTGCCAGCTGTCAATCAAACCTGTTGCTAACGCGAGCTGCAGCAGATATGTGGAAAGAAGGCACCGGATCGGTCGGTTATCATTGTTCATATCTTGATTTACAAAGACTTCAGCTCAATAAAAACTTAAACTCAGTTCTTAAAGCGAACTTTTTAAGGCCAGAACGGTGAGTCTGACAGCAGCAGTTACAAAAAAAGGAGCGCAGATGTTTCAATAAAAAGTGAATGGGAGCCAGACCAGAAGGAGCAAATTCACGAACAGTCGTAAATTTAAGCCCTGAAGAAGCTACGTGTTTATTGAACTCTAACATTAACAAAATCCAGCTGTATCTTGTTGTATTCTTGTTGGATATACTGTATTTTATGCCTGGATGTCTCAAAACCGTCATGGTTCAATTGTGAAATGCGTTTCGGGTGAGATACTACAATTAAGCTCTTTATGATCGTCAAAGGTCTATGTTCAGAAGGCCATTTGTTACAGTATGTACCAGAGTTTGTTCGACGGTGCGGATGCCACGCAAAATTCCTGGTTCCAAGCGATAATCCAAATCCTGGAAAAATCATCTCTTCCTTGACCTACAAAAGCCCACACCAGTATTATCGCCTATACATTTTTCATATACGTGTAGGAATCTAAATACTCTCAGCGCCGACGGAGGGCCGCGAGGGGGGAGAAAAAAAGCCAATCTTGAGAGGATAAAAGACATCCCTTATCAGCTCCTTCATAGAGGAGCCGGGAATGAAGGCGTTTACTCAAATGAAAGAGGCAGCTCCAGGAGATAAGCCAAGAAAGCCGGGCTTAACTAAACTCTTAGATTGGACTGGGCCCTCGGTGCCGGCAGAGGAGAGAGAGAGTGAGACGAGAAAGAGAGCGATGTGGAGATATTGTGGCTCTTATTGTGGTTGGATTGAGCTAAGTGAATGCATACAGAGAAGGAGGCAGCGGTGAATTAGAATACTGTGGAACGTCTAATAGGTTTTGTGAGGCAATTAAATCGTTTTTTCATTAAATTTGTATTGGAATTCACATTTACAACAATCAAAACCACACTACCAGCAACCAAACGCTGGATAATGATGCCAGGCAGTTCATGCGTCACTTGGAGAACAATGCCAACTGTGTACACAATATTTTGCATCTCCAAACATTTGATTCCGCTTGCTTTTTTGATCATCTTCTTGGACCCTGGGCTTTATTAGACGGCTTTGTTTGTGAAATGGGGAATTGAGAGTAGAGAGAAGACTTTCAGCAAGTTGTTTCATGACGACTGGTCAAGTAGAAAACATGAAATAGATGAAAAAAGACAAGTTTCTTATAGTTTTTAAGTCAATACATCTTCATCTGCCTCTTAAATAACCTTTTGTTAGCATCATGTTGCTAATTGTACCAGTCTGAGTTTGTTTTAAGTTACGGATGCCATGCACAATTCCTGTTTCAAAGTGAAAATACATGTTTTCTGTCACTGTTTCTCAGTTGGTTGCCTCATACTCTACTCTGCATTATTGTGGCTTTAATTGGCTTTTAGACATGCTTTTAGTCACCTTGGGATTATTATGTCACAGTATATAACTTAAAATAGCAGTTCAACCACAGAAATCCTCAGAACATCAATCAAAGGAGCGTATTAGTCAGTCTTGTAAGCAGGATTAATGAAACAAGCATGAATGAATCAAAACAAGGTATGTTTTTGATGCTGGGACAAATATAACATGGCTAAAAGTTCAAAAAAGTCTTTTTTTTGCATAATATGTGGCCTTTAAAGGTGCTCTACCTGATCTTTACAGGTTTTAAACGTGAAAAACAGAACTAGTTCATGTAAAAGTCTTTACATCAGTATCACTCATAATGCAGTCCCAGCATCCTAAATATTCACCACGATGAGTCTATAAGCTCTTCTCACGAGTCTCTGAGCTCAGAGTGAGTTTTGTCATAAAGCTAACAAACATTAGCATGCTAAAATGCGCTATAAATGGATGCAGAGAAAGCGCTCTGGTCCCATTTTCACCTGAATCGATGCTTTTACAATATATTTGTGCTGCGGCAAAACAGATTTGACTTTATTACATGCAACAACAAAAAAAGTTCTGTTTTTCACGTTTCAAAACAGCAGAAATAAGGTACTGTGCCTTTTAAAACATGTTTGCTTCAGTCAGCCTTCCCCTAAGCCTATGATTCATGTACCATATTCTTCAAATATAGGAGCTATACCTGCTCTCTTTGTGTTCAGAAGTAGCAGCAGCCTCAGTGATTACACGGTTGGATCGGGCATGTTTATAGCTGTCATCTCATCATTCAAATGAGACATTTCGGTGATTGTGAATAATCACGGTGTGCCGCCTTCGCCCGCTAGAGCTCCTTTGATACGCCGTGATTAAGTCGTACAAGCTAATCAAGGCGCTGCATGGGTGCGTGCCAGGGAGAGAGGGGGGAGAATAGAGAGGGGGAGAGAGGGAAAACAGAGAGAATATGGACAGAGGAAGGGAGGGAGAAACGGGGGTAAACTGAGAGAGAGAGAGAGGAGGAATGAGAGGAAGAGAAGAAAAGAATAGGAGAGAGAGAGAGTTTGAGGCAGGAAGAGAAAAGAAGAGAGAGAAGGAATAGACTGAGAAGTGGGAGGAAGAGACAAAGAGAGAGAGGGGGAGAGAAAAAGTGAGGAGAGAGCCAGAGAGAGAGATTATAAAGAGGGAGAGAGGGAGAGAGAATAGAGAGGAGGAGAGAGAGGGGGGGCAAGGGCAGAGGTAAGTGGGGGGATAGAAAGAATGAGGAGAGAGGGGGCGAGAGGGAAAATAGAGTGAGGGAGAGAGAGAAGGTTAGCAACAATGAGAGAGGGGAAGAAATGGGAAAAAGACAGGAAAGAGGGAGGGCGTGAGGGAGGAAGAGAGAGTGAATTTTAGAGAGGGAGAGAGAGAAGGGGAAAGAGAGGAGAGGAAAGAGCGGGGTTTGAGAATATAGACTAGGGGAGAGAGAGAGAGAGAGAGAGAGGATGTGAGGGAGAAAAATAGAAGGAAAAAGAGAGGGGTGAGAGAATGGAGGAATACACTGGAGGGGAGAAGGGGAAGGAGGAAGAGACAAAGAGGTGGGGGGGGCAGGGAGGGAGGGAGGAAGAGAAAAAGAGAAGGAGAGAGCCAGAGAGGGAGGAAGAGATATAAAGAATATAACGAGCGAAGGAGGGAGACATGGGAAGAGAGGAGGCAAAGGGGAGAACCAGAGACGAAAGAATGAAGGGAGAGAGAGGAAGGGAGATAAAGAAGAAGAGAGAGAATAAATAAAGAACGCGGGAGAGTGAGGGACAGAGGAGGAAGAGAGAGAGAGGGGGAGAGATGGGAAAAGAGCGTGGAGGAAGAGGGATAGAAAAAATACAGACAAAGGGTGAAATTGGAAAGAAGGAGAGGTGAGAAGACGGAGAAGGGAAAGAGAGAGAGAGAGAGAAGAGAAAGGTTAGAGAGATGGAGAGGGAGGAAGGAACGAGGAGGAAAAAGAACTGGAGACATGGGAAAAGAGGGAGAGAATAAAGAGAGACAAACAATAGAGAGAAAAGGGGAGGAAGGAACGAGACGGAGAAAAAAGAAGTAGGAAGAGAGAGAGAAAATAAAGAGAGGGAGGGAGAGAAGTAAAGAATAGAGAGAAAAAGGGAGGAAGGAACGAGATGGAGAAAAAGAGATGGAGACATGGGAAGAGAGAGAGAGATGGGAGGGGGCTGGATTGATTGTGGGGGCTGCGCCAACAGGATTTGTTGCCATGCATGGAGAGATTATTTCTGTCTGAGTCTAAACCCTTTGCCAAATGCTACTTCTTCCTCCTTTCATCCCTCCAATTTTACAAAACAAATATATTGATTAGCGCTTGATTGTGGCGTACAGCTTGGCTCTTGCACAACGGAAAGGCTCTCGTCCCCCCGGGCTGGACTAATATTATTATTTTTGCACACAGTAAAAGCACAGGGAAACAGGAATGACTAAAAGCGTGCGACTGTGGGTCTGGGTTCCTCTGAATAGTGGCTCGACTGATAACTCATTCACATCCATTAATTGAATCTATTGCTTGGTCAAACGGACGATTTACAATTCAAAGTAATCATCAACAACTAATTAACCATATTTTAGTCCTTGACCAGAGCTTATTGTGCCGATAATTATCCTTACTGCTACATGCTACAAAAATGTATATTTAAGAACATTCAACAAATAGTCTAATCATCACACACCGTCCTTGTCGTTCTTTCATGTATTCTGTTATTTTTTTAAATTTTTCTTACACGTAATCATGAACTGAAAAACCAAAGAAGCTCATTTCAACTTTTTGCAGCAACTACTCCTTTACTTGACAAACAGTGCTCTAGGGCAGCAACGATTAATCTAAAACTAATCGTCAACAATAAAAAATAATTGACTGTAATAATTGGTAATGGACTAATCGTTAACTGAACTGTAAAGACTCTAAAACACATGTCAAAAGCCGTTTTATAACAAAGACCGTGATATTAATGCATCAAAATGTCAAAAGAAATAATAGATTCTTCTGATTTTCACCAATAATACACTTTACTTATGACTTTTCTCTATCTAGAAGCCTTTAGTCATCATATTTAAACCTTTATTTGGCTGATAATCTATTTTAAAGTATAACTATGCAGCTAAATATACTACAATACTAAATTTGAAATAATTGTTTGACTTGTCGACTAATTGAAAAAATAATCGCTCACTAGTCATATGATGCCTTCAGCAGTGAGTGTGTAGATGAGGAGGGGTGAGGTAGAGGTTAGAGAGTGTCTGGGCCTGTCCTTGTGTTGTTGTGTTATGTTATATGTTATATGTTATATGTAGTCTTGATGTATAATAAATGTTGTATGTTGCATGCTCTATCTATTATACAATAATATTGTTGTAATAATATGTAGGTGGAGTTGAGTGGGGGGTCGGACTTCTAAAAAGCGAAAGCTTCCACCATCCCCCTTTCAAACCAGGCAATTGTATGCGATTGATGTGAATTTGTGTTGTAAACTGCAAGCAGGTTTGAAATAAAACAACTTATTATTATTATTAACTATTAAAATAATCGTTAGTGACAGTGCAGTGTGTTGTTATTGAACAAACACAGCCCCCTTTATATTATATTTACCTTCTTTCTGGGTGAATTAGATTGAAGAGTGTTTTTGTTTAAACTTGTACATGAGCTCAGCAGAACTTTGAAACCTTTGGACCAGAAAAGAAAGTCTAAAAGCGACCAAAGAGAACCCAACTTTGCTGGTTATCAAGCTAAATAGTTGCATTTTATTCTGATATTTTGCTCCATTGTGGAGGTAAATTACTTAAGATAATTAAGATACTTTTAAGGCATATTTATGAGGTTCAGACAAATGATTCCTTCTTGATTTGAGGGATTTAGTTAGGACCGTTCCCCAATCAAAGGATATGTTATTTTGATTAGAATTACGCTATTGCTATAGCAGCCATTTGCCATGTCAAATCTTTGTAATCAGGAAGTAATCTTTGTAGTTACGGTCGGCAGTGATGTTAGGGGCTCTCCACTGAGTCTAGAGAAAATGTAATGCTAATACATTTCCTGACAAATTATGTCTATTTTAAGCTACAACCGGATCTTAATGGTTGAGGTTGTTGACCTGGCGTTAAGTTAATGGATGTTTCTGCAGATGTTAAATGCAGCAGGTGGTATTACTAAAAATGTCAAAAACGCAATAGAAAACAATAAGCAGTCAAAAATACCACAAAAACTTGACAAAAATGCTTTTAAAAGTGTGACTAAAAGCAACGAAAACATGAATAAAAGAGACAAAATGGTGACTGAAAGTGACAAACACGACGTATAGCTAGGTCGGCAGATGTTTAGGTACAGCAGGCTGCACTAGCATCGCAGTAGCATTTAGCCTGTAACTGCCGTTAGCATTCCTCTATAACAAGACTCATTTGGGCATTTCAACCATTTTATTCCTCTACATATCTTTGTGTCTGTATTTGGCACAATATAACTGTATGAGCGTTTGCTCTTGTAGTTGAAGTCAGAGCAGCCCTGACACGTTAAAATGAATGGATTATTTTCCCCCACAGAGGTCCACGAGTGGGTGTTCCCTCTGACGGCATCTGCATCCGCCTGAAGGGTTTGAGCTCAAGCTCAACAACAAACGAAAATATACACATAACATTTTCTACTAAAATTAAGAAATGAATTCAAATTGTTGACCAAAATTAAGCACCATTCTTTATCAAATGTACACCATTTAATTTGTTACTTCAGCACATTTACTTAAGTAGATTTTTTTTAATAAGATACTTTTTTTTTGCACACATATCTGTACTGTTACTTGAGTAACAAAATGTAGTACTTCTTCCACCACTGTTTAATACAAATTAATAGGAAGAGGGTCCAAATGGGCCCCTAAGACACTGGGGCCCGGGACAATTGACCCCTTTGTCCCCCCCCCCCCCCCCCTGTGTACTCCACTGTCAGATAGAATATGCAGATTTTATAAAGCATCTCTTTTTGACTGCAATACACGGAAAACTCTTGCTTAGAAACACATTGAAGACAAGTTAATGTTTTACAGATTTAGCATAGGAAGCATAAAATCTCAGTCAAAAGTTTGCAATTTTAAAAGAACAATACAAACATCTGTTGGGAGACGATAGTGACGTAAACAAAAATCAGACTTTTACATCAAATATATATGAAGTGATCACATAACAAACAGCTTTGCCTTGGGGCTCAGTGTGGCAGAAAGAACAAACATCAGGAAAACACTTTACCTTTAATAACACTTCAGAACACACCGCTGAATATTTGCTTTCAGCTTCCTGGGAGCTTCTGCTTGTCTTTTCAGATTTATATATTATTCTCAGTTCTTCTACACACGCTACAACTCCCAGAATGCACAGGGGACAGAGGAATATTGATAATGTTATATTGCATTTGTCGTCTGTGAAAATACTGGCGTTTTTTTGTCCCGGTGGAGCCACGACCTTCATTGACTTCATTGTTTGCTTGAGGCCAACAGATGTATGTCGAGGTAGGAGCGCGAGCCAAGGAAATGATGCACTAGCAGCTTTTCAGGTGGTTAAAGTGGACTAAATTGTACTGAGGTAAGTGGACCGTTAAACATTATTCAGTAGAAGTACATAATGGTTTGAAAAATTACAGAGATTTACGCCAACTAGGGCTGCACAGTTAATCGAAATCAAATAGAAATTGCCATTTGAATGGATGTAATTGGCCAATCGCAATAAAACGTTCTGCTTTGTTCTACACAAAAAACTGCTGGCCCTGTAGTTTAGATTTGTTAAAACATGTTCTGAAACGAGCAACAAAAACGCAACTAAAAGTGTCAAAAATCCAACTGAAAGTGACAAAAACATGACTAATGGCAACATAAAAGCGACAAAAATATGGCTAAAAGTGACGAAAACACAATTTTAAAAGTCCTTTCGTCCAGGCGTGTTCCATCGTAGAAAAGGTTACAGGGGTTGTCATCCAGACGCTGTTTGAAGATCGAGACATTTCGACTTTTAAAAATTAAAAATTAAATTTAAAACACGGCAAAAAGTTCACAAACAATTGCCTAGAAGCTACAAACAATGCGACTAAAAGCGGCAAAAGCAACAAAAACGTGACTCAAAGCGAAAAAAAATAAACTTGACTAAACCAAGTAAAATGCTTCTAAAAATGTAAAAAGACTCATCTAAAAGTGACATAATTGACAAAGAAAAAAAAAAGTGATAAATAAATCCTGAAACACTTGATTCATTTATTTGTGTGTCAGTTCATATTTTCATATTTTTCAATTTGTTTTTTTAAATATATAATTCAATTCTATAATTTGTGTTTAAAATGTGAACTTTCAACAGAATTCTATGACTAAAATCTAAATCCCAAATCAATCACGATGGCAATAATGGTCAGAAAAATGTTATATTTGCATGCAGCTCTAAGCCCTCGGTGCCTTTAATTTCCTCAGACATCAACTCCGGAACCAAATTACTCGCCGAAGCTTTATTTGCAACAGGATCCATGTTTTTGTTGCCCGCGTCTCTTGTCGACACACTCAGGATTTATAGTGTAAACTAAAGCCGTGGAATGTACACCGCCTCAGGGAGCACAGCTTCACTTTTTACTTTCACTTCACAGCGTGACTGTGGATGCACTTGTTAATACTGAGGGGAGAGAGCACACTGGCTTTATGGATTCACAGAGAAGAACAAAGAACGAGAATAGATGAGCGGAGGAGAGAGCGCACAGCCATGTTTCACTGCAATGTAAACTGTGCTCTGTAACAGTGTTTCCCAACCAGGGGTACAGGGATGCCAAGGGGTACGTGAGCAAGGACCAGGGGGTACTTGGAATGGTTTGAGGTTTTAAATGAAGACAAAATGTACTTTAATCTGAATAAAAAAGTGTTATTAGTTGTAAATTTTGCATCTTTTTGGAGTATCCTGGACCATAAATATAATTAAAACATAAATATAATGGTAATAATTGACTTTTAAACCCATTTATTTGGCTGAAACTCAAATTAAGGGGTACTCTACTGTGTCAGACCAAGCTTAGGGGGTACCTGGGATAAAAAAGGATGGGAACCACTGCTCTATAAGACCAGCGCAATGGCCCGATCGTGATTTGAAAACATTCTGTTAATTACTGGACTTATCTCTGATGCACTTAGTCGGTGTAAACTGGAATGACCACAGATCTGATGTGACGGAGTTGATACAAAAGAGTAAGTAATTTTATTATTAACTGTCTGGATGTGGAAGGACAAAACATTAAATCATATCTAAAGGAGCAGTGCGAGAAACAAATGTTAAAGTCTGTATGACAGGTTCTCCCATTTTTTAAACTATGACTTAGTACGGCTGTGTAATTAATCCAATTTCAATTACAATTATTACGCCCAACGATTAAAAAAAGAAGATCCTGTGATTCCCAGCCCAATTGTACAACAGATTTTAGTATCGATACTTGCTCAAATGACTATGTAGTATTGATACTAGTTTTAAAAGAAAATTATTGCATTATGTGTATTGTTATTGCCCTTTAAACCTGCGTTTGAGTGTCTTCAGTTTGACAACTAAAAATAAAATGCTTTTACAAAGAAAAATATAACTTTATCACTGCATGGGGAGATGCCATTTTGACTCAGCTGTGGCTCCATCTACTGGCTGTAGAGGCAATTACACACATGTAAATATGTACCCACAATGCTTTGCAGTAAGCAGTGGATCTGAAAAAGTTGTAGTTATCGTGATTAGACGGAAGAAATGTTCAGAGCGAGTCTGGCAATGATTTAAGGACTTAAAACAGTGAAAGATTCTGGGATAAATGACGTCAGCATCATCTACGTCACACATCGAAGGAGTTCAGAACACAGTGTTGGAGGGAGGATTTACAAACCAGCATCATCAAACTGACGTGAATGAAGCTAATTGCTACTCCAGGTGTCTTTTGATTACGGAACAATGTTAGAACATGGATAAAAGCTCAACAACGTCAATATCTGTCCTTTAACATCGATTAGTATCTGATTTTTGATACTTTGGAGAACACTCTTAGGCGTATAGAAATGCTTCTTTGCACTTAAATGTAAACAGTCCAGGTGACAGATCTGAACGACAGCGAGACGGCACAGATAATTGAGTAAATGTCCTTCCCGCCTCTGCAGAACGGCACTGTGTTTTCCAACCAGACACTCGCAGGGATGTTTGCAGGCGCTCGCCAAAGACTGCTGATTACATTCATTTGCTTTTACTAATGAGGAGGGATTGTGAATCGCACACTTCCGCTCCTCTTCACATCCACCTGTTGAAAACCATTTTGGCTCATTACGGTGTTAACGCTGGCTGTTTATTCTCAATTACAATCAAAGCCGTCGTTGTTTTCTCATCAGGCCGCACTGCTGTTCCCTTTTTGATCCGGGCCTCAGAAGCTACAAGGACCGGCAAGTTTCATGTTTGATTTATGTTTCTGAAGGAGTTGGTCTCATGTGAGTCGTGGGAAACCAGGCCAGCCTCAGATGCAGGCGAGACAACTTGGAGCAAAGATGTTCGGTAATGTGGAGGAACGAGGCGCGCGAAAGGGTTTGGATCGTGCTTTGACTTTGACGCACAAATTGTTTCGACTTGGAACCAGTTGTCTGTCTGTTGTGTAAAGTATTTGAGATATGTTGTTTATGCAAATCAGGCCCTCAAAGCGATATGATCCGGCCGCCAACCCAGCTTCCAAAAATACAGAACGTATTTTATATTTGATCTTTTTATTGGTTCAGTCCTGGTTCTGTCCTGGTTTTGTCCTGGTTTTGTCCTGGTCTGGACCTGGTTTGGACCTGGTTTAGTCCTGGTTTACTCCTGATTCAGTCCTGGTTTAGTCCTGGTTTAGTCCTGGTTTAGTCCTGTGGTTTAGTCCTGGTTTAGTCCTGGTTTAGTTGTGGTTTTGTCCTGGTTTAGACCTGGTTTAGAACTGATTTAGACCTGGTTTTGTCCTGGTTTAGACCTGGTTTAGTCCTGGTTTAGTTCTGATTTAGACCTGGTTTAGTTGTGGTTTAGTCCTGGTTTAGTTCTGATTTAGACCTGGTTTAGTTGTGGTTTTGTCCTGCCTGGTTTAGTTCTGATTTAGACCTGGTTTAGTTGTGGTTTTGTCCTGGTTTAGACTTGGTGTAGACCTAGTTTGGACCTGGTTTAGTCCTGATTTAGTCCTGATTTAGACCTGGTTTAGTCCTGGTTTAGTTCTGATTTAGACCTGGTTTAGTTGTGGTTTTGTCCTGGTTTAGACCTGGTTTAGTCCTGGTTTAGTTCTGATTTAGTCCTGGTTTAGTTCTGATTTAGACCTGGTTTAGTTGTGGTTTTGTCCTGGTTTAGACCTGGTTTAGTTCTGATTTAGACCTGGTTTAGTTGTGGTTCTGTCCTGGTTTAGACCTGGTTTAGTTCTGATTTAGACCTGGTTTAGTTGTGGTTTTGTCCTGGTTTAGACTTGGTGTAGACCTAGTTTGGACCTGGTTCAGACCTGGTTCAGTTCTGGTTTAGTTTAAACCATTAAAGAGAGAAATGACGATACGATGATTTCACAAAAACAGCAGATTTTCACAGTATCTTGTACATTTATTTACATTGCATTATCTAGTACTTCCGATGCCAAACTGCATGTTGTTGCGCAGAACTTGTACAAGTGTAATGACCTTAAAGCTGAATCTTATATAATCTAAAGCTTTTGATTAAATGTGTAAGTGAATGAAACCTAACTGTTGTATATTTTCCTAAAAAAACATGATTGTGTTGAATATTTGGCAATACTTTTTGACAATGATCGACTTTTATTTCCAGAGCAGGTGAAGTTCAGATTGTGTGAGGAAGTGTTTTGTGGCCAGTTTGTTTCAGTTTGTTGTGTGTTTTTTGGATTTCAATCATATTTTCTCCTCTTGAAGCTGGGTTACCTGATTTTCAGACCGTGAAAGCAGAAGGTTCCCACAGGGTTTATGTCGTTTTTCCTTGCTCAAAAGGAGGGTCAAGGACAGGGGATGCTCTGGGACAGGTATTCATTTGCAGCTCAATTCTCTTGAATATTGTTTATTTAATTTGCTTTCTACCTGTGGCCCATTGAGGCAACTGTTGGTGTGATTCTACAAAAATAAATTGAACTGAATTGAACTGAAGAAGGAGGCATTTAAATAGGTGACTTTTTCCCAAGCTTTCACAATCGTTTGACACAATGTCCTGCATGCATGAATCTGTCAGCTTTTTTCAGGCGTTTCATGTAAAAAATGATAAAAGCCAGAGCACTTTCTTAGCAGTTATAGCATGTCTTAAATATCAGACTCAGATATCAGGCATTTTGTTCTGGGTTTGCGATCGATTAAATGCTTCACAATTCAATGCAAACACGACAAAACAGTCTGATTTCGCACCTAACTGCTGCTTTATATGTTTCAAAACTACATTTACTCATTTACAAGAATAAAGCCACGCACTCCAGCTTCAAACCTTTACACTCACTTCCAATTTATTAACCTTTGAGCCCAAATCCTGCACTAAAACACCCCATTTCAAACACAGCTCTTGCTCCCGGGTCACATCCTCCGACGGCGCGACAACACAGTGCGCCCATTGTTTGTTTTGGACGTAAAAAGGCACGGCTGTTTGAAAGCACTCGAGCGTAATCAAGCCTCATCAGCGCTGCGTCTGCCCCGTGCCAGCCCCGTCTCCGTCAGTCACCTCCATTGACTGTATCAGAGGTAATTGTCGCCACTTTGATTTTCCCCCTGACTTGATTAGCTCCATTCCTCAGAGTGTTGTTGTGCGGATTACGGGGCCCCGCTGGTTTTGTTAAGGCCAGATTGGGTGAAATCCTCTTTGTCTCAGAGGCAGACAGACTCGAGTGGGTTAGCGCAGGTCTGCTCCGTTTGATCCTGTATCTGATGGGTTTAAGTGTCTTAGCCAAAGGTCAGGTGGAAGTAATCACTGAGATGTCTTACTGGATGTGCGCGCTGATGACAGAAACGAGGAGTTGCTTTGGAATCGGAATTGTAAAATAGTTTAGGAAAAAAACTGTGACTGCGATTTGATGTTTTGACAGTGGGATTCTGTCCAAAGTTCACATTTTGAACAAAACCAGGAGAAATGACAAAAAAAGGCTGAAATAGGAACTGACAAACTAGTAACAGAATCACGTTTCAGAACATTTTTTGACCCTTTTTGACGTTTTTGCCACTTTCAGTCACACTTTTGTTGCTTTTAGTCACATTTTGGTTGCTTAGAGTTGCGTTTTTGTCACCTTTAGATGCATTTTTTGTTGTTTTTATTAGTTTTATGTTAATTTTAGTAGCGTTTTTGTCGCGTTTTGTCGCGTTTTTGGTAGTTTTTGTCACATTTTTGTTGTTTTTAGTCGTCTTTTTGTTGCTTTTAGTCACGTTTTTATGGTTTTAGTATGGTTTTTGTCACTTCTAGTTGCTTTTCTGCTGCTTTTATTTGAGGTTTGTCAATTTGAGTTGCGTTTTTGTCATGTTTCATGACGCTTTTGTCACTTTTAGACGTGTTTTATTTATAACAACATTCACAATGTTATCTGCATTTCTTGATATTGCCTACCTGTTGAACTTGTTTTGAAATTAGCAAAACAAGTGAAAAAAAGGGCATTAATAAAGAGACTATTGCACTAGATCTGTAGTATTGATATTCCATGTGTGACTGTGAGTTATTGAGGGGAGGCTTTTTGTCAGTAGAGTTTCAAGAAATTATTTATTTTGTGCAATATTTTTTTCGCAATGCAATTATTTCAAATAGTCAATTATGTGGTTGGGTTTTTTTAATCTTACAATCTTTTTAGAAAGAGAAATAGGGGAATTTTTGTGTAAATGGAGTTTTGTCAAGTCAACAAATCACACATTTTCCTACAATTAATATTAAACCCAACCTTAACCTTTTCATGAAATCAATATTGAAAGAACATTTTTTTGTTTTTGAAAGGACAATGGAAATGGAAAATTAGCAGAAATAACTATGAGCAAAAAACAAACTCATGATTTATTTTGGTCCATGTTGTCCATCCTCCTTAGATGCACGTGTCCTTCTCTGGTTTACAGAGATCCTCCTCAACCCCCGACAACTTAAATCAGATTAAGCAGAAGAGGATAATTCTCCTACAGTAGCTTACAGCAAAAATAACTAAAATGCTCCATTCCAGCGCTGCTCCCAAAGTGACACTCCATGCTTCATAATAAAACTCATTTGCATCGCCGCTGTCTTCGTCCTGTCTTTGTTTTCGTCAATGTGATTCGGTGGAATGTGTTTTGAGCGATGGCCTTTGACGCCTAATGGAGTCGACTCTGCTCCGTGTGGACGTTTGCATCGACGCCGGCCTCTGCTGAACAATGCTCCAAAGCAAACAGTCTCTGCCGCCTGTTCACGCCAGAGACGCACGCTCTTCGAAAGGGGGAGTGGAGTAGTGTTTGGGTGGGGGAAACTCAGGGAAACTCTGCATCGATTTAATAGAAAACGTCACTTTTTTAGGGCTGTAACAATGGTTGTCAACTAATTCAATAATCAAGTAATCGTTAACTGGTCCACTCCAAAACATTGTATGTGCTGAAAGAAGAGCGAAAGAGCCTTGAATATGAGAGTTTAACTAAATTTAACCCAGACAAAGCTGAAGTGAAGGCGTTTGATGACGTCCTGTTGGAGAATGTTCATACACGGAGAAGGGTTTTAATCAAATACTCACGTTTTACATGCTTCCTGTGTGTTTTTTTGTGTCATTCCTGTTCTGTCTGAGTAATAACACAAAAAACACACAGGAAACTTGTAAATTGTGAGTATTTGATTAAAATCCTTCTTCATGTATGAATATTCTCCTCCAGGATGTCGTCAAACGCCTTCACTTCAGCTTTGTCTGGGTACAATGCAGTAAAACTCTCATATTCAAGGGGTATTAACAGCTAATTGATTAATAAAGGAGTAATCGCTAGACTAATCGTTAGTTTTACCCTACTTCTAATACATTTTCAGATGAATTGGGTATATTTTAATCACAGCTAATTCAAAGTAAGATCTATGGCTTGTTCCCGTCAGGGGTCGCGGGTGACTGGAGCCTGACTTTGGGCCTTAGGCGGGGTACACCCTGGAGAGTGACCAACTCGTCACAGCAAACACAGAGACAGAGACAAGGACAGACAGCCATTCACTCTCACATTTATTCACTCAGGGAAATTTAGCGTTACCAATTAACCTGAACACATGCATGTGTTTGGACGGTGGAGGAAGCCGGAGAGAACCCGCGGTAACACAGGGAGAACATGCAGACTCCACCCAGAGAGATCGTGTGATGTCAAAAATAATGCAATTAGACCGGACTGCAATAATTAAGGCAAGGCAAGTTTATTTGTAGAGCACACTTCGTACACAAAGCAATTCAAAGTGCTTTACAAAACAGGAAAAGTTGCATTAAAATCACAAAACACAAAAAGACACACAGAATAATTTTAAAATAAAGTGCTTTAAAAGAGAAGAGTGCAGATAGATCTTTCAGTCGTTTGCACGTCTAAACAGAACTGTTTTTAGCCTGGATTTAAACATTGTCAGAGTGGAGGCCTGTCTCACATCTTCAGGGAGACTGTTCCAGATTTAGCTGCAAAAAACTGAAATGCTGATTCCCCATGTTTAGTCCTGACTCCAGGCACCAGCAGGAGGCCCGTCCCTGAGGTCCTCAGAGTGAGAGATGGTTCATATTAAGCGACAAATTGTGACAAGTCGACTATAAAAATTAGTCAACGCTAAAAATGTATAATCAACTAATCGTTAACTGGACTGTACCAACTCTAAAACACATGTCAAAAGACCTTTTATAACAATAATACACTTTATTCATAATTATTCTCTATCTAGAAGCCTTTAGTCACCATATTTCAATCTTTTTTTGGCTGATAATGCATTTAAAAGGTGTAATAATTGTGTGACTAGTCGACTAATCGAAAAGATAGTTGACTACTAAAATAATCGTTAGTGACTGCCCTACAATTAGATATTTTATCAGAATTGCTCAGCTCTAATCACGATATTTCCTGTAGCAACAAATCTGTTACTGCGACAGGTGGTGGGGACAGAGGGAAGGGAAAAACTGAAGAAGACAGCAGAAGCGAAAAAGAACTATATAAAGCGAGAGCGAGCGAGGCAAAGACAGACATTTGTAGCCCGCGGCCAAACTCCAGCTTTAGACAAAATAACAAACGGCAGAATGATCTAGTGAGCTGTCGCCGCTGGTCGCCGTGGCTCATCTGGACAGACAGCGACTACAAATGGCCTGTCCTGTAACGCCGCAGCCTCTTTATTCCTCCTCAGCCCCGCGTCCGCCGAGACCTTGGCAAACGTCTCGGCGAAAGATCCATCGCCCGTTTGGAGGGTCCTCGAGCGTCACCGTGTTGCCACTTACGGACGCCGGAGACGGAGCGATGAAAAGACAGAGAGAGAATTAGCTCGGAGGCGTCGCGGGGTCGTGCGTTTGGATGGAGGCGAAGATTCGGTAGATTAAGTTTACTCCGTGTTTTAACAAGTCCCGGGCGGATGAGCGTTAACGGAGCGGTGTCTTTTCGGCACTGCTCAAACGGCGGGGGTGTCAGGGTGTTCGGCGGCTAACAAATCACCCACTGTAGTGTTTTCTGTGAGCGGGGCAGTGTGGAAAAAAAGACGTTTGGAGCTTGGTCTCAATTTTTTTATAGAGTTAAGGAAAAGAATGTACCAGTGTTTTTCAACCTTTCTTGAGTCGTGGCACACTTTTTGGGTTTAAAAACTACCACAGCACACCATCCACTGCAAAAGCATTACCAAATCAGACCATTTAGTTAAAATTATGGTGTACAATGAGTAGGTCTGGGTGATTAAATCGAATCGTGAGCTCGTCCCAGTGACAATCTGCTATTTTTATGACATCGTCTTATCATGATTCACTGTTTGTCTCTTTAAAGCAGCTGTCTGTTCAAACACACTTTTTCTCCTGTTGTTTAGCCTCTGAAGCCTCTGAGCAGATGACTTTATTTACCTCTTACACCTCTTAAGTGCAATAATTCAACTCAATGCTCCAAAACGCAACTAAAAGCGACAAAAATGCGTCTGAAAACAACAAAGACGTGACTAAAAGTGACAAAGACTCAGTTAATTACAACAAACACAACTGAATGTGACAAAACTGGTCAGAAAATCACAATCACATATTTTTTCCTAAATCGTGCAGCTCTATTAAAGGCAAGAGAAAATCAAAGTCAACACAACTCATGATAAAATCGAAATCATTATCTGAATCGTGATTATAATTTTTTGCCATGTCGCCGGGCCCTAACAATGAGTGATGGTTTTGCGTTTTTTTTGTTTTTTTATGCAGAAGTAGCTCATGGCGCTCCAAAAATGTAAATGTAAATTGGTTAATTACGTTCGCATTCGTGAATCTGTTAACTCAAATTGCATATTTAACCTCAAGGCACACTAGTGCTCCCCGGCAAATCAAGGCCGTAGGCTGCTTGCAGTGTCTTCTAATAAAACTAGGTATTGTGTCATAAATGCATTTACACATATGGAAAGATCGACTGCAATACATTATAACACATTATGTATTCTGCATTAATGGCGTTTGATAAGAAAAAGTTATTATTTCTAAATAAGCCTGGATATTGGAACTGATCCAGAAAAATTAGTTGAATTAACAATTTATATGGCAAAAACGAGAAGATGTGTAGTAATAGCTGAAGAATTTGGAGTCTTAATGTATAAATACACTGTCTCCCAGTACATTTCTGTATAAATTGTTGTCTTTGCATGAACTCTTCTACAGTTGTGGTCTTTTGAGCGGTATTTATGAGACCTAACATCCTTTTTATGAGGATAACGTCAAAAAGGAAAGGACAAGTTCTCGGAGTGGATGGTGAGTTTGTGTACATTCAACAGCTTTGTTTACCACTAGTTCCTATCTACGCGATTATTAAACACGTGAACTCACTCCCGAACTGAGCGTGAACCCCGTGAACTTGTGGACTTGTCGTTGTCGGTCACAGGAACAGCTCCACTCAAACATATCTGGACTGTGTGCTGCGTGAGTCCGGCGTTACATGTTTTTGAGCACTATTCACCTTACTCCGGAAGGTGCCTTATGCGCCGCCGTCTTGTTTCTGTTGTTTACATGGAGCAGACGAGCTCAACAGAAAATAAGTTCTACATGGACTAAAAAGACGTTTTCAGACTGACCAGGAAATTGTTGCGTTGTTGACTTGTTGTTGCTCGTGTTCATTAAAGGTCCCATATTCTGCTATTTTCCCCTTTACACAGTCTATTCTAAGGGCTTTGTTGATAAAATTTTGCATTGTGCAATATCCATAACATAACAGTTTCCAAAAAACACCCATTTCTTGGACTGGCCCCCCTCCTTGCAAAAGCAAACGGCTCACTCTGAGATCTGACCCCCCGAACAGAGAGCAGGATGCCTCCCCCGCCCAACCCGCGCACCTCCCCCGCCCAACTCGTGCCGAAGCCTAGAGCGGAGATAGTGCATGCGCCGTGTGCTCCGGTAAACAGCGATACATAAACACGGGAATAAACCTTTTATGCGTCCTGACGGTGCGTCGTGCTGAGTCCTACGTCCTGGATCTGACCTGGAGTTTGACGTGCTCCAGTACCTCGACGACGGACGTTGCCGTTTGGTAAATAACAAGCCAACTCTTCGATCTGTTGTATCCATCGTGTAATTACTGTGTAGCATTAGCTGTGTTTATTCTGCGACTCTGCGGCTTCCCGGGCGTGGCTTAAACACGCGTCATCCTTGTGAGCCCCGTCTGCTGCTCAGCCGAGGGGGACGAAAAAGACAGTTCTCTAGCGAAAACATGCGGGAATCAATCAAAAAACACTTTGGGCACAACATACGAGGCCCAAATAGCACTGTAGGAAGGTTAAAACCTCTGAAAAGTTGATTTAGCATGTTATGGGACTTTTAAACATTTTACACAAATCAACCTACTTTATGTAATATTTTAGCGGCCAGACTTTTCCCTCGTTCGTCATTAGCTTTAGCAGAGTTGTCGTCAAACAGGAGTGCGTTTACAACAAAAGTGCAAAAAACGGCAAAAGCGGGCGGGGCAGAATAAGGTCAATATCCTAGCATTTCGACATAGGGGTAATGCCTTGGGTAAGATTTGGCACTATTCCCAATATTTAACCAAATTTCCCATTTTCAGACCAACTCCAAAGCCGTCCATATATCTTTACTTTATCGTCCTGATGCGGATATTACACCTGGTCCCGCTGGCTGCTGCTGGGGCGAGGCCTCTTTATGACCTGCTCTGGTGTAGTGCAGTTCAAATGTTGGAGATGATTTCATATTCGCCGCCGCAGTCCCCTGTGCGCGCTG
This sequence comes from Rhinogobius similis, assembly GCA_019453435.1. Taxonomy (NCBI): domain Eukaryota; kingdom Metazoa; phylum Chordata; class Actinopteri; order Gobiiformes; family Gobiidae; genus Rhinogobius; species Rhinogobius similis. Next base: position 12,831,504 of record CM033631.1, read on the forward strand.
CAGATCTGTGTTTCTGCTGTTTTTGTGGCGTTATTAAAAGTCAGGGGAAAGGTTACGGCAAATGCCACTCAGCTCCACTGCGGCTCCGCGGGGCCTCGCCATTCGCTCTCACACCGACGCGTACCACTGCACCGCTTCTCAAACGCTTCATATCGTGTGTCTAATGGTAGGGAAGCCTATAGTTGTAAATCTCACTAATTATCTTTTTCTGGTGACGAGTTCGCCATTTCCTTCCTGTCTTTATGGAGTTGTTTTCCACAGTGTAACATTAAAGTGCGTATGGCAGGTTTTAACGATTTTCTAATTTTGATTTTATGTGGTGTTTTAATACGTATTATACATTCAAATTATTGTTTTACACTAATCAAATCATGGTTTGTGGAGAAAAGTTGAAAAATCTGTTTAAAATTACAGGAAGTAAAAAACATCACACTAGGGTGACTCATTCCATCCAAAGGTTATGCATAATTTACCCAAAATTAACAACTTATTTACCCTTAAAACATTATTTCAACAAAATAAAGGTGTTCACATATATTTTTCTTTCTCAGACAAAAAAATCTCTGACATTAGCCGAGTTTTAGCCCAGTGTTCAAAGTAATTTCCTAGTGTGATGTCATCATTTACAACCAGGAAGTGAGATTACAAAACTAAACAAATTGCTAAAAATTATCAAGTTTATAATTATTTTTTAGAAAAACTTTAAATATATTTATCTTCACTGTATTTTAGTTTAGTCTAACCTGTCATAGGCACTTTAAACGTATTTATCTCCAAAGAGACAAGCCAGGCCAAGTTACTGGTCAGATCAGTGGAAAGGTGACAGTACAAGAATGCATTGGAAAATATCTAATTGTATAAATGCAAGATGGATAATAGGGCTGCACAATTAATCAAAATCGACTCGAAATCACAATTTGAACTGATGCAAGTGGCAAATAGCAAAAGCTGCGATATTTGAAGCAATAATTTCCTTCACAGACAACAAAAATATTCAGTTTTATTCGACATAAAAAGCGCAAACCCTGTTGTTTCGATGTGTTAAAACATGTTCCGAAACAAGCAACAAAAAAAGGTAATAGTGACAAAAACGAAACCAAAAGCAACAAAAACGCGACAAAAACATGACTAAAAGCGACAGAAACAAAACTAAAAGCAACAAAAATGCAACTGAAAGTGACAAAAATGCAACTAAATGCAACAAAATGCAACTGAAAGTGAATTAAAAGTGACAAAAACTTAACAAAAACGTGGGTAAAAGCGACTAAAGTGTGACAAAAGGCGATAAAAACATTCTGAAACACGTGATTTGTTGATTAATTTGTCAGTTCAGTTATTAGTATTTCTGTCAATTCTCCTGGTTGCGTTTAAAATGTGAACTTGAAACATAAATCGTAAACCTAATCACAATCGCAAAACTGGTCAGACACATCTCAATTCGATATTTTTTACATATCACGCAGCTCTAATGGATACGTTTCTTTCTTCTGTGGAACGAGCGAAGTAATAACATCTCCATGGAGACCGATAAAGGACTGAAATATTAAACTGTGTGTACACGGATGACACAGTATAGTGCTCGCGAACGGTCTCGAGATGCTGCCGTCCGTGTGAGGAGCTTTTGTGCTTTAACATCCTGTGTTCTGTCTTGTTTTGGCCAACCTATATCTATATATTTGTAATTTTTTCTGCTAATTAGAAAAGCACATAAACACCTTTGACATTACATTGAAACAGCAATGCAGTGACAGTAAAGTAGATTGATTTGTGTAAAATGTTTAATGAACATGAGCAACAACAAGTCACAACCAGTGGGCGAGGCTACCGCGCTCAAATTGAGCCGCCGGCTGTAGGCTGCCATGTTTGCAATCTGCTGCTGACCGCTAGGGGCTGCTGTGGAAGTAGAATTATTTAATGCAAGTCAATGGGGAGTTAGACGTTTCAAAACCTACTTTAGAGCCTGGCTCAAAATACGGCTTTGGTCTCAAACGTTAGCTTACGGCTCTGTGACAACGCTGAGGGGGGTGAATTTTTTTGAACCAGGCTGGTTTAGCCGCTGTGATTTTTTAAAGTTCATGCATATCTAATGAGGAAGGCGGGCTTTACGCGCCGGAAATGTCAGGGCGCAGCCATTCACCTACGAGTGGGCGGTAACCATAGAGGCAACGACGGCAGTACGTCAGCAAAAGGCCGCCCCAAAGTCGCCCTCCCCCCGCCTCCCCACCGAGGGGGGAGTGGTGGGGGCTAACCCGCGGCCATTTTGAATTCTTCATGAGCCGCATTATCATGAATGGGGCGGAGCGACAACCGTCTGTCCACTATTTTTATGTCTATGGTCCCAACGCACCGATTTCCTGGTCAGTCTGAAAACGTCTTTTTAGTCCATGTAGAACTTATTTTCTGTTGAGCTCGTCTGCTCCATGTAAACTAATACAACGGAAACAAGATGGCGGCGCGTACAGCAACTTCAGGAATAAGGTGAATATATATTGCAGATCTTAATCGCCGTATTGCAATCATTTCCAATATCGTGCAACTACTCGTTATTAATACTGAATCATGCTTAAAAAAACGATATGATCAGTATTCATTCATTCTTTGTCCATGCTTTATTAACGTATAGTTATTATAAATTTCGATATTATTCACCTTGAAAGTTCTGATTATATACCGTATTTTCCGCACTATAAGGCGCACCTAAAAGCTTTCAATTTTCTCAAAAAACTGACAGTGCGCCTTATAATCCGGTGCGCTTTATATATGGATCAATACTGAGCCGCAACTATGCAACCACAGCCACTACTGTAGCTTCTATTCTATACGCCTTATAATGCGGTGCGCCTTATATATGAACAAAGTTTTCAAATAGGCCATTCATTGAAGGTGCGCCTTATAATCCGGTGCGCCTTATAGTGCGGAAAATACGGTACCTTGATAAATATTTCAGTCAGAATGTTATAACGGTCATCGCTTTGTTTGATTTCTTGGTTAATTTGACGCCTTATTGTCCTTCTTTTTCATTCTGTTTGTCTGTTCTTGTCACTCCCAGTTGAATCCACCTTCTAAACCAAACGATGTACTCTTTTACCATTTTTCACTGCGTCAAACCATGTCCTGTATCCCCTGTGCACGTCCCGGTCCGTCTCCTCTCCTCCGTCCTCTCGTTCCTCGTCAGACGCCCAGCTCCTCATCACAGGGTCGCGCACCTGTCGCCGGCGTAAACACAAAATGAATAATTCAGGTTCGGCGCTGGTTCACTGGAACAGCTGATGGAGGAGAGAGCCGTAGATTCATGGAGTTATCCTCAGTTAAATTCGGTTTAATGAGCAAACTCTGTGGAGGAAAACTAAATCACCTTGACCTTCGCAGATGACAAATGTGGCCCCCAGTGGGAGAGCTGCTTTGCATTTTGGGAGATTGTAAATGTATTGAGCAAAGATGGTTCGTTAGAGCACCTTCAGATCTCCTTGGCTGTCGTTGTGACGTCGTTTTTAGGTAACTTCGGCGTTCTCAAACCGAATCGGCGTTGTTAAATTACATGACCAGTGTGAAGGGCAGTGCAGGAAGGCGTGAAGAGTTTACGGGTGAGTCGCGAGTTGAGTTTTATATCGTGCTTGTTTTGTCCAAGAAATGAGAAATGTCCGTAATCGTGAGAGAAAATGCACAAATGCTGTTTGTTTATCAGATATTCACAGGTTTCAGTATAATTCCTATTACGGATCAATGGATTGAAGACACTTTTTTTTGTTTATTTATTTATATTTTTGGTCAATTTGCTCTCTCAACACATATGTTTTCACGAGGAAACAACAAAGCTGTCCAACTGCTGCTAAATATGTTTTATTGTTTCATTTAATCCACTTCATTCATAGATTTCTCTGGGACATTGTAAATTCGAAAGCTGTTTTCTTCAAATGCATTTTTCTCCGACACACACATAAAGATCAGCCTTAAAGTAGCTCCTACAAATGCCAAATTCTAAGATCTGGGACTGAACAAGATTTTGACGTAACGTACAGAAGGATTTGTTGATATTTAATTAAAAGCCCGATTTAGTAAAGTTTTAACACTAAACAATTGGACAACAGTTACATTTTTGGTCCAATTTTCAGTCAGATCTAGTTTACTCAAAAACTAAATAAGAAATCCAAAATTGTGCTTAAAGCTGGGTCCTGATACTCAGTTGCTTTTTGCTACTGACCAAAAAGGTTTGTTAAGTACTTGTCCAAAAACAAAACGTTTGTTCGCTGCCAACTTTTGGTGCCTTGGCTTGAAATATCCACAACATAAAAGCAGTAGTAAATACACAACATACACATACAATGTTTTTTTCGCTTGTCGTCTTGTATGTGTCGCATTTAGTGTCGTTTTTGTTGCTATTTGTGTTATTTTTGTTGCTGTCAGTCACGTTTTTCTTGCATTTAGTCATGTTTTGTCACCTTTTGTGTTGTTTTTGTTGCTGTTAGTGTTATTTTTGTTGCTGTCAGTCACATTTTTGACATATTTAGTCGTGTTTTGTTGCTTTAATGTTATTTTTGTTGCTTTATCGATCCAAGATGGCGCCGCTGACGGATGCCCTGGCGTTTTGGTGCGCTTTATGTTGTCTGTTTTTGTGCGTTAATCGTGTGTCCGCGTGCTCTTACACCCGTGAAGAGCTCTTAAACATCAGAACTTCTACCCCACGGACCTATTTCCAGTTTTTTTAGCGTCTGCTGCAGACTTTGCGCTAGTTTTGGCCAAAAGAGTGAGACGCCGCAGAAGAGGAAAGCGCCAGGGGCTCGTCGCGCCGGAACGCGGCGCTGCCTTACCTGGGATTTTCCTCTCCAACGTCCGCTCACTCAGCAACAAGATGGACGAACTGGCGCTGCTGATGAAGAGGAACAGAGACTTTTCTTCGTCTTCTGTTTTGTGTTTCACGGAGACGTGGCTCAGCGAGTCGATCCCGGACTGCGCGCTCCATTTGGAGGGATTCCAGCTCCTCCGCGCCGACAGACAAAGGGATCTCTCCGGGGGAAAAACAAAAGGCGGTGGAGTCTGTTTCTTCATCAACAACGCTTGGTGCTCCGATGTGACTGTGATCTCCAAACTCTGCTCTCCTGATCTGGAATATCTCTTCATTAACTGTAAACCTTTCTACTCTCCACGTGAGTTTGCTTCATTCATTCTCGCCGCTGTTTACATCCCGCCACGCGCGAACGTACACGAGGCACAGCGCGTGTTAGCGGAGCGGGTTTTGAATACGGAGCAGGACTTTCCGGACTCCTTGTTGATCATCCTCGGGGATTTTAACAAGGGGAATCTCAGCCAGGAACTACCAAAATACAGACAGTTTATTAAATGCCCGACCAGAGAGCAGAACACGCTTGATCACTGTTACACTACAGTGAGTGGGTCCTTCCGTGCGGTTCCTCGTGCTGCCCTAGGGCTCTCAGATCACGCCATGATCCACCTGATCCCCACGTACAGACAGAGGCTGAAGCTCTCCAAACCTGTAGTGAGGACTTCTAAGAAGTGGACCAGCGAGGCAGTGGAGGAGCTACGCGCGTGTTTGGACATTACAGACTGGGATGTGTTCAAAACTGCCACGGATGGTTTGGATGAGTACACGGACACTGTGACGTCATACATCCAATTCTGTGAGGACAGTATCATTCCCACACGCACCAGGGTGATTTATAACAACGACAAGCCCTGGTTCACACCCAAACTGAGGCAGCTCAGGCAGCAGAAGGAGGAAGCTTTCAGAGCCGGGGACAGAGAGAGCTACAAAGGTGCTAAGTACAGATTTAGCAGGGAGGTGTCAAGAGCTAGATCTCTGTACAACACGCGCCTAAAGCAGTCTTTCTCTGCAAACAATGCGGTCTGGCGGGACTTAGGCAGATCACCAACTACAAGCCCAAAGCCCCCATGCTGCTGACGACCAGAAACTGGCTGAACAGCTCGCCTCCTTCTATTCTCGGTTCGAAACCTCAACCCCTCCCCACCCATCTCACTACAATGGACATCTCTCACACCCCGGGTCCCCCACCTCCCCACTGGCCTTTCACTACACAGGGACAATGTAAGGAAACAGTTTCGGAAGTCCAACCCCGAAAGCTGCTGGACCAGACGGTGTCTCCCCCGCCACCCTGAGACACTGTGCAGATGAGCTGACTCCTGTCTTCACAGACATTTTCAACACCTCCCTGGAGTCATGCCATGTCCCAGCCTGCTTCAAATCGTCCATCATCGTCCCTGTCCCCAAGAAGCCCCGGATCACTGGACTTAATGACTTCAGGCCTGTGGCGCTGACGCCTGTCGTCATGAAGTCCTTTGAGCGCCTGGTCCTGCCCCATCTCAAGTCCTTCACCTCCTCCGCCCTGGACCCACTGCAGTTCGCCTACAGAGCCAACAGATCTGTTGACGACGCCATCAACCTGGCCCTCCACTTCATCCTGCAGCATCTGGACTCCCGGGAACCTACGCCAGGGTCCTGTTTGTGGACTTCAGCTCTGCATTCAACACCATCATCCCTGCTCTGCTCCAGGACAAGCTCTCTCAGCTCCACGTGCCTGACTCCATCTGCAGGTGGATCACTGACTTCCTGACGGACCGGAGGCAGTGCGTGCGGCTGGGGAAGAATGTCTCAGAGACTCGGACTATCAACACAGGAACTCCACAGGGCTGTGTACTTTCTCCTCTGCTCTTCTCCTGTACACCAACTGCTGCAACTCCAGCAACGACTCTGTAAAACTGATCAAGTTTGCAGGCGACACCACCCTCATCGGACTCATCTCGGACGGCGATGAGTCTGTTTACAGGAGGGAGGTGGACCGGCTGGTGTCCTGGTGCAGCGATAACAACCTGGAGCTCAACACCCAGAAGACAGTGGAGATGATCGTGGACTTCAGGAAAGTCTCAGCCCCCCTGCCCCCCCTCGCCCTGACAGACTCTCCCATCACCACCGTGGACTCTTTCCGCTTCCTCGGCACCACCATCACTCAGGACCTCAAGTGGGAGCCACCATCAGCTCCATCATCAAGAAGGCCCAGCAGAGGATGTACTTCCTGCGGCAGCTGAGGAAAGCCAAGCTGCCGGCGCAGATGATGGTGCAGTTCTACACGGCCATCATCGAGTCCATCCTCACCTCCTCCATCACCGTGGTACGCTGGAGCCACAGCCAGGGACAAACAGAGACTACAGCGCATTGTGCGCTCTGCTGAGAAGGTGATCGGCTGCAGCCTTCCATCTGTCCAGGACCTGTACGTCTCCAGGACTCGGGGACGAGCAGGTCGGATCACAGCTGACCCTTCTCACCCTGGACACGGACTATTTGAGCCACTCCCCTCGGGCAGGAGGCTACGGTCCATCCAGACCAGAACCTCCCGCCACAAGAACAGTTTCTTTCCCTCTGCCGTTGGACTCATGAACACTTTATAACACCCGTCACTTTAACTATATATTATATAAGGACAATCTATTTGCACTACCACATTTGCACATGGCACTGTCTGCCAACTGTACATTCTGTATATAGTCTATCTTAGTCTATTTTATTCTTAATTTTTATGCATGCCTTTTTATATATTTTTTATATTTTACTCATTGCTTTATGTTTGCACCTTCGCCGAAGCAAATTCCTATGTTTGTGAATTTCACTGACAATGGCAATAAACCGCTTCTGATTCTGATTCTGATTCTGATTCTGATTCAGTCACGTTTTTGCAGCTTTTAGTCAAATTTGGTCGAATATTAGTTGCACTTGTGTCGCTTTTAGCTGCTTTTGTTTCAGAACATGTTTTAACAAATGTGAACTACAGGCTTAGCAGTATTTTTATTTTTTTTTGCAGAATAAAAGTAGATGTTTTTTTTGTTATTGCACTTCTCAAATTGCAGCCTTTGCCTTTTGCTAACTGCGTCCATTCAAATTTCGATTCGATTTCGATGAATCGCGCGGCTTCGCTCAGACCTCACTCCAGGCAGCTCTGCACCATTATTTAACTCACTTCATAAATACACATCAGCTCACAGCAGCAGTCTTCTCGCCTTCAATCTTGCGCTGCTCCAGTTTATAAAGTATCAATGCCACCACCCACAGGGCCTCCCTCCGCTCCTCCTCCCCGAGCGGAGTGCCCCCTGCCTGGCCAGCTCAGATCCGACATGTGGCCCCCTCAGATAAGGCGTCTTATCGTGGCCGCTGCAGGTTGCTACCGGTGCAAGGTCGTAACAGGATTCCTATAAGTTTAGTGGGGGCCGGGAGGATTTTGCTTGATGAGAAAGTGCAGGTTTGTGTTGAGGACGTGTTGTGTGTGTGTGTTGTGTGTGCAGCGGAGGCGCCGGTGGCTACAGTGGAATGAATGTGGAGCCTCTTAGACACCTGCTGCTGAGGAGATAACACTGAAAAGCAATCACTCCTGTTTTCTCCCCCCAAAGCAGCTCCACTGGCAGCACGCCGCCTCTCAACCTGCGACTACTCCAACCAGGACAGGGCCGTCTTTGTGTGGTGTAGGTCAACATCTCCAGGACTGAGAGCCGAGTGTTCAGAGAGTGGCGGAGAGTGGTGCTTGGGTTTCAAACAGGGCTGTCGAAATCGAATCGAAATGTGAACAGACGCAGTTGGCAAATGGTAAAGGCTGCACCGTTTTAAGTGTAATAGTTTTCTCCACGAACAACAAAATGTCCTGGTTTGTTCTGTGGAAAAGCTGCTAATCCTGTAGTTTGGATTTTGTTAAAACATGTTGTGAAAGAAGTGATAAAAAACGCAATTTGAGGCGATAAAATGTGACTGAAAGTGGCAAAAATGCGTCTTACACTGACAGGAACGTGACTTAAAGCGACACAACCATAACTAAATGTGACAAAAACGTGATTAAAGCTAAAACCGTGACTGAAAGTATGAAAAGCGACAAAAACTATACTTAATCTAACAAAAGCGTGACTTAAAGTGACGCAAGTATTGAATAAAAGTGACAAAAACGCAACTAAATGTGACTAGGAGCGACAAAAATCGACAAAAATTATACTTAAACTAAAACGACAAAAATGTGACTGAAAGCGGAAAAAGCGGAAAAAAATGTTCTTAAACTGACAAAAGCGACTTTGAGTGACGCTTGTGACAAAAACGCAACTAAATGTGATAAACACGTGACTATAATCGACAAAGTTGCAACTACAAGCTATGAAAACGTTCCAAAAAGTGATAAAAACACAACTATAAGCGACAAAAATATAACTAAAGGCCACAAAAAGTGACAAAAACCTTTTGAAACACATCGTTTTTTATTAGTTTGTCAGTTCAAATTCAGCCTTTTTGTCAGTTCTCCTGCTTGTGTTTAAAATATGAATTTAAAGATGTTTTAATATTTCATGTAATCCATAAATGTATCTGGGAACAAGATTTTGACAGAACGTACCGAAAGATTGGTTGATATCGAATTCTAAGCCTGATTTATCAAAGTTTAAGCCTAAAAAATTAGACAAAATTTGAATTTTTAGGCCAATTTTAAGTCAGATTGAGTTTACTCTAAATCTAAATAAGAAATCCTGAATCGTCTCTGTACATTTTTTTGTAACTAATCTGTGCACAAAATGAACAAAGAAATTAAAACCTGGTTCTGTCCATTTTTCAGATTTAAACATCCCAAATATGTGTAATTTTGGCCGTTTTTCCACATAGAACACCTTGAATGAAAACATTAGATGATGAAAAACTTGTAATACATTTTTTTTCTTACATTAAAGTGAGTAAACTACAAGAGAAGATTCAAATTGAAATCTTCAAATGTAAGTGTTTTTCCTATGCACCTGCAGCGTCTCGCCTGAAGTATTTCCTTTAACGACAACCGTAATCACGCTGGGAATCTGAACCGTCGATACTGCCCAGATTCTAAGTTTTCCCTGCGCTCCGACGACACAATGCCTCATCACCAGCCGCCCTCTCGGTGGCTCTGGTACTTTCTTTGTAATTACACGGGGATATGAGAACAGACATCTGCATGCGGCCGCTCCGACGGCGGCGAGAGGGGCACAACAAAGGCCCGACAATCACGCAGCCTTTCCAATTTGTGGCACGCAGCTGTTCTTCTCCAGATGCAGGCGCCCGCTCCAAATCCTGATTTTCGGGGTGGCGCTTAATTGGGAGCCTTTGTTGTGAGAAGCGGAATTTTTTGTGGATATTCCGGCATCGCGGCGGAGATTGTTAAGGGAAATGGTGATCGAATTTTGAGGTTTTGTCAAGATTTTTTTGTTTGTTTTGTGATTGAAGCCCGGGTAATGAAGGTTAAGTTATGTCTGAGGCTCATCCCGAGGAGTTAAAGTCGTGAGAAAAGGTCATAGGTTAAAATAAACAAAACTTGTGAGTGATCCGTGTGTTGAAATGGAAGGTTGAAGTGATATATTGTTGAATTTTTTGCAGGCTAAGCTGTTATTATTTGTCTGTTTTATGCAATTTATGAAAAAATACTTCCTAAAATAAAATAAATCTCCCTTTATTTGCATCATTTTGTCTGAAAACGTATGAATACCTGTGTTTAAATGTATTTTTGAACATACTTTGTCTAATCAGAGTACTGAATTCTGAATTCATATTGATTTGTATTGTATTATAGTCAGAAAACCAGACATATCACAACAGCTCTTTGTTTTTGTTTCACTGTTTGTTCTGCATTTATTAGTCAAATCCAATCCAATTTCGCAAGCAATACAGTCCCCAAAACGCTGCACAAAAAGGAATATAAAACATGCATTTAAAGTCAGCAAATAAAATTAACAAGTGTCAATCAATCAGGACGATAAAAACAAACAAAAGTAATGCATATAAATAATACAATCTATAAAAGCAGTGCAAGTTATGAGATAAGAGTGTTACAAATGAGAGAAGGAAACATTTTTCTCATTAAAACAGTGCAGTTTGAAGCCTAAATTTCATGATCAAATACCACAATGTTTTCCCGTGATTTTAGAAAAGTTACTGAATTCTGAATAGCACCAAATGAAAGAAAAAATGTGGATTCTGAAGTATTTTTGGTACGTGTTTTCAGTTACTCCCCAACACTGGTGGCACGACTCAATCCAATATGTTCTGAATACTTGGAGTACTTTCACTTTTCACTAAAAATGTGTGTTATGAATCTGTATTTGTATGAATGAAGTGGTGCTTGGACATTATATCGTTTTGCAGTCTATTGTCAGAGTGTTTTGTTGTATCGCATCGTTTGGAAATCATGTATTGCGATACTTTAACGGGGAGTCATCATTCAAAAAAGTCATCATTAAAGTGACTGCAGGAGGAGAGAGAAAAACATATAATAACATGAACAAATACTGTAAAACTGACTTTCTTGGGGTTTTATGTTCCATGTACATATGCTTTGTCTGTGTAACTTACAGACAGTATTGGCTTTGGTGCTGATTAATTAAAAATAGTATCATTTATTGCTTCATAAATACCTGGAAACCTGGAAGAGGTATTTAATTTCCTTATAATATTGAACCTTGATATTTAGTGTACTGTAGTGTAGTGCAGTAATCACAATTAGGGCTGCACAATATGGCAAAAAAATATTGTTATCGCACTTATTATCGCTTAAAGATTTGCAATTATTTCTAATGGTTAAATGCATTAATCTTGCGTTTCTTGCTTGTTTTTACTTTTGACCAATCAGACGCACCCTCAAACGTTCAACCCCCAAAGCGCCCTTTCGCTAAGAGCAGAAACATCAAATGAATGTTTAAGTGTTTTATTGTTAAAAGTTCTTTCTTCAAAATCCTTGTGCATTTTCCACTATTTCATATAAACATAAATGAAGGTGAATAAAATGTCTGAAATGTTAAAATGCCTCAGTGATGTATTTTTATGGTTTGCAGAATAATGGACAAAGTAACTCCAAGTTTTAACACGCCAAAGGTCTCAAATACATGTATTTTTGTAGCTAAGCATTTTTAAGTAAGAGTTGAGTACTTAATTGTTATCCTTTATTCACCTTATTCCGCCCCGCCCACTTTTGCCTCTTTTTACGTCTATGATCCGCACTCTTGTAGTAAAGGGACTTCTGGTTTGACGCTAACAGCTTTCATGCAAACGGCCAACAAAGGAAAAGTCTCTCGCTAAAGCGTTATATAAAGTAGATCGCTTTGTCTAAAATGTTTAATGTGCACGTGCAAAAACAAGTCAACAACCCACCGATTTCCTGAGGCCTGAAAACGGCTTTTTAGTCCATGTAGAACTTATTTTCTGTTGAGCCCGTCTGCTTGATTTAAACTACAACGGAAAAAGATGGTGGTGCCGAAATAAGGGAAATGAGGGAAAATATCGCCATAATATCGTGATCGCAATACTTAACACCCATGTCAAATACTGCACTAATTTCCAATATTGTGCAGCTCTAATCACTGTATATTGTGTATCGCTTTGTACTGAAATCACACTATGTACTGTTGTACTGATTGTATCGTAGTATTGACCTTATTCTGCCCCGCCCACTTTTGTTGTAAACGCACTTCTGTTTGACGAGAACTCCGTTAAAGCTAATGACGAACGAGGGAAAAGTCTCGCCGCTAAAATGTTACATAAAGTAGGTTGATTTGTGTAAAATGTTTAATGAACACGAGCAACAACAAGTCAACAACGCAACGATTTCCTGAGGCCTGAAAATGTCTTTTTAGTCCATGTAGAACTTATTTTCTGTTGAGCTCGTCTGCTCCATGTAAACTACAACGGAAACAAGACGGCGGCGTGTAAGACAACTTCAGGAATAAGGTGAATAACAAAAGGGGATCGTCCAGCCCTGATATAACACACATTACAGTTTTGCTTGTACTTGTAGGTTAAAAAAAAAACAGAACTCCCAATCTGAAGTCAGTTTGTTATCATTCTGACATAGTTTTCACGTTGGATGCCTCGTTCTCTTTGGATGTGCACATACATAGACTCACAAACAGTTTTTGCCGTGAGTTTGGTTGGCGTCCCGTGCATTCGCCTCCACTGACTCCACCGGCCGCTCAATCCGTCTAAAAATAGTTGTGTGTCGTGTGAAATATATTGAATTTGTCCTTGGACCTCGGCCGATGATTTCTTGAACCACTTTTCGCTCTTGTTTGGACCTGCTCTTTTGGCTCCTGGGCTCAATCTATATTTATTGCACGCGATCGCTGCAGGACACATATGTATTTGTCCAGCCTCGGGAAATCGACAACAAATACAAATCATAGCAGGCGCTGGTTTCTTTATGTTCTCAGCTATTTTTCAATGTTTTGTTGTTGTTTTTTTTCTCGCGGTGAAAATGTGTCGGATTTTTGACAAAAGCTGAACCAAGAAATGTAAGAAAAATACTCACAATTCACAAAAGGCGACAGAGCTTTAAGTTCAGATGTTCAAAAAGCAGTGGGGAAAAATATAACTTATTTAATCCCACCCTCTTTCATAGTTCTAACTTAAATATTTTTAGTTTCTTTTTACGTATTAATCATGTATTCAACAGAAACTTAACACTTTTCATTATTTTTATAGTTCATAAGCATCATTTCTCCAGATTTTTTCTTAAATTTCATCATGATGGAATATAATTATAAATCTAGGCTCAAGGCTCAAGTTTTTTCTCCAATTTTCAACTTATAAACATTAAAGAATAGAATAAATCCTCCCAAATGAACAAACAACAAATCAAAGACAACTTAAAGTGCGTATGACAGGTTATTACGATTGTCTAATTTTGACTTAATTCAGTGCATTAATACCTAATGTAAACATTAATAATAGTTTTACACCAATCAGGTGGCTGTTTGTGGAGAAAAGTTGAAAAATATGTTGAAAATTACAGGAAGTAAACAAACTGATGACATCACACTGGGGAGACAAAGGTTATACATAATTTACACAAAAGAAACAACTTTTTTTTGTCCATTTAAACATTAAGTCAACTAAATAAATAAGTTCAAATATATTTTTATTTGTCAGGTAAAAGAATTGATGACATTAGATGACTTTTAGCCCAGTTTACAGTGTGGTTGCTATGGTAATTTCCTAGTGTGATGTCATTATTTACAACCAGGAAGTGAAATTAAAACGTATAAAACTGCTAAACCGGGATAACATTTGCAAAGAATTTTAGTAAAACTTGAAATATATTTATCTTGACTGCATTTTAGGTAAATGAGTGGTTCAACCTGTCATGGGCCCTTTAAGATGATCTCTGCACATAATGAATCTTATATAAAAACAGAAAAACGAGGTGTTAGTGATAAGTTCGGACGCTGAAAAAGCATTCGATTCTGTTCGCTGGCCTTATCTATTTAAATTACTAAACACATTTCAAGCAGACAACTCTATAAAATAGAATATTGGGAATCTTTACCACAATCCACCCTCAAGAATTAAAGTTAATGGTCACTTGATAGACCCTGACTCAGGCTTGTGCTTGGTCTCCCCTTTTATTCACTTTGTACGAGGAAGCATTGGCCAAACACCTCAAAAACATCAGGCGTGTCATTCCATAATCTGACACTGGATATAGAGATTATGTAGATGACATCCTGACATTCTGAATTTTAGCAGTGAGTGTCAAAAACGCATGAGAGTCAATGGTGAGTCATGACATTTCCTCCTGTAAAAGCTCAAAACACGACTAAAATGTGAAAAAGCTGCTGAAGTCTGATAATAAATATAAATAAAAGTCCACAACTGTGATACATATTTAGTTTGTACCTGACATCTAGAAAAATAAATTCAAGTTAACAGTTGCAGAAAACCAGATAAACAACAGGAACAGCAAATTTGACTCTCCACCTGAAAAGTTACATCTTTAATAACATGCTTTGTACAAAAATATATCCAATATGACACATCAGGATGAACGTATCTCAACAGATCAGCTTTTATGTGGAAACAACAAATTTGTCCAATCTGCTCTCAATTTTTTAAAATTTTATTCTTCCATTTAATCCGCTTCATCCATAGATTTCTCTGGGACTTTGTAACTGCAAAGGACGTTTTCTTAAAATGCATTTTTCTCTCCTTGGGACATAAAGATCCGCCTTAAAGTAGCTCCTACAAACACCAAACTGTACAATCTTGTACTCAACAAGATTTTGACGAAACGTACAGAAGGATTTTTTGATATCTAATTCTAAAAGTGATTTATTGAAGTTTTAAATTAAAAAATGAGGCGAAATTTGAATTTTTAGGACAATTTTCAGTCCAATCTAGTTTACTCAAAAACTAAATAAGAAATCCAAAATCCCTTCGGTACATTTTTTTTGTAACTAATATGTTTAACAAAATGAACCAAGAAACTTAAACCTGGTCTTGTCCATTTTTCAGTTTTATATGTCCCAAATATGTGTATTTTTGGTCATTTTTACACATAAAATGCCTTATTTCTACATTACAAAAACTAATACTACATTGTTTTCTTACATTTATGTGAGTAAACTACAGGAGAAGACTTTTTCCTATTCACCTGCAGCGTCTCGACTTAAGACGAAGATAAGAAAATAAACCAAAAATGCAGAAACAGTGATATAAATCTGCCGTCTTCGCTCCATAACCTTTAAACGAGGTCTCACATATGTGCTAGTGTAGATTAATCTTTCCGTTCACGAGCAATTATAGCCGCAGTGACGCTGAGGCAGGATCCTGATGTGAAACAATTACATCGCGGGAGGGTAAAGAATTAGCTCGTTCATTTCCCCGAGCCGCTGTCAATTCTGAGCCGGGCCATTTTAAAAAGCCGACCTGCGGGTAATTGGATTTGAACGTTCTGCCGTGTCTTTCAAGTCAACCTTTCACATGAGAATAGACCGGGGGGTTTATATATTTACTGAATGATGTTTTGAGGTTAGTCGTGAAAGTTGTGTTCTGCTTCAAGACAATCGGTGACTAAAACATGTCGGAGATACTTCAACTTGTTACAACTTTTAACCTAAAAATAGCACAGCAGTGGTTTATTTTGTTGAAAAAGCACGATTATTATCAAATTTTGACTCATCTTCTGCTCTAATTTGCAAGTGGGTCTTTATAGGTTTATTGTTTTACTGTGTACAGATAATACCTTAAAGTTTTGTGCAAAGAATAGTGTTGTGCGGAATTTTTATCACATATAAAAACTCACAAACGGCTGTAAGATCTAAAAAGTAACAAACAGTAAAGACTTCATATTTGATTTTATTTATTTATTTAAAGGACAGTGTGCAGTTAAATTTAAAAGATGGCTGCACCAGATTTAACATATATGCTAATTTCCATCTGTAGTCCTTGACAAGTAAAAGCAAACAACATAAAAATACATATTTACAACATTACAGTACCTGGTATAATTGAAGTGCAGCGTGCAATAGTATTTAAAGTGCAGAAATACAGCTATCAGATGATACCCACGAGGGTCACATCTGATAGCTCTGTACCTGATGGTAATGAACGAGGTAATATTATTACACTATTGGTCTGGTAATCTGGTGGCCATCAGGTGATACCCACAAGGGTAACATCTGATGGCAAGATACCCGCTTGGTATTGTTAGTGTGAGCAAGTTTGGTGCTCCAGAATCCAGTTTTTGACGGCCCGAGAGAAGCAGTAGAAATGGGCCAAATTCTTGAGATTGTCTGGCAGCCCATTCCATTCCTGGGTGGCTTTGTAAGAAAAGGCTGATTGAGAAAAGGCAGACTTTCTTTTAGGGATATTACAATCACCTCTAGACACAGATCTTAACGCTGTACTTATGAGTTGAGAGCGAGGCTGTATGTAGGTCTTAAGAGGAGACGGCGTCATGTAGAATTTTATGCACCAAGCGGATATCAGAGTACCTGATCAAATTGTCGAAACTTAGTATTTTGAATTTTTCTAGAATATGGCAGTGGTGGTAGCACCTTGGCTTTCTGTCAAGAATTTTCAGGGCCTGATTGTGCACGGATCTAAGAGGTTTGAGAGCTGTTGGGTTAGCTTGGTGTGTTTATATTTTTTGAAAGATGATAAAGACTATAAGACTTTAAAGTTTTTGAGCAGTAATTTTAATAATGTTTCACTTAAGACATTAATTGCTGGATTTTACATTAGACTAAATACATTTCTTGGCATTTAAAGAACACACACAACTTAATTATATCAAGATTATTGACTCCAGTCGCCTCCATTCTGGAATGACATTTTAAAGGGTCTATTAGATGCAGAAAAAGTGCTGCGAACAGACACTTTTATAATATATTTGCACCGGAGCAACATAGATTTTTCTTTATTACATGCAAAAAATTGAAACAAATTACGAACTAGATCTCTTTTCCACGTTTCAAAACAGTAACAAATCAGATGCACAACTGTGATTCATAAACTGTTAAGACTGAGCTATAATTAATGCTTTCTGTTACTTGTGTGTGTTTAATTTTGCATGTGAAGCGTGAAGAACCAGCGCGGCATACGGGAATAAGGACAAGCATGTAAATACCATATGTGCCGTCAAGCTGGCTGCATACGTTCCAGACTCTATAGCCATCTCGGCCCATAAGCGAAGGCCTTTGTCTGTGCTCTCCAGCTCCTTTTTCATCATGTTTTCTAATTTCTTTCAGACACCGTTAGCGTCCAATTCGTCTCCTGAACACCTCTTTCTTTCTTTCCTTCCTTCCTTCCTTCCTTCCTTCCTTCTTTCCTGCTTTCCTTCCTTCCTTCCTTCCTTCCTTCCTTCCTTCCTTCCTTCCTTCCTTTCTTTCTTTCTTTCTTTCTTTCTTTCTTTCTTTCTTTCTTTCTTTCTTTCTTTCTTTCTTTCTTTCTTTCTTTCTTTCTTTCTTTCTTTCCTTCTTTCCTTCTTTCCTTCTTTCCTTCTTTCCTTCTTTCCTTCTTTCCTTCTTTCCTTCTTTCCTTCCTTCCTTCTTTCCTGCCTTCCTTCCTTCCTGCCTTCCTTCCTGCCTTCCTTCCTTCTTTCTTTCTTTCTTTCCTTCTTTCCTTCCTTCCTTCCTTCCTTCATTCCTGCCTTCCTTCCTTCCTGCCTTCTTTCTTTCCTTTAACGCATTAACGCCGAGCTAACCCCCCCGGCTGAAGCGAGATCATTTTTGCACTTTAATTTCTCATTTTTAGAGATCACAAACCAGCCGTCTCCGCTTCTGTCCTCGCCGCGCCGACGTGTTAAAGTGACTTATTCCCGCGGCTTCCCGACTTAAAACGAACACCAAGAAACACCTCGCCATTCAAGAGCGCCACGCGTTTTCATAAAGCCCGTTAATTGGCCGTGGCAGCAGCCTCAGAGCGGGATTCAAATTGGCTCCTTTCGCGTCCAGAAATAAAGAAAAACCCGGAGATGTTCTGTGCTAAACAAATTTCAGCTGGAGTGTGGGTAGATGATCGGCGGCCCGCTTGATTGCGAGGGAGAAATCTGGTCGGGGAAAGCAATTTATACAAGCGGAAGTGTTTTGCATAACAATAATCGAGATAATATACAGGTAATGCACGGCTCTCCGCAGGCAGTCTGCCGCTCTGCTATTATACGGGAAATTAGAGCTTTTCCCAGCCCAAAAAAATCACAAATATCTAAATGTGTTCAAGGAAAAAGTGCAAAGAGATGCCTGTTCTTCTGATTCAAATCCTTTTTAAAACTTTAAATCGTCTTTATTGCTTTGTATTCATCAACTCTGGAACATTCTCTCGTATGTCTAACGAACTTATGACGTCTTTCCGTAAACCTCCTCTTTGATCTTCCTCCAGGAGTCCGGTATTCCTCGCGGCTCTGCTCCAGCATCCTTTGAACCGTAGACTGACAATCCCTCGTCTCAATCTGGAAATGCGTGCTCCTTTGATCGGTTAATCCTGCTCGTCATGATCTGGGAGCGTAAACCACAAATGCAGATTTATAACTTTCCATTTTTTCCCCAGATTTTTTGTAAAGTTCGGGGCCCGGTGATAGTCCGTGGAACTTTACTCCGTCCTCTTGTTTCTGACCGTGTTTGCTTCATGGGTTTCAGTTTCATGGTACGTTTTGAGGACTTTTTCCCGTTCAAAAGATGCTAATCGCCATGGCAACATCCTAATATCTGATGGATAAACTACAGGGACAATTGCATCGTTTTAGGCAACAAGTCGGTAACTTTCCACTTGGACATTACCAGTTCTGACTTCGTAGCGTTGCAACTGAATAAACTCGTATTAATTTATCGCAAAAGTATCAATATCGCAGCATTTTCTGGCGCAATAACGATATCAATCACGACAAACAAAATATATCGCAGTAACAGCAGAGTCTTACATCTGATAGAAATGTTCTGTTTTTAGTGAAAAGGGAAACACCTAAATTAGCCTCAGTTTTGTATTTGTTGGTTTTTATTTTAATATAACAGACATTATTGCATCAAAAATAATGCTTCAACAATTAGTAGAATAATCGTGAAGTCGCCTATAAACAATAATTGCTGTCGTATTTTGATGATGGTCGTCGTTTTCTGGACTAAACAGACTGTAAAACACAAACTTTAATGACAAAGAAAAATGGCAAAAAAGAATAAACCAATTCTGATTTTCCTCATTTATACTATTTGTTGATAAATATTCTCTATTTAAAAGCCTTCATTCACAGTATTTCAGCATTTATTTGGTTAAAAATGTATCAATCTCACTCTACAATAGAAATAATTGCTGACTTGTCGACTACTAAAATAATTGTTAGTTTCAGTCTCAAGTCAAAAAGTGTCTGATATCGATATTGCAGATCTTAATAACCACATATTGCATTCATTTCCAACATCGTACAGCCCTGACCCGGATAAACACTTTGGCTAAAGATAATCTGCAGGTTAAAGATTTGTGACGCCTTAAAAAATTAATCGAACATGTTTCTATGTCAGAATGTTGTTGGATTTAACTTGTTACTAACCTTTACATTGTTTATGTTGAGATAAACGTCTCAAAACGACTCTCTTTCTGGTTGTTGTCATTATTGGAACACGTCACAGTTGATCTCTTTACCAAGGATTTACCAGTTTGACAGCGACACTTCTTGCTTTTATCCATTTTGAGCACAAATGATTCTACTATTGGTGCTAGTGCTGGGAAATGTGACAAAATAAATAAAATAAAAAGCACTCAATCCCTCACATTGAACGATCACACTTTTTTTTGTTGTTGTTGTCACTTTTCAATATCAATTTCCTGAACATACCAAATACAAACGTTTAATAGTTGCCATTTATGACGAGAAATAGTCATCTTTCTGGTTTTAGACGTTTTAGATTAATGTTAGTAAACAATTCATAAGGCGTTATAAGCACTTTATTTATGCACTTATTATATCTTACAATAGTTAATAAGCAGATAAAAACATGTATGTGTTAATAAACCGCAAATACAGAACATCAATAAGCTCCGTATTCATTTTTTTCCCCAATAATCATGACATAAATGCTCGTAAATGGCTTGCAAGTGCTTTTAAACACACAAGTGCTTATAAATGCGTTATAAATAGTTTACGAAGGAACCTTAATCTAAAGCGTCACCAACTTTCTTCTGCTCCAAACCACATAATTGACGATTAGAAATGACTGAATCTCGATTAAAAAGACTCGTTTCCCTCTGTATTCCACCTCAAACGGCACAACGGCGTAGAATTACCGTGTTGTTCGGTTGTTCTTTTAGCTACAGTGTTATACCTGCTGCTGTTTAGAAATTCAAAGCTAAAGAGCGTCGGAGCTGGAGAGTTCATTAAGTACTTTTTAATTAAACATATGCAAATGAAGAGCAGTAATACAGCTGATAACAGAGAGCGAGACGGACGCTGAATATTTAGACCCGGAGCTGAGGCTTAACGTGAAAGTTTGAATAAACACGGAACAGATGTGATGTGGAAATAAACTCGTTTGAAGTTGTATTAGACATTTTTCATCAATGCGGGTTCACTTCTCATAACCTTTCCTTGATCTTTATGATAATGTTTAGTGGAAATGTGTTATTTTATTGCCGTACTTGAGTGTTGGTGTTATTGAACAAACTGTAATTAGCTCCGTCTCTCTTGAACTTTCCCCTCAGCCTTGTCCCAAGGCTTTTGTGCAAAATAAGAAGCATTTTAATTAGAAAACTGGTATTATGATATTTTCGGCTCACAAAGTTTTTTTTAGGAAATGTACAATGTCCACTCTGCTCTGGCACTGAACCTCTGTCCAAATAGCACTTATATATTCATTCATTCTCTCTTTTTTATTATTGTGTTGGCAAATGTTTTCAAGTTTTTAAATGTGTGCTGAAGAGCATTGTGTAACATGTTTGTTTTTAAGTGGTAGAAGTAGTAGTAGTAGTTTTAGTAGTATTTGAAATAGTGAAGTAGTAGTAGTAGTACTTGTACCTAGTAGTTGTAGGCTTTTGTGTAATAGCAGTTGTAGAAAGTACTTGTTGTATTTGTTGTAGTAATATTTGTAGTATAGTTGTTGTAGTTTTTGTAGTAGTTGTAGATGTAGATATACTGTAGTTTTTTGTAATAGGTAGGTGTAGTAATAGTTGTTGTTGTAGTAGTTATAGATGGTGTAGTAGTCGTAGTTGTAATTGTAGTTGTAGTAGTAGTTGTTGTACTTGTTGTAGTAGTAGTAATTGTTGTTGTAGTAGTTGTTGTAGTAGTAGGAGTAGTAGTAGTTGTTGTTGTTGTAGTTGTTGTTGTAGTAGTAATTGCTGTAGTAGTAGTAGTAGTTGTTGTTGTAGTAGTAATTGCTGTAGTAGTAGTAGTTGTTGTTGTTGTAGTAGTAATTGCTGTAGTAGTAGTTGTTGTTGTTGTTGTTGTAGTAATTGCTGTAGTAGTAGTTGTTGTTGTTGTTGTTGTTGTTGTAGTAGTAATTGCTGTAGTAGTAGTAGTTGTTGTTGTTGTTGTAGTAGTAATTGCTGTAGTAGTAGTTGTTGTTGTTGTAGTAGTAATTGCTGTAGTAGTAGTTGTTGTTGTTGTTGTAGTAGTAATTGCTGTAGTAGTAGTTGTTGTTGTTGTAGTAGTAATTGCTGTAGTAGTAGTAGTTGTTGTTGTTGTAGTAGTAATTGCTGTAGTAGTAGTTGTTGTTGTTGTAGTAGTAATTGCTGTAGTAGTAGTAGTTGTTGTTGTTGTAGTAGTAATTGCTGTAGTAGTTGTTGTTGTTGTTGTTGTTGTTGTTGTAGTAGTAATTGCTGTAGTAGTAGTTGTTGTAGTAGTTGTTGGTGATGGTTTCCTGGTCGACCCAACTTGTTATTAGTCGAGTAATTAATTTTGAGGCAGAATGGAAAAGACATGGAGTGAGCCGAAAAATACTCTGAAATCGAATGAAATCGCAATTTGACTGGTTTCAGATTGCATTTGATAAAATCCTTTGCAAACATTGAAACATCCTCTCCTGGTTTGTATAAAAGCGCTAACCCTGTAGTTCAGACCTGTTCAAACGTAGGATTCTTGTGGTAGCTTAGCAGTTTTACTTCAATCTTTTTCCGTCAAATTGTGATACAGTTTGAACAGAATCCAACTATGAATGGATGAATGTGTGAAATATGAATTTACTCTGCCTTTTTACAGCGAAATACAGTGTTTACAATTTGTCTATCACAATATTTAGCGCCCCATGTCACTTTAAGTCAATGAATCTATGCACAGGATATGTCTTTATTGTCGACCAAGTACTTATTCATCGACAGCCCAGTTTGCATGTTCTTCTGCTCCTCTGCACCTTGTACAATGACATAAACTTTAAACATAGCTTTGACTCTTTATGCGCGTCTATATAAAGTCCTAGCTCCCATTAACCTTTATCAGATAACAGCTCTTTTATCACACAAGGTCAGGCCGAGCACAATAAAGTACTTGAAATGGCATTGGCGCTATAGAAACTGAAACGAGTCTCTCCTCTTTGACGATGAAGGAAGGAATAATTTCTGCGGGCCGACTCGGCTTGGCGCGTGTGATTGATTAGCTCAGTTATAACCTCTCACTTGTGACTATTTGTTAAAAGTGTCAGGCCCGCTGCTTCGTGATTGGCCGGTGGGGTTATCCTGCTGTTCTCTGATTGGCTGGAGGCTTAACATGTCCATCTTGCGGTTGCATCACATGAAGATCTCTGTCAAAAGCCCTCATTTTCTGTGGGATTTTTGGTTAAAGAAGACATTTTATTATTATTTTTTTCCACACATTAATTATAAAACTGTAACATATGTAGATTATTATTTTACATTTAGCTGGAAACGAAAACGGCTTGACAATCGGTTCATGCCAGACACCTGTACGCCACCGGCAGCCATCTTGGTTCTGGTCGCTAATGTAAACAAATGTAAACTCCAAAGAAAATCTGCATAAACTGCTCAAATATCAGAACCGTCCTAATCTTTACTGTCAGCTGTGGTTCTGACAATTATATAACAACAATTCACATCATGTGAAAGTACAGCTGCATTTGAAAACGCAAATTGTTGGCTTTGTTGTAGCGAGTTGCGTAGAAAATGCTAATAAATGATTAGCATCAGTCATAAGCATTCAGGTCAAACATGATGGACTCAAGAAATCTTCTAACAACGGAAATATGGGTTGTAAATGTCTGAAACTTCCCTTGTGTGCAGTAACAGCGCCACACTAAATATTAATTCCCTTTTTGTGTGATTTTTAACTTTTAGTGCTTACTTTGCCAGTTAAAAGTCCACATAAAGTCGTGAAAAATTCCCCGGGAGACGTTTGTTTGCAAAAACCAGCACATTTCATGCAACATTTATGAACCAATTTTGCAAAGTTTAAAAAGCTATTTTAAAAAGACAAAGTACAAATAACCACTCGTCAATTCCCATAGAAACAATATGTCTCCAACCAACTGAATTCTGTTATTGATAGATGTCACTTCCTGTTAAAAACGGCAGAACTAAGATGTCCCGCCCCCTCATGTTCTCATTACACTGTATCAAGCAGTATATTTTTAAAGACATGTTTAATTGTTTAAAAGTGTGTGCATGACATTTTTTGAACCCTGCAGTTGGAGCCAGAGTCCTTTTGTTTTTTAATAAAAGCTCAGTAGCGTTCATGAGCGGGAACAGGAGGCGGGTTAAAACAGGGGAAGGAGCACTCTAGCTTTGAAAACACAATAATAACGCAAATTGGAAGGGAAAAAAAACACATTCAGACGTAATTTGAAAATGGACAAATTTGAAATACTGTGGACAAATTGGAACATTTAATTTGGACTATTTATGCCTTTGGATGTCTGTTGTTGCCCTTTTTTTGCTTCCTGTACTTTCTCTGGTCATTAATTTTGCAAAAAAGACGAATAACGGGTTACTCAAATATCCATGGATTAATCAAAATACAACTCTGAGTAAGCTAATGATGAGGAAACGCCGTTATAACATGGATAAAAGTGTTGTGGTGAGTGAATGAATAAGTGCAGTGTGAAATGTCTTTGAGTAGGTCTGGGCGATATGATGATGAAAATGTAATCGTGGTCTCATTCCTGTGACGATCTGCTGTTTTAGGTCAAATTGACATATCATCATCTACAACACAAACGTAAAGACTTTCATAACAGTGACATTATTAAAGAAAAATGGTAAAAAAGAATAGACCATTTCTGATTTTCGTCAATTATACACTTTATTCATAAATATCAATCTAGAAGTCTTCATTCACAATATTGCAACATCTGTTTGGTTAAAGTGAGACACTACAGTTAAAATTATTTTTTTTTTATTTTTTGGTCAGTTTGCTCTCTCAACATATCTTCTTTCATGTGGAAACAACAAACGTGTCCAATCTGCTTTTAAAGATGTTTTATTCTTCCATTTAATCCACTTCATCCATAAATTTATCTGGGACATTGTAACTTCAAAGGTCGCTTTCTTAAAATGCATTTTTTCCCACAAAGACATAAAGATAATCACTTTACAATCTTGGACTCAACAAGATTTTGACGAAATGTACTGAAGGATTTTTTGATATCTAATTCTGAAACTGATTTATTGAAGTTTTAAGTAAAAAATTAGTCGAAATTTGACAATTTTCAGTCCAATCTAGTTTACTGAAAAACTAAATAAGAAATCCAAAATCCCATCTGTAATTCTTTTTTACTAATCTGTGTACAAAATGAACCAAGAAATTTAAACCTGGTTCTGTCCATTTTTCAGATTTAAATGTTCCAAATATGTGCATTTTTTTGGCCGCTTTTATACATAAAATGCCTTATTTCTACATGAAAACATGACATGAAGAAAAACGTGTAATACATTTTTTTCTTACATTTATTTGTGTAAACTGAAATTTCAAATTGATATCTTTAAATTTAAGATTTTTTTTCATGTTCACCTGCATCGTCTCACCTTAAAATTGTTAGTTTATTCTCAGAATCAGAATCGGTTTATCGCCATTGTCAGTGATCAAAAATTCACAAACATAGGAACTTGCTTCGGTGTAAGGTGCAACATAAAACAATGAATAAAATATAATAAAATATATAAAAAAGGCATGCAATTAAGAATAAAATAGACTAAGAGAGACTAAGACTATATACAGAAATGTACAGTTGGGAGATAGTGCAATATGCAAATGTGGTAGTGCAAATAGACAGTTCTTCTAAGTCTCAATGTACAACAGAAATAATCGCTGACTATTGATTACTAAAATAATCATTAACTATTTGAATATCGCAACAATATCAATTTCACACATCTTAACATCCACATCGCCATCATTTCCAATACGGCGCAGGCCTAGTTTGTACTTCTTTTACTTCTCACATTGCCACTACCACCTCTCGTACCGTTCCGACGCTCCAAACGCCGCCGCCGCCTCGACCCGGCTCAGACTGGCGCAGCTCGACTGGGCGTTTAACCGCGTCAGTGCCGCAGTAACAGCCCCACGTGGAGCTGCCTCCTCTTCCTCCCGGGGAGCGTCTATAATGAGTTCTGTCAGGCAAAGCGCGTCGCCACTGAACCCAACCTGAGCAAAGGCTAGACCCATCTGTCAAAGCCCAGACGCCGCGGGCCCCGAGCCATCCGGAAACAAATTGCAGCACTTTTCCCTCAGCACGCGCCCTGTACGAGATACTATAGGCGAGCAGCAGGGAAAATGAGGCCGTATAGGAAGCGAGAAAAGAAAAAAACGGCAGTGGGTGTATGTGGCAAACTGTAGCATGACAAGGGAAGAAATTACAGAGGAATTGGTCCCTCCGGGGGGTTTTAATAAGTGACTTTTCCCAATGGACTTTTCAAAGCGTCGAATGGATGGAACAGATGTTGTTTGAAGTCGAGAGCGGCGTTTCAACCAAACTGTATATGCAATTTACTTTGTTTAGTTTATTTACTTTAGTGTGATGTTTAATTTGGCACTTTGGCTGCGCGTGTCAACCAGAGACGGACAAGAAAATAAGAAAATAATATCGATAAGATGGCAGTGAAAATGAATTTAAAGGGTTTGTCCAAAAAAAGCTTTAAAAAAAAGGTTAATTAAAAAAGAAAAGAATTGCAATTTGAATGGACGCAATTAACCTGCAATTTTTTTGTAATTCTATTTTCCCCAAATCAATCTCGGCGTAATCTTTTGAACAACAACATGACATTTCTGTAGTTATATACTTGATGTTT
This sequence comes from Rhinogobius similis, assembly GCA_019453435.1. Lineage (NCBI taxonomy): Eukaryota > Metazoa > Chordata > Actinopteri > Gobiiformes > Gobiidae > Rhinogobius > Rhinogobius similis. The sequence continues at coordinate 12,858,004 of CM033631.1, forward strand.
CATTTGGCATGTTTGTCACACGTGTCAACCAGAGACGGACGAGAAAATAATATTGATAAGATGGTAGTGAAAATGTTTTGAAGAAAATTAGTTTAAAGGGTTTTTCAAAAAGCTGAAAAAAAGGTTGATTAAAAAAGAAAGGAACTGCAACTTGAATGGACGAGATTAACCTGCAGTTTTTTTTTTTTGTAATTCTGTTTTTCCCAAATCAATCGCGGCGTAATCTTTTGAACAACAAAGATGATATTTCTGTAGTTATATACTTTAGTTTGATGTTTAATTGTTTACAATTACAATAATTGTTTGTTAACATGTTTGTCACACGCGTCGACCAGAGACGGACGATAAAATGTGGATAAGATGACAGTGAAAATATTGTTTTGAAAGAAATTGGAATAAAAAGTCTAAAAAGTTTTTAAAAATGTTTGAGGAAAAAGAAAGGAATTGCGATTTGAATGGACATTGATGTTTGTTTAGTTATATACTTTAGTTTGATGTTTAATTTGGCGAACGATAAAATGTTGATAAGGTGATTGTGAAATTGTTGTTTTTAAGAGAAATGGAATAAAGAGTCTGAAGCGGACATGTCCAAACTAAGGCAGGTTCCTGGCCCACATTGTCTTGAGAAGTGCTTTTTACAGCAAATTTCCGATTTTCTACAGTTCTAACCTAAATAACTAACATTCTGGTGCAAAACAGACCTGATATTAAAGCACTGAGACTGAATGAAGATGTGGTGACACTTAAAACATCAGATAAATGCAGCGTTTTTAGCGTTTCACGATTGATTTGTGGCCCTCTGCTTGGTCTGTATTCATTATGTGGCCCTCGATGGAAAAAGTTTGGACACCCCTGCTCTAAAGAGTTTGATAAAGAGAACTATTAAAAAAGGAAAAAAAAGAGGTTGATCAAAAACAAAAATAATGAAAGAAATTGCAATTTGAATGGACGCAATTAGCCTGCAATATTTCCTAATTCTTGTCAGAAAACTAGCAATTTAATATTTTTCCCAAATTGTTCAGCTCTACTGCGGTGTAATCTTTTCAACTAGGGCTGCTCGCTTATGCCAAACTTAATAATCACGTTTATTTCCAACAATTGCTTCTCTATTGTCAAAATTATTCTGTAGATAAAGCATAGATTGAATATATTGTATTAAAGTGCGTATGACAGGTTTTCGTGATTTTCTAATTTTGACTTTATTCGGTGCATTAATACCTGTTGTAAATATAAATTATAGTTTTACACCAATTGAGTTGCTGTTTGTGGAGAAAAGTTTAAAAATCCATTGAAAATTACAGGAAGTAAACAAACGAATGACATCACACTGGGGAGACAAAGGTTATGCATAATTTACACAAAAAAACGTGTTTTTTAAAAATCCATTATACATTAATTTGACAAAAAAGGTGTTCACATGTGTTTTTTTATTTGAAAAAGTTAAAAGATCTGTGACATTAGATGAATTTGGGTGGTTGCTATGGTAATTTCCTAGCCTGATGTCATCATTTACAACCAGGAAGTGAAACAAAAAACGTAAAAAATTGCGAAACCGGGATAAAATTTGTGAAGTATTTTAGCAAAATTTGAAATATATTTATCTAAACTACATTTTAGTTAAACGAGTAACCTGTCAGGGGCCCTTTAATAATGTTTTAGAAAAGTGCTGTTGTAAAAGACAAAAGGAGTGCACTCATAACTCTGAACAGAACGCAATTCATTGTATTTTCGATTTTTGTAATTGAAGAGCGTGATCAAGATTATATATACAAATACACAGCGCTATTTTCAGGAACAGCAAAGGTGATACTTCATGTTTGGTTTGGATTGCAAGTGTCGGTGCTCTGATTCTTCTGGAGTTTGCATTTGAGCACTGAGGCTGAGTCAACATAATTAATACACTTAAAGCTTACACGACCCGGATTTTAACAGTGTTGGCCTTTTGCAGATTTATTGAGCAGGACGGTGTGGAGGTGACATTTGAAAATGTCATGCCGCCGATGTAAACCAGGACATTGTTCCACAAAACTAGAGACACATTTTTGCTTGACCAGCCATGACTACACGCTCTTCTTCAAAGATGTGTCTCCCAGAGTTCAGACGGACGCATCGACAGATAAGACACATCAGAGAGACACACGGTTCATCCGTCTGAAGCAAACAGTGGGCACTTTGGCCGAATCAAAGAGCAAAGGAGCACAGGTGAGACAGGTGAACAGGAAAAAGTCTTAATGGTATCAACTTGAAACTTCTCCTGTACTTTACTCACATAAATGGAAGAAACAAGTATATTACACCTTTTTCATCACATCATGTTTTCATGTAGAAATAAGGCATTTTATGTGTAAAAACGGCCAAAAATACACATTTGGGACATTTAAATCTGAAAAATGTTCAGGTTTAAATTTCTTGGTTCATTTTGTAACATATTAGTTACAAAAAACATGTACAGAGGGGATTCTGGATTTCTTATTTTCTTATTTTAACAAGATTGGACTGAAAATTGTCCTAAAAATTCAAATTTCACCAAATTTGTCTTAAAACTTCAATAAATTAGTTTTAGAATTAGTTATTAAAAAATCCTTCGGTACATTTCGTCAAAATCTTATTGAGTCCAAGACTGTAAAGTTTTGTGTGTGTAGGAGTTACTTTAAGGCTGATCTTTATGACCCGAGGGAGAAAAATGCATTTTAAGAAAACGGCCTTTGAATTTACAATTTCCCATAGAACTCTATGGATGATGTGGATTAAATGGGACAATAAAATGTCTTTAGAAGCAAGATTGGACACGTTTGCTCTTTCCACATGAAAGCCGATATGTTGAGAGAGCAAACTGACCAAAAAACTAAAAACTGACAAAAATTAGTTTTGCCTGTAGTGTCTCGCCTTAATACTGTTAGTCTGAGGTGAGAGAGGTTTGATTTTGTGATGATGGTGTTATGATGGCCAACTTAAGAGCTGTAGGCTTTTAGTTGTGTTGATTAATAGGTTAGTGGTCTCTTATTTGACCAAAAGTTTTATTAGTCGATTAAATATTTCATTGGGATGAGGATTTAGCTGAAAGGAGAAGGCATAGAGAGTTTAGTTGAGCTTTAATTGTGAACTGTGTGTTTAATGTCCCTTTTTCAAACAAATATTCTGTTCTACTTCTTTGTAAACGCCGTTGTCTTTGCATGAACTCCTGGGAGACTGTGTTCTTGTGAGGGCAGTTTGGGACGATCTTAAAGACACGGAATAGCTCTGAGAGATTTTGCCAGACTAATTGATGCACAGGGCAAGTCGTTTGTCGAGCAAGAATAACGACTACAGCCCTGGAAGCTTGCTCTTTTCACTTTGTCACTGAAATGACCATGGAGATTTAAAGAAAAGCTCGGCTCGAGTCTGGCGATTATTTATGGACTGAGCAGGAGACTCTCGGATATTGAAACTCGGTGTTTAGTGAGGCTCGGAGAAAGAAACAACCTCGTAATGAAACGAGCGTGAATGAAGCGAAATGCAACTCGAGGTGTGTTTTTGATGAGGGAGCAATGTGGAATGCACGGCTCTGTCTGAGTTTGGCCTGATACGACTGGATGAACTTCAGGCTATTAAAGGGGCTGTATCTGATTTTTAAACGTGGAAAAACAGAACACATTTTTTGAATGTAACAAAATAAAATCTGTTTAGCCACAGAGCAGATATATTCTTAAAAGCATCTAATCGACTGATAATGAGACCACAGCGCTTTCCCTGCATCTATTTATAGAGCGTTTTAGTCTACGAGAAGCAGGAAGTGCAATGTTAGCATGCTAGTGTTTGTTAGCTTTACTCGTGACAAATGATTATAAACTCATCGCGGTGAATATTTAGGATGCTGGGACTGCATTTGGTAAGTGAGCGATACATGTGACTGAGACTTTAAAATGAACTAGTTCTATTTTTCACGTTCCAAACCAGTAAAAAGCAGGTACAGCGCCTTTAAATCTTTAGAAAACACTCAACCAAAACCTTCCATACTGGGGGTAAAGTAACTACAAATCTCATGTACGATATTTATTGAGATATTTTGCATTTGAAATTATACTTTTATCCTTTTAAAATGCCTTGACAATTCTTCAGTACATATAGTTATTGCTATATAAGTCATGCAAAGGTATATGTGGACTATACTGTGAGCACTCTAAAACAGGGGTGTCCAAACTTTTTCCATCGAGGGCCACATATTGAAATATAGACCAAGCAGAGAGCCACAAATCAATCGTGAAACATTCAAAAAAGCTGCATTTATCTGATGTTTTAAGCACCACCACATCTACATTCAGTCTCATATCAGGTCTGTATTGTACCAAAATGTTAGCTTTTTAGGTTAGAATTGTAGAAAATGTGAAATTTGCTGTAAAAAGTACTTCTCAGGACAATGTGGGCCAATTCACCAGGAAGCCTAAGGGCCAAGAAAAATTGGTCTGAGGGTCGCAATTGGCCCCTCGGGACCAGCCTGCTCTAAAACAAAGTAGTTCTGTTTTTCATGTTTCCAAACACTAAAAGTCAGGTACAGCACTTTTAAATCGTTAGAAAACACTGAACCAAAACCAAAATTGTAACAGCAAATCTCATGTACAGTATTTATTGAGATATTTTAAAGTCTGAATTGAAAAAAACTACACTAATATCCTTTTTAAATGCCTTGGCAATCCTTTAGTACGGATAATTATTGCTAAATTCCAAAAAAAATAAAATAAGTAATGTCTGAAATGGAGTAAAGGTACATGTGGACTATACCGTAAATACTTTAAAACAAACTAGTTCTGTTTTTCACGTTTCAAATCTGCAAAAATCAGCTACAGCACCTTTAATTCCTACATGGAGGACCTCAGAACCTAACAATGCAGAATAATGAAGTGCGCGTTATACTGCATGATATACATATTGCAAGATCCTGATGTAACTACTTGGCAACACAAATGAAACAGGAAACTCAAGTTGCTGTTTCCATTTTGACCTGCGTTAGTCCTGGTGGGAGTTTGCGAACACACAAGCGCGGCGATAATTAGTATTTGTTTACGTCCCGATTAAAAGAAACACATTGCCTGGCTTCGTATAGGAGCGGGCCTTTCGCACCTCCACATATGCACAACCCGCCGAGGCCGCTACGGGAATTCTGGCAGATTGACAGGAACGCCGACGGGCTCAATTTCCTCAGCAAATTGACTCGTTTGCAAAAGTGTCATTAGCCGCGACATGCCTTTTTACATGAATAAATATCAAGTGTGTCGCAGCCGACAAGTGACAAGTCCGCACAAATTGATTCGATCCGAAGTGAAGTGGGGAGCGACGGAGAGATATCGGAGGCAGGTTCGGGAGGCCGGAAAATGTGATGAATCAGGAGGGAGGAGAGGAACGCAAGGTTTTTTTCTAAATTTAACCGCGCAGCTGATGACAGGAGACACGAAAACAGCGCGATGAGGACATGAAAGTGCTCGTGACAGTGTGACGGATATGAAAATGAACTGTGCCTGAGAGACATCTGCGGTTTACAGGCAAATAGAAAGAGGAGAGGGTTTTCAATCACGTAGTAAAGCAACATTTCATCCATGCTGTTTTGTAGCTGATATATCGCTAGCGTTTATGGCGCAGGTTTCGTTTTATGCGCGATCTAGCTAGCGGTTTTGAACTGACGCTGGAATTTCGTGTTTTACAGTTGAAAATGCTGCATGTGTGTGTGAAATAGTCGGGATTTTTGAGCATAAAAAACCCAGCAATGAGCGTAAAAACTAGCTGAAGTTTACGTGTAGATGAAATGACCCGTTTAAATCTTTAAAGAGTGGACAAAAATGTTTAAGTTCATGATCAGGTCAAGGCAAATATGTGTGAATGAAACAATACACTGTTCCAGTTATGTCGTCTTTCACCTTCAGTGCAGAAAGTCAGAAATATGTTCAAACCTTGATACAAAATTGACCAAACTACTCAGCATTCCAAAAAAATGGTTTGGAAATTGGTAAATCGATTAGTATTCAAGCCTAAGAAACAGTCGAGAGAGTTTTAGAAATGTTCAGAAAGTTAGATTTCATAAGGTTGGTCACATACTTTCCTCTCACAACAATCGTAGCACTAAAGGTTGATATTGTGACACGCTAGAAACAGAGGAGCAATTATGACTTGAGTCTTGAGTTGACTAAGACGTGGGACTCAACTTGGATTTGAACAACATTAATTCGGGATTTGACTTGGAGCTCTGTGACTTCAAACGACGATTGACTTGATGCTTCCCGCACTGACGTAAATGTGTTTTAAGAAACATTTTCTCTTTACAATCGATACTTATATGTGAGTAGGACTATTTAAAAAGGAGAACCGTTCACAAAAATCATAGAAATTGCAAAAGTATGAGCTGTTTTCTGTGATTTGGGACAATGACTTGAACGAAGTCAAAGCAGAGGACTTGGACTGGACTAGAACGATTATTTTGGTAATCGGTTTGTCCTTTGTTTAATTGATTAGTTGTTTAGAATGCGAAAGACCCTTCAATATGAGAATTTTACTCAGTTTTACCCAGACAAATCTGAAGTGAAGGCGTTTGACGAAGTCCTGGATGAGAAGATGACAGATTTATAGATATAGACACAGAATTTCCATGTTTCCTGTGTGTTTTTTGTGTCATTCCTGCTCTGTCTGAGTAATAAAAACTCTTCTTTTAGTACATTGAATGTTTTGGAGTCTGTGTATAGACCAGTTAACGATTACTTGATTATTTCATTAGTTGACAACCATTTCTATAATTGATTAGTTGCGATTAATTGATTAACTTGTTAAAGCCCTAGACTGGACATGGACTGGCTTGTCTTTGACTCAAACTTGACACCAAGGACTTGAGACTGACTTGAGACGTTCAAAACAATGACTTGCTCCAACCTCTGGCTAGAACTTTAAATTACACACCTGCTGTATCTGTCAAAACTGGTCCTGAAAGTTGTGAAACAGTGACAGGAAAGTATTATCTTTTAATAAGTTCTGATCAAAATGACTGTGGTCGTAATGTTTTGCCTGATTTCTGTATTTCCTGAACAGAAAGACGTTACAAAGTCATTTTCTCTTTGCTATTTTTGACGGTAGGTCAAACTCTACTTACCCTCAGAGCATAAGCCAAATCTTGTTATCTAGAAAAGGTAAAGCCGCCCATATCTGCATGATAGCTTTAATAGAAGATTTGCTGCAAATAGAGCATCAAGGAGAAAGAGGTTGAGATTAAGCAAAATCCTCCAGGCACAAATTTCACATCTTTAGATCTTGGCTTGAAATAACTGGAGTTTAGCTGAATTTCGGAGTTATATATTCAGTTCACAAGAGGTGTTTCGATTGTGTGCCAAGCAAACACTAACCTCTCCGTGCATCAAACAGGAGCGGGTCTGCAGGTATTCGCAGCACGCGCCGTTGAAGTATAAGCCGTGACTGCGAGCGGTTCGTACAGTTACACACTACGCGGGAAAAGAGTGACCCAGAAACACAGGTATTTGATAAACACACAGGTGGAGGAGTGCAGAAGTGAGCTAACAGTGGTAATGTTGTCCTACTTACTGCGGAATGAGGGAAAGTTTGGATGTGCATTGTTATATTTGGATAAGAGCTGGAATGTGTTGTGCAAGTCAAGTCTAAATGTGTGAAAGAGGAGCAGTAGTAGCTGTAGTTGTAGCTGTATTTGTACTTGTAGTTGTTGTTTTGTAGTCATTGTAGTACAACAGCAGTAGTAGTTGTTGAAGTTGTAGTAGTATTTGTAGCTGTTCTAGTAGTAGTATTTGTTGTAGTTATCTAGTAGTAGCAGCAGTAGTAGTAGTTGTAGTTGTAGTAGTTGTTGTTTTGTAGTTATTGTAGTACAACAAGGTGCAGTGGTAGTTGTTGTAGTAGTATTTGTAGCTGTTCTAGTAGTAGTATTTGTTGTAGTTATGTAGTAGTTCTTGTAGTTATCTAGCATTAGTAGTTGTAGTTTCAGTAGTAGTAGTAGTAGTAGTAGTAGTTGTAGTTGTTGTTTTATAGTTTTTGTAGTACAACTAGGTGCAGTAGTAGTAGTAGTAGTTGTTGTTGTTGTAGTACTTGTAGCTGTTCTAGTAGTAGTATTTGTTGTAGTTATGTAGTAGTTGTTGTAGTTATCTAGTAGTAGCAGTAGTAGTTGTAGTTTCAGTAGTAGTAGTAGTAGTTGTAGTTGTTGTTTTGTAGTTATTGTAGTACAACAAGGTGCAGTAGTAGTTGCTGTAGTTGTAGTAGTATTTGTAGCTGTTCTAGTAGTAGTATTTGTTGTAGTTATGTAGTAGTTGTTGTAGTTATCTAGTAGTAGCAGTAGTGGTAGTTTCAGTAGTTATTGTAGTACAACTAGGTGCAGTAGTAGTTGTTGTAGTTGTAGTAGTATTTGTAGCTGTTCTAGTAGTAGTATTTGTTGTAGTTATGTAGTAGTTGTTGTAGTTATCTAGTAGTAGCAGTAGTAGTTGTAGTTTCAGTAGTAGTAGTAGTTGTTGTAGTACTTGTTGTTGTTGTTTTGTAGTTATTGTAGTACAAGTATGTGCAGTAGTAGTAGTAGTTGTCGTTGTAGTACTTGTAGCTGTTCTAGTAGTAGTATTTGTTGTATTTATGTAGTTGTTGTTGTAGTTATCTAGTAGTAGCAGTAGTAGTAGTTTAAGTATTAGTGGTTGTAGTTGTAGTAGTTTAAGTAGTAGTTGTTTAAGTATTAGTTGTAGTAGTTGTTGTTTACATATTTGTTGCAGTAGTTGTTGTAATTGTTAATGACCAACTAACTAGGGGAAGATAAAGGACACGTTCCCTTTGTCCCCACAATTATTATTCATTTTCTTCTGGGCTTTAAATCCTAACTTTACGCAACTGTTACCGAGCAACCATGGTCCAAAATGAATATTTGATGAGTAAAAGCATATGGGAACACATTTATTTATGTTGAAATAATGTAATAAGGGATCACAAAAGGTGTTTTCTCTACTTCCTATTATTTTCCACATATTTTTCAACTTTTCTTCACAGACTGACATGCAAGTTATATCCCACCCACCAAATAAAGTGATAAAATCATAACAACATGTCATCCGCGCTTTAGCATGCAGATTCATTAGCTCAATAATACACAAAAACAAACAAACACGTGACTAGCTTGTTAATTAACCACATGAAAGAAGTCGTTCATGGTAAATAAACATTTGACTATTAACTGTCCAAAATCCTTCAACCTCAGCATCGGCATTAGCTCAAATAAATCCATCCCTTGTAGCGCTTTTTAAGATATCGTAGATGCTTTACTTGAGGAGACAGACAGACAAAAAGTGACATCAGTTATGCTTCTTATGAATGCATTGTGTTTGCATATGGTGGACATCAGGGTTACTCTTATGCAACAACTTGTAATGCTAAAAATGCACAATGACAATAACGCAACTCCAGGTCCAGCGCCACATTTTTAAAGTTTTCTTAGCTCATTATCCAACTCCCGCATGGTTCAAATTGGAACAAAACTTCTTTCCATGTCTCTAAAGGCCAAAACCTACACCACAATACAGCCAAACTAACAAACTTTCTTTTTCACCTGGTCTTCTGCTGGTTAGTTATGTTTATAAAACCAAAATAAAACATTTTTTACTTTTTTTCTGCCTGCTTGACCATTAGCCCAACAGTGTGAATGCAGGTAAACAAACATAATTGCAAAGTCTACAATTCTCTGTCAATAGTTGGAGCTTTTAAACGTCCAATTCAGCATAAAGCACCGGTATCCCAATGTGTCCACAGCAATTTTCTCTCCTAAGCGCCACTTTTCAGCCATAAAACATTTCTGAATTGCACTATTATTTGGCCACTTTGAGTTTTTATCTCTGTGGGTGCATTGCTGCATAATGAAGATACCCACAGCTGTAAATGAGGCTATAATTCAACATGATTTTCCGGCATCTCGTGTAATCAAAGTTAGATAATTGATCATCATGTCTGTGCCGTCTCATCCAATCACTGCTGTTGACCCGGGTTTGCAAATGGAGCTGAGGATTGTGGCGTCACATCTTAGAGGATTTTCAGTGAGTCAAATGTTAAACCTCTGAAGATTTGAAGACGTTAAACACTAAACTGTTCATTGTAAAGTGTTCTGAGTAAATAGAGCGATGAATGTATTTACCAGTGCTGACCCAGGGGGTTGTCTCGTTTTTCTACAGTGCTTTGGTTAACTTTTTGCATCGTTTTTGCTGATGTATCTCTATGGATGTTTTGCAAAGTCACACTTGTATAGTTTTTGGAGTTCAATACCCAGCTCTACAGCAGGGTTTTTCAACTTAAGGCCCGGGGGCCAAATCAGGCCCTCCAAGGGTTATGATCTGGTCCTCATTTTCCAAAAATATAGAAAATATTTTATCTCTTGTTATCGGATTAGTCCTGGTTTAGTCCTGGTTTAATTCTGGTTTAGACCTGGTTTAGTCTTGGTTTAATTCTGGGTTCGACCTGGTTTAGACCTGGTTTAGTCTTGGCCTAGACCTTGTTCAGACCTGGTTTAGTCATGGTTTAGTCTTAGTTCAGACCTGGTTTTGTCCTGGTTTAGACCTGGTTTAGTCTTGGTTTAGTCTTGGTTTTCGACCTGGTTTAGTCCTGGTTTAGTCTTGGCCTAGACCTTGTTCAGACCTGGTTTAGTCTTAGTTCAGACCTGGTTTTGTCCTGGTTTAGACCTGGTTTAGTCTTGGTTCAGACCTGGTTTTGTCCTGGTTTAGACCTGGTTTAGTCTTGGTTTTCGACCTGGTTTAGTCCTGGTTTAGTCTTGGTATAGTCCTGCCAGTTTCGACCTGGTTTAGTCCTGGTTTAGTCCTGGTCTAGACCTGGTTTAGTCTTGGTTTATACCTGGTTTAGACCTGGTTTGACTTAGTTCAGTCCCGGTTTAGTCCCGGTTCAGTTCCGCAGATTTTCTTAAAGTCTTTCATGACATTTTTCATATTTAAAAAATGGAGGACAAAATCATCTGAAAAATCTGGCCCTCGGTGAAATAACGTTCACCGCCCTGTTGTACAGGTTCCATGACGGCATAATTTAATATGAAGTCAAGGGGTCAATATAACTTAATGAGAGATTCACTATTTTGCAAAAAAAAAATTCAATCTCTATTTGTGTGGATTGGCTCCTAATTTGCCATGGGTAATGTTCTGTTTTTAATCCTTCAACTGGCAACAATATTCCCTTTGGAGATGAACGATGGCATCTCTTTCTGTATCAATAATCAAAAACTATTTCCTTTTTGCTTGCTGTTGCTGACAGAGCAGACCAGCCCGTTTTATTTCATGTGGATAGGGCCAGGAATTAAAGAGAGATTAAGCATAAACCAAGCCAATAAAACTGCAATCTGAGAGTTAGACAGTAAATCCTCCAGCTCCTTTTAAACTAGATTCTTGAACATTAAGATTCCACGTCAACACAACCTATGTCTGCGATCGCTGTTATTGCTTTCTTCCGGCATTTCTGACACATGAGGCAACTGTAAGACAAAATAAAGTGAATTGTTGTGAGAGCGCTGGCTGTTCTGGATGTTATTTGCTGTCTTTGATTGACATTTCTGTTGAGTACATTTGAGAAACCAAAAAAGATGTGAAGAAAAACTTTTAAAGGAGAAATACTGTGCATTTTTTGTATTGTTGTTAGCCTTTAAACATGCTCTTGAGTACCTTAAAGGGCCTATGACAGGTTTGACGACTCATTTGACAAAAATGCAGTTAAGATAAATATGTTTCAAATTGTGTTAAAAAACGTCTCAAATTTCAGTGCGGTTTAGCAATTTTTTAGGTTTTTTGTCTTACTTCCTGGTTGTAAATGATGACATCATGCTAGGAAATTACCATAGCAACCATCCTGTACAGTGGGCCAAAACTCCTCAGATGTCACAGATTTGTTTATTTTACAAATAAAAATACATGTTAGCACCTTTATTTTGTTGAACTAATGTATAAAGGGTCAAAAAAAGTAATTTATTTTGTGTAAATTTTGCGTAACCTTTGTCTCCCCAGTGTGATGTCATCAGTTTGTTTACTTCCTGTAATTTTGAACAGATTTTTCAACTTTTCTCCACAAACAGCGACCTGATTGATGTAAAACTATAATTTATATTTACAAGAGGTATTAATGCACTGAATAAAGTCCAAATTAGAAAATCATGAAAACCTGTCATACGCAGTTTAAGTCTGCCATCTCAAAAGAACAAAAAGAAAGTTTGTGAAAACCTAAATGAACATCTGTATCTTTGCTTTTCTCTCGGTACTTACTGAGTTTAGGAAACATCTACTGGCTGCATAACGCTTACACAAGCTAAAGATGTTATTGCTCAAGTGTTTGTGAAGGAATGCTAGTGTTTAGACAGCAGAAATGCTCAAAATGAATCTGACAATGATTTAAGGACTTAAAACAGCAGAAGAGTCTCGGAAAATTGATGTCAGTTATCGGAAAAACATCAGATATCAAGGAAATTCAGAATGGAGTGTTTTGAGGGTTGGAGGGAGAGGATTTTCTAACCAGGATTCATCAAACTAGCGTGAACAAAGCTAAATGCAACGCCAGGTGTGTTTTTGATGACGGAACAATGTTAGATCATGGTTAAAAGTTTAAAAAAAGTCAATTTGCATAATATTGGATTTGCGATTGGACAACTTTAGTGCGCACTGGTCCGACCAAGTCATGTTTTATGATCGTTTATGATTATTTATGTATCCAAGCACACGACAAAATGTTTCACTTGCCCCAAACCAGGCCCTATAGAATACTGTGATGTCATCTGAAAATAGCTGGAAAAAAGACTGAAGAGCTGGAGTGGCGTCCAAATAAAATACGGCACCAGTCTTTAATTAAAGCTGATTGTGGTTAATGTCTTTGGTCCGTGCGGTAATGGCTCCCGCGGTGAACTTTCCTATCAAGCCCGGGCTAATTGGTTTTTAGAAGTCACTTTTTCTTCCCGTCGCGGCTTCTCTGCGGACGACGCGCGGACATGCACAAGTACGTAGCCATTTCATGCCCTCGAAATGGCCGCGAGCATATTCATTCACCACGAGACCAATTTTTGCAATTTGTAACAGCTTCTTGCCCCAGGACTTCATTTGTATGCATTGAGTCTATTAGGTCATTTCATAGTGAGGAGGGAGCGGCGCTGGTTGGTTAGTCGTTTGCCAAAATGAAATGGAGTTGAGGTGTAAATTCAACCAAGAAGATTTGCATTTCCAGCCCGGTGCACATCTGTCTGCCTCTCTCTAAACACACTCTCCTCTTGTCATTCTTCTATTTGAGCTCTACATTTCATTACTCTTCTTCGTCCGATCTTCACCTCAGCCTCGTCAAGTCCAAGCCACTGGGGAGACATTTTCTTGGGTTTTATGTTTCCGTTCAGAGTGCACATTATAAACAACTCCAGAAGCTTTAACATTTGACACAAGAGTGACATATGGACTGATAAACTAATGCAAGAACCCCATGCATTTCAGTTTGGAGAGATCTAAAAGAGGACTCTAGTCCTTTAGTCGTTTTGTCGATTAGTCCGTGGTATTTTAGTTTTTATTAGTCAACTAATCATTTTATTTATATTAAGTTATGGCAAAAACGACAAGATATGAAGTGACTTAGCTGAAGATATTTGAGTCTTAACGTCTAAATACACTGTCTTCTTGTACTTTTCTGTATAAATAGTTGTTTTTGCATGAATTCCTCTACAGTTGTGTTCTTTTGAGTTGGATATATTTTTGCCACACCCCCCTTTTCCCCCATTTCTTAAATCGACTACAGCTCTAATCTAAACTACAGGTACAGGTGAAGATTATTCATAAAAAGGCAGGATATTTTATTCTTTCCTGAGCACCTAAATAATTGCAGCTTTGATTGATTGTGATTTGATAATTGGACGTGGAATAGATTGTGATATATTAGGGCGGCAGTAGCTCAGTTGCACTTAACCCGCCTCGCCCCCAGCGCCTGTGTACACCGGTGTGTGTGTGAATGTGTGAGTGAATGTGTGAGTGGTTTCTTGAAAGTAGAAAAGCACTATATAAATGCGGCCATTTAAATTTTTTTTGTCGGAGCCGGTATTACACTCACGATGCTGCGGCACATGGAGTCTGCCATGTGAGATCCACTAAAGCACCACTTGATGTTCTTAACATAATAATCAAAACACTCAAATATAATATTGAATCTTCCCTGTGCTCCTGAGTCCAGCTGCTTAAACAGTGCAGTCAGACTTTATGAATCATACAGTAAAGTTATACTGCCAGATAAAAGAGAGCATTTCACTTATAGCTTTACTTTTACAGTATGGATTGATCGTAGATTACTTATTTCAACTTAACATTCTTGTTATTATATTGACATCCAGTTGAGGTGTATATGTTCACGACACTGAAAAGTAACAAACCTGTGAGCACAATTCACAAGAACTCATTTGAGCACCATTTTAATATTTGCTGTTCATAAAGCATTGGGTCATGTGCAGCACATTCAGCAGTGTATGGTATATGTAATATATCAGCTTACCTTTACTTCATAAACACCTCTGAGGTAAAACCATATGATGAGATGTGATAATTTGACCATTTTAATACTTTAATAAAAATTTAAATAATAAATCGTGAATTGCAAACTGCCAGCTTGCACATGTGCTGTGTCTAATCTGCTGTTGTTATGTGTGATTTTAATATGAAGTTATGGTTCTCTGTGCTCCTAATGTTTTGTGATACTGTTGTTGTTACTGTTGTTGCTGTTACTGTTGTTGTTGTTGCTGCTGTTGTTGTTGTAACATGTGTCATTCACCTGTGATAATCATGTGCAATATAATTTAACATACTATTAATACACTTTTACCTCACTATAGTCACTTACTGTATATAACATACACTTAAGCCACTTTATTTGCCATTTACTATTTATTCCCAGACAGCCACCTACTGTAAATAAGAGTGTGCACTTTATACTTTATATTGTATTTTTATTACCATGTTTAGTAATTATTTATCCTATTTTTATTGCATGCGCCTATTTCATTCATTCCTGTTCTAAACTGTGTGTTGCAACAGTGGAATTTCCCCATTGTGGGACAAATAAAGGATCTCTTATCTTATCTTATCTTGTTGTTGCTGTTGCTGCTGTTGTTGTTGATACTGTTGCTGCTGTTGTTGTTGTTGTTGTTACTGTTGTTGCTGCTGTTGTTATTGTTGTTGTTACTGTTGTTGCGGCTGTTGTTGTTACTATTTCTGTTATTGTTGCTGTTACTGTTGTTGTTGTTGTTACTGTTGCTGCTGCTGTTGTTGTTGTTACTGTTGTTGCTGCTGTTGTTGTTTCTATTTCTGTTATTGTTGCTGTTACTGTTGTTGTTTTTATGTGATGCGTGACCTTTAATGGTCCCATCATTCTGTCCAGGCACAACAGATGGAAACCAGCCTGTTCCAAAAATGCGTCATATTTACATATAAGTCAGTCATATGTTCATTAATATGCACCGTCCTATTCTAAATAAATAAACTGCAAACGTGCATCTTTTCCGAAGGCTGCGCTCAGATGCTGTGGACCGGACTGTCACATGAGGTCCTGTCAACAGCGGGGCCGGAGTCATGGGGTGACGGGGGGCAGGGCGAGATGGTGAAATAATGTGGCAACGATGTGGCAGATGCACAATGAGCAGCACAGTCATGAGAGTCAGGCGCGCGTGTCAGAGCGCTGTGAACATCCAGTCTGACAGCAAAGAGCGTCTGAGGAGCGGGGCGGGGCGGGGCCGAAGATCAGAGAGAGGCGCACATGCACTCTTCAACTCAGGTTTAAGTGGAAAATCGGGTGAGCTAATGATGTCATGAAGCTGTAATAGTTTGTTATTGCTGGAGTAACCTGGCAAATAAACCGAACACTAAAAATAAATGTGCTTCGAACTTCCTGCTCCACCAGAGATAAGTGACTGAGTGTGAAAGGCCAAAAGAGATTGTGTTTATCATTTGAATCCACATGCAATATGTCCTTATTTGAGTAGTATTTCCTTTAAATATCTTTACTATCACTTGAGGAAATTCTTAGTTGACTAAAAACATGCTTTGTACATTAGTCGACGAAAAGAGATGTAGAGAGACACTGGTAAATACTATATTTTCTCTTCAATCTTACAATTAACAAACACAAAAACAGAACAAGACCAGAGACAGCACAGAGGATAAAAAAAGAATAGTCTTTGCTGCTGTAGAGACTAATGGGGATCCTTAAATAAACAAAATAAACAAAAAAACAAACAAAATTAAAACAGAAGACATTAAAAAGAAAATTAAGGTACACATAGTCCCAAGTAAATGTACTAGGCAAAAGCTTTCAAACCTATTAAGTATCTCTACGATTTGATCATGCTCTTATAAGATTTACAGTTGCAAATATTTATACACAAAACTATTGTAAAACGTGTATTTATCTGTGTAAGGCAGATTAAGCTAAACAATAACTCACGGTGTGCCTTCTCCCTTTGCAGTTGTGAGCATAAATCCCCCCAAAATAAGCAGTCAACTAATAAAATTTTGCTTAAAAGGTTTTTTGTTTAGACCAGAGTTTGTTTGTACCTGAGAATTTCAACTGCTGACTCATACCCTTCTTCAGAGTGTTACGTGATGTTGTTTTGACGTGTCTCTTCAGCTGATTTACAGGTTTTGGCGCTGTCTTGGTAACGCTAGAGGCAGGACGACAGCGCCATCTGCAGTTCATCTTCATTAGGACACTTAGCAGGTGTGTGAGAGTAAAAAGGCCCCCTCGTCTTGGTTTATAGGGTGAGTGAGCGATCAAAACTGTCAGGTAAACAAACTCTGGTCTGATAAAAGAACCTTACGTTAAATTATCAGAAGACCCAAAGAACCACTTTTGACTCATAAAATGTTGGTTAATCAAGACACCATCGTCCGATTAATTGACTAAACGACTAAAGATTTACAGCCAGACTGCATTAAAAGCTTGAGCAAAATAGATTACAAGATATCTTTAATTGTATACGTTAACACCTTTATTTTAATCAGTGTTTAAAGGTCCCATATTCTGCTATTTTCCCCTTTACACAGTCTATTCTAAGGGCTTTGTTGATAAATGTTTGCGTTGTGCAATATCCATAACATAACAGTTTACAAAAAACACCCATTTCTTGGACTGGCCCCCCTCCTTGCAAAAGCAAACGGCTCACTCTGTGATCTGACCCCCCCAAACAGAGAGCAGACTGCCTCCCCCGCCCAACCCGCGAGCCTCCCCCGCCCAACTCGTGCCGAAGCCTAGAGTGGAGATGGTGCATGCGCCGTGTGCTCCGGTAAACAGCGATACACAAACACGGGAATAAACCTTTTATCCGTCCTGACGGTGCGTCGTGCTGAGTCCTACGTCCTGGATCTGACCTGGAGTTTGACGTGCTCCAGGACCTCGACGACGGACGTTGCCGTTTGGTAAATAACAAGCTAACTCTTCGATCTGTCGTATCCATCGTGTAATTACTGTGTAGCATTAGCATTAGCTGTTTTTATTCTGCGGCTGCGCGCTTCCTGGAGGCGTGGCTTGAGCGCCGCGTCATCCTGGTGAAGCACGTCATCCATGGGATGAGCCCCCGTCTGTCTGCTCAGCCGAGGAGGACGGAAAAGACAGTTCTCTAGAGAAAACATGAGGGAATCAATCAAAAAACCACTTTGGGCACAACATACGAGGCCCAAATAGCACTGTAGGAAGGTTAAAACCTCTGAAAAGTCGATTTTGCATGTTATGGGACATTTAAAGTGTGTATGACAGGTTTTTACAATTGTCTAATTTTGACTTAATTCAGTGTATTACTACCTGTTGATATAAATTATAGTTTTACACCAATACGGTAGCTGTATTTGAAAATTACAGGACCTAAACAAAGGCCACGTATAATTTATACAAAAGAAACATTGATTCAACAAAATAAAGGTGTTCACGTGTATTTTTCTTTGTCAAATAAAAAAAAATCTGTGACATTAGATGAGTTTTCGTGCACTGTACAGCAGTGGTTCCCATCCTTTTTTGTCTCGAGTACCCCCTAAACTTTGTCTCACACTCAAAGTACCCCTTAACTTCAGTTTATGGCAAATAAATGGGTTTATTAGTCACATAGTATCAATTATTACCATTGTGTTTTTATTTTAATCATACTTTTGGTTCAAGATGCTTCAAAAAGATGCAAAATTTACACCTAATAACATGTTTTTGTTCAGAAAAAAGTACATTTAATTTTCTTTTAAAACCTGAAACAATTGTACGTACCCCCTGGTAACTGCTCATGTACCCCCAAGGCTCCCCGTACCCCTGGTTGGGAAACACTGCTGTAGAGGATGGTTTCTTGGTAATTTCCCAGTGTGATGTCATCATTTACAAGCAGGAAGTAAAATTAAAAACCTAATAAATTACTAAACTGGGGTATAATTTGTAAAGCAGAATTTGAAATATATTTATCTTTACTGCATTTTAGTTAAATGTGTAGTCCAACCTGTCAGAGACACTTTAAACCCATACTCTTTCCATTATATTAACAAAAATAAACATTGACAATGACAGAAAATCCCTGTTTGTATCATATGTATCATTGTATCAACCCTTTCCATTGTTTTGAGCCTTGTGTGACTCTCGTTCGTCTCCATTCTAAACTCCTAAACGTGTTTCTTTGTACGTGTTGTGTTGATTATCTTGACTTGTTCAGATCAGAGGTCTCACAGGCGGCGTCTCTGCCGGATGCGCCGCTGCACGGGCGAGCTGCACGGATCAGGAAATCCTCCACTAATCTACAAAGAGACCATTTTCTCTCTGCAAAAACGCACTCTCTCATGCAGTATTTGTTCTTTATTGTGTCTTCAAGGCTCCGCGGCGTCAGTCTTTACAAAATCTTGGAGGACTGTTCGCTGTATAATTTCTCTTGTGCATATTCAGTGGCCTTCAGCAGGTTTGAGATAGAACTTTCATTTAGTGCTTTAATCTCCTCCGCAGTATACTTTGGAGTAGGTCTGTAACTACCAATTTCTTTGCTAATTGAATAATGCAGCGTTGATTCTTTCTGTTAATCAATTAGTTGAAGAGTATGCGATGAGATTAAGCTAAAGAGATGCTGCTTGACAAGGATAATCGTCAAAAAACATGAATTTAACATGTTTCTTGTGTCTTTTTTGACGTAAATCCTCTTTTTCAGCACATTTTATGTTTTGGAGCAGAGACCAGATAATGATTATTATGATTATTTGATTAATTTATTGACTTGCTTCAGCCGTATTTTGGAGCAACATCTTGTTTTATGATGTAAATATATATCAGTATATGTCTACGCTCTTAAAGCTACTTGTACTTTACAATTTCAAGTATTTATGATTATGGGAAAACTTAAAACAGTTGTAGTTTGTAGGTAACTAAAGACCATTTTGCCTGTTTATTAGTCTTGCTATTATTCTTTCGATTAGTCCGATTAGTTGTTAGGAACGCAAAAGTGATGAAAAGACAACACATTTTGACCCCGAGGAAAGTGAAGTGAAGCCGTTTCAGGATCCTCGAGAACATTTATGGACAAAAGAGTATTTTTATCAAATACATGCGGAATTTTCATGTAATTGCGGCACAATTTGAGTCTCCGTTCTCAGCTCGCGATGTGTTTTGGAACTATATATAGACCAGTTAACGATTACTTGCTAATTTATCGATTATCTTGTTGCAGCAGGCTGTGTAGTTTGATATTGCGGCTGCGGTATACTCTTATAACAGCTACAACTTGAATAGAATATTCTCTATACAGAAGCGTCGTCGTTGCCTCAAGGCCATCGCTTTTTTACCGTCTGCTACAACTGGTACTCTATTTTATAAATGTGATAATGCGATAATGTAATGTGATTAACGTTTTAAATATGGATCTTTTTTTGAGGTTTTTATAAATGATTTCTGGCACACACTTTGAACAGAAAGACAAAACTAAATGTACAAAACGCAATATGAAGAGCTCAATTCCAAAAACAGATCTTTTGGAAATATTGTCAAAACATGTTTTTCTTTTATTACTGTCTTCTGCAGATAATAGGCCAATTGTAGAAAATGATGCCTCGTGGATTTTTAGCAAGAAAGGATGGAATAATATTTTGATTTCCACATGTAACTATCATTTATCTGTTTTTGCAAATTAAAGTCGCTGTACCCTGTTTTGAAACGTGAAAAACAGAACTAGTTCATGTACCAGATTTGTGTTTAATAAAGTAACATCTGTTTATATTTTAAAAGCATCTATCTGAGTGAAAATGAGACCACAGCACTTTCTCTGCATCTGTTAAAAGAGCATTTTGTTCTACGGGAAGCAGGAAGTGCCCCGTTAGCTTCATCCAGAATGGAAAACTCCCTCTGGCCTCAAATTGTTGTGCTTATAACATAATCATGGTGAATATTTAGGATGCTTGGCCTGCATTGGGAAAGTGAGCAAATGTTTATATATATATAATATTTATGTTTTAAAAATCATGTACAGCACCTTTTTTTATTATTTATTTATTTATTTGATAGGGACAATGCGCATTAATGAACATCAGTATAAAACAGATGTAAATATGCCGGATTATAGCTACAAAGCTAGTTTTCATCCGTAGTCCCTGGGCAGGCAAACACATTAAAAATTACAACATGCAATAAAATACAAGGAAAAGTTAAGAGTTTAATGGTCACATGACTGGTTTGTTTTCAGCCATTGTTTGTGTTGAGTTTTAAAGCTGATCAGTGTAGGGCTCTCCCGTGTGTGAAGAGGAAGACTGTTCCAGAGGTTAATGGCCCTCACAGAGAGTGTTCTGTCCAAAGGTTGTTCTTCTGTAGGGGCCCTCACAGTCTCTTCTGGAGGAGGCTCTGGTTCTCAGACCTCCTGAAGTCTTAGGTTTGACAAAGGCAGACACGGGAGGTGGGGCTAGTCCATGTAGCGCTTTGTAGATGAAACATACATACTTAAAATGTATAAAATTTTCAAAATTTAAAAGATTATACTTGTTTAAAATATTACATACATGAAATGAATTAGGTTTTTGGTCAAAAATGTTAAGAGATTTTTTTATACAGTGATGCAATTATTTTCAAATTGGTAACAGTGCTTAGAGACCAACCTGTTATGCAGTATTCGATATGGAATAAAATCATTGAATGGAGAAACATTCTAGCAGCACCTAGTGTTAAAAAAGGCCGTATTTACCTACCTTTAAAGGGGCTGTACCTTTAAAGGGCCGTACCTTTAAAGGGGCTGTACCTGATTTTTGCTGTTGTGAAACGGGAAACACACAACTAGTCCATGTTCCCACTTTTGCATGTAATAAAGTCAAAGCTATGTTGTCCCAGCACAGATGTATTGTAAAAGCATCTATTCGGGTGAAAATGAGACCACAACTTTGACTCTGCATCTATTTATGGAGCGTTTTATCCCACGAGAGAAGCAGGAAGTGCGCCGTTAGCATTCTAATGTTTGTTTGCTTTACCTGTGATGGTCTGGGCTCAGAGACTGGTAAAACGTGCTTCTAAATTCATCGCGGTAAATATTTAGGTGAGAGATATATGTGACTGATGTACAGAGTTTAACATCAGCCAGTTCTATTTTTCATGTTTCAAAACCGTAAAAACACATTCAGTGCCTTTAACTCTTCATATGTAACACCAACAATGCACTTTTGCTGCTTGAAAGCTTCAGCAACCCGTACCATTGAGGACTGACACCTGCACGCTTTGACTCCGTACTATTTTTTTATATTGCTGCTTTTAACCGTTTTGAATGCATGAAAACACAATAGCTATCGTCCTGTGTGGACATTTTTTTCCCCTTTCCCTCTTTCTCCTTGTTGCTGCCCACTAGTAGACCACATTTAACGCTCGCGGAGCCGAGTGCTCGCCAGCTTTTGACAGCTTCGACAACAACAGGCCCGGGCAAAGACAAAAACAGCGAGGTGCAAGAGCCTATACGCCGCGCCACCATCTTTCCCGTATAATTACACAGGGCCACGAATAGCATGAATGTGGGTTTTGTCTTCATTTCCTCTCGACTCCTCTGGGTTTTTCCAGTGCAGCGGGGTATTTTGAGACCTCTTGTGGGCGGGGCGCGCAGAGGGCATTTAGATGTGCGAAAAGGCAATTTGTCAGAAACTTAAGGGAGCGCACGAGCGATGACAGGAGGATCACAGAGAGGCGCTAAAGGCTAGTGGAGCTAATTCGGTAATGGCTGGAGAGGAATCAGCAGGGAAGGGTCTGTGTGCGCGGATCTGAGGGACCATTATCTGCTGTGATGAGCCAGTGGACAGTGTTATTGAAAAATCAATGTTTAGATTGCGTGGTTTGGATGCGCTTCAGGAGCATGCTGTGTGGGCGGAGCTTAGGTGTTTACAGAACGGAGTGTTTTTTGGTGAGGAAGTCGAATAGCTGTTTAAAGATTATAGTTACAGGGTTTGCGTCAGATCAGTTTTTATAATCAGTGGTGGAAAGTAACTGACGACAAAAGCAAAGTTAATTTTAAACTGGATACTTTTTACTTTTGCTTCACGACATTTTAAAGACAGTAGTCCTTTCTACTAAGGCTGTCACTATCGATTATCTTAATAGTCAACTAGTCAGCGATTATTTTTATTATAAATGTACACTTTTTAAATACATTATCAGCCAAATAAATGTTGAATTAAGGCGACTAAAGGCTTCTAGATGGAGAATATTTATGAGCAATGTGTATAATTGAGGAGAATTCACAAAAATCTGTTCGTTTTTGACATTTTTATGTAATTATGTCTTTGTTTTAAAAACTCATAGGTCATTTATATTCTGTATTTCAGTTCAGTTCAGTTTTAGGCTGATGGGTTTATGTTGTAGCTCAAGTCCCACCTTTGAGGGAAAAAAGGTATGGGAGAAAAATACAATAACAATGAAGAAATGAGAACAATCTCCATCAATGATCACATTAGGGAGAGACATCAGGGGCAGTTTACAACCAACAGACACACTTTTCTGATCCTTTAAACATTACTTTAACGAAATAAAGGTGATTTTTATTAATTGAATTATATTTTCTGTGACATTAGAGGAGTTTTAGCCCAGTTTATGACATGGTTGCAGAATTTCCTTGTGTGATCATGATTTACAACCAGGAAGTCAAAATTTAAACCTAAAAGATTGCCAAAATGGGATCAAAAATGTTAATTCTTTAGCAGAATGTTAAATATAATTATCTTAACTGAGATTTGGTCAAATGAGTACCTCGACCTGTCAGAGGCACTTTAAGTATGTTTTATGCGATACATTTTGCTTTTTTTGTCTTTGTCTTCGTGCTTCTTCCACCATTCCAGATTTCAGGAATCACTCATAAAGTACTCCATTTCAATTTCCTGCTGATAATTACGAAACGGTAAAAAACAAGCCGTTTTAAAATCGTTGTATCATCAAACTGGTTCGAAGCATTTCAACTGTCTACTACGAACCGAATTTAGTTTTTTGTTTATTTTTTTGCTTAACTGAACAGATAATATGTTGGATTTTCTCTAAAACACCTTATTTATGACATCTTTTGTAAATTGTTTGACCGAGGTTGTATTTATTTCTCTGTGGCTTAGCGGATAAATCATTCACAGATTAATTAAATGATCCCTATTCCGAGTATGAATGTCATTTTCATCTATTTGGTTACATAATAACACAGTAATAATGTGATATCCTGTCTTTGCAGTTTGCATGCTCACTTGATGCTGTGAGGCTGAGTCTTTTGTAACTGTGAGTCATGAGTGTGCTGCTGGCCTGAGGAGGAGGAAGCTCGGCCCACACTGCAAAGACACTCCAGTCCTGCAGCAAAGTCATCCAAAATAGACCAGATTCAACATATACAGCTGGATATTTGCTTTACCGCTCTGAATAAACAATATCTATACTGTGTAAACTCTGAATATCGATCTAATATTGACAATGATTTAGCTTTTTGCACAGTTTTCCCAATGATTTCAATACTTTCCTAGTTTCAAGACAAAGAAAATTACACTTAATAGACAACAAAATAAGTTTAAAAAGGAATAATGGTGAGAATTTATTTCAGCCGATACCGAGGATTGATCATTGTCTTGGTTTTGTGGCTTGTATTTGCAGATATTATTGTCCTGAAGTCTCTAGCAAGGCCCATAAATTGTAAAGTTCACAAATTAACTTTTCACTTTAGTAAATATAATTATTAAATCTGAGTTATTACATCGTTTGTAGAGTTTTTAATTATAATTGCTGTTACATAGCTGCACTTTCAGCTTCATTGCGCTTCAATCTCCATTTAAATGTACTGTTGTGACGATATTAAAACGTTTACTATTGACGAAAAGGCTTGATTCACAATACTTATTTGGATCCATGATGATAGTAACAGTCACATCTTTGAAAATAAGATTGAGTGTCATTTTAAACACAAATTATTGTACCATAAACATCAAGACAAGGACTCCTGTGAGGTTCATTTGGTCTAATTTATTCTAAAAGGTTGTTTTTTCAGACATGGGTTTCTTTGTTTTTTCAAGACGGTTTCGACTGCTCACTCGCAATCTTCTTTAACATTTCAAACTCAATCTGATACTAAAGAAAATACAAGATACTATACACCGATTTCGAATTTAAATAATACTTTTTAGGGCAAGGTTTTGGACACTTTATTAAACATTGTGGTCTTGTAAAACTCAAGATCATTCAAAAACTGTGCAGCAAAGGTAACATTTTATCCTGTTAATGGGATGTTTTAGTGTTGAAATGAGTATCCAATCCAATCAAACTTTTTTGTGAAGCTCATTTTTGCCAACGCAAGGTCTCCAAAGTGCTGCACAGAGTAAAACTACATCAACAGTCACTTAAATTGCGTAAATAATATAATTAATAAACATGAAGTCAATAATACATTTTTGTTTTTAATGTGTATCTAGTTTCAGTACTAGCTTTAGAATCAATTAGCATCGACTTCAGAGTGTCATGTGTTGTTGCTCTGACAGTTTTAGCGGCTTTGGACAAAGGACACAGATATGCTGTATATATGTAACTATTTTCAACATCGATAGGCTACGTGTTCAATTTAGTACCTAGCATAGTTTTAATATGCGTTAGTACAGGGCTATTCAACTAATATGAGTCGGCCCTCAACACATCTTCAGAAAATATTTTACCTCTTGATACTGGTTTAGTCCAGGTTTAGTCCTTGTTTAGATCTTGTTTGGCCTTGTTTTTAGACCTGGTTTAGTCCTGGTTTAGACCTGGTTTAGTCCTGGTTTAGTCCTTATTTAGTCCTGGTTTAGTCCTGGTTTAGTCCTGGTTTAGTCCTTATTTAGTCCTGGTTCAGTCCTGGTTTAGTCCTGGTTTAGTCCTTATTTAGTCCTGGTTTAGTCCTGGTTTAGACCTGGTTTAGTCCTGGTTTAGTCCTTATTTAGTCCTGGTTTAGTCCTGGTTTAGTCCTTATTTAGTCCTGGTTTAGACCTGGTTTAGTCCTGGTTTAGTCCTTATTTAGTCCTGGTTCAGTCCTGGTTTAGTCCTGGTTCAGTCCTGGTTCAGTCCTGGTTTAGTCCTGGTTTAGTCCTGGTTTAGTCCTTATTTAGTCCTGGTTTAGACCTGGTTTAGTCCTTATTTAGTCCTGGTTTAGACCTGGTTTAGTCCTTATTTAGTCCTGGTTTAGATCTCGTTTCGCCTTATTTAGACCTGGTTTAGTCTTGGTTTACACCTGGTTTATTCCTTATTTAGACCTGGTACAGTCCTGGTTTAGACCTGGTTTAGTCCTTATTTAGTCCTGGTTTAGTCATGGTTCGGTCCTGGTTTAGTCCTGGTTTAGACCTGGTTTAGACCTGGTTCAGTCCTGGTTTAGTCCTGGTTCAGTCCTTATTTAGTCCTGGTTCAGTCCTGGTTTAGTCCTTATTTAGTCCTGGTTCAGTCCTTATTTAGACCTGGTTTAGTCCTGGTTCAGTCCTTATTTAGTCCTGGTTCAGTCCTGGTTTAGTCCTTATTTAGTCCTGGTTCAGTCCTTATTTAGACCTGGTTTAGTCCTGGTTCAGTCCTGGTTTAGTCCTTATTTAGTCCTGGTTCAGTCCTTATTTAGTCCTAGTTTAGACCTGGTTCAGTCCATATTTAGTCCTGGTTCAGTTCTGTAAATGTTAAAGCCTTTATTGCATGTTTTTCTTAATTCAAAGCGCTGGCGTGTCGGGCCCATTTTTGCCCAAAGGACAAACTCTCAGTTCTGGCCCTCAGTAAAACAAAGTTGAATAAACCTGCGTTGGTATCTGGATGTCGATTTATTTATTTTTTTAAAACACAACTCACCAGTGTTTAAAAAGACACGGATGGTAAACACATGAGCCGACAGAGACACGGAGCAGCAAAGAAAGACTTACTTTTGCTAAATATGATCAACGCTCTGATGTTTGTGCAGCGTGGGTCTGAAGTGGCTGCTCAGACAGTAACTGAGGTGTAAATAAAGTGGAGGGGCCCGTGCCGTGGTAACATGTGTGTCCGCCGTGATGCACAAACACGAGCAGAGAGTGGAAAATGACGCAGTGTGATAGAAGGAGGTTAGCGCCGGCCTGGGGCACAAATGAGCCATCCGTCTCACTCACAGCACATCAGAGCTGCAGCACCTGATGTGAGGCCAACCAAGCTGCTCATATGTGCGGCTGAAGTGCGTGCTTCTGCTAAGATCGTGTGTCCAAAGACGAGTTTGGGCAGTTAATGAATCAAATTTCAATCGACTCAAGATCTAATCCTTTCAAACTGTCAATGATATTCTTGGATCTTTTTAACGAAGAAGTTTACATCCAATCATATGTCGGTAAAAGCATGCAGTTCAGACTTAAGAGGAATAATTTGCATTGTTTTTTGTGTTAAATGTCACAGATTAAAAGCAGTTGATGTAAAAGGTCAGAGCGAGTTTTGCTGTCACTAAGCTAAAAACAAGTAGCATGCTAACAGCGCACTTCCTTCTTCTTCAACAAATTCATCGATTAATCGCAAATAATCGATTATAGAAATAGTTGTCAACGAATTAAATAGTCGAGTAATCGTTAACCGGTCTATACACAGACCCCAAAACGTTCTTTGAGCTGAAAGAAGACGTTTTATCACTCAGACAGAGCACGAATGACATTAAAAACACACAGGAAACATTTAAATTGGGTGTTTTTGATTAAAATACTTGCCAGAATGCCACCAAATGCCTTCACTTCAGCTTTGTCTGTGTAAAATTTTATACAATTCTCATATTCGCGTTCTAAACAACTAATTGATTTATCAAAGGATTAATTGCAAGACTGCTCAATTACCAAAATAATCATTGCAGCCCTAGATTATATTACAATATATATGTACTGTAGCAAAACAGATTTTACTTTATTACATGAAAAAAATTGTGTACCACCCCTTTAATACACATGCATTTCCTCATAATATCATTGGTTATTACAAAATCGGCGCAGATCCAGAAAACACATGATTTTTCAGCTTTTACTCAACCTATTTGGATCACTTTAGTCATACGTTTTTTGTTGTACCGCTGTTGTCCTTTAGTCGTTTAGTCGATGGTATGTTGGATTTGCATTGTCGACCAGTTATTTTACTTAGATTAAAGGGATTTAAATGTCAAAAACTAGAAGATATGGATTGAATTAGCTAAAGATTTTGGAGTCTAACATGACACTGTTTCCCCGTACTTTTCTGTATAAATAGTGGTTTTTGCATGAACTCTTGTGCAGTTGTAGTCTTTTGAGTGTAGTTTGGGTTAGATTTGTGGAGATTTATTAGTCGACCAAGAATTTCTTTTGTCAACTGCAGCCCTGTTGTATTGCTTTAAGAAAATAAGTTATATTTTTAGTCTGTAGTGGAATCGGTTAATATTTAACAAACTGGATCGGTGCATTCCAACTTATGGATTGTTCGCATCATTAAGTTTTTTGTGTATGCATTATATAATATTCATATAATGCATATAAAGGTTTATTTGGCATATTTTTTATGCAGAAACAGAGGCTTATCTGAACAATGAATGTTTATGGATGGACTAACCAACTGATTATGTAAACAAGACGTGGACATTATGGTCTGGTGCAGTTTGCCATAGATGGATTTTATTAAAAGATTGTGCATATTGTTGGACGTTATAGTCTCTCCGCTGCCTGCTTTAAACCTCTTGAACCTCTTAATACCGATATGTTGCTGCGTCATGCTTTTCCTGCACCATCCTACGCATTTCTTTCGCTCATTTCGGTCCAAACTCGCCTTCCTCTGTAGCGGCTTTATCGTGGGGGCCGGCAGCTATCCAAACCCTGATTTAATAAACTGCCTGGGGAGTCTCGGAGAGGTGGGAAGTGCGATAGCAGTTAACTGTCCTCCCAGCATGCCCGGCTTTTCTCTGATAGCCCTGCCAAGAGCTGCGCGTCTCCCACGTGTCTGTATAAGTCTCCACGCGAGCGAGTCAGACGGCATCCGAAAGCCCACTCGAGGCTGGACGGGCAGAGGTCCAGGGCGGAGGAGCATATGGTCACGACGCCCACGTGTCACGCACAGTTTTCAGACTTCTCTTTAGATGTACATGGAGTGCATCTTTCTAATGTAAAGAAACGTCTGTCCATCTAGGTCTGTCACGATCGCACATTTTGATGCGTATGTTGTTCCAGAAAATCCAGATGAATGATAATATTGAAACTACCCTTCCAGTAAGTGAACTATAGCGTAAAAATGATGACCTGCAATTAGGGCTGGACGATATGGCAAAAAAGTATTATCACGATTTAGAACAGCACAATCTTTGAACATTTTTAAGACTTTGTTAAAAACCCATTTGCTTTTAACACAAGCTGAGCAGAGCATTTATATTGCATTTTATTTTAGCTTGTTTCTGCATGTTCTGTTTTTGTCTTATTGTATTTTATATTGTGTCTGTGCAGCACTTTGGGCCATTGTGGTTGTTTTTAAATGTGCTTTATAAATAAAATTGACTCGACTTGACTTGACGATCATGATTTCGATTTTATCACAATTGTTTTCTATTGCCTAAAATAGAGCTCCATGAAATAGATAAAATGTCTAATTGTGAGTTTTGATGACCAGTGCGATTATGATTAGATTTGCGATTTATGTTTTAATAATAGATTACTGTTCAATTTCACATTTTAAACAGAATTTTGTTGCTTTTAGTCACGTTTTTGTCACGTTCAATTGTGTTTGTCATATTTAAGCCCGTCTTTGTCACCTCTTAGTGTACTTTTAGTGTACTGTAGTGTACTTTTTAGTCACGTTTGTCACGTTCAGCTGTGTTTGTCATATTTAAATACGTCTTTGTCATTTTTAGTGTATTTTTAGTGTGCTTTTTAGTCACAATTTTGTCGCTTTTAGTCGTTTTTATTGTTTGTGGACACTTTGTTGTCGCTTTTGAACAATTGATAACGGAACAATGTTAAAACTTCGACTAATATTTGTCTTTAAATACGATAATGGATTTAAACAATGCACTTAAGGCACTTTTTTGCTACATCTTTCTGAAATATATGTATTAATAGTGTGATGTCTTCAGTCCCAGTCATTTTTTATGTAGTTTGTACATCCTAAAACTGTGAATTTTATTGTGAATAAATTAATTTCTCCATTTAGAAATCAATAAAGTTCTTTTGTCCTCCAGTCACTGTAATGTGGTTGTGGAAGAAAGGGCATCCGGCTTAAAAATCACTGCCCTGTCACCATGCCGCTGCTTCGCTATGGCAACCCTGGACAAAAAGAGAGAGAGTGAAAGTCTGACCTTTCCTGCGTATCCAAGATTGTTGTTGTTAAGGTCAATGATTGCTTTTTTCAGTGTAGGATTTCTCACTCGCTTTTCATTACTGTATCGTAGAAAGGTCCTGGTTTTGTTCTTCTTTTTCTTTTTTTTTCCGGGTGTCCACGGTGACCCAACACTGACACTGATGATTGATCCCGGTCCTGAGATAAGCTCCACTGAAACGCAGCCAGCCGGAAAATTAGAAATCCCGTCATCCTTGGTCCATTTGAAATCCGATATCGTCCGTCTTTCCCTCACACGCGCCATTTTCATCGGCCAATAAATCAGTAATTAAATGATGTGTCTCCGGGCGAGTGTGTGGGCGATAGCCAGGTGTCCCAGAGGGGGGCGTGTAAGTAATGGGGGTGAAAGGGTACAAGGTAAAGCCCGTATCTCCATGAGTGGATTGATTGCATGTAATACATAAATATATTTTGGCTAATATGGATCAGGTGATGCTATTAAGCCAGTGACGTCACAAGTCTGTGTATTATTAGTGCCCAGGTCTAATCCAGACTCTATTTTGGGGGAATATATAACTAAGATCATGTAACTTGTTTCTGGTGGAGAGTCTGACACTGTCCTGTCTCCATGGAGATGTTAATTCTTCGCAGTTACAAGCCAGATATGTGTAGAGGCAAGCCAACTGATCGAAAGAATGTTTTTCAAGGTGATTCAAGCACGTTATTGAATAAATCAGGGTTTCCACGGGGCATTAAAAAGCATTAAAAGTCATTAAGATAAGATAAGATAAGATAAGATAAGATAAGAGAGCCCTTATTTGTCCCACAATGGGGAAATTCCACTGTTGCAACACACAGTTTAGAACAGGAATGAATGAAATAGGCGCATGCAATAAAAATAAGATAAATAATTACTAAACATGGTAATAAAAATACAATATAAAGTATAAAGTGCACACTCTTATTTACAGTAGGTGGCTGTCTGGGAATAAATGGTAAAAATGGCAAATAAAGTGGCTTAAGTGTCTTGTTATATACAGTAAGTGACTATGGTGAGGTAAAAGTGTATTAATAGTATGTTAGATTATATTGCACATGATTATCACAGGTGAAAAATAGATTTAAAAATAAGGCCTTAAAATGCATTACATTCAATCCCTGCAGGCATTAAATCTAAAAACCATTATCCATCATAACAATACATATAAATAAATATAAAGAGAAGAATAAATAATGACAGCAGTCCTCTCCTCAGAGCCACTGTATCCATTCTTTCGTTCAAATATATTTTCAATCCCAGACACATTTGCATGACTTAAATGCCATGTTTTTCTTTTTTTTAGCTTTTTGAATATCATAAAGTAGTTTATTGTGTTCCGTTCATTCTGCAGCCGAAAGGAAAGGTTAGAAGCCCCAGTAGTTTTGACATGATAAAAGTGTAAATGTCTTGTTTTGACGTTGATTATGGCATTAAAAATCTTGAAATGTGGCATTAAAAAGCATTAAATTTGAGTTGGTAAAACCTGCATCAACCCAGATAAGTGCAAGATAAATACATTTAACTTTAAAAGCAGTAACAAAGAGCATAAAATATGAATGAGTACACATTCTTTTGTTTTAGTTTTTTGTTTTAGTCCTAAATTTTGAATGAAAAAGTATAATTTCGGTCAACCTGAACATGAAATGTAAAGTATACATTTTAGTATCTCTGTCTATTACGGTCTAAAATTGATCAAAATATCAAGGGAAATCTGTGTACTTTCATAAATTTAGACCTGGTCAAATTTTATTGAAGGGAAATTACTGGGAAACAAATTACAATATAATAACGAGAGAAAAAAAAGGTGACACAATTTTAAATAATGAAAGCAAAAACGCAAAATATGGGTCAAATAAGGCACAGATGTACAGATAAGTGTTTGTAGAAATAGAAGTAAAAGGAGTAAGAAGTAAAAATAAACACAGTATAAAGCTAAATTCTAGTTAAAGTGCCTATGACAGGTTGGACGACTCATTTGACAAACATGCATTTAAGATAAATATGTTTCAAATTGTGTTAAAAAACTTCACAAATTTCAGTGCGGTTTAGCAATTTTTTAGGTTTTTGTCTCACTTCCTGGTTGTAAATGATGACATCACACTAGGAAATTACCATAGCAACCATCCTTTACAGCGGGCCAAAACTCCTCAGATGTCACAGATTTGTTTATTTTACAAATAAAAACACATGTGAACACCTATATTTTGTTGAATTCATGTATAAAGGTTAAAAAAAATTTGCATAACCTTTGTCTCCCTAGCGTGATGTCATCAATTTGTTTACTTCCTGTAATTTTGAACAGATTTTTCAACTTTTCTCCACAAACTGCGACCTGATTGGTGTAAAATTATAATTTATATTTACAAGAGGTATCGATACACTGAATAAAGTCAAAATTAGAAAATCATGAAAACCTGTCATACGCACTTTAAAGGAGGAGGTAATGAGATACACTGATGAAAACCATGACTTTGATATGACACACCAAACCAAAATAGCAAACTGTACACCGTCCCAGCAGCACAAAGAGGCTCAAACACATTACATTTTGGGTTACGCGCGCCCCGTGTCCTTTGGAAGGTGCAACGCTGCCTCCGGTGGTGAATCCATCAAAGTCACTCGCGCCGTGAACGCTGCACCTGACCAGCTCCAGTGTGTCCCATATGTTTCCTAATGTGGTCTCCGTGTGTTGTCCAGGCACGTCGGCACAGGGCAGCCCCCTCCTGGCCTCGCTGCCTGTCCCGGGGCGACCGCTGCAGCCCCAGCTGGACATCAAGCACCTCCTGCCCTTCAGGTTGAACGGGTCGTCTCCGCTCAGTCTCTTCCCCAACTTCAACACGGTGAGTCCCATTTACAAGTGTTTTATTCAGTCGAGTAGATTCTTTAAGAAGGAAGGAAAAGGTCTAAATAAGTTGTTCTTAAAGATTGTTACCTTTAAAAAATGCCATTAACAACTAAACTTTTCATAGCCTTAAGCATGATCAAAGACGTAATTAATAGGCAAGGCTAGTTTATTTGTAGAGCACAATTCGTACACAAGGCAATTCAAAGTGCTTTACATAACAGGAAAAGTTGCATTAAAATCACAAAACACAAAAAGACACATAGAGTCATTTTAAAATAAAGTGCTTTAAAAGATAAGAGTGCAGATAGATCTTTCAATCGTTTGCACATCTAAACAGAACTGTTTTTAGCCTGGATTTAAACATTGTCAGAGTGGAGGCCTGTCTCACATCTTCAGGGAGACTGTTCCAGATTTTAGCTGCAAAATCTGAAATGCTGATTCCCCATGTTTAGTCCTGACTCTAGGCATCAGCAGGAGGCAGGTCCATGTTTAGTCCTGACTCTGGCACCAGCAGGAGGCCGGTCCATGTTTAGTCCTGACTCTGGCACCTGCAGGAGGCCGGTCCATGTTTAGTCCTGACTCTGGCACCAGCAGGAGGCCGGCCCATGTTTAGTCCTGACTCTGGCACCAGCAGGAGGCCGGTCAATGTTTAGTCCTGACTCTGCAGGAGGCCGGTCCATGTTTAGTCCTGACTCTGGCACCAGCGGGAGGCCGGTCCATATTTAGTCCTGACTCTGGCACCAGCAGGAGGCCGGTCCATGTTTAGTCCTGACTCTGGCACCTGCAGGAGGCCGGTCCATGTTTAGTCCTGACTCTGGCACCAGCAGGAGGCCGGTCCATGTTTAGTCCTGACTCTGGCACCAGCAGGAGGCCGGTCCATGTTTAGTCCTGACTCTGGCACCAGCAGGAGGCCGGTCCATGTTTAGTCCTGATTCTGGCACCAGCAGGAGGCCGTTATTAATTATTTGTTTTTTTTTCTTCTTCTAATTAAGGTGTAGATTAAAAATTAGCAACATCTTCTGTAAACATGAAGTAAAGAGGTTAAAATCAAATTACGCATTTACTGATGATTGTTACCATTTTGGTTTAAAGGTCCCATAACATGCTCCTCGTCTCTGTTGATGGTCCGTGTGGTCCTTCTTCCTGATTTCAACAGCCTCTCATATCTGTCTTTTGTACTTGTGCTTATAGCTATTTACAACTGTCTTATTAGAAGAAACTCAAAAAACATTAATATTTGCAAGAAGACAGAATTAACGTTCCAAATATAATATAAATTGTGTGTTTTCAATCTTAAAATCCTCGTTCATCTATAACTATTCTCCACCAGGATGTCGTCAAATGTCTTCACTTCCGCTTTGTCTGGGGAAAATTGAGTACAATTCTCATATTCAGGGGTCTTTCACGTTCTAAACAACTAATCGATTAATCGAAGAAATAATCGCAAGACTAATCGATTACCAAAATAATCGTTAGTTGCAGCCCTAAACTATTTAACGCATACTCTAACCCAAATTCCTAACCCTAACTTTCATCGAGTAAGTACTAATCCTGAATCCTGCTAAATAAACTATTTGTTCATTATGAATTAAGTGGGAAAAAGGAAATAAGTGTCAGCCCTGCGACGAGTTGGCCACTGTCCAGGGTGTACCCCGCCTAAGGCCCAAAGTCACTGGAATAAGCTCCAGTCACCCGCGACCCCAGGAACGGGAATAAGCGGTAGAAAATGAATGAATGAAAGGGAAAATAAGGTGAAGATCCTGTGCAGATATTGAAACGACATGCTTTTTTTCAGATGTTCAAATGTGTTTTATTCTGAATGTCATTTGTAAACCTCAAAATCAGCTCAGTAACTCGACTTTGGACATAAAACACATCTGAAATAAATGGATCAATCAACTTTCAAGAACTATATGCTCAAATATGAAAGTGCATGTACAAAATGACCTTTGCAGTTAATTTGAAAACTGGTATAAATTGGACACAGACTTTGGATCATTTGTACCAGCTGCACTTGATTTTCCTCTTTGTTTCTTCATTATTTTATTATTTTTTATCTTGTTTAATAAAAAAGACATTATAAATACGAAAAAAAATGAGAAAGACAGGAGTTTAATGTCCCAGATGCATAGACGACGTTTTGCCGCACCACAAAACGTCACCTCACAGCGAGAAGTTCCTGGTTAGTTTGGCTCTCGGGGTTTTTTGGGTGTTGTTTGTGTTTTGGGCCGATGCCGACTTAATCCAAACTTCCTGTGAGGTTCTCCTGCCTATGAACCTGGCTCTGGATCTGAAGCTTTGAGGGGTCCCATGGGTGCAGTACTGCGGGTGCCCACTGCTACAACAGACTGTCTCTGCGGCAGCGAAAACATGTTTCTAACGCACAGGACGGCAAACAAAACAGGCGATATTTGTTTGTGTAAAAATATATATAAATAGATCAAGAGAGAGTCAGGTATTTTACTTTTATTAACAATTTAGTCACAATTATTTGAACTAAACTAAAGCCAGCTATGGAACTATTAATTAAAATCGAACTGATGGATGTTTGTAATTGTAATTCTAGTAAAGCTTTCTGAAATATACAACCCAGCTCTGGATAAAGCGGAAGAAAATGTATGGATGGTGTTATTTTGTGGAAGTTATTTTATTAATTAAGGCAAGACACTACAGTTAAAACTTTTTTTTCAATTTTTATGGGACATTGTAACTTCAAAGGCCATTTTCTTAAAATGCGTTTTTCTCCCTCGGGACATAAAGATCAGCCTTAAAGGAGATCCTACACACAACAAACTGTACAATTTGGGCTCTATTATTATTATTATTGACGTTTTAAGTCAAAAAAATTATGCAAAATCTGAATTTTTAAAACAATTTTATAATTTAGTTTCCTTAAAAACAAAATAAGAAATCTAAAATCCTCCTTGTACATTTTTTTATGTAACTAATATGTGTACAAAATGACATTTAAACCTTTCTGTCCATTTTTCAGGTTTATATGTCCCAAATATATGTAATTTTGGCAATTTTTTCTACATGAAAACACGACATGATTAAAAACGTGTAATATATTTTTTCTTACATTGATGTGACTAAACTACAGGAGAAGTTTACAATTGATATCTTTAAATTTAAGATTTTTTCCTGTTCACCTGCAGCGTCTTGCTGTAATGTATCTGTTTATGTTCAGTTAAAGGGGCACTATATGACTTTGCTGGTGGGTGAGAACTTTTTGCTTTGCCTGGAATGTTCTACTGTATATCCTTAAACTTAAGTATAAGCATAAGTACAAGCAAGTAACGCCACTTGGCCAAGTTACAAGTCAGACCTGTGGTGAGGTGAGCGCTCACTCACAGCAAGAATGTATTTAACAATTTTGGGTTGTGTGCGCCCAAAATGTATTCACTTGTAATTGAATAAATGCAAGCTGGATGAGTTTAATGCAATATTATAGAACATTTCCTGCAGAGAATTAACATATTTGACATTTCCAAAGACGAGTTGGGATACATTGTTCTGCTGCTTCTCTTTTTTTGCCAGTTTTACACAGTTTTCTATGTAAAATCGTCTTTAAAAGTTTTGTCTGCGCTCGTATACAGCTATAGTTGGCCCGGCAGTCGGTGTTTTGGTAATCCTTTATGGGGCGTGAGGCCAGTCCTGTAAACCTCTGTCTTCTGCTACATGTGTTTCATTCAAACATACTCCAGTTTGTTGTCATTGTTACAGGAGCATCACTGCACAGACCACACACACCAGCGCCAACTCAACAAGACCAGACAAAGGCAAAGACAGACATTGTAGTCACTGCATAAGGGATCAGTGGCGGACCTAGGAGTCTGGGGGCCCAAGGCAGAATTAAGTCCAGGTCCCTCCTCATTAAGTGTGATTTTCAATAACTTTTGTGCCGTGCCTCTTGAATTGTTCTTGAAAGGAGGCGTTTGTTTTTTGTTGTCATGACAGGTTCATAAATTTGGGTTGGTAAGTGAATTATTGGACAATTCTAATTTATAAGTGCAGCAACTTGAAACAGGGGGGTTTGAGGGTCCTTCCCCAGAAAAATATTAAAGAAATCAGACCATATTTCATGCATTTAACGCATGTTCCAGCTGATTTAAAGGGTCTGTATCTCATTTTGAACCGTGAGAGAGAAACATGTTTTTATTTGAAACAATAGCCCCGCCCACTTAGTCCTTTCACTCACTACTGCACCATGACTCAGAAATCACTGTCTGCAATAGTCTAATGCAGTTGTTTCCATGTTGTTCCTCTAACTCTCCTCACAATTAGCTTTTCGCGCTTTTGAAACTGCACCATGACACAGAATCACAGTCTGGGACAGTGTCAAGCAATTATTTTCCCATGATTCTTAGTGTACAATGTGCCTGATTGGCTGAAAAGAGGTGACCCTGGCAAAGACTTCTGCACTTCCCAACAAAGTGCGTTCGTAACATGCGCAGATTATTCATTACAAACCCAGTGTCTTTTTTCTATCAAACAATGTGTGATGTTAAGGGAATTTATCTTAACCAGAGTAAATAAAAATCAGGTACAGGCCCTTTAAATACATGATATTGATTTGTAATTTTATAAAGTTATATTTTATTTACTTGTTTGCCAAAGTGTTGCTCTTTTTCATGCTTAAAAGTAAATTGCTCTACTTTAGTGTAATATTGAAAGAGCTGTTTCAGAACCTTATTGGGGGCCCCTTCAGGTTGGGGGCCCAAGGCAATTGTAGCCTGTTGCCTGATGATAAGACCGCCACTGTAAGGGATAGAGAAGATCTGCTTATGAATTTACACTTTGGTGTTACAGTCTTAAGGCAGTATTTTTATGTAAAACAAAAGCTCTATCCTGATAAATTCATTGAAATCACTTTCCAATTGGTGAGTGAAGTCTAAACTGAAGCCACTTTGGTCTTGGGATGAGCTAAAAACAGGGCCAACACAATCTCTCTTGCCTTCATTTGCAAATTTGACTCATATTGAACAGATTCAGTTAGTTATTTTTTGTTTGTCAAATGGGTAGAGCTGCAAGATTAATCAGTCGGGGACGCAATTACCAAATGGCAAGGGCTGCAATTTTTGAAGTACTATAATTTCCTGCACGAAGAACAAAATATCCTGTTTTACTCTGCATTAAAAGCTGCTAACCCTGTCGTTTAGATGTGATTATTTAATTAGTTTGTCCGTTCATATTTCAGTCTTTTCTGTCAATTCTCCTTCCTGTGTATTCAAACATAAATAGAAAGTCTAATCACAATCACAGTACTAGGCAGAAACATGTTGACGTTTTTCTCCTAAATCGTGCAGCCCTAGTATACAGTGGAATTGCACAGATCCTTGATTTTCAACCAGTGTGCCGGGTAACACTGCTGTGCCTTCAGGTTTTGCCAGGTGTTCCTTGAGAATATGTCCAGGTTGAGTTAAATTCACGCATGGATTGAATATTTACCATTTTGGAGAGGTCTGAGCCGACTTCTAATCCAAAAATCGAAAGCAACACAGTCACCATTGGCAAATTTAGTGTCATGAACTATATTAGCTTCATTATATTTGAATTTTTTTCGCTCTAAAACAGGGGTGTCCAAACTTTTTCCATCGAGGGCCACATATTGAAATATAGACTAAGCGGAGGGCCACAAATCAATCGCAAAACGTTAAAAAAAGCTGCATTTATCTGATGTTTTAAGCACCACCACATCTACATTCAGTCTCATTGTCTTAATATCAGGTCTGTATTGTCACCAAAATGTTAGTTATTTAGGTTGGAATTGTAGAAAATCTGAAATGTGCTGTAAATAGTACTTATCAGGACAATGTGGGCCAGTTCAGCAGGAAGGCTAAGGGCCAAGAAAAATTGGTCTGAGGGCCTCATTTGGCCCCCGGGCCTGAGTTTGGACATGCCTGCTCTAAAAGGTGTGATTTGTTATTATTTTCAGTAGATAGTGTGCCACCGAATCATTTCAACTAAAAAAGTGTGCTATGAGTCAAAAAAAGGTTGAAAAACACTGGCATAGATCATATTCATGTTAGTCCCGAGCCGCTGTGCCGCTGTGGGCCGACCTGACCAGTGTGTTGTGGATGAACAGGCTGAACTGTAGCGGACACTGGTAGAACATTCAGCTTCAAACTCCACTCAGGAATCAATCCCGGGGCCCTGTTGTGAGTCGAAAGAGCTAAGTGCTCCTCCTCCTTGATGTTCACACTGAATCCTCCGCCACACTGCAGAGAGGACAAGAAAACATAATCCCAAACAGCAGTCAGCATGGATCAAACCCAAACTTCCATGCTACTCTCCAAATGAACTGATTTCTTTGCCGGTGTGTGTCAGTGTCAGAATGGTGTGCCCTTTTACCCTCATTACGTCCTTGTTTTATACTATTACAGGAACATAAACTTAAATGGTGCTTCTGTTAAATGTGTTTCTGTGCAGAGGTCCAGCTCACGGGCACAAGCAGCTGACGTCACCCAAACAGGATTATGAATCTAAATCTTACCACAATTACACTTCCGTCCGATCTCCCAGATTCATTAAAATACGTTTAGTAATTACACGTTTGCGGCGCTGTAAGACATGGATAAAGTTTCATTTTTTTCCGTCAGCTTCTTTTGCTTTTATTTCACTTTTCTGCGCCTCTAGGCCACGTTTTAACATCTCTCTATATTATGTTGGGTTTGGATAGAGTTGGCGGCTATATGCACAGAAAAAATATTACTTTTGGGTCTAGATGCGAGTGCCATGCAGCGTAAACAGGAAACAGCTGATGCTAACATGAGCTCGCTTTGTTTTGCTTTAACTGTCGGCTCAATAAACAAAGTCATTGTCATCTTTGGAAATGCGTTGCTTTTTCACAAGATCAAGTCAGCGTTTGGTGAGGAATGATTATTTTGTCTTTATATCTGCTTTTTGCCACTCGTTCTCACCTGAGTCTACATTCTCTTTTGTTCTCTCTCGTCCAATCAGATGGACCCCTCAAACGGGGCGGCACGGTTCACTTTTGTTCAGTGGAGACACCTGGGACCGTCCCGCTCTGCGCCGTACCGTGTCAGTGGAAACATGACTAATGAGACCTTTGGAAAAGTCTAAATCAATCCTCTAACTTTTGCATCACACTGTATTTCTATCTAGTCTCTCCTTTATGATTGATTTGATTTTCACCAGTGTGCCGGGGAACACTAGTGTGCCTTGAGATATTGCCCGGTGTGCTTTGAGAAATGTGAGTGAACAGATTGACATATGGGTTTAATTGAATGATTTAACATTTTGTCCTGACTTTTGGTCCAAAAAAAGAAAACAGAACATACTCCTCTGCCAAATTTAAAGAAGCAGATAGTGGCACAGACATTATTTGCCACATTATATTCAATATGTTTACTACAGGGTCTGATTTGGTTATATTTTATGGTGGTGTGTAATTGAAAAAACTGTGCCACAACTCAAAAAAGGTTGAAAAACACTGCTCTATCCCACCAGAGGAGGTTAAAGGTTAAAAAATTGCTGTAACCTATTGTTCCTATCGCTTTCACATTAGACCAGGACTATTGACGTAGACCTGACCTTAGTCCTGGTTATGTTCTGGTTTAGAACTGGTTTAGTCTTGGTTTACACCTGGTTTAGTTCTGGTTTAGTCTTGGTTTAGTTCTGATTTAGAACTGGTTTAGTCCTAGTTCAGTCCTGTTTAGTCCTGGTTTGGACCTGGTTTGGTCCTGGTTTAGTTCTGGTTTAGACCTGGTTTAGTCCTGCTTTAGTTCCGGTTTAGTTCTAGTTCAGTCCTGTTTAGTCCTGGTTTAGTCCTGGTTTAGACCTGATATAGTCCTGGTTTAGTTTAATTTAGTCCTGGTTTAGTCCTGGTTTAGACCTGGTTTAGTCCTGGTTTAGTTTTATTTAGTCCTGGTTTAGTCCTGGTTTAGTCCTGGCGTAGACCTGACGTAGTCCTGGTTTAGTCCTGGTTTAGTTTTATTTAGTCCAAGTTTAGTCCTGGTTTAGTCCTGGTTTAGTCCTGGTTTAGACCTGGTTTAGTCCTGGTTTAGACCTGGTTTAGTCCTGGTTTAGTCCTGGTTTAGTTTTATTTAGTCCTGGTTTAGTCCTGGCGTAGAACTGACGTAGTCCCGGTTTAGTCCTGGTTTAGTTTTATTTAGTCCAAGTTTAGTCCTGGTTTAGTCCTGGTTTAGTCCTGGTTTAGACCTGGTTTAGTCCTGCTTTTGTTTTATTTAGTCCTGGTTTAGTCCTGGTTTAGTCCTGGTTTAGTCCTGGCCTAGACCTGACGTAGTCCTGGTTTAGACCTGGTTCAGTTCTGCAGATGTTGTTGTTCATATTCAATATTTCAAAAGTTTTGAACGCATGTCCAGCTCCGGGGACAAAACCATCCAAAAAATCTGGCCCTCTGTGAAATAAAGTAGCCCTGCTTTAGAGAGTCATAAATATAATTATTACTGCTCTTGTCCTTTTGTCCCTGTTTGATTCTGGTTTAGTCCTGTTTGTATTCTTGGTTTAGTCCTGGTTTAGTCCGGGTTTAATCTCAGTATAATGCTGTGGCGTGTGTGCAGGTGTGAGCGCAGCCAGTGGAGTTTATTCTCTTCTATTCCCTGGATTAAACCCTTTGTTCGTTTGATCCTTTACTCCTTCATTGTCATTGTTCAAGAAGAGCGTGCACGTCCTGTTCCTTTGATCCGGCTGTATATGAGCTGCTTCCTTCACCAACGAGAGGAAAAATAAGTCTCCTTTTCTCTGATTTGTAAATGAAACGTAAGCTTGAGGTTTTCTTCTTGCCCGCACGTCTTAAAAACGAGTAATGGAAGTCGTAGAGGAGGATATAGAGACCACACAGGCATTTGACAAGTTGGCTCTATACTGTTCCTTTACAAGGGATTTCTACCATGGTTCATGAATGAGTTTATTTTTCTGCCCACCTACTGTTCAGGGTCAGTGCCTCACCTGGGCTGCTCTGCGGAGGGGACAGGAGGCCAAGAAGGAAAGCACATTTAAAGCAGTCTTTTCTAACTTTCACTTTTGTAAGTTTGAGAGCAGAGCTGGGTTCAGAATAGACAAAACAGAGACAGTACCTTTACATAAAACAGTATATAGACCCTTTAAAACGTCCTAAATCCGGAATGGAGGCAAAAGTGAAGTGCAACGTAATGTGATTTCACTGGACAAACTGGGATTAGACCACAACATTTGACAAATTGAGATGATTTTAGAAAATGAAAAGCACTCAGACACACGTGAGTGACATCAGAGCTGCTTTAAACACATTTATTATTGTATTATGATATGATATGATTATGATAACCTCTTAACCCGCATTTTGATGAAGGAATTCAGATTTATGGGTTTTACTGGAAAAATGCTTGTTGTGTATTGTTTCATTTTATCTAGAGATATATTAGATACTATACTATAAATTACATTATTTTGAAGCTAAAATACAATTTTAAGGCTATTTGTCCATTGTTTGTTCTAGAAAATCAAACTAACTGACCTTTCTACCCTGGAAATTCAAATTATTGTTTTTTTTTTCCAACAGAAACACTTAAAACCAGTAGAATTTAGATCTGTGAGTGAATCATTGAAAAATGTACAGTCAAATGTACTTAATTTTACCTACAGTCGCCTCCATTCCAGAATTTTGATGACATCACATTTTAAAGGGTCTATTATGGAATTGATAAAAAATATTCAAGTAAAAAGGTGCCAAAATACTATTAAAAGGAACTGATTCAAAATAAAATCTGATTTGCATAATTTAGAGCGGATAGTGGGCCTAAATGATCTTAAACTGTGCTCTACCAACCTAATCTCAATAACATTAAATGCCTCTTAAAGGAAACATATTATGCTAAATCATCTTTAATGAGCTTTAACCGTGTTACATCAGTGTTTCCTCATCATTAGTTTACTCAAAGTTGTATTTTGATGATTCATGTACATTTCAGTTAATCCTGTTTTGTCCTTCAACTGAGGCTCGAGTGCTCAGAAAAGTCTTGTTTTCACCTGCCCCCTATCCCCGCCCACATCCCTTTACTTTACTTTAGTAGTGATTATTTGATTGAAAATACTGAGTGATCAATGTAGGGTTATAAAATGTCATATAGCCACTTTTCAAATCTAAATCATGTAAATGAAAATCTGCTCCTTGTTACAGTGAAATGTCACGATGAAGAGGCGGGGCTTATCAGTTCTGCAGTTTTGAACAGGAAGCCAATGGACTTGTTTCTATTCCTCAGCCTTTTTAGATCAATATTGCAGTTTACAATGAACAGAATGTGAATGTGAATATATGTGACTGATGATCTAATTATTTATAGTTCAATACTAAGTGCCTGAAAGAAGCATAATATCTCATTTGAAGTCGACTTATGACGCGCGGCGGCTCAGTCAGAATGCAGCTGTTTGAATAATTCACTGTATCAGCCATCAGCCTGTGACCCTCTGCTTTGTGCATGTTTTGATTTGTGGCCTTCGGTGAAGGGATTCTGCTGGTATTTTTAAATAATAGATCACAAGAAATAAGAAAAAAAAGTCTGATCTGAAAGTCTGACGCTGAGGTGCAAGAAACAGGTTTTCAGATCAATTCATTTGGTCAATATGAAGCGTTTAGCACTAATAGACTTAATATTTTACTCAAGGAAGATCCTGTCTCTTCAAAATAGTACTGTATTACTTAAGGCGAGACACTACAGGCAAAACTTTTTTTTTAATCAGTTGCTGACCATATCGGTCTTCATTTTGAAACAACCGACTTGTCCAATCTGCTCCTAAAGATGTTTAATTATTTAATTTCATCCACTTCATCCATAGATTTCTCTGGGACATTGTAACTTCAAAGGCAGTTTTCTTAAAATGGATTTTTCTCCCTCAAAGACCTCTTAAAGTAGCTCCTACACACACCAAACTTTAACAACTTGTCTTTAATTTTGACAGATCATACTGAAGGATCTGTTGATATTTAATTCTTAGTCAGATTTATTGAAGTTTTGACTCTAAAGAATGAGACTAGTCTAGTTTACTCAAAAATCAAATAAAAATTTAACATCACCTCAGTAAATCTTGTGTATCTAATATGTGTACAAAAAGAATCAAGAAGTTTAAACCTGGTTATGTCCATTTTTCAGATTTAAATGTCCCACATGTGTGCAATTCACACATAAAATGCCTTATTTCTGTATGAAAACATGACAATTGCAATTTCTTCTTGCATTTAAGGTATATGAGTAAACTACAGGAGTTTCAGTAATATATATCTTTAAATTTGTTCCTGTTCACCTGCCGTGTCTCACCTTAAGTTTAAGTAAAATAATGTATAAAACTATTCTGTGAAGTACAGTTTAGTTTTTTTTTTAGTTAATATTCTGCATTTTTCGTAGTCTTATTAACCTTTAAACATGCTCTTCAACCACTATGAAATGACACTTACTGAGTGCATCTAGCCAGCAGATGGCGCCAGCGCTATATACAATCTAGTGAAGTGAGCGCTGAAAAGACGTTATGAAGCGGATTTGCTGCAGCAGTTATTGTGTTTAGAGGCAGGTTTAGCGATGATTTAAGGACTTAAAACAGTGGAATATTCTTGGACAAGTGACGATCCAAAAATATGTCCCGGATCGAGGGAGTTCGCAAGAAGTGTGTTAGACGCTCGGAGGGGGGAGGATTTTTTAATAAACATTCCTCAAAACAACGAGAAAACAACTGAATGCTACTTCAGGTATGCTTTTGATGATGGAACATGGTTAGAACATGGTTAACACTCAA
This sequence comes from Rhinogobius similis, assembly GCA_019453435.1. Classification (NCBI taxonomy): domain Eukaryota; kingdom Metazoa; phylum Chordata; class Actinopteri; order Gobiiformes; family Gobiidae; genus Rhinogobius; species Rhinogobius similis. Next base: position 12,902,370 of record CM033631.1, read on the forward strand.
ATAAAGTCACTGTAGCAGAATATGTGTCCTTTAAAGATGGATTTGTTGTTGTAGATGGAGCACTGAACCATAAGAATACACGTTTTGTTCACTAAGAAGAAGAGAATTATTTGAGTCAGTTATCACTTATTAGGACATCATTTCCATGCGTTAAAATGTGTACACTGTTTACTTTTCATTTTACTTTCATTTGCTCCTACAGTTATTGTTTTTGCATAACCCAAAGTGTATTTTCTTTCAAATCGTCCCGAGACAAACCCAATTTCCCTTCTCACCAAATCACCACTCCCGTCATTTAATTGGAAATGTAAAAGTTGCATCCCACGTCGGGTCCTGCGTGAGTCCTATTTGGTGTTTCACAGTACGCCACGCAATCTTCCACAACCAGAATCCCCCACAAATTATGATAAGCGCAGAAATAAGTAATCAAATGGTCCCGCGAGGAGATGATTAGCCTCCATAACGCAGCAGCGGCGGCGGCAGCAGCGGCGGCGGCAGCAGCGGCAGCGCGGTGGAGGCAGATGTGGCATAAATCACACAGAAAGCCCCAGGTTGTCCGCGCTCCGATAAGGCACGCGCTGTCCCGGACGTCTGCGCCGAGAGGGGAAGATGAATGCACCTGTCTCCGAAGCTAAATGTCCTCCGTTTCCCGCGGTAACGCACCACACAGCCGAACCCCCTCCCCTCCTGGAAAAGCTCACGTCCGCAACAGGAGAAATGTGGAGGGAAAAGAGGGGCGCTTAAATGGTTATTGCGTCACGATACTAAGAGTGTTTCGTCTGTTGAAAGCTGCGGGAGTTAGTTTTAAAACCTTGAAAGGAGGACATTTCTATTCAAAACGGTTTAACTAGTTCCCATGCTCGCGCTAACCCTTTGGCACGTCGTTAATATTTGTATCCATGAGTTTTCAGACTTTAGAACAGCTATTTTCGGACGGCCAAAGCTCAGTTAATCTCAGCGCTGCTTACGGCTCTTACTTCTGGGTTGGCGAAAGATAAACGTTTTATTGTTCGAAGCAGACGGCGTCCAGCGGTCTGAATTCGTCATAAAGTCCTGTTTTTAAAGATGCTATATCAGAATCGGTATAATTTATTAATGGTTAAACAACTAAAGAAATTCTTGGTCGACTGAAGACACGTCCTATCAATCGATTTGTTCAGTAGTTCTCAAACTTTTTACCCCAAGCACCACCAAAGGACTATAACAGGACTATTTCAGGTCTAAATTAGGGATAGACCAAGTCTTAAGTAGAATTACACCATTGCCACGGTAGTTTTAACTAGACATTTATGAAGGGAAGAGCAAAAATGTGAATAAAATGTGCTCTAAATGAAGTAAAACATTACAATTGAAGAGGTGTCCGCATACCACCAGAAGAAGTTTGTGCATGTACCACAGTTTGAGAAAGTCAACTAAAAGGGGGTGTGGCAAAAATGTATCAAAACTATGAAGTATATTGCCGTATATAAACCAAACTGCACTCAAAAGACCACAACTGCGCAAGAGTTCATGCAAAAACAACTACTTAAACACAAAAGTACAAGTAAACAATGTATTTAGAGACACATAAGCAGTGGTGGACTTACCATTAGGCAACAGGCCTCAATTGCCCTGGGCCCCCAATCTGATGGGGCCCCTAATAAGATGCCCCTCCCGATCATCATAGACACGAGGAAACAGTTGCTATTCTCTCAATATCACAATAAAGTAGTGCAGTGTAGTTTGAAAACAAGAAAAGGACCAAATAAATTGCCTGGGATTATCAAATGTTACTATTTACTGTAGTGCATATAAAACTAAACAATAAATAAACAATAACATTATAAAATGAGGGCTGAGAACTATGTATTTAAATCAGCCGAAACATGTGTGCACCTACATATGGGAAATATGGTCAAATTTCTGAAATTTTTTTGGGGGGAAGGCCCTCGAATCCCTCTGTTTAAAGATGTTTAGAACATATCTATTGCACAAATGAATGTTACAATAGTTCATGAACCTGTCCAGCCACCACACATTTAAAAAACAAAGAAAAACAACAAAAAACACAAGCTTCTGTCAAAAACAATTCAAAAGGCACGACAGAAAAGTTATAGAAAATCACCCTTAATGAAGAGGGGCCTGTACTTAATTTTGGATTTTGAAGTAACTAACTCTAATCTAATTCACTTCATGTCTACTCGTTTTGACTTTTTTCTGTATAAATCCTTTTAATCTAAACAAAATAATAAGTCGACTAAAATAAAATATCACAATACACATGTACAATACAACACACAATGCAGGTAAAAAAAGACAGGTTACATCAGGGATCGTTTAGAATCTCAATGGGACAGAAACTATTTTTACTTGTGACTGATTTGGATGTGATGGGCCTGCAGGTGCGTTAAGTCCGGGGTGAATCTTCTTCAGATCTGTGTGATGCGTCATGAGGGAAAGAACTAAATGTACTAAATGTAGTTTCCTTCACAAATTGTTTTACGTTACATTTACTGTCTCTTTTATTTCTATTTCTGCATAGCATCCTGCAAACAAACTATATTTTTGTTGAACTTAAGCACCCACCATAGTTCACACCTTGCAGTTTGTTCATTTATTTTGTCCCTTCATGCATAGGAATGTGTGAGAGTGTTAGTCTAGGCTTAAAGGAAAAATATTCTGCATTATTCATATTGTTATAGCCTTTAAACATGCTTTTGAGTACCTTAAATTTGCCATCTCATGTTTTGAAACAAAACAAAGGTGTATTATTCTTTAAATGACAATTTTTATCTGCCTTTGTCAACCACTAGATGGCGCTTAGTACTCACACAATCTAGTTAAGTTAGCCGTCAACCAACATTACGTTGTGGGTGAGCAGCAGCAGTGATCGTGTTTGGACGCAGAAATGCTCAGAGCGAGTCTGCCGATGATTTAAGGACAGCAGAAGATTCTCGGATAAGTGACGTATGAAGTCTGAAAATACGTCCCAGAAACAAAGAAGTTCAGACGGAAGTGTTTCTCACGGTGAGAGGGGGTAGGATTTTGTTTAATGAACATTCCTCAAAAGAGCGTGAACAGCTGAATGCTACTTCAAGTGTGTTTTTGATGACGGAACATTGTTAGAACATTAAAAAAAAAAGCTCAAAAAAGTCACTGTAGCAGAATATGTGTCTTTTGAAGGTGCACTATGTAACTTTTCTAACTTTTCATAGGTACGTTGTGGTTTCGCGTAGAATGTTCCACCGTATGACATTAAACTGCATTGTACTATTGTACTGTGCAGAGATGACCCCACTCACTGTCAGAATTAATATTTTTTTCAACTTGCAGGCTTAGTGTAAACCTTTTGATCTTTTAATATAGATAAGAATTAGTGTATAAGACTGTCACTGGAGCTTAAGGCTAACTGACTTTAAGTTGAGATTTCTGTGTGAGCTTCTGGAAAAATCTATTGACCTAAACATCCTCTTTTCTATGTGAAAGGTGAGGAGAGAGAAGAAATGACATAAGTATCATGAAATAAACCCGTTATACACTGACAAATGAGGATTGGCTTCATTTGTACGTGAAAGAACGATGATGTAGCAAAACTTCCGCTAACAAAGTGAACAAAACTGAGTCGACAGGCAGCGATAGAGAATTCTGCATCTATGAATGTCTCTGAAATATAGGTACGACAATGTTTTTCTTACAAAGACATCATGCTGCAGTGGACAATCTATAATTCAAATAACTACAGCCTTCGCGGTTAAATTGCGGCAACACAAATTGCAGTTTCGACGAGATTGCGATACATCGTGCAGCCCTAAACCAGACTCAGCACGTTCACTTTCCCGTGCGCCCGGCTCACGGACACTCATGACTGCCCCCCTTTGACACGGCAAGGTCGGACGCTCAGACAAAAGGCGCTTTTACTGGACTCTTTCAGGGCGTCCGCCGACACACAATGAGCACATTCTCTGACCGCTAAAACAAGCAGCTGTGTGCGGGGGCCTCTCTCTGGAGGTGCACCCCGGGGTGGAGCGCGGATCAGTTTCACTCGGCCCGCAGGGAGATAGGGCCTGTCCCGAGAGGATGCTCCGACGGCGTAGAAAAGACCGAAATAAAGCAACCAGAGCGGCAGAAGTCCCCGGAGGAGGGTGTGTACGTCCACCTGGGAGGCTAGAGTGTCTGTTTGTATTCAGCCTCACACTTGGCATTGAGGAATTTGTGGTAAACAGCCCGGCCTCTGCACCAAAGGCGAATGACCTGGCAGCGCCTTCTGTGTGTGGAGAGATCTGAGGAGCGCTTTGGGCTGGTTTGTGAGAGAAGAAAGCCAGGCAGTGTGGCAGGACTGAAAGAGTCTAAACAGCACTGAGCCGTTATGAACCTTTTATGTCGTTAGGAGGGCTTCTGGAAGGTGAATGCGCTTCAGTGTCAGAGAGTTGGACTGAATATGGGTTTTGGTTTGTGTCTTCTGCTGTCAGTGTGTGAGACTGATATTTAGGTGTCGCAAAAATGCTGATTATTTCTGCGCTCAGCCATCCGTTTTGTTCTGATTACTGTCTGATCCAAATAGTGTTGGTTTTAAAAGTTTTGCCATAAAATTTGCAATTTCTTAATATAGATTTAGTGCTGTTTTCTGTGCTCCAGTGTGAGCTGAAAGAACAATGTTCATGTGTGTAAACATTACATGGTCCTTACTTGTATGTTTGTTTGTTTGGTTGGTTGGTTGCATACCCATTAGCCATTGCTTTGGTCATTTAGAATTACAACTGAGAAAAAAACACAATTTATACTACATTAAATATTAAAATACATCCTCATAAAATTCAATTGCAATATTCCAGTATAGTATTTTGAAATACATATATTTTTGCTGTTTGTAACGTAAAGGAAGGGAGTTTCAGGCCTTCATCCTCTCGTTGTGTTACAGGCTGGAAATGTAAAGTGACCTTGATGTGTGTTTAACTTTTGCAAGGTATAACTGAGAATAAGTTTATCAGACAGAATCTTATGTCACTTTGAGAAAACTGTGGTTTTGAAAACAAATAAGAGCAAGACACAGTATATTTAAAGCAGCATAAAGCAAGACTAATAGCACTAACTTTCGTTTTACAATGTCCTTTTCAAAGGAACTGGACCACAGCTTGGGGCAGTAATGAAAGTGAGAGAACAACTGGAAAATAAGCTTTTCATGGAAACGATGTGGGCATCTTCTGGTGACTGCTAGTTGTCTTCCCATAACTGCAGTGTGTTCCATCTGTTCCATTTATTTCACAATCTAAAGTCACACCTCGACTTAACAGTTATGCGTTTGACTAACAGTTTTAATTGTGGTTTAATTTCAAATAAAATCCAAATAAAACACTTTTGTTGTATCATTTAAAGCCCACAGTATTCATGGTGCTGAACAGTTCATCTGATGAACATTATGTCGATTTGTGCGCTGCAGCTTTAACATGATCCAAGACAACAGGCAGGTCATTGGAGAATACAGAAAACAGCAAAGGCACATCAAACTTATCACCAAAACCATGACTACCTCTGGACCACGGGGGCAGATAGTGGTGCATTGTCCTCTGCTCCATGAAAGAGGAACTCTATCCGCGTCAGGACGAGTGCCAGACTGGTGGCGGTCCAAGGTGATAGTTAAACGTGATACAGATCTGGCGGTGGCTGCTCTGGTGAAGTCAGCTGTCAGTGAGGAATGTGGGCTCTTGTAATGAAGGCTCAGCTCTACTCGGATGCTCCAGCGCTAAAACCATTTAAGCCCCGCCAAATCTGGCCCCAGACACGCTTTAACTATAGGCTTCAATGGGTCGTTATGTAAAGGACAGCCGGGTTTGCGACCGAATGTGGATTTCCCCGACAACATGACACCAGGACATTCCCAAGAAATAAAGTTTAATCTCGTCCTCTGCTGAGACAAATGGGATGGTCGCACGGCAACACGGTGGAGCAGTACTATAACTCTGTCACCTCAACACAAAAAGGTCTTCGGTTCAATTTCTGGACTGAACTGTGTATCGCAATCAAATCTAAATCACACTTTTAATAGTCTCAATCAGCAAATCGCAGCAATGGCAATTATTTAGCTAATCTAATTTACTTCGCAACAACAAATTATCCCGTTTTAAAGGAAACATATCATGCTACAGTGACTTTTTGAGCTTTTAACATGTTTTAACAATGTTCAGTCATCAAAAACATACCTGGACTTGCATTTAGCTTCATTCACGCTATTTTGATGAATGCTGGTTAGAAAATCCACTCCCTCCAAAGGTCAAAAACTCTTCCTGATGAACTCCCTCGATCGATGATGTTTTTCTGAATCTTGATGTCACTATTTCCAAGAATCTTTGTCTGTTTTAAGTCCTTAAATCATCGCCATCTAAACACAATCACTACAAACTGCAAGACTAACTCGCATTTCTTCCCAAAGTTCATGTCTAGCTTTTGTAAGCGCTATGCAGCCAGTAGATGGCGCTTAAACTCAGTAAGTGCCGTGGGAATCAACTGTTCATTTTGAATTTGTGAACTTTTTTTTTAGTTAAAACATGAGATGGCAAACTTAAGGTACTCGAGAGCATGTTTAAAGGCTAATAACAATAAAAAACAATGTAATATTTAATTCATATTTGAAAAGCTGTCATTTAGACCTCCATAAACTGAAATGCATTCTTGGATTAGTTTAGCAGTTCAGAGCTCTCTCTTCACTCGAATGTTCACGCTTCAGAACGTGTTTGAAATGTGAACATCAGACATCAAAAGATAAATTACTAATGGGATCAGATGCGCAACACTTACAGAGCAGAGTTTTGTGTGAAGTTTGCATGTTCTTGCCAGTTTTTCGTAGGTTTCTTCGGCGTATATTTTGGTACTTCTGTGCAGATTAGAACACAGTTGGGACAGTCACAGTGGCTGAGCAGGATGGCAAATTAATTATCCCAGTACTTTTGCAAATAAACAAATTAAAGCTGAAGCATGAATTTAACCAGAAAGACTGTGTTTGCAATCTTCTATCACTCATCTGTTCCTGTCAGTAAATCACATCCTGTTACATTCGCTTCTCAACCAAAAGCTCGACGATACCTGTACTTTTTGTTTTGATCCGATACCAAAAAGTACCATTACAAGTGTCCGAAAACCGTTACCAGTGGCTTTTGTATTAAATTGCAACTCAAACTACGGCTGCAAGATCAAAACTGCAATTATAATGGACACAATTAGCAAATCTCAAAGGCTGACATTATTGAAGTGCAATAATTACGCCACAAACGACAAAATAATCCTGTTTTATTCTGAACATAAAAGCAGATTAGATTAAATACAGTTCTCAGTTCCCAGTTGTGCTATTTTCACGAATTTTGTGAAGAATTTTATGACTCATTCTTGGCACCAACTGACTAAAAGTGTTTCATTCTGCTATTCATTTATTGTAGCTCATATTTCTTATTTAGATTGATTTTGGGGGTTTATCCAGCTTTAGGGTTAGTGTATCAGTGGCAAAAAGTTGTTTCACATTGTTTTTTCAATAGTATTTTTTTTTTTTTTTTAAATCACACTTGTGCAAAATGTGTTATTGTGATGAGTTGAAACACACATAACTGCATAAATAGTAATAAAGTGCTCAGGTTAAATATAAAAGACACATATAGCAAGGCTGAATATCAAGAAATAAAAGATAAAAGTGCATGTTAGGTTTTATGATTTTCTAATTTTGACTGTATGGTGTATTAGCACCTGTTGTAAATATAAACTATAGTTTTACACCAAACAGGTTGCTGTTTATGGAGAAAAATGGAAAGATCTGTTGAAAATTACAGGAAGTAAACACACCGATGACATCACAACAGGGAGACAAAGGTTATGCGTAAAATACACAAAATAAACTGCTCTTTTTAGACCCTTTAAACAAAAATAATGGGGTTGACAAGTATGAATGTGAAATATCATTATCTTAACAACATTTTAGTTAAATGAGTAGTTCAACCTGTCGTCAACTTAATCATATTTTTACCTTATTAAACGTCTTTGTAAGTCTGTGTGGTGGCCTCCGTCATCGCCCCCTGCTGTTTCTGCATGGAAAACCAGCTGCAACTTTCCTGACGCAGACCTGAAAACGACTCTCCTAAGAAACACTGACTCTCTTTTTTTTATATTTGGTGACATGAAATGAAAGAAAAAAAATGAAAAAAAAAATTTAAGAAAAAAAGAAAGAAAAAACGTTTGCCGTTTTATCGATTTTTTGCATGGGAATCAATTATTTTCAATGCCTCAAGTCAATATCGACATGAAAGCAATAATTCACAGACTTTTTTCCCTTCATGTGCCACGGCTTATCTATTCACTGCATTTCTTTCGTTTATCTTTCCTGAAATCAAATCAAACAACATTTCTCACTATTACATAAGGTTTTAGTGAATGCAGCTGATTGCAAAGGGAAAATATGGGTTGTAGAACGCTCGCCTTTTATTCCGTGTCACAGTGGCCCCCATCTGTTCCATTTGGAGTCATTTGTATGTGATCTGAATGGGCTTTGATTAGCTTATGGTGAGCTCCGAGGGGCTTTATGGCGGCTCTATGAAGCGGGCTCGCCGTCTGATTGAAACGTATTGTGTACAGTTGACTCCCTGGATTACAGTCGGATTTGTCACTGTTCCCACCTGTTTAATTACAACGCTTTGGACGGGAGCAGCCAAAAGCCAAAAGAACGGCATTAACTCGATCGCTCACGAGGGATTTTGAAAGCCACTGCTACTTTAGTCATTTATTTGATAGAAGCAGTAAAGTGGTTTAAGTATTCTTTGGGAATGTCAGATTTTATTTTAGTTTTAACGACCACATAAAGTAGAGCGGGGCGATATGACAAAAAAATCAATCACAATTTCACAAAACAAATTAAAATGTGTTCAGTGTTTTATACCTGAACATAAACAACGCTTTTAATCATTGCAATTCACCACAAAAATACTCAATTTTCTTCCTTCAAAGTCCCAACTCTGCTCCAAACGACAGTGCGTTCACACTTTCACACTCATTCAATGCATCAGAATTAGCAATAACACTGCAGTTTCACGAATCAAGTGGAAGAAAATAGTACAAGAGATAGAGTAAAGGCGTAATCATCACACGTTTGCATGACTATATGTTGAGTTAATGTATTTTAAACCAAGAAATAAAAAACGTATGAGTAAGTTCATTAAAAATACGTAAAGATGGCTCCGCAGCTAACAATATTTTCCTAAACCTTAGTCATTTCTATAACCTGTTCCTAAACTTGACCTTTTCCCTGACCTTGAAGGAGACCTATTTTGCTAAATTTTACTTTAGCTTTACTTTCATTTTACTTTCACTCTAACTTTTAGGAGCTTTAAACCATTATATAATTGTTCTCCTTGTCATTAAACCACTCAAAGTTGTATTCAAAGTGATTCATGCATATTTGAGTAATCTTTATTCTCACACGTTTGCATAACATATTTTAAACCAACAAATAAAAATGTAGTAAGTAATTTAATTAAAAATACGTAAAGATGGCTCAGTAACACCTACACAATATTTTCCTAACCCTTAACCATTTCTATAACCTGTTTCTAAACGTAACCTTTTTTGCAAAATCAACGTTTAGGAGCTTTTAACCATATTATAATTGCTTCCTTGTCATTAAACCACTCAAAGTTGTATTTAGACACCTTTGCTTCATCAGTCCAGATCTTCTCTGCTCCCATGTTGCTAATATTTACTTTCTTTCTTCCGCAATTTGGTTTTCTTAAACGGTGACATGCAGGATTCAGCAGCCATTTAGTATAAAGGAAACTATTTCCTCTGTTAGCTCACGTCAACTGCAGCTCTTCAAAGGCGACTTAACGTAAAGGGGTCAAAGCAAATCAGTGCCGCGTTTATTTTTTTAAACTTCTGAATGTCGTTTTAGATCAATACTGTGATTTAAGATGTCCAAAATATAACATAATGAACCACAAGTGTCGTAGATTAGAACTTTATAGAAGACAAAAACACAATAGGTCTTATTTAACCATTTCTATGATGGTTGAATTGAATTGAAAATTGAAACCTATTACAAATATTAGCTTACACTTGATTAATTTGTGTTATTTTCATAGTAGGGCCTAAATTATTTTCATAGTAGGGCCTAATAAACCCATAAACATAAAAAAGACAGAGGCCATCTACAAGTGAAAATCCCTGCATTCTGCTCCTTGACCAACAGGGGGAGCTGTCGCGTATTAGTCTGTCTGTAATGTGATATTACTGCCGTAAAAGAAAACTGCAGCCCGTGTGAGACCGCCCCATGGATGTATTAAAAGAACTGGATAAGGTCCGCCCCCTCTGTCTGTGGTCCCAGATTGATTAGTGGCCGTGCGAGGTACTGCAGCCTCTTGGAACCAGCCTTTTTCTAAAATTGCACATTATAATTGCAGACAGTACTGAATTATTATCGGTATTTAAATAAAATAGAAGGAAATGTTCTTTTCTACCGTTTCTAAAATCACCGAAATTACCGTTTTTATATGAAGTGGGGGATTGTTGTCACGTGGCGCCCTAAAACAAAGATGGCAGCCATCGTTTCAGGAAGTAAAACAAAGATGGCAGCCATCGTTTCAGGAAGTAAAACAAAGATGGCAGCCATCGTATCAGGAAGTAAAACAAAGATGTCAGCCTTCGTATCAGGAAGTAAATGCGGAAGTAAGAAACTTTTTTTGGGGTCATGCGCCAATGAGCACTCTCCATAGGGATAAACAGGACGGCCATCTTGGATTCATCTTCCAGGTTTTATTATAGTTCTATGGACCACCGTGCCTCCGATCTCCAGCTTTATACCATTGACTAAAGCAGGACTAAACCTGAAACTAAACCTGGACTAGATCAGGACTAAACAAAGGACTAAACAAGGACTAGAACTGGACCAAACCGAACCCACAAACCTAAAACTGAACCTGGACTAGATCAGGACTAAACAAAGGACTAAACAAGGACTAGAACAGGACCAAACCAAACACACAAACCTGAAACAGAACCTGGACTAGATCAGGACTAAACAAGGACTAGAACAGGACCAAACCGAACCCACAAACCTGAAACAGAACCTGGACTAGATCAGGACTAAACAAGGACTAGAGCAGGACCAAACCGAATCCACAAACCTAAAACTGAACCTGGACTAGATCAGGACTAAACAAGGACTAGAACAGGACCAAACCGAACCCACAAACCTGAAACTAAACCTGACTAGATCAGGACTAAACAAGGACTAGAACAGGACCAAACCGAACCCACAAACCTGAAACAGAACCTGGACTAGATCAGGACTAAACAAGGACTAGAGCAGGACCAAACCGAATCCACAAACCTAAAACTAAACCTGGACTAGATCAGGACTAAACAAGGACTAGAACAGGACCAAACCGAACCCACAAACCTGAAACTAAACCTGGACTAGATCAGGACTAAACAAGGACTAGAACAGGACCAAACCGAACCCACAAACCTGAAACTAAACCTGGACTAGATCAGGACTAAACAAGGACTAGAACAGGACCAAACCGAACCCACAAACCTGAAACTAAACCTGGACTAGATCAGGACTAAACAAGGACTAGAACTGGACCAAACCGAACCCACAAACCTGAAACTGAACCTGGATAAGATCAGGACTAAACAAGGACTAAACAAGGACCAGAACAGGACCAAACCGAACCCACAAACCTGAAACTAAACCTGGACTAGATCAGGACTAAACAAGGACTAGAACTGGACCAAACCGAACCCACAAACCTGAAACTGAACCTGGACTAGATCAGGACTAAACAAGGACTAGAACAGGACCAAACCGAACCCACAAACCTGAAACTAAACCTGGACTAGATCAGGACTAAACAAGGACTAGAACAAGACTAGAACAGGACCAAACCGAACCCACAAACCTGAAACAGAACCTGGACTAGATCAGGACTAAACAAGGACTAGAGCAGGACCAAACCGAATCCACAAACCTGAAACAGAACCTGGACTAGATCAGGACTAAACAAGGACTAGAGCAGGACCAAACCGAACCCACAAACCTGAAACAGAACCTGGACTAGATCAGGACTAAACAAGGACTAGAGCAGGACCAAACCGAATCCACAAACCTAAAACTAAACCTGGACTAGATCAGGACTAAACAAGGACTAGAACAGGACCAAACCGAACCCACAAACCTGAAACTAAACCTGGACTAGATCAGGACTAAACAAGGACTAGAACAGGACCAAACCGAACCCACAAACCTGAAACAGAACCTGGACTAGATCAGGACTAAACAAGGACTAGAGCAGGACCAAACCGAATCCACAAACCTAAAACTAAACCTGGACTAGATCAGGACTAAACAAGGACTAGAACAGGACCAAACCGAACCCACAAACCTGAAACTAAACCTGGACTAGATCAGGACTAAACAAGGACTAGAACAAGACTAGAACAGGACCAAACCGAACCCACAAACCTGAAACAGAACCTGGACTAAATCAGGACTAAACAAGGACTAGAACAGGACCAAACCGAATCCACAACAGGACTGAAATGGGCCCAATTTAGAACCAAATAACGACAAAGCGTGAACGCAGCCTAGAAAAGCCGAAGGGGATAAACAATAAATAAATTATTAAATCTCAACCTTGAATAAAATGTGATTAATTGCCCAGCTCTAACTGTTTTCTTGTACTTGAGTTTTATAAAATTGCCTTCTATTTTAGATCTCAACCCATTTGGAATAAGCCTTGATTGATTAAATGATGTTTGAATGCATAAAGCAGTATTTTCTGTTCTAGTTTATTGTCTCATACTGTTCAGAAATTGCAGTATTTTACACGTGTCCATTTTAAAGTCCTTTTTTTTTCTTGCACACTTTACTGTTAATGTCTGTTTTGGCCTGAGTAACTTGTGTATCTGCTCACTCATTTCTGATAATAATAGTCATGTTTTTGTGTGTTTTATTCAGATGGATCCGGTGCAGAAAGCGGTGATCAACCACACATTTGGCGTCCCTCAACCTCTAAAGAAGAAGCAAATTATCTCCTGCAACATTTGCCACCTGCGCTTCAACTCCACGGTGAGAAAAACGCCTTTATGTTTGAGGAGCGGAGCAGACGGAGGCGCCGCAATTTAACATGAAAGTGAAGAGCGAGGATATAATGTCTCAAAACAGCGTCTTTGTTCGGCGGCCAGTATTGATTCTTTGAAAATGTCCGTCTCTCAGTTGCACAGCTTTTATCATGCTCTGTAATGTTAGCCTTTGTGCGCTGTGTGCACTTAAGTGGCAGCAATATCCACATTATAGAAGTGGTGAGTGTGCCCACAATTTTCATTTCAGTGAAGGTACAACACAAGAATGAACAAAACATTTAGAGGTTTTTAGTATAGTATTTATAATAGGTTCATTTAGCAATAAGTTATTATACCCAAATTACCTTCTTAATACTGGACTTTCCATGCATCTTTGGGCTTCATGCAGCAATTTTAAAACTAAACCTGGACTAATAGGTTTAACTAACTTGTTTAAACCAGGATTATGTGGTCTACATTGGTAAACAAGTCTTGGCTATTACTATTTTATTGCCAGTTTTTCATAAATCTGTCCACTTTTTAACTTAAAGTCAAATTATATATATATTTTTTTGTAAAGCCCCAAAACCAAAACAGCAGTTGCTTTTGAAGGCTATTCAAAAATGATTGATTTTACCAACATAAAGTTACAAGATCAACAATATTTTAACACCTCTACATTGAAAATAGGATTTTATCTGTGTACAGTGATCCCTCGTTTATCGCGGGAGTTGCGTTCCAAAAATAACACGCGAAAAGTGAAATCCGTGAAGTAGTGGTTTTAATATTTTACAATGCAATACTGAACTATGGAATGAAACCAAAAATCAAAACCTGTTTTAAAGCCCAAAATTTGTTTAAAACAATAATTTTAATATAGTAATACAAGGTTGGAAACATTGTCACTGGCGTATTTCACAGTCTGTGCCTCTTCGTCCTGACTCCGCTCCGCTGTAGCGTCTGTTTCTACGTTGTCGGCGCAGAGCGTTTCTTCGACATTGTGGGTTTTGTCACACAGAAAAAAATGCAAACGTAAAGTTGGCAGAATGTACAGAAACGAAAACTGTTGACAAGTGAAAAACCAATACAGTACAGCGTCAATATTTTATTTCTAGACAACAGTAAAGCCCCTGAGCCAATCAGGATTCAGAGCACAATGCACTGTAAAAATATCCACACTGTAAAAAAAAAATCCGTGAAGCAGCGAAGCCGTGAAAGATGAAGCGCGATATAGCGAGGGATCACTGTAACTCGTTTCTAGCTCTCATAAACCCTTTGGGACATTGTGCAGTGGTCTCATTTTGTGCTGCTTTTAGAACAGTGGTTCCCAAACTTCTCACACCAAGTACCACCCAAGATAATATTTGGCTTTCTGAGTACCACCATATCTAAACCAATTTTTTTCTCTGTTCTAAATTTGAGATAAACCAGGTTTAAAATAGAATAAAACAGGTCTAAAAGGAGACTAAACCATGGTTCTACATAATGATTAACCCATAGGAAGACAAAAAGCATTCAAAAAATAACACAAATACTCCAAATACAGTGGGCCCTGCGTACCACCACAGTTTGAGAAGCACTGTTTTAGAAGATATTCTTTACTTTAATTATAGTAATTTTAGTTCATTGTCCCAACAACTTTTGTGGATTGCTGTTGTTTTACATAAGGCACAGTCTCCTCTGGTCATTTGCAAACAGCCAGTGACTTGGTGTATCAAATATTCTTTTTTTTTCTGTGTGTGGAAGAATGTGTTTTGTTTTGCTTTGGTGAGATAACCGTGTGCGCATGTTGTTTCGGTCTGAAGGATTAGACCACAGGGAGGACCGGCGTTTATCTTCCAGAGCAGAAACAATCAAACCGACGCAGCCAGACGCAGCTTTCTGCTCCTCATTCAATTTCCACTGGCTCTACAGGCCCACAGAAGACACCACATGCAAATGCACTATTCACTATTGTTTGTTTAGGTTTAGGAGTTTGTCTTTTGTGGAAGTTATTTCGTTTAGTTAGACCTAGTTTTGTTCAGACTTTGTTCAGACTAGCCAAATTTTGACTTGGGCTTTAAGCTTGTCTTTTAATATGGTATCAGGTTTTACCCTCAAGTAGTGGCTGATGTCCCACCTAGAAATAAATTACAAATTTCCAGATCATAATTTTGATTATATTGTAATTAACTTACAACAAATAGCTTTATTTTGGTAACTACAATCAACTGCTTCTTTTGAGGGTCAATGCATCTGTGATTGGTTTAATCCACGTGTCACTCACTTAAAGCATGACCAAAGCAGATCAATAGATGTAAAAAGAGACAATTTCACCAAAGAGCAGATTGTCACAGGAATCAGTCACAATTTATTTTTTATTATTATATTGCCTTGTTGTGTTCTCAAGTTTCATAAATCACTTTACCGTCAATTATTAATGAACTGATGGTATTTAGCTGTTTTGTTGCCACAGCTGCCCTGGGGTCGAGCGGCGACATGGCTGCCCTGTTTCATTTCGTTTTCATTTTATTATTTTGCTCATAGCCATATCTATGGAGCACAGGCATAAACACATCTATCCAGCTTTACAATAATCAATAAATAATCAATCAAGAACCCCTTTCATAAAGGTGCCACGTTTACAACTTATTTGAAGCTTTGATACAACTTTATGTCTTGATGATCGCTCAAAAACCTTGTGATATATTTTTTCTCTAAGATTCATTACCTCACAGTTTGTACATTCAAAACAAACATGAAGTTCGTCTCCCACTGAGTTGTTTCATAAATTACAGATTCTCAACGTTCTTTCCAGACTCTTCTGGCAGTGACCTTGTGTATCCTACTGTTATTAGTCTTGATGTTACAGATGGCCTGCCTGTTTTTGATATTTTCCCATAATTAATATTTTCAAATTTATATTCTCTCTCAATCTCTACAAGATGTTATTTCCCTGATTTTGATTTGCAACTTTAGTATATGCTGTTCTTTTGAAACACGTTCCACTGTTAGTTTAAGCCAGTGGACTCTTCTGAACGTAAGACAGACCACTGTCGTCCAGAATGTTCTTTATCTGCAGAAGCCACAGGGACCTGAACTCCCCCTCACAGTTCAAGTGGAGAAGGTGATTATACATATGTTGTGCTAGTTTACTGTTGTCCCCCAGTACCCGATAATTCTCTTTTCACAGTGATGCTAATGCAGAATCTGTGAAATTCACCAAATACCACATTTTTGCAAGTGGATATTCTCACTTTTAAATGACACATATTGTTATTGGCCTTTAAACATGCTCTTGAGTATATTACTTTTACATCTCATTTCTTAGAACTAAAAATAAAAGGCTTTATTACAAAAAACAATATAATGTTATCACAGCCTTGGGAGACGCATAGTAACTTAGCTTTGGCTCCATCTACTGGCTGCAGATGTAATTACACACATTTGTATCTACACAAGGCTTTGTAATGCTCACCGTCCTGAGCTCTTATGCAGTTGTAATGATCGTGATTAGAGGCAGAAATGCTCAGAGCGAGATTTATGGACTTAAAAACAGAACAGGAGATTCTAGGAGCCTCTTCAAACGTCACACATCAAAGGAATGTGAGTGTTTTTGACGGTCGGACAGGGAGAGGATTTTCAAACCAGGACTCATCAAACAGCTTGAACAAATCAAATTGCAACTCCAGGTATGTTTTTGATGATGGAACAATGCTAGAACTGAAAGAAATCAAAGATGCAACTTTCCAAAAACGTTCAACAGACTGGAAACAAATGGATATTATCTATTTTAACTGTGTTTGTTAACCTTACCAACTGCGGACACAATTAATCCTTGTTTACTCCTGGTTTTGTCTTTGACACTTCCCAATTTTTCGACATTGATTTATGTTAAATCAGTCCTGGTTTGAGGCACTTTTGAAGCTGCTGTGTTTGACTATGGTGTGTGAGTTAATGATTGGGTGAGTGGATGAATAATGCACGAAAATGTAAAGCAATGTGTCTGGAAATGTGCTTTATTTATTTTAGCCTAACTAATGCATCTTTAAAATCCCAATAAATCCTATCTCGTGTGAAAAGCTGAAGAAGGATGCGCATAAACAAACAAAATATAATGACCTCGTAAGCCACAATGAATTCTACGCTTGGGAATAATAAAATACACATTCACAATTTCCTGGTTAGAGCCTACAAAGAAACGCTGGCGCAGGAGACACGGTGCTAAGGGAGAACTTAACTGTGCTCCTTCAGCTTAAAGACAAGTGTGTACAGTGGGCTTGACTGGATGCATGTCTCTGAGTGAGCACTGACACTTTGCTAACACATCCGCGCGCTCTCCAGAGTCTGCCGCTAACATCATAAAGATAGTTTTCCCTTTGCATAATGTAGACGTTCCCGTGGGAGCTGAAAATACACGCTGTGGTTTTCGACGCTTAAAGTGCTCACCAGGGTCGAATGAGGGCTTAGGAATCACTCGATTGTTCATTGGTTGCAGCTTCTCGTTTATAAGCAACATTTTTGAGAACTTTTAACTGTTCAAAATATATGCAGTACATATATTTTGTTCTGACTTGTTAAAGGGGCTGTACCTGATTTTTACTGTTTTGAAACGTGAAAAACAGAACTAGTTCATGTACCTGAAAGTAAAATCTGTGTTGCCCCAGGACAGATATATTGTAAAAGCAAGCAAGGTGAAAACGAGAGCACGGCACTTTCTCTGCATCTATTCATGTATTCTGTGAGAAGCAGGAAGTGTGCCGTTAGCTTGTTTATGTTCGTTAGCTGACGATCTGTGACGCTCTGGGCTCAGACTTGATAAAAGTGCTCACAAACTCATCGCGGTGAATATTTAGGATGCTGGGACTGCTTTAGACTTGAAAACTAGTTCTGTTTTTCACTATGAACTATGAAACTATGAAAATCAGGTTCAGTCCCTTTAATTATGGTGACAACAGTGTTACTTTTCTCCACCTGCTTTTCTCCATAGCGATTTTATTACTTTGCCTTGAAGTTTCCACAGTAATATCTGCATCTTGCAATTATTAAATTTAACAAATACCTTGAGAAATCAGATTTTTACTGTCTTAAAAACTCAAAAACAAAACCAGTTAATTGTTTACAGAGGTCCAAACTTCCTCACTTTCCTAATGCATTCCTATTGATTGATCATTCCAGTGATTCACAACAAGTTTATTATTGCTTATTGTTTATATAGACACTTGTAGAGTCTATAAATATGATAACAAACATTTTGGGGGGTAAATTGCTTGATACCGATGTGCAATACTGGTCTAACTTTATGGGTGAAGGCATTTCAATTAATAAAAAGTGTTTCAAATAGACTCTAAAGGACACAGAACACCTGACACAGATGGATCAATCCAATCTGCTACGAGTGGATTGAGTTTGAAATTAAACTATAAAAAAAAATATAGTTCTAACATGTCTAAAATTGATGCCTATAGCCTGAAATTGAAATATGTTAATGAGCATGAGCATCAATACCTACATTTGTACTGAATCACCTCAATACCGCTCCTGCCATCCTTAATGCCAGACTGCGGAGCATTGCTGCAAAACAATAACATCTCCATGGAGACAAGAACGTGGCAGACCCTTTAAGGTGCCTATAACAGGTTTTCATGATTTTCTGATATTTTTCTTAATTCGGTGTACTAATACCCGTTAATAAATTAAAAAATATATAGTTTTACATCAATCAAGTTGCTGTTTGTGGAGAAAAGTTGAAAAATCTGTAGAAAGTTACAGGAAGTAAACAAAAGGGGAGACAAAGGTTAGCTATAATTTACACAAAAGAGACTACTTTTTTGACCCTTTATACATTAATACAACAAAATGAGTGTTAACATATATTTTTATTTGTAAATTTATAAAACTCTGTGACATTAGATGAGTTTTGTGAGTACAGTGTGGTTGCTAGATCATTTCCTAGTGTGAAGTCATCATTTACAACCAGGAAGTAAACAAAAAACTCAAAAAATCGCTAAACTGGGAGAAAATTTGTGAAGTATTTTAGCAAAATCTAAACTGCATTGTAGTTAAATGAGTAGTCCAACTTGTCATAGGCGTGTTAAATTTGTCCATAACATTGAACATTTTAGCTTATTTTTGCAGCTTTTTGGCTCTTACCTTACTGTAGACGATCTTGAAATTAATTTTGCACATCCTAAAAACAATTATTTCGATTTTATTTTGTTGCCAATATCTTGCCTACCTCTGTATAAGGTGTGAAAGCATTGGCAGCTGCACTTTCAACTCCTCGCTCCTGCAGACTTAACTGTGTTACGATGTTAACTGGCCCTGGATCAATCACCGGACAATCGATAATCCCTTCAGAGACGGCGTTGACTCTCTCCCGGCGCAGGCTGCTGATGTGAAAACTAAAGCTTGTTTCACACCTTTTCGACTGGACGCACGAGTGGAGAGGTTTTTGGAAGCTGAGGCTGGATTTGTCACATATGAACTAATCTCTGCATCCTCGTCACGGCGCATCAGTCACACCAAACGCAGCCTCGTTTTTACACTCGCTGTAACTGTTTAAAGGACTGCTCCAAATCACACCATTAGTTTCAGTAATGCAAAGTGTAGTAGATTTTTAACACTGCGCTCGCTCTGGCGGTAGACTAAATCCTGGCGGGGGAAACAATTGTTACTTTGTCTGTTTCAGAGTTTGTTCTGTTTTATGCTCAGTTCTGAGATGAACAACTAATACTGCCTTGGGTTTTTGTAGCAGTCAAGATTATTTGGTTAGCCGATAATCAGGAACAATAGTGTCATAAAAACTAGGATTTAATCGACTGATCATGACTAGTTGACTATAAAAAATAATTAACAATAACAACTGATAATTGGCTAATCATTAATTGAACTATACAGACTGTAAAACACGTCAAGAGACCTTTTATAACAAAGACTGAGACATTAACACATCCCAGCCCAGCAGTTGTAGTAATCGTGTTTAGACGGCACAAATGTTCAGAACGAGTCTGTCGATGATTTAAGAACTTAAAACAGCAGAAGATTCATGGATCAGTTAACGTCAGTCATCGAGGGAATTCAGCTGTGTTTTTGATGCTCGGAGAGGCAGGAGTGCCTAACATGGATTCATCAAACTAGAGTGAATGAAGCTGAATAAAGCTTGATGACAGAACAACATGGTTCAAAGCTCAAAAAAGTCACAATAGCATAATATGTGTCCCTTAAAGGAAAAATATTCTGCATTTTTCATATTGCTTTTAGCCTTTAAACATGCTCTGGAGTGCCTTAAATTTGCCATCTCATGTTTAAAAACAAAAAAAAAAAGGGTTTTTTATTCATGACCTGTTATCAGTCACTATGAAATGACACTGGCTGAGTACATTGTATAGATGGCAGAACTGCTCAGAAAAAGTTTAGCGATAATTTAAGGACTTAAAACTGCAGAATATTCTCGGATAAGTGACGTCCCGGATTGAAGGAGTTCACAGGAAGTGTGTTTGACGCTTGGAAGGGGGAGGATTTTCTGCTAAACGTTCCTCAAAACAGCGTGAATGCAACTGAATGCTACTCCAGGTATGTTTTTGATGACAGAACATTGTTAGAACAAGATTAAAAGCTCAAAGAAGTCACTGTAGCAGAATAAGGTAAATAATTACCTTTAAAACAACACCTTATACAAATCCGTTTGTATCTGGACCATCTGGATTTGGCGTTAGCATGCCATCTGTTGGAATCAAGCCTGGAGAAAAACAGCTAGCTAGTATAAGAACGCAGTCGTAGTACAATTTGATGAGTCCGAGAGCGAGTCCGGCGATGGAGGATGGATTGGTTGACTTCTTTTGACTTCGCAATTGAAACTGAGTAATTTCTGAGACCCAGAGGGAAGAGGACCTTGTAAATATGATTACTGAAACAGAATGAAGCTACATACAACCCCAAGTACATTTTTGATGAGGGAGCATTGTTATGACATTGCATTACGGGCCGAGGACTGTCAGAATTGTGCGTATCTCACTCGTTTGTCTAAATCTTCCCTGCGGTTTTCCACAAATAACACACCACTAATCTTTTACTGTTCAGGCCTAATTTAAATGAGCAACAAAAGGCTTATTGATAGTTGTTTCTCTGTTAAGACCCGTTCAAGAGTCTAGTCCTGTCTCTTGTTTCCAGTTGTTTTCAGGCGTATTTGCGTGATTACTGTGCAGAAGTGCGAACTGGCTAAAAGCGTCGAGAGACAGGTCTGCTGCTCCTGCAAGAAACATGAGCCAGGAAATGTGAGGTTGTTTCTTGTTTTGTTTTTGGTGATTTGAAATATTCATGGAAGTTGTTGGATATGTCAGGAATTCATGAGTTCTTTGCGCAGCTGGTAAATCAACAATAGGATATCTGTGGTCATATTTAGCCAAAGGGAGACACAAATGTACCTTTTGTGCAGTTTTATGGCCTTGATAAATAGAGCAGCGTTGAATCAAGAAGGACATTCAGTTTTGATCTGACTTGGGTGATTTTGATTGGTTGTTGGTCTGTTTGTATATTTTTGTTTTTGTGTGCGCCAAGTTAGTTTTCTGATGGATCTAGTTTATATTTAGTTACACTTTGGAGTTTATGCTTTTTTTGCCTCATTTTTGTATGTCGAGCTTTTGTTTTGCTCAAATCAACTTTATACAGTAAAATGTAAATTGAAAGTAGTTTCTTCGTTGTTGTCCAGAGCTTAAATAGTTTGTTTGCTAACAGTAGTTGGAGATAAAGGACACTCAATCTCAACACGAACAATTAATTTCCTCAACACTTGGACTCAGAAACATCTTGTTTAAGGAGAGAAATGGAATGAGTTCATCTGTGTGTGATCTCAAAGTCTGTGTCAGTGATAAATGTGAGCGTAGCTGCAGTGTTCCTCTTGTTTATCTGGTTTTCTACACCTGTTTGCACGGTTTTCTTTTTTTAGATGTCAGGTACAAACTAAACATTTTTGCAATTATAGACTTTGATATTTGTTATCAGACTTAAGCAACTTTTTCACCTTTTGTTTTGAACTTTTACAGGGAAAACTCACCATTTACTGTGTTTTTGCTCACTGCTAAATTTCAAAATGTTGTGATGTCACTTGCACAATCTCAAAAGACAGAGGCTGGTACAGAAAAATATCTATTCTCAGGTCAAATTTAGTCACAATTGCATGAAAATAACACTGAAAATTCAGTGATTTTTTTACACTTTATTCCGTAAATGTCCTCTATTTACCGACAAAAGAGTATTTAAACAAATACACTGAATCCCGATCCTCAAACGGCTTCACTTCAGCTTCACCTGGGTAAAATTTAGTCTTTGATCATGTCACACTTCTGTTCTAAATCATTAGTCAAAACAATAATCTCTAGACCAGTGGTTCCCAAACTTCTTACCCCAAGTACCATCAAAGAAAAGATTTGACTTTGACTGAGAATCACCAAATCTAAATTGGGTCTATAACAGGACTATTTCAGGTTTAAATTAGGGATGAACCAGGTCTTAAGAGGGAATACACCATTGCCGCTGTAGTTTTAACTAGAAATTGACCAAAGAAAGAGCAAAAAATGTTAATAAAATGTGCTCTAAATGAAGCAAACATTACAATTGAAGAGGTGTCCATGTACCACCAGCGGTAAAAGCGGCCAAATTATTGTCAGTTGCAGCCCTAGAAAAGTCCAGACCTGGTTGGGATAGCAGTCCTCTGAAGGCCTAATACTTTCTTTCCACTTGGCGTGAGACGTTTGACAACCATATTTCAAGTGAATCTACATGCACCGCCAAAGTTAAAGCGTAAAAAAGTCCCTGAATAATGCATTAAATGGGACCTTTAACAGTTCTTTTTCCCTTGTTGGGCGGCTCGTTAACAGAAAAGAAAACTTCGCAGAAATGCTAACATCGCACTCCTCTAATCCCCCCGTACGCCTTTACATGTGCACATAGCAATTAAGACATAATACATTATGAATTAAAACCTTCATATTTAATTTATTTATGTTCTCCTGCTACATCTCGTCTGCGTCTGGGTGAACTTGCTACTGCGCTATAATTACAACTGATGTGAAATGAACTGTTCAGCAATTACCCATTATAAGCGAATCACTTATAATTCCTATAATTGGTCTTGTCTCCGGCTCTGCTCTTTCCTCTCGGACTGCAGTCGTTTTCCCATTCGCTGCGTGCCTCCGCCGAAAGTTAATCCCCGGCGTTTTCTCCAGTTTTTTAATCTACAATCTGAGTATTGATTTCTCCTGCAATGTATCCAGGTTTGCTTTGACAACCGGCTCTTTGTTCCCAGATTGAGAGGAACCAAGGGAATGATAAAAATGTTTGGGAAATTTGAGCTTGTTTATCGTTTCGTAGCGGCAAATCAGAGGGCGCTTTTTGTTATCTCGGTAGCGTGCTGTATTATTATGTGTTGCCTATGTATGGTGCATATGTGACTAGGGTTTGCGATGGCTTTTCCGAGTCTATTGTTGCACATACGCACGCAATCGTGGACTCAGTTTTACGTTGTGTACATTGTTTGCTGTTATCAGGTGGGAACAGATGCAGGAACATGTCACAAACCACTGTATATTAACATAACTGGACAGGAAATTAGTTTATGCCTATTGAAAGGGGCACATATGTCATTTGTACCTCACCATGGAGATTAATGATACAAAAATGATTATGCCCACGTTTCTTGGGGCCAGATCATGATTTAGATTTTTATCACGATTCATGTTCACTTGGCATTTTTCTATTGCCTGTAACAGAGCTGTATGATTTAGGAAAAATATCTAATTGTGCTTTTTCTGACCAGTGCAGTTGTGATCAGGTTTGCAATTTATGTTTTAATAAAAATGATTCTGTTCAAATTCACATTTTAAACACAATTTTGTCGTTTTTGGTCACGTTGTTGTCACGTTTTTGGCACGTTGTGGTGCATTGAGTTGCGTTTGTTGTTCGTAAGCACGTTTTTGTCACGTTCAGTTGTGTTTTGTTTTATTTCAACGTGTCTTTGTCACTTTTAGTTGCGTCTTTGTGGTTTATAGTCATATATTTGTTACTTTTAGACATGTTTTGGTGCATTGAGTCGCATTTGTTGTTTGTAGGCGCATTTTTGTCTCTTTTGAACGCATTTTTAATCGCTTTTTGTTGCTTGTTTCAGAACATGTTTGTACAAATCCAAACTACAGTGTTAGCAGGTTTTATTCAAATCAAAACAAGACATTTGTTGTTTGTGGAAGAAATTATTGCCCTTCAAAAATTGCATCCATTAAAATTGTGATTTCTTGTTGATTTGGTTTAATTGTTTAGCCCTGGTCTTTAAGAGGTAAATAAAGTCATCTGCTCAGAGGCTTCAGAGGCTAAACAACAGGAGAAAAGTGTGTTTGAACAGACAGCTGCATTAAAGACACAAACAGTGAATCACGAGACAATGATTTCACAAAAATAGCAGATTACCACAGGAACGAGCTCACCATTTGATTTTTATCACCGTATCACCCAGCCCTAATGGAGATGTTATTGCTAGGACTGAAATGTTCCTCAGTATAGTGTTGAATCTCCATGGAGACAAGTAGGTCATATCTCCGGGCCAAGTATTTTTTTTAGCTATAAAAACGTTTTCCTCATACAGATACAAACTGATTTTTTTTTTATTTACATGTAGATACAATTATTACTAATATATATTTTATTTCTACACATATATATATTCTACACATGTTTTATTTTTGCATATATTGCTTATTTTATATTATTTTAGTATAGTCTATTTTTTTGTCTTTCTATTGTTCTGATTCTGAGATGAATAATTAGTCATATATCTATATCTGTAATAAAGTCGGTGTAATTAATCCTTCATTCGTAGACGGTGTTGGAGGTAGTCATCTCTGCACAGTTTTAAAATCAGTACAATCTTCAAATCAAATACAAATCAATACAAGTTTTGACTTTCATTGGAAAGGAAAAATGGAATTTCCCCATTGTGGGGCAAATAATCTTATCTTATCTTATCTTAAGTAATTTTCAATCTGTGGAACTGGTCAGAGCAACTCAAATTTAAACTCCCAGAGGCAGGATTTGAGCAGTTTAAATTTGAGCTTCTCTGACCAGTAACACAGATTCAAAATTACTTTCACATGGAAGTTGAAACTATTTGATTTTTAGTACTAAACGACACATGTTCAAAAGGTTGGAAGAAGTAAAACTTATTTGAACCTTCCTCCATTCTCCATTACGTATAATAATAATTATCCTACAGCTATATTCTCAATCTAGTCATATTCATAAAACACATTAAAGTTCAGCAGATTGATGTGTCACATGCAAAGAGCCAACGATTACATTCTTCATACCTTTCAAAACTGATTTGCTTACATTTTCTTTTGAATTGTTTCTTGTTTGGACATTATATCTGCACTGGCTTTCTTCTATAGTTTTACTCTATTAATTGTTATGCACAATTTTTTTAATCGTGGTTCGATGTCTTAAGTTGTCCATTAAGTTGTATCTGTCTCTTTCACAAAACATTTTTACCAAATGGTCTTGTAATAATTTTTCCTTTATATATTATATATTGTGGCCCATCGAGGCAACTGTTGTTGTGATTTTGCGCATTATAAAAATAAATTGATTTGATATTATGGTACGATTCTCAAGAGCAGCTCTTCTCTCTTTCTGTTGTGATCGTTTCTGTTTAAGTGGGAATTTCATTTCAATGTATGGCCTTGCTGCTAAAATAATAAGTAAAAAAGGTTCATTTGAGCAAAATAAATGTGTAACAACGTCAACAATTCTCCTTTCTCTAGTCTGGCTTGAAAAAGGCTTTTAGTCAGTAAATAACTTATTTTCTGTTGAGACTAGCAGCTGTTACGGGAGAATTGCTGTTGTGGATTTCTTTAAAACAAGTTAAACAATAAAAATGCAGAGAGAATGAGTCTGATCAATGAGTTTCTTTATTCACTGGTACCAGAGTGAATAAACGCCTTTCCCTGACATAGTGACCTCTCCCTGGTCGACGGAGGTGCATGACAATCAGAACACATGCTTTTTATACACAAGACATAGGTGGAGACATAGTTATCACATCACGAGGAGACGACATGAAACATCAGTGTGAAACCAGAGCAAGGACATATGTGACATCAATATTCATGAAAAACAACAGCTATCAGTGGTGTTTTCAGTTAAAGCCAGATTTCAGCGTGAAAGGACGTCATAAAAGGATTAGATGCCCATTATCTATCTTTGTGACCGGGACTGGGAGCTAACAAAACAGGTGCTAAAGAGATGTTAAAGTTGAAGTTAACCTTAGCAATGTAGAATGAGTGAAACCCCAATTTCGGCTATTACACAGCCCTGTCTAAAAACACACAACTGGAAAAAGGTCCAGAGATAATAACTTCCTGAATAAGGTGAACATCAGGGAAACAGCTCCCAGCAGGTTACTGCGCAAATATTACAAGAACAATACAAAGTTAAAGCTGGGGCACTTTTTCGCACTGCAGAACCGTAAGATATGTGTGTAACTTGTCCTCAGCTCCCCCAAACCCTCTGGAACATCAGTAATATTCACATGTTCATTTTAAGATGCATGGCTTCAGAACAACTTTTTTCAGACAGCAAAGTGAAACAGCACAGCCAATCACAGCACTGCTTTCGGCCCTTGCTTCCGGGTTGACAAGGAATAAAATTGTTTATAATTAGCCGCAGACAACATTTAGTGGTCTAACTTTTTCACAAAGTGCTGCTTTTATAAGATACTCTTTGGTGGAAAATATAAAACGCACACATTTACAACAAAAAAATCCGATACCCCAGCTTTAAGTATTGGTAGTGAATGTGACGGTAAACGGTGGGTTGTGCTCAAGTGTTGACACTAAAAGGAATGTGCAGTTTAGCTGAATCCTGCCCAAAGCAACTGTTCTGTTAAATATGAAGGATCTCTGCAGGAAACATTGTCAGAGACTGAGAAAAGATTGAATCTGTCGCTGTATTTTCCAACTTTATTATTCTGCTCAGCATTTTAAATCCTATTTCACAATATTGTCTTCTTCCGAGCAATTCAGATGTGTTAAGGCTGGACGTATCAACTGCCATCCGGAAGTCATTTTCAATCTGAAGGTACTGGCCTGAAGAGGTAGAATGTATACTGCACTGAGGAGACTATTCTAGCACCTCAGACTTGTGCCATCAGATTGAAAATTACTTCCTGTAGCAAAGAAAGCCATGACAATACTGCACCATTGGTTAAGGACTTGACGGAAATAGTGACTGACATTCGAAAAATGGAGGGAAAAAAAAAAAAAATAATAATAATAATGTTGGACTTCATTTGAAAATGCACCTTGAAAATGCAAAATCTGACAAATTTTGGACTAGATGGGATTTTTTTATGTTTTTATTCTGTGATGTTTGTTTTTATTTTTATTTTCATTTGTAGTTGCTATCTACACTCTGGTCCGGTTCTGTGTTCTGTTTGGTGTTTATTTTGTTCATTATGTTTTTTAATTAGGAAAAAAAAAAAGACTTCTGAACATTGTCCAGATGATCTTTTTTTTTTTTTAAGTCATGGATGACTCCTGGACAAATGAGGAATCACACCGACTAAAAATAAGAAAATGGTAACAATTGGTAGTCGATACTGGCAAAAAGTAATATCTCAATAGTGTCCTGATGGCTATATTTAAATGATGTTATGGTAATCGATAAGAAATGTGCTTGAACATGTCTGTAAATGTGCTTTAAGTTTCAAGTATTTACCATATGAGTGTCCTGAAAGGCACTGTAAAAAGTCCAACGCATTATTATTATTATTATATAAATGCAGAGCGACTACCTTTTGTATTTAACTAAGTAACTAATTAATTTCAAATCCATTATGTTGCACATTTTATAAAAAGTAACATTTTGAAAGGGTTGCACATGCGTAAAACTTCAAACAACAAACAAAATACATAATAACTCTTCAGTTTGATCCTATTACTTACTAAAACAAAATCATAAAACCATAGAATAGACACAAATAAGTAAAATGAATCAAAATAAATAAAAAACACAGAGTACCACACAACTCACTTGCTGTTAGAAGCCGGAGAATACAAGTTTGACTGTACTTTTCCTGTACCAGTCCACTTAATGTGTGTTTTCTTTTCTCTTTATGTCCAACAGAACCAAGCCGAAGCCCATTATAAAGGCCACAAACATGCAAGGAAGCTCAAAGCCATGGAGGCGCAGAAGAACCGCCAGAAAAGGGCAGCAGAGGGTCTGTCCACAGGGCGGGACAGAGAACGAGACCGAGACAGAGACAGAGGGAAGACCATCGCTGCTGAAACCACACTGCAAATCCACATGGACGCGAGCCTGGAGACCACAGGTGAGGAGCTGATCGGATTTACTGTGAGGTCGCAATGGTCACACTTCCAGTTTTGGTCCTGTTTTGAGTTTAGTGGTGGTTTAGTCCTGGTTTGGTCTTGACTGGGTAATACGGGGATAAAAATCGAATCGTGAGCTGGTCCCTGTGACAATCTGCTATTTTAGTGAAATCGTTGTCTCGTGATTCACTGCAGTCTGTCTGTTCAAACACACTTTTTCTCCTGTTGTTTAGCCTCTGAAGCCTCTGAGCAGATGACTTTATTTACCTCTTAAAGGCCAGAGCTGCACAATTAAACCAAATCAACACAAAATCGCAATTTTAATGGATGTAATTAGCAAGTCACAAAGTAGCCTTTCTTCCACAAACAACAAAATGTCTTGCTTTGATAAAAACTGCTAACACCGTAGTTTGGAATTGTGCATACATGTTCTGAAACAAGCGACAAAAGCAAAACCAAAAGCAAAAAAAAAAGTGCATTCATAAGCGATGAAAGCACACCTACAAACAACAAACGCGACTCTTCTTTCCTGGTGATTTATGTCTTTTTAAGCACAGCTAATTCAAGTTGAGTCACTGTGGAGTCTTACTAGTTGTTGTTGACTTGGTTGTAAAAATTAACTGATTGTTCTGTAGATATTAAAGCAGAACTAAGTCACTTCAGCAACAGAGCTCCCTCAGCCCCCAACTCCCAGTAAAAAGACACCAAAAGCTTTTTTTTCTTTCTTTTTTTCCCCTTCCTTTTTATTGAAATAAGAAAGTACAATCACATACAAAACATTTCATGTCGCCAAATGTAAAAAAGAGAGCAAGATTTCTCAGGAGAGTTATCTTCAGGTCGATGGCAGGAAATGTTGCAGCTGGTTTTCCGCGCAGAGACAGCAGGAATGCAAGAATGCATTTACAACCACCACACGGACTTACAAAGACTTTTTATAAGGTAAAATTGTTACTTAGTTCTACTTTAAAAAACAGCCGGTGGAGCTAACATCGTGGTAGCATTTAGCCGACTGCTAACGTAAGCCTTGTTGGATAACTAGACAAATTTGGGCAGTTTCAGCCACTTTATTTTTCTCCATTTCTTTGTGTCTGTATTTGGCACAATACATTTAATAAACTCTGTGTTTGTTCTTGTAGTTATTGAATGACGGGTGAAAGAGCAACTCTGACACATTAAAATAAATAGACTGTTTCCCCCGCGGAGGTCTGAGAGTGGGCGTTTCTTCAAATACCGACCGTATCCATGGCGTCTTAAATGCAGGAGAATAGAATTACTCAGACGTGCATGAATCACTATAAATAGATCGAGTATAAGAAGAGAATCCATTATAACTCGGTTAAAAGTTGATTTTGTACAATATGTCTTCTAAATTGGATGTATTACAACCATTTATTTCTCCCGTTTTTTTCTATAATGTTATTGTTTCAATCTGGAGAGACTCAAACAGACAGATAATGAATACCTGAAATGAAAAACCTTGGTCATGAACTCAACATAACGCACACAAATAAATAAATAAAATGTTGTGAATTGTGCGTTATTGCTGCTTTGTCCACAGTTTAACCAGTTTATTTTGCCCTTTAACTGCCTCACATGCCGCCTTGAGCGCCTCTTATATCCCAGTCTTATCTTTGCTCTCTCATGTCGCACCGTGAGATTACACTTTCACTATCTGTCACCATCTCTCCTTCTGTTTACAGTGAAAAATGCGGCATTTCATCTTCAAAAAACATGTCCTTCAATTACCAAATCTCCTGTCAGGTGTTAAGAGTCTGATGAAAAAGTTTTAGGTATTTTTGTAGCTGAAAAGTTTTTGCTGTGAACAACTCTTGATCAAAGAATGCTGCCCCTGCTCCGTCTTGCCTCGTGCCTAAACTACACGGCGAAGAATAAATGATCGTGGTTTCATTAGTAGCAAACAAAAAAAAATTGGCCAGTTAAAAATAGTGACTGCAGCTTTTTGAAACCTTTTTTACTGATCTGGGTCTTTTTAACTGGGAAGTTTAAAGCCAGTTTGTTACTAAAAGCCTGTGTAGTTCAGGCGAAATTTGACAATATTTTGTGAAATGGCACTGATGCAAAGTGCTGTATTGTTTATCTTCAGGAAATTAATATTGAAATACACCTTTACTTATTAAGAAAGACAATAATAATAATAATAAGATTGAATCAAAAATAGAGATTGATCAATATGAAGGAGAAAAAAAATCTTTATTCTTGAAAGGAACTATATAAATCTAGTGCCTTATAGTATTATTTAGAATTCTATTCAAATAAACTGCTACACAGCAAAAACGTATATTTATCCTAGCTCAAAATGACATATTATTATTTTTATCTGGATTTTTTTATGTGTTGCAGAATAATTTAGCTTAAAATAACAAATTAATTTGCCAATTGGCAGATAATTTGGTTAGTAAACATGTCAGAAACGGTTTGAAACAAGTAAAATAATCTAGTTCCATGAAATAAATATCCTTAAAAGACAAATAACATGCAATATTTGTATTGACATTGGTCTTTAAACCTGCTCACGAGTGTCTTTACTGTGACATTTCATGTTTTAGAACTAAAAATAAAATGTTTTTACAAAATAGATAGAACAGCCTTGGGAGACGACCTGTGGCTCCATCTACTGGCTGCAGAGGCAATTACACACATTTTAAAACACATTACTTGTTGTGCTAGCTGTGTTATGGAGTAGTCGAGCAATTGTAAGAAACGTGAGTAGAGGTAGAAATGCTCAGTACAAATCTGAAAGTGATTTATGGACAGTACAGAAGATTCTCAGAGCCACGTCACACATCGAGAAAAAACATGACACATCGAGGAACTTCAATTTTTGACCTTCGGAGGGAGAGGATTTTCTAACCAGGATTCATCAAACTAGTGTGAATGAAGCTAAATGCAACTCCAGGTGTGTTTTTGATGATGGAACAATGTTAAAACATGGTCAAAATGCATAATATTTGTCCTTTAAACTAATCTTAACTTGTCAAAACATCTGAAATTAAGATTGATATCCTGAAATTAAGACATTTTAACTCATCTACTCATCATTTTTACTGTATATCTTTACAAACATTACACTTTCAACTAGCCCTGTGAAGCTTGAAGCATATTTTACACGACATAAGAGTGCATATGTGCTTTGACTCTGTCTGTCTGTGTGGAAAAGGCCGTTCCTGAGTGTTGGCTGTTCATATGACATTTAAGGCCATTTCGTCCTCCGCTCGCTCTCGTCAGGCAGACTGTCATCCATTTCAGGTGATGAACTCAAACTAAAAGAGACGCTTTCACTGCATCTTCAAGCTCTTCAAGATTTATGTGGCAGCACTTTGTCCCCTTCACCAAAGAGCACGACTATATCAGCAGAGGCGGGTTTTAATGTCGTCTACAAGATTCTGTGCAAATGACTGTTGTGAAGGAAAAAATAAAATAAAATTGGAATATACAGTAGAGTATCAAACAGCACTGTCCTGTAGGGCAGTGGTTCTTCAACTTTTTCAGTCGCGACCCCAAAAATAACAATAGTTCACATTCGCGATCCCCAAACACAAAAAAATAGGCGATATGCAAAGTGATAAATTAGCCTTATATCTAATGTTTGACTTTATTTTGAGAATATAGACCTAGAATATGACTTTAATAGGCTAACTGCATTTGAAAGGTGTCAAGCCTTGTTTAAGACTATTGTATACATTTTCCCCATCATCTGGAGACCCCTGGAAATCATTTCACGACCCCATTTTGGGTCCCGACCCCTAGTTTGAGAACCACTGCTGTAGGGGGTGCATTTTCATGGAAGTCTATGGTAAATCTTTCAGTTTATTTTAATTAAAAGTGTATAAAGAATTACACATAATCCGTCCAAACACTTACGGGGTTGAATAGTATGTTTACAGTCAAAAGATCGAAGACAGAATGAATAGTGCGCACATTTCTGAAGCGACTTTGAGCATAAAAGCATCGTTGGACAATATTTTCTTTCCTCATATTGAACGATCACAATTTGCAGTTTGATTTTATTCGATTGTAATACAAACAAATTAAAATGGCTTTTAATTGAAATCATAGACTTTTAATCACAGAGTTGTCACATTTCTTCCTTTAAAAGCTGAACTCTGCTCCAAACCATAGAGTATTGACTGGACCTCTTCAAGACCTACGCATGTCACTGATTAAACTGAATCTTGATTAACTGCACAGCCAGCATTAATAGTAAAGTGATTTTTCATATACTTAAAGTTCAAATAAGACTTACACAAACGCATTTCAGCTCATTTTGAATGGATAAAAACAACTTTATATACATTTTTCCCCAATAGAATGTCATTTTCAACGCAAATTCTGTCTTAAAAGTGAAAAACAGAACTAGTTAACCCCCTGACGCCATGAAAGAAATAAAGGACTTTCATTTTTCTACAAAACTGAGTGCCTTGGACTTTTCTGACCACTTTGTAATCTTTTTCAACTGTGAGTTTTCCATCAGCGCGGTCATGGTCACTATTTGTTAAGTCCAAGAAGCCCTGTCCTTGATCAGGCCCTGTTTTCACGTCTTTTACCACAGAATATCCGCTGAAGCACTCAACAAACACTCAACAAAGCTGGTTAACTCTTTACATCAATCACATGTACCAATCACTTTCTAATGCAGTCTCAGCTTCCTAAATATTCCCCACCAAGACTTTAAAAGTGCAAAAAAACAAACATTAGCATGCAAACGGCACACTTCCTGCTTCTCGTAGAATAAAACGCTCGCAAATAGATGCAGAGAAAGGCGCTGTGGTCTCATTTTCATGCGTTTACAATAGATATGAACCGTGGCAAAACAGATGTTACGTTATTATATGCAAAAAATCTGGTATAAATCTTTTACTTGTAGTTCTTTGTGGATTCTGATATTGACCTTATTCTGCCCCGCCCACTTTTGCCGTTTTTTGCACGTCTGTCTGTAAACGCACTGCCGTTTGACGAGAACTCCGTTAAAGCTAATGACGAACGAGGGAAAAGTCTCGACGCTAAAATGTTACATAAAGTAGGTTGATTTGTGTAAAATGTTTAATGAACACGAGCAACAACAAGTCAACAACGCATCGATTTCCTGGTCGGTCTGAAAACGGCTTTTTAGTCCATGTGGAACTTAATTTCTGTTGAGCTCGTCTGCTCCGTGTAAACAAATACAACGGAAACAAGACGGCGGCGCATAAGGCAACTTCCGGAATAAGGTGAATAGATCAAGAACAATCTAAAACTATAGAAAAAAGATCCAAGTTTGTCCTTCAGTGACTTTTTTCTCTATCAATACTTTTAAAATTCGTTTCAATGCTAGTTTCAGTATAATTTAGTCGATTTTTTGACAAACAACATCACGTAATAGACTTTTTGCATATCACACGAGTCATTTAAACATGCCGAGAGTCAGAGTATGTCCTGTGCTTCCCCTTCAGAGCAGATACAGGCTTTCTTTTCTCGCCTTGAGTACTTTGAGTCTCCTTCAGAACGAGGACAGTGGACAAAAGCCTCGGCTGCTGATAACGCTGTCATCAAATCTCCATTTAATATGTGGCAAAAAAGAGCCACTGTGCACGACGAAGAAATAGAAGAATGAACACTGAGATAAAAAGACTGAATAGAAATAGAAATTGCTGGTTTTTAATACACTTCGTAATGTCTAATAATTCCCCAATGTGATTTCGGTGAAGAGGAACACTATTTAATAAGCCAAGCAATTGTGTGATTGGCCTAATGTGAAATTAAAATTCAGCAGTGCGAGCCAGTGCAGCACAAAGGCGTCCTGAAATGCAATAGCTCCAAATGAAGACTCTTTGAAATGACTTATGTCTGCGGTGAAAGTGTGGAGTGGAGTGCGGGGTGAAGTGGACATATTGAGAGCCAATAATCCACCTGTCGTCTCTGTCCGTGAGCCGGGGCTGAATAAACACAAGGATCTAATGTGACTAATGACTCGAAAGATCGTTTTATAGATGGGTCAAATTAGTGGTGGACGATATTCCTTTTTATTGAAATAAGGAAGTACAATCATGTACAAAAACATTTCATGTCGCCAAACGTAAAAGAAGAGAGCCAAGGCTGGTTTTCCACGCAGAGACAGCAGGGGGAGACAGCGTTTACAACAATAATACAATACTTAGTTCTGCTTTAAAGTAATGAAATGTTGTAATACTTGATGAAGATCATAAAACATCCAGGAGAATATCAATCAGGAAATGTTCAAACTATTTCTGCTGGACTCAATTTTCAGCCGACACTGAAAATGAGTTAATTGTGACTCTCACCAGGCGATGGTCACAATCGACAACAGAAAATTGAATCTGTCCGGCAGAAATAGTTTGAACATTTCCTAATTTCTGTGTTTAAATGTCAAATATAGTCAGGCTGGAATCCTTGAGTTCTTTAGCTGACCTTTTCTTTCAGCTCATGTTTTGGAGGCTTTAGACCAGATAATGATTATTCAATTACTGCTAAAATACAAGTCAATGAGCAATTTCTGATTTTTATCAATAACACACTTTAACTTGTTTCTAGAAGCCTTCATTTAAAAACGTCAATGTCAAATATAATCAGGCTGTAATCCTTTAGTTCTTTAGTTGATTAATCGGCTGACGTTGGCTTAATTTTTTATTGGTCAAATAGATTTATATGGGACAACAGCAAAAATTCGAATATATGCTGAAAGCTTTTGAACTAAACATGAGTTGAGAATGTATTATTGACATATAAACACATTTAAATTGTTGTTTTTGCAGGAGCTCTTGTGCAGGTGTTGTCATTTTGGGTCAGATGCATGGAAATACTTCACAGTTTTGAGTGCTTTTGCCACTTTTAGTCGACTAATCGATCAATACAACATCCCTTTATTCAACCAAGGATTTCTTTAGTCGACTACTAAAATGTAGGTACAAAGCATATTTAACCCCTAACTCAAAGAAAGTAAACAAGAAAGTAAGAAAGTTATACGAGATAAAAGCTATCAACGCAGTCTGTCAACTGTACATTTCTGTATATAGTCTTAGTCTATTTTATTTTATTTTATTCTTATTCTTAATCTTATGCATGCCTCTTTTATATATTTTATTATATTTTATTCATTGTTTTATGTTGCACCTTACACCGAAGCAAGTTCCTATGTTTGTGAATTTTGATCACTGACAATGGCAATAAACCGATTCTGATTATGATATATTCTGGTCTACACTGAATTAAGTAAGTACATTTTATTTGTATAGCGCTTTTCACAGATAAAAATCACAAAGTGCTTTACATAAAAACAGGATAAAAATACAGAGAAATAACAACCCAGTCAACTAAAAGCTTTTTTGAATAAAAGTGTCTTTAGCTGCTTCTTAAAAGTGTCGAAAGTGTGAAAAAAGGCGAAAAATCGAGTGTTGAGTTTAGTTAAACTGAGCTGACATGAAGGGGCCGACTGTTCCATACTGTAGTGACCACCCCTGAAAATGCCCTAACCCTAACCCTCGGATTTAAAAAATGTGCTTATCACATTTTCAGTCGTGTGCTATTGGACGATGATTCACAGATTTGCTTTTATTGTTGTCACCAAGGCCCCGTTCGTTTTACTCTAATGTTCTCGATGTGAAAAGCCAAATAGCAATGAAAATATAAAAATTATAAAGGAACAGATCAATCGTTTAAAATATTCAGCTTCAAAAAGGAAAAGAGATTGAACTCAGCGACATCATTATCTGCCAAGACACACAACCGTCAGCTGCGTGTTTGAAAGACTGCGCCGAGGCCAAGGATCACATCGTTCTTTTGTTTGTTTGTTTTTCACGGTAACAGAACAACCCTAAATATATTGTAACAGGGATCAGATCGCCGTTTGATTTGATTGCAGCTCACGAAGCAAGCCAGTTTTCAAATTATCAATAAGAAAGTCCTGTTTAATATTCCCGCTGGACCCCACAAAGGAATTTATCTGCATTTGATGATTTTCTCAATGCAATTTGTCAATCTAACAAGCCAACTGCTATTGTGATTTTCAAAAATAGTTTTCAGTCTTTGAAAAGCCCAAATAAGCCACTGTAGGAATTACATTTTCACGTATTGAATTGCACACTAGATTGGCTGTTATTACTTTCACGATTTATTAATTTGCTTTTATTGTTGTCACGTTTATTGTACGTCATCTGAAAAGCAGAGATACAAATGAGCTCTAAAGTACATCGACATTTTCAGTACATTATCAATCAAATAAAAGCTGAATGAAGGCTTCTAGGTAGAGAATAGAAACAAATGAAGTGTGTTATTGATAAAAATCAGAAATTGCTCATTCATTTGGATAAAATAATGCCATTGCCTTTGTTATAACAACGTTTTCAAAGTCTATACAGTCCAGATAACGATTACAATTAGACTTATTTATTTTAACAATAACTGAATAATCTTGATCTGGTCTATATACAGCTCCAAAACATGTCATGAGCTGAAAGAAGAGGTTTGATGACTCAGACACAACTGGAATCACAAATATGACACAGGGAATTCATACATTTTGTGTTTTTAAAGAAAATGCCATTCAGTTTGTAAATATTCTCCACCAGGACATTCTTAGACGTCTTCACTTCAGCTTTATCTGAATAAAACAGGCCTTTCATTAATCACTAATCGATTGATCAAAAGAATAATCGCTGCACTAAATGATAACCGAGTAGTCATTAGTTGCGGCCCTACTATTTAGCAAATGAGTTTCATGAATGTGGAAACATATTGTCTGATTATTGTCTGTGTAATCCTGCGGTCGTCCAGTTCTGATTATTGTTGAAAATGGCCAAAATATTAATAGCCTATACACTGTTTTTTGTTTGTTTGTTTGTTTTTTGACGTGAAAATGGGCGGTCCACTCCAAAAACTCCAAACCTTTGCACTTTGGGGGTTTCAGAGAAGTGAGCAAGTTTGTTTAAGTTTGTGTTTTATCTGTATGTTCACTTTTAGTTAGAATTCTATGTGGGGCTGTCAAAGTTAACATGTCAACTCGTGATTAATCACAGAAAATGTACACAGTAATCATGTATTTACACAGATTAAACACCCGGTTTGATTTGATGAAACAGATTCTTTCAGATCACGCAGGAGGCTTTACCTGAGTGAAGGAGAAGCACAGATCACTAAGTGTCTGATGTTCACGAGCTCAGATCAGTTCAGTTTTACTTTTAAATAACCAAACACAGCACAGAGATCTCCTGAACACCACGCACCTTGTGATGAAAACAGTGTCTGAGCACTGGAACAATGGGCCAAACTTTACAGAGCACTTAGACACCAGACCGACACCAGCTGCACC
Source organism: Rhinogobius similis (assembly GCA_019453435.1). NCBI lineage: Eukaryota > Metazoa > Chordata > Actinopteri > Gobiiformes > Gobiidae > Rhinogobius > Rhinogobius similis. The sequence goes on from CM033631.1 coordinate 12,940,116, forward strand.
TGTCACCATACGCCTCAGTTACCATGTAACTATAGCTCTATGAGTGCATGAAGGGCCCTTACACCTGTCGTCTGCTCATGTGGCCTACATTTACCTCAAACATGGGACACGGATTCAACATGAAATGCAATATCTAGAATTAAACTGTAGTACTAAACCATTAAATCTCAAAAAATAATTATAGACATGAATAATGAAATGCATTTTAATTATGACCTGTCAGAAAGCATATAGTGCGATTAATCGTGATTTATTATAGTTCCAAAGTGTGAAGTGAAGTCTGAAAAAAGTCAAGTTTAATAATATTTCACCCCTCAAACCAAGTTATCTGCGTTTGATTCTTTTCTCAATGTAATTTGTCAATCTAAGAAGCCAGTGGCTGTGGATGACAATTGTTTAAGACAACAAGCCACTTATTACTGCTTTCAATAAAGACATACATTCAGTCAAACCAAACGAGCCTTACAATTATATTTTCACATATTGAATTGTTTATTAGATTGACTGTTATTACTTTTACTGTTGTTACTTCTATTGTACTTCAGATGAAACGCAGAATAGCAATGACTACTTTGTGATTGTAAAGGGAGCGATAAAGGCACAGATCAATGAATCGTTTTAAATGTTCAGCTTCACAAAAGAAAAGAGATTGAACTCAAGGACATCATTATCTGCCGAGACACACATTAGTCAACTGCGTGTTTGAATGGCTGCTTAAATGGTCTGGATCTCAGTCAATAATTAATTAAAAGCAATGTTTATGTTCAACTATGGAGCCTAAAATACATTTTAAGCAATGATTGGGAAAAATCAGTGTTTGCTGACTGATCCGTGGAAATGGCTTGGATCGTACTTGATAAATATTGAGCTAAAAGTGTGTTTATTTCCCCTAAATATTTAGTTCTTCAATTATTCATGAATATATTTCTTGTTCTCGGCAGTTTCAATTTGCAAGTATGGATTCAAAATGAACTGCCGTGTTATGAAATGTGTTTTAGGTTAAATCGTATATAGATGATTGCGTCCCTGCAGTGATTCAGACAGCGATGTGACGCCGTGTGATCTCAGACTGCAGCCGCTCGATGCTGGCCTTTGCTTTGACAGATTTCCAATGTCAGAGCAAAGCTGTCACTGTATCTCACACAAGTTTGACAAATAATGAGCCCCAAAACACTGGAGTTATAAGATATTCATGGGTTTAGCTCAAGCCCTTTTTGTAGCACATAATTTGGGCTCTGGTTTGTTCGCGCCTTTGCAGGAATACCGAAGGGTGCAAAGTTAACGGTGCGTGTAAATCTCGTGGCGCATGCTCTGGCACCTGCTTGTGTCAGTGAGATGCCTGGAATGTTACACTGTATGGCATTAAACATATCTGTCTAGCATTTATTCAATTACAGATGCAAATATTGTGCATTATTTGTATGGTTATTAGCCTTTAAACATGCTCTTGAGTGCCTTAAATTTGCTATATCATGCTTTAAAACAAAAAAAAGTTTCTTATTCATTCAGTCACTATGAAATTACACTTACTGCCCTGCCCTGAGTGCATCCATCCAGCAGATGGCGCCAGCGCAATATACAGTCTAGCGAAGTTAGCGCTAAAAAGACAGCAGCAGTTATCGTGTTTAGAGGCATTCTTACTATGAGTGACTTGCCTCTCCACATGTTTTATCTGCAACTTCGCGAGGTGGCATTCCCTTCTTTTCGCCATAGAAACAGATTACTTTAATACCATACTGTGGAACATTCCAGGATAAGTATTAACATACAGCATGTATCAGCATATATCATCCACCAGAAGTTACATAGTAAAGGTTCATTATGTAACTTCTGGTGGACGTTGGGGAACTTGATTTTTTCCTGTGAAAATAGAAGTATGTTTGTTAAACTCGTCCCTAGCGCTCGTAAACCCTTTAGGACATCATTTATGTTCACAAGCATTCATTTTAAGGCGAGTGCACGGCTTTTTTCAGATAACAAAGTGAAACCAATGAAGCCAATCAGAGTGCAGCGATCAGCTCTTATTTCCTGACTGACAAAACATAAAATACTAGTTGCAGACAGCGTTCAGACGTGTCATTTTTGAGACAAAGTGCTGCTTTTACACAATGATACACAAAGCACAAAATGTACTCATTTACAAAAAAAAAGTAATGTACCTCAGCTTCAACCGAGGCGTCTTTGTAGAATCAGAATGCTTTATTGAGCCTCAAAGGGAATTTTTCCGTTGCTGCAGCTCCAACAAATCTAAGACATAAATAAAACACAAAACCATCATATAAAGGTTATAATAAAAGTGCGTTTGGTGGAACAGCCAAAGCAATTAATCTTTATAGTGAATAATAATTATTTATTATAAGTAAAGGTTACATAATGGTCCTTTAAATTTACAGTACCTCTTATCGTCCTAAATTAACAGTTACTTTACTAGACATTAGATAAATATTGCATCATGTTTTTGTAGGAAGTATATTCTTTGTTTAAATCTGGAATACCTGAACCTTGTAAATGAGTAAATCCTCACATTGTGACAAAATCAGACATCTATATTTAATCGTTAAACATTTTTAATGATCATAAACCTGGAAGAAAGAGCAGTGTAAGTCACGTTAGTATGAGAGCGTGTTGTTCTGCAATGACACATGCCCAAAAATGAATCCTCACATGTGATTAATGATGTGCCAGAGAGTTTGACAGAGCTAAAAGACCAATTTAAATACTACACTTTCATGGTTTGGGAATTAATTAATGCAGCTTTGAGAGAACTGAAACTTTTTTTTTAACCTTAATTCATCTAATTTAGATAAAGTTCTGAGGTCAGAGTTTAAATATGCACATTATATCTTGCATAATTATAAATATTCTCTTTGTATTTTACTTTCAATGTCAAATGCTGTTACATTTTTTATTCGACCATAACGTAACATTAACCATTAACTTCAACAGCGTCCTTTTTTCTATGTCTCCCTTAAAGTCTTTCTGAATCTAAACTTTTACTTTCTTTGCCGAACTCAGCACGGTCGTTTAAAATGACCCCGGTCTGTTCTCTCTGTGAGCGTGAAGCCTTTGAATCCCCGTCTGCCTGTGTGACGTCCTGTCCCCGTAAATCCACTGATCGCTATCATTTCCCCGGAGACTTCTCAGGTGCTCGTGACGCTCACATAAAATCCTTCTCCCCTTTTGTCCCACAGAGAGCGAGAGAGAGAGGGCTGTTTGCCTCAGAGGTCATTCTCATTACACAATCAAATAATCCTCATAATTTAATCAAAATTTTTCATTACTTGCGTGTTTGATACGTCCTGACAAAAACACTTCATAAAATGGAGAATAAGAAGATTGACATTCAGCCCTTAGAGATTAGTCGATAAATCAGTCGATGGTGTCTAGGTCAATCGACATTTTTACTAGTCGATTCATATTTGGGGGGGATTTTAAAGGATTTACACTCACAGCAGCAGAGAGGAGAAAATATGTAGTGAGCTAGCTTGAGATTTAGGGGTGAATTGTGAGGTCAGTCTGCCTTTTTCACATAAATAAACACTTTACTGGTGTATAAATATTTGTAATTACGTGATCTCCTGTAATCTTGGGGTCAGTGCACTTTGGTAAGATTAGAGGTGGACAAACTACGGCCCGCGGGACACATCTGACCCAATTAACATTTCAATCCGGCCCACAAATGTCTATGATTTGAACATGTAACTGTAGTATAGTAACGATACTTAAGAGGTTTGAGCTTTTGCCAGTGTCACGCCCCTATTTGTCGACTAATCGATGCACAGAGCATGTCTTTATTCAACCAAGAATTTCCTTTGTTGACTAAGATAGAACATAGATATAAAAACATGCATGTATGTCAGGAAACAGCATTTACTCAACCATTTTTCTTGATTGTCATTCTAAGTCTGTAACAAAACAAAGTTCAGTGCCTTGGCAGATGCTATTCATTTATTGTAAATGAGTTGGCAATGTCCCAGGGTTCAGGGGCGTAACCTACAAACCCAAAATGATTGATGGTTAAATCCCATCAGTGCTTTAAGGATGCACAAATAGCTGCATCTAGTAATGGTTCCAAGATATTGCTGAAGCTCAGTTTGGCCCAGAATGCCAAATACAGTTGAACTTTTATTTATACTAAGCTGTTCTGTTGTTATTTACAGAATGAATATGTTTCCATAACATAATTGGATCCATTTTGTCGTGGTTACTTGTCTCAGTTGATATAGCCAGGGTATTCATCTTATTCTGGAAGCTGCCGTGGGCACTGCCTTCCTATCAGTTGTATCACAACAAAGCAGGGAATCAGCGTTGTTGATCGTTGGTCACATGAGCATTGAACATTTTGCACAAATGAGCCTACTTTATATATTATTTTAGGGGCAAGACTTTTCCCTTTTCCCACAGTGGGAAAACACCTAGTACAACAGAAGTGCAGATAGCACAAAGAGGCAAAGATGGGCAGGGCTGGAATAAGGTGAATAGGCACTTATAAAAGCCAATGCATCTATATCAGAACTGGAACTGAAAGATCTGGTTCAGTGCAGCCACACTCCCATCCTTCTACCCCAGGGCAGGTGCGGCACAGCCATGACACACGACAGCGACTGAACAAATAATGCATGGAATTGCTGTTGCCGTGTACTGTATAAGACCCACGCACCGTTGTTGTTCATTTAGTTCGTTCATTGACACATAACTTCCCTTTGCACTGAACTGAAGGTAGTTTAAAGCAAAGAAGTGCCTTTACCTCCAATGATGAATTTACTCCGGGAAAATCAATGGAGACCAGATGCATTGAAGGCGTATGGAAGGAGAAGGCGCGGCAAATGAAATGGTATAGCAAGCAATTGTGCGGCGTTATTGGGTCGAGGATTCCCCCTGGAGAGCCTTGAGGTGGTCCTGTAATAGAACTAGTGACTTATTGACTCGGCAGTCGATTAGCTTCTTTGTATTGACCGGGTTGATATTTGAATGGACTCGGCCTGGAGAGAGCGAGCGAACGAGGAAAGTAAAAGGACAAATAAGCTGATTGCATTGACTTGTTGTGGACCTAATCAAGCTTGTTCCACGCGGATTAAAACAAAGAAAGATATCAACAAACGGCACAAAGTGGTTACTTAAAAGCGGCGCCGCAAGTTAACATTAAAAGTGAAAATGGCTATTTGGAGATAAGAAAACCATCTAATGGGAATGTAGCAAGTTAATCTTTCTAAAGGTTTAGTTTCGATTTATGTATTAAGCTGCAATGTTTACTGCTGATGTTTCCCAATCTAAACATTTGCGAAAAGTCAATGAGTGTGTTATATGCTGTATACTGGAATGTTTCACTCTAAAATCAGCTCGTTTCACTTCTGTTTTAGGTAAGTAAGAGGCAAAAGAGAGCAACAAACCATGCTATGTTGGCTCTACATGTTTCTTGTAAACAGTTTCATGTCAAGGTAAAACCAGCTACTTAAACTAAACATTATACAGTGTAATGGACAGCATTTTGCAACCTTTAAAAGTACATTATATCTGACTAAATTAGAACATTATCTAAAATGTACAATCTGCAGATAGTTGGTTAAAGTCCCACTCTCTCCAATAATAATAATTATAATAATAAAGTGCATTGTTGAGGAAGAGTTGTTGTGTATTTGATAGTGAACAGCATACATTGTAGCTCTGTTAATTGTATAATATATGCTTGTTTACACATTAAAAAACATTATTCTAGTAATTTTGGGTATAGTTTCTCCAAAACAAACTTGATTTCCTAAACTTTCACCTACATTTTATTACAATTTGTGTCTATATTTATTTAATGATTGGGTTATTTTTAATATGACCCCCGTTCTGACTATCATATGTCGTTTTAAATGAAAAAATGTGGCACTACCTACCCCCTATCCCCGCCCACATCCATGAATTTATGCAGAGGTACTTTAAGACTCCGAGTGATACATGTCAAAGTCACAATCCCACTTATTAAAAATAAAAGCATGTAAATAATAATCTGCTGCTTGTTACAGTGAAATGTCACGATAAAGAGGCGGGGCTTATCAGTTCTGCAGTTTTGAACAGGAAGTCAATGAAACGGTCTCTATACATACTTCCAGGAGTGACACATGTACCAGGAGGATTACTTGCAGATTTAAGAAATGTTTATTACGAGGTTGTTAACATGTGTGCTTATTTTAGCGCTAATCTCTAACGGTAACAATCTACACAAAACATTTCTACACGTGGTAATATTTTCCACCGAGGCTCTGGTGTTACTCACGTTCGTCCAGTGGTTGTCCGTCGCGAAAAACAGCCTTGTTTTTTCATAGTTTGTGATGTTTGGAGGCTAACGCTAACCCTCCTATTAAAAATGCATTAGAGCTAAAACATGGAATAGTACCGGGCTAATATTGGGTGACCAGACGTCCCTATTTACCCGGGACAGTCCCAGTTTTGAGCCCTGTGTCCCACGTCCCAGGAGATGTGTCCAAAACCATTTATTTGTCCCAGTTTTACACAAGACACGTCCCAGTTGTCCTTGTTTCTGACCAATTTGATACCCTCCAACAACAGAGAAAGGAATAAATTGCCAAAATAGAGAGAATTGTTTCTGAAAATGACTAGAACACAAACAATCTGAGCACTATAAATAGACTTTTCTCATATTGTCCTGTTTTCTAAAGTCGTGAATGAGCCGTGAGTGGACCAAGTGTATAACAATGTGCTTAATTTTCTGCTCTTTTTACAATTTTACTGTAAGACCCCACTCCAACCAGGGGGTGTCCTCGTTTTTAATTATGAAAATCTGTTCACCCTAGGCAAATAAAATGCGGCGATTTGTTTACAAACACTGGAATGGTTTATTATTAAGCCATTTTAGATTAACATTGCTGTATAAAGTGAACAAAATGTAAAATTAGGATCTACACTGCCAAAAAGCAATTTCTAGATGAGTTAAAATGTCCAGATTTCAGGATATTAATCAAAAATTTTGATGTTTTGACATGTTAATTTTTTCTTTTCTTTTTTTTTTTTTTTTTTGATGGAACAAGATTATTTCACTTTTAATCCGTTTCTAACTTGTTTCAATATATTATTTCATTATACATTCTCAGTCAATTCTGCCACTGGGTTAAGATTTATTTTATTATTTTAAGCTAAATTATCAAATAATCAGTCAAAAATATCTTGAAACCAGTGAAATATTCTGCATCACATCAGCAATTACATCTCATCGAGTCGGAGAAAAGGTTTCAGGGGTTGTCATCTGAGATCGAGAGAGACGTTTCGATTTCTATCCAAAAGTCATTGTTAATCAGAGAGCTGGTCTGGGAACTCTGTCTTATATGCTCCTCTGAGTATTGAGAGCCCCGCCCACAGGGAGGAGTCACTGAACACCTGTTTTTGTTTGGTAAATAGTTTGCTCTGCCTAATGTCACGCCTAGTGAACCTGATAATGGCCTGTCTTTGTTAGGTTAATAGTTGGCCCTGCCCAATTTCACCTGAGGCTAATCTGTGATGACAGTCTTAGATCTATTGTTCTATTGATAGTTGGCTGTTGCTCCCTCCTCACTGCTGATTACCTCATTAGCATTTGACTGGTCCATTGATTTGGACCAGGGTGTTAGGAGGCTGTCATAAATCATAAATCCTGAAACCTTTTCTACGATGAAACACGCCTGGACGAATGAGGGATTACATCGACGAGTCAAAACTTTTCAAATCCAGATAAAAATGATCAATACAAGGCATTTTAAGCTTGGATAGACATTTGGATAGATACATTTTTTTTGCTGTGCAGTGTGCGATTTGGATTGAAGTAAGAAATAATGTATTGAAACAAGTCAGAAACTGTTTGAAACAAGTAAAACAATCTAGTTCCATGAAATAAACAGTCTCCATTGATCTTAACGAGTCAAAACGTCTGAAATTCAGATTTTATCCTAAAATCATGACATTTGAATTCATTTTTGCCAAACCAAAAAATCGAAATGAACAAAACTAAAATAAGTGGATTTTAGTAAGTACAAGAAGAAAAACATGCTGCAGCAATGGTTTGGTGAACGATGCAAAACCCAAAATGCTCAGATTATTAATTCACCTTGTTTCTTCTATTGTTTCCTTCCTAACAGTTGCCAGTGTACATCCACACAAACACACACCAACACTCACATCCAAACTCGCACACTCACAAACGCCACCATGACAGTACAACTAAAAAAAAAAAAAAAAATATATATATATATATATATATATATATATATATATATAATATATAAGTTATGTATTTACCTCTCTACTCCTCTCCCTACTTCTTTTTTTGTATTTCCCTCCTTCCCCCCTCTCCCATATTGCTTTGGAATAATGGTATGTATGTATTAATGCAATGTATGACACGGGTGTTCAATTAAAAAAAAAAAAAAAAACAATTTTTGCACTGTACTTACATTACAGTTCACAAAAAGCGGACGTCCCCTTTAATAAACCCTTCCGTTCTTGCTTGTCTTTCAGATCTTCAGTCCAGTCTGGAGCCAGTGACTTTGGACATCAAGCTGGAGGAGAGCACAAAGAGCTCGGTGATGCTGACCCCGGAGTCTGAGGCGTCGTCCCTGGAGCTGGTCACCCTGTCTCCCCCTCAAATCTCCCCGTCGTATCAGCTCTCGGAGACGGCCTCAGACACCAGCGCCCCCGAAGGCCAGGAGGGGGAAGAAGCCATGGACCCGAGCAGCCAGGGGGAGTCGTCGAGCGTAACCGAGGAGACGCAGACGGACGAGGAGGGCAAGAAGAGCAAGTCGCACCTTCACTGTCCTGTCTGCAAAGTGACGGTCAACTCCGCCTCGCAACTGGAAGCACACAACAGTGGTATGTTTGAAGAGAACGTTCGATACTGTTCTTTAGTTATGCGTTTATGTACGTTAAAAAAAAAACAACAAAAAAAAACAGCCGAACAATTTTCAGTCAAATCTAGTTTACTTAAAAACTAAATAAGAAATCCACAATCTTCTCTGTGAAGTTTTTTATAACTAAAATGTGTACAAAATGAACACCAAGTCAGCAAACGCATCGATTCTCTGGGCGGCCTGAAAATGGCTTTGTGTCCGTGTAGAATTTATTAGTTGCTGAGCTCACCTGCCCCACATAAACTACAACGGAAAAAAGATGGAAGCACCCATGGCAACTTCCAGAATAAGTTTTTATTTGAAAAATGCTCCTCAACAGTCCGACTTGAGTGGCAGCACAACTGATAAAATGTGCTTCTTGGCTTTTGTTTGGTCTAATTTTTGTCCATGGAGCTTTTGTTTTGCTCAAATCAACTTTATACGGTAAAATTTCACGGAAAGCTGCTTGTTTGGCAGTTGGAGATTGCTGCAACACAACAATTAATTTCCTCCACACTTGAACTTTTGTTTTGTTTTGTTGTTTTTGTTGTCATCTTTGGCAGCTTTTTTCGCATTTTCGTTGTGTTTTTAGCTTTTACAGGAGAAAAATGTCATTATTCACCGTTGACTCATGTGTTTTTGACACTCACTGCTAAAATGTAGAATGATTTGATGTCATCTGCATAACCTGTAAGCCTAGGAATGGTCCATGGATTTTTTTTTCTCTTTTTAAACCAATTCTGAGGTCCAGTATTTTGTGGCTGATTTTATTTTATGTAAATATCAAAATTTAAAAACCTACAGCACGGTCCACAAATCAAAATTAAGTTTTAGTACATACACAAAATTGATTTTTTTCAGTTTTCATAACATTATTTATTGATATTGCTACTTCATATGATAAAGTATTTTTATGGATTTATATTGTTTGTTGATAATTGTGTAAACAGTCAGCCATCTCTTGACTGATTGAATGTGACGCAGAAGAAGCAGCTTAGAAATAAATATCATAGATTTTTTTTCAATGTCAGACCAGAAAAAATCCCCCCAAAATCTCCAACATATTTTCCAATGAAATGTGCTATAGACGGCTCCTCTTTTGACATTACACTTCTTAGATCAAGTTAATGTTAGTTAAGTTAAGTTAGTTAGTATGTTTAGTTCTGTGTTTAACAATCTGGATCAATCTGTTCACGAGCAAGAATCATTCAGGGATTCAGAGCACATACCTATAATTTATTTGTTAAGTCTGTTAAATCCAACTTAAGTTTATGATTTAGTTGATTGTATCAGTTTTGTGGAGAGCCTAACAAAGAACTTTACCAGACGCTGTGCAAAGTCTGTGCAAAGACACTGTGCAAAGTCTACTTTTGTTTCGGAGCACAAAGACCATAGAAGACAATATTTTTTTCGAATTGTTTTCACAAGAACAACATTGAAACAGCAGTGTGTCTCAGTTTATGGAGTCAAGCTTTGGAATGCATTAAATTAGGATTTTAATCAATTAAAAAAAAAAAATGTACAAGGAGAAAATAATGACGGACTATGTAAATAAGGAAAGTAAATAATTCAGTGAAATGTAAACCAAAACAGAAAATTGCAGTCAGTCAGTTGGTCACTTGGTCGGGGAGGGGTCAGAATGAGAATAATTGAAATTTTATTGGTAACACTTTATAATAACGACACTTATTCATGACTTAATAAAGCATGAATAAATACTTAATTCATAATCAACAAATAGTTTATTAAGAATGATTCAGGCTTAGTAACTATTTAACAAATATTCTAACCCTAATTTCTAATCCTAATCTTAATTAAGTAGTTACTAATCCTGAATCATGTTTAATAAACTATATATTTATTATTTATTAAGTCTTTGTTAATGCTTTATTAAGGCAAAATAAGATGTAGTTATTATAAAGTGGTACCATTTTATTTTAATCGATTTGAGAAAGGTGCAGGGTTTATAAGATTTATCTTCTCCCTGTTCATTTTGTTCATGCCAATAATGCATATAATGAATTTGCTGGAACTGTTTTGTTTTTGTTTTATTGGTTTGTTTTCTGAATTTGTGCAAATGAAAGTAAATGGCATGATCAATCAATCAATAATAATAAATCATTTTCTTCACATGATCATAATTCGAAGGAGTTTGATGCAGGAACTAAAGTTTAACCCAAGGGCCGTTCTTAGTCTTGTTTTATTGTCATTTTGCTTCCGTGGCATTCACCGTGGAAAGACTGGAGACCGGTGCAGGAACAGAAATAACAACACACTTTTCCACATGAACCTGGCTTTGGAGTTTGCTACTTCAGTTTGCTACTACATTCAGCAGCTGACGTTTACTGTCTTAAATAGTCTTAGTCTTACTGTCAGAGGGGCGGCTGGAGCAAACCCCACGTGTCCTTCACCCACATTATTTAACCGAGTGTGGAGTGAATGCATACTGAACTGTAAAGCGCTTTGAAAAACAATACTAGTTCATTTTTAAACTATGTACTGCGGTCAAACTTTCAACACATTTTCCAAACACATTCATGACATCGAAAGTATTCACCATAATGAGTTTAGAAGTGTGTTGTACAACTTTCAGAGGTCAAAGCGATTGCTTAAAACAACTAGCATGCTAAAAGCCAGTGGTGGATGAAGCACTCCATTTTGTTCAAGTAAAAATATAGATACAACAGCAAAAAATACTCTAGTAAAAGTATCACATTTTAAAATCTACTCAAGTAAAAGTATGTACTTTAAAAAGTAAAATTAATAATTTTTGATTTGGAGAACTATTAAAGCATCAAATTGTAATCTTGATTGATTTATTCTGTTGAGTTTTGGTCGTTAAAGGCAACTTTCCAGGTTATTTTTCTCTACAGAGGCTTTTTTGTTTGTTCAAAGCCAACTAGAAAAAAAAAAACAGGAAAGATTTTGCCGTGAAAAAATTAAACCCCTCTGCCTTTTCACAAGTCTAAAACCTTAAGAAAATATACTATACTATAATTACTTTTCAGTCCAGTTCAATAATGTAGTGGAGTAGAAAGTATTGAAATGTTGGGAAGTCAAAGTAAAAAGTATCTACAACAGAATATACTTAAGTAAAGTGCAGATACCTACAAAATTTCCTTAAGTACAGTACTTTTACTTCTGTACTTTCCACCGCTGCTAAAAGCCCACCAGCATTATTTCTTGGACGATTAAAACAATGAATTTAAAGGCACAGCGTGTAGTTTTTGTTTGCAGAATCCAGCGGTGAAATATGACATTGCTAACAGAGAATCAAAGCTATTTTTTTACACTGACAGTATTTTTTGGAGCTGCACCTATTGCTGGTTGCAGAGAGATTACACTACAGTAACCAAAAATAGACTGAAAGATGCGCAACTAATCAAATCTAGATGCAACTGTTTCAAATCATCAACAACTTTACACTCTCTGTCAGTAATTGCAAGTTGTTTGGAGATTTAGACTTGGAAGACTGGAAGAAGAAATTTGAATATTTTTGTGTTAAATTGCACTGATTAAAAGTGTTTATGACTTTTTTCCCTCATGTCGCCAAACCCTTCAAAAAGAATAATTTAAAGGCCCATTTTTATTTGACATGTCTGGCCGTGTAATTCCAATCAAATTCCACTTTTTTGACGGCGCTTTTGATGAATCCCTCTGCTGCTGTTGTCGTCAGGTACAAAGCACAAGCTGATGCTGGAGGGTCAGAGCGTGCTGCCCCGGAGGAGAGGGAAGGTGGTGTCCGCTCGAGCCGGCTGCAAGAACAAGAGGCTGGGCACCAAAGGCAGCGTGGGCGTCCCCAGCAAGAACTACCAGTGTGAAGTCTGCGAGATCTCCGTCAACTCAGAAACACAGCTCAGCCAGGTGAGAGGAGCGACTTCAGCCGAGGAGTCCAAACAAATGTACTTTATCAGATATTGTACTGGTATTTTGAACTTCTTGACTCCTTAGCATTGACTTTTCTTCAGTGGCAGAAAGTAACAAAGTACAAAGTAAACGTATAGTACCTAAGGAAAGTGCAGATACCTAAAAATAACACTTAAAGTAGAACTAAGTAACATTTTTACCTCATTAAACATCTCCTGTGGAACTCCCTCGATCCGGGACTGTACTTTCGGATCATCTACGTCACTTATCCCTCTGTTTTTAGTCCTTAAATCATCGCTAAACTCCTGCTGTCTCTGAGCGGAATAAAAGCTGCAACTTTCCTGACGCCGACACGAAGACAACTCTCCTCAGAAACCTGGGCTCTCTTTTTAATATTTGGCGACATTAAATGTTTTTATATGTGATTAAACTTCCTTATTTCAATAAAAAGGAAGGGGACAAAAGAAAAACAAAAGAAAAAAAAAGCTTTTGCCGTCATTTTACTGGGAGTGAATGTTCTCAAGAAACCTGCAGGGGGAGCTCTTTCGCTGAAGAATTTACTTAAATGAATTAATTAAGTCATTTTACAGTGGATAAGTTTTACTTTTAGTTCACTACATTCAAGGGCAGGAATCTGTACTTTCTACAGCACAACATTTTTAAAAGGACTGAAAAGTAAAAAGTACTTTTTTATGGTTTAAGAGGTTGTTTTTTTGCACATTCATGGAGACATCCTTTGTAAAGGTTTCGAGTTCAAGTCTTGACTTTGAGCAAACAAAAATACACATCTATACACGTCTTGAAACGAGAACTTTATTGACTTGAAGTGCCTATGACAGGTTGGGTGACTCATCTAACTAAAATGCAGGTCTGACAAATAGATTTTTAAAATTTGCTGGGAAAAAAAACTAATTTTATTCAGGTTTAGCATTTTTTTAGGTTTGTAATTTTACTTCCTGGTTGTAAATGATGAGATCACACTAGGAAATAACCTTGAAATCATACTGTACTCTAAACTTATCTAATGTCACAGATATTTTTGTTTATTTATATCAATACCTTTTTTGTTGAAATTGTGTTTTTAAAGCATCAAAAAAGTTATTTATTTTGTGTAAATTATGCATAACGTTTGGATGGAGTCTCCCCAGTGTGATGTCATCAATTAGCTTTTACTTCTTGTAATTTTCAACAGATTTTTCAACTTTTTTCTTCAACAACTACTTGATTGGTGTAAAACTATAATTATTATGTACAACAGGTATTAATACGCCAAATAAAGTCAAAATTAGAAAATGATAAAAACCTGTCATATGCTCTTTTGGACAATTCATTATCAAGATCGCCACATGTATCGCTCACTGTCCTAATGCAGTCCCAGCTCCTAAATATTCATCGCGATGAGTTTATGAGCACTTTTCACGAGTCTCTGAGCCCAGAGTGAGTTTTGCCATCATGCTAAAACTAATGTCGCACGTCCTGCTTCTCATAGAATAAAACATTCTATAAAGAGATTCAGAGAAAGTTCTGTAGTCTCATTTTCACCTGATTCTTCTGATGCTTATACAATATATTTGTACTGGAGCAAAACAGATTTTACTTTTTACATGCAAAAAAATTGGGTACATGAAGTGCTGTTTTTCACGTTTCATAACAATAATAACCAGGCACAGCATCTTTAATGTTTTGTCTTCCCTAGTACATTAACTTACACCTTTTTATTCTTTCTTGAGTGATTTCTTGGACTCTACTTTGTACCTTTACTTGAGTAATATTTTAAAGTATCATTCCTTCTTCATGGCAGCTGTGGCAGCCACTAATCACCACAGAAGTGAGTGAATAATGCAATTTGAAGCGACTTTGAGTGTTTTCAGAATGCTAATTAAAACAGACAGATGGATAGAGCATTCAGTCATTTTAAAATATATTAGTAATAATTTAGAAATTGCAAATCAGTCCATTTCTAGTCCTATTCCTTATGGCCCGCTTTAAAGGATTCAATAAATATTTTAGTTTTTTACACTTTTCATACAGTAGAATGTCTTTACTCAGACACACAATAGTTTCTTTGTTCTCGAGTGAAGTCACAGTCTAGTTTTAATACTACTTCTGATATAGATCAAGATCATTCTAAAATAACTCAGAAATACAAGGAATACAGAAATTCAATTCGTGGAGTGCGAGCTCATTGATCTTTCAGGAGAAACAGAATTCATTTGCTGGAGTGTTTTATTATTCTTGATGAAAATATAAATTTGATCCCCTGCAAGTCTAAACCTCCATAACATGCTCTGAAATGCACCTGATTGGTATTCCTCTCGCCGTTCGTATTTCAGCGCAACGTGACGTCAATGTAAAACCTGTTGCATGAAGAATTGTCAGAAGAATTACAACTAGACACTTCAGGCTGCATTTTGAGAGGTGATACACACTCAAGCTACCGCGGTTACAGCCATGAATTTGGCAGAGAACGAAGAGAGCGCTAGAATGCCCCACAAACGCACTCAGCCGTAGTTTTAGTGGAATATCCTTGTGTCGACCGAGGTGTAGTTCAAAAGGGCAGACAGGTCCTGGCAAATCTAGAGGGAGCAGCGGCACTCTCCAAGTCTGCATGTGCTCATCCCCGGGGCTCTGGGCTGTGACATTTGTGGTCCATTTTTCTTCGGTGTTGCTGAGGTTGTACTGCACAAACACAGAATACATTAACTGGGACACTAGGGCTGTTGTCCTTAAGTCAGTTAGTCGATTAATCCAGTGGTTCTCAAACTTTTTCAGTCGCGACCCCGAAAAAAACAAAATCGTTCACATTCGCGAGCCCCAAACACAAAAAATAGGCAACACGCAAAGTGATAAATTAGCCTTATATCTAATGTTTGACTTTATTTAGAGAATATAGACCTAAAATGACTTTAATTGGCCGACAAATAGGAATCTACATTTACCACTGCATTTGAAGGGTGTCAAGCCTTGTTTAAAGTGCGTATGACGGGTTTTTATGATTTTCTACTTTTGACTTTATTCAGTGTGTTAATACTTCATGTAAATACAAATTATAGTTTTACACAGATCAGGTCGCTGTTTGCGGAGAAAAGTTGAAAAATCTGTCGACAATTGCAGGAAGTAAACAAATGGATGACATCACGCTGGGGAGACAAAGGTTACGCATAATTTACACAAAAGGAACTACTTTTTTGACCCTTTAAACATTAATTCAACAAAATAAAGATGTTCACATGTGTTTCTCTTTGTCAAATGAACAAAATCTGTGACATTGGATGAGTTTTGGCCGGTGTACAGTGTGGTTGCTATGGTAATTTCCTAGTGTGATGTCATACTTTACAACCAGGAAGTAAAATTTTAAACCTAAAATAATAGCTAAACTGGGGTTAAATTTGTAAAGATTTTAGTAGAAATGTGAACATATTTATCTTAACTGCATTTTAGATAAATGTTTATTTCAACCTGTCAGAGGCACTTTAACACTGTCTGTATCTTGTATCACTATTGTATGGGACATCTGGAAATCCTTTTGCGACCCCAATTGGGGTCCCGACCCCTAGCTTGAGAACCACTGGATTAATCAGTCTATGGTGTTTTAGATTTTCATAGTTGACGAAATTATTATTTAGGTTTGATGGATTTATATGGCAAAAACGAGAAGATATGGAGTGAGTTACCTAAAGATTTTGGAGTCTGACATCTAAATACACTGTTTATTAGAACCTTTTCTGTGTAATTAGTTGTTTTTGCATGAACTTCTGTGCAGTCGTGGTCTTTTGAGTGCAGTTTGGGATAGATTTATGGAGATACTTATAGTTTTGATATATTTTGCCAATCGATTCTTAAAAGGATCGCGATTCTACGTCTAAAAGATTTTGAATCGATTCTAAGTTCTCTCCATTTTAAATTACATCAGAGTTTCCGCTCCATTCACTATTTGTCATGATATAATTCCCCCTTTAAAGACGCGGTGACATCGTCTGTAAACTGGTGTGTGGTATTAAACACATTTAATAACACATCTCCTCCGCTCCACGCACCGGAGGAGGAAAAGGGGGGCTGGCACTGAGCGCGCCGACACTAAATCACACATGAACCAAACGCACGCAGAACAGGAGACTTACTTGAGATCAGGGTGAGACAGAGGAGAGTCGAACGCCAGAGAAGCGCTACTTTAAATCGCATAGTGGTTCGTGCCATGTTGTTGTTGCACTAACTACCCAGAAATCGGAAACAAATTGGATTCACACCCCTCTCGGCTGGTCGGCTTTAGTCAACCAAGAAGTTTAGTTGACTGCAGCCCTATTGGACGCACTGTAAGGAAAGAAAATTGGCATTGCATTTAGTCAAATAAAGAAATTCTTGGTCGACTAAAGACATATGCATCAATTAGTCTAGACCAGGGATACATGAGGGCACGCAAGCACTGACCAGGAGGTTCTGCTCAAAATACTGATGTTGTGCTGTATCAGGACGAGCGTCTCGATAAAACATGTATCGATACAGAAATGTGTAGAAAAATGACATAAGATCATGATAAATTACTGCGTTAAACAATTATTAACTGGGACTGTTGCATTAAAGAGCACATGACAGGTTTTTGTGAGTTTCTAATTCTGACTTTATTTGGTGTATTAATCTCTGATGCAAATATAACTTATACTTTGAAACCAATCAAGTTTGATCATTTGTGAAGAAAAGTTGAAAAACCTGTTGAAAATGACAGGAAAATAAAAACAATCTGTTGACATCACACTAAGACTCATTCCATCCAAAGATTATGTATAATATATGCAAAATAGATGGCTTTTTTGACCCTTTGAACATTATTCTAACAACAAAAAGGGTGTTATTTTAGTACAAACTGGAGAAAAATGCAGTTGTGTGCTTTCAAATAAAGCTTTTAGTATAATCTTTAGACAGCTGGTTGCCCAAACAAAACATCGGCTTCGGCTGGAGGTCTGTTTGCCGACACGCTGAAAAGTGTATTTGCCAACAGATATATCGGTCAACAGATACTGGTTTATCTCCATGAAATACTACTGTAATAAACAGATTTTTTAGTGCTTGAGTTTGGAGGTACTCGTGTGAGACAAAGCTGATCAGACTCGGGACAAAAAAGTTTGAGAACCACTGGATCAGTCGTCAACAACACTACAAGGCATGACGCTGACAAAAGCTCTTCCACCGAGAAGGAGAAAAGAGCCTCTTCAGAAGTCACTCAAAAAAGTACAGCTAAATAACCAAATACATATGATCTTTGAACAGGAAAAAATCTTACATTTAAAGATATCAATTTGAAACTTCTCCTGTAGTTTACATAGAACATACATGTAAGGACATATAAACCTGAAAAATTGACAGAAACAGATTTAATTTTTTTTTACTTAATACTTCAATAAATCAGTTTTAGAATTAGATATCAAAAATCCTTCTGTATGTTTTGTCAAAATCTTGTTGAGTCCAAGATTGTAGTTTAGTGTGTGTAGGCGCTACTTTAAGTGGTGATCCTTATGTCCCTATAGAGGAGAAAAATGCATTTTAAGAAAACGGCCTTTGAAGTTACCATGCCCCATTGAAATTAATGTATACAAGTGGATTAAATGGAAGAATAAAACTTTTTTAAGGCCAGATAAGTTTGTTGTTTACACTTAAAAGCTGATATATTGAAAGAGCACTCTGACCAACAAACAAAAAATTCGTTTTGCCTGTAATGTCTCGCCTTAAGTAACATTTTGACCTTATTAAACGTCTTTGTAAGTCCGAGTGGTGGTTGCAAATGTATTTTCGGGGCATTTGAAGCCCCCGCCATCGCCCCCTGCTGTCTGTGGGTGGAAAATCAGCCTTTTCTGCAATATCTGCCAACATTGACCCAAAGAAGAAAACAAGACACTTTTGCGTCTCTTTACTAGCAGTCTATCTTCACAAGAGACCTGCAGGGGGAGCTTTATCGCTTAAGTTACTTAGTCCTACTTAAACTAAATGGCTTGTACATGTAAACCAAACTAAAATGCCTATCCAAATGAGTTGTTCGTATTAAGTTTGTTCAGTGGTCAAAATGATCCCTGTATACATAATTTCTTGCTCAAATCCAAGTTAAATTCTCTCTTTCTCTCATTCTTTTATCCAAGCATGGGGTACAAAAACTACTATTTCATCAAAAGGTTTCTATGGTTAAACATTTGAACAGTTCATCAGTGCAACTTCTCCATTAGAAGAAGCCAAGCGTGCCATTTTTACACCTTAAGATCACTTTCCCGGCTTGAGCAAACACAGAAGGCTCACTTGTGTACCGTTGTTACACAGTGACTTCATCAAATTTCAGCGCCAGTGTTTGGATTTTCACGTCCTTTCCTTTCACCGGCTCCACCTTGATGAAGAAATTACCGTCTCCTAAATCAAAGGCGCCATATTTTCCTGCCACATGAATGAACCCTTTGCAAACTGTGCAGTGAATACTCGAGCTGCTGTCGTTTGGCCGCATAAAAAAGATATGATCAGCTGTTATAACGAAGCACAAAGCCTTTCAGAGCAGGGTTTATTCACTCATCATTATGTCTAACTACTTACGCCTCGCGGTTTTCATTTTGTGGTTACATCGCCATCAAACGTTGTATGCAGAATTATTTCTTTTCTGATTCATATAATTGCACATACAGGAATATAAGAGGGGTTCTTTTGAAATTGCGTGAATGAAATGTGAAATAGTAAAGAGGATACACAGGCACAGATGCAGCATAATTATTAACACTGGCTGGTCAAATGATCACAATATAATTTATACTGTATATTATGTCCTCAGACTGGACAATGAGCAGGAAATTAAAGCGGGTCATAAGGAATAGAATTAGAAATTGACTGATTTGCAATTTCTAGATTATCACTAATATATTTTAATATTACTGAATGCTCTAGCCATCTGTCTGTTTTAATTAATATTCTGAAAACACTCAAAGTCGCATTATTCACTCACTTCTGTGGTGATTAGCGGCTGCCATGGAGAAGGAATGATACTTTAAAATATTACTCAAGTAAAGGTACAAAGTAGAGTCCAAGAAATAACAAAAAAGTTAATGTAATTGAGACAAGACAAAACATTAAAGGGGCTGCACCTGATTTTAACTGTTTTGAATTGTGAAAAACAGAACTAGTTCATGTGCCCAATTTTATTTGCATGTAATAAAGTAAAATCTGTGTTGCGCGAGTACAGATATATTGTTAAAGCATTTATACGGGTGAAAAAGAGACCACAGCGCTTTCTGTGCATCTGTTTATAGAGCGTTTTATTCTATGAGAAGCAGGAAGTGAACTGTTAGCTTTAGCTTTACCCAGGACGGCAACGGGCTTATAAACTTGGTGAATATTTATGATGCTTGGACTGACCGATATAAAGACTTTAACTAGTTTGGTTGTTCACGTTTCAAAACCATAAAAATGTGGTACAGCCCCTTTAAAATGACATTAAATATTATGTCTGACGGAGCGGATAAAAGACACAAATTATACAATTATTTAACATTCTCAACATTCTTGTCACTTGTAGACTTTCTCACTGTGGGAAGAGGAACCATAACTTTTACTCAATAGTTTTGATACTTCAAATTAAATGTTAATCAAGTCGAAGTAAAATCTGTCGTCCTAAAACTACTCCAAGAAATGCAGTACAATTTCTGTAAAAAGTTACTTAAATAAATGTAAATGAGGACATTTATTTGGCCTGTCCTAGTTTGATCTCGGTTTGTCCTGATTAGGGATGGGACAATAAAAAGTAATAGTGTTTATTGAATGAAAAAGGGAAGACAACATTGGTTTCTGCTACATTTTGTATTTGTATTTCGCCCCCAAAATATAATCACCATTTTATCACCAGATTGTTCAGAAAAAAAGCATGTTATCCATTATGTTCTCTTCTACATTGTTGTTGTTTTCACTTATAACAAAGTACAAATCTAATTTAAACACAGAACCTTTTCATAATGAGAAAGTAATGCCTTTTATAAATCACATTTATAACCTGTCAGCAATTTTAATGACACTGAACTGTGATGTTATTGTTGAAGCAGAAAAAAGTAACTTTTTTTCTTATTTAACAATATTAAACGTCTTTGTAAGTCCGTGCGGTGGTTGCATATGTATCTTTGAAGCTCCCGTCGTCGCCCCCTGCTGTCTCTGGGTGGAAAACCAGCTGCAACATTTGCCGACAACTGAGAAACCCTAGCTCTTTTTAAAATATTTTGAAATGATTTTGTATGTGATTGTACTTCCTTGTTTCATGAAAAAGAAGAAGAAGAAGAAAAAAAAGAGAAGCTTTTGCGTCTTTTCACCAGCAGTGTATTTTGACGAGAGCTGCAGGTGGAGCTCTGTCGCTAAAGTTGCTTAGTTACCGTATTAATCGCAGTTATTATGGTCATAATAATTATGTCACAACATTTCAATATCGTCCTAATGCCTAGTCGCGATGTAGATTTGGTTTTGTCCTGGTCGAGACCTGGTTTGGTCCTGGTTTCGTCCCAGTTTCGATGTGCTGTGTGCGACTGTGAAAGCAGCCCACGCCTCTGCGCACGAAACTCTAACAAACCTGCTTTTTACGATGAGTTCCACAACGCTTTCCTTGATATTTCATGATTGATAGTTTTAAATAAACATCAGAAATCCCAGGGAAGCATAAACCTGTTATTAAAGGCAGCCGGTGTGGAAGAAAGCGCAGACAATAGACACTAATATAATGCTACTGCTACGCTCTTCAGTCACTCCCAATACCGTTATTAATTCAACAGATAAGATTTGAAGCGGCCCACAGCGCTGCAAACCAATCCTCGCTATCTAATCACTGATGTTTTTTTTCCCCTGCTCTGCTCAACAGCACATGAACAGCAGACGGCACAAGGATAGGCTGGCCGGAAAACCACCGAAACCCAAATTTACCCCGCACAGCAAGACCCAGCCCAGCTCCAGCTTAGCGGTAAGTCGGCGCAAAGACACAGGCAAATAAACAACACAAGCACGCAACGGGGGAAGACAAATAAAACGTAATTGGCTTTTTCCCGAAGCAGACGAGATGCTCGAACACACCGCGCTCATGTCCCAAATTGGAATATATTCGGCTCGGCTTGTAAGCTAATGCATTTTTAAACAGCAGCTTCTATTTATCTGCCGCTAAGTGATTTAACCCTCCGAGATCTGAGCTTGTTTGTCCTGTTTTTGGCCTGACTACAAATTTGCGGGGCTCAATTTCAGTCCTTTGAAATCTAAAAGGGGTTTTATGTGATTAGAAGGTAAAAGGAGTTATGTTCGGAGTCGTGTTATTGTGAAAATACATGCTGGAGTGCGATATTAAAAGCCACTTGAAGAAGATTGCTCAAAACAAAATTAGCGCGCAGAACTTCAAACGCGACCTTACAAAACGTACTCTGGGCCTTTACTTACATTAAAATGATCGTTTTTGTTTGTTTCTTTATTTATTTTATTACATTTTAACACACATCCTAATTTTCACTGCACTTTTGTTTATATGCAAATGTATTTCTTTAAATTTATTGGTGGTGTAATATGGTGCGTTGACATACAAACATAGTTTAATTCTGCATGAAATATAGACATGTGCAGTGTTTTTAGGGTAAATATTCATATTTTAGCAAAAATATGTCCTGACAAATACATGTAATTGCATTATGAGGACACAAATGTACTGTTAAATGTAAATCTATTATTTTTACCGCCGTTTTTACGTTATTTTTTAGGAGAACTCTGATCTTTCTCCAGTCGCAAGATGGCCGCCGCCACTGCCACAGCAACCGAACCCACAATCTCTCTGTCAAAATAGAATGAACTATTTCTGAGTTTAATCTAGTTACTGATCAGTTACTGAAATGATCGTTGACTAATTTAGTTATCAAATAATCTGGAATAACTGTTCTATAGTTTCAAAACATGCCACGAGCTCAGAAAAGACGTTTTACGACTCAAACTAAGCCGCAATGGCATGAAAACGATGCGGAAAATGCGTAGATTCAGTGTATTTGACGAAAACACTCTTTTTGTCCATAAATGTACTCTGCACTATCCTTCTATTAAGTAAAAATCTTTTCATCACGAGACTTTTGCGTTTACAGACTAATTAGTAAAATTAACAGCCCCAGCTTCATCAACAATACACTTTACTCATAAATACTCTCTTTAGAAGATTTCCGACACCATATTTCTGGGACAGTTATCTGAACTGCTTTCTACCTGTGGCCCATCGAGGCAACTGTTGTTGTGATTTTGGGCATTATAAAAATAAATTGATTTGATTTGATTTGATTTGATATTTCACGCTTTATTTGCTTAAAAATGTGTTTAAAAACGTCACTGTGCTGTAAAAATAATAATTAGTCTAGTCGCCTACTAAAATAATCGTTAGTTGCAGCCTTTCAGAAACAAAAGCGATCAAGCCGGCCTCCTTTAGCCGCGGTTTGTGTTGTCACGGCGGCGCTCTTGTCCGACTGTCACAAAGGTTAACCTCACGCCACGGTCGCCTCGCCCCGCGCCCCGAGACAGGTCCATAACGGTGCTCCCTCTGACAGGGTCTGAATCAGCGCTCAAGACTAATCTCTTCTTTGCACCTGTCATAATAACCCTCTCTCCCCCCTTCCTCCCTCTCAGAGCGTGAGGTGGAGTGGCTATGCAGGCGTGGCTGTGTCCGCCATGAAGAAAGCCTACAGCCAGTTCACCCTCAACTCGCTCTCATCGCAGGTCGGTGTCTTCGGGGAGAAAACGCTGCAAAGAATGACCACAGCACTACAAAGTCATGTCTTGTTTTGGGTAGTTTTGACCACGGCGAAAATGATAATCGTGGTTATGTGGCGCGTAATTGAAATCGCGATTATTTCCAACAATTACTTCTTTATTGTCAAAATGATTCTGTAGAGTAAGCATTGACCGAATATATATTATTTGTACTAGGGCTGTAATCCTTTAGTCGTTTAGTCGATTAATCGGTCAATGGAGTCTTAGTCGACCAAGATTATTATTAGTCGACTGATCGTTTTATTAAGATTCAAATTTTATATGTAGAAAAAACCAGAAGATGTGGAGTGAGTTAGCTGAACATTTTTGAGTCTAACATATAAATACTCTTTCTTTTCTTATCATTTTTCTGTATAAATAGTTGTTTTAGCATGAACTCTTGTGCAGTTGTGGTGTTCTGAGCGCAGTTTGGGACAAATGCATGGAGATACTTAATAGTTTTCATATATTTTTGCCACACCCACTTTTTAGTCGACTAATCAGTCAATAGGGCAGGTCTTTAGTCGACCAAGAATTTCTTCTACTACAGCCTTAATTTGTAATGTTTTAGAAAAGTGTCTTCAGGTGGCTTCAGGTTTTGAGGCAAAATGAGTGCACTTAATTGTATTTTCCATTGCAACATTTGTGTAATTGAATAGAGTAATAATTGAAATCACAATTATATATACGATTAATTGCATAGCCCTGGTTTGACTATAGAACCTGTTTTGTTAGGCCGCCGTATACTTTTTTTAATTCCATTTCGGTTTCAAGACAATCTAAGTTTAGGTTTATTGATTCATAAAGCACCTTTCATGTGTCCAGTACATGCTAATTAAAGTAAACAGTAAGTAAAGTATATATGAATATGTATATATTTTCAAAATGTTCTTAGTTTAGTGGGAGGGCACATGTGGCAAGTATTTATTATAGTTTGTGAAGTTGCAATTTGTGAAACCATTTGAAAAATAAAAGTTTAAAATTACAGGAAGTGGTGCTGAGTTCTAATAATCACTCTGTGATGTCATCAAAAAACGGCGTACCATTGAAACTGCAGCGACAATTTACAGACAACTGACAGTTTAAAGTCATTCAACAAAATAAAGGTGTAATCAGGTATTATTATTTGTCAGATCTATCGTGTAATTTATATGGAGTTTAGCCCTTGTTTTCAAAATGGTTGCTAAGTAACAGTTGTGAAATTACTTTTATGTCAATTTTGCCGCTCATGTCAAACCAGGAAGTGGCATTATAAATATTACAAAAACTGTCAAACTGGGGAAAATTAGGAAAAATGTTCAGTAAAATCTTAAATATAATCATGTTCACAATACATACAAGACAATAGAATTATCACTTAGATATTAAAAACCGGAAGCTAAAGGGAAGGTTTAGATTTTCACATTGTTTGGTGTTTTGAATTTGCAGAGAATTAGAGATTATAAACTCATTATTTGGCTCGCTCTCTCTCCTCCACCCCACTTTCTCACACACACCTCTCTCTGTCTCTCTCTTTCTGTCCCTCTCTCCCACATCCCGCTCTCCTCTTCCTCTCTGAATACATTTTTTCCTTCTCACCTGTCTCTCTCACTGGCTCCCCCTCCATTTCTTTCTCTCCCTCTTTCTCCTGACTCCCTTCCACTCCCCTACTCTCTAAACCCCCTTTCCCTTCCCTCTCTTTCTCTCTCTTTCTTTCTTTCTTTCTTTCTTTCTTTCTTACTTTCTTTCTTTCTTACTTTCTTTCTTTCTTTCTTTCTTTCTTTTCCTCTCTCTCTTTTTCTCTCTCTCTGTTCCCACTCCCTCTCTCTACATCTATTCCATCCCTCTCTTTCTTCTTTTCTCTTTCCCCAACCCTCTTCCTTCTCCCTCTCCTCCCCTCTTTCCCTCTCTCCTCCCTTTCTCTCACTTTTTCTCCTTTCCCTCTCTGTCTTTTCTTTCTTTTCCCTTCTCCCCTTTCTCTTCCATCTCCCTCTTTTGCTACCCTTTCTCTCCTCTGTCTCCCTCTCTCTTTACTTCCCACTCTTTCCCTTCTCTTTCTCTCCTCTTCTCGCTTTCCTTCCCTACCTCTCTCTCTCCCTTTTACCTCTCCTTCCTTCTTCCTCCCTCTCTCCTTTCTCTCTCCCTTTCTCCTCCCCTTCTTCTCTCTCTTCTCTTTCCTCTCCTTACCTACCTCCCTCCCTCTTTGTCTTTTCTCTTCCTCTCCTCTCTCTTTCCTTCCCTCTCTTCATCCCTCTGTCTTTCATCTCTTTCCTCTCCCTCCCTCCCTCTCTCTCTCCTTCTCTCTCTCTCTCCAGACCAAACTGGCGTTGCAGAAGCAGCTGACCAAGAGCCTGGGCGCGTCCCGTTTCCTGCCCAGCCCGCTGTCCCCGCCCCCGGCTCTGTGCACCGTGGCAACCACCAACCCGCTGGCCCTGCGTCACCCGGTGGGCACCGCCGCCTTCATCCAGACGCCCTTCCTCAGCCCCGCCCTCTTCAGACCCGCTCCAGGACCTCTGCGCGCCACCCACACGCCCATCATCTTCTCCCCGTATTAAGAGGACTGGTCTCCGCTCCACGTGCTTCCACTGCGGGGCACGGCACGGGTACAGGACGGGCCTAAACACGAAATAAATGCACACAAATCGCTAATTAAAATGACTAGAAATCAGATTTTTATGATTAATTTAAGACGTTTTATTGAGTTTACTTTGAAGGACACATATTATGCATTATTTGTGCCGTCATTGTCCTTTAAACATCTTTATAGTAATGTATTGAAAACCACACAGTTACTTTCCGTAGGTCAGGCATTCTCTCATCAAGATTTGTGTTAGCACGCCATCTACTGGCAACAGAGGGAATTACCGTCAGGAGAAAAACAAAAGCTAGCTTGTCCTGACATTCTAATAAAAGCACACAGTTGTAAGGAGGGTGATTTGACGGCGGAAATACTCACTTATGGACTTAAAAATATGTCAGGAGACCTCAGAATCTCAGCCAATGATGTCACAAATCTAGGATATTTGAAACAGAGGATTTTGTGAGGCTCAGAGAAAACAGCCTCATAAACAGAATTAATGAAATCAGTGTGAATGAAGTATAATAAGACTTTGTGTATGTTTTTGGTGAGAGAACAACATTACAATAAGCTCAAAAAAGATTTATTTTGCATAATATGTGTCCTTAAAAATTAGATCTTGACATGTTTCGTTGTAGCTTTTATCAGACAAGTTTCAATTAACTGGAAACAGCTTTAAAATTTCATAATATGTTTTATGAATTAGCATAGCAATTGTCCAAAATCAATACAATTTGAACAATTTACCTCAGATCTTGAAACAAATAGGTATTGTTTTAGAAATATTGAATCTAAAAAATGTTCAGTAAATGAAAGGTGTGTTTTCGAGCGCATTTTACTCGGAAATTATATTCTGAAACCAGTTAAAAAAGGAAAGAAAAGGAGCAAAATTAATAATTATGATATCAGAATGACCCAAATCAACATTAATATTCAAAATTCCAATCATGTTTAAATCCATTTATAGCTTTTATTGTTTTCTTTTTCTGTGTTCCAACTCAAACTGTGCCGTACCTCAGCAGTGGGACTAAACCTTCCTTCTTAGTGTAACCTTTAAACTATGCACCCCCTTGACTTTGGATTATAACGAGACCTGGACAAGTCTCGACGCTCCAGAGAAGACCCCATCAAAATAAGGCCAAGATTCCCATCATGCCTTGCTTCCTGCTCCTCCGTCGTGACCTTGTGCGAGCAGGTCCGGCCTCCAGACACTGACTGGGACAAAAAGAGGCCAGTTTATAGCCATTTCATGTTGGGGTTATTGAAATCAATGTGTAATTTATTAGAAACGCAAAGATAGAAAACTCTAGATGTATGTTTAGTGTGGTTGCCGCCAAAATAAGGTCCCTTTACTTGATGCTGTATTAAGATTTTTAACTTATTGTAAAAGATGATATAAGAACGGTGCTTATAGATCGTAGAAGAAAACTGGAAATGAATCTGTCAAACTCAATGAGGGTCAACAACGTGTTCTTACCCAATAGCTCACGGTTCATCAAGGTGAAATGTTCTTAAATTCTTAAAAAAATGTCCTTTAAAAAAAATACATTTCACGTTTTTTATGTTTGAAAGCCTGTAGTTTTAAAGCAACAATTTATTTTGCTTAACCTTGTGACATTGTTTCTGAAAAATATATTGTAACTTTAACTTTTATGATTACGCTAAGCTTATTTTTTACAAAACGGGAAATAATAAATAATACATACATTATTTTATAAAGTAATAGTAGTCAACACATTTGCAGATTAAACTGTACACACAACACTATATTATTTAAGATGTTAAAAATGTTTTTTTTGTTTTTTGTGTGTGCAATTTTACGTAAAGAGACGCTTTACAAACATATAGAAATAGAAATAGCACTAAACTGGTATTTTAGTACTGCATTTAGAGCGCACATTTGCAAAAAACTATATATCGTATGTTTTGCTGCCTCCCACACATATTAGTGACATTTCATTTGCTCAAGTAGAGTTCGAAAAGCACTAAAATGACATAACAATTTAAAGGGCTGCACAATTAGTTAAAATCAAATCGAACAAAAGTTTTATTTTGCTTAAAAACAGCCAACCCTGTAGTTTAGATTTATTAAAACATGTCCTGAAACAAGCAACAAAAATGTGACTTAAAAAACACAAGCGCAACTAAAAACAACAAAAATGTGACTTAAAAAACACAAGCGCAACTAAAAGCAACAAAAATGCAACTGAAAGCAAAAAAATGACAAAAACGTATCTTAAAGTGAGAAAAACACGACCGGAAAAGACAAAAATGTTATAAAGCAACACCAACGTGACTTAAAGTGACTGAAAGCGACAAAAAAAACTAACAGTGACAAAAATGCAACTAAAAGCAACAAAAATGCAACTGAAAGCAGAAAAGTGACAAAAATGCGTCTAAAAGCGGCAAAAACGTGGCTGCAAGTGACAAAAATGTGACTTAAAGTGACTGAAGCGTGACTAAAAATTGCAAAAACGTTATTTAAAGTGACAGAAACGCAACTAAAAGTGACAAAACGGTGACTAAAAGTGACTAGATGCTGCTTTAACAAACAAAAACGCAACTAAAAGAGACAAAAGCATTCAAATAGCACTTACCTGTTTTTGCAAATAAACTCTTTTCTTTTATCTTTATCCTAAACTAGCTGGGACATAATTGCATACCTGCATCGCCACCAAACCACGCCCCCTAGTGGCTATATTCCAGTAGTAAATAGTCAGACAAATTCAACAAACTCTCCTGATTATCCAATATTTCAATCAGTTGTTTTTGTAACACAACATCTCTGAGCTCTTAACCATCCGACATATTTTCCATTTTTCTTTCTGACTCACAGCTCCACTCAAACCCCCTCAGATTTTCCTCTCCAGGACGAGGCATTAATTAAAGGCCCCCGAAAGGTCAACTTGTCATCTCAACTTTGTTTCAATTTGCAAATGTGACCCTTGAATCATTTCTTCTCGCGCCAGTGTAACATACTTAGTTACAGTGCGGCTGGAGAAAGATGCGTGCGGTCCAGCAGGCGGAAAAGCAATATTTTGGAAAGTGCAGTGGTATTCAAATGTCACGTATCGGTTGCGTTGGCGTGACGTCACAACATTAAAATATCTGGAGTTTGAAATGGAGCTGGGACGGGTCAGGGTTTGTGGAATGTGCTGTTTAGCTGTCAGACTGGGGATTCGCTAACCTGGTTTATGGTTAATATCTCTGCAATTACTGGATCTATTCACATGAAACAAAAACTGGCACAAAGTAAAGGCACAAATAAACAAAAGTGAAACATTTTTTTCATAATAGCTTCAGAAAATTGTGCCGTTATGGGCTCTGTGCAGCGACAGGCTAAGCTAACTGTTTTGCGCAGCTAATGATAACTTTTATTTAAACATAGAATAAAAAGAAATTTAAAGTTAAGACTAGCTGATTGCTTTTATGTATAGAAAAAGTAAAAAAGGATTTCAAGTCAAAACATTAATATGGCAAGTTTTTGGACCCAAAAAGATAAACCATTTTCGTCTGTTTGGATCATTCTTACAAAAACAGTAAATCTTCATTATACAGTACAGGCCCCTGCCCAAGAGTGTCTGGCTGCAGACCTTAATCCAGAGTCGCCAGCCCCGCAGACCTTAACCAAGAGGCGCCTTAACCCACAGGTCCAGAAGTACACATTGCGCGGACGAAAATTAAAAAAAAAAAAAAAAAAAGGTTACAATATTACTTTTTACTAACCTAAGTAAGAGGTTAGTAAAAATATGTTTAAAAACAATCATAAAACATTCAAACTGAATGAAAGATTGACAGTTTATGGAAATATTGAAAACACTGCAAATCAAAATATTGAACTATCAGAAAAAAAAAAAAAACTGTATTGAAAAAATTAAAAACTTGAAAGAAAGATTACATGTATTACTCATTCATCTCATTACATTCACAAAAAAACAAAGCCTCTCCCATCCACCGCTTCTTCATAAAATGTCCACATCTTCCACACAAACAAATACGATTTTAAAATTACAAATACAAATTCACATTAAATTTGCGATTAATAGTAAAGTTCACCCCTAGTTTTTATAACATGTTACTTGAAACTCCACTTCAACGCCATTGACACTATATTTAAAAACACTTGACGTTATAATACAAGTTTGATTGAAACACATACAATTAGAAGTGATAACGTAAAGAGCGTGTGGTGCTGTAATATCTAAATATACACTTCACAGCACGAGACAAATTCTAATCATCACATTTTGTTGAGATAAATCAGCGGATAGACAAATATTTAATTAAGTTTCTACCTAGTTATAAATTAACAAGAAGAGGAATGATTGAATTAAAAACGTATGGTGCCGTGCGTGTTGATATTGGTTATTTTTGACACATCTGGGCTCTGGTAGGGACCTCTGGGTTAAGGTACAGGTCACGTGGGCGCCTCCTGGTTAAGGTCTGCGGAGAGGCGACCCTGGATTAAAGTCTGCAGCCAGACGCCTCTCCCCCTGCCCTCCATCTGAAATCATAACATAATCAACTTCTAGATGATGAATGCAACCTATAAAATGTGTAGAACAAAAAAAGAAAACAGATTAAATAAGTTTAAATAGTACTTTTCAAAAACATTACTCAAAGAATTCAAAATAGCATAACATTGGACGACCACAACACATCTCAAAACAGTGGGCGGCAAAATAATTGGTACAAAAGCTCCTTCTAAGTGTTGGTAATTTGCCTGTATTACTGCCCTAATTTTGTTTTATTTATTTATTTTTTTGGTTTTCCTAATTGATCAAATTCCTACAATGTTGGGTATGTTTTTTTTCTGCTGCTATTATTTTTAGTTTTCAGTAGCTTTTTTTATGCTACCTTTTTTGCCCAATTTTATTTCGAGCGCAAAAACGACACCACAATAACCTCCCTCAACTCTTTCCATATTCGGATCCCTATAATTACTTGAAGATTGATGTAATTTGGTTCGGTTGACAGGAGGTGGACAGATGGACTCAGTCAGATTTTGATTGACACCTCGTTGTGGGCGGGAACAAAGCACAGTGCCATGGCAACCACATTAAAAGCACCTTAAAACTGATTTTCTTACAAAAGCAATGAACATGTGTTAGTGCTCACCCTTGTTTGGCTGTAACGTAGACGTGTGTTTTTCAACCCCATGTTTAGTAAGTAATAATTTTGAACAATCAGGTGAGAGTGGTGATTATTAATATCATGACGAAGCTCACATTTAAAGCAATACATTTAGTATTTTGGGTTTACAATGTTTTCACTGTGTGTCAATGGCTTTGTCTGATGTGCTTCTCTGTATTTCTCTGAACCTGACCAGCCATCCAGCTTTTCAGATCCTCAACCACATGTTCAAAAATTATAAAGAATTTGATTTGAATTGCAATTTTGAACAACAATCACTCAAACATTAAGGCAACGCAGGTGAAGTATCTTGCCCGAGGTCCAGTGGTGGAAAGAGTATTTAACATGTACTCAGATAAAAGCATTGTTAGCGCAACGAGGTTCATTTGGTCTTCTGACAATTTCATCTAAAGCAGGCATGTCCAAACTAAGGCCCGGGGGCCAAATGCGGCCCTCAGACCAATTTTTCTTGGCCCTTAGGCTTCTTGGTGAATTGGCCCACATTGTCCTGACAAGTACTTTTTACAGCACATTTCAGATTTTCTACGATTCTAACCTAAAAAACTAACATTTTTGTTGCAATACAGACCTGATGTTAAGACACAGAGACTGGATGTAGATGTGGTGGCGCTTAAAACATCAGATAAATGCAGATTTTTTAAACATTTCACGATGGTTTTGTGGCCCTCCGCTTTGTCGATATTTCAATATGCGGCCCTTGATGGGAAAAGTTTGGACAGCCCTGATCTAAAGGTTCTTATTTCAGAGCAGTGTTTGTTTATTTTAGCTGACAGTTTCGACTGCTCACTCACAGTCTTCATCAGAGTGTCACTCGATGTCGCTGTGACGTGTCTTGTCCGCTGGTTTACACCTCCAGCGTTAGAAAACCGCCACAAAACCTGACAGTACACGTCACTGCGACATCGAGTGACACTGATGAAGATTGTGAGTAAGACAGTCGAAACTGTCAAAAATAAACATTGTTCTGAAATAAGAACCTTTAGATTAAAAGTGTTGTTACTTGTACGTTGGATTATTCTCGTTTGATTGAACAGTTTAAAGCTTAATTAATTTAAACCGCAATCCACATTATTCTCTCTGCTCTTGTCAATCAGAGCTGGCAAAGCAGTGTCATGAGTAGCATTAGCCTGTAATGTTCTTCAAGGCGTTGGACAAAGAACTGAAAATTTGCACTCAATTAAAATAACAGTCGGCAAAAAAATTTACTGAATGAAAAATATAAAATGCTGTGAAATTTGTACTTTAATAAAAGTATAAAGTATGCATGAAAATACAATACTAGTAAGTTTTAGGCAATTTTAGTTATTTTAGATCAGTCTTTTGTACATAACTTTAATAGTGTAAAACAAAAGATTGTTGTGAATAATCTGAGAAGGTGATGCAGAACCATTTTGTGTTTTTCTGGGTTTATAAAGACAACTGTGAATTGGTATGACTGGTACTTTTACTGTACAGTACAAGTTTAAAAAGTCCTCAAAAAATACATCAACAAAAAACAACGACTCAAATGCCGTAACGTGAGTATTTGCAGTTCCTTTCCACCCTTACCAAGGTCATGACAGCGCTCTGCCCTATTACTACATTTAATGTTTAATAGGACAAAAAGCCCACCAGTTGTAATTATTGTGAGGTTAAAAAAAAGAGAGAAAAAAAAAATCATTATGTACGTCTATGTTAAAATTGGGTGTGTTTTAAAATCCCCCCCAATCATAAACACACCCTGTTGGAAATTCCATCTTGAATCCACCTTGAACTAGTTGTCTGTAGCTGGTTGAACGGCTGGACAGGTTTGTATACCATTCTTCGACCCCCATTTTCTTTTGTGTCAAACCGCTTTTTGTCAGCGTGGAGTAAAATGACGAGTGTTTGCCCTGGTGTCCTGATGGTCCGGGTCAACCCTCTCCGGTGCTGTGATCCGGGGCCACTGCTGCTCCTAATTTTCTGCTGCTTTTTGTTCTAAGGACATCCACATGCCTCTGCCGTCTCTCTTGTTGTTTTCAAAGTGGGAATAAGGACAGACGTTTTCAGACCACTGAGCAAAGAAAATATGTGGGTTTTTCTTGCAACATTAACTTGGCTACGTTTCTCCGTCTCTTCTTGCCCTGTTGACTCTTGCATTGCCTCATGAAAGAAGGACTCGACATCATCATCTTCATTGTCATACCAAATCTCAAACGTTTTGGAGCCAGCCCTATGCATTTCCCATTGTGCAATATTATGTATAGTCGTCTGTGATGCAGCAGTGCCACCTGTTGTGCGAATCGTGTAGTTGCAAGTCATCGAAGTTGTAGTTCTACCAATGTGGTCCTCTCCACGACTCAGTGAACCAGCCAGCCTTTACTGTTCATTTCTATAGCTCAGTGGGAACTTCCTAAAACTATTTCTTAATATAATAATGATTTTAGAAGAGGCAGATTATGTGTAGAAATTAGTAACTATAAAGATTTTATTAAAAGTGTTATATGTACCATAGGAAACTGCTATCGTAGAAGAGAGTATGTTAGTGCGATTACAGGGACAAGTCAAAAAAACGCTTTGCTTTTTATTTTATTTTTTCATTACTGTCATCTTGTTTTTGTAAGAACATATTTAAAAACATGACTTGAGTTATATGTTTTTGTGATCTGTCGTTTATCAAATCAAATTCAAGGCCTTTTTTAGGAGTTTCTTGTTGACATTAGCAGGGCCTTCTCAGGGGCGAAAGGTGAACCATGACATTCAGGGTACTCTCCACAACACTGTACACGTGAACTATCCAACCTTACAGTGCTGTACCATAGAACGGATTAGGAAAGGATTTTGGAAAATAAAGCTTTTAGAACTTGTTATAATGTCTTTATTGATTGTGTGTGTGCAGCGAGTGCGTGTGAGTGTCCCCATGTGATTAACCTTTCCATTATTTTTTGTAAATTTAAAGTCTATATGACAGGTTAGACTACACATTTCACTAAAACGTAATGAACATGATTATATTTAAAGATTTTACCAAACATTTTACCCATTTATCCCCAGCTTGACCGTTTTCATAATGTTTATAATCGTACTTCCTGGTTAGATATGGGCAACAAATAGGACACAAAAGAGGTCATTCCACAACTGTTACCTAGCAACCAAATTATAAACAAGGGTCAAAATCCATATAAATTACACAATAGTTATGATTTGACAAATGATTATACCTGATAACACCTTTATTTTGTTGGATGACCGTTTTAAACTGTCATAAAAATATGACAGTTGTCTGTAAATTGTTGGTGTGTCGCTTTTTGATGACATCACATTCTGTTTAAGAACACAGCACTACTTCCTGTCATTTTAAACTTTTATTTTTCAAACTTTCTTCACAAACTGTAACTTAGTCTTAATCAGAATATCATGAGAACCTTCATATAGACTTTAAGCTTTCGATTGGGAGTTATTATGGTTATTATGGTTGGTTCTCCAAAACAAAGAACCAGTCAATGTAATGCTCCCTAAAGCATGTGCGTGTGTCTGTTGACTAAAAATGAAATGCATTTATGGAGAATTCAAGTAATTCACTATAATTAAACTATATGAGGTTCAAGTAGGGTAAAGATTAAACTTAAAATACATTATCTCTCAAAACTCTGACGTACTACAGGTTTGAATTCTTTTGCATTTATTTCCATTTTATCAATCATCTAATAAAGAGGAACTATCACACTCTTGGTTGGGCATGAAACACAAATGGAAAGCTGTAACCCACTTATTTTCAGGCAAATCATTCTGGGATGAATCTGGATGAGTTTGTACTCCAGACCCACAAGAAAAAAATAAGTCTTAACTTTGGAAATGTGGATTGTCAGTCAAACAAAAGCCTGATCTGTCTTTTCTTCCATTTCCCCCAACAGCAGCTTGACTCCCATTTATATTTGCAAAAAAAGTTACCATTTGCAATTAGAGTAAATCAGACTGAAAAAGCCAAAACTACAGAGTGTCAGCTTCACAGAGAGTCCAGCCATTTGTTTATACTCCAACAGGTTCAGAAACAGCTTCAGTTTTAATTGGTGATCATTTTAGTCTGGCGTTTTAAGAAAATCCGCTTGAGTGAGGGTTATTGTCCCCGTAGTTATTTGTTCACTGTTTTTGGATCCTTCAGTGTCTCTGAGAAAACTGTCTGTACGCTGGAACACCCAAAGGCAATCTCCAGATCTTGATCCAGGTTCATAAAAGTAAATGAGGATTATGCAGTATGTTTGAGTTTATGTTGTAGGTTGATGGGGCTCCACACAAAAACCACCAGCCTGAGAATCAAACCCCGGATCTATTTGCAATGAGGTGAGAGTGCTACTGCAAGCCAACACACTCAAAACAAATTCAATATTTCATGTTAAATTACAGAACGTGAGTTACTAAAGTTGGCATGCAACAGTATTCAATAGTTGTCATGCACAGAGAGTCACAGTAAATATAATTTTTCACCTGCATTAGTTGGGAGTTGTTTGTAATGAAAGCCAAAACACAGTGGTTCTCAAACATTTTACCCCAACAAATAAAATATGTCGCTTTCCTGAGTATCATCAAACCTAAATTCAATCTATTTCAGGTCTAAATGAGGAATAAACCAGGTCTTATACCATTGATTATTCCAACACACAGTTTTAACTAGAAATTTACTGAAGGAAGAGCAAAAAATGTGAATAAAATGTGCTCTCAATGAAGTAAACATTACAACTGAAGGTGTTTATGTACCACCAAAAGACATCTGATTAGATTAGAACTTCATATTTTCTCTTAAAGGTTAACTGTGCACATTTGTTGTTCTTTTATTCAGTTTCATTTTTTGTCATTCTTCCATTTCTCAATTTGAAATGAAACACTGATTATTGGTCTGTTCACACCAGTCTTTGCAGTGATTTCAGATGGGATTCAGAACAAGCCGGAGCTGGTCCCTTGAACGTCACGTCGGTTCACACTCGGCCGGTCCCTTTTGCACGTATTCAGGACCGGCGGAGGTGTGTTGAAAAGCTAATATCTTTGTATTTTTCTTCTCTCACAGATGGCTGGAACATGCCGCCTTGGCTCAGCGCCAGACTGGGCAGAAAAGGTGGTGCTGACAATGGCTCGTCAGAATACTGTAGCAGCTGTAGTTAGAGTCCTTTGTGATCTTCCCAAAGTGACTCTGACACCGGGAGCAGCCGGGACAGATCTATGAAGCGGCACGCGGATTTAACAGACTGCATTTTAAGGTGCACTGTGTAACTTTTCTGGTGGAGGGTCTGTCACCAATCGTCTCTAGGGAGATGTATACTTGCTCCACAGCGTGACATTCAACTTGCATTTATTCATCTACTGTTGTTTCCTCTGCTAAAAATAATACATTGAAAAGCATAAATAACATGTATTCTGTTCCATTTTAGATTTAATATTAGTTTTATTTTGCATTTTAACTTGTGTTTATGGCCCCCAGAGGATGTGCCCCCCTATTGGTTGTGGCCCTAAACATTCACAGATTGGCAATGCCACAGTTCAGCCAGAAAAATTTATTTATTTAGTACTGATTATCTGCGTTGAAATATATACATGTGATCACAGTACTGTATTCAGAACACTAAGAATACTTTCATTCATTATGTAAAAACGCAACAAAAGATGAAACAACTGTATTCCACTTATTCACATTTATTTATTACTGATCAGAGGTGGGAAAATGGCATAACTCTAAGGTTTTTTTTCACAAATAGTGACCAGTTTGAAGCGTAATTTCATGATGAAGTTCCCAAATCTAACATATTCCTTTGAAGTGTATCTTTGGAAAGTGTTGGGAAGTTGGTTACTTCCCAACACTTCACACTTTAAACAAGAATGTGTTCTTATTTTCAAGAGAAAGACCACACCTCATGCACTTCATAAACTCTCTTTCTCCTTTCTGCCTAAATGTGTACAGAGCTCTAGATCTAACAAGCCGGCCTTCCAACATCCACATCGGCAGCATTGGCTTTTACACACCAACATCGAATTATTGTCTAATTTCTGATCCGTTAGGACAATTTAAATAGGGTGAAAACAAAATCGAAATCTGACGTGAGTAATCAGAGGAACCATCAGAGAGAAATCAGATTACTTTTTTCTATACATATAATTTTAATGATTGTATAACTCCAAACATCTGTGCATGCAACCACAGCCAGGGAAAATAATAAAATAGAGATGTTAAACTCCATTCTGAGGTTGTGGTCCTTGACAGTGACCTTGCTTTTATCTCCTGTCCTTACTACCTGTCATCTCTCAGTCACATAAATGCACTCTCTCTATGTGAGGCAGACAATACTACTCCATCTTCGAGACGTATTCCCAAACAAATCTATCAAACTTCCCTGTCAATACATCACTGCTTTCCTACAATTATTCTAACATAAACAATACCACTTCAAATGCCTGTCTCTTCTCGGTGAAATTAGGTGTGACAACCATGATTTACACCATTGTTTGATTTTACT
Organism: Rhinogobius similis; assembly: GCA_019453435.1. Lineage (NCBI taxonomy): Eukaryota > Metazoa > Chordata > Actinopteri > Gobiiformes > Gobiidae > Rhinogobius > Rhinogobius similis. The sequence continues at coordinate 12,977,780 of CM033631.1, forward strand.
CATAGTAGATCTAGCCTTGATTGAGAAAAAAGCATGAAATATATATATAATTTACATGTGTGTGAAGGGAAAAAAAACAATTAACTGCGAATAAATCTAGCTGCTGTTTTTTTCTTGTGGTCAATCAGAGTCCTGTTGTTGTTAATCCACTGGAGTGACAGGAGGACAGTGTGACCTTGTGCTGAAGTGACAGGCCAGTTTCCTTCATGTTATTGATCCGTTTTATCTGATCTGACGCCTGTGCGAGGAGAGGCCAGGCTTATCTCGTGTCAGGAGGAAGCAGAACCTTCAGGTGAGCGTCTGTCAGCGTGATGTGGAGGCACGAGGGGAGGCAGTTTAACAGTGATGGAACGTACATGACCCACATGGATCCTCAAAGGTGAACGGTTCATTTGTGGAGGAGAGACAAAGGCGGTGCATGTGCTTTATCCTCCATCTGCCATATCGCTCCCAGATAACACCCGAGCATTACAGAACACTTGGCGGAACAACAATGCAAATTAACTAGCCATAATTTTGCATCGTCATGTTTCGCATTCAAACTGTGCCAGACACAGAATCCTGCTCTCTAATGTGCACCAAACACAATTGTGTTTCCTGATGCTGCTGATGCAGAGGTCAAAGTGCAGAACACCCTAATCCTAACTATTTGGGGGTTTCATGACATTTTAAAGAAAAAAACAAAACAATAAAAAACTAAACTTATTTTCTTTGTATTTTTAAAGCAAAAAGAAGGAAACACAAGAGACAGCTTTAAAACAAAAAATATATCTGGCATTGAATGAGGCTCCTTTAAAATTATGAAAGCTTAAAAAATGGTCCCATTGTAAGTTTTGAGGGGTTTACATTCATTCTTCACAATGATTAGTTCTTGGATAACATAACTAAACTAACAAGAAAGTAACATGAAAATTAGGCTTTTGATTAACAGAAGTTATGCACTTTGGTTGCAACTCAGCTTTGGCAAGATGTGTTTCCTCCTTTTCCTCCAATGCTTTGGACAACAGAAAAGGCAAACAGTGACATCTGCTGGCTGTTCAGCCTTGAACCACGTGACTATCATGAATCGACTGCTCTGAATAACATATTGGTCATTTAAAAAATAACACATTGGCATTGCAAAAAAAAAATCCTCCTATAGTCTAAGGAAAAGTACAGATGTAAATTAATGCAGGTAAAAAAGATCATTTTAAAATTGGCAGTGTTGAAATGTCTAAGATGCCCACCACTTACAGCGCCTATTCCCATTTAGATCAGAATAAAATGTTGCTATTTGAAATGTGCAAAGTGTGTGTCAAATAAGATACTTCAGACCAAGTGTTCAGGAATGTCATTCTTTTACTTCAACAATAATTCAGTACATTTATAGGTAACAAATCTCCAGCAGAAACAATAAAAGTTATAGATTTTTCAAATTCCAAGCAGAAAATGCAGCACCTTTTCTCAGTTCGATTGTACTTGTAGTGTACAGCAAATGAGAACAAGTCTCTCACAGTGTGAATGTTTGTAACCTGGAATGTTTTATTAAGTAGTTGGTTTTTTAACAGTTTGTCATGATCCAGTAACGTATTGTGGCAGACACGTGCATAACTAGATTCCACTGTGGATTGAAATTTAATTTGAATTATGCCTTCAAATTAAAATGTGTTATTATGGTACTTTAAAGTTGTGAAATAAATATTCAAATAAATCACATCAGTGTGCAAAGAGGTGGGTATCTTTTGGTACATGCATGAATGCATTTGTCCACTGTTCTTGATCAGGGCCTTGAGTCCAATAGTCAGTGATGCACATTTAATAATAGCTTTAGCACAGATAATGACTTGTGATGCTATCACAGGTTTGGACAGCAGTTTTGTGGCCAAAGCAGTCTATGTGTATATACTGCACAGTTACAGTACCCATGAGACAAGCAAAAGCCTTAATGTGTTGTCAACAGTATATTTTTCAGAAACATACTCATTTGAAGTTCAGTGAATTGACAGTTTTTGAAGTTCTAAAAAAGCAACTAAATGTTGCTATGAAATTATTAAGTCACTCAAATGCCCTTACTTGTTTTGATGCTATCATAAAATATATGTGCACCAGTCACACATTAAATATTAAATATTTTCTGAAATGTTAAGATATTTTAACAACAGTCATTATGGTCCTTCATAATCATAGTGTTCTTATATTAACAGAACAAAGATCCCTTTAAAACAGCAATCACTCTTTCCCTTGCCTCATTGAGATGAGACTTTTCACTGATAATTCAACTGTCAGTGGAGCCACTCCCTTTGTTTTTATTTCGACTGAGAGGGAAAGTGGACTTGCTCTGAGGCTGTGTCATTTTACTGGCCAGAAACACAAATGGTTCAATTAAAGTGCGCCGGTCGACCACGGATACCTCCCACAGACGGACTTTTTCATTCTTGGCCCAGTTCTGCGCCATGTTCGAGTCCACTCTCCTTTCCTCCTGTTTGTCCAGCTTGTTTCCCAACACAATGATAGTCACCTGTGAAGCAACAATACCATCAATGTACCCCTCAACATGCTCAGTATTCTGCAATAATTACAGTAAATATCAAATTCATCAAATCTAAGTTAATCACACTGTCTCTTCATACTACTGTCATATGTCTCCCACATCAAAATCTAAATTAACTAAGGCTAGGTTGGTTGGTTGTTGGTATTAGTCAATTTAGTTACCCTTATTTTAATTTAATTACCATGAAGTATAATATTGATCCATGGTTGTATTATTATTATGGCATATCATACTGAAATATACAGTAATCCAATCCTGCAGCCCCACAGCCATTACCTCTTTCTTGTCTCTGTGACGGTCAATGTCCTTTTTGAGGGCCTCCATTCTCTTGAAGGACTCTTTGCTATCGATGCTGTAAACCAGCACAAAGCCGTCTGCAAAAGTGTAGTAATGACGAGGAAACTCCATCCCATCGCGCAACCCCCGAGTGTCGTAGAATCGGACCTGCTCCCGGGTTCCTCTGTCTGTCTCTATGGAGCCAATGTAGATATCTTCAAGGGTCTCCATGGGCTCTGAGCCTAAGAACACATTAGACATTTCTTTAAGACACTGTTTATAAGAATAAGACTGAGGTTTGGATTGATAACAACAGTGATAGCAACTTCTGATTTATGCCGTAATTATTAATACTGTATATACAAAAATAAATATCTACATATTTTTTTGCTTTCATTATATTATATTCTGGCTACACTATGCCAGTACATCTAAATTGTGCTATAACATGCCTGTTAATGTCTTTGTTGAGGTTCAAATATCACAAAAAAAACAACCAAAACAAAACAATACATAGCCTATTATTATCAACAAAAGACATCATCTTACATGCTGAAGGATTGCACTTACAATGTTATTTTATTTTCAGTAAATTTTTTGGTCCTTTATATATATATATATATATATACACACACACACACGCGTGCACACACACACACACACACACACACACACACACACACACACACACACACACACACACACACACACACACACACACACACACACACACACACACACACACACACACACACACACACACACACACACACACACACACACACACAAAACCTTCTAATTACAACTACACTACAAAAGACTGTTTTAAATTTAAATTTTACATTTTTCTAAGATATAAAAATGCCATACCTGCTACATGGTTGTTATATAGTAGCTGTTCCAACACAGCAGTTTTACCCACTGCAGACTGCCCACAAACTACTACTTTACAGCTCTTCCCCATGATGGGATACTCAGTCAAACAAGGGAACCTAGAGGGAGAAGCAAATAGAATCAAGAGTGGCCAATACTGGTTATCATGCTGTTAGTTACATACTTATTAACTAATGTGATACGTCTCTTGGCGAGTTTCGAGTCATATTTGGTCAGTTCAGAATCACAAATAAATAACCAGCAGCAAAATGCGTTTTCTCTTGTTGATTTTAAGCAGAAATTAGAAGCATGCTAACTTGTCTTAGCAAGGGAAGTAGTTAGCATTAGCATCACAAGGCCATAATCAATCATATCTTTAAACGGTTTTATTTTAACCTATTGAAGCTGATTTCACAATACTTTATAAACATCGAAACGAAGTTAAACAACGTGCATGACTTAGGATCGTCGCAAAATTAATCGAAAATAGCCGTGCTTACCTTTTTGAGTGACACTTCCTGTTTACAGTCTACGTAGCGACGTAACCACTGCAGTCCGACGCCACGCCCCTCGTCGTTGACGGCAAAATGGCGGCGGAGCAGTGTGATGCTGTGAACATGGACCCTGACTTGGAAATAATCAGTGACGAAGAACTAGAAAGGTACGGTTTATTTCAGCTCCGGTGTCAGTTGCGGACATCCACGCATGATTATTTACACCGGTGTTCCGTGACATCGCAAGTCTTGACATTGTCAGTTTTGCCGCATAGTGAGCGCGCAACAGAGAAGAGCTGCTGCTAGGCTAAATCTGGCCTCAGACTCAAGACTGTGCACTAGTCTTTCGCCAACAGCTAATTTTCTACTCTTTTAACACCGAAACAACTTTATGCGTATGGTTTCTCCTCACAAACGCCATCTAACCGTTTTTCCAGATTGTGATGTCGTTACGTTCAGTTTTCAGTTTCTGTTCGTGATGTAAAAGGTGGATGGTTTCCAAAAAAAGAAGTCATGGCAGTTACCCTGGGGCTGGTGTCATATGTTCCTGGCTCTGCTCCGCTGTCAGCTTCACAAAATAGTAACATGTTCAATCGGACCAGGCCCCTTTGCTGTGCTGCTGTGGCTCTTTCTATGTTTAGTTCACCTCTGCTGCTCTGTCACTCACTCACAGACACGTGGTTGTGGTGATTGTTAAAGTGTCATTCATAGTCACCGGCTATGATTGCATGCAGACCAAAATATCTGATCATTGTCTGACTTCTGTTGGTGTCAGATTATAGAAATGTCACGTAAACGAGGCGTATATTTACCAGTAAAATCAGGGAGCTAGAATAATCAGCGTTTACATCATGGAGAATATAAAAATAACGGTTTACATGCACAAAAGAAACTTGATCATTAAAAAAAAAAGTTTAACAGCTACATTTGTGAGTTAATCAATGCATTTAGAATAACTGTTGTATTTGCAAGCCAAAGCACAATGCATTATAACTTAAATTTAAATCTTTAACATTTTTATTTTTGTCTTTGCCACATCTCTTTTATCTTTTTTTTTTGCTGAATTTTCCTTTAAAAGAAATCAGATTACACGCTTCAGTTCTCAGTAATAATCTGAAAACTCCAGAAATCAGATAATGATCAGATTTTTGTTCTGCATGTGAACATGGCTACATCTGATGTGAGTAATCTGATTTCTGTCTGATTGTTCACGTCTGTGCAGGTTTTGACGTGAACAAATATGCAAAAGGTGAAAACTATGATGGTAAAGATGGAAAAAAATAGAAAATGATAATAAAGATTGAAGGAATTATTTTAAAATTAATTATATTTTGTCTTCCAAATACAACTATTACTCTAAGAAACTCTAAAAATCTGCTGATTAACTTGATTATTAGATGTCTTTTGTGCATGTGAACACACACCCAAAAGCAGATCTAAGATTATTCTGATTTTTTTTTTTATAACCACCATATTAATGCACCCAGTGACTTCTGTTTCTAATTATGAACAGTGACATTTGGAAAACATTCAGTATTAGTCAACACAACAAGGATTTTAACACTAGTTCTTTGTATCTCTCACCTGCACTGTATTAAATTAAAATTAAAGTCTGTTTTTATCCGCAGGGAAGCCGAGGGTTTCAAAGAGCAAGGAAATGCATTTTATGTCAAGAAGGATTATGCAGAAGCTTTCAACTTCTACACTAAGGCAATTGGTAATATGTTCATTTAATACTGTACATCCAGTTCTTAAATGTTGAGTACTAAATGCTAAAAAAAGTAAACAATTTCTCACAGCCTTTGTTCTATATATTATTCTTTTTTACAATATTAGCTGAAGCATTAACTTCTTCTATATTATTTGTATTTAATTTGTATTTAATATAAGAGTAATTCTTATCTTTAGTAAATCTTTTTCCACTTTTCCAAACCAATTTCATTTTTATTTTCTGAGTTGCAGGAGTTCCTTTGTTTAAAATGAACTGATCATCTAATTAGAACAAAAGAGACGTGGATCGTTTTCTAGAACTTCTTGTCCTTTTTAATTGCAGACATGTGCCCCAAAAATGCGAGTTACTACGGAAACCGTGCCGCCACATTGATGATGTTGTGTCGATACAGAGAGGCTTTGGAGGACGCACAACAGGCCGTGCGGCTAGATCAAAACTTCACAAAGGCACGTCCAATCTCCTGCTTTTCCTTTTCTGATTAATGTCATATGTAAAAATAACCATGAACTTATAAAAGAGTTAATTAGCATTTTGTATGCCTGTTAATAAGGCTAATTCAATGTAACAAGGATATCATGACGTATTGTAATTGGATACTTTTTTGTTATACTACATCAACATGGAAGACTTCTGGATTGATGTATTGGTATTAATATGATTTTGGTGTCTTTTTGTAACTATTTTGGTTTGCACTTTTATTTTGTCACATAATAGAAAAAACAAACTGTGCTTAAATCATACTTCAGTGGTTCCCAACCTTTTTTTATCTCGAGTACCCCCTAACCCCCCTTAACTTAAGTTTTGAGACAAATAAATGGGTTTATTAGTTACATATTGGAATTATTACTATTGTATTTTTAGGTTTAATTATATTTATGGTCTCAGATACTTCAAAAATATTCTAAACGTATTACTAATGACACTTTTTTTCATTCAGATAAAAGTACATTTCATCTTTTAAACCTTTCCAAGTACCCCCTGGTAATTGCTCATGGACCCCAATGGGTCCCCGTACCCCTGGTTTGGAAACACTGTCACACTTGATACGTTTATCATTTAATGTGTCACACATGTGTCAAACCATGTGTCACATCACAAATAATTTGATATCAAGTGCTATACTTTTTTCTTCTTGGTTTTAGTTTGTGAAATCCTAACTAAAGAAGTGTGTTTAGCATCATGCACCTGTGCAATAATGCTCTAGATCGGTGGTTCTCAGGGACGTGAAGAACTCGCGTTGGCCTGATTTTGAGTTTATTTTATCCACATGTTTGACCTCCTTTTGTTAATTATTATGTTAGATTTTAGACCTTGGTCTGGATTTAGACCTGTGATTGTCCTCATGCAGGGCTGGTTTAGATCTACTGATATGATACTCAAAACGTGGTCCTTTATTGGAGAGGTTTTAGAGACACTAATCTTAGTTCTTGGTACTGTGCGAGTTCTAGATCAGGGGTCCCCAAACTTTTCTGGCCAGGAAACAGACTCGGGACCCCCAAAGCGAAATGAACATATAAATCTAACAAATAACTACACTGTTTACTAGTACTTTTCTGTATAAATAGTTGTTTTTTGCTTGAAGTTTTGTGCAGTTGTGCTCTTATGAGTGCAGTTTGGGTTAGATACATGGAGACCTGTGTAGTTTTGATATATTTTTGCCACACTGTATCGACAGATAAATATATAGATTTGTTTATTAATTGGTTTATAGGGCAGGTCTTTAGTCGACCAAGGATTTCTTTAGTCGACTACAGCCCTAATTTTTAATAATAATAAAAAAATATGGAGCAAATACAGTGTCATATTTATTAAAATGTGATCTTGAAATCATCTCGCGACCCCCAGCTCACCCCTCACGACCCCCATTTTGGGAACCACTGTTCTAGATAAACAAATTAATAATTCCATAATATTGTCAGTTAATGTTTCGCAGCGCATCAAGTTGCTGTCTTTTAATCTAATCTCTTCAATGTCAATTCCAATCCGATGTATTTACTTTCTATATTTTCCCCACAGGGTCATCTGCGAGAGGGCAAGTGCCACCTGTCTCTGGGAAATGCGATGGCGGCGATTCGTTGTTTCCAGCGCGTTTTGGAGCTGGAGCCAGAGAACAGTCAGGCGCCGCAGGAGGTGAGTCGGAAATACATGACGTGCTATCACCACAACAACAACAACGACGACTCCTGTCCGCTGTCACTCGACTCTAGCTTTGAGCAGACACAACCAGAATACAGTGACAAAGTGTGACCCACCGGTTTAAGAGGAGATTAAGTAGAGTGCGCCGTGGCTCTGAGTTTTGGGTGACACTGTTGGATCATCGACCTCATTCTAAGCCCACAATAAGGACACAGCTGAGTCTTCTCTCTGACACAAATCCACATGAACTCCACAATGAAGACATGTTTCTGTGATATGTTTCATGTATCGTTTGAATTTAATTTGAATACACAATATGGCTCACTTATTTCTCTCTCACTCACTTGAAGGCATTACAAAACGCTTGAATTTAACAGTTTCTTTATTTTCAAAACTATTTCTTCTGCTAGTCAGTTGCATGTCTGTAACAGATTTTTTTTTTTGCCTTGGAATGAATAAAATTAATTTGGATTTGGATTAATGTTTTCAACAGTTTGCTATTTGAACATGAGGTTTGTTTTTTATTAAAATCTCTTAATTTTTGTTTTCTTGTTTTGGTTTTAACAAAGTGACGATAGAAAAAAATTATACACAAATATTGTTAAGAAAATATGTTAAATAAATAATTCAATATGTTGTGAATCTTTTCAGATCAAAAATGCAGAGTCCATTCTTGAATATGAGCGAATGGCAGAGATTGGATTTGACAAGAGAGACTTCAGAATGGTGAGCACACTTCTATCTGTTTTGTTATGTCTCCTTTCCACAGATTGACCACATTTGTCATTGTTTGTAGGTTGTGTTCTGCATGGACCGTGCCTTGGCCACAGCCATCGCCTGTCACAGGTTCAAGATCCTGAAGGCAGAGTGTTTAGCCTTATTAGGACGATACCCAGAGGCTCAGTCTGTCGCAAGGTGAGGCTGAAAGCAGTAATGTTTGGAGATAAATGTACAAAAACAACAATATTTTGCTTTACAAATGGTAAAACATATTTTATATGTGATCTAGTGCTGCAACTAACAATTATATTGCTAATTTATTAATTTAGCGAAGTTTTCTTTTGATTAATCGATTGATCTGAGTCAGTTACAGTAAAAATCAATCTAAAGTGATGCCGCTTGATAGAGTATACTTGTAGACATAATAGGTTTTCCATCAAAACCTCTAATTGAACTCATTTTCTGTGTGATTTTGGTGTAATTCCTGTTTTGTCTGAGTCTCTCTGAACCTCTTCTCTCAGCACATGGCATGTTTTGGAGCCTGCATAGTTCTGATAACGATTATTCAATGACTAAATTATTTATTGATTAGTTACAATATATGATTAAATTGTTTCAGCCCTGAAAAGCTCATTACACAAAGAGTGGAATGTTTAAAGCATTTGATTTAATTTAATTTAATAAAATAACTACATACAGAGGCCAGGGGCACTGTTTTTAGGCATAACCAAAGCAGACAATTATCATTTCCTTGTTTATGTTTTCTTCCAGTGACATCTTGCGTATGGACTCCACAAATGCAGACGCTCTTTACGTGCGAGGGCTGTGTTTGTATTATGAAGACTGCATCGATAAAGCCGTGCAGTTCTTCGTGCAGGCGCTGCGCATGGCTCCAGACCACGACAAGGCTCGCCTCGCCTGCAGAGTGAGTGAACTCCTGCTGCTGTGGAAGTACAATAGACACAGAACTGAAGGCTCTGGGTTATCAGTGACACATATGACCACGGACAGTGAAGCTTAAACGTATTTATAATGAGTCGGTGTGTAATATTTGTTTATTTTTTACATAATTTGCTCTAAATAACAAAGTGGACACCTCACTTTTACATCTTGACTAAATATCCCACGACCAAAATGATAAATATCCAAATATCCTTCCTTAACCTTCAACAGTATTTTCCTTGGTGGCACTCCATAAAACATCGTTTGGGATATTCTACTAGAATGATAGTAGTAAAGAGTTACTGTTTCAAAAGTAACAGTTGAAGTTTAAGTATATGTAGTGATTTGACTATAATGGTGTTGAATAAAAGGACTTGCTGCGTTCATGTGTTCTAGTTTATAAGATTTGTTGTTTTTAGCCTTCTCAAAAGTTGTACAAAAGCTGAGAAAACGTTGTATTATTTTTACTTAAGCAAGGCAATGTTACATCTGTGAATAATTTGTTAACAGTGTCAGGTCTTTCTTGCACAAATCTGTTTCTGATGTATGAACAACTGACAGTAAATCCCCTATATGTGACGTTCAGTCAAAAGTTCTCTTGAACCATCATTTGTCGGGATCTCCTGTGCCGCCAAAGTTTGTGGGGAGGAACTGCTTTCTGATTTCTTTAATTGTTGAATGTTTTTGACTCATTTGCCTGTGTGTGCTGTGAAGGTTAATGTGAACTTAATTATCCCCCGAGAGGGAAATTCACTCTCTGCATTTGACCCGTCCTTCAAAGCCTCTGGGGCGACGTGTCAGGAGCAGAGAGCAGCTGTCGTACAGGGACCATCTCCAGATCCTGAGCTCTGCTCGGTCAGGACTTCTGTAGCTGGAGGATCCCCTATTGTGCATGTTTTTGTTCCCAGTGTATTGAATAAATCAATCAATGCTCTTCTACTTAAACTGGCATTTCTTCTTGTTGCAGAATGCCAAAGCACTAAAAGCCAAGAAGGAAGAAGGAAACAAGGCTTTTAAAGAAGGAAACTATGAAGCAGCCTACGACCTGTACTCGGAGGCCCTCACAATAGACCCCAACAACATCAAAACTAATGCCAAACTGTACTGTAACAGAGCCACTGTGGGGTCTAAGGTGAGTCTGAGATTAGATCAACACGAGACAAACCACACGCAACAAACAACAGGCTCTTTCTTCATGAAAGGACTAGCCCTGAGCTTATACCAGCGTATTTATAACACTAGTTTGTTTGTTCAGTAATGCACACTGTCTCGTTCAAACAAACAAACAAACAACATGGACATGACATCAATATTGAATCATTTCATTAACTACACACAAATGCAAATATTTAGAGATTTTTAAAGCTTCAGTACCCTTTTTTCATTAGTTTGTACAAAATCTTGATTTGTTTATAAATGTTTACCGTGTCATTATTTCTTTTACAGCTGAAGAAACTAGACCAGGCTATAGAAGACTGCTCCAAGGCCATCAAACTGGACGACACCTACATCAAGGCCTATTTAAGGAGAGCGCAGTGGTACGTTATTGTATAAGATTAAGAACGCAATTAAATGTCAATATTCAAGACGAGTATTATGCAAGTATTTATATTGTTAAGAAGTGGTCAGTTTATGTCATTTTTTTGGTTACGGATGAGCGATATATCGACTCCAGCATCGATATTGACCAATATTTTAACACACAAATGAATAAAAATGGAAATGGCAGAGCAATTCGGCCAAAAATAAGGCACATTAATGCAATTTATTATTTTATATCCCACATAAATACATTCTGTTATCATTTCAGTTATAATTAATTTTTGAAATGTTACTTTGTGAACTTTACTTCGATTTAAAATATAGATTTGTGGGCCTTGCTATGGATTTTAAAGTCTAAATATTACTATATCAGCAACAACGCAAGACAAATTATGAATGTCAGTATCGGCTGAAAAAGAAAAAATAATCCATATCAGCCCAGCCCTAATAAATATAGTTAATACGGTTCAATGTACTTACTTAAAACATTGTATTGTTCTAATTCCGTGCTTATTAAATTAGATGGTTCATTTGTGAGTCTAATCTGTTTTCTGTTGCAGTTATATGGACACAGAGCAGTTTGAAGAAGCGGTCAGAGATTATGAAAAGGTTTATCAGACGGAGAAGACAAAAGGTGAGGACTGAAAATATGAGTAATGTGTTGACAAAAGGGCAAATGTCGAAGAGAAATGCTGTGTAGAGGTGGGAGATGTATCGGAAAATTGATAATATCGCAATTGTTTGCAGATTATGTGTAAAATATGAATATAAAGTGTACTGTCTGTTATGGAAACTACTGAACATGAGCTCAAAAGTCTAGTATAAACCTCTAAAACAAGGACCTAAAGCGACATTTCTGATCTTTTGATGTTACTTTATGATCCACTCATGATTTGGGTGATACTTTAACTTCAATCAAGACATTTTACAGACACATTTTAGCAGATTCTTAATGGATTGTTAAAATATCTGAATATTGTTATCAAGATAATGCAAAAAAAACTTCTTCCCTAACCCTAACCTAATCGAGATATACATTTTTTGTATCGATATCTCCCACCCCATGTCGCCTTATTGCCTCATTCAGATAAATATGATTCTGTAACTCAATAGAGCGATACACATGAGATAGTGTTATATTTTGTTTGAGCAACTTTCCATAACTGACTGTTTTGTTTTGTTATGGTTTGTGACGTGTCGTGGAGTTTACTGAAAAACACTATATAATGTTTACTATATCAACTTATCGTGCATTAGACCCTTGATTTTCATCCAGTGTGTCGGGAACACTAGTGTGCCTTGAGCTTTTGCCAGTTGTGCCTTGAAAAAATGTCAAATCTGAGTTGACAGATTCACAAATGCAGATGTAATTGACTAATTTACAATTTTGCAGAGTCCTGAGTAACTTATGCATCAAAAAAAGAACGAAATCCATCACTGTTACCAAAAGAACTAGACAGTCACAGACATTATTTGCCTCATTTTGTACTAGGGGTGGTACGAGATTGAAATGTCTCAAGATTGCGCGAGCACCCACAGAGTAATCTTGTGAAAATGATTTAATACATTGTCTTTGCAGTGCAACTACTGAAGTGCAATAACCTTCCTGGAAGAGAATATCCAGTTTTAAAACCAATCTGTTATTTATTGTCTTATAATGCCATATTTCATTTGTAATACAGACACCAAAAGAAAGCAGTTTATCAAGCTTTCTTTTTTTTTTTTACAAATTAAACAACTTAAATTTTAATGTGCGGGCGGTGGCAGAGCGGCTAGAGCTTCTGCCTCCCAATAAGGAAATCGTGGGTTTGAATCCCGGACCACCCCAACATCACCTGATCTCTCTGGGTGGAGTCTGCATGTCCTCCCCGTGTTACCGTGGGTTCTCTCCGGGTTCTCCGGCTCCTCCCACCGTCCAAAGACATGACTGTACAGGTTAATTGGAAACTCTAAATTGTCCCTAGTGAATGAATGTGAGAGTGAATGGTTGTCTGTCTCTCTGTGTTTGCTGTGACGAGTTGTCCACTGTCCAAGGTGTACCCCGTCTAAGGCCCAAAGTCACTGGGATAGGCTCCAGTCACCCACGACCCCTAACGGGAATAAGCGGTAGAAAATGAATGAACAAAGAACAAATTTTAATGTTTTTAAAAAGTTCAATAAAAAAAAACAACAACTATGAAAATCTCGTGAACTCAATCTCGTGGCCTGTCTCGCCTCGTGAAAATTCTGTCCCATTACACCCCAATTATATATTATATTTTTTACTTAATGGTCTGGTTTTTTATGTTGTAGTAGAAGGTTGTGCGCCATGTTAACCCAAAAAGTGTGATGCAACTCAAAAAAGGTTGAAAAACACGGCGTTAAATGATAGATTTTGGGGCTCAGTATTTCTCGTGTGTACATTATCTTTGTAGTAGTGTAATTTTTAGTTGTTTGTACAATAAGATTTGAGCCAGAGAGGGTTAAATAAAATAACTATTATCATTTCCTTCGACTTTTTATTAGCTGCAGCTCATGACGTTTACTGGGATCATCTTCCTTCATGGTTATTTTGACAGTGACATAAAGTAGTTTCAATATTCTCATTTATTGTGGTATTTTCTGTAACAATATATCGTGCTACCGGCCGTTTATCGTTATTAATCGACTGGTGTTTAAAGATGTGTGCTGTGATATGTGCGATTAAGTGTTAAATACCGACCGCTTCATTCACACTGAAACATTTAACTCCTCTTTATCGTTTCAGAACACAAGCACCTCTTAAAAAACGCACAGCTGGAGTTGAAGAAAAGCAAGCGGAAAGATTACTACAAGGTGCTGGGAGTGGAAAAGAACGCCACAGAAGACGAAATCAAAAAGGCCTATCGCAAACGGGCGCTTTTACATCATCCAGGTCTGCAGCATTTCCTGTAAAACTGTTTTGATCGGTTTCATTTCTGTGAGGGATGTTATACTTGTCCTGGAGTTGTTAAAGGACAGGAGAAGTCTGGCTTAGCCTCCAGGAGAACAAGCTTTAAAAATGATTATGTATGACAGCTTTTATGAACAAAAAAGTGAGTTGCAGAGATTATAAACAGTTCGTGGACATAATAAAGATGTTTCAGCTCACAGAAAGCAGGAGAGATGGAAGGATTACCAGTGTTTCCCATTAATGAAAGAGAATATGGTTGTCCCGAACAGTCTAAAAAAACAAGATTATTGTTTTTATGTCATATTCCATTGACATAAACTTATATAAGTAACTGCACTGAAAGAAAGGGATTGCATAAATAATTAAAGGGCCTATGACAGGTTGGACTGCTCATTTAACTAAAATGCAGTTAAAGTGCGTATGACAGGTTTTTATGATTTTCTTGTTTTGACTTTATTTGGTGGAATAAAATCTGTTGTAAATATAAATGATAGTTTTACACCAATCAGGTGTCAGTTTGTGAAGAAAAGTTGAAAAACATGTTGAAATTTACAGGAAGTAGAGCAGAGTTCCAAAACATGATGACATCACACTAGGGAGACACTCCAGGGATAATTTAAATTAACAAACACATTTTTCTGATCCTTTAAACATGAATTCATCAAAATAAAGGCATTCCTATATGTTTTTATTTGTCAAATAATACTTTCTGTGACATTTGAGGAGTTTTCACCCAGTTTACAACATGGTTTCTAGGCAACAGTTACAGAATTCCCCAGTGTGATGTCATGATTTACAACCAGGAAGTCAAAATTTAAACCTAAAAAACTGCCAAACTGGGATAAAAATAGCTTTGTTTTCAGCAGAATCTTGAATATAATTATCTTAACTGTGTTTTAGTGAAATGAGTACTTCAACCTGTCAGAGGCCCTTTAAGATAAACATATTTCAAACTGTGCTAAAATTCTTTACAAATGTGCAATTTTTTTAGCTTTTTAACTTTACTTCCTGGTTGTAAATGATGACATCACGCTAGGAAATTACCCAGCAACCACACCATACGCTTGGACATAAGCTTGACAAGTAAAAATAAACGTGAACGCCTTTATTTTGTTGAAGTAATGGTTAAAAGATCAAAGAAGTAGTTTCTTTTGTGTAAATTACGCTATAACCTTTATCTCCCAAATGTGATGTCATCAATCTGTGTACTTGTGATTTTCAGGAGATTTTTAATTTTAGTGTTAATAATTTCAACCAAATCTGTGGGAAACACTGGATTACTTAAATCTAGGACTGTGTTTATATACAATCTTACTCTACAAACAGCTTTTTAATCAAGAGAAATCCTGTGTCAGTAAAAGTATGGGGTTTGTAGCAGAGTTTAGACTTTGTGGAGGAATTAATTAGCAATAATTTGGTGTTAAATTGCACTAATTAAAAATCTTTCTTGTTTAGGTTTGTAAAAGTAATACAGAAAGTTAGTAAAGGTGGGAGATGTTTCAAAAAATGGATAGTATCACAATTGTTGTTTTGGAGATGTGCAAAATTAGAATATTGACGATATTGTTTGTAGATTTAAACTATTAAAAATGAGCTAAAAGAGACTGAGACGTCCCAGACGAGAATATAAAGTGACATTTCTGCTCTTTTGTGGTTCATTTTATGGTTCATTCACGTTTTGTGCGATACTTGAACCTCAATTAAGACATTTAAACTCACATTTTAGCACATTCTTGATGCATTGTTGAAATATTGTGTGAATATTGTTTATAGCGATGCAAAAAATATAGATATAGTAATGTTTGTGAATTTCTCCCACCCCTAACTGAAAGCCATGTTTTTATTAAGAAAAGATAGATTGAATAAAAAATGTTGCTGGATCAATATGTGTAAAAAAACAACAAAAACCAACCCGTGTCTTGTGTTTCTTTAGACCGTCACAGCAGTGCGACGCCCGAGGTGCAGAAGGAGGAGGAGAAGAAGTTCAAGGAGGTCGGCGAAGCGTTCAGCGTCCTCTCAGACCCAAAGAAGAAATCTCGCTACGACACGGGGCAGGACCTGGAGGACGACGGCATGAACATGGGAGGTTAGTCGGGCGTCCTGGTCACTGTACTGAGCTGGGAAAAGTGAGAGGCCAACGCAAATACTCACTTTATCAGCGTTTATATTTTAGGACTTTCTCACCTACTGGCAATTTTTCTCGAATTAAAATGGTTGAATTTTTGTTTAAGTTAAAATGTGTTTAGTTTAGCTGGTTTAAAAAAAAAGATTTGTAATATTCTATTCTTACTGTGATACATTTTACTGAATTTTAGTTTCTTTATTATATTTTTTATAACTAGATTTTATATCATTGTTGATCATTCTATTTCTTCTGTTGTAATTAAATGAATTGCTCCTTGAGGATGAATGAAAGTGATTTAGTGAAAGTGAAATGAAAGTCTCTCTGTGCACAGCAGCATTGGCTAAGGCAAGGCAAGTTTATTTGTAGAGCACAATTCGTACACAGGGCAATTCAAAGTGCTTTACATAACAGGAAAAGTTGCATTAAAATCACAAAACAACAACAACACAAAAGGACACGCAGAATAATTTTAAAATAAAGCGCTTTAAAAGAGAAGAGTGCAGATAGATCTTTCAGTTGTATGCTAAGCTGTTGTAGGCTAAGCTAACTCAGCTAATGTAACTTTTATTAAAACATAAACTATAAAGAAACAGCCAATAAAAATGTAAAGTCTACCTGATTGTTTTATTTATAGATTACTTCAGTTTTGACTTGAGTTTTTTTTTTTTTTTTTACGCTTCAAGATTAGCATTAGTGTTAGCATTGACCCACAAACACCTCCATTTACCGTCACAGAAGTGTCTCTGGGGAAGTCTTCAACATCAGTGACATCCACCTGCAGCTCACTGTTCACTGACTCATCTTTATTATTATTTTTAGTGACTCATAGAGCTAGAACTGGACAGGAAGTGTTCAGCAAGAATAATGAGCTAGCCATTTAAAAATAGCCAACTGAAATGCCATGCACATAGTTCATTCTGATTCAGAAACCATATTTCTAGCCTGCATAACTTCAAAATCCTAATACTTATAATACATTCTGTAGTGTCTCCATCGGTCTCCCAGGGGTGTCAAACATTTTATTTATGTATTTTGTCATCTCTAACCTGTAAATTCTTATATACTGTAAAATAATATTTACTGTAGACTTCAGTAGCTTCTTAGGTATTGTAATTGTTATCAACAGACATATTTTTTTATTAGTATACATATATTTTCTCAGTCCATTTGTCTGAATACAGTATTTGCTCTCGTCGTTGTTTTACACACTTTTCTCTCTTCTCTTCTCTCTTTCTTCTCTTCTCTCTTTCTTCTCTTCTCTTCTCTTCTCTTCTCTTCTCTTCTCTTCTCTCTTTCTTCTCTTCTCTCTTCTCTTCTCTCTTTCTTCTCTTCTCTCTTTCTTCTCTCTTCTCTTCTCTTCTCTCTTTCTTCTCTTCTCTTCTCTCTTCTCTTCTCTCTCTTCTCTCTCTCTTCTCTCTCTTCTCTCTTCTCTTCTCTCTTTCTCTTCTCTCTCTTCTCTCTCTCTCTTCTCTTCTCTTCTCTCTTCTCTTCTCTCTTCTCTTTTCTTCTCTTCTCTTCTCTTCTCTTCTCTTCTCTTCTCTTCTCTCTTTCTTCTCTCTTCTCTTCTCTCTTTCTTCTCTTCTCTTCTCTTCTCCTCTCTTTCTCTTCTCTTCTCTCTTTCTTCTCTTCTCTCTCTCTTTCTTCTCTCTTTCTTCTCTCTTCTCTTCTCTCTTTCTTCTCTCTTCTCTTCTCTCTTTCTTTTCTTCTCTTCTCTTCTCTTCTCCTCTCTTTCTCTTCTCTTCTCCTCTCTTTCTTCTCTTCTCTCTTTCTTCTCTTCTCTCTTTCTTCTCTTCTCTCTTTCTTCTCTTCTCTTCTCTCTTTCTTCTCTTCTCTTCTCTTCTCTCTTTCTCCTCCAGATTTCGATGCCAACAACATCTTCAAGGCGTTCTTCGGCGGCCCCGGTGGATTTAGTTTTGAAGGTAGTTTGTTTTTGTGCCCAACATATCCATTATCAATCCAATCACTACTTGTGTGTAGTACATGTATACATTACTTATATATTTTTCTCGTATTTCAGCGTCTGGACCCGGCAATTTCTTTTTCCAGTTCGGTTAACTGGAGCAGAGGTTTTCATCGACACTCGCGGACACTTCAACAAACCCCCGACAAACTCACTCTTTGTATTTAATATCGGTCTGTTTACAAGTCAGATCCCGTCTATGCCATCGACTGAATGAATGCAACCCTTTGACCAACACCTGCAGCATTTAGCGCCCCCTATGGGAACAGCTGGCAATTATCTCAGGCCACGTTGAACAAAATTTGGATCGGGCAATTTTCTCTTATCCAAAATTTGAACGTAAGAAAAAGCTGCTGTAAACAATCCCGAAGGAGGACTTTTGCGCAGCTAAAGTTTCAAACGCGACGCTGAATTCAAGATTTATTATTCGTTGAGACTTAAAGTGCGAAAGGGGGAGGGGGTTTGCATGAAAGTTACTGGCTCACTTTAGGACTTTTTTCTTTTTTGGAGAAAGTTAAATGGGCAAACGACACCCTTGCAATTTTCAAAGACTGCTGACAGTGCCTCCTTGTCAAAAAAACAATTGGAGCATTACGACATGTTTTGAAATCGATAAAGCTAAACCCTACACTTAAAAATGAATAAATGTTGACTTTGAATGAAGGTATTGCATCTTAACAACAATATTTCGGTTTTACATGAATCGAAAGCAAAACACTTCAACAAATACACTAAATTAACAGAAAACAAAGACATAATACATTTATTTAAAGTCAGCGTTTCATTTTTTAAGTGTACAAGTGTCCATTGAAGCACACCACAGAGAAGGACACGGCTAAAATGGCCGCTCTTCTCCTTTTTCACACAACGTTTTATGTTTGATGTTGCCATTCACAAATTGCTGCAATGTACATTTTACTGGAATGTAAAGTGTTGATTTGTGATAGTTCTGTTTTACTTTTTTTTATTTTGTATATTTATTGTAAATTTGCAATGTATGATGATGACACTTTATGTTTTTGAAAGAATCGCCACGTGAGTATTTGGTTGGTAACTATTTCTGTCTGATGTGTGAAATGTAAAGCAATCCACAAAAATGGATCATGGGAAGGAAAAAGATGCATTATGACAGAAATATTAAGTCCAAAGACAAGCGGTGATTTGGTTCAAAACAAGGACGCTGTAGTCATCTTTAGCTCACCGTTTTCACTCTTACAGTGAAAACCATCTTCTCTTTAACCTTTAAAAGTACCAGCCATGTCAATAAAGTTGGCCTCTTCTGGATTTTCCCCAAAAATGCTTCTCTGGATTATTTTTGAATAGCTACATTTTCATTACAGTAATGGTTGTTGTAGAAATTACTGGTTAAATAAACAAAACACCTTCCATTCACTATATATACAGAGACACCTACACATAGATTCTGTTATTTATGTCTTTTTTTTGTTTTTGTTTTTTTTAATATTGAAGCTTCTCGCTCAATCACAAAGCCTGGGTTGAGAACTAAAGATTTGCATGTTTAACATTACGAGAGCGTTATTACTGCAATAGCTAGTTCTGTAGTACTATATGGAGTGATAATAATAAAGTAATAATAAATACAAATATGAATGTAAAAAAACAAATTAAATTAGAAAGAAATGAATAAATGTAGAAATTGATTAATATATGCATACAAATATATTTACATTAAATGTCTTTTTAGCGTGAACTGAAAAAAATCCAGCACATTTATGCATTTCACAATATCCATTTTTTCCCCTTTACATTCCCTTATGCACCCGTTGTGTAGTAGAAGTAAAATTGTTGGCCATGACGTAGTGTAGAACAATTTTTATATTTTTTTTTATAATTTGAGGGATAAATAGTTTATCTTAAATGTATTAAATCCATATTTAAGTATTTAATGTTCTTTACATGTTAATATTTTATCTTGTGCAAATGAAGCTGGATGCATTTACTATTTGCTCCTGATGCAGTTACACGGCTTTGCCGCACGGTGGCGCTGCTTCTCTTTTCTTCACGTTGTTGATTCGGTTGCTAGGAGACCACTCGGCACAGTTTCGTGCTCGTGTTTTTCAGACGATTAGCCTTTTAACCTAACGTTACTCAAATTCAAATTAAACAGCAAAACTGGACAAGTAAGAAACCAAAATGTCGGACACAGATTTGGGCCACGAAGAAGAAAACCCTAAAGGTGCTCCGTACACTTTTGTGTTGGATGGAGACTGGCTGTTTCACAAGGGCGAGTACAAAAAAGCCATAGAAAGCTACATGAAGGTAAATAATGATGATATCTTACTTGATATATACAGTCTTTGCTCGCTAAAACACAGTGAAGCTAATGTAAAATGCTAATTATTATGATATTTTTAGATCCTGTCCATCAAGCCGGGTGACAGAAGTTGCCATGTTGGTATTTCCAAATGTCACCTGCGCATGGGAAACCCTGAAATGGCTTTAAAGGAAGCAGAGAATTCACTCAAGGAAGATAAGACATATTTTCGGGTAACACTAGGTTATTGTATTACTATTATTAGTCTATTATTTCATCAATTTATTTAATGAGATTCTCCAACTTTTTACCCCACATAACTACATCATGTTTAGGGCTGTGATCACCTAAACTAAATTCTTGATTGACGTAAGAAAATATTGATCAACGAATACAATAATTAAAACATTCATCGATTAGGGTCTTGATTTTCAACCAGCGTGCCAGCGAACACTAGTGTGCCTTGAACTACTGGTGTGCCTTGAAAAACATGTCAGATTCTTGAATTTAATTGAAATATTTTGGAGTGTGAGTAACATCTTCACCAAAAAGCGAGCAAAACAATCATTTATTTCTTCATTTTAAGAACCAGATACTGTGGCATGGAAAAAATTAGCTACATTCAGTATCACTTTTTGTTCCTAAAGGGTGTGATTTGGTAATGCTTAAGTAGGCGGTGTCCCAAAAAAAGTGTACCATGACTCAGTGTTGACAAATACTAGACAAGGCGACAGAGAGAGGGTGATGTCTGGCACCAAAAGTATTTAGTATCTCTACAATCTAACCGTATCTGACAAACTGAACTCAAAGACCACACGCTCACAAAAACACATATTTATACAGAAAAGTACAACTAAACTCTAAAATTATGGTTAAAACTGCATGAATAAACTCATTTTTCACTCATACATATTCATCAACCCCTTCTCCTTTCTGCTCTGGTCTTATAAATCTTTAAAATCATGAAAACAACTAACAAAACATTTGGTTAACTCAGACACTACTCCCAATTAATCGACTAAACACAACTCTAATCATCACGACTTTCAATAAAATAATTATAAAGCTGGACAACAGATTTAACTATGACATAACCAGGACCAATTGTCTCTAAACTGTTAATTTATGTTTGGTTTGTAGCATAAAATGTAGTGTTGCCATTGATTTTCTACAGATGACACAACATATTTGTATAAAAGTCACTTATTACCTACATTAAGCAGTCTTAGTCTTTTTGAACATTGTAATAATTACTTTTTATATTTAGGACAATTCATTGAGTAACAAAGTGTGATTTTCTTCTGCTAATCTAATATTTGGAGAAGAAATTTAGACTATGATGAGCAAAGCAAAGTCTCCTCTATAAATGGCAAATACTAGGCTTAACCCAAAACAAAATCAAACAAAAAGTTATTTAGGCTTAAGTCATGGCTTATTGTGCCGTTAAACCAGGATTAACCCGTAAACTACACTTACGCTTAACTTTTACACTTCACACTCGATGACAGAGATTAAACTGTCAGCACGGATTCTCGTTCACCTTTGTCTCTTCTGCAGGGCTTGTACCAGAAAGCCGAGGCGCTGTATTACATGGGCGAGTTTGAATTCGCCAAAGTGTGCTACCACAAAGGGCTGAAGATTCGACCCAAGATACAGGAGTTCAGAGTGGGCATCCAAAAAGCTCAGGAGGTCTTAGAAAACACAACGGGATGTAAGTCTGCCTTCAAATTAACCCATAAACACTGTAGATCAGGGGTGTCCAAACTTTTTCCATCGAGGGCCACATATTGAAATATAGACCAAGCGGAGGGCCACAAATCAATCGCGAAACGTTAAAAAAAGCTGCATTTATCTGACGTTTTAAGCGCCACCACATCTACATTCAGTCTCAATGCCTTAATATCAGGTCTGTGTTGCACCAAAATGTTAGTTATTTAGGTTAGAATTGTAGAAAATCTGAAATGTGCTGTAAAAAGTACTTATCAGGACAGAGTGGGCCAGTTCACCAGGAAGCCTAAGGGCCAAGGAAAATTGGTCTGAGGGCCGCATTTGGCCCCTGGGCCTGAGTTTGGACATGCCTGCTGTAGATATATGTTCTGAAACTATGTATAAAGAGAGTGACTGTAATTCCGGTTCATTTCAGAATGCAGTTGCTTTACTGAAATCAAATGAACACATTGCAGTGCTTGGTTTGGTCATGGCTCTTAGCTAGAGCTGCAACTAACGATTATTTTGGTAATCGATTAGTCTAGCGATTATATTACTTTGATTAATCGATTAGTTGTTTAGAACGCGTAATATGCTTAAATATGAAAATTTTACTAAATTTTATCCAGACAAATCTGAAGTGAAGGCGTTTGATGACGTCCTGAGAAAATGTATTATTAAATATGAAGTATTTTAAGCAAAAACACACAATTTTACATGTCGCCTGTGTGTTATTCCTTCTCTGTCTGTGTAATAAACCCTCTTGTTTCATCTCATAGGATGTTTTGGAGTCTCAAATTTAAAAATTCAATTAGATGACAACCATTTCTATAATCGATAAGTTGCGATTGACTTGTTGCAGCCCTAATTTTTGGCTTCAAACTGTATGATGTAGTGAAAAAAAAAGAAAACACTGCTCTTGTGTTACGTTCGTGTGCGATTTATTTAATCTGTAATAGTGTTGTCTCGATACTAAAATTTCTCAATTCTGACACTAAGGAATATACTCGATTCGCTACACAAAGTTTGATACGACTATAATAATTAATAATCAGTCTTTTTTGGGTTAATGTTTTAGACAACAGACTGACATTTTCAACACATAATGTTTCTTTCTTTATTAAACATTGTGGCCTTGTACACGCTCTGATAAAGCTCAAGATCAATCTAAAACTGTGCAAGAAAGGTCACATTTTATCCTGTTTATGTATCGATACTTGTTCAAATGAGTATGGTTTTGATACTATTTTTAGTATTGATTAGTGTCTGGTTTTCAATACTTTTGACAGCTCTCGTCTGTAATTGATGATAAATAAATTCAAAACAAACGATGAAACAAAAATTGAGCTGTTTTAGGCCTATAGCGCGTCAATGCAACTCACTTTGAATGTACTCCACTGCTATTCAGAAGACAGTACTCTGACTCGACTGAGTATGTTGACTTTATTGTTTTATAAATGATAGTACTAGTTTATGAAAAGTTGAAAAATGACATCACACTAGAAAATTTACACACAAGAAACAAATTTTTCGGACCCTTTAAACATTAATTCAACAAAATAAAGCTGTTCTGAGATATTCGTATTTGTCAAAAAGTCATTTCTGTGACATTAGAGGGGTTTTGGCCCAGTGTAAATGGTTGCTAGGTAACAGTGTGTTGTCATAATTCACAACCAGGAAGTAAAATTTTAAAACCAAACTGGGCAAAAATGTGTAACGTTTTTTTTTTTGCTAAATCTGAAATATAAGGATTGTAACTGTGTTTTAGTGAAATGAGTTGTTCCTGTCATGGGCACTTTAAATAAATGTCAGCTTAATCTTTTTTGTGTATTTGTGCAGCTCCATCTTTAGTGAAACTTGAAAACAAAGGAGACCTCAGCTTTTTCCAAAACGACGACGAGGTATGGAAGGAAAGTAGAGACACTTTATATGTTTTTTTATAATGTTTACTCATACATTGTGAGTGATGAATAGAATATTTGTTTTTGAATATTTGAACGTTATTAAACTGAACTGAAACTGAACTCCCGATTGTCATTGTTATGGTCTAACGTTTATGTCTCAGGTGAGGAGGAAGCATCCGGCTACAGCGATTCAGCAAATGATGGTCGAAAAGAAACCTCAGGCGACGGTGAAAAAAACAAAAAACGAGAAAAAAGACAAACAGGTTTTGGGCCGGATTAACGAAGATAAAAAATATCTGGTGGATCTGGCGAAAGATAAAAGTGAAGTCTTATATTTACTATATTTAGTCTCAGTATTAGAAAATATATCGTATATTTACATCGTAATTCTGCCCTTGTATGACTTATACAAGGGCAGAATTAGAATACAAACAAGTATATTTTCTGTCGTATTCACAGAGCTGAGTGAAGTCGTCACAAAGAAAGGGGAGCGTCTCCAGAACGTGATCAAAGACTCGCTCAGTTACGTGGAGATGTGCACCGAGTTCAGGAACAACGAGAAGCCCCTGGTGATGCAGAAGATCAGGAAGGCCGGCCAAAGAGAGAGCAGGCCCAAGTCCCGCTCAGAGCACGTGCAGTTTATCAAGAAGCGCCTGGAAGAGATAGAAGCAGGTACGGACAACGAGGCAAAACTGGGGTTAAATGCGGATTTTAGGGTCTGTTTGTATTGGGGGGGGGGAGTGTACACAAGGCGCTTCCTGGATGCAAACTAAGCAAATAGGTACTGGCCTCCTGATGGAAAATTGCTGTTGGTTATTGTCTTTCAAGTGATGCAGTGAGTGGCTTCTCATTTTTGAAAAAAACTGTGTGGAAAGACAAATCCTGTGGTCGTGGAAAAGATGTCAGTGTGTTTGAGAAGGGTCAAATCACTGGTATAATTCACCTTATTCCGGAAGTTGCCGTACGCGTCGTCGTCTTGTTTCCGTTGTATTAGTTTACATGGAGCAGACGAGCTCAACAGAAAATAAGTTTTACTCGACTAAAAAGACGTTTTCCGACTGACCAGGAAATCGGTGCGTTGTTGACTTGTTGTTGCTCGTGTTCATTAAACATTTTACACAAATCAATCTACTTTACATTTTAGCGGCCAGACTTTTCCCTCGTTTGTCATTAGCTTTAACGGAGTTCTCGTCAAACAGAAGTGCGTTTACAACAAAAGTGCGTATCTGTGCAAAAAAAAACAGCAAAAGTGGGCGGGGCAGAATAAGGTGAATAAGGAGAAGCACAAACGACTAAAATTGGCTTAATAACTGTCCAACGCATTATTAAAAACTGGAAGGATAGTGGGGAACCATCGCCTGATCGGGAAAAAAAATCCTGAATGATCATAATCGCCGATCGCTTAAAGTCTATATGTCAGGTTCTCATTTTTCTCTCATACTGACATAGTTTGGTGGGAGGGCACCCGTTGTAAATATTTATCATAGTTTTACATCCGTGAAGTAGCAGTTATTGAAGAAATTTTTAAAAAATAAAAGTTTAAAATGACAGGAAGTAGTGCTGAGTTCTATGGAATCCCTCTGTGATGTCATCAAAAAGCGACGTACAGTTGAAAATAGAGACAGTTAATGCTCAACAGAAACATCTTTCTGACACTTTAATCAGTCATTCAACAAAATACAGGTGTGGTCAGGTATTATAATTTGTCAAATCATAACTAGTGTGTAATTTATGTGGATTTTGGCCCTTGTTTTCAAAATGGTTGCTAGGTAACAGCTGTGGAATTACCTGTAACTATGTTATATTTGCAGACTTTATTATCACATATAAAGACAACTAAATTCAGTATAGCATTTCAAATAATAATAAACAATACATCAAACTTATATCGCTTCTTGGACGCTCAACAACGCTTCACAAGAAAAAACAAACAAAGTAAATGGACAACGATGGCATAAAATAAGAGCTTAAACAGGTGAGTTTTTAGACCTGAACTAACTGCAGGTCGTGAACATAAATAAATAACAGCAACATTAAAGGTGCACTATGTAACTTTTTTGTAAAGTGAAGGGTCCACATTATAGGTCAGATCTGTGGAAAGTAACAATGCATGTTTGAACAATAGAAACAGCTGCAATTGAATAAATGCAAGACAAAAAGTATAATGCCATACTGCAGAACAATAACAGGAATTAGCATATTTTTATATTTGTTATGCAGTTATTTTAATCTATAATGCATATACTGTATTGCAGTGTTTTTCAACCTCCTTTGAGTGACGGCACACAATATTTTTAAAGTGCGTATGACAGGTTTTCATGATTTTCTAATTTTGACTTTATTCAATGTATTAATACCTGCTGTAAATATAAATTATAGTTTTACACCAATCAGGTCGCTGTTTGTGGAGAAAAGTTGAAAAACCTGTTCAAAATTACAGGAAGTAAACAAATTGATGACATCACGCTAGAGAGACAAAGGATACGCAAAATTTACACAAAATAAATTACTTTTTTTTTACCTTTATACATGAATTCAACAAAATAAAGGTGCTAACATGTATTTTTATTTGTAAAATAAACAAATCTGTGACATCTGAGGAGTTTTGGCCCGCTGTAAAGGATGGTTGCTAGGTAATTTCCTAGTGTGATGTCATCATTTACAACCAGGAAGTAAGATAAAAAACCTAAAAAATTGCTAAACCGCACTGAAATTTGAAACATATTTATCTTAACTGCATTTTGTCAAATTATTCGTCCAACCTGTCATAGGCCCTTTAACCAATAAAGTTGAAAATTTAAACGAGTTGGTTTAATCCCCACTCGTCCATGAGTGGTTCATGGAGGAACTTGTTGGAAAGGTAGTCGTCCGGACACTGTTTTTGAAATCAAGACGTTTTGACAATCATCTGGAAGTAGCGGCATGAGAATCTAAATTTTTTTACAAAGAGAGTGGTAGTCTATATAATGTAGCAACTATTGTCAAAGCCCCTGAGTCTAGTTCTTAAATTTGGCAAGGGTTGTTTTCATTTTTCGATAAGTTTTCATTTTCTCAGGACACTCCAAAACAGTAAACTTTTCCATTGAATCCTTGTGATACCAGAAACTCACACTGGGACGTTTTTCAGGGCATGCTGGTCGAAAATCAAGGCTGTGTCGTGTGTTTTTTTCTCAGATCTGATGTGTGGCAACGCAAAAGCCGGTCTGAAGAAAGCCGAGGACGCCCTGAAAACTGTGCAGGCCTGGTCGCCCACAGACGTCCCGGACAGAGACGAGCTCATGGAAATGCTGCACAGGTGCCTGGGACACGCGCACCACAAACTCGGCGACATGGACAAGGCGCTGGACCACTATCGCCGGGACCTGGAGCTGGGGAGGCGAGGGTGAGGCGCTAAAAACACACAAGAGTTTCGCAACACGGTCCGCCCGGTACGCGTGCGGTCATATCTGTCGTTGTCAACAGCAAACGTCACGCGGCAGAGCGGTCAAGGGCGCTGGACGACATGGGACGTGTGTATGCGCAGATGGGACAGTTGGAGCGGGCCGTCGAGTGGTGAGTCAATGAGTAACCGGCGCATTTTCATATGTCGGTGATAAAAGTGTGCGCAACCTGCTGTGACTCTGCGCCAGGGGTGTTGGCTCTCAGGTCGATTTTTGTTGGTCCTCGAGCTTCAGAGGTAATTTTCTGTTCTATAATAAGCGCACGACAAACATTTTGGTGTAGAACAGACCCAACGTTAAAGTGCGTATGACAGGTTTGTATGATTTTCTCATTTTGACTTTATTAAGTGTATTAATACTTGTTGTAAATGTATATAATAGTTTTATACCAATCAGGTCACTGTTTGTGGAGAAAAGCTGAAAAATATGTTAAAAATTACAGGAAGTAAACAAACTGATGACCTCACACAAACTTTATACACGATTTACACAAAATAAACTTCTTTTTTGTCCATTTAAACATTAATTCAACTAAATAAATAAGTTCAAATATATATTTATTTGTCAGGTAAAAGAACTGATGACATTAGATGAGTTTTAGCCCAGTTTACAGTGTGGTTGCTATGGGGATTTCCTAGTGTGATGTTATTATTTACAACCAGGAAGTGAAATTAAAACTTATAAAACTGCTAAACCGGGATAACATTTGTAAAGAATTTTAGCAAAACTTGAAATATATTTTTCTGAACTGTATTTTAGGTAAATGAGTGGTCCAACCTGTCATGGGCCCTTTAAGGTGAATATGACACTAGACGTCACTAAAACGTACTGAACATGATTGTATTTAAGATTTTACTAAACATTTTGCCCAGTTGAACCCCAGTTTTACAGTTTTTTGTAAAGTTTATAATGTTACTTCAGCAGCTGATGTGACTTGCTGTAGGTAGAAGAACTGTTACCTAGCAACCATACTGTAAACAAGCACCAAAATCCATATAAATTACACACAGTTTTGGAACTGAAAATAATATTACCTGATATTTTGTTGAATGATAGTTTAGAAAAATGTAGGGCTGCAACAAGTCAATCGCAATTAATTGATTATAGAAATGGTTGTCAACTAATTAATTAATCGAGTAATCGTTACCTGGTCTATACACAGACTCCAAAACATTGTATGAGCTGAAAGAAGAGGTTTTATCACTCAGACAGAGCAGGAATGACACAAAAAACACACAGGAAAGTATCAATAGTGTGTTTTTGATTAAAATATTTGTTCGTCTATAAATATTTTCCACGGTCAAACGCCTTCAAATTTAGTAAAATTCTCAATACTCAAGTGTCTTTCGCGTTCTAATTGATTACCTAAATAATTGTTAGTTGCAGCCCTAGAAAAATGTGTAATGTGTGAACACTATGAACCACTAGTGTCTGTAATATCACTTCCTTAAAAAATTCTGCATTGATCCATTAACTACAGAAGAAACCAGGAAAAGAAATGCGACTACTTGTGGCTCAGTGGATGATATTTGTTTGCTCTCCCTCTCTTCAGTCAGGAGAAGAGGATTCCTCTGGTCCACGATGCCGCCGAGAGGACCTGGATGTTTTACGAGCTCGGCTGCTGGCACCTGGAGCTGAAACGCTTTGAAGAAACCCGTAGATATGGCCTCCGCTCGGTCACCGCAGCAGAGGACACCGGAGATGTCCAATGGCTTATGAATTCTAACATTTTAGTGGCACAATCTGAAAGTAATTGTTTTATATATATATTTTAGACTAGATAGTGAACATTTGACCATAAACTATTTTTTTCTGTGTGACTCTAGTGAAACTTGGCAACTATGAGTCCTCCATCTCCCATTTTGAGAAAGCCCTAAGCTATGCCAAAGAACAAGACAATGACTCGGCTACAAATGCTATTAAAGAGGTAAATGCACTCTGTTGGGGCAGGACATATTATAATTAAAAATATATATTCTGACTTGTTTATTTTTGATGTTTTGTAGGCCCTGGATGAAGCAAAGCGGCGCCTAACACAAAATGATGTCCCGCTATAAAGCTCATAGCTGGTGCTTTCCTGTCATTAACAAGTGGGTGTTTAACTATTCTGTGAATAATAAACATAACTATGCAGAGACTGGACTGGTGCATTTGTCCAAAAAAAATGCAGTTTCTGAAATAATTGTTTGTAAGGCTGGGGTTTTTCTACACTGGCATTTGTGAAATAGCTGACTAACCCCAACGATTATTATTCTGCATTTTTATTCAAATTGCAAACATAAGTTGCCTTTTGCTTATACTTAGGTTTACGGCACACCATTTTTACTGCTTGGTACTTCCTCTTCTCTTTATAGTAGTGCTATAGATGTACCAGGAAGACGATTTGCATGCTATTCACAAGTCTTCAGTTCAGAAAACCTTGAACCTACAGAGCTTTTAAAACTTACGAGTCTAATTTTTTTTTTTTTTTAAGTGCTAAATGCAAATTGTGAGTGTGAACACTGAATTTTACTGAATATTACAAAGGCCTATTGGGTGAATGTCTTCAAATGATTCAAGCTTCCTGTTCACCATTCAAAATACTATTTTGTTATGAATTGTTAATTGCTATGGCAACGATTATTTTTCTCTCTGAAACCCATGAATAGAGAGAAAAATACATAAATTCTGTCACACTTCCCATACTAGCAAGTAGCTGTCCATCTACTACAACAACACACATGTCCTGACACATACAAAGGACACCAAGACAATATCAACTCAACTGTGGGCTTCAAACTATCAACCTGCTGTAACTATGTACTATTCATTTTTCCTTTTACTTGAATAATATTATTTAAAAATGATGTAACTCTTATTTGAGTACAATAGTTTTGTTTGTTTTTTTCCCACTTTTTCCCCTTTCTCAGTTCCAGTCCTCATGGAAGTTCACACAGAGTAGGAACTAGGGACTGGGGCCACACTTTGGAGACTTTTTTTTGCTCCTGCGCCTGCTCAGGGTACTTTCAGTCAGACTAGGAACCTATTTGTTAAAACAAGTACATTTACAACGTTAACTTTATTGGGAGATACTGTATGTTTCATTCATTTTCTGACTTAGATAGACTGTTCTGAACACAACAAAAAATAAATACATTATAAATAAATTACAGAGCTCAAAAGAAGCAAGATAAAGTTGATTTGGTATGAGGCAGTTATTTATCAAAGTTTTACACCTGTGAAGTTGCAGTTTGTAAAGAAATTCAGAAAAATAAATGCTTAAAATTCCAGGGAGTAGTGCTGAGTTCTAAAATGGAATCCCTCTACCTATGTCATCAAAAAGCGACATGCCATGGAAAATACAATTTACACACAACTGACAACAGTTTTTGACAGTTTAATCTGTCATTTGTCAGATTTATGTAAGTTTTGGCCTTTATTTTCAAAATGGTTGCTAGGTAACAGTTGTAGAATCACCTCCACCTATGTCATATTTGCTGCCCATGTTCAACCAGGAAGTACAGTTACAAAACCGTCAAACTGGGATTGTGTAATGTTTAGTAAAATCTTAAATATAATTATGTTCACTACGTTTTAATGAAAAGTGTAGTCTAACCTGTCAAACAGACTTTAATTGAGGTTGGGATCGTGACGTCATTTTAACATGGTAAATACTAAACTTAGCAAAAAGTACTCTAACACTATATATTGATAAATGTATTTACCAGAAGTGACTCAGCAGTTTATCAGGTTCTTCCATTCTTCCATGTATTTCTTTTTTTTTTTTTTGTACATTGCAAGTTTTGCACACCAACAGCAAACATGGCGGATTTCCATGGTAACGGCTTTTTTTTCCTGACGTTCTACCCCAAGCTCCGAGCATCAAAAAACTGCTGGGTCACTTCTGGTAAATACATTTATCAATATGTAGTGTTCGAATACTTTTGAATTAACGCTAAGTTTAGTATTTAGCATCTTAAAATTTCCATTGATTTATATTGAGCTAACTGAAAATTCAGTTACGTGTGATGGCACGATCCCGAGCTCAATTAAATATTTTTTAAAAATACAGAATTTCCTGTTCTTTAGGATATTTTACAAAGTGGCTCAAACTACTGTAGGTCTCAGATCAATAAAATGGATAGTTGTTGTACGCATTTTTAAAATACTTCAAAACAACAACTGTCGACTGACGAGCACGGGGATAGAACAGAAAACAAGCCGTTACCACGTAAATCCGCCATGTCTGTTATTATCAGTATAATATCATAATCAAAAAGTTTTCTGTAAATGTTTCAATGATTCGCTCACAAATCTAAATTCTCCTGGTTTTAAATTTGTGTTGGGAAAAAAAGCAACACATTTGAATTTCCAAGGCAGTTAGTTTGCTTTTCTATGACACGCGAAAGACAAAATACAACGTTCTAGTTTTAAAATTGTATTTTAGCATCAAAAGTCTAATTTATGGAAGAGTATCTAATATATCTCTAGACAGAATAAAAAGTATTGTGGGCTCAACATTTCTGTGAGTATATTTTTCCAGTAAAACTCATAAATCTGGATCGTTCCTTCATCAAAAATGCAAAGAGTTCGGCATAATGTAAAATAAAAAATAATACATGTGTTTAAAGCAGCTCTGATGTCACTCACATGTGTCTGAGTGTTTTTCATTTTCCAAAATCATCTCAATTTGTCACATTTTTCGACTTCTTTGGCTAACTTCACTCTACCCATCTCCGTTCAGCTGTCAGGAGTACCAAAACATTACCGCCACCCTCACGTACTGGTGTATTTTGCACCCCTACGCCCGCCGCACTTCCGCCTCTGATTGGGCGTGTCTTTTCTTAAGCCCGGCCCACTTTCCCTGCACGTTTTTTTCTTGAAGAGGAAAGCGTGTGCTGTCCGCCGTGGATCTGCCTTGTCATTGCACAGCTCGAGAAACGCGTGGTCAGCAGCTGCACCGCTACACGTCTGGTAAGCCCTTTGCATTTTTAGCCAACAATGACCCTTTTTTAACGCACTCTAAACCTTTTGTGCCACATTTGCGCGGGGCTAGCTGGCGTTGTTCGCACGCTGGACACTTGAACGCGACGCTAAATTGGTTTAAAACGTGGCAAGCAATCTAGTGGTTTTTGTGCCACTCCCCGCTTTGGCAACAAACTCCTCACACAACAATGCCCAATTAAACAATCAATAATGCAATTTGTCGTAGCAATTTGGATATGAAACATTTAATCTGATTTTGCACGGATATATTACAACAGAAAGTAGTGATAAATCTGTAAATCAATCAAGAATACAAAGATAATTTTGAGTTCGGGGCTTTAAAACTTGAATATCGTTGTTTCCCCTTAATCCCGTGACACACTTTTGGTTTCAGTTCATGTTTTAAACAAAATAAATACGACAGATGTAGACGCCACACAGCGCTTTCTTTGAATCAATTACTTTCCCCTGATGATGGCCCCATTTTAGCTGCTCTTTGTTTGGAGATTACCCACAATGCCAGTGCCCCCCTGGGCGTTTTTTATTTTCGCCCAGATTCTGCTCCGGTTTGGCGTATTTGCTGTCTAACTTTTTTCCGTCCGAGTTAAAAATGATTTCGCACGACGTGGCAATAATTCACAATATTTTAACCTTGTACGTTTTAACTTCGAGTTGTTTTATGACTGTATAAGGGCAGCCTGGCACTTTGCATTTGATAAGAGATGCCACATTTACATGCAGCAGACTTCCTCTTTTTGCTAAATTAGTTGATGTTAGTTTATCTTTTTAAACATATTTTTGTTTTGTCTGTCTTTTCACCGAAGGTAAATCGTGACAGATGAAATGCAAGATATTTATGGGTTAGAGCTTCCTGTTTATAAGTAACAGGTTTGCAGACCTTTCTAAAAATAGGATTGTTGTTTTAAATTGTTAATTCCTTTGATAGCTGTCTTCATTTTTCATAATTCTGTTCAGTTATTTAAGAAACATGACTTCTTCTACAAACAACAAAACCATACCAGTGAAAATTATGTAAAAAAAAATGCTCACCTGTTTAAACCTCTACAAACATGTTCTGGAATGCATGCAATTCTTGTAGCAGTTCACACTTCACTTGTGTCTGATGTTAATGCCCCCTGAATGTGAATGTACAACAAAATCGTTCAAACCAGACCATCTAATGCCATTTTTGTTGAAAAATTACTGAGCTCTAATAGAGAAGATTGTCACATTGCGAGTGATTGTGTTTAAAAGTATTTTACTTTAATATTTACTTTTGTTAAGAAGATAACCTGTGAAGAAAATCTATTATTTACTCTTTCAACTAGTAAAAGTGGCAGTGTTATAGGAAATGTCAACTTTGACTGTCAAAAGGAGAAACTCTTGCAATAATTAAACATCACATGGTTCCCTAAAGTTGTGCAACTTTAGATCTAAATCTGACCTCCTTCCTCACATTGTGGCAAACATTACAGGAATTATATTTAATAAACAGCTACAATCTTGAGTAGGACTAAAAATATGAATGTTTTATTTTTAAGACTGAGCAGTAAAAATGTGTTGTCCAATGTGTTATTTATTTAGCAACATGGAAAAAGTGTGATTGGCCCATATTCAAGGACAAAGGTTGGCGAGAAAGTACTTCCAAAGTTGCATTTTTCTTGCATCATTCGATTGAAATGGTCACTTATTTAGAGTTTCATTTCTTTATTCAGGAAACAATGGAAAACTATTGACTCAACTCACATTAATACTGTCGGCCTATTGAATTTCAAAGTTACCACAAGCATTGTAACATAAATGTCATATATTATATGACAATTCACTTATAAATCAGTTCAGGGCGCACATTTTAAACATTTAAAGGATAATTAAGAATGGAGAGAAGATTGATTGATTGATTGATATGATGAGCTAAACTAATGCAAATACCACAAAGCGTTTCAGAACATGTTTGTAGAGATCTAAACTACAGCTTAATCAGATTAACTTTTCTTAAATATTTGCAGTCCTTGTGGTTTGATAATTTCTGCTTTTGAAACAGACTAATCCAGTTGAGTTTTAAAATTATTATTGTCCTTTTTCAGTAGTTGTTAATCTGGATTAAACCTACTGTACACACTCTAAAACATGTCAAAAGTGTAATTATTAAAGGCAAAATCAGCTTTATTAAATCAAAACATTAACAAAAAGAGTAATGCAATTTGTCATTTTAATCATTAATACAAGTCAGACATGGTCTAGATCATGATCTAAAAGCCATTGGTTAACATATTTTTTAACCTTTTATCTGGTTAAAATGTTAAATAAAATCTCAATATTGATAAAAAATAATCCCTTAACTAGTTGGATAATTTGACTAGATCTTATAAAAAAAACACGTAAAAACGAAATTCCTTCTTTTCTCTAATTACAATTACTTTTATTTGTTTTAGGTGACTGTTGGTGTTTCTAATTGCACAATAAAGACGATGGATACCGAACAGAGTGGCGAAGTGGTGGAAGGATCTGACTCTCCACAGCAAGAAACCGAAATCCAGAAAGACGTGTCCAAAGCCGAGACTCCGGCTGCTGCTACAAACGGAGAAAGTGAACACGTGAACGGCCACTCGGAGGCTGAAAACGAGGCCGGCACAGAAGAGGCAGAAGTGAGCGTAGAGGACGCCGAAACCGAGGAAAGCGTTCCCCAAGAAGATCCAAAAGAGGAGTCTGTGCCAAGCGTCTCTGATAAGGATGAGATGGCAGCAGATGTGGGCAAAGAAACGGAAAACAACCAGCCCGAACAAGAGGAGACTCCGGCAGAGACGCCCGTAAATGAGACAACACCTGAGCCGGCTGTTGCGCAAGCGCCAGTAGAGACGCCACCTCCAAAAAAAGAAGAAAAAGAGGTAGAAAAAGTGGTCGAAAATGTTGAGGTGCAAAAAGAAAACGTGGTTGAAAATGTTGAGGTGCAGAAAGAAAAGGAAGTGAAAGATTTGGAGAAAGGAGGAGAGACTGAGGGGAAGAAGGAAGAAGACAAAATGGCGGCAGGAGATGAGGAGAAGAAGAATGGTGAAGCTAAAGAAGAAGTTAAGGAAAAATCGGATGCAGTTGAAGCTGAAGTGGCCCCAACAGCGGCAGCAGCAACAGCAGCAGCAGCAGCAGCAGCAGCGGCGGAAGACAAACAATCAGAGGTGAAAGAGCAAGAAGAAGATCCCACCCCTGCACCCGGCTCTTTAGCGTTCCCCATTTTGGAGCACGACAAAACCAAAGACGCGTTTACGACCGCGCGCTCCCTGGTCGTCCTCCGAGGTTTGCCCGGCAGCGGCAAAACGTTCCTCGCCCGCGCTCTGGCCGACGCCTTCAAAGACCAGTGCGCGATCCTGTGCGCCGACGACCACGACGCCAAAGCTTTCGACGAGGCGATCGTGGCCAAATGCAGCGGCGGCACGTCCCCGGCGCTCGTGGTGGTGGAGGACTCGAGTCACACTCAGGACCAGTTGGCCCGTTTGGGGAAAATTGCCAAGCAGCACCAGCTCGTGGCCGTCTTCCTGGAGCCCCGTACGGAGTGGAGGAGAGACCCCGCGCAGCTGATCAAGAAGACCAAAAAGGGGCTAGATCTGGCCAAATTGGAGGCGATGAAAAAGGCACACGAGGAAATGTCGATCCCTCTGTATTTCGGGTGGTTCCTTTTCTTCACGGTTCAGAGCGAGGTCAGAGAGACGTCGATGAACTTTCTCAAAGCGCTGGGGGTTTTGGAGAGCTTCAAGAAACACATGAGCGACTGTAAGTTCAGTAAAATTAAATCTTTTAGTTTAGTCTCACATTTAATCTAATACTTTATCTTGTGTTTATAGTCATTGGAAAGGAGGAGGGGGAGGAGAAGAAGGAGGAGAAGGAGGTGAAGGAGGTGGACCTGGAACAGTACTTCAAAGCCAAAGGAACTCTTCACTGCACCACCAAGTTCACAAACTACGGCAAAACAGAGGGCGCCAAAGAGTACGCAGAGAAACAAGTGAGTGCAACATAAGATTACTGTCAATGAGAAAGACTGCTATAAAGATTTTAGACAATAACCTCATGCCGTGTTGGAAATGTTCAAATGAACTGTAGGCATATTTTTCAACTTGAAGATACTTGAGTGGTTGTCTGCAGGTAAAATCTTGTAGAAGTGCGCATGTTTTAATATTTAATAGTCAAGATGGAATAAAAGCTTTTTAACTTTTCTTCAATGGACAGAGTGCCTTGGTTTTTTGTTTGACTTTCTATGAGATTTTACCCACAGAAAACCACTCTCTAGTTGAAAGGGCACAGTAGGTTTGCCAAAACTAGCACAAGCTCTGCAGGTGCTGCAGTGGGACGGTCTAGACCACTAGACTAGTTTCCTCAGTGGGTCAAATGCCGCACATTAATCTTTCAACTTAGATTATAATGAAGGGTTGTGCAATTACTCACATTTTCAGCAAGAACAACACCCACACAATTGCTCACATTTTCTGGAAAGTAAAAAAATATATTAGGAAATTCAGTGCCATTTTAATTTGTTTTGTAAGACCAAATTTTAAAAAATGCATTGAGTGGATGTGGAAAAATATATATATACTTTTTTGTTATATCACGCAGCCCCATGATAAAGTACCCCATTATCAAGTTTAACTGTGCAATATCAAGTACACTTTAAACTGTGTATGATCATGTGAATGGATTGTGAGGGATAATTTATGTTAAGTAAATGTAAATAGTTTAATACCAAGGGTTTAGTTTATAAAACAAAACAAAGAAATTAGATTTTGAATTAAAATTTAGTTTGTTATTTTGTATAAGTTGAGTCTTAGTTTTATTTCCTATTTTGAACTTCTATTTTCTTCTGAATGAAGAATTTCCCCTTGGGGGTGGAATAAAATAAATTCTGATTCTGACCTTTTGAATCCAAAGCCGATGATAAAATGTCTGAGCTGTAACTTTAGATCGTCCTCTTGTCTCTTCAGGTTGTGCAGGATCTGTACGGCTCGGCCTCTGACCTGTCGCTGAGCGCTCTCTTTGTCACTCCACGCACCATCGGCGCTCGCGTGTCTCTGTCCGAGGACCAGCTTCAGCTGTGGCCCGACGACGGCGAGAAAGAGGCCGAGCCTGTGGTCCCAGGCGCCGCCACTTTGCCCCGGGGCAGCCGCGCCCATGTCACTCTGGGCTGCGCTGAAGGCGTCCAACCTGTGCAAACGGGCTTCGACCTCCTCCAAATCCTTTTGCTCCAGAAAGACGGCCAGCAGGGGGAGCCGGTGGAGATCGACCCGGGCACGCTCACCTACTACGGCGAAGGAAGGTGGTATCTCGCCCTCAAAGAGCCCATCAGTGCCGCGGCTTGCTTCTCCAGCACCTACAAACCGAGAGCGTCCGGCCCCGGCAAAAAGGAGAAGAAGAAACAAAAATGCACCATTCTTTAAAACATGGGAAGAGAATTGGTTGAGTCTGTGGAAGGCTACTGTGTTTGTGCAACTACATCGAAAAAGCCAAACCATAAGAATGTGCCTTTGTCCATAATTTGACCTAAGATGCCTTTTCAACCATTTCCAGGCGTGTGAAAACTTCGTAATCAGTCTCTTGTTACACCTAGCAAGCGTTGTGAGCTGCTTTTTTGTATTCGGTACTGCTATACAGCTGTCACACATGTTCTAACCGTAGATTTCCTGTTCACGATACAATATTACTTAGTACAATCCGCTAGAAACAGTTATAACACGATAGACAAGCCTTTCAACTTCATCTACTTAGCTCTGCGTCATAGATTCTCATATTACGCTAGTGGTCAATACAGTTTGTAATTTTGTGGCAGCTTAGGAAGTAACTCGATGGTAGCACTTGGGCCAAAGTTGAGTGGTTAAATGTATTTGAATGACCTTAAGATATTGTAGGACCTTATTTGTAAAGTCTTTGCACTGCCTAGTTCAAAAAGGGACATTGTTGATTCCTTTAGCTGCAACATTGGGCGCTTATGAAATTCTGTGTCCTTCAATTCTGTGTTTTGCAATGTTTTTGTACTGCTGCTTCAGAAATGGCACCATTCCGGTTAAACTGAGTCCGTTTTATACTTTCTGAACGCATCTGCAGTGTCGTATTACTGTCACTAATTGAAAAGGTGTAGCTCTTATCAATCACTTTTTGCACTTGTTTTGTAAACTTCATAATAATAAAAAGAAGTTGCTTTGCTCTACTGACGCTTGTTCATTTCTTAAACTATTGCTTTTGTGTTTAGTTAGTTAGATAATTATTGTGTTCAGCATTTGTGCTTTTTTTTGTGGACATTTTCTTTGGACATTGAAGTGGGAGATGTATCAAAAAAAGTATGACCTATGAAATATGCAAAATTAGCATTAAAAATAGAGCTGTTGAGATAGAAAGGAACAGAAACCTTTAGTGCAATTTTTGGAACAAGAGTGTTGAGTGATATTTCTGTGTTTTTCTAGGTTACATGTGTGCTTCATTTACGTTTTGTGCGATACTTGAACCTCAACCATGACATTTCCTCATGCAATGCGAAAATATTGTCTAAATATTAACGAGAATGCAAAATATATTGATATACAGAAGCAATTTGTCCAAAGAATGCCTATCTCTAATTAGACATCAATGAATAACATGTTTTTTTTCAACATCGTGATCTTTTTGAGTGCCATAATGAGCACTTTTGATTAAAAAAATCATGTATATATTTTTTTTAAAGTGCTATGGTTAATTTTTCCAACATTCTGAAAATCCATAGCTTTCAGCACAATAAGGAAGTCTTGTTTTAATTTTGTTGTTTTATTACTTGTTTTATCACTAAGTAACTAGGCCTAAAGTAAATTTGCTAAGACTACAAAAAAAATAAATAAATACAAACATCCCTTTCTGTAAGATTGTTTTAACCATTGACCAGCAGAGGGCGCCAATTAATTACAGAAAGTTTGATATCGTTCTTCTGCTTCTCTTTGAATGGATCCGTGCACGCTCTAAATTTACTGGCATCATATGTATTTGCTTTTTTCACCCAAAGAGTTAAATATAGCCGAGGACACTGACCCAAATGTCCATGAACTGTCTTTTAAATGACCCACAAACCAACTGACCTTTACACCTCTGTGGTCCGTCTGAGTCTGTGGGCACGACAGTTTCTATTGGCTGCGCGCAGATAACTGTTTTTACCCAATCACACAACAGGGGCCCATGATTACCCCGATGACTTTGTGTGTGGTCAGTTCACTTTGGAGCAGTTTTATGAAGAAACTACTGAGGCTTTTGGGTGCTGTAGGAATATTTGGAATTGTTTGTTTTGATTTGATTCATTTATTTGAGATCGAGATTTAAAATGCAACATGTTTTTACTGTTAATGCACTTTAAGACACCATTAACAAGCGTGTTCCAAGTGGATAAGCTGTTATTTAATCATAATGCGGAATAATTAAATGCGTTATTCTGCAATACTTGAATCAGATTCATATTTAATCAAATTACATCAATAAAATGACATGTTTAAAATAAATGCAAGGTGAATTTGTGAGTAAATACAAAATTAAAATGAAAATGGGTTAAAAAATAAATAAATCATAAAGAGACATGCATTTGTGGTTAATTTGAAAATTATATTCTTTTTTCCCTTAGACTTCCTGAAAAAAAAAAAAGATGCTTTATTATTTCATTTAATCCACTTCATCTATCGACTTTGACGAAACGTACAGAAGGATTTTTTTGATATCTGATTCTAAAACTCATTTATTGAAGTTTTAAGTCAAACAAATGAGGCAAAATTTGAATTTTTAGGACAATTTTCAGTCCAATCTAGTTTACGCAAAAACTAAATAAGAAATTCAAAAACCCCCCCCTTTTTTTTTTGTTTTTTTTTTTTTTTTGTAACTAGTATGACATAAACCAAAACATTTCAACCTGGTCCTGACCATTTTTCAGATTTAGATGTCCCAGATATGTGTATTTTCAGCTGTTTTTACACATAAAATGCCTTATTTCTATATGAAAACATTACATGATGAAAAACTTGTAATACATTTTTTCTTACATTTTTGTGAGAAGAAGTTTCAAATTGATATCTTTAAATTGAATATTTTTTCCTATTCACCTGCAGCGTCTCACCTTAAACTGTTAATATTTAAACATTTCTCAAAGACTATGGTAAAAATGAATGGGAAAGCTACTTCCGGAACCAGGCTTCCAAGTGGGCGGGACTTGCGCTCCGGGCCAATCCGGAGTGAGCAGACATCAGCCCAGCGGCTCACCCGATCCTCCGCCGACACAAAACTGAGGACGCATCGCTCTCCCGCACCTCTGCTCCTTTCAGCGAGACAAGAGGACAGACTCGGCCGAAAAACACGCACCATCAGCCGGCCACACACTCCCAGAACTGTCGGTAAAGCGGAAAGTCACCGTAAAGGTAAATAACATCAAGCTTTTCACGCGTTTGCAACTTCTGCCTACTATTCGCTGCACAAAACCAAACAATTTCTCTCTAAACTTCATTTATCTAGTGCGTGTAGTATATTTTTTAAACTAACTTGTTTCGCCTCTTTAATTCGGTTAATTTAACGTAAGTTTACTTTGATTTTCGTGTTGATTTTGTGACACGTTTCCTTGTCTGACTGGTTTGTGAATGAATGGACATGTGGAAGGCAGTGTCCTCGCTCACCAGGATCAACATGAGTCACTATGAAGCTTTTATGGGGCATAAAAAAAACAAAAAAAAAAAGACTGCTGTGCACTGGTTTAGTCCTGGTTTAGTTTGGATTTAGTGTTTTATTGGTTTAATCCTTGTGTAGTCCTGGTTAATTGTAAAAAAATATTATAAAATTGTTCTCTTTATTTAGTCAAATGTTTTCAAGTCTGAGTTATAAATGTTATAGATATATTTAACTATATTTTATATGTATTAAAGTAAATATTTGATCAATCTATTTTAGCCTCATATTCTTAATGAATTCAACCTAACTAATGATTCTTTTAGTAGTCGACTAGTTAGAGATTTTTGTCTTTTTTTGTGCATCGAGGCTTTTCAAAGTGAATGAATGGACTTTTCAAAGGCTTTTTGAAAATGAAAGTTGAAATTTGGTGAAGGAAGGTTTCTAGATAGAAAATATAAACAAATAGTGTAGTAATGTTTAAAATCAGAAAGGGTTTTTCTTTTTTTTTTTGACAATATGATTTAATTATGTCACTGCCTTTGTTATATAAGGTCTTTTTCTATGTGTTTTAGAGTCTGTGTAATAGTCCACTTAACGATTATGATTATTTTCTTATTGACAACTAGTCACGAATCAGTCACTTAATTGTTGCAGCGTAGTAATTTAGTATTAGTTATGATCACATTGTAGTTTGAGTCATATTACTTTGTACGTAGTTTGTATTATTGACGGATTCGCTGTTTTGATTTCGACTGTCTCTGATTCCCCAAAGCCATCCGTCATGTCCCGTTTCCTAATGTTATGGTGAAATTGAGCTGGATCAATGACATTTATCACCTGTTACAAGAGTCTGACAAACAAAAGTGGATGCCAAATAGATACTGCAGTTTAAACACACGGAAAATATGTTTCTTTGATTGAATTCATTTAAAGTCGACTGGTTGTTACTCAGGGACGTTCGAGATCAATATTAAAAGGGAGTTTCATGACAGTCCAATTAACTGAGCTAAAAAATGGCTTGGCTCAGTTCAGTGCAAGGACCAAAGGCTATTTTTAGACTCACTACGAGGCTTTTAGTTTAATGATGCACCAAATGTCTGCACTAGATTTATTATAGTGATATTGTTTTTGTAAGCCTATAAACATCATTCAAAAATGTGTGGCAGTATAATGTAGTAGTAGTAATAGCATTAATAGTGTACAATATTGTCAAAAATGTAAATGTCAACGTTTGTTTTTGTATCTCGATAAAGATTTCAGACGATATGTCAATTCAACAGCAATATGTTGAAATATGTTAAATGTATTGGTTGAGGTTTAAGTATCAGATAAACGTGACATTTCTGTAAAATGACCCATAAAGTGCAGAAATATCACTTATTTTGAAATGAACAACATGTATTCTCTTTTCAATTTTCAGTTTTAATCAACTCTTCTTGTAGCCTTTTTTTAAAATTACAAATTACTTTTTTGCGTTGCTTCAAAACACCATTCACAAATATCATAATACCAATATTTTGATTAACTCCCCACCTCGTAGTAACTGTAGTAGTAGGAGTAGTATTAACAGTAGTAGTAGAAGTAGTAGAAGTAGTAGTAGTAGAAGAAGTAGTAGAAGTAGTAGAAGTAGTAGAAGTAGTAGAAGTAGTAGAAGTAGTAGAAGTAGTAGAAGTAGTAGAAGTAGTAGGAGTAATATTAACAGTAGTAGTAGTAGGAGTAGTATTAACAGTAGTAGTAGTAGTAGTATTAACAGTAGTAGTAGTAGGAGTAGTATTAACAGTAGAAGTAGTAGGAGTAGTAGGAGTAGTAGGAGTAGTAGGAGTAGTAGGAGTAATATTAACAGTAGTAGTAGTAGGAGTAGTATTAACAGTAGTAGTAGTAGTAGTAGTATTAACAGTAGTAGTAGTAGGAGTAGTATTAACAGTAGTAGTAGTAGTAGGAGTAGGAGTGGTATTAACAGTTGTAGTAATAGTAGGAGTAGTATTAACAGTAGTTGTAGTAGGAGTAGTATTAACAGTAGTTGTAGGAGTAGTAGGAGTATTATTAACAGTACTAGTAGTAGTAGGAATTGTATTAACAGTAGTAGTAGTAGTAGCAGTAGTAGAGGAGTAATATTAACAGTAGTAGTAGGATTAGAATTACTAGGAGTAGTAGGAGTAATATTAACAGCAGGAATAGTATTAACAGTGGTAGTAGGATTAGCAGTAGTAGTAGTAGGATTAACAGTAGGAGTAGTATTAATTTATGAATAGTAGTTTTAGCAGTAGTAGTGAACAATGGCAGTAGTCGTAACGGTAGTTGTAACAGTTGTAGTAACCGTAGTAATAGTAACAGTTCTAGTAATGGCGGCAGTCGTAGTCAACTGTCATAGTCGTTAAAATATAATATAGTTACTGGATTGAGCAGACAATTTTAGGAAATGTATCGATTTCTGAATAATCTACTGTCACTGGCCTGCTCCTTGTATAAAGTAACATACATTTATCGTAGACATCTTTTAACTAATGAACTTGCCGTGAAATAAATGGTCTGTACAGTGACAAACGCCATTGCTGGGCTAAATGAGGGCGATATTTCAGCTTAGTCGAGTCATTGGCTGTTACCCGTGGACATTTGGCTTTGTTTTGAAAAATGTTTGGTCATTATGG
This sequence comes from Rhinogobius similis, assembly GCA_019453435.1. NCBI lineage: Eukaryota > Metazoa > Chordata > Actinopteri > Gobiiformes > Gobiidae > Rhinogobius > Rhinogobius similis. The sequence goes on from CM033631.1 coordinate 13,021,603, forward strand.
ATTGAAACAACAGGATAATTTAATGAGTGGGTGTTGCATGACGTTGTGGTGACTGGACTGGGAGAGACTACTTGGCTCGGTAAAAGGGGAAAAGCTGATCCTGCGTAGTTGATTTGAAGTACAAAACAAAAAGTTCTTGCTCAAAACTAAACCGGAGTGGATTAAATGTTTAAAATGCTGCTATAGGGTTGTTGTTTTTTTTGTTTCTGATAAGCTTTATGATTAAGTTTGCAGTTTATTTTGTATTTAGATGGTTTTCAAAGTCTGTATTTCAAGCATTTTTAAACATTAAAGGCCCTGTACCAGATTTTTACTGTTTTGAAACATTAAAAAACAGAACTAGTTCATCTTAAACCAGGGGTGTCCAAACTTTTTCCATCGAGGGCCACATACTGAAATTTAGACCAAGCGGAGGGCCACAAATCAATCGTGAAATCGTCAAAAATCTGATTTTTAAAGCGCCACCACATCTAAATTCAGTCTCAGTGCTTTAATATTAGGTCTGTATCGCACCAAAATGTTAGTTATTTAGGTTATAATAGTAGAAAATCTGAAATTTGCTGTAAAAAGTATGTCTTGGGACAATGTGGGCCAATTCACCAGGAAGCTTGAGGGCCAAGAAAAATTGGTCTGCGGGCCGCTTTTGGCCCCCGGGCCTTAGTTTGGACATGCCTGTTTTAAAGTCTTTACATCAGTCACATGTATCTCTCACTTTCATAATGCAGTCGCAGCATCCTAAATATTCACCACAATGAGTTTATAAACACTTTTCACGAGTCTCTGAGCCCAGTGCGTCACGAGTAAAGCTAACAAACATTAGCATGCTAAAAGCGCACTTCCTGCTTCCCTCGACGGAGAAAACGCTGTCATCTCATTTTCACCCGAATAGATGCTTTTACAATATATCTGTGCTGGGACGACACAGATTTTACTTTATTACCGGCAAAAAATCAGGAACATGGAAAAGTTTTATTTACCCGTTTCACAACAGTAAAAATCAGGTACAGCCCCTTTAACCTTTGAGAGAATATTAAACTAATAGATGAATGCCACAGTGTAAATTTTAAAGGTTTAAACTGCAGGATTGACAGGTTTTATACTTGGAAAAAGGATGTTGTTTTCAGAGGAAACGATGTTGCTATTTTGGAGTGTTGACGTTTTGCTGATTGTGACCATTGAAACTGCAATATTGATTTGATTATGATTCATTTACAAGCCCTAGAAAGCAGGGACTTTTACTAAACTGAAACGCCCATAATCTCCGCCCGAGATGATTCGTTTTGTGTCAACGTGGTGCAGGATGACTTCAGTCTATTCTGACACTGCAGAAGTAGGTGACACGGTACGATGATGTAACGGTGCGACTGGAGGGCAGTAATTTAATAGTTATCTTTGCACTTGGAACGTGGAAAAAAATAACCACAGCCATTACAGCAAGACTAAAACAAAAGGTCCAGTTCTAAATTCTAGAAAGTACAAAATGCCTTCTCTAAAATCAAATGTAGTGAAGTAAAAACTACTCACTGTATAATTTACTTAAGGTGTTTATATTGTAATCATCTATGTTAAAATATCAATATAATCATAAAAAACGGAGTAAAGTACTGTTTTTTGGTTTGTTTTTAATCAAACATTCAAAACTAAGAACACAGCCAGAGAGTGAAGAATAGAAAAAAATAAAAATAATACAGAAACAAATGTAGCTCAGGATATTCAACAAAAGTCCCACCTCGTCTAAAGTCAAGAAATGGACTGTATTTTATAAGGAAACTATGTTAGAAGGCAGATTTTTATTTATTTTTAATCTAAATAAATCTTGATTTAATCTTGTTTTGATTTTTTGTTTATATAAGCTATGAACATATTTGTTTTAATGACGGTGCACGGTGGCAGAGCGGTTAGAGCTTCTGCCTCTCAATAAGGAGATCGTGGGTTCGAATCCCGCACCACCCCAACATCGTGGTTTCGAATACTGAACCACACGATCTCTCTGGGTGGAGTCTGCATGTCCTCCCCGTGTTACCGTGGGTTCTCTCCAGGTTTTCTGGCTCCTCCCACCGTCCAAAGACATGACTGTGTAGGTTAATTGACAACTCTAAATTGTCCCTAGTGAGTGAATGTGAGAGTGAATGGTTGTCTGTCCTTGTCTCTGTCTCTCTGTGTCAGCCCTGCGACGAGTTGGCCACTGTCCAGGGTGTACCCCGCCTAAGGCCCAAAGTCACTGGGATCGGCTCCAGTCACCCGCGACCCCTAACGGGAATAAGCGGTAGAAAATGAATGAATGAATGAATAAGTGAAATGATTGTGTCAAAATGTATGTTAATATACTGAAATAATATTAATAACACACAGTACTTAAAGTCTATATGATGGGTTATTTCACTAGAACGTAGTGAACATGATTATATTTATAATTTTATTAAGCATTTTAACTATTTGTCCCCAGTTTGACCGTTTTCGTAAAGTTTATAATGTTACTTCCTGGTTGGACATGAGCAGCAAATTTGACATCGAGGTAACTCTACAACTGTTACCTAGCAACCGTTTGGAAAACAAGGGCCAAAATCCACATAAATTACACAATAGTTATGATTTAGCAAATAATTATACCTGATAACAACTTTATTTTGTTGAAAGACTGTCAAAAAATGGTGTCAGTTGTGTGTAAATTGTCTCTGTATTTTCACGTCGCGTTTTGATTCCGTTTTAGAACTCAGCACTACTTCCTGTAAATTTAAACGTTTATTTTTCAAATGTCTTCACAAACTGCAACTTCACAGATGTAAAACTATAATAAAGTACTAATTAGAACATTTTGAGAACCGTTTATATAGACTTTAATAGCCATATCACATGTTGCAATAATTTAAAATGTTCTGCAGGCTTAAGCACTGAACAGATACCTAAAAAATTAAACGTAGATGTACAGTGCTTTTACATTTATTCATTACTTTCACGACAGCGGTAGCAACAGTACGTCATGGTAGCAGCAGAAGTGATTCCAGAGTTTGTGTAAAGCGACCAGACAAAGGTTGAGTAGTAGCATTTATAGAGGCAATTACACTCTTATTTCCTTGTCCAAATCTCTCACATTCTTGGTGCAGCTGTAACTCCACCGTCTGTGTCCCGGAATTAAATTACAACCCGACCTTTGTCACTTCATGTGTCACTGTTCATCACTATTATTTATTAGACTGGTCATAAAAATGTAAGATAGTTCAAACTGCACTAGACGCTGCGGTCTGCTGACGTCGATAGAAGATAGACTTAGAAATCAGTATTGTTTTGGTTTGATTTGATTAGATATTTCAAGTTAGTGCCAAGGGAAATGATACGTAGTTATATGTACTAAACCAGAGAAAAGCAAAAGGACGTGGGTAGAAGTAAAACATATATTAACCCACCCCTGTTCAATTGTTTTGCTGTATTCAGGCCTGTCACAATAACACATTTGAGGAGCGAAACATTGCTTCAATAAATGTCACGATAAACAATAATATTGAAACGACTTTATGCCACAATACAATAACTTTAACGTTGGAAATTCAAAGCAAACTCTCTTTCAAATTAGTCATATCATTAAAATATATGAGTTGTAATAAAAAAAAGCGCTACATTAAATTGTCAAATAATTAGTTAGTATAATTTATGGGCGTAATAACTTCATTATTCAGCCCACTACAGCTGAAATTTGAAGATATTATTGAAAAATAACAAAAAGTTTCCTGTTAGCGTAAAGAAAAGACACGCACGATAAATATTGACCCCAAAAAATATTGTTATGGTTTTGATTTATTGAACAATAAGTCGATATAGTGATTATCGTGACAGGTCTAGCTGTATTAGATAGACGTGTGCCAAAATATTGATATATATTGTGTTGTGATACTAAATTTGGTGATACATTATTGATATCATGGGCTGCTGTGTCGATATATTGCCAAGAGTAATTTTGTTACAATTTATTAAATTATATTGTGAGATCATAACAATTTTTGTGCTAGTTTGGAGAAAGGCAATTTGACATATTCACCATTTTGGATATTAAAATGGGTGTATTTCACTTTAAGTTTGTGCAGGTTGTGGTTTTACAAAGAAAAAGCATTGTTACAATTAATTGGGATTTAATTATATATTTTAGAATATCATGAGCAATATATTGATTATCGCCTGTATAGCAATTTTGTGATATAATTATATCGTGAGGAGTGCATCGCGACTCGTATCAAATCGTGAGGGAGCCTGTGATTCCAAGCCCTATTAAGATGCACACTTTTATTCAAATCTTCATCTAAAGACAGTTGTATGTATAAAACAGATTGATCATGTTGAATGTTTTTAACACTTATTTTTTGGATTTTGTTGGGTAAAGCTAAAGTCATGCCATGGGGCAAAGCTGGGTTTACGTTTTAGCAGAATCTCATCATCACAGTCTGACTGAGGCCTGACTTATTTTGACGAGCTGCCAGTTGAATGAAGTTATTGAGAGAGTTTGTCCTGTTTATGTGACTTTCTTATTACATTGATTCCTGTTCAAATGAATTTAGTTTTGATGCTAGCTTTAGTAATGATACGTGTATTATTTGTGATAACCCTAATCTTTTTTTATATATTTTTTTCAAACAGACCACAGTACAGGACCAGAGAACAGACAACAAATAAAAAATAAAAACAGCACAGAACACGTGAAAAAAAGAGAGAAAAAAAGAAAACTATAGCACATCCATACAAACATAAAAGTCCCATTTATTCCAAAGTCTGTCAAAGAGATCCATTTTGTAAATAAGCCCAAACGTTATTTTTTCCATTTTTTTTGAACTTCTCTCACAATTTCAGTCCAGTCCTTGATTGATGGTGCAGTTTGTGTCAAGTACTGCTTTGTCAAGGCCTTCACTCCAGATAAATCCACCGACAATGTCCATGATATTGAGACCCAAATACATAGTTCTGAATTCAAGTGGGATTAGGGGCCAAAGATAGTCTGGTCTGGAGTGCTTTGTTAATATCAGTCCAGTATTTCTGAGCCGTTGGACAGTCCCAAAACACATGGTAATGGTGAGCGTCCTGGCAGCTACAGTTCCTCCAGCAGTTTCCCTGTGAATAATGAGCACATCAAAAAACCTGACACATTTTTCCAACAGAGCTCCCTCCAAACGTGAGATTTCATTGTCCTCCGTTGTTATCATGTCAGATATTTTCCCTTTTCCTTCATCTTTCGAAACTAAATTACCCTCTCTTTGCCACTTATTTTTAATATATTCAGTAGAGCAGCTGTTCAGATTATTGATGCATTTATATAATTCAGATATTATTCTCCTCAAAAGTTCGGATTTATATGCATTAACAAAAATTGTTTATGGTCATCGTTGCTTTGTTCAATTTCTTGGTTATAATAACTCCTTAGTACAGTACCTTCAGCCTATCAAAGTTTTTCATTTAATTTTTTATTACAATCTGGTAAAATACTTAAAATCTGTTTGAAGGTTCTCATGTTTTCTCTAATTATGACTTAGTTTGTTGGGAGCGCACCTGTGGTAAATATTTATCATAGTTTTACATCTGTAAAGTTGGAGTTTGTGAAGAAATTTTGAAAAATAAAAGTTTGGAATTACAGGAAGTAGTGCTGAGCTCTAAAATGGAATCCCTCTGTGATGTCATCAAGAAGCGACGTACTGTTGAAAACAAAGAGACAGCTAACACTCAACTGACAATTTTTTCTGACAGTTTAAACGATTATTTAACAAAATAAAGGTGTTATCAGGTATTATTATTGCCAAATCGTAATTTATATGGATTTTGGACCTTGTTTTCAAAATGGTCGCTAGGTAACAGTTGTAAAATTACCTCTATGTCACTTGCTGTCCATGTTGAACCAGGAAGTGACATTATAAACATTTCGAAAACTGTCAAAGTGGGGACCAATGGGTAAAATGTTTAGTAAAATCTTAAATATAATCACGTTCGCTATGTTTTAGTGAAATGTGTCGTTTAACCATCATATACACTTTAATCTTAGTGGAATAACCCTAATCTTAATGTGTCTTTCTCCTCTCAGGTCAGTCATGTCAGCCAAAGCCATCTCCGAGCAGACGGGAAAGGAGTTTCTCTACAAGTACATCTGCACCTCGGCCGCCGTCCAGAACCGGTTTCGTTTCGCCCAAGTCACGGCTGAGACCGACTTGGATCGACTGGCGCAGGAGCACCCATGGCTGCTGACAGAGGTGAGGACAATACACACCTACCAGTAAAGCCGAAGAACTTTAAAATCAAGATTCAGATCATTTCAAACAGATCCAACAATTGAGAGATTATCTTTGAACTGCTAAACTACTATTATTTTTCTGAACAATAGAGTTACTGACTTTATACATCAAAACGACAAGTCAAGTTTTTATTATAACTAACAATGTCCAAATGGATTGAACTTTCCTTTCTTTCTTTAAGCCAATATTTTGGTTTATTTATTATAATTTATTTTATATCTCAGAAGCTCTGTATTTTTTTTTTATAACTTATTAAGCTTATTAGTATGTAGCCTTATGTTTTAATATGTTGTGTTGACAAATTTTGACTGTATTTATTTGCTGGATGTGAAATGCATACCGATATAATAGATAAGCAATGCATTAAGTAAATATAAAGGCATTTACTTGCATTTCTGCTTTGCACTTGTCCTTGTGGTCCATTAGTGAGTGTAGCAGCGTTTCAGCCAGTCTTATGTGAACAATCTCCTCTTTATGGAGACAATTACTTAGGCAGACAGCAGAGTGGTCTCTTGGTGCTTGTTAGCTGACATCGCTGACTGCACAGCGGTTTAGAGCCGCTTTCACCATAGCATTGTACAGTATACCTTGAATTTCTATTAAAAATACAAAGATTATTCAAATGTGTTTACTTTAGATACGCATAGTCATGATAGATAAGAAACTGAAGGCTAAAACAACAAAGGGCTAAAGGGGGGGAATAGAACTGTCACAGTAAAACATTTTGATGGACAATATTGGTGCAGAAAATGACAATAATATTGAAGATCACTTTAAGCCACAATAACCTTGAAATATGATAAGCCCATACATACATACATACATACTGTATCTGAATCATTCTCTAATTTAGTAATGTCATAATAAATAATTAGCACAGCTCAAAAATGAGTGTTTTTATATGTGTTTATTATTTGACCATCTCAAATATGTGAGTACAAATATGATCCAAGCCAAACATAATATTGTTCATCTTTTATTTATTGCATGTTGTGTTAAGCAGATCTAAACCAGGTATAAACCAGAGTTTAGGTCTAAAGTAGGTCTCAAGCGGGTGGAAACCAAGTCTAAACAGGGCTAAATCAGGTAAAAAACTAATGTAAACCAGGTATAAACCAGGTCTAAACCGAGGGTAAACCAGGTCTAAATCGAGGGTAAGCAAGTTCTAAAGCAGGTCTAAACCAAGTCTAAACAGGGCTAAATCAGGTCAAAAACCAGGTCTAAACAGAGGGTAAACCAGGTCTAAATCGAGGGTAAAGCAGGTCTAAAGCAGGTCTAAAGCAGGTCTAATGCAGGTTTAAAGCAGGTCTAATGCAGGTCTAATGCAGGTCTAATGCAGGTCTAATGCAGGTCTAATGCAGGTCTAAAGCAGGTCTAAAGCAGGTCTAAAGCAGGTCTAAAGCAGGTCTAAAGCAGGTCTAAAGCAGGTCTAAAGCAGGTCTAAAGCAGGTCTAAAGCAGGTCTAAAGCAGGTCTAAAGCAGGTCTAAAGCAGGTCTAAAGCAGGTCTAAAGCAGGTCTAATGCAGGTCTAATGCAGGTCTAATGCAGGTCTAATGCAGGTCTAATGCAGGTCTAAAGCAGGTCTAAAGCAGGTCTAAAGCAGGTCTAAAGCAGGTCTAAAGCAGGTCTAAAGCAGGTCTAATGCAGGTCTAATGCAGGTCTAATGCAGGTCTAATGCAGGTCTAATGCAGGTCTAATGCAGGTCTAATGCAGGTCTAAAGCAGGTCTAAAGCAGGTCTAATGCAGGTCTAATGCAGGTCTAATGCAGGTCTAATGCAGGTCTAATGCCGGTCTAATGCAGGTCTAATGCAGGTCTAAAGCAGGTCTAAAGCAGGTCTAATGCAGGTCTAAAGCAGGTCTAATGCAGGTCTAAAGCAGGTCTAAAGCAGACATACTGTGAATACTTCTGCATCACTGGCTAATTCCAAGCTAATATTGTTACTTCCTTGGCAGTGCTTTTCTCATTGCATCTCCTTCACCAGATCTTTTAATCTCTGAGGTATTGGAGGAGGATGCTGAGGGCAGATAGAGCCAGAGATGTGCTGCGGTAGAATTGATAAGAAAATTGCATTAACTTTCACCCTGGGTCCTGTCTTTCCTTTGCTGACTGGCGTGGGCCCAGATACTAATGGCTCCTCTGTCATAAGCCATTCCCTTTATCGGAGCAACAAGACAGAGATCCAATGCGGCCAATTTGACGTAATACAGGCTGTGCGTCATAGAGAAGATAAAAGAATTCTGTGAGGGAATTATCATTGCTTAATTTACAGGTAACGCTATCGACGGAGACAGTAAAACATAGTATTTGAAGGAAACATGTGGATTCTCTATACTGTATAATAATCTGATTTGGTCACATAGTCCAGAGGCGGGCATAATAGGGCTGCACAATTTATCGAAATTGCAATCTGAATAGACACAATAAGAAAATCTCAAAGACTGCAATTTTTGAAGTGCAACAAAATATCCTGCAGTTTAAATAAACAATGTTCAAGAGAATTTAGCAAATGGATAACTGTCCCAGAGCGCCCCCTGTCCTTGACCCTCCTTCTCTGCAAGAAAAAACTACAAACACCTTGTGGGGAAATTAGAAACCTCGGGGAGAACCACAGTGAAGGAGATCCTACTGCCACGGACGGACAGGCTGCAGAAGTACCAGTACTGACACATCGACTTAGAGCCAGAACCAGGAGGAAGAAAGGAAGGTGGCTCATCTAGTGTAGAGAGAGTTCCTCCAGGCAAATGAGGAACGGTTCATCTAGTGTAGAGAGAGTTCCTCCAGGCAAATGAGGAACTGTTCATCTAGTGTAGAGAGAGTTCCTCCAGGCAAATGAGGAACAGTTCATCTAGTGTAGAGAGAGTTCCTCCAGGCAAATGCGGAACAGTTTATCTAGTGTAGAGAGAGTTCCTCCAGGCAAATGAGGAACTGTTTATCAAGTGTAGAGAGAGTTCCTCCAGGCAAATGAGGAACTGTTCATCTAGTGTAGAGAGAGTTCCTCCAGGCAAATGAGGAACTGTTCATCTAGTGTAGAGAGAGTTCCTCCAGGCAAATGAGGAACTGTTCATCTAGTGTAGAGAGAGTTCCTCCAGGCAAATGGGAACATCCAGGTCTACAGGTCAGGGTCGTGAGATGAGGGGGGTCAACAGTGGAGCAGCCGCCGCAATGTCTGAAACAGTCTTCACTTGCTCCTTGAGGGAAAAAACATGTGAACAGCAATAAACAGACTATACTTGAACTAAAATCTGAGATACTGTTGATACGGAAAGTAGGAAGAACCAGAGGACAGTATTCATTGTTCAGGTCTCTATACTTCCCCCAGCAGAGTTCCTCCTGGGACAGCGTAACATGAACAGGAGCTGGTTCCATAACACAGGAGCTTGGTAGCTAAACGCTCTACTTCCTTCTGTGCTTTTAGAGACTCTAGGGACCAACAATAGAACAATAGTCCAGCTTTTTGAGAGCGAAGTGCTACGCTACAATTGACTAAATGCAACTAGTTTTTACATTTCAATCTAGAGACCAAAAAACAAATCTAAACGTAAAGAACTTTTTATCTGGCTGTTTTTGAAAGTTTGATTTTAATGAAGCTGGTCACAGAATAGATACGTGGCAGACAGTGAGAATGAAAGAGAATAAAATTAAATTTATTTCACTGCTGTTTGGTCAGTAATCGTGAATAATCTTTAAATTGCAGTGTTTTTTCTCACAATGATTGAATGTGATATTGTGACATCCCTAGATTGCTGTAAAACTCAATCATCGTGTCTTTAATTAATCCTTTTTTCTTTTCTCAGTGATAGTGCGCTTGTCTCTACATAGATTGTCAGTCAAAATGCTACTCGATAATTCTCTGATGTTGATATTGCGTCTCTCCTTTTTAGAAACTGGTGGTGAAGCCGGACCAGCTGATCAAGCGGCGAGGGAAGCTGGGTCTCGTGGGCGTAAACCTGGATCTGAACGGCGTCAAAAACTGGCTCAAGCCCCGCCTCCACAAGGAAACCACCGTACGTCACGCTCTGCCCATTTTTCATGTCTCCTAAATGACTCTCTCCTCTTCCTTCTCCTCCTCCTCGTCTGCTTAAGTGCACTCTTTACCGAACACTTCTTCAATCAATATTATCCCAGCTGTAGTTAGCTCCCTCCTGCAGTCCTTGCCCTCGCCTGCTTTTTCTGATTTTCATTGCAGTGGCTGTGTTTTGTTCAGAACACAATATTTCTGAAGGAAGATGTAATGATAAGTCACTATTGTAGCAAGTCGTTTAGGTGCTTAATTGGTCGATGGCGTCTTGGTCGACCAAAATGTTTCTTAGTCGACTAATTATTGGAGGGGATTTTAATATTCACAACAGCACAAAGAAGAAAGCAGGAGTGTTATCTTGAGATTTGAATGCTTAACTTGCCTTTTTACTGATCAGTACACAGTTTACATGTGGTTTTCTGTATAAATATTTATTATTGCGTGATCTCTAATAATCTTGTGGTCTGGTCAGTGGATTTTGGGTCAGATACATCACCGATACGCGTATTAGGTTTGAGAGATGTTTTCAGCGTCGCACTATGCCTGTTTTAGTCGACTAATTGATGCACAGAGCCTGTCTTTAATCGACCAATACTTTCTTTAGTCAAGTACAGCCCTTTGGCGTACTCTTGGTGTGTTTTGATTATCAAAATACGACTACAATTAGCTTTCAAAGTCGACTAGTCATGATGAGTTGATGAATCGTTGCAGCCCTAGTCGTGCGATAAACAATAACCTTTTAGCCATGCTCAAAATCAAACTAGGACTAAAGCAGGACCATTCCACTGAACCCAGGCTAGATCTAGTGCTAAAACAAAACTGGACCCTGACTGTGCTTGGACTCAATTGTGGACCAAACCAGGATCTAAAGAAACAGCATTAAACCATAACGACTCAAGCAGGGGGACTATTAAAGGACGAACTTATACATTTTATGACCCTTTGTCAGCTGTTTTGCCTAAAAACTTGGAGAGTTGACTTTATTCTTCTTGATTGGCCAATTTTGTTTTTCCCTCATACAGTATATTGTAAAAAGCAGCACTGATAAAATCAGATCCCTGCACGCTGTCTGCATCTGATGAAAGTATTTGTATCTCTCATGCCCTTCCCAGTTTCACTTCTCTGTCCTGAAAAACCTGTTGTAACGATATGCCAGCCATAGGTAGGGCTGCACTATTAAACGGAATTTTGAAGTGCAATAATTTCCGCAGAAAACAACAAAATAACCTGTTTTATTCTGCATAAAAACTGCTAACCTTGTAGTTTAGATTTGTTACAACATGTTCTGAAACAAGCGACAAAAACATGACTTGAAGCGACAAAAATGAGACTAAGTGACAAAAAAGTGTGTAAAAATGACCAAAAGTGCCAAAAAACACTATGAAAAGAGACAAAAATGTGACGAAAAGCAACAAAAAACATTCTGAAACATGTGCTTCTTTTATTAGTTTGTCAGGTCATATTTCAGTCTTTTTGTAAATCCTCCTGGTTGTGTTTAAAATGTGAACTTTGAACCAAATCCCAATGTTAAAACATAAATTACAAATATAATCGCAATTGCAATACTGGTCAGAAAAATAGCAAGTAGATACTTTTCCCAAACCATGCAGCCCTATATATATATACATTAATATAGCCAAAGGGTTTGTGAGAGTTATGAAGGCGTTTGATCGATTTGAATGCATATTTTCTATTTTTTTGTTTGAAAATTGAGTAATACAGGTTTAAATCCCATTTAAATTCCTACATAAATAGTGTCAATGGTGTAAATCAGGGCTATTCAACTGTATTTTACCGAGGGCCAGATTTTTTGGATGGTTTCATTGTTGGGGGCCGGAACGTATCCTACTCTTTTTATACAAAAGCAAAAGGTTTTACCAAAGTAAAACTAAACCAGGACCAAACCAAGACTAAATTAGGACTAAACTAGGACTAAACTAGGACTAAACTAGGGCCAAACCAGGGCCAAACCAGGGCCAAACCAGGGCCAAACCAGGGCCAAACCAGGACCAAACCAAGACTAAATTAGGACTAAACCAGGACTAAACCAGGACTAAACCAGGACTAAACCAGGACCAAACCAGGACCAAACCAGGACCAAACCAGGACCAAACCAGGACTAAATTAGGAGTAAACTAGGACTAAACCAGGACTAAACCAGGACTAAACCAGGACCAAACCAGGACTAAACCAGGACTAAACCAGGACTAAACCAGGACTAAACCAGGACTAAACCAGGACTAAACCAGGACTAAACCAGGACTAAACCAGGACCAAACCAGGACTAAATTAGGAGTAAACTAGGACTAAACTAGGACTAAATTAGGACCAAACCAGGACCAAACCAGGACCAAACCAGGACTAAATTAGGACTAAACTAGGACTAAATTAGGACCAAACCAGGACCAAACCAGGACCAAACCAGGACCAAACCAGCACCAAACCAGCACCAAACCAGGACTAAATTAGGACTAAACTAGGGCTAAACCAGGACCAAACCAAGACTAAATTAGGACTAAACTAGGGCTAAACCAGGACCAAACCAGGACCAAACCAGGACCAAACCAGAACCAAACCAGGACTAAATTAGGACTAAACTAGGACTAAACTAGGACCAAACTAGGACCAAACTAGGACCAAACTAGGACCAAACTAGGACCAAACTAGGACCAAACTAGGACCAAACTAGGACCAAACTAGGACCAAACTAGGACCAAACTAGGACCAAACTAGGACCAAACCAAGACTAAATTAGGACCAAACCAGGACCAAACCAGGACCAAACCAGGACCAAACCAAGACTAAATTAGGACTAAACTAGGACCAAACCAGGACTAAATTAGGAGTAAACCAGGACCAAACCAGAACTAAATTAGGACTAAACTAGGGCTAAACCAGGACTAAATTAGGAGTAAACTAGGACCAAACTAGGACCAAACTAGGACCAAACCAGGACCAAACCAGTACTAAACAAACAACAAGAGACAAATTATTTTCTATATTTTTTAAAGATGGTTGAGGGCCGGATCATAACCCTTGTAGGGCCTGATTTGGCTTGAGTTGAATGGCCCTGGTGTAGATACTGAATCATTGCTGGGCCAAAGCAGATGCAGCTCCTGTAAATGTGTGTATCCAGTGTCAGCATCACAGATCCATCACTGTGGCACCGAGAAGACGCCTCGCTCCATAAACCACGACTCGAGGAGAAACACAGCCGTTAAAAGGCAGAAGAGGAGGAGGGGGCTTTTTATCTCAATCTAAAGAAAAATAAATAAGACACAATTCAGTTCAGTTCAGAAATTATAGAGTAGAAAATTATGGGAATTAAGGGATGGGGATAGTGTTTAAAAGAAAAATAATTAGTTTTTGTAATTGCTGTAAATTGCCCTGTGTGTGTCTCATCACCCCACCTTGATTTTTTCCCTTTAAACTGAAATTAGATTAGACGTTATATGTATTATGAGAAAAGTGACAGTCGTCTGTTCAAGAGTGATTTTAAAACCATAAAATGAGGAATTGGATACTTCTTTTTTTTAGTTGTGCCTAGCTTGCTTAATCTTTGGACAAGCTTGTATGCACTTGTAGGATTTTATTTTGTCAAATCAGGCTTTAGTCGAGGTTTGCGATGGACAAAATGTTTTACAATCAGATGCAGACTATGTGCAGAAGTCAGATTTTTGAAGTAATGCTAACAATATATTATTTTGAGGGGAAAAAAAACAACAAATAACTTACTTGTTTACAAAATTATGTTAGGGACTCCAGCTTTGATGTTTCGTTGTTCTTTATGTCTAGTTTTCAACATAAATACACAAGGCAAGTGCATAGAGAAGTTATCAAATTAAAAGGGAACTATTGACTTGTGAATAACATTTCACGCCCCTGTCATTTCCTTCCATTTTCCGTTTCTGTTTTTAAAGTTTTTACTGTTCTCACATTGATGTTTGTTCACTGCGATAGTTACATGGCAATAGTTTTATAGCTTGAAATCAGTAATTTATAAGTAAGTAATTGCTTAACTATTGCAAGAATCCATTTTCACAACATGCTTATAAATGTCTAAACTACAGAGTTAGAAAGTTGACCCCAGCAAGGCACAAAAGTTCAAGTTGCAAGTTTTATTATATTGCAATAGAGCTTTGTATTTTTCATATATTGATTGATCAAGCTAAGCTTTTTAAATTTGATTTAATTTTGTTTCTTTGTCTAAATTTAAATACTTTTAGTAATAATTTCCTGAACATAAACAATATAGACTTTAAATAATTTTAATAGTTTAACAAAAAAAGTCAAATTTCTTCCTCCATGTCACATGTTTTTGCTGAGACTGTGGACTCAACATAGACAATTACAAATGAGAGAGACTGTATATCTGGTCAATATTTGCCCTTTTTAGCTTATCAACTATTGACCTTAAATCTCCAACTCAATTAAAAACATTTTGCTTTATTTTAACACTTTAGTTTGAAGAGGGTTCTGCACAAATGTAACTCCACAGCTGTTATGTGTTTGCTGTAAAATATGTTATATGGGAATAAGTTGTTGAATTTCTTAATTTCAGTTCATGTAATTTGAGTAAAATCACCGAAATTGGCTTTAGATAGCAAACCAAAAATCTATTTTTTGCTTATCGCCCATCATCAACAATCGCCATTGACCAAAAAAAAGAAAGTGAATTTGCATTAGAAATGAATTAACTGAATATGGTGACTGATTGGGCCGTACACGACATATTCATATTATCTCCAGTCTATTGTGGTTTTCAGCTGTGGTTTCCTCCTCATGGACCACATTCACACTGAAGCCGTTCTCTCCTTCTGTCCGTCTGCGGCTCACTGCTCTCAGCCTCTTGTTACTTTCTGCCTCGTGGCCTTTAAACAGCGACAGTTTTCCTAAATGAGCTGTGGACCTGATTCAGAGAAAAGCCCCAAGAGAAACATGACAGTTTTAAACCTTTTTTTTTCTTTCTTTCTAAATGTCAAGGTGTATTTTTTATGAGCCGGGCTTTGATTTGTTAATGAATATTACCGTATTTAGAGTTGACCATGCATTTGTATTGTTTTTATTGTTTTATGTATTATCAGTATATCTAAATTGACTCAGATTGACACAGAATACCAACTACAAAACTCCAGGACTACACTGACACAAAGCATCCATTAAATCTATGGTGGTTGCATTAAACCAATGTAACAATATTTCTCTTGTTTATTTTTTCAGGTTGGAAAAGCAAAAGGCATCCTGAAGAATTTTCTCATCGAGCCATTTGTCCCTCATAAGCAGGTAACAGTCCATTTCCTCTTCTCTGTACTCCATATTCTGCACGTCAAAGGGACTGTGTTTGATTTTTACCATCTTAAAAAACGTAAACAACAGAACTAGTTCAGTTTAAACCAGGGGTGCCCAAAATGAATACGTAATAGCGCACCAAGGGCCAAACTTAATTTTGTGTGGCATTTAAAAAGTTTATCTGCAAAGAGACGATGATTAAGTTGTCTTTTATTAACGTATCCTCATGGGAATAGACTTGATTTGGTCTCCTTTGCCATTACAGACTGTCTTTCCAGCACTAAATTTAATCAAATAGTTAGCCCTTACAAATCTCTGCACTCTTTGGGGGCTCTGGAGGGCCACGTTAGGTCCACTTTGGGCACCCATGATTTAAATTGTGTGCAAAGGTCCAAACTTGTTCCTCGCCTTCTTAACGCATTTCTTGCATCCTAATTATTCCCTGTCTTAAGTTTATAAGTGTGTCACAACTTTCAGAGGCCAGAGCAAAGATTTGCCGTCACTACCATTGCACAAAAAACACTTTATACTTGCAGACAGCGCACAGCAGTCTCATTTTGATCTTAAGAGCTACGAAAATCAGACACTAATTGATATTAAAACTTGTATCAAAACTATATACTCACATCTGTAGGTCATCTTTGTCTCATGTACTTTAGCGAGTGTTTGTGTGTAGGAGTGTACAGGTTTTTCGTTGTGTGGGGTCCGGCGGTTGTGGGATTGGTTGGGATGTGGCCATGTGAAAAGCACTTTATAAATAAACTCTGATTGATTTGAGCAAGTTTAAAGGACAAATATTATGCAAAATTACATGTTTGAGCTTGTAACTTTGTTCTAACAATGTTCTGTCATCAAAACCATACCTGGAGTTGTATTTGGCTTCATTCACACTAGTTTGATGAATCCTGGATGAAAAAAAATCCTCTCCCTCCGACCGTCAGAAACACTCCATTCTGAATTTTCTCGATGTGTGACGTGGCTCCAAGAATCTACTGCTCTGTTTTTAAGTCCATAAATCATCCCCAGACTCGTTCTGAGCATTTCTGCCGTCTAATCATGATCGATATAGCTGCGTAACTGCTCAATTACACGGCTAGCTTTAACAAGCAGTGTGTTTTAAATATGTGTAATTGCCTCTGCAGCCAGTAGATGGAGCCAGAGCTAAGTTACTCTGGCATCTCCCAAGACTGTGGCAAAGTTATATTGTTTTTTGTGAAAACATTGAAATTTAGTTCTAAAACATGAAATGCCAAAGTAAAGATACTCAAAAGCATGTTTAAAGGCTGATAACAATTTAAATAATGCATAATATTTGTCCTTTAAAAATCAGATAAACTGAAACAAATGTGCATTTCCAGATCAGTTTTAGGACAATCTTGAGCTGTATCAGAATACGTATCAGTGCACACATGATAACATAAAGAAAGTTGAATTATTTTGTGTTAAAAATATCCGTCACGTCTAAAACCTTTACCTTGAAATTACCTTAAAATGATCTTTGTGGTATAGAAATTGGTGTAGAGAATTGTGTATATTCAATTTTACTGTTACTTTCTAAAAATAGCCTTTGTTTGTCCTAATCAGGAGGAGGAGTTCTACGTTTGCATCTACGCCACTCGTGAAGGGGACTACGTGCTGTTCCATCACGAGGGGGGGGTGGATGTGGGGGACGTGGACGCCAAGGCCAACAAGCTGCTGATTGGAGTCGACGAGAAAATCAGTGAAGAGTCGGTGAAAAAGACTCTCCTGACGCACGTCGCCAAAGACAACAAGGAGTGAGTACAGCAGCTCTCCAGTTAAAGGATAATTGTTAAAATGTCAGACGGAGGGCAGGGTTCATAAAGGTGTGGCTGAAAATGCAGTTATCTGTTCAATTTGACTGTTATTAATTGATATTGAGTCATTTCTAATTGTCAATGATCAGTTTGGGTCTTTTTAATTGAGAGTTCTACAGTAAAGCATGTCGTTTAGAGCGGAGTTCAGATTTTGGAGGCAGAAATATGACATTTTTTGAGTTAAATCGCTCGCCTGTATTGTTTATGATCAGGACGGTAATACTGAAAGGCATTTTTATTTGTTTTTTATCAGAAGCTAAATAAAATCAAACTGAAAATCAGGATTAATCAAAACTGTATGAGGAAAAAATATTGTGATTGTGATTTTTTTTTTTTTTTTTTTTAATTATCAAATTGTGGCTTGATCCCATGACAATATGCTGTTTTGTGAAATCATTTTTTGCAATTAACTATTTTTATTCAGCTCTTTGTATCAAATCTTACATCTGTGCCATTTTGATAACCAGACAGACAAATAACAGAATACAAACAAACAAACAAAAAATAATACAGATTACAACTTAATAATTGAAACATTTTTTTTAAATCAATTTAAATTAAAATGACCATAAAAAATAAACAACTCAATTATAATAGCAAAAAAAACAACAACAACAACAAACAAACATACAAGTATGAAAATAATAATGAATAAAATAAAAAAATTGGACAAAACACTTGACAAGACAACATAAAATAAGACAAGACAAAATTGGACAATACGAACCAGCTTTGTGAGTGACTGGTGGATTTACTAATTAGAGAGAAGCGTGAACTCTCAGAACTTGAAGCAGCAGATAGAGCTTTCCTGCAGCACTTAAAAGCTGTATTGCATTTCAGCTCAGTTCAGTTATTTGCCATTTGCAGGATTTACAAAATATTGCAGTATTGTCAATTTGTTGGCATTGGCGACCTTGAAACGCAAAAAAGAGGCTTCCCGCTAAATGAGAAAGTATATGATGATTTTATTTTCAGTTCATTGGCCTCGATACATTTATTGGATATGGCAGGAATCTACATTTATCATTACGTCTGAAGAGCGTCAAAGCCTTGTTTAAGACCATTGCGTTTTAAAATGTTTCCCACATCATCTGGGGACTCTCTGAAAACTTTTCCCCCAATTTGAGAACCACGAGTTTAGACTAGGCATGGAAAGGTAAGCTTGTTTCTTGTATGTGTGAGTAAGGCTGGGCGATATTGTGATGAAAATAGACTCGTGAGCTGGTCCCTGTGACAATCTGCTTTTTTTGTGAACTCTCGGTATCGTGATTCACTGTTTGTGTCTTTAATGCAGCTGTCTGTTCAAACACACTTTTTCTCCTGTTGTTTAGCCTCTGAAGCCTCTGAACAGATGACTTTATTTACCTCTTATAGACCAGGGCTGCATAATTAAACCAAATCGACAGAACATCACAATTTTAATGGCTGTAATTAGCAAATCACAAAGGCTGCAATTTTTGAAGTGCAATCATTTCAAAATGTCTTGCTTTGATTTGAATAAAAACTGCTAACGCTGTTGTTTGTATTTGTGTTTAAAAAAAAAAAAAAAATGTTCTAAAAGCGCAACCAAAAGTGATAAAAATGTGTTCAAAAGCAACAAAAACGTGCCTACAAACAACAAATGTGACTCGATGCACCAAAACTAAAAGCGACAAAAACACGACTAAAAGTGACAAAGACGTGTTTAAATATGACAAACACAACTGAACGTGACAAAAACATGATTAAAAGTGACAAAGACGTGTTTAAATATGACAAACATAACTGAACGTGACAAAAACACGATTAAAAGTGACAAAATTGTGTTTAAAATGTGAATTAGAACAGAATCCTATTATTAAAACACTAATTGCAAATCTAATCTTAATCACACTCAGTAATTAATCCGAAAAATCACAATTAGACATTTTTCCTAAATCGTGCGTCTCTATTAAAGGCAATAAAAAGTACAAAGGGAACACGAATTGTGATAAAATCAAAAGCCCTATGTGTACGTATTGAACTTTTGAGGTATAAAGGTACCACAAAAATTCTATGCAGAAGAATATCGACCATTATTCTTGTGTCTCCATTACGTTATTAAACCAGGCTGTTTTAAGAGCGAGTGCGACGATATTGCAGTAAACGGGACAGAGAAACGGGGGGTGGAGTATTTCCATTAGAGAAATGACTAACTCCCCCCTCCTCGGTTTGAGCCGCTCCTCCCCCAAACCCCCTTTAAAAAAAATAGTCCCTCGTGCTACATTCAGGGCACGTCCGTTTATTTTGATGGCTATGAAGTGGCGACTGGCCCTTTTTTAGACCCCTGCCATCCGTCTCTGGATCAGTGACAGCTCGGTGTGGCAGACTCACTGTGCTGGCTGACATTGAAGAAGCAGCTACAGTTTCATAATACGATCGTTATCGAGATGCCAAAATGTCCAGTCACCTCCTCAACCCCTTTTACTCTCGCGCTATCTTCAAATAAAGATGTGACGTCTCTTGAAGAATCAGTACTGTTGACCAAAAACAGGCGTGTCCAAACTTTTTCCATGGAGGGCCACATATTGAAATATAGACCAAGCGGAGGGCCACAAATCAATCGTGAAACGCTAAAAAAAGCTGCATTTATCTGATGTTTTAAGCGCCACCACATCTACATTCAGTCTCAGTGCCTTAATATCAGGTCTGTGTGGCACCAAAATGTTAGTTATTTAGGTTGGAATTGTAGAAAATCTGAAATGTGCTGTAAATAGTACTTATCAGGACAATGTGGGCCAGTTCACCAGGAAGACTAAGGGCCAAGAAAAATTGGTCTGAGGGCTGCATTTGGCCCCCGGGCCTGAGTTTTACATGCCTAACCAAAAACATGGAAGTTCAATTCATTCTGATTAAATACTCTACAAAGAGCTGTTACAGTCATTAATTGTCAATGTCAATTAATTGCTGTCTTGAGTCTGCAGAATATACTTTGAACTCAGTAACTTCAGCGACAGAGCTCCCCCTGCAGGTCTCTTGTAAACGTACACTGACAGTAAAATGACGACGCAAAAGCTTTTTTTCTTTCTTTTTTTCAAACTTAATTAGCCTCTGTTTTGTATTTGTTGGTCATTATTGCATCAACAATTAGTAGAATAATCGTGACTGGTCGACAATAAACAATAATTGTAGTTGTATTTTGATCAGAATCAGAATTGGTTTGTTGCCATCGTCAGGGATCAAAATTCACAAACTAAGGAACTTACTTCTGCGTAAGGTGCAACTTAAAACAATGAATAAAATATGATAAAATATATAAAAGAGGCATGCATAAGATTAAGAATAAAGTAAATGATGGTCAAACAGACTCTAAAACAGAAGGTTTTATAGCAAAGACAGTGACATAAAGAAAAATGGCAAAAAAGGATAGACTATTTCTGATTTTCCTCAATTATACACATTATTCATAAATATTCTTTCTCTAGAAGCCTTCATTCACAATATTTCAACATTTATTTGGTTAAAAATATTAGTTTAATAAGTCTCAATCTACAATAGAAATAATCGCTGACTGGTCAACTACAAAAATAATCGTTAGTTTCAGCCTTAGTCAAAAAGTGCATTTAAATATCGCAATAATATCAATATCACAGATCTTAATAGCCATATCGCATATCACAATAATTTCCAATATCGTGCAGCCCTAGACGAAATGATAAGAATTAATTAGAACTAAATCATCCGTAGTATTTTTTGTTTTGGAGTCACATTGTGTCTGCTAAAATACACTGGCACTCCATAGTTCATAAAATAGACATTGGAGGCTGCTGAGTCACAGAGGATTTTGGTAGTCTGCGATTCCCCCGAGACAGGACCAGCCCCGACACTAGACCTCCGGCTCTGATAAACTGACAGGGGCGACAGGCAGGAGAAATGAGCCGCTCCCTCCTCCTCCCACTGCTGTTGTGACATTTGAAACACGGAGCGAATTACATTTTTCATCCTCCTCCGTCTCCCGTCCGGCTCCAGACTAACAGTATTTCAGTTTTATGACCCGCAGTTTGTCACGGTTTAAATTAGGTACAAAACATGGAGACGCATTACATCATCCATCTTCTGTAGACGCTGCTTGTTACTTACTGTGTGTTCATTTTGGAGTCACAGGGAAAATGCTATATTAACCCAAAAACATAGATCACAAAGAATAAATAAGGATTAAATGGGTACTATAGACCAGGGGTTCTCAAACTTTTCTGGCCGGGACCCCCAAAATATCCAGGCAATCGACTCGGGACCCCCAGATCGTGCTTTTTAAAGGGTTTAATATTGGTTATTTGAATTGTTTACTGTCTTATTTGACCATGTTTCACTAAAAGATACTGTTTTGAAGTGAGGACTTTTGACGACGTCCTGGTAGAGAATATTTAAAGATGAATGAAGTATTTTAATCAAAACAGACAATTTGCATGTTTCCTCTGTCCTTTTTGCATGATTCCTGCTCTGAAACCTCTTCTTTCAGCACATACAATGTTTTGGAGTCTGTTTAGAGACAAGTTAACGATTACTCAATTATTTAATTAGCTGACAACCATTTCTATAATTGATTAGTTGCGATTCATCAATTAACTTGTTGCAACCCTATTATAGACCACATCAAAATTGGGATTAAACTGGGAGTTAATTTGAAGCTAATCCTGAACAGGACCAGGCCTTAACCAGGACTAGAAAAGGACCAAACCAAGTCTAAATCTGGACTGGACTGGGCTCAAAATAGGACCCAACAAGGTCAAGTGTGAATACGCCCTAAATCAGGATTAACTCAGGACTAGCTCGTGATTAATGCGGTAATAACGAGTACATGCTTAATGCAATGGCAATTTCTCCATCTTTTCTTTCTTTCTTTCTTTATTTACAGAAGGCTTTTAGAAATTAAATTTAAAAACATTGCAAATTAGCAAAAGGAAGTAGACAATAGGGCTGTCGTTGACTAAAGAAATTCTTGGTCGACTAAAACACGTCCCCTCGACCGATTAGTCGACTAAAAGGGGGTGTGGCATAAGCTATCAAAACCCATAAAGAATCTCCATATATCCAAACTTCACTCAAAAGACAAGAACTGCACAGGAATTTATGCAAAAACAACAATTTATACAGAAAAGAACAAGGAAACAGAGTATTTATATGTTAGAGATGTACAAGTTAGATTAAAGTGCCTATGACAGGTTGGACTACTCACTAAAATGCAGTTAAGATAAATATATTTCAGTGTTTGCTAAAATGCTGTTCAAATTTTATCCCAATTAAGCAATTTTTCAGGTTTTTAATTTCACTTCCTGGTTGTGAATGATGACACTAGGAAATTAGAAAGTACATTGGGCAAAAACTGATCTAATGTTAGAGATTGTTTTAATTTGACAAATAAAAATACACATGAACGCCTTTATTTTGTTGAATTAATGTTTAAAGGGTAAAAAAATGTTGTCTCTTTTACGTAAATTATGCATAACCTTGTCTCCCTAGTGTGATGTCATAAATTTGTTTACTTCCTGTAATTTTCAACATATTTTTCCATTTTTCTCCACAAACAGCTACTTGATTGATGTAAAACTATCATTTATATTTACAACAGATATTACTACACCAAATAAAGTTAAAATTAGAAAATGTTAAAAACCTGTCATACGCACTTTAAACTCATAATTCACTCCTAAATCTTCAGTTAACTTACCTCATATCTTTTTTCTTTTTGCTGTTGTACCGTACAAACCCTTTTAATCTAAACAAATAATTAGTCGACTAATAAAAATATTGGTCGACTGAAACCCCATCGAGCGATTAATCGACTAAACGACTAAAGGATTGCAGCCCTACTAGACTAGAATATCACTCAAAATGATCATGTGTAAAACTCTGCCCTGGTTTCAGCCACAGTTTTAGACGTTAGGAGTTTACTTACCAAATTAATTATGAAATTGTATTAAAAATGTAATAAATTAATGTATTTTATGTTTCCTTTTGTTCAGAGTCCTGGCCAGCTTCATCGTTGGACTTTTTAATCTGTACGACGACCTGTTCTTCACTTACCTCGAGATCAATCCTCTGGGTGGGTTTCTGATAATACAACACAGTACACAGCCACCATTAATAAAAGTCCCATCAGACGCTTAATTAGTAATACTGTGTTACGCAATATGTTTTCCAAATCTTGAGTCATGCGTTGATTTAAGTTCATTTTGAACTCTGACAGAGGAGTTAATTGAATAATTGATGCAGTTGCTGTTTGATGTGTTCACGATGTTATAATTGGGCTGCAGCTCTGGCCTCGGGCAGATGTTCTGACAGAAAATATGAGACCTGCTTTTTCCTTTCATCTTAAACCAAACACTTCCTCGAGCACATTAATACATCCTGCAGCTTCAGCACTAAGCCACGCAGTTGGGACAGTTGTTGTTTTAATTGTACTTTGCCTTGTTACCTCCACAAAAATGATACGGTGAGGGATTTAGTGATATTCCCCAAGGGATAAGCACTATTTTGGGCATAATTTATAAATAACTGCTAAAATACCTGAATAATTAACCATTTATCAATTCATCCATCCTCTGTCAAAGCATAGGATTTGTGTATTGTACAAAAAAGAAGGTTAATGATATATTTTAGCCTTAGCCTTAATAAAATTGTCATCATATGTCAGATATGGTAGATTTTGATTCAAAAGTAAACAAAGGATGTGTGACTAGTACACACCAGTGGTTCCCAACCTTTTTTGTCTCAAGGACTCCTTAAGTTTTCTTTCACACTCAGAGTACCCCTTAAATTGAGTTTCAGACAAATAAATGGGTTTACTAGTGGAATATAGTCAATTATTACTATTATATGTATTGTTTTAATTATATTTATGGTCCAAGATACTCCAAAGAGATGCTAAATTTACAACTAATCAGTTTTTTACATCTTCATTTAAAACCTAAAACCATTCCAAGTACCTGTTGGGGTCCCCGTACCCCTGGTTTGGAAACACTGGTGTACGCTGCAAAAATGATGATAGTTAATTGATGATTGATTGGTTTCAGGATATTATTCTTAATTTCATACGTTTTGACGAGTTAAGATAAAAAGTATATGTTTGGAGCTAGATTATTTCACTTCACCATTTCTGACTTGTTTCATTTCATTACGTCTTACTTCAAGCCAAATTATCTGCCACTGGGTTAAGATCATTTTTCTTACCCCACTGGCAATTCATTTTCTTATTTTGAGCTAAATTATCGCATGACCAGTCAAAAATACTTTGAAACCAGTGAAATATTCTGCATCACGTCAGCGATTTTGAAGATCTCATTGAGTCAAAACTACTCAGTATAAATTCAAGTCATTATAACCTAGACTAGATACACATTTTTTGCTGTGCTGTGTTTGTAAAGAAGTTAGTGTTGACATAAATAATTTAATTGGATGCTTTTCCTGTTTCATTTCTCTCAGTGGTCACAAAAGATGGCGTCTATGTGCTGGACATGGCTGCAAAGATCGATGCCACAGCCGACTACATCTGTAAGGCCAAATGGGGCGACGTGGAGTTTCCCCCACCGTTCGGCAGAGAGGCCTATCCCGAGGTAAGACAACAATAAAAAGTGGGCTTGAGCTGTAAGAGACAATATTTCACAGCTCGCATGAACAAAAAGGTGCCAGGTATGTGGCTGTGAAGGCTGGAAACCAATATCTGAATACAGTTTTTGATGTGAAACCACCTTTTTGATTATTATTAGTTGATTGACAGCAATTGTTAGTTGATGAACAATTTAATTCAACATATAGGTAGAAAGTCGAGTCGGTCCCTCATCCAGGAATGATCCATTGTTAAAACTTAACTGTATATAACAACACACTAAAGCCACTTTATTTGCCATTTACTATTTATTCCCAGACAGCCACCTACTGTAAATAAGAGTGTGCACTTTATACTTTATATTGTATTTTTATTACCATGTTTAGTAATTATTTATCCTATTTTTATTGCATGCGCCTATTTCATTCATTCCTGTCCTAAACTGTGTGTTGCAACAGTGGAATTTCCCCATTGTGGGACAAATAAAGGATCTCTTATCTTATCTTAAAAAGCAACAACAACATTTCAAAGGTAGTAATCAGGACAATGTTTTTAAGTTTAGATGTCTCTATTTCCATCCAAAAGTCCTTTTCAATCCTTAAGAGTTGATCTTAGAGGAAAGACCAGGCTCTGAGACAGAATGGCCCTGCTGTCTCAGAGGAGTTTTACCAGATCCAGGAGCTAAACAATGGGCAAGGGTCGTATCAGGGTAAAACTCCTTTGAGCTGAATCTAGGTCAGTCTAGTTTCTCACACCAGCTCTATCAGATTGAAAAACACTTTTGAAGTCGAAATATCTTGATTTTTAAAAACACTGTCCACATTACGACCTTTGAAACTTTTGAAACATATTATCAATTGCACTAGTATCATAACTAGATATTATTTTAAACCTCAGTGAAAAATCAGAATCAGAAATGGTGTAATAAATTAAAAAATTCACAAACATAGGAACCTTGCTTCGGCGTAAGGTGCAACATAAAACAATGAATAAAATATAATAAAATATATAAAAGAAGCATGCATAAAAGAGTAAAATAGACTAAGATAGATAGACTAAGACTGTATACAGAAATGTACAGTTGGCAGATAGTGCAATGTGCAAATGTGGTAGTGCAAATAGATATAGTATATTGTAAAGTGGCAGGTGTTACAAAGTGTTCGTGAGTCCAACGGCAGAGGGAAAGAAACTGTTCTTGTGGCGGGAGGTTCTGGTCCGGATGGACCGTAGCCTCCTGCCCGAGGGGAGGGGCTTAAATAGTCCGTGTCTAGGAAGAAGGGTCAGCTGTGATCCGACCTGCTCGTCCCCGAGTCCTGGAGACATAAAGGTCCTGGACAGATGGAAGGCTGCAGCAACTACATATTTTCTGTTGATAATTAACTTTTTATGAAAAGAGTATGTTACAGTGTAGAATATTGCGCTAGTATCAAAATCAAGTTTGAGTAGACCTGTAGACTGGCTAATTATTCATTCATTCTAGCGCTTATTGCCGTTAAGGGTCACAGATGACTGGAGCCCATCCCAGTGACTTTGGGCCTTAAGCGGGGTACACAGTGGACAGGGGCTCGTCTCAGGATTAACACGAGGCACAGACATGGATGGACAACCATTCACTCTCACATTCACTCGGACAGTTTAGAGTGACCAATGTACCTAACACATGTCTTTGGATGGTGGGAGGAAGCTGGAGAACACAGAGAGAACCCACGGTAACACGGGGAGAACATGCAGACTCCACCCAGAGAGAGCGTGTGACGTTGGTCCACAATCTCAAAAATAAAAAAAATTAAAAATCCCACTGTGACATTTACTAGAATCATTAATACACTGACTGTTTTGGCCTGATCCAACCATTGAGAAAACTCCACAAACACTTATTTACCTTCTCGGTGACAGTAAAAGCTCTTCTGACCGTCTGTGCGCGCCGTCAATCTCTGGTACAGTTTGCCAATAACGGATGGGCAAAAATATCCTCTGCAGATGTTTGTGCTGGTCGCGGTTGATGTGTTTGGGTGTGCACTCGGGGCTCCAGACTGGCGCCTCTAATTGGGCAGAGCAGAGCGGAGATGAGGGACAGCAGGTGACTCTGACTGCAGAGTTTTTACAGGAAGCAAACAGCTGTGCTCCGACTGTCGCAAACAACACGCGCACAGTGCCACCTCTGAAGGAAAAGATCGACTGAATATCCAAACAGGCTGCCGGGATGTAAACAAAAAACAGAAATGCTACTGAATTATGGTTGTTTTTATGTTTACCTGAGTTCATTTAATGTTAAAGTGCGTATGACAGGTTTTCATGATTTTCTACTTTTCTCTTTGTTTCGTGTATTAATACTTGTTATAAATTAAAATGATAGTTTTACACCAAGTAGCCGTTTGTGGAGAAAAGTTGAAAAATCTGTAGAAAGTTACAGGAAGTAAACAAATACATGACATCACACTGGGGAGAAAACGGTTATGCATAATTTACACAAAATAAACTACTTTTTTTACCCTTTATACATTAATTCAACAAAAAAGGTGTTCACATCTATTTTTATGTGTATAAATGTTAAAAATCTGCGACATTAGATGAGTTTTGGCCCAGTTTACAGAATGTTGCTATGGTAATTTCCTAGTGTGATGTCATTATTTACAACCTGGAAGTGAAGTTAAAAGCCTAAAAAATTGCTAAACCGGGACAACATTTGTAAAGTATCTTGGCAAAATGTGAACTGTGAACTATATCGCAATATTGCCTGACGCAATAACAATATCGCAACAGACAAAATATATCGCAGAAGCACCAAAGTCTTCTGTTTGAACTGTTCTGTTTTGAAAATGAAAACATGGAAAAGGGAAAATTACGAGTAAAATCTAAACTAAATTAGCCTCAGTTTTGTATTTGTTTTTATTTTAATATAACAGACATTAATACATCAAAATAGGGATGTAACAATTAGTAGAATAATTGTAGTCGACTATAAACAATAATCTCAGTCGTATTTTGATGATGGTCGTTGTTCTCTGGACTAAACAGACTCTAAAACACAAACTTAAAGACTTTTATGACAGTGACATTATTAAAGACATCACAGAAAGGGTTTCAGGGGTTGTCATCCGGACGCTGTTTGAAGATCGAGACGTTTCAACTTTTATCCAAAAGTCACTGTCAATCATGATTGACAACGACGAATTATTAAAGACGGCAAAAAAGAATAGACCATTTTTGATTTTCCTCAATTATTCAATTAATTCGTGAATATTCTCTGTCTAGAAGCTTCATTCACAATATTTCAACATTTATTTGGTTAAAAATGTTAGTTTATTCTAATTCACAATCTACAATAGAAATTGCTGACTATTCGACTACTGAAATAATCATTAGTTTCAAACTTAGTCAAAAAGTGTTTAAATATCGCAATAATAATCAGAGATCTTAATAGCCATATCCCAATGATTTCCAATATCGTGCAACCCTAGTTCAAGAAAATATCCTCTCTTTAACAATCCTACAACTATTCCTAATGATATAACGTCATTTATTTCTTTAACATTAAATTAACAATTAAATATTTGATGATTGTGATGATTATTCAGATCTCAGTTTAATCGGTTCATGCCAGACACGTCACCTGAACGCCGCCTGCAGCCATCTTGGTTCTGGTCGCTAATGTAAACAAAATGTAACGCCAAAGAAAATCTGCATAAACTGCTCAAATATCAGTACCGTCCGGATCTTTACTGTCAGCTGTGGTTTTGACAATTACACAACAACAAATGACATTGTGCAAAAGTACAGCTGCATATTAAACGCACGTGCTAACAAATGATTAGCATTGGTGATTAGCTACAGGTCACAATGGACTAAACTTCTGTCTGATGTGATTGGTCTCTGCTGTCCTTGTTGACCTGTAGATGTTGTGTCTGTTGTAGGAGGCTTACATCGCCGACCTGGATGCAAAGAGTGGGGCCAGTCTCAAACTCACTTTACTCAACCCCAGAGGACGCATCTGGACCATGGTGGCCGGCGGAGGAGCCTCGGTCGTCTACAGGTACACGAACTAAAGACACAAAACACGAAAACTTTACTGCGAACATCGTTTAACTGATGAGCAAAAAGGGTGAGACCAATACTAGACTCTTTCTTTCTTTGCAGTTTACGTTTAGCTCAAGTCCAGTAGTTGAAGTGTCTTAATCAGAGGTGTCCAAACTTTTTCCATCGAGGGCCACATATTGAAATACAGACCAAGCGGAGGGCCACAAATCAATCGTGAAACGTTTAAAAAAGCTGCATTTATCTGATGTTTTAAGCGCCACCACATCTACATTCAGTCTCACTGTCTTAATATCAGGTCTGTGTCGCACCAAAATGTTAGTTATTTAGGTTGGAATTGTAGAAAATCTGAAATGTGCTGTAAATAGTACTTATCAGGACAATGTGGGCCAGTTCACCAGGAAGCCTAAGGGCCAAGAAAAATTGGTCTGAGGGCCGCATTTGGCCCCCGGGCCTGAGTTTGGACATGCCTGGTCTTAATCTAAAAAGCTTTTTGTTTAAGATTTGACTAAACATTTTGCCTGTTTGTCCCCAGTTTGACAGTTTTTGTAAGTTTATAATGTTACTTCCTGGTTGAACATGTAGAGGTAATTCCACAACTGTTACCTAGCAACCAGACTGTAAACATGGGGCAAAATCCATGTAAATTACACAATAGTTAGGAATTGACACTAAAGAATACCTGAAAATGCCTTTATTTTGTTGAATGATCGTTTAAACTGTCAGAAAAATGTGTCAGTTGCTGTAAATTGTCTTTTTAATGGTACGTCTGTTATTGATGACATCACAGAGGGATGAAAGCGTTTAAGAACTTAGCACTTGTTCCTGTATTTTTATTAAACCTTTATTATTCAAAATGTCTTCACAAAATGCAACACATTCACAAATGTAAAAAAATATTTGCCACAGGTTCTGTCCCACCAAACTAAGTCATTATTAGAAAAACATAAGACCTTTTCATATGCACTTTAAACTGGACAGTTTAAAGTGCAGTCGGTCATAAAAATGCACATGAAAATCCGTCTAATCCTAAAATAATAATAAAAGTCAACTGTCTCCATGGACCGATTAATCGACTAAAAAACGACAGCCTTAATTATTTGCCGAGCCAAATACAGATGAACTTTTTGATGTCCTAACAACTTAATGCAAGGTGTTGTGTTATTTTCATGCGTTTTTTTGTTTTGTTTACACTACTAACACATCAAAGTTTGTTAAAATTGTTACATTTTCATAAGGAGAAAGAAACAATATTGGATAAGAGAACCTTTTATTTGTCTCAGAATGGGGAACTTTAACATGATAAGGATAGAAATACCACTGATAATAATAGTTGTTGTAGCAGTACTTCCACTGGTTCAAACAAGATAAAACTTTATTCCAAATACACTGTTTAAACAATGTAACAGAATAGCCCTGTTTCTTATGTCACTGAACCAGGATTGCTTGTTATGTAGCCTGAAAACCTTACTTCTTGAATGATTGTACAGTTTATTTTGGTGGAATGAGTGTGTACTTTTATTTGGAGGTGTGTGTAATCGTCTGATATGACAGGCAACCGTGACTAATTATTCCCTTTGTGTATAGTTTTCTTTGTTTACTTCAACACAGATGGAGATTGCTTTTAACCCTTTGGTGAAAACACTGTTTGCATAATTCAATCAAATATGTTCTCCAACCGTTTTACCCCGGAGAGCTGCTTTTACAAAACGGAAATGGCAGAGCGTTATCGCATGGCCTTTTCTATGGACTAGTGGAGACCTTTTTCTTATTTTTTGTAGTATTAGGTTATGATAAAGTTTGGACTGAAGTTTGTTAATTTTTTTGATAGTAGTTTGTTGATAATAGAACTAAGTATGACTAAAACGTAGTGAACATGATTATATTTAAGATTTTATTAAACATTTTGCCTATTTGTCTCCATTTGACAGTTTTTGTAAAGTTTATAAAAGTTATTAAGTTACTTCCTGGTTGAACATGAGCAGCAAATACACAACTGTTACCTAGCAACCAGACTGTAAACAAGAGCCAAATTTGACAATAGATAATACCTTATATCACCTTTATTTTATTGAATGACCGTTTAAACTGTCAGAAAAATGCGTGAGTTCTCTTTAAATTGTCTCCGTGTTTTCAATGGCTCGTCGCTTTTTGATGACATCACAGAGGGATTCCTGTTTTAGAACTCAGCACCACTTCCTGTTATTTAGAACTTTTATTTATCAGAATTTCTTCACCAACTGCTACTTCAGAAATTTCATAAATATTAAAGAGAGGTGTCCTCCCACCAAACTAAGTCATAATTAGAATATAATGAGAACCTGTCGTATAGACTTTAAATCGTGCCATTAAGTACAACATAGTTCACTTAGAAAAAGGTTATTCCGTAGTTTCAATATTATCGATTATTGTGATATTTTTGTGCTGCAATATTTCGTACTTCGAAATTTGTTATCGTGACAGACCGAAGTGGAGAGCTACTGGTTTCTCCCCAGCTACAGTTTGGAGACCACTCGTTTATATAGAATTAGCACAACTATAATCATAAATGTCACACAAATAAAAGCAATAAACACCAGTGATTGTAGGTAAAAACGTATTTAAGAGGATTTCTAATTGTCTTCACTATACTTTCCTTCAGTTCATAATTGTATGTCTTTGCAGCGACACCATCTGCGACTTGGGGGGAGTGGATGAACTCGCAAACTACGGGGAGTATTCAGGAGCCCCCAGTGAGCAGCAAACCTACGATTACGCCAAAACGATCCTCTCCCTTATGACCCGGGAGAAGCACAAAGACGGTAAGAAGTGACATTACTGACTACATTTATTAGAAACAGTAATTATATCTATATTTTACATTTCTTTCAGGTAAAGTTTTGATCATTGGTGGTAGCATTGCCAACTTCACCAACGTTGCAGCGACATTTAAGGTACTCCAGCCGATCATTGTCACAAGTGTATTAAGGCGAGACACTGCAGGTGAATAGGAAGAAATCTTAAATTTAAAGATATCAATTTGAAACTTCTTCTGTAGTTTACTCATATAAATGTAAGAAAAAAATGCATTACAAGTTTTTCATCAAGTAATATTTTCATATCGAAAAAAGGCATTTTATGTGTAGAAAAGGCCAAATTGCACATATTTGGGACATTTAAATCTGAATCTTTTGCCTAATTCTTTTTTACATAAAACTTGAAAAAAAATCTGTTTTAGAATTAGATATAAAAAAAATCTTGCTGTACAGTTTGTCAAAATCTTGTTGAGTCCAAGATTGTACAGTTTGGTGTTTGTAGGAGCTACTTTAAGGCTGATCTTTATGTCTCTGGGAGAAAAATGCATTTTAAGAAAACGACCTTTGACGTTACAATGTCCCAGAGAAATCAATGGATGAAGTGGATTAAATGAAATAATAAAACTCTTTTAAGAGCAGTTTGGACAAGTTTGTTGTTTCCACATGAAAGCCGATACGTTGAGAGAGCAAACTGACCAAAAATGAGTTTGCCCGTGGTGTCTCACCTTAAATAAATGTTCAGTTTTATATTTAATTCATTCACGGTAATTATTTATATGTTAAGTAATCCTCAGTTATTTCTTGTTTGTGCATAGGGGATTGTAAGAGCCATAAGGGACTATCAGGAGCCACTGAAGGAGCATGAGGTCCAGATCTTTGTGCGACGTGGAGGTCCAAACTACCAGGAGGGGCTCAGGGTGATGGGAGAAGTCGGTAAGTGTCTACGTTTATCATATACAGCAAGTTTTGTTTCCTGCATTAGGGTTGTGAAATAAAGGAAATAAAAAAACCTGCAGCATAAAAAAAAAACAAAACGTGTTTGTTAAAAGCCATAACATAACGGTTACTCTAAAGCTCACTTTGTTGCTGTTAGCATTTCAAACAATGTATTGATTTGTAGTCCTTACGATATCATCTTAAATTTAAATAAATAACATTTGGATCAGTATTTTTGGGGCTCAATATTTATCCTGTGTACTTTTTTGTTTGTTGCAAAAGTGTGTAATTTTTGTTCATTCATTTTGCAGTACGATAAGATTTGAGCTGTAGAGAGTCAAATAATTAGCTTCAATGACTAATTATAGATATGAAATAAGTCTACTAAAGTGTTATGTTTTCATTTTTTGTATTTTTACAATATCATACATTTAGAAAGGGTTTACGGGGATTACTCTGCTTTTGGTTTATTGAGCCAATAGCACAAAGTAGTTTAAATATCATTGTTTATCAGGATATTTTTCTGTAGCAGTTTATCACAAATTTGTCACTGTGACAGGCCGAGTGATTTGTAAAACATGAGGCATACAATGAATCTAAATTACATTAAATTACTTAATAATTAAAATCAGAATCAGAAAGTTTTTATTGCCATTGTCGGTGAACAAAATTCACAAACTAGGAACTTGCTTTGGCGGTTAGGTGCAACATATAAAAATAAATAATAAACTATGCTAAAATAGGATGAATTAGAACAATAATCCTCCTCCTCCATGTTCTTTTTGTTACTCTTGATACTTTTTTTATTGAGACCCAAAAATAAATTCTGTTTCCCATCTTAAAACCAGTTTGGGCTCCTTCTTATTTTACTATTTACAAGACGATAAACCACTGTATAATGTGAAGTCTTTAAAAGTCCTCTACAGTGTGTCTAATTGGTTCTGGTCTGTCCTTTGTTCTGTCCAGGCAAAACCACAGGGATCCCCATTCACGTGTTTGGCACGGAGACCCACATGACGGCCATCGTTGGCATGGCACTGGGACATCGACCAATCCCCAACCTGCCCCCGGTCGCCGCCCACACCGCCAACTTCCTGCTCAACACCAGCGGGGCCCCATCGGTAAACGCACAGGCTCAATGAGACAGTCAATCAAATCGGGCAGTCTAGTGAAGTGTTTTTCCAGTTCATTTCAATCATTGTGGTGTGTGGATAGAGTTTAAAAGTGCGGTTTGTTTTAATATTATTTAGTGGTGGGCATAGATTAATTTTTTTAATCTAGATTAATCTCACTGTAATCTTGGAATTAATCTAGATTAATCTAGATTAAAATGGCTCATTTGAATTCTGACGAAGACATTCAGAATATGTGTGCTACCCAAATAATGACTAAAAGTAAGTCTTTGAGAACGGGTTTCTCAAGCCAGGTGGCGCATTAGACCAGGGGCTCATCACATCAGTGCTTGGCCCGGCATTAGCTAAGGGATGCTTTGCGTTTAGGTGGTACTTGAGACTGGAAGAACTCCTACAGTAAACTAATTCCGCATTGCACAAGGTGCAAACAACCTTAGTCTTGTCGAGATTTCCATTGGGAAGCTTCTTAAAAATAAATTTTCTAGTCAGTGTTTCTCTGTGAGCTGCACTGTCCTCCTCTCTGATCACAGCCCCTCAGCTATAATTTGGTTTAGGTAGAATTAATTAAAAAAAAAAAAAGGATATCATCATTAAGTTGTGTTCAAATCAGAGTTTCCCTCCAAAGCTTTCAGTTTTCTGATGCATTTTAATATAAAGATTGACTCTTATCCAGCAACACTTCTGTGCAATATTCATTTAATTCTGTATTAATTTAATTCTGTGCTTAAATTTCCCCTGGAAGCCTCTGGACAAAGTAACCTGTCTGTCATGTTTAGATCATAAGCCCATGTTTCAAATAGGCCTAATGATAATTTACAGTTAATTCTTGAAGGATGTCATTGATTAGACTTTACTGTAGCTCTGACACAACAAGACAGTCTTCAAAGCCTAAATAAACCTTCCGTCAGTGGCCATTCATTTTCATTCTTCCAGTTTTCACTTGGGATTATTCTGTGCATAAAGCACTTAACGCCTCGTTATGCACGCGGCTAATTTGCATATCAATCCACGCGAAAACTGTGCGAAGCGCTAAACTTTGTAGACGCGCTGTGGCGTTTGCTCTGATTGGTTCATGATTCTTCACTGGTGCTGAAGACAGAGGAGTCTGAAGTCTGTGTCTGTGCCGCGCTGCTCACGGCGCTCACACCGCTGCCGCGTAAAGACGCGCGGAGACAAGTCAGATCCAAAATGAATGAACTCAAATCAAGTTTGTCATCGTGAGTTCTGAGAGTTCAGGGTTGGACTGATTAAATCTCCAAAAGTGTACAGCCTGATCCTGGATTAAGTTTGTGTCTAATGTGATGGTTTGACTCCAGAGGTAATGATTTTAGTGTGACTACTTTTCCGTGCGTCAGGTGGAGGAGCTCGTTTACGTGCCTGCTGGTACAGCGTACTACCAGCAAATGTTTTAGGGGTCCGCAGTAACGGGCCGGAATACGTTACTTTCAGTCCTGATGGGGAGCGCAAATCTTCGCGGTAATTTGCGCTATTCTAGACGCAATAGTTCGTCAGCTGTTTGTTCTCAAAACTACGAAAAATACGAGGCGGGTTGGTCCAGAAGAAAGAGTAGGTAAAAGCGTATGGGATGTAGAACTCGTGCGCGACAAAGATTTTCTCTGCGCGATGCCCCTGGAAGCTGTGCGCAGCTTAGAGGGAACAGCGCTCCCAACCCAACTTTGAGAATAGATTAACGGCGATATTTTTTTTATCGCCCGATAAGAGTCTCACGTTAACGCAGCACGTTAACGCCGTTACCGGCCCACCACTAATATTATTACAAGAAGTCAGAGAAGGTATGGTAGTGTTGCTGGAGTTCACACTTTAGCCTGTTTTAGTCCTGATGTGGGCTTGGTTTGGTCCTGATTAAATCCTTCACTTCAAATAATGTATTTCTAGATTAGATAAAATGTCTTGATTTAAGGATATTAATCATAATTTCAGATGTTTTGACCAGTTAAGATTAGTTAAGACGTTAAATTGATGGAAATAGATCATTTTACTTGTTCCAGACCATTTCTGACTTGTATTAATACAATACTTTCTTACTTCAAGCCAAATGATTTGCCCGAGAGTTAAGATAATTTTACTTACTCCGATGGTATATTTATTTTGTAATTTTAAGATAAATTATTGCAGTCAGAAATACTTTGAAACCAGTGACATGTTTAGCATCGCATAACAAATAAAATCTCATGGAGTTACAACTAGTCAAATACAGATAAAAATTGTAAATTCAAGTCATTTTAAGTAAGGCTAGATATACAGTTTTTGTTGTGCTGTTTAGTCCCGATCTCCTTGTTTTGTTTTGGGTTTATTACAGGTTAAGTCCCAATTTTGACATCATGAATGTGCAAGTGTGAACACACCCTTGGTCTGTGTCAAAAGACCTTATTTGATGCAATCTTTCAAAACAAACAGTAATGTAGTCGATCAAGAATTTCTTCGGTCGATTAAAGACATGTCTTGACAATCGATTAGTTGACAAAAAAAAAAAAGGGGCAAAATCTCTCAAAACGATTCAGTTCTAATCTCAGAGATCCGATATAGAAAGAGATAATCTGTTCATTTTTGCACATTTTTTCTTGTCAAAAACCATGTGAACAATTGGAAATTAGAAAAACAAACCAGATTTCTCACATCAGATGTAACAGTTTACATGACATTTCATCTGATAACTCCAGAAATCAAATAATGATGGTATTTTTTGTGAATATGTAAACTAGTATTTTTCAGGTGGTTATAGTAATGTGTTATTATCATTATTATATTAATATATATTTGATGAAAATGCTGATTGAGTAAAACGCAGTGACTTTTATGAATAAGTGCATTGCAGGCCACGGTCGGCTGCCGTTTGCCTGAAGGCATCCATTAAGGTTGTGTAACAGGAAAGCTTACAACAACAAAGTGGATATGTGCTCATGCTGTAACTGAACGTACAGTCTGAGCAGAAATAATACATACACTGTGGACCAGCTTGTGTGTATAGATTGAGACAGAAGGATTCAGTTAAAATGTCTATTGCCGTGATAATGTAACAAAATAGTGAATCACTGGTTCAATATTTCTTCTATAATTGAGTGAAGCCTGATTTTGTATAATTATTAATATTAAAAATGAATTATTTTCTTTTCCTCACTGCCAGACCCCAGCATCAAGCAGAACAGCATCTTTTTCTGAAAATCGAGGCAAAGGAGCTGAGGGACCTTCTTCGAATAAGTCTAAAGGTTTACCTGTAGGTAAGAAACAAGGTTTATTTTTCCGGGTTTGTCAATATGAGGGGAACAGTGCCCCCTTTAGACAGAATCCAGACTTTGCATTTCAAAAGTACAGGGAATTACTGTCTGTTGACCTAACCTCTCATTATTTTGAATTATGCCAAAGCAAAGAAAGCATATGACATTTGTCTCTTTTTTATTGTCACAGCTAAAGCGACGACGCTCTTCTCCAAACAGACCAAGTCCATCGTGTGGGGGATGCAGACCCGGGCAGTGCAAGGCATGATGGACTTTGACTACGTCTGCTCCAGGAGTGAACCCTCCGTCGCAGCCATGGTCTACCCTTTCACGTACGATTTATCAGCTTGTGTTAATAAGACTGACTACAATAATCAAGTCTAACATGACCCTGATCCTCAGTCTTAATGGAGTTCAACACTGGACTGGTCTTTCTGGTTCAGTAAATACAATTCTAGTTACCTTTCATCTTAAGGTATTATATTTAGAGCAGGACAACACAACAGCGGAGGTTTAGGTGGTTTTCTGACTGTTCTTTTTTAGCCATCTCAAAGGTCTTCGTATTCCATTTATGTTTGTATGTATGTTATAATTTGTCATGACGTCATGGTTATCTCTCATGCTGTCTCTCTCTTATAAATGTGATGTTTCTTTTGCAGTGGTGACCACAAGCAGAAGTTTTACTGGGGCCATAAGGAGATCTTGGTCCCTGTGTACAAAAACATGAGTGATGCGATGAAGAAGCATCCCGAGGTGGACGTCCTGATCAACTTTGCCTCTCTGCGCTCGGCCTTCGACAGCACCATGGAGACGATGCAGTATCCACAGGCAGGTTTTGGAAAGATATTAATTTGCAGTTTTTGTATTGAGTCTCAAGAGTACATTTGAGATTTATAATTTAATCGTAGGAGCATCCAGGACCAATAGCATTTGAGAGAAGATTGAATTATAAAAGGTTCAGAGAGCTGCTCCAGTAAAACATTCATAATTTTTCATTTATTAGTGCACAAAATTAGGCATGAAAAGTATTCATTTACAATGGTATTCGGCATGTGATGAATCAAATTAGAATAACTGAGAATGTTGTATATAGTTCTTAAACCTTTTGAGGAGCTACAAGGAATGGGGTCAGGGGCAAGTTACTGGTTGTTCCTGAGCTACAGGTGTGAGACCAATGTGATTAACTAATACAAGAATCACAGTTTGTAAAGGTCTAAGCTAGAGTTAGTCATCTTTGTTTGCCTATTTCGATCATTCAAATTGCAATTTGTGCAAATTTGGTTTGAAGAAATGCAGTACAGCTTCTCAAAACACACAACTGGTTTTTGGAAGCTTCTGGAGAAAGATGAAAGGAGTTTAAGTTTACTTAAGTAGACCATATTTACTGTTGCAACCGTTAATGTCAATACAGCCTGTTGTGCAAATACTGTTTGTTTGTTTGCATGCATTCCTTTAACAACTGCTGTTACTACTGCACGGAACGGTAGAAGGAAGCAGAATTTATTTTGTCTATTACTTCCTTGGATGACTGTAATATATGAAAAATGTACAATAATTATAAAGGTTTCATTAGCTTGTAATGACTGACAATAGATTTAAAAGTTGTTGTAGTGAAAAAACAAAACCAAAACAAAACACATTTTTAGTCAAGTCATAGTGGTAGATAAGATATTATCTTATCCTTATAAATAAACAATCCAATATTTTAAGTGTGAAAAGTGTGAAGAACATAATTCTCCTAATATTATATTAAGCTTTAAATGACCAAAAAAAAATACCCTCCAATGTAGCGTGTAGGTGGGTAAAGAATCCGAGGCACTCTGACGTATTAAACGTCCTTTATTGGAGCGAGTAGGGCTGTAGTCGACTAAAGAGATTCTTGGTCGACTAAAGTCCAGCCCTATTGACCGATTTGTCGACTAAAATGGGGTTTGACAAAAATATATTAAAACTGTTAAGTACTTCCATTTATCTGAACCAAACTCCACTCAAAAGAACACAACTGTAGAGGAGTTCATGCTAAAAGAAATATTTATACAGAAAAGTATTTATATGTTAGACTCCAACATTTTCAGCAAACTCACTCCATATCTTCTTAATTTTGCTACATACAGTATATAATTTGAATCTCAATAAAATGATTGGCCGACTTACAAAAAATCTTGGTAAGACTCCATCGACCGATTAATCGAGTAAACCAGTGTTTCCCAACCAGGGGTACGGGGACCCCAAGGGGTACTACAGGAATTACCAGGGGGTACTTGTAATGGTTTTAGGGTTTAAATGAAGATGAAATGTACTTTTATCTGTAAAAAACTGTGACTAGTTGTAAATTTAGCATCTCTTTGGAGTATCTTGGACCATAAATATAATTAAAACAACACATATAATGGTAATAATTGACTATATTCAATTAGTAAACCCATTTATTTGCCTGAAAGATTATGGGGTATTCATAAGGGGTACTTAAGTGTGAAACAAAACTTAAGGGGTCCTCGAGACAAAAAGGTTAGGAACCACTGGACTAAACCAGTGTTTCCCAGCCAAGGGGTACGTGAGGAATTACCAGGGGGTACTTGGAATGGTTTCTGGTTTAAAAAGAAGATGAAATGTACTTTTATCTGAATAGAACGTGTAATTTGTTGTCATTTTAGCCATCTTTTTGGAGTATCTTGGACCATAAACATAATTAAAACGCAAAATATAATCGTAATAATTGACTATATGTGACTAATAAATCCGTTTATGAGTCCGAAATTCAAGTTAAGAGGTACAAAGCTTAGGGGGTACTTCAGCCTAAAAAGGTTGGGAACCACTGGACTAAACGACTACAGGATAACAGTCCTAGGAGCAAGAGACGCATTTATATAATATTATATTAAGCTTTGCCTTTGTGTCTGTAGATCCACACCATTGCTATTATTGCTGAGGGAATCCCCGAAGCTCACACGAGGAAGATCATCAAAGCTGCAGACGAGAAAGGCATTACCATTATTGGACCGGCCACTGTGCGTCAAGTGGTTTACAATATTATACCTTGTTTCTTTCATATTCATTTCAAAAAGTAATTACTGCGTTTATTATATTATATTCAGGTCGGCGGCATCAAACCAGGCTGTTTTAAGATCGGGAACACAGGAGGAATGCTGGACAACATCCTGGCGTCCAAACTGTACCGTCCCGGGAGCGTGGCGTACGTGTCCCGCTCCGGAGGAATGTCCAACGAGCTCAACAACATCATCTCCAGAACGACGGACGGCGTGTTTGAGGGGGTGGCCATCGGGGGGGACAGGTGTGTGGGATCGTTCTGTATCCACTATGTACATTTAAGGTTTAGGTGAAAATGTGAGTTTACAGAGACTGGAGATTATTCCAAATTCACCTATTTCATTATTGATTTACTAAAGGACTATTTTTTCAACTTAGGAACTATAAGTGTATGTCCTTGTTTGGTCTTTACCCTTGAAAAGTGATACCAGCGCCTTGTAATAGCTTTTAAAAAAAAAATTTAGTCCTATTCAAGTTTCCTGAATAAGAGGCACAATTTCTTTAACTTTAATTTAGGCCTTTTAGAGCTGTGTTTCCCAACCACCGGTACGAGAACACCACATACTTTCATATTTTAAAAGAAGGTAAAATTGTACTGCATTAAATTATTTGCATTGAATAAAATGTTCTTTGTAGTACATTTGTAATCTTAAACAGGGTTGTGGAGGATTTTGGATGTCAATATAATTAAATCAACAATATGACATATAATTGACTCCATATTACAAGAGTAAGCTGATTTATTTGTATTCTAAGTGAGACTTTGAGTGTGAAACAAGGCTAAGGGGGGTGTTGGAGATATGTTTGGAGACTTTAACGCTGTCATTTCCTCTTAGATACCCTGGTTCAGTGTTTACTGACCATGTGCTGCGATACCAAGACACTCCGGGAGTCAAAATGATTGTGGTTCTGGGAGAGGTAAGTTACAGATCAAATCAAAGCTGCCTGTGTACAGCTTTAAATGTTGCCTTATCGTTGGTATAATAACTTAATATGGCTTTTCTATCTTCAGATTGGAGGAACCGAGGAGTACAAGATTTGTCAAGCGATAAAGGACAGCAGGATCACAAAGCCAGTGGTGTGTTGGTGCATTGGGACGTGTGCCACAATGTTCGCCTCTGAGGTAAGAATACTTTGGTGATACTGAGGTAATTCACTTTGAATAAATAGTAATAT
Source organism: Rhinogobius similis (assembly GCA_019453435.1). NCBI lineage: Eukaryota > Metazoa > Chordata > Actinopteri > Gobiiformes > Gobiidae > Rhinogobius > Rhinogobius similis. The sequence continues at coordinate 13,062,932 of CM033631.1, forward strand.
CATTCTAATTCTGTACTTATTAAAAATGTAGGTCCAGTTTGGCCATGCGGGTGCTTGTGCAAACCAGGCCTCTGAGACGGCTGTGGAAAAGAACAAAGCTTTGAAAGAAGCTGGAGCGTTTGTGCCAAACAGCTTTGATGAACTGGGAGAGATCATCAAGTGAGGCTTTTTATCACTAAATTATACACAGATAAATATAACATGTAGCAGTTAACAGTGCAGTAATAATATGCTTATAGATGGGGCACATGACATGTATTTTCTTCCTATTTTCAATTTGATTTAGATTTTTTTCTTATTAAACAGCATTTGGCATTTAATCTTAATTTCATCGTAAACAAGACATACTTTGGTCTACTCAGGTTTGGTCCTGATGTTGGTTTTGTTTGGTCCTGTTTTAAAGTGTGATCACACTTGCACTTTTAAAACTGTAGCAAATACCACAGCCTTAGTTTAGTTCTGCTCTCATCTAGGTTTAATTATGGGTTTAGTCACAGTTTTGATGTGGTGTTTATCTGTGAACACAGCCTTATTCTTGTCTTTGTCTCCTCGTGTTCAGATCTGTGTATGACGACCTTGTAGCCAAAGGAGTAATCGTACCTGCTGAGGAGGTGCCTCCCCCCACGGTGCCAATGGATTACTCCTGGGCCAGAGTGAGTATCACAAAACATAGGTATAATTCAGTGCTTAAGCGCCGCCTCTGGCGATGAGTAGGGATGAAATAGAATGAAAGTTATGAAAGTAACTAAGGTTCTAAAAACCGGATGACCGCCAGAGCGCGGTCACTCAGAATCCTGTCATTTCCCCTTGAAGATTGAAAGAAATGAGTAAATAAATACCGGCCTGCAATATAACCTCTGATTGGCCATCCGAGTTGACATTGTTGGTATTGATACTCGAACTATGCATTCGTGAAGGGAATCATTATTAAGCACTGCCTCTGGCGGTCATCCGGAATTCATTGAACCAGAGTTACATTCACAACTTTCGATTTATGCTGTGGTCTAAAACATGCACATGCGCTTATCCCTCGACTGGTTGTCATGACCTAATACTGTCTTAGATTTTGAGAGGGGTTCCGACCAGTGGTATTATTGGATTTGGATCCCTCAAAGAACAGTTGACTGGATGTGAATGAATGATTGTTTATTTTAAGATGCAATATTTTTCCGAGTTAACAGTTTTACCTTGTTCTGTTGAAGGAGTTGGGCCTGATCCGTAAACCTGCGTCCTTCATGACGAGTATCTGTGATGAGCGCGGCCAGGAGCTGATCTACGCCGGGATGCCCATCACTGAAGTCTTCAAGTCTGAGATCGGACTCGGAGGAACGCTGGGTCTGCTGTGGTTCCAGAGAAGGTACAGTCTAAATACAAACCAAACGGCTGAAATTTTTATAATATATATATAAATTATTGGGGCTAATTTCATCATCTACTTTACACTTCAATAAAAAAAAAAAAACACCCCTAATGTATTGGCATCTTTATGAAATTACAGGAGAAAATATTTTTGCAATGAACTCTATATTTATTTAACTTTTCTAAACCAGGAGCAGCCCTTTTTCACGCCATAGCACTAGTTAAGTAATTTATATATGGTATTATAGCAAAGTTTAAACTATAGCAACATCTGCGAAAATGTAATCAGAATCAAGTTACATTCATTTACAGACTACACTGGACATGTCATTGCCTTTAATCATGACGGTGCTTGTGAATTGTATTATTTGTGTCTTTCTCCCTCAGGTTGCCGCGGTACGCCTGTCAGTTCATCGAGATGTGTCTGATGGTGACTGCAGACCATGGACCTGCCGTCTCCGGGGCCCACAACACCATCGTCTGCGCTCGAGCCGGGAAAGACCTGATCTCCAGCCTCACCTCCGGACTCCTCACCATCGTAAGACAACACACGGCAAAATCACACAGCAAAAAAAATGTATACCTCACCCTTAAAATGACTTGAATGTACAGTTTTAATCTGGATTTGAGTAGATTTGACTAATTTCTTAAGAATGTTTCACCAGTTTCAAGGTATTTCTGACTGATCATGCTATAATTTAGCGTCAAAAGAAAATGCATTTGCTAATGGTAAAATGTTCTTAACACACTGGTAGATAATGTGGCTAGAAATATGAAAGTAATGTATTGAAACAAGTCAGAAACGGATTCAAACAAAATAAAATAATCTAGCTCCATCATATAAATAGTCTTAACTGAAATGAATATAATCAACACATTTTAACTCCTCTCTGTTGTTGGCGGGTATCAAATTGGTCAAACATTAGGACAACTATGACGTGTCTTGTGTAAAACTGGGACAAATAAATGGTTTTGGACATATCTTCTGGGACATAGGACACAGGGCTCAACACTGGGACTGTCCCGGGTAAATAGGGACGTCTGGTCACCCTACTGAAATGTGATTAAGTATTGGAGAGCGTGTTTTATTGATTGTGGACATTATGTGGCTTGAAATTGCGTTATTTTTAATTGCTAATTGCGTTGACTGTAAATGCAATTGATCTATTTATAAAACCATGTCTCCAAATTATAGAACCTGCAACACCAATGGCTGCTGTTTGACTTCATAATTCTTCCTTAATAACACACTTTTGTGATTTCTTTTTTCAGGGCGACCGCTTTGGTGGTGCTCTGGATGCCGCGGCGAAACAGTTCAGCAAAGCCTTTGACAGCGGCATGTTACCGATGGAGTTTGTGAACAAGATGAAGAAGGACGGAAAGCTGATAATGGGCATTGGACACAGAGTGAAGTCGGTCAGTGTCAAACTTAAATTACACAAACAAAATTACACTATTAATTATAGTCTGTTAAAAGAAAACTTCCAAAATGTTGCATAAATGTCAACAAAAATAAAATTGAAAGAATAGAAAAGTGTTATAATCTTCCAAAATTGGGTTCAGGGTGATATTTCTGCATTTTTGGGCTAATTTCAGTGTTCAGTCACGTTTTGTGTTGCACTGGAACCTCATCCAAGACATTTATGAGACCTTTTTGCACATTTCTGAAAATATTGGTACTGTGAGAATATGCAGTAAGTCCAGAAAATATGCAGTTGTAGATTTTTTATCAATATGGCTCACCTTGTCTGTGTATCTCTGTTTAAACCTGCAGTTAAACGACAATTATATGAAGCAAAAAACTGTTTCCATCAACAAGTTTAAATTTATTTTTGTGCCTTTTAGGAATTTTAATGGTATCAGTGTACCATAAATTAGTATGTTTACACTTTGTAGGTAGTAGAGTTGTCACGATACTAAAATTTCGGTAACACTTTATAATAACTCCACTTATTCATGCCTTAATAAAGCATGAAGAAAGACTTAATTCATAATCAACAAATAGTTTATTAAGAATGATTCAGGCTTAGTAACTATTTAACAACTATTCTAACCCTAATGTCTAACCCTAACCTTAACCTTAATTAAGTAGTTACTAATCCTGAATCATGCTTAATAAACTATATATTCATTATTAATTAAGTCTTTGTTAATTCTTTGTTAAGGCAAAATAAGATGTAGTTATTATAAAGTGGTTCCAAAATTTCAAACTCGGATGTCGATACAGTACTAAGAAAAATACTTAATTTTCTATACCAATTTTGATGGTACACAATGGTAATAAAATTGCTCTTTTTTTAGGTCAAGGTCTGACAATTTCAACACAAAATATTTGGTACTTCTTTATCAAACAATGTGACCTCTGATAAAAGCTCAAGATCATTTTAAAACTGTTCACAAAAAGTCTTATTAATGGGATTATTCTTTTTTTTTTAGTATCGATATTTGAGAATCTAGTTTTGATACTGGTTTTAGTATTGATTAGCATCTGCTTTTCGATATTGGCAGGTGAAGTTTGTTATCACCTTAAATGTAAATGATATTTTTAGGGGTTTTAGGCTCCTATAGACCTTTAGTCGTTTAGTTAATTAATCAGTATCTTGTCTCTATGTCGATTTTATTTCATTAAAAGTATTTAAATGAACCACAGCAGAAAGGAGAAAGCGTGGAGTGAGTCAGCTGGAGTTTTGTGGATGACTGAACAGTTAAATCTGTCTTTTCACTTATGAAGATGCTGTTTACTACTTCTTCCCTGTGTAGAGTCTTTTTTTTTTTGTTTTCTTTAATCAACTACAGCCCTACTATTACATACTGTATATAAAGGTGCATGGCCAATTAATAAGATCTTTTGCTGGTAATTCAACCTGTGCATTTGTTTTCAATGCTGTATTAAATAATGATCATAAAGTCATCTATACATTTTGACAGATTAATAATCCCGATATGAGAGTCCAGATCTTGAAGGATTTTGTGAAGCAGCACTTTCCCTCGACGCAGCTCCTGGACTACGCCCTCGACGTGGAGAAAATCACTACGTCCAAGGCAAGACTTATGACCTCGTCCTCTCACACGGCAGCCATAAATTTCTAAATAAAAAAAAAAAAAAATCAATATTAAAGTTGCTGTCTGTGCACTTTTGTCAGAAACCCAACCTCATCCTGAATGTAGACGGCTTCATTGGTGTGGCTTTCGTGGACTTGCTCCGAACGTGTGGAGGATTCACAAGGTTGGACTTTATTTTTTGTTGGATTAGTTGTTTTTTTGTTGTTGTTTTTTTTGTACAAATTTACACATATTTTCCCACTACTATTATAATTATTATTATTCCAAATTGTATCATGATTATATTATTTGTCTATAAGTGTTTTAGTTATATTATTTTACATTTGACATGCTGCCTTTACAAAATTTCCCTTGTGGATCAGTACAATAATTTAGTCACAATAATTACTTTCGACTTATTGTTGAATAAATTAGAGCTGGAACAATACTTTTAGGGTCTCAGTAAATTTTCTTTGCAATAGCAGAAAAAGTTTCGTTATTTTATTTTTGTAGAATAAGAATTGAGTTGTAGAGAGTAAAATAAGTAACTTTAATGAAAAATTTTAGATATTATCTTACTACTAACTTTCATTCTGCTTCTTATTTATATGTTTTTAAACAATATTGTACATTTAGAAAAGGTTTTTGGGGGTTTCCCTGCTTTAAAATTATTATATTGTAAGTTATTACTAGGCATGGTGTAGGTTCAATATTATCGTTTATTAGATGTTTTTCTGTAGCATTATATCGCACTTTAAAATGTGTTATTGTGACAGGCATATCCAGATATAAGTAGGCCCTGTAGTAAAAATGTAATTATTTGTATGTCATGTCCGGAATATGAATGTTTAATTGTTTATTTTCTGCACACCACAGGGATGAAGCTGACGAGTTTGTAGAAATTGGTGCTCTGAATGGCATTTTTGTCCTTGGACGCAGCATGGGCTTCATTGGTAAGACACAAAACTTGCTGTTATCATAAAAAGGGAAACATCTGGTTGTTCTGGTTTCTAGATTAACTGATGTCATTTTAACATTTCCAGAGAGAGACTTGCTATTATTAAAATTACAAAGAATTTATTGACCCCTTTTTTTTTTTTTTTTTCGGCCACAAGGGCCCAAGTGGTGTAGAGTAAATCAAATAATTCTGGATATAGTTTGATCTTTATCATCATTATCTGGACTATACAGACTCTGAAACACATACAAAGAGATATTTTTAATAACAAAGACAGTAGCATTATTAAATCAAAACGTCAAAAAGGAATGGAAACGATTTCTGTACATTTTTTTCATAAATATTCTTTATCTATAAACCTTCTTCAATCACTGTATTTCAACCTTTATTTGGTTGATAATGCATTGTAAAAGTCTCAATGTACAATTTAAGTAATTGTTTTGACTTAATCACAGACTAAAATAATCATTAGTTACAGCCAGACAGCACATGCTGTTTTGGACTAATGATCCATTGATTATGACAATGTTTGTCAAACTAGAACACAAGCTTCTTCTTTCCTTGTGGTTATCAAGCTCGTCTGCAGTTTTAGCATTTGTTGAATTTAGAGTCGTTTTTATTCTGTTTCTTAAATTCTTTGTTAGAACTATTGTGGAAATAGTTTAGTTCTTTTTAGAAATGGTTTAGCACCAATTTAGAACTGAAATAGTCTTCTGTTTGAGAGAGAGAGGAAATATTTGTCTGAAAATGATTAATAATAGTAACAGTATATTTCCTCGTCTTAACCAGGGCACTACTTGGACCAGAAGCGGCTGAAGCAGGGCTTGTATCGTCACCCGTGGGACGACATCTCGTATGTGCTTCCCGAACACATGTCCATGTAAACCCTCAAAGACTGCCTCTGCCCTAAAGTTTACCGTCACTGTGAAAAATCAAGATCAATGGAGCAAAAACGCAAATATGTTATTGTATTATTGTGTAAATATCAAAAAAAGAAATCAAAACAAAAATGCTTTAGGAGAGTATAAATGTTTATTTTGGCTACAAGATATTAAGTTTGTCTAAAAAGGTACCAAGTAGATCATTACCAGGTAAACTTTTGCCTTTCAGATTCTAACATTCCTTGTTTATTTTTTAATTTATTTTTTTCTTCAGGTTTTAATTGATCAGTAATATAACTTTTGTCAGATGCGTATAATTTTTAGATGCTGCTAAACATATATATATATCTTATTCTACAATAAAGGGGAACAGTCTTTGTGTGTATCTTTTAATTAACGTAGAAAGGGTTTCAGAGGTTGTCATCCGGACGCTGTTTAAAGATCGAGACGTTTCGACTTTTATCCCAAAGTCATTGTCAATCAGAGAGCTGGTATGGGAACATGGTCTTATATGCTACTCTGAGTACTGGGAGTCCTGCCCCCAGGGAGGAGTCACTGACTGATGGACCACACCTGGACGAATGAGGGTTTACATCGACCATCTTTTAATTAACTAATTGTGGTTGTCTAAGTACATACAACTTGTGTCCAGTTGCTTATAACTTTTAGAAGCTGCTAAAAATAAAAAATAAAAAGAAGTAAAATTATTATTATTCTGTGTTTAACTAGTAGATACGTTATGTCAAACTGTGCAATTCACTTTGTTGTGCCATTTTCTTAACTGTGTTTACTTAAGTATAGATTATGTTTAAAAAAAAAAAAAACTAAAATATAATACAGTGACTCTGGTACTATTATAATGTATGTATCAAAAATGGAACTAAATAAAATTATATCTAAAAGATTTTTAACTGCGGCAAAAATGGAGTCAAGAATACTGTGGCCAATTATTTTATTTTTTTAGGCATTCCGTGTGTAACTATGCATAAACTTGAATTATGTAGTGTTTTAAAATGAACAAAAAGCTGTTATTTTTTCTTTCAAATGTCATGTAAAAGGTATGGCATTATTTGTAACGGTGCAACTTAATCTAACTTGAATTAATGTTGGTACTTGAACTGTATTGATGTAAACTCAATGTGTCCCATGTACGAACTGATAAGGGAAGCTATATGTGTGTAACTGGGTTAAATAAATAAAATGTGTCCAACATTGCTCATCAAACTTGTGTTAAAATTATGTTCAAAACAAGGAGGAAAAGGACAATATGGAGCTTTTGCATTTTCTCAATGGTGAAACCCGAGTAGTTTCTGTTTACAGTAATTATAATATATGTTGTGAAATGTTTATGTGGTTTTTTAAACATGTTTGAGGGGGATGTGGATTTAGGTGTGGTGAGCCCTTTTCCGGTAAATCTTGTGTATCTGGTTTGACATACTCAGTTTTTGTGGTCCAGTCACTATCACGCTGCCAATTACTTATCACATTTTGCAATAATAATAGACTGAAATGTATTTTAACTGAAAACCTTAATTTTACAGTGACTTTTCAAGTGGATGAGCAGCCTAGTCGGTCCTTTGCTGTTCTGATACAATTTTTGATTAGTCCAGTCAATCAACTTTATTTATACAGTACATTTCTTAAACCAAATTGTTACCAAAGGCTGCACAATACTAAAATACTGCTAAAATACAATGCAAATGTTAATAAAGCTTTATATAACTCCTCTAGTCTATAATTAAGTGAGACTTTTCTTTGTATGGGTAGGATTGTGCGTCGGATTCAGCCCTGTAGAACGCTTAAAAAAAAAAAGAAAGAAAAGAAAAAACGTTAAAGGCTTTTATTTTAAATGAGAATTTAATTGTACATAAAAAGTAATATCCCAATTCCAAATTTTGTGTTTGAAAAAATAAGTTAGATTAAAAAAATCAGCTCACTTCCGGTTTACGTCCTAATAAACACTTCCGCGTTTACGTCTATTGCCACGCCCCCTCGCGCTGTCTACAATCACAGAATCAGAAGACGCTGCGAACTCAAAAAACGCACCTCGCAGCCGTCCTCCGCGGACTTTATGTATGTGTGGCTGCGTATGTCGCTTCCTCTCCTTCTCTAGTTTGCTGCATTTACCTCCCCTGCTCCCCTCCAGCCCCGGCGGCAGCGCAATGGCGACGGCGGCCCCAAACCCGGAGGACGCGGCCCGGAGCAGCGGCAGCATCGGTGGCGGCGGCGGCGGCACACCCAGCGCCCTCGCAGCGGATGGAGAGGCGGAAGAGTCCGAGGACTTCAGCTCGTCCTCGCACTGCTCGGAGCTGTCCCGAAGGCAGAACGAGCAGCGGAAACAGGGCTTGTTTTGCGACGTGACGCTGGCCTTTTCCAGCGGATCGGCCTCTGGGATGATCCACAGCTGCGAGTTCTCCGCGCATCGCTCGGTCCTGGCGGCGGCCACGGATTATTTCACCCCGCTGCTCGGAGGACAGTTCTCCGAATCCATTTCCGGACGGGTCGAGATGAAGGAGTGGAGCTCGGAGCAGGGGCCAGACCCGGACACCGTGGAGAGTGTCATCCAGTACATGTACACGGGGGAGATCCGCGTGAGCACCTGCAACGTACACGAGGTGCTCGAGCTCGCAGACAGGTAAGACAGAGGGGTCATAAACCACACAAACGTGCAGATAATACTACAACAACACTATTGACAAGAGCAGGATAGTGAGGACACAATCACAACAAAAACAACCACGATAATGTGCCGTACATTAGCTTATAAAGTTTAAATGTCCAGTGTTTACTTTCATTGGCTGAGCTGAGCAGTCTGTGCAGCCATTGGACTTTTGAGCAGAGGTCAAAGATCAGGAGTAGACTGTCTAGTTCAACAGCATGTGTGAATGAATGGAACAGAAGACTGAATGAATTCTAAGCATTAACTGGAAAATCTAAGAAAGACAACTTTATTGGCTGGCAATGACAAAAATGATCAATTGTATTTAGTCTTTTTAACAAATAACATAAAACAGTGTTCAGTTATTTTTCCTGCCAAAGTTTGGACTGTATGCTTTGGCAGATGATTGGTTGTGAACTTGTATATTAAAAGACCCAGGCAAATCATTTACAATTTTAGAGATTACTAAATCTCAATTCAAATTTGTTCAATTGCTCTGCCTTAGATTGAATAAAAGCTCAGAATAAACTAGAAAAAGAGTTATTTTAAGTTGAACAAAGTCGTCATGCCCAAGCCAGTGAAAGTTAGATAAATCAAGTACTTTAGTTTATGTTGCGTTCAACAGTCAAAGGTTAAAAAAAAAAAGTGTTCTTAAATTGTATCCTTGAATCTATTGTTTGCTGATTGTGTCATGTGCTCTGTGTTTTTCTTACTCTCTGTACTTTATCTTCCACAAGTTCGCAGTCACAAAGCCCCGAGCTAAAAGAATGAAAGAAGAAACTAGTGATTTACTGGCACTAAACAAATGTGGCTTTTTGATATTATAAATGGAATGGACAAATGCATTGAAAGATTAAAGCTATTTTGAAATTCTGGATGAGAAATAATTAAAAATATAACTTTGAAAGCTTGCAGATTCTCAAACTGCACCATGTTGCATTCCTAGTTTGTGAATCAAGCTTTTCTGATTACACCACATGCAGGCAATTTTAAAGTTTCTGTTAATTCTTCGTAAAACCGGAATAACCAGTCCCAAACAGTCATTTTTATTTGAACTAAAGCACGTTTTCCTTCCTGAAATAAGTAACCCTTTGTTTTCTTTACATATCAGGTTCCTGTTGGTGCAGCTGAAGGATTTCTGCGGCGAATTCCTGAAAAAGAAACTGAGCCTGACCAACTGCGTCGCCGTGCACAGCCTGGCGCACATGTACACTCTGGACCAACTGGCTTTACGGGCGGCCGACATGATCCGACGCAACTTTCACAAGGTTATCCAGGATGAGGAGTTCTACACGCTCCCGTTCCACCTGGTCCGAGACTGGCTTTCGGACGCGGAGATAACGGTCGATTCCGAGGAGGTTCTGTTCGAGGCCGTGGTGAAATGGGTGCAGAAAAACTCCGAAGAGAGGAGTCGGTATTTCGAAGAGCTTTTCCGACTTCTGAGACTGCCGCAGATAAAGCCGACGTACTTGACGAGAGTGGTGAAAAACGAGCGGCTGGTAGCGGCCAACGAAGCCTGCTTGAGGCTGGTGTCCGAGGCGGTGGAGGGGCACGCGATCCGCTTCGAGAATCTTAAGTCGGCCGACATGGAGCTGTGGTCGTCGCACATGGCGTCTTTCCAGCCCCGCTTCGGTCAGAACATGGACGTCATAATGGTGGTCGGTGGGGTTTCCGAAGGAGGGGACTATCTGAGCGAATGCGTCGGCTATTTCATATACGAGGACAGGTGGGTCAACTTGCCGCACATTCACAATCATTTGGACGGCCACGCCATCGCCGCAACCGAGTCGCACGTGTACGTCGCCGGGTCGATGGAGCCCGGGTTCGCGAAGACCGTGGAGAGATACAACCCGAACCGCAACACGTGGGAGCAGGTGAGCAACTTGACCACTCGTAAGCATTCGTTTGGGCTCACGTGCATCAAAGACATTTTGTACAGCATCGGCGGACACGGGAACTTCAGTCCGGGGTTCAAAGACGTGAGCGTCTACGAACCGGAGCAGGACAAGTGGCACAATTTGGAATCCGCGCCCAAAATACTGCGCGACGTCAAAGCCATAAGCGTAGAGGACCGCTTCGTTTACGTCACGGCGCGCACCCCGGTCGACACGGACAACGAAGACGGGCTGAAGACGGTGACGACTCGATACGACACGGAGAGCCGACAGTGGCAGGACGTGGACTCTTTACCGCTCATCGACAACTACTGCGTTTTCCAGATGGCGGTGGCGTCTACAAACTTCTACCACACCGCGTCCTGCTGCCCCAAAAGCTACACCGTGCGCGACGAAGTGGCCAGACAAAAGATAATCGCCCGCATTTCCGACGAGATCCTGGAAAGCTTGCCGCCGGAGGTCACCAGCATCGAAGGGGCGGCCATTTGCCACTTCGACGAAGACGTGTTCATTATCGGCGGATGGAAGAACAGCGACGACGTGGACAAGCAGTACCGCAAGGAGGCCTACCGTTACTGCGCCGAGAGGAAACGGTGGATGCTTTTGCCGCCCATGCCACAGCCGCGGTGCAGAGCCACGGCCTGCCACGTGCGCATACCTTACCGCTTCCTGTACGGCTGCCAGCGCTACCCCATGCCCCAAAATCTGGCGCGGCAACGAGACCGAATGCAGCAGATGCAGCAGCTTCACAGGCGCACGCTCACCCTCCGTCGCCAGCTACAGTCACAGATCGAGTGTTAAATATTCCATTGTGACGTTTGCGTGACCAAACAGAACAAGGCCGGTTTTTTGTTTCTTTCATTCCAGTGTAAATGTGTGTTTCAAAAGCCATGAGTTGTGGCGGGCTTCCTGTCCTGTGAGGTCAGTTTGAAAGATTTAGGTGAATGTAAACATGTGAATAATAACGGTGTACATAAATCTGCCAACAGCGATGTTACACGTGTTGGCACTCATTGTACATTAATGATATAGAAGCTATATGTAAGCATTTATATAAAAAAAAGATTTCATTCCATTATTTTATGCTTGTATTTGGAAGGACTATTGTGGTTCTCAAGCTGTGTTCAAGTTCTGGGTGAAATGGCTTACCCAAGAACATATTACAAATTAAGCTTAAAAGAAAATGTTAAAAAATAAGAACTAAAAAGGGATTTAAACCTAATTCACATGAAGAACCTCGCGTACGCTCGTCAGAACCTGTATCGCAGTTTGAGAATCATTAATTTAGCTTTTTATAACCGCATTCCGTTATTTAAAAAAAAACAAAAAACGTATAGCTTCAGGTGTCATTCCATAGTAACACTGTGACAATCTTAACTCGTGTAGGTCTGGAGTAGTTCTAACTGTACTTAATATCACAAATACAACTTGTGCTTTAACTTTGCAGTCTTACAACCTAAATGCATATAGTCTTAAAAACAACTGTGTACTTTCAAGTTGTACAGTTCTGTAACGTTTTGTGTACAATTTTAACGTCGTTGGTTTTGCCGAAGCTTCAGACGAGAAAATGAAAAGAGTTATGCAATTTGCGGACGGGCACTTAATGTAATATATGTAATTGAATCGTTCCCTTTTAATAACGTCTAGACTATTCTGCCATTGCATTACGCACCAATCATAGACAATGGCGTGTTTGTTTTCATTTCATTTGCACTTTGGCAGGTTATTGCTCAGTGTAGCTAAGAACGATGCTACGAAATGTGTGCTAGAGTCTGTACGTGCCACAGACGGGGATGGTGGCTTTATGAACCGCACTTTGTGACAGCTAATAGTTTGTGAAGTCTTAACGGAGAGAGAAGCGTATAAGGATTTATGTTGCCACTGCACTTTTAACTTTGCTTAATCCAATTCTTGCATATCAGACAAAATGATTGTATTGTTTTGTCCAGCTTCTGATCTTTTTGTCGTCTCGCGTTCAGTCTTGTATTTTGTTTACAAGCCGGTGTCGCCGTTCTTCAGACTTGCCCTCCAAAGATATTGTCAAAATGACCGAAAAGGAAGCAGATGAACTGACGGGATGAATAACAGAGCAGCGTCCTCAAGAATATAGTTACAATGCAGAAGTTAGACCGCATCGTTTCCATTTTTTTGAAAGGAAGCAGATGAACTAACGGGATGAATAACAGAGCAGCGTCCTCAAGAATAGAGTTACAGTGCAGAAGTTTGACTGCATTGTTTCCATTTTTTTTGACCGAGTTACAGTACATCGCAAAAGACTGGAATAAGCGATGTAACTTTGCATGTGATAGTCCGACATTATGTCCTACTATTGGATGTAAGAAATGTTATGTTGTCATCACTTGCAAATAAAGATGTTTTTAAGATTGATACCTGATGGATACGCGCATTATTCATAGAAACAAAGTTCTTCTTCAATACAAAATGTGTTACAAATTAAGTAAAAAAAAGTGTATCATTCAATTACAGTTGGGGCAAGTTAAAATTTGAATAATCTAATAACCCAATAATTATGTCTACATTTTTGGTGTGTGATTGTAGCACAGGAGAAATCTGATAATCAAACACTTGGTACATCTGTTAAATGATGGATTTTTAGAGGAACTAGTGTATTTGGAAGACCAAGTACAATACATTTTAAAATAATCCTTTCAATTTTTAACATTTTCTCTTTCATTTTTGTATTTTCTATCATATTCACTGGCCCTTTCATTTTACATTTTTTGTTGCTTTGTTTCCTTGTGAAAACCTGCACAGACGTGAACAATCGGAAATAAATCAGATTCGTCAGATTGGCTACGTTTACATGCACACACTAAAATCAGATTATTATCTCATTTCTGGAACATTAAGATTATTTTAATGATGTGTAAACTGCACAATCTAATGTGAGTGATCAGAGGGACCAGAGGGATAGAAAAAAAAAAAAGTTTAGTGCACATGTAACCACATGACTTTTTAATAATCTGATAACTCCAGAAATGATCAGATTTTTGCTGTGCATGTAAATGTAGCCAATCATAAAACAATAGTCATGTAGGCTATCTTTTGGACATGTTCGAATCCAGTTTGGACAAATAGGATTTTCTGGTAAAAATGTACAAAATGTCTATAGGGAGCACCAACTCATCTGTTTGTGCTTTAAATACTTTTGTTATAGTTGTACACCTGTTCAAAAGATGATCAATAGAAGGACAATACTGCTGTAATTTGTTGATTACGCTTCTACATAATTGTACAGTTTCAGTTTCATTTGAGAGCTTCTTTTTCTCCTCCACACCAATCCTTTATTGTTTGACAGCTGGTTGTAAAGGACAAGCAGAAAATGGATACGAGCCTTATGTCAGGGAGATTTGCCCTCTGGGACCCAGCACTGTCCCACAACTGAAGTTACGCAAGAAGTAGTGCTGCTGCGTTCAATGTCCAGCAAAAGCTTGTTAAATTGGAATGTCACTACTCATTTACTTAAAATTAAAGATAAAAAATGTTACGGTTTCTATTTTTTTTGTTTTTACTGGTTTTGTTACTTTCCATATCTTGCTTTTGTTTCTTGTATGGAATGAACTATACTTTAAATTGTACCTATATACCTACAACTCTGTAATTTAATGAAATCAAAACAACTACAAAATAGTTTTTCTAGTTCTAAAAAATGCTTGAAAAATATCCATCCTTCTTTCTTCACCGATCTGACTTGTAACTTTTCTGGTAGCCCACCTGCTTGTCTCCAAAGAGACATTAAACTGATCTATTTCCATGGAGAATGTTCTAAACATTTGGCTTCTCCACGGAGTCTTAAACTGAAAATGATTATGCAAATGTGTTAGTGATAATAAAAAAGAAAAGAGACAGAAAAATAGAATATTCACAAGAAAACACAGATTAAGTTAAATGTTTAATATATATTTTTTTTATATAACTTTTTCAGACCTGTAAAGTTACACGTAAAGAATAAAATAACAATTTGACTTTACCAAATCCCAGGTTGTCCTTGAACGCGTCGGTGATTACGTCCTCCTGCGTAACAACAGCAACATCGCGCTCGCAGCCTCGGATGCCAACCTTTCATTCACTGACCAGCGGCGATCTGCGACAAATATTGACGCAATGGTAACTTAAACAACATTGTATGCATCTTCCTGAGGATATATGGGCTTCAAATGTGTACAGCAGTTGCAGAAATGCTTGTTGGCTAACACGGGAGTCTATTTTCCAGCGGTGTTAAGCTAGCCTGATTTGTTTTTGCACGAATTCTAGGCGTTTACGTTGGAATTTTGTAACGATTATTTATTTCACACGACTTTACCTTAACAAATGTTTTAATTGCACCAAAGCTGTTTCATGCATGTGTTACTGAGTTTTTAATCAAGCACCATGAGGCATCAGTGCTAATGACTCACTTCCTTAGCGTTAACGTTATGTCACAGACTCTGTAGCTAGGCTAGTGTTTGCAGGTATTAATTATTATTAAATGTGCTAAATGAACGAAAAACTGTTAGGACATGATAAATATTTCTGTAAGATTGTGCATTATTTATGTTGCATCCTTTAAAGCTGCACCATGTTACTTTTCCGGTGGATTGTACCCATTGACACAACTCTACAACTAATGTCTATGGAGGTTGACCACCTGCTTGTCACCATGGAGATTGCTTTAATTGAAATCTCTCACTGTATGGAAGTAACGTCTCAACCAGCATGCTGTCATGTCACAAGCATGTGACATGACAGGTCAGATCTATGGAGACCCTGCTTTGTTTAAAAAAAATTCTGAGCAATTATAACACCCATAATAAAAATAATTTTATTGTCATAATATGGAACATTCCAAGCAAAGCAATTGCATCCATGGAGACAAGGCCACCTCCAACCATTAAAGTTACACAGTGTACCATTAAATAACATGTAAGACATTTAACTTTATATTCTAACCCTTTCTTTGACAGATGATCCCACAGTTATCCAACACCTCAGTGTGTATGAAGGACCCCGAGAGAGTGCAGGACATTCTTGTATCAATGCAAAAGTCAGGCTCCAACACACTCCAGGTGACGGCTTTAGTACATAATGTTCTCTTTACAAATTATATAATTCGTGTGGTTTTTTTCACTTTGTTTCTGCTTTATTCTATGCAGGTGATCTCAGACTTTGACATGACTCTAACCAGATTTGCATTCAATGGAAAACGGTGTCCTACTTGTCACAGTAAGTGCAGTCACACTTGATTTTACTCCTTATGTCTTACATTATTGTAAGACATAAGGAGTCTTACAATAAGACTCCTTATGCATATTTTGCAGATATACTTGACAATAGCCGGCTCATCAATGATGAATGTAAACTAAAGGTAGGGTTTCTAAAAAAGTGATATTCTTTATCATCAGTGTTATACAGGCTATGTTTACATGGACCTTTAAGATTGCTTAACACATGCAAACAGCAAAGTCTGTTGTGGGTAATAAGAGGGACCATGTTTTTGATGTTTGCGAACAATTGTATTCATACAACTATAAAATTGTGATAATAATCAGATTTTGAGTGCACTTTGACTGCATTGCACATTATTTAAAGGTTCATGGTTTTGTTCACACTTGTGCTCAACCGATGTCAAAATTTATACTAAACCTGGACTAGAACAGGACTAAAACAGACTCAAACAAAGTCTACATCAAGATTTACCTAAGTTCAAACCAGGGCAAGTGTGAATGCACCCTAAAAAACTAATTGTATTGATATCCCTTCATTCAGTGTCATTCATCCACAGCTAAAGGACCTACTGAACACCTACTACCCCATAGAGATTGACTGTTCTCGGCCAGTAGAGGAGAAGCTGCCCCTCATGGTGGAATGGTAAGTGCACTGCTGAAAAACACTATCTTTTACAGTTTATACCTTTTTGTTACTATCAAGAACAACTCTCTCTGTTGTTTTTCGTAGGTGGACAAAAGCTCATGAACTCTTAATTGAGCAAAAAATAAAAAAAGACGCTCTTGCCGTAGCGGTGCGGGAGTCTGAGGCAATGCTTAGGTAAGACCTCCCGATCTTAAAAACTATACAGTGTTGTTTTAATGATGTAAATGAATGCTAATGTTTTGACAGGGAAGGATACACGTTTTTCTTTGACCACCTGCACAAGCACAGCATCCCTCTGCTCATCTTCTCAGCCGGGATTGGGGACATTTTGGAGGAAGTGATTCGGCAGGCGGGGGTTTTCCACTCCAATGTCAACGTCTTCTCCAATTATATGGAGTTTGATGAACTTGTGAGTAGCAACTGGACAAGAACACTTCAATATAACAAAATCCAGATCATAATTGGATGATATTTACTTTATTGTCGAAGTGAAACTCTGAGAAAAAATCCAGAAGAAGAGCTTTTTGTTGAATTCCTTTTTTTCATTTTTTAATATTACATCATAGAGATTTTGTGTATCAGTGTCGCAAAATGTCCCTCGATATGTCTCAATATTTATGCAACAATCTCCTTCAAAGTAAATGAGTCATGGTAACGGTTGTGTTTGTTGCAGGGCGTGTTGCGGGCGTTCAAAGGCGAGCTCATCCACATCTACAACAAGAGGGAGGGAGCGCTGCTGAACACGGGGCACTTCCAGGAGCTGAGGGCGCGGCCCAACGTGCTGCTGCTCGGAGACTCTCTGGGAGACCTGACCATGGCCGACGGCGTCCAGGACATGGAGAACATCCTCAAGATCGGATTTCTCAATGACAAGGTACAACTGTAATCAATGTCTATGATGAATCACTGGGTGCAAATAAACAGTTGTTTCTCTTGTTCTGAGCAAAGGACTAGGGCTGTTGTCATTGAGTTGATTAATCGGTTGATGGGGTTTTAGTCAACCAACGTTTATATCAATCAACTAATTATTTTATTTCGATTAAAAGGGACTTATATGACATAAATAGTTGTATAAAACAGTGAAAAAGTGAAGAGAGTGGGTTAGCTAAAAATTTTGAAGTGAATCACGAGTTTAATCTGATTTATACACATAAATACACTTTTTCCTATTACATTTCTGTATAAATTGTTATGTTTTTGTATGAACTCCTGTGTAGTTGTGTTTTTTGGTGCAGTTTGGGTCAGATACAGACGGATACTTCATAGTTTTGCCATACACCCTTTTTAGTTAATCAGTCGATAGGGAAGGTTTTTAGTCGACTACAGTCCGACAAAAGATTTCCTCTCAGTTTCAGTCGTGTAAAGTCAGCAAACATCCCACTGCACTGGTGCATGGCCTAAATCAGCGTTATAATTCATGTTTGAATAACTGCGACTTTGAATGAGTCCAGTCGTAACAGCTCTACACGGCGAGACTGAAGCAACTGCCACTGTCTTTAATTAGAAATGATTGAGAGTCACTGTGCACGACTGAAAATTAGAGGAAAATCGGGCTAAAAATGTGTCCTCAGCTGAAAAGGAGAGAAACCGCTGTTTATATTCCACCCAGTGAGTCATCTTAAACTAGGACGGGACATCACATGAGCTGGGTCGATACAGCAGCAATGTACTTGCACACTTTGCACAAATCATTTCGATTTAGTTAAAGGTGCTTTGTGTAGCCGTTCTGGCAGCAGATCTCACCTGCTCGTCTAATCGTAGTTGTTGAATTGCCTGAAATTATTTTTTCTAACGTTCACCTTTAACTATCTGTTAATTGATCTTATAATACTATATTATATATGACCAGCGTCTTTTCTGGATGTCAGATCAAGGCTCTAAAACAGGCCTGTTCAACTTAAGGCCCAGGGACCAAATCAGGCCCTCTAAACGATCTGATCCGGCCCACAACCGATCTTCCAAATATTTAAAATATATATTGCTAGTCCTAATTAATACTTTTTTGGTCCTTAGTCCTTGTTTAATTCTGCTTTAGACCTGGTTTAATTCTGACTTAGTCCTGGCTCAGACCTGGTTTGTATCTAGTCCTAGAATTCTAATTCTGTACTGGATTGGAATTTGGTGAAGCATTTTGAATTTTTCCACAAAAGTCTACTAACAGTATCAGTATTTATTTCATCATTATTGAAACAGATGTAGATACATTGGCTCTAGAGAAAATAGTCCAGCTCTAAACTGTAAAAGTGCACATTGCAATTTTGGAATACAAAGAGAAAGCAAGCTAAAATATTTATGAGTTTGTTACATGTTAGAAATCATGAGTTTTTTGACCATAAATGTGGAAATTCATCTAATTGTTTTGTGTGACTTTTATTGCAGGTGGAGGAGAGGAGGCAGTCATACTTGGACTCTTATGACATCGTCTTGATAAAAGATGAAACTTTAGAGGTCCCAAATGCCGTTCTTCGCTTCCTCACAGGAAACAAGTGAACAGAACAGGTCCTGTATGTTTGTTCATATCTTGGGAGTTCTTTGGTCACGACTATCACTCACACGCGTCAAACCTGCTCCAAATGTTTTTTATACAGATTTAAATTGTCATTTTAGCAACTCTTATAAACGCACATCCCAGAAAAAACATCTCCTTATTTTTGTTATTTAATTTCGTCATTGTAAAAGCTGACATAAGCTACATAAAGGGGTCAAATGTTGCATTCGAGACAGACGTTTGATCAAAATGTTTTCATAAAAGGATAAAGGGAATGAAAAACACACCAGAGGAGACTGTGTCTCACTTAACTGTGAATTTTGAATCTTTTACAATAAAATGTCCTTTTGGTTTGGACCAAACAATTTGATCAAGTCTTGTTTACTGTTTTTAAACACGTTTGGGCTGTTTGTGTGACGTTACAGGAGTATACAATACATCTGAGAAGAGGTTCAAACAACAATATATTAACTTGTGAATTTCTTCTAATGTGTTATAGCTTTTTTACATCTGTCTCATTAGAAGTAATTCACAAGTTAATTAAAAGGAAACAGGATGAATTTTCCAAATATGACCATATGACGTGTGGAGAAGGAATCAAATGCTTCTTTGTAATAAAACTTGTTTATATATTAACATTCAAGTAACATAAAATTGCTTAATAATCTAGTGGCTTCATTTGGATTTGCAACAAATCAATGTTAAACGTGACAAAAACTAAAAGGAATGTTAGAAGGTCCCAGTTTCAACAAAACGTGGTTCTAAAATATAATATCTCAGATGGAGCGCAGGGAAAGAAATATCCAAACGGAAACTATACCAATAGTCACCATTGTTTGTGAGAGAATGGGTTCACAAACTTGTCATAAATCTACATTTTCTTCTACAGACCTTTGACCTGCCCTGCATTTAGTTTTCAGTCTTTAACAGATCTGTGTTCAATTAAATTAACTAAACTGGTACAGAATGGAGTAAGTGACCGGTCCAAGTGCCATGAATGCTTTCTCCAGCTTTTTGTCCATTTAAAATATATTAAAACTCGTCCCTTTGTGGCACTGTATCGTCTTTGAGTTGTACTTCATCCTCTATAATTTTTCCGTCTCTGTTGCTGTCCTGATTATAAAACATGTCTTTTATAACACTTTCTTGGTCCACTCCGGGTCGTAGACGGCCTTTTCCCTCCCGAACCTGGAGCTTGATGAATTCTGAAAACTAAAAGTAGAAAAGACACAATTAAGAGCTGTTTAGACTTCTGATATTCTGACTTCTGACCTCTGAATGTCCATGGGTTACAGAATGATGAAAATTAGGACTGTTGCCATGGCGATTAACAATTTAAAACTAAATATTATATCTTTTAAAGGGGAAAAAGTCCTCAAAATGAATATAACAGAAAACCATTTACAAACCATAAAAGATTATTTTTAAAAGGTCACTGGATAAAGTTTTTGAGTCTTTGCCTAGAATGTTACATAGTATAGTATTACATTTTTATATCTGCATGGATACAAACAAGTCTGCCTACTAAATCAATTGACTGTGTGCACAGAATGTCAGTTGGGTTGTTCACGTTTAAATTGTTATGCGTTAGCATTGAGACACAGATACTTCACAAAAGGACACTTGTGTGTTCATAAAGGGACGTGTTTGTGTCTCAATGCTAACGCTAATGCATAACAATTTAAAAGTAAACAACCCAATTGCCACCTTATGCACAGAGTCAGTTGTTACATTTCAGATCGGTGTATTTTATGGCTGCACAATTAATCGAAATTGAGCTGCAATTGCCATTTGAATGGCAATTGCGGGCTGTAATTTTTGAAGTGCAATTTTATTTCCTCCACAAACAACAAAATATCCTGCTTTATTCTGCATAAAAACTGCTAATCCTGTAGTTTGACTAAAAGTGACGACAAAAACATGACTAAAGGTGAAAAAAAAGGGACTAAAAGTGAAGTAAGTATGAGTAAAATTGACCAAAACATGACAAAAAGTGACAAATACATGACTAACGTGACCAAAATGTGACTTAAACAAACATGCAGCTGAAGTGACAAAAACTTTAGCGACACAAGTATGACTAAAAGTGACCAAAACATGAGTATGAGTGAAACTGACCAAAATGCAACAAAAGTGACAAACACGTGACTAATGTGACAAAAACGTGACTAAAAGTGACAAAAACGCAAGTAAAATCTTTAAAATGTGAACTTTGAACAAAATTCTATTATTAAAACATAAATCTATCACAATAACAACTGGTAAAAAAAAAAAAACTAAATTTTTCGTGCAGCTCTAGGTTTTTTAAAGATTATTTTGAGCAAATAAATGTATGTCTAATGCCTTGATTTTCAACCAGTGTGCCGGGGAACACTAGTGTGCCTTGAGGTTTTGTCAGGTGTGCCTTGAAAAGTGTCCAATTTGTGTCAACAGATTCACAAATTCAGACGTAATTAACTAATCTGCCATTTTGGAGCGTCCTGAGCAACTTCTGCATCAAAAAAAGAACGCAAAACCAATCACTATTGTCAAATTTAAAGACGCAGACAGTGGCACAGACATTATACAGCATGTTTCTTTAACTAAATGGTCTGATTTGGTCATGTTTTAGTAGTACGTGAAAAGTGAAGTGAAAAGTGAAGTGAAAAGTGTGCAGCAACTTAGAAAAGGTTGAAAAACACTGGTCTTATGTATCTAAGAAGGTGCATCTTTAACAAATGTCTGCAGTAAGAAACAAATTTCATGCACATATTTTGAACTATATTTCATTCAAACAATTTTAAGTTTGAATGTTTAGATGAATAATGTGAATTTTATGAATGAATGAGTAGAATATACTTAAATGTTGCCGTCACGATGCGTTCAAAACTATCTCAGGGATCCACACATGGGACCCAGACGTGCACTCACCTCCTCTAAAGGCACCTGCCGGTCTCCATTGAGGTCCATGGCAGGAAACAGAGGCTCAGGTCCGTCCTCGAGCCAAACAAACATGAAGCCGTCAGGAACTCCCTTCTGCAGATCCACCAGCTGCAGCTCAAACAGCAGAACGGCACTGCCCGGGACGCCCGCCGCTGCACGGGACGGAGAGAGGACGACCATTACAAGGGCAATATGATCTGTACTGAAGGACTCTAAAGAAGTGATAGTCCTCAATATTCAAGTGTTGGATGTCCAGCTTGTACTCAACATTTCATAGCGATAAGAGATCTGTCCTCTCTATGACCGTCAAACTGTTGGAGTATTTCTTTAAACTGATGTTCCCTGATGCTGACTTGATGTTATCCTGGATTGAAACATTTAATTTAAACACTACCTTCATGATCAGGTTGGATTTCATTATTTATTTTATGATATATGTCTCTTAATGACTTCTCAGTCTCTACAATTGTATTATTATTGACCTTAATTCAAATCAGCTCAACAATAATACAATTTCCTTCGGGATTATTAATAAAAGTATACATTATCTTTAACTAAAAGCTTCAACTTAAATTAACTAAAACAGCCAGTTTAGTACCTTATCAACTAGTCAAACTGAAATTGTACATCTTTAAAATGTGTTATAATCCATAATGTCTCTTGAACCAAAGATCCTACAACTAAAGGTTAATTCGTTTATATAAGTGGGCATGCAAGTGCAAGGTTAAATTCATAATTGTGCTTACATAATATATATATTTATTTTGACCTTATATACAATTAATAAAATATGTAGTTGTGATTTTTTTTCCAATCTTAGGCACTATGTAATTAAACATGTGCATGATAAAAACAGAACTAAAGATTCAAGATGAATTAAATTCATCACGTCCGACAAAAGGAACATTCTGTGACTTAAAAACCACCACATTTAGTCAAATGTGTTAAATGGGATCATGTGTTCAGTGCTGACTGTGGCCTGACCTCCGTCTTCCCCGTGGGCCCAGTGTGGAGGGATGACCACCTCCCTCTTCTCCCCGACACACATCCCACTCAGACCCGTCTCCAGCCCCGAGATCACAGCATTCACCCCCAGAGTCGTGACCGAGGGAGAATCATACTGGCCTCTGCACACAAGGACCAATGTCAAAATATATACAAGAAATATAGACAATATATAGAATAAAGTTAAGCCATGCATAGAAATGTGCCTCCACCCTTTTGTTCAATACATAGAATAAAAAATAAATAAAAATAAAAAATACAAATCACAAAAGAAATATATAAAATAACAAACCTAAGTTAACATTATGATAATAACATATTAGTAGTAATAATTTTATGCTGAGCTTTCTTTGAAAAAATATTAATAAAAATTGAAGCAGAGTGTCACAGACGAGGGTTGACTTCACTGGAGTAAAAGCTTTTAGTGCCAAGGACACACATCTGATGATCTTGTGAGTTACAGGGAATTAAATTAGTCCACACCTAAAAAAATGACGCACACAATCCTTTAGTTTTGGCTCTAAACCAGTGATTTAAACCTTTTGAGTCCCCCTCAGTTGTGTCTGAGAGAAGAGCAACTCGTGCACAGGTCAATCTTTAGGCAAACCAATCTATTATTGAGAATTATTTATTATATTTTCTTGTTTAAAATGATATTGGCCTTCATAAATCATCCTCCAAAAACATACAATATACTGAACATTTTATTATGGTGTTATTTATGCAGATCTATGTAACCCAGGCGCCCTCTAGTGGTTGTGAGCTGAAAACATGGTCTCTTCGATTGTTTTATTCTTAGTGTCTCTTTGCACTTGAATGTTTGTTTATTTATAGGCTTATTTAATGCAAATGTTGATGTTTTACTACTCTACTGTTGTGATTGATAATGCAGGATTACCATGCAATATTTTCTCCTCCTCAATCTTACATACATCTAAATGTAAAATATTTGATAATACTGTTCAGCTTCACACCTTTTTAAAATCTGAAATCATTCATTGAACCCCTGAGTCAGCCCACACCCCGGGGATCCCCACTGCTCTAAACCACTAATAATTCATTCATACGTTGAGGAGATTGAAATGTTTTTGACACTTTTTATTTCATGTAAAACGGCCCAGGAATCACAAAGAAACGTCCCGCTGTAGTTTTAATCCAAGAGCAAGTCTTAATCATAGACCGAACATATCGGTATATACGGTCTATGGTCTTAATACTCGCGCGCTGCGGAGATTATCGATCGATCAGCGGCAACATACGTCAGTGATATTTGTCCTGAAATATGAACAGAAAAATGCACAGAATGACACAAATGATTGTAGGACACTGAAAGAGTGAGAACAGGACAGACACAGGACAGAGACAGAGGACTGACAGGACAGAGACACAGGACAGAGCAACAGGACAGAGCAACAGGACAGAGCAACAGGACAGAGCAACAGGACAGAGCAACAGGACAGAGACACAGGACAGAGACACAGGACAGAGCAACAGGACAGAGCAACAGGACAGAGACACAGGACAGAGACACAGGACAGAGACACAGGACAGAGACACAGGACAGAGACACAGGACAGAGCAACAGGACAGAGCAACAGGACAGAGACACAGGACAGAGCAACAGGACAGAGCAACAGGACAGAGACACAGGACAGAGCAACAGGACAGAGCAACAGGACAGAGACACAGGACAGAGACACAGGACAGAGACACAGGACAGAGACACAGGACAGAGCAACAGGACAGAGCAACAGGACAGAGCAACAGGACAGAGCAACAGGACAGACACACAGGACAGAGCAACAGGACAGAGCAACAGGACAGAGCAACAGGACAGAGCAACAGGACAGACAGAGGACAGACAGAGGACAGACACAGGACAGTCACAGGACAGACACAAGACAGACACAGGACAGACACAGGACAGTCACAAGACAGACACAGGACAGACACAGGACAGACACAGGACAGACACAGGACAGACACAGGACAGACACAGGACAGACACAGGACAGACACAGGACAGACACAGGACAGTCACAGGACAGTCACAAGACAGACACAGGACAGACACAGGACAGACACAGGACAGACACAGGACAGAGCAACAGGACAGACAGAGGACAGACAGAGGACAGACAGAGGACAGTCACAGGACAGACACAAGACAGACACAGGACAGACACAGGACAGTCACAAGACAGACACAGGACAGACACAGGACAGACACAGGACAGACACAGGACAGACACAGGACAGACACAGGACAGACACAGGACAGACACAGGACAGTCACAGGACAGTCACAAGACAGACACAGGACAGACACAGGACAGACACAGGACAGACACAGGACAGACACAGGACAGACACAGGACAGACAGAGGACAGACAGAGGACAGACAGAGGACAGAGTCACAGGACAGAGTCAGAGGACAGACACAGGACAGAGCCACAGGACAGAGCAACAGGACAGAGCCACAGGACAGAGCAACAGGACAGAGCCACAGGACAGAGCCACAGGACACAGGACAGAGACAGGACAGACAGGACAGACACAGGACAGACACAGGACAGAGTCACAGGACAGAGTCACAGGACAGAGTCACAGGACAGACCCAAGACAGACCCAAGACAGACCCAAGACAGACCCAAGACAGACCCAAGACAGACCCAAGACAGACCCAAGACAGACACAAGACAGACACAAGACAGACACAAGACAGACACAAGACAGACACAAGACAGACACAAGACAGACACAAGACAGACACAAGACAGACACAGGACAGTCACAGGACAGTCACAGGACAGAGTCACAGGACAGACACAGGACAGAGTCACAGGACAGAGTCACAGGACAGTCACAGGATAGAGTCACAGGACAGAGTCACAGGACAGAGTCACAGGACAGAGCCACAGGACAGAGCCACAGGACAGAGCCACAGGACAGAGCCACAGGACAGACACAGGACAGACACAGGACAGACACAGGACAGACACAGGACAGACACAGGACAGACACAGGGCAGAGACAGGGCAGAGACAGGGCAGACACAGGACAGACACAGGACAGACACAGGACAGAGTCACAGGACAGAGTCACAGGACAGAGTCACAGGACAGAGACAGGACAGAGCCACAGGACAGAGTCACAGGACAGAGACACAGGACAGAGCCACAGGACAGAGCCACAGGACAGAGTCACAGGACAGAGACACAGGACAGAGACACAGGACAGACACAGGACAGACACAGGACAGAGTCACAGGACAGAGTCACAGGACAGAGCCACAGGACAGAGCCACAGGACAGAGCCACAGGACAGAGACACAGGACAGACACAGGACAGACACAGGACAGACACAGGACAGACACAGGGCAGAGACAGGGCAGAGACAGGGCAGAGACAGGACAGACACAGGACAGACACAGGACAGTCACAGGACAGAGTCACAGGACAGAGTCACAGGACAGAGTCACAGGACAGAGTCACAGGACAGAGCCACAGGACAGAGACAGGGCAGAGACAGGACAGGACAGAGCCACAGGACAGAGACAGGACAGACACAGGACAGACACAGGACAGACACAGGACAGACACAGGACAGACACAGGACAGACACAGGACAGACACAGGACAGACAGAGGACAGAGTCACAGGACAGAGTCACAGGACAGAGTCACAGGACAGTCACAGGACAGACACAGGACAGAGCCACAGGACAGAGCCACAGGACAGAGCCACAGGACAGAGCCACAGGACAGAGCCACAGGACAGAGCCAGGACAGACAGAGGACAGAGTCACAGGACAGAGTCACAGGACAGAGCCACAGGACAGAGCCACAGGACAGAGCCACAGGACAGAGTCACAGGACAGAGTCACAGGACAGAGTCACAGGACAGAGCCACAGGACAGAGCCACAGGACAGAGCCACAGGACAGACACAGGACAGACACAGGACAGACACAGGACAGACACAGGACAGACACAGGACAGACACAGGACAGAGACAGGGCAGAGACAGGACAGACACAGGACAGTCACAGGACAGAGCCACAGGACAGAGCCACAGGACAGACACAGGACAGAGCCACAGGACAGACACAGGACAGACACAGGACAGACACAGGACAGACACAGGACAGACACAGGACAGACACAGGGCAGAGACAGGGCAGAGACAGGGCAGAGACAGGACAGACACAGGACAGACACAGGACAGTCACAGGACAGACAGAGGACAGAGTCACAGGACAGAGTCACAGGACAGAGTCACAGGACAGTCACAGGACAGAGTCACAGGACAGAGTCACAGGACAGAGACACAGGACAGAGCAACAGGAGACAGGACAGACACAGGACAGACACAGGACAGACACAGGACAGACAGAGGACAGACAGAGGACAGAGTCACAGGACAGAGTCACAGGACAGAGTCACAGGACAGTCACAGGACAGAGTCACAGGACAGTCACAGGACAGACACAGGACAGTCACAGGACAGAGCCACAGGACAGAGACAGGACAGACAGAGGACAGAGCCACAGGACAGAGACACAGGACAGAGACACAGGACAGAGACACAGGACACACAGGACAGAGACACAGGACAGACACAGGACAGAGTCACAGGACAGAGTCACAGGACAGAGTCACAGGACAGAGCCACAGGACAGAGACACAGGACAGAGACACAGGACAGACACAGGGCAGAGACAGGGCAGAGACAGGGCAGAGACAGGGCAGAGACAGGGCAGACACAGGACAGACACAGGACAGACACAGGACAGACACAGGACAGACAGAGGACAGAGTCACAGGACAGAGTCACAGGACAGAGTCACAGGACAGAGTCACAGGACAGTCACAGGACAGACACAGGACAGTCACAGGACAGACACAGGACAGAGTCACAGGACAGAGCCACAGGACAGAGACAGGACAGACAGAGGACAGAGCCACAGGACAGAGACACAGGACAGAGACAGAGGACAGAGACACAGGACAGAGACACAGGACAGAGCCACAGGACAGACACAGGACAGACACAGGACAGACAGAGGACAGACAGAGGACAGACACAGGACAGACACAGGACAGCCACAGGACAGAGTCACAGGAGCAGATCAGACTCTGCTGCATTTAGGGACACAGATAATGTTCTTATTAAGGTTATTAAGGCTTCAATAGTGTTTGGCATTGCCATTATATTTCCAAAAAATTGCCAAATTAAAAAAATAATAATGAGACAAAACAGCAGTTGTCTCAATGTGATTTAAAACTAACACAGTTTAAATGTATTTAAATCCATCAACCTTTATTTATAAAGCCCTCTGAAACACTCAAGGTGACCAAAGTGCTGAACTCAAAATAAACTTGCCTGCTTTTTAATATGTATTTTATCACAGGAGGTTTATTTAGAATGAAATATTACACAGCCTCAGCCTCAGGGCCCAAAGGTTTGAGAACCACTGCTCTAAATCATGGACAAAGACAAAACATCTTCTCCAGCTTTACTTTTTCTATTGTATTGTTTTTACCAACTTGTGTCAGAGAAAGAGCGAGCGATGATGATTACATGCAGAGAAGGGAACAGCAGAGGGCGCTCACGAGGAGTACAGCAGGGTCCCGTCCAGCAGGGAGCAATTGTAGTGGTACTGGATCCAGTCGTTGGCCTCGCTGGTCTGCCCACAGTCCGGAGGCTTCAGCACCGTCCGGATCTCCACCGGGTCTTTGGGGTTGTGGAAGTCAATCACGTGAATGTCAAAAACCAGGACGGTCCAACTGGGAATGAGGTTCTCTGCAGTCAAGATGGGAAAGAAGATTTGGTTTTTTTTATAACTTTTTACGTACCACTTTAATTAGGATTGCATGTTATTGGAAATGATATGCAGTGTGGCTGTTACGTGCTGCGATATCGACATTATAGCAGTGTTTGAATACACATCTTTAATACAATTATTTAAATTATAATAAACACATTATGTTCACGACTTAATGTATTAGTCTAACAGAGACAATACTGTGTCTAAATAAAGGCTAATTTGAAAGCCTGAAAAAGCAAAATCATGAATAAAAATCTGCCTTTAACATTTTCTTTCACTTTAAAAACAGTACAGTTCAGTCAAATGGAAATGACTTTGGTGTTACAGCAATATATTTAGTTACAATATAGATAACTAATATTACGATATAGATACTTTTACAATATATTATGCAGCCCTACAATTTTCAACATATAAATAGCTGTTCATTTGCAAACATGTAAGTGGTTAATTGTTAATTATTAGTATTTACTCAGCCTTCATTACTGTATTATTCCATTTAACCATATTCTGCTGCTAATTAGACATTTACTGACACATTCCTATTATTTAACTCCTTTTTACGGCTTATTAATGAGGATGTTATAACGCCTGCCACCTTAATATGTGACTTTAATTAACTGTAAGCTACATCTGACGTGTTTTGGTGAAGTGTTACTGACCCACTCCCTTCTCTCCGTAGGCCAGACGTGGAGGGATGATCACTCTCCTCTTTTCTCCGACGCACAGACCCTTCAGGGCCTGGTCCATGCCACTGATCACGTAACCCATCCCAATGAACGTGTTGTAAGTGCTGTTTCTCCGATAACTGCACAGAAACACAGAGGGATTCTTAAAACATTGACATTGACATTATTCTTATTCAAATGTGGCTTTCAAAGTACAATTTAGAAGCGCCAAAATGCTAAAGAGATTCACACGAGACAACAATAAAGACTAAACCTGAACTAAAAACACTATATAAAGAAGATAACTGTGAAAAACGTAGCGAGAAATTCTTGTAAATCAAATGAAAATGTGGCTTTAAAACTGTAATTTAGAAGAGTCAAAACACTGAAAGGGATTAACAACAGATAAAACCGGATTCACTCGGTCTCAACAGCGCGTTCACACTAGTCCAGGTCCAGTTTAGTCCTAATCAGAATCAGAAATGGTTTATTGCCACTGTCAGTGATCCAAATTCACAAACATAGGAACTTGCTTCAGCGTAAGGTGCAACATAAAACAATGAATAAAATATAATAAACTAATAATAATAATGTAGACTAGACCTGTTCTGATTTTAGTCAAGTCCTACATTTTTATGTGCAATGTTTTAAGTGTGTACGCACCCTGAGACTAAATCTGAGTTAAAATTGGTCAAATTAAACCAGTACTTTTATAATAAATAAACTTGAATGAACTAAATTGGGATTTAAGATGGACTAAGGGGTGCACGGTGGCAGAGCGGCTAGAGCTTCTGCCTCCCAATAAGGAGATTGTGGGTTCGAATCCCGGACCACCCCAACATCACACGCTCTCTCTGGGTGGAGTCTGCATGTCCTCCCCGTGTTACCGTGGGTTCTCTCCAGGTTCTCCGGCTTCCTCCCACCGTCCAAAGACATGACTGTGTAGGTTAAAGTGCGCATGACAGGTTTTAACAATTTTCTCATTTTGATTTTATTTGGTGTATTAATACGTATTGTACATAAAAAAAAATCCTGTTTTACACCAGTCAAGTTGTAGTTGGTGGAGAAAAGTGGAAAAATCTGTTTGAAATTACAGGAAGTAAAAAAACTGATGACATCACACTAGGGAGACTCACTCCATCCAAAGGTTATGCATAATTTACCCAAAAATAAACAACTTAAATTACCAATAAAACATGAATTAAACAAAATAAAGGTGTTCACATGTATTTTGATTTGTTGGACAAAAAAATCTGTGACCCTAGCAGAGTTTTAGCTCAGTGTGCAAAGTAATTTCCTAGTGTGATGTCATCATTTACAACCAGGAAGTGAGATTACAAAACTAAAAAAAACAGTTAAAAATGATTAAATGTATAACTATTTTTAGCAAAACTTTGAATATATTTATCTTACCTGTATTTTAGGTACATGAGTAGTATAACCTGTCATAGGCACTTTAATTGACAACTCTAAATTGCCCGTAGTGTGTGAATGTGAGAGTGAATGGTTGTCTGTCCTTGTCTCTGTGTTAGTCCTGGCCACTGTCCAGGGTGTACCCCGCCTAAGGCCCAAAGTCACTGGGATAGGCTCCAGTCACCCGCGACCCCTAACGGGAATAAGCGGTAGAAAATGAATGAATGAATGAATGAATGAATAAAAATTCAGTAAACCTTATCTAAATCAGACAGAGACCAAGACTAAAACTAAACCAAACTTTGACAGAGAGGCCTAAAGCATGTCTTACACAAAAATGTATCTCTATTTGAGAAAAATATTTCTGACCAATATTCGATTTGTGATTTATGTTTCAATAATTGGATTTTGTTCAAAGTTCACAATTTTAACCCCAACCAGGAGAACTGACAAAAACACTGACAAACTAACAAAAGAATCACTTTTTTCACTTTTAATTGTGTGTTTGACACTTTAAGTTGCTTTTTTTTTCACTTTTAGTCGTGTTTTTTGTTATTTTTTGTCGTGTTTCTGTTATTATTAATCTGCTTTCAGTCACATTTTTGTTGCTTTTAGTCACGTTTTGTCGTTTTTAGTTGCGTTTTTGTTGCTCGTTTCAGAACATGTTTTAACAAATCTAAACTACAAAGCTTTGTTGTTTCTGCAGGAGATTATTGCTCTTCAAAAATTGCAGCCTTTGCGGTTTGCTACTTGCTACTCAAATTACGATTTCGATTCAATTCAAGTCTGAGGAGAAGTGCAGAACACAAATGAAAGCACTCGCTGGACGTTAAAGGGCCCATGACAGGTTGAAATACACATTTAACTAAAATGCCATTAAGATGAATATATTCAAATTTCTACTAAAATCTTTACACATTTTACCCCCGTTTAGCTATTTTTTAGGTTTGAAATTTTACTTCCCGGTTGTAAAGTATGACATCACACTAGGAAATTACCATAGCAACCACACTGTACAGTGGCGAAAACTCATCAAATGTGATAGATTTTGTTCATTTGACAAAGAGAAACGCATGTGAACACCTTTATTTTGTCTAATCAATGTTCAAAGGGTCAAAAAAGTTGATTATTTTGTGTAAATTATGCATAACATTTGTCTCCCCAGTGTGATGTCATCAGTCTGTTTACTTCCTGCAATTCTCAACAGATTTTTCAACTTTTCTCCACAAACGGCGACCTGATTGTTGTAAAACTATAATTTGTATTTACACAAAGTATTAATACACAGAATAAAGTCAAAATTAGAAAATCGTAAAAACTCGTCATACGCACTTTAAACTTTAAAGGCACCATGTCTTTACCTCGAGTCAAAGAGCGTCCCGTCCTGAAAAGTCCCGTTGTAGTGGTAGCGGATGAAGTCCCCGGTTTTGGTTCTTCTGCTGCAGGACTCCGGGACCTCCTTCACTGTGACGGTTAAATTATCTTTGGAGTTGAACACGTCGATCATCAGCACCTCGTACACCAGAGTGGCCTGAGGGGGCACTGCGGTTCCTGATGGAGAAATATAATGTCTTTAAACTCCAATCGAGCATTTCGTTATGTTTTTTGCGACATAATCTTTTTATCGTGGTTATTTCACAGCGTCAAAACATGTTTCTTGGTACTTCGAGTGTTTTGTAATCTATTGGGAACTCCATTGTTTGTTTACGTGTTTGTTTTTAATGTTTTACTGTGCATTCTGAGCTGTTTCCATATGTTTTTGAATGTGTTTTTAAAGTACAAATGACAGATTAGACTACACATTTCATTAACACAGAGTGAACACGATTATATATTTCAGATTTTACTAAATATTGTGCCTATTTGTCCTCAGTTTGACAGTTTTGTAAAGTTTATAATGGACTTCCTGGTTGGGCATGAGTGGCAAACTGTTACCTAGCAACCATACCAAAAACAAAGCCAAAAATTAAAAATTAAGATTTTACAAACAATAATACCTGATAACACCTTTATTTTGTTGCATGATCATAAAAAGTGCCAGAAAAAATGTCAGCTGCTATAAATTGTCTCTGTATTTTCAACGGTACGTCGCCTTTTGATGACATCACAGATTTAGAACTCAGCACTACCTCCTATCATTTTTAATTAACTTTCTTTACAAATTCCAACTTCACAAATGTAAAACTATGATCATATTTACCACAGATCCTATCCCTCAAACTAAGTAATAATTAGAAAAACAGGAGAACAAATAGACTTTAACTCAATCACTCCAATTAACAAATGACTTAACAAATTATAATTAACTCTTTCTTTTTGCACATAACTTAAATATAGATTACACGTGTTTTAAGCACATTTATATTACTGAAAGATTATTGATACAATTTACATAGAACAATTGTTTTGTAGTGTCCACATCCATATACTTTTTGGGTCTCGTAATTAAACTTCAACTATTAGTAACCAATTAGAAACAGAAAAAGAAGCTTAGTTCAAAGTTACAAACCGATCTCAAATAGCTTTTTTTCCATCTATGAATGTCCTTCCGCTTATCAAAAGAACATAACTTTGGCAGGTTTTGTATCGTCATCATATATTTACCGGAGCCGTTCTCTCCGTATCCCAGAAAAGGGGGCACGATGACGACCCTCCTCTCCCGCACGCACATGCCCAGCAGCCCCTCCTCCATGCCCGGGATGAGCTCGCCCTGCCCCAAGTACGTGTCATACGTCGCATTCCTCGAGTAACTGGGAAAACAGAGCACAGCGGCATTTCAGAGTCAACAAACGGACCACAATACGACGAGACCGACTGTGTGAGTGTTGCAGGGCGGCAGCGGTTAATCGACGAAAAATTTTTGTCGCGGTTTTCTTGGGGCCAGATCATGATTTCGATTTTAGCACGAATCCTGTTCACTTTGTATTTTTCTATTTCCTTTAATAGAGCTGCACGATTTAGGAAAAATATCTAATTGTGATTTTTATGACCAGTTCGACCAGTTCTTGTTTTAATAATAAGATTCTGTTCAAATTCACATTTTAGACACAATTTTGTCGTTTTTAAGTCGCGTTTTTGTCACGTTCAGTTGTGTTTGTCACTTTTACTCAGGTCTTTGTTGTTTTTAGTTGCGTTTTTGCTGCTTTTAGTCGTTCTCAGTTGCATTTTGTCACTTTTTGTCATGTTTCTGTCACTTTTAGTCACAATTTTGATGCTTTTAGTCACGTTTTTGTCGCTTGTAGTCATTCTTAGTCGCGTTTTTGTCACGTTCAGTTGTGTTTGTCACTTTTACTCAGGTCTTTGTTGTTTTTAGTTGCGTTTTTGTTGCTTTTAGTCACGTTTTGGTTCATTGAGACGCGTTTGTTTGTTTGTAAGCGCATTTTTGTTGCTTTTGAACACAATTTTATCGCTTTTGGTCGCGCTTTTTCCAGAATGTTTGTACAAATCCAAACTACAATATTAGCAGATTTTGACGAAACGTACAGAAGGATTTTTTATATCTAATTCTAAAACTGATTTATTGAAGTTTTAAGCAAAAGAAAATTAGGCAAAATTTGAATTTTAGGACAATTTTCAGTCCAGTCTAGTTTATTTAAAAACTAAATAAGATAAGACATTTTTTTATTACTAATATGTGAACAAAATGAACCAAGACATTTAAACCTGGTTCTGTTCATTTTTCAGATTTAAATTTTTGGCAGTTTTTACACATAAAAAGCCTAATTTCTACATGAAAACATGACATGATAAAAAAAAAAAAACTTGTAATATATTTTTTTCTTACATTTATGCGAGTAAACTACAGCAGAAGATTAAAATTGATATCTTTAAATTCACCTGCAGTGTCTCACCTTAACCCTTTCCCTCTAACCTCACCCGTTCTTACCTGGAATCGAAGGCTTGTCCCGTCAGTAGCGTCCCGTTGTAATGGTAACGCACAAAGTCTGAGGCGGCCGCGGCTCGGATGCAGTTTTCCGGTTTGTACATGGTTCGGATTTGGACCTTATCCTCGGTGTTCCATACGTCCAGAAGATGCACGTCGAAAACCAGCGTCGCATTGGGAGGGATTACACCACCTCAACAAAACAAAGACAATCATTTACTATTAAACTATAACAAACAAAGATCATTAATTTACATTTAAACAAGAATATTTCAATAATTAAAGGGCCTATGACAGTTTGGATTACTTATTTAACTAAAATGCAGTTCAGATATATATTTCAGATTCTGTGAAAATCTTTACAAATTTTACCCCAGATTAGCAATTTTTTTTTAGGCTTTTAATTTTACTTCCTGGTTGTAAATTATGACATCACACTGGGAAATTGCCAAGAAACCATCCTGTACAGTGCATCAAACTGTAAGAAAGAAAAATAATACACTTAAAATAAAACACTTTTATTTTGTTGAATAAATGTTTAAAGAGTCAAAAAAGTAGTTTCTTTTGTGTAAATTATGCATAAGCTTCCCAGTGTGATGTCATCAATTTGTTTATTTCCTGTAATTTTTAACTTATTTTTCAACTTTTCTCTACAAACAGCGACCTGATCAGTGTAAAACTACAATTCATATTTACAAGAGGTATTAATGCACTGAATTAGTGCTGCAACTAATGATTATTTCGGTAATCGATTAGTCTAGTGATTATTCTTTAGATTAATCAATTAGTTGTTTAGAACGCGAAAGACCCTTGAATATGAGAGATTTTCCCCAGACAAAGCTGAAGTGGAAGTGTTTGACGACATCCTGGAGGAGAATATTTATAGATGAACAAGGATTTTAATCAAAAACACACAATTTACATGTTTCCTGTGTGTTTTTTGTGTCATTCCTGCTCCGTCTAAGTAATAAAACGTCTTCTTTCAGTACATAAGAGTCTGTGTATAGATCAGTTAACGATTATTTAATTAGTTGACAACCAGTTCTATAAATCGATTAGTTGCAATTAATTGATTAAGTTGTTGCAGCTCTAGACTGAATAAAGTCCATGCATAGTGTCAGGGGCACTATGCAGTTTGCTGGTGGAGGGTATGAAACAGTATATTCTCCTGGAAATGGAATAAAAACCAACCAACAACGGACTTTTTGGGTAATAAAAACTCCTTAAACTGGATAAATGAAACTTAGATGACTTTGGAACCTAAAACTATTTAATGAGAAAATCAAATGAAGGACCCTCAACTAGAAAACTCTGTAACATAGTGCACCTTTAATAATAGCATTGGATTTTCATTCATGTTTTTAACGATGAATAATGACTGGGGCATTTTTGAATCCCACATGTATGACTCAGAGTCTGAAAAATCACAAATATGTAACGAGCAGTGGACGAAGAAGGGGAATCAGTGAAATTATTAGTCAATAATTACTCAAACATGTATGAATCAATTAAAATGTAGATCTTAAAACATGGTTAAAAGCTCATATAAGTTGATTTTTACATAGTGTGGCTTCAATAACTAAGTATTGAGTGTGTGAAGTAGGACTGTAATCCTTAAATAGTTTAGTCGATTAATTGGTCGATGGTCTCCTAGTCCAGTGTTTCCCAACCAGGGGTACGGAGACCCCAAGGGGTATGTGAGGAATTACCAGGGGGGACTTGGAATGGTTTTAGGTTTTAAAAGAAGAGAAAATGTACTTTTATCTGAATAAAAATGTGTCATTAGTTGTAAATTTTGCATAATTTTGGTGTACGTTGGACCATAAATATAATTAAAACATTTCTTCATTTTCAAGCGGTTGTTCCCATCAGGGGTCATGGGTGACTGGAGCAATAAATATAATAGTAATAATTGACAATATGTGACAACTAAACCTATTTATTTTCCCTGAACTCAACTTAAGGGGAACTGTGTGTGCGAGACAAAGCTTAGGGGGTACTCGAGACAAAAAAGGTAGGGAACCACTGTCTTAGTCGACCACTGAACATTTTTATTAGTCAACCAATTATTTTAAGGAATTAGGGACAAAAAACACAATCTTAAATAAGGTAATAAGTGAATGAGTGGTTGAATTAAGCGGCACTCATCTTGATTTGAGGATATTAACGATGTGGAACAAGCATAAAAAGTCTTGCTTTACTTAAAATAAGAAAAACACAAGCATTTTCTCCCTTGAAATAAGGAGGAAAAAAGCTACTGCACTTGAAATTAGAACAAATCCTGCTTGTTCCTGTGACAAATCATATTTAAAGATAGTAAAAATGTACATAAATTAAGATAAATATTACTAAAGCACATTTCTTTTTTAAGACAGTTAAATGGGAAAACAGCAGAAACAAGACGATATGGCACGAGTTAGCTGAAGATTTTGGAGTGAATCATGACTTTAATCTAACTTATAAACATCTAACATACACTGTTTACTTTTCGGTATAAATTGTTGTTTTTGCATGGATTTCTTTAGTCATTTTTACATTTTTTTTGGTCTATTTTTGGTAATTCTCTTGGTCTGAAGTCATGGATCAAACCAGGACTAAAGAGTGGTCTGTGTCAACACGACTCAAAGCAAATAATAATAATAATAATAGGATAGAATAACAGAAGAACAAGAACAAGCTGCTAATGACAAAACCACACTCTGCAGGAAATACCGAGGAAAAAGTCTGTTGTTTTGTGTTCAGTATTCAGTTCATTTCTAAAAGCAAAAGCTGAATACCTTAGACATTCTTGGCGACGCTTGCCAATGAAAATAAAGATTCCCTTCACAGAATATTTGGAAAGGAGAGTTTGTGCTGCATTTGCACTGGAACTCAGAACAATGCATTTCAAATCGAATCATTTTTGTCACTCTTAGTCCTATTTGCAACAATATTCTTCTCCAAACTTAGGATGTGCGTAAAATTGCCAATAGCTTATCTTCATTTAGCTTTGTGCTTACATTTGGGCTATTACAAGTTAATTTATTAGTCGCAACCAATCGATCATTGCAATAATTGTCAGCTAATTTAGTAATCAAATAACTGTGCAGGATTAATCACAATCAAACCGAAATTTGAATGGACGCAATTAGCAAATCGTAAAGACGAAGTGCAATAATTTCTACCTAAAAGAACTAAATATCAAGTCTTCTGCATAAAAACTGCTAACAATCAGTTTAGCTCTGTACAAATATGTTCTGAAATGCGTGTGATTCTTGAATTAGTTTGTCAGTTCAGAGGCCTATTTCAGTGTTCTCGTCAAAATGTTTAAAATGTGAACTTTCAATAATAAGATTGTATTCAGATATAATCAAAAATCTAACCGCAATCGCTTTAAATGTCAGAAAAATCACAAGTAGATGTTTTTCCAAAATTGTGCAGCCCTCTCTAATATCACAAATATGAAAAGCAAACATTACAGACTGAAATGTCACTGATACAATTTTTAAAAAGTGCTGACCCCAAACTTAAACAGCACCGTGGAGAATGACAGCAACGACAAGAACAGTTAATGACTCCTTAGTCGCTTTCCCAACAATCCAAAACCTCAAAGTACCATTTTTCTTTTACCTTCAAACTTTTTGTTGGTGAATCCCACATTTGACCAATCCTCACACACATCTACACTAGAGCTACAAGTAACAATTATTTTGGTAATCGATTGGTCTGGTGATTATTCTTTCGATTAATCCTGCAGCGGCCACTTGCTCCTCTGAAGCCGCCGAGGTTCGAAGTTGGTGAGTCCTGAAACGTTGAACGACGCGCTGTTACACAAACAAAGACGCTGGATCCAGATACGTTTCATTGTACGTTTAATTTCGTTATGCAGCGTCGAAAGCAAAACAAACGGATATGGAGACAGAGGACAGGAATGATGAGTAGTGGACTGAACAACTTAAACCAGAAAACCACAAACAAAATCAACAAAATTACGGCTACCCAGAACCAACCTCTCTCCCTGCTGTGTGTCCCAGGTGAGTTCCCTTTCACACTCCCCCTCCTCTCGGGAAGCAGCCACACGCCCATTCACAAAGTGCCTCAACTTGTCTCCTATAAATCCATTAGTTGTTTAGAACGTGAAAGGCCGAAAACATGACATTTTGCTCAATATGACACAAATAAAGCTGAAGTGAAGCTGTTCGACGACGTCCAGCCGGAGAATAGTCACAGACACAATGGCATTTTCGTCAAAAACACAAAACTTACACAATTCCCATGTCATTTTTGAGTGATTCTTGCTCCGTCTTGAGTAACAAAATCTCTTTCCTCAGCTCATGGCATGGTTTGGAGTCTGTGTATAAATCAGTTAACCATTATTCGATTACTTAATTAGTTGACAACTATTTCTATAATTGATTAGCTGCGATTAATCGATGAACTTGTCGCAGCCCTAATCTACACCTTTACACTAACACAACACACTTTACACACACATATGTTTAAAGAAAGCCCAAAGCAGATTCATCAAAACACTCTCTTGGTGATGTTTAAATAAAGGTTAAAAAATGTTATCAAAAGGCCATGTTCCAAAGCACAATATGAGCTGAGAAGATACAACAAATGCTTATTTTTAGTGTATAGAACCTCCTGCCACAAGAACAGTTTCTTTCCCTCTGCTCGTGAACACTTTATTACATCTGCCACTTTAACAGTATATTATAAAACCAGCTCTATTTGCACTGCGGTCTAGCCAACTGTACATTTTCTGCATATAGTCCTAAGTCTATTTTATTAGCTGATTCTTCATTTTATGCATGCCTTCTTTAATATATTTTGCACCTATTTTATTCATTGTTCTGTGTTGCATCTTACGCCGAAGCAAGTTCCTAGTTTGTGAATTTTGTTCACAGACAACGGCAATAAACCTTTTTCTGATTCTGTCTGTAAATGTGCTCTACAAGGATCCCCATGTCGTCTTCAACATCAGCTTCATCTGGGTCAAATTAAAATCTTTTCATTACGTGACTTTTGCGTTCTAAACAACTAATTGATCAGTCTAAACCAGGGGTGTCCAAAATTTTTCCATCGTGGGCCACATATTGAAATATAGATCAAGCGGAGGGCCACAAATCAATCGCGAAACGTTAAAAAAACCTGCATTTATCTGATGTTTTAAGCACCACCACATCTACATTCAGTCTCAGTGCCTTGATATCAGGTCTGTGTTGCACCAAAATGTTAGTTATT
Organism: Rhinogobius similis; assembly: GCA_019453435.1. Lineage (NCBI taxonomy): Eukaryota > Metazoa > Chordata > Actinopteri > Gobiiformes > Gobiidae > Rhinogobius > Rhinogobius similis. The sequence goes on from CM033631.1 coordinate 13,103,032, forward strand.
TAGGTTGGAATTGTAGAAAATCTGAAATGTGCTGTAAAAAGTACTTATCAGGACAATGTGGGCCAGTTCACCAGGAAGACTAAGGGCCAAGAAAAATTGGTCTGAGGGCCGCATTTGGCCCCCGGGCCTTAGTTTAGACATGCCTGGTCTAAAGAATAATCGCTAGAATAATCAATTAGCAAAATTATTACTACTTGCAGCTTTTGTTTACATTAATAAATATTCTTTTTCTCTAATATTAATATTGTCATTATCTTTGCTTTCCACCAGTGTTTTAAAGATTGTTTTATGCATGTTTGAGTTACAGTGATTCTCCTTGTGGTTGTGGATTAATACAGTTTGTCTAAAGTTTAAAAACACCTGCTCCGACGGTCCCAAAGGCGAGATGTGATGGGACTGAGATCCTCCTCCGCTCGTTCACACACATGCCCTGAAGTCCTCGGTCCATCCCGGCCAGGAGTCGACCCGAGCCCACCTGGGACACGATGGCACTGTCTCGGTCATAACTGCAGCAGAGCAGAGAGCGAGAGAAAGAGAGGGAACGAGGCGAGGGGAGAGAGACAGAGCAATGAAATGTTATAGCGCTATAAAGTGAAAAATCTTTCCATCCACATCAGCGGCATATTTCAGCAGGATTTCAGCCACCGAGCAGGTCTATTTGGCTCTAGAATGATGGTGTGTGCATTCTTTCCTCTCCAATTAAGCTATAGGAGGACACTATAACAGGAGATGACTGCTTATACATCAGTGGACTAATGGCAACTATTTAAAGAGCTCAAAGGAAAACCAAAGAAGAGATTTATGGATGTAATTTTAAGGCCAGACACTACAGGCAAAACTCTTTTTTTTTTGGTCAGTTTGCTCTCTCAACATATCACTTTCATGTGGAAAAAAAAAAAAACTTGTCCAATCTGCTCCTAAAAATGTTTTATTCCTCCATTTTATCCACTTAATTCATAGATTTCTCTGGGACATTGTAACTTCAAAGGCTGTTTTCTTAAAATGCATTTTTCTCCTCTAGGGACATAAGAATCACCACTCAAAGTAGATCCTACACACAACAAACTGTACAATTTTGGACTAAACAAGATTTTGACGAAACGTACAGAGGGATTTTTTGATATCTAATTCTAAAACTGATTTTTGAAGTTTTAAGTTAAAAAAAAAAGGTGAAATTGGAATTTTTAGGACAATTTTCAGTCCAATCTTGTTTATTCAAAAACTAAATAAGAAATTCAAAATCCCTTCTGTAAACTTTTGTTGTAACTAATCTGTGTACAAAATAAACCAAGAAATTTAAACCTGGTTCTGTCCATTTTTCAGGTTTATAAGTCTCTAATTGGCTGTTTTTACACATAAAAGGCCTCATTTCTACATGAAAACAAGACATAATGAAAAACTTGTAATACATTTTTTTCTTACAGTTATGTGAGTAAAGTACAGGAGAAGTTTACAATTGATATCTTTAAATCTTTTCTTTTCCTATTCACCTGCAGTGTCTGTCCTTAAATAAGAAAGCTGAAGCTGGGTCAGTGTTTCTCATTATTAAAGGAGACTGTGGTCCCCCAAAGTCAAATTGTTGACCCTGTAGTCTAAAAAGAAGCTGAACTATTAGAAATAATTCTATATACTTGTGGTAACCTGTAGATGAGACTATTTAATTTGTGGTCGGTCCTTTTTTGATCAGCAGAGGCAAAAGGTGATATTTCTTTTCCAAAAACTGTATTAAATAAAGTTATTCATGGATGTCTTGTGCCACCATGATCTCAGTATAAACCCGTAAGAAAAACTCCTGGTTTTGTGCCGTTGTAAATGGTGTAATTTGACACAGCAATCATGTGTAATTACTGTCAAGATAACCTGCCTTTTCTGTCTGTAATCTGCCTTTGACTTGACTGAGTTTAAGGTTAGCTTTTAGATTTTCTCTTTTGAAGAAGAGCTTTAAATTCTACCTCTACTGCAGTTTTAAGTTAAACAATTAAATCAACAACTGCAAAAGCACATTTCATTCATGGATAGCTAAGACAATTTTCTCATTATTTTTACATTACTTCACATGAAATGTAAGTTCATTATCCAAGGAGTTCCACTGCTTCACATCAGCAAATGATTTACACATTTGTTTAAGCAAGAAGCATCTTAAAATCAAAAAAGGATAAGAATTGAAAATAATAATAATAACTCATACAAAACTATATAAAAATTCAATGTATCATAATAAATAATTTCATAAGTCTTATCACTGACTGTTTTCATGCGCACCAAAATTGGTTTTATCAGATTATTGCATGCACACTCACCATCAGATTACATTTTTGGAGTTAAACATTTAACAAACAAATGATATGTAAACAGCATTCTTGTCCAGTGTCTCTCTGAAGATGAACTCCCTCTGAATCCTCACATCAGATTTTGTACTTTGCATGTCATTTTAATAATCTTAAACGTACAGAAATAAGACAATAATCGGATTTCAGTGATTCTTACGTTGTGAGTAATCTGATTTCTTTCTGACTGTTCAACTTTTGACAATGAAAATTATGAAAAAAGAAAGTGGCAAGACAAAAATGAAAGAGAAAATGTTAAAGATTGAAAGAGTTATTTTAAAATGCTTTGCGCTTTTTCTTCTAATTCAACACTTGCCATTTACTATTTATTCCCAGACAGCCACCTACTGTAAATAAGAGTGTGCACTTTATACTTTATATTGTATTTTTATGACCATGTTTAGTAATTATTTATCGTATTTTTATTGCATATGCGCCTATTTCATTCATTCCTGTCCTAAACTGTGTGTTGCAACAGTGGAATTTCCCCATTGTGGGACAAATAAAGGATCTCTTATCTTATCTTACTTATTCAAAACTTCCTTGGATTAATAGTGTTTTTGAATATCTGATTTCTCTTGTGCATGTAAACACACACCAAAAATCTGATGTAATTATTGGGGTTTTATTTATTTTTTTCCAAATTCTGAGCACGTAAATGTAAACGCAGTGTCCAACATAAAGCCCTCGTGTCCCGTCCTCGTGCGGCAGTGGCCCTGTGCACCTCACCTGGAGTCGAACCTGGTCCCGTCCGCGAGCAGGGTCCCGTTGAAGTGGTACCGGACGAAATCCTCGCCCTGGACCTCTCTGGGACACCGCGTGGGCATGGAGTAGCGGTCCACTTTCACGTCCACGAACGGCTCCGAGTCCGAGGAGGAATCACTGTTTGCGCAGAAAAGATGCAGCAGGAATGAGAGAAGAGACAGACACGGGTCCATTTGGGGACAGTGAGGGGCCAGAAAAGCCCATCTGCAGCGGGACAGGAGCAGGAGGGCAGTGAGGAAGAAGTGGACCGCAACAAAGTTTGGAAAAGCAGTGATTTGTCAAGTGTGCGCACAGGGCAAGAGAAACTTCCGGTTAGGAATGGCAAAATAAAAGCGTGCCATTGTCGTCATGAAGTAATCAATTAAGCCTGTTATTCCTATGATTGTTCCTGTCAAAAAGTCAAAAAATGAATTGTATTTTCATTTTGTAAGCCCTTCATTTTCAACCAGTGTGCCGGGGAACACTAGTGTGCCTTGAGGTTTTGCCTAAATGTTCAATTCGAGTCAACAAATTCACAAATGTGGATGTGAATGACTGATTTACCATTTTGGAGTGTTTTCTGCACCAAAAAAAACCCCATAAAACCATACATATTTCCAATTTTGTAGAACCAGACAGGGGCACAAACATTAATTACCATATTTTTTTAGCTAAATGGTCTGATTTGGTAATGTTTTAGTAGAAGGTGTTGTGCTGTGCTATCTTTTAAACCCAAAAAGTGTGCCACAACTCAAAAAGGGTTGAAAAACACTGTTGTAGGCTACAATTTTGCAACAAAGGCAACTCAATGTATACACCTGCAAAAATGTCATGATCTGAACCAGTCAAATTGTATTCAAATTTAAATGTCAATGCTTTTCTTTGAGTGTATTTTTACTGCTCACACTCCTGTAATGAGCAGGCTCTAAGTATAAATAGGCAAATGCTGTATCTTTGGCAGAGGTGGGTAGTAGCCTTTATTTACTCATGTCATTAAATGTTATATAATATAAATCAGTGCAGTTGGACTCAGTACAGTATGAATGAGTTAAATATGAGAATATGTGCAATTGCAATATAGATTAAGTTCTGAATGCATTTTGTCACTCTCCAGATTATTTTGTTAAATGTTTGTGCTAGACATTTCAGTTTCCCTTCTCCCCCTCCCACTCCTGTGTGTTCTCCTCTGGGCGGAGCCTGGGCTTCCAGTTCAAATCTTTCACTCACCTGTGGTCCATCTGCAATCAACCCAGGCTAATGAACCCTGATTCAGCAGCCATTCCTCTCGCAAGTGCTTCTTTTCAGCTACAGTGTACTCTGGTCCATTCTACCTGGTTTCCATGTTATCTCGACAACACATCTACTCATCCGAACTCCTCTTTTACTCACCTGCACCCCTGGATCTCCGGCCCCCGTGTTACCAACTTTACTTGCACCTGTAAAATAAATAGTTTAAATAGCTTTAAAACTCAACAAAAACGATGGCTGAAAACAAACCGGTCATGTGACCATTAGACTCATTAGACCCATTAGAGAACTTTTCCTTGTATTTGTATTGCATGTTGTAATTTTTTATGTATTTGCCTGCCTAGGGACAACGGATGAAAACTAGCTTTGTAGCTATAATCCGGCATATTTACATCTGTTTTATACTGATGTTCATTAATGTGCATTGTCCCTATCAAATAAATAAATAAATAAAATAAAATAAATAAACACATACCTGTGTTGGGTTCTGCTCCTCTGTATTCTACTGCATAACAGTACACTGTACCACTGTGCCTGTTTTTGTCCAGCTGTCTGATGTGTTTACTATTCTGCCTATTCTGTTTTCCGTACCATTAAAGGGCTCTACAGATGGAAACCTGCCCAAGGCTACACTCTGGTATGTTTACAGGTGTTTGAATATACTGAGGCGCACTATTCACCATTTTCTTAAATAAAACAAATAAGTTACATTTTCTTGAGTGACTTTTTTAAGAAATGTAACTTTTCAGACACATTTTCTTACACCATATCCACTTATTTACTTGAGCTCTTCCCATTGTGGGGGAAGTCTAAGACAAAAGCTTTTTGTTGTCATTGAATTTGAACATTTGTGTTTCTTAAACTTTACCGTCAGATATGAATTGTTTTATTAATATCTTGTGTCTGTTCTTTGGAAATACTAGCAATATTTTACATCTTTCCACTTAGGCCTACATAAACACATAAATCAGAATTTTAATACATTTTACATCTAAACTGTTGTGTGCTTGAGTAGTTGTATTTCTTACTCTTTTTATATTTCATCAATATTAAGTACACATTTTTGGCAACCCTACCTGGTATTAGGCCATATTTGACCAGTGCAACACAGTTTTATTTTTACTTTTACGTACAAATACTTCCGCTGCGACTCTGCGTCATGCTGGACGTCTTGACGTTTGTTGCTGGTCACGCTTCTCCAGAGCGTAGCCACTGCACCCCGCCCACTTTTTAATGGAATCTGTAAACGTGTATAGCCCGGCCCAGATGAGGATAACAACAAGGCAGAGAGCTTCCACATCATCCCTGATCCCCACCACAATCTCTGCGCGGAATAAACAGCTGTTACGCACGATTACGCACGGCCGACTTTGAAGACAATGAGAGGGAAGGATTTTGTAATTACGCAGCATCTTAAATATTGGGCTTTACTTTTACTGCATCACGTGGTGTGTCAGCCGTGCAAATAGGTCACCGGCCCGTGCCTCAACATGTCATTCTGAACGGAATACAGAAAATATCACCAACACCAAAGTCTAAACATGGGCCACTACATCAGGAAAGAAGTTGTGCACGTTTTGATGTGTGCAAAGAATAATTCCTGGCAAAGAATCACACGTTCAGACTTAATAATTATGCAAAGGTGAACTTTCTATAGCAGTATCCCTATTTGTGTATTTTACTGGCCTAATATAAAGTGGTTATAACCTAATAGTAAAGCAGTTTGTGTCAAGTTTGACGAAGCGCGCAGCCATAAACCGGAAGCGCGCTCTGTCTTTCTTTCTCGCATGAAAACGTATTCTTTATCGACTTATAAGGTAGAAGAAGTAAAAATTCTCCCTGCATATTGGAGGAGTTGTGTTTTTGAACGTTATATTAGACCTATAACAGGTTAGTATTAAATATATAACTACAAATAACCTGTAATCACAAAGTACAATGCACAATTAGCAGGCAAAGTTTATATCTATAGCACCTTTCACTGACAATGGCGTCACAAAGTGCTTCAGAACAAAAGTTAAAATACAGAAAACTAAAACACACTTACAATAGGCAATACATACAACAATTTGACAGTAAAATCAGTCCTTAAGTCTGCTGAAATCAAAATGCAGTTTACACATTTCTAAACAAACTTTCAGTAAAAATGGTTAGTATCATCTCAATGTTTTATGGCAAGGCAAGGCACGTTTATTTATAAAGCATTTCAATCCAAAGTGCTTAACAGCTCAAGAAAGATATTAAAATACAAATAAAAACAGGATAAACAATCATTATAGGTCTTATATTTTACATTGTCTGCAGATAAAATCCTTTCATAAATACAGAACCGATTTGAGCCTCGATTTAAACATTTAAGAAGAAGCCTGTTTCACTTGAAGCCAGTGGTGGAAAGTAACTAGTACAAACGTTAAATTACTGTATTTAAGTAAAGATTTTAGGTATCTGTACTTTACTTAAGTCGTTTTTACAGTGGATACTTTTTATTTTACTTCACTACATTTGGGACCAAGTATCTGTACTTTTAACTGACTGACTGAAAAGTAGAAAGTACTTTTCATTTTGTTATTCTTAGCACGTTGATAGTGACATTCTACATGAAGGTTTTGAGTTCAAGCAAACACAAATACACATAAAATTAAAGAAATGAATTCGAATAGACCTTTGTTCCAAAATTAAGTGCAATTCTTTCCCAAAATGACATTTAATGCGTAAAACAGGTGTCAACATCTGCATGAAATACTTTTACTTTTATTTCAAACAGATACTTCAATACGTTTACTTAAGTCGATTTTTTAATATGATACTTTTCACTTGAGTATTTTTTGCACACGTAGCTGTACTTTTACTTAACAAAGCTGAATGTTTCTTCCACCACTGCCTGGAGCTGTGGGTCTTATGAACAGCAGCAGAATAGCGCTGTGTTTGGGTCAGTTCGAGGCTTTTAATGTGAAAGTCCCGCCCCAGAATGTGTGGTTTTCGGCTCGTTTGGTGATCACACTCAGTTTCCCAGCGTACGTGCAGGCAGACATGGAAAGACAGCAGTAAAACGGGGGAGAGAGGGAGCGTTTGTCTACTTTTTTCCACCCACTTCCAGCCGCAGAAGAAGCCGGTGATGCCATGATGCTCCCCGGAGGCCCGTGCTTTGCTCTCCTGCTCCCCGCTTTAATCCTGGCACAATATGAAAAGTACAGCTTTCGGAGTTTCCCCCAAACGGAACTCATGCCCCTGGAGACGGCTTACAACTACGCGCTGGAGCAGTATTCGGCGCAGAACTGGGACCAGAGCGTCAAATACTTGGAGCTGAGTCTCCGGCTGCACCGCCTGCTCAGGGACAGCGAGGCGCACTGTGGCCGTAACTGCAGCGCCGTGAGCCGGGACAACGACACGCTGTACGCCGACAGCACGCTCCGGGTCGTGCGCCACGTCCTGCTCCGCGCTGCGTGTCTGAAGAAGTGCAAGGCGAGCTTCCCCGTTTTCGGCCACGCGTATCCGAAGAGAGACCTGCTGGAGAGTTTTGAGATGAGGAAGCCGTACCAGTACATCCAGTACGCGTATTTCCAGGTGAGAGGGGCTGTGGGTGTTAGATGTATCCAAGACGAAATCACACAACATGAAAATACTCGGCAAACTCCCGGTTATTCAACTTACTCCACAGCCTAACATGTTAAAGCCATGTTAATTATGCTTCTTTGTGAGATTAACATACCAGATCAAAGTTCATTCATTTAAAATCATAATTTCCCTCGTTGGCGTTGGTGAAATTTGTCTAAATATTACGCACAAGCATTAAATCTGTGTTTGGTTACTAGATAGAACACAAAGCTTTGATCCATTAGAGTGTTTTGTCGACTTTTAGGTTGCGTTCACTCTTGCACACTCATCACTTCTAAATAGGGACTAAACCAGAACTAAATACTGGACTAAAAATGGATAAGACCAGGGTTAAACCAGGACTAAACAGGAGTTAAGTCTGCAATAAACTGGGCTCAAACCGTGACCAAACACTTGCACTTTCACCAAATCAAAATGATGGACTAAACAAGGATCAAACCACATCTTGGTCACACTTGTACAAACACAGCATTAAAATTGGGACTAAACTAGGACTAAAACCGGGCCGGAACTAAACATGGTGAAGGCCAGGGTTAAACCAGGACTAAAACAGGACTAAATCAAGTCTAAATCAGAATTAAACTGGGCTCAAACCAGGACTAAACACTTGCACTTTCACCAAATCAAAATTAGGGATTTAACAAGGACTAGAACAGGACCAAATGCGTTCACACAACATTCAAACTGGGAATAAACCAGGACTAAACCGGACCGGAACTAAACACGGACAAGCCCAGGGTTAAACCAGGACAAAATTCGCAGTTACATCAGAATTAAACTGCGCTCCAGACAAGTATAAACGCATCCCGAGACGCAAATGAGCTCAATTTAGGAGCAAATGATGACAAGTGTGAACGAGCGCGACCATAATCCGCTGCGTAAACGTGTTTTTATCATTATGACCGACTAAACGTGTGGCACTTTTACTGTGTCGCGTGTAAACTGACTCATCTGAAGCTGCGCCGTCTGTGGCCAGAGGCGTCAAAAGCGCAGATGTGCGGCGTGTTCGGTGTAATTACGCACCGCCGGTGAGCAGAGACGGCAGCAGCAGCAGCAGCGTGTGCCACGTCTCTCCACTGTTCCTCCTTCTGCACAATCGGCTCATTCTTCTGCCCCAGACCGACACAGAGGGACGCAGGGTGACGGCGGGGGGCAGGGGCTGCGCACGGGCCAAATAACCCCATTGAAGTTTGTTTCCACGTGTTCTGCAGCTTAATTTAAGAAGAACATTTTGGCCGCTCACTGAGATTGGTGCTTCTTTAATTCACCGGATTAAAATAATGTAATTTACATCAGTAGCAGGAAAGTTGTTGTTCTAGTAGTAGTGGTAAAGTAGTAGTAGTAGTAGTTGTTGTAGCAGTAGACCTGTAGCTTAGTAGTAGTTGTCCAATTAAGTTCAAGTTTAGTTGTAGTAGTAGTAGGAAGTAGTAGGTATTAGCCTTGTAATAATAGTCCAATTAGTAGTAGTAGTAGTAGTAGTAGGTGGTAGTAGTAGTAGTAGTAGTAGTAGTAGTAGTAGTAGTAGTAGTAGTAGTAGTAGTAGTAGCAGCAGTAGGTAGTAGCCTAGTAGAAGTAATCCAATTAGGTTCGAGTTTAGTTGTTGTAGGAGTAGGAGTACTCCTACTCCTACTCCTACAACAACTAAACTCGAAGGAGTAGGTAGCAGCCTAGTAGTAGTAGTCCAGTGAAGTTCAAGTTTAGTTGTAGTAGTAGTAGGTAGTAGTAGTAGGTAGTAGTAGGTATTAGCCTTGTAATAATAGTCCAATTAGTAGTAGTAGTAGTAGTAGTAGTAGTAGTAGTAGTAGTAGTAGTAGTAGTAGTAGGTAGTAGCCTAGTAGAAGTAATCCAATTAGGTTCGAGTTTAGTTGTTGTAGTAGTAGGAGTAGGAGTAGGAGTAGGTAGCAGCCTAGTAGTAGTAGTCCAGTTAAGTTCAAGTTTAGTAGTAGTAGTAGTAGTCCGATTAGGTTCAAGTTGAGTAGTAGTATTAGTAGTAGTAGTTGCAGGAGCTGCAGTAGTGGTAGTAGTAGTAGTAGTAGCAGTAGGTAGTAGCCTAGTAGAAGTAATCCAATTAGGCTCGAGTTTAGTTGTTGTAGTAGTAGTAGTAGGAGTAGGAGTAGGAGTAGGTAGTAGCCTAGTAGTAGTAGTCCAATGAAGTTCAAGTTTAGTAGTAGTAGTAGTAGTAGTAGTAGTAGTAGTAGTAGTAGTAGTAGTAGTAGTAGTAGTCCGATTAGGTTCAAGTTGAGTAGTAGTATTATTAGTAGTAGTTGCAGGAGCTGCAGTAGTAGTAGTAGTAGTCAGTATTAGCCTAGTAGTGATAGTCTGATTAGGTTCAAGTTTAGTAGTTTTAGTAGTAGTAGTGGTAGTAGTAGTAGCAGGAGAAGTAGTAGCAGTAGGTAGTAGTAGTAGTAGTTGTCCAATTAGGTTCGAGTTTCGTAGTAGTAGGAGTAGGTAGCAGCCTAGTAGTAGTAGTCCAGTTAAGTTCAAGTTTAGTAGTAGTAGTAGTAGTCCGATTAGGTTTGAGTTTAGTAGTATGAGCAGTAGTTAGCAGCCTAGTAGTAGTAGTAGTGGTAATCTACAGTGATTCAAGAAATATTTCATCATTTGAAGCTCGTCCCACCAAGGGGCTATAGACATATTCCAAAGCACATCCAGTTGTAGCAAGTCAGGCAGCTTTATTATCTCTGGGCCAAGTCCTGCAGAGCCCGGGTCATGCTCCTGGGTCGCTTTCCTCCTTCTGGGCGTCCTGTCTAGAGGCTCAAATGTGCATACCTCATACTCCACCTGGTCGAGGGGAGCGCAGCGCCGGATTCTGTGGCAAATAACAACAACCAGGAGTCGACCTGGGTTACTCTGGGCGAGGATCTAAAACAAAATAGTAGTGGTAGTTGTAGTAATACAGAAAAATAAAACATACTTACAATTGACTGTGTGCACAAGGTGGAAGTTGGTCTGTTTATTTTTAAAATAGCTAGCTCAGTACTTCCTGTCTAATTCATTTCTATGGGGTTTTGGTCCAGTCAGACTAAAATGAATAAATCCTGACAGATCCTGCAGTGAACAGTGAGTTGTGCTGGATATATGCATAACAATTTAAAAGTAAACAACCCAACTGTCGCTCTGTCAGAGTCAATAAGCTATACATACAACAATATAACAGTAAAATCAGCCCCTAAGTCTGCTGAAATTAAAACGCAATTTACACATTTCTAAACAAACTGTCAATTAAAATGGTTGGTGCATCTGAGTGTGTTATGGAAAGGCAAGGCACGTTTGTTTGTAGAACACATTTCAATCCAAAGTGCTTCACAGGACAAGAAAACACATTAAAATACACATAACATATCAGTCATGTACACAGAACATTTAGTGCTAGGTTGTGTTCACATTTGCATAAACACCACGGATAAAAAACCTGGACTAAAACAGGACTAAACCAATTCTTCATCAGAATTCATTTGGGCTCAATCTCAAACCAAACATGTAGTAGTAGTAGTTCTAAAATTTCAGTAATCCAATCGCCTTTGGGTATCAGATAGAGCGGTTGTTCTGTACCACAAATAGATAAGTTTACCTGTAACAAGAAATTCATTTGATTGCATTTTTGCGGAGTTACTGTAATGTTTTGTTTGTGTATAGCCTGGTTGTTTTTTCTTTTATGATGTCTTTCCCCCTTTCATCCACTTATTATCAGCTCCAGACATCAGAATGCAGTTAAAAGTTCATGTTTTGTGTGAGATTTTGACTTTAATCTGAACAAGAGATGAAAATCACGCACAGCTGAGTGGCGTCTTTAACAGAAAAATGTATGTTTTGTTGCAGCTCAACAACTTGGAGAAAGCAGTGGCCGCATCACACACTTTCCTGAAGAAAAACCCAAAGGATAAATCCTTGACCAAAAATATGAACTACTACAAGACACTGTTCGATGTGGATGAATATCTGATCGACCACGAAGAGCAGCCCTACGAGGTGAGTACGTCCACAAATCCAGTATTTAGAGGATTGAAGCTCTGAAATGCAAAAGTGTGATGTAGGGCTGGGCGATACGGTGATAAAAATCAAATCGTGAGCTCATCCCTGTGACAATCTGTTATTTTTATGACATTGTGGTATCGTGATTCACTGTTTGTCTCTTTAATGCAGCTGTCTGTTCAAACACACTTTTTCTCCTGTTGTTTAGCCTCTGAAGCCTCTGAGCAGATGACTTTATTTACCTCTTACGCCTAAAAAGTGCAATAATTCAACTCAACGCACCAAAACGCAACTAAAAGCTACAAAAATGCATCTAAAAACTACAAAGACGTGACTAAAAGTGACAAAGACTCAGTTAATTACAACAAACACAACTGAATGTGACAAAAATGTGACTAAAAGTGACAAAATGATGCTTAAAATGTGAATCTGAACAGAAAATCTAATCACAATCGCAAAACCAGTCAGAAAAATCACAATTACATATTTTTTTCCTAAATCGTGCAGCTCTATTAAAGGCAACAGAAAAAACAAAGTGAACACAAATCATGATAAAATCGAAATCATTATCTGACCCCAACAAATCATGATTACACTTTTTTTGCCATATCGCCCAGCCCTAGTGTGATGTGTTGAGTTAATATTGTTATCATTTTTGAAGCGGTTTCTGAACACTTTGGAGCACAAACAAATGGTCGGGCTCTTTATGAAGCTGATTCTTTGTCGTTTTGGCCTCCGCTGTCTGATTTACTGCGGTTACAAGTGATAAAAAGCTATGCAATCAAATAGAAATCGCAATTTTGAATGGCTGCAAGTTGCAAGTAACATTTCCTTTGTAAAGAATAGAATATCTTGACATATTGAGCATAAAACCCACTAACTCCATCGTTTAGACCTCTAGAAACATTCTTTTGTTTGTCGGACTGTCGTGATAAAATATTTTAAACTGCAATATATCGTTACAGAATAAAATTATAATATTGAAACTACTTTATACCGTCAACACAATAACTTTAAAGGAGAACATTCCCAGTAAACTCTGTTCCAACAGTACCATATTGTAAAATGAGCTGCAATGAATAAACAGTAGCACGAGCGCTTAAGTAGTTTGTTAGTATAATTTATAAGTCTAATATATTAATTATTTAACCCTCTGAAATTTGAATATATTATAAAAAAAGAATATATATAAAAGAACAAAAAGTTTCCAATTCCTGTAAAGAAAAGTTGCATTCGACACGAAAAACATTCAGCCCCAAAAATATTGTTCCTGCTTTCATTTATTGAACGATAAGTCGATACAGTAATTATTGTGACAGGTCCATTTGTTATGATTACTCACAATCACAACGCTTGTCAGAAATATTTGATACACAATGTTTATCCAAAATCGTTCATCCCTTTGGTAAATATAAAGAGTAAAGCTGCTGTTGAGAGAAATGTACTGACAGACGGTAGATTGAGCATTTGTTGGGTCTTGATTATTCTTGATAATTTCAGAGCTGAAGCATGTTTCACTAAAAATAAGATTTAGGAACTTATAATTAAGTTTATGAAAAGAAATCCAGGCTGAATGTCTATAAAATGCCTTTTCAAGTTTGATGAATTTTAGGCTTATTTTTTATTTGTGGGTTTGGAATACAAACTGACCCTGATTCATCCCAGAATGGTTAGATTTTTCAGAAAATAACATTGTTATTGCTTTCCTTTTATGTTTAACATGCCCAGGAGTTTGATAGTTCCCATTTATCAGATGGAGGGCAAAAGGAATAAATAGAGAAACAAATCTGGGGTTTTGATTAGCTGTATCTACTGTCATGATATCGACTAAAAAGGATCGAAGCTCTCCAAACCTTGAAGTATTTCCATGTATCTGACCCAAAATGCACTCAAAAGACAACAACTGCACAGGAAATCATGCAAAAACAACCATTTATGCAGAAAAGTACGATTAAACAGTGTATTTATAAGTTAATAATGAGTTGTCAAAGCTTTATTAGGTCCAAAATCTTCTGGAAGTATCATATTATTTCTCAATTTTGCTGTCGATCCTTATTATCTAAATAAAATAAATAGTCAACCAATCCAAATTTAGGCCAACTGAGACTATAGCGACTGTTTAATCGACTAAGCAACTACAGCATTACAACCCTACAACTATTGCCATTTGTCTTGTTTTCAGAGCGTATTTGTCAAAAGCGTGACGCAGTACAACAACGGAGACTTCAGTAACAGCGCTCGCAACATGGAGCAGGCCATAACCCAATACTTCGACCTCTACGACCGCTGCCTCGCCGGATGTGAGGGAAACTACGAGATCGTGGAGTACAAGGACTTTTATGCAACACTGGCAGGTCTGTGCATTGTAGTGATATTTGGAAAGCATAATGGGTTTTTGTGATGAATTCTTCTGAATCAGTTAACGAGAAAATGTACACGTGTTTCCCCAGATTTGTACACTGACGTCCTAAAATGTAAAGTGAAATGCGAGGAGCACCTGACACCCACAGTGGGAGGATTTGTTGTGGAGAAATTTGTAGCCACGATGTACCACTATCTCCAGTTCTCATATTATAAATGTAAGAATACCACTACTACTACTATTACTATTACTACAGATTGCTCTTGCTCTATGGCTACAGTTACTACATAATTAAAGGGTAAATGATGTCATGTTATAAAGTGCTTTTCTACCTTCAAAGAAAGTGGTTGACATCAAGAGCTCACTCATTCACACAGACATTCATACACCAGTGTGCACAGGCACTTTTACTGTTACTGTTACTATTATTGCATTGGCTGTTGTTCCTATGACGACAGCAGCAGCAGCAACTACGACAATGTCTTTTGTTGCAACCGGTCAATTTCTAGTTGTCTACTACTGCTTTTACGCTTTTTCTACTTCTTAATTCTGCAACTACTACTACTACTACTCCTACTCCTACTATTACTACAACTCCTGCTACTACCTCCTACTACTCCTACAATTACTACTACTACTACTACTACTACTACTCCTACTACTACTACTACTCCTACTACTACTCCTACTACTACTACTACTACTCCTACTCCTACTCCTACTACTTCTTCTTCTACTACTACACCTACACGTACTACTCCTACTTCTTCTTCTTCTTCTTCTACTACTACTTCTTCTTCTACTGCTACTACTACACCTACACCTACTACTCTTACTACTTCTTTTTCTACTACTACACCTACACACTCCTACTTCTTCTTCTTCTTCTACTGCTGCTACTACTACTACTATTTCTATTTGTATTGTTGGAAAATGTGTTTAGTTGGAGAATACAGAATACTTCAAAACGCAAGAGTACTGTATTCTGAATACGTAAAACTTTCACATTTTCAGTTCCGTATTATTGTGCTATTGATGCACATTCATTTGATCACTTTATTTAATTAGAGAAGGAAAAATGACATACAAACTCACCACAAGAGCAACGATGTATATTTTTCTCACTAATATTGTGTCGTTCAAAGCTCTGCAATGTATTTATTTGATTTTGCGGTCTGAATTTCACCAAATGAAAGCGTAACTGTGCTGGAAGTACTACTATTACTACGGTTTAATTACTTAAGACTCGTTATTGTCTGTTTTCAGTAAATGATGTGAAGAGTGCAGCCCCGTGTGCAGCCAGTTACTTGTTATTCGACCCACACGACAAAGTGATGCTGCAGAATATCGTGTACTACAAATTCTACAAAGAGCAGTGGGGGCTGCAGGACCAGGACTTCCTTCCACGTCCTGTGAGTCAAACTAACACTTACGCTCGTGTTTGGACAGATTTTACAACGCAGGAATGGCATTTACTTCATTTAATGTTACAAGAGTAGTTTTATCACTTTTACTTGAGGATAAGTCTTGTAATTTGGAAGGGTTTACCTTACTTTCAAACTAATCAGTGATTTTAGGATGGCCATATTCTGTACGTCAACTTGAGTAATCTAATTTGTTTTGATTAATTACTGTATTATAGTCTTTGGCCCCTCATGCCACCTCAGTACTTTATCAAGATTAGAGAATATTACATTTATTGAATCGAAATAAGAAATCCAACTAATTTTCACTTGAGTAATCTTAATTTGAAGTAAGACGCACGGCTTTGGTCATTCTTTGTTTCCACGGCCCTGTTTAAATCAATGAACTGAATGAAAATATGCAATGGATTGTAATTTATATCAGATTTACACACGGATGTCAAGATTTTTAGGTCAATCTATCGTCGTGATTATCGAGGTCACAATAAAATCGCAAGGAATTTTTAAAAAGAACAATTATGAGGATTTTAGAAGTAAAATTAGGTCATTTATATTCAATCTATCGTCTAAAAATACACCTGCTTTCCTTTTATCATCGACTATATCATCACAAAGTTTGATTTCATAAAGCTAGTCGTCACGTACTAGAGGAATGGTAAGATGTCAGACAAAAAAGATCAAATAATTATGAATAATCGTAATATTTGGATGTTTCTTCTTACAATATTTGTAATTTTAAAACTTGACATTGCATTACATTCACTGGAACTCAACCTTTGTGTATCAAACAGAGGATCGAACGAACAAACTTTAAACCAACTCAAACTTTCTCGACTTTAACTGCTTAACTCTCAAATCATTCTGAACTAAAGGTCAAAGCTCAAAAGTCTCAGTGTTGTTTAGAATTATTGTTTTTTTGGTGTTGTCTGTTGCCTAATTGTTTAGTTATGCAAATAATAATGATTTTGGGTGAATTATTTAGCATTTATCAACTTATTATTCAATACATTTATCATTTAAACTAATTTTCTGTGTCAATTTTGCCTGTCATTCATCAAAATCTCCAATAATGAACCTGCTTTTCTGTCTCAGTCCTAATGTTCTGTCTCTAACTGAGCGTTACACGTCTCTAGACGTGCTTAAAGTGCGTGTGACAGGTTTTCATGATTTTCTAATTTTGACTTTATTCAGTGTATTAATACCTGTTGTAAATATAAATTATAGTTTTACACCAATCAAGCAGCTATTTGTGGAGAAAAGTTGAAAAATCTGTTGACAATTACAGGAAGTAAACAAACTGATGACATCACACTGGGGAGACAAAGGTTATGCATAATTTACACAAAATAAATTACTTTTTCTGAACCTTTATACATTAATTCAACAAAATAAAGGTGTTAACATGTATTTTTATTTGTAAAATAAACAAATCTGTGACATCTGAGGAGTTTTGGCCCCATGCACAGGATGGTTGCTATGGTAATTTCCTAGTGTGATGTCATCATTTACAACCAGGAAGTAAGACAAAAAACCTAAAAAATTGCTAAACCGCACTGAAATTTGTGAAGTTTTTTACACAATTTGAAACATATTCATCTTAACTGCATTTTTGTCAAATGAGTCGTCCAACCTGTCATAGGCACTTTAAATGTTCTTTTCAATCAGAGTGCGTTTACCAGTGTTTCTGCACATTGCTCATCCGTGCATTTGGCCATAACTTGTCACTCTCCGTCACAGCCGAGCAGCAAAGTTCACACTTGCTCTAACAAAACCAAATCAAGAGACTGACAGCACAAACTGGCATCGGTGTGAACTTTAACACAGCCCTGAGGTGGTACTTAGCAAACCAAGGATATTTCTGTGTCGCTGCAGCCGCTTATACTCTTTTAGCCCTGTAATTGCATGCATTTAGCTCTGGCTCCGCTCTGAGTGAAACGCAATAAAACATGCAGTAAACAAAATAAAGAGCGGGTGAATGTTTTCGTTGATGCAGTGTTTGATTCCGTTCACAGGAAGCGCTGAGTTACTTCAACCAAACGACCAAACAGAAGGAGATGTTGGAGTTTGCACTGAATTATCTACAAACAGACGACGAGGTATGTCCCCGCGGCGTTAGCGAAGCACATAAAGCTGATTTTATTGACACAGACACAGATGCCCCAGGGTTTAGATAAATGTGCACTTTATTTACTAAGTTGACAGGGTTTATACAGGACCAAATCAATGTCAACTTTGCAAATCATTTAAACATTCATTTGTATATTAGTATTGCTCAAAATTTTGGAAACTTGCTTTTAATTGCCCGGTCAGCGAACCCAACTTTAAATCGGCTGTTTTCTTTGAACGTTGCTATGATCAATATCAAAATTAAGAAAATTTGTTGTGAAATGGAAAAATAACTTTGATTATTTTTGCACTGGTCTGTAAAATTAACATTGAAGTTTAAAGTCCACGATAGGTTGTCTGGTGTGAGGGCTTCTGTGCCAGTTTGTGAAGAAATTTGAAAATAAAAGTTTAAAATTACAGGAAGTAGTGCTGAGCTCTAAAACAGAATCAAATAGCGACACGCCATTGAAAATACAAGGGCAAATTACACAAACTGGCATCATTTTTTGACAGTTTAAATGGTCATTCTGCAAAATAAAGGTTTAATTATTTGTCAAATCATAACTATTGTGTAATTTATATGGATTTTGGCCCTTGTTTTCAAATTGGTTGCTAGGTAACAGTTGTGGAATCACCTGTATGTCATATTTGCTGCTCATGCCCAACCAGGAAGTAACATTATAAACATTACAAAAACTGTCAAACCGGGGACAAACAGGCAAAACGTTTAGTAAAATCTTAAATATAATCATGGTCTTTTTTGTGAGACTGTAAAACCTTGTAAACACGAAGGAAGTGGAAGAGTAAGAGTGGAAATGTTGGAGAAGATTTATGTTTTGCTACAGCAGAGTGTGGTATGTGGCTGTGACGTGTAGGGTCGAATCCTCCTGAAAGTTAAACAGCCCCCGGGCCTGGAGTGGAGGGCTGTGCGAAAGTGAGAGGTCAAGCAAAGGTCAAAGGCCAACTGAGCTGATCAACTGCACACATGCGTTTACAGAAGAATATGTGACCTCACGCCGGAAGGAAGGAAGGAAGGAAAATTCAGAAAATTCCTGTTTTCACCTACCTCCTGTCCTTGCCCTCATCCCTGTACTAATTTTGGTAGAAAAGTGAAGACGAATACATTCAATTCATTCATTCCTCTAAAATGCCACGCATAGCTTCTTTATCAGTTCTGCAGTTTTGAACAGGAAATCAATGAATCTGTTTCTGTTACTAAACTGTTTTCGATCGATATTGAAGTTTACAATGAAGAAATGTATTTTATTATTCCGGAAGTTGCCGTACGCGCTGCCGTCTTGTTTCCGTTGTATTATTTTACATGGAGCAGACGAGCTCAACAGAAAATAAGTTCTACACGGACTAAAAAGACGTTTTCAGACTGACCAGGAAATCGGAGCGTTGCTGACTTGTTGTTGCTCGTGTTCATTAAACATTTTACACAAATCAATCTACTTTATGTAACATTTTAGCGGCGAGACTTTTCCCTTGTTCGTCATTAGCTTTAACGGAGTTCAGGTCAAACGGAAGTGCGTTTACAACAAAAGTGCGTATCTGTGGCAAAAAAAGGCAAAAGTGGGCGGGGCAGAATAAAGTGAATAGTTCTAAGTACCTGGAAAAAGCATAATATGTCTCCTTTAAAATAGAGCTTAATACACAATTTGTTTCAATACATTCTGATAAAATACTTCTACATGTTATACCAAATGGAGTGCAATTTAAGATCACAATGTGTGCATGAAATGATTTGTTTTTCACCTTTCAGGGCGTGGTCAGTCCAGAGGAAAGGGGCCTCTCTCCGTCTCAGAGTCCTGACGTAGAGTTCGAGGGGATGGGCGACTACGAGGAGTCGTTCCTGGCCGACTGGTGGCAGGAGCCCAAAACCAAGTGGGACACTGGAGAAATAGATTAATGTGTTCAACTGTAGGCTTTTATTAACATTTCAACAAACCAAAGACTGTATTACTCCTGCAAAAAGAGTCTGGTAGAAAAATACACTTCACTGCACTGTGTAGACTGCAAAAGGACATCGTTTTTTTCTTTTCTCTTACTTTTCTGGCAGATAATTGTCCTTAAATGAATTGAGAAAAAAAATATTGAGACTATAGTCAGGAGAAATCTAATTCTAACTAAAAACAGTAAGGTTTCATCGGACTATTCACAGTTAAAAAGAGAGGATATTTTGTTTTTAAATGTTAATCGCCATGGAAACGGTCCTACATTTTCATCATTCTGAAACCAATGGACGTCTAAAGCAGTCAGATCAGGATTAATGTTCTGAATTTAAAGTCCATTATATTGTTTTTCTGGTGGAGGGTCCGCCACCTCGCTCGACATGAATTGTTCCACAGTACGGTAATAAATGTATGTATCTCCATGGAAACAAGCAAGCGACACAACCGGCTGAAGTTACAGGAGAGATCTGTGGAGAGGCGACTCTTCTTTCAGTAAGAATTTTAGAGCAATAAAAACACCTGTAATTTAAGAAATGCAAGATAGAAAAGTTTAATGCTGTACTGTAAAAATATTCCCTTTTGCAGATACTTAACTCTGTCCAAAGTTGATCCGGACGAGGTGAACAAACAGTATTTTGTGTGTGTCAACCTTCGGGTCATTCCATGTTTTACTTTTGAATGTGTTGGAGGTGTGAACTTTTATTATTTAAAACTGGATGCCTCTTTTGTTTGTGTGTTTTATAAGGAAACCTGGGGATGTGGCGTTTTGAGAAAACCAAAGACAATTTTGTTACATTATTTGTTTAAAAATAAATATTTTATAATATAAAACTATTCTGTGGTTTACATTGTTACTGTAGAAGGCACAAGTGAATGTTGGTCAAATAGGAAGCCTTTGCTGTAGATGATTCCATTATAAAAACATACATTATAACCTTCAGAACATGATTTATACATCATAGAGTTTGTACTTTATGTTGCAGTGGTTTGTATATTCATTTTTCTTTGGTATGAGTTTAAAATTATGAAAATTTACAGAGTTTCTTATGATTAACACAGGAATTATCTCATACAGTGATGTGTTCATTTGTCTTGGATATAGGTTGCCAGAGATGTCAAAATGAAATAAATTGTTAAGTTAAGTTATTGTAAAGTTATTAAATAAGTTCATAGCACATGGAAAAAGTTGGGTAATCTGTAATAGGATAATAAAATGAGATTTAGGGCTGCTGGGATTGTTCCTGTTCTAGTCGTAGTTTAGTCCCATATTGTATGCGACGTGTGCAGCCTTTAGTTTAGTTTAATTGTGGTCCAAGAAATGGCTCGTGAAAGAGGAAAAAAGTATTGAAGGAAATTACAACTCAAGTAAGAATAAATGTCTAATTGAATGGAATTAAATCAATTAAAGTTCAAAATCTGGTATTTTCAAAGGACAGACCACACAAAACAAGAAAAACTAAATCCATATCCGAGGGAGCGGTGCAAGAAACACAAATATTAACATAAAGTTTTTGTCACGTGTAGAGGAACCAAAACCTTTAAATCTCTTTAAAACCTCAAGAGTGCTGTTGTTTTAATGAAGTAGGAGTTAAAGTATGGCGTCTGAAAACAACTCCAAGGACATTGTCAAAGTAAATGTAACTACCCACCTCGGTCAGACGTTACGCTTAAAACAGACAGAAGAAAACACAGAGAGATGAGAGAGTGGTTTCATATTTTAATATTTTATTTTGCCTTTGTCTGAAACCAACTACAAGCCTTTAGTCCATTTCATTCTTTTTTAAATCTGTTTTCGAAAACGTAGTGTCTAAAAATACGAGTTGGGATGCATCCATTTAGTCTTTTTTTAACTCTTAAAAGTCAAAATGATCAAACCGCTGTATTTGATACCAACTTTGTACATAAGAACTCATAGGAACAATAGTGCATCCTCCATAGTGCAAAATCCCATTCGGATCACCATTCATACTTAGTACCTCTTTAGTTTTATTTATTTATTAATCTCTTTACAATGGGAATCTTTATAAAGTCTCTGGCATTCATCGGGCTATCAACAAATTTACAAAATAATCTTTTTTTCTCTTTTACTAGCTGTGAAATGCATGGTAAGCAGTGATTTCCGGATGCAAAAAGTGTTAAGACGGATAGCTAAATGTTGACTGACTTTCTCTCTAAATATTCTTTTAAACAGTGAGTTAATCATTCACGTATTTACAAAATGATGTGCATACAGTTGGCTAGTGCTTAGATACATTAAAAAAAACAACATTTATTTTATTGTGCTGCCTTTGGAGCCAAGGCCGCAGCACAGATGGACTCGTACAAAGATGGTATCTAGAGGTATAAAACCACCTATCTGACGGCGATAGGAGGAATGTTAAGGTAATTTTAAGCAACGATGTAAACAATCAGGCAATTTATGGAAGTCATTCTGCGTCTTTAGTAACAACACTTTCATACAGTGACTTTATGCAAATCAATATTTCTGTGATTGATTTACAATGAATAACTTCCTATAAATTAACACTTTGTAATAACTGCACTTTTTATGGCCTTACTAAAGCAGGAATAAATCATTAATTAATACTGAACAAGTTTATTAAGAATGATTCAGGCTTGGGAGTGTGTTTATTCTTGCAAATTCACCAAACTGGGACTTAACCAGGTCTAAACCCCAAACTAAATGTCCACATCAGGACTAAAACTGGCTCAATTTAGCACTGAAACATGACAAGTGTGAAGGCATGAACTCCTAATCCTTTAAAGTGTCCGTGACAGGTTGGACAATTAACTAAAATGCAGTTAAGAGCAATATATTTCAAATTCTGCTCAAATCTTTACCAATTTTACCCCCAATTTAGCCATTTTTTAGGTTTTTAATTTTACTTCCTGGTTGTAAATGATGACATCACACTGGGAAATTACCAAGAAACCATAACCACTGGACCAAAACTCAACTAAAACTCTAATACCAAAGATTTTTTTATTTGACAAAGAAAAATACATGTGAACGCCTTTATTTTGTTGAATCAATGTTTAAAAGGTAAAAAAAAAAAGTTTATTTTGTGTAAATTATGCATAACTGTTTCCTGTCTCCCCAGTGTGATGTCATCAATTTGTTTACTTCCTGTAATTTCTCAACATATTTTACTTTACATACTTTTCTCCACAAGCAGTGACCAGATTGGTGTAAAACTATAATTTATATTTACAAAAGGTATTAATACACTGAATAAAGTCAAAATTAGAAAACCATAAAAACTTGTCATATGCCCTTTAATTAAGTCGTGACTAATCCTGAATCATTCTTACTAAACTATTTGTTCATTATGAATTAAGTCTTTGTTGTGTTTTATTAAGGATAAATAAGTTGATTATAAAGTGGAATCTAATAACTTTATAAGGATAATTCAACATTTCACCTTCCAAAAAAAAAAAAGGTAAAAGTAATTGCAAAAAGTTCAGTGCAAAGAAATACTGTGTCTCAAGTTTTCAACATCGCCATGGCAACTGCTGACTCACGTATGCAACTTCAAACTTTAGACAGCAGAATTTAGCTCATGTTTCAATCAATCAACTTTGATCATTGGATGTTTAAAAAAAAACCTCGTGACGTAATTATAATCTCCCCCAAAAAAAATACTTTTCCATAAATTCTGCTTTGATACTTTTGACACAAAACAACCCCCATACAATCGACTCTTTAAAAATATCGCATCCTTTCCTCTCACACGGTACATTCATTCGATAGTGACACATTCGGACAAAGCCAAAGCCGATACAAACGTTTGGCCTGTAATAAGGTGACCAGACACAGACAAAGTGTGGAATGTGGCGCACGACGACGAATCGGAAAACTGTGGAAAAGCTCGAGTATTCAGCGGCTCAGTGCAATTAGAGAGAAAGCAAATACATGTGGCTGATATTTCACTGTCATTTCGGTGATTTGAAGAGTGTGAAGAGCTCTAAAGTACATTGTTATAGGTTTAGGGCGTAAAACGGACTATTTCTGAGTTTGAAGATGACTTTAATTCCGATTCATATTTCCATTAGGACGGCAACTAACGGCAAATACTGGCATCGAATATCAGTGTCGATACGGAAACGTTTGTTGAATTGGATATCGACTTCAGAATATCGGTTCTGCTGATATCCTGGTTGGGCCTTTAAATTGATTTATTAAGACTATTTACAGGCCCTTGTTGGTCCAGAACATCATGATGTTGAGGTTGAAAAAGCTGGATCTAGTAGTCGATTCGTCATTGTACACTGAGACTTTTTACATGCATTATCAACCAAATAAAAGGTTGAAATATGGTGACTAAAGGCTTCTAGATAGACATTTTAATGAATAAAGTGTAATATTGATGAAAATTAGAATTAGTTGATTTTTTTTTTACATTTTGATTTAATAATGCTACCGTCTTTGTTGTAAAAAGGTCTTTTGGCAGATGTTTTAGAGTCTGTAAAGTTCATATAATGATTCTCAAAATACAACTACTGTTAATTTTATAGTCTACCAGTCACAATTAGTCGCTTAATCATTACAGCCCTAATTGCTATGTTGCTAAATTTGCTAAATGTGACCATTTAAGTGTGTTTAAGCAAAGTGTTGTCAGTTTGCTTTCATGTGGAAACAACAAACGTGTCCAATCTGCTCCTAAAGATGTTTAATTATTTCATTTAATCCACTTCATCCATAGATTTCTCTGGGACATTGTAACTTCAAAGGCCGTTGTCTTAAAATTTTTCTCCCAATGAGACATAAAGAGATCAGCCTTAAAGTAGCTCCTACAAACACACTTTACAATCTTGTGCTTAACAAGAAGGATACAGAAGGATTTGTTGATGTCTAATTCTAAGCCTGATTTATTTATTATTAAGTTTTTTTGTTTTTTTTTTTGTAACTAATATGTGTACAAAATGAACCAAGAAATTTAAACCTAGTTCTGTCCATTTTTCAGATTGAAATGCCCCAAATATGTGCAATTTTGGCCGTTTTTACACATAAAATGCCTTATTTCTACATGAAAACATTACATGAGGAAAAACTTAATTACGTAATGTAATTTGCATTTTTCCTAGATTTATATGAGCGAACAACAGGAGAAGTTTCAAATGGATGTCTTTAAATTTAATATTTTTTCCAATTCACCTGCAGTATCTGAAGCGTGTGTTATTATAAAGGTGCACTCTGTAACTTTTCCGGTGGAGGATCTGCCACCTCTTTGTCTACATCGAGACAGAGATACTTGATTTTGGTTTTAATTTCAGTAAATCATAAAAAACACTCCTATTTGGACTGAACTACTGAAGTTTGCAGGACTTTTCCACGATGTTCGGACTCGTTGCCGTAGCGCTTGAATGTTGGTCAGTCTGTGGCTAAAAAACACTAAGTTGCGGTCGTTGTTGATTCTGAAGTTTGGTGAAAAACGCAAAACATTTTTCTATTTTTTCCTTCATACCTGAAATCTTATGTGGAGTGGCAGGCAAGATGCTTCAAGTTCAGATAACGAGTAACAATGGGCTCGACAATCACATTGAATCTGGCTTTTTTCGCTTGATTTCTGTCCTTCTTTGGAAAACGAAAAAAAAAAAGAAGTGTTAATCTAAAGTTTTTACGTTTTTAAACAAAATCGTTGTCCATTTTGCGATGCACCAAGTCGACGCCTGGCCTTTTTAAAGAATCCAGGTCCGTTTCTTAAAAAAGATTGGTAAACTCTTCACTCCGATCGGCGTTTTTCCGTAGTCTATTGTTGTCCGTAGCCAATCTGTGCACTTGGTTCGGGGCCAGTAACAGATGTATGTGCGGGCAGGCATCAGAAACACGTCCACTTACATCGGTCCAAGGTGATATGTTCTTTTCAAACGGTCCATTTGTGACGAAAAGGAGGTACCATGGAATAGAAACCTTTAGTTTTTGAGATAATTGTTTCATTTTGAGAGCATTTTGTGAACAGGATTTGTCAATTCTACCACACGTCTTATCATTTGTATTCATTTTAGATTGTTTTGAATACATATTTAATTTGACAAAAACAGTTGTGCTTTCCTTGACGAAGACTTTAGTCGAATCCGATTTATTTCCCCAAATGTGATCCGGATCTGATTGTTTTATGACACTCTGAAGAATCTTTTTTTTTTTTTTTCAAATGCAACCCAGACTTTCATGTGTTCTAAATCTGATTCGAATCTGATCTTTTGCAAAGTGACTACAGTTTGAACAGGAATAAAACAGTTTAAATCTTGAAACAGAAGAGAGCAAGCAGAGAAAATTAAATTTTAAACTGAACTTTTAAAGCTTTTTGGTTTCGTAAAGTGAGGTTACGTTCACACTGCAGGTCAAATCTGATTTTTTTTTCTCCAAATGTGACCTGGATCTGATTTTTTCATGACACACTTGATTATTTCAAATGTGACTCAGACTTTCCCATGTTCTAAATCCGATCTGAATCTGATCTTTTGCAGTCAGAACATGCAAGTCACATTAATTTCACTTCTGCGCTGAAGACATGTTTTTACAAGGAAAATAAGAGGAATTAAAACAGATTTAACCTTCAAACATCTGCTAGACAACAGCAGCAAAGCTAGAAAGGGCAAAAATGTGAAGTTTTTAAACTAAATGAATTTGTATGTATGTCAACTTTTGCCTGAAGATAAAGGTGACTATTGTATTGTCCAGTGGAGCTCTCTCATAATAATCTGTCTCATAATGTGACAACAGCTCAGCAGTGCACAGACCACTCCAGGGCTGTTTGCGTTCACACATAAAAACTGATTTGAGTCACAAGATTTGGGAAAAAGTCTTGATTTAGTGTCAAGATCTACTATACATGCTAAAAAACAAAACAAAAAAACTGACCTTTCCTGAACCATTTCTAGTATAAGATCACGTGGTAACATAAAGAACGTGCTCTTATTTTGTGTTGAAATCGACAGTCTATTGTAAAAAAAACAGCATTTTAAAAGGAGAAATATTATGCATTATTTGTATTGTTATTGGCTTTTAAACATGCTTTTGAGTATCTTTTACATCTCATGTTTTAGAGCTAAAAAAATGTTTTTACACAGAACAATATAACTCTGGCACAGCCTTGGTAGACGCCATGTTAATTTAGCTGTGGCTCCATCTACTGGCTGCAGAGGCAACTACACACATTTGAATACCACATTGCCTCTAATGCTGTGACGCAGTTGTAATGGTCATGATTGGACGGCAGAAATGCTCAGAGTGAGTCTGGCGACGATTTATGGAATTAAAGGAAACATATTAATTTTTCATATTGTTATTAGCTTTTAAACATGTTCTTGAGTGCCTTAAATTTGCCATCTCATGTTCAAACTAAAAGTTTCTTATACAATCTATGACCTGTGTTATCAGTCACTATGAAATGACACCTACTGAGTGTATCCAGCCAGCAGATGGCGCCAGCGCTTTGTATACAATCTAGTGATGTTAGCGCTGAAGAGACGTTATGATGCAGCTTTGCTGCAGCAGTTACAGTGTTTAAAGTCAGAAAAACTCAGAACAAGTGTAGCGATGATTTAAGGACTTAAAACAGCGGAATATTCTCAGATAAGTCCCGTAGATGAATAGATAGAAGTAAGGAAGGAAGTGTGTTTGACACTCGGAGAGGGGAGGATTTTCCAACATTCCTCAAAACAGTGTGAATGCAACTGAACGCTACTTCAGGTATGTTTTTGATGACAGAACATTGTTAGAAAATGATTAAAAGGTCAAAAAAGACAAATGATTCGGGGGCCGCGTCACACATCGAAAAACGTCCCACATCAAAGGACACATCAGAACGTGGGGAGTGTTTTTGACGGTCGAAAGGGGAGAAGACTTTCTAACTAGGATTCATCAAAACGGCGTGAATGAAGCTAAATGCTACTTCAGTTATGTTTTTGATGACGGAACAATGTTAGAACATGGTTAAAAGCTCAAAAAGGCAAATTTTGCGTAATATTTGTCCTCTAAAAGAATCGCCATTGAGTATCAGCCTAATCTTTAGCGTAGAAATTGTGTTTGAAATGTTAGCATCATGTCAACACTATGTTCGTTTGTCTGTGTTTTTCTGTTATAATTTCAAAGTAAAACGCAGCACTAAAAACCGCTCTCAAAATGAAACGACACTCTCCGATAAAGACGTGGATTTCCTTGTATCGGTACCGACGCAGAGTGGCACGCGCTGAAGCACATTCGTTTTTTAAAAAAAGCCACCGGACTGAGGAAGACGTCGGCAACACCAGACGGAGGCGCCACCTGCTGCTCGCTCCACGTTCGGCCCGTCGACGGAGAAGACGCCGCCCTCATGATTTTGGCTGGTTTGAAGAAGACCACAGCGAGGAGGAGGAGGACACATGGACGGGACGGTGGCGGAAGAAGAGGCGGAGCTGGAGGAGAGGTTGTGACACGGGTGGAAGACTTGGTTGTTCCCCTGTTTTTTGTTGTTGTGTTTTTGTTTTCTCCAGATGTGGATTTGACACAGTGAGAGGAGGAAGACAGAAACAGACGGGACGCAAAGACACGCGGAGAGACGAGATGATTATCCTCCACCCGACCTGAGAGATGAGAGAGAGGAAGGAGAATGGTGACTGATATGGAAAAACATTATAATCACAACTTTCTTGGGGCCAGATCATGATTACTTCTATTGCCTTTAATAGAGCTGCACGATTTAGGAAAAATTATCTAATTGTGATTTTTCTGACCAGTGCGATTGTGATTAGATTTGCAATATACGTTTTAATAAAAGGATTCAGTTCAAATTCACATTTTTAACAGAATTTTGTTGCTTTTTGTCACATTCAGTTGCGTTTGTCATATTTAAAGTGTCTTTGTCACTTTTGGTCGCGTCTTTGTCGTTATTAGTTGTGTTTTTGTCACATTTAGTTTTGGTGCATTGAGTTGCGTTTTTGTTGCTTTTGAACGCATTTTTATCGCTTTTGGTCACACTTTTGTTGCTTGTTTCAAAACATGTTTGTACAAATCCAAACTACAGCGTTAGCAGTTTTTATCAAATCAAATCATGACATTTTGTTGTTTGTGGAAGAAATTAGCCTTTGTGATTTGCTAATTGCATCCATTAAAATTACAATTTAGTGTGGATTTGGTTTAATTGTGCAGCTCTGGCCTTTAAGAGGTAAATAAAGTCATCTGACAGCTGCTTTAAAGAGAAACAGTGAATTACGACACAATGATTTCACAAAAATAGCAGATTGTCACAGGGACGAGTGATTTTTATCACCATATCACCCAGCGCTATTACACAATTTAAGTGTCGAGAGGTTGTGTTCACGTTTTAGATTTTGAAGGGCAGAGGCCTATGAAGAAACATCCAAATTTAACGAACAAAATGTATTTCTAGACAACTTAGACTGACTTGAATTAAAGATATGAATCTCAATTTCAATTATTTTGATTAAGTTACAATGTATTCACTTGATAGATCTAGATTATTGTCAGAAATGTCTAGTGAAATATTCTACATCATACAAGCATTTAAATTGGTCCTGGTCAAAACAGATAAATGATCTGAACTCTGATCATTTTAAGCAAGGCTTGATGTTCAATTTATGCAGTGTATGATTAGAAATAGACAATAAATCAAGCCCATATTTGCACTTTTCCACATATCGGTTTTAGCCTTAAAGCTCCAGTGTAGGCTGATATTTTACTTGGGTTGTTTGAATGCAGCATTAACATAAGCTCTTAGGTTTGCAGAACTGTGGATGTTTAAAAATTGTCAATATATAAGTATTTTTCAGAATCAAAATCAGAATTACTTTTATTTATCTCCAAGGGGAAATTCATTTTGTTACATGTGCAACCGACCAGTAGTGACAGTAAAGTATTATAAACAAAATAAGATATATATAAAGAATAAGAATAAAACACAAAAGCTCTATAAACTATTCAACTATTATTCAACTATTATTATACTTTTCTTGCACTATTGTTATACTTTTCTTGCACTGAGTAGTGCCCTGAAGTAACTAAGTTTATAGTTATTGAACATTTATCCAAGTCTAAACATAGACATCTGGACGTTGTGTATGTATAAAATGATGTTTTAACTTCCATCTGTTCATTTTCAGTTTGAAGTAAGAGTAAAAAATATTGTCAGAGCTCTTTATACTTAAAACATCAGTATGAGCATCACCTTATGAAAAACAAAACAAAACATATTGGTGATTATCTACTTCTGATCCACAAATGTTGAAGCTTATCATTATTTGTTTGGGATCAGCTCCAATTTAATCTTTTTTTTAGTCTTTTCAACAGACAATAATCACGTCTTAAAAAATAATTATTTCAGTTTTGTTTATTTGTTTTGACAGAGAAGACGTTGAGTTTTGTTTTTGTTTCATGTGTTTAGGCTCAGTAATTTCAGATATTAACCATAAACCAGGCACAGAAAGCTCAATTTTCTTATTTTCAATTTCAATTTTCTGTCCATAATGTTGTCATGTGAACGCAACCTATATGTACACTTAATAGTCCTGCCAAAACATTATTTTTGTACATAGCAGTAAACATTTGGACATAAATTGTTTTCACATTTCATTCCAGTTCAGTGCTAAGCGTGGGCGAAGTGACAATTTAAAAGTGAATCACGATCTGCCAATCTAATACTTTTTCCTTGTCAGTCAAATCCAAAGCTTCATACCTTCCTCTTCGAATGTTCCTGCATCCCAAGGAGAACAGGAAATGGAAAAGAGACATCGTTAAGACGTTATTACAACTTACTGACATCTGACATTAAAGGTGCGCTGTGTAAAATGGCACAAAAAGAAACAAATCATACAAAATGCAGCATCAACTGATTGAGTATTTCTATTCTTGCATATATACGACAAAACAGAGAGAATCAATTAGTTTATAGTATCAGAGTAAGCCTGTCACAATAACAAAGGGTTAAACGATAATACTGAAACTACGTTATGCTGCCAAAACAATACATTTGAAGCAGGAAAATCTCAGTAAACTTTATTCCAAATGCCCCATATTGTAAAAATCATGAGTAGTAATAAATAAAGAGTAGCATGAAACACTTAAGTAGTTCGTTAGTATCATTTATGAGTCTCTTTTATGAAATTTTAATGACATTTTTATATATTATCGAAAAAGAAGTAAAAGTTTCCAATTAGTGCAAAGAAAATATACACACAGCCCGAAAAATGTTGTTCCTGCTTTTGATATGTTAATAATAATCGTTCAGAGCTGTGCAGTTCCAACATTGTCCACCAGATGTCACTTCAAACTGCACCTTTATCTGAATAAAGTGAAGCTGCAGATGGAGCTGAACTCAGGTGGTTCATTTCTTTCCATTTGTTGGTTCTCAGGTGGCTCTGCTTATTGTTCCCGCTCTAATTAGATTAATACTTTGCAGAAGTTCTCACTTACATTTACCTAAGAAACTTTTTAAAGAAATTGTATTTATCCGAGCGATTTTCAGACTCCAACTTCAGTAATGTACTTAGCAATGGAAGAGCTGAAGTAAAGGCACTGTTAGTTACTTTTTTTTAACTAGTTTTTTATTTACTAGTTTTGGTATATCCTTTGAAAATACATTGTGCCCTCTTTTATTTTGTGTCCTTCCAATTACATACATTTTCAATAATAAAAAATAAATGTACATCCAGACACAAAAACAGTTTCTCTAACTTGAATAGTCTGTTACTGTTACTTTAGTCATTTTGGACGACTACATTGTACTTTTACTTAAATATTATTATTTGAAGCATTGTTACGCTTACTTTACAACAATTTTTGGCTATTCTACCCACCTCTGATGCTTAATAAATACATAACGATAATCAAAACACACTGTTACAGTCAACTTTGTAAACAAATCTTTACAGCCCTCATGTTATCTTTGGGTCATTTTGACCCGGTCTAGATTTTTTATTTTCTTTTTTATTTCATCAGTATAAAAATTTCATGGGTACTCCCAAACATAAACCAACATACAATTTATGCAACATTTTAGATGTAAACAAGTATTTTTTTCTGATATGATGAAGTATATTCCTCATTGACAAAAGGTGCAAAGCTCAAACGAAGAGCACGAGGGTTTTATTTCAGACATAAGTCATTGATGAACAGTAAACACCCCAAAGTGCAGCTCTGACTCTGCAGCTTCATAATATTGCTTTCACTTCTCTTTACACAAGTTTGACATAAACTACATGAAATATAAAAATGTTGTTTGTGTTTCTTTGCACTATTGTTATCAAGTTTTAGTTCAGTGTTAGTAACACATGCATCAGCAATCTCCAAATCACCAAGTCTGAGTGCAACTTCTGCATTTTACATAACATTAGATACAATACTAGGCCATAAATCCATTCAGTTCAGTGTTCGACTACAGCTCATGCACACATGCACCGCACACACACTTACTCCTGCTCCTAAAAGGACACGCAACTTGTTAAACTGTTGCCATTTGATTTATGTCTAATTCTGTGAGTCCTTTTAGGCCAGAGGATAAGGGGTGACTATAGCAAGCATGCAGGGGGTTTATGGACAATGCAGGCTAAAATAGCACCAAAGGCAAGGCACGTTAATATACAGTTAGGTGCTAACAACCATTGTGTGTAATTAAAAGCATCTCGAGTTTGCTACTTTGGGGAAAAAGTCAAGCTAATCACTGCAAAAATGTATTTCTAGAAAAGTTAAATTGACTTGAATTCAGGTTATTCGTCTCAGTTTCTTTATCTTTGATTAGTTAAGCTGTATTTACTTGATGAACCAAGATTATTTTACTTTTTTAAAGGTGTTTTTGTCTTGTTTGAGTATATTTTGTCTTAAGGTGGTTATGCGGAGACAATATTTTATTTTAAAAATGCTCCTCAATATTCAAACTTGAGTGAGAGCATTACAGGCAGCACAACTAATAAAATGTGTTTCTTTGGTTTTCTTTGGCCTATTTTTTGTCAGTGGAGCTTTTGTTTTGCTTAAATCACCTTGTACTGTAAAATGTAAACTGAAAGTAGTTTTTCGGGTTTAGCTAGCTTGTTTGCTAACAGCAGTAGGTGATAAAGGACACTTCAACTGCTGCATAACAATGAATTTCCTCAACACTTGGACTCAGAAACATGTTATTTAAGGAGCGAAAGATAATGAGTTCAACTGTGTGTGATCTCAAAGTCTGTATCAGCAATAAATGTGAGAGTAGCTGCAGTGTTCCTGTTGTTTATCTGGTTTTCTACTTCTTGATTTTCTTTTTTTAAGATGTCATGTACAAACTAAATATTTAGCAGAGTTATAGACCTTTATATTTGTTACTATACTATAGTGGCTTTTTCACATTTTAGTTGTCTTTGAGCTTTTACAGGAGAAAATGTCATGTCTCCCTGATGACTCTCATGCATTTTTGTCATTCACTGCTAAAACTCAGAATGTTGTGATCTATCTACCTCTATATTTCAAGCCAGATTGTTTACCAGTATGCTAAGACTTTTTTTTTCAACTCATCTGATGAAATTTTTTATTTTGTTATTTCAAGCTAAATTATGATCTATCCAGAAATGTCTCAAAACCAGTGAAATATTGAACGCCACACAAGCGATTCAATCTAACCTGGTCAAAACTACTCCATGATTCATAATCTGATTTAAGCAAGGATACACGTTAAATTTATGCAGTGCAGTGATTCAGATTCCTGGCATTTAATTTTACCCTTTTGTTACTTTGAAAAGAGTGAAGGCAAGATGCAGGATGAATCTAAGATAAGTTAAATAAAAAGCAAAGTGTGATGGAGTTAAAAAGGCCAAACGCAGTCCAAGCAAGAGCGCGTCTCCCGTATCAAAAAGGGGTGCGAGTGCGGGAGAGAAAGGGTGTCCCGTATCGAGTAGAAGCAGACACACAGGTAGAGGCATGCCAGAACGCTTACTTAAATCCCCAGCCTGTTCCCCCTAGGACTATAGCTGCCAGGAGAATTGCACCTGCGATGGACCCTATTATGATATTGGTGCCACTGGGACCTGCACAAAGGAAGGGAGGAGGGAGGAATGGGGCATAAAGGAAGGAAGGGGCAAGAAACAAAACAACACCACTAAGAACACACGCCAGGACAGCGTCGACACTGTACGCCAACCACGAAGAGGAAAGAGAGAGAGCAGCTGCTGTGAAAGACAGAGCGAAGGTGAGAGCGGATGAGAATGCAGGGGAGCAAGCTTACTGTCCACTCAGGTACAAATGAAAACAAGGGTCAAAGGGATTTGAATCGAGATCAAATGGTTTGATAATTATCTTTTAGTCAAGAAGTCAATCCTGAGGCAACAACAAATAGTTTGGAAAGGAGTTCAAAATTTTAATGAGGGTTGTCAAAGTGACACTAAAACTAGCATCAAAACTAGATATTCATTTGAAAAGGTTGATCTGGCCTGCCACATGAATTCTCTTGATATCTGTGAGACTCTTGAGAATCTATCTGGATGCTCTCCTGCCGCTGCATATGGACCAATCAGAGAACAGTATTGTGGTTTTGTTTTGAAAATCGTGCACAAAGAAGCACAGTTTGTGCTTTTGAAATCTGTACTTTTCTCTCATTTAACCACAGTTTGATTTCTTGGCTTGTTCTGCTGTTATGATGCTTCGACCAATCAGCTTCAAATGTTCGTCATGACGTTACATCTTTTACCAACAGCTCTCGGAGACTCCAGATTGATGAATGTGCAGAACTCAATTTAGAGTAACACACATCAATCTGGCATGAGCCAGGTTATAAAAAGGTAGTGATACAGATACAGTAGTGATAAAAAAAGAAAAGGAAAAAGGACACAATAGGAATCGAGTCTTTATCTTAGTATCGAAATAAAATTTGATATTTTAGTGTTGTAACGCTAATTTGGAGAAATAAACACAGGTTTGTTTCTGTCTCTATAGTCCATGTTCTTGAATCTTAACATTAAAAGCCATATTTATTTATTTATTTATCAGAGAAGTCATTCCTTTATTAAAAGGGGGTCAAACAGACAATGTGCTCTGAGGGCGTAAAACACCTATAACTTCTTTTATGGAACAGCCTCGAGCTGAGAGTGAATTTGTCTTCAGTTTATTGGCTCTAAAGCAGCAGTGATCTGTGACACTGTCAGACACTTTCTACGTCACAAACACAGACAGTACAGACGCTGAACAGCCACAGCATTAAGTAACCTCACCACTATTGAATAAACTGAGTAATGCAGATGCCTGTCTTCTAATCTGCAACATCACATCAGCAGTGTCAACATTAAGGTTCACTATGTAAGCTTTTAGTTGTAATGTTCGAACGTTAGTCAATATGAAGACGTTCTTGTTTTGCCTTGAATGTTCTACAAACTGGCAAAAAAAAACTTGACAATACAGATAAGTTTAATGCCATAGGGTTAAACATTTCAGGCAAACAACAAGTATGGATGAGAAAACTTACATAGTGCACTTTTAATTCATATATTCTGGCATTTTATGTGTTATATTTTGACAAACATGTAGTTGAATAATCTGTGGAGCAATATTTCAGATTAACATTGTATTCTCAGATTCTATTACATCATAATATAAATCTACTAATGTTTTTAGTTGTTATTTTAAATCAGATCTACTGTATGTGGTTTACTTTTATTATGTTCACCATCTTAAACATTTATATGAGGTTTTAGTTTAATAATCTCTCAAAACAATATGAAAACTCACCTCTATGTCTGCCTTCTTGGATTCATAATGTTATGGCTGATCCTGTCACAGTCACAACGGCTCTAATACAAACACACACACACTGGACATCGAAAAAACTCCACAAGAAGAAAAACAGTGTGGCCTGAAAGTGTTACCTTCCTGATTTTAAGCTCGTCTAACCGTGTGACAAACAGAAGCTACACGGGGGATGGCAGCGACTATGAGCGGGACATGAGAGGCAAGAGGGGTAAGAGAGAGCGGTTATTTTTGAGTGTTTTATGGACCTTTCTTCTCGGGGCCCGTGGGGACAGTGGGCTCTGGGATGGGGTCGAAAACGCTGCAGTCCTTCCCCGTGTAGTCGCGGTCGCAGATGCACTTCACCTCGTTGCTGCAGGTCTACGTACGAGACAAAGAACATGGTGATGATTTGGGAGTAAAAGATGAAGACACTGCAGCTGAATAGAAAGAAAATGTTACATTTAAAGATACCAATAAGAGACTTCTCCTGTAGTAGAAAAAAAATGTATAGTTTGAGGAATGTTTTTCATCATGTAATGTGGAATTAGCCAGGGCTGGTTTTCATCCGTTTCACTCTCATTCTCAGAGCTGTTGTACATGTTTCTAGTTCTAGGGGAAACCAGAGCACCTGGAGAAGACCTACACAGACACGGGGAGAACATGCAAACTCCACACAGAAAGGCCCCGGGTCGACCGGGAGTCAAACCCTGGACGTTCTTGCTGGGAAGTGAAATTAGTTCCAAAGAAATTTACTGAGGGGATTTTGGAATTCTTATTATTTATTTATTCTTTTTAAATAGATCTGATTCATTTTTTGCCTTAAAATTGATATTTTATGTTGTTCATTAGGGCTATTCAGAAGAGTTATTAAAATGTATTATAGTTGTCTGGACTGTTTATTAAGTCACCTATGTTTTCTGAATCATATAAAGAATTTATCCCAATTTGATTTAGATTAAAACAACAACAACAACACATCTGTAGAGTATAAAGCCCAGGGGAAACAGAGTTTGCTATAGAAATAATCATTTAATCACTCAACTAATTAAAAAAGTAGTTAATTGCTTGGACTAAATTAAACTTTTAAGTTGGTTTGGGTGTGCCGTAATTTTATTTCTTTTCACTGAATGATCTGTGCTGTTTGTTTTTATTTCAAATTGTTTTCCACTCTTTGGTCCTGTCCAGTGTTCTGCTTGTGTTTAAAATTTAAAAAAAAAAAAAAAAAAAAAATAAAAATTATATATATATATATATATATATATATATACACATATATACACACATATACACACACACACACACACACACACATACATATATATAATCAAATAAACAAAAAAACAATAATAAATGAAAATAATAAATTCATTTTATAAAGTTTGTTGCAGCCCTAAATACAACTTCCCCCAGCAGTTTTGGATCCATAATTTGGGAAAAACTTAATAATTGTGTTCATCAAGTGCTCTTCCACTAGATTTAAAAGAATCCTTTCGTCTCATTAAAATGAACTCTAAACACAGTAAAGTGTGTTACCCCGTGGTCCGAGCAGATGCGTCCGGAGTTGGAGCCGGGGCAGGTGCTGAGATTGAAGGTGACCACCGGGAGGCAGCGTCGCTCCAGACACATCATGTTTGGCCCACAGGGGGTGCCGTCCTCCACATACCCCAGGTCTGAGCCGTCCTCCAGCAGAACGTGCCCTCCTCTGACACACACAATGTCAAAGTTTGATGTTATGATTATTGAGAGAAGAAACATCAAGATTTTGTTCACGATTATTGGCTCTTTGACCAAACAAATCCTGAAAACCTTAAGTGCTTTCATTCACAAGTTTAATTCAGGATTCATACACCTTTTCAAGCCCCTTCAAGGCAGACTTGTGAGTTTTTTCGAGTCTCTTTACACTTAACTCAGTCCCTGCACAATGTGTTTTTCCAATAAAACTAGCAACAACAACCTAATCAGACTAACAACCTCTATTCAAGTAATTACGTCCCACTTGAATAAACGTCACAGATCCAAAAATCAAGTTGAATGATTGTGTATGACTTAAAACACTGTAACAAAACAGTCCTATCTGTAGTTTTTGAGTACTTAAAACTACAAATAGAAGACTAATAGCACTTTTTACTGTCAAAATGAGTAGGAGAAGTTTGAAATTTCAAGCATTTTCAAATACTTTTTCCAAAATTGAAATACTTTCCCAACCTTGAAAACAACATAGTAAAATTCAAGCATTTTCAAGGATTTCAAGCACCGTATGAACCCTCTTAATTAAAAAGATTACAGTTAGCATTAGGAAATCAAACTTTCAGAATGAGAAAGTAATTATATCGGAATATAAACAGCCAAGAGTTCTTTATACACAGTTTTGCTTTTTTCTGGAGTGTAGCTTAGGGCTGGGACAGTAAACAATATAAAAAATAAAAAACAAATTACAAATACAATTTATTGCGATAATAAGGTAGACAATAATCACTCATTGAACATTTTGTGTAATCGAGATAATCGCCAACAAAGATAATTGCCATTATACCACCAGAATGTGCAGAAGAACGCAATTTATCCACAATGTTCTCGTTTGGACCATTTTTGTTTTAATTTAAGTACAATTCTATTCATGGGTTTCAACTTAATGTTAAAGTCTATATAACAGGTTAGACGTCACATTTCACTAAAACATGATGATATTTAAGATTTTACGAAACACTTTGCCTCTTTGTCCCCAGTTGGACAGTTTTTGTAAAGTTTATAATATCACTTCCTGGTTGGTCATGGACGGTGAATATGACAGAGGTAATTCCACAACTGTCCTTATAAATTGCACAACAGCTATGATGTAACAAATAATAATACTTGATAACACCTTTACTTTATTGAATGACCATTTAAACTGTCAGAGAGATGTATCAAAGTGAACGGTCTCTGTATTTTCAACTGTGCGTCGCTTTTTGATGACATCACAGAGGGATTCCATAGAACTCAGCACTACTTCCTGTAATTTTAAACTTTTATTTTTGAACATTTCTTCACAAACTGCAACTTCACAGATGTAAAAGGATGATAAATATTTACCACAAGTGCCCTCCCACCAAACTAAGTCAGAATTAGAAAAACATGAGAACCTGACATAGATTTTAAATGCAACATTTTGAGGACTTTCTCTCATTCAAAAAACACATTATTTTGTTTTAAACTGTTAATCGCTTTGGCAACTGTCCTAATTTTTCATAGTTCTGAAGCCCATAGTTGTTTACTCATAGAACTTCATGCATTGCTTTAAAATGATAAACATTAACATCAATAACATCCTTAAACAGCAATTTGAATAATTATTGTGATATTATCATTAATTCCCCCCATTATAACCATGACACAGCATAGACTGAACTGAAATGACTCACTATTGCTGCCTACAGTTCTCACAATAAATATTTGTTAGATTTCACAATTATACTATGACCAATCGAATAACCGAATAATCTTGACCTCCCCTACACACGAGACAATGGAATATAATATTTTAGTTGTACAAATATTGAGAGAACAATTATTATAAGACCATTTATGTTACTTTTTTCCTCTTTTATTGACTATACCTATATCATGCCATTATTGTTTATTATTTTTCTATAAAGTACTTTATTTTTCCTAGTTTATAGCCTATAATTCAAAGTGACTGATTTGATATTGCTTTATGGAATCCAGATTACACATAAATTATATATTGGTGCTTCAAAAATGAATAAGCTTTGCGTTCAGGACTAAAAACACAAAAGGAAATAACAAATAAATGCCAAAACAGTGATACTTGTTTGGGACTGGACTCACCGACAGTCCAGGTACTTGTTCTGGTGGTAAAGGGTGAAGCTGGTCAACTCTCCGCTCAAGTCGCCAAACTTTGGGTTCGTGGTCACGTTGGCACAGAATAAAAAGCCACATAAAACATCGCTACAAGGAGACAATTGAGAAAAAAGTAAAATATACAAATCAGGTAAACGAACAAGAGTCAGAAATGCATTTTTCGTTTTTTTAAACTCACGGTTTGTTGCACTGGAGCCAGCCCTGTCCGTCGGGGTTCGTCCCACAATTGCCTTTCTCTGTCCCCTCTGCGTTTAGCTTCTCGTAGCAAAATCTATCAGCAGAATCTAAAAATAAAGCAAAAATTCGACTTAAAAGGGCTGTATCGGTTCATGCCTACGTACGTCACTTTTCAAGAATTGAGTTAAATTGCGGCTGGTTGGAGACATTGTTTCTACGGAAAGTGATAAGAGGTTACTTTTTGTACTTTGCCTTTTTATAAAACATAAAATTGGTTCACAAATGTTCCCTGAAATGTGTTGGTTTTTGCCTCTAACGTCTAACAGAACATTCAGTGCAGATATCAGAGCTTTCACGACTTTCCACAGACTTTTAACTGGGAAAGACCTTCATTAAAGTAAGCACTAAAAGCTCAGAATCACACAAAAACTTTATTGATACTTAGTGCAGCACTTTCACCGCACACAGGGAAAGTTTAAGACACTTACAAGCTGGATTTCTGTTGTCAGACGATTTCTTGGAGTCCATTATGTTATGACCAGTAGCTAATCACTAATGCCATTCATTTATTATCATTTTCTACACAACTCGCTACAACAAAGTCACATTTACGTTTTAAAATGCAGCTGTACTTTTGCACGATGTCATTAGTTGTTGTATATTTGTCAGAACCACAGCTGACAGTACAGATCAGGATAGTTCTGATATTTGAGCAGTTTATGCAGATTTGTTTACATTAGCGACCAGAACCAAGATGGCTGCCGGTGGGGTACAGAGTCAGTAAAGTAAATTGACAAATTGTAGATGCAGCTTTTAGTGACAAAATCAGACTGCAATTACCGGTTTCCATCTAATTATAAAGCATTTCTATCTATTGTGAACCTGGAAGTAGCATGCACAAACCCAAAGAAGTTGCATGAGACATTGTGCACCATAGTTTGAGAAACACTGGGTTAGAGGAAGCGCATAATTAAAGGTCAAGGTCAAAAGTCAAATGTATTTATATAGCACATTTATTGACCTTATTCTGCCCCGCCCACTTTTGCAGTTTTTTGCACTTTTGTTGTAAACGCACTTCCGTTTGACGAGAACTCCGTTAAAGCTAATGACGAACGAGGGAAAAGTCTCACCGCTAAAATGTTACATAAAGTAGTTGTGTAAAATGTTTAATGAACACGAGCAACAACAAGTCAACAACGCACAGATTTCCTGGTCAGTCTGAAAACAGCTTTTTAGTCCATGTAGAACTTATTTTCTGTTGAGCTCGTCTGCTCCATGTAAACTAATACAACGGAGACAAGACGGCGGCGTGTACGGGAACTTCAGGAATAAGGTGAATAAAGACATACACTGCCCCAAAGTGCAGCACAAGATAACAATAACAAATAACACAATACAGGAAAATAATACTGTAAAATAAAATAAAAAACACAATGCAGGTGTAATAATGTAGTAAAAAAGTTTTTTGCAACAATTTGAAACTCTGAACAGGAGCGGCTCTTATGTTCAGGGGAAGAGAGTTTCATAGTTTAGGACCAACAGAAAAAGCTCTGTCTCCTCTGGATTTGAGTCTAGACCTGAGACAGTCCAGGAGCAGCTGGTGCGACTTCAGTGCTCGGCCCGGAGTGTGCAGAACAAGCATTTCAGATAAACAAGAAGGCGCAAGATAGTTTAGAGACTTATAAACAAACAGTAAAATCTTAAAGTGGATTCTGAAAATAACGTAAGCAGTGGAGTGAGGACAGCACAGGGGTGATGTGGTCCCTGCGTTCCGTCCCGTTGACCAGGTGTGCTGCTGCATTTTGGACCAGCTGTAATCTGTGCACTGAAGACTGGTCCAGGCCAAAGTACAGTGAGTTACAATAGTCCAGGCGAGATGTTATCAGTACGTAAATGACTTTTTCCATTTGGTTCAGGGGCAAACAGGACTTGATTTTGCTTTAAGAGTCTGACTGGCTGGATCTGATATGTAAATGAGTTTACTGCGGGTGCTAAAAGTGCGTGTGCCTCTGCTGCTGCTGCTTCTTTGGGAGAACAGACAAACGTAAGAAGTGATGAGGATAAATGAGGATATTTCCCAGCCTCACGGGACAACAACTTATATAAAAAATATATACATTAGTTTAATCATATAGCACTTGTTTTATGAGATCTACATCTTAAGCTACAGGGAACGTCTGTGATTAGAGTCTGTCTCCTTCAAACATTTGAACCTACACTGCGGTGTTTGTGAATGTTTAGGCAGAATGAGCCATTCCTCCTGTGCGTTTATCCAGAGTTCAGATGTGCGCTGTACACAGACAGAGGAATGTGAAGGAAAACCTGCAGGCGTTTGCCTTTAACCAATGCGGCCAAAAAGATGAATTGGGACAGCGGATCGCGAGAATTTTATTACAGCCTCCGCAAAGGCAGAGTTTAGGGATAACGGGACAGCGCGGACGCGATGAGAAGGAGATGAACAGGTGCAGGAATCGCGTCTTCCCCAGTAAACCGTTCACAGAGTGCATTGTTTAAGAACATTAAAAAGATCTGGCACAGGTTCTGTAACTGCTCCAGTTCAAAGCGACACAGATGAGAATCAGGCCACTTCGCAGGTAAAGTGTGTTTTTATAACCTTTTCCCTCTGTCAGTAATGTTTCTGTTGTAGGCCTATTTGTATTTGGAAATGAGCCAAACACAATTGTTTGAAACATTTTTAACGCCACATGTGTAAACTGCAGTAGTCTGTTCTGCACAAAAGTTTAACACCTGCTTTTCGGATGTGCTAAATTTTCATGCAGTTTTACTCCTCACAGTCTTGATAAATCAAACAGCGCCCGCAAAACATTATCATTTGCATTTTCTCCACCTCCAGTTTTGCGCATTGGGGCAAAATTGCCCTGTTTGCATATTCATAAGGTCCATGTGCTAAATTTGCGCTGCAGAATAAGAGACACAAATCTCAACCGCACACACTTTTTGCTCCAGTTTAGCGGCACAACCCGCTTTGCACCTGTGCAAACGCTTAGTAAATCTGGGCCCAAGTTGGAAAAAGCTAATTCTCACCACTGAACTGATCTGTTTGTCAAGTTTAAAGTTATTATTGAGAAAAAAACAAGACTTTTCACAAAAGGAAAACAATTACATTACTACATTAAAGATTTATGATTTTGAAAACATTTATACAGGAGAAAATGTACAACAGAATTAATATATTTTCCTTTTGTTATTCTCTGTGTTTTTAGTTTTTATATTGGGATTTTATGGGTCCAAAATAAAGTAAAGTGAAAAATAAAAAAAGAAATGAATGAACTTACTATAACCCCACAGTCCTTTGCACTGGCCGTCTCGAGTCCTACACCGTCCACCGTAACATCGGCCCTGAGGAAGATCACAAATAATGTCAATAAACAAAAAAAAAAGCTAAACATTTAAAAGGTTATCCGACAAAGTGCATGCTTTTACCTGGCTACTATCACACGTGTAGCCATCGAGTTTATGGACATTATGAGGACACTGTAAAAGAAAGAGAACCTGTGTGAATAAGCTTTTTTTGTCTCTTGTTTTGTCCATTTTGGTGCAGTGACCGTTACCTGGCTCGAGTCTCCGGTGCAGGTTTCGGGGATGTCACAGTCGTTCACAGCATCTCGACACACGACTCCTCTCAGCTCGTACTGAAAAGAGATGATCCCACATTAGACAAACTGTATAAAGTATAACACTTGAAACATATGAGGACAAAGGCACTTTTCATGTAATTTAATGTCATGTAATGTATGACGTGAATAGGGCTGTGGTCGACTAAAGATCAACCCATTACTCAACTAAAAAGGGGCGTGGCAAAAATACTTTTAAACTATAAAGTATCTCCATGTATCTGACCTAAAACTACACTCAAAAGACCAGAACTGCACAGGAATTCATGCTAAAACAACTATTTATACAGAAAAGTACAAAGAAACAGCATATTTATGTTTGATTCCACTTCAGCTATCTCAATGCGTATCTTCTTGTTTTTGC
Source organism: Rhinogobius similis (assembly GCA_019453435.1). Classification (NCBI taxonomy): domain Eukaryota; kingdom Metazoa; phylum Chordata; class Actinopteri; order Gobiiformes; family Gobiidae; genus Rhinogobius; species Rhinogobius similis. The sequence goes on from CM033631.1 coordinate 13,146,507, forward strand.
CACATATATAAGTTGGGTAACACTTTATAAAAACTACACTTATTCATGCCTCAATAAAGCATGAACAAAGACTTAATTCATAGTGAACAAATTGTTTATAAAGAATGATTCAGGCTTTACTAATACTCTAACCCCAATTCCATCACCCAAACCCTAACCTTAATTAAGAGGCCTGAATCATGCTTAGTAAACTATTTGTTCATTATGAATTAAATCTTTGTTCATGCTTTGTTAAGGTGTAGTTATTACAAAGTGGTACAATAATTTCAATAAAATTATTAGCTGACTAATAAAAACCCTCGTTGACTAAGACACCATCGACTGATTAATCGACTAAACAACTAAAGGATCACAGCCCTAGAACTGAATGTGTTTAATATATGCAGGTTTATCTGACACTGTAGCCCAAGAGAAGATTCCCAAAACAAGTAACTCCTTACGCTACTATTACGCCTATTATTCCTAAAAATCCTGACTAAAATGAGCCCCATTTCAAACTGAAATTCCTCTGAAGCTTCTGAACCCTTTGGAGCACAAACAAATGGCTGGACTTTTTGTAAAGTTGAGACTCTATAGTTTGTCTTTGATGTCTGATTTCCTCTAATTTAACCACTTGAATACAAGCTCTGCACAGAGGAATATCAGACAATACATTCATACATACCTAGATTTTCTTTCTTAAATATATGAAAGAGTAAAGCTGGCGTCTGGAGGATGGTCTGAATGACACAAGTTTGGAAATTTGTTGGGTATTTGACGATTTCTCTTTTGAAAGTGGAGGTCAATTTAGGAGTTTTAGGGACTTGTGAAAAAGTAAAATAGAAAATCTAAGTGGAATCCATAGAAATTTTACATTTGTCTGAATTTTAGGGTCATTTTGTTATTTGTTCTTTTGGAGAAGAAACTGACTCCGATTCCTCCCAGACTGGACTGGAAATAAGAGGGCTACAGCTTTCTTTTCAAGTATAACATTCCCAGCAGCTTGACTATTTCCTGAGATGATGCATATTAAGAAATACATTTGATTAGCCACCCATGACCTCATATGTTCCTTTGTGTTACAAAACTGTTATAAATGTTATAAATAAAAAGTTAAATAAGTTGATTGAGTCTAGTTGAGTTTTTCCCCCCATATATATTAAGATATATTATGCATCAACACTTTTCAACCGTGTTATAATTATTTTCCGTCATTTACCCACACGAAGCTGGGCCGTCAGCTTTGACCAGGAGTGCTGCACTTTGTTGTGATAAAGTATATTTCAGTATATATATCAGTGCCGCAATTGTCAATCAGGAATAAACTTGTACATGTAAATATAAATGCTTTTTTTCTCCATTCATTTGTAAACATTGATCTAGTTGTGTGACGTGTTGAATGTTGCCTGTGCTCACGTTTACCTTACAACTGCTGCAACAGAGTCCATTGCTGCACATGGCATCGTGGGTAAGTGTACACTTTTTACAGCATGACCCTCCATTGCGCGCACACTCCTGCAAAGACACACAGACTTTATTTTGCATCATCTACCTGACAAATCTTTTAACTTTTTGTGCACTCTTAAAATTAAAACAACATGCAAATTACTTTATGCAAAAATAATTGACAGGAGAGAAAATGTGAACATCTGGACGCCAAAGCAAAACATGTTGACTTTTTTGTAAACAGAGTGAGTCAGAGGGAAAATCTTATATTTTGACACCTAAGTAAATGTATTATATACGGAGAAAGCCAGTCTGGTGCTGCTCTGTGAAAGGTTTAAATCTCCTCTGGTGCATTCTTGATGATCAATCACAGGGATGGGGGGCATTTTAATTGTTATTTTCAGGTTAGAACAAACAGTCAATAGACTGAAAGAATAAGTACAGACAAAGACTTCAACAAACATAGTAAAACAAAAACTGGCAAATAGACAAACACAATTACAGATAAAATAGATAAATTACCAAACAGAATACAAAAACATAAGAAAAACAAAATCAACATTTTTTTAAACTAACAGATTCTTTTTTTTTGGTCCAGATTGGAAAGAGCTCTTACTGGAACACGTCTGTTTTTTCAATTTGTCACTGAATTTGGAAGTCATCTACAAATTGTTTTCATTGTCATCATCTTGCAGCAAAGAAAATAAACAGGTACAGATTTGAGTGTTTCCTCTGCGTCTGATGGACTTGAAATGATGTGAAAAAGACACAGTGAAAGGACAAATATTATGCATTAATTGTATTGTTATTAGTCTTTAAAGTTCCTTTGGTTTGGCATCTCATGTTTTAGACGAAAAAATAGTTTACAAAAAACTATTTCTGTTGTTTCCCTTGAGTCTAACTGAGTTTTGGCGCCAACTACTGGCTGCAGAGTGAATTACACAAATATAAACAACGGGAAAGTTCTCCCGGGAGATGCTGGGTAGACGGACAGTTGCAATGATTGTGACTAGAGGCAGAAATGTTCAGAACGAGTCTGACGATGATTTATGGATTTAAAGGGACTGTACCTGATTTGTACTGTTTTTAAATGTGAAAAAACAGAACTAATTCATTTTACATCAGTCACATGTATCACTCACTTTCCTAATGCAGTCCCAGCATCCTAAATATTCACTAAATAAACACTTTTCCTGAGTGTCTGAACCCAGAGCATCACAGGTAAAACTAACAAACATTAGCATGATAATGGTGCACTTCCTGCTTCTCGTAGAATAAAATGCTCTGTAAACAGATACAGAGAGAGCACTGTGGTCTCATTTTCACCTGAATAGATGCTTTTACAGTATATCTGTTATTGGAGCAACAGATTCTTTAAAACTTTTTTTCACATGCAAAAAATCTGGAACATGAGCTAGTTCTGTTTTTCACATTTCAAAACGGTATAAATCAGATACAGCACCTTTAAAACAGCACAGACAACTCTGAGCCATGTCACACATCGACAAAACGTCATACATCAAAGCAATCCGGTGTGTGTTTTTGACGCTCAGAGAGGAGAGGACTATAACCAGGATTCATCAAACTAGCGTGAATGAAGCTAAATGCAACTCCAGGTATGTTTTTGATGATGGAACAATGTTAGGTCAGGGTTAAAATTCGTCGATGTAAACCCTCATTCGTCCAGGTGTGGTCCATCGTAGAAAGGGGTTCAGAGGTTGTCATCCGGACGCCGTTTAAAGATCGAGACGTTTCGACTTTTATCCAAAAGTCATTGTCAATCAGAGAGCTGGTATGGGAACCTGGGCCTTATATGCTACTCTAAGTAGTGGGAGTCCAGCCCCCAGGGAGGAGTCACTGCACTCCTGTCTTTGTTATAAGATTGTTTGTTTGTCACCTGGGATTTAATTAATTGGTCTATCTTGTTGATTAATGGTTGGCCTCACCTAGTTTCACCTGTGTCTAAAGGTCTATTGTTATCTTGATAGCTGGCTGTTGCTCCCTCCTCACTACTGATTGCCTCATTAGCATTTGACTGGTCTATTGATCTGGACCAAGGTGTCAGGATGCTGTCATAAATTTTGGCTAAATTAAATCTTAAGCCCCCATTCCTGTTCAGGGAAGGATTTTCTCTTTTTACAAAAATGGCCTCCTTTACTCCTCTTTCAAACCAGTTCTTCTCTCTGCTCAAAATCTTCACCTCACTGTCCTCAAACGATGGATGCAGATGGACTGCACTCTGCGGTCCGGTGGAGGAACATCTTCTGTGTTGGTACAGCCTTTTGTGCAATGGCTGTTTTGTTTCTCCTATGTAACGTTCTTTACAACTGTCCTCACTGCACTCTATCGAATAAACTACATTGCTCTGTTTCTCTGTCGGCCTCTTGTCTTTCGGGTGGACCAGTTTCTGTTTAAGCGTGTTGCCAGGTTTGTAATAGACAGGGATGTCGTGTTGTCTAAAAATCCTTTGAAACTTCTCAGACAGGCCCGAGACATAAGGGATAGAGACACCCCTCCTGCTGGGGTCTTTATCCTTTCTGTCCTGTTTCTTGGCTCTTCTGACTTTGTTAAAGGCCCAGTTAGGGTATCCACAAGCTGAGAGGGCACGATGGACGTGTTCTTCCTCCTTCTTTCTCCCCTCAGAGCTGGTGGGTACTTCATGGGCTCTGTGTTGCAAGGTCCTAATCACTCCCAGCTTGTGCTGCAGTGGGTGGTTGGAATCGAACAGTAAGTACTGGTCTGTGTGGGTGGGTTTCCTGTATACTTCTGTCTGAAGGCTGCCTTCCTCCTCTCTGATTGTGGAGCAATCAAGAAACGCCAACCGGTTGTCCTTAGCATCTTCTCGGGTGAACTTAATGTATACATCCAACCCATTGATATGCTCAGAGAAAGTTTCCAGCTCTTGTTTCTTGATTATCACAAACGTATCGTCCACGTAACGCAGCCAGAGGCTCGGAGGTGTGCCCAGGAAGGAGGTCAGAGCCTTCTTCTCGAAGTGTTCCATATATAGGTTGGCTACGATCGGCGAGACCGGCGAGCCCATAGCACAGCCGTGGATCTGTCTGTAAAAATGTCCCCTGAATTGGAAGTAAGTTGTGTTAAGGCAGATGTCCAATAATTGGCAGATGTATTCAGGTGTGAGTTTGGTCCTTTCCGGTAGGGATGAGTCCTCCTGCAGTCGCATCCTCACTGCTGCCACTGCCTCCGAGGTAGGAATACAAGTGAAAAGGGACACCACGTCGTACGAGACCATAACGTCATCTGGGTCCATACGGAGGTGTCTCACTTTGCTCACAAAGTGCTGTGTGTTGTCCACATGATGTTCTGAGTTCCCCACTAATGGAGTCAAGATGGAGGTTAAGTGTTTAGCTACATTGTATGTGATGGAGTCCGTGCTACACACAATGGGTCTCAATGGGACATTCTCTTTGTGTATTTTGGGGAGGCCATAAATACATGGAATGGCTTCACCAGGATACAGTCTGTAGTACAGAGGCCTGTCAATCAACTCCTCCTTCTCAAGCTTCTGTAGACAGTCTATAACCTTCTTCTTGTAGCTACTTGTGGGGTCCCTTTTCAGTCTTTCATATGTGGAGGTGTCCTCAAGGAGACTGTTGACCTTGGACTCATAGTCCGCTGTGTTCAAGATCACTGTGCAGCGTCCTTTGTCAGCTGGTAAGATGTTTATGGTATGGTCCTTTTGTAAAGCTGAAAGTGCCTTCCTCTCTTCTGGTGTGATGTTAGAAGGGGGTGGTTTGGCACTTTTCAGGGTGGCGGTGACCCGCATCCTGAGGTCTGCTGCCTCTGCATCATTCAATTTGTTGTTTCTGATGGCTGTCTCAGTGGCTGTGATGTAATCTGTTGTTGGGATATGGTTGGAGGTGACCGAGAAATTGAGTCCTTTGGAAAGGACATCTATTTCTGCCTGAGTCAGGATGCGGTCTGAAAGGTTTTTGATCCAGCTATTCCTGTTAATACTTGTCTCACCTTGGGCTGTCCCTAACCTCCTGTTGTGCTGATCTTTACTAGTGTTGATCTTTTCCAAAAGAGAGGAGAACTTTCTGATCTGTCGTTCCTTACTTTTCTTGTGCTGTGCTCCCTGTGCAATCTGTGTAAAATCTAACACTCTATTGAGAATATCTTCAGGGACCATGTTCGTAAGTTCCTTCTGAATAATTTCCATTCTGTACCTCAGTTTATCTATTTTGGTGTTGTTCTCCTAATTCTTTCACTAAGCATCTGCATCAGGTTTCTTCTCCAAATCTTCTCTGCTCTGTGTCCTTTAATTGGGGATTTGATCTGTAGGCTCCTCGGGATTATGTTACTCTGTCTACACCTCAAGTTAAACCGGAGGTGATTTCTGTTATCGGCTAATTTCCTGGCTGTATTCTCAAGCTCCCGTACCAGATCTAAGGTACCTTGCCCAAAATTCTCCAGAATTCGTCGATGTAAACCCTCATTCGTCCAGGTGTGGTCCATCGTAGAAAGGGGTTCAGAGGTTGTCATCCGACGCCGCTTAAAGATCGAGACGTTTCGACTTTTATCCAAAAGTCATTGTCAATCAGAGAGCTGGTATGGGAACCTTGGCCTTATATGCTACTCTAAGTAGTTGGAGTCCAGCCCCCAGGGAGGAGTCACTGCACTCCTGTCTTTGTTATAAGATTGTTTGTTTGTCACCTGGGATTTAATTAATTGGTCTATCTTGTTGATTAATGGTTGGCCTCACCTAGTTTCACCTGTGTCTAAAGGTCTATTGTTATCTTGATAGCTGGCTGTTGCTCCCTCCTCACTACTGATTGCCTCATTAGCATTTGACTGGTCTATTGATCTGGACCAAGGTGTCAGGATGCTGTCATAAATTTTGGCTAAATTAAATCTTAAGCCCCCATTCCTGTTCAGGGAAGGATTTTCTCTTTTTACAAAAATGGCCTCCTTTACTCCTCTTTCAAACCAGTTCTTCTCTCTGCTCAAAATCTTCACCTCACTGTCCTCAAACGAGTGATTTGTAGCTTTTAGATGCAGATGGACTGCACTCTGCGGTCCGGTGGAGGAACATCTTCTGTGTTGGTACAGCCTTTGTGCAATGGCTGTTTTGTTTCTCCTATGTAACGTTCTTTACAACTGTCCTCACTGCACTCTATCGAATAAACTACATTGCTCTGTTTCTCTGTCGGCCTCTTGTCTTTCGGGTGGACCAGTTTCTGTTTAAGCGTGTTGCCAGGTTTGTAATAGACAGGGATGTCGTGTTGTCTAAAAATCCTTTGAAACTTCTCAGACAGGCCCGAGACATAAGGGATAGAGACACCCCTCCTGCTGGGGTCTTTATCCTTTCTGTCCTGTTTCTTGGCTCTTCTGACTTTGTTAAAGGCCCAGTTAGGGTATCCACAAGCTGAGAGGGCACGATGGACGTGTTCTTCCTCCTTCTTTCTCCCCTCAGAGCTGGTGGGTACTTCATGGGCTCTGTGTTGCAAGGTCCTAATCACTCCCAGCTTGTGCTGCAGTGGGTGGTTGGAATCGAACAGTAAGTACTGGTCTGTGTGGGTGGGTTTCCTGTATACTTCTGTCTGAAGGCTGCCTTCCTCCTCTCTGATTGTGGAGCAATCAAGAAACGCCAACCGGTTGTCCTTAGCATCTTCTCGGGTGAACTTAATGTATACATCCAACCCATTGATATGCTCAGAGAAAGTTTCCAGCTCTTGTTTCTTGATTATCACAAACGATCGTCCACGTAACGCAGCCAGAGGCTCGGAGGTGTGCCCAGGAAGGAGGTCAGAGCCTTCTTCTCGAAGTGTTCCATATATAGGTTGGCTACGATCGGCGAGACCGGGCGAGCCCATAGCACAGCCGTGGATCTGTCTGTAAAATGTCCCTGAATTGGAAGTAAGTTGTGTTAAGGCAGATGTCCAATAATTGGCAGATGTATTCAGGTGTGAGTTTGGTCCTTTCCGGTAGGATGAGTCCTCCAGCAGTCGCATCCTCACTGCAGCCACTGCCTCCGAGGTAGGAAAACAAGTGAAAAGGGACACCACGTCGTACGAGACCATAACGTCATCTGGGTCCATACGGAGGTGTCTCACTTTGCTCACAAAGTGCTGTGTGTTGTCCACATGATGTTCTGAGTTCCCCACTAATGGAGTCAAGATGGAGGTTAAGTGTTTAGCTACATTGTATGTGATGGAGTCCGTGCTACACACAATGGGTCTCAATGGGACATTCTCTTTGTGTATTTTGGGGAGGCCATAAATACATGGAATGGCTTCACCAGGATACAGTCTGTAGTACAGAGGCCTGTCAATCAACTCCTCCTTCTCAAGCTTCTGTAGACAGTCTATAACCTTCTTCTTGTAGCTACTTGTGTGGGTCCCTTTTCAGTCTTTCATATGTGGAGGTGTCCTCAAGGAGACTGTTGACCTTGGACTCATAGTCCGCTGTGTTCAAGATCACTGTGCAGCGTCCTTTGTCAGCTGGTAAGATGTTTATGGTATGGTCCTTTTGTAAAGCTGAAAGTGCCTTCCTCTCTTCTGGTGTGATGTTAGAAGGGGTGGTTTGGCACTTTTCAGGGTGGCGGTGACCCGCATCCTGAGGTCTGCTGCCTCGGCATCATTCAATTTGTTGTTTCTGATGGCTGTCTCAGTGGCTGTGATGTAATCTGTTGTTGGGATATGGTTGGAGGTGACCGAGAAATTGAGTCCTTTGGAAAGGACATCTATTTCTGCCTGAGTCAGGATGCGGTCTGAAAGGTTTTTGATCCAGCTATTCCTGTTAATACTTGTCTCACCTTGGGCTGTCCCTAACCTCCTGTTGTGCTGATCTTTACTAGTGTTGATCTTTTCCAAAAGAGAGGAGAACTTTCTGATCTGTCGTTCCTTACTTTTCTTGTGCTGTGCTCCCTGTGCAATCTGTGTAAAATCTAACACTCTATTGAGAATATCTTCAGGGACCATGTTCGTAAGTTCCTTCTGAATAATTTCCATTCTGTACCTCAGTTTATCTATTTTGGTGTTGTTCTCCCTAATTCTTTCACTAAGCATCTGCATCAGGTTTCTTCTCCAAATCTTCTCTGCTCTGTGTCCTTTAATTGGGGATTTGATCTGTAGGCTCCTCGGGATTATGTTACTCTGTCTACACCTCAAGTTAAACCGGAGGTGATTTCTGTTATCGGCTAATTTCCTGGCTGTATTCTCAAGCTCCCGTACCAGATCTAAGGTACCTTGCCCAAAATTCTCCAGAATTCGCCGATGTAAACCCTCATTCGTCCAGGTGTGGTCCATCGTAGAAAGGGTTTCAGAGGTTGTCATCCAGACGCCGTTTAAAGATCGAGACGCTTCGACTTTTATCCAAAAGTCATTGTCAATCAGAGAGCTGGTATGGGAACCTGGGCCTTATATGCTACTCTAAGTAGTGGGAGTCCAGCCCCCAGGAGGAGTCACTGCACTCCTGTCTTTGTTATAAGATTGTTTGTTTGTCACCTGGGATTTAATTAATTGGTCTATCTTGTTGATTAATGGTTGGCCTCACCTAGTTTCACCTGTGTCTAAAGGTCTATTGTTATCTTGATAGCTGGCTGTTGCTCCCTCCTCACTACTGATTGCCTCATTAGCATTTGACTGGTCTATTGATCTGGACCAAGGTGTCAGGATGCTGTCATAAATTTTGGCTAAATTAAATCTTAAGCCCCATTCCTGTTCAGGGAAGGATTTTCTTTTTACAAAAATGGCCTCCTTTACTCCTCTTTCAAACCAGTTCTTCTCTCTGCTCAAAATCTTCACCTCACTGTCCTCAAACGAGTGATTTGTAGCTTTTAGATGCAGATGGACTGCACTCTGCGGTCCGGTGGAGGAACATCTTCTGTGTTGGTACAGCCTTTGTGCAATGGCTGTTTTGTTTCTCCTATGTAACGCTTCTTTACAACTGTCCTCACTGCACTCTATCGAATAAACTACATTGCTCTGTTTCTCTGTCGGCCTCTTGTCTTTCGGTGGACCAGTTTCTGCTTAAGCGTGTTGCCAGGTTTGTAATAGACAGGGATGTCGTGGTTGTCTAAAAATCCTTTGAAACTTCTCAGACAGGCCCGAGACATAAGGGATAGAGACACCCCTCCTGCTGGGGTCTTTATCCTTTCTGTCCTGTTTCTTGGCTCTTCTGACTTTGTTAAAGGCCCAGTTAGGGTATCCACAAGCTGAGAGGGCACGATGGACGTGTTCTTCCTCCTTCTTTCTCCCCTCAGAGCTGGTGGGTACTTCATGGGCTCTGTGTTGCAAGGTCCTAATCACTCCCAGCTTGTGCTGCAGTGGGTGGTTGGAATCGAACAGTAAGTACTGGTCTGTGTGGGTGGGTTTCCTGTATACTTCTGTCTGAAGGCTGCCTTCCTCCTCTCTGATTGTGGAGCAATCAAGAAACGCCAACCGGTTGTCCTTAGCATCTTCTCGGGTGAACTTAATGTATACATCCAACCCATTGATATGCTCAGAGAAAGTTTCCAGCTCTTGTTTCTTGATTATCACAAACGTATCGTCCACGTAACGCAGCCAGAGGCTCGGAGGTGTGCCCAGGAAGGAGGTCAGAGCCTTCTTCTCGAAGTGTTCCATATATAGGTTGGCTACGATCGGCGAGACCGGCGAGCCCATAGCACAGCCGTGGATCTGTCTGTAAAAATGTCCCCTGAATTGGAAGTAAGTTGTGTTAAGGCAGATGTCCAATAATTGGCAGATGTATTCAGGTGTGAGTTTGGTCCTTTCCGGTAGGGATGAGTCCTCCTGCAGTCGCATCCTCACTGCTGCCACTGCCTCCGAGGTAGGAATACAAGTGAAAAGGGACACCACGTCGTACGAGACCATAACGTCATCTGGGTCCATACGGAGGTGTCTCACTTTGCTCACAAAGTGCTGTGTGTTGTCCACATGATGTTCTGAGTTCCCCACTAATGGAGTCAAGATGGACCATATCCCAACAACAGATTACATCACAGCCACTGAGACAGCCACTGAGACAGCCATCAGAAACAACAAATTGAATGATGCCGAGGCAGCAGACCTCAGGATGCGGGTCACCGCCACCCTGAAAAGTGCCAAACCACCCCCTTCTAACATCACACCAGAAGAGAGGAAGGCACTTTCAGCTTTACAAAAGGACCATACCATAAACATCTTACCAGCTGACAAAGGACGCTGCACAGTGATCTTGAACACAGCGGACTATGAGTCCAAGGTCAACAGTCTCCTTGAGGACACCTCCACATATGAAAGACTGAAAAGGGACCCCACAAGTAGCTACAAGAAGAAGGTTATAGACTGTCTACAGAAGCTTGAGAAGGAGGAGTTGATTGACAGGCCTCTGTACTACAGACTGTATCCTGGTGAAGCCATTCCATGTATTTATGGCCTCCCCAAAATACACAAAGAGAATGTCCCATTGAGACCCATTGTGTGTAGCACGGACTCCATCACATACAATGTAGCTAAACACTTAACCTCCATCTTGACTCCATTAGTGGGGAACTCAGAACATCATGTGGACAACACACAGCACTTTGTGAGCAAAGTGAGACACCTCCGTATGGACCCAGATGACGTTATGGTCTCGTACGACGTGGTGTCCCTTTTCACTTGTATTCCTACCTCGGAGGCAGTGGCAGCAGTGAGGATGCGACTGCAGGAGGACTCATCCCTACCGGAAAGGACCAAACTCACACCTGAATACATCTGCCAATTATTGGACATCTGCCTTAACACAACTTACTTCCAATTCAGGGGACATTTTTACAGACAGATCCACGGCTGTGCTATGGGCTCGCCGGTCTCGCCGATCGTAGCCAACCTATATATGGAACACTTCGAGAAGAAGGCTCTGACCTCCTTCCTGGGCACACCTCCGAGCCTCTGGCGGCGTTACGTGGACGATACTTTTGTGATAATCAAGAAACAAGAGCTGGAAACTTTCTCTGAGCATATCAATGGGTTGGATGTATACATTAAGTTCACCCGAGAAGATGCTAAGGACAACCGGTTATGCGTTTCTTGATTGCTCCACAATCAGAGAGGAGGAAGGCAGCCTTCAGACAGAAGTATACAGGAAACCCACCCACACAGACCAGTACTTACTGTTCGATTCCAACCACCCACTGCAGCACAAGCTGGGAGTGATTAGGACCTTGCAACACAGAGCCCATGAAGTACCCACCAGCTCTGAGGGGAGAAAGAAGGAGGAAGAACACGTCCATCGTGCCCTCTCAGCTTGTGGATACCCTAACTGGGCCTTTAACAAAGTCAGAAGAGCCAAGAAACAGGACAGAAAGGATAAAGACCCCAGCAGGAGGGGTGTCTCTATCCCTTATGTCTCGGGCCTGTCTGAGAAGTTTCAAAGGATTTTTAGACAACACGACATCCCTGTCTATTACAAACCTGGCAACACGCTTAAACAGAAACTGGTCCACCCGAAAGACAAGAGGCCGACAGAGAAACAGAGCAATGTAGTTTATTCGATAGAGTGCAGTGAGGACAGTTGTAAAGAACGTTACATAGGAGAAACAAAACAGCCATTGCACAAAAGGCTGTACTAACACAGAAGATGTTCCTCCACCGGACCGCAGAGTGCAGTCCATCTGCATCTAAAAGCTACAAATCACTCGTTTGAGGACAGTGAGGTGAAGATTTTGAGCAGAGAGAAGAACTGGTTTGAAAGAGGAGTAAAGGAGGCCATTTTTGTAAAAAGAGAAAATCCTTCCCTGAACAGGAATGGGGGCTTAAGATTTAATTTAGCCAAAATTTATGACAGCATCCTGACACCTTGGTCCAGATCAATAGACCAGTCAAATGCTAATGAGGCAATCAGTAGTGAGGAGGGAGCAACAGCCAGCTATCAAGATAACAATAGACCTTTAGACACAGGTGAAACTAGGTGAGGCCAACCATTAATCAACAAGATAGACCAATTAATTAAATCCCAGGTGACAAACAAACAATCTTATAACAAAGACAGGAGTGCAGTGACTCCTCCCTGGGGGCTGGACTCCCACTACTTAGAGTAGCATATAAGGCCCAGGTTCCCATACCAGCTCTCTGATTGACAATGACTTTTGGATAAAAGTCGAAACGTCTCGATCTTTAAACGGCGTCCGGATGACAACCTCTGAACCCCTTTCTACGTCAGGGTTAAAAGTTCAAAAAAGTCAATTTAGCACAAAAACTGTTGTCTAATCCAGTGTTTCCCAACCAGGAGTACGGGGACCCCAAGGGGTACGCAAGTAATTACCAAGGGGTACTTAGAATGGTTTCAGGTTTTAAAAGAAGATGAAATGTACTTTTATCTCAATTAAAAAGTGTCATTAGTTGTCAATTTGTCATCTTTTTGAAGTATATTGGACCATAAATCAAACAAAAGTATAGAGATAATAGTAATAATTGACAATATGTGACTATTAAACCCATTTAATTGCCTGAAACTCAAGTTAAGGGGTGTGAACCAAACCTTAGGGGGTGCTCGAGACAAAAAAGGTTGGGAATCACTGGTCTAATCAAAGCATGACACTGCTGTTACTTTATTATTTTTAACAGTGTAAAACATTTCAAAGTAGATTAATTCTGCACTTTACAATAAACATTCATAAAACTCACCACTTGAGATCCACAGTCGCACTCTTCTCCCGGCTCCACAAAGCCGTTCCCACACTCCGGGGGGTCCAAAAGCTGCACAAAACACGCAAATACATCGATGTGAAGTGTACGTCGTTTTGCGGAGGCTGCTGTAGTATATTTCAGTGAGTGAGAGTCTGACTGGAAGCTGTTGACGGCCCTCAGCCCACGTGCCCACATGGCCCTCACCTTGTTGGGCTTGTTGAAGAGGCAGCTCCCACCTCCCTGAAGCAAGAACTGGATGTACTCATCAACACTGCAGCGAGAAAACTTTCTGGGCAGATTGTAGCTGTGTCAAATACAGAAGAATGTTGAATAAGTGCCACAAGACTCAAAAAGCAGAATATTAACAAGGATTTGATAAATGCCATCTGGATGTGGCAGCATAAACCACTCTCGCTAATCTATCTTTTTAGCAAATTCTCAAATTAATTTAACATTTAAGGAGAGGCAGTACAGGCAAAACCCGCTTTTTTAATGTGGAAACAACAAACGTGTCCAATTTGCTCCTAAATGTGTTTAGTTCTTTCATTTAATCCTCTTCATCCATAGATTTCCCTGGGACATTGTAACAAAGGCTGTTTTCTTCAAAAGCATTTTTCTTCCACAAAGACATAAAGATCAGCCTTAAAGTAGGCCCTACACCAAACTGTACAACTTTGTACTGAACAAGATTTTGACAGAACGTACTGAAGGATTTGTTGACATCTAATTCTAAGGCTGATTTATTCAAGTTTTACGTAAAAAGTTTTAATTCGGACAATTTTCAGTTGGATCTAATTTACTAAAAAAATGAAATAAGAAATCCAAATTCCCCTCAGTAAATTTCTTTTATATAACTATTATGCAACATTTGTGCAAAATGAACCAACAAAAAAAAAAAAAAAACTACAGGAGAAGTTTCAAATTGATGCCTTTAAATTGAAAGATTTTTTTCCTATTCACCTGCAGTGTCTCACTTTAATTGTTTATTTCATGGAAAAGTTAATCACAGCAGTTTTAGTACTTGGTCTTTTACAGCTTTGGCCAAAAACTGGCATATGTTTTTTTAAGATAATAAGCAGTCTGTTTATACTGAAAACGCGACACTAGGGCTGGAAGATGTTAATTGATTAACACAACTAATTGATTATTGAAATAGTTCTCAACCAAATTGTAACTTAATAATCGTCTTGTACACATGTTCCAAAACATGCTATGTGTTCAGAAAAGAAGTTTTATGACTCAAACAAAGCACAAAACAAAGTAAATACATGAAAATGACATGGGGAATGTGTAAATTTTTCATCTTTTTCATCTTTAAATACACTCCACCAGGATGTGTTTAAGCGGCTTTACTCCAGCTTTATTTGGATAAATTTGAGTACAAATTTCCAATGCACGGGCTGTTTGTGCTCTAAACTTGTCGATTAATCAAATCGAATAGCAAAACAATCATCCATCAAATCCTCCCACAACCTTATTAAACAAACACAGACTTAAATTGTGTGTGAGTTGACTTGGCTCACCCTGTGTCCTCCATGATGCAGCCCAACCAGGCGTCAGGACATCTGCAGTCACCTACGGACAAAAACAAAAACATTATTATGAAAATTAGAAATATTACTGACAGGTATAGTACACAAAAATATGTAGACATAAAGTTGGCGCACCCTTCCGAAACTCTTTGGAGCACGAACAAATGGCTGGGCTCTTTGTGAAGCTGAGACTCTGTAGTTTTGGTCTTTGGTGTCTGATTTATTCAAATTACAAGTGGAAACAAGCTCTAAACTCTAAAGTCTGCCTAAATGTCCGTTGTTAAATATATGAATGAGTAAAGCTGGTGTCTGGAGATAGGGCTGATTGATACTAGTTTGGGCATTTGTTGGATTTTGAAAACTCCTTTTTAAAGACTGATGCTAATTTCACTAAAAATTAGCTTTAGGGACTTGTAATAAAGTTTAAAGAAATCCAGACGGAATCGATATAAAAGTCCTATTACATTTTTTAAAATGTGGGTACTAAACTGGCCCTGATTCATCCCAGAATGGTTTGACTGGAAATAAGAGGGTTACAGCTTTCTTTTTATGTTTCACATCTGTAGCAGCTTGATAGTTTCCTTTTATCAGATTTTGGACAAAATGAAAAAACGAAAGAAAAACTCCAATGTGTCACCGGTGGAAAATCTGGTTCTGTCCATTTTTCAGATTGAAATGTCCCAAATTTGTCTAATTTTGGTAATTTTTACACATAAAACGCCTTATTTATATTTGAAAACATTACATGAAAAACTTGTAATACATTTTTCCTTACATTTATGTGACTAAACTACAGGAGAAGCTACAAATTGATTTTTTCCTATTCACCTGCAATGTCTCGCCTTAATACGATGAATAAGTGCACGAGGACGAGTTTTCGCCGTCCCAAAGTGCGTCTGTCAGATTTATTACCACACGGACTCCTTTATGGCACTCCTTCAAACGCACAGAGCAGTTGGAGAGTGCAGTTTGCCCTCGTCCCGTCGCTGAGTTATGGTTCTGAATCCTCCTCGGCATCCATCACGGGCCTATTGTTCAGTGGCAGCTCGCTCTGACCGCCGCCCCGCCCTCCAGGAAGCAGGTGACTAATGGGTGGAAGTCTAATTACAGAAGAGCGCGACGGGACGGGGGCATCAACACTCGGGCTCCGCACTCACGCCCCGCCATCAATCCTGCCTTTACCGTCGCTATCTCGGCCACGAAACGCTCCGGGGTTTACGAGCTCCGTTAAAACGCCGAGCTTTCCCGTATGAGCGTCGTAAACGTGCGCGTGTTCAAATACGCTCGACGCTTCCCACGAGATTATTTTCTTTAGCTGCACGTTGCGATTTTTCTGACATGTCTTGTGATTGCGATTTGATGTACGAGTTATGTTGTAATAATTGGAATTCTGTTCAATGTTCACTTTTAAAACACATCTAGAAGAATTGACAAAAAGGCAAAAGACAAAAAACAGTCAATTAATCATCTCTAAATACACTCTTTCATGATCACACGGCTGGATCATGTGGTGATTTTGCTGTAGCGTCAAATTTTTATCTTATCAAAATGTATTGTTAGACACATAACGCACAATTGATTGAAATCTCGAAATTGCAATTTGTAAAGGAGCAAATCGCAAAATTTTGGAAGTGCAATCATTTCCTCCACAAATAAAATATTAAGTTTTATTCTGTATAAAAAACCTGCTAACCCTGTGGTTTAGTTTTCTGTTCTGACACAAGCAACAATGCAACTAGAACAACAACAACATAATGCAGCTAAAAGCAACAAAAATGCAAGTAAAAGCAACAAAAATGCAAGTAAAAGCAACAAAAATGCAAGTAAAAGCAACAAAAATGACACTAAACACGACAAAAATGACAGTAAATGTGACTACAAACGCTACAAATAGTGACAAAAACGTGAAAAATACCAACAAACAACAAACCGATCTATGAACAGACAAACTCATAAAATAATCATGTCATTCAGAGCATGTTTGTAAAGATCTAAACTACAGAGTTCACAGTTTTAAAGCAGAATAAAACATAATTTAAAAATAAGTTATTGCACTTCAAAAATTGGAAATTTTCTACTTGCCACCATTCAAACTGCGATTTCGATTCAACTGAAATTAATATTGTATCTCTATAATTAAGCGAGAAAATATATTGATTAGTTACAAAGATATAATCAAATACTTTTGCCATATTTAATGACAATATCTATTTTACTCAATTCAATAAATATTCATCAGAGGGACTGAATTGGACTGGACCCAATTTATTAAGCCATAGAATTTTTGTTTTGTTTTTATTTCATATTTCAGTCTTTTTTCAATTCTCCTGGTTGTGTTTAAAATATTAACCTTGAACAGAATCCCATTATTAAAACATAAATCTAATCGTAATCACTAAACTGGTCAAAAAACCTCAATAAAACACTTTTCACAAATGGTGCAGCTCTAATGCTCTAAACCAGGCATGTCCAAACTCAGGCCCGGGGGCCAAATGCGGCCCTCAGACCAATTTTTCTTGGCCCTTAGGCTTCCTGGTGAACTGGCCCACATTGTCCTGAGAAGTACTATTTACAGCACATTTCAGATTTTCTACAATTCCAACCTAAATAACTAACATTTTGGTGCAATACATGTTGGTTCAATAAACACACAGTTTTTTAGCGGTAACTTTTACTTCCTTTCGCTTGCTCGTTCACAACAACAGTGAAACTCAGACATCGCGTGAACACACAGTACACTCTAAACATCGCGTTACTCTCACCAAACCTCGTACAGGTACAAGGGAAAAACATAACTTAACAAACTCCCCTTTTTTTTCTTTTAAAGAAAAGTGCTCTAGGAATGCAACATGTAAACATAACTTTTAGTTAAACAAAACAGAAGCAAAGTATTGCAATGTTCATTCAGAGTTTAAGTCTGCAAACACCTTCACTGAGTGCCTTAAGTAATTCAAGTGAAGATGCCCCCTTTTTGGTCAAGCAGTTAGCTAGCTGCTCTTTGGTGGCAGACCACACGACCTGCTGGATAGTTCCAGAGTGTATGAGTTCCTTGATACTGCTTATCTCAAGGCGCAGTCTTTTTTCAGTGACAGATTTTGTGGATTTAACTGCATCAAGAAGAGAATGATTGTCTGTAACACACACAATGGGCACAACTTTGGACATACAGTCCCCGGTGTTTATTTCTGAGTAAAGAGTAGCAAGGAAAACCGCACTGTCAATACCATCTGCAAGTGCTAGAGTCTCTCCTGCTAAAGTACTCCGCACTACTCTCCTGATGCGCTTGGACTGCCAAGCTATGGGTGAGAACTTTCCATTTGCACCCATGAGCATGATGAAATGTCCACCTTGCGTTCCCCCATCTGAGAGGTTTCCCATAGAGGAATCACTGTACACCACAAGTTTGAGTGAGTCGTTTTCTCCCAGGTACTGGAACCTCAACATGACATCTTCTGATTTTACCTTCCGAATGATTTTGTTAGCACAGTGCAGAGTTTGAATAGTTGCATGTTTAGTGTTAGACGCCAGGATGGATATGTCACACATAATGTCTGGCCTACTCTGTCTTGCTACCCACAATATTTGTCCAATCTTTGACTTTAACATGTCCATTTCACTGTCCGTCAATGCTGCTTCATGCTGTACTGCTCTGGTGGGCTCAATCGGAATAGTCTGCAGATTTTGAATGTATGCTCTTTGTTGCACTTGTATCTCACCCTCCACAGAATGAACTTCCATTCCAATGTAGCTGAAGTCATCATGCTCTTCCCGTCCAACTTGAAAAGCTTCTTTTAATTGAGGGATGACAGTTGTGGAGAATACATTAGTTCCCCCCCAGATAAAGTCATCCACATGAGATGCAAGGACTCCCTTCACCTTGCCACACTGATCAAGCCAGTAAAACACAGCAGGGTCCACTTTTGACACTTGAGCTCCTAACTGCTGCATGGTGTCTCTGACTCTATGATACCAGTACAAAGAAGCATCTGTTAGACCATAAACACACTTCTTTAACTTCCACACAGTTCCTTTGCTCTGTGCTTCCTCTGGCGGACGAATGTAAATGTCTCTATCCAATGTTTTACCTTGCAAAAAGGCTGCCTTAATGTCTATGGAGCTCAGCTGCCATTTGTTCTGACTTATAACTGCCATGATCATTTTCAAGGATTCTGTAGCACATGTAGGTGAGTCTTTTGGTAAATCTTGTGTGTTTAACTCTTCAAACCCTCTTGCCACTAGTCTGGCTTTAGGCACAACACCTGCAGCTGTCTCTTTAAGTGTGCACACCCACCTTGTTGAGACGCATTTCTGACCTTCATCTTTGACTTCTACAAATACTTCATTCTTCTTCCAGTTTATGAGTTCTGCCTGTTTTGCTGGCATAAAGACATCATCATGCACAACAAATATATCATCCCTACTGGTAGTGCCCTCCTCACTCTCTGAAGGAATGACCTGAACACCGTCCATTATTCCAAGGTTGACTGATGATGATGTGCCAGCTATTTCCTCTGGCTGGATGAACTGCAAGTTGTACCAGTCTTTGTGTTTTCCAGTAGCTTTTCCTGCTCGGCTAAGGACTTTTCCTGTTCGGCTTTGACCACTTTCATTGTCCATATATTTAACCATTTGGCCAATTTTTAGCTTAAGACCTTCACAGGTGGGACTTGCTTGTGGTGTTTGAGACTGCCCATGGCTGACTTCAGCTGGTTCAATGTTCTCA
This sequence comes from Rhinogobius similis, assembly GCA_019453435.1. Taxonomy (NCBI): domain Eukaryota; kingdom Metazoa; phylum Chordata; class Actinopteri; order Gobiiformes; family Gobiidae; genus Rhinogobius; species Rhinogobius similis. The sequence continues at coordinate 13,165,802 of CM033631.1, forward strand.
GCATTAAGTGACTCAATCTCTGCTTGTGTCACATCTTCATTATCACTTTCAGTCTCACAGAGATCTGCTGCTGGTGATGCTGTAGAGTTTTCAACTGTTTTAACTTCTGTATTGTCCACTTTAGTCTGAGTCTCAGTTACCTTTCTTAGTCTAGATTGATGGACCCGTACATAAGATCCCCCATGTCTCACAAATACAACAGCCCCATCTTGGCCTATCACCGTACCTGGACCTTTCCACTCATTACAGTCCACTCTCTTGTAGTAAACTTTGTCCCCTGTGACATACCTGTCATCAACTGGTCGTAGTTGTTTGCGAAGGGCTCTTCTGAGTCTCTCGGAGCATTCTGCCTCTGTGAAAGCCTTTCTCATAGCATGTAGCGTTGTTATGTGTTGAGCAACCCAGGAGTTCACACTGGTCTCCAGGGCTGGGGGTTTGTCAGTGAGCACGGAGGGCAAGTTTGGATTCTGACCAAACACTAGTTGGTAGGGGCTGTACCCATGTACATTGTGCATAGAGTTCTTTGCCATTAGTGCCCAATCAAGCGCCATTCTCCAGTCACAGTTGTTGTCCTTTTTTACTTTCAGCAACATATCAGTGAGAGTTTGATTATGTCTTTCCAAAAGCCCGTTACTCCATGGGCTGTAAGCTGCAGTTGTTTTGATTTCAATGTTGAACTTTTCAGCCATGTCCTTTATTTCTTCGTTATTAAATTCACCTCCATTGTCACTAAACAGCCTGCGCGGAGGACCATGGATACTGATCCAACAGTGAATGAACTGCTTCACAATCTCTTTGGGGTTCTTCGTTGTGACAATACTACCAGCACTGAAGCGGGTGAAGTGGTCAATAGCATGCAAATACCACACATTGTGGTCAAGCTCATGTAAGTCAACAGCCACAGTTTCGTTGTATGTTAAGGCCATAGGTAGACCAACTATTGGCTTGTGCTTTGGCTTGCAGTACCTGGAACATGTTTCACAGTTCTTTACAATGTTCTGAAGAATGGTGCTGCTTTCTTTGTCTTGAGTACCTGAGCAGGTGAGTAACTTTTGCAACTTGTCAACTGAAGCATGTCCAAACTGCCTGTGTAGTTTCCAAAGGATTTTTTCTTTTTCTTTAGCGCTCATGTTCTCTCTAACAATGAGAATCTCTTCTTCCCCTTGAGTCTCCTTATTGTCCTGATTGTTCTTGTCTCTCAGGTTCACACAATAATGTCCTCAAGATGTCAGTTCAAGTTTAACAGGTTGTTTAAACATTGTCGCTCTATCGTGTGCAATATCTAATATGGCACTTGCCCTTTCAGTGAGGCCTTGCTTAAAAGCATTGGTATGTTTGCTGGAACAACTTCTGTTTCTATTTTGCATATGACCTGACCTATCTTTGCTGGTAGGGTCACTTTTCTTGTGGAATTAACAACTTTGCCATCACCAAATCTGAATGGTCTTGTACTCATTTCCTCAACAATTTTGTGTAGTTCACTTTGTGGCAACCCAGTAATGTAATCATCTAGCCATTTTTCTCCACACACTGTTCTTGTGCAGGCAGTGTCAATCACAGCTGATCCTAAAGCCTCCACCATGAATATGTCTGTGTCAGACAGTGTCTCATTTGAAAACAGAGTGATATTGCACTCATCATATTCACATGTTTGCCCTTCATCTTTTGTCACTTTAACATGTTCTCTTTTGTTTGGGCAGTCTTTTGCCCAGTGAAATGTGCTCTGACAAACTGCACATCTTGTTCTTCTGCCATATTTATCAACGGGGTTTGTGCCTTGTGCCACTGCATGGGTCTGTTGACTGTTTGATTTACTTTCTCTTTTACCTGTATATCTCGTATAATAGGCACATTCATTGTCATTACTCATTTGTTGCGCACTGCTGCCCTCGCGTGGTGATGTGACGTCTCCAAAAATTCTTTTCAAAGCTGACTTCATATCAGCGAATGAGACACTGGAACAGGCTGTGAGTGCTAACTGTTTGTCTTTTATGTTGAGTCCGGCTGTATCCAGCAGTTTAAAGGCTAAAACGGCATCTGGGAGCTCCATTTTGAATTTGCGTAGCCTGTTGTATCTGGCGTTCAAACTCGACTATGTAGTCCACCATTGAGGCACCGCTCTCTCTGCTGACGCGATCAAACTCCGTGTAAGCCTCGTACTGTCGATCTTTCTCTTCTTTTAAAAACACAGAGTCTAGTTTCTCCAAAAGGGCGGTCATACCGGTGTCGGCATTCAAATCACTGGCGGGAATCTCCAGCGCACTTTCCCTCGCTCTTCCCGCTAGCGACAAGGTAACAGCTAGCGCTTGCTTCTTTTTGTCCAGATCGGTGACCAATCTCCAGATTTCAATCTCATTTTTCCACGTTTCATAAGACGTCTTCTCGTCAAATGGTGGCGGAATCTTGTAATTACCAGCAGCAGCCATCCTCTGCTACCAATGTTGGTTCAATAAACACACAGTTTTTTAGCGGTAACTTTTACTTCCTTTCGCTTGCTCGTTCACAACAACAGTGAAACTCAGACATCGCGTGAACACACAGTACACTCTAAACATCGCGTTACTCTCACCAAACCTCGTACAGGTACAAGGGAAAAACATAACTTAACATACAGACCTGATATTAAGGCACTGAGACTGAATGTAGATGTGGTGGAGCTTAAAACATCAGATAAATGCAGCTTTTTTTAACGTTTCGCAATTGATTTGTGGCCCTCCGCTTGGTCTATATTTCAATATGTGGCCCTCGATGGAAAAAGTTTGGACACCCCTGCTCTAAGCACAGCTCGCCGTTGTTTACCTGCTGAATTGCGTAAATTGTTCCACCTCATCCCGACGTTCTGCCCCAGACTTTGGCACAGCGTGATGGCCATGGCTCCTACACTCCCGAACTGTACAGAAAAACACAAACTTAAACAGCATTTTCTCGTTTTGTTTGAGTAAACGTGGCTTACTTTAGTGCGTCCTCACCTCATTGACGCCGCCGCCTTTCGACACAGAACATATCCCTCCAGTGAAGGCCGTCCCACTTCGGCTGCTGTGAAATGTCCGACCTCTGCACAAAACACAAGACTTTTAGTGTCTGAGTTGAATGCAAGAGCTACATTTTCACAGCAAAAAGTGTAAAGCTTAAAATGGCTTCACTGCAAAAAAGGCCTATCAAAAAATAAGAAAAATAAACTCAAAATAAGACCGTTTTACCCTAATTTAAGTGAAATTATCTGCCAGTGGAATAAGATTATTTTACTTATCAAGTTTACTTAAAACAAGTCAAATAATCTCAATTTGATGTAGTCCTGTCAAGTGAAAAAATCTTAAAATTGGACTTTTAAGATTAATTTGCTTAATTCAAGTAAATTTAACTAAATTAGATAATCCCTTTTTGCAGTGTTGAATTTATCATTTTTATCTGGATTTGAGTAGATTTGACTCGATGAGATGTAATCGCTGATGTGATGCAGAATATTTCACTGGTTTCAAAGTATTTCTGACTCATCCTGCGTTAATTTTGCTTAAATTAAGAAAATATATTTGTCAGTGGGGTAAGTAAAATGATCTTAACCCACTGACAGATAATTTGGATTGAAATAAGAAATAATGCATTGAAACAAGTCTCAAACGGGTTGAAACAAGTAAAATAATCTAGTTCTATTAAATAAATCGTCTCCACTGAACTTAACGAGACAAAACGTCTGAAATTCAGATTAATATCCTGAAATCAAGACATTTTAACTCATCTAGAACTTCATTATTTGCAGCGTTCAATTTGGTTTAGCCAGAAAATAAGGAATTTACAGTAACATCAGATGGTTTTGGGAACGAAAACCTGACTAACTGTAGACGTATTTTGATAATCATAATTGTCATCTGGACTGTACAAACTCTAAAACACATGACAAAAGACCTTTTTATTACAAAGACAGTGGCATTATTAAAACAAAATGTCAAATCCCAAAAACATTTCTTATGTTCATCAATGATACACTTTATATCTTAATATCATCAATCTATGAGTCTTCAGTCACCATATTTCAACCTTTAATTGGTTAAAAATGACTGAAAAAATAACTGCCTTCTTGTAGACTTCTAAAATAATTGTTATTTGCAGCTCTATTAGTCGCAATATTTTAGTTTGAAAACAGAATAGAATCAGACTTACGGTGGGCAATATACTGCATTGTCTACAAAATAATATTGAAATAGTTGTTTTCAAGATATTAAAATTTAGAAATATTAGGGCTCTAAGTCTTTAGTTGTTTAGTCGTTCAATCAGTTGGTAATGTCTTAGTCGACCAAAAGTTGTATTAGTTATTGAGATTATAAAGATTTGGGAGTGCATTCTGAGTTTATTCTATTATTTATTTATTTTTTACCTATAAATACAGAGTTTACTTGATCCTTTCTGTACGAACAAAAAACAACAAATTTGGAACTGCGAACAATTGTTACAGAAAATATCACGATGAACAACATTATTGAAACCATTTTATGACACTGATCGCAGGAGAATCCCCCCCAAAACTGCAACATCGTTAAAAGACACAAGCTGGACTAAATAAATAGCAGAATGAACCACTTTTGTAGTTAGCTGGGGTCAGTAATTTACTAATTTCACTCTCCACAACTCAAATCGAACTAAAAAAAAAACCAAAGATAAAGTGCAAACAAAATGTCCACGATAAATATTGAGCCCCAGATATATTATTCTGTCTATCTTATTTTAAATGGTAAGTTGATTAATCGAGTACTTATCGTGACAGGCCTATCTGTACAAAATATTACTTTTGCATGACATGAGCTTGTAGTTTTGAGAGAGCCTACGACAGCCTTTGATTGTATTAAAGGGGACATATTACTCCAAATCAACTGTAATGAGCCTTTATCCTTGTTACAACAGTGTTTCCGCATCATTATTTTACTCAAAGTTGTATTTTGATTGATTTTTGCATGTTTGAGTTAATCTGTATTGTTCTGCAACTGAGGCTCCAGTGCTCAGAAATGTCTTGTTTTCACCTACCACCTATCCCCGCCCACATCACTCTGATAGTGTGGAATTATTTGAAAAATGAAGGCTTGATTGACATATGTAGAGTTCTAAAGTGTCACGAAGCCAATTCTCAAAAATAAAAACATGTAAATGCCAATCTGCTGCTTGTTACGGTGAAACAACACTATAAAGAGGCGGGGCTTATCAGTCCAGCAGTTTTGAACAGGAAGTTAATGTGCCTGTTTCTATTATCAAGCCGTTTTAGATCAATATTGCAGTTTACAATGAACAAAATGTAAAATGATGATCTACTTATGTTAGAGTTCAATACTAAGTACCTGGGAAAAAAAGCATAATGTCTCCTTGTGTGCATATAGTAAGCTTCTGTGGTATTTAAAGGTCCCATATTCTGCTATTTTGCCCTTTACACAGTCTATTCTAAGGGCTTTGTTGATAAATTTTGCGTTGTGCAATATCCATAACATAACAGTTTCCAAAAAACACCCATTTCTTGGACTGGCCCCCCTCCTTGCAAAAGCAAACGGCTCACTCTGAGATCTGACCCCCCCGAACAGAGAGCAGGCTGCCTCCGCCTCCCCCACCCAACCCGCGCACCTCCCCCGCCCAACCCGTGCCGAAGCCTAGAGTGGAGATAGTGCATGCGCCGTGTGCTCCGGTAAACAGCGATACACAAACACGGGAATAAACCTTTTATCCGTCCTGACGGTGCGTCGTGCTGAGTCCTACGTCCTGGATCTGACCTGGAGTTTGATGTGGACGCAGTACCTCGACAACGGACGTTGCCGTTTGGTAAATAACAAGCTAACTCTTCGATCCGTCGTATCCATCGTGTAATTACTGTGTAGCATTAGCATTATCTGTTTTTATTATTGTGGCTGCGCGCTTCCTGGAGGCGTGGCTTAAACACCGCGTCATCCTGGTGAAGCGCGTCATCCTTGTGAGGAGCCCCCGTCTGCTGCTCAGCCGAGGGGGACGGAAAAGACAGTTCTCTAGCGAAAACATGCGGGAATCAATCAAAAAAACACTTTGGGCACAACATACGAGGCCCAAATAGCACTGTAGGAAGGTTAAAACCTCTGAAAAGTCGATTTTGCATGTTATGGGACCTTTAAAGGCACATTTTTGTACATTATTGCAACAACTATAACTATATAATTTTTTTTGTCAGTTTTGTCCACGTCATGAAATAAGTTTACACCAAAAACCAAAAACACTCACGACAAAAGGTGTACGGCGTCGCACTGCTCTCGGATGTTGTCCTTCCTGTACTTCATGAAGTTCTGCAGCGTCACGAGAGGGTCCTCCACGACGGGCACCAGGTCTTTAGAGGTCCACGTCTCCATGGCAACCAGCACAATCCGGGTGTTGAGCTGCTCCTTAAAGATCTGCGCACACAAACCGCGACCGACAAGACGATTAGAGCGACGGGAGTTTAGTTTAGAGTGTCGGGATGTACTTTGAGACATGAAACACTTACTGCGTCGGCCATGTTGACAATTGCTTTGGCAAAATTCTTTGTTTGGCTGTTTTTTAACTTTACAAACTGGAAAAAAGACAGAAGAGACGTTACTGTATGTCAGACAAAATGACAAAAAATACCTAATGATTTGACTGTAAATATGTGTCCCCCAAATAGCTTTTTACAGCGCAAAACCTTTACTTTCAGTGTAGACTTTTCTGACAATACTGATACTTTAGCAGTACTATGTTTTTGAAGTTGCAATACTCTTACTTCAATCAAAAACTAGGTTAAGGTTTTGGTTTACTCACTGAACAGCGTTAAATGTTTCGAGCATGTGCACTTCTTACACCTTCACTTCAGATAGGATTGGATTTTGTGCTTATTCTTTGAAAAAATAACAACAAAAAACAGAATCTGTGCTACATTTGATGTTTTGTCTCTCCGATTACATTTACTCATAAATCACAATCATATTTTTAGTCGTTTCTCAAATAAGTTTTTCTCTTGTGTAGTTATTTCGGTTGTTCTGCTCAAGTAATTAGTTTTAGGTGACATTACTCTAGTTCATATTCTCAGCGAAACTTTGCTTTAAAATAAAAAGGTAAAACTATTTTGGGACATTACATTCACATGGGGACTCACTGGGGAAGGACATACCCTCTTAAATACTTTACTTTTAAGACAAGAGAACTTTTATTTGTCCCTCATTTCAAGTTGAATGAAGGATTTTAGTTTAGTTTAGTTTAGTTTAGTCTTTATTTGTCAGGGACCATTAGTCTAGTCTAAATTAGGGCGGGGCGATATGGCAAATAATTATTATCACTATTTTCTTTGGGCCAGATCATGATTTAGATTTGATCACTTGATATTCATGTTCACTTTGTATTTTTCTATTGCCTATAACTGAGCACGATTTAGGAAAAATATCCAATTGTGTTTTTTCTGACCAGTGCGATTGTGATTAGATTTGCGATTTATGTTTTAATAATAGGATTCAGTTCAAATTCACATTTTAAAACACAATTCTGTAGCTTTTGGTTACGTTTTTGTCACTTTCAGTTGTGTCTGACATATTTAAACGCGTCTTTGTTGTTTTTAGTAGCGTTTTTGGCGGCTTTAGGCTCGTTTTGGTTCATTGAGTTTCTTGTTTCAGAACATGTTTGTGCAAATCCAAATTAGCAGTTTTTATTCAAATCAAAGACATTTTGTTGTTTGTGGAAGAAATCAGCCTTTGCAATTTGCTAATTGCATCCATTAAAATTGTGATGTTGTGTCGATTGCGTTTAATCGTGCAGCCCTGGTCTGTAAGAGGTAAATAAAGTCATCTGCTCAGAGGCTTCAGAGGCTAAACAACAGGAGAAAAAGTGTGTTTGAACAGACAGCTGAAAACAAACAGTGAATCACAATACCACGATTTCACAAAAACAGCAGATTGTCACCGGGACAAGTTCACGATTCCATGTTTATCACCGAGACCTAGTAGTCTTTTAATCTTATAAAAGAAAAGATGATCTACATCAGATTTAGCGACTTTCCATCTGCAGTTGTGGGGCTGGGCAAGATGGCACGGGGTTTGATTCAATTTAATGTTTTCATTTTCATAAACAATAAAGGCTGAATCTTTGACATTCAACACAAAAAAAAAAACATTAATTCATGAATGAATGAATGAATGAATGAATGAATGTTTGAGTTAAAAAAAAATAATAATAATCTAAATTTGTGGCTATATCAAGAAAGACAAAATGAACGTTGTTGACGGAGTAAAAACAAACAAAAAAAGCCACACATCTTCTCCAAACAAGATACCATGACAAAAGATGCGCTGGATGTTCAAAGTTGATGATCGACGAATTAAAAACTAGATAGACTAGTGCAGAGTCCCGAGAGATCTTTGTGAATTTGCAGTAAAATGGCTGCGTTTTTCTCACCATTTCGTTGTCGTTGACCACCATGAGCTCGATATATTTGGTCTCGGTCTGGACAGAGGGTCTGCGGACGTAGCGCTTGGTCCTCCTCAGTCCGTGCGTCGGCCTCGCTGGCTCCGGCTGCTCCCAGTCAGCGTCACCTCCTCTGCTCTCACGCCCACTGTCCTTCACACAGTCTGAACAAACAAGACAAGTTTAGTGCAAAGAAAATAGATCGCTGTGGATTTTAATAGAGCAGTACCGATTGAGTGCTTGCATTTAACGACAGCTATCCCCCGTAAAAATACGCGTAAAAATAATTGCTTCCTGCTTGTGAATTATTTCATCAGAATATCACAGAAGAAAAGCCCAATTAATATTTTATGTGAAACAATTAAATAACACATATTCAGCTGCAGTGACTTTTTTGAGCTTTAAACCCTGTTCTAACAATGACATCAAAAACATACCTGAAGTAGCATTCAGTTGCATTCACGCCGTTTTGAGGAATGTTTTTAAGAAAATCCTGCCCCCTCCGAGCATCAAACACACTTACAGCTGAACTCCCTCAATCCGGGATGTATTTTCGGCTCACCTACGTCACTTATCAGAGAAACTTCTGCTGCTTTTAGTCCTCATCGCTAAACTCGTTCTGAGCATTTCTGCCTCTAAACACAATAACTTCTGCAGCAAATCAGCACCTTAAAGTCTTTTCAGCGCTAACTTCACTAGATCGTATATTGCGCTGGACTCATCTGCTGGCTGGATGCACTCCGTAAGTGTAATTTCATAGTGACATAACACATAACACAGGTCATAGAATGAATAAATAACTTTTTTTGTGAAACATGAGGTGGCAAATTTAAGGCACTCAAGAGCATGTTTAAAGGTAAACAGCAATATGAAAAATGCAGAATATTTTTCCTTTAAGAGCTATTTTTTCCCAATCCTACTAGTTTTATGAAGAGTTGCATCTGTCACAACTAGGGTTGGGTTGATATGGATTTTTTGAGTCAGTTCTGATTTCAGATCTGTTTGTGTCTGTTGCCAGAGCCGATATTTGCAGATACCAATATTTACATTTTAAGATTCATACAAAAGCCCAGAAATCTATTTTAAGTTGAAGCAAAGTTCTCAGATGAAATTTTCACTTATAAACAGAATGTATTTCTATGGGATATAAAATGATTTGTTGTTGTATTACTGTGTAAACATATGACCATGTTTTAAGCCTAATTGCTCTTATTTCCATTCTATTTTTACTCATAAATATCAGCCTAATTATCTGCCTTTTTTTCAGTATCAACCAATCCGATATCTTTGAATTTATCAATATTTATCGCCCTGGGTCACAATAACAACAACTTTGAGACATAAACCGCTAAAGCAGGATAATCCCCTTTTAAAATGTACTATGTGTATAAAAACATAAGATGCAACAAAAATTAAAACATATATGACCTTCTACAGCTCAAATCTTTTTCATTTTAACAAAGAAATAACTAGCATTTCCCCAATACAGCAAAGAAAAGGCACAGTAGGCCAACATTTTGAGCCCCAAAAATATTATTCCATTTAGTCGTAATTAACTATTACTATTACAACAGTAAGAACTACTACTACGACAGTTTATTGCCTTAGTATTAATCCTATCATAAGCGATACTATGACTACTATTACAGTTTATTGATACAAATATAACAACAAATAATACTTCTAACAACGTGTAAAGATCGACCAAACAATAGGAGTGCCTTGCTCAGTAATTTTAAATCACAACAAATTGTAACTTTTAACTTATTTACTGCTGAATTGATAACTTTATTAATCTTGCAGTTTTAGCTACAAGAACCAAACACAAACCAGTGATTCCAAAAGCTTGGTGTAAAGTGTGCAAACCTGTACATTGTGGAGTAAGTCTGATATCAGGCATGCGGCGAATTAAATGAGCACTGTCTTCCTACAATAAAAAAATTCAGAAAATATAACATTAAATACAAGAAAAAAACCTCAAAATATTATATTTAAATTATACACAAACAGCTCACCTGGACACTTCCATTCTGCACAGGTTCGATCCCGTAAGAAAAGAAGCCGTCGGAAAACATGCCACTGTGGAAAAATGAAAAGACGTTGTAAAAATGTTGATTCGTATTATTTTTAAATCTACTTTTTCTGGCGGAAAAGTTACATAGTGCACGTTTAACTACGGTAAAGTCTTACCAAAGGCCGTGGCAGGTGGAGAGAGCTGCCCAGGAGCCCGGTAAGTCTCGTAACCTGCCCTGGTAATAGCAGTGCTCTCCTCCCTGAAATAAAAGAAATAAAACATTAATTAATTATATCACAGTTTCTTCACATTCAAATTAGGACAAGGGATGTGACAATGTGGGTTCGAAACATCTGTGAGACTTTGCGCAGCTGGTTCTACCGTTCTAAAAAAGTCCCAAAAAAGTGAATAAAATCGAGACTGATCCTTGTGCAATTAAAAACTCTTTACTTAGAGCACAGTTAGGACAGAACATACAAAAAGGGGGCATACAAACTGGAGGAGGAACATAAAAAAAACTCACAAAAAAATATGGGAATAAAACATACAAAACCAAAAACTTTATGCTGAAATTATGATTAACATTAGCAAAATGAATGGGAAGAAAAGTTAAATAGCTAAAATCATTTAGTAAACAAATGGACACAAAATAACCATTTTAACCAACAAAAAACACACACCGCATTTAAATAATAAATCAAAACAAAACAGAAATAATTATCTCACTAATACAGAAATATAAAAACTAAGGGGAAGAAATGTTTAGGCTCCAACAAATTAAATGCAAATCTAATTTCCTAAACTAGGACTGTGTGAATTGTGTTTGGACTGGCAAAAGAACTGCACACAAGAGTTCAAGTTCCCAAAATGTTACAAAGATGTGCTCGGTAAACAGCTCGTGATAAAAGTAAAACTCAGATCCTAAACGTAAGCAAAAAACACGGCTTCCTCTTTCTGCTGTTGTCCATGCAAATACTTTAAATAATAACGTAAGCTACCAAAAGCGCTCAAACTGGCAGCCTTTTGGGTCGCTCATGTTTCTATCAACAAGGTCTGTAGTCGACTAAAGACCCGCCCTATCAACTGACCGGCCAAAAGCGGATGTGGCATCTAAAAAATATTAAGTATTTCCCTGTATCTGACCCAAAATGCAATCAAAAAACACAACTGCCGAAGATTTCATGCAAAAATACAGTAAATACAGAGCCAGGAAACACTATTTATATATTAGACTTCAAAATCTTCTTCAACTCTCTCCATATCTTCTTGATTTGCTGTTTTTGTAATGAAAATCCTTTTAATCCAAACAGAATAATGTGTCGACATATAAAAATGTTGGTTGAATAAAACACCATTGACCGATTAATCAACTAAAGGTTTACAGCCCTACTATCAACTGAACTATAATCACATAAAAAGCCCAACATAATCACTAGCTGTTGACTTTTAACAACAAAATAAGGCATCACAATTTCCTGATATATTCACCCTTTTACACTGCAAGAGCTGGAGCACAATTAAGCATCCACTCATGTCTTTTCCACTCGGTACATTTCGCTCCATTGACAAAAGACGTAGAAGCAGACATTTATAAGCAGCAGCTCTTGAATAAATTACATGTCGTCAAAACTATTCCATATCTGTATAAAACATTCAAGAATCGCAACTAGGACAACGTAAAAACATATGGCAGACACAGACTATGAACCTACGACACTGAAGGACGGGTCAAATGCAGAGGACAAATTTCCCCACAAGGACAATAACAGTGCACCTTTACCATAACCATTAAAATATGAATTACGGACTATTCTTTTTTGTTCATTCATCACGTCTAAACAGGATAAATTATGGCTGTACATGATGACCTTGTGGCCCGAGTCTGACAGAAACCCTGAGCTGACCTTCTGGTATGTAAATGTCTCCTTAATGCATGACATTTAAAGCATGAATTATACAACCGCTGCAAAGGAAAACAACAATTACCCATGCACACCGTTAATTTATATATTTAAAGACAAGTCAATTTGCAAAAAGAGGGAAGTGCCATTTTAAAAGTTTATTCTTTGTACAGTCATGTTTTGAGGCGAGATACTACAGGAAAAACACATTTTTTCAATGTTTTGTTTTTTGGTCAGTTTTCTTTCTCAACATATCAATCAATCAATCTTTATTTGTACAGCACTTTTCATACATTTAAAATGTAGCTCTAAGTGCTTCACATATACAACAATTAGCAACAGAGACAGAGAAAGCTCCTGAAGGTCAACCTAAACATTTGAATGTGAAAAATATGCATAGAAATACAAATTAGGCTGTTGTAAATAGACATAAAGTAGGGTTGAATATAACACAAAGGAACCTTACTAAAAGTGATTTAACTCATATTTAAGTTTTAATTATAGGCTAATTAAAAATATATGTTTTAAATTTACTTTTAAAGATATGAACCCCATCAGCCGACCTCAGATCCTCAGGTAGACTGTTCCATAAACGGGTGTCGTAAAAACTGAATGAGGCCTGAGTGCGTTTTAATTTTGACTCTTGGTACAGTTAAAGATTACTACCTGAGGGTCCGAGAAGGCTCATATGATAAAAGCAGATCAGTTAAATAAATTGGATTCATCCATAGATTTCTCTGGGACATTGTAACTTCAAAGGCAGTTTTCTTAAAATGCATTTTTCTCCCAGAGAAATAAAGATCAGCCTTAAAGTAGCTCCTGCGCCAAACTGTACAATCTTGACTTAAGATTTTTATGGAAAGTACAGAAGGATTTGTTGATATCAAATTCTAAGCCTGATTTATTATAGTCTAAAAATGATGCGAAATTTAAATTTTTTGACCAATTTGCATTCAGATCTAGTTTACTTAATAACTATGATAATACTTGAATAATGAGGTATTCAAAATCCCCTCTGTAATTTTTTTTTTGTAACTAATGCTTATTTAAACCTGATTCTGTCCATTTTCAGATTTAAATGTCCCAAATATGTGCAATGTTGGTAGTTTTTACACTTACAATGCCTTATTTCTACAATATTTTAAAACAATACATGATGAAAAACTTGTAATACATTTTCTTCCTGCCTTTATGTGAATAAACTACAGGACAGGATTAAATTTGATATATTTAAATTTAAAGTGAGTGAGATAGGGTGAGGAGCTCAGTCACACGAGAGGAGCTCGGAGTAGAGCTGCTGCTCCTCCACGTCGAGAGGAGCCAGCTGAGGCTCGGGCATCTGTTTCAGATGCCTCCTGGACGCCTCCCTCGGCATGTCCCACCGGGAGGCGGCCCCAGGGAAGACCCAGGACACGTTGGAGGGACTATGTCTCTCTGTGGCCTGGGAACGCCTCGGGATCCCCCCGGAGGAGCTGGAGGAAGTGTCCGGGGTGAGGGAAGTCTGGGAGTCCCTGCTCAGACTGCTGCCCCCGCGACCCGGCCCCGGATAAGCGGAAGAAAATGGATGGATGGATGGACATTTACATTTAATATCCTTTCCTATTCACCTGCAGTGTCTCGCCTTAACTACACTGCAGTCAAAGTAAAAATGTGTTATTGTGACAGGACTAGCCCTAACGTTCATATCAGAAATATAAAACTACATTTTCAGTGCCTGGTCATACAATGCTGAAATAAACATTTTCAGCCTCACTCCCTGTTCTCCACCCGCTGCTACCTCACACCTCTGGGTTCACGCCTCTCCCCCAAGGTCGCCGAGGTGCAGATGACCCGCGGGTGAGGTGATAAAACACGGAGATGGACGTGTGTAAAACCCGGGTCGACCCTGCGCCCCGACAGAGGACACCTTAACGCTTTGGATGGAAATGTGCGAGTGAGATCAGCGATGACGCACTGGCCTAGATCCACACGGCTGGTCCCACAGAGAGGAGGGGGGAGGAAGGGAGGGAGGGGGGAGAGAGAAGGAGGAGGGAGGAAATGAGGAGGGAAAAGACAGAAGAGCGTAGAAGAGGGAGGAGGAGAGGAGGATGCAGGGGAGAAAGGGAGGAGAGGAGGACGGAAAGAAGGAAGAGGGTGAAGTTAGGAGAGGCAAGGAAGGAGGGAGGAAAGAAGAGAGGAGGAGGAAGAAGAGAAGAGGTGGGAGAGGTGGAGGAAAAAGAAAAGAAGCAGAGGGTAGAAGAGGGAGGAGGATGCAGGGGAGAAAAGGAGGAGAGAAGGACAGAAAGAAGGAGGGGAGAGAGGAAAGAAGGAAGAGGGTGTAGTTTGGAGAGACAAGGAAGGAGGAAGGAAAAGGAGAAGAGAGGAGGAAGAAGAAGAGGAGAGGTGGGAGAGGAGGAGGAAGATATGAGAGACAAATGGTGAGGAGGAGAGAGGAGGAGAGGATGGATAAGGGAAGCAGGAGAAACAAGAGGAATAGGGAGGAAGTAAGAGGGTAAACGAAGAAGAGGAGTGAGGCAAAGGGGAGAGGGGGAGAGAAGAGGAGAGGTGAGAGGAAAGAGGAGGAAAGAAGAGGAGGGAAAAAATAGGATGAGAGAGAAGGAGAAGGTGGAAAATGAGGAGAGAGAAGAGGAGGGGGGAGTAGAAGAGGAGAAGGGTGGAGTGGTTGGATGAGAGGAAAGGGGGGAGAGGGAAGAGAAATGTGAGGAGGGGAGAGGAGGAGGGGGAGGAGGAAGGTAAGAGAGACAAGGAGATGTGGAGAGTAAGTGTGAGGGGTAGAGAGGAAGGTAGAAGGAGGAAGAGGGCAGAAGAGAGAGAGAGGGGAAAGAGAAGAAATAGAATGAGGGGAGATAGGAAGAAGGTAAGAGAGACAAAAGTGGAAAAGGGGGGGGGAGAAGGTGGGAGAGACAAGGAAACAGGAGGAGAGGAAGGAAAGAGGTGAAAGAAAAGAAGAGGTGAGACGAGGAGAGGATGGAGAAAGCGGAGACAAAAGGAGAGAGGAAGGCAGGAGGAAGAAGAGGGGGTAAAGAGAGAGGAAGAAAAGAGGGAGGAGCAACAGAGGGGAGAGAGGAAGGGAGGGGAAACAGGCAAAGAGAAGGTGAAAAGAGGAGGGGAGAGAGATAACAGATAGAGGAGAAGTGGGGGGAGGAGAAGAGAGGGGAGAGAAGAGGAAGAGTGAGGATAAGAGTAGAGAGGAAAGTAGAAGGAGGAACAGGATGGAGAAGAGGTTCGGAGAGCAGGAGAGAGGAGGAGTAGGTAGAGGAGAGGAAGGGGAAAGAAGTGACAAAGAGGGGAGAGGAGAAGAGGGAGAAGGGGAGGAGAGGAAGGAAAGAGGCGAAAGAGAAGAGGAGGTGAGACAAGGAGAGGATAGAGAAAGCGGAGACAAGAGGAGAGAGAGGGGCTAGAGGGAGAGGATGGGAGGGGAGACAGGCGCAGAGAAGGTGAAAGGAGAGGAGGGGAGAGAGATAACAGATAGAGGAGAAGTGGGGGGGGGGGGGAGAGAAGAGGAAGAGTGAGGAAAGGAGCAGAGAGGAAAGTAGAAGGAGGAATAGGATGGAGGAGAGGTTCAGAGAGGAGGAGGATTAGCTAGAGGAGAGGAAGGGGAAAGAAGAGACAAAGGGGGGAGAGGAGAAGAGGGAGAAGGGGAGGAAGGGGGAGGAGAGGAAGGAAAGACAGTGACAGAAAAGAGGAGTTGAGATGAGGAGAGGATGGAGAAAGCAGAGAGAAGAGGAAGGGAGGGGAAACAGGCGAAGAGAAGGTGAAAGGTGAGGAGGGGGGAGGGCGATAACAGACAGAGGAAAAGTGGGGGGAGGAGAAGCGGGAGGAGGGAAGAGAGGAGGAAAAGAGGGCAGTGCTCTTCAGGTGAGGCCTCTCCCCGACTGAGCTACAATCTGCCCTCTCCACAGGCGTCTGCTGCGAGCGGCTTCAAAACAACCCACCGTTAGAACACTGACTGCACTGTCGACACGTCTTCAACTCTTTTTGTCATAAATAATAATAAAATAATGCTTCTGTACGACAAAACATACATATATACATAAAAACATGAAAGATCAAACTATTCAATGTTTGGGTGACGATTAGCCATTCCCATGATTATATTTAAGATTTTACTAAACATTTTGTCTATTTGTCCCTGCAGTTTGACAGTTTTTGTAATGTTTATATTTTTACTTCCTGGTTGAACATGAGCAACAAATATGACATAGTTAGAGGTAATTCTACAACCGTTACCTAGCAACGATTTTGAAAACAAGGGCCAAAATCCACATAAATTACACAATAGTTTTGATTTGACAAATAATATTGTCTGATAACAACTTTATTTTGTAGAATGACTGCAGCAGGGTTAGCAGCATAGGTAGTATAATTAATAATCAATTAGTAAATGTGAATTAATCAAACCTTTAAAGCTCAAATGTTATCAAATATGAAAAAGTTTTTCTTTAATTCAAAGGAAATGTACACGAGATAGATACTGAGCCTTAAAAAAAAAATCTAGGTCCAGCTGTATTAGTTGAATGCTTGGTCGATATAGTAATTATGTGACAGAGCTAACTCTACAAAAAGCATCCGTCTGTACCATAAAGCAATTACATGTGACACTTTCTTAAAAATGAACTATTAAAAATATAAAACCTGAAGCAGAATGAAACACTTAAGCAGTTATCCTTATTGAGTCGTGATTGAGGCTGATAAAAAATTACAGACTATTAACATTTATAATCGTAATTGTTATAATTGTACATCGCATTTAATTTTTATTCTACACATTTTATTTTGCATGACCTGATTTTATCTTATTTAAGCATACTCTATACTTTTTACCTTCCAATTATTATTATTCATTGCTATATGTTGCATCTTATCGCCAAAGCAACTTCCTAGTTTGTGAATTTTGTCCACCGACAATGGCAATAAAAACCTTTATGATTCTGATGCCAAAAGATTTTTATAACAAAGACAGCAATCTTTTTAAAACGAAATTTCAAAAAAATAATAAACAATTGCTGATTTGCATAAATAGTACACTTTATTTATAAATATTCTACATCTAGAAGCAACCAGTGACCATAAATCAACTTTTATTTGGTTAAAAATGTATTCAATAAGTCTAAATTTACAATAGAAATAATTGTTTGACTGGTCGACTATTTGAAAAAAACTATCGAAGACTAGACGACTTCTAAAATAATCATTAGTGACAGCCCTAATTGTAAATGTTCATTTTTCTACCTTCTTAAGCTGAAATGTTAATAAATATGAAAAAGTTTCCTATTAACTTGTGTTTTTCTTCTAATAAAACAAATGTACAAAAGTTACAAAAGGAAGACAGAGTGAATTTTCCAAAGTTTTCCCATTAACTCAAAGTAAATATACACAAGATAAATACTGAGTGCCAAAAAATATAGTTCCAGGTTCTCTTGACTGAACAAAAAGTCAATATAGTAAATATCATGACAAATAGCTCTACAATAACTACATGAAACAACTTTAAAACTGTAAACGTGGAATAAATCTGATGCCAGGATAACTTCTCCACATTTTGGTTAAAGCTTTTCTCCCGCCCTCCCGCTCTTTTCCTGCGTCTTTCCCTCTCCGTTCTCTCATTCCCGTCGATGCCAGGAACTTAATGACATCGCCGAGCTCACCGGTTGCCACGGAAACAGCCCCGCGATTGGCCGAGCGCTCGGGGGGGGGAGTTTGTTCGAGGGGAAGGCACCGTAGGAGGAGAGACGCTGGAGTGCCGGTGGTGGGCGGCTGCAGAGGAGACACACGAGTGGCATATTTGTGTTCTTTGCCCGTCGTCGTCGTCTCCTCTGGACATCGAGGCGCCGACGTTTCTACACTCCGGCCTTGAATTACAAGCAAGAAGACTGTTTTCCACATGTTTGCGGAGGGATATCGCAATGTTAAAGGGCCTGTACCTGATTTATTTACTCTAGTTAAGATACAGTCTCTTTGCTTTACACATTGTTTGGTAGAAGCAACTTAAATGGAAAGACATTGGGTTTGTGATGTATAATCTGTGCATTATAAAAAGTTTTTATTAGGAAAAAACGGTAACACTTTATAATAACGACACTTATTCATGCCTTAATAAAGCATGAACCAAGACTTAATTCATAATCAACAAATAGTTTATTAAGAATGATTCAGGCTTAGTAACTATTTAATAACATAATAACATATTCTAACCCTAATTTCTAACCCTAATCTTAACCTTAATTAAGTAGTTCCTAATCCTGAATCATGCTTAATAAACTATATATTTATTATTAATTAAGTCTTTGTTAATGCTTTATTAAGGCAAAATTATAAAGTGGTACTGAAAGAACTAGTGCAGAAGCTTTTGCCGGGGTCACCTCCTTTCAACCAATCAGGGACACTCTACACTAAGAATCATGGGAAAATAATTGCTTGACAGTAGGGCTGCACAGTATATCGCACTTGTTGGAATCGCCGTATGCATATCGCAAAGATGGGCAATTGTTTTAAATAGTTAAACGCATTAATCCTGTGTTTCTTGTGCGCCCCAGTTTGTTTATACTTTACCCATTTACAGTACTTTATTGTTTTTATCAATCAGACTCAAATGTTCACTGCCAAAAGTGCCGTTTTGCGAAGTACAGAAGTGAATGTTTAAGTGTTTTTAGTTAGACTTCATGCTTCAAAATCCTCATAACTTTTTTCATTATTTCATACACACATAAATGTAGGTGAATAAAATGTCTGAAATGTTTAAAATGCCTCAGTTATGTATTTTTATGGTTTGCATAGGAATGGACAAAGCAACTTCAGGTTTAACACTCCAGAGGTCTCCAATGTGTGTATATTTGTACCTAAGTTACTATATTTTAAAGTGAGAGTTGAGTTATCCTTCATATATTTGGAAAAGAAAAGAAAAATACATGCAAATGAAGAAAAAATATCACCATAACATCGTTATCACAACACTTGACACCCATATTACACATCGCACTCATTTCCCACAGCCGTACTTGACAGTATTCATGTGATTCTTTGTCATGGTGCAATTTTAAATGTGCCAAAATGTGTAAAAATAGTTAGAGGAACTATACGGAAACAACTGCATAAGACTATTCCAGACAGTTGTTTCTGAGTCATGGTGCAATACTGAGTGAAAGGAAGGACTATGTGGGCGGGGCTAACGGATCAAACAAAAACATGTTCCTGTCTCATGGTTCAAAATCAGCTACAGGTCCTTTAAGTTTTAGTTTTACAATTAATGGTGGGAGATTTCATAAAAAATGTATGTTATCATTGTATAATGGTGGTTTTGGAGCTAAATTTGAATATAGAGTAGAGCTGCAAGATTAAAATGAGGCACTGCAGGTCAATAGGGAAACGTGTTCAATTTAAAATGATCAATTTGAAACTTCTCCTGTAGTTAATCACATAAATGTGAGAAAAAATGTGGTTTTTCATCATATAAAGTTTTCATAAGTTTTCATATAGAAATAAGGCATTTTATGTGTAAAAACAGCCAAAATTGCACATAGTTTCAATATTTACATCTGAAAAATAGACGGCACTAGTTCATTTTGTACACATATTCGTTATATATTATATCATTATATTTATTTATATTATTATATTTGTTAAATATTTAAAAAACAAAAGAGGGGATTTGGATTTATTATTTAGTTTTAGAGTAATCTAGATCTGCCTGAAAATGTGTCTAAAAATTCAGATTTCGCCTCATTTAAGACTTGAATAAATCAGGCTTAGAGTTAGATAAACAAATCCTTCAGTATGTTTCAACAAAATCTATACGTACACAATTTTAGGTTCTTTAAGAGCTGATCTTTATGTCTCTGGGGAAGAAAAAGCATTTTGAGAGAGCAAACTGAAAAACAAACAAAAAAATTGAGTTTTGCATCTCGCCTTCATCGCAATCTAATCAAAATTGCAGTTTTAATGGATGAAATTAGTAAATCACAAAGGAGGCAATTTTTGAAGTATCAAAATATCAACCACAAAACAACAAAAAAGTTTATTTCTTCTGCATAAAAACGACGGCTAACTGTAGTTTAGATTTGTTGTGGTGGTTCTTTTATTGGTTTGGTTTATTGGTCTCTTGGTGAAAATGTAAACTTTGAACAGAATCTTATTATTAAAACATAACAAATAATAATAATAAAATAATATTCTAATAAAACATGTTTCGTGCGATACTTCAACCCTAAGACGACATTTACAGCCGCGCTTTATCACAACCACAAATGAATATTGCCATCAAAACTATCACAAAAAAGAAGATCAAAATATTTTTTTGTCATTATCATCTACATCTCAACTTTATGATTATTTGCAATTTTCGGCAGCATATGGCACCAAATCCATAATTTACTTTCTCCAATCCCTTCATGAGACTAGCTTTATGAAATCAAACTTCTGAACAATAAAGTCAAGTTGCTTTTAATCACATTGTTGTGGCTTTTATTCACATTTTTTATGCTTTTGGTCACAATTTTGTCGTTTTCAGTCATGTTTTTAATGCTTTTAGACACATTTTTGTCACTTTTTGTTACATTTTTGTCACTTCAGGACACATTTTTGTTGCTTTTAGTCACGTTTCTGTCCCTTATTCAGAACATGTTTTAATGAATCTAAACTACAGAGTTAGCAGGTTATGCAGAATAAAACATGGTAATTTGTTGCTTGGTCGAAATGATTGCTCTTCAAAAATTGCAGCTTTTGCCATTTGCTCATTGCACCATTCAAACTGTGATTTCGATTTTATTTCGATTAACTGTGCAGCCCTAATGTTGACCTCTCGATTAAAAAATCTCAAGCTGATCATGTGAAACTACGGGATTTGATTACACTTTGATTAACTTCACATTCCTAACTATAAACAATGAACAGTAAAAGTGGCATAAATACAGCTTTACTGCTGTAAGACTCACTCGCTCAGTGCTCTTTGCCACAGGCTTCCACTGCCCTTTTCCTTCCTTCTCTCAAGTAACTACGGCATGTGCAGAAGAACCGCAACATGGAAACTGCAGCCTACTTTTGCCACAAAGAGCACACAACGCACTTTCCAAAAATAGATAACAGTACAAAGATGAAACACACACGTAATTCATCAAAACGTGCATCAAAACTGTGCTGGAATGGAAAGGTACAATTAGGCTCCCAAGCTGGCTTCACAATTCAAGAGCTATGTTTAATTAACTGAACAAAAACTTGGACAAAGAAGAAGCAAAAGAACCTCGACCACGACAAAAGCACAAAATGGACAGTATTAAACTACAGTACACTACAGTATTAATTTAGGGTCAATCCAGACTTAAACCAGGTCTAAACAAGAACTACATAATCAGCTCAACAAAGACTAAATCAATACAAAAATGTCTACTCTAACCAGAACGTGTAAAAGAAGATAAATGTACTTTATGCTCTTTTCTGGTATAAAGTGATGATTTTATAAGTTGTGATGTGCAGATCGATACTAATATTTATGTATCAATACTGACAGAGGTATCAAAAAGTAACGATACTTGTGCAAAAATATCAAAATCTTCAAATTTCTTCAAATGTTCTGTTTTTGAAAATAATTTAAGTTACATTTTTTATAATACATTGTTTCCATTTTAGGTTTTATGCACATATGTTCACTTTCCTCATCAGTTCAAGCAAAGGTTGAAAGAAAATAAGGATAGACAAGGTAAAAGTGTTAATTGTCAATGCATCTTAGTACAAAACATTGGTATCGGAGAAATATCGCGATATTTGTCACAGTATCATTTGGTATTGGATCGAATAAAAAAAATCTGTTGTATAACTATTTTTTATGAGGCATGTAGAGTATTATTTTCATGTTTTGTTCATTTCAAAACACAATATTGATCTAAAACGACTTGACAATAAAAACATGAACATTTGCTTCCGCTTCAAACTGCAGAGCTGATTTCCGCTTCTTTATGTCACCGTAAACGTCGTGAAAACAAATCGCAGCAAGAAAAGATGTGTGCACAAAGAAGTCAGAGAATTTTCAGAGAATTTTCAGAGAATGGCGTCTTGAATGCATGACAATGTTGCTCTCACACCCACGAATCAATCAAAATACTATCCAAGTCAGTTAATGACGAGTAGAAACTTTTATAAACAGGAAACTTAAAGCCTGTTTTGTATAATGGAGCTCAGCTGGAGATCGTTTCCATGGTAACCCATAGTAACCAATGTCCAGGTCCGGCACACATCTTGTGTTGTCAAATTCTACAAAACAACTCATACAAACTAAGAGGGAATTGCGCTTTTTAATCATAATTTTTAATAATTACTTTGATCATTTATCTTTTTTGTGTTTGTACTTCATCTAACGCTCATGTTCTACCAAAGTGATAGAAATGGTTGTGAAATAAACTAAAATAATTATCAATGCTTGAGTTTAGATGATGTACTGACAATAGGGCCGTCACTAACCAATATTTTAGTGGTCGACTAGTCAACCGATTATTTTTTTGATTAGTTTAACTTTTTAAATACATTATGAGCCAAATAAAAGGTTGAGATATGCTGACTAAAGACTTCTAGATAAAGAAAACGTATGAATTGAGCATGAAAGTGTATTATTGATGAAAATCTGCAATAATCTTTTTTTTTTTTTACATTTTGACGTATTAATGCCACTGCCTTTGTTATAAAAGGTCTTTTAACATGTGTTTTAGTCTGTATAGTTGTATAGTAGACGATTAGTCGATTAGCTATTTTTATAGTTGATTATTTTTTATAGTCGACTAGTCACGATTAGTCGATTAATCGTTGCAGCCCTAACTGACAAGTTTAATTATGCATAAAATAGGGTTTTAGGGTTACAATTCATTTTCATAATTCAGGGAAAATTATTTGTGACGGACACAGGTCAAGTTCTCTGTATTATTAGGGCACAAATGTACCACTGAATGTGAATTCAAACACTTTAATCTATGTTTTTTATTGCCCTCTTTTAACATTTTCTTTTAGAATGATGCCCTTTCTGCACTTGCAAGATGGCCGCCGCAACCGCCATGACAACAGAACCCACGGTCTCTCACGGCAACAAAACCAACAATCTCTCATGGCAACAGAACCAACGGTCTCTTACAGCAACAGAACCAACGGTCTCACAGCAACAGAAACAACAGTCTCTCGCGGCAATAGAACCAACAGCTTCTCGTGGCAACAGAACCACGATCAGAACGGTCTCTCACGGCAACAGAACCCACGAACTACCCACAGTCTCTCACAGCAACAGAACCCACAAACTTTCTAGGCAACAGAGCTTACGGTCTCTCGTGGCAACAGAGCCCACCATTTTTAACGGCAGCAGAATCCACGATCTCACGGTCTCTCATGGCAACAGAAGCCACAGTCTCTCTGACCCTTAATGGATAAAACTGTGGCTTTATTTTGAATTTCTTTCCCAACAAGAGCAGAACCGAAACAGCTCTGGGCCACAAAGTACAAAGCGAAACTGACTTTGCGAAACTGACACGCTCAACTCTTCCACCAAATGTCCAAATGTCTTCACACCTCGGTCATCTCATTAATATGCTGCTTGCACTTGTGACATTGAATATTTGGGAGCAGAGCGGCTCTGCCCACGCACACAGCCTTACCGCGGACTGAGAAGGTCTGCCGTCCTGCTGAAAGTGCCGCTCCACATATTCAGACGACAGGAGGTGGCTGCGGCGAGAGAGAAAAACACTGGGGATAAGTCATGAGTGCAAGATAATTAACATTTACCAAGATTTAGAGCAGATTAACAGAGAATATATTCAGCAATTCAAAGTGTGATGTTTGGTTCAGGTGTATTTTAGGTCCAATGATGTGGATTTTAAAAGTGAGAAAGTTGTTCTGTGCTTTTTATGGCTCAGTGGTTGAGTTTTCGCCCACAAACCCAAAGGTAGGTGGTTCAAACTCAACTAGAGCATAGTAAAGTAGAAGTGGGAGATATATACAGTATGTTAAAAATTTTTGAGGAAATGCAAAATTATATTAAAAAAGACGTTTAAAAAGAGCTGATTAAAAATGAATTGAACAGAACAACTAGTGTAATCTTCCAAACAACAGCATTACGTTTTAGTTTAGATTAGTTTATTCAAGCTTATACAATATCAATAATCAGTACTCAACAATTAACAAGTGCTGCTGCAAACATTGAACAATATTAATGAATAAAACATGTTAAGGCAGCTCCAAATTGCGTGCCATATTTGCGTTGGTTGCGTTTATCCAAAGCACATTAAACGTATGATATGCTTGGCAGTGTCTTGGTTAAATACGGCAACAACTATAAATTTACTAATTGTGACTAGTCGATGAAAAATAATTGAAGTAATAATGGTAGTATTTTCATAATCATAATCTGGAC
Source organism: Rhinogobius similis (assembly GCA_019453435.1). Classification (NCBI taxonomy): domain Eukaryota; kingdom Metazoa; phylum Chordata; class Actinopteri; order Gobiiformes; family Gobiidae; genus Rhinogobius; species Rhinogobius similis. The sequence goes on from CM033631.1 coordinate 13,190,505, forward strand.
TATACAGATTCTAACAGACAGAAAATACTTTATTGTAACAAAGACATTTTTGATAGGGTAAGTATAAGAAGGGCTGTGAAATTAATCGTAAACATAATCATCATTTCAATTATTACTCTATTCAGTTACAAAAATGTTATCGAATGTACAATGAATTGCAGTATCACAAGTGCACTCCTTTTGCTTCAAAACCTGGAACAAAGCCAACTATCAATAGAACAATAGATCTAAGACAATAATAGACCTGAGCCACAGGTGGAACTAGGTAAGACCAACTATTAAACTAACAAAGGCAGACCAATTATCAAGTTTCAGGTGACAAACAAACAATTTTCCAAACGTAGACAGGCGTTCAGTGACTCCTCCCTGGGGGCAGGACTCTCATTACTCAGAGGAGCATATAAGACAGAGTTCCCAGACCAGCTCTCTGATTGACAATGACTTTTGGATAAAAGTCGAAACGTCTCGATCTTCAAACAGCGTCCGGATGACAACCCCTGAAACCTTTTCTACGAGGTCTCTACAGTATGTATAAAACAAAAAATGGTTTGACTAGTTGACTAATTAATTGTGGTAGATTTATTTTACATTTTATGCAAATCTCAACCAAGACATTTACAGCACATTTTAGCACATTCCTGATGCATTGTGAAAATACAGTCTGCGAATTGTTACCGAGATGATCCAAAAAACAAATTCAGATACTCATTTTTGTCAGTGTTGCCCACATCTAGACTGAAGTTGTGTCCTTGAGCAAGACATTTAATCCATTTTAACCCAGTGTCTATGTGTGGGCGGATATTCCTCCCATTGCAGGGACTAAAATCTGAATTCAGACCAAACATCAGGTCCCTGGTCTAAATGAATCCTTCAATATTAGATCAATATCAGGTTTAAAGTTAAGATTAAGTTTAGTTAAAATAAAGATTAGTAATGAACATGAACTGCCTGTAAATTGCTGAATACGAAAGACTTTCTTTGACCTTGATCGTGTTCACAGGAAAATGTATTGTCTTAAACAAAAATTAAGATATAAAGTGATGGGATTAAGTAGGTTTTGAAATATTTACCAACAGAACAAATGCGTTTTGTTCTTATTTCAAGTGCAGTAGTGTCTTTTCTAATTTAAAGTTAGAAAATGCTTGCCTTTTTCTTAATTTAAGTAAAAAGTTGTTTTGTGCTTGTTCCATTGGCAATCTTAATTTAAAATACACTCAAAACAAGATAAAAAAAACACTTATTTCAAACATTTTCCCAGTGTTGTAACAGCTGTTGTAAAAGTCTTGGCCAAAAAGTTGTAGATTGTGGATTATTTTATTTATTTTAAGTTATTTATAATGTGATTGGAACAAGTAGTATTTATGTTGATTTGAGTACCTTCTGACTCTCTTAAAATAAGATTTACCAATAAAACAAGGACGTTTTGTTTTTAATTCAAATGCAGTAGTGTCTTTTTTCTAATTTAAAGTTAGAAAATGCTTGTCTTTTTCTTAATTTATGTAAAAGAAGATGTTTTAAGCTTGCTCCATTTGCAATCTTACTTTAAAATATACTCAAAACAAGATAAAAAAACACTTATTTCAAACATTTTCCCAGTGTTGTAACAGCTGTTGTAAAAGTCTTGGCCAAAAAGTTGTAGATTGTGGATTATTTTGTTTTCATTTACTCAAAACAACTCGTGACTGTCATTGGCAGTTGTTGAATCGACTTCATCTCGTCAGTGTAACGAGTATTAAACAAGAATCAGATAAAGTCTTACTGGTTTAACTGCAGGTCCAAAGTGAAGGTCTGTCCAAACGCTTTCAGCTGGAAAGAGCTCTGGGCCAAATGCACCGGCTGCAAAAAAGACGATACAAAAAAGAACACACACAGAAATTAGACGATTCAAACGGTGACGAATCAAAGTGGAGCCAAAACACTTCTGTGATTCATCTGAAAAGCCAGTGCGAAGAAAAAAAGCCCATGAATTATGCAGCGCGATCAATAGTGCGCAGACTGTTAAAAGCTGCAGGTGAAATATTATGATTGATAAACTCTTTCTCGGTCAATACTTTGTCGCCGACTTCTGCAGCAGTTTGAACACTTAGGTTTTAGAGGAAGATGGAGGACAAGAAGGACCTTTACGGATTTTGTTTAATTAATTATCAGGCTTATTCAGGTCACAATATAACTATAAGAACTGAAAAATAACAATCGTGACTATTTTACTTCAATCTTTAGTCCAAAAAATGCAACCGCTGCAAAAAATTACTTTCTAGACGAGTTAAAATGTCTTGATTTCAGGATATTAATCTCAATTTGAGATGCTTTAACTACTTAAGAGGTTCAGAGTGTTTATTTGATGAAACTAGAATATTTTACTTGTTTCAAACCGTTTCTGACTTGTTTCAATACATGACTTCTTACTTCAAACCAAATGATCTACCAACAAGGTAAGATAATTTCACTTACCCCAAATATTTTTCTTATTTTAAGATAAATTATCGCATTATCACCTTGAAATCAGTGAAATATTAATATAAAACTACTCAAATCCAGATAAAAAGTACTCTAAATTCAAGTCATTTTAAGATGGGCTAAATTAATCCTTCAATATTAGATCAATATTAGGTTTAAAGTTAAGATTACGTTTAGTTAAAATAAAGATTAGAAATGAACCTGGATTGTCTGTAATTGTAGAAAATGACTTTCTTTGACCTTGATCGAGTTCGCTGAAAAAAATGTACAATCTTAAATAAAAACATAAGTGATTGTATTAAGTAGTATCCATCTTGTGTTGAGTAAATTTTGACTTTCTTAAAATAAGATTTGTCAATAGAACAAGTAAGTTTTGTTCTTATTTCAAGTGCAGTAGTGTCTTTTTTTCTAATTTCAAGTTAGAAAATGCTTGTATTTTTCTTAATTTAAGTAAAAGAAGATGTTTTATACTTGTTTCACTGGCAATCTTCCAAATATACTCAAAACAAGATAAAGAATTACTTATTTCAAGCATTTTTTTCCAGTGTTGGAACAGCTGTTTGTACAGACACTAGGTCAAAAAGATGTAGATTGTGAATTTTTTGTTTCAGTTTACTCAGAACAACTCGTGATTGTCATTGGCAATAGTCAAATTTACTTAATTATCGCTAATATAATCTTATTTTAAGATAAATTATCATATCAGTAAGAAATTCCTGGAATCCTGTGAATATTCTGCATATCAGCAAATAAAATGTCAGGTTTTTATGATTTTGTAATTTTTTTTAATGTATTTTGTGTATTAATACCTCTTATATATAAATTACAGTTTTGCACCAATCAGGTAACTTTTTGTGGAGAAAAGTTGAAAAATCTGATGAAAATTACAGGAAGTAAACATTACAGCATAATTTACACAAAGGAAACGCCTTTTCTGAGCCTTTAAACATTGATTCATCAAAATAAAGGTTTTCGCATGTATTTTTCTTTGTCAAATAAAAAAATCTGTGACATTTGATGAGTTTTGGTCCAGTGTACAGGATGGTTTGTTGGTAATTTCCCAGTGTGATGTCATCATTTACAACCAGGAAGTAAAATTTAAAACCTACAAAAACAACTAACAATTTTAGCAGAATTTTTAAAGTGCGTGTGACAGTTTTTTATGATTTTCTAATTTTGACTTTATTCAGTGTATTAATACTTGTTGTAAATACAAATGATAGTTTTATACCAATCAGGTCGCTGTTTGTGGAGAAAAGTTGAAAAATATGTTGAAAATTACAGGAAGTACAAACAAACTGATGACATCACACTGGGGAGACAAAGGTTATACATAATTTACACAAAATAAACTACTTTTTTGACCATTTAAACATGAATTCAACTAAATAAATAAGTTCAAATATATTATTATTTGTCAGGTAAAAGAAGCGATGACATTAGATGAGTTTTAGCCCAGTTTACAGTGTGGTTGCTATGGTAATTTCCTAGTGTGATGTCATTATTTACAACCAGGAAGTGAAATTAAAACTTATAAAACTGCTAAACCGGGATAACATTTGTAAAGAATTTTAGCAAAACTTGAAATATATTTATCTTAACTGCATTTTACGTAAATGAGTGGTCCAACCTGTCATGGGCCCTTTAATATCCTTATCTTAACTGCATTTTAGTTAAATGACTCAAAACTACTCAATTCCAGATAAAAGTATAAATTAAATTAATTTTAAGCGAGCCTAGATTTACATGTTTTGCTGCGCCGTTTCCCTCCGTGTTTTGTCCTTTTAGTCAAACTCATTTAGCCCATTAACGATAGTAATTGGAACACCAAACATTTACACTGGTGGTGCGTGGTAAGAATACAAAACATGGGCAGAAGGAGACAGGCTGACGTCTTGGTTTAAACGCTGAGAGGCTGCTCGTTTTGCCGTGGCCTCCGTGTTTAATGGCCAGATGCCCCTCGTTGGGCCAGAGCCAGAGCCTGAGGTGCGGCGACAGCAGGGGGAGCAGGAGACGGAGTTTACTTTAGAATAAACACTGTGTCTTCTGCGCAGATCCGTGTGCCAACGGGGCTTTGGGAGCAGTCTGGACCAAGACCGGGCGCCGCTGAATCATCGCACGATAAAAAAGACTCTTTCCAGGAATATTTCTCTGCAACGAGCGCGGCGGACGACAGACAGAGATAAAGAACAGGGCGGCTCGACGCTAAAGGAATGTGTTTGATGTTCATTTGTGATTTAGCCTTTGTTGAAAAATATGTTGATGTGCCAATTAAGAGCTTCGAGAAATATGTACAGCATGTGTGTGTTACAGCACGTTGAAGATGAGCTGTGCAGTTCATTGTACATGTGTGTTATTTCAATTATTACTCTATTCTATTCACCTTATTCCTGAAGTTGTCTTACGCGCTGCCGTCTTGTTTCCGTTGTATTATTTTACACGGAGCAGACGAGCTCAACAGAAAATAAGTTCTACATGGACTAAAAAGCCGTTTTCAGACTGACCAGGAAATCAGAGCGTTGTTGACTTGTTGTTGCTCGTGTTCATTAAACATTTTACACAAATCAATCTACTTTATGTAACATTTTAGCGGCGAGACTTTTCCCTCGTTCATCATTAGCTTTAACGGAGTTCTCGTCAAACAGAAGTGCGTTTACAAGAAAACAACAAAAAGCAGCAAAAGTGGGCGGGGCAGAATAAGGTCAATAGCAAAAATATTGAAATCAAAAACAGCAATACAATTAATTACACTCCTTTTGCCTAAAACCTGGAGCAAATGCACTTTCTAAAACATAATAAAATAAATACTGTCTATACTTCCTCTACTCAAGAGGTTTGAGAATACAGAATTAGAACTGTTCGAAATAATCACAATTTAAATTACAAGCCAAATAATAATGTTTGCCATAATCGAGCAGCTCTAGTTAAAGGTGCACTTTGTAACCTTTCTATTGAAGGGTCTGTCATTATAAGATATAAGGATATAAAATATTGAAATTATAAGAATTTGGTGACACGTAACAATTTTACAAAATTACTTTGTGTGAAAATGTTATCATTTTGTTGCTTGTTTAGAGAAAGAAAACTTTACACAAAAGTTGATTTGACTCACTGTTTTGATGATTTAAAATGGGTGCATTTCATTTTAAGTTTGTGCAGGTCGTGGTTTAACAAAGAAATCGTATCGAATCATGAGGGGCCTGTGCTGTATTCCACAATTACCTTAAAATTACTGTATCTATCTTCCAAAATGATAAGAATCATTCGAAAAGAGTGAAAAAAAAATAAATAAAAATCACATTTGGACTCAATTTAAAAATGGACCCTTTTGACAGACTGTCGAGTAATTTGGACTTTTATATTTGATTTTAATGTGCCGTGAATCATTTTTAGTCATGTGCTTCTTGTGTTCTTCGTGCGTTCTATCCTCCTGGACACAAGCCGACGATGTCTCCAGGCCACATTACACGTTAGATCTGTGGAATGGCGACCCTGCTCACAGTAAGAATGCTTTTCAAGTATTTTTCAAGGTATTTTTGAGAAATAAAAACACCTATAAATGAGAATAGGTGCAAGATAGATAAGCTTAATGACATCCTGTGGAATATAGAGGCAAAGCAAACTCATTTCCATGGAGACAAGCAGGTGGCGAACTCCAGAAAAGTACATAGTGCACCTTTAACCTGGAATTAAACAGCCATTTTCCAAGATGTGTCTGACCTAGTGATCTAAGAAACATGGATATATTTCCAAATTGGATACGTTTCCAAATCGTGAAACTACATGACTAAACTGTGAATGTATTTATATAATTATCTGATAAAAAAAAAAAAAAGATATTTCTACCGTCATAGTGCACTTTATGCTAATGAAATAATCTGTCAGAAGCAGAGGGCGACTGCAGTGCAATGAAATATAAAATTACACTTTAGAGCCATTATTTCTTGTTAATTTGTTGTGGTACTTTTAACAAAGACTGCACAGTGAGTAAACTACACATTTCGTCTGTCACTTACTCTAAAACTAAACTAAACAAAGCTAACAGTATCTGGCCTCAAAGTCTTCGCAAAACACACATGAATCGCTCTAATCTGGGATGCGTGCAAAATAAAAAAAGCATCCTGAAACTCTCAAATGTACAATAAAGAGCTCTGTCATTTGACTTCAGCTCCGTGAGACGACGTCACAGAAAACAAAAGCGGTTCAGCTGATTCTAAATTTATCATGTCCCTCACGGCGGGCTTCAAAAACTACAGAGAGGCTGCACAGAAGAGCAGAGTCATCCATAAATCTTTAAGCACAAATCTCACTCTGAAAGTGGGTAGTCATGATTTCCTTGTGAAGGAATTGTTCTTCTACAAAGCGGTTTATCACTCCACACTTGGTTGACTAAACTTCTACACAAAGTCATATTAGTTTGAAGTTGAAATTTAATCGAAATCGCAGTTTGAATGGATGGAATAATCAAATCACAAAGACTGCAATTCATCAAAGTTCAATAATTTCTTCCACAAAATATCCTGTTTCATTCTGCATAAAAACTGCTAACCCTGTAGTTTAGATTTCTTGAAACATGTTCTGAAACAAGCAATAAAATGCAACTAAAACTGACACAAGCATAACTAAGCGCCAAAAACATGACAGAAAGTGACAAAAAAATTTACAGAAAGTGACAAAAACGCAACTAAAAGTGAAACAAATGTGACTAAGTGACAAAAACACAAATGAAAGTGACAAAACTTCAACTAAAAGTGACAAAAATGCAACTTTAAGTGACAAAAAATATCAGAACCATGTGATTATTTTATTAGTTTTTAAGTTCATATTTCAGTATTTTCATCTGATTGTGCTTTATTAAAACACAAATTGCAAATCAAATCACAATAGTAATATTTTTCCCAAACCGTGCGTGATTAAACTTGCTCTTTCTCTCTCACTCAGGTCTTTGTCACGTCCCCGGCAAAATGTAGTCCTTTGAGTCAGCACTAAACTCAGAGAAATAGGTTTTATCGTGACAAAGTTGATATTTTTTGGCCTATTCATGTAACTTGTTTGCAAAATGTTAGTGTTGTTTGTACTGCTTCTTCTGACTGTTAGCGATTGATTGTTTTCTTTTATGAACACAATAGGTTGAGGTTGGCAATTTATCAAAAAATGTATGATATTGTGAATGTTGTTTTAAATTTATGCAAAAAGAACTGTATCTTTGCCTAATTGTCTCCATCAAGATAAATACTGTGAAACATTGCAGTCAATGCAAAGTCTACATGGAAATAAGAAGTTGGCAGAAAGTCCACATTACATTACACGTTACATATGCACCTTTAACTTTCACGTAACTGAACTGATCCAAACCGTAACACTACAGCAATTCATTATTTGCTGGTGATTGTAAATTTTAAATATTGAGATTGAAAAAGGAGGTAGATGTAAATATATAGATTTTGTTTGTAATGCAGTGCGTTTAAGGATCCAGTTACCAAGAAAACATTGGCAGATTTTAATTTTATCTATTACACTCTTAGTCCTAGAATCACAAAGAATTTTCAATTTAGGCAAATTTTCAATATCGTTCATACGGTTTATAGTAAAATGCAGCAAAACGTTAGCAAAAAAAAACAACATATGAGGTGATTATTCTTGATGTTTTTGGGTATGATTTTACAGCCTATTTACCTTATTCCTGAAGTTGCCGTACACACCACCGTCTTGTTTCCGTTGTATTAGTTTACATGGAGCAGACGAGCTCAACAGAAAACAAGTTCTACACGGACTAAAAAGACGTTTTCAGACTGACCAGGAAGTCTGTGCGTTGTTGACTTGTTGTTGCTCGTGTTCATTAAACATTTTACACAAATCAATCTACTTTATGTAACATTTCAGCGGCGAGACTTTTCCCTCGTTCATCATTAGCTTTAACGGAGTTCTCGTCAAACGGAAGTGCGTTTACAACAAAAGTGCAAAAAACGGCAAAAGTGGGCGGGGTCAATACACTGATATTTAAACCTCAACTAAAACATACTTTAACACATTTCTGTTTATTTGACATAAAATCATCTGAATGTTACTATTGAGATACTCCAAAAAGTGTTGAGATATGTATTTGTTTATATTGTCTGTCCCTAACAACAGGTAAAAGATGCTTCTTCTACACAGCTATAGAGTCATATCTTTACTTTAGACGATGAAAATGTGGCTCTGTCATGTGTGAATAACCTCATGTGCACTCTCTCATAACGGCCCACTTTATATGAACTGCATTTAACCAGCAACATGACAAGGAGCTGAGAGGGAAGAGAGGGGGAACAGGGGGAGGGAGAGGGAGGGAAGAGATGTAGGGAAAGAGGGGTGAGAGAGGAAGAAAGAGCGAGAGAGGGAGACAGAAAGGAAAAGAGGCAAAGGGAGAGGAAGAAAAAGAAATCTGCAGAGAAAGAACGAGAGAGAAAATTGGTACGAGAGACAGAGATACAAAGAGAGAGCAAGGTGAGAGAGAAAGAAAGAAAGAGAATAAGAGAGAGGGGAGGGAGGGAAAAATAAAGAGAAAGAGCAAGTGAGAGAGAAAGACAAGGAGAAAGGGTGAAAGAGGGAAAAAGACAGAGGGAGCAAGGCAGGAATAACATCATAAAGAGAGCGAGATAAAAAGGGAGAGTATCGGAAATAGAGAGAGGAGAGAGAAGGGATAGACAGAGAGAGAGAGAAGAGAGAGACTGAAAGTAAGAGAGAGAGAAAGAAAGACGAAGAGCCAGTGGGAGAGTAAAAGAGAGAGACAAATAAGGAAAAAGACAGAGAGAGGATGGAAAATTAAAAGAGAGAGATGCAAAGAGATACGTCAGAGAGAAAGTATCGGAATTAGATAGAAGAAAGAGAAGGTATAGACAAAGAGGAGAGAGGGAGAGAGAATGAAAGGAAGGAAAGGAAGAGAGAGACAGGGAGTGAGGGGAAAAAAATTGGGATTGTGGGAAAGAGAAGGGAGGGACAGAACATGAGAGCAAGAAGAAGAACCAGCAAAAGAAAGGGCGAGACGAGAGAAACGAAAGAGAGACGAGAGAAACGAAAGAGACAGAGAGAAAGAGCGAAAGAAAGAAAGAAAGACAGAAAGAGAGAGACAGATGAGAGAGAGAAAGAGCGAAAAGGAGAGAGGAAGAAAGAGACAGAGAGAGAGAGGGAGAAAGAAAGAGACAAAGAGAGATAGAGAAAAAGATAGAGAGGAGAGAGAGAAATAGATAGGGAGAGAGAAAGAAGAGAGAGCTAGAGAGAGAGAGAGAGAGAGACAAAGATGGAAAAAGACAGAGGGGGCAAAGGAGGGGAGAATGAGAGAGGGAGTGAGATTTGAAGAGAGATGTGGGACAGAAAGAGAGAGAGGGGAGGGAGAGAGAGAGAGAGAAAGGAAAAGCGAGGGAGAACAGAGAGCTTGTGGGAAAGAGGAGAAAGAGACAGAGAGATAGCCAGAGAGAGCGATAGAGAGAGTGCAGAGCTCTCACGACTCTTGAGCCGCGCTGCATTTCTCACACAGGCTTTATTCATAATTAATGGGACATACTTCAACACACCACTGAATTATGGAGAGGTCCCGGGATCAGAGCTGCAGTAACGTGATCGGCCGTGACGCCTGAGAGCTTTACGGACTCTACACAAATATCGTTTCATTTAGTGTTTGTAAAGTAAGTCTGACGCAACCGCATATCGTCGTTAAGGCGGCCGACTGTGAAATAGAACTGTAGAACGTTTATCATAGGAAGAGAGACAAACTGAGCCAACAAAAGCTCTTCCACAGGAGCAGTTTAAAGGGCCACGAGAACACAAACTCAGATGAAAATGAAACGGCAGAAAGTAGAAAACAATCATTCCTCACCAAACACTGACTTGTGATAAACCGTTGTATTTCTAGCGATGTTTGCTCCGACAAACTTAGCAAAACTAATTCAGCGCACATCAGCATCAGCAGCGGCACAGAGAAGTGACAGAGATGCAGAAAGAGCGATAAACTAGAAGTTGTTTGTTCACTCTAGCCACCTCTTCACGCGCCGCAAATTTGGAATTACTGAAAGTGAACTGATGAGATCGGACAGATGAAGAAAAAGTATAATTCAGGTAGGGCTGGGTGATACGAAAACAAATTATTATCACGATTTACTTGGAGTCAGATCATGATTTCGATTTCATCACGATTTATGTTCACTTTGTGTTTTTCTATTGCCTTTAATCGAGCTGCATGATTTAGGAAAAATGTCTAATTGTGATTTTTCTGACCAGTGCGATTAGATTTGTGATTTATGTTTTAATAATAGGAGTCTGCTCAAATTCACATTTTAAACACAATTCTGTAGCTTTTAGTCGCATTTTTGTCATGTTCAGTTGTGGGTGTCATGTTTAAACGTGTCTTTGTCGTCTTTAGTTGCGTTTTGTCATTGCATGTCGCGTTTGTTGTTTGTAGACTGAAAGATCTATCTGCACTCTTCTCTTTTAAAGCGCTTTATTTTTAAATGATTCTGTGTGTCTTTTTGTGTTTTTAATGCAACTTTTTCTGTTATGTAAAGCACTTTGAATTGCCTTGTGTATGAATTGTGCTCTACAATGTGTGCCTTGCCTAGACGTGTTTGTGTCGCTTTTGAACACATTTTCATTGTTTTTTTGTCGCGCTTTTGTCGCTTGTTTCAGAACATGTTTGTACAAATCCAAACTATAGTGTGAACAGTTTTTATTCAAGTCAAAGCAAGACATTTTGTGGAAGAAATCCGCCTTTGTGATTTGTTAATTGCATCCATTAAAATTTTGTGTTGATTTGGTTTAATTGTGCAGCCCTGGCCTTTAAGAGATAAATAAAGTCATCTGTTCAGAGGCTTCAGAGGCTAAACAACAGGAGAAAAAGTGTGTTTGAACAGACAGCTGCATTAAAGAAACAAACTGTGAATCATGATACGACGATTTCACAAAAATAGCAGATTGTCACCGGGACAAGCTCATGAGTCTATTTTAATCACTGTATCACCCAGCTTTAAATTCAGGTATGATTTACATTTTATTTATTAAGATTCACCTGTATATTCACGGGGGTTGGTAAAGACTGGCGCAGGTAATAAATGTCTTTGAGTGAGATGTTACATTCTTACTACGAGCGGTGTCACCTCTCCACAGCTCTGACCTGTAACTCTGACCTGGTGACATCATCTGCTCGTTTCCATCGAGATACATAAGTAACATAGTGCACCTTAAACGTCTGCATAACAAACCCAAACCATAATTACACTTCAGTTCATTTTTTGCTGGGTGATTAGAACTTAGAATCAGATTTGTAATAAAAAAAGCAGGTTGTTGTATACATGCAGATTTGGGTTCAAAGAGTCATCAAGAGAGATGATCATATCGAACATTGACATTAAAAAGGCATGTTATCAAGACTGGATGTTGCCCTCATTTGTCCCAGAATCACAAAGAACCAGCATCATTTGTTTACGGCTGCCAGAAGTTTACGCGATCAATCTAGAAGTTGAGCCTTCCTGCAGAAATGTGAAAGTTTTCCTGTGATATTAACTGTAGTTGACAAACTGGGTCAAACTGCGGCACTGAGCCTCGTCCTCTGCTTCTTCATCTGAGAACAGGAGCAGCTGCAGAGGCAACAAAAGCTGAGCTACGCAAAATTATCAACAAATTAAAACAGACCCATCATTGCATTTGCTACAAAGTTAGACAAGAACATATGTTTCAAGTTGCTAATTAATCGGTCACTTACACAGCAAATTCCCTGTATATCAGCGTCAAACTGGCAACCCTCTGGATCTTTACCATTTACCATAAAATTATGTTGTTTTGCAATTCTGCCAATTACTATATAACATTACTCCAAAGAACTGCTGCCATGAAAAAGTCTGTAGTATAGGAATAAGATAACATTTTGCAAATCAATCACAGTGAAAACACTGCTTAAAAAAAACAAAAATGTGCACGTTTTAGTCACTGTTTAGTACTGCTTCTGATAGAAATTCAACATCACAAATTGTTTTATTACTGCCAAGATGTGGGCCATGTGAAAATGTAGATAATATCGTGATTATTCCTTAGAAGACATGCACAATTTAAATATTGAGTGTATCGTTTATACTACAAAATGCCCAAAAAGTTATGCTGTAAACTTTCAAATAAGGGTTTAAGGTGATATTTCTGCACTTTTGTGATTTATTTTAAAGACAATTCACATCGGTTTGATCATTAAACCTCAACTAATTCATTTAGAGACATTCAATTAAAGACTTTTTTTTTTTTAATTGACAATTGAAAATATCGTCAAAGTCAATTTAATTTATCCATTCAATACAGTTCTGTATTGAAATCACGACAGCCATTTCCTCATTAGTAGAAAAGCAGTTTACATCAACAATGTTCAAAGGAAACCAAACACAACAAACGCAAGACACAAATGGAGGGATGGGCTGTGGTCGACCAAAGAAATGCTTGATCGACTGAAGACATGCTCTGCTGATTGATTAGTCGACTAAAAAAAGGGGTGTGGCATTTCTATGATCTGACTTCTGACAGCAAAAAATATATATTTATACAGAAAAGTCATAAAAATTGTGTATTTAGATGAAAAAAGGCAGATTATAATCTTACAAATCATTTCACTTAAATGTTTTCTGCTGTTGTCCATATAAATCTTCATAATAATAAATAACAGTCTACAATTCTAGTTGACTGAGACTCAATTGATTGATTAATAGACTAAGCGACTATTTATTACTAACAGTTATGCAGAAAACTACTGTAAAGCGTGTATTTATCAGTAAAAATAAAAAAAGCAGATTTACTACATGTCTCTTTTCTGCTGTTGTGAATCAATCTCCAAAAATTCCCAAAATAATTCGTCAACTGATAAAAACGTTGGTCGACCAAGACACTATCGACCGATTAATCCAGTGGTTCTGAAACTTTTTCAGTCGCGACCCCAAAAATAACAACAGTTCACATTCGCGACCCCCAAACACAAAAAATAGGCAACACGCAAAGTGATAAATTAGCCTTATGTCTAATGTTTGATTTTATTTTGAGAATATAGACCTAGAAATATGACTTTGATTGGCCGACAAATAGGAATCTATAAGAATTTACCACTGCATTTGGAGGTGGTTTAACACACAGCCTTGTATCATCTGGGGACCTCCAAAAATCCCCCTAGTTTGAGAACCACTGGCTTAATCGACTAATCCAGTGTTTTTCAACCTTTTCTGAGTCACGGCACACTTTTTGGGTTTGAAAGATACCACGGAACATCAGCTACTATTAAAACATAACCAAATCAGACCATTTAGTAAAAAAAGTACGGTACATAATGAGGCAAAAAATGTCTGTGCCCTTGTCTAGTTCTTTAAATTTGACAATAGTGATGGTTTTGCGCTCTTGGTTGATGCAGAAGTTGCTCAAGGCACTCCAAAATGTCAAATTAGTCAATTACATTCGCATTTATTAATATATTGATTCACATTGGACATTTTTTCAAGGCATATCTGACAAAACTTCAAGGCACACTAGTGTTCCCCAGCACACCGGTTGAAAATCAAGGGACTAATCTACTAAAAATGGACAGCCCTAAAGCGCAGAGTAACTCACCGATGTGTCTAGGGTGCTGTTGTTGATCCTCGTGTCCAGTCGTCCGTGGACCGTCTCCTCCTCGGTCTCCGTGTGCAGCACCAGTCTTTTCGGGTAGGTGACTTCAGAGCTGGTGTCCCCGCTGTCCCGCCGTCGGCCCAGAGAGAACCAGTCCCACACATCTTTGTCCTCGTCCGGCCTCGGCTCCTCACCTGCTCCACACGAACGACACGCAACGAGTCAGTGTTGCATCATGCTTTGAGGCGGCAAGGTTTTAGGGCTAAACGATGAATCGAAATTGAATCGAAATCGCAATATGAATGGACGCAATTAGCAAATCATAAGGCTGCAATTTTTTATTTTAATATCCTGTTTAATTCTACATAAAAGCAACAACAACATGAATAAAAGTGGCAAAAACACAACTAAAAGCAACTAGCAAGCTAAAAGCAAGACTAAAAGCGTCAAAAATGCGCCTGTAAGCAATAAAAACCCAACTAAAAGTGACAATAAACACAACTAAAAGTGACACAAACACGACTAAAAGCAACAAAAACGCGACTAAAAACAGAACAACATGACAAAAACGTGACTAACAGCAACAAAAACACAACTAAAAGTGACAAAATGCAACTAAAAGTCACAATAAACGCGATTAAAAGTGACATACACGACTAAAAGCAACAAAAACGCGACTAAAAACAGTACAACATGACAAAAACGTGATTAACAGCAACAAAAACACAACTAAAAGTGACAAAATGCAACTAAAAGTCACAATAAACGCGATTAAAAGTGACACAAACACAACTAAAAGCAACAAAAACGCGACTAAAAACAGTACAACATGACAAAAACGTGACTAACAGCAACAAAAACACAACTAAAAGTGACAAAATGCAACTAAAAGTCACAATAAACGCGATTAAAAGTGAACACATACACGACTAAAAGCAACAAAAACGCGACTAAAAACAGTACAAAATGTCAAAAACGTGATTAACAGCAACAAAAAACAACTAAAAGTGACAAAACGCAACTAAAAGTCACAATAAACGCGATTAAAAGTGACACAAACACGACTAAAAACAACAAAAACGCGACTAAAAACAGTACATGACAAAAACGTGACTAACAGCAACAAAAACACAACTAAAAGTGACAAAATGCAACTAAAAGTCACAATAAACGCGATTAAAAGTAACACAAACACGACTAAAAACAACAAAAACGCGACTAAAAACAGTACAACATGACAAAAACGTGATTAACAGCAACAAAAACACAACTAAAAGTGACAAAATGCAACTAAAAATCACAATAAATGTGATTACATGTGACAAAAACTTGACTAAAAGTGACACAACTCCAACTAAGAGCGACTAAACATGGTTATGAGTGACAAAGACGCAACTGAAAGTGATAAAAACGCTACTTAAAAGTGACAAAAACATTCTGAAACTCGTGGCTCTTATTACTATAACAGTTAATTAGAGCTGCAACAAACGATTATTATATTCCAGCGATTATTTTCTCGATTAATTGATTAGCTGTCTAGAACATGAAGTGCCCGTGAATACAAGATTTTAACTGAATTTGACCCAGATGAAACTAAGATGACATCCAGGGACATCTTGACGTAGTACATTTACAGAGAAAAATAGTTTATACACAAAGTTGTCAAGTCTGCTTCTTTACACTGACTTTGGGCTTCTTTTTTGGAAAGTCTCTTGCAAATTTTTAGTTTTTCGGGTTTCTTCTGAGCAGCACTTTCATGTCACAAAAAGAGCTATTTTTAGCCTTTTTTCAGTTCCGTTTCATGTTAATAGATGCAATGATGACTGAAATACATAAAACTAGTTGTTTTATTTTATTTTCTCTTGGGTCAGTTGTTGTAGACCGTTGTTCAAAGGCTTGGTCGCTATTTGCTCTCTAAAAACCTGGCATTTGATCACAAACACTACATTATCACGTTTTCTTTGTCATTTTGATGTAATTCCTGATTTCTCTGAGTGATAAAACCCCTTTTCTGAGCACATGGCACACTTTGAAGTTTGTGTATAATCCAGATAACGATTATTCAGTTACTAAATTAGTTGACGATTATCTTAATAAAACTGTCAGTTGCGATTATCGATTAACTTGTTCAGCCCTACAGTTAATATTTCGGTCTCCTGGTTGTGTCTAAAATGCGAACATTGAACAGAATCCCATTATTAAAACATGAATCACAATAATCAATCACAATTTGATATTTTTCCATATTGTGCAGTTCTAGCAAGCAGATTTAACAACGCTGGGATTATTTAGGCAATAAAAGTGTTCTGCAAACCCGTCTCCAAGGGGTCTTAATGTGTATTTTAATCAAATATGTAGAGAATTAGTTTGAATGGACACAATTACTTTTTGTAAAATTGTGAAACACTACATTTTACATCTTTAGTGGCTGGTGATGGACCCGAGAAAGACTATTTCAGCTTTTAGTTCCGGCACAATCTGTCTAAACGTGATGTATCCGTCGTGTGTTCAAACCTACAAAATGTTCTGAAATGCCTAAATAGTCGTACATACGCTTCTTTGATATTTCCGAGAACGTGACTAAGCTTTGTTCTTTGTTATTTAAGTGTCCTTGTCGAGAACACTTTACCATTTCAGTAACACAGGAAAATGCATGCTGGGTACTCCACAGAAAAGTGCATTTAAGTCGGTGATTTTCTACAAATGCAACGATTTTAATAATGATAATCGTGTGGCGGTTGCACAGCGTTTGAAAGCGTCAAGGATGAAAGCACAAACGGGCAGTTTTGCTTCTTTCCGTCCACCTCAGGGCAGCTGTGGCTAATATCGGACGTGAACGATGCGCAGAATTGTGTTGGAACTTTAAGCGTCTGGAAAAGCACTGCGCAAAATAATGTTAGAGGTTTTCCGCAGCGTTACCAAAGCTTAAATATTTGGATAAAAGTCTCCGTGTGATTGACTGCGTGCTGGAAAGATGATGATTTGCTGCATGTGGAAACTTAAAAGGACGGAAAAAAGGAGGAGGTTGGTCACAGAAAAATGTATTTACGCATAAACCTGTATTTGACAAGAAAAGAATTGATATCGAAACTTGTTTTTCAAGGACAACCTGAAATGAGGACTGTGCAATTAACCGAATAGATACAGTAATGGTGATTTCAAGTGTTACTCTATTCAATTACAAAAAATGTTGTAATCAAAATACAGTTAATTGTCTTATAAGTGCATTTCTTTTGATCAAAACCTGGAGCAACAGCACTTTTCTAATGCATAAACCAAGCATAAAATACATCCGGTCTATACTATCTCTGCAGAATCGAGCCTCCCTACCTGAAATGTAACTTGTTTTTACCAATTCATCGATGACACAAAACAGAAAAAGGACCAAAAATGCCAATCAACTTTTAAATGTCTAGAAATATACAAGCATCAGATAAATACATGTAAATCCATTATGTGAGGCTTCTTACAAGACTAATATTACATTAAATAGATTAAACTTTTGTGCCCAAGAATCCCAAAAGATTCAATCAGTAAGACGTTTTTATCCAATGGTTTCAGAATGATGAAAAAATGAGGACAGTGCCATCGCATTTAACAATTTAAAACAAAATATCCAGTAATATGAAGGGTGAAAAGTCTTATTATATGTTGAGAAAACCATGAATAATCCCAGTTATGATACATGAAACTGTTTATTTTTGGCTTATTCAAATCTAGAAATAAAGATCTGTAAGTCATAAGTCACAATATTGAATGTATTAATCTGCTTGTGAAGTACCTGCACCTAAAGTATAGCCTTCAGAGTTTCTAATAAGAGAAGCAGGCAGCCTTTTGGGAACTTGGAGTCCTTTAGTGCACTAACGCCCATGCAGACCTCAGCAGCGGCTCGTATATTACAAATAAAGATCCAAGCTGCTAATAAAAAACGACTAGCTTTGTGAGCATCCTGATCTATGGCCTGTCGGACGCTCGTTTGACAGGACAGCGCTTGAATGGGACGTATGGGCTGTATAGGCAAAAGGAGACGGGGCTGCGGCGGAAATGTGTCGATGCAGCAAATCTACCGCATCGAGGAGCCGCTGTCGGGCCGGTTCTTGGCACTGGAAAGACCCCCGCGCTCCGCAAAAAAAAAACGCACCCACCGCGACAAAACTGCACCCGGGAGGCAAAAGTGCTGGTGCAGGTGTAAAAAATGTGTGGATGCGACGGAAAAACCCAGCCCGCGCAGCCCCGTCCTTCACTGTTCTCTCTCCTCTCTCGGTCTTACCTGGCACAGCAGCGAGCCGCTCAGCCACTGCAGCAAACACCATGAAGCACCACACCGACAGCATGATCTTCACATATTCCCCCGGCTTTACCGCATCGAGAGCCGCCACACGCACGTCCCGAACCGATGGACACCGAGGCGCGCGGGTGTCGACGGCGAAGAGCGGCGGAGAAACGCGCTAAACACGTCTCGGTGCGCGCCCGCTCATCGTCCTCTCTGCGTCTCGCTCAGCTGCAGCGCTCCGGGATTTGCATATATGGAGGGGAAAATGGATCATAGCCGAGGCCCGCGGATGAGACGGATCTGACCAGGCCCGGAGATGGTTCAAACGGGGCCCGGCGTCGGAGAGGAAGGGGGCAGGAGGCGGCGCATGGTCGTGAGCTGGGCGCGCGGCGTACGGCGTGTGTCGCGTTGTGTGGCGCGCGGAAACGGGATTGCAGAGCGGCGAGGAACGCGCGGGGTCTGCGGAGGGGACACGTGGGACCCTCCCTCGTCCTGTGGCAGTCTCCTCCCGTTGCCATGCAGCTCTGCGCAGCGTGGGGAGGATCATGCGCCACGTACGGACGCGGAACGAGACGCGCGCAGGAAAACGGGTTCAATCGTTCGCTCGCGTCGGGGTTTGGACTGCGCCGGGAGCGTTTGAACGGCGGGGGGGGCGTCGTGACAGGGCAGGGGGGCGTGCGTGGGCTTCAGATGGTGCGGAGAATTTTAGGTGTGTCCCGCAGCGTCAAGAAAGACAGTGCGGTTTGACAAATTCACCGGAGACGACCGTGAATAGTTAATGTTTCTGTGGCAACCAACTCCAATGTACTTATAGCCTGTAGACAACATGTGAATATTATTTATAGGCTGAGCTAATGTTGTCAATGGCAACGATGTTCTCAGAGTTAAATGCATCCATACTGTATTTAGAGAAGGTGTGTTCTGAAATGTGGCCAAAAAAAAAAGGGAAAAACCTGATGCCAACAGATGTCACTTTAAAACGGAATTAAATGCACATCAATAACAGCCAGATGTTTCTTTGTACAACTATGTGCAGAAAATGTGCAAGAAAGAGAATAAAATGTAGCCTAATAAGCAGCCTCCTGCTGGTGCCAGAGTCAGGACTAAACATGGACCGGCCTCCTGCTGGTGCCAGAGTCAGGACTAAACATGGACCGGCCTCCTGCTGGTGCCTAGAGTCAGGACTAAACATGGACCGGCCTCCTGCTGGTGCCCAGAGTCAGGACTAAACATGGACCGACCTCCCGCTGGTGCCAGAGTCAGGACTAAACATGGACCGGCCTACAGCTGGTGCCTAGAGTCAGGACTAAACATGGACCGGCCTACAGCTGGTGCCAGAGTCAGGACTAAACATGGACCGGCCTACAGCTGGTGCCAGAGTCAGGACTAAACATGGACCGGCCTCCTGCTGGCGCCTAGAGTCAGGACTAAACATGGACCGGCCTCCTGCTGGTGCCTAGAGTCAGGACTAAACATGGACCGGCCTCCTGCTGGTGCCTAGAGTCAGGACTAAACATGGACCGGCCTCCTGCTGGTGCCAGAGTCAGGACTAAACATGGACCGGCCTCCTGCAGGTGCCAGAGTCAGGACTAAACATGGACCAGCCTCCTGCAGGTGCCCGAGTCAAGACTAAACATGGACCGGCCTCCTGCTGGTGCCAGAGTCAGGACTAAACATGGACCAGAGTCAGGACTAAACATGGACCGGCCTCCTGCTGGTGCCTAGAGTCAGGACTAAACATGGACCGGCCTCCTGCTGGTGCCCAGAGTCAGGACTAAACATGGACCGACCTCCTGCTGGTGCCAGAGTCAGGACTAAACATGGACCGGCCTCCTGCTGGTGCCAGAGTCAGGACTAAACATGGGGAATCAGCGTTTCAGTTTTACGCAGCTAAAAACTTCCTGAAGATGTGAAACAGGCCTCTACTCACCTTTGAAAAAGAGGTTTCAATCTCAGTGGGTTCTTACCTGGTTAAATAAAGGTTAATAAAACGAATGAATAATGCTGAGACAATGTTTAAATCCAGACTAAAAACAGTTGTGTTTAGCTGCACATACGACTGAAAGATTTCATCTGCACTCTTCTCTTTTGGGGTGTTTTTGGTGGTGATTTCGTGTGTCTGGAGCTGTGATTTTGATGGTTTTATTTTGCTGTGTAAAGCACTTTGAATTGCCTTGTGTACAGATTGTGCTCCACAAATAAACTTTCCTTGCCATAAAGGTTGACTGTGTAACTCTTTGTCTTCACCTTGTTGCGTTTGTCTTGTCAAATTGTTTGTCTGAATGTTTAATGGCTACAAGTTCATAAAAAAAAAAAATAAAAAAAAAAAAATGTATAGTAAGGCTTAATTATTTTACCATTTCTGTAATTGTATGGCCATTGTACACTGCAACCTAAGGCTTTCATGTATTTTTGCTTTCAGTGCTGTAGTTTCATGGTGGATCTTTGTTGTTGAATCAATGTTGTTTTTAGGGAGACAACTTTAACATCTGTCCAGGGACAATGCATGAAAACGGCCAATTCTGGCACATTTACAGTAGGTTTATTAATGTACACTGCCCCTGTCGAATAAACGTATTGAGAGGTTATTGCTTTGCTTATAATGTTCCACAACATCACATTAAACTTATCTGTCGACATGGAGACAAACATGTGATGGCACTAGGCCAAGTTACAGGTCAAATCTGTGGAGAGGAAAGTCTGCTCACATAAGAATGCATGATTTTCTATGTGTTTTTAGTAATAGTAGAAAAAACTGATTGATGCCATACTGTGGAACATTCTATTCACCTTATTCCGCCCCGACTATTTTTGTCTCTTTTTATGTTTATGATCCGCACTCTTGTAGTTAAGGGACTTCCGGTTTGTGTTTGCGCAAATGACGATCAAGGGAAAAGTCTCTCACTAAAACATTATATAAAGTAGATTGATTTGTGCAAAAACAAGTCAGCAACTCACCTGGGTGGCCTGAAAGTGGCTTTTTAGTCCATGTCGAACTTATTTTCTGTTGAGCTCGTCTGCCCCGTGTAAACTACAACGGCAACTTCCAGAATAAGGTGAATAGGCAAAGTAATAAGATCTCCATGGAGACAAGAAAGTGTCATCGTGCACCTTTTAGGGTTAACATTTTATTTTATGTCTAGGGTTGCACATCATGTAAAAACTGAATCCAAATTGGAATCTGAGTTGGCGCAATGATCAGACAAATCGCGAAGGCTGCAATTATTGTTCTCTGTTGATAAAATAACTTGCGTTATAGAAAAATCTTATTGTATCTGGAGTTTAGACCTCTACAATTATGTTCTGAGATGTTATTCTTAAAGTTTTAGTTCATCAGTGCAGTTTATCTTCTCTCAGATGTTAATAAACTTGGAGTTGTTTACATTGCACACTGTGAACAGAATCCTACTTTTTAAACATTTAGTACAAATCTAATTACAATTGAAATAATTGTCAGATCTCAATCCTGCCTTAATTCTATGTGTAATATTTTAGTACGTTCATGCGCTCACAGTAAACTTCTTTCTACATTGAATCCAATCCAGTCCAAATTTTTTCACACAAGGTTTCTTTCCAAGTGCTGCACAAAGTAAAACATCAACAGTCACTTAAAATCATATACATTGCAGAAATGGTATAAAAAAGTTGATAAAACCAGTAATAAATAATATTAACATTAACAATAGACAACCCTAAACATAAAAATAAGTTTGTTTTTAAATAAGACTTAAGGGAAAAATATTATGCGTTTTGTTGTAATGTTATTAGCCTTTAACATGCTCTTGAGTACCTTAAGTCTGGCATCTCATGTTTTGAAACAAACAAAAAAGTTTATTATGCACTAAATGAACATGTTTACTCTGCTGATTGCCCTGGCACTTACTGAGTTTATGCAGCCAGTAGATAGCACTTACACCATTTAGTTATGTTAATACTTAAGGGCCTGCATGCAATGCTAATGTAGCCTAGCAGTGACAGTTATCTTGTTTAGAGGCAGAAATGCTCAGAACGAGTCGAGTGATGATTTAAGGACTTAAAACAGCGGAAGATCCTCGGATAAGTGATGTCTAAAATCAGAAAAAACATGATTGAGCCAGCGAGTTCAGCAGGAAGTGTTTTTGACGGTCGGAGGGAAATGATTCATCAAAATAATGAAGCTGAATGTAACTCCAGGTATGTTTTGATGACGGATCATCATGGTTAAAAGCTCAAAAGCATGTGTCCTTTAAAAGCATCAACTGAAGCGTCAGTCTTTATGTCAGGACGAAGGCTGTTCCAACAACTTTCATTATGCCTTCTTTTTGTTATATCCACAATATGCTCTTCTTAAAGACAAATTAAATAGGAGATGTATTTATCCTGTTGACATGTTTCAGAATTGTTCTCAAGATGGCTCGCAGTTAAGCAGCCGAAACACGTCAACAAGGTAAACACAGCTCCTATTTAATTTGTCTTTAAGAAGAACATATTGTGGAGGACGAAGGCTGTTCCAAAGTCTGGGATCAGCTACAGACAAAGCCCTCATCCACAACTCAAGCTTTCCACACTTCCCATAAAGAAGACGTCAGTCCCTCACACCACTTGACTTATAGCAGATGCACTAATTGCCGATCGATACGCTTCCCCTCGCAGCAGTTTCTCCTCCTCGTGCTTACTTCGTCTTTCTCCTGATCCTTGCAGCGCTGGGGATCAACCTGCCCCGGCCCCTCGAGCTGCTCCTCTGACCCTCGGCGTCGGGCTGGAAGAGCGAAGCTAGGTTTTTCCCGATGTTTCTGCAGCATATTTCACTAATGGACGCACTGACAAACCCTGCTGAATATTTAATCTGACCCCTTTTGAGACAAACTGGAGGTGAGAGCGAGCGAGGATGCGCGGGATGAAGGGGAAATGCAGCGTCAGGGGAAGCCACGGTCGGTAATGTGCTCTTTCAAAATGTGCGAAGAATATTAAATAAGGATGCACATTCATTCACTAATGCAAAGCTTGGCGAGGCCGAGGCGTGTGAATGACGTAAAGTATAAAGTGCTCAACGAGATAAAGGAAAGCTATGGTGTGCAAAAAAGTTCACATCGCCATTTTTTAGCCAAGAGTAATCAATCAACCACAATGTGCACTTGATATATGAGGAAACTAAAGCTGCTTCTTATCGTCGTGTATCATATTGCGCCGCCTTAAGAAACCAGAGATAAATCAGTTTAAATTAGACTTTAATAAATCCCAGATACTGACAATGAGTTCAGTAAGATTTTTTTCTCTGTCTTACTCCAAAAAATAGTTTCAGTCAGTCAGAAATGCCTTGAAACTATTAAAAGAAATCATTTTGGTGGAATAGTTTATGCAGGTGACACCACAGCATTCCGTATTTTAGCAGTGAGTGGCAAAAACACATAAAAGTCAATGGTGAGTGATGTTATTTTCTCCTGTAAAAAGCTCAAAACACAACTAAAATGTGAAAAAGCTGCTATAGACTGATAACAAATATAAAAGTCAACATCTCTGCTCAATGTTTAGTTTGTACCTGACATCTATAAGAAAAAAAATCAAATAAACAGTTGTAGAAAACCAGATGAACAACAGGAACACTCACATTTATCACTGATGCAGACTTTGAGATCACACACAGTTGAACTCATTACATTTCTCTCCTTAAACAAGATGCTTCTGAGTCCAAGTGTTGAGGAAATTAATTGTTGTGCAGCAGCTGAAGTGTCCTTTATCTCCAACTAGCATTAGTAAGAAAGCAAGTTAATCTCCGTACAGTCGAAGAACAAAAAAAAAAACAACACACATTTTATCCGTTTGTGCTGCCTATAATTCTGCCACTAAATTCAGAATGTTGAGTATAATTTTTCATTCAAATTTCATGTTGGGTTATTATTACCCAGTCAATTTATTTAGGCCACTTTCTTTAAAAAGTCACATAATCTTGGCTCAGATAGTCAGATTATCAAACTATGTTGCTTATATATTAAATAAAACCAGCAAAAAGAGATGATGCAAAAGACAAAAGTAGTTTGACAGCCAATTTAACCCTCAACTGATACATTTAAAGACATGTTTCAGTGATTTTTGTTAGATTAGCATAATAATGTCAGTATATCATTATCAGGAAACTCAAAAATAAATAAATAAAAAGATAGAGATATTAATATTGTAATCAGTGTCTCCCACCTCTAATCTCAACACAATCTAAAGAGAGGGAAAAGCAATGAGAAGTAAACACTGAAATTGACAAAGAGGGCACAACGACACATTAAAACTTACAAACTTTACATCAAAATCAGGAATAAACTAGGACTGAACATATGAGTAAACAAGATTATAATTTCACCAAACAAAGAATCTAAACCATGCTCAAACCAAACCAGGTAACTTTAAACAAACCCATAGATTGACTGCAAATAAATTATAGAAGTAAGTATTAAGTATGTATGTAACTAGTTTAAAAATTTAAAAGAAAAACTGAAAGACAAAGGTGTTAAAAATCTGAAAATATTGGCATATAACTTGAATTGTGAGTTTTAACAGAATGCTGTGTTTTTAGTTTGGTCTAGTCTTGAACAAATGATTCAAAAATGAATAAAGTAAATGTGTTTTGGTCAAAGCTTTGAAAGATTCACTCCATTTTCACGATGAATAGCAGCCAAAATGATTTCTTTGCAAAAAGTAATATCTAGGTAAGTTAAAATGACTTGGATAATGGACATTCTTTTTTTATTTCAGTAGATTTGAAGTAAAAGTTAAATTATCTACCAATGGAACAAGACTTTTGGTCCTTGAAATAAGAAAAACGACAACTCTTTGCAGGTAAACTTTAAATAGAATCTCATGTTGCTTATATTAAGAAAAAAAAACATCTTGTCCCATTGGTAGAGAAAAGAATAACGTTTTTAATTAAAATAAAATAAAAAATAAGTTCTTTTAACTCACCTAAATACAGTATTTCTTTGTGCAGTGGTCAGTTTGATGGGGTCACTCTGCCACCTGCTGGAGAAAAGACAAAATCACAATCAGAACCAAATCAAATCAGCCAGGACAGGATTAGGACGAGTTCTGTGCAAGAAAAGTGGTTAAATAAATTAAACAAAACCCAAAGTATCCAGAAGGTGACGCCCATGAGCATTTGCGCACCTGTTTTATCACTTCCGAGTTAATGTCCCGTGATCCTGACGCACCAGCCGCTGTCAATCAACCAATTATCCTCTCCAGAAAGCCTTTAAAACCGACGGACAAACGCGGCGGTTTCCCCAATTAGTATTCGGACCGAACACGCGCGAGAAACAACGCAAACCCGGAGAGAAAATGAACGGAATCCGCAGCGCCAAACCGGCCTCAGGTGCGCCACCGCTGCAGCTTTTTAACTGCACACACGTGGACTGTGGGGCCACGTTTACGCGCCAGTGGAGGCTAAACGAGCACCAGACCGTACACACCGGACAGGTAAACTGAAGAATAATAAACACAATGTAAAAGCTGTCGTGGTGCGTAAAAGTTGCGGTGTTTGCGCAGAGTCTGTACCAGTGCGCAGTGGCGGACTGTGGGCGTCGGTTCAAGAGGAAGTCGCACCTGAGCCGCCACCTGCTCCAACACAAAGGGGTCAAACAATTCAAGTGCGTCACCAACTAAACTTTCCCTCATTTAGGTTCCTGGTTAGTCACTTTGATAGCTTACTGTTAAATGGGCTAATATTTTCTAAACAATAAAGTCAAAAATGTATGAAAAATGAATTAATGGTTCAGTTGAAAGGGGAAATGTATTTTTTTTTTATTACTATTATTATTATTGTTGTTGTTATTGTTATTATATATTTTTTTAAGATTTTATTTATTTAGCCATATCTAAAGAAAGTGATTGGATTCATCAAGGAGAGCTGGAATAATAATCTGAATGCATTAAAGTACATTAAACTGCTGAAATCATTATTAAAAACCCTAAACTTCAAGCATTTGGCTACTTAATGTTTTGCCAAGTTAACTACTGGCAAAAACAAATGTATCTGAAGTAAGTTTTTGTTCAACATAAATGATTTGTGCACAGCAAAAAGGGCTCTTAAAACATAGTTTTTGTTTTAATCTGGAATTGAGTAGTTTTGACTCTATGAGATTTAATTACTTGGTCCAGGATTTTTCACAGGTTTCGTGGCATTTCTGACTGATCATGTGATTATTTGGCTTAAAATAACAAAATAATAGTATTCACTAATCTTAATAAGTCAATGTCTGAAATTAAAATTAATCTCCTGAAATCAAGACAGTTTAACTAACCTAGAAATTCACTTTTGCTGTGTGCATTGAATTAAGACATTTTTTAAATTAAGCTTTTGCACCACTATAACACTAATCTTAATAATTTAGTTTATCAAATCACAATCATTATCTGGCTATATTTATGCGTTTGTGTTTTACAGCTGCAAATTTGCAAACTGCCCCAAAGGTTTCTTCAGCGCTGGGAATCTTAAAAGACACATCCGCTTCACTCATGGGGACAAAAACAAATACTTCAAGGTACGTGTGCATTTTAAGCGATCGTCCACAAGATGGCGCCAGAGTGCAACAATTCCTACTTGTAGTTTTATCTGTTCTCTCCAGTGCACCCAGCCCAAATGTCCTCTGACCTTCAAAAAACGACGACAGTATAAACTGCATTTAAAAACACACAGTATTGCGCCCAGGTTTTGGTGAGTTGAGCTGTTTTTTTGTGACACAATTGGATAAACCTGCAATTACTTCAGTAGAATGTAATGTACAGCACAGTCTTTGGTTAGACTTGAGTAGGTGTTTGCCCCAGAGACAAGTTCCAAGTATTTTTAAATGTTTTCTCTTGTGTCTTAGTTGTTCAAAGGACGGCTGCGCTGCCACTTTCGACTCCCACATCGCTCGGAAAGCCCATGAGAAGACGCACGCAGGTGGGTAGTGTAGCTTTTCCAGCACGGCAGGCGGGGGACATAAGTTGGACGGCGCAATTTACTGAAAATGTGCAAGATGTAAACAATGGATGAAGCCCACGTGTAAAGAATCAGATTTATTCATTGCAGAAAAGTGAAACATTTAAATTGAGTAATTTTTGTTTAGTGATTCTAGTTGCAGCAAAATGCATTTCTTCATGAGTTAGAATTTCTTGATTTCAGACATCTGTTTCTTTGGATCTACAATATTGTTTCGAAATATTGTTGATGGTGGTTTTCTTTAAGCTAAATGGTCTTGTAACCTGTCAGAAATGCCTTGAAACCCGTGAAATATTTGTCTAAAAAGCAATTAAATCTTATCTAATCAAAACTACTCCAAATCCAGTTTAAAAATTTAGTCATTTCAAGTGAAGCTAAAAAAAAGATTAATTAAAAAAAATACTCAAGATGGAGAATAATCAGGAATAAAGTAGAGAATTGAATGATCACATTGAGTGTTTTAGAAGTTTTTTGTTTTTTGTGCTGAAACTTTTTAGTTTTTGTTTTTTTGGAGGGGACTATTAAAATGGTAAACTTTTTGTAGATGATTAGTCATGATTTAATGCTGCCTCAGTAACTGGATGTTTTCATCAATTGGCCCAATGATTACAATTCCATAGATGCAACCTCTAGCCATTTTGTCCAGTTTTAAGTTTATAAATTGAAACTGTAGATATTGTTGTTGCAACAAACTGACAGTGTAATGTCTGGATGTCTCTGTTGCAGGTTACCGCTGCCCTCGTGCCGACTGCCAGGCCTTTGAACGCACCTGGGGACGACTCCAGAAACACATCGCATCAAAACACCCAGGTGCACTGCTTTGGTGTCGTAAGAATGGAAAAATGTAAATTACCCTGACTAGAACCTAGTTTCCAAACATTAATTCATTGCCACAAGATCAGTCTCTTTCCTTCGGTCTTTGGGTCTTATGAACATTTTATAAAACCTGTCACTTTAATCATTCATGTAAATTGTAAAAACATCTATTTACCCTACAGTCTGAGCTTATGAATATTAGAGCTGCACAATTTTCTCTTCACATTTTAAACACAACCAGGAGAATTGACAAAAAGACTGAAAAATTAACTGAAACTAAAAGAATCACGCCTTTCAGATTGTCTTTATTTACCTTTGTGTTGCTGACAGTTGCCTTTGTGCCACTTTTATTGCGTTTCTGCCGCCTTCATGTGCGTTTGTCGCTTTTAGTCGCATTTTTGTTGCTTTAGTCACATTTTGGCGCCCTTAGTTCCATTTTTGTCACTTTTAGTGTGTTTATAACAAATTTAAACTCCAGGCTTAGCTGTTTTTATGCAGAATAAAACTGGGCATTTGGTTTGTGAAGGAAATTATTGGACTTCAAACGTCGCAGCCTTTAGGATTTACTAATTCAGTCCATTCAAATTTCGATTATTTGTGCAACCCTGATCTATGTTTTTAACCTTTTTATCTTTACACATATTTTTCATGACCTTATTTTAGCATAGTCCATTATTTTTAATTCTAAAGTTGACATGTATATTATCCTTCATTCATGGTGTTCTTTGTCCAAATCATTCAATTTCTGTGCTCTTCATGATCAAAAGGCTATAAATTTGTCCTGTGTTTAATTCCCTGCAGCCACCTTCACCTGCAAACAGTGCCAGAAGGAGTTTAAGAAGTCGGAGGCGCTGCGCAGACACAAGCGGCTTCACGCCTCCCACAAGCCCGTCCTGGTGTGTCCTCGACAGGACTGCAAGGTCTACTTCTCCACCACCTTCAACCTGCAGCACCACATCCGCAAAGTGCACCTCAAACTGGAGAAGTACAAGTGCTCCTTCCCCGAATGCACGCGCACCTTCGCCATGCGGGTGAGTGCAGGCTGTGGGGAGGCTGCTGAGACTCTGTTAACGGTCATTGTGCTTGACTCATTTTGTTTTCTGTCTGTAGGAGAGCATGAACCGACACTTACTGCATCATGATCCAAACTACACTTCAACTAAGGTAATTTTTTGCACAATAAAAATGATTCCTTGATCAGGAAACGCAGGCTAACTTTAAGATGTAGAAGATGTAACTTCAGAAATATAAAAAATGTATCCATCAGAACAATAAAACTTCCATGTCCACGGTCCATGACAGTAGTTTTTACTTTGAACTTTAACATTCAAATATATTTTGAATCCCAGAATCTAGAGGTTAATGGCTTTAATCAAAGCCTCTAAAAAGTAAGATTGGATTCAAAACCTTAGCGTAAATTAGCTTTTTAAATATAAAGTAGTTTATTATATTGTCATTGCCCAATTGAATGGTGATAAAAGCATACATGACTTGTTTTGATGATATGGCATTAAAAATGTTGCTGCTACATTTAAAAAGCCTTCAGTTTGATTTGTTAACCTTTCACTTCACCAGCGGCGGATTGTCATTTACCTTTAGAGTTACATTTTAGGACTCTACAGGTATCACTTGAAGTGTTCAAATCTCAGGAATGTACAGGGATGGGGGCGGGGATAGGTGGTAGGTGAAAACTGAAATTTTCTGAGCACTCAATCCTCCTTGTAGGAATAATACAGGATAAACTCAAATCCAAATACAACTTTCAGTAAACTAATGATGAAACACTAACGCTAGGGTCCCCTTTAATAGTTGCTAAGATAAAATGGTAGAACTGATACATTTATGAAGCTTTGTATTCAGTACTTGTCAGAAGTTCACCACAGTAATAGTTTAAATATCAAAAGCATGAAACCTGAACCTGTCTTGTTCTAAATGCTTGTGCTTCTCTCCCGCAGAGACGCTGCCGCTCAAAGAAACTGTGGCAGAGGCGTTTGGACGGGCACCACCTGCCGCTGGTGGAGGAGAACCTGCGTAACCTGTTTGCTCTGAGGATGAGGATTTCCCGTCGGACCAAAGTGGAGACGGACCTCTCTGGGCTCTTCAACGAACGCAAGATCCCGCACTACGTGGACCCAGAGGTGAACCTGCGGGACCTGTTCTCCATCAAACCTCTGCCACAGAAACCAGCCGCGGCTCCAGCCCAAGCATAAACCACTGAATTCTGTCATTTCAGGGACTTATTGGTTTAATTATACATGTCTGTTGGGTCATTTTATGTTTTCTAATGTATGTGGAATACATTAAGTGATATTCATTTGAAAATCATTTGGCTAATAGTCAAATTTTGAGTTGTAGGTATACAGTATTAAATGCATGGTTTGTACCCCTGCACCTGACCCAATAAATGAGTTTGTTTTTGCAAGTTGTGTTTTGAAATTACTTCAGTGTTTTTTGAAAGGCCTCCATTTTAAAGGTGTTGTACCTGATTTTTACTGTTTAGAAACGTGAAACCACTAGTTCAGTTTTGTTTTTTTGGTGTGTGCATGTAATAAAGTAAAATCTGTTGCCCCTCCAATATATTGTAAAGGCTCCTCTATTTTTAGTGAAAATGAGACCGCTGCACTTTTTCTGCAGCTATAGTTTTATTTTATGAGAAACGGGAAGTGCACAGTAAGCATGCTAATGTTTGTTGGCTGTACTGTGGCGGTAAAACACTGGTAAAGTGCTTATAAACTCATCTCGGTGAATATTTAGGATGCTGGGACTGCATTAGGAGAGCGATACATGTGACTGATGTAAAGAGTTTAATATGAACTAGTTCTGCTAACAGCACCTTTAAAGCTGCAACCTGATTTTCAAACACTGAAGAGGAATTTAGTATTTAAATCTAACTAGTTCCTAGCTTTCTCACACCTTTCGTGCATCGTTTTATTCACAATCAGGCAGCTTTAGAACGGCGCTTTCAGACAGAAGTGAAGCAGGGAACACCATCCTTCCACAAACTAATCTCAAAGCTTTACGCTGGTGTAGTTTGAGAGATAAAACACTTTACAGAGCAGGTTTCAAAGGTCATCTGGAGACTTTTGAAATTCAAGACGTTTCAACTTCCGTCCAAAAGTCATTCTCAATCAGTAGACAGATGTTTTAATAGTTCACACGTGTTCTGGTGTAAGTTTGGTTCGTTCCTGTAAAGTGGAATAGTCTCTACAGTCTCTTCTTCACCTCTGTCTCTGCAGAGCTCGGCGCAGGTGAACACATCTTACAAAAACATTACATCATCCCGGTTCATTTGGAGATGTTTCACTTTGTCCACCAAATGCTGCGTGTTCTCCTCCAATGGAACCAAGACGAATGACGACCTTGTATCTAATGGAGTCAGTATAAACACATTGCGTCTAATCCAGGGGTGTCCAAACTTTTTCCATCGAGGGCCACATATTGAAATATAGACCAAGCGGAGGGCCACAAATCAATCGCGAAACGTTAAAAAAATCTGCATTTATCTGATGTTTTAAGCACCACCACATCTACATTCAGTCTCAGTGCCTTAATATCAGGTCTGTGTTGCACCAAAATGTTAGTTATTTAGGTTGGAATTGTAGAAAATCTGACAATGTGGGCCAGTTCACCAGGAAGCCTAAGGGCCAAGAAAAATTGGTCTGAGGGCCGCATTTGGCCCCCGGGCCTGGGTTTGGACATGCCTGATCTAAGAGAACGTTCCACTTAATCTCTGCGTCAAATGAGTTCTCAGCATATTACCAAAACTGGTCTGAAACATTGCAATTAGATATTTTCCCACATCGTGCAGCTCTGTATAACAATTACATTTGTTGTGCAAAGGCTACAATACGTGTCCAAAGGTTTTATTTTCAACTTTTGACAGTTTCCAGTGTGTACGCCCAAGTGCACTGACGTTGCTGCAGCATCCAGGCCTTTGAAGCATCACATTGTAACAGCAGCAGCAGTGTGTCGTCTGTGGCTCCCTCCGGTGAGTCCCAAACCCGCAGAGCCCTCCTCTTCCTCCTCCTCTTCCTCCTCCTCTTCCTCCTCCTCCTCCCCGTCCTCCTCCTCCTCCTCGTCCTGGAGCTCATTTTACATGAACAAAGCGCGATGGATGAGTAAAGCCTGAGTCACACATTCTGTCACTTGTGTGGATCACTTTGAACCGTTTCACTTCAGCTGTTGCTTCTGTTCATTCAGCGTCGTCCCTTTTGATGAGCACATGTTGAGTCTCCATGTTTGAGGACAGCGTTTGTGAAACCGATTCAAAAATATTCACTTTGAAATGTTTAAACGACAATGTGGGTTTAGGTAATTGTTGTTAAGATCATGATTTTTAATAAAATGGTAAATGTTTATATGAAAATGGACCAATTTGATAGAATTTGGACCAAATGGGACTTTTATGTTCATTTGATTGTGCTTTGATTTTGTCTTTAGTTTGTTTTATTTTGATTTTTGACTTGTCTGCTCTTCGATTCTGTTCTGTGTTTTGTGTGCGTTTTAAATTTTAAAAAAATTGATAAAAAATAAAGTTAAACATTGCCCTAACCTTAACTCTTAACCCCTTAATTGAGTAGTTTCTAAACCTAAATCATTATTATCTGTTTGTTTATTTTGAGTGAAGTCTTTGTTCATGCTTTATTAAGTGTTCATGACAGGTTTTCATGATTTTCTAATTTTGTCTTTATTTGGTGTTTTAATACCTGTTGTAAATATAAATTATACTTTTTAACCAATCAAGAAGCCATTTGTGGAGAAAAGTTGAAAAATCTGTAGAAAGTTACAGGAAGTAAACAAACTGATGACATCACACTGGGGAGGCATAATTTACACAAAATAAACTACTTTTTTGATTCTTAAACATTGATTCAACAAAAAGGTGTTCACATTTATTTTTATTTGTGAAATAAATAAATAAAAAATCTGTGATATTTGTGAGTTTTGGCCCAGTGTACAGTGTGGTTGCTAGGAAAATTCCTAGCGTGATGTCATCATTTATAACCAGGAAGTAAAACAAAAAACCTTAAAACTTGCTAAACCGGGATAAGTTTTGTCAGGTATTTCAGCAAAAATTGAAATATATTTATCTAAACTACATTTCAGTGAAATTAGTAGTTCAACTTGTCATAGGCCCTTTAAGTGTTCATGACAGGTTCACATTTTACATTTAACTCTTAAAATGCAGTTAAGATCAATATATTTCAAATTTTGCTCAAATTCCACACAAATTGTATGCCATTTAAGCCATTTTTATGTTTATGTTTTTTGTTTTTTTTTACTTCCTAGTTTCAAATGATGACATCACACTAGGAAATTACTTAGCAACCAAATGTAATCTAATTTAATCAATCTAACGTCACAGATTTTTCTCATTTGACATATAAGATAAATGTGAGATCTAATTTTGATGAATTACTGTTTAAAAGGTAAAAAAAAGTAGTTTATTTTGTGTAAATAACCTTTGTCTCCCCAGTGTGATGTCATCAATTTGTTTAATTCTTGAAATTTTCAAAATTTCAAACGCTGAAACACTACTGATGGATGTAAAACTATAATTTATATTTACATAAGGTATTAATACACTGAATAAAATTAAAATTATAAAATCATAAAAACCTGTCATACACATTTAAAGTGCCTATGACGGGTTGGACTACTCATTTACCTAAAATGTAGGTAATATAAATATGTTTAAAGTTTTGCTAAAAATGATTATACATTTTAGCATTTTTAGCTTTTTTTTCAAGTTTTTAATCTCACTTCCTGGTTGTAAATGATGACATCACTAGGGAATTACTTTGCGCACTGGGCTAAAACTCAGCTAATGTCAGAGATTTTTTTTTGCCCGACAAATCAAAATACATGTAAACACCTTTATTTTGTTGAATGAATGTTTTAATGGTAAATATTTTGTATAAATTATGCAAAACCTTTGGATAGAATGAGTCTCCCTAGTGTGATGTCATCAGTTTTTACTTCCTGTAATTTTAAACAGATTTTTCAGCTTTTCTCCACAAACCACGACTTGACTGGTGTAAAACAATAATTTTTATATACAATACATAGTAATACACCAAATAAAGTCAAAATCAGAAAATCGTTAAAACCTGTCATACGCACTTTAAGGCTAATTAATTACTATAAAGTTGTACCGTAATGTAGCCTATAATTTGTCCACAAACATGTTCATGAACTGGAACTGTTTTGCCTCAGCAGCTGAAACCTCCTTTGGCCCTTTATCCAATTCCGCTCTGACAAGAACAGGTACAATTAGTGTTGTTTTTGTAATTATTCGGTGGAGTTTGCGGCCACAGGGCTGTGCTTGTCGTACCGTATAATACTTCAAATGTCCTGCAGCGTCATACTCTCTCTCCTCCTCGGCCCTCTCTCCTCTCCTGTTGTTATTATTCCGTTTGGTGACCTTTCGGAGCCCGGAGCGCGTGTCGGGACGCGGGGGACAGCGGTGCATGCGCCCGGGTCCAGTTTCAGGTGAGTACACTTCATGAGAGACGCCTCACTGAACTGGACGTGGTGTTCCTCTTCTGCCTCTCAGAATGTCTCGTCAACGGGCTGTTATTACAAAGCCCTCAGCAAACGTTTAGGAGGGGTTTTATTTAACTGGAACAAAACAAAACAAAAAATGTTAAAGTGCCTGTGACAAGTTGGATTATTTTTTAACTAAAATGCAGCTAAGATAATTATATTTCAAATTTTGCTGAAATGTTTACAAATTTTACCCAAGTTTAGGTATTTTTTAAAGTTTATAATTTAACTTCCTGGTCGTAAATGATGACATCACACTGGGAAATTACCAAGAAACCATCCTGTACAGCAGTGTTTCCCAACCAGGGGTACGGGGGCCCCAAGTGGTACGTGAGGAATTACCAGGGGGTACTTGGAATGGCTTCAGGTTTTAAATGAAGATGAAATGTACTTTTATCTAAATATCATTAGTTGTAAATTTTGCGTTTTTTGGAGTATCTTGGACCATATGTATAATTAAAATTAAAAATATAATAGTAATAATTGACTATATTCGACTACTAAACCCATTTATTTGCCCGAATTTCAAGTTAAGGGGTACTCTGAGTGTAAAACAGAGCTTAGGGGTACACGAAACCAAAAAAGGTTGGGAACCACTGCTGTACAGTGCACCAAAACCCATCGAATGTCACAGATTTTTTTTGATTTGACAAAGAAAAATACATTTTAACACCTATATTTTGTTGAATCAATGTTTAAAAGTGTCAAAAAAGTAGTTTCTTTTGTGTGAATTATGCATAACAGTTGACTCCCCAGTGTGATGTCATCAATGTGTTTATTTCCTGTAATTTTCAGCAGATTTTCAAAACTTTTTTTTCCACAAACAGCAACTTGATTGGTGTAAAACTATAATTTATATTAATGCAGTATTAATACAAGCAGTATTAATACTAAATAAAGTAGAAATATAAAAATCATAAAAACCATCAAACATCATATGCACTTCATCTTTGAGAATAGGTGTAGTCTGTCTGTATAAATGAAACTACTTAAATCTGTAAATTGTCTTTCTGAGATTGGACATTATCTGCACCAGCTTGTCTCCATGATTATTTCTTTGACTGCTTTGCACAACTCATCTTTTTTTAAATAAAAAATAATCTTTCTCATCTTTATTGTATATTTGATTAGAAATGAGATATTGTAGAAGTGCGATGTTTGTATTGACTGTTATGAAGAGCTGTAATGTGTTTTAATAAACACTGAGTCATAGATATTTCATTAAATTATTGATGTCAGCAAACCCCCTGAGAAAATATACGCACCCACAAGAGACAAACGCCTCCTGTTTACTCACATAAGTGCAAGAAAAAAACATTTTTCATCATGTAATGTTTTTGTATATGATATTTTATGTGAAAATTGCATATATTTAGGACATTTAAATGTGAGAACCATGCAGGTCTACATTTTTGGGTTCATTTTATACATATATTAGTTACAAAATATGTACAGAGGGTGTGACAGGGAGCTTTCTTATTCAGATCTGTGTTTATTTGTAATTATTTTGACCAGGTGGTTAAAACAGGGATTTGTAAAGTGGTTTGGTTATTTCATTTTTAGTTGTGGTTAAATTGTCATGGCCAGTTATGTTACTTTAAGGTGAGACACTACAGGTGAATAGGAAAAAAATCTTAAATTTAAAGATATCAATTTGAAACTTCCTGTAGTTTAAAATGTATTACAAGTTTTTCATCATGTAATGTTTTCATATAGAAGTTAGGCATTTTATGTGTAAAAACGGCCAAAAATACACATATTTGAAACACGTAAATCTGAAACATGGACAGAACCAGGTTTAAATTTCTTGTTTTTTTCTGTTTTGTTTTAGTTACAAAAAACTTTACAGACTTTGGATTATTTAGTTTTTGAGTAAACTAAATTGGACTGAAAATTGTCCTAAAAATTCAAATTTCCCCTAATTTTTTAACTTGAAACTTCAATAAATCAGTTTTAGAATTAGATATTAAAAAATACTTATGTACGTTTCGTCAAAATCTTGTTGAGTCCAAGATTGTACAGTTTGGTGTTTGTAGGAGCTACTTTAAGGCTGATCTTTATGTCTCTGTTGGAGAAAACAGCCTTTGAAGTTACAGTGTCCCAGAGAAATCTATGGATGAAGTGGATTCAATGAAAGAATAAAACATATTGGATTGGACGAGTTTGTTGTTTCCACATGAAAGTTGATATGTTGAGGGACCAAAGAACAAAAACTAAAAAGCATTATATAATATATAATATAATATATAATAGTTTTGCCTGCAGTGTCTCGCCTTAAATATAGTTTGCGTATTCCTTTTGTTTGTTTAATGGTTAAAGTTACTTTGTGGATTATTTTGAGTATTGGTACCCTTATGGTTTCCTCCCCTCCCTGGTGGCTGTTGGTGCCTTCCAGGTGTGGGCTCCAAGTTCTTTTTCTAGCACTACGCCTGCCTTATGTCCTGCCTGGGAGAGTGAAGTCCAGTTATGTCAGTACAAAGGGGATTTTGGATTTCTTATTTAGTTTTTGAGTACACTGACTGAAAATTTGCCTAATTTTTTTGACATACAACTTTAATAAATCAGGCTTAAACTTAGATATCAAAATATTTTTGTCAAAAACCTTGTTAAGTACAAGTTTGAAAAGTTTAGTGTGTGTAGGAGCTACTTTAAGTGATCTTTATGTCTCTGTGGGAGAAAAAAATTGTTTAATAAAACAGACTTTGAAGTTGCACTGTCCCAGAGAAATCTATGGATGAAGTGGATTCAATGGAAGAATAAAACATATTTAGGAGCAGATTGGACAAGTTTGTTTTTTCCATATGAACGCCGATATGTTGAGAGCGCAAACTGACCAAATAAATAAATAAATACAGCAGATGGACGGTAGATGGAGTTTCACTCGATAATCGCTGACACTAGAAACTAGCAGGACGTGCAGTGGAGCAACATCTGGCTTCACACATTAAGCCGTGTATTCATATTCACAAAAGGAGTCGACACAGCATTACGACAACGAGCCTTAAAAATTAAACACCTTTGATTCGCCGTGCACAAAATTTACATATAAATACATTTGTCCGTGAAGATTTATTCAAGTAATCACAACTGAAGACACTGCGACGACTCCCACTGTCGCTGTTTTGGGCGTGCAATCTTCACACTTTTATCTTGGGAAAAGAAGTCAAGCGTTTAAACAAAGACACACAATCTGTTTGAGGAGGCAGAGTGGCCAAAAAAGACTCAATTAAATGAATGGCGCCACTATAAATAGCAACTAATCACAGGTTTGGGAAACATATTCAGAATTAGACTATAATTACAGGCTAAACAATCTTGGAACACATTGCTTGGCTGCGCATACTGCAATAATTATAGTAGTATAATATTTTATACACAAAGTTTATATATAGATTATAAGTGCTAATTTTCAACTCCAGTCCTTGGCTTTTCCACATTAATGTCACAGTTCAGGCTGGGACCCAAATAACGGACCAAGACGTAGACAAAACAGGTGAGTTTATTCAGGAAAGGAGGTGGTGAGCCGGGGAATGAGATGGCGGGACCGATGACGTGCTGGAGCCAGGAGAAGGGGAGCCGAGCAGGAACGGGTTGGAGCGGGACAGAGCAGGACGGGTGTCGGACAGGAACGGGTCAGGGAAGGAGCGGGTACGATACCGGAACGGCGCAGGTGTGAGGCGGAGACACGATGTGAACCAGGTGGGATACGGCTGGAACAGGCTGGAACAGGTCGGGGATCAAGCTGGGAAAAAACAGGAATCCGGGTAAGTACAAAATCGAGCAGACAACACTGGGGAAAAACAGGCTGGAGAGTCACCAAAAGCGATGCAACAATCTGGCGGAGAACAGGTGCTTCATCAGTCTACTTGTACTCCGCTTAATTGCAGACGAGCCTCAGCTGCGGGACCAGCAGGAGGAGGAGCAGCAAGGGAACAGGAGGGAGGGGGCTGAGGAGCACAGTCAGGGGAAGTCCTGACAGTACCCCCCTCGGACCGGACGCCTCAGGCGGACCACCGGGCCGCCAGGATGGGAGAGGTAAAGTCCCGGAGGAGGCCAGGTCCAGGATGAGAGAACGGGCTACCCACGACCGCTCCTCAGGACCATACCCCTCCCAATCCACCAGGTACTGCAAGCCCCGCCCACGTCGTTGGACGTCCAGGATCCGGCGGACGGTGTAGGCCGGATGACCGTCGATAAGCCGGGCGGGAGGCGGGGGGCCGGCCGGCGGGCAGAGCGGACTGCTGACCACAGGGCGAAGCAGGGAAACGTGGAATGTAGGGTGAACCCGGAGAGAGGGAGGCAGTTTCAGACGGACGGCCGTGGGGCTTATCACCTTGTCGACGACGTACGGGCCGACGAACCGGGGTGCCAGCTTTCGGGAGTCGACCTGGAGTGGCAAATCCCGCGACGAGAGCCAGACCCTCTGTCCCGGTTGGTAGACCGGGGCCGGTCGGCGGTGACGGTCGGCCGCCTCCTGATAACGCCGAGCGGAGCGTAGAAGGGCTGCCCGGACGGACCTCCAGACACCGCGCACCGGGCGGAGGTGAGCTTGGACGAAGGGACCGCCACCTCCGCCTCCTGGTCAGGAACAGGGGGTTGGTAGCCCCAGCATGCCATGAACGGAGACATTCCAGTGGCTGATGACGCCAGGGAGTTATGGGCGATTTCAACCCAGGGCAGGAGTTGACTCCAGGAGGCGGGGTGACGGGCTGTGACGCACCGGAGCGCAGTTCCCAGGTCCTGGTTCGCACGTTCGGTCTGGCCGTTTGACTGGGGGTGGTAACCGGAGGAAAGGCTGACCGACACCCCCAGGGCGGAACAAAAGGCCTTCCAGACCTGGGAGGTGAATTGGGGACCCCGGTCCGACACAATGTCCGAGGATTCCGTGGAGCTTGAAAACATGATCCACCAGGGCTGCAGCAGTCTCGTGGCGGAAGGCAAGTTGGGAAGGGGAATGAAATGAACACACTTAGAGAACCGGTCAACAACCGTGAGGATGCAGGTGCAGCCGTTGGAGGGTGGAAGACCGGTGACAAAGTCGACGGCGATGTGGGACCAGGGTCTGCTGGGAACAGGGAGAGGGTGAAGGAGTCCAGCAGGGCGTTGCCGGGGGGTCTTACTGCGCGCACACACCTGGCAGGCCGAAACGAAGGCCCGAGTGTCCTCCGCGATGGTGGGCCACCAAAACCGCTGTTTAAGAAACTTGAGGGTACGAGCAACACCAGGGTGGCAAGTGAGTTTCGTGGAGTGACCCCACTGAAGGACCTCGGTACGGACAGGGTCTGGGACATACAAGCGATTCGAGGACCGCCCCGGGTCCGGGTGTCGCCTCTGAGCTCGCGAACGGTCCTCTCGACCTGCCAATGGACTGCTCCAACCATATGAGGGGAGGAGTCGGGTGGTGCCTCAGCAATGGCGGCCGCCGGGAGGATGGTGTCGGGTTGGTCTTCAGGGACGTCGGGGGCGGACTGGCGGGATAAGGCGTCAGGCTTGGTGTTTCGGGAGCCCGGGCGGTAGGTGAGCACGAATCTGAACCGACCCAAGAACAAGGCCCACCTAGCCTGCCGGGAGTTTAACCTCCTGGCCGACTGCAGGTAGGCCAGGTTCTTGTGGTCGGTCCAGACCACA
Source organism: Rhinogobius similis (assembly GCA_019453435.1). Classification (NCBI taxonomy): domain Eukaryota; kingdom Metazoa; phylum Chordata; class Actinopteri; order Gobiiformes; family Gobiidae; genus Rhinogobius; species Rhinogobius similis. Next base: position 13,230,767 of record CM033631.1, read on the forward strand.
AATGGCTGCTCCGCCCCTCCAGCCAGTGCCGCCACTCCCGGAGGGCCAGAACAACAGCCAGGAGCTCCCGGTTCCCCACATCATAGTTCCGCCGCAGGGGAGAGCCGGGCGGGAAAAATAAGCGCACGGGTGGAGCCTCTGGTCGGACGGGGAGCGCTGGGACAGGACTGCGCCGACGCCAGAGTCCGAGGCGACAACTTCTACAATGAATTATCTCTTGGGGTCAGGGTGGATGAGAACCGGCCCGGACACGAAAGAGTCTTTCAACAAACGGAAGGCTGATTCAGCCGGGGCAGACCAAACGTAGGGAACAGAGGGGGAAGTAAGTCTAGTAAGAGAGGCAACCTTAGCGCTATAGTCCTTAATGAAACGGCGGTAGAAGTTGGCAAAACCCAAAAACCGCTGTAACTGCTTGCGGGTTTCGGGCCTGGGCCACTCGGAGACTGCCTTAATCTTTGCGGGATCTGGCTTAAGTTGGCCGCGCTCGATTATAAAGCCGAGAAACTCCACGGAACTGGCGTGAAACTGGCACTTCTCTGCCTTAACGAATAACCGGTTTTCCAACAGACGTTGGAGGACAAGGCGAACATGCTGGACATGCTGAGACAGGCTCGAGGAAAATATCAAAATATCGTCCAAATACACGAAAACAAACCTGTTCAGCATGTCCCGCAGAACATCATTCACCAACGCCTGGAAGACCGCTGGAGCATTGGTCAGGCCAAATGGCATCACCAAATATTCGAAGTGCCCTAGGGGCGTGTTGAAAGCTGTCTTCCACTCGTCTCCCTGCTTGATGCGCACTAAGTGGTAGGCGTTTCTAAGATCGAGCTTAGTAAAAATAGTGGCCTGATGTAGGGGTTCGAAGGCCGAATCTATGAGGGGAAGCGGGTACTTGTTCTTGACTGTTATTTCATTAAGGCCTCGATAGTCAATACAGGGGCGCAGAGACTTATCCTTTTTCCCAACAAAGAAAAACCCGGCTGCTACAGGGGACGACGATGGCCGAATCAAACCGGACGCTAATGAGTCCCTTATGTATTTTTCTAGGGCCTCTCTTTCGGGGGGCGAGATCTTATACAAACGCCCAGAAGGAAGGGGAGCCCCAGGGAGCAGGTCTATAGCGCAATCGTAGGGACGATGGGGCGGTAAGGACAGCGCTTTCTGTTTAGAAAATACGTCCGCGAGGTCATGATACGCTTCGGGAACAGAGGATAAGTCTGGGGTGACTGAGGGAGTGACTGGCTCGGAGGTACTTAGGCTAAGAGCTGACTTGAGGCATAAGGAGTGGCAGGTAATGCTCCACCCGGTAATTAAATTAGCTGTCCAATCGATCTGGGGGTTGTGGAGTTTGAGCCAAGGGAGACCTAACACTATGGGCGCTTGGGGTGAAGGTAGGACCAGGAACTGAATGGTCTCCTGGTGGTTACCGGACAACAATAACGTGAGGGGATGAGTGCAGTGGGTGATTGTGGCTAGGGCGTCACCACTCAAAGTGTTAACTTGGCGAGGCGAATCGAGGGGCTGGACTGGTACCTTAGCTCTGGAAGCCAGCTCTGAATCGATGAAACTGTCGTCAGCGCCTGAGTCGATTAGGGCAGTTAATGGAATTGACTTACTTTGCCAGAGGAGGGTGGCCGGGAGCTGGAGCCGATCGGGGTGAAGAGATGGAGGAGAGGAGACTGGGCTCACCGAGACCTCCCCAATCATCGGTGAGCCTTGTCTTTTGGCCGCCTGGGACAAGCACCGATGAGATGTCCAGCCTCCCCGCAGTACAAACAGAGTCCGGACACCAGGCGGCGGTGGTGCTCCTCCGGCGTCAGCCGGGCACGACCCAACTGCATGGGTTCCTCCCGGGCCGGGATGACCAGAGGTCTCGGTGGCAAGGGCACATCCGACTGCGCAGGAGGAGTGGTGGCTAATGCAGCAGGAGGTCCAGGCTTGGGGCAGCGCTGGGTAGAGTTCCTCTCCCGGCGTCTCTCCCGGTCGGTTGTCTAGACGGATGGCTAGTGAAACAAGCTCCTCCAGTCCCGCGGGTCTCATCGCGGCGCCAGTTCATCCTTAATGTCGCCGGACAACCCCTTCATAAAAACCCCCTGAAGCGCCACGTCATCCCAACCACTCTCGGCAGCGAGAATTCTGAACTCGATGGCGTATTCCGCCACCGAGCTACTCCCCTGGGTATGGGCCAGGAGTCTCCTCGCCGCCTCCTTACCCCGGACAGGATGGTCAAAAACTTTACGTAACTCACGGGCAAATGAGGCGAAGGAGCGACAGGCGTCGGCGTCGTTCTCGTACAGCGCGGTCGCCCACTGTGCTGCTCTGCCTCCCAGCAGGCTGAGGACGAACGCCAAGCGTGAGTGGTCGGATTGGTATGTGGCGGGCTGTTGGTCGAAAACCAATGAGCACTGCAGCAGGAACCGCCCGCAGGATCCCAGCTCCCCGTAATACCTTTCGGGGGTAGGTATAGGAGGCTCACGTGCCCGCGGGGCCTCTGGAGGCAGAGGTTCGACGGCTACTGGCGGGGACGCGGGGAAGTGAGTGACAAGCTGGTCCATGAGAGCAGATAGCCGAGTGACGCTAGTGGACAACTCCCCAAGCTGAGCTGTGACCCCGCTCAGGGTCTGCTCATGCTGTCCCACTATGACGCCCTGGGCGGCCAGAGCTTGACGAAGAGAGCCTGCTTGGTCCGATGGGTCCATCTAGTGGCCAGATTGTTCTGTCACAGTTCAGGCTGGGACCCAAATAACGGACCAAGACGTAGACAAAACAGGTGAGTTTATTCAGGAAAGGAGGTGGTGAGCCGGGGAATGAGATGGCGGGACCGATGACGTGCTGGAGCCAGGAGAAGGGGAGCCGAGCAGGAACGGGTTGGAGCGGGACAGAGCAGGACGGGTGTCGGACAGGAACGGGTCAGGGAAGGAGCGGGTACGATACCGGAACGGCGCAGGTGTGAGGCGGAGACACGATGTGAACCAGGTGGGATACGGCTGGAACAGGCTGGAACAGGTCGGGGATCAAGCTGGGAAAAAACAGGAATCCGGGTAAGTACAAAATCGAGCAGACAACACTGGGGAAAAACAGGCTGGAGAGTCACCAAAAGCGATGCAACAATCTGGCGGAGAACAGGTGCTTCATCAGTCTACTTGTACTCCGCTTAATTGCAGACGAGCCTCAGCTGCGGGACCAGCAGGAGGAGGAGCAGCAAGGGAACAGGAGGGAGGGGGCTGAGGAGCACAGTCAGGGGAAGTCCTGACAATTAACACGTTAAAACAGTCAACTCTATAAACAAACCGAGCAATTATACACATTCAAAACTCATCACCTTCACTTATTCACTGTCAAACATTATTTACAAATGGGTACAAGTTTGATTTGTTTTCAGAAAACACTACTATTTTATTTAGCAATCGATCAGTCAATCAATCTTTATTTATGGAGTCCTTTACAACTTTCAAGCTGCCAAAGTGCTTTCCAATAAAATCAGTGCAATCTATAATAAAAAATCGTAACAAAATATGATTAACAGTGCAAACAATAAAACAGACTGTACAACAGGAATATTCAACTTTATTTCACAGAGGGCCAGATTTTTCAAATGGTTTTGTCCTCGAGGCCAGAAACGTGTCCAACGCTTTTGAAAGTACGAAATGTAATACAAAAGGCTTTAACAACATCTGCAGAACTGAACCAGGTCTAAACTAGGACTAAACGAAGACTAATCCAGGACTAAACCAAGACTAAGCAAAGACTAAACAAGGACTAAACCAGGTCTAAACCATGTCTAAACCAGGTCTAAACTTGGACTAAACAAGGTCTAAACCAAGACTAAACCAGGACTAAACCAGGGCTAAACAAGGTCTAAACCATGTCTAAACCACGACTAAGCAAGACTAAACAAGGGCTAAACCAGGTCTAAACCAGGACTAAACGAGGTCTAAACCAAGACTAAACCAGGTCTAAACCAGGACTAAACAAGGCCTAAACCAAGACTAAACCAAGACTAAACAAGGACTAAACAAGGTCTAAACCAAGACTAAACCAAGACTAAACCAAGACTAAACCAGGACTAAATGAGGTCTAAACCAGGACTAAACCAGGACTAAACAAGGTCTAAACCAAGACTAAACCAAGACTAAACCAAGACTAAACCAAGACTAAACCAGGACTAAATGAGGTCTAAACCAGGACTAAACCAGGACTAAACAAGGTCTAAACCAAGACTAAACCAAGACTAAACCAAGACTAAACGAGGTCTAAACCAAGACTAAACCAGGACAAAACAAGGTCTAAACCGAGACTAAACCAAGACTAAACCAGGACTAAACCAAGTCTAAACCAGGACTAAACCATTGAGTGATATGATATAAGATGAGTTGAGGACCGGATCATGTCCCTTGGAGAGCCTGGTTTGGCCCCCGGGCCTTAAGTTGGATATCCCTGCTTTATAAAGTAAGAGTCACTGTTGCTGAATATTGAAAGCCAGTCTGAATAAATATGTTTTCAGCCTGGATTTAGTGTGCAGCTTGTTCTAGAGTCAGAAAATATACTGTGCAGCTCAGATTTACAATGAGCTGTCACTGGTTTGACAATGTAACAACACAGTTCATTGAGTTGTGCAACATACTATTAACTTCTGCTTCTCCCACGAGACACAGCGCCGTGAAGGGATGTGGCTGTAAAGTTGAAACACACATGTATGAACTAAGAAAAGAGCAATTTGTCACAGGTGAAGATTGGACATAAAATGACATCTGTGCTGTTACTTCTTCAATCTCTCGCCTCCAGGTCAGTCATGAAGGTGAAGCAGGTGAAGAGGAACTGCTTTTTTCTACTTTCTATTTTTGAGTACGCTTATAGACACAGAAATACATCGGTCACAACTATGTGGATGTAATGACAGTTTTGGCAAAGTAGTAATAACAATACTAAGAATAATACTAAAGAAATAGATACTGGTAGTTAGAAAATAGAAATGACAGTAGTTAGTGACTGTGGTTTCAGTTCAATGTGGACTGCGTCATTGACAAGACTGGCAAAGGTAGGAGGTAGTGTTAAGTATTAGTAGAAGGAGTAGAAGCATAGAAAGAGTAGTAGTAGTAGTAGTAGTAGTAGCAGCAGTAAGAGTTGCAGGAGTAGTAGTAGGAGTAGGAGTAGTAGGGTGTAGTAGTAGGAGGAGGAGTAGGAAAAGTAGTTGGAGAAGTAGGGGAAGTAGTAGGCGTAATAAGAGAGTAGTAGGAGTAGTAGTAGTAGTGGAGTAGGAGTAGTAGTAGTAGAGTGGGAATAGTAGTAGTAGTAGTAGAGTGGGAATAGTAGTAGTAGTAGTAGTAGTATTAGTAGTAGTAGTAGTAGTAGTAGTAGTAGTAGTAGTAGTAGTGGAGTAGGAGTATTAGAGTAGTAGTAGGAATAGTAGTAGTAGTAGTAGTAGTAGTAGTAGTGGAGTAGGAGTAGAGTAGGAGTAGTAGTAGTAGAGTAGTAGTAGTAGTAGTAGTAGTAGTAGTAGTAGTAGTAGTGGAGTAGGAGTATTAGAGTAGTAGTAGGAATAGTAGTAGTAGTAGTAGTAGTAGTGGAGTAGGAGTAGAGTAGGAGTAGTAGTAGTAGAGTAGGAGTTGTAGTAGTAGTAGTGTAGCAGTAGAGTAGGAGTAGTAGTAGTGGAGTAGGAGTAGTAGTAGTAGTAGTAGTAGTAGTAGTAGTAGTAGTAGTAGTGGAGTAGGAGTATTAGAGTAGTAGTAGGAATAGTAGTAGTAGTAGTAGTTGTAGGAGTAGTAGTAGGAAAAGTAGTTGGAGTGGGAAGTAGTATGTTAAGTGTAGTAGAGTAGTAGTAGTAGTAGTATGAGTAGTAGTAGTAGTAGTAGTAGTAGTAGTAGTAGTAGTAGTAGAGTGGGAGTAGTAGTAGTAGTAGTAGTAGTAGTGGAGTAGCAGTAGAGTAAGAGTAGTAGTAGAGTGGGAGTAGTAGTAGTAGTAGTAGTAGTAGTAGTGGAGTAGCAGTAGAGTAAGAGTAGTAGTAGTAGAGTGGGAGTAGTAGTAGTAGTAGTAGTAGTGGCGTAGGAGTATTAGAGTAGTAGTAGGAGTAGTAGTAGTAGTAGTAGTTGTAGGAGTAGTAGTAGTAGTAGTAGTAGTAGTAGTAGGAATAGTAGTAGTAGTAGTAGTAGTTGTAGGAGTATTAGAGTAGTAGTAGTAGTTGTAGGAGTAGTAGTAGGATGAGTAGAGTAGGAGTAGTAGTAGAGTGAGAGTAGTAGTAGTAGTAGTTGTAGTAGTAGAATCTCAGTAGTCAATGGTAAAGTAATCAGATCCACTGACACATTGCTTTGATCCTACGGATGTATCCTGCAGTTGTGTCCTTGGGCAAGACACCACCCGCCTCACAATAGTTTCTACACACACCGAGTGCTCACTGAACGTTAAAAAAGCCACGTTAATATAACCATTTTAGCAGAAGTCGTGACTGGAGTGACATGCATTTGGTGTGTGTTTATCATATATTTCAAGTTGCACTTTCACACTGTTAAGGTTTAAAGTAAAGAGAAATTTGTCCTCGGCATCTGACTCATCCTCACAGCACAGGAGTCTGGAACCTTCATGCAGTGAGGCGAGAGTGCTAACCGCTCGCTCACCATTCAGCCAATCAACGCCAAACCCAGAGCAAACACACAAGTCCCTGCAAAAACGACTGGTGCATGAAACACGTACTTTTTAACTCTCCGTCGCCTCAGATTGTCACCGTCTCATTTCAAGGTCGAGCGTTCGAACAAAAGGATATCACAAACATTTGAAAGCCACGACTTGAATTCAAATCCAGTTCACGGCACAAAGCCTGCAGTACAGATTACACCTCCCCAACGCTTTCTGGGGGCGGAGGATTTAAGAGCTGTCAGAACCACCCAGGGGACAAAGGCACTTTCAGAATCGACTGGACCAATGGGTAACTTCAGCACAGAACAGCGCCGTGTTGTGTTACGCTGCTGAATTCATGCAAAAAAACAGGACGCACAGGGGCCAACAACCTGCGGCGGTGGGAAAGTATGGGCCCAGAAAAACAACAGCTGCTGAATTGGCCGAGATTTTGAAATGTCTTGTGTTGATTGTCCAAAAATGTCATCATCACTGAAACTGCATAATGAGCGCTCTGATATTCATGTAGCAGCCTGGTTTATTACTTTTGATGGTTCGTAAAGAAAACCTATTGCGCTTTTGCCTTTGCTAAAGTCTAATCTGTGCCACTTGTGGACCATTATGTCACATTTTGGATCTGATTTTGGACGTCTTCAATTGCGATGTTGATCTAAAACGACTTAATTAAAGAACAAGTCTGCTTACTTCCATTTTGAAACAGCGGCGTTGATTTGCACTGCCCTTTGTGGAGCAGCAGAATCTTTTTTTTTAACTTATACCAAATGGCTGCACGACACTGACGAATCCTACGTGTTTCAATGTTTAAAGGGAAAATGTTCTGCGTTTTTCATATTATTAGTCTTTAAACATGCTCTTGAGAACCTTAAATTTGCCTTCTCATGTTTTGAAATAAAATAAAAAAAAATCGTATTTGTTAAATTACAGTTTTTATCAGTCTTACCGCACTACACTGACTGCATCGAGCCAGTAGACGGATAACCACTAAATTGTATAGAGCGCTGGCGGCTCTATACAATCTAGTGAAGTTATCCATAAAAAAAAGCAATAAGGATGATTAGCAGTAGCAGTTATTGTGTTTAGAGGCAGAAATGCTCAGAATGGCGATGATTTAAGGACTTAAAACAGCAAAAGATTCTCGGAAAAGTGACTTAGATGATCTGAAAATATGTCCCGGATTGATGATGTTCGGCATGACGTGTGTTTGACACTTGGAGGGGGGAGGATTTTCTAACGGACATTTCTCAAAACAGCATGAATGCAGCTGAATACTACTTCAGGTATGTTCACAGAACATTGTTAGGACATGCTTAAAAGCTCAAAAAAGTCACAGAATACGTGTTCTTTGAGAAAATAAAATTGCAGAACAAAGTATAAAGACTGAAGAGCAGTGAGCATGGAGCAGGGGAATCTGGACTGACGGAGCAATGGTGCTTTGACCACACGAGAATAAAGATTGCTCAAATATGCATCTCTCTAAATACAACTCTGAGTGCTTTAATGACACGGAGAAACGGATTGTAATATGGCTGATTCTGGTACCTCAACATATATCAAGTCAAACCAAAGCTGCTGCATATAACATATAATTTTGTATGTGATATTCTACCCAGCAAATCTGGTTATTATTGTTATTTTTTCATTTCATGTGCTGGAACATACACCTTATGGTTTCTACATTGCACCTAATAATACCTCGCTAATTCATAGACATCTTGTGTAGCTACTGGCTTAAATTATGTTTACTGTTCTGAGTATACTATTTGTTTTTGTAAAAACTACTAGACCAATTTGACAAACATCTTAAAACAGGCATGTCCAAACTAAGGCCCGGGGGCCAAATGCGGCCCTCAGACCAATTTTTCTTGGCCCTTAGGCTTCCTGCTGAACTGGCCCACATTGTCCTGATAAGTACTATTTACAGCACATTTCAGATTTTCTACAATTCTAACCTGAATAAATAACATTTTGGTGCAAGACAGACCTGATATTAAGACAGTGAGACTGAATGTAGATGTGGTGGTGCTTAAAACATCAGATAAATGCAGCTTTTTTTAACGTTTCACGATTGATTTGTGGCCCTCCGCTTGGTCTGTATTTCAATATGTGGCCCTCGATGGGAAAAGTTTGGACACCCCTGTCTTAAAACGTATCATTACAATAAGAAAATAAACTAACTACAATTTAAAATAATTTGTTTTGTTAACAGTTTGGCTAATGTGTGAGCAATGATTTTCCTCCTAAAGGTGTGATGGGCCCTTGTTTATTTTATTACAACAAAAATTGATTAAATTGATTTAAGTGTAGAAAAATAGAACTGAGAAAATAAATATTTTGAGGGCCCTACCCTGATCTGGGCCCCAGGGAAACAGTACCCTTTGTCCCCCCAGTCCGACGCCCCTGTCTCCATTCATTCCTGTGTCAAACTTAATAACATTTCTTACCTGATTTTAGAAGAATGGATTATGTCGAGTCACCACCAAAAACCACAAAAAGCTTGATTAACTTTAAGGCTGCAAATAAAGACAAAGTAGTCAGAGATTCATTTTTCAACTTGTCAAACGGTTATTTCTATCGTACACTGAGACTTTTTTGTACATTATCAAGAAAATTAAAGTTGACTGACGGCTTCTAGAGCAGTAATTTTCAACCAATTTTGAGTCACGGCACACTCTTTTGGTTGAAAATATTCTGCGGCACACTTCTAACTAAAATATTACCAAATCACACAATTTAGAGAAAAGATGGTCCTTGATTTTCAACCTGTGTGTCTTGAGGTTATTCCGGACGTGCCTCGAAAAAAATGTCAAATTTATCCATTTCATTTAAACAGATGTGGCCTGGACAATATTTGCTTTAATAAACACCTAGTAATAAAGTGTATTCATCTATTGTATTGTATTGTATTGTGTATTAATTTTTACCTTTACCTTTTGTTTTTGCAAAGCTCACTGTGAGCGTGTGAAGACAGAACTCTGCACAACTGTGAGGCAGCTCGTGTGGTTAAAACCTCTCTCTCTTGAGCCTTTTGCCTCTGGCTCGTGATGGACGTCTTGACATTGGTTCTCAGCTGTTATATTTTTAGTCCAATCTGTCAATGACAATAAGGTGCCGAACGCCAAACTCCTCAAGCAAGCACTTTACAACTAATAATTACTGATGCACTCAAAATAAATGATAAAATAAGAGCTCAAAACGAGTCTGGCGATGATTGAAGGACTTAAAACAGCAAAAGATTCTCGGAAAAGTGACGTAGATGATCTGAAAATACGTCCCGGATCAACGGTGTTCGGCATGACGTGTGTTTGACGCTCGGAGGGGGGAAGATTTGGTAATGGACATTCCTCAAAACAGCATGAATGCAGCTGAATACTATAATAGTTTATTTATTTTGCGTGAAGATATAACATGTAACAGAGGCATGTCCAAACTAAGGCCCGGGGGCCAAAAGCGGCCCGCAGACCAATTTTTCTTGGCCCTCAAGCTTCCTGGTGAATTGGCCCACATTGTCCTAAGACATACTTTTTACAGCAAATTTCAGATTTTCTACTATTATAACCTAAATAACTAACATTTTGGTGCGATACAGACCTGATATTAAAGCATTGAGACTGAATGTAGATGTGGTGGCGCTTTAAAAATCAGATTAATGCAACTTTTTTGAGTGTTTCACGATTTAATTGTGGCCCTCCGCTTGGTCTAAATTTCAGTATGTGGCCCTCTGTGGAAAAAGTTTGGACACCCCTGATGTAACAGATACAAAAGTGGGTGCAGGGTGAGGTAAAAACCCTCCGAAAGCCTTGTATTTTAAAGCTTCCATAACCTTTAGTTTTATCACAACTTGTGCTTGTAATGGAGTTTGCATTAACGTCTTTTAATCCATCAGCACAAGTAAAAAACCTGGGCGTCATCTTTGACTCTGAGCTCACTTTTATCCCGCACATCAAGAACATCACAAAAATAGGTTTTTATCACTTAAAGAACATAGCCAGAGTCCGTCCCATTCTCTCTCGGGCCAACACGGAGACGCTGATGCATGCTTTTATCTCCAGTCGTATAGACTACTGTAATGCCCTGCTCTCTGGTCTTCCCAAAAAGAGTATTTCAGGTTTGCAATTATTACAAAACTCAGCAGCACGTGTCCTGACTAAGACCAGGGGGCGGGACCACATTACACCGGTTTCAAAAACACTGCATTGGCTCCCCGTGTCTTTCAGGATCGATTTTAAGGTTCTTTTACTGGTTTATAAATGTCTTAATGGTCTTGGGCCTTCTTATCTATCAGAACTGCTTTTACCATATGAACCCTCGCGGCCCCTGCGCTCCTCCGGCAGCCGGCTCCTAGTCATTCCCAAAGTCAGGACACACACTCACGGCGAGGCGTCCTTCCAGTCCTACGGCCCTCGTCTGTGGAACGGCCTGCCGGAGAACCTCAGGGCCGCAGAGAACGCGTTCAGGTTTTTAAGAGCAGGCTCAAGACCCACCTTTTAGTTTAGCTTTTGACTAATATTTAATTTGTGTATTTGTTACATTTATTTATTGTGTTTACTTATTTTATATGTATTTATTTAAGTTTTACTCTAGTTCTATTTATTTATTAATTACCCATATTTATTTATTTATTTATTCTTTTATTTATTTTAGACTCCAGTGTTTCCTCTGAGGGGCCCTCTGTACTGGGAGCGGCGGTCGTCTGTGGTTGCTGGGCCCTGGCTCATGGGCCCCTGGTGGAGGTTTGGTGCTTGCCCCATCTCTCCTCGGGGCCCTGAGTCTGTGTCCTGTGGCTACGGACTCTCTGCTCCTGGTGCAGACGGCTCCTCTGATGGTGCTTCCTCAACTGGTGTATCCGCACTCAGCCTATTGTATCTTAGGGTATGTGTGTGTAAATACGTGTGTATGCACATAGATGGGTGTGTATCTGTATGTGTGTGTGTGTGTGTGTGTGTGTGTGTTGTGTGTGTGTGTGTGTGTTCAGGTGTGTATGTGACTGTGGGTGGGTTGCTTGGCTGGTGGGAGGCGGTTGGGTGGGAAATGGTCATGTGTGGGAATGTTTTTAATATACACTGTAAAGCACTTTGTGCTACATGCTATGTATGAAAAGTGCTTTATAAATAAAGTTTGATTTGATTTGATTAACGTGAAAGTATCTATCTAGCAATTACACAATTCCAGGTGATTTTACTGCTTAAAAATACCCCCAAAAACAAGAAGAGTCATCCAGCCTGCTGTGGTGGTTTGAAGGACTTTTTCTTGCCAGGAGAGCTGCCTGTGATGGTGCAGAGTGGCAGCACTTCACACTGACAGGCGGAGCTCGCAGGTCAGCGCTGATATGAGAGAGTGACAGGTGACATTGTGAGATAAGTCCAGTGTCTGCGCTCAGAGAGGATCAGGGGGAGGAAGTGTCGAAATGTGGGATGAGGATGAGCAATGGAGCACGTCAGAGCTGCACTGACTGAGCGAAACCCATGATCAACGGGAGCAGAGCTAAAGAGGGGCAACCGGACCAGGTCATGGCAGCTCCACCGAAAAACACACGGGTAGCTGAAAAGCCTGTGACCGCTTTTAGTTTGGGGCTTTTTACCGGCCGGGCATGTTGTGCAGGAGGAGCTGGAGAGGACGGAGAGGAGGGTTGGGTCCAAAATCATTTTTATTCTGGACCCGCTCCACAGTGTGCTGGTCATTCACGTGGAGAGGAATGAACGGCCCAACTTTGTATAAATATCCATGAATGCTATCTGTAAAGACTCAGCTGTGACTTGACTTGAATCAGTTGTGACATAGATAGAGGTGATTCCACGGCTGTTACTGATGAAGAATATTTAAGCTTCACAAATGTATGAAACATTATAATAACAATATTTAAGAGTGTAGCACCAAAGGCTTATTTTGCAGTGTTTAAGCTTAAGTTTTGGACAGATCAAAGGCCTGTAGAGTTATTATTTTGTTTACAATGTTTCTTCTACTTTTACTTATTATAAAAAACTCAGTGTGTGGAGGAAGTCATTAGAGCAACATGGAGGCTCATTTAGGACAGTACTGGAGGCTGCCACTAGGGGCAAGTCTTGTAACTACTGCAGCAACAAAATACAGCTGTGTGGGACCTGTACCATGGTAGTGAGATCATGGGGGTCAGTGAGTTTACACGTGGGTTCAAATAATAATAATGAGCTTGGGAAGAGTAGTGCCCTAAACCTAGGAAACTATAGGATAAGAGCTGAACATGGGGGGTAATGGTCCTGAATATTCAGAGCTATAAATTGGGCTGCAATCTCTTTGTTGGGGCTTCTGGAGGTCTTCTCTTCGTGTGAGGATCTCTGTGGGTTTGGAGCCATGATCTGGGACACTGGTTAGAGGAGCTTTTTGTGGTTCAAGTAACCAACCAGATCTTACATTTTACCAAGGATGAAGTTATTTTTTGGACAATAAAGACTCTATTGCATTGAATTTCGTCGAGTTTGTCTTCTTCATTGTGTCAAACATGCGAGAGTTATCCAGAAGAAATTATGACACAACAGTTACCTTGCAACCATTTTGAAAACACGGGCCAAAATACATGTTAATTACACAATAGTTAAGATCTGACAAATAATAAAACCTGATAACACCTTTCATTTTGTTGAATGGCCGTTTAAACTGTCAGACAAAGGTGTAAGGTGACTGTTAACTGTTTATTTTCAACTGTATGTCCCTTGTTGGTGACGTAGGTGGAAGGATTTCATTTCAGAACTCAGCACTACTTCCTGTGATTTAAAACTGGAACTGCAACTTGAAAAATGTAAAAATATGCAACATATTTTCCATAAGTGTCCTCCCACCAAACTAAGCCATAATTTAACCCTGTCATATAGACTTTAAAACTCGCATAATTAGTTGGGAGATGTATTAGAAGAGGGAAAAAGTTGATATGCGGTGAGAGTATTGTATTTTTCTAAGTTAAAGTCTATATGAAGGTTCTGATGTTTCTCAAAAACTGACTTAGTTTGGTGGGAGGGCACCTGTGTTAAATATTTATCATAGTTTTACATCTGTGAAATTGCAGTTTGTGAAAATTTAAAGATAAAAGGAAGTAGTGCTGGGTTCTAAAATGGACTCTTCCTGTGATGTCATCAGAAAGCGACGTACAGTTAACAATCAAATGACATATTTTTCTGACAGTTTAAACAGTCATTCAACAAAATAAAGATGTTTTCAGGTATTATTATTTGTCAAATCATAACTATTGTGTAATTTATATGGATTTTGGCCCTTGTTTTCAAAATGGTTGCTAGGTAACAGTTGTAGAATCGCCTCCGTCTATGTCATATTTGCTGCCCATGTTCAACCAGGAAGTGACATTATAAACTTTACAAAAACTGTCAAACTGGGGACAAACAGGAAAAATGCACAGTAAAACCTTTAATGTAGTAAAACCTTTAATGTAGTCATCTTTACTACATTTTAGTGAATTGTGACGTCTAAACTGTCATATAGACTTTAAGGTGAAAATGTATTGTGTTTACTCTGCGGGTTTAGTTGACAAAAAGACAAATCGATTTAATTCCGTTGTGACACTGATATTTCGTTTCTTTTTGACAAGCCAATCGTTCTTTTTGATAACTGTTTCATTTACTGGTCGGGTGCATGACTGCAACGACAATGATTTCCTCTCGGGGATGAATAAAAGTAATTCTGATGTACGACGTCATCATTTTTGTGATGTTTTGTGTCTGAGGCGGGTGACTACAGCCTGTTCACGGGTTTCAGGCAAATGAGTTCTTCCTGTTTTGTGAGGACCTATTCTCTATTCAGAAGATTTATGATTTTGATTTGAATTGTGCTATTTCTTTAACAAAGTAGGGCCGTTGCCTTGTCAAATCCTTCAAATCAGAAGAAATCTTTATGTCTGAAACAACAGATAGGATTCTCTCTCTTTTATTTTGCTTCAATCTAACTGAACTGAACTGTTACAAAATAAAGTTCAGAAATATGCACGTCAAATAAATTCATATGACACATTCCACTGGTCTGTTTCATGTCCTGACGTTCTTATTTCAGCGTTCACAATGTCCTTTGTTCTTTATTCAAACTGCTTTGTTCCAGTCCGTGCACCTTTTGCTGTCAACAATTAGAGTTTTGAGTGCACAGAAATACGGTCTAAATGCCTCAACTCACTCTTGATGTAAGTTTGTACAAAAATCAAATGTCGGTGTACAATAACAGGAGATATGATACTTTTTAAAGCCAGAAGTCCAATGGAAGCCGCAGTCCTTGTTCAGAGAGAGCGCGGTGTGTGTGATGTGTTTTATGCAGCGAACAACACTGTGCAGTGACGTAAGTGTGTGTTAAACCCGTGACGCAGGTTGGTGTCCGTGCCCGCGATGAGGATGCCCTGCAGGAGAATCAGAGCGGGCACCAGACTGGAATCACAATGGAGCCACAGCGTGAGGCCAGAGCGAAGGCATCAGCCCGAGACGCAAGGATGGGAATGTCGTCAGCGCCGAAAATGATAATTGGTAGAAAGGTTTCCAATTGCCGTGCTGAACCCAGAAGGGGGGAGGACTCAGTTATATTTATTTAAGAATGTGAGTCATTTTCAGACACTTTTATTTGAGTACTATGTTTGTTTGGAATAACAGCACTCACTTTTGATTCTCACTGTGAGTCTGCGAGTGACAAAGGCTTTATGTTGACAATATTAAAGGACAAATATTATATATGTTATTGGTCTTTAAACATGCTTTTGAGTATCTTTACTTTGACATTTCATGTGTTGGAACTAAAAACAAGATGTTTACAAAGAATAATATAACTTTATCACTGCCATCTTACCTTGCTGTTAATATGTTGTAGCTCCATCTCCTGGCTGCAGACGCAATTACACACATTTGTATACACATAACGCTTGATCATTGTGGCAGTGCTGAGCTGTGATGCAGTTGTAATGATCGTGTTTAGACGGCAGAAACGCTCAGAGCGAGTCTGGTGATGATTTAAGGACTTAAACCAGCAGAAGATTGTCAGATAAGTGACGTCAAATATCAGAAAACGTCACACATTGAAGGAATTCAGTGACTGAGTGTGTTGAGTGTTTTTAACAGTCGGAGAGAGAGGATTTTCTAACCAGGATTCATCAAACTAGTGAGAATGAAGCTAAATTCTATTTCATTTATGTTTTTGATGACAGAACAATGTAAGAACAAGGTTAAAAGATCAAAAAAGTCAATTTTGCGTAATAGATGTCCCTTAAATGATTTGAACATTTGTGTTTGTTGAATCGCTCCATCAGATGTAATTTAGCTTTCACATTTTTTGCTCTATCCTTTGAAAATAATCAGATTTAAACTGTATTTGGGCCTCAATACACCTGCCATGGACACCATGAACGGATACCTCTGGAGGATACTTTTGGCGGCAAGTAAAAAGGCCCTGATAAAAAGATGGACGACACCAGCTTTTTTTTTTGTGCCTATTCTATCTCTATGGCTGTGTTCTGTGTGTTTTACAATGAAACAAGGAGGAAAATATCAGATGTAATGTCCAGACAATTACTCTTACTCCAGTTTTACTTGTAATTACTTTGACCATTACTTTGTTCTTCTACTTGAGTAATATTAATTTGAAACAACATCGTAGAACTTATATTTTGACTTTACCAGCCTCAAACGTTTTTTTTTTTTTTTCATTTAAAAGTGCGAACACAGCATCACGTTATAAAATTGCATCTGCACCTCAAGAGAGATTTTTTTCTGTGAATTTATCTTTCTTCTGTTTTGTGACAGCTGGGGCACCAGGTTTTCACACCACAAAACCAGAAGTAGGTTTTTAAATCTGTGTAACTCATCTCCAGCTCTCACAAACCCTTTGGCACATTGATAAAGTTCACAAACATTCATTTTCAGGCTCGTGCGTGGCTTTAGAACACGTTTCTTCAGACGGTGAAGTGAGACTGGGGTGGACTGTCCAAGCAGCCAATCAAAGCTCCGCATTTGGCTCTTATTTCCAGGTTTACGAGACATAAAATATATTATTATTAGCTGCAGACAGTGTATAGTGGACTAGTTTTTGTCACAAAGTGATGCTTTTACAAGATTCTCTTCGGAGAAAAACAGAACATTTACAAAAAGTCAAGCACCCCAGCTTTAATTTAACAACATAAAAAGAATGAATGGGACTCTGATTTATTCTGGTTCTGGAGAAAAGGACGTCAGCTCACAGAGACCTGTTGTGAATAAACTACGTTGTTAGATCAGCATGACTTTTTATATAATTTTTGAAAATAGTCTTTCCTTTATAATCCTGATATCTCTCCGAAGATATTGTCGTTTCTTCTTCAATGGAATTTATCCAAAAAATATACATAAAGTATTGCTCCAGGTTTGTTGATTGTAATGTTTAGTTGTTCACAAAGTTCACAAAATTGCTGATTTGATCTAAAAGACAAGGAAAAATTGGTTTGGTCCCGTTCATGATTTAGTTCTAGGTTAGATATGCATTTGATTAACCAAGTTAGTAATAAAACAAAACTATTAATAATTTAACAGCATAATTTATTTTTAAACAAACATGAATGTGGGTCTACATACAGTAATTACTGCCCAGTCCAAATTTTTCTTTTTCATCATTGTTAACTATTCAGGAGAGCAGCCACTTGTGCCTTTCAGTGACTGTCTTCTTTTCTCCTCTAATTAACCTCAACTTTAGCCCCACGTCCTTCCACCTTTTTTGATTATTAATGAAACCACAGCCAATCTCTTTGCAGCTCGAGGCGTTGCTCACGGTGCAGCGCACAACTCCTCTTCACCACTGACCTTTAAAGTGAAGGAAAGAATAAATGACGCCAAGTCGGATTTTATTTTTCCTGAAGCAAAAGAAATCTACAGTAAAGGTTAGAGGGATTTACTGTAGAGCCACCTTTGCAATTTACATGAAGAGACTGGGGCCATTCGGTGCATTAAA
Source organism: Rhinogobius similis (assembly GCA_019453435.1). Classification (NCBI taxonomy): domain Eukaryota; kingdom Metazoa; phylum Chordata; class Actinopteri; order Gobiiformes; family Gobiidae; genus Rhinogobius; species Rhinogobius similis. Next base: position 13,248,332 of record CM033631.1, read on the forward strand.
CTACACAACAAAAAGCCTCTTTGTACAGCCTCATGTACATACATATTTATAACATTATCATCAACAAACACAGGCACAAAGGCTTGGTTCACTTTGTGGGGAAAAAAAAGTCTGGAGCAAAGCAAGTTTGGTTTAATTGCTTCTTTAAAAACAATTTGGACACCGTATTTATAGTGATGAGAAGATCAATACTAATGTGGCTAAAAGTTCAATAAAATGAACAATGCAAAAACAGACCCTTTATGCAACGACTCTGCAGCACTCAGCTGCTCTGAAGAGGAAGAGGTGAAGAGCCTTTGATGCCACAGCTGCCCTGGGCCATGCTGAGATTCATAGACTCTGAAATGAACATAATACAAATTATACATTTCACTAAAACATAGAGAACAGGATTATATTTATATTTGACTGTGACAAGATTAAAAACTGTTGATTTACAAAATATATCCCGTGAAGATGTTTTTTATGTAATTGTTTAGCCAGAAACCCCTATAATGTCTGATAAATACAAGATAGACAATTTTAATATTTGATTGTATTGGTTTTATTGTTTTGGAGCAAGTAAGATCAAGTTGAGCACGTTTTTTGTGTGTGTGTTTGTGCTGCCTTTTGGAAACTGTTGCTGTTTATAAAATGTGAAAAATAAAGTGGATTTGGATTTGAGGTTTAATGCCCCATCTTTCTTATTTATTTATTTTTCTCAATATAAGATGAGAAAACATAAGAGAACCCTCATTTTCCCCACAACATAACACCAGGACATCATTGCGTTTCAGTAATCATTCAAGTCTAGTTTGGTGTTTTTTTTTTTTTCATCATGGGAAGAGCTTCTTGCAGCTAAATGAACCAGTGTCCCCCCCAGGGATCAATAATGTGAGGAAAATAAAGCACACACACGACGCCTGGTTCACGTCTGGGTAACCTTTTCACCACTCACCACCGTCACGTGTGTGTAAATGAATTATTCAAGATTACAAAGCTTATAATTGAACACGGTCCTCTCCCATGACCTCTGGGTTTTCTGTTACTTTCTGAGTCATTTTAAACATGTGGCGTTTCCCTTCGACGGTTGTCAACAAATTGTTTATACCACCAGCATTATGTGATTCATTTATTAATAAGGAACAGGTTTTATTCTAGACACCCTTCCCCTTCCCTTCTATTTTTGCTTACGACATTGAGTAAATGTACTTCATGGATTACATTTTCCCCACATTCTACTTGAGATTTTTTTTTTAAAGTGCATAAGAAGTCAGGATACATCTGTTTTGTACCTTCACGGATACTTAGAGCAGAATTCCCCAAAAGCAACAAAACTGTTGTTAAACACTATAATACGCCCTGCTGCTGTCAGTTGTAGTAATCATGGACTGTTGGTGTCATAACGTGAATCGTCACTAGGAAAATACACTGAAGTGACTTTAACTGTTATTTATTCTTGTCAGAATGCTGCACAAACATAGCCAGAGTCACTTATTTTCCACAATAGTGTTAGCCCTGGGTTTCAGAATGGTGAAACATTAGGGCTGTTGCCATAGCTATGAACGATTTAATGATGCAGAGAAAGTGCTGTGGTCTCATTTTCACCCGAAAAAATCAGGTACATGAACTAGTGTTGTTGTTCATGTTTCAAAACAGTAAAAATCAGGTACATCTGTTCAACCAACAAACCGATGAAATAATGAAATAACTAACTTACTAACAAACACTTGCACGTAGACCACAAAACTGGAACTAAATTAACGCTAGGACTAGGACTAGGACCAAACCCGCTCTAAATCAGGATTAAATTGGTCTCAAACCATGACCGAGCTATAGGACAAATGTGAACGCACCCAGTGACAAAGCAATTCTTCTGAATGATCTAAAACAGATGTTTATGTTGTTTATGTGAATAAGCAGAAAATTGCTCGTCAGATCCGTGGAGATGAAAGCCCCACCACCTTCTCAACAAAAGATCTACTTATAAGTGATGCTGAAAAACTCATCCATGCATTTGTCACATCCAGATTAGACTACTGTAACATCCTGCTTGCTGCGTGTCCTAAAAGTTCGATAAAAAGCTTTCAAATGGTTCAAAATGCAGAAGCAAGATTATTAACAGGTACTAGAAGAAGAGATCATATTTCGCCAGGGTTAGAGTCCTTTCACTGGCTTCCCGTTGACTTTAGAATCAAATTTAAAATCCATAAATGATGTGGCCCCATCCGACCTCAAAGACGCAATAGTAGTGTACCATCCAAACAGAGCACTTTGCTCTAAAAATGCTGGACTATTGTTGGTCCCTAGAGTCTCTAAAAGCACAGTAGGAGGTAGAGCGTTTAGCTACCAAGCTCCTGTGTTATGGAATTCATGTTAAAGAGGCTCACACAGTTTCTACATTTAAGACCAGGATCAAAATGTTCCTTTTTGAAATAGCTTATGGTCAGGCCAGTTAGGAACAGAAATGAAAATACAGTTTTAGCTGCGCTGCCCCAGAAGCAACTCTGGTGGAGGAAGTATGGCAGCTTGAACACTGTCCTCTGGTTCTTCCTACTTTCCCTATCAACAATATTTAAGATTTAAGTTCACCTGTAGTCTGTTCAATGCTGTTCTGTTCTTTTCATCCTTCTTCTTCACTTCCCAAAATAGAAACCTCGGGGAGAACCACAGTGAACTGCAGTGTCCACTCAGGTTTCTACTTTTTCCCACAGGGTTTTTTGTTGTTTTTCTTTGCCGAGAAGGAGGGTCAAGGACAGGGGGCGCTCTGGGACAGTTATTCATTTGCTAAATTCTCTTGAACATTGTTTATTTAAACTGCTTTCTACTTGTGTTCCATCGAAGCAACTGTCATTATGATTTTGGGCGCTACAAGTAAAAGTAAATTGAATTGAACTGAAAGGGACACAATAGTCTTATGTGCTATTAATCCAAGCACTCTTGATGAAAATGAAAAATTTGAAAAAGTTTCCTACAATAATGCATGTAAGAGCTCTTTAATAAATGGCTTCTCTGTCAAAAAGCTTGATACTCCGATTAATTATTCACACATTGGACATGATCTGAACTCTGTCGAGGTTGATCTAATCTCTCTTGACAAATGATAATGCGAGGCTGAATTTTGTGTTGTTAAACCTAAGCAGTGCATCATGATTGCTTTGCTCTCGGCCCTTTTAATTACCCGCACAAGTCTTCTCAAGAGCTCGGCACTGTCGGAAGCCCGTCTTTGATTGATTAGTCTTCCACTTCGGTCGATATGAAGAAACTGGGACAATATTGCGTCAAGGCATGTCAACAAATGGAGGCGTAATCAAGAACAGATTGCTACCTTCGCTAATCAGGTCTAATGCAGACGACTGAAATATCATAATCTTATTATTTCACTTCACTTTTATGCAAATATTTGGTTGTCATAGGGAACGGGAAAAGTTTTTTTTTTTTTTCTCCAGCCGCTCCATCAATCTGTTGTCAGTTTTTCGACATGTGACTCCATTACAATGCATGATAATCTTGCAGCGGAACAGAGTCAGCGCTGTACGAAGCAGACTATCGTGGGCCGTCGACACAAAAGCAATTTTTTCTCACAAAAAGACAAATGGCCACTGTCACTTCGTCGGAGGGCTACGTTCACCTCATCATGGCCTATTCTGTTCTGTTCTATCCTTGCTTTGTTTGCTCAGCTCACCGTGACACCCGAAAAGAAGGTGTTTGGGAAATTAAATACACCACGTTGAGAATAACTCCAAAACTATATTCGATTCAGACTTATGGTGTTCCATCTGTGTCAAAAATGAGTAGACTTTGTGTCTGTGTTTATGGTGATTGTAATTTAATTGGTTAAGTCATGTAGCTGTTATCGTATGTCATCCAACTACCTCGTCATCTCCTGGTTGCCTGTTACTGTTGTCATCTTATATCATTGTATTGTGTCGTTACTTTGTGATGTCGTACCATGTCCTTAAAACACCTTAACATTCCGGTAGAGTTTTCCCAAAACGGCTGACAAAAATGAGCCCCAATTCAAACTGTAGCTGTTTCTGAAACCTTTGGAGCACAAACTATTGGTTGGACTCTGTGTGAAGCTGAGGCTAGTTTTGGCTTCTGGTGTCTGATTGGTTATAATTAAATTTGGAAAAAAGCTCTGCAGAAAGGAATATTAGATTTTAAATTAAATTTTCTGAAAGAAGTAAAGCTGGTGTCTGTAGTCAGGGCCTGATTGACGAGCATTTGTTGGTTTTTGACAATTCATCTTTCAAATCTGAAGCTAATTTAATAAAGAATTAGTTTTAGGGACATGCAATAAAGTAAAAAAAAAGTCCAGGCGGAATCTATATAAAACTCCTATAAAAACAATTCATAATTTTAGGATTTTTGTGAGTGTGAAATACAAACTTACCCAGATTCATCCAAGAATGTTGACTGGACTGGAACTGAGAGGGTTGCAGCTTTCTTTTCCTGTTCAAAAAGGAAAAGAATGCTGAAACATTATTGAAATAAATGAACCCCTCCTTTTGTTCTTCATACTTACGGCACAGAAAGACAAATCACAAACACAAGCCTTGTATAATTTCCATTTAAACACTTTGACATTGACGCCGTGTTAAGTGATTCCCAAAAAGAAGACGAGAAGTGATTTGCATGGGGTGACATGATTTAATGACGGAGAAAAGATGGTAAACAGTCCGGGGCCTGCTCTGGGTCGCCGTGGGACACTCTGAACAACAACAACAGATAAAACAAGGTCACAACAGAGCGAAGACAAAAGAGGTCTGCGCGTTAAGCTGCTGAGCGCTGATTTGAATTAAGACCTTCAAACTCAGTATTAAAAAATGAGTGATTGGGAAGATTTGAACGCCGCTGCCGGGACTCGCCTCTCCTCGCTTCTTAAACCAGACACAATTTGCTGGATGATTTTCGCATACAAATTTGCCTTTTTTTGGCTCGCAGTGGTTTTCCTGGCGCCTGACGTCACGGATTAGCTGCGTCATTGAGTTCGGAGCAGGCAAATTGACAGTGAGCCCTCTCCGACTGTTCAAATATGAATGGACGTGAATACACAGCAGTCTGCAGCGTAAGGCAAAGACAAGAGCTTAGCAGACGTTGACCTCATCTCCAAAGAAAGACGAGGGGTTAATTTGAACGGCCCGAAGAGGCGCGTATAGCTCCAGATGTATAGAAAATTCAATTAATGCAAAGGATCCACTGTATTTCACCGGTCAAAGGAGACAAGATAGAGGTAATGTGTTCTTTGATGAGTAATTATATGTTTGAGTACTGAGTAAAAGAAGGAGAACGGCTGCGTTAAGGCTTAAGGTTAAGGCTGCGAGATATGTCACGATCAAAATGGAATTGCAATTTGAATCCAAGTCCCTTACGAGCAATAAAATATCCAGTACTGTATGAATGCTACTAATATTATAGTTTAGACCTCTACAAACATGTTTTGAAATACATGGGCCTCTTGGATTAGTTTAGCAGGTCAGATTTCAGACTTATCTCGGATGTCAAAGTCTATTCACCTTATTCCTGAAGTTGCCGTACGCGCCGCCGTCTTGTTTCTGTTGTATTAGTTTACATGGAGCAGACGAGCTCAACAGAAAATAAGTTCTACATGGATTAAAAGCCGTTTTCAGACTGACCAGGAAATTGCTGCGTTGTTGACTTGTTGCTCGTGTTCATTAAACATTTTACTCAACATTTTACTCAAACATTTTACTTTATGTAACATTTTAGCGGCGAGACTTTTCCCTCGTTCGTCATTAGCTTTAATGGAGTTCTCGTCAAACGGAAGTGCGTTTACAAAAGCGGCAAAAGTGGGCGGGCCAGAATAAGGTGAATATGACAGGTTAGACGGCACATCTCAATAAAAAGTAGTGATTATATTTAAGATTTTATTAAACATTTTGCCCGTTTGTCCCCAGTTTGACAGTTTTCGTAATGTTTGAAATGTTACTGCCTGGTTGGACATGAGCAGCAGATATGACGTAAATAGAGATAATTCCACAATTGTTACCTAGCAACCATTTTGAAAACAATGGCCAAAATCCATATAAATTACACAATAGTCATGATTTGATAAATAATAACACCTGATGACACCTTTGTTTGTTAAATGACTGTTTAAACTGTCCGAAAATCGTGTTAGTCGAGTGTTAACTGTGGTTGTGTCCGAATGTCCACACTGTTCCCTGTAGGGGGCACTAAATAGTGGTCACGCCATTTTTAGTGGTGTCCGAATGTCTGGCAGGTGAAAAAGTAGTGCACTCAAAATTTCCCACAATGCATCTTGAAAAGTAGTGTCCGGCGATGGTCACTAGACCGGTCAATATTGACCACAATGCATTGCAAGAGTCGGAAAAACTGCAGCAAACTGAATTAAAGCAGAAAGAGGAGCTGTTTAAACCAACTGTTGAGCCGTGATCATGAACAAAACACTTTAAACTTTCTTTTCTCCCAGACGCCAGAGTCACGTGACCCGCGGCGAGGTGAAAGTACTGAGCTGAGCGTCCGAATCGCTCCAGGATTGAGGGCGCTATTTAGTCTGCTCAAGAGTGCAGGACTGTGGAGTGAACATGTGGAGTGTGGACTTTCGCACACAGCCCGTCTCTTCATCTTCAACTGTACGTCGCTTTTTGATGACATCACAGAGGGATTCCATTTTAGAATTCAGCCCTGCTTCGTGTAATTCAAACTTTTATTTTTTTAATTTTCTTCTACAAACTGCAACTTGTAAAATATATAAAACTATGATAAACATTTACTCCTGTCAAACTAAGCCAGAATTAGAAAAACATTAGAACCCATCCAATTTTTTCCATTCCATTTTCTACCGCTTCTTCCCGTTAGGCGTCGCAGGTGACTGGAGCCTATCACAGTGACTTTGGGCCTTAGGCGGGGTACACCCTGGACAGTGGCCAACTCGTCGCAGGGCTGACACAGAGAGACAGACAAGGACAGACAACCATTCACTCTCACGTTCATACACTAGGGACAATTTAGAGTTGTCAATTAACCTACACAGTCATGTCTTTGGACGGTGGGAGGAAGCCGGAGAACCCGGAGAGAACCCACGGTAACACGGGGAGGACATGCAGACTCCACCCAGAGAGATCGAGTGATGTTGGGGTGGTCCGGGATTCGAACCCACGATCTCCTTATTTGACTGCTGTGAATTTTACAATAGTTCTTGTTACTGTCTTTTATGGTTCACAAGCTTGCTCAAAACACTTTAAATGCCCAAATATTTCATAAAATGACAAATTGGACATTTTTCTTTCTGTCTTCCTTGGCACACTGTTCGAAAATCAAGGTTAGGCATTAAGTATACATTTACAACAATAATAGGCCTAACCCTGACCCTACTCGGAATGTTCAAGACCAGAGGTAGCAACATATTCTGACAGAAAACACTCCAGTTTTGTATTTTACAGCCAATTGTAAAAAGATGATTGAATAACATATAATCAGACATGTGCGTGTCGCTTTGATAACGTTCATCTCGTCTTCAGTCTGACAACTTTGCTGCGATGCAATGAGACGTATACGTAGAAGAAGCAGCACGGGCATTTAACATCAGGAAAAAAGAAACAGCAAACTGAATCCAAGAAAGAAGCTGCAGAAAGACTCACGAGGAAAAACAAAGACAAGGCAGCAGAACAGGAAAATCCGAAATATCGTGCCACTTCAAAAGGAATAATCTTATCAAAATTGTCTGACTGCAGTAACATCAGACAGCGTGGAATGTGCAGGGTTTTTCTGACAGGAACATTGTTTCAAAATGATCCATGAAGAGATGCTTATTGTCCAGAAATGCAAGAAAGAAGACAGTTTCCCTCTGACAGGCAGCAGCAGAACGAGGAAAAGAGCAGGAGCGACAGGGACACAGACCAGCGCTTTTAGGCAAAATAGTTAAAAATAAGTGTTAACATGTTGAATATAGTGCGTTTTGTAATGAATTGTAGAGAACACTGATAGGGATTTACACTGCAGTAAATTGTCTGTAAGCTCCTGTTGAAAGTTAGGCTGTTTAAAGGGCCTATGACAGGTTGATTTAACATAAACGCAGTTAAGACAAATACATTTCAATTTATACTATAGTCTTTACACATTTTACCGCAGTTTAGCTATTCTTTTAGGTTTTTTATTTTACCTCCTGGTGGTAAAGTATGACATCACACTAGGGAATTACCATAGCAACCACACTGTACAATGGCCAAAACTCATCTAATGTCACAGTTTGTTCATTTGACCGAGAAATGCACGTGAACGCCCTTATTTTGTTGAATCGGTGTTTAAAGGGTCAAAAAAGTAGTTTGTTTTGTGTAAATTATGCATAACATTTGGCTCCCAGGTGTGATGTTTACTTCCTGTAATTTTCAACTGATTTTTCAACTTTTCTCCACAAATAGCGACCTGATTGGTGTAAAACTACAATTTATATTTACAAGAGGTATTAATACACTGAATAAAGTCAAAATAGGAAAATCCTAAAAACCCGTCATACGCACTTTAATACATTTAGTTAAGGGTTTTATATATATATATATAAAGCCCAAGAATCCTGTAAACATTTGTCTGTGCTTTTAACATTTTTTTAAAGTGTGAATGTTTTTTCATGATTTGTGCTGCAGTCCACTTTGGCCAAGTCACGGTGAAAAACAGATTCCGTTCAAAAAAGTGATTCTCAATGAACAAATAAAGTCTTCTCACGAGAATGTGTTCGGACTTTTTCTCACTGGGTGGCCCTTAAATCTACAGAGCCGGTGTCCACAGGGGTCATTTTCTTTTGTCCCTGATAATGCTATTTCAAAAGAAGAATGTCTGTGTTTGATAATTCAAAGTATACAGAAATGAAATAGAGTTTTGTTGTTGGTTTGAGGCCATTATTATTACCGTTTATTTCTATTTGCCGCTCGTCTTTCCAAACACAAACAATCTAAATGCAAACATGCAAGCTTTAGAAAGTGGAAGATTCTTTGTTATCTCTCCAAATGGGAAATGATTTCGATGTGAGAGTCTGCAACAGTCAAGACCCTCAGAAGAAAATGATATATGATTTTCTCTGAAATACGGCAAAATGTACAAGTTCACAAGCTCATTTGTAACCTCGGTGGCTTTAGTCTGGTGGCTTTTAGCGTATCAGACATAGGTCACTAATGGAGAAATCAACTCAGAGATCGAGTGCATGTAATTAGTGCATTTATTCCAATCCATTCACCGACTGCAAATGGACACTAAATGGCCACACATTTCCATAATGCTTCAAATGCGTGTTTCTAATATTGGCAGTTATTAGCAGATGAGAAAATAAGTCATGTTTATATAACTTACGAAGAGGAACTTGAGCTAATTGGACATTTACTTTGTGCATAGGTTGAAGTGTATTATTAACCAACATCATGTGTGTGTTGTACTACTTTCAGGACGGAGGTATAGAGTAAACAAAAATATCTTGAGGAAGTCTTCAACGCCCAGGACAGTCTCTTAAATGATGTGGATGTGGTCTGTGGCTGAACAGTGCCTTGTCGGTTCATGGTTGTTGCTCGTGACTAGGGTTTGGTGATAAAAATTTAATCGTGAGCTCGTCCCTCTACTATTTTTGTGAAATTGTCGTATCACGATTCACTGTTTGTCTCTTTAATGCAGCTGTCTATTCAAACACACTTTTTCTCCTGTTGTTTAGCCTCTGAAGCCTCTGAGCAGATGACTTTATTTACCTCTTATAGACCAGAGCTGCACAATTAAACCAAATTTTAATGGGTGCAATTAGTAAATCACAAAGACTAATTTCTTCCACAAACAACAAAATGTCTTGCTTTGATTTGAGTAAAAACTGCTAACACTGTAGTTTGGATTTGTACAGAGATGTTCTGAAACAAGAGACAAAAGCGATAAAAATTAATTCAAAAGCGACAAAAATGCGCCTACAAACAACAGCACCAAAACGTCACTAAAAGCAGCAAAAAAGCAACTAAAAAAGACAAAGACACGACTAAAAGTGACAAAGACATGTTTCAATATGACAAACACAACTGAACGTGGCAAAAACATGACTATAAGCTACAAAAATGTGTTTAAAATGTGAACAGAATTCTATTATTAAAACATCTATATCTATCTATATACCTGGGCTGTGTCCCACCAAAGTGGGGTAGCCTAGACAGGGCACACACCCTCACTCCCCCCAAACCCTCCTTCCGTGACCCCCCTCCCCCGTCTGCACCAGTGCCCCCTCCGCATCACCATCACACACGCATACATCGCAAATATAATTGCAGTCACACTGGTCAGAAAAATCACAATTCGATATTTTTCCTAAATTGTGCAGCTCTATTAAAGGCAATAGAACAATACAAAGTGAACATGAATCGTGATAAAATTGAAATCATGATCTGGACCCAAAAAAATTGTGATCATAATTTTTTTCCCACATTGCCCAGCCCTACTCATGACTGGTTGTTTTATGAAGCAACAAGTCCTTTTTATTTATATTTTTGGGAATAAAATGCAGTGGTATTGTGATCTAAACGTGACATGTGGTTGTGAATGTTTTTCATCAAAAGCCAAAGGTACATTTCCAGTGATCAGTTATCAGTGAATAATGCAGTCTCATACTCGACTTGTATTTGAGCATTTAAAAAGAATATTTCCCATGAATTAGCAACTATAGTCTTCATTGTTACCGGCAGTGATGGAAAGTATCTAAGGCAAGGCAAGGCAAGGCAAGTTTATTTGTAGAGCACAATTCGTACACAGGGCAATTCAAAGTGCTTTACATAAACAGGAAAAGTTGCATTAAAATCACAAAACACAAAAAGACACACAGAATCATTTTAAAATAAAGCGCTTTAAAAGAGAAGAGTGCAGATAGATCTTTCAGTCGTATGCACGTCTAAAGAGAACTGTTTTTAGCCTGGATTTAAACATTGTCAGAGTGGAGGCCTGTCTCACATCTTCAGGGAGACTGTTCCAGATTTTAGCTGCAAAAAACTGAAATGCTGATTCCCCATGTTTAGTCCTGACTCTAGGCACCAGCAGGAGGCCAGTCCCTGAGGTCCTCAGAGAGCGAGATGGTTCATATGGCACTAACATGTCAGAGATGTACTTTGGTGCTTGGCCGTGGAGAGACTTGAACACAAGCAGAGCTGCTTTAAAGTCAATTCTCTGAGCCACAGGGAGCCAGTGCAGAGACCTGAGCACAGGACTAATGTGATCGTACTTCCTGGTTCTAGTCAGGACCCGAGCAGCAGCATTCTGGATGTACTGCAGCTGTTTTTTACAGCTCGTTTGGAGGCCAGTGAACAGGCCGTTTGCAGTAGTCTAACCTACTGGAGACAAATGTATGGATAAGTCTCTCCAAGTCTGGTTTAGACACTATACCTTTAATTTTGGCAATGTTTTTAGGTGGTAAAGGCTGTTGATGTTATTGATTTGATGTGGCTGTTAAAGTTCAGGTCTGAGTCCATTATTACCCCCAGATTTCTAACTTGATTTGTCGGTTTTAGAGCGAGAGACTGGAGGTGACTGCTGACACTTTCTCTCTGTTTCTGCGGCCCAAAGACGATGATTTCAGTCTTGTCTGAGTTTAGCTGAAGAAAATTGTTTTGCATCCACACGCTGATCTGTTGGATGCAATGACAGAGTGAATCCACTGGTCCATATTCACCTGCCGCCAGTGAGACATAGATCTGAGTGTCGTCTGCATGTAGTTGTGATAAGACACATTTGTGCTGGAGTATTAACGACCTAAGGGCAGCATATAGAGGTTGAACAGAAGGGTCCCCAGGATTGACCCTTGGGGCACCCCACAGGTCAAAGCTCACGTGGTCTGAGACACAGTTACCAATCTCAACAAAGTACTCTCTGTCCTCAAGGTAGGACTTCAACCAATTTAGGGCAGTGCCAGTGATGCCCACCCAGTCCTCTAGTCTCTGTAGGAGGATCCTATGATCGACAGTGTCAAAAGCTTAGCGCTCAGATCTAACAGAATTAAGACTGAGGCTTTGCCCGCGTCAGTGTTCAGGCGGATGTCATTGTCACCTTGATAAGAGCAGTCTCAGTGCTGTGATGAGGTCTAAAACCTGACTGAAAAACATCAAATGAGTTGTTTATTAAGAGGAAGTCAGTGAGCTGTTGGTAAACAACCATATCGAGGACTTTGCCTAAAAATGGCAGATTTGAGATGGGCTGATAATTTTTCAGTACTGAGGCATCAAGACTGCTCTTCTTTAGAGAGGCCTAATGACCGCAGTTTTCAAGGCCCTTGGGAATGTTCCAGATTGAAGCAACATGTTAACTATGTGAGTGAGTGGGTGTTAACAAAGTGCTCAGAACAGACTTTAGAAATCTGGTGGGTAACACATCGAGGCAGCATGTAGAAGAACTCAGACTGGTGATGATCTCTTGGACAGTTTTGTCAGTTACAGGTGCAAACTGAGTCAGCTCTAAATGTGTAGGTGGTTTTAAAGTTATTATTTGCACTGTGGAATTTATGGCATTTTTAATGCCCTGAACCTTGTCATTAAAGAATACTGCAAACTCATTGCACTTAGCTGTGAAATTAGTTCTAATGGCAGCAGAATTGAGGTTTGTTAGTCTGTTTACTGTTGTAAACAGAGCACGCAAGTTATTACTGCATTTTCCAATTATTTCAGAAAAAAATCCTTCCCTTGTTTTACATAAAATGAGGTTGTACATGTACATCCTTTCTCTATAAATCTCTTTATGAATCTGGAGCTTTGACTTGCGCCATTTTCGCTCAGCCGTGCGGCACTCCCTTTTCTGTGCCCTGACTGTCTCATTATTCCTCCATGGCGCCTTCTGCTTATTTTTAAGCATTTTAACCTTCATAGGAGCAATGGTGTCCAGAACATTCAAGATATTAGATGTAACAGAATTTAAAAAGTCGTCAACATTTGAACATGAAGGATTTTCAAAGTTTATCATTTCAATGAAGAGCGCACTTGTGCTGTCATTTATGTGTCTCCTCCGAACAACTGCAGGACCAGTCGGTGATTTGGGAGTACAAAAAAAGTACAAAAAAAGTACAAAAGGATATATATTTTATATCTGTACTATACTTAAAGGGGCTGTACCTGATTTTTATTGTTGTGAAACATGAAAAACAGAAGTAGTTCATGTTAAACTCTTCACATCAGTCACAGGTATCTCTCACTTTACTAATGCAGTCCCAGCTCACTAAATATTCACCTCCACGAGTTTAGAAGCACTTTTCAGTTTTTAACCAGCTGTCCCGGGTAAAGCTAGCAAACACTAGCTAACAGTGCGCGTCCTGCTTCTTGTAGAATAAAACACTTTATAAATAGATGCACAGAAAGTGCTGCGTTCAGTTTCACCCAAATAGATGCTTTTACGATATCTGTACTGGAGCAACACAGATTTTAGTTTATTTCATGCAAAAAATCAGGTACATGAACTAGTTCTGTTTTTCACGTTTCAAAACCGTAAAAAAGATACAACACCTTTAAGAACATTTTTACAGTGGATACTTTTTCCTGAGAGCAGGTACTGTCTGTTCTGCACTGTACTCCACTGCATTTTAACTGTGCAGAGAACATGCTGCGTGGTTTGCGTAAAAAAACCCATTCATGCACATCCATTCATGCTTAGAGTTAAAGTCATGACCTCAAGCAAACAAAACTATGAAAAGTCTAGACGCCATGTGCACATTTCATTTCAAGCTTTAATACATCGCAAAAATCTGTGTGAAATACTTTTTACTTGATCTTTAATACTTATATGTGATACTTTGACTTCTATTTAACTACATTTTTGCTCCTCCTTCTGTCGTTCTAATTAAGTATAAATACGTGCCTTTGGTTGATGTTGATGAAGAAAGGTCATCGCAACACCAGATCAGTTTATTAATCGCAGTGTGACTATAACATCAACATGAAAGTATAATATTGTATTTCTTTGGTTTTTTTCCTCAAGTTTCAAGTTACGTGTCAATGGATGACGCCACTGGGCCAAGTTACAGGTCAGATCTGCGGAGAGACATACATTTTCAGAGGGGAAATATTATTTAAAACAACATCAACAGAAGAAAATAACTAAACATGGCCCCGGTTACATGAAAGAAAAACAAAATCCAGTCGTCAGTCCAGTATCAACGGCGAACAATGTGATTTCCAAATAGAGGACATCTAGTTCTGATTACAGCAGGCTTAAAATCACTATGACTGACAAAAAAAACCCACTTCTCTTCGACAATAGTGGCCGGATCCTAACACCGCGGGGAAAAGAGTATTATCACAAAGATGAGTGTTCACAGTGGAGTGGCTGCAGACTCTTACATCGAGCCGCTGAGTCATAAGAGCAGGTTTGAAGAAGGCACAGAAGGAACTGGACCCCGACATGAAGAAGAAGGCCACGAGGAGCAGGGGCTTTCACTGACAAAGCAGCATCGAGTCACGGAGATGATTTTGAACAGGAAAATCTTTTAAAAGTTAGTTTCTTGCACTGATTTTGAAGGCTACTGTATCTCGTTTATTAAAGGAAACATCTAATGCATTTTTCATATTCTTATTAGCCTTTAAACACCTTGCATTTGCCATCTCATGTGTTGAAATATATATGCACGAAATGAACGACAAGTTTCTCTGCTGTCCTGGCACTTACTGAGTGCGTGCAGCCAGTAGATGGCGCCTAGTGCTTACACAGTTTAGTGAAGTTATCGCTTTAAGAGACGCTGCGATCAGGCTTGCAGTAGCAGTGATCGTGTTTAGAGGCAGAAATGCTCAGAGTGAGTCTGGCCATGATTTAAGGACTTAAAACAGCTGAAGATTCTCCGATAAGTGACGTATCGAGATCAAATTAGGTCAGCAGAGTGTTAGAACATGGTTAAAAGCTCGAAAAAGTCACTATAGCGGAATATGTCCTTTAAATGACAAGACATGGAATTGAAAAATAATGCAATACATACAAATACTGTCACATTTTTACAGTTTTTTTTAGAGCACATTTTCTGAAACTTTTCAAAAAGTGCCAAATCTTTTGCACACTTTGCAAAACTATTCACTGAAGTCACAAAACGGTGCACTCTATAACACTCGTAAAAAAGACAATTTGTGATAAAAAATACAATCACGATCCCAGAGAAAGATACAACACTTTTAGACGTGAGCTGTGAGAGTTAGAGACTGTTTCTGTTGGTTTGAGAGTGAGGTTTGTGCTGTAAATATGTAATTAGTAATATTACCTAAATCATTTTAAATATTTTACCTTCATCAGATATCAGAACTGTTTCAGACTTGGACAATTGAGAATGAGGGATAGTGAGTGTAAGAAATCTGTGTTTAAATAGTTGACCATTGTGTTTTGCGTACTCAAAAAAGTGTTCTGTAGTTTTGATTTGAGTGTTTAGATTGAAAATGGATATTATAATATATGGTTATGATGATATGAACTGAGAGTTTGGAATTTGCTCCAAATTTTCTGCATTAATGTCAAAGCGATGACAAAAACTGTAAAAGATGAAACCGGGGCGTGTCTAGAGAGTGGACTGGGGAAGCTCAGGTCATCTCTTGAATCTATTGGGCCGCCCTTTTAGCTGTACCTTATTATTGTACTGTTTATTTTAGCTGATTTTTCTTTTTTATTTATTTTTATTGCTCTGACTGATGTTATAAATCCTAGTTCCAGTTATTTGAAAAGTGTTTCATGCCGACTTTAAGAGCTAAATGTTCGTTTCATATTACTTTCATGTGCTGCACAAATAAACTTGGATTGGATTTCAAATTGGATGTTACAGTCTTGTGAATATTGTTAGTCCCTCTTCTTTTTTTAAGCAAATTTCAAGTTTTAACACGATTCGAACCCAGTGGAACCTCAAAAGTCAAATATTTCCAGATACAATACAGTGAGCAAAGCAGTTTGGCAAGAAAAAACGATCCTGTGTGTCATAATGTGAGCAGCAGTCACCAGTATCACACGTTTTATCAAGCGCTTTCACACGGACAGCATTGTGTTCTCACCACCTCTGTCTTGTATGTTTGAAACGCACGTGAAATAACAAGCCCTATGGAAATACACCATGTGCTTAAGCCTGCATGTCGGGGCAGTTCTTCTCTTAAACCTTGAGGACGGAGCCATTTCTGCCTCTACAGAGCAGCCAAGCAGCCAATTTACAGGGCACTGTGTGTGTTTTGAAAGTTAAAGCGGGTTTACAATTATCGGCTGCTGTTGTGATTTGCTGAAGTGCATACCTTGCTTTCAGCGACCGGATTTAAATAAAGACAACATACATAATTCAAAGATGTCCTCATGTAAAAATACTCTTTCGGAAATTACCTGAACTGAAGTAAAATGCGTCAATGCTTCCAGATCACAAAAAGTAGTGAAAAAAAAACGTGCTTCTCAAATATACTTCTTTTTGAAGTGCAGACTTTTGAATGAACAAAATGAATGCTTTGAAGTTTGAACACATCCCTTTATCGCGGGCGTGAAATACTGATAACTCTTGTCCAACTCCTGTATAGACTGATATCTACGGATCTGAGTTTGTCTGAATGATCAACGAGGATCAGCGAGAGTTGAAGTGTCGGCTGACGGCAAAGGAATAACGCAGTAAAGCCGGAGACTTCATGAGCCGAGAACCACAAGGTCTGCCTCAAATGACGCACAGAGCAATGTTGTTAATGGCCTCTTTAATAAACATGAACAATGGACTTGCATGGTTTCACACACGAGGCATCTGTCCAGACCTGAAGTAGACGCTGCTTTTATTAAAGTGGAGGAGGCACCGAACACATTAGTCAATCCAATCACCCGTGTGCTCACCGCTGACAGGTGCGCTCACCGCTGACAGGTGCGTTAACTGCTGACAGGTGCGTTCCCCACTGACAGGTGCGTTCACCGCTGACAGGTGCGTTCACCGCTAACATGGAGGCAGCCTCTGCACTTCAAATCAAATCAAATCAATGTATTTTTATAATGCCCAAAATCACAACAACAGTTGCCTCGATGGGCCAGCAGTTCAGATAACTGTCCCAGAATGCCCCTGTCCTTTGACCCTCCTTCGCGGCGAGGAAAAACTACAAAAAACCCCATGGGAAAAAGTAGAAACCTCGGGGAGAACCACAGTGAAGGGGAGATCCTACTCCCACGGACGGACAGGCTGCAGATGAACTAGAACTTGTTCCGAAAAAACTGTGCAGCTCCAGCCAGTTGATCCCGTTGGATTTTCCGACACGGACTGGATCTGCACAGGTCTAGTTTTTCCATTTTCTATCTTATTTCGTGTTTTCTAGTGGAACCCCAGCCCCCACTGCCCCACTTTGCTGCGCCCCTGTCTCAGCAGCCAGGCTCTTCGGCCTCTGCAGCCTCACACCGGTATGGACAACGGACCGACGCCTCAGACAGCAGTCCAGTCCAAACCCAAAGACTTACACCGATAAACCCTCGTGTGCCGCACAGTTTGAGGAAATGGCAGCAGCGGGACACTATCACACCTTCAAATAAGTCCCATGTGTCATCTACCTGTGGGACTTGAATGATTCAGACTCTAACAACTCTGACCAACATGAATTATGATTGAAAAATAGAGAGTCTACATCATTAACCAACCGCCTCACTATAAATGTACAGTGTGACAGAAAGAGCGACACTAAACTGAGCTTCAACAAGTCTTTTTTCGCACACCGACTCTGGCACAGACTGTCCAAATACAGGATCACGAAAAGCGAGTAATGGGAGGAGAGCGGGGATTTTGGGTCAGCTATTTTGGAGGAACAAGCCGCTAAATTGAGCCATGACGAGTGCACATATGTTTAACCCACTTCAGTCCAGCTCCACTCTGCAAACACTGAAGCTACATTTGTGTGCTTTTTGCGTTTTTTAAAATGTGTAGTGAGTGTGAATAATATTTGGTAAACATTGTAGATCGCTATACTAAAATGAAGTGACTGTATATTGACGACATTTGACGGTTCAGTGATCAAGCCAATTACCAATTTTTATCAATATCTTGAAAATGCAGTGTCCAGAAACCTTGATATTGTCATAACTTCTCCATGGAGACAAGAAGGAACACTCCCACACAACAAAAAAATGTAAATCTAGTTTAAAAAGGCTTGAATTTAGCATTTGGATCCGGATTTGAGTCATTTTTACTCGATGAGAAGTAACTGCTGATGTGATGCAGAATATTTAACTGGTTTCATGGTATTATTGACTGATCCTGCGATAATTTAGCCAAGAATAAGTAAAAAAAAAAAAGCCAAAGAGGTAAGGTAAAGTTAAGGTAAGGTAAGGTAAGGTAAGGTAAGGTAAGGTAAGGTAAGGTAAGGTAAGGTAAGGTAAGGTAAGGTAAGGTAAGGTAAGGTAAGGTAAGGTAAGGTAAGGTAAGGTAAGGTAAAATAATATCTCAACCCACTGGCAGATAATTTGGCTTGAAGTAAGAAAGAATTCATTGAAACAAGACACGGACAAGACACGAAACGGATTGAAACATGTAAAATAATCTACTAAGGTGAGACACAACAGGTGAATAGGAAAAAAATAAATTTAAAGATATCAATTTGAAACTTCTCCTGTAGTTTACTCTCTTAAATGTAAGAAAAATGTATTACAAATGCTTTATCACGTCATGTTTTCACGTAGAAATAAGGCATTTTATGTATAAAAACAATCAAAAATACTCTGAAAAATGGACAGGACCAGGTTTAAATTTCTTAGTTCATGTTGTACACATATTAGTTACAAAAAATGTACAGAGGGGATTTTGGATTTCTTATTTAGTTTTTGAGTAAACTAGATTGGACTGAAAATTGTCCTAAAAATTCAAATTTCGCCTCATTTTTTTGACTTAAAACTTCAATAAATCAGTTTTAGAATTAGATATCAACAAATCCTTCTGTACGTTTTTTCAAGTGTAAAGTGTGGTGTGTAGGAGCTACTTTAGGGGGTGATCCTTATGTCCCCAGAGGAGAAAAAGGCATTTTAAGAAAACGGCCTTTGAAGTTACAATGTGGCCTTTGAAATTCCATAGAAATCTATGGATGAAGTCGATTAAATGGAAGAATAAAACATTTTTCAGAGCAGATCCGACAAGTTTGTTGTTTCCACATGAAAGCCAATATGTTAAGAGAGCAAACTGACAAAAAAAAAAAAAAAATTCAGTTTTGCCTGTAATGTCTGGCCTTAAATAAATAGTCTTAAAGTGCGTATGACAGGTTTTTACGATTTTCTAATTTTGACTTTATTCAGTGTGTTAATACCTTGTGTAAATACAAATTATAGTTTTACACCAATCAAGTCACTGTTTGTGGAGAAAAGTTGAAAAATCTGTTGACAATTACAGGAAGTAAACAAATGGATGACATCACACTGGGGAGACAAAGGCTATGCATAATTTACACAAAATAAACTACTTTTTTGACCCTTTAAAAATTGATTCAACAAAATAAAGGTGTTCACGTGTGTTTCTCTTTGTCAAATGAACAAAATCTGTGACATTAGAGGAGTTTTGGCCAGTGTACAGTGTGGTTGCTATGGTAATTTCCTAGCGTGATGTCATACTTTTCAAACGGGAAAACAGCTAAATTGGGGTAAATTTGTAAAGAGTTTAGTAGAGATTTGAATATATTTATCTTAACTGCATTTTAGTTAAATGTGTATTTTAACCTGTCAGAGGCCCTTTAACTGATTTTTACAAGTCAAAACGTCTGAAATTAAGATTAATATCAAGACTTTTTAACTCATCATGCAGTGTCAATCATAAAAATTACGTACTGCTTTGTTAAAATGATGCCGCAATTACTTCAGAGAATTCCGCGGAAAACAATTATCAGGAGGAGAGAATATGGGTGGGAAACAAATGGACTTGAATAGGCCTCTTAATCCTGTCCTGATCTGGCCGCAGCAGATGGAGCTGATGAAGAGGCACAGCTTCTGCCCAAACACTCGAGCTCGTTTCACCCAGAGCCAAATGCAAACAGCCAAACGCACGACCACACCACACCACACCACACCACTGAGCACGATCACAGGAAAGCACACTTTAACGGTTTAACTCTGCAGGAGATGTTATTGTTTTCCACTGTATGACGCTTAATGTATACAATATTTATCCTGAAAATATTGCACGGTGGCAGAGCGGCTAGAGCTTCTGCCTCTCAATAAGGAGATCGTGGGTTCGAATCCCAGACCACCCCAACATCGTGGTTTCGAATTCTGAACCACCCCAACATCACACGATCTCTCTGGGTGGAGTCTGCATGTCCTCCCCGTGTTACTGTGGGTTCTCTCCGGGTTCTCCGGCTCCTCCCACCGTCCAAAGACATGACTGTGTAGGTTAATTGAGAACTCTAAATTGTCCCTAGTGAATGAATGTGAGAGTGAATGGTTGTCTGTCATTGTCTGTCTCTCTGTGTTAGCCCTGCGACGAGTTGGCCACTGTCCAGGGTGTACCCCGCCTAAGGCCCAAAGTCACTGGGATAGGCTCCAGTCACCCGCGACCCCTAACAGGAATAAGCGGTAGAAAATGAATGAATGAATCCTGAAAACATGCATTCGTACTCTGCACAGAGCTGGGGTTTCACAAAGCAAGTGTGTACGTCCAAGAATGTTGAGACACATGACACATTTCCGCATTGAATTTGTGATCTATAAAAGATAATTTAAGGTGAGACACTGCAGGTGAACAGGATCTTAAATGTAAAGATATCAATTTGAAACTTCTCCTGTAGTTTACTCACATAAATAAAAACATATATAAAAAAAATATGCTTTTTTAATGTCATATCTTCATGTAGAAATAAGGCATTTGATATGTAAAAATGGCCAAAAATACACATATTTGGGACATTTAAATCTGAAAAATGGACAGGACCCGGTTTAAGGTGAGACGCTAGGGGTGAATAGGAAAATAAATGTAACCCCTGCAAATATCATAAAATTGTACAAACTATTTCAGTAATTTACTCACATAAATCTAAAAAAAAACAAAAAACAACTTTTTCATTATGTGATGTTTTCATGTAGAAATAAGGCATTTTATGTGTAAAAATAGCCAAAAAACCCACATATTTGGGTCATATAAATCAGAAAAATGGACAGAAACAGGTTTAAATTTCTTGGTTTATTTTGTACACAGATTAGTTACAAAGAAATGTACCGAGGGGATTTTGGATTTCTTATTTAGTTTTTGAGTAAACTAGATTTGACTGAAAAGTGATCTAAAAATTCAAATTTCGCCTCATTTTTTTTGACTTAAAACTTCAATAAATCAGTTTTAAAGTTATATATCAAAAAATCCCTCTGTACGTTTCGTCAAAATCTTGTTGAGTCCAAAAGTTTGGTGTGTGTGGAATCTACTTTAAGGCTGATCTTTATGTCCCGAGGGAGAAAAATGCATTTGAAGAAAACAGCCTTTGAAGTTACAGTGTCCCAGAGAAATCTATGGATGAAGTGGATTAAATGGAATAAAAACAAACAGCAAACTGACCAAAAAATGAGGTTTGCCTGTAGCGTCTCGTCTTTACATAGAAAGGAGAGTTCTGATCCAAACTCTCTGAACTAGGGTTTGTCAGAGATGAGTCAGAAGGAGGTCAGCGAAGATGAAAAGTAAACACGCTTGAGGAAGAATACTTGAATAAAATAAAATTGCAACCAGACAAAATGTGACTTTTCTTGAATAGTTTTAGAATGAGCTTCATATAACACAAAAAAGAAGTACCTTGTTTAGAAAATGACATTCAGGGTCGCCAGGTTTCAGCAGCCAAACACGCACAATAGCGTCTGAAAACCCGCTTTTTGGACGTTTTATGAACCTCGCGCTCTTCTGGGGACACAGACCTGCCCTCCCTCTCTCTCACGCTCACGCCTTTTACGACCTTTGAACCATTTTATAGAAGAAGAAATAGAAATAGAAGAAACTAAACAGAGCACGAATAGCTTTGGACACGAGGATATGTCACTCAAACATTAGCTTTGTGCTAAAATGAATACATTTTACCTTGAAAAAAAAGACGTTTGAGTACACTTTTTAGTTAGAATTCCGCATAAAGTTTTATTAATGACACTAGATATAGAAAGGCTAATGCCATTCCATGGAAGTTTCCAGGTAAAGTAATAAGAACTCCACTGCTGGTGCTTGGAGTTGTGCAGTGCATCTTTAAACAAACATCATTCTTACCTCCGTCTGTTGCTGTCAGACAATCACCACTTGCTAGATTTGTCTCAAGAGTTTCCTTCATGCAGTAATTTGTAATCAACATGAAGGAAGACTTTTGCTTTTCTCTCGATCAGGTGAAGTTTGGCTGTTTCATAAAAGCAGGGGATGAATGTGTGATATTTGTAACAGCGTGACAGTGTTTCTTTATGGACCTGGAGAATGTCATTTGTAGCAATAGCATCTGGTTCACTGCGATTCAATGATTCATTTTATGATAAAATGGTCTGACACATTTTACCTTGAGCTAATAAAGTCAATTTTGTGTGGTTTGAATTTCACACTTTCCATTTCACGATATTTCAGTCAATAGTCGAGTAAAGAGATACTCAGCTGGAACGGATTTTATTATGTTTTCACTTCTATATGGCGCATGGCAATACTTCAGCTGTTATAATGATGTTTCCTCATCAAAAGAGAAATGCTGAGTAATATTTAGGCCGTCAAAACGCTGTTCATCTCGTCACATCATTAAAAATAAATATATTGATTAATCTGATTTATGTAGTGATTTTGACATGTAATTAAACATCAATATTAGCGCAAGATTGAGTTGAACAGGTGAGTTTTTAGACAGTTTAAGTTTGAATCATTGGTGGTGGTCAAAAGAAAATGCTCCTCAGTGTTTTGAATGTCCATAGATCAGGGCTGTTCAACTTGTGTCAACCAAATCAGGGCCTCCAAGGGACATGATCCAGCCCTCAACATCTTCTTATTGTTATTGGTTTAGTCTTGGTTTAGTCTTGGTTTAATCCTGGTTTAGACCTGGTTTAGACCTGGTTTGGACCTGGTTTAGTCCTGGTTTGGACCTGGTTTAGTCCTGGTTTTGACCTGGTTTAGTCCGGGTTTTGTCTGGTTTAGTCCGGGTTTTGACCTGGTTTAGTCCTGGTTTTGACCTGGTTTAGTCCTGGTTTTGACCTGGTTTAGTCCTGGTTTTTACCTGGCTTAGTCCTGGTTTTGATCTGGTTTAGTCCTGGTTTTAACCTGGTTTAGTCCGGGTTTTTACCTGGTTTAGTCCGGGTTTTGACCTGGCTTAGTCCGGGTTTTGACCTGGCTTAGTCCTGGTTTTGACCTGGTTTAGTCCTGGTTTTGACCTGGTTTAGTCCTGGTTTTTACCTGGTTTGTACCTGGTTTAGTTTGGGTTTTGACCTGGTTTAGTCCTGGTTTTGACCTGGTTTAGTCCTGTTTTTTACCTGGTTTGTACCTGGTTTAGTCTGGGTTTTGACCTGGTTTGTACCTGATTTAATCCTGGTTTAGTCCTCGTTCAGTAGTGTAGATATTGTTAAAACCTTTCGTATTACACGTTATCTGTAATTCAAAAGCGTTGGACATGTTTTCTGACCCAGAGGACAAAACCAGCCGAAAAATCTGGCCCTCGGTGAAATACAGTTGAATATCCCTGACGTAGACCTTCAACAGACCTTCAAAAATAAGAAAAAAAAAACAACAAAAAAGTTGAATGATGCTTTAAATGACGCTTTAATTGCAAGTTTAAGCAGTGATTTAGACCTGGTTTAGTCCGTTTCAGTCCTGCTTTTGTTTGAATTCATGGACATCCTGGTTTAGTCTCTTAGCTGGTCAAATCAAATGTTATTTTAGTCATTTTAAACATTGAAAAAAACCTAATATTTTCTACTGGTTTGAGAAAAACAGATGAGTCCTTCTGTATCAGCACGGTCACAGTTTATGCCTCCAAATCTAATATTCATGGACCTGCAGCAGAATCCCACAGTATTAATAAATCATGTGGGATTCTTGTCTCCGTGGCTTCATGCAGACAGCCAGGCTTCTACTTTTAAGTGAAGCTGCACAAGTTTTCAAAGGTAAAATAAGACTGTTTTATCTTTTTGCATATTTCTTAACAGATTGTTGAATATAGTGATGAATAATAAAATTAGTGTGCATATGGGAAATTGGACTGGAATGACAATTGACCGGCTATTATGTTAACAAAAAAGAAAATAGACGTCATAAGGCAATTCTGTTATGATCCAACAATGGGAATTATGAGTAAGAATAGCTCGTTACATATATACGGCATTAAAAGACACAAATTAAACATTATTTGCATTGTTATTGGCCTTTAAACATGCTCTTGAGTACCTTTACTTTGCCTTAATATAATGCCTATCCAGCACACATTACTTTCCACCAGTCTGCGCTCGCTACTTGCAGAAGTGAGAATTAGCCATGATAAAAACAAATGCTAGCGATTCAAGCAATGTAACTGGCATGCTAATACAGGCACGCGGTTGTAACAAACGTGATCTGATGGCAGAAATGCTCAGAATGAATCTGGAGATGATTTGTGGATTAATGGACTTTAAAATGAGCGCAGGAAACTTGAAACTGGGATTTCTGAGGCTCAGCGCATGAGGAACACATAAACAGGATTACTGAAACAAGCGTCAATGAAGCAAAATACAACTCCAGGTTTGTATTTGATGAGAAAATAATGTAAAAAATGGCTAAAAGCTCAAAAAAGTCAGTGTTGATTGATATGTGACCTTTAACGTAAAAGATATATGCTAAAATGGACTTTTTTGAGCTTTTAACCTTGTTCAAACATTGTTCCATCCTAAGAAACATATCTGGAGTTGCACAGCTTCAGTCACGCTATTTGATTAATCCTGGGAAGCCTCCGACCGTCAAA
Organism: Rhinogobius similis; assembly: GCA_019453435.1. Classification (NCBI taxonomy): domain Eukaryota; kingdom Metazoa; phylum Chordata; class Actinopteri; order Gobiiformes; family Gobiidae; genus Rhinogobius; species Rhinogobius similis. Next base: position 13,273,156 of record CM033631.1, read on the forward strand.
AACACTCTATTCATTCTAAATTTCCAAATTGACGTTTTCTTGATGTGTAACGTGACTCTGAGAATCTTCTGTGCTGTTTTTAAATCCAACTGTTAACGAGTAATTATCATTTCTCGGAAAACTTCAGTTATTTAAAACTGACTTGCATAATTTACTCTTTAGCCAGCACTTTCCTAAAAGGTTTTATTGACCATTGATAAAAAAGAAAAACTAAACAACAACAACAACAACAACATAGAAACCAAATATAACTTCACAAAACTTTTATGTCAAAATAATGATAACAGAAACAATCTGTCCTCCCTAAATGAGACACAAGGAAACTTGTATAGTGCTTGGGCTAAACCAAATAATTATAAAACCAAACACATGGGGAGGAACTAGTTTTAAACCAGGGCCAAACAAGCCCACTACACGATTGGTCCTTGTCACACTGTCTCAGTTCTTAAAGACACAACAGGCCATAACTGTACATGGATACTTGTCACCCATGCATAGCCATCACAGGGACTATTCACCTTATTCCTGAAGTTGCCGTACGCGCTGTCGTCTTGTTTCCGTTGTATTAGTTTACATGGAGCAGACGAGCTCAACAGAAAATAAGTTCTACACGGACTAAAAAGCCGTTTTCAGACTGACCAGGAAATCTGTGCGTTGTTGACTTGTTGTTGCTCGTGTTCATTAAACATTTTACACAAATCAACCTACTTTATGTAACATTTTAGCGATGAGACTTTTCCTTCGTTCGTCATTAGCTTTAACGGAGTTCTCGTCAAACGGAAGTGCGTTTACAACAAAAGTGAAAAAAAACGGCAAAAGTGGGCGGGGCAGAATAAGGTCAATACTGGGACTGAACCCCAAACTAAACCTGGACTGGACCATGTCATTTTTCGGGTTAGTGTCAGAATTAGGAACAGTATTTTTGGTCATGGATAGAACTTTGGGAAAGGTTTGATAATCAGGTCTTGGCAGAGCTGCGTTGGCAGAAAAAAAATGACACGACAGAACCAGGTCTAAACCAGGACTAGAGCTAAACCAGGTCTACAGCAGGACTAAACCGGGCTCAAGCCAGTACCAAACCAGGACATGTGCAAAACGCCAAAAAAACAAAAGATAATTTCAGAAGTTTCTCAACACCTGCTGCAAGTACACAACATCTTGCCAAATTCTCTATATCTAAGAACGTAAACAATCACGGCTGAAAACAGGTGCAGACTTATGGACCATGCGTCACGAACAAAATGCTTCACTGTGCAGGTGATAAAGCACATTCCCCACAAAACGCTGCCTGAAGCATTCTCCATTTCGGGCGAAGATTACTTTCGGAGTGCAACACTTTGAGGAACAGCCGCATCAGTGGATTTTCTGGGACTATGACCTAGATTCAGGTTTCTGTGGAGACCGAGCGCTGGATCTAACGGGATTGTTGTGCCCATAATTTCACTGTTTTGTGTCATGAAAATGGTTCGGGTCTAGAATTTAGAATCATTACACGTTGTCCTGCTTTGTCCGGTAACATACACTAATGCGCCTGACCTGTTGAGACTCTGTTTAAGATACATTTGACAAACTGGATTTAAGAAAGTTTTCCAATTTGTGATGCTATCCGAGTGTTATCTGGTGATATTCAAGAGAAGCAAGAATGAAAATGGAAGAATACCTTATGAGGGGTGCATTACCTTGGAGTCTGAATATGTATATAAAAAGTATACAGCAAAATATGACTACTTTAGATTTATTTTCTGATTTGATACATTATTGAGCATGTTTTGTGACTCAAGATCATTTTTGATATGTCGAGAAAAAAAAAGGTAAATTGTTTCTTTTTTTTTTTGGATCAGTTTAAAAACGTTTTATTGCCATCGTCAGTGAACAGAATTCACAAATTAACAATGTACGTTAAGGTGACAGGGATGACCAGACATGCTCTCCGGCTTGTGTTCATTGGTTATTGGTTTATTTTAGCGAGACTATGCTAATTGTGAATGGTGCAGGAAGTGAAGGTGACGGGAACACACCAGGCACCATCGTGAAAAGGGATGTTATTGTTTTGTTCTACTACCCTCTCCCAATCCTCCATTTTCTATTTTTGTTGATGTGTAGTAAAAAAAGAACCAATCTAGACAATCAAGAATGTTGAACTGTGTGCATGCCTTTAAACTAAACAAAGGATGAGAAGAATGTATGTTTTTATAGTTTTGAAAGCAATACAAACAATACATGTAAGATATATTTAATTTCATACCATGTAACATTCCAATAACATCTCAAATGTATGGTGTAGTGCGCTGTTAAAGGGGCTGTACCTGATTTTTACTGTTTTGAAACATGAAACACAGAATTTTATTGTAAAAGCATCTATTCTGGTGACAATTAGACCACAGCGCTTTCTCTGCATCTTTTTATGGATTTATGGTTCTACGAGAAGCAGGAAGTGCGTTGTTAGCATGCTAATGTTTGTTAGCTTTACCTGGGCTGCTCTGGGGTCAAGAGACTCATGAAATGTGCTTATAAACTCTAAATGACTGGTGTAAACACTTTAAAATGAACTAGTTCTGTTTTTCACATTTCAAAACAGTAAAAATCTGATACAGCCCCTTTAAGTGATAATTTTGTCGCTTTTTGACAAGCTGCTGTAACTCAAATACTCACAAAGCCAATGATGAATGAATGCATTTATAATAGAGAATCATTTTAAACTGAATAATAAGCAGGTCATAAATGTAACCTGGTCGATACAGTTTCAAAAAAGCAGAACACGGGGCATAATATATCTCGTCTGCACTGCACACCTGCACCTCTTCACGGTTATAATACTTCTTTTATGCAACAAACAGGTGCTAACTCTTCACCGGCGTCTGACTGCTCGCACAAACCACTCACATATAGCTTGTCGAACGAGAAAAAAACTCAAAAACATGAAAACGATGCGATCACGTCTGCAGTCTGCGCACAAACGCTTCTGGACACGTTTAAAAACACAATCATTCATGCAACGCGGAGTGAGGGTTTAATCATCCAGACTTAATGCGGTTTAGAACTTTTTTTCCAACAGACTTAAATACTTTTCTCTAATGTGAAAATTGCATCTGTTGACGTCTGCGAGACCTTGAAAAGCCTTTCGATCGGGGCGTTCAACTGTGCACAGCATGCAATGGTTTATTTATTTTTAGCCTTCCTTCGATCTTTCTGAATTGGGGAGATGAAATTATGAAACAACCGATAGCCACACGCTGTTTGCCAAATGTTTATGGATTTAATTATGAGACAGCTACATTGCTTTGTAAAGAGATGTTTTATTGAGGTCTGTGTCTGAACAAACGTGGTGTTAACATCGGGTAAAGTCACAAAAAGACGATGCAACGAAGTACATAAACAAGGAGAAATGCAAGGTTTAAACAGTTGAATCCTGGTTTTGTTTATCATTTGGAATAACACACATTTTCCATTTAAACAAAACAGTATGTGTCAAATAAATTACACCAAAATGAGTGACACCAGAGCCAAGTGCGGATACAGTTCGCGTTAACCTCCTTCAAAGTGTTTTTAACCCTGGACAGAATAGAGGTTATGCCGGTGACATCACAACATTCTGTCTTTTAGCAGTGAGTGGCAAAAAGGCAGAGGAATCAATGGTGAGTAATGACGTTTTCTCCTGTAAAAGCTCAAAACGCGACTAGAATGTAAAAAAGCTGCTAAAGTCTGAAAATAAATATAAAAGTCTACAACTCTGCTGAATATTTAGTTTGTACTTGACGTCTAAAAGAAGAAAATCAAGTAAACGGTTGTAGAAAACCAAATAAACAACAGGAACACTCAGATTTATCGCTGATACAGACTTTGGGATCACACACAGTTGAACTCATGACTTTCTCTCCTTAAATAAGATGTTTCTGAGTCCAAGTGTTGAGAAATTAATTCCTGCACAGTCGGAGCAATAACGAGAAACTACTTTCAATTTACATTTTACTGTATAAAGTTGATTTGAGCAAAACAAAAGCTCCACGGATAAAAATTCATCCAAAGAAAAGCAAAGAAACATATTTTATGACTTTGTGCTGCCTGTAATTCTGCCATTCAAGTCGGAGAGTATTTTTCACATAAAAGAATGACTCTGCGTAACCTCTATTTTAAACCTGACAGGCTATTCCGCGTAAATGTCACATAGGTGCTTTGAATTCTGGGACGTTTCCATTAACAAATTCACATTTGAGAGCTTGAGAACTTTCTTTTTACTGTGTTGAATTAAGTGCCGGTCACCTGTTTGCTGAAGTATGAACAGATCATTTGGATCACAGCTATAAGCAACACGACGCTAACAGATAACATGACACGAACAGACAAAGTTAAGATAAATGAAGCTATGAAACTGCATGTCCTCTGTTTTTGAAGTTGTAAATATGTTAATGTTTTGTTGCTATATATCCTATTAGATCTCATTCATTCATTTTTTAACCCTTGTGTGCCCCTTCAAAATAAATGCATGTAAGATATATATACAAACTTTTCTCCAACATTTTTCACATGTCACACCTTTAGTTACTTCTGTCGTAAAATATTAACACCAAATATACCACGTTGCTCCCAAAATCTAACCCCTTAAATGCCATTTTAGTTACAAAAGTCGGCTATTTTGTATGAAACTATACATGTTTTTTGTGCAGATTATCTGAGCTTGAGGGGGTCAAAGAAGGGTACCACCAAGATTTTTTGCACAAAGTAATGTTTTCCTTTAAGGTCAATTGAACCTTCAAAATGTTTATGGGTGTCTTAAAAGAAGAATTTGGCAGGTTTCAGGTATTTTAACTGATAAAATGAGATATATTAGGGCGATCTCATTAGAAATAAAACATTTTATAATGTCGCGACGTCAAAGAAGTACTCCAAAGTCACCACTGAGGGGCATTTAGGGCGTATGAATGACAAAAACATCAAAGGTCTAGAATCAGATGGGTTAATTTCAGATGAAGTGGCCCAAACTTCTTATCATTAAATGTTTTATTGAATCATTATTTGTAAAGCATTAACTGCACAAACTAATGTCTTTGGGACTGAATAATCACACTACTTTTTGAAGCCATTATGTAATATATTCATTTCTGTTCATTTGTGCTGACAGAGAAGACGTTCAACTTCGTCCCAGTTTTTGTTTCATGTTGACAGGCCAAGTAATGAAAGAAATTATGACCTGTCTTCCAGCTGCAGGAGTGAGAAGTAAAATGAGGCTAACAACAAGAACTGCTGGCATAGAGGTTGGTTAACTGCAGAGTGAGTCCAGTGAATGTGTGGACTTTTGCTGCATGTGGTAGAAAAAGCACATAAAAGCTTGCACAAGTCGAGAAAAACACTCCGATCAAAACCTGCTCTCGAACTAGCGGATTAGTCAATACATCTTTAACTTATGAACTCTTCAATTAAACATATTAAGGCGTGGTTGTCCCAATTGTAAGAGCAATGTATTTGTGAAAAAAGACCAGACTGTTTTATCAATCACCAATTCAAAGTTTGGCTCAATTCAATTCAAAGTAAAAAAAAAAAAAAGCCAAAACGTTTAGCTTTTGAGAAGGCTAACAACAACAAATATTACTCTACTAAACCAACTCACACATTTTTCTTATTCGTGAACATCAAAATCACAAATTTCTGAACTAAGAGCACATGAACGCTAAGAGCACATGAACGCAAACCCCAAACGTCTCATCTCAGACACTCAAGCACCCGAAGACATGAATGCAACATCGGCCCTTTCACGATGACGCTCACTTAGTTCTGGTTGGCGTAAAAGTGTGGATTGTCACTTATCGCTCCATTCATTCTCTTTGAGGATTAGCCGAATCTTGTTGAAGTAAATCACAATAAAAGAGATCTCACGACGTGGAGCGAATCCCAGATGGATCATTACTGGCAGCAGGTAACGCAAATATGTCACCAGAGGAAACCTGTGTGTTTATAAAAGTAAGTGTCTCAAAGCTAAAGGCTAACATAAATTAACTTAAATACAAAGCTGACAGGGGTGCAACATGGATGTATTAAAAGAACTGGATAAGGTACCTCCTCTCTGTCTGTGGTCCCAGATTGATTAGTGGCCGTTCGAGGTACTGCAGCCTCTTGGAACCAGCCTTTTTCTAAAATTGCTCATTATAATTGCAGACAGTACTGAATTATTATCAGTATTAAAATAAAATAGACGGACCGAAATTACCATTTTTATATGAAGTGGGGGATTGGCGTCACGTAGCGCCCTAAAGCAAAGATGGCAGCCTCCATATCAGGAAGTAAAACAAAGATGTCAGCCTCCGTATCAGGAAGTAAAACAAAGATGTCAGCCTCCATATCAGGAAGTAAAACAAAGATGTCAGCCTCCGTATCAGGAAGTAAAACAAAGATGTCAGCCTCCATATCAGGAAGTAAAACAAAGATGTCAGCCTCCGTATCAGGAAGTAAATGCGGAAGTAAGAAACAGTTTTGGGGTCATGCGCCAATGAGCACTCTCCATAGGGATAAACAGGGCGGCCATTTTGGATTCATCTTCCAAGTTTTATTATAGTTCTATGGGGTGCAAGGTGGCAGAGCGGTTAGAGCTCTTGCCGTATCGTGGGTTTGAATCCTGGACCAGACCAACATCACTCCATCTCTCTGGTCATGCATGTGTAGGTTAATTGGTAACTCTAAATTGACCCTAGTCAACCTTGACTGTGTGAGTGAAAGATTGTTTGTCCATGTCTATGTCTCTGTGTTAACTTTCCAACAAGTTGGCCACTGTCCAAGGTGTACCCCGCATAAAGCCCAAAGTCACTGGGATCAGCTCCAGTCACCTGTGAGCCCTAACACGTGGTAGAGAATGAATGAACAATGCAGACAAACTTGATTAAAGCACATAGAATGCCAAGTCGATTGTTCTTGTTAACAGGTTAGTTCCGTTTGTGGTATTGTTTTAACATTTTTCATTAAATTGAATATAGACTAGCATTATCTTTGAGACAGAAACACCACCTTTTATAAAACACAATGAAGTATTCATGCTGTACTTATAGATCTGAACATGCTGCAAGTAATTATCAGCTGTTACTCGCTCTCTGCTTTGTGTTAATTGATTATTGATTTATTTTAGTGGCACTCGGCTAATTCTCCATAAGGAATGAATGGAACAGGAAGTAAAGACCTGCATTTTTATGGCCACGGGAACGACCTGCTTGGTTTTGTGAAAAGGCCCTATTAAACCCAAAGATGAAAACTATGGACTACTGGGTGACATCAATCAGTGCAAATATTCAAACTACCTACAATAAATATGTGCGAGAGAAACAAACACATCCAAGTATGATTTTGCTGAGGAAATACTGTATCATAAAGCGGTGAACTGTGTTGTATTACGGGTCCTTTCTTTTCCTCTGGTCTGTGAAGGGATTTGGGATTGTTCTTGAATGTCATGAAGCGGAGTATTTTGTTCACAGAGGGGGAAGATGGGAATGACAGGTTTGTATTTGATCAGGGATGAGTGCAGCTCTCGTGGGCCTCGGCGGTATCCAGTGACGCACACGTGTCATCTCTGCTTCCTCTCATCTGACCAGAAGAACTGTCAGGAAACCTCTGTGTCAAGCCCAAATCCCTCGACGTCACCATCTCGCATTTCCAACTGATTTTTCATGTTTCAATGGTTTGGGAACGTTCAGCAGCACAAAATATGTACAAAAGGTTACAGACACTACCGATAATAATGGACTAACTTTGCTTTTACTTTTGCATTACAGAGCGAAAAATGCATTTGTTTGGTAATGTATTCGTGGGTTAAAGATTTGTCCAGCAAGGTTGAAGCGCAAGACTCTTCAACAAAATGAACTAGTAAATATACGCAATTAAACTGTGCAATTTTAATCGAGATTGAGATACAGCTATTTCAAATTGTCAATGATCAGCTTGGGTCAATAAAACATGTGGTTTGGAGCACTTTGGTGGAGGAAAATTGTCTATTTTTTATAGTAAATGGCACTGGTTTGTATTAATATTAAAGGGGCTGTACCTGATCTGATTTTTACTGTTTTGAAATGTAAAATTGTTTGTTTTAAAGTTTTCTCTGCAGTCCCCTGTATCGTTCACTTTCCTAATGGAGTCCCAGCATCCTAAATATTCACTGTGATGAGTTTATAAGCACTTTTCCCACCTAGAGCTAGATCCTGGATAAAGCTAACAAATATTAGCATGCTAAAAATGCACTTCCTGCTTCTCGTAGAATAAAATACTAAATAAATAATTTTATTATTGTGCACGGTGGCAGAGCGACTAGAGCTTCTGCCTCTCAATAAGGAGATCGTGGGTTCGAATCCCGCACCACCCCAACATCATGGTTTCGAATTCTGAACCACCCTAACATCACACGATCTCTCTGGGTGGAGTCTGCATGTCCTCCCCGTGTTACCGTGGGTTCTCTCCGGGTTCTCCGGCTTCCTCCCACTGTCCAAAGACATGACTGTGTAGGTTAATTGACAACTCTAAATTGTCCCTAGTGAATGAATGTGAGAGTGAATGGTTGTCTGTCCTTGTCTCTGTCTCTCTGTGTCAGCCCTGCGACGAGTTGGCCACTGTCCAAGGTGTACCCCGCCTAAGGCCCAAAGTCACTGGGATAGGCTCCAGTCACCCGCGACCCCTAACGGGAATAAGCGGTAGAAAATGAAAAAAAATGAATGAATAAATAAATAAATAATGTAAATAGAAGCAGAGAAAGTGCTGTGGTCGCACTTGCACCCGAATAGATGCTTTTAAAGTATATCTCTACTGCACTTTATTTCATGCAAAAAAAATTGGGTACATGAACTAGTTCTGTTGTCTATGTTTCAAAACAGTAAAAATAACATACAGGCCCTTTAAAAGCCATTTTAAAATCAAATGTAAAAATCGAGATAGATTGATATGAGAAAAAATACGTAACAATTGGTTTGTTTTTTGCCATATTGCCATCCCGTAACTATAAATTGTTTAGTACATTATTCTATGTGAGAGTGAGCATAGTGGTTTACATTTTTGCTCAAGAAGGTTGATGGCTTGAATCTCTTCCAAGTGTAAGTGTGTACGCAAACAAACTACACTAAATGCCCCACTATAGCGAAGAATACATTGTAAAAGTTTAACTGTTAGGTGCTGAGACAGTGACTGAAGTGGGTGGTTTACCAAGTAGTGGGCCAAACTCCCCAAGTGCAATTGTGTTCTTGAGCAAGACACTTCAACCAAAATCAGGTCAAATTAAAAATCTATACCATTAACTGGGGAGACAGTAATAGCAGATTAAATGCTTGTGTATAATTTATAATAATTTGACTCATGGTGTCTGGGCATTTAGCATTAAAAAAAAAAAATAATAAAATAAAAAAAAGCCAATCAATTAAAAAAACAAACAAAAAAAAACAAACACAAATTGATGCTGGAAAAAATTGAAGAAAAAGATACCTAGTTAGCGGTAACACAATTTATTCAAACTTGATGTGATTTCTCCGTTTAGTTTAGAGCTTATATCCTTTTCTTTTCATCCAATAACTTTACATACAGTGCATGAAAACACTCACATTTTGAACAATTTCTTCAGCTTCCACAAATGACTGAAGTATCGACCAACAAAACACAGACCACAGACGTTCATTAAGACAAAACACATACAAAAAAAAAAAGGGAACATGGCTTAAGAGCTTTTAAGTAGCAACGCCTATCAATTTATTTTATTTTACAAAGTCAGAAACGTCTGTTGGAATCCACACAGGCTTCAGTTTGTTTCACGCTGTTGCAGTTCCGTCCCGGAGTGACTTGGAGAGATTTCCGGATAATGCGCTTGACCTTTTGTTTATCTGTTCCCCTGTGTAACGTTGAATGGCAGGACTTTCCATTGACTCGCGTTGGTTATCTTTCCTTTAGAAGTCGATATCTCTTCGTAAGCCGCACATAAAGACGCGGAAAAGATGACTAAGACACCTACACGATGCACGAAAACGGAATATTGACGGGTGAAGTTGGGCTTTGGTTCAAAATTTCAATACATTTACAGCCAGTTACATTTAAAGGTGCACTAAGGTCGGAGGCTCATTTCACTGCTGACGTTTTTATTGTTCGGTTGCCTCTTCAATATCTGAAAGAAGAAGGTAGTGTACCCTCCACCAGAAAAAGAACAAGGTGCACATTTATTCTGTTATGCCCCGAGTGGAATAGACACCAACCTATGACTTTAAAAGAAGATAAAGCATAACTAAATACTCTCTTTAAATATTGGGGACCAAACATCGTTAATTTGTGTTATTATTAGGACATTTTCTTTTCTGACTGATCGTGAAAGAGCAATTCTTCAAATAAATGTTGCACATGGTGGATCTTAACTATTTTGGGATCCCTTTACAATTACTACACCTTAATTAGTCTTAATTAAGCATGAACAAGGACTTAATTCAGAATGAATAAATAGTTTGTGGAGAATGATACAGGCCTAGTTAAAGTTAGAGTATTCATTAAGTAGTATTAGAGTATTCATTAAGTATTTAAGTAGTATTCATTAAGTATTAAGTTAAGTATTCATTAAGTAGTTACTTATTCATTGCTTTATGTTGCACCTCACGCCAAAGCAAGTTCCTATGTTTGTGAATTTTTGATCACTGACAACGGCAATAAACCGTGTCTGATTCTGATTTTCTGATTCTGATTCTAATGCTGCGTTCCAGCGAAGTCGGTTATTTCCCACTTGAAAGATACGGTTTCCGACTTTGGAACGTTCAAACTGAATTAACTCGTATGTAACAATGTTAAACAATTTGGCCAATGCTAACTGTAAATAACAGATTATTTCTCCTACAACAAACATTTACATCGTTTATGTGGCGGTTGATCACTCAGATCCATGTTTTGTGGTGATTGTCTTTGTTGTGACCCGTCACAGTTGATGTCGTGTGTGAAGTGGAGTCTTTCGACCTTTAGGATTTATCAGTTGGAGCGGCGTTCCAGGACAATTTTCAGTTTGGAGGTGGGAAAAATCGCAGTGACCAGTTCCCTGGAATGTGTAAGTTGTTTGTTTTGAATTCAGTCTTTGGTCATGTTTTATTAAAATGTAGCTATTATTAAGTGTTGCTAATATTTTTAACAAACTATCTTCTTGTGTCCTCAGACGAACTAACCATGTTCAAATCAAATATTGACTTTACCGACAAAAAATGTAATGTTGATTTATTCACAATGGGCTCATGTGCACAGCAGCAGTTGGCTAAGCTAAACCTGTCTCAGACTTTTGTTAAAACAAACACATTTATCAACGCAGTAGTGTCGCTGGGGAAGTATTCATCTCATCTGTAAAGTCTTTAGCCTGCAGCTCACTGTTCACTGCCTGAACTGAAAAAACCCAAAGAGAAAGAATTGGACAGGAAGTACTCAGTGGTACAATCAGCCAGCCATTTAAAAAATAAATAGCCAACTTAAATTCTGTGCACAGAGCCCATAACAAACAAAACACTATGTAAAAGTAGCTTGTGTTCTAGTTTTGAGGACGATTAGCCAATCAGAAACAAAAATGAGGTCCTCACTTTGTGTTGCCAGATCAGATCATACGACTTGAACAAATCTGAAATAAACCCAAAAAGGCTGTGTCTCAGTATCTGGAAATTCTTTAACATTTGACAAACATCTTCCCATTGTTTTTGACGTGAAAGTATGATCGGTATTGAAATTTTGACCGCAAAAAACCCAGTCTCATTTTGCAGTGAGAACAACTCAACTCTTGGGAGCGTCATACTGTGTGCTCAAACCCAACTCAGGACCTCTTCAGATGTGCGCCGCAGCTGAGCCCGAGCAGAGGCGTGCGGTGCAGGTGTCGTCGGGAGTTTGAAGTTGTTTAAATGAGTCTCTCGGGTCCATTGAGGAGACTCAGATCTCTTCTATGGAGTCAGCTGCCACCAGGCCTCGCTTCTTGCCGCTGCTCAGCTTCACAAACACTTCGCCATCTTCCCTTTTCCCCACACAGATCTGAAGAGGGAGCGGATAATTAGAAAGGTCTGTTTACAAACGCAGTGAGTCACTGGTCCTACATGGGCTCAAATGTCAGAGCTGTTTTTAAGGTGAATGTGAGACAAAATAGACCCACACCTTCCATCACAAGGGCTGAAACTGAGGATTGTTTCTATTGTATATTGAGATTTTTTAAACACAATTTTAACCCAATATAAGCTGAAATATGGTGACTGGAGGCTTTGAGGCACAGTATATTTACAGTTAAAGTGTATTATTGATGAAAATCAGGCACTGCTCCTAGTTTTTTGACATTTGGATGTAATAACTGCTACTATTTTGTTATAAAAGATATGTTTTGCGTGTGGTTTATAAACTGTACAATTCATATAAAGATTGTGATGATCAAAATACGACTGAGATTATTTTTAGTATAGTCGACTAGTCACGATTTGTCGATAAATTGCTGCAGCCCTGTATCCACCACCACCACAACTAATACTCTATTACAAAAGTTGGTGATACTCTACCAAAGAAAAGAGTAGTACTTACTTATGTAAAAGAGTAGTACTTACTTATGTAAAAGTACAGATACATGGCTAAAGGTTTACTCAGTTACAAGTACACGTAATGCTGCCATATTTCAAGTACTAGCAGTTACATTTTAATGCAATTTTAGTCATATTTCAGATCAGTCTTTAATACAAAATTTGACTAATTTAATAGTTCAAAGCTGCATTAAGTTAAAGGAAAAATATCATGCATTTTTCATGTTGTTATTAGTCATTAAACATGTTCTTGAGTACCTTTTTGCCATCTTATGTTTTGAAACAAACAAAAACAAAGTGTATTATGAACTAAATTAAAAACTTTCTGCTCTGAGCAAGTAGATGACACGAAGCGCTTACACAATTTAGTTATGACGTCACTTTAAGAGACTGCGTGGCATGCGATGATCAGGTTAGCAGTTACACTTATCGTGTTTAGACGGCAGAAATGTTCAGAACCAGTCTAGCCATGATTTTAGGACTTAAAACAGCAGAAGATTCTTGGATAAATGACGTCTAAAATCGGATAAATGTCATCAATCGAGGGAGTTCAGCAGGGATTGTTTTGGACAGTCGGAGAGAGGAGGATTTTCTAATTAACATTCCTCAAAATAGCGTGAATGCAGCTGAATGCAACTCCAGGTGTGTTTTTGATGACTGAACATTGTTAGAACATGTTTAAAAGCTCAAAAAAGTCTTTCTATGTGTCCTTTATTTAAACTGCAATCCTCGAATCCTCAAAGCTCTGGCCAATCAGAGCAGGCGATGCAGCGCTGTTAAGTGAGTTTGTGGGTTTAGAAAGGAGAAGAGACAGCAGTGAGACAACTGTGCATAAGGACAATTAGAACTTGTATAGCACTCACTACTCACTACAAACTAACTACTACGACTTAAAAGGCAACTTTAAATTACTAGAATTATACTCAAGTACAGGTTTAAAAATCAACACAAAAAAGTTAAATCGCCCCAAAAATCTACTCAATAACAGTAACTTGAATATTACATGTACTTTTCACTACCTACTACTACCATAAATACTACTATGTAAAGCTGCTGCAGTTTCTGGGCTCTGGATACTTTCTTCACTTTTGTTTTTCATTATTTCTCCAGAACAAACTGTGAAACTTCTAATACATAGTGAGTCATGGTTCTAGCCTTAATTTTCTGGGCTTGTTTTTTGGATCTGAAAAGAAATAATTTAAAACCACTATGGGTACAATGACTATCATTTCTTGTACTTTTGCCAATATAATTACTTTGCAGCTTTTACAATTATGATGACTCATGGTCTAGCCCAAAACATCAATGTTGGTTTTAAGAAGGATCTGAAAAATGATCTTTTGGCCACAGGCTCATGGTCACTCTAATGTACATTTATAAAAAAGTTCTGCCTCTTAGGGCTGTTCGATTATGGCAAAAATTATAATCACGATTATTTGGCGCATAATTGAAATTCTGATTATATTATTATTCTATATTATCAAAAGTATTCTGTAGAGAAAGTATAGACAGAATATATTTTGTTAGCAATGTTTTAGAAAAGTGCCTTTGCTCCAGGTTTTGAAGCAAAAAAAGTGCAATTTTAGTTCTGAACAGAAGGCTTTTAATATTATTTTTGATTACAACATTTCTGTAATTGAATAGAGTATTAAATGAACTCATGATTAATTGCACTGCCTTACTCCCACTAGACCGATAAACTACAAAGGGTCTGTTCACAATTGCCATTATTTGCTCCAAAAATGAGCTGGTTCTGGTGTGGACTTGGTTTGATTCTGTTCTACTCCTCGTTTAGTCTTTCTCTAGTCCAGGTTTAGTCTTGGCTTTACTCCATTTTACTTCCAAAGCACTCAGTTTCCAATGAGGCAGTTTCGGCTGCGTTTACGCTTGCAAACATTATAATTAGGATTAACACATTTTATCAACATAATAAAGGTGTTCTAGTGTAGTTTTATTTGTCAAATAATTTTTTTGTGACATAAGAGGAGTTTTGGCCCACGGTTGCTAGGTAAAAGTTGCAGAATTTCCTTGTATCATGATTTACAACCAGGAAGTACAATTTTAAAACACAAAAAATGGTCCAACTTGGATTCAAATTTGACACTTTTTAGCAAAATCTTGAATATAATGATGTTAACTGTGTTTTAGTAGAATGAGGAGTTCAACCTGTCATAGGCCCTTTAAACAAAGACTAAAACCGGAGCGAAACCCGGACTAGACTTGTAGTAGAACGTGACCAAACCAAGAGTGCATCAGTAAATCAGGGTTAAACCATACTTACGTTCTTCTCAAAGACAATAAATTAGGAGATGTATTTACCTTGTTGACATGTTTCGGCTGTTTAAATACGAGCCATCTTCAGTTAAGCAGCCGAAACATGTCAACGAGGTAAATACATCTCCTAATTTATTGTCTTTAAGAAGAACATACGTGTGGATACAACTAAAGAAGACATAATGACCGTTGTTGGAGTAAGGTTAAACTATGAAGTGTGAATTCAGCCTTACTGTCTTTACTGTAGAATATTTACTGTTATGAAATCAACTAATAATTGATGTTTTTCTTCCATTTATATCTCATTTCAGAGGCTATTTGAAGATTCTTCCCGTGGCACGTAACTCTCCCAAACAAGATGCTTCGAGATGAGTCATGCTTCCAAGTCCATAAAGCCAGTGGTGTTTTTTTTTTCTTTTTAAGGAGAATCTGACAGAGTAATTTAGCCGTGCGGTATTTGGTTACCTGGGATTCTCGTACAGCCATGTGTCCTCTCTCGCGGCTTCCCTGTGAGCTCTGAATGACCCTCCACACTCGCTCTCCAGGACGAACACGCTGCACGAAATTAGCGGGGAAGAAGCCGACTCGGTCCCCGGTTTTACCCTAAAAAACACAAAACGAAAGATAAACAATGATACTAAATTTTATTTATCATTCAAACGTACATCTTATAGACCCTTTAAAATGTGATGTCAGAAAAATTCCTGAATGGAGGCAAAATGAAGTTGACTGTAAAATTTTCAATCATTCGATCACGTTAGATCTAAATTCTACTGATTTTAAGTGTTTGTGTTGGAAAAAGGCAACATATTTGAATTTCCAGGTAGAAAGGTCAGTTTCTTTTCTATAACAAATGATGGACAAAATACAATTTTCTTACCTTTAGCATCAAAAGAATCTAATTTATGGAATAGCATCTAATATATCTCTAAATAAAATGAAAAATTATTGTGGGCTCAACATTTTTGTGAGTATTTTTCCAGTAAAACCCATAAATCTGGATTGTTCTTTCATCAAAAATGTAAAGGGTTTATCATAATTTCCTTAAACATAATGTAAAATGCTATAATACATTTGTTTAACCAGCTCTAGTGTCACTCACATGTGTCTGAGTGATTTTTATTTTCCAAAATCATCTACATTTTTCATATTTTGTGACATAAAAATCCAGTTTCCAGTTTCTCCAGTTGCACTTCACTTTTGCCTCAATTCCGTTTTTGTTTACAGACTTTTAAAGGGTCTATTCTAACCCTACACATAAGAGAAAAAACAAACAAAGAGGAATCCATTTAATCCTGAACAGAGATTATTTTTTGAACACAACATAGACATTGTTTAGTGATGGCAGCGATGAAGACGGTTTTACAATTACAGCCAAATGGATCCTACATCTTGGGAAATGTACCTAAGGCTTCATGCATTAAATAACCTGAGAGTACGATTACATGTCCCATAGAATCAATCCTGATTTGATTCTATGACTTCATTGGCTTTAATTGTATTACTTCTCTTCCATGTACTCTGAGTGCTGCTTCAACGGCACTGAATGCACTGGGATTAAAAAGTTAATCCCCATCTTCTACTTTGCTTCAATGTCAACTTTCACAATAGTCAAGATCCATATATTTTGATTGATAAAATGGGCTCTGTGACAGTTGACTAAGCTAATGCTAACTTTTAGTAAAACAAATTATATAAAGACCAGATTTTTTAATGCATAAATGATATAGATTACCTTCATTTTTTATTTTAATTAATTAATTTGTTTTATTTTTATCTTCATTATGCTTCAAAAGTACCATTACCGTTAGCATTGACCCACAAACACGTCGGGGAAGTATTCATCTAATTTGTAAACCAGTTCTGACTAGTATTGCCCTTGAGATTTATGTTTTCATAACACGATTCTGTTAAAAGCTCAGATTTTAAACATCCAGGAGAATTGACTAAAGACAGAAATAACAAAAGAATAACAAGAATGTTTGTGCAGATCTGGTCTATAGGGTAAGCAGTTTTAATGCAGAATAAAAAGGATACTTGTTTGTTGTTTGTAGAGGAAATTATGGGACTTCAAAAACTGCAGCCTTTGCAATTTGCAAATTGTGTCCGTAAAAATTGCGTTTTGGGGTCGATTTTGATTAATACTAATCAGCCCTATGTCGTGGTCTTTCAGTTTGAAATATATTTTCACCACATGCCGCAGCTCTTTGCAGGATATTTCCTATATTTATCGCTAGTTATTGCTTGAGCACACGGTCCTGCAAATGTAGCTTCAAATCCTGTGAACACACGAGCGCCGCAGTGATCCGCCTTTCATGTGAGCTGAACTCCGCAAGAAGCCAATCCAACACAGCAGTCGCAATTGCTCCGAGTGCAGTTAGGTGTAACATCCACCTCAGAAATAAGTGCTGTTAGGTTTAAACTACTTCATGTCTACTCTAACATACTTTAACTGAGTAACTGGTAATGCTTGACTATGTTTAAGGGGCTGAACCTGATTTTTAATGTTTGAAACGTGAAAAACAGAACTAATTCATGTGATTGCATGTTAAAAAGTATAATCTGTTTTGACCTCGTACAAATATGTTGTAAAAGCATGTATTCAGGTGAAAATCAGACCACAGCGCTTTCTCTGTATCTATTTATAGAGCGTTTTATTCTACGAGAAGCAGGAAGTGCACCATTTGCATGCTAATGCTTGTTAGCTTTACCCAGGAAGGCAAAACTCGGAATGTGCTTATAAACTCGTGGCGGTGAATATTTAGGATGCTGGGACTGCATTAGGAAAGTGAGAGATACATGTGACTGATGTAAAGTATTAAAATATATTTAAAAGAATATATTAAAATTTTATGCATTATATGTATTGTTACTGGCCTTTAAGCATTCTTGTATCTTTGCTTTGACGTCTCATGTTTTGTAACTAAAAATAATGTTTTTACAAAGAACAATATAACTTTATCACTGCCTTGGGAGATGCCATATTAACTTGCTGAGGCAACACAATGGTTTGATATACTGTTGGTTTGCTGAGCTATCACGCAGTTACAGTCATTGTGTTTAGAGGAAGAAACGCTCAAAGTGCGTCTGGCGATGAATTAAGGACTTAAAACATCTCAAATCTGAAAAAACGTCATTGATAGAGGGAGCAGGGAGTGTGGATTTTCTAACCCTCATTCCTCAAACTAGCGTGAATGAAGCTAAATGCAAATCCAGGTGTGTTTTTGATGACGAAACATTGGCAGAACATGGTTAAAACCTCTAAAAAGTCACTATAGCATTTTTCACATTTCAACAGTAAAAATCAAGTACAGCTCCTTTAAATCTGTGGTACCAGACTTTCTTCTTTGAACATTTTGTGGCCTGTATTGTGAAAGCGCGGTCTGCCTCTAATGATAAAACACTTGATCGAGCACAAACCCTTAAGACAGTCGTCGTTACGTTACGCTTTGGGGCGAGAGCTGATTGTCTGTGTAAGGTTGGTGCCCCCTGCTTCGCCGTCTGAAAAAGCTGTTGTACGGCTTTCATGCTTGTGAACATTAGCAATGCGCCAAAGGGTTTGCAAAAGCTATAGGAGGAAGTTCATTTTGCAAACGCTTTTTCCTTCTTTCACGGTTTGAAAATCAGGCCCCACATTAACGCTGCTACTGCTTCTAGTCAAACGCACATTTTTTCAGTTCCATTTCTTTGCAACGACGATGATTTCTCTGTTAACGCCATAAACACACACGACACAAACAAATATATTACAATTAGGGTTCCTGTTTGTCATAAAGGCACAGTCACAAATCACGTAAACGCTCAAATTTCATTTCATTATTGCTTAAATAAGGATGCAAACGTAATCAGTCTGTTTATAGCAAATATTTGTGCGTTGCGTTTCCTGTTGTGCTGAATATGTAATTGTTTACTGTCTGTGCTGTTGATGCCTTTGGTTGTGGTCTCTCACCCAGTGCTATACATAAGTAATGGATGATTCACTGTTTATGCATAATTCAAAGTGCTTTAGAGCCAGAGCCGGGGATCGGAGAGCATTGCAGCGTCACCTTCATACAGTTAAAGTAAAAATAGACTCGTTTTGCGGCTGGCGTGTTGACAATAGCGACCTAAAACAACACAGATATCTAAAATGTCATGATTGATGCTTGTTTTTGTAACTGAGAAGCAATCAATAAACACAATCTGAATAGAGCGTCAACCTCTGTTCGTAATCGCCAAATGTGCTGGTAGCTTTCCAAGTTTTCGCAGACAAAAATAAGATACAATCAAACTGTGAAAGAGGTTATTTCCGTAGGCAAAATTAAATCAATTAATTTCAGGAGACAATACGTTCAAAAGATGTGTCTGGTTTTTGTAACAGATTGAACACAACTGTAGAAAATGATTTTGTAGTTTATAATCACCAATTTCCGTGAGCTTCCTTTTTCAGACATATCTTAACCGCATCACTTTCCGGCATATTTTCCCCAAAACGTCCGACTAAAATGAGCTCCATTTCAAATGAAAGCCGTTCTTGAACCCTTTGGAGCACAAACTATTGGCTGGACTCTTTGTGACGCTCAGACTCTGTAGTTTTGGCCTCTGGTGTTTGATTTACTCTAATTATAAGCGGGAACAAGCTCTGCTCAGAGGAAGATCAGATTTTCACAGTTCTGCCTACATTTTTTGGTTAAATATACGAAGGAGTGAAGCTGGTGTTTGGAGAATGGACTGAGTTACATTAGTTTGAGCATTTGTTGGGTTCCTCTTTCAAAACGTGAGCTAATTTGACAAAAATGAGCTGCAATAAAGTAAAAAAAGTCTAGGCGGAATCCATATAAAGGTCCTATTAACTTATATTGTGGTTTTTAAGTACAAGCTGATCCTGATTTATCCCAGAATGGTGGATTTGACTGAAAATAAGAGAGTTACATCTTTCTTTTTATATTTAACATGTAGGTGGGGACATTGGACCGGTAACAGGCTAAGAATATATTGTTTTGTATAGCTTCAGAACTTAAAAGAACAGCATATTTGTCTTGAAACTAAGCACAAGTTGCAGTAAATCTTATCCTATAGCTTCGGGCACTTCAGTCTGCTCTTGCTCGCTCGGCCCATTCCCGACACTTAACAGACGCAGATGCCCATTTATTTCCATTGAGACCGAGTGCAGCTCATTACGCTCTCAATAAAGGGGCTCTTTGAGGTTGTTCAATTACATTATGTTAAAGTCTTTTGGTAATTTTCTGGCCTAAATGAGCATCTATTTCTGTCCGTGCTCTTCCGCATGTTGATCACCGCGAGAAGAGGAGCAGGTGTGGGGCACAGGTCTTAGTTAAAGACCAGGTGTAACATGTGTTCACAAAGAAGACGTGCATTCTGTCCACACAGCACTTGTAAACATTCACAGTCAGGGTTACAAGAAATCTATGAATAGTATTTGTTTTTTTTGTTCAGTTTATTCAAGCTCATTCAATAACAATAATCTGTAATTAATGAGTGCCACAGCAAACAATGGATAGTATTAAAGGGGCTGTATCTGATTTTGAAACGTGAAATACAGAAAGTTCACATGCCCGATTTTTGCATGCAATTAAGTAAAATTTGTGTTGCTTCAGCACAGATATATTGTAAAAGCATTTACTGGGGTGAAAATGAGACCATAGCTTCTTTTTGCATTTGTTTATTGAGCGTTTTATGAATGAATGAATGAATGTTTGTTAGCTTTACCCTTTATCCTCGTGAAAAGTGCTTATAAACTCATGGCGGTGAATATTTAGGATGCTGGGATTGCATTAGGAAAGTGAGTGATACATGTGACTGTGACAAGTTCTGTTTCAACGTTTCAAAACAGTAAAAATCTGGTAGATGGCCTTTAATGAAGAAAACAATTTACATGAACGTGTTTATTTGTGGCGTGGTAAACATATGGTATGCATTGCAACATCTTGGTTGAATAAAGCTTAATTTTAGGCAGACATTAAAGTGGAGCTAAGTAACATTTTGACCTTATTAAAAATCTTTGTAAGTCCATGTGGTGTTTGCAAATATATTTTCTGGGCGTTTGAAGCCCCCGACGTCGCCCCCTGCTGTCTCTGAGCGGAAAACCAGAGTTGCAACTTTCATGACGCCGACCCGAAGACAACTCTCCTGAGAAACCTTAGCTGTCTTTTTTATATTTGGCGAAATGAAAGGTTTTTGTTTGTGAGTATACTTCCTTATTTCAATAAAAAAGGGGGAAAAAAGCTGATCCAGCCACTAAAGGTCAGAGGCTGGTGCCCTTTTGGCCAGTACCAATCCTGGATCCAGTCCCTCTGGTAATGAAAACTATTATTTATTATGTCGAATATCAATATTACTGTGTGTTAGGTGGTTACGTCTGTCAGTCTTTCCCAGGGCAGCTGTGGCTTCAGAAGTAGAGAACTTGTTATCGAAATGAATCAAAATGTTTTGTAGACATTTCCTCGGGCACATTGAGTTAATCTGTGTCAAAAGCCATCAGGAAACGAAAGAACCTTCATTTGAATAACAAGCTGATTAGTCACAGAGTCTCAACAGTGAAGTCAGCTCATAAATCAAACTTTTGCTAAATCCAGTTGAGAAAAAAGACATCTTTCCCATATACAAATGCACAAATCACTTCTCTCTCCATATTTCAGTCAATTACAGTCTGTTCAGTCATCCTCGTTATGTTGGTTTTGGCTCCTGTGGGCAGCGGGCAGTACAGCCAAGTTTCGACTGGCCCTGGTCCCTTAGACCGGTTCACTTTGGAGTGTTCGAGACCGCCTCTGTTTATGGTGGTCTACGTTTCCATGCAGAGGTCCAGACTCGCCCGCTATGTGAGCAGCTAGCGTCGCCCAAATATAGCAAATGTTTATTTTAAATAACTAAAATTGAAACTGTAGGCTGATCTCAATTCACCGAAAGACGTTTATGGTGCTGTAAGACATTGCTAAAGTTAAACAAGACACAACTTTATTATTCTTTTATGTATTTATTTATTTATTTAATTCTTTTTTAAGATTTGTCAGTTTTTCTTGCATTTATTTCAGTTCTCGGCTCTTCTTTATGGAATGAGTTAGGTTTGGAAAGAGACTAGAAATAGTGTCTGTCCGTTCAACAAATAGAGTTGCCATCACTGAAAATATGGAGGTTTATCTCACGATCAAATCAGCATTTGAAATTATATATTTTTAAATTCATTTCTGCTTTTTGCTGTTTCACTCTCACATGAGCCTGCGTTCTCTCTTGTTCTTTCATGCCCAATTATCTCGCACTAAAGCCAACACCCTCTCGAAGCTAATACCTCGCGGCAACCTTTGGACTCCTCAAATGGCAGTACGGATCGCTTTGTGTAGTAGAAACAAACAGGGGAGTAGAAGAGGGGGGGCAAAGGGGTCAATCGTCCCGGGCCCCAGGGTCTTAGGGGCCTAGCATTGGACCCGTTTCCCTGTTAACTTGTATTAAAGAGGGGCCATGAAAGATTTCTTGCCCTAGAATCCCTGTTGACGGCCCTGGAAAGTACAGGACCGCACCTTCGTACTGCTCCAATGAAAACAAGCCAATTCACACATAATGCAAAAATGTAGCCACTGAGTATTTGTATAAGGAAACTATTGATTCTTTTTTACTCTCTGCAAGCTGGCTCGTATTGTCATAGCCTGAATGTGACGCTGACACATTGATTAATATGTGTTGTCCTAAATAAAATCATGTAAGTAAATAAAATAATAAATAGTGTAAGTAATTACAATAAATAAAATAAATCAAATGATATGAGTAATTAAAACAAGTAAAATAATGTAAGTAACTAAAAAAATAAAATAAAATAAAATAATAAATAGTGTAAGTGTAAGTCTGGGGTGAAGAGACCCTGCTTAGACTGCTGCCCCCGCGACCCGGCCCTGGATAAGCAGAAGAAAATGGATGGATGGATAGTGTAATAAATAAATAACAAAATACATAAAATTGTAAATAGTGTAAGTAATTAAAATAAATCAAATAATGTGAGTAAGTAAAATAAGTAAAATAATCTAAGTAAATAAAAATAATGTAAATTAAATTAAGAAAATAAATAAAATCTGTCAACAATTGCTGACACCATACTGTATTGGGCGTACACAGTGAACAAGATTTCCAACCGACCTTCCACCATTCCTCGTTGGAGTCGTCCGTGACCTGCACTCGATCTCCGGGACTGAAACAGACAGAGGAGAGCAGAGATGAGACGAGGGCTCGAGTGCGCGTCGCTGATCGAAGAAGAGGGTCGTGTGTGTGCGACGGCAGCATTCAAAGAGCAACGGCGACAGAAAAGAGCGCTCTGAGTGGCAACACGCGGACAACATTATCAGACTGTCACCGGCGGGATAGTGAGGGCAATGTCAAGCGCTCGTGGTAAAAAGTGAGCCGCTCTGAATGGCTGCAGCGGAGTGGAGGAGACGGAGAAAAGTCGTGACATCCTTTTTAAAAACACACACCTAAAAACGCCCGCTAGACCTGCGCCGCGCCGTTAGCCAACCTGCATGCTAATGATGGCACTTTTAAAACTTGCACACGCTGTCCTAGATACAGCGAGAGGAGGAGGTGATCTGTCCCAGTTGTGCTCGTTTCTGTACGTTGTGCCCAGAGGGAGTCAGCGCTCGGGTATGTTGCCCTATATGATTACGCCTCATTTTTGGAGTTTGTGCAGCTGTTACGCAACCACGGGAACTTTTTCGGCTTTCCTGTTTTTCAAATTGTCATCTGGTGTGCCGAGGCAAATCATTACCTTTTGGATTTACACGTGATGTATTTCAGGCCAGCTGCGTTTCTTGGTGTGACCCGCTGAAACCAGTTCAAATTACGTCAAATGAAATGAAAAAAACTCAATGAAGACCATGGCAGAGAAGGAATATATAAACTAACTGCATTTTGTCTGTAACATTCTAAAACCAATAAGATACAAGATAATAATACAAGATAAAATGGCAATATATTAAAGGAGACATATTATCAGGAACTCAGTATTGAAATATAACAATAGAAGATGCAAATTTTAGATTTTGTTCATTATGGATCGCAATATTGATCTAAAACTTTGTATAATATTGATCTAAAACTTAGAATAACCGAACAATAACTAATACAGGTTAATTGACTTCTTGTTCAAAACTGCAGAAGTGGTAAACTCCGCCTCTTCATAGTGACATTTAACTGTAACAAACAACAGATTTTTATTTACATGTTTTTTTGAAAAGTGGTTATGTGACATGTTTCAATCCTGTGTCACAGTCTTGACATGAATGAATCCATTAAAATACAATTTTTATTAAGTTATTGAGGAAGAAACACTGTTGTATCGACGTTGGAAATCAAAAAGTTGATTTAGCATAATACGTCCCCTTTAAAGGAGACCTGTTCATTTTATAAAGTTTTCAGTAACTGTAAATATATGAAGATCAATTTTTGTAAACGACAAAATTGATCAAAACGGCTCAGTAATAGAACTAGGACCATTGACTTCCTGGAATAAAATGCTGAATTCATAAGCCCTGCCTTTTCATAGTTTTAATTCACTGTAGCAAGCATTTTTGATGTTCTTTAACAGTGTTTTTTTAATTGTTTTAAATTGCTAAACGATACTCCCGTAGTTTATGGTGAAATTACAGGGAAGTGGGCGGGTTAAGGTGTTAGGTGAACATTGACATTTTCTGTGCACTCAAGTCCTATATGCAAGATTAAACATGCACGAATCAATCCAAATACAACTAATGATGAGGGGGAAAACAAAAAAGAGTTAAAAGCTCAAAAAGGTTGATTTCGAATAAGCAACCTTGAACCAGAGCGACACCAAATGATTCAAAGATCAAACTAGAACTAAATTAGGCCTCAAATTAGCCAAAAACAAGACTAATCCAGAACTAAACCAGGTCTAAAGCTCTTCTAAATCTTCAGGTAGTTTGACAAACACAGTCATGATTATTATGTCTTTGTACTAATAGTCCAATTACCTCATTGACTCTCTGCCAACACTAGACTAATCTTTTCTGCCAATCCAATTATAACTTCTTCAAACCACTTGTACTTTAAAACGAGTGCTCCACTAATGATTTAGTTTTTCATACTTTCAGTTTGATTAAAAATAAATTTCAACAAGGGGAGATCAAAGACTCTGCGATGAATAGTTTATACAATTCAGGGCTTTGAATGAGGAATGACAGATTTGTTCAAAATATCTGGCCCTTAGTGATAAAACACTGTGTAGTGAAGAAGAGGAGAGGAATAGGCTGAGGAGGATAAATGTTCTGCTGTTGCGGTGGGTTGAGAAGAACTGAGTAGTTTTCAGACATTTTTATTTCTTCTTTAATAACAAATTTTACACATTTCTTTTGGTTTGGGTTCCTCTTCCCGTTGTAAAGTCTACAAGTGACAAAAGCTTTGTGTTTACATTTCTCTTTCTTGCACCGCTCCTATGTTTATTATTTTCTTATGTGCTTTATTTAATGTTTTGTCAATTGTAAAACAGTGGACTGTTGGAGCCCGCTAGCCGCCGCGTTACAGGAAGTAACCACGGAGGCTGTTCCTGCCTTTATTCTGTGACTGCTTCTGTCAAACTCACCATCTTGGAACTAAAATGTCCATTTTGACACACTCTACATCAGTGGTTCTTAAACTAGGGGTCGCCAAATTTTTTCCGGTCGGGAATTAACGCGCTATTTTGTGAGGTGAAACTATGAAAAAAAAAATATATATATACAAATTCAGAGCTGCTGTTTTCGCATTCCTAGGCGCTGTGTGTGCCGCTTAGAGCTTAAATTCTTGTCCCGAGCCGGAGCCGCCCGACCGCAGCGGGGTTCGTGCGGTCCGTGAGCGGGGCTCGTGCGGTCCGTGAGCGGGGCTCGTGCGGTCCGTGAGCGGGGCTCGTGCGGTCCGTGAGCGGGGCTCGTGCGGTCCGTGAGCGGGGCTCGTGCGGTCCGTGAGCGGGGCTCGTGCGGTCCGTGAGCGGGGCTCGTGCGGTCCGTGAGCGGGGCTCGTCATTCAAACCCGCTTCAGCGCTTCAGGTCTTCCGCTCCTCACAGCGCCTTTTGCGTGCAGTTTCACTCAGATGATGGAGAAAAGTCCCACCTGAGGCTGGGCCTCATGGCTCCTGTCGGTCCACGCCTTTTACTCTCTCTCTCTTCACAAAATCACAGAGGGCTCTGGCTCACTGCCTTGACGAGAAGCGCTCGACCTCTAACTCATCCTAACTTACTTGTCCTAACTACCTTGTGCTAACTAACTTGTCCCAGACAAGGACCAAGATGTGTCCAATACTAATATTCTCTATAACCTGCGCAGCCTGACCTGCACCTCCAGTTTTATGTACATTTCTAAGCATATTATTGCATGTACAATTTTAAGTGTTTTAGTTTATATACATTGTAAGTGTATAGTTGACATTGGAATCTGTCAGATATTAGGCCATCAGTGAAGTGCAAGTGAAAGTTAGTTTTACTGCTGTACAGTGAGGTAAATAAAATAAAATCCCACAGTACTTTTTTTTTTGTAGGGCATTTGACCCAGTGACCCCTGTATTTTATAGACATAAATACAACATTATTTAGTGTATTATTTAATGTCATAATTATTCAGTGTTTATTTGTTCACTTTGTTCGCTTTGTTCCACTTCTTGTGAAATAAATTCTTGTAGTTCTTACATTGCCAGCTGGTTTTTTGTTGATTTAGTTTGACGGAATGACAAAAACCTTTTGAGGGAGTGTCAATAACTATAGGTCTGCCCAAAATCGGCGTGGGAGTAATGTGGGGTCGCCAGACCTCACAAGATTTTTTTGTGGGGTCCCCAGACAAAAAGTTTAAGAACCACTGCTCTACATGATCCTAGTGTTTTTTTTCTCGTTAGGTTGTTCATAAATCAAGTTATGAGCAAAAATAACTGACCAAGCAGGTGTCTCTTTTTTCCAGGGGCCGGTTTCGCTCATGTTAGCAACAGGTTTGACAGCTTGCGCCGCACGTTGCTGCCGTCTCCTCCTACCGAGGGGTGGAAACAATTAACAACCGCGCTCCTGATTGGTCCGTGTGGTTGCCACGATACGCACTTGGATTTCCAAATATGGAGTCTGGCTCCACTTTAGCCGCTATAACTGCTAGCCACGATTGGCTTCATTTGGCTGGAGCCAAACGCTATGGGTGACGTCACAATCCGATGTTTTATGGTCAATAGTTTTGTCCTTACAGTTACATTAACAACAAATTATTAATCAGATGTTGTGTGCAATGTTGTGTGCTCTAACAATTACTTTTCACTTGAGTAATAGTTTCGTCAAATAGTTATGAATATCAAGTATATTATTTATCATATCATATGTATCATATATCAAAACTAATTATACATAAAAATGGAAAAACATAATGAAAACTTTCAAATAAGGATATATATGTAGGGTGTCCAAATATTTTTTACCGAAAGCTGCATTTTGAAATATAAATGGACCACAGTCCATTTGACGTAGTTTGAGCCACCACAACTTTAATGAGGCTTAGAACATTTATTTTAGTCTGTAAAACTTCATAATGTTTGTTATTTAGGTCACGACAGCAGATTGTTTCCTATGTTACAGTAAAAAGTAGTAGTTTTAGTCATCTGGGCCAATTTAGCTGTTATGAAGGACAACGTAAATTGGTCTGAGGCCGACATTGGGCCCCAGGCCATAGTTTTGTTCATCCAGTGCTGATGCATCGTAGAAAGAGTTTCAAAAGTGGTCATCAGAATAAAGTTTTCTAAATTAAAATGAATAAAATATAAAAAATGTCCAATCTGAGGAGCTGGTCTGAGAAACTGTATAACACAGTGTGAGTAACCTGCCTTTGTTTACCCGATAAACATTTGGGGCCATTACAGTCCGATTGTAATCTGACTGCCTTTTCTTCTCCACTGTTAGCACCTGATTAGCATTTGTTTTGCTTGTTTTCTCACTTGACCAAGGTGCACGCTCACTGCTGCACGACCGGCAAATCATACACCATTTCTGTTCAAAGAGGGATTTCAAAGTCTTGAGAGGTAAAAGTTAGAGAATACAGTCTTCCAAACTGATTCCACTGGTTTATTTTTCCATTTCCATCAGTCCTGTTTATAATTCCCCTTGCATATCTGTTCAGAGTCCTGCTGAGAAAGGCTGAATCATGACTGCATTCCTCTGCGTGGCGTTGCATACAAATAATCAGGAGCAATCTGCAACTTAAATTACTGCTTTATATTCTGGTAATTTCCTTCCGCAAACTTTTAATTTTCGACAAATATTTAGGACTTCATTAGACTGATATGATCGAGTCTAATCAGTAAAGTCTGTTGTCTTGCAAAAAAAAAAAAGGTAATTAAAAACCAACAAAAGATAATTATTTCTGCATTGATTCGACCGATAACGCTTTATAAACGAAGCTGAAAGCCCAATTACACGCGTCCTAATGACCAAACTCTGTCTTTCTTTGAATAATGTTATTTTTCATCTTTATTTTAATCAGCGTTGTTGATGAAAACCGTTTTAAACCAAAACATTATTAAAATGCTCTGAATAAACTGGGGCAAAATGACCTCTTTAACCTTTTGGCCATTGTTCATCCTTGTTTATCAGGAACTCGGATGAAATGAGTCTTAAATGGAGAGGCAAAGCTATTAAATGTATTTTTTTGGGTCAAGTTAAAAGTTCAAGGGTTTGTTGAAAGCACTGATGAAAATGTACCAAGGAGAAAATATTCCAAAAACTAAAAATGGAAATAAAATTGTAAAAATCTGCAAACGAAACCTTAACAGACACGAGTAAATGTGTGATGGACAGATGTCATGGAAGCAGGAAAGAGTGCGACTGATTTGTTTGCAGTTCAGACACTGGTGATGGTGGAGAGGCTGATGGTTCTGCTGCTGCGGTGGAGATGGGACAGGACGGTTGTGGCGAGAAGGTCAAATATGTGAACGTTTGAGGCGCAGGTACAGTCAGTCATTCAGTCTGTCTTTTTAGGAACAGCACTCTAAACTCCATCACTAGAGTCTTTTAAATCTGCTCTTAACACCCATTCATTTACACTGGGTTTTAACTGTTATTTGTTGTAATAATTTTGTACTTTTCTGTATGTTTTTACAGTGATGTGCAGCTGGTGTTGTTTTAAATGTGATAAATTTAATACAGTTGACGCTGACATAAATCGTAGTAAAAGAAGTTTCTATTTTTTATATTTGCAGTCCCCTGTATGATCTAATTCCTTCTGCATTTAAAGGACATATATTATGTCAAATTAACTTTTTTGGTCTTTAAACCATTTTCTTACATTGTTCCGTCGTCTAAAAAATAGCTTTGTGTTGAGTTGCATTCAGCTTCATTCACACTAGTTTGATGAATCCTGGTTAGAAAGTGACGTTTTCTTGATAACTAATGTCACTTATCCGAGAAGCTTTTATTTTTAAGTCCGTAAATCATCGGCAGACTCGTTCTTGGCATATCGGCGGTCTAATAACGATCATTACAACTTCACAGGAAAGGCCGTGTTTGTTTTACACTTTTTACTATCTTTTTTACAATTTCCTCTGCAGCCAGTAGATGGTGTCTGTTGGAAAGGCAGTAGATTTGTATAGAGCGCCCACTAGTGGTGCTGCACAGTGAACGCACCCTTGCCGAGCACGCTGCAGTTTTTATTAGTTCGACACGAGGCTCTAGCGTGCAGCCATGTTATCAGCAGCTCAAGTTGTGCGTTATTGACTGAAAGTAAGTTTAAGTTCATCACAAATGCCTGGACATTCGATAAGTCCTTTGTTATTGTGTTGCAAATGTCTAGATTTGTTGTTCAAGTTCCTAATTGTAATATCTGTTTAGTTTTGCCCTTAATTGGCGTGTTAGCTTACATGCTAAGTCTGTTGTCGGAGATGTGTCGTGCTGTGTATTACATGATGCGTTTATGACGTTCATTGCTCCACCCCTTTTAAGCCTGTGTATATTAGTTAGTTATTCTGTGCTTATTATATAATCAGTACATTTGTTTTGTTTCGCTTCATCATTACACCAGACTTAATTTGTTACTTTTCTCTTTTTATAGAGAAAAGTAACAAATACCTATACTCACTCACCTGTGGTCATATGGATGTACCTCTGCTGCTGCCTGAGCTTCATTAAAGCAACCATAACTATCAACTGCACCTGTTTCCTGTTTCCTGCGTCCTGACCGACACCCCGGGGCGGATATCACTATTCGAGCTAACGCCTGAGATAGTACCTCTCGAATAGTGTCAACACTCAGTCGGTGCCGTGGGAAACAGCAGAGAAACAGGTTACATGTTAATTTTGTTTTTAGGAATAAAAAAAATGAGGTGGCAAACTTAAAGTACTGAAGAGAATGTTTAAAGGCTAATAACATTACATATAATGCATAATATTTGTCCTTTGTAGGATGGATCAGGCAAGTAACCTCTCAAGAATGTGGACGATGGTATAGTGCAGCGCCCGGGCCACATCTACAGATCCTGAGCGAGGTCAGGATCTTAGCTGGAGGGTTTTACCTACTGCTTTTGAGTTGATAAGGAAAAGTGAGTTGAAACAAGTGAATCGATTAAACGCAACTAATTGATTATTTAAATAATAGTCAACCAATTTGATCATTGAAAGTTTGTTTTTTTTAAACTATGCACAACCTCCAAAACCTGTCACGTGCTGAGAAAGACTGTTTTATCACTCAGACGTATCCTCTGTGAAGATGAATGAATGAATGAATGAATACGTTTATTTGGCTGTCCATATACCAAACAAAATTATATACAATAGAGAAAAAAACAAAAACATTTCCATCTGTTTGCATCCAAAGATGTTGTCAAGCAGTATATTTTTCCCCTCACGGTTAAATATTCTAAAAACCTTGCATTCACTGGCTTTTTGCGTTCTGAACAAGTAATCGATAGCCGCAGCCGTAGAAGACAGTTGCCCGCACAAATCCCAAACAGCCACGAAACAGTCAATTTCCTACAATAACAAATGAATGTGTGTCTGAGGCCGATGGAATAATTCGCTCTATCGTGTCATATTGCTATCACCTTCAACACTGCGTCATTATTTACCGGCCTTTAATCATTATGTGGGTTACAGACCGTATTCAGGTGTCATCGTGATTAAGGCGGTGCAGCTGTTTGTCTTCTATGATAAACGGGCCAGGATGAACTGCATTAGTAAACATATTGTGACGGGTTCAGACGGTGGGCAGATGGCGGTGAACAGACGCCGCAGCAGCTACCTGACAGACGTGACCCACAAAACCTGGATCCCGCTCCGTATTTGAGACGAAACAAACACACAAAGCCTCCTGTGCAGCGGGCGGATTGGGAAAAATGAAGTGGCGACGGGTCTAAATCTTTCCTACGTGTCCCAATATGAGCCGGAGGTGGTAGGTTTTGTGCTCGGACTAATGCAGTGACTTAAAGTGACAATGAAAGGTTGAAATAAATTTTTTTCTAAAACATAGTGACGGTAACTGTAATTAAATCGTTGTTAAGTTGTGCTTCTTTTTTTCCCTTTCTTTTACAATATTTGTCCCAGCTTTACATTTTTACTTCCTGGTTGTAATCAGGTTGTATCACACTAGGAAATTATGTAACTGTTTCCTAGCAACCATGCCAAAACTCCTCTAATGTCACCAAAATTATTATTCAACAAATCCAAATGCATGAGAACCGCTTTATTATGTTGAATTAATGTTTAAAGTATCAGAAAAATGTGTCTTTTGCCTGTAAAACGTTTGAATGGAGTCTCCCCAGTGAGATGTCATCATGTTTTGGAA
This sequence comes from Rhinogobius similis, assembly GCA_019453435.1. Lineage (NCBI taxonomy): Eukaryota > Metazoa > Chordata > Actinopteri > Gobiiformes > Gobiidae > Rhinogobius > Rhinogobius similis. The sequence goes on from CM033631.1 coordinate 13,304,712, forward strand.
TTCTGCACTTCATCCTGTCATTTTCAACATATTTTTTCAAAACTTTTTTTCACTTAATTGGTGTAAAACTATCATTTATATATACAACAGGCATTATCCCACCAAATAAAGTCAAAACTAGAAAATAATAAAAACTTGTCAATACACCCTTTAAATGTAATAATGTAATGTAATGTTTAGTTACTGCTTTACTAACATTATTTTGTCAGTTTATTGCCATTGTTGGCGAACATGAGTCACAAGCCAGGAAGAAACGTTGGCAATTTGTGGCAGAAATTGTAGACTAATAGAGGTTATGCACTCATTCTTTTATTTGAAAAATGCTCCTCAACATTTTGAATTGAGTGGCAGAATAACATGAAACACAAACTGATAAAACGTGTTTCTTTGCTTTTCTTTGGTCTAATATTTGTGCGTGGAGTTTGTGTTTTGCTCAAATCAACTTTATATGGTAAACTGTAAACTGAAGGTAGTTTCTATGTTGTTGCTGCGACTGTTGTTTAGTTCTTTGCTAATTGTAGTTGGAGATACAGGACACTTCAACTGCAGTACAATTAATTTCCTCAACACTTGGACTCAGAAGCGTGTTATTTAAGAAGAGAAATGTAATGAGTTCCACTGTGTGTGATCCCAAAGTCTGTGTCAGTGATAAACATGAGTGTTCCTGTTGTTTATCTGGTTTTCTTCAACTGTTTACTTGATTTTCTGTTTTTAGATGTCAGGTACAAACTAAATATTTAGCCAAATTGTAGACCTTTATATTTGTTATCAGACTTTAGCAATATTTTCACATTTTAGTTAGAAGAAAATATCACCACTCACCATTTACTTTTTGTGCTTTTTCATTCACTGCTAAAATTAAGAATGCTGCGATGTCACCTTCATAAACTTTATGATTTTAAAAAGACCAATTGTGCTTTTTGGGGGTATTTGGTATTAAGCTAACTTACGTAGATCATAACTTAATATTTTGTCAATTCACAACAGGTGATTCAGATGACATCAAGATGAAAACTGCAAAACTGAGAGGCCGTACACATCATCATACTAGCATTTCACTGATTTTATGTGTTTTTATCCTTGAAAAATGTACCCTGAGTCTGAATTCTTTGAAAAATTACTTACACGTACAAAGAAGTGGGCTGAAAGCATGAGTTTTCACAATAATGATGAGGGAACACCATTATAAAAAGGTCAAAATAACATGAAAGTATCTAATGCGTCTCCTTTGAGGATAAACTATATAAAAGTCTGCAAAATGCAGCAGAGGCAGATATAAAGTACATTATGTGCCTATGACAGGTTGCAGTTTTCATTTACCTAAAATACAGGTTGGACAAATGTATTTGATTTTTCTTTTCACACAAATTTTATCCCGGTTTAGCAAAATTTTAGGCTTGTAATTTTACTTCCTGGTTGTAAATGATGACATCACAAAAGGAAATCACTTTTTAACCATCACTTAGACTGGGCCAAAACTAGGCTTTTAATTGACAAATAAAAATACATGTGAACACCTTTATTTTGTTGAATTAATGTTTAAAGAGGCAAAAAGCTGTTTCTTTTGTATAAATTATGCATAATCATTTCTCTTTTTACTCCACAAACGGCTACTTGATTGGTGTAAAACTACAGAATTATTTATAACCGGAATTAATACAACAAATAAAGTCAAAATTAGAAAAGCATCAAAACCTTTGAATGCATGGACAGCACACAATACAATTTCCCTTTAAAAGTGAAGGAAATAAAACTGTATTGCAGTCATAAATCAGATGAGTGAAATCAAATGTAAACAATTTACAAATAATCATCTATTTTTTATGACGGTGTGAATGAGACTATATGATTGTATTTCTCGACTCGTGCTGGCCATGGCTGGTTTGCACAGTACATACAATCTATTCATGGTGGTCACAATAGTGCGGGTGTGACAGCTTTGCCTGAGCCGGACTTTGCTTAGAGCAGCTGAATTTGTAATGCATAAGGTTTGTGCAGCTGGAGATATCTGCAGTGTTTCTGTCACTGGAAGGACATGGTGACTTCATCTCTTTCTGCCACGTAAATGAATACAGAGCCGGAATTAGGTTGTTATATCGAACAGAGGCTTAGTGTCTTCTGCAAGTCAAGTCTTTTATCGGGTCTTGAGCGTGGGGTGTGGGGGTGAAACAAGAAATTAATTGAAACTAATAGATTATTGGAATTGTTGTCAACAAAATAGACAGACTCCAAAGCTTTCCATGTGCTGAGAAAAGAGGTTTTATGACTCAGACAAATAAGTTCAAATAACACAGAAAACGTGTAAATGTAGTGTATTGTCTGTAAATATACTCCACCAGGATGTCAAACAGCATCACTTTATTTGCAATCAAAACAACTAATCGATAAAGGATAATCAGCAGATTAATAGATAATTGTTCATTATAGACCTAATCTTAGACACATTTACATGTATTATGCAACAAAAGAAAACCTACTCAATCACAGCGAGGACACTCTAAGTCCAGAAGGAACAACATCATTCAAGAATCAAACCTATGACCTTTTTGTTGTGAGGAAACATGCTAATGGATTATATTTATTGCTTACTCGTTGTCCAGTAACAGTTTTCTTTTTAATTCTTAATTTTATAATTCCCAACTGTGGTAAGCGACCCTTCTCTTATGCTGCTCCTGCAGCTTGGAACTCCTTTCAATCAGATTTGAGATTAGGCAGATTTACAAACATTCTCCATGCTTTTAAATGTAAATTTTTTTTTTTTTTTTTACATTTTTAAAAGTCTCTTAATTGTGTAGATGTTTATGATTTGTGTTCTGCTCTACTTTTAACTTTGCACCTGGTAAAATAAAGGTTCATAAATAATTAAATAAATAATAATTGAATAAATAAAGTTTTAAAAGTGTACTTTATGCTTTAAATAAAGATTAATATTACAAGAGGTAACAATGAATCTTTGTTACTTTGTTTTGTTCTAGTTTAGACCTGGTTTAGTCCTTGATCCTCCTGGTTTATGTTCATGATTTATTTATGCTCTTCTTTTTAACAATTGCAGTGCTGGGCTTGTAAATGTCCTCGTTAACACTGAACAAGAGAATTAATACAAACATAAGATTTCACAACTTGAATGATAAAAGACTTATTATTTGCCAGTGAAAAGACAAGTCATTCAACACCGAGAGCAAGCCATAATTAATTCATTACAAAAAATGGTTTCATAAGCATCGACCAAAGGTAATGATGTTATGATCCGGAAAAATCCAAATGAGCTCAAACCAATGATTCAATACTAAGTCATCTGTGTCACCATTATGAGTCAACAATATTCAGGTTAATTGCAGCTCTTTATCTAATTACATGAAAAGAGGGACAGTTACACGCGTTGCCAGATGCTCGTCCTGTTTTTAATGTCACTTTTTGGTGTAAATTACCTTTAATGAATCTAAAACCAAAGCAGCAGACCCTCCTTTGTACGTCATGCCCTGGTTTTCGAGTTCTCCTGCTGCCCTCCCTCGTCTCCCACAGCCTCAATAAAGGATGAACCGGGACGATGTGTGTCAAGTGTGCATAATAATATTAATTAATTATAATTATTTAATAATTAATATAAGAGAAAGAAACAGAAATACTTGTGTGATGCTTCATTCTAATTTAAAGTGGTGACACATTTCAATAAAACATAGTGAACATGATTATATTTAAGATTTTACTAAACATTCATTCAGTTTTTCCCTAGTTTGACCGTTTTAGAGACATTTATATAATGTTGGTCATGGCAGTAAATATGACATAGAGGTAATTCCACAACCCGTCCTTTTTTCTCCAACCTGGTTCTGACGAGACCCGGTTAGTTTACCTGCCCCAAAGCCCTAAACTTAACCAAATTATCTGTTCCTAACCCTAACCTTACCCACATTGTGAAAAAATACGTTTAAAAAAGTAAACTTTTGCTAACATAGCCACCAATGCAATGGTCTTTGGCATAAGTGGGTTGGGAAAAAAAGTGAAGATTAGACAACTGTTACTTAGCAACCATACTGTAAACAAGGGCCAAAATCCATATAAATTACTCAAACATAATGATTTGACAAATAATAATACCCGATAACAACTTTATTTTGTTAAATTAATGTTTAAACCAGGCATGTCCAAACTCAGGCCCGGGGGCCAAATGCGGCCCTCAGACCAATTTTTCTTGGCCCTTAGTCTTCCTGGTGAACTGGCCCACATTGTCCTGATAAGTACTATTTACAGCACATTTCAGATTTTCAACAGTTCTAACCTAAATAACTAACATTTTGGTGCAACACAGACCTGATATTGAGGCAATGAGACTTAATGTAGATGTGGTGGCGCTTAAAACATCAGATAAATGCGGCTTTTTTTAACATTTCACGATTGATTTGTGGCCCTCCGCTCGGTCTATATTTCGATATGTGGCCCTCGATGGAAAAAGTTTGGACACCCCTGGTTTAAACTGTCAGAAAATGGTGTCCGGTGCCTGTAAATTGTTCCTGCATCTTCAATGGTACGTCGCTCATTGATGACATCACAGAGGGATTTTGTTATAGAATTCAGCTGTACTTTCTGTTGTTTTAAACATTTTCATAATTTTTCATGACGTGACAAAGCGCTGCAGGTGCAATACTTTGCCCGCAGCCAGAAAACAAACGTGATTAGCTGCTGCAGATCCTTGCGTCTGACTCTGTCCTGTGCAGGTTTGATAATTCAATGACAAAAGTGCCAGCGTTAACCACCGTCTCAGAAAAAGAGAGGAGCTTGTGCAGATCACCGTCAGTAATTATTGCACCTAAATACATTAAACACATAGTAGTCTTAACACTAAAACAAATAGTTTGCTTGAGCCATTTGCTTTTTAATATTCTAAAATATAACAAACGGTAAAATGTAAAACCCCTGGCAACTGAAATCTCCAATATGTTTTGCGTGAAAGAAAAACGTATTATAGTCCGTTTAAGTCTGTCTGTGTTTGGCCCCAGACCAGATCATATTTTTAAACTCAAAATGAGTCTGACACCTCTGATTTAGAACTAAATCTAACTTCTTTCACTTCAGATGTTCTGTGCTTTGCTCTTTGATTCCGCAGAAATACTTAATGTTTTTCGATCATGTGACATTTTTTTTCCCTTTCCTTATTCCTCAGCCAAATTTGTTTGACTACGGACGGACCGTGTGTGTCTCTGATTGGCTAATCCACCTGCTCATCACACCCATCTGAACTCAGGGGGGTTAACACGATGACAAGACTGATATCGAGCCGTATAAAAATAGCGATAGACATGATTCTGTCCAACTCTTTGGCTGAAATACTTAACAGCGTTCAAGATCAAACTACAGCAAAATAAGAAAAAGAAAATAAGAACTTATGGAAGCAAAAAGTGAATTGATTACTGTTGACGATTATTTAAATAAGTGATTAGTTGAGAGTAATCAATTCACTTTTTGCTTCCATAAGTTCTTATTTTCTTTTTCTTAAAGGTCCCATACTCTGCTATTTTGCCCTTTACACAGTCTATTCTAAGGGCTTTGTGCAATATCCATAACATAACAGTTTCCAAAAAACACCCATTTCTTGGACTGGCCCCCCTCCTTGCAAAAGCAAACGGCTCACTCTGAGATCTGACCCCCCCGAACAGAGAGCAGGCTGCCTCCCCCGCCCAACCCCCGCGCCACCCCCCCCCCACTTGTGCCGAAGCCTAGAGCGGAGATAGTGCGCATGCGCCGTGTGCTCCGGTAAACAGCGATACACAAACACGGGAATAAACATTTTATCCGTCCTGACGGTGCGTCGTGCTGAGTCCTACGTCCTGGATCTGACCTGGAGTTTGACGTGCTCCAGTACCTCGACGACGGACGTTGTCGTTTGGTAAATAACAAGCTAACTCTTCGATCTGTCGTATCCATCGTGTAATTACTGTGTAGCATTAGCATTAGCTGTTTTTATTATTGCGGCTGCGCGCTTCCTGGAGGCGTGGCTTAAACACCGCGTCATCCTGGTGAAGCGCGTCATCCTTGTGAGGAGCCCGTCTGCTGCTCAACCGAGGGGGACGGAAAAGACAGTTCTCTAGAGAAAACATGCGGGAATCAATCAAAAAACCACTTTGGGCACAACATACGAGGCCCAAATAGCACTGTAGGAAGGTTAAAACCTCTGAAAAGTCGATTTTGCATGTTATGGGACCTTTAATAATCTGAGCAGAAATTGGATGAAAATGACAAGGAAAATTAATTCAAAGTAGGTCTAATTGATGAAAACACTCTTTTGTCCACAAACGTACTCCTCAAACAGCTTCACTTCAGCTTCATCTGGGTCAAATTTTGTAAAATCTTTTCATCATCTCCATTCCAAACAACCAATCATTTAATTAAAAAAAAAAAAAAATTCTAGACAAATCGATTAGCAAAATGATCGTTAGCTGCAGCTCTAAACGTATGCATACTGTTTCTACACATCTATATATACTTCTTACCCCTGAGCATTTTCTGTTTTTACCGTTTAAATGCACACCTCTTCCTCCCGCCTTCTTCCTCTTTCATGTCTCTCCTGCTGTGCTCTCCCTATAGCTCTTCACGAGGACACAGCGGCGGCTTATAATTACTTGTCCTTAAATATTGTCCTCCGCAGAAGTCGCGGACGTCTCCATAGCCCACATACGCCCGGTCACGTAGCGCGCTTTATTATTCAAACGCACCTGAGTCTGTCCGTGTGCGAGAACAGTAAGTAGGCTGCTGTTGCGTGCGTGTTATTTTGGACTCACTGTAGTTCCAGGTCGTTCTGTTCCTGAGGCAGAAACTTGTACAGCGCGACATAGGTGTGGATGGACTGGACATCGATGCGCTTGGGAACCTGCAGGCAACGTGGCAGAAGGACAAAATGAAATACATAGTCAAAACAACAGAGGTGATTGACAGTTTAATAACATTTCAGAGCGGCCTTTATGTTTTCATCTTGTTCTTGGCGCTTTGGAGTTTGTCAGAATGACGCACGGCGGCAAAGGGGTGGCGTCCTCTTCCGCTTTATTCTTGTAAATGTGTTTTTTGTGTGTTGAAAAAGCAGCACGTTGTGACAAAATCAACGCTGCCCGCATCTTGTAAAACTATTTTGTATTGATTGCAAACCCGAAACAAAGAGCCGCGAGTGCCGTAGGATCGACAGAGCGTTGGCCACTTCAGCTTCACTTTGCCGTCGGCTAATTATATAGATTTAAACATCTATTTCCAACTTTCGCCACTTGTAAATTGGGTAGAGCAGCTTTTAAATATACATCTCTTCCCAAATTAAAGCTTCAATATCATGATTATTAAGGGTTTTAAACATTTTAGCCTCGGTATAACTTGAAATTACATGTCTGTGGCTCTTTTGATCGAGTGGGTAGCTCGTGTGCCTGCCATCGGGGGCGGGCCACAACGCTGTGAGTTCAAATCCGGTTTTCGACAATTTGCTGCATGTCAATCTCCTGTCTTGTCCCTGTTTCATGGTAGTCTGTCTCAAACCAGGTGTGTGTCCACCATTTTACGCCTTATTTGGCATAAAATGTCATTATTGCATTTATTCGCATTGTAAAGTGTAAAGTAGTTTGTATGAAAGTGAAAACAGTAATTGTAGCTATCATCAAAAATGCTTAACTGTGCACAGGAGGTCATTAGAGCACTAGCATAATCAGAACTTCAAAACTCTGGTGGTGAAAGGACTTTAAAAACAGAGAACTTCATGGATGAGATGCTGACATTTTAAGAGGAAGACAGACTAAAAAAAATCAAGGTTATGGAAACATGCACAAATTATATAAATCCAAACTTAACCCACGGTATGTTTTGACAAAGAGACTAACATTTGTCACTTTTTTACTACAAAAAAAAAAAAGTAATTTTAAGTTGGTTCTCCAACTAAGCCATGGCTCAGGGTGCGATACAGCAACATGATCCAATGCTGTTTGTGCACAAATTGTAATTTAATTGAAAAAGTTATCTTTCTTTGCTCATGGCTTTTCTTTTCTGTCATTTCCACAAAATAATTAATAATAATAATCAGAAACACATTTTATTAGACGGAAATTAATTCCCCCTTTTGATCTCGGACTCTGAGGACCTCAGCGCCTCCTGCTGGTGCCAGAGTCAGGACTAAACATGGACCGGCCTCCTGCTGGTGCCAAGAGTCAGGACTAAACATGGACCGGCCTCCTGCTGGTGCCAAGAGTCAGGACTAAACATGGACCGGCCTCCTGCTGGTGCCAAGAGTCAGGACTAAACATGGACCGGCCTCCTGCTGGTGCCAAGAGTCAGGACTAAACATGGACCGGCCTCCTGCTGGTGCCTAGAGTCAGGACTAAACATGGACCGGCCTCCTGCTGGTGCCAGAGTCAGGACTAAACATGGACCGGCCTCCTGCTGGTGCCAAGAGTCAGGACTAAACATGGACCGGCCTCCTGCTGGTGCCAAGAGTCAGGACTAAACATGGACCGGCCTCCTGCTGGTGCCAAGAGTCAGGACTAAACATGGACCGGCCTCCTGCTGGTGCCAGAGTCAGGACTAAACATGGACCGGCCTCCTGCTGGTGCCAAGAGTCAGGACTAAACATGGACCGGCCTCCTGCTGGTGCCAAGAGTCAGGACTAAACATGGACCGGCCTCCTGCTGGTGCCAGAGTCAGGACTAAACATGGACCGACTGACCTCCTGCTGGTGCCCAGGAGTCAGGACTAAACATGGACCGGCCTCCTGCTGGTGCCAAGAGTCAGGACTAAACATGGACCGGCCTCCTGCTGGTGCCAGAGTCAGGACTAAACATGGACCGCCTCCTGCTGGTGCCAAGAGTCAGGACTAAACATGGACCGGCCTCCTGCTGGTGCCAGAGTCAGGACTAAACATGGACCGGCCTCCTGCTGGTGCCTAGAGTCAGGACTAAACATGGACCCGGCCTCCTGCTGGTGCCAGAGTCAGGACTAAACATGGACCCGGCCTCCTGCTGGTGCCTAGAGTCAGGACTAAACATGGACCGGCCTCCTGCTGGTGCCAAGAGTCAGGACTAAACATGGACCGGCCTCCTGCTGGTGCCAGAGTCAGGACTAAACATGGACCGGCCTCCTGCTGGTGCCAAGAGTCAGGACTAAACATGGACCGGCCTCCTGCTGGTGCCAAGAGTCAGGACTAAACATGGACCGGCCTCCTGCTGGTGCCTAGAGTCAGGACTAAACATGGACCGTCCTCCTGCTGGTGCCAGAGTCAGGACTAAACATGGACCGGCCTCCTGCTGGTGCCAAGAGTCAGGACTAAACATGGACCCGGCCTCCGGCTGGTGTCAAGAGTCAGTAATAAACATGGCCGGGCCTCCTGCTGGTGCCAGAGTCAGGACTAAACATGGACCGGCCTCCTGCTGGTGCCAGAGTCAGGACTAAACATGGACCGGCCTCCTGCTGGTGCCAAGAGTCAGGACTAAACATGGACCGGCCTCCTGCTGGTGCCAAGAGTCAGGACTAAACATGGACCGGCCTCCTGCTGGTGCCAGAGTCAGGACTAAACATGGACCGGCCTCCTGCTGGTGCCAAGAGTCAGGACTAAACATGGACCGGCCTCCTGCTGGTGCCAAGAGTCAGGACTAAACATGGACCGGCCTCCTGCTGGTGCCAAGAGTCAGGACTAAACATGGACCGGCCTCCCTGCTGGTGCCAAGAGTCAGGACTAAACATGGACCGGCCTCCTGCTGGTGCCAAGAGTCAGGACTAAACAAGGACCGGCTCCTGCTGGTGCCAGAGTCAGGACTAAACATGGACCGGCCTCCTGCTGGTGCCAAGAGTCAGGACTAAACATGGACCGGCCTCCTGCTGGTGCCAAGAGTCAGGACTAAACATGGACCGGCCTCCTGCTGGTGCCAGAGTCAGGACTAAACATGGACCGGCCTCCTGCTGGTGCCAAGAGTCAGGACTAAACATGGACCGACCTCCTGCTGGTGCCAAGAGTCAGGACTAAACATGGACCGGCCTCCTGCTGGTGCCAGAGTCAGGACTAAACATGGACCCGACCTCCTGCTGGTGCCAAGAGTCAGGACTAAACATGGACCGGCCTCCTGCTGGTGCCAGAGTCAGGACTAAACATGGACCGGCCTCCTGCTGGTGCCTAGAGTCAGGACTAAACATGGACCGGCCTCCTGCTGGTGCCAGAGTCAGGACTAAACATGGACCGGCCTCCTGCTGGTGCCTAGAGTCAGGACTAAACATGGACCGGCCTCCTGCTGGTGCCAAGAGTCAGGACTAAACATGGACCGGCCTCCTGCTGGTGCCAGAGTCAGGACTAAACATGGACCGGCCTCCTGCTGGTGCCAAGAGTCAGGACTAAACATGTACCGGCCTCCTGCTGGTGCCAAGAGTCAGGACTAAACATGGACCGGCCTCCTGCTGGTGCCAGAGTCAGGACTAAACATGGACCGGCCTCCTGCTGGTGCCAAGAGTCAGGACTAAACATGGACCGGCCTCCTGCTGGTGCCAGAGTCAGGACTAAACATGGACCGGCCTCCTGCTGGTGCCTAGAGTCAGGACTAAACATGGACCGGCCTCCTGCTGGTGCCAAGAGTCAGGACTAAACATGGACCGGCCTCCTGCTGGTGCCAGAGTCAGGACTAAACATGGACCGGCCTCCTGCTGGTGCCAGAGTCAGGACTAAACATGGACCGGCCTCCTGCTGGTGCCAAGAGTCAGGACTAAACATGGACCGGCCTCCTGCTGGTGCCAGAGTCAGGACTAAACATGGACCGGCCTCCTGCTGGTGCCAGAGTCAGGACTAAACATGGACCGGCCTCCTGCTGGTGCCAGAGTCAGGACTAAACATGGACCGGCCTCCTGCTGGTGCCAGAGTCAGGACTAAACACGGACCCGGCCTCCCTGCTGGTGCCAGAGTCAGGACTAAACATGGACCGGCCTCCTGCTGGTGCCAGAGTCAGGACTAAACATGGACCGGCCTCCTGCTGGTGCCAGAGTCAGGACTAAACATGGGGAATCAGCATTTCAGTTAAATGCAGCTAAAATCTGGAACAGTCATTCTGAAAATGTGAGACAGTGTTGACAATGTTCAAATCCAGACTCAAAACTAAATGATCATTTAGTCTTTTTTTTAAATTTTATTTATCCACATAGTTTGGTTCTTTTTAAACACAATAAACTAGGAGATGTTGTTACCGTGTTGACAGAGAGAATAAACTTACCTTTTAAAGTAAATTTAATCATGATCTTGCGTCTGTTCCTGTTCTGTAAAGCGCTTTAAATTACTTTGTGTACGACATGTGTTCTACAGATAAACTCTCCTTGCCTTGAGAGCATAAGGGCTAAATGTGACACGTGTTAATTGGACAGAGGTTCACGTTGATGGACTGTCCACCTCCAGCCCACAGCAGCAGGAGGCTTATGTGTTTTATATATAGAGTCTGTAAAAGACAGAGAGGCCTCCTACTGTGTCAACACTAAAGCACACGTGAGCGTAGAACTGTGAATGACACATGTCTGAGAGCAGCCGCCGCACCGGCCCCGCTTGTTTCAGCGAGAGAACACAATCATGAAGAGGGAGACTTTCAGTAAATATGTGCACTGCCTTGGCTGGTTTGAAGTTTATCTGGTCAAGTTTTACAGTTGTTCACCAAGAAAATTCACGTATAATTTCTTAGTTTACATTTGCAGTCATCTCTGCTAAAGTGGGGGTTGGAAACAGGGGCGTAAAACCAAATTCTGGGCCCCAGGTACAAACGTTCGCAATACATCATTTTGTATTTGATTTATTTATTCCAGCAAATTTGGTTATTATTGTTCTTTTTTTTTTATTCACTTTTGCTAAAATATGCACACTATATTGTTCTTGAACGTAACAATAGTTCACTAATTTATAGATCTCTTGTGTAGCTCCTGGCTTATATCATGATACAGTCCTGTTTGTTTTTGCAAAAACTACCAGACCAATTTCACAAACATCTCAAAACATATCATTACTATAAGAAAATACACTGACTGCACAAACATTTGACAAACATGTGAGCAATGATTTTCCTCTTTCTTATATGGGGTGATGGGGCCCTCCAATAGTTTATTTAGTTTCTCAAAGATAACCACTGTGTATTTTTATTGAAACAAAAATAGATCATAACTTAGAAAATTGCAATGGAGAAAAAAACCAAAACAAAACATGCCCTTCCCTAGCCCTGGGCCCCGGTGAAACCAGTGCCCCTCACCCCCCCAATCCGACGCCCCTGGTCGGAAAGAAGTGTAAGAAAGAAGTGAAGTCTTATCTTATGCTAAATCGACTTTTGTTTCCATTTTATTTTGAATCTCACCAAATATATAAGTGAAGCTGTGTTTAGTCACAGGGCTGAACAATTTCAGAAAAATATCCAATTGCGACTTTTCAGACCAGCGTTGCGTTCTCGATTTATGTTTTGATTGTATTGTTGTCCCATTTAGTCTACAGTCTGTCACGTTTTAAATGATAAGGTAATTTGTTCTTTACAAAGGAAAGGCAGAACATTTTAACTTTTTTCCATCCATACTGTACCAAACAATGTTCCAAAAGCACAACTCATGCGTTTTATCTATGAGTTTCTTAAATTAAAAAAAAGAAGAATACAATGGATTTTTAAGGTGCTCGTTTATCTTTTGCTTGCTTTCCTCCATAGATGTGTTATTGCTTTGCCCAGAATGTTCCACAGTATGGCATTAAACTTTTTCTATCTTCATGTAGACAAGCAGATAAAGTCACCAGGTCAAGTTACAGGTCAGATCTGTGGAGAGCCATTCCTGGTCACAGTAAGAATGCATGATTTCAGGGCATTTTTGAGCCATAAAAAAGTTGAATGTCATACTGTGGAACATTTCAGGCAAAGCAATAACATTTTTTCATTCTGAATCCTGTGTGAACTTGAAATTAACAGTGCACCGGTAAAACAAAACCACACCGTACCTTCACGCCGCTCTCCTCCGCCGGGGTTTGGTTCGCTGCGTCGCTGACCTCTTCCTCCTTCTCTATCTCAATCTCGGGGACCGGGATCTCTACAAAAATTGACAAAAAAAGTGTGGTAACGTGCGCCTTGGCTGCTCACTGTGGCCAATCATGTCATGAAAAAGCAATTTCAGATAGCAGGAATGGAAAATCAGTGTTGACACAAACCTGCTGTTTCCGTAGGCATTTCCTCCTCCATGCTGTACTGTCTCTGCGTCTCGTCTCCTCCCTCGCCGCCTCCCTCGCCCTGCATCAAAACAATCACAGAAATACAGGAATAATGATATAATGTTGGAGTCGTATCAGGAGTTTGGGACGGCGCTGCAAAATCTCAATTTCCAACGAATGCATCGTACGGTTCCCGGGTTTCAGAGCGGAAATTTGGAGCCGTTGCTATCCATGGGTTTCAGAATGATGAGAAATTAGTACCGTCGTCATAGCAATGGGCAATTAAAAACAAAATATATCTTGAATGGGGATAAAGTCCTCTAAATGTTGCAAATGTTTAATGCAATTTTTCCTGTTGTGTAATGCACTTTGAATTGCCTTGTGTACGACTTGTGCTCTACAGTTAAACTTGCCCTTGCCCATTTATGTTTTTTAATTATTTACTGGTTTATTTGAATAGGGACAGATACAAAAACAGCAGCACAGCAGTCCGATGCTTACATTATGTCCTTATAGAGAGGACTTTGCAGCACTTAAAGTCCATACGACAGGTTAGATGTCATATTTCACTAAAACATAGTGAACATGATCATATTTAAGATTTTACTAAACATGTTGTCCGTTTGTCCTCAATTTGAAAGTTTTCGTAATGTTTATAATGTCACTTCCTGGTTAAACATGAGCAGCAAATATGACATTGGCAATTCCACAACTGTTACCTAGCAACCATTTTGAAAACAAGGGCCAAAATCCATATAAATGACACATAATTTATGATTGGACAAATAATAATACCTGATAACACCTTTATTTTGTTGAATGACTGTTTAAACGGTCAAAAAAAAAATGTAAGTTGAGTGTTAACTGTCTATGTATTTTCAACTGTATGTCGATTTTTGATGACATCACAGAGGGATTCCATTTTAGAACTTAGCCCCACTTCCTGTAATTTTAGGCTTTTATTTTTCAAAATTTCTTCACAAACTGCAACTTCACGCATGTAAAACTATGATAAATATTTACCACAGGTGCCCTCCCACTAATCTAAATCAGAATTAGAAAAACATGAGAACCTTTAACATCACTAAGAAGGGCTTTTAACACACAACAAAGACAGAAGATACAGTTACACGAACAACTTTAGACAAAATGAACAACATGGGACCCAAAGAGATAATTAGTAATACATGTGTGTGCTGCTGCTGCTACATCCTAGATTTTGGTGTTATATTTCTTAATAACACCCGTGACAGAGAAGGCCATTTGGGCGACACATGTTTTACAAAATGGCCCTTTACATTTCCCCCAGAGGCTGCTGGAGTCGACTTGCCACAGCTCTGACAGTAAAACAGGAAGATGAAACCCATGAGAAGCAATTAATAATTCACACGAAAACCTTTTGATATTTTAATGGCCGCCTCTCTGTTCTTCTGCAGCCTCTATGTGTTTTCGTTACCCTGTGTTATGTTTTTATGTGCGCTTATGTGCAAGACAAATTTCCCCCGGGGCAGTAAAGGTTTGAAAAAGTCGTTCAAAACTGTAATAAGTCATGAAACAGAAACCCGTGAATAGCATTTGTCCTGTTTGAAATTACATCCACAAATCAATATGCTTGGTATCCTTCTGTCTGTTATTTTTGCTTTGTTTTTATTTCCATTCAAAGCGGGTGATATATGAGTGTATATCAAAGCTTTAATCAAAGGAGGACTTAAATATTCATATTCAACAAAAAACAAAGTTAGTTACTGTAAGTCTTTAGTTTGGATTCTGAAGTTTTCCCAGCAAAACACTTAATGAGACAGAAATAAACTCCTTGTACTGTATATAAATATATCCATCGCTGGTTGTACCCGTCAATGTCACTCAAGTCTAGGTCCAAGTGACTTCAAACTCAATGCGTTATTTTTCCTATGAGAGCTGCAGCAGAGTATTTTTGTAACATCGCTGCTTGGGGTTGTCATTTTAAGGTCGGTGTAGGCTACTGTAAGAACCTCTGAGCGCAGACTGTGAGATAATTAGGCCTTCAAAGAGTGCCTCGGTGATCATAACGCTAATTGTTGACTTAATGATGACATGAAGTGCTAATATGAGACACGAGAGGCCAATCTGAGGTACTAAAAACAGTCTCGTTTATTACTCTCCTCTGGACCCTGCACACTTGGACTGTGTGTGTTTTTTAGGTTAATGTCTATGACAGATTAGACGACGTATTTCACTAAAACATAGTGAACGCAATTATATTTAAGATTTTACTAAACATTTTGCCCATTCATCCCCAGTTTATAATGTTACTTCCTGGTTGGACATGGGCAGTAAATATGACATAGATAGAGGTAATTCTACAGCTGTTCATTTTCAAAATAAGGGCCAAAACCCATGTAAATGACACAATAGTTATGATTTTACAAATAATAATACACAATTACAACTTTATTTTGTTGAATGACACTTTAAACCAGTGGTGTCCAAACTTTTTCCATCGAGGGCCACATATTGAAATATAGACCAAGCGGAGGGCCACAAATCAATCGTGAAACGTTGATAAAAGCTGCATTTATCTGATGTTTTAAGCACCACCACATCTACATTCAGTCTCATTGTCTTAATATCAGGTCTGTATTGCACCAAAATGTTAGTTATTTAGGTTGGAATTGTAGAAAATCTGAAATGTGCTGTAAATAGTACTTATCAGGACAATGTGGGCCAGTTCACCAGGAAGACTAAGGGCCAAGAAAAATTGGTCTGAGGGCGGCATTTGGCCCCCGGGCCTTAGTTTGGACATGCCTGTTTTAAAGTATCAAAACGTTGTGTCAGTATTTTTATGACAAAAGTGGAGGGATTCCGTTTTAGAACTCAATCACTTCCTGTAATTTTAAACTTTTATTTTTCTTCACAAACTGCAACTTCACACATGCAAAACTCTAGTAAATAATTGCCACAGGTGCCCTCCCACAATACTAAGTTATCATTAGAACATTTTGAGAAGCCGTCATATCGACTTTAAATGACACGGTGTCCCCAGCTGGACAGGAGCGCTCACCAGGCTGCGTGTGGGAGACTCCGACAAACTTCCAAAACTGGAGCGACTCATCTGGGCCAGAGACGTGCCGTAGCGTAAGGCGGCGTAGATGGGATCCACGCGGGAACGATGGCTTTCTGAAACAAAACACGTGGGTTTTATTTACACGACATAATCAGAAAAAAAGTTTATTGCCATTGTCAGTGAACAAAATTAATAAACTAGGAACTTGCTTTGACGTAAGGTGCAACATATATGAATAAAATAACAGCAAATAGTAGCAAAATAAAATAAAATAGTAGCAAAATAAAATAAAATATAAAAGCAAAATAAAATAAAATAAAGTAGTAGCAAAATAAAATATACAGAAAATGTAAGTTGACTTAAACCCCATCTGCTGCACAATGTCACTACTGTAAAAATGTTAGTTACATAATGCAAAAAAATAAAAATAAATTTAAATTGGACATTTACATGTTTCCAGTGTCATTTTTGTATGATTCCTGCTTTATCTGAGTAATAAAACGTCTTTTTTCAACACAAGGAATCTTTTAGAGTCTGTGTATGGACAAGTTAACCATTATTCGATTATTTAATTAGAAGACAACCATCAAGGCAATAATTAGTTAAAATTAGAAAATTAGAGTTAAAATGTCCAGATTTCAGGATATTAATCTAAATTTTGGATGTTTTTAATGGAACTAGATTATTTTACTTGTTTCAGTTTGTTTCCGACTTGTTTCAACACATTTCTTCTCACTTCAAGTCAAATTATCTGCCACTGGGTTAAGATCATTTTACTTACCCCACTGACACATTTATTTTAAGCTAAATTATCTTTTAAATACCTTGAAACCAGTGAAATATTCTGCATTACATCAGCAACTACATCTCACCGAGCATCAAAACTACTCAAATCCAGATAAAAATGATGAATTCCAGTCATTTTAAGAGAGTCTTGAGTTAAATTTTTTTGTTGTGAACAGTAACCACCCATTGTTTGGTCCCATTGTTTGGTTCTGGACGTAACACAGCACCTGAACTAAACCCCACGAGCTCTACTTTCTTTCCACTTCTCCAACACGCATGAACCAAGCCTTATCCATCCTCCTGTCCCATTACTATTTATAATGGTGGCACTTTGGGAGTGAAGTGTGCATCAAAAAGCACTGGACTTGTGCCAATCTGAACTAACACGAGTCTAAATATAACTACAACACAATCAGTCTTGGACCAATGCGACCCACTTAAGATCTGAAGAGAGGAGGACCGCAGCCAAAAACATTAAGACGACATCAAGACTTTGCAATAATTCAGCGCGCTTTGATTTATTTATATTTTACTACACACTGGCGGCAGGATGTGCGACTGGGGCCCGGTAGCCCAGTTGTGCAGGAGAAAAAAGGGAATGAGAAATGCAGCTTAAATATGGAAATCTTGGTGGCGCGTTTCATGCAGAAGATGGCCACGTTTGAAGTTATCACAGGGTTTTAAAGCGCCGGGAGGGACATTTTGGAGGTCTGAAAAGAAAGGGAGGCAAAAGGATGGGTCCTTAGGGTCAGGAGTGGAGTGTGTGGCTCAGAGCGATAGAGAGAGAAAAGGATTAAGGCGTTTTTTAAAGTGAGTGTGACATGTTAACGTGCAGAAAGACAATACAATGGGTACAGTAAAATGAAAAATAGACTAAGTAGCCTTCAATTACTGTGACTTCTACAACTACTTTGACTATTTCTTTCATCGTTTACAACTATTAGCGGATCCTGCATGTAACTTTGACACATGACGCACTAAAAGCTACTTTAAAGGTCCCATATTCTGCTATTTTGCCCTTTACACAGTCTATTCTAAGGGCTTTGTTGATAAAAATTTTGCGTTGTGCAATATCCATAACATAACAGTTTCCAAAAAACACCCATTTCTTGGACTGGCCCCCCTCCTTGCAAAAGCAAACGGCTCACTCTGAGATCTGACCCCCCCGAACAGAGAGCAGGCTGCCTCCCCCGCCCAACCCGTGACGAAGCCTAAAGCGGAGATGCTGCGCATCCGCCATGTGCTCCGGTAAACAGCGATACACAAACACGGGAATAAACATTTTATCGTCCTGACGGTGCGTCGTGCTGAGTCCTACGTCCTGGATCTGACCTGGAGTTTGACGTGCTCCAGTACCTCGACGACGGACGTTGCTGTTTGGTAAATAACAAGCTAACTCTTCGATCTGTCGTATCCATCGTGTAATTACTGTGTAGCATTAGCATTAGCTGTTTTTATTCTTGCGGCTGCGCGCTTCCTGGAGGCGTGGCTTAAACACCGCGTCATCCTTGTGAAGCGCGTCATCTTAGTGAGGAGCCCCCGTCTGCTGCTCAGCCGAGGGGGACGAAAAAGACAGTTCTCTAGCGAAAACATGCGGGAATCAATCAAAAAACCACTTTGGGCACAACATACGAGGCCCAAATAGCACTGTAGGAAGGTTAAAACCTCTGAAAAGTCGATTTTGCATGTTATGGGACCTTTAATTGAGCAGCTAGGCACCTAACAACTCTGGTTTGGTCCTTGTTTTAGCCTCATTTGAGCCCAATTTTGTAATTTTAGTTGTTGTTTAGACTTGATTTGGTCCTTTTCTTCAAGTTTAGTAGATCCATTTAGATGTGCGGTGTGTGAAAGTGTAAATGCACACCAAATTTAGCCTTTTAATGAATGGTTATTTAACTATTTAACTAACTACAGCTCTATCAAGTTGCAGTTCTCATTAAGGATGCATTGCACATTCACCACATCAAAATTGGGACTAAACCAAGACAAAACCAGAAACTAAACCTGGACTAGATCAAGACTAAACAAGGATTAAAACAGGACCAAACCAAGTCCAAATCAAGACTAAAACGAGCTCAATTTAGGAGCAAATAACAAGTGTGAATGCAGCCACAGGAACCTTTTCCAGTTCCCATTTGATGAGGGGGAAGATTGAATTGGGGCCTGGTACTTCTTAGTCAGCCCTGGATCTATTTGTCCATGCTCCATGTAGAGCGTTGAGATCAGCAAACCGCATGATCTTAGACGTCCCGAGATCACGGTTAAAAACCCGAGGGGGCGGGGCTTTCTCTGTGGCAGGTCCCAGACTCTGGAACAGTCTTCCTTTGAGCATTAGAACAGCACAATCTTTGAATATTTTTAAGACTTTGTTAAAAACCCATTTGTTTGCACGGGCTTTTAACACAAGCTGAGCAGAACATTTGTATTGCATTTTAAATTTTTTTTAATTTTAGCTCGTTTCTGCATGTTCTGTTTTTGTCGTATTGTATTTTATATTGTGTCTGTACAGCACTTTGGGCCATTGTGGTTGTTTTTAAATGTGCTTTATAAATAAATTTGACTTGACTTGCCTTTGTTGGGAAAAATGTTTCGTTCAGCTTTATAAAAACCTTTTTGACCCACAACAAGAGAAATAACTTGGACACAGTAGCTCCAAAAATACAGATCTTAATTAGTACATAGCAACTAAAACTGTGAATAACTGTGAATAATTGTGTTTTATTGTTAATTTTGTAGTTTGTTTGAGCTTTTTGTGCTTTACAGCTCTCTGTGCAGGGTTTAGAACTCAAAAAGATTGAAATGAAGGTGGAAAAATGCTTTGTTTTCTAAATATTTAAAAGTACAACACAGTTAGACGCACTTTCAGCCATCGTCACTGTATGAACGTGAACAAAGGGGACTGGGGTGCTTCCTAAACAGATTGGGGGATTTAGGGCCTTAGTTCCTGGTACTGATGCATGCAAAAACACCTAGAAGAAAGAACAAAACATGTCTTAGAGCCCTCACAACCGCTCAGACTATTGATCA
This sequence comes from Rhinogobius similis, assembly GCA_019453435.1. Lineage (NCBI taxonomy): Eukaryota > Metazoa > Chordata > Actinopteri > Gobiiformes > Gobiidae > Rhinogobius > Rhinogobius similis. The sequence continues at coordinate 13,324,724 of CM033631.1, forward strand.
GATCTTTTTACATGTTACACAGCTTTAATCACAACTGTGTTTGTATTCCCCCAAATCAAATAAAAACCCCAAGGTGAAGAATTATATTGTTGTTGCAAAGAACACCGACGTTTTTAATTGTTGCATTTGCATTTTAGGTGACCTCAGGGGCCCTCTGGTAGCGTCGGGGCCAAAAGTAGCAGCTTAATCCACTTCTAAACTACATCCCCACTGCAATACGATAACTATGAGTATTTTAATCATTCTGTGTGATCACAGCAGCACAGATTTTGTTTAAATATCACTTCACTCTATTTTCTTCTAAATTGGTTCATAAATCTTATCACTAATGCAGCAAACAAACAAACAGGACATAAAAGTGCACTTTGTAGATCCACTGATCAAAACTCACTGAAGTTAAAGTAGAGTGAACTCATTAAGCCTCTGTTATGTGCACATCGTTGTAACTCAATTGCTCAATATTTTCGGTGGGACTTTTTCTTGTTAAAATGTGTTTCAGAAATTGCACATTAAAGCAGCCGTTACACGCAGATAAACAAAACCTCGTTCAAGACAATCACCAGGTGCTGATTGGAAATGACACGTTAAGTGAGTGATCAATCTGAAAATATTACACTAAAAACATTCAACCGGGTCTTTATCGTATATGAAGGCACGGAATGTGGTGATTATTGAGATGTCCAGGTCCCAAAAGTTACAAAAAGTGAGATGGAAACTATAATCAAATGGTTAAAGCTGATATTTATTTCTTTATATGAATTTTTCACATGATTATTACTAAAACAACATATTCTTCAACAAAAAAAAAAAAGATGAACAATGTTTTTGAGCTGAGTATTTAGAGTTTAGTAAGGTTCTTTTTCATTTCTTTTGTCACATTTGCAGAGTTTGGCTAAATCATGCAGGATAATTAGGACAGTCTATTTAGGTTTTTCAGTCTTTTAATTATTTATTGCATGTATCTTTTTTTGTACAAACAATGTGGCTCAGAAGGGTTTACTATTGTGTTAAATAACTCTTAATTTCTGTTTATTGCAGTTTTTTTGTCCATCAGAACAGGAAAAGATCAGCAAAAATAAACATCCATTCTATCAGTCTACCATCTGTGTATTTCATATAAAGGGGACAGTTTTGGAGCTAAACAAAACTAGTTAGATTTGCCAACATTGTGAGTGACAGATGTCTTATTTTTAGATTTTAATAGCAACATAAAACTAAAATGCCATGCCAGGTTTTCAATTGTTTTGAAAGTAAACCCATGCTATTGGAAAACATTTTAAAGGACAAAGAATGTCACATTTTCCATTCATTCATTTTCTACCGCTTATTCCCGTTAGGGGTCGCGGGTGACTGGAGCCTATCCCAGTGACTTTGGGCCTTAGGCGGGGTACACCCTGGACAGTGGCCAACTCGTCGCAGCAAACACAGAGAGACAGAGACAAGGACAGACAACCATTCACTCTCACATTCACTAGGGACAATTTAGAGTTCAATTAACTCAATTAACCTACACAGTCATGTCTTTGGACGGTGGGAGGAGCCGGAGAACCCGGAGAGAACCCACGGTAACACGGGGAGGACATGCAGACTCCACCCAGAGAGATCGTGTGATGTTAGGGTGGTTCGGAATTCGAAACCACGATGGTCCGGGATTTGAACCCACGATCTCCTTATTGAGAGGCAGAAGCTCTAACCGCTCTGCCACCGTGCACACATTTTCCATTCAGTTTCATAATTTGACATAACACGATTTATTTTGTAAGTTCATTTGTCAAAAGAGTGCAAAGCGTAAAGTGATTCATTCTGGCATTAAAACGTAACGTAAATCTATTTATTTTCAATTCAAACTTAAAGGAGACGTACTGTGCATTATTTGAACTGTTATTGGCCTTTAATCTTGCTCTGGTCATAACTCTAAGCAGGAATTCTACCTGTCACACAATCATTTGGGGTAAATTGAAAAACTTTCTGAGGCCCAGAGAAGGCAGGACTTTGTAAATAGGATTAGAGCCACACGATTTGGAAAAAATGATTGCGATTTGTATGACCAGTACTGCGATTAGATTTGTGATTTACGTCTTAGTAACACATAAGTTCACACATGTTCACATTTTAAACGCATACGATAAATTAATTAAAAGAAGACTGAACTTGTTTTTGCTTTATAAAAACACACTGGGAAAGTCCAAAGTGCACAGCATTGATTTAAAGCAGATATTACAAACTACTACAACTAATAAAATAATCCCATGCATTTCAGAATCCTGTTGTTTCAGATGTTTGTACAGATCTAAACTACTGGGTTAAGATTTTATTCAGAAAAAAAACACAATATTTAGTTGTTTGTGGAGTAAATTACTGCATTTCAAAAAACTGTAGCCTTGAGATTCGCTAATTGCATCTAATTTGAAACTTTTCCTGTAGTTTATTCACACAAATGTAAGAAAAGAATGTATTACATGTTTTTCATCATGTCATGTTTTCATGAAGAAATAAGGCATTTTAGGTGTAAAAACGGCCAAAAATACACATATTTAACACACATTTAAATCTGAAAAATAGAGAGGACTAGATTTAAATTTCTTGGTTCATTTTGTACACATATTAATTACAACAAACTTCACAGAGGGGATTTGGATTTCTTATTTCGTTTTTGCGTAAACTAGATTGGACTGAAAATTGTCCTAAAAATTCAAATGTCACCTAATTTTTTAAAACTTAAAACTTCAATAAATCAGTTTTAGAATTAGATATCAAAAATCCTTCTGTACATTTCGTCAAAATCTTGTAAAGTTTGGTGTGTAGGAGCTACTTTAAGGCTGTTCTATATGTCCTGAGGGAGAAAAATGCATTTTAAGAAAATAGCCTTTGAAGTTACAACGTCCCAGAGAAATCTATGAATGAAGTGGATTAAATGAAGAAATAAAACATCTTAAAGAGGACACGTTTGTTGTTTCCACATGAAAGTAAGCAAAGTGACCTGACCAAAAAACAACAAATTAGTTCTGCCTGTGTCTTGCCTTAATAAAAATAGCATGAATTGAGCAAAAATACAATGTTTTCTTTGAGGGGACAACGGTATTTCATAATAAAAAGCTCAAAAAGAGTAAAATATGTGTCCTTTAACATAAAAATATCACACAACACAAAGCATGCTATTGTCCAAAAGACTTCATTTCTCCCCCTCAATCATTAAAACCTTGAAACCAAACTAAAACTCACAAAGTATAAAGTGCATTGTGTATTTTTAAAGATCACATACTTTGTGGAAGCGGCTGTCCTTCAGGCTGCTCCTCCTCTCTTTCTTTTTCCACTTCATGCTTCACGGTTGCCAGACGAGATGAAGACATTTCTAGATTCATTGTGACACACACGCGGGCAAAAACAAAACAAAACATTGAACAAAAAACAGAACCCAGCTCCGAGCATTACTCCCCGTCCACTGCGCAGACACTGACCTTGACAGGGCTGCACTTCTTTGACCACGGCCAGTTGGTCGTTGATGATCATTGGAGAGCTGAAGTTTCGCTTGAACGCGCCGGACTAATGGAGAGAAGAGGACAAGTCAGTCGATTCTGGGTTTCGTTTTGCTTTCAGACTAAAATAACGAGACAATATCAGTGTTTGTACATAAAAACATGACATTGTGACATCAGCACCTCATTATAGATTACAGTTTAAAGCATTTTAAGGAAACAAAATGACCGACGACGCATAAAACCAAGAGGATGTTACCATTAAACTGGTTAGAAAGCTGAGTATTCATATTCTGCCATTGTATTTTATGGTAAATGATGAGGATTAAGGCTAAATAATCTGGGGAATAAATGCAATGAAATATGTCAGTTTGAATGGTTGTAATTAGCACAGCACTTGTCCTCTACAACAGGGGTTCCCACACTTTTCTGGCCTGGACCCCCAAAATAGCCATGAAACTGACTCGGGACCCCCAAAGGGAAATGAAAATGACAGTAGCAATATTTAATTAATTTAGATTAAAGTGTTTAATCTGGTTTAATATTGGTTATTTATATAGTTTATTGTCTAATTGGACCCTATTTCTCTAAAAGATACAGTTTTTAATAATAATAATAAAATAGAGCAAATACAACGTCATATTAATTAAAATGTGATCTTGAAATCATCTCGTGACCCCCAGCTCACCCCTCACGACCCCCACTTTGGGAACCACTGCTCTACAACACTGGTTCCCAAATAAAATAACAGTAGTGATTATTTTAAGTGTCAAAGGGTGGCTATAAGTGATGAATAAAGAGACTTAGGTTAAGGTACACTTTTATAATGTTATAGGGAAATGTGTTCCCAAAGTAAATGGTAAATGGTAAATGGTCACATTTATATATCGCTTTTCTACCTTTTTTAAGGCACTCAAAGCGCTTTACATCAAGGAACCAGTCACCCATCCACTCACACATTCATACACCAGTGTACGCAGACACTGGGGGCCAGGTGGGTTAAGTGTCCTGCCCAAGGACACAACGGCATTATTCATCTGAAGGAGCTGAAATCGCACCACCAACCTGCGGGTCAGAGGATCTGACCACTACTCCATGTCTGGAGTGGGATTCGAACTGCCGACCTTCGGATCAGAAGGCGCCCACTCTACCTACTGCGCTACTGCCGCCCCAAAGTGTGGTTCCAGTTCCAACGCACATCAGACGGAGACTGGAACTAAAAAAAAGTTACAGGAATTGAAAAAGGTTCCTACAGTGGGAAAACAGATGGCTAGAGGACGTCTAAAATAGAACATAATTGCTTTAGTTCTAACGAAAGACAGACCCAAAAGAGAGATAAAGTCGATTAAATTGACTTTATCTTCAGAAAATCATTGAACTACATAATCCACGTTTCACCTGAAGGAGCCAATACTTTGAGAACATCTGCTCTACAACATAATATGTCAATAAAGATAACCTGCAGCTAAATGCTGTGGAAGAAGTACTCAATTTTGTTTCTTAAAGTCCATAACATAGGTTTTCAAAAATTTCTAATTCTGACTTAGTTTGGTGGGAGGGCACCTGGAGTAAATATTTATCATAGTTTTACATTTGTGAAGTTGCAGTTTGTGGGGAGATTTAGAAAAATAAAAGTTTTAAATTACAGGAGGTAGTGCTGAGTTCTAAAATGGAATCCCTCTGTGATGTCATCAAAAAGCAACATACAGTTGAAAATACAGAGACAATTTACACTCAATTGAAACAGTTTAAACAGTCATTCAACAAAATAAAGGTGTTATCATGTATTATTTGTCAAATCATAATTATTGTGTAATTTATATGGATTTTGGACCTTGTTTTCAAAATGGTTGCTAGGTAACTGTTGTGGAATTACCTCTGTCATATTTGTTGCTCATGTTCAACCAGGAAGTGACATTATAAACATTATGAAAACATTCAAACTGAGGATAAACAGGCTAAATGTTTAGTAAAATCTTAAATATAATCATGATCACTACGTTTTAGTGAAATGTGTTGTGTAACCTATCATAGACTTTAAGTAAAAGTACAGATACAAGAACAAAATGTACTCAAGTAAAAATATCACACAAAAAATCTACTTAATTCACAGTGTATATGTACGTGTTTAAAAATTTACTTTTAGGGTATTTTTTGTGTGTGAAATGTGGTGATCATGATTTTTGATAAATAAATTTCTCAATGTTTCTGTATTTTTATATATTTTTGTTTGCTCAAATTCAAGACTTGAACTCAAAACTTTCGCGCAAGATGTCACAATGAACACGCTAAAACATAATGTAAAAATGTAATTGAGTACAGCAGATACAGATACCAGCTCTCAAACGTACCTAAGTCAAAGTAAAAGAAGTCACTGTAAAATGTACTTAAGTGAAGTACAGATGCTTTAAAAATGTACGACAAACATGTTCTCCAATTTATATAAGTTTTGTATTAGTTTAACGTTCATATTTCAGTTTTCTCTCAAATGTTAAAGTGCGTATGACGGATTTTTATGATTTTCTATTGATACCTCGTAAATGTAAATCATAATTTTACCCCATTCGACTGTTTGTGGAGAAAAGTTGAAAAACGTGTTGAAAAGTTACAGGAAGAAAACAAATAGATGACTTCACACTGAGGAGACAAAGGTTATGCATAATTTACACAAAATAAACTACTTTTTTTTACCCTTTATCCATTAATTCAACAAAAAAGGTGTTCACATCTATTTTTATGAGTAAAAATGTTAAAAATCTGCGACATTAGATGAGATTTGGCCCCGTTTACAGGATGTTGCTATGGTAATTTCCTAGTGTGATGTCATCATTTACAACCAGGAGAAAAGTTGAAAAACGTGTTGATGACTTCACACTGAGACAAAGGTTATGCATAATTTACACAAAATAAAAAACAAATTTTTGCCCCTTTAAACATTGATTCAACAAAATAAAGGTGTTCACATGTATATTTTTTTTGTCAATTAAACAAATATGTGACGTTAGATGAGTGTACAGGATGATTTCTTATTAATTTCCCAGTGTGATGTCATCATTTACAACCAGGAAGTAAAATAAAAACATAAAATATTTATTTTAGTCCAACCTGTCATAGGCCCTTTAAGTTCCTGGACATGTTTAAAATGTGCACTGTGAACGAAAATAAAGTTTGAAACACAATCTTAAAAGACATTTTTCCAGACCTCTAGTAATAAAGCTGTATGTTATATAAGTAAAAGCTGCTGTGTATAGATTAAATTTCTCCGATTTTAGTTTAATGCAGCCGATGCTCAGCTCATTCTTAGCTCTAATTGTCTAACACATTTTACTGGTTCATTACTATTCAGCGCTGTTCTCTCCTGGTCCACGTGGGAGTTGTCACTGAGTCTTTTCAGGTGCCTCTAGTGTCAGACGTGCCAGTAATAAATGACTTTTACTGCCCCCCATCTGCGCTCCTGACCCCAACCCACGAACCCAGGCGCTTTATTACTCCGTGGGCAGTGCGTAGTCGAACACCTTTCACGGACTTTCAACACGCGACAATGTGATGAAGTCAAAAGAAAAGAAAAACGGACCCAAAGGAGGAGAGGACTGTTTCAGCGCACGTTTTAAAGTTGTTATAATTGAAGTGCGTTGAATAAATTACAGGTTGCCACTCAGTTTTTGGCGTCAGTAGTCAAGTATTTTGTGAATATTTTGGATGAAAACCTTTGACTGCGAGTCTGTGATTGATTTCAACCTGGAAACTTAACTAAACGAGATTAAATGTTGACGATTTGTGCATGAAATGTGTCATCTTTATTCATCTAAATGAAGTTAAGGAAATAGAATGAATGTGGACATATTCACCTTATTCCTGAAGTTGCCGTACGCGCCGCCGTCTTGTTTCCGTTGTAGTTTACATGGAGCAGACGAGCTCAACAGAAAATAAGTTCTACATGGACTAAAAAGACGTTTTCAGACTGACCAGGAAATGGTTGCGTTGTGACTTGTTGTTGCTCGTGTTCATTAAACATTTTACACAAATCAATCTACTTTATGTAACACTTTAGCGGCGAGACTTTTCCCTCGTTCGTCATTAGTTTTAACGGAGTTCTCGTCAAACTGAAGTGCATTTACAACAAAAGTGAAAAAAACTGCAAACGTGGGCGGGGCAGAATAATAGTTTTAATTCATGAACTTAAACAAAAGGCTCAACTATAAAACAAATTAAGATAACATTTTAGTAAATGGCAAGATCTCGTTTTTGAGTTCAAGTCTTGGTTTTGAGCAAGCATTATGCATAAAAAGCCTAGAAACATTGACACATTGATTGAGTAAAACAATCAGGACAATTCTTCATCAAGAGCACCACGTTTCACTCTTCGATTGTCATCGAAATCTGAGCAAGATATGATAAAACTGCACACGTGAAGAATGATCTTGTGAGATTATTTTAAATGTTTTCACCTTTAACTCAGACAAAAAAAAAGGGCTTAACACTGATAGGTTACACATTTTTGACAAACTGTAGTCGCAAAAAGTAATGCTACAATGACAAACAAAACAAGGTCAAAATTGTGGGCTGAAAGGCACCATTCATTGTTTATTGTAAATTATGTCAAAATCTCGTCTAGTCTTGTTCTCATGGACCCAATCTCTTGTTCCGTCTCGTCATGGGAATTGTTTAATGTCCCATGTTATGCACTGACATTGTTTTATTTGAAAAACGCTCTTCAGCATTCTTACTGACAGGCAGAATCATGTCATGAAAACTAATAAACTTTATTCACCTTATTCTGGAAGATCTTGTTTCCATTGTATTAGTTTACACTAGGCAAACAAGCTCAACAGAAAATAAGTTCTACAAAAAAAAGCCACTTTCAGGCTCCAGGAAATCGGTGCGTTGTTGACTTGTTGTTGCTCGTGTTCATTAAACATTTTACACAAATCAATCTACTTTATGTATTATTTCAGCGGCGAGACTTTTCCCTTGTTCGCCATTTGCGTGAACAGGGGTGAAGGTGAATACAGCAAACTTAAAACTGAAAGTAGTTTCTCTGTTGTTGCTCTGACTGTGCAGGGCGTAGCTGTCTTGTTGCGACACTTGGAGATTTAAGACACTTCAACTGCCGCACAACAAAAATGTATTAATTCAAAACTTGGACTCAGAAACATTTAATTTAAGGAGAGAAAGGTGTGTTTGATCCCGAAGTCTGTCTCAGTGATAAATGTGAGTGTTCCTGTTGTTTATCTGGTTTTCTACAACTGTCTACTTGATTTTCTTCTTTTAGATGTCAGGTACAAACTAAATATCTAGCAGAGTAGTGTAGATATCTGCCACTGTTGTGGGACAAAATGTCATGTCCGTGTATGTTTTATTAAATGTGAAGATTTGAATAGTCGCTTGAGGTTATTGTGTCTGAGAAATGGGAACATTGTGTCTCTTGCCTGATCGTCTGATGTGTTGAAACTAAACCTTGGCCTTCATGTTGATCTTATTAATGTCTGAGGTCTCCATTTCTGGGGTATTTAAGGATATATTTTATTATTGTTCTGTCTCTTTTCATTTTTGAAATCGTAGAGGGAGAGATCATTTTTGTCAGGGACCGATCGATCATAATTTGCTGTGGACACGCAAAACAAAATTGATCATTTGAAATAGACAGAGCTTCTTCTCAGTACTTTATTTTTGAGAGTGTGTAAAGGAAGTCCCCAACATCATGAAATGTTCACATTTGAGTTGTGTTTTGAGCTTTTAAATGAGAAAACATCATTCCGCATCACTGACTCTCATGCATTTTTGCTAAAACTCAGAATCTCACGATGTCACCTGCATAAACTCTGAGTCAAATTTAATCGAGTAATCCGCACGTGGGGAAAAAGTAACACGGCGTCTCCAGCTCAGCCTTTCAGCCACCGCCTCCATCGACATTTTCGCTCTCGTGCTGGACGCGTGCCAAATTTCGCTGAGCCTTTACAAACCGAACAAAGGCCGTAATCACCATTAGACTTCAGGGTCCGCGCTCCTGGTTCACATGTGCCCGGACATGGATTTACTGTGCGCCTGCCCCTGCAATTTCACACCGAGTTAACCACAGCGAGTGTTTGACTGAGATAGCGGCGTCACCGACAACTAACGATGCACACTTCTGAAGGTTTTTTTTCCCATTAGCAGGCGTCAGGATGAGTGCAGCTTATCCCGGGAACTATAGGGCTCTTAGGAACAGCGAGGACAGGGAAGACACCACGGCAACCATTTACTCCCACATCTGTTCATTATCGATAAGTTTGGTTTTTTAGCTGGTTTGGCTTTGCTGTATTTTCTTCTTGGCTGGCATCTAATACATAATTTTGTTTATGATTTGTTATTTATTCCAGCAAATTCAGTTATTAATGTTATTTTTTCCTTTCACTTTTGTTAGAATGTACAGTATACGCTATGGTTTCTACGTACACTTTAAGTTTTTGTGACAGGTTTGACGACACATTTCACTAAAACGTAGTGAACCTGATTATATTTAAGATTTTACTAAACATTTTGCCTATTTGTCACCAGTTTGACGGTTTTTGTAAACTTTATAACGCTACTTCCTGGTTGAACATGAGCAACAAATATGACATAGATAGAGGTGATTGCACAGCTGTTACCTAGCAACCATTTTGAAAACAAGGGCCAAAATCCATATAAATTACACAATAGTTATGTTTTGACAAATTATAATACCTGATAACACCTTTATTTTGTTGAATGACCGTTTAAACTGTCAGGTGTGTTGTTGTCACGTCACTTTATGATGACATCATAGAGGGATTCCGTTTTAGAACACAGCTCTACTTCCTGTTATGCTATTTTTAATTCAGATTTTTCTGAAAGAAATTAATCTTTACAAAGAAACCATCCAATTCTCCTCCCATCCTAAAGCTTTCAAAACCAAAAATATAAACAAGGACTAAACCAAGACCAAAAAAGTGTAAACCTCCAAAGTATAATCCTCCAGCCTGGTACAGTTCAGTTTCAGTTCTGTTTATTTCAGTAAGAGATGGACAAAATGGACAAAAATGAATATCTCTATAATTTTTGTAGTATTTAGAAAACACTAATCAGGCAATATTACATCAATTCAACAGGAATGTGTTAAAACATGCCTTTAAACATATTGGTTGAGGTTTAATTACCAAAAAAAAAGTGAAATGTCTGTAAAATGAATCACAAAAGTGCATAAATATCACACTACACCTGTATTGGAAAGTTTAAAAAGTAAGTATTTTCATTTTTAATCAGCTCTTTTTGAATATTTGTTTAAACTATAAATGTGACACTCAATATTAATACCTGCATATCTTCAAAACAACATTCCCCACATTATCTAACTTTATGTATTGCTCAGTCTAGTTTCAGGCATACATTTTATCACACATAAGTGCATATGTTTGTGTGAGCTCAACAGGCAGAAGCAGATAGAGATTCTCCTGATTGATTCCCGATTGGCCCGATCTGAGGACATGCAGAATCGCCCCTCAGAGGATGCTTGTTGACCGGTCCAGAAATCGAACTCTCAAACCTCATTACTTGACATCTTAACTCCCTGCAGTGCAACCGATTTACATAATTTATACTGTTCATCCATTATGTAGGTCATTAGGAGTTTGTACTGGGCAACTTTTCCCACTTTAAGGAAATATATTGTTATTAGCCTTTAAACATGCTTTTGAGTACCTTAAATTTGCCATCTCATGTTTAAAAAAAAAAAAAAAAAAGGTTTCTTATTCATCCAATTACTTTTTGTTAATCAGCCAGTAAGAAATTACATTTACTGAGTGCATCCAGCCAGCAGACGGCGCCAGCGCTATTTATAATCTAGTGAAGCTGGTGCTGAAAAGACGTTATGAAGTGGATTTATCGTTATCGTGTTTAAAGGCAGAAATGCTCAGAACGAGTTTAGCGATGAGGAATATTCTCTGATAAGTGACGTAGATGATCTGAAAATACGTCCCGGATCAAGGGAGTTCCACGGGAAGTTTCTTTGACGCTCAGAGGGGGGCGGATTTTCTAATGAACATTCCTCAAAACAGCGTGAATGCAACTGAATGCTACTTCAGGTGTGTTTTGGATGATGGAACATTGTTAGAACATGGACTATAAGATTAAAAAAAAGTAATTGTAGCAGAATATGTGTCCTTTAAGATCTCAGTGTTTTGCCTGGAAGAGTCCACAGTATGGCATTAAACCTATTTATCTCCATGGAGACAAGCGACAACTCATTTCACAGTAGGAATGCACATGTAATTGAATAAATGAAAGAGACAGTATAAGTTGAATGCCATACTTTAAAAACATATACCAGAAGTCCACATAGTTCAAGGAAATATGAACTTATTTTGATTGATTCTTTAAAAGTTGTGATTGCTACTTGTAAGGATTAAAAGGATTAAGATTACTTTGTAATAACTGTAATAATATGATGTAAATACAGCATTGAAAGAGGGTGGACACTCCTTTTCGAACAATTGCTCTGTGCACAGTAGATGTCTAATGTACAAATGTATATGCATGTTTTTATCAATGTTTTCTTTTCTTTTTTTGATGTTCGAAGTAAACTTAATCATAACCATACTGTGGCACATTCAAAGTAGGGCTGCAACTAATGAGTAGTTAGTAGTTGACTAGTGAAACAATCAATTCTATTGTGCATTGAGACTTTTAAAATACATTTTTAATCAAATAAAAGGTTGAAAAATGGTGACTTAAGGTTTCTAGATAGAGAATATTTACGAATAAAGTGTATTATTTATGAAAATCGGAAATAGTTTAATCATTTTTTACACATTTTCATTTAGTAATTCATTTTGTTTTAAAATGAATTGTCTTTATGCATGTGTTTACAGTAGCTATAGTACAGTAAAGGATTATGAGTATTAAAATAAGTCTGCAATTACGATTATTGTGTTTAATCGCTATAATCGATATCAAAGTAAAGCAATAACATCTCCATGGAGACAAGAGGATGGCGAACCCTAAACAAGAAAAGTGCACTTTTAAGAGCTAATCATCTGTGCTGTTCTTTTTGGACACTTAATCTGACATTAAGGTTGCACTTTATAACCCGTTTCTAAATCAAAGTACTATTGTTCCCCGAAGGCTACTCCATTTTCTCCATTTTCTCCAGTTTTTGTTGTATTTGATTTGATGATTGGACAAACAGTTTTAAGCGTTGTCTTGTTTTTATCTTCGTGTCTTCTCCTGCTCTGCACCTCAATAAAAACAACAGAATCTGCCCTTAAACCTCCCTGAGAATCTTTGAGCGTCCCGGCTGAATGCTGATGTCCTCCGTGTTAAACTCAAGCGTAAAAACCACAGCTGCGAGGGAGAAGAGGCACAGTTTGTTCAAGAGGGCCTCGTCTCGACAGCTCAACTCAACCCAGACCTAAACATGTGGTACATTTAGCGCTGCAGCTGACGAGAGATTCAATTACTCACTTTTATTGATGTTATTGTGGCTCCATCTGCTCTGGCTGGTTTTACAGTCCTAATGTAGAAATGTGTAAAAATGAAAATACATAAAAATGGGAGTAAAAGAGAGGACGGGTGGAAGGGAGCCAGGATTATTGAGTTCAGATGTTGGATAATGGCACACAGGACTGTGATTGGTAGAAAATGTTGTCGTATTTGAGGTTTCGTTCTAGAGGCCTGTATTGATTATTATAAGGCGCTTTATAAGGGAATGTATGAATTTAAATAACTACATAAGCTGCATATTATTGGATTTGGATCTAATTACAACATAAATCACATACAAATCACACGTCCAAAACGACTTGTGAACTAATTTTTCTTAATTGAGTGAAGTTTTTTAAAATTTTATTTGTCATTGTATGTCCAAGTACAATGACATGTAGCTCAGATGTTGCAGAGCGCTAACAGCTCAGCTACTGTGTCGTATTCTGGTGGGGATCCATCACCTGCTTGTCTCCTGAGATATTATTACTTTGCCTCGAATGTTCCACGTTAACTGCATTGACCTCGTCTATCTTTTCTCGTCTGTCTATACCAACACGCTCAAAAGACTACAAGCACAGCCTTCAGCTAAGAAAAGTCTGTATTCCTTTTAATCAGAGCTGCTTGACATCAAGAGCCTGGTGCAGGTGCAGACCTCTGTCTAAAGCTGCTCCTGACAGCAGGATCTGCTGTATCTTCACTGATAATATTAAGGTCACCAGTGCGGAGGGCATCTGGAATTTACTTAATTGAAAACTGCTTTTATTGTTCAAAAGCACCTGGAAAAAGTGTGCTCTGTGAGTGGGCTCGCCTGTTTTTTTATTTTTATTTATTTATTTATTTGGCAGGGACAATGCAATCATACATAGTTACAGAACAAAGCTTGTAGCTGATGCGATGCACACAGAGTTTATAGCAAGTGCTAATTTTCAACTCCTGTCCCTGGTTGGACTTTTCTACACTTTCTACAATCAATAACAAAACACATTAAAACACATTTCTAATAAATAAATAGATCAGAGCAAATTTTAGACTCGTTCTTTCACTCTCACTCATACACTTTCATACCATTTACAGGTGGGTACAATTTTGGTTTTCTTTCAACCAGCCCTTAAGTCTAGAGGTGAACATTTTTACATCAGAAATGCACTTGATTTCAGTGGGTAATGAGTTCCACAGTTTGCAGCTTTTGTAGGAAAAGGTTGATTGACCAAATGATGTCCTGCACTGAGGGATTTGACAGTTTTGGTTTGCGGTGCCTCTGGTCGCTCTGCTGTAGTTTAGTCTCTGTATAAACACACTGACTGGTTCAGGGGCCAAGTTATGAATACATTTGAAACATTCATTCATTCATTCATTTTCTACCGCTTATTCCTGTTAGGGGTCGTGGGTGACTGGAGCCTATCCCAGTGACTTTGGGCCTTAGGCGGGGTACACCCTGGACAGTGGCCAACTCGTCGCAGACATTTGAAACATAATTTTAGAAAACATAAATTGCTGTCCACAGAGCTGACCTGTAACTTGGTCTAGTGGAGGTGATGCCACTAGAAGCGTGTCTCCATAGAGATAGTTTAATGCCATACTGTGAAACATTCCAAGCATTAACAACTCCATGGAGACCAGCAGGTGATGGACCATTGAGCACGTTTAAAGGGAAAACAGCTTTTTACTTTGCAGTCTCTATATTCACACTGGAATAACAATCAAATCTCAAGTATATTTTTCCGCTCCTCTCTTCACGTCGCTCTAAATCTCCCAGAAGCCTTTGCTCCCTGTGTCTCAGGTGTGCGTGATCATGATTGCACCTGTCTGCTGTAGTCTGCGCGGTGTTTGTGATGGTGTTATTAAAAGTGTCTACGCGGGAACAGGAGGACGTGGAGGTCAAACTAAACTAGCGCCGGTTTATTCTGTTGCAAAGCGCAATAATAAAAGCTAGAGACATTAGGCGAGCACAAAGAAGGACAAGGCCAAACGTCTGCTCGTCTTAATGCCTATGGGGTTATTAAGTCGGCAACAAACGACAAATTATGGCTTCTGACGGCATTGACGATCTACTAAAAAGGACATATCACTTTGCGCCGCCATTATCAGACATTTGCATGAGTTTAAGTGCTGCCAAAAACTTTTAAATGCACAATGAAGAGTGGGAAAGAGGAAAAATACAATCCGTGTCAATGCCATTTTGGGTTTGTCATTAATAATGACGTCAAATAAGTAAAATCGTTAGGAAATGATGTCATGGTTTAGTGGTATTTTCTACAGAAATTACATTTGTACTGAGCAAATACATATGTTACCAGTAAAATAAAAACTACAAACTATAAACTATTTCTCACTGGTTTCATTAAAAGCAAAGTAAAAATATATATAAAAAAGAATGTCAGAAATGAAGCAGACAACACCTCATTGGTATTACGGGTATTTCTTAGTTTAATCTGTCCTATTGTTGTAAGACCTTGGCACTGTGCTTTAATAAAAGTAAAAATAGATTACCGAGCAGCCGGTTTGAAGTGATTGCTTCGCACCAAAAATTCTGTCAAATTAAAGAAACTGTTCACAGATTGACTTCAAGCAAAACAAAAACATGAAGTGGTTCTGTTTAGTGAAGAAAGTCACAAAGTTCAAAAGTCTGTTGGTATAAGTTAGGAAGAAAGACAAACAGTTCGACTTTAAATGTCCAAATAATCAGTGGTTCTCGACTAGTGTGTCACGACCCAAAAGTGGATCATCAGACTATTGTCAGTGAGGTGTAGTGGTAGGAAATAATGACAAAAATGAAATGTTCTTGTTGGTGATCTTGATAATACAGCGAGCAGGGCATAAACAATCTAATGTTTAGGGCCAAAACCACCTCATGCTCTGGTACAAGACATAAACATAAGTTAAAATTCAAATGTAATATCTATGTATGTACAAATTTGCTCCAATCTAAACCTCTATCTTATCTTTAAATACAGAATAAAACCAAAATAATCATAATTTTCTCGGGGGACGACCCTCAAATCCCCCTTTACATTTGCCTAACTAACTATAAAAAGAGTCACTTTTTCTCCCCAGTCCACTCGACGTCTTGTCTGTGTTTTATGTTCATTGTTATATCAAATTATTTAAACAGTGTGTGTTTGGTGGGCCATAATAAAGTCTTGCTTTGGGCCCCCACATGCCTAGAACCGGCCCTGAAAGCGAGCCATCAGAATTGTGCTTAAACGTGACTGTAAATGTCTTGGTTTAGGGTTAAAAAAAAAGTGGAGGAAGTGTAAACTTACCAGTGAAGAAAGAAAATATCGTTTCTGTTCCCTTTTGCAATCTTTCATAAGTAGTTTTTAGTTGACTGAATTACCTTAATCAAATTTTTCTCCAAAACAGCAAATGCAATATTATCAATTTTATTCTTTTACATTATTATTTACTTTACTTACTTTAGGTTGTGGGCCTCTGCAAAAAATAAATAAATAAAACAATAAGGGGCTCTGATAAATGTTTCTATTTGTCGACTAATCAATTTATATTATATTTGTACTTTGAGACTTTTTACATACATTCTCAAACATTTAAAAGGTTGGAATTTGGTGACTGAAGGCTTATAGACAGAGAATAGATACGGATAAAGTGAAATATTGACAAAAAACTCAAATTACTTATTCTTTTTTGACATTCTGATTTAATATTGCCATTGTGTTGATAATAAAAAGGGTAATTTTGCATGTTTAATTTCAATTCAATTAAAATGTATTTTATATAATAGCACATTTAAAACAACTTCAGCTGTGTTTTAGAGCAGTGGATTCCCAAAGCGGGGGTCGGGACTCTCCGGGGGTCGTGAGATGATTTCAAGATATCATTTCCATAAATGTGAACTGTATTTGCTCTATTATTTAATTAAAATTTATTTAATTTCATAAAAATCCAATAAGACACCAAACGATTCAAATAAACACCATTAAACCCGATTTGACATGCTTTGACATTTAAATTCGTTATTACTGTTATTTTCATTTTGCAGTGGGGTTCCGGGTCGGTGCATAAAGTCCAAGATAACGATTATGACGATCAAAATACAACTGTCATCATTTTTTATTGTCGACTAGTCATGATTAGTTAATTCATCGTTGCAGCCCTAATCAATCAAACTTTATTTCAGGACAAATCAGGTTGATATAATAAGTGTTAAAAATGTACAACAACAGGATCAAACCGCACACAGTTTACACAAAATCATTCAGGTCAGAGATGCTGCAGGTGAACAGGAAAAAATCTTAAATTTAAAGATATCAATTGTAAACTTCTCCTGTAGTTTAGTCACGTAAATATAAGAAACAAATATATTACAAGTTTTCATCATGTCATGTTTTCATGTAGAAATAAGGCATTTTATGTATTTATATATGTATACACATATTTGGGACTTTAAATCTTAAAAACTGACAGAACCTGGTTTAAATTTCTTGGTTCATATTGTACACATATTAGCTACAAAAACATTTACAGAGGGGATTTCTTATTTATGTAAACTAGACTGGACTGCAAATTTGTCCAAAAAAAAACAAATTTTGCCAATTTATTATGATTTTTTTTAACTTAAAACTTCAATAAATCAGTTTTAGAATTCGATATCAAAAAATCCTTCTGTACGTTTCGTCAAAATCTGGTTGAGTCCAAGATTGTACAGTTTTTAAATAAAAGGCCTTTGAAGTTACAAAGTCCCAGAGAAATATATGGATGAAGTGGATTAAATGGAAGAATTTTAAAGAGCAGATAGGACGAATTTGTTGTTTCCACATGAAAGCCGATATGTTGAGAGCCCAAACTGACCAAAAACAATTGAAAAAATACGTTTTGCTATAAGTTCTGTAGCGTCTTACCTTAACTATTATCTAAATGGGTCCCACAGCTACCCCCCATTGAGAGCCTCTTGTCTAAACTCCCCTGATACTTTGGACAGTTCCAGTTTCCTAAAAAGAGTTTGTACCTTTCCGTAGCAGGGCTGCTGTGAGAGCTCCGAGGTGCACCACAGATGAGCGGCCATCTTGCAGGTTTTGCAGCGCAGCGCCTGTTTGGAGTTTCCTGTGGCACAGACGGAGATGAAAGAGGAGTGAGAGAAAGGACGCAGCGGGACACAGATCTGCTCCTCTGAACCGCACCGACTCAACTACTGCTTCGGCTCCTAAACTGTTGACGTGTTTGTGGTTCTAAACGATGGCAGTGGGTTCAACCTATTGATCACTGCGCAACAAATACAACTACAATAATGTTAGTATATTTGAGATGGTGCTGATAAAAATAAATAAATACATACAAAACACAATGTTACAATATCACATTTTAGAATTACAATTATTCCCAGAGAAGTTTACATCAGGATTTTCAGATTATTCACAATTATCTCCATATCTTAATACACTTTTATTCATTTCATTTTTACACCTTTATGAAATTTCTGAATTGAAAAAGTAATGGCAATTCAACAATCAGCCAAACAGAAGAGCACTTTACGTTCAGGTTTACTCTTTTGTAGTGGAGCTTGAATAGAAGTTCTTACAATTACACTGTGACAAACCTGACTCGTACTTGGCCTGGTGAAGTTATCTACCAATCCATGAAGAATATTTAGACATATGGTTTTAACTTTAGGGAATTCAATTCAATTTATGGCTAAGATCATATCAGCAGTTGCCCTGCTGTGGGTGACAGTGAAGAGAAAAGCAGATTAAATAAACAATGTTCAAAGGAATTTAGCAAGTGGATGACTGTCCCAAAGCGCCCCCTGTCCTTGACCCTCCTTCTCTGCATCGAAAAAATACAAAAAAGCCTGTGGGAAAAATATAAACCTCAGGGAGAACCACAGTGAAGGAGATCCTACTCCCACAGACAAACAGACTGCAGATAGACCAGGACTGACACATCCATTGGGACTGAACCGCTCAAGAGGAAGGAACGTGGCTCATCTAGTGTAGAGAGAGTTCCTCCAGGCAGATGAGGAACAGTTCATCAAGTGTAGAAAAAGTTCCTCCTGGTAGATAAGGAACAGTTCATACAGTGAAGAGAAAGTTCCTCCAAGTTGATGAGGAACCATTTATCTAGCGTAGAGAGAGTTCCTCCAGGCAGATGAGGGACAGTTCATCTAGTGTAGAGAAAGTTCCTTCAGGCAGACAAGGAACAGTTCATCTAGTGTAGAGAGTTCCTCCCAGGAGACGAGGAACAGTTCATACAGTGTAGAGAAAGTTCCTCCAGGTTGATGAGGAACCATTCATCTAGCGTAGAGAGAGTTCCTCCAGGCAGATGAGGAACAGTTCATCTAGTGTAGAGAAAGTTGCTTCAGGCAGACAAGAAACTGTTCATCTAGTGTAGAGAGTTCCTCCCGGGAGATGAGGAACAGTTCATCCAGTGTACATTCTAAATATTACACATTTAAACCTTTTTGATTCATATTGTGCTGTAAATGTAAAATGTTCATTAAACCACAATCATGTATACTCTCTTTCACTTCTATTTCTAAAACAGTTTACTATATCATCTGCTGTAAGAATTACACGACGAGCTCTGAACCGCCGTGCGATTGTTCATTTTGCGGCGCTTGTGTGGCCGTTGTCTAATGCGATATTGATTTAGCAATTTCACGTCCCTCTTCTCCGTTATAAGAGACGGTAATATTATGTGTTTCTAAAAATACAATTTCTACTTCGCTTTCAATTTACATCCTAATCACTTTCCTTTGGCCTGGCAGTATGTCTGTGCGGGTCCATTTGAACGTTTACATTGTTAGTTTCCCTTCTGAGCGGCCTGCACTATCTATTTGTGAGCGTGACTGTTTTATATACACTAAAATGGGTTTCTTGCATAACACATCACCTGCTTCCCCTGTCCCTTTGTTAAAGCAGATGAACCTGTTCCATTATGCCTCTTCTAAAGTAAAGGCGGCGCTATTTTTAGTAAGACTGACTGATTTGTTTGATAGCCTTTTCTGTTTTGGTCCTTGTAATCCCCGTCAAAGGCAAATCCAAAAATCCATTATGCTTGTTTATAAAAAGCTTCTTGCTTTAATCGTTCAGTGATTGCGCAGCTCGTCGGGGACTGACGGGGTTCAAATGCGACAAAATACCAAATCGAAATCATTGTTCAAAAATATCACGGATGATTATTTCTGAAACTGGTTGTAATAAGCCTGCAGCGGTCTCAATTTATTCTTTTCATTTGTTTTTTTTCCTTGGAGTACCGGACTAAATGCTTGTAAATTAGTCATTTAGTTTTGTCCGTAAACAGTAAAAGAAGCACTTTGTTTGACGGATTGAGTCTGGTCGCCCTGCTCTCTGACGCAAAAGAAACAAAGGAGTTCATTGGTTATTTATCATTTAGAACAAAATCAAACTTCTCTAACCTCAGTTTAACAGCGTTTTGTGATTTACTCATTGATTCTGCTGAAATACGCAAAGTTTTTAGTCCATGTGATTCTTTTTTCCTTTCTTTTTTCCCCGTAAGCAGTCCCATTTCTTTTGATACGGACTGACCATGCGTGTCCCTGATTGGCTAATCAACCTGTCAATTACAGAGCGACCGGACGGTTTTTGATCTGTTTAAAATGCAGAGATAACATTCAGAATTTCCCCGGCGAGCACTTTGTGACAGGAGTTGAGTGTAATTGCAAAACACTCAAATGGTCACAAACTCCTCCAAAAAATACGTGGAGTGGGGAAAAAAAAAAAAGTTTGAGAGTGTGCGATGGTACTTCTAAAGCTGCGCAGAAACTAAAAAATGCATGGATCTGAATAATGCGG
The DNA here is from genome assembly GCA_019453435.1 of Rhinogobius similis. NCBI lineage: Eukaryota > Metazoa > Chordata > Actinopteri > Gobiiformes > Gobiidae > Rhinogobius > Rhinogobius similis. The sequence goes on from CM033631.1 coordinate 13,345,449, forward strand.
GTTTGTGAGAGCTAGGAATGGTCTGAATAGATTTTTAATACCTTCCCTTTGCAGTTTGATAATCCAGTCCCTCAGGTTTAAGTAAGTCACCTGTTCTTATTCAACAACCATGATTATATTCTTTGGTCTTGTGTGTTTCCTTTCAGCTCTAACTTCAGCATCTTTCTGTAAATATATTCATTCCTCTGCACATGTCAGAACCATTTTAATCTGGAAACTTTATCGCCAAAACATCTAACATGAGCTGCTCCACTTATTCCTAATCCTCGTCATGAACCAAGAAAACCTCAAATGGAGTTTAATTGTTAATACCTCACTTAAAACATCATTGCAAGTTGTTATCTTGTTTGTACTGATAGAATAAAAAAGTGGATTGTCATTGATTTGTACATTTGATTTTGCAGTTTTTCTCAATCGCTTTGACAGATTTGTTGAAGGTTGGTTTGGTTTGATCACTTGAGACGATTGAAAAAAGAAAATCTATAACAGTTTTATTACATTTTAAGTTTTTCTTTTAGAGTCATAATGCCATGTTGCACATTTGTGGTTGCTACAGCGGCGCTGCGCATTTGCCGAATGTCTACTACAATTACAATCTAATAATCTAATAAAAACAGAGGAAGGCCAGAAAAATGTTTTAAAGCAGAACTAGGTAAAAAAAAGATACCTAAATTAATATCTTTGAATGTCCGTATGGTGCTTTCACATGTATTAGGGGCATTTGAAGCCCTCGCCGTCGCCCCCTGCTGTCTCTGGGCGAAAAACCAGCCTATAACATTTGCCGACAACAACCGAAGACAACCGCCCTGAGAAACTAAAATATTTGGCAAGGTGAAATGTTTTTGTGTGTGATTGTGCTTTCTTGTGTCAGTAAAAAATAAGCATAAAAAAAGAAAACAAGAAGCTTTTGAGTCTTTTCACAGGCAGTGTATTTTCACATGAGACCTGCAGGGGGAGCTCTGTCGCTGATTTAGTTCTGCTTTAAAAGAGTTTTGGGACGTCAAAGTTTCAGATGGAACACGAAGGGCCACTAGCACTCGAAACGGAAAAGAATATCCAAATAAAAGTTCCACAATGTTAAACCTACACTTTTTTGTTAGAAATAGCCATTCCCACATCAGTTTATACAGACAGAAATATGTTCTGCTTTTGGATTTCATGCCATTACATCATAAACAAGTTACGCACAGCTTGTTACCCAAAAGAACCCCCGTGAATGTATGTGCCGCTTACAAACTTGTGATTCAGACACTTCTGCGCACTCAACACTTTGTCTAAAAACTAAGAATTCAGCTTATTACAGTTCTTGCCCTCCATAACATCATCTCCTTTGAGGTTTTTAAGAGCTGTGTGATATTTGTCCGAATGCAATTTCTTTACAGCAAATTCAATTTCCTCTCTCGATCACGGCCATTGAATCAAGCTGCGCTGCGAAAACAGTGTATCGAATGGACGTTTAGAAGTGTCATTTGCATAATAAGGGATGTTCTCTCCTAAAAATGGTTCTTCATTTGGGTCAATACAGACTGAGCCACGGGACGTGAGGCTGGCTGAGGAGAGGAGCTTAAATCTGCACGAGAACGACTTATGATGTGTTTAGAAAGACGAATGGTCCAGGATATGCAAATAGGGATGAAGATTATCAAGAGTTGGGATTATTCAGGTCAGAATAATCAATGATGTCACGAGAAAAATGTTGAAGTAAAAATCGTTAAATTCAATCATTACACCTAAAATAAATGTGCTTTGGTGTTCATGTCTCTGGAAGTTTGATTTCATGAACCTGCAGCACACAATAAAGGACCGTTATACGATATCCGACCAATGTAAAAGAGAAAAGCACACAATGGACTGGGACGGGGCTCAAGTCTCTGGATCAGAGAAGAACAAGAAGAGTTCAATTGCAAAAACAGATATGTCCATTTGAAAAACGTATAAAAATGTATGTTTCTTTTTGTTACCATCCTCTACAGATATTAGTAACAAAAATAATATCTATTGGAGTTAATAAAAGAAGGATGGAATAATATTTTGATTGCAGTGAATTATGGCTGGCCTTTGAAAACATTACTATACAAAGAGTTAACTATAAGGCTCCAATTACTTTTTGAAATAGCACTTATCTGTTTTTGCAAATGTACTCTTCAAGTTCAAACCCTGCATTAAGGAGGCGATTGTTATGAGAAAGTGAGGCATTGACAGCATCAACCGTGACGACGGAGCCTTCCTACTGTCTCACACATGGGACACGATACTCCAGAGACCACCGGGCGACAGGAGGCGTGGTCTGTCTGAGCGACCCGACAGGTCCATCAGGCCGACCACGCCTCAGGAAGTAACACCAGCTGATCAGAGACACGTCAGCAACGCCGGTGACAGCTCTGAAGAGGCTCGCAGTTAAAGTCTATATGACAGGTTAGATGACACATTTAATTAAAATGCAATTAAAATTATTATATTTAAGATTTTACTAAACATCTTGCCTTTTTGACCCCAATTTGACAGTTTATAATGTCACTTCCTGGTTGGACATGGGCAGCAAATATGACATAGTTGGAGGTAATTCCACAACCGAGCAACCATATTGTGACCAAAATCCATATAAATTGCACAATAGTAAGGAATTGACAATTCCTATTTTTAATGGCATGTCGCTTTTTGATCCATTTTAGAGCTCAGAACCACTTCCTGTAATTTTACATTTTTCTTCTTCTAAATTTTCTCACAAGTTGCATCTTAACTTACGTAAATCTGTGATAAATATTTACCACTGGTTCCCGCCCTCCAAATAATTCATAATTAGACAAACACGAGAACCTGTCAGATAGACTTTAAGCAGCCGTGAACAATGTAAAAACATCTCCTAACTTATTGCCTTTAAGAAGAACATAAATGTGGATACAACAGAAATCTCGGTCATAAATCGACAAATACTTTCTGCCTCTCAGGAATCCCAGAAGAAAACAATAACAGCGATCAGTCGTGTAGCCACAAGATTACAATGTTACACAATACATACAAATTAGCTGTTATCCATAACAAAATTCAATTAGGGCTGCAACTAACGATTATTTCAGTAACCAAATAGTCCAGCAATTATTCTTTCGATTACTCGATTAGTTGTTTAGAATGTGAAAGGCCAGTGAATGAGATATTTACTCTCTTTTACCCAGATTGCACTACTCATTTGCACTACTGACTGTCCAGCTGTACATTTCTGTATATAGTCTAAGTCTACTTTATCTTATTTTATCTTATTCTCAATCTTATGCATGCCTATTTTATATATTTTATAATATTTTATTCATTGTTTTATGTTGCACCTTACGTTGAAGCAAGTTCCTATGTTTGTGAATTTTGATCACTGACAATGGCAATAAACAAAGTCTGATTCTGCTAAAGCTTAACTGTGGTGGAGAAAATTTATAGATGAACAAGTATTTTAATAAAAACACACAATTAAATGTTTCTTGTGTCATTTTTGTGTCATTCCTTCTCTGTCTGAGTAATAAAACCTCTTCTTTCTGCACATAGAATATTTTGGGATCTATATTGAGCTCAGGATAGTGACATCACACATAACAGAGTTTTCAGTTAGCCCCATATTAAATCAATGGAGATTTTAAGATGCTAAATACTAAACTTAGCATGAATTCAAAAGTATTCTTTTTATTCAATTTATTTTCATTAATTTTCAAAATGCATGTATATTGAATAACTAAATAGAGTAATTGAGAAAAAACAAAATAAGGGGAAAAAGTATTCTAACACTATATATTGATAAATGTATTTACCAGTTCTTCCATCGATTTTTTGTTCACTTTTTTGCTTTGTTTTGGCTAATGTTTCTCTATGTAAGTTTAACACACCGGCTGCAAACATGGCGGATTTCCATGGTAACGACTGTTTTGACGTTCTATCCTGAGTTCTATTCACCTTATTCCGCCCCGCCCACATTTGCCTCTTTTGATGTTTACTGTTTGTACTCTTGTTTTAAAGGGACTTCTCGTTTGACGCTAACGGTGTTGCGCAAATGGCCAATGAGGGAAAAGTCTCTCGCTAAAACATTATATAAAGTGGATTGATTCGTCTAAAATCTTTAAAGTACACGTGCAAAAACAAGTCAGCAACGTATCGATTTCCTGGGCGGCCTGAAAACGGCTTTTTAGTCCGTGCAGAACTTGTTTTCTGTTGAGCTCGTCTGCTCCATGTAATCTACAACGGGAAAAGACAGGATAAGGTGAATAGGCCAGTTAACGATTATTCCATTACTTAATTAGTTGACATCTATTTCTATGATCGATTAGTTGCGATTAATTGATTGACTTGCTGCAGCCCTAACTTCAACAGTTTTCCTTCTCTTTGCATCAGTGTGACTCACCCACGATCATGTTCTTGCAGTGCTGACAGTTGGTGGGCTTGCGGAACACGTGGTCCTGAAAGCAGTGGTTGATCTGGGGCCGCACCGGTTTGGCGGGCAGCGACGGCGACAGGCTGAGGCAGGGCGAGTGCGAGGCCACGGACGGGTTGGGGCTGAGCGAGGGCGACACCGACGGCGAGCGAGTGTCACCCAGCAGGGGAGAGCCGGGCGCCAGCGGGGGGGACGGGGGAGGCGGGTCCGTGATGAAGTCCGGCGGCAGGCGCGCTTCACTGTTGGAGCGCTGGAAGAAGTTGTCCACGCTCTTGCTGCGCATCATGGTCTTGAAGGAGAGCGAGCGCTTCAGCCGCTGCAACTGCAAAGACAAGGACGGAGGAGACGGGATTGAAGCTTCATGGTGCGTAAAGTGTAATATTGTAGAAGAAAAATAAAATTTATGACACAACTAATGGTTAAAGAACACAGAGTATGCATTGTTCAATTTGCTGTGACATCTTAAAGTGAATATGACAGGTCAGACGACATACTTCACTAAAACGTGGTGAACATGATTGTGTTGAAGATTTTACAAAACATTTTGCCTGTTTGTCCCCAGTTTGACAGTTTTTGTAAAGTTTATAGTGTTACTTCCTGGTTGAACATGAGCAGAGGTAATTCCACAACTGTTACCTAGCAACCATACTGTAAAAAAAGGGTTAAAATACATAAATTACACAATAGTTAGGAAATGACAGTAAATTATACCTCAAAATACCTTTATTTTCTTTAATGATTGTTTAAACTGTCAAAAATGTGTCAGTTGCTGTAAATTGTCTCTGTATTTACAATGGTACGTCGCCTATTGATGACATCACAGAGGGATTCTGTTTTAGAACTTAGCGAATCTTTCTGTAATTTTAAATGTTTATTTTAAGTTTCTTCATCAACTGCAACTTCATGAATGTAAAACTATGATAAATATTTACCACAGGTGCCCTCCCACCAAACTAAGTCATAACTAATAAAACATGAGAACCTGTCACATCGAATTTAAGTTTTAGGTGACACTGTATATTAGTAGGAACAAAGACTAAATTCATAATAAACAAATAGTTGACCATCAACAATGACGCTTAGCAACTCAATTAAAGCAGAGACACCCAACTTTATTCTTGCAAATAACTACACATTAAACATGTTCAGGTTCTGATGTTTTTCTAATTGTGACCTAGTTCGATGAGATGGCCCCTTTGCCAAATATTTCACAGAGTTTTTTACAAGTGAAGTTGCAGTTTGTGAAGACATTTTGAAATATAAAACTTTAAAATTGCAGGAAAAAGTGCTGAGTCCTAAAATGTAATCCCTCTGTGATGTCATCAAAAAGCGACAAACCACTGAAAATACAGACAATTTACACACAACAGACACATTTTTCTGACAGTTTAAACAATCATTCAACAAAATAAAGTGTAATCAGGTTTTGTTTATTTATTTCTATTATGTCATTTAAATGGATTTTGGCCCTTGCTTTCAAAATGGTTGCTAGGTAACAGTCGTGCAAGGACCTCAACCAGGAAGTAACATTATGAACTTTACAAAAACGGTCAAAATTGGAACAAATAGTGAAAATGTTTAGTACAATCTCAAATAATCATGTTCACTACTTTTTAGTGAAATGTGTTGTTATATGCACTTTAATGCTATAAGTATTATTCTACATTAAACCGCTAACACTACTAAGCAGGCAGGTGAGTTATAATGTCTTGCACAAGGACACAATGGAAGTGCAATAAACTTCAGTCACGCTACTTGAAGAGACGCTGATTCCATCGCCATTTTTGGATGTCGGCAAACTTCCTCAAAACATCTGTACACCTCCTTATATGACGACTGCCATAAATCTAGCCCCTTAAAAATCCAAACAATGACATTTCTTCGCTCTCAGAAGTGTGTTCGTCAAATCCGATCGTATTGACTTCACTCTTTTGGTCAGTTTTGTTTACGCTCGGCAGTGGGATAGCTATTGTTTTATCATCCGCGCCCGTCAACAGCTTGTTCGCCCCATGCATAGAAACCCGCGTGTGAGAAAATCTTCCCCTTCTGCTCTCAAGGACAAAACTACTCTTTATCGGCTGCTGCACTTCAAACTCTATGCATACATATGGGACACTCAGAGTTAGAATTATCGTAACTATTGTGCGGTAAAACGGACGGAAATGCAAGTCAGGCCGGGGTTAATCTTGGTATAAACTCCGATCTTTTAATAGAACCATAATGCATGAGTCTGCAGTCTGTCTTCATCAGCGTGATCTGATAAACGGAAATCTCTTCGTAATGATGATTCAGAGAAGCATTACCCCGAAACTGCTCTCCTCACGCCACCAGATCAGAATCACAAACTTTTCGTCGACTTTGACACGGGAAAAATTAAAAACTGTATTAAAAGTTTGCTTCTGGAGCTGGTTTTGACACTTTGAAGGTCATTGCCTGGTTTTCTGTTACAGTATGTTGTCTGACAATGAATAATAGTTTAATTACCTACTTCATTTTCCTCCACAAAGATTTCTTTCACCTTCTCTCACAACTGAAACCTTAGAAGAGTAAGAGTATTTTAGGTGTGAACTTAAAGGGCCTGTACCTGATTTTTATGGTGGTGAAACGGGAAAAACAGAACTAGTCCATGTTCCTGATTTTTTTTGCATGTAATAAAGTAAAACCTGTGTTGCTCCAGCACAGATATACTATAAAAGCATCTATTCGAGTGAAAATGAGATCACAGATTTTACTCTGCATCTATTTATAGAGAATTTCATCCTATGAGAAAAGCAGGAAGTGTGCAGTTAGCTTTCTAATGTTCACGCTTTAACGCTCTAGGCTTGTCGCAGGGCTGACACAGAGACACGGACAATGACTGACAAGCATTCACTCTCACACTCATTCACTAGGGGCAATTTAAAAGTTACCAATTAATTCGTCGATGTAAACCCTCATTCGTCCAGGTGTGGTCCATCATCAGGTTGTCATCCGGACGCTGTTTCGTCCGGATGACAACCTCTGAAACCCTTTCTACGAGTTACCAATTAACCTACACAGTCATGTCTTTGGACGGTGGGAGGAAGGCGGAGAACCCGGAGAGAACCCACGGTAACCCACGGTCCACCCAGAGAGATCGTGTGATGTTGGTCTAGTCCAGGATTCAAACCCACGATCTCCTTGTTGGAAGGCAGAAGCTATAGCCGCTCTGCCACCGTGCACCCCACATTAAAATAATCATGTCTTTTGGAACGTTTTTGTCGCTTTTTGACGCGTTTTTGTCACATTTACTCGCGTTTGTGTCACTTTTAGTTGCATTTGTGTCACTTAGTTTCGTTTTTGTTGCTTTTAGTTCTGTTTTTATCACTTTTAGTCGCGTTTGTGTCACTTGAAGCTTTGTTTTGGAATGTTTTTGTCACTTTTTGTCCCTTTAAGTAGTGTTTTTGTCACATTTAGTCTCATTTGTGTCACATTTAGTCGCGTTTGTGTCACTTATAGTTTTGTTTTTGTTGCTTTTAGTCATGTTTTTATCACTTTTAGTTGTGTTTGTGTCACTTAAAGCTTTGTTTTGTTGCTTTTAGTCATGTTATTGTCACTTTTGATTGCCTCTATGCTGCTTTTAGTCATGTTTTTGATGTTGTTAGTTGCGTTTTTGTTGCTCGTTTCAGAACATATTTTGACAAATCGAAACTACAGGGTTGTCCGTTTTTATGCTGAATACAGCAGGATATTTTGTTGTTTGTGGAGGTAATTATTGCAATTAATGATTTGTCAACTGTGTCCATTCAAATTTCGATTCCATTTCGATTAATTGTGCAACTCTGTTCAGCAGCATGAAATATCTCTAATAGAATGAGTCCTGCCTGTGAGATGCGCTCCTCCATCAGGTTTTGGATTAAACAGCAGCGAGGGACAGCGAGAGTATGGGACAACAGATGTACTGTAAGACTTTGAAACTTCTGTCGGTGTCACATTTTTATTGAAAGTAAGTGTGGATCTGCAACGATGTCGTTTGAGTGGACTTTATACTAGGGCTGTAGTCGTTTAGTCGTTTAGTCGATTAATTGGTTGATGATGTTGTAGTTGACCAACATTTTTTTAGTCAACTAATTATTTTATTTTGATTAAAAGGATTTATATGACAAAAACAGTGAAAAAGTGAAGATATGGAGTGAGTTAGCTGAAGAGTTTGGAGTGAATCATGAGTTTAATCTATATCTGACATTTAAATACACGGTTTCCTCGTATATTTCTGTATGAATTGTTATTTTTAGCATGAACTGCGGTGCAATTGTGGGTTTTTTGAGCGCAGTTTGGGTCAGATACACAGAGATACTTCATAGTTATGCCACACTCACTTTAAGTCGATTAATCGGTCGATAGGACAGTTCTTTAATCAACTACAGCTCTAGTATATACACTTTTCTCTCTTATGAAGAACATCGGCGCCTTTAACAGAGCTTGTACACTAAAGCCTAGTTTGGCCCATCTCCTCCAAACGTGCCACAGACCGAAGCGTGCTGCGTCTGGGCACGGATCGTTTTCAGTCACACTTGACAACCGTACGGCGCTTTAGGGGCTTTCTGTGTTTCCGAGCAGCTCTTGGTATCAAATGTGTTCCGGTCCAGAGAAAAGGATTGCGTCAGTGAACAGGAAACGGCAAAATATGTTTTTCAGAAGGGAAACACTACAACATGCCAAGGTTAAACAAAAAAAATGTCAGTTTTGCGTAGGACAGTCCTTTCATATAAATGTGTCAGAAGAACTGTACATCGTGTGTGAGATGACAGCGCCTGCCTCCCGCTCCCACACTCTGCTCTCGTGTCTTTGTCTGGCGTCCAAAGTCGAACAGACAAACTGTTTTCATATCTGACTCCAGCCGCGCCGAGCTGTAAACAGCCTGTCCCTGTAAAGTGATTATGTTTGGCACTGAGCTGAAGAGCGCAGACAGGAGGGGCTCGACGGCAGCTCCTCTGTCACTCTGCCCCGCTGCCACCGACATGTCACCCGCAATAAATGACCACCTAATCGCCCTGAAAAAACTAGCACCATCATTACAGAGCGAGGGCCAGGGGGAAATGTCAGCAAAGCAGTGTTTATCTGACCAATCAATGCGCGCGAGCCGAGAGGAGCGGGGTGTAAAGGGGAGAGGTCTGAGGGCTGTTGAAATGCACCGGGCATCCATCACTGAGACTGGCGGTCAATACGGCTCACAGGCTACAAGCACGGCTGGGAATGTCAATATTAATGAAACCAAACGTGCAATTTGATACTGATGGAACAGAGGAGAGTTTTACAATGGGGCAGGGACCGAGAAAGCTTGTGCCAATAGGTCTAACACTAACAAGAAGGATCTTACTTTTGACACTTACAATTGTATAAATAAAGTGGCTTAATGTATAGAGTGGAAGAAGACGTGTGGATGAAAGTGCCTGCAGACCACTGTTTATGATCCAGTGAGAGAGACGGCGACTTATTTACACAAAAAGGAATGGGAGCCAAAGGAGTTTACCAAAGGAAAGAAAGCTTTTGGCAGGATAAGTGAAGGTAGAGCTCTAAAGCATCAATTAAACACTACAGAGCACTTACAAGCTCCTTATGAGTCATTTTAACATAAAAACTTAGATCCAGGTATATAAGTACAAGTAATTCATCAGGTTAAGTTTAGAGAAAACGTGAAAGTTTGAGTCTGATGCTGGGAGACGAGGCAAAAACTCTCAAGATTGATTTTTTATTCAGTTTGAACATTTTCTTTTCCAACACAAAATAAAATATGATTTAGTATTTCCCGAACAGTAATAAATGACTTTCAAAAATTGTCAAATTATTATTCCAAAGTACAAACTCTGCCCAAAACAATAAAAGCATGTTGCATTTACTGAGGATTGGCTGTGGACCTCTCGATTAAAAAAACTCTTGAGGATTAGACAAGACCAGATCTCAAATTCAAATCTGAATAATTATCCAGCCTCAGGGTCTAATCAGACTGAATCTCTGTGCCCAAATAAAACTGTGAAAGTAACACAGGTGGTCATTAAAGACAAACAAACAGACAGAGCGACACATTAGATGGCACTGCAATAAAGTTTAGTCTTCGTGGGCAATTCAAATTCATGAATAATAATATGTCTTGCAGAAAGTGTTATCACCACAATCATTCACTCCACACCTGGGGCAGAGGTGGTGTCAAGTAAGTCTTAAGTCTTTGACGTGAAGTCCGTTTCAAGTCCAAGTTTCAGGTTATACAAAATTACAGAAAACTGCTCACAGTTTTGCAGTTTAAATTATTTTACTGAATGGTTCAGGTCACATCTAAGTATCAAATGTAAGGAAAGAATTTTTTTTTTTAATACATTTATTTTTGGGGAGAAGCTTCAAGTCGTCTCAAGTCTCAGGGCTCCAAGTGTAAATCATGTCCCAAGTCTTAGTCCACTTTTTCAATTCCTCAAAAGTCACGACTTGCAAGTCCACACCTCAGCCACGCCCAAGGGACACATTTCTAAACGTATGCAGCGCGGAAGACATTTGAAGTAGTTTTGATGCTGCACCACACCTTTAATAAGGATTGGAACACGGATTTTAGATTTGAATGTCGTCAAAATGTTTGTTATTTAGGTTAGGATCACAGATTTTTCTCCAGTTTTCCAGTAAAAACTTTAGTAATAACCCTGAGAGCCGACACTCCTGGCCTAGCCCAAGGACACAACAGTGTGCACGGGTCGGGACAGGATTGAACCTTTGACGTTCAGGTCGGCAAATGAACAGTCACTGAGCCACTGCTGCCTGTGTCACAGCACTCAGCACATGCTACACACATGTACCCCGGTGTAGACAGCACTTATCCAGTCTGAAGAGGCCTGTCAGATTATGAGAGATGAGCTGCTGAGACACCGTAAGCCTCGTACACTGTGTTTCATCACAATCGGCCCTCGCTGCAGAGCGGTCACAGCCTGGACTGTGGGTGGTCTGTCAAAGCTCCTCTGTGTCCAAATAAACACGTGTGATCAGAGGCGTAGTGTCTGCATTAGCGCCACGCTTTTATGCACCGAAACCGTGAGTAATTTTTCACCCTGTGTGCGCACGAGGACGAGCAGTTGTGTTTATAGATACTGACATATTGGCTGCACTGTCCCCAGGGCCTGATGGGGGACATTTGTTGAAGCTCCAAAATGTGATGCAGCTGAGAGGGACAAAGAGTCTCCTGTCGCTCCGACAAATCAAACAGGGCTACATCTTTGCCTTATACAGTAGACATTCTCTCATGTATACATTTGTATATTCCATAAAATTCAACCCTCTCAGCAAGTTTAATATAAGATCTATTTTACTGAATTAACTTAGGTTTAGTAATAACGTTCTAAGTGCATTTTATTTGGTCCCATTTAAGGATCACACAATATCAAATTTTAGTGTTTATTATTATTATGCAAAGAAACATCACAATTTTACGATTATTCATGACAGTTGGAACTTTGACCAAACAAAATCCTTACATTTCTTTCCTCAATCAAACTTTCTGACCAAAAAGTAATGATTATATCACATAAACAGTTAAATAAAAAAGAAAAGTACTTTACATGTAGCTTTCCATTTTCGGATTAAACTGGAATTACTAACAGTTGCTGCCTATGACTCTCGCAATAAATTTGTTTTTAGCCATTACGATTATATTGTGACCCGAATGATCACGATAATTGATTAACCGGACAATTTTGATATCCTTAGTCCCATTATGAATCAGTTTACAATTACATGTTACTATCACAATTTCCTTAGCACCTGATCACAATTTAAAGTACCTATGACAGAACTACAGAAATTCTTGGTCGACTAAAGACCTGCCCTATCGAACAATTAGTCGACTAAAGGGGGTGTGGCAAAAACATATCAAAACTGTGAAGTATTTCCATGAATCTAAACCAAACTGCACTCAGAACTGCAAAGGAAATCATGCAAAACAACAATTTGTACCATAATTTATATATTGGACTCTAAAATCTTCAACAAACTCACTCCATATCCTGCTGTTTTTGCCATAAAAATCCTTTAAATCCAACATAAAATAGTCAACTAATAAAAATGTTGGTCATCCAAGACACCATCGACCGATCAATCGACAACCCTGCAGGAATGAGATCACAATTTGATTTCTCTCACCACATTTCCCAGCCCTAACATAGACATTTTAATTTGCTGTTTGCTTTAATTAACTTACTTCATTTTGTTTTTCTTTATATATTTTTTGTCTGGGTCACAGTGATTCTTCAGTCAGTGTCCTTCCAGCCGCAAATACATTCTTCTTTTTGAATTTTACTGGCGGATGACAAACAAAAAAGTACATTTCCGTCATGTACTTTTGTCTTACTTGGTGCTACTTGTCTTCCTCAGTCCATCAGCGATCCAAGTCTTTTATTCGTGAAAGTTTTGTGCAATTCTTCCCGTGCAATATCCTCAACATGCAAAAGCAGCACAATTGACAACCATCGAAATGAAAGCCAATGATTGTTTTTGTCCAAGGTGATGGAATCCTTGAACTTTTCTTTTGTTTCTTCCATATCACTATCACATTATTTAAATTTTTTATGGCTTCATTTTAAAACAATTTGTGTCTTTGTCCCTTTACACACCGTTCCCACACGTTTCTCAGCTCATTAATTTACAAGGATTACTACTGCAATACAGACAGATTCAACTCCCGCACACGTCTGGAATTCACAATCAGTATTTGCACATCTTGAATATCTCTGCACGGCCACAACCACATTACATTCACTGGAGTGGGATGAAGTGTCTTGCGCGAGCACAACGTTGAGTGCTTCAAGTGAGTATCAAATCGTAGAAAAACCACACTTTATGATGCTATTTCTACCCCTAATATCAATGTAAAAACAAGCACATATTTCCATAAATCCATGTCAGACTAGACGTCACATTTCACTAAAACGTAGTGAATGTGTTTAAGGGTTTACTAAACATTTTGCCACTTTGTCCCAAGTTTGGCAGTTTTTGTAATGTTTATAATGTTACTTCCTGGTTGGGCAGCAAATATGACATAGAGAGGTCATTCTACAACTGTTACCAAGCAACCATTTTGAAAACAAAGACCAAAATCCACATAAATTACACAATAGTTTGGATTTGACAAATAATAATACCTGATAACTTTATTTTGTTGAATGACCGTTGTCATAAAGATGTATCAGTGTTAACTGTCTCTGTATTTTCAACTGTATGTCAGTTTTTGGTGACATCACAGAGGGATTCACTTGTGAGTTTCTTCTTATAAGACAGATGTAAATAGCTATAAGCTCATTTACCGGACATGTTTCGGTGGCAAGACTTCCGCCGAGGTAACCTGTCTCAGATATCGTTCCCAGACGTGGTCAGCTTGACAGATCTATCACGCCTGCCCTCTGTCTCTGCAGAAGTGAGTCCCACGTGTGAACCAAGGTAAAAGCTCCTTGTCTTTGATGATGGTCTGTGTGCGCCACTTCCTGATTTCAACAGCCTCTCGCATCCATCTTTTGTACTTGTGTTCCTCAGTTCCTATCGTTTCTGTGCTGTCCCAGTCCATGACGTGGTTTTCTCTTTTGCCGTGGTCTGATATTGCAGATTTGAGGTTTTCCTGTGTTGCCTTCTCTTTTTCTGATCTTACAGAAGATCGATACAAGAGACTGACAGAGGCAGAACATGTCAGATAGAGAAGCTTATAGCTTTTTACAACTGTATTATTAGAAGAAACAGGTTCAAATTTATTACAAGACAGAATGAACTTTCCAAAAACGTCACACAGGAAGTAGTGCTAAGTTCTAAAATCCCTCTATTTTTCAACTTTTATATTTCAAAATTTCTTCACAAACTGCAACTCAACAGGTGTAAAACTATGATATATATATATATATATATATATATATATATATATATATATATGAGATCACATTTACCACAGGTACCCTCCCACCAAACTAGGTCAGAATTAGAAAAACATGAGAACCTTTATATAGACTTTAAGCTGCCATGCATTGGACAAACCCAGACACAATGTTTTTTTTGTGTGTGTTTGGATTGAACAAACATAAAATATCCTTGGGTTTGATTGTGGTGTTAAATTAGGACCATTATAAACAATCAAACAAGAAAAATATCATCTCTTTTCAGTGGTCAAAGTCCTCAAAATTCTGCTTATAAGGAACAGAAACCCTTGAAGGTCGACAACAATGCCTAAAATGTATTCAACACGTCAATGTTCAGCCTCCTCCTCTTCGTCCTCGCTGTGTGTCTGCTGTTTGTCTTCATCAGCTCTCGTCGAGGCCCAGACCTGCTCTTTTCTGAGGCTAATGAAGTGCATCCTGGAGGTGAGAGCACTCTGACAGTCTCCTGCACCGAGACACATGTGACCAAACACCATGGACACAAACACACAGAGCAGACACACAGAGCCTGGTTTAAAGATAGTTAAACTCATTTTACGTTATCTATTTACATAATAAGAAACTATGAAAGACACTTAAAGGACAAATATGGAGCGTTTTGTGTATTGTTATTGGCTTTTAAACCTGCTCTTGAGTGTCTTCAGTTTGACATGTTTTAGAACTAAAAATAAAATGCTTTAACACAGAAAAATATAACTTTATCACTGCTTTGGGAGACACTATTTTGACTTAGCTGTGGCTCCATCTACTGGCTGTGAAGACAGTTACACACATGTAAATATATACCCACAATGCACTGCAGTACAGAGTGGATTTGACAAAGTTGTAGTTATCGTGATTAGATGAAAGAAATGTTCAGAGCAAGTTTGGTGATGACTTAAGGACTTAAAACAGCAAAAGATTCTGGGATAAATGACGTCAGCATCATCTACATCACACATCAAAGGAGTTCAGACACAGTGTTGGAGAGAGAGGATTTACAAACCAGCATCATCAAACAAACGTGAATGAAGCTAAATGCTACTCCAGGTATGTTTTTGATGACGGAACTATGTTAGAACATGGATGAAAGCTCAACTAAGCAAAATTTTGTAATATTTGTCCTTTGAAAATCACAATGGACAAATATGAATGAATATGAATGAACCAACGATATTAATAGCCTACTTTACCACAAATTCTACTTTTTGTGACATTAGTTATAAAATTGAGAAAAATGTGGGTATTTTCTACCACCCTTTGTAATAAAAAAGCAAGCTGACATTTCTACACTTTTTTACTATAAAACTCTGGCCTGATATCAGTTAGTTTTTTATATAATGGGTTGTCTACATTATTTTCCCTCCATCTTACCATTCTGATGAAACGTGTTTTGCCTGCCTGCTCACGTTCTCGTTTTTCATGGACGTCTCAAGCCGTTTCCTTCACAGACTGCGTTGCTGCCAAGGTTTGTGCATTCAAGAGATGTTTTGGTCCAGTGTACTCTTTCTCCAGAGGCTCTTACCTTGGACTCTCCCACAGACATCTGCAGCGGGCCTCCCCTGGGGGTTTGGGCCAGTGCATCATTAGTTGGTGCAAAATGATCCTTGGTTGGATATCCTCCTCCCAGATGGTTCACTGAGGGCTCCAGATGCACTGGTCCACTGACTCAGCTCTTACTTGAAGGCTCCACACCCCGGTAAACCTCCACAGTCGCAGGGTCAAGCCATGTGAGGGTCAAGCTGGTGAAGGCATCCTCTGACAGTGAAAACCTCCTGCTCCTTGATCAAACCAAGAGGATTCGGAAGGGGATTTGGGACCCACAGACTTTTCTTCCTGAAGTGAATCATGGAAACAGCCCAAATGTTTATCTTTAAAGGAAAAATATTATGCATTTCTCATGCAATTGTCCTTTAAACATGCTCTTGAGTACCTTAAATTTGCCATCTCATGTTTTGAAACTGGGGTGCACGGTGGCAGAGCGGCTAGAGCTTCTGCCTCTCAATAAGGAGATCGTGGGTTCGAATCCCAGACCACCCCAACATCGTGGTTTCGAATTCCGAACCACCCTAACATCACACGATCTCTCTGGGTGGAGTCTGCATGTCCTCCCCGTGTTACCGTGGATTCTCTCCGGGTTCTCCGGCTTCCTCCCACCGTCCAAAGACATGACTGTACAGGTTAATTGAGAACTCTAAATTGTCCCTAGTGAATGAATGTGAGAGTGAATGGTTGTCTGTCCATGTCTCTGTCTCTGTGTCAGCCCTGCGACGAGTTGGCCACTGTCCAGGGTGTACCCCGCCTAAGGCCCAAAGTCACTGGGATAGGCTCCAGTCACCCGCGACCCCTAACGGGAATAAGCGGTAGAAAATGAATGAATGAATGAATGAATGTTTTGAAACTAAAAAATACGTTTATTATGGCCTTAATAAAAGGATTTGTCTGCTGTGTGCAATGAGTACATCCAGCCAGCAGATTTAGATAAATTACTTATGCTAGCGTTTTTAAGACATAAAAAGCGCTAGCCAAGCAGCAGCAGTGATCGTGTTTAGACGGCAGAAATGTTCAGTCTGTCATGTTAGAACATGATTAAAAGCACAAAAAACTCACTGTAGCAGAATATATGTCCTTTAAATAAAAGAGAATGTTTTTAGAAGGATCTTAACGCCTCCAGACCAAATACTTAACAGTGGTATCAGTAATATTTGTACTATAACTTGTAAAAACGTCACTCCCTTTTTGGTGTTATAGGCTCCTCAGATTCTCCACACTTAATGTTAATATCGAATTGCAATTTTTCGGACCATTTTGCGATTGTGATTAGGTTTACGGTTTATGTTTTAATGATGGGATTCTTATCAAAGTCCACATTTTAAAAACAGGAGAATTGACAAAAAGACTGAAATATAATCTGACATTTTTGTTACTTTTAGTCATGGTTGTGTTGTTTTTAGTCACATTTTTCTCACTTCAGTTGCGTTTTTGTCAGTTTAAGTCACATTTTAGCCAATTTTAGTCACGTTTGTGTAGCTTTTAGTGACAATTTAGTCGCTTTTAGTCACATTTTAGACACTTTTTGTCATGTTTTTATTGCTTAAAGTCACCTTTGTTGCTATAAGTTGCGTTTATGTTGCTTAGTCGCATTTTTGTTGCTTTTAGACACATTTGGTGACTTTTAGTCACATTTTTGTCACATTTAAGTCATATTTTTGTTGCTTTTAGTCACATTTTTGTTGCTTTTAGACACATTTGGTCACTTTTAGTCACATTTTTGTCACTTTAAGTCATATTTTTGTTGCTTTTAGTCACATTTCTGTTGCTTTTAGACACATTTTGTCACTTTTAGTCACATTTTTGTCACTCTCAGTCATATTTTTTTCACTTTAAGTCATATTTTTGTTGCTTTTAGACACACAAACACATTTAGACACAGATATTTTGTAGTTTGTAGAGGAAATTATTGCACTTCAAAAATTGCAACCTTTGTGATTTGCTAATTGCGTCTGTTCAAATTGCGATTTGATTAATTGCGCAGCTCTTGTTTCAGGTTCAGTTCCTGTCTAAGGAGTTATAAGGCTGGAGAGTTTACACGTTCATCCAATAAATGTAAGTGTTCAGAGCTTTATAGCATTAAATGAGTTCTTCACCTTCACCCATCAGAGAAATCTCTCTCGAACGTGCAATTAAGACACCTTTAATTGTCACTAATTATAGAAAGATGATTAAGTGCGCTTTCTATCTGATCTTCAATCTCTTCCAATCAGAGCCGATCCCCACTTTACAGTCAGCACTCCATTACACATGTCTATTAAAGCCGTGTGTCAGTGCAGCGCCTAAAGCATTTACTATCATTAAGTGCTATTTTAACATTGTACGGCTCACAGCAACACGCCACTGACGGCTCGAGGCGAACGTCAAAACACATCAGAACATCCAACAACTCTTTACTGCATGGAATCTACTCACGTCCTCTGCCAATAAGGTCATTGTTTGTATGGTTAAAGATCTCATCACTGCAGACACGGCAGATGATGGCGATATTTACAGACACTGTAGACTCCAATACTGATAAGTTTGGTTGTTGCATTGATATATGTTTTTTACAAGATAATATATGCATTTTTCATATTGGGAGTAGCCTCTAAACATGCTCTTGAGTACCTTAATGTGCCTCTGACAGGTTGGACTACTCACTGAACTAAATTTATTTGTAATTCTGCTAAAATCTTTACAAATTTTACCTCAGTTTAGCAATTTTTTGTTTTTAATTTTACTTCCTGGTTGTAAATGATGACATCACACTGGTAAATGACCAAGAAACCATCCTGTAAAATGCACCAAAACACATCTAATGTCACAGATTTTTTTTTTTTAATTTGAAAAAGAAAAATACATGTGAACATCTTTATTTTGTTGAATCAATGTTTAAAGGGTCAAAAGAATAGTTTGTTTTGTGTTAATCATGGGTAATATTGATGTGATGTCATCGATTTGTTTACATCCCGTAATTTTCAACAGATTTATTTTTTCTCCACAAACAGTGACCCGATTGGTGTAAAACAATAATTTTATATTTACATCAGGTATTAATACACTGAATAAAGGGAGAAATTATTATAAAACCTGTAATACGCACTTTAGGTTAGGCATCTCATAACTAAAAAAAGGTTTATAAAAACAAAATGAACATCTGTATCTGGTTGTGTTTGCCCTGGCGCTAATCAACATTACTCAAAATAGCGTGAATGAAGCTAAATGCAACTCCAGATATGTTTAGTTACATTGTTAGAACACAATTAAAAGTTTAAAAAGTCACCTGACATAATATGTACCTTTTAAAACATATTGTAACATCGTACACGACTCACTTCTGGATCAAAAAGCCAGAATGTGAAGGCTGCAGGTGGCTTTCAATTATGCTTTTCTGGTGCTCTTGAGGAGGCCGTGATGGACTTGTGCGACACTTTACAGCTGTAGTAAGAACGAGGGCTGCACGATGAGGGAAAAATATCTATTTAAGTCACATTCCAAAAGGATGAAGCACACATGGAGCGAACATTTGAATTTCATTTACATTTACAACTCATCCATGGACACTTCTTTCAGTCAAACCTTTACATCCACCTGGGCTTTTCTCTGAGTCTATCAACATGACGAAACAACACTCTCCAGTCGTTTGGGCCATGAAATGAAAGGCTTTCTTCTCCATCTCAGTGTAGACTTTGGGGACTGACAAACGGAAGTCTATAGCAGATCTTTTTTTTTTTTTTTTTCCTTCTTCTACTCATGAAAACATTCTCTCTTTTAGAGCTGGAAGCCCGACGTGATGTGGAAGTGAATGACCCAACCACAGGACGGTCTTGAACTATAATGGCCAACTCTCAAGATTATGAATTTCATGTAAAGGTGAGAAACTGCAGGCTGCATAAAAAAACATTAAATTTAAAGATATCAATTTGAAATTTCTCCTGTAGTTTACTCAAATAAATGTAAGAAAACAATGTACAAGTTTTACATGTGATGTTTTCATATTTGTATAAAAACAGCCAATATTGTACATTTAAATCTGAAAAATAGACAGGAACAGGTGTACATTTCTTGGCTCATTTTGTACACATTTTGTAGACTGAAAATTGGCCGACAACTTCAAATTGCATCTTAATTTTTTTTTTTACTTAAAACTTAATTAAAATCTGTCTTAGAATTAGATTTCAACCAATTCTTTGATACGTTTTGTCAACATTTTATTAAGCACAAGATTGGTGGCTGCAGGAGCTACTTTAAGGCTGATCTTTATGTCTCTGTGGAAGAAAAATGCATTTTATGAAAATAGCCTTAGAAGTCACAATGTCCCAGAGAAATCTATGGATGAAGTGGATGAAATAAAGTAATTAAACATCTTTAAGAGCAGATTGGACAAGTTTGTTGTTTCCACATGAAAGCTGAAATGTTGAGAGCAAAAAAAAAAAAAAAAAAAAAAAAAAAAAGTGGTTTTCTTGTATGTCTCGTCTTGAATCTTGTTGTGACCGTTTTGTTTTGCATCGTAAACACTGTACATTGAAGTCAGGCTCCAACGTTAAAAAACTGCCATGTTTGTTGTAAAAAGATAAACTTAATATTTATCATGTCAGAATACGTTTGAATGAAGTATTATTTTGAAACTGATCTATTTTCAACGTAGTTTTAAACAGTGATTTCATTCTTGGTCAATGGAGTTTACTATGAATGCTGGTCTTAAATTCACATAAACAGGGATTGTGACGTTAACGCGGGCATCTGATGTAAATCCAATTACAAATCTACATGAAAAACACCACTTGTATTGGAAAAGATGTTCAATTTGCAAGCATGCTCCATTTTACAATCAATTCGGAACATCTGTCTGGGTAGAATAGCTTTTTTTAGTGATAATTCAGCTGTAAAACTAATATTTAACATCGTTTTTTGGCTCGTTATCGGCGCATAAAAGAACGTAAAAGACCCAGAGTCCAGGCGCTGAAGTATTAATGTGATGCTAAGCTGTGCCCACAGGATCGCACTGAACAACAAAGCACATCTCATCGGAGCGAAACGATAAGAGCAGCTCACGGCCACAACGCGCTTTGATGTTTTAAATGATTCACCCGAAACAAAAACAATTACGTTTCAATCCAATCTTTTCTCTGATGGTACTTTCAAACGATTAAGGGTTCAAAAATTAGCGGAATTTTCGCCACTTTGAAAAACAAACAAGCTAAATATTTCTGAACGATGTCTTATTCTTGAAATGTGCAACGTTGCGTGTTTGCGGATGGCCTTTAAACTAAATTCTGCATTAAATTCAAGCGCATTTAGAAAAGTAAAGCATATTTTTTTACCTTTTTCTCAGTGACTAATAATGGTAACAAAAGTGGCAACAGAAGATACATCCAATAAAATCATATTGCACAATTGTTGTTTTGGAAATACTTAAATGGTTAAAAGGGCTGCAAAACAAGCCGTTTGAAAAGATTACATGGCAAGTTTGTCATGTTTTTATTGTCAAAGTAAAATAATGAGATATTTCTCCACTTTTTTGGTTAATTTGACAGTTCTATCATGTTTTTTAATCATATTTCAACACTAAAAAAGACATTTACAGGCACTTTTTAGCACATTTCTGACGGATTCCAATAACATCGTCCGAATATTGACATTGAGAAAATCAAAAATATGTTCATTTTTGTGCTTATTGCCCACTCCTAGGACGCTGCAAAGTAGAACTAAAGTATTTTCCATTAGGAGAAATGTTGAATCTTGAGTTGATACAAGTTGAGCTGTCATCCGTGTTGATTAATCGGTTGATAGTGTCTTCATCGACCAAGATTTGCGTTTGCCGACTGATTATTTTCTTTATTTTCTAAAAATATATATTGAACAAAGGCGAAAAGGTGAAGTTCGCTAAGTGTTTGGAGTTCAATCTGCTTTTTGTAAATTAATACAAACTTTCCTTGTACTTTTCCGTAGGCTATAAAAATATATAAAAACAAAAAGCCGAACATCTGTAACAAACATCTGAAACTGTGGCTGAAGTAAGGGCACTTTGGGTGAAATTTTTGTCGTCATTATTAATATTGTCAGCTTACCTTTGCTAATTTGTAATGTTTTTGAATTGCATTTCACTAAAAGCTGTTTAAAGGGTGTTTAAAATGAGCGTTTTTGCTTTAATAATTGAAACAATGCATCCGGTTTGTCCAGTGTAAATGTCCATCGCAAATAAATAAATAAATTGTTATTCTTTTGCATGACATCCAGTACAGTTGTAGACTTTTGAGTGCAGTTTGGGTCAGATATTTGAGAGATTTTGCCACGATCCTTTTTTAGTCGAGTAATTGATCAACAAAGAATGTCTTTAGTTGACGAAGAACAATTAATACGAAATACATATAACCATATAAGTACTTTAGGTTAAGCAATGTTAAAGTAGCAGCACCTAGTAGCAGATATATTTCTTCTATCTTGCTTTATTCTGGCTCTTGGCACTTATTGACCTATAAATTTAGCACGTTTAGCTGCCAAGACAGTCCTTAACATCACAGACCCACAGCCCCCTTCACGCTTCAGTCGGGTTGTTAAATCACATTTTCGCTTATGGAGTCCACAACCTTTTTATTCCTATATTTCAGGGTATATTTTAACGTTTAATTTAGTTTGAATTTGATGCTGTCTAACCTGATTACAGAGGATATTTTTCAGCCGTTTCTAGCAAGTCAAGGGCAAAGTATGAAACGGGAATGAATCAAGCTGTTACAAAACAAATACTTTATTATTTGTTATGGCTAAAACGTTAGTTTGAGTTAATTGATTAAGATATTTGTTTAGAAATCAAATAATCTTCAGCTTCATCTTTACACAGACTCCAAAATATGTCATGTGCGGAGAGAAGAGGTTTTATGACTCAGACAAAGCAAGAATTATTCCAAAAAGAAAGAAAGAAATGTGAATTCAGTATTTCTGATTAACAACCTTTCTTGTCTTGTAAATATACTGCATCAGGACGTCCTCAAGCGGCGTCATCTTAGCTTTATCTGGGTCAAAATGAGTAAAAGTCTCAGGGATGGGAGTCTATTCACAGCTCAAGCTGAGATAAGCGGCTAACTCTGCTGCGCAACAGTTTGTTGAAAGTGTTTTATACATAATCCCGGGTCAACAGTGCTTTTAAACAGCTCTCATATCTACTTTTGTAACATTCATCTTGTTTTCTGTTTATAATATATAGATCTTGATTTCTTGAAGTCAGACACAAAGATGTCTGAATCAAGATGAAGAAATAAAGCTATGTGTACAGTAGCTCTTCTGTCGCGTTGTGTCCAGTTAAAGACCTGTTACTGTCTGCCGTTTTTACGACGCAATGCATTGTGGTCTATATTGACCAGTCTAGTGACTACTTTTAAAAGTGCATCGTGGGAAATTTTGAGTGCACTACTTTTGCATCTGCTGGACATTTGGACACCACTAAAAAAAAGTGTATAATGTTACTTCCTGATTGGACTTGAGCAGCAAACGTAAGTAGAGGTAATTCCACAACTGTTACCTAGCAACCAAACTGTAAACAAGGACCAAAATCTATATAAATTACACAATAGTTATGAATTGACAATAAATCACACCTTTATCTTGTTGAACGGTCGCTAGTGCTGTAAATCGTCCCTGCATTTTCAATGATACGTCGCTTTTTGATGACATCACAGAGGAATTCAGTTTTAAAACTCATCTTTACTTCCTATAACTTTAAACTTTTTTTTTCTTCGGAAACTGCAACTTTATGGACGTAAAACTATAAAAAATATTTACCAGAGGTGCCCTCCCACCAAACTAAGGCAACATTCAATGTCAAAGCTGATTTTTTTGCCCAAATGTGATCTGGATCTGATGTTTTTCATGACAACGTGAACTTTCATACGTGAAACGAAATCGGATTCGAATCAGTCTGAACGCGCAGGTCACATTGATCTGACTTCTCGCTGAAATTAAACAAGAGACACATTACTGTAACACAGGGAAATACAAAAATTAAACATACTAAACCTTCAAATGCCTGCCATACACAGCAGTGAAGCAAGAAAGTGCAAAAAAAGTCATGTTTCAAATTAGTTTTGTTAAGCATGACAAAGGAAAAAATGTCAACTTTTATCCATTTAAGACAGAAGATAAAGATGACTATGGGCTTGTATTGACAAATGTTTCCGTCAATAGCACAGATCCTGGCTTTGACCTGTTCTTCTCCACATCAGACACTTCAGAGCTACTTGGTTTCTCACATAAAATCTGATTTGAGTCGCATTTTATTGTAACGTGAACGGCCTCTCCGAAAAAGTCTGATTTGAGAAAGTCGAAAAAACACGAGAACCTTCATATACATTTTAACATTTACACACGCATTTGACCTTAAAAGACCTTGAAAGCTGATGCACAACAAACTCTCTTGGGTTTATGCTCAACATTAAAACACAAGGTAATTACTTGTGATACCTCGAATTAAGTTATATTTGTCCCACCGCAGTTTGAGGTCGTGTGTGCAGTTTGTGTAAGTGGTTTCAAAGGGCTTCATTAAAACTCCGCGTGCAGGTGCTGGTCTTATTTTGGGAGATCATTATTCATGCACGCTGTCACCTTTGGTGTTTGGGGCTGGAAAAGTGTGCGACTAACCGAGATACCAACAACTGTTTATCAAGAGAACGGCATGTAATTACAGGCACATCAGAACTATCAGAAAATGTTAAGAAGCAAAATTATGTTGTAGTTAGTAGATCAAGTTTCCGAAGGATTTTCAACTCAGAGTTTGGAGGAAGAACTTTGATTTTTCGCCGTGTTACATAGGTCTGATTAAAAGTCTGGACACAGCAAAAAATGTATATCTAACATCGCTTAAAATGACTTGAAGTGATCATTTTTGTGTGGCTTTAATTGTGATGTGATGCAGAATATTTCACTGGTTTCAAGGTATTTCTGACTGATCACACAATAATTTAGCTTAAAAAAAATAAATAAATAAAGTTGACAATGGGGTAAGTAATATGATCTTAACCAAGTGGCAGATAATTTGCCTAGAAGTAAGAAGTAATGCATTGAAACAAGTCAGAAACTGTTTGAAACAAGTAAAATAATCTAGTTCCATCAAATAATTAGTTTTACCTAATCTTAAGTAATCAAAATGTTTGAAATTAAGATGAATAACCTGAAATCAAAACATTTTAACTCATCTAGTGTAATGTTCATGTTCAGGAAATGACCAACTGAAAGCTACTTTTAATTATTTTCAGGCAAACGTGTAACCAATTGAATGAAACCTTAGGCAAAACGTTATAGAAAAGGTTTCAAAGATGTCATTCGGACGCTGTTTTAAAACTCAAGACGTTTCGACTTCCATCCAGAAGACTTCAGTGAGCTGGTCTGAGAACTCTTGTTTTATATGCTACTCTGAGTTGTGAGAGACCCGCCCACAGGGAGATGTCACTGATAATGGCCTGTCTTTGATAGGTTAATACTTTGCCCTGCCTAGTGTCACCTGAAACCAGCACAGAAGATCGGCTGGAGTACAAAGTGCAGTCCATCTGCACCTGAAAGCAACACACCACTCGTTTGAAGACAGTGAGGTGAAGATTTTGAGCAGAGAAAAGAACTGGTTTGAAAGAGGAGTAAAGGAAGCTATTTTTGTAAAAAGAGAGAACCCTTCTCTAAACAGGAATGGGGGTTTAAGCTTTAATTTAGCCTCCTGACCCCCTGGTCTAAGTCACATGTTAATCAAGGAGTCAGCAGTGATGATTTGATTTGATTTATTTTCACATAATCAAACAAAAAACAGAAGTCCATATAAAACAAAACAACACAAAACATGGAGTGTGGCAGAAACCTGAAAGGGCTTATCCTTAAAGCCACACACCTTTAATTGATTATTTTAACAAGCTCAAATTAAAAAGCTGTCAGGTCAGATGATTTACAAATGAAAATCACACGATAAACAGAAAACAGCCCTCGCAACCAGAAAACAAAACAAAACATTTTTCCAATGAAAATGTACTGGATTTAGTAAATTTTATTATTATTATTTAATATTATTTTGTATTGCTATAGGCCTCCAATATGAGGGATGAGGGAGCAACAGTCAGTTATCAGTGGGACAATAGAACAAAGGCTATCACCACAGATTAGCCTCAGGTGACACTAGGTAGGGCCAACTATTAATCTAACAAAGACAGGTTATTATCAGTGACTCCTCCCTGTGGGCAGGGCTCTCACTACTCAGAGTAGCATATTAGCCAGAGTCCTCAGACCAGCTCACTGATTGACAAAGACTACTAGATGGAAGTCGAAACATCTTGATTTTCAATACAGCGTCTGGATGACAACCCCTGAAACCTTCTCTACTATGTACCCACAATGCATTGCAGTATTCAGTGGACTTAAAAACAGCAAAAGATCTTGGGATAAATTACGTCAGCATCATCTACGTCACACATCGAGGGAGTTCTGAACACGAACACAACAAGCTTAATGCTACTCCAGGTATGTTTTTGATGATGGAACGATGTTAGAACATTGTTAAAAGCTCAACAACGTCAATTTTACATAATATTTGTCCTTTATGCGACCAGTGCATTGACATGTGCCTGGGTGCTGTTTCATACAACACGTCTGAGTTCACATTTATACATCACACACACACAGACCACCAGCCCATGTCAAAGCCCACTCTGCCGTGCGTTTACTCGAGGAGAAACGTAGAGGATAATGGCTGCGTGATTACTACCATACGCCAGTGCACTCCAGCGCTCACGGTCCATCAGGCCACCATTATGGCACGGCGAAAACACCATCCAAACACACAGAGACACCAAACAAAACCTCACAAGAAAAGTACAGGGAGATGGAGACTGTGGGAACGACTGAACCTACACGCTTCATCATCACAACCACTTTGGCAGCTCTGTGATTACCTGGTTGTTTCAGAAATAGGAACACAAGTGTTTACGTGGAATAAAATGTAAATTCACCTTTTTTTGGTGATGTCAGAAATACTATTGTTAGATATATTTGCTGATTTGTTTGAGGCCAAATCATCAAGGTTTTGGGTACGGCTGTGGGGTTGTACCCAAAAATAAATTGTCGACTTCTCCTTCCAAAATTTGAATTTCAAATTAGAGTTCCAATTTTTTTGCAAACGACAGACGCTGCAGGTGAATAGAAAAACATCTCAAATTCAAAGATATCAATTTGAAACTTGTCCTGTAGTTTACTCACATAAATGTAAGAAAAAATATTTCTCATTATGTAATTTTTTCATGTAGAAAAAAGGTATTTTATGTGTAAAAAATTGATAGACAGAACCAGATTAAGCATTTTTTGGTTATTTTTGTACACACATTAGTTATAAAAGAATTTACAGAATTTTTAGACTTTCAATTTAGTTTTCGAGTGAACTAGATCTAACTGAAAATTGGCCTAAAAATTTAATTTGCCTAATTTTTTAAACTTGAAACTTAAGTGACATCATATTCTAAATATGATGTCAACAAATCCTTCTGAATGTTTCAACACAATCTTGTGCAGTAAGCTTGTGCAGTTTGGTGGCTCAGAGAATAGACTTTAAAGCAGCTCTGCTTGTGCTCAAGTCTCTCCACGGCCAAGCACCAAAGTACATCTCTGACATGTTAGTGCCATATGAACCATCTCACACTCTGAGGACCTCAGGGACCGGCCTCCTGCAGGTGCCTAGAGTCAGGACTAAACATGGGGAATCAGCATTTCAGTTTTTTTGCAGCTAAAATTTGGAACAGTCTCCCTGAAGATGTGAGACAGGCCTCCACATGTTTAAATCCAGGCTAAAAACAGTTCTGTTTAGATGTGCATACGACTGAGATCTATCTGCACTCTTCTCTTCTCTGCACTTTATTTTAAAATGATTTTAAAATGATTCTGTGTGTCTTTTTGTGTTTTGTGATTTTAATGCAACTTTCTCCTGTTATGTAAAGCACTTTGAATTGCCCTGTGTACGAATTGTGCTCTACAAATAAACTTGCCTTGCCTTGCCTTTGGTGTAGGAGCAACTTTAAGGCTGATCCTTATGTCCCGAGGGGAGAAAAATGCATTTTAAGAAAACGGCCTTCGACGTTACAAAGTCTCAGAGAAATCTATGGATCAAGTGGATTAAATTAAGTAATAAAACATCTTTAGGAGCAGATTGGACAAGTTTGTTTTCTTCAAATAAAAGCCGATATGTTGAGAGAACAAACAGCCCTATTTTATTTACGAAACAATCAATACTGTAATTTTGCAAATCTTCAAAACAATTGCAATATTAATACATTTTTCGATATATATCCCACTTCTAAATCATATCCATGTAAGATCAATAAAGTTATATCTATAAAAATAATGTAAAAACAGCATGACTTCATAATAAAGAGGTTTTTAACACGCCGTTTCAGCTGGATTTTCTCTTTTGCCCTAATGTTTCTACGTCTCTGTGGCTAATGTAAATAATGAACAAACAGAGCTTTTATTGATGATCAAACACATTCATTTCAAATCACGACTGCAGCCTGGATCACGCAGACATGGGTTGAGTGCAGTCTGTGCGTCTCCCTCGCCGGCTCACACCTCTTAACGGTGTCACATCACTGCAGTTCAGACTTGAGGAGGTGCCACATTAATTAATGAAGCTGATGGCCCGGTTCAAACAGGCTTCAGATCTATGTCAGCCGCTCTCACTCTGGAGCTAGGGATTTTCTAAACATCAATTATAATCATTAGAAATCAATTAACCCCTTAGCGTTCTGTCTGATTTTCACTAAAATGTCTGACTAAAATTAACTCCAATTAAAGCTAAAGCTGTTTCTGAACTTTGTGGAGGAAAAACAAACTCTGGGCTCTTTGTGAAGTCTGATTTACTCTGGTTTGAAGAGGTAAACTATCAAAAATCCGATCTTTGTCCTGGTGTAAAGCTGCCGAGCGTTTGTTGAGCCTTGACAATTACCATTTCAATGTTAAAAAATTGATTCTTGGACTTGTAAGTAAAAAATAAATATTTTTTTTAAAATTCTGCTTGCATGGCTTCTGGGAAATATGTGCATCTGTGGACAGTCCATGCGGAAATGAGCAGGATTTAGTTATTTGATTAATCCAATTTACATTACATTTTGAAAAATCTGTTTAGGCCAGTTGTCCGGTTTTTCTGGCATACATGAACAGAGCTTTCATGTTTATATTAGCTTACCGTTTATATTAAAAAGTTTACATTTTGCACTTGGATGAGTCCTCACACCATAATCTACAACATTTGAAGAATCAATCATGCCCCTATTCACAGCTGCACTGCACTGTACTGTTAAAGGGCCGCTACCCTGAGTTTAACTACTTTGAAACATAAAAAACACAACAAGTTCATGTTCCAGATGTTTTGCATGTACCGGTAATAAAGTAAAATCTGTGTCGTCACATTTATTGTAAAAGTATCTATTCAAGTGAAAATAAGACCACAGCACTGAGTAATGTTAGCTTTACCTGGGACGACAAAACTCGCTCTGGGCTCAGAGACTCATGAAAAGTGTTTATGAACTCATTGTGGTTAATATTCACTCAAGCATAACATCTTCCTACCCGTAGAGTCATTTCCGGTTCATTTAGCTGTTGTGTTGCGTTTCGCTACAAAATCTCAACTATGTCGGGCTTTTCAAGATGCCTCCAGGACCTGCCAAAAATGAGTATAAATGATGTCCATAGATTCCCTCTCCTGCTCTCTTGTGTAAGCGAGAAAAGAAATTTAAATTGAACATTTCCAGCTACATCCACAACTATGAGGGTAAAGGCTCTGCTAATGAGCAGCGCTCATGTTTATAATCCGTTTTCACTGACACAACTAACGCTTACTTTTTTCTTGTAACTTGTCGCGAGCTAGCGTTGGTAACGTAAAGTATCCTGGTGAGAAGAGCAGTGGAGGGCCAAACCGGAAATGACTTTGCCGGTAGGAGGAGCAGCTGTTTTGTTGAACGTTATGCACAGAGTGAATTAAGGATGCATGTGACTGCTGTTTTTCACGTTTCAAAACAGTACAAATCAGGCACAGCTCCTTTAAAGTTAAAATGTATGTTGACTCTAAAATACTACACCATTGTTCCAACTTAAAAGGACTCGATTATGTTGAAATATTCCAGTTTTAAAGCAGAACTCAGTAACTTCAGCGACAGAGCTCCCCCTGCACGTCTCTTGAGAACATACCACAACATACACTTTTTTCTTTTTTCCCCCCCTTCCTTTTTAATGAAATAAGTACAATCACATTCTAAAACATTTAATGTGGCCAAATATAAAAAAAAGAGAGCCAAGGTTTCTCGGGAGTCTTTGGGTCGGCGTCAGAAAATGTTGCAGCTGGATTTCCGCTCAGAGACAGCAGGGGGCGACGACAGGGGCTCCAAACGCCCCGAAAATACATTTGCAACCACAACACGGACTTATGAAGATTTTTAATAAGGTACTTAGTTCTACTTTCAAATATTATGTTTGTCTCATCATGTGGTATAAACAAGAATCATATTAAGCAAGAATACATTGAAATGTGTCCCCAATAACTGTCAAAACCCCCGAATAGTTATTAAAACACAGCTATAAAACAGCTTTAATGGTTTTGTTATGACTGAAAACCTGAAATGAACTCTTGTGCTCTTCACATTACCATCAGTTTATACGTTTCTTTTTTAACACTCCACTTACCCAACTCTTAACATCAAATTAAAAGGTGCAAGTGTTTGTGTCGTTCACCAAATGAATTTAAAAGACCCTAGACATGATTTATGCTCATGCTTGACGAAGAGCAAACAAACTCCTCCGACAACATCATTAAGTGAATGCTATCATTTTTATTTCATATTTTAATTAAGCCTGTGAGGGACGAATACCTGAAGTTTTGGATTAATAAACAGCAGCACGCCTTTGGGTAACGATTTGCACTTAAAATACACAAACAAGGAGCGGCACTTTCACTTTTAGCCGTCACATTTGCACTTGATTTTCACAGCTCAGGCCAGTCACGCGCCACTCACAAACTGTGTGTGTCATGAAGAGATTCAGAAGAAGCTAATCCTCAAACAAAAGACACGTCGTCACCAAAAACGAGGCAAAAACTGTGTTAAATGAACGTCAATATACAACAAATAGACTGTTTTGCAGCTGATCAAAAGTTTAGTAACATATCTATCACTCTATAAGGATTCTAAGAAAGTACTTTAGTGTTTCATTACCTTTTTTTTGCAACTGTTCATTAAGAAAAAGGTTCACTGAGACTATCCTGTTTCTGAGTCCGTAAAGTAGTTTCAGTATTGCAATATTTTGACTAAAGAGATTCATGGTCGACTAAAGACTTGCCTTATCGACCGATTAATCGACTGAAAGTGGGTGTGGCAAAACTATGAAGTGTCTGTATCTGACCCAAACTGCACCAAAAACACAACTGCACTGGAGTTCATGCAAAAAATAACAACTTATGCAGAAACATACCAGGAAACTGTGTATTTATGGAAATTAGATTAAACTAATGGTTCGCTCCAAGATTTTTAGCCAAATCTGGATTGTTCTTTTATCAAAAATACAAAGAATCTTTCATAATTTCCTTAACCATTATATAAAATACAATAATAAATGTGTTTAAAGCAGCTCTGATGTCACTCACATGTGTCTGAGTGGTTTAACTTTGACAAAACCATCTCGATTTTTCATATTCTGTGATATTCTGAGGTTAAATCCTAGTTTCTTCGTCTTCTTCTACATTATGTTGCACTTCACTTTTACCTCTATTCTGAATTTAGACACATTTTACATTTTCAAAGAGTATATATATCATACTTCGAAATGTTTTATCGTGACAGATCTATTTTTTGGACTATAGATTGAATTAAAAAGACCGAAAACTGTCTTGTGACCCGAATAATCACAATTACCTGAATAATCTTGACTTCTCCAAATGAAACAGAATGAAAAATGTGTATCCAGAACATATCATTGGTCTAGGGCTGTAATCCTTTAGTCGATTAATCAGTCGAGAGTGTCTTAGTCGACCAAGATTTTAATTAGTTGACCAATTATTTTGAGTAGATTAAAAGGATTTATACGGAAGATTTTGGAGTGAATGAAGATTTTGGATTTTTTGAGTCAAAATTTAGTCTAATTTGTATATTTCTAACATATAAATACCCTGTTTCCTTGTTTTTTTCTGTATAAATAGTTGTTTTTGCATGAATTCCTGTGCAGTTGTGGTCTTTTGAGTGCAGTTTGAGTCAGTTACATGGAGTTGCTTTATAGTTTTGTTATATTTTGGTCTCAATCAACAAGTGACGCTGCAAACCGTCAGTTCATATATCACATTATTCCATTCTACTGTCTGTAAATGTCCAAAGCAGAGCAGCAAACCCTCTCTTATTGGATTTTTGTGTACAGGAGCGGAGAGACAGAGCCAGTGAAGTCGTCAGAGCTCCTCGTTGTGATTTGGAAAAGTGCTGTGATCCGTGCAGTGAGTCAAGGTGATGTATTTTCAGACGACACTGAATCCGCGCTGACGTTTGGCCCAAGTTTCCCAGAGTTAATCGAAGAGCACCTTCAAAGTCAAATGGAGACGCTCGATATTATGATGTGGGAAATGTCACAAAGATGTCACTAAAGCAGGATAATCCCAGTAATCCCTTTTCTAAATGTACAATATTATTTAAAAAACATGGGCCGCAACAAATAAATAGTGCAATGAAACACTTGAGTAGTTAATTAGTGTCCATAAAGAGTCAGGGAAGTTACTTATTTGACCTGTTACAGCTTAAATCTTAACTTTGAGATTCAGTCGTGTTGTGCTCGGTTTAAATATTTGTTAAAAACTCGTTCAGTAACAAAAAGTACAACATAAATTGTGCTTAACGCAAACGTTTAACCAATTATTGACCGCAAAGAGCTACAACGATCGGTTAAAAAATAAATTTTGAAAAAGTGCATTCCTAGTATTTGATATTTAATTTTGTATATTTCCAAACATTAGCGATATTATCCATTTTTCAATGTATCTCCCACCTCCAATTACAACTACTGCCATCAAAGTTCAACAAAGTAAGATGTTTGTAGTTTACTCTTATCTAAACTATGGTCAAGTTTAGTTTTAAGTTCCGTTTATTTTGTTTTTAAATTTAGTTTAGTTTAAAGTTTAGTTTAGGTTTAGTTTTTAAGTTTAGTTTAGTTTTAAGTTCAGTTTATTTTGGTTTTAAATTTAGTTTAGTATAAAATTTAGTTTAAAGATTATTTTAGGTTTAATTTTTAAGTTAAGTTTAGTTTTAAGTTTAGTTTAGTTTAGAGTTTAGAGTTTAGTTTTACGTTAAGTTTTGTTTATATTTATATTTAATTTTAGTTTTGTTTAGATTTAATTTTAGTTTAGTTTTAAATCTAGTTTGGTTTTGTTTCAAGTTTAATTTTGTTTAGGTTTAGGTTTAAGTTCAGTTTAGTTTAGTTTGGAATACAGCTTTACTCAAACTTACTTTTGAGGAGAAAAACTTAACATTAACAAAAGTCCAGAGAAAAGTTGAGAGTTGAGTTGAAAGTTTTTCTTGTTTCATCCCTATTTTTGCTGAATGGTTCACTTCTAAAGGCACATATTTAACGCTAGCTGCAAAAAAAGACTCAACGAGTTTAAATGAATGGTAAAAAGGCAGTGTCCGTGTGCAAAGGAAGTTTCTGCGTGGTCATTATATCGAGTTCCCTTTTAACAGACACTTGAGAGCTTTTACTCTGATGAGTCAAGTCCTTGAGTCTTATGAAGCTGCAGCAACAACAAATTCACTGAAATGAAATAAGGACAACGTCGTCAGACCAGATGCACTTCATCCGGCCGTGAATCTTCTGTTCTTATTCATCTGTTTCAGCTTCCTGTTTATAAATGCCACTTTCAGTCCACTCAAAAGGCACATTATTTTGCTATGAACTGTTAATTTCTATAGTTTAGATTTTTTATCACTCGTCATATTTTGGTTTCAAGCTGTAAGCATCTGGTTTTGTTGCTCCAACAATACATGCTTTATCATTTTCACTCAAACAAATACTCTAAGGCAGTGGTTCTCAAACTTTTTCAGTTTCGACCCCAAAAATAACAATAGTTCACATTCGCGACCCCCAAACACAAAAAATAGGCGACAGAGTGATAAATTAGCCTTATATCTAATGTTTGATTTTATTTAAAGAATATAGACCTAGAAAAATGGCTTTGATAGACCAACAAATAGGAATCTACATTTACCACTGCATTTGAAGGGTGTCCAGCCTTGTTTAACAGTATTGTATCAGTTTTTTCCCATCATCTGGAGACCCCCGGAAATCATTTTGTGACCCTAGTTTGTGAACGACTGCTCTATGGACCAAATATGTCCAGAATTAAGCTGATGGTGAAAGAAAGAAATGTTGACCCTATTCTATTCTTTTTCAATAAAATCTTTTGTGATGACCTAATAAGCATTTTAATACACTTATTTAACATTAAACCTTTAAAAATGTGACTTTTCTTTATACATTTTGTTTCTACAAAAGACTTTACCATCATTGCTCTGCAGAACTGCCAAACCAGTACTGAACCAGAATTAAACCAAGATTAAACTAGGATTAAACCAGGACCAAGTCAAGTCTAAAGCAGAATTAAACAAGGACTAAACAAAGCAAGAGAAAATATGCAATAAATATTATATAAATGGGCTGTTGGCAGGATCTAGCCTTAAATATTATATATTATATTATTCTTTGTATTGTTATGGGCCTTTAAACTAACTTTTGATAATCTTTACTTGTTTTAGAACTAAATATTTTAGGACTAAAATTAAAACATTTTACAAAAGAAGAATATAACTTTATCACTGCCTTGGAAGACGCCATATTAACTCAACTGTGGCTCCATCTACTGGCTGCAGAGGCAATTACACAAATGTCTATATACTCTGTGCTTTATAATGCGAGTGGTCCTGTGCTGTGACGCAGTTGTTATGATCGTGATTAGACGGAATAAATGCTTAGAGCCACGTCACACATAGAAAAAACATCACACATCAAAGGAATTCAGAACGGAGTGTATTTGACAGTCAAAGATAGAGAATTTTCAAAGTAAGATTCCTGAAACAAGTGTGAATGACGCTAAATGTAACTCCAGGTGGGTTTTTGATGAAGGAACAACGTCAGAACATGGTTAAAAACTCAAAAAGTCAATTTTCCATATTTGTCCTTTAAGTTGAATAGGCCTCCTGTATTTTCATCATACTTGCTATACACATTGATACTTTAAGGAAAAAATGTTATGTTTTAAACCATTTTTTAATCTTGTGTGTCTTTTGGACGTGTACTTTTCTTGGCTCTGAATGTCGGGGCATAAACAGTCATTTTATCTTCCTTACAGAGAGAAAAGGACGACAAAAGAATCCATAATAGTGTAAGAAACTATTAATTTCATGCCAAGACAACTACATCATCACCACCATTCCTCGCGCGCTGAGTTTTTGGACTTGTCAGAGAGGATGCTCACACGAGATGACAAATAAGCCCTTCGTCTCTTCCCAAATGTCTCCTTACATTTTGACTCGGAGGTAGAACAGAAAATAACATGTCTCCAACTCTTTCACCACAGAGGAGTGTCCCGCAGCATCAACAGCCTCCAGGAGATCAAAGTGTAAGCAGCTCCACACTTGGCTCAGGATTTCAGCTCACAGTGCCAGCCTCAGCCAGCGCGGATCGTCGGGAGAAGAAGAGGCGAAGGATGTTGAGATCGAGGCTAAATTAAACTCGGCATTTAGGACTGAACTGTCATTATTTTACATATTAGCAATTGCAAACTTCATGAGAGCTCTAAATCGACTGCTTTTGTGAACAGCTGCAAAATTGATGCTGAAACGGCCTCTCAACCGTGACATTTTACCAGAGTTAGCAGCCAATTTTCATGGTATATATTTTTCTTCCTTACACTCCTTCTTGCCTTCATTTCACCCTTCTTTCCTTATCTTTTTTCTTTTCTTTTTATTAAATCCAATATGTGAAAAGCCTCGAGTCTGAGGTGTTCAATTGTCCTGGTCCTGGTTTGAGCCCAGTTTGAGTCCTGATCCTGGCTGGGTTTGGTCTTGTTCAAGTCCTGGCTTAGTTCAGGTTTAGTTTTGGGTAAAGTCCAAGTTTAGTCAAAAAATGTAACAAAATGGTATAGGGACGTGGCATGGGCAGAGATAAGTGGTAGCCGGCCTGTCGACAGAAATATAAATTAATAGGAAGAGGGTCTGATTCTGGGCCCCTAAGACCCTGAGGCCCAGGACAACAGAGCTCTTTGTCCCCCCTTGTCTACTCCCCTGGGTGGTATATGCAAGAAGGAATTTTCTTTTGGGTTGCACCTCAAATGCAGGACAATACAGGATTATCAACATAATCAGTGTACAACTGAGACTAAATTAAATGTGGGGTAGAACCATCATAACGGTTGCGATCTCATAAAAGTGAATTTAGTTTGATATGTTTAGGGGGACCAGATGAAAATCAACCAAATGTGGGACAACGTTTCTGTTTAAAGCGTGATAATGAAGGACATGTTGCTGATGGAAAAAAAATATATATTATCATTTTATCATTATATTATCACATTTTTCACTAGGCCTGTGTGTGTGTTAATTTGCATTTAATTAATTTGCGTTAATAACATAAATTTGGTGCATAAAACAGTGCATATTAAAGCAAATATCTCCAAAGCTCTGGCTGACCGGCTTCTCCAGCTCCTTGTGTCGGTGCAGATCTGGACACATTTAAAGATGGCACCAAAAGATGTCTGGGAGGTCCACATATTTAAACAAGACGCTTTAATTCCTGTATTCTGCTGCATTTTACGCAACGCTTTAAGTAATCATAATGTGTCGCTCTAGTGTAACCAGCAATTTACACTAAAGCAGTGACAGTGTGTGAGCGCAGCAGTGCAGCATACGCACAGAATCGTTTTAATAATAACCAGTCAGACAATCTACACCTGCCATGTCATGCGCTCGTCCAACTGGCGTAATTACTCTACGTGCCGTCTTCAGGCTTTTTAGCAGGAGAAACACAGGAAAAAGGCACGCAATCAAAAAGAACACTTCCGATGCTCTTTCAAAATATGTTCTCTAAAAATCACATGAGTCACGTAAACAACGAGCATCGCATCCTGATCGCCAGGACGCCAGGAAATGATTCACGGTGGACTAGGACGAGTTTATTGTTAAATTGGAGAGATATAAAATGCTTTATGGCGTCACACCTCAGTTTTACAAGAGCAACTCAAGGCAGGTGAAAGCACAACGTGAAACAGACAAAACTTTGAAGGTAAACGGCCTATTTAACACTGTAGCCACGTCTTGTTATTGTTCAGCTTTGCCTATGTCACGTGCTGCTCGTGTAAATCCCAGAGAGGTCGTATCGACTTATAAGAAACTTGTTTAGTTAGAAATCATGCTCAAACGTCATAAATCAAAAACATTATTGTCGTCTTTGCTGTAAGAGAGTTAAGTGTTAATAGAGGCGTTAATTAAAGATGCTGTACCTAATTTTTACTGTTTTTAATGTTTTGCATGGAGTAAAGTAAAATCTGTGTTGCCCCAGTGCAGATATATTGTCAAAGCATTCGGGTAAAAATGCAACCACAGCGCTTTCTCTGCGTCGAGCGCTTTATTCTACGAGAAGCAGGAAATGCAATGTTAGCATGCTAATGTTTGTTAGCTTTACCCAGGAAGACAAAAACCAGAGACTCGTGAAAAGTGCTCATAAACTCATCACGTGACTATTCAGAATGCTGGGAGTGCGTTAGAAATGTGAGCGATACATTTGACTGATGCAAAGAGTTTTTCACGTTTCAAAACAGTAAAAATCAGATACAGCACCTTTAAGTCTAATTTCAGCATCTTTAAATCTGCACTGGTTTAACAATAATCACAATCTCCAACTCTTTTTAGGACGAGTTCACTTGTAGAGTACTGTCTGTGTTTTTTGTGGTATTGAAACTGGTATCAAATGTAGTATCAACGTCGTATTTAAAATTTCAGCACCACAACAGCAGTACTTTGTCCATGTTTCCTCTCCTTCTAATCCCCTGGCGCTGATTTGACTGCGATATGCATCTGTGAGGATTATATAGTGCATCTGCTATCACCACCACTCTGGGCCTGCTCTCTGTTCGTTTATTATCTAATTAAAAACATCCCGGGATATGTTGGTGACTGATTACATCCTTCCAAAGATTGAGCCCTCTGGCAGCTCTGTGATTTGGTAACTGTAGTAATTAGCTGCTAGTTTTAGGAACAGGACCAACAGTTTTACGAAGGAGGAAAATCTGCAGAGGTTATGCAGGTGAAAGGTGAGTGATGACGTTTTCGCCTGTAAAAGCTCAAAACATGACTAAAATGCGAAAAAGTAGCTAAAGTCTGATGACAAATGCAAAAATCTACAACTCTGCTTAATATTTTGCTTGTACCTGACGTCAAAAAAAAAAAGGAAAATTAAGTAAACAGTTGAAGAAAACCAGATAAACAACAGGAACACTCATATTTATCACTGATACGGACTTTGGGATCACACACAGTTTGACTTTCTCACCTTAAATAAGATGTTTCTGAGTCCACGTGTTGAGGAAATTAATTGTGTGCAGCAGTTGAAGTGTCCTAAATCTCCAACTGGCACTAGCAAACAAGCTAGCTAAGTGCTGCACAGTCAGAGCAACAACGACGGGGCGGCAGTAGCACAGTAGGTAGAGTGGGCGCCTTCTGATCCGAAGGTCGGCGGTTCGAATCCCACTCCAGACACGGAGTAGTTGAGTGGTCAGATCCCCTGACCCGCAGGTTGGTGGTGCGATTTCAGCTCCTTCAGATGAATAATGCCGTTGTGTCCTTGGGCAGGACACTTAACCCACCTCGCCCCCAGTGTCTGTGTACACTGGTGTATGAATGTGTGAGTGGATGGGTGACTGGTTCCTTGATGTAAAGCGCTTTGAGTGCCTTAAAAAAAAAAGGTAGAAAAGCGCTATATAAATGTGACCATTTACCATTTATTTAACGAAGAAACTATTTTCAGTTTCCATTTTTAAGTTAATTTGAGCAAAACAAAAGCTCCACGGACAAAAAAAATAAGACAAAAGAGCAAAGAAACCATTTTACCATAATTATGACACTCAGTAGAAATCTTGAGGAGCATTTTTTTCAAATAAAAGAATGTTATTTTGACTTTGCACAGTTTTTGTGAATTCAGAAATGCTAGAGGTAAGTGGTAAGATCTGGTTTTGAGTAATATTGCTTATTTCTTCAGTAGCAGTCTTTTTATTGTAGCTCAAATATTATATTCTTTCATTTTAAAACAAAGACAACATAAAAAAATACAACACTGAGGCATAACTTTAACGATATTAACATAGAAACACTTAGACAAACCATATTCATAACATGGCAAAGCTTACATTACTGCTTGCATATTAAAAGTAGCCATATTCTTTAACACCTGAGACTTGAAACTCAGTTGACAATGGCTTTATATTTAAATACTTAAATCAATTAAGTCTTTTTTTATGCTGTCTATGCATTAACTTGAGCAAACAATTCAGAGAAAAGGAAATCTGTAATATGTTTTTTTGTTTTAGTCAACTAATCCCAAGGACACATTCGAAACGTCAGCAAATGTGTGGGAAGCAAAAGTAAACTCTTGAAATCACATCAATACGTTTTAAATTTGCCTGAAAACCATGTCAAAATGATACATTTTCACATTTATTTCATACATTTTTAAGGCTTAAAACTGTATTTTTCCTCACTTGTCCTTGGTCTGTTCATGACTCAGTCCTCTCAATATTTAAAGAGCCTTTACAAAGCTGCAAACCTTCAGTGACCTCGTAACACGGCCAGATTCAGACCATTTAAGACCAGTTCAGAGCCGCTCCACCTGGCACCTGCTCATCGCACATCTGAAGCCCACACAGCAAAAGGTTAAAGCGAAATCTATGGGACATCGAGCTCTGCTTTTCTGCTCTGATTGATCCCGAAGGAGACAAAATAAGACAATAATGAGTCTGAGGTAGTAAACTGTGTAAATGCAAATCAGTGCCATCCAGACTCACCAAAATGCAAAACAAAGTATGGTTTGTTTTGTTTTGATTTCAACATTTTAGACAATTTTAGAAAGAATTCAGACTGTGGTTTGCTTAAATGTCTGCTCTCAGTTATTGTACCAGTCTGATGCAGCCAGTTCCTTTTTATCTGAGGTTTATTTTTAATAGTGAGGGCCCACCAAGATGCTTTTAAATCCATGGCCCAGAATTATGTGCTAATTTCCTTGCTAATTTTCCTTGTTTCACAGTCGCACTGGTCAGAAAAATCACAATTAGATATTTTTCTTAAATCATGCAGCTCTATTAAAGCCAATAGAGAAATACAAAGTGAACACAAATCGTGATAAAAATCGAAATCATGATCTGGTCCCAAGAAAAGCGTGATAATAATTTTTTGCCATATCGCCCAGCCCTACTGCCAACCATTAAATCATACCAACATATACACTATACACAAGAGCAGCAAACTTTCTGACTGTACTTTTGTGAAAACATACTTCTAGCATTTCTCGTTACGTAACGGAAAAAACACAAATCAAGGTGAACTGCTCGGAGAAGTTTCTTTCGAACTCAAACGTACAAAGGATTCAAACGCATCACTTACGAAGCTGAGTCCAGAGCAACAAAAAGAGTCGACCGATTAGCATCATAGCTTATAAAGGCAAAAACGTGTTCCATTATGAAAGCTATCAAACATGTTCCATTGACTGGCATAAACGGACACTTGAGAGCTTTTTACCGCGATGACTCAAGTCCTTGAAACTCACGAAGCTGCGGCAACAACACATTTTGTAATATCAGGATGACGTCTGAACACTTGTGCTTCATTTGGACCCAAAAAGGCTCAAAAACAACAGTAAATACTATGTTTGTTGTGCACTTCTCAAACCAGCCTCACCAAACGTTGCAAGAAATATGAGTTTAAAGATGTGTAGCTGTGTAATTATGCATTAAGTTGTTATTGCTTTGCCTGTAATGTTCCACAGTGAGATATTAAACTTATTTATCTCTTTGGAAACAGCAGGTGACTCGACGAGACAAGTTACAACTCTCTACTCTCAGTAGGAGTGCCTGTTTATCAGTGTACTTTTCAGCGAAACAAATGAAAGATAGAAAAGTTGAATGCTACTGTGGGACATTCCAGGCAAAGCAATAATCCTTTACAAGAAAACTCACATAACGCACCCTGAATTATGCTCCAAATCTCCAAAACCGTTGATTAAGTGCGTAAATTATACTCCTAATAATGTAGACAGGGCAAAAACAAGAAGATATGGAGCGAGTAAACTGAAGATTAGAACA
Source organism: Rhinogobius similis (assembly GCA_019453435.1). Taxonomy (NCBI): domain Eukaryota; kingdom Metazoa; phylum Chordata; class Actinopteri; order Gobiiformes; family Gobiidae; genus Rhinogobius; species Rhinogobius similis. The sequence goes on from CM033631.1 coordinate 13,386,664, forward strand.
TATAAATACAGTTTCCTTGTACTTATCTGTAAAAATAGTTGTTTATGCATGACTTCCTCTTCAATTACAATTCTGATTATTAGTCTAATCGATTACTAAAATTGTGTAATCCAGTAATTGAGATTATTGATCTTACTTTAAGTGTGTTCAAATGGCAGGTGTTTCCTTGAGGAGTAAAAACATTCAGATTGTACATTTCTACACAATACGTTTACGGTTTTGCTCTGAGAGTCGTCTCCTACTTTCATTTCTTCGGTCTTTTCTCTTCATTTTAGACGCAATGACGCCCCACCTTCTCCTAAAGCAAGTAACTGTTTGAATAATCTTGATTTACATGATTGTGATTATACTTTTTCCATAACCGAACAGTCCTAGTTAAATACATGGAAATACTTCATAGTTTTGATATATGGCCACACCCCCTTTTAGTCGATTAATTGGTCGATGGGGCAGGTCTTTAGTCGACTACAGCCCAAGATGTAGATTTATTGCCAAAACTAAAATGCTTCTTCTACCCATTTACTGATACTGTACGTGGATAATTACAACTCTAAAAACACAACAGAAAGATCAGAGAAGAAATCCAAGGTACATTTGGACTTGGCACGTTACTGTATTCACTTGCATATATTTTGAGTACGTGCACAGCTTTAGAACAGTAGTGTCCTGAAGAAGTCCAAACTCAGTGCAGCGTTTTGCAATAAATTGATTTGGCAAAGACCAGACATGCCTCTGTTTTTTCATGAATTGCTGCGTTGCCCACTATCTGGAAGAGCACCTGCTAAAGACAACAGTTGAACTTCAGTGTCGCTCCTGACCTTGAGTGGAACATGGACAGAACTGAGCAATCAGGGTTTATTTCTGTGACGTTTGAGGAGCTCAATGGTCATTTATCATTCAGAGCAGTGGTTCTCAACCTGAGGGGCGCGGACAAAAACTTGGTAGTAATAAGGATGTCACGATATTACTTTAAAGTCATGATTATTGTGAGGGAAAAAAAAAAAATTAAATTATGTATATTTTTAAATTTTATTAACACTTCAACTTGAACCTATTCTTAACCCCGTGCTCTCTTCAATTGAGCGATGCAAGTTTGGTCAAAGAGCAATATACATTTTCATCAGGAAAAAAAAACGTATTTTTAAAAATTGCACAAATTGTGTGTTTAATGATGTGTTGGAACACCCATGAAAGCTTCATAGCGATGAAACAAAAAAAATAAAATGAAAAATCTAGATGGGTCAAAATGTCCCAAAGAAAGTGGGAGGGACATTTGACTTATTCCAAATATTTAATTTTGAATATTGTTATGACAAAACACTTTTTAAAGACTGAATTATAATTCTACTTCATTTAGTCAAATGATTTAAAACAGTTAATGTTCATTATTATGAAGTTAAATATGATTAAAATACTGACCACTGTGACCAGTGAACAACAGAAGTCAATAAATGTGTGTCGTCTTGACAATAACTGAAATAAAAAAAGCGCTCACATAGTTATATTTCTGGTCTGGAGCGCCTCACGTGCTTCGGGTCTTCACGAGCCGCACCCAAACCTTGTACCTATGATTGTCCTGAAGACGCTGGATCATGTTAGATGTGTTAGCGCCTTTAGCTGCAACCTTTTGACGACAGGTTTTGCAAAAATCCGTCACCTTTTACAACGCTCTCGTCATCTTTCAGAAATCCAAAATGATCTCACACTGCGGCCTTTCTTAGTTTTTTGGGTGGATGCAGCTCCGGTGCTGTTGAGGTGAGTTCGTCACGCTGCACCGCCCACACACCTGCACAAGTCTGAGTTGCGTTGTACTCTGCGTAAGACATTTCTGCAGTATACCGTGGCTTCTAAAACATTTATTATCTGATCACAATTATTGAAAAAATCTTGACATCCCTAGTTAGAAATCATTTTTATCATTTGTTGGGGCCACAGCTTTGGACTCGGGGTCCGGCAGTCTCTGGTTCACACAGTGGGGGCTTCAAGGTGAAAAGGTTGTGAACCACTGATTTGGAACATAATCATACTTCTCTCTCCTCAGTTTTTCTGTTCTCATGTTTTTTTTTTTTACAGCCACGTTTGTTCTGATAGCCATGTGTGTCCCTGATTGGCCAATACACCTGTCAATCACGCCCACCTGAACTCTGGAACGTGAAATCATGACCAGACTCACATCTTCACAAAGTATCGGAGAAATTGTGATTCTTGGCAAGCAACTCCTGACCTTCTCATCTTTACAAACAATAATTCTTTCACTCTACCATTTCAACTTAATTACAAACAAATAAATAATAATAATAATAATAAAAACACAGCAAGGCAATCAAGTACAAGCACAAAAAGCTGCATTTAAACCGATGCAAGTCCTGACTCAACCAGGGCCAAATTAGGACAATGGAATTTCCGACATTTTGATGAATCATGAATGCAGCATCAGACTGGCGGGAGTGAAAGGTCACAAGTGTCACAAATGCCAACACACCACACCCAAACACTTCAGCACAAAGCATTCACAGCACAACCGACTACAGCTCCCCACGCTTCTTATTAACACATATTTTCCCCTGATGATGAGATATTCAAACGCCACTAGATTTCGCAGGCTTTCATTTCGGTCCCACCTTGATCCTCGTTGACTCTGGCCTTATTTACTGAAGTACTTCAAAGGCGGGTGAATGTAAACGTTTGACCCGGGTCACAGATGTGCTACGAGCCTGTGGCCGTGGGAACACAAAGGTGGAAATGAAAGAAGCTCATGACAGATGTACAGAGGTCGGTAATTGACACTTTATCGTGTATCTATTAGAGTCTGTTCCAACTGTGAACGAACACCTTGAAGAATAACCAATGCATTCACTCTCACATTAATTCATTCATTTTCACCATGTTCTTTAATGTGCATGTATTTTCTTGTAGCAACAAAGAAAAATTTAGATGTGGGAGATTTAAAAAAAGAATGAGGTTTAAAATAAAATAAAAGTGGTTTTCAGTATTGATTTCATGCTCTTAAAGAAAATATACTTTTATTTAGTACCATTTAACGCAATGATTGACTGAAGATCACTCAATTAAAGTGGCTGTACCTGATTATTATTGTTTTGAAACATGAACATGTTACAGATTTTTTTTTTAATGCAATAAAGTAAAATCAGTTTTGTCTCACATATTGTAAAAGCATCTATTCAGGTGAAAATGAGACCACAGCACTTTCTCTGCATCTATTTATAGAGTGTTTTCTTCTTCAAGAAGCAAGAAGTGCGCCGTTAGCATGCTAATGTTTGTTAGCTTTACTTGAGAGAGCAAAACTCGTTTTGGGCTTTGAAACACGTGAAAAATGCTTATAACTCATCACAGTGAATATTTAGGATGCTGGGACTGAATTAGGAGAGTGAAAGACTTTAACAGAACATGTTTTTCACGTTTTAAAACAGCAAAAACAAGTACAGCACCTTTAATGATGATCAGTGGTTTTGATAATCAGATTTATGTTGTGCATCGTTCATATCAGAACACGTAAAGAATGACAGTATGACCCTGCCTTATGTTCAATCATAACATGGGACGATACAAATGTGGCCAAAATATCCAAAACCCATGTGCGATTAAAGTATATCAATTTGATTTTCAACACCACTTTGGCCGTGGTCATGATGAATTTACAAAAAAAATGCAATTCTTTGAACATATAAATACGTTCTCTCTTTTTCAAACATTTTTAATTGGAAAATTCATTTAGAGCATGCGTGCAGATGGACAACAATGACAGGCAAATCAAGCAGCTCTCTGGTGCCCTCTTCACATTTCACAAAGTTCTTTTTTGTAATGGGACAAAAGCCAGATCTAATTTTTGGATTATCTGATTAGCCATTTGACATTTACTAACCATGTAAATATAACCACTGAGTATCTTTTAAAGTGCAGTAATATAACTTAAACAAAATCAGCATTTATGACAGATTAGAAGTGCCATTTTGCATTGTACAAGCAGAGACAGAGCTTAATCATTTTGGCAAAATATCCAATTGTGAACAAGCATCGTGATTAATGTTTTCACTGTAGACTTCTGTTCACATTTTTAACATCCCAGAGTATAAACATTTGAGCAAAAGCTGAAATATGAACTGATCAACTAAGAAAGAACATGTTTGTAGAAGTATAAACGACACAGTTAGCTAGAAAAAGACAGGATATTTTGTTGATTGCGCAGAAATTATATCACTTAAACAACTGCAGTCTTTGATTTGCTAATTGCGACAGATCAAAGTGCGATTTGGCTTCGCTTGCGATTAATCTTGCAGCTCTAAGCAGGGAAGAGACTCTAATATGTGCATGAGCCTCGTGCCCGGCCATGTTAGAAGTAAATACACGTTTGCAAAGTCAGAGGTGCGTTTGTGCCACGAGATGAGGTCTGGAAACTGTGACATCAGACTCTTACGTTTGACATTACGACTAGTGACGCAACTCCGATCACAACTGCAAATGGGAAACGCACATAAAACCAAAATTAATCAAAAATAAATCAAGCTATTGTAGTTTTTTGTATTGAATGAGGAATTTCTTTACGTTCAACGCACTGTGGATAGTTTAGAAGTTCCATTTCCAGCTTAACAATGCATCTCAAGTCAGAATTCAAGTCGCTGGTGTGATTAAACTGGCACGTCTCGTTTGTGCAGGCGCTTACCTTGGATGGCACCGGCTGGATGGGCACGTTGCTCGGGGAGCGCTGCAGCTGCGAGTCGCTCTCCATCTCGTTGTTCTCGGTCATCATCGGTGGTGGCGAAGCGTTAAATCACGTTCAGGATGTAAGAACAACAGCAGAAAAACTCTTAAAGTCCGCGATAATTGCCCGTTGAGTCGCGAAAATTCAACTTAAATGGCACACGTGACGGACAAAGTGTGAAAAAACGTAGTCTCACATGGACAAGTGCGCGCGGCGAGGTGGATGCGATAACAGTATGTGCAGTCCAGGCACGAATTGCACAAATTAAATGTCCAACAGCCTTTTACGGTTATTATTTTACTCAAACACGTGAGAAGAGAGGATTAAGACGCGTTTAACGTCGCCTCTGGCTCGTAGACACGTCCTTTACGCGCGTCACAAAAGCTCAAAAGTGGCACCGTCCTCGTGAAACGCACAGTCTAAAGCAACAGCGCGGACAAAAACGACTTCAGAAGGTCAAATGTCCCAAATATACGAGCAAAGAAGCGCTCACCGGGCGTAAATCCAGAGTCCAAATGTGTCCTCCACGGCTGCACACTTGAATTTAAGCGCATCGCAAGGCACGCCTCTCCGTGCGTCTGGCGCGCATGATTGGGGCAATTTTTACAACTCTGCCGGGATCCGTTTGGACTAAATCAGGATGCGTGGGTCCGGGAGGAGGGAGAGGGCACAGGCAGGGATGAAAAATATGTTTTTGATCATCTTTCTGAGGTTAAACAAGTTAATCCGATGTCGTCTTTATTAGTTTTGTTGTAGTCTCGTAGTTGCGTCAGAACCATTGCACCTGCTGCTATCCTATTACTCAACTCATAGAAGGCTTTTTGTGTTTTTAAATGTGCACTGTGTAACTTTTCTGGTGGATCGGTACTATACCAGGAATGTTGCATATTTCTTTAAACTATATCTGTATTGCATTTATTAAAATACAGCTGCTTTTATTGCTCAAAAATACCTTGAAAAACCTGCTGTCCGACAGTGATTGGTGTCGCCTTTCAAGACTCAAGGTTACTTCATTTGTCCCAAGGAGGAAGTTTGTCTAGGACAGTGGTTCTCAAAGTGGGGTCGCAAGGTGTGCGATTGGGGCTCACAAGATGAATTGAAACATAATTATGACACTTTATTTAATGTATTTTTAGATGAAAACATTATTTTATTGAAATTATGTCTAATTAATAAATCAATCAAATAAACAACTGAACCTGATTTTAAATGTTTTGCAACTTAAATTCATCACAGACCACAATTTCATTAAGCAGTGGGGGTCCTGGATCGGTTGCACTTTGGGGTCCCGGACTGAAACGTTTGAGAACATCTGGTCCAAGACACACAGGCCACTGCACAACATAAGACAAAGACACAAGAATATATAAAACAATCTGTGCTTTGCTTCGACTTTAGGAGGCTCAGGAGGGAGTTTTTACTTGTTTGGGATCTTTTGTTTTTATTGAACCCCACAGCGGCGTCCCGACGGGAGCAGCTCACACAGAGTGTAAGACACGAGCGGGTCAGAGATCATGTTCTTTCATGTTGGTAACACTTTCCTCAAATATCTGCAGTAATCATGACTGCTCTTTTACTTCATAATCTGATCTGTAACACGTCTGTTTCACGGTTGATTTTGACAAGAAATGTAGTAATTTAATTGTTCTTTTGACTGCAATGATATTTTGTTTTAGTCAGCTATTTCTTTCTAGTATAATTTCAGTTGAGGAAAATATAGTCGGCTTCTTAGTCGACTAAATCAATAGTTCTCAAACTGAAACCGTATTTTATTTTAAAGCTGAGGTATTTAATTTTCACACTGCAAAAACAGAAGTATTTAGATCTGTCAAACTAGTTCCTAGCACTCAAACCATTAATATCCATAACAAGCATTCATGTTCAGGTGCAAAGCTCAGCTTTAGAACTTTAGACCGCAAAGTGAAACTGATGCTACCGCCTCAAGCACAGCCACTCAAAGCGCTGCTTTTGACTCTTATTTTCAGGTTGATGAGACATAAAATAATTTATTCTCAGATGCAGAAAGCGTGCGGCAGTCTCTTTTTTGTCAGAAAGTGTTGCTTTTAAATTATACTCTTTGGAAGAAAATACAAAATGTACTCATTTACAAAAGAAAAAGCTGTGTACTCCAGCTTTAACGATGATAAATTGTATTGAATTACTTCCTTGGTCATGTACAAATGTGTTCTTTGGGCAGTGAATTTTTTTATAGTATGGTTTGAGGCTCTAGGAATATAGTCTCCAATGTCTAAGTTATCATTATTGAACAGAAGGACCTTTAGTAAATAATAAAATCTACTCAGTAATAGTTTTAGTCGACAAAAATGCAGGCATGTCATTTCAGTTGTAGTTTTAGTCATTTTGATTAATATTTATTTAATTGGTTTGTAAGCAAAAATATGTCAGAGAAAAACAGTTGAAATGAAAATACTGGTCCGTTTGTGAGATCTGCTCGTCTCACTGAACAGACAAACTGCCGGCTGTGGCAGCATCTCAGTGAAGACAAGCAGTTGGCAAACCCTCCACCGCAAAAGTCACACGGCGCACCTTTAACGTGTAAGTGTGCGCCTGCCATCCATTTATCTAGTGCGTCACGTCGGTCGTCTTCTCCTTGAGACGTGAACAAAAGTGACCCATTTGGACAGCGCTACTTGGAGAGTTTATACCCACAATTTTAGCTCTGTCCTTCGTCAGATTCACCCACATAACCCGTCCTCTAAAGCCACTCAGAGAAGAAGTTATATCAAGGAACAGACGTGAAATCACAGCTTTTTTTTCTGGTCGAGTGTGACAGAGTAAGGACTATGTTTAACCAAAAAGTTGTTGCAAATGTTAAAAAAATTCATCCTGATATGCTTTATTTTTATTCTCAAAACAAGAAATGGGTGGAGTTGCCAGAATTTTCCTCAAGAGTAAAGTATATTCAAAATAACGTTACACAAGTAGAAGTTGTAGTAAAGTAAATCCAAGCAATTAAAAGTAAAAAAAAACATATTTGGGGAAAATACTATACTCAAGTAAGAATGACTATAATTTTCTTGAAGCATCATCTGATTTATAATTTGAAGTTACTGTGATTGTAAGGACAAAACATTGAATAATGCACTAAATCTGGTATAAAGTCATTTTTGATATAATTCACTGATTTATTTATTTTTTGTGACACCACCACAATTGTGTTGCTTGTTTAGAGAAAGGAAAGCTGTTTATGCGACACATTTGACACTGTTTTGGTCACTGAAATTGGTGAATTGTATTTTAAAGCTGGGGTAATTGACTTTTTTTAAATACATTTGTAATTTTCTCATGGTTTCCCCTGAAGAGTAAATTGCAAGCAGCATTAAAGTATTCTATGTCTCCTCAACCAGGAAGTAAGACCTGAAAGCAGCGCTCTGATTGGCCGTGCTGGGGACCGTTGCAAGAGTTTCACTTTGCTGTCTAGGGAAAAAAAAAAAAAAAAAAAAAAATGTTTTAAAGTCACACACGAGCCCGAAAATGAATCCTCGTCATGATTAACAGCGTGCTTTTGTTTGGCTGTGCGAAAATGAGCTTTACGTTTGTGTAAATTGTGGTTTAACAAAGAAAAACATCGTTAAAATGTATTGGGATCTTTAAAAAATAATGCCTAGTATTGTAGTATTTCATGAGCAATAGATCAAATATTGCAATAATATCGTGTATCATATCAAATCGTGAGGGAGTCTGTGAGTCCCAGCCTTTAAATTAGAAAAAAATACTTTGAGGGAGCAGTGCAAAAAAAAAAAAAAAAAAAAAAAAGGGTTCTAATCATTTAAAATGGTCAACATACATACATTTTAGTCACTAGATTTTCTCACAGGGAGAAGACCCAAAACCTTCAAGTTTCATTGTACAATATATTAATCAAGATGGAGAAAAGTCTAGAGTGTGAAACTACTCAAATAAAGAACATTTATAGGAAAAGTTACTCGATTAAATATAATTGAGCAATTACCCAATACCCAATTCTGCTCAAAACATTACTTTTTAAATTAATTTGTACTTAGAAGGTTAAAACCAGCTGTAATTTAACCTTGAACAGAAAATTATCAAATGGACTTGTGCTTTTAGTATAATTTGCTACTTGAAAAGAACATTTATACAGTACATCAACGTCAGAAATCAGAGCAATTACCATGTTTTGGCAGCTTTTCTCAATAAAAAGCAAAAACATCGGTCTTAAATAGATAAGTTGATCAATTTTTTGTGTCAACATAACAAAAATAAACAAAACCAGGGTTAAAGCAAAAGACAGAAGAGAAGCTGATTCTATCCGCCTTCACACAAAGAGTCTCTGATATCAACCTGGTCCAAAACATGACTAAAGCGGGTCTAAAGCAGGACTCAAAGAGGAAACCAGAAAGAAAACAGCACCCAATCAGACTAAAATGACACTTTAGTACAGTCTAGTTCTACGCAAAAAACAAACAAGCCTTTTACCAGGATTTTAGTCTAAACCAGCTCCACACAGGACTGAATGATACAGAATAAACCAGTTCTAAAACAGGATTAAGACACACTTCAGTTCAGAATCTAAAACCACAGCGATAGACCCACTGGCGGATTTACCGTTAGGCAACAGGCTACAATTGCCTTGGGCCCCCAACCTGAAGGGGCCCCCAAAAACATGCCCTTCCTGATAATCACACGAAACAGTTGCTTTTCTCTCAATATCACACTAAAGAAGCACTGCGTACTTTTAAACAAGACAAAGACCGATAATAGTCTGGGTTTGTCAAATATATTAATTCTGCCCAATCCACCCCCTTAAAGCTAAATAATGAATAAAACACAGTATTATAAAATTACAAATTGACATGTATTTATATATTTATATGTATCAGCTGAACATGTGTTAAAGGACGTGTATTCTGAACACAGTCACAAGCTCAAAAAAGTCACTAACAATGTTCTGTCATCAAAAACATACCTGGAGTAGCATTCACGCCGTTTTGAGGAATGTCCATTAAAAATCCTCACCCTCCGACCGTGAAAAACACTCCCTGCTGAACTCCTTGATCTGGGACTTATTTTCAGATCATCTACGTCACTTATCCGAGAATCTTCTGCTGTTTTAAGTCCTTAAATCATCGCCAGACTCGTTCTGAGTCTTCCATCTAAACATGATAACTGCTGCTGCTATGCTAAATCGTCTTGTGTCTAACATCGTCTAACAAACAGTAGGTGCCATTTACAGGCTGCATGCACGTATTGCACACAGCAGACAAATTTTATTTTCATTTTATCAAGGCCATAACAAACTCTTTTTGTTTCATAACATGACATGGCAAATTTAAGGTACTCGAGCATGTTTAAAGGGTAATAACGATATGAAAAATGCATAATATTTTTCCTTTAAAGCTGTTTAGAACATTTTTTTTTTTTTTTTTTTTTTTTTTGGTCGGGACAGTGCATGTTAATGAACATACATGATATACATGCTGTAAACACACCAGATTGTAGCCTTGGGCTAATTTCCATCTGTTGTCCCGCATTCACTCTCATTCATTCACACACAGACAGACAAGGACAAACAACCATTCACTCTCACATTCATCCACTACGGGCAATTTAGAGTTGTCAATTAACCTACACAGTCATGTCTTTGGACGTACAACATGTAGCTGTTGCACTTATGAATTACATTTTTCCAATAGTTCAATTACCACCTTAAATGTATGAACCTGTCACCACACGTAAAAAAAACAAAAACCCAAAACAACAAAAACCAAAAGCTTCCTTCAAGAACAATTCAAGAGACACGACAGAAAACCTATTAGAAAAATCACACTTGATGAGGGGCCCGTTCTTAATTTAGCCCTGGGCCCCCAAACTCCTAGTTCTGCCCCTGTGCAGACCAATCCTGGACTCCACATTTGCCTTTGAGTTATGCAACACAGGAGGCTCTTCTTGCTCAGTTTTGACGTTAAAATAAGACAGAAATACGGTCCACTTAACATACCTCCCATGCAGAGTCGAAGGACAAACTGCACAGACTTCCTTATTTGGATGAAAGTTGACATGGGGCAAATACTTCAAGGGAATTGTTGAAGTAGTAAATGTTATTGCGCGTATTTACTTTGACCCGACAAGAAATTAGTGACAGCATTTTGTGTGGAGTGGGATTCAACCTTGAGACAGCTTTGAGAGTGACTTTGTCGTCTAATGACATGCCACACGTTTAATTAAAATCATTGAAAAGCAGCTTTGAAATAAATGTCAGCAAAGCACAGGTAATTTCAAAGATTTTTCTAAACGTATAGTCTACATTCATTTCCACTCATGTCAGCTTGCAGGATTATTATGAATGAATAATTTGACCTCTTGCTGAAATAAAAGTGCAAGGAAAGCCTGGTTAATAAAGTATAATTGCTTAATGCGTTACAGTAAGAATATTTTTGCTTTTGTTCATTTTGAATATTTATTAGCACTAGGCATGTATAAAAACATGTCTTTACTGTAAGCAGGCTTGCATCACCACAAACCTGACTCGTACTTGACCTGCTTGTTTCCATGGATATGTCGTTCCTTTAGCCATCATTGTGTATCATTCCTCAGTACGACATACCTGTCTCCTCGGAGAGTCCCGAAGCATGTGTGACCAGTCGAATGGGGTTAATGTATAAATTCCCAGCTAAAATGAATCCAACAACACCACGCTAGGAATTTCACCTGGAGAATATAACAAACACCTTTAAGGCACACAGGTAAGTACACGGAGCGAGGCATTAAGGTCCATTTTCATATGTTAACATTTATTTACTTTGCAAGGGTTTCATCTGATGTAACTCATATTAACAATTTCCTTCAGTTTGCCTTGAGAACCTCATTTTACACACGTTAACATGTTTCATTTCATCACAGTTCTTTCAGTCCCTTTTGAAAATGTAATTACATCCACATATTATCAAAAGTAAAACTGAAAGGCAAGGCAAAGGTACGATTAGAGGCAAAACTAAAAGGCAGGTTTTGTGCCGTAGTGTTGAAGCCTAAATAATGAAAGACATTTTTAATTACCCAGGACAGAGCACGTTGCTAATTGCTAGCATAGTTGAGCCGAACGTACCGCGCGTCCACAACGAAGCCATCACAGTCACCGCTTCAACAGGGACCTGGTGGGCCAGCCGCCCACAGGCTGTAGAAGGACCCCAGGACTGCTAGGGCCACCCATAGAACTATAATAAAACCTGGAAGATGAATCCAAGATGGCCGCCCTGTTTATCCCTATGGAGAGTGCTCATTGGCGCATGACCCCAAAAAAGTTTCTTACTTCCGCATTTACTTCCTGATACGAAGGCTGACATCTTTGCTTTACTTCCTGATACGAAGGCTGACATCTTTGTTTTACTTCCTGAAACAATGGCTGCCATCTTTGTTTTACTTCCTGAAACGATGGCTGCCATCTTTGTTTTAGGGCGCCACGTGACAACAATCCCCCACTTCATATAAAAACGGTAATTTCGGTGATTTTAGAAACGGTAGAAAAGAACATTTCCTTCTATTTTATTTAAATACCGATAATAATTCAGTCCTGTCTGCAATTATAATGTGCAATTTTAGAAAAAGGCTGGTTCCAAGAGGCTGCAGTACCTCACACGGCCACAAATCAATCTGGGACCACAGTCAGAGGGGGCGTACCTTATCCAGTTCATTTAATACATCCATGGGGCCACCACACCTGTGAGGGGGCGCCATGACGGCAGCGCGGCATTTGGCAAGATATTTTAGCATTTGCTGAGCTAAATCATCTCTTAAATAAAATATCTGTACCTGACCAGCAGAAGACTGGGCGCGGGCGCGGGCGCGGGCGCGGGCGCGGGCGCGACCTGTCGGCACGGCCCACCAACCCGGAAGTCGAGCGTCTCGGAGACAGAGGAAGAGCGAGCCTTCTGGGGAACTTATACAGTAGGGGTGGCGCCACCTTCTGGTCGCCAACCCATACTGTCACACATGGTTTTAACTTACTATTTCCATGGAATCATGCAGGTGCAGGTGACTGTACACCTCCACAAAGTTGCATACTGTTAATTTAAGCAGTGTTTTTTTTTTTGCAAAATTAAAACATATATTCGTTTTGCCTGAGCTAGACTACGTTCTTTTCTAAATACATTAGGGTCTGACTGTGGAAGAGAATCACACAATATTACCCCCTCTGCTCTTATGTCACACACAACAGTCACTTTGCATTGGTGCAATGCTCATTTTTGTCTTTAAATTTCACAAACATGTTAGGGTTAGGAACAGGCATTTTGGTTTATAGATTAGGGCTTTGTTGTTTTTGTTACATATGGACCATGTCCATCCCACATCAAAGTTTGCTGTGGTTCTGAAAATAAATTTTCCCGTTCAGTTTTGCCATAGAGACTTAGAAAGAATCAAATATTAAAAGTTACACTGCACAACAGAGGCTGAGCAGCTCTGTGATGAATAATGCAGATAATGCAGTTTCAATCCAAAACAAAATATTATAGTAACTTAACTGTTTAAAAGTTTCAGTAATAGATTATATATACAATTTAAAATGTATTTAGATACTCTAAGATGAGTGTTTTCCAGTTTTGGAACAGTCCAATCACAGCCGCAAATGTGAAGCCCGTGTCTCTCAAACTTTCAAAGTGTAAACTTCTTTCATTTCTCCAACAATGTCCATTTAGTCCTCTTTTGTTTAATCCACAAACTAGACTGTTTGACCATTTCAGTGTGGACATCTGCTCTGTTTCTCAGTCCTCCTTGGCTTTCTTACTCATATGCCTTTCTTTAAACCCGCTCAGCTCACTTTTGACTCAGAGTTATAAAGGACTGAAACAAAGCAAACTTTCTCTTTGTGTCTTCAAAGTTTTTCCACCTTAAAACGACTTCAAAGCGCCGAGTCTTCACAGTCGAAATGTCAGAGAGAAAGGAGAGTCAAAAACAGGCCGCGTTATCTCATTAATTATTTGGAGGCAGCGACGTGAACAGTAAAAGGAGCACGGCAAAGCTTTGTTTATGGAAAAAACATAACAACAAAACAATGCCCCAGAAAAGAGCCAGCGATCTGTGTTTCATCGTAGTAACTTCAAAGTGCCAAAGCAAATTGTGGACATAAGGTGGTTTTATGAAGGTACATTTTGCATTTCTTGTGTCTTAAGGGTGAGTTCATCTGCCAAAACAAATAAATGCCATTTGTAAAAAAAATTAATAAAAACAAGTTGAAGGCTTACTGTTTACTTTGTCTAGCAGTTTGTTCTATTGTTCAGTTTAAGTTCAAAATCATGGCTGTTCAATGTTCATGTCCCATTTGGTCCTATATCGGTTAAATAAGTTCATTTTCAATTTGAGTCAGAATTCCAAAAAGTCTTTTTTTTCTCATTCTCGTCATCATTTTTCCTTGATTGTTGGTTCAGTTCGTGTCATACATTTTCTTTTTGTAACAGATTCTTTGAAGTGAATGGCAGAGGTATCCATTTACTGTGTCCACTAGAGCTGCACAATTAATCAAAATTGAATCAAAATCGTAATTTGAATGGACGCAATTAGCAAATCGCAAATGGTGCAAGTTTTGAAGTGCAATAATTTCCTCTAGAAACAAAATATCCTGTTTTATACTGCATAAAAACTGCTAAACTGTCAAAACATTTGAAACAAGCAAAAAAAATGGGACTAAAAGCAGCAAAACTCTACCGAAAGCATAAAAAACATTACTAAAATCAACAAAAACTCGACTAAATATGACAAAATTGCTATTAAAAGTGACATAAAGCGGGAAAAATGTGACAAAAACAATGCGAAACACACAATTCTTTAATTAGTTTGTCAGTTCATATTTCAGTCTTTTTTGTCAATTCTCCTGGTTGTGTTTAAATGTGAACTGTGGAGTTTTGAGGCCCATTTAGTTCTGACATTTCAGGGAGGATGGCTGTAGCATTTTCTTTTTCAAAACCCAAATAGGGAAACAGATCTATTTCAAAATGTTGATATCTGTTTTTGCAAATGAACTCTTCAAACTCTTCTGGTGGAGAGTAATCAGTGTGTGTCGTGTGCAGTTGCATCAGTATTCACTCTCAAACACCACATCCACATTGGGACTAAACTGGGACTAAACCCGGAACAAGACCAGGATTAATCTAAGGATGTGTTCCCACTTGTTACTTGGTCTAAATTAAGATCAGTTTAGTCGGGTTTGGTCCTGGTTTGGTCCTTTTGCAGTCCTTGTTTAGTTTAGTGATCTAGTCCAGGTTTAGTTTTGGTTTTAGTCTTGATTTAATACGGGTTTAGTCCTGGTTTAGACCTGGTCAAGTCCTGCTTCAACCCTATAGTCCTGGTTTGGTCCTGGTTTAGACCTGGTTTGGACCTAGTTCAGCCCTGGTATTGTTCTAGTTTAGTCCTGGTTCATTCCTGGTTCCATCCTGGTTTAGTCCTGGTTTAATCCTAGTTTAGTTCTGGTTTAATCATGGTTCAGTCCTGGTTCAGTCTTGAATTCCTGGTTTAATCCTTGTTTAATTCTACTTTATTCCTGGTTTAATCCTTGTTTAATTCTACTTTATTCCTGTTTTAATCCTTGTTTAATTCTACTTTATTCCTGTTTTAGTCCTTGTTTAATTCTACTTTATTCCTGGTTTAGTCCTTGTTTAATTCTACTTTATTCCTGGTTTAGTCCTTGTTTAATTCTACTTTATTCCTGGTTTAATCCTTGTTTAATTCTACTTTATCCCTGGTTTAATCCTGGTTTAATTCTACTTTATTCCTGTTTTAGTCCTTGTTTAATTCTACTTTATTCCTGGTTTAGTCCTTGTTTAATTCTACTTTATTCCTGGTTTAATCCTTGTTTAATTCTACTTTATTCCTGGTTTAATCCTTGTTTAATTCTACTTTATCCCTGGTTTAATCCTGGTTTAAGTGTGAACGCACCCTAAATCTGGACGACCAAACTAAGTCTACTATCAAAATTAAACTGGACTCAAACCAAAACCAGGGCAAGTGTGAACGCACCCTCAAGAAAAAAAAAACAAAACAAAAAAAAAAAACGTAGTAGTACTAGACGATAACGGCAGTGAATCATTAGCTTTAGTTTAAGTAGCATCAGTACAACAAGTATTTATAATTAGCATGTCGTAGTAGGAGCAGTAATAAGTGAAGTAGCAGCTGTAGTAGTTCCAGAAGATACTACTGGCCATATGCTGAAACAGAAAAAATGATCAGTAGTAATATTAATAGCACTGTGCAGATAGTTTGAACACGGAAGCCTAAAAGTAGAGCCGTAAAGCACATTAGTTCTATTTGAGGACACATTTGGGTTCTGGTGTTGTTTGTTCCGGAGCCTCAGGTGGTGCATCTCAAAGGCTTAAAATGAACATTAGACACAGAGGCACAAACAAGTCAACCTCAAAACACATGGAAATACATCAGAGGTGGAAGTAATTGTACTAGTTATAGGATAGTAATAGTAGAAGTAGTAGTGGTAGTAGTAGTAATAATAGCAGTAACAGTAAAGCAGTATCAGTAGTAGTGTAATAGTAGTAGTAGTAGTAACAGTAAAGCAGTATCAGTAGTAGTGTAATAGTAGTAGTAGTAGTAACAGTAGTAGCGTCGTAGAAAGGGGTTCAGAGGTTGTCATCCGGACGCTGTTTAAAGATCGAGACGTTTCGACTTTTATCCAAAAGTCATTGTCAATCAGAGAGCTGGTCTGGGAACTCAGGCTTATATGTTACTCTAAGTAGTGGGAGTCCTGCCTCCAGGGAGGAGTCACTGGGTACCTGTCTTTGTTAGAAAATTGTTTGTTTGTCACCTGAGACTTGATTAATTGGTCTATCTTGTTTGATTAATAGTTGGCCTTACCTAGTTTCACCTGTGACTAAGGTCTATTGTTATTGATAGCTGGCTGTTGCTCCCTCCTCACTGCTGATTACCTCATTAGTAGTAGTAGTAGCAGTAGTAGTAGTAGTAGCAGTAATAGTAGTAATAGTAGTAAAAGAAGTAATAGTAGTAGTAGTAATAGACCTAACTGTAGTAGTAGTAGTAAAAGAAGTAACAGAAGAAAGAAGTAACAGTAGTAGAAGCAGGAGTAATAGTAGCAGTAGAAGTAGTAATAGTAGGAGTAACAGTATCAGTAGTAGCAGTAGTAGTGGTAATAGTAGTAGTAGTAGTTGTATCAGTGGTAACAGTAGTGGTAGTAGTAGTAACAGTAATAGTATCAGTAGTATCAGTAGTAGTAACAGTAGCAGTCATAGTAGTTACAGTAGTAGTAGCAGTAATAGTAGTAATAGTAGCAAAATAAGTAATAGTAGTAGTAATAGAACTAACCGTAGTAGTAGTAGTAGTAAAAGTAGAAGAAGTAATAGTAGTAGTAGTAGTAAAAGAAGTAACAGAAGAAAGAAGTAACAGTAACAGTAGTAGAAGCAGGAGTAATAGTAGCAGTAGTAGTAGTAGTAGTAGTAGTAGTAGTAGTAGTAGTAGTAGTAGTAACAGTAGAGGTTGTAATAATTGCTGAAAATTTCAACTAAAAGTAATTTCAAAAGAAAACACTATTTTCCAAAAAAGCTGCTAAAAGTAAAAAGTACAGTAAAGTATAGAACAATCTTTTTTTGTACTCCTAAATGACTGTACATCACCTTACTTTTTATTTTAAAGGGAGGATGACGATGATGAAACAAAAGTACTGAGCCTCAGGTGCGCTCCGAAGGCTCAGAATGAAGAGAGCAGCAGCAGAGGACGAGAGGACGCTAACGAGCCCCACGCGGCGGAAGACAGGTCCCAGCCGTGGATCCTGTCGCCATGGCGCTGTCACCGGAGCAAGGGCTGATGGGAAGTGAACCTGATGCAAGGACGTCACGGGCCACCAACGCAGGCACTCAACTCAGCGGGAAATTATTCGACAAATTCAACAAAAACAGTAGTTAGAGGCATCTTTCTTTTAGAGATTAAAGCGGGTTTGGTGGAGACAAAAGCTGCACTACGTAACTTTTCTGGTGGACACTTTGCCACGTGCTTTTAATTGAGGTTTAATTGTTTACTCGTAATGTTTGACAGTATGGAATTAGCGGGAACATGTATATTTTTGAGCAATAAAACACCTGTAAATGGATAAATGCAAGGTAAATTATCGCCAGGTTAATGCCATAATGTGGAATATTTAACAAAAGCAATTAACTCTCTACAGAGACAAGCAGTTAGAAGGCAGACTATTCACCAGAAATTGCTTTAAACTCTGAACTCTTCAACTAAATTTGAGCGGTCAATAAAGTAAATGTAAATATGTAAATGAGGGATGTTTTATAAGTTAAGTAAATTGTTTGTTCATACTGGGGGTTTAGTTAATAAAACATACACTTCATAAGTAACAACTACACTTATTCCTGCCCTAATAAAGCAGAAACAAAGACTTAATTAAGAGTGAACAAATAGTTTGTTAAGAATGATTCAGGCTTAGTAACTATTTAATTCAAAATCTTACCCTAAATCCTAACCCCAGCCCTAACCCTAACCTTAATTAAGAAGTTACTAATCCTGAATCATGCTTAATACATTATTTGTTCATTATTAATTAAGTCTTTGTTCATTCTTTGTTCTTTGGCAAAATAAGGTATAGTTATTATAATGTGGTACCCATAAGTTAAACTAAAATCAAAATTGTTTGTTAATACCAGGGCTTTAATTGAAAAAAGTATACTATTCAATCTTTTGTTGTATTGAGATGCTGTTTTTTTGTTGTTGTTTAGTTTGTTATTTTGAAGTTTAGTCTTATTTTTATTTGATTTTATTTGTTTTCTTTTGCTGTCGGTCTGTAATAAAAAGAATTTCCCCTTGAAAAAAAGTGATTCTGATCAGTGCACTTTGAATAACAAACAGATATGTCGCCTACATGCTTTAACCCTCGTGCGCTCTTCATTTGAGCTACACATTTGGTCAAAGAGAAATATACGTTTTCATAGCAGGAAAAAAAATAAACTTAATAAATGGTATGTTAGGTGATGTTTTGGACCACCTATGAAAGTGAAAGCGATGAAATAAAATATAAAATAAAAATCTGGACGGGGTCAAATGGATCGGAAGAAAGCGGGAGAGTCAAACACAGACCTTAAAAAAAAAAAAAAAAAAAGCATAGTTAAATTAGTTAAGACCAAATTATTTTACTTGTTTTGTAAAATAATTATCATAAAGTTGTTTTTGGCAGCGGGTCTCGAGCCTTCAATCTGTGCCATAGATCTCTGTTAACCTGGAGCCTCTCTTCACATCAAAGTTTGACACGGCGGCAAACAAACGATGTCAAATTTACTTTATTTTTCTCATTTCCAGTGCATTTTAGACTTAAACTTTGACTTAAGTAAATGTTTTGTGTAGTATAAAATATCCAAACAGGAATACCCACGACAACAACAGCAATACTCCTTTTCGAGCAAAGATAATTAAGAAAATCTTGAGGTATTAAAGTATATATTTGTTAATTTAAAACATGTTTTCTTTTGTCTTGTTTTTTTTTTTTTTGTTATATTTAATGAATGTCTTTATGTACATTACAAGAAATCATTCATTGCTCAAATAAAATATTCTCCAATATGAAGAATTTGGCAATTTACAATTTACAGCTTCTTTTTGAGTGCATTTGATTCATAAAGAAATTAATCAAACTGTCATTGTTATATAATCGCAAATTAATGTTTTTTTAGCAAATATTTTTCACTAAATAATGTTAATCTGCTGCCATTTTTGAGAACACATGATGCTGATGATTAACTTGTTAGACGCCACTTACTTTTGTTCCACTTTTCATAAAAATAAATCAATGGCCACTTCACAGTATCTACAATCGCAAACTTGAAGCCACCTGCGAGGACTAAGTGTTATTATAAGCGACTCTTTGCTGCCACCTTCTGGTCGAACAACACATTGGAGCCACAAGGAAACCATTTTAATAATATAGGTATATATTTATTTATACGTACATATTCATTTATATCGGTTAATTGTAAAAAAAAAAGAAAGAAAGAAAAGAAAGAAAAAAAAAGGAAAAGTTTTACAGTAATTTTTCAACTACAGTCATTGTCAAAAATTGAAATTTCTTGGGTCTGAACGCACACCATTTGAAAGTTTTTCCAGTGTTTTGAATAAGAAAAAATAAACCAAAAACATTATACATTGTAGTGTTGAAAACCCGTGCATGATTCGCGCTTTGTTTTTTCCATTTTGAATCCAAATCTAAAAAAAAAAGAGAGCGAAAAATACAAAAAAACAACAGTCTTTCTGATTTTCTGTTTAAACAAAATTTAAAAATCTGCAATTCTGTTTTGTTAATCTCGTACTTTAATGCGTGTAACATTTCCGGTGCACAACAATGTCAAAAATTGAAATATTAAATCAAACAAACCAGAATTGTCAATGTTTTATTTCGCTTTTGTGTTGTTTTGTTTCCTTCTTTTTCTGATTTGGATTCAAAACAGGAAACCCAAAGAGTGAACCACACACAGATCATTGTAAAGTCGCTGACAAAGCCATTTTCGGCCGTTTTCTCTTTTGACATTGAAATTTGGGATTATTTTCTATCCTTAAAATCTACACAACCTCAAACTGGTTAACAGAACATCATCAGTGAGCCGATACAACTTGAACAGAACAGTGCATTTTGTAACCATGAACCAACATTCAGTTTTACCAATATCTTTACTAAATTAGCCCGGCCAGCCACTGAACGTGATTTTATCGTGCACAGATTGAGCCGACAAAACGGTCAGAAAAGAGAGAGCGCCGATTTAGAAAGTAAAACGAGGCAAACGTTTCAGAAAATAGTGAAATTTAACAATATCTTTCATGCGTTTGTATTAATTGTGGCATTTTTGGCGATATTGTTGAGGTAATCCAGCCTCACGTAATCTTAAATTATGATATGAAGGAAGTGGTTTAAGGAAGGGCACCAGAGTTAAAATGTCAATCAATAACAACATCACTGTGTGTTAGAAATAAGATAGTTTGCAACGGTGACACTGAGCAATACATAAATATCAGTAAATGCTTTAAATATTGAATTGTGTGATGATTTTGCTGAATAATAAAGACTTTTTCACATTATCCTGTCGTCTTAATCTTGTATTTTATTGCTCTGATCGCAACAATGTGTGTCGTAGCGCTGCAAGATTTTGAAAATGTATGGTTGCAATTTTTCTGACAAGCAACTGTGATTAGATTTGTGATTTAATGATGGGTTTTGTGTTCAGATCGCACATTTTAAACACCTCCAGGAGCTAAAACGTTTGAGAGAAAACTGAAATACAGCTAAGAATCCTACATTTTGTAAAAGACAACACTACACGGTTAACAGGTTTTGTATTTAAGTGTTTAAACAGGACAATTATGTTACTTATGTCCAGATTACAGTCGTTGAACGTGAATTGATAACTGCAACCATACAAATAAGCTCTGTGCACAGAATTTCAGTTGGCAATATATTTTAAAATGACTATCTTATTGTATGACTGAGTGCTTCCTGTTCAGTTTTTATCTATGAGGTTTTGCAGAGTTTACAAATGAGATGACACTTCCCCGGCGACACTTCTGTGATGATAAATGGAGGTGTTTGCGGGTCAATGCTAACGCTAATGCTAATTTGAAGCACAATAAAGATAGAAATGAAATAAATTTAAAACAAAAACAAAGTAATATACATATAAAAACAATCATTTAGTCTTTACTTTATATTTGAATTGGTTGTTTCTTTACATTTTACATTTTTAAAGGACAAATATTATGCATTTTTCATATTGTTTTTAGCCTTTAAACCTGCTCTTGAGTGTCTTTAGTTTAACATGAGTTTTAGAATTAAAAATAAAATGCTTTTACAAATAAAAATATATAACTTTATCACTGCATTGGTAGACGCCATTTTGACTTAGCTGTGGCTCCATCTACTGGCTGTAGAGGCAATTACACACATGTAAATATATACCCATAATGCTGTGCAGTAAGCAGGGGATCTGACGAAGTTGTAGTTATCGTGATTAGACGGAAGAAATGTTCAGAGCGAGTCTGGTGATGATTTAAGGACTTAAAACAGCAGAAGATTCTGTGATAAATGACGTCACACATCGAAGGAACACAGTGTTGGAGAGAGAGGATTTACAAACGAACATCATCAAACAAACGTTAATCAAGATAAATGCTACTCCAGATATGTTTTGATGATGGAACAATGTCAGAACATGGCTAAAAGCTCCAAAAAGTCAGTTTTGCATAACATTTGTCCTTTAATAAAACGTAGCTGTGCACAGAGCCCATTGGGATTCATCTTGCAGTACGACTGTGACATGAGGCAATCAGGCAAACTTGAAATGCAACTGGAAGAAAAAAAAGAAGTAAATGATCGCTTTGTAGAGGTTTGGGCTGACCAGGCTAGTGTCCAATACCCACTCTGTATTTTAGAAAAAGCAAGGCATTGAAATTAAAGGGAGAAAAGTCTGATTCTGTGGCAAACATCGCCGTATTAGAGTCTTCTCCAAGATGGAAACATTCATTTTCTAAACTCCTCCACGGACACTTTGAACAAACATCACAATTGCACAAATGCCAATAAACTCCCCCCTCCCCTTCCCCAAAAAATAAAGACTAAACATTTCACATTTTACAGTCTTAAAAAACAAAAACTTGGAAGAGGGATTTAAAAAAAAAATAAAAAAAAAAAATAATTAATCCGGAGACACTGAACTGAATTTTCTGAAACACAACTCAATCCAAACCACGCCAAAAACAGAAAATGCCACAGAAGAGAAGAAAAGTAGTTGTGAAATTTGGACAAAAAAGCAATAAAATACGATTATAAAATTAACAGGACAGAGTAGAGCGGGAGAAGGAAATACAATTCACTGCAAAAATGAATATCCACATGAATTAAAATTGATTAAATTAAGCCTTTTGGACTTCTTTCAAGATATTTCAGACAGGTTTATCCAGTTTCAAGAAATAATCTGTCAGAATAGTAAATTGCTCTCACTATATAAAGTAATCTGATGAACAACAATAAATTAAACATCTTACTTGACACAAGAGGTGGACAAATGAATAGAATAGTGGAATAAATCTAAATATTTTGAGATCAGACGCTCCTCAACAATCGGTTCAGAACGTAAATGTTTTGGTTGAGGTTGTGTTCAAGTATCACACAAACATAAAAATGAACCACTACAGTGCAAAAATTGTACTTTATATCTTTGTATGAATGATTACGCTGCAAGATTGTTTCATTTTTAATGCGCTCAAGTCTCGAGAAATGTTTTGTTTCTTTTTAAATTATAGATTAGTAAGAAAAATGCTGCTATGACGTAATCTCAGTTTAAAAACAAAACAAAACACACCTTACTTATCGGCGGAGGTGGGCATAATAGACACATTTTTGGATTATCCCGTCAGTAATTTGTTCAAAATAGAACAAAATATGCCTGTGTGTGTCATGGTTAAGGTTCAAGTTTTACACAAACAAATGTAGACTGTAAAATGAATCACTTAAAGGGGCTGTACCTGATTTTTACTGTTTTGAGACGTGAAAAAAAAAATAGTTCATGTATTTAACTTTTTGCATTTAATGAAGTAAAATCTGTTTTGCTTTATATTGTAAAAACACCTACTTAAGTGAAAATGAGACAACAGCGCTTTCTCTGCGTCTATTTACAGAGCGTTTTATTCTACGAGAAGCCGGAAGTGCGCCGTTAGCATGCTAATATTTGATAGCTTTACCAGAGACTCACTCTTGGCTCAGAAACTCGTGAACAGTGCTTATAAACTCATCATCACGGTGAATATATAGGATGCTGCGACTGCATTAGGAAAGTGAGCGACACATGTGACTGATGTAAAGAGTTTAACGTGAACTAGTTCTGTTTTTCATGTTTCAAAACAGTAAAAATCAGGTACAGCACCTTTAAGTGACGAAATGTGACTTCTTACCCTTGTATGATAGTTCTGTATGTGTGTGTGTTTTTTTTTTATTTATTCAACCCTTTTCTGCAGTCTCTATAAATATTTTTTTTTTATAATACACAATGTAATTTTCAATTCTTCCAAAACATCAAATTTGGCATTATCCATTATTCTATTTTGATTATTTCTCTCACTTCTACTTGACGGACAGACAATTTAGCTTGAAACGACACTGTTCAACCAAGCAAAATACCTTGACAGTCCAAATTTCTAGACCATCTAATCACATAATCCAAACAATTTACTCAAATCAAGATAAACATTCGAAATTCAGGTCATTTTAACTTATGTGGATGTAAAATCTCTGCAGCGTTCTTTTCCAATGGGGCGTTGTAGTCCATTATAGCCCTCCACTTCTCCGACAAAAGGCCAATTTTGCGCCTTCATTGTTCATTTGTTGTCGTTTCCATCCGCAGCGATTTTGTCCTTTGCAAGGCATCATGGGAGTTCAAGGGTTTCAAATGAAAAAAGGACACACATTTTTTTTTTTTTTTTTTTTGATTGCGTGTACTTTTTTTCAAAGGTGTAGTCTTTTTGCATTGTCCCGGCTGATGGGATACATAATTTTGTCTTTTTTCCAAGTTCCGTGAAAACCAGCATCTAAAGTCCAAGATGTCTGGCATTTTTACACATTTTTTTTGTTTGTTTTCTTTTTTCAAATGTTTTACGGTTCAAAATATTCCACTCCTTTGCATTCATGGTCTGTCTTCGCTGGCTTTGTCTCACACTAGGACTCCTGATGTCCTCACAATTCGATTTTTAAAAAAACTAGAGATGTTACATGCAACATTTGGCATCTTCTCCATTCTCTGTGTATAGGCGAGTCTGAAATCCATTCTTTAGAAAAATATCTTTTTTTTTTCCTTGTGATTGTAACAGAGAGACAGAGAGGTGTGTGTTGGCAAGCAGGATCGAGATTTCAATCGAGATGTTTGTGTAAAATGCCAGTCTCCGCCTCCGGTTTCAGATCTAAAGTGTCAAGTTATTATTTATAGATGCAAGTTAACCAAAAAGAAAAGGCCAGTAAGTTGAAATATACAACTCAAATGAATAAAAGTGCATTGTGTACAACTATACGTGCTATAGTTTGTTTTAAATTGTTCTCCTTGTGTTTGAAAATGTGCTTAAAATGTCAGTTTATTGTACCTAATATGTACCAGAGTGAACAAAATACTGCTGGAATAAAGTACATTCAACCCAGCGTGTAAAATAATTAGTTACTACTGCGTTTCAGACATGTTTGTTAAAAATAAAATCAAGTATAGTCATTATTTTGCAGTCTCAGCAACAATGGATGGGTATTTGTCACAGGCAAACACGGACAACTTATATTTTTCACATTCTTTGTCCAATTTTAACTCCAAGCCATCTACTTTTAAAGGCATTACTGTTTAGGTTTGTTGTTTTTGTTTCTAAGTACGGTGCGAATTATATAGCTCGGAATAAAAATAGTTCAACTAGAATAATCCGATAACCCAATAATTCAGAAATTCTAAATTCTCAGTGGAAGTTTTGGTTAAATAAAGGTCAATAAATAGCTACATTTGTCAGTTAATTTGTGGATTTTGGAGTAACTGAACTGAAGACAAAGTGCAATGAATTTTAAAATAATTATTTCATTTTCTTTTTTAGTTTTCCTGTCAAAACCTGCATAGCCAGGAATAAATCAGATTACTCACATCAGACGCAACAGTTAACATGACATTTCAATAATCTAATAAATCAGATAATGATCAGACATTTTTTTGTAAACATAGCCAGAGTGATAACAGTTTTGCTAATGAACTTTTGTCACATCTGGCCCGTAACGTAAAGTTTTTGACGTTCTATACCGAGCGCTATTGACAAAAATGTGTTAATGTTTATATATTTTTATTATCTTAATGATATTCAGATAATATTAAGGCAATATACAAGATTTGTGCTAAATGTAAATGTTAAGGTAAAAGTAAATCACGCAAATTGTAAATGGACTGTCAAATAAACAAAAAGAAGTTTAAACTCTTATTTGAAATATTATGCTACACTCAATATTCTAATTTCGCATATTTAAAAAACAATCAATTACAACACGATACATGTTTTGACGTATCTCTCACGTATCTTACTAAGTTTGAGAAAATCATTCACAATAGTCGCAATATTCAAACTTACTGGACATTTTAAGCATTGGTCGACCCGCTTCTATAGATAAACATAAGTGCAAACAACTGCAAAAGTATTTTTTTTAAACCTCAAAAAGGGTTTCTGCTGTTATTATTCTTGTCCGTTTTAAAAGGCATCACACGAGTTCGCCGACCAGTTCTGCCTTTTGTGGTGATTATTAACACCACAATTGTTACACATTAATACAGGTTTGAATGCTGATCTTGTCTATAGAGGTAGCAGAAAGTTGACCTTCGAACACTGTTGTTGGATGAATGTGGCTAAATCAACACCCCTCAAATCCTCAAAGTGCTAAACAAGTAAAGTGTGTCTGAAACGTTAAGCACAATCTCTTTTTTTAGTTTAAGTTTAATTTGAAAAACTTTGGTGATCAATTTTTTTTTTTTTGACTTGGTTGTTCCTTTACTATAACTGACCTATTGCTAAGCCCCGCCTCCAAGTGCCACGATGAACCAATCACATTCTTGAAGCTACACATTTAGCTTAACTGGACGCATACATTTGTGAGTTTATTCAGTTTTGCCAATCACAAAATCAAGATATATGCTTTAACATGGATAAATGAAGGTGCATGTTTACGGGAGGGCATCTGGCTTAAAGTGCATATGACAAGTTTGACGACATATTTCACTAAAACATCGCAAACATGATTATAATTAAGATTTAAATTCAAAATGTGCTCATTTTTCTTCAGTTTGCTAATTTTGGCGAGGTTTAGAATTGCTTCCTGGTTGGACATGAGCAGTAAATATGACATTGCTACGTAACTCCACAACTGTTACCTAGCAACCATAATGTAAACATGGGCCAAAATCGATATAACACTTTAAATTAATAGTTCTGATCTGACAGATAATATCAACTGACAACTCGTTTTATTTTGTTAAATAATTGTTTAAACTGTCAGAAAAAAAAGTCAATTGCATGTAAATTGCCACTTGTTGATGACATCACAGAGGGATTCCGTTTCAGAACTCATCTCTACTTCCTGTCCGTATCAACTTTTAATTTTCAATTTCTCTTGACAAACTGCAACTATAAACTATGATAAATATTTACCACGGGTTCTTTACCACCAAACTAAGTAATAATTAGAAAAACGTGAGAACCTGTCATATGCACTTTAAACATTAAAGTGAAATGTAAATAACTGTACAGGATTGGCAGAAGCAGATTTTACTGTTTTGATTGAAATATTAGTGATGTTAGAGACTAAAGTCATATGCTTGATAAATAATGGTTCATTTTGTGACTTATTTCAAAGTGCAGTGCAGCGCTACAATAACAACAAATCAAAAGTAGGAGGAGCTTAGCAGTAGGTCAGTAGCATTCACCTGTCCATCTTTGTCTGGCGTTTGTGAATGAAGGACGTGGGAATGTTTTGGAAATTCACCCGCGACTTTGTAAATCGTCGCGAGGTCGTGTCTCTCTCCCTCTCTCTCTCTCTGCGTGTAGGTCCAGAAGGGAAAGAAAGGGCGCGGTGCTCGGGGCGGTGTGCGCGTGTGCGTTTAGGCCGGGGCGGGGGCGGGAGCGGGGCAGCTGTATGCGTCGACAGGTCAAAAGGTCACAGGCCAAAGGTGAAGGAGGAAGTGGGGCGGTCGGGGTGGAGGAGGGAGCCGGAGTCGTTGCATCATAGCAGGACGCAGCAGCGGCAGAACCTCTGGCGACTGCCTCCCACAGACGGGGGAGGAGTGACAGGGGCGAAGTACGCGTGCACTTTGATGTTGGGCAGGTGAGTCTGCGGGAAACAAGACGACAGGAAGTTATTACAGAGACGTTTTCACAATATCAGAACATATAACGCAGCAAATGACAAGTTCTACAAAAATAAGCCAGTGTAGTCCCTCATTTGTTCAGGAATTGTAGAAGAAGAAAGAAAGGTTTCAAAAGCTGGAGAATGTTTCAACTTCCATCCAAAAGGCTTCAAATTCAAATTACTTTAGGATGGAAGTCGAAACATCTTGATTTGAAAACATTGTTGGGCTACTTTTGAAACTTTTTCTCACTCGCCATGTTAAATAGTTTAGGCTTTAAAATCTCAAAGCTTAAAGTTCTTATCAAAGCAGCGTTTTAATGGCCAAAGTATTCGCCTTATTCCCACTTTTGCCTCTTTTTGCCACACTTCTGTTGAAAATGTACTTCTGTCGAGAACTCTGTTAAAGCTGATGGCGAACGAGGGAAAGTCTTGTCGCTAAAATGTTATATAAAGTAGATTGATTTGTCTAAAATGTTTAATGTACGCGTGCAACAATAAGTCAGCAATGCACCCATTTCCTGGGCAGCTTGAAAACTGCTTTTTAGTCTTGTAGAATGTAGAACTTATTTTCTGTTGAGCTCGTCTGCCCCGTGTAAACAAATACAATGGAAACAAGATAGCGGCGCGTACGGCAACTTCCAGAATAAGGTGAATAGAACTGCAACTAACAATTTTTTTTCTGATTAGTCAAATAGTAACATTTTTCATTACAACTGTACATTGGAGACTTTAAAATTCCTTTTAACCAAATCAAAAGCTGAATTCTGTGTACTGAAGACTTCTCTATAGTTAATTCATTCATAATCCATAGTTCACATTCACAAAATTTATGAAAAAAAGTGTATTATTGAGGGAAATCACAAATTGTTCATTCTTTTTAGGCATGTTTAGTTCATAATCATGCAATCTTTGTCTGAAAATTTTGGGTTTTTATAATCCAGATAACAATACCAAGTCTCAAAATACGATTAAAGTCAAACCAACATGAAAAAAACTTAAGACAAAAACAAAAACAGAAGAAAAAAGAAAGCCCTTAATTAAAGATTCATTCAAAGGAAGCAGAAAGATAATCAATGGCCTTATACACAATTTCCTCTGTTTAATAAAATACATAAAGAACTGCAGCAAAGGCTCAACAACTGATAACATATTTGCGAATGCAGAAGCGCTGGTTTCCTGCCGACACCTGCGTTAAAACCCCGGGCTAATGAGGCAGCAGTCATCAGAGCGCACTCTCGCCGTCCGAGCGCTTTTGTAATCATGATTCAATGTTTCTGTGGGAGGACAAGTCACTGACAGCACACTTACATAAAGGCCAAAGCATAATTATGGAGATCTGTTGAAGCCCCTTGACTTTTAGAAGACAAATATTTCTGGACGCTTTTGGGGGATTTATTGAAAGCAATGACAAAAGTCTAAAATGACTATAACTTACAAAAATCATATGAAATGGAGCTTATCTTACAGCTTTTGATTTATAAAGCCTAATTATATTTGCAATGCTTGGACAGAAGATTTGGGTATATTTGGACATTATTAACACTTGTTTATTTAAGGTATTGGGGAGCCATATTCACTAGGTCTATTCAAATGGCGGCCCGCGAGCCAAATCTGGCCCACCAATCAATATAATCTGGCCCATCAAGGTAAAATACTTCACTGGTTTCAGATTTTGTGGTCTTGTCCTGCTCAAAATGAGGTTTACTCCAGATGTAATCCAAATGTAGATCTACATTAGGGTTAGTCTTGGTTTAAACCTGGTCTAGTCTTAGATCTGCCGTTTTAATCTGCTCTAGTTCAAGCCTTCTTATTGAGCCACACTTGGTTCCTCGACACTTGCACTCAGAAACATCTTATTTAAGAACAGATGGGTAATGAGTAGAGCTGGGCCATTGCATATCGTTCATGATTTATTGTCATTCGCTTTCTGGGCAGTAGGAAATTTGGAACATGGCGATATAATTCCGTGTACACTTCAGCAGATTTTTCTCAAAGTTGCGAAGCGAATCTGATATTGCAGCAAACTGCGAACGCTAGAGACGCATTAAAAATCAGTGTTGAGGTGAGGAGTGGAAGCAACATTATAACAATTGAATTAAATATCCTTAAAGGTTCCACGCTCTATAATTGCACAGACAGCACACAGCAGTACCATTTTGACCCAAATAGATGCTTTTACAACATATCTGAGCTGAGGCAGAGCTGATTTTACTTTCTTACATAAAAAAAATTAGTAAAGCACCTTTAAACAAGTGAAATATTGGTGCCACTGGTAAGTATTTAGTCTAAAGTCATTTATATCATCAGTTATACAGTTTTTTTACAGTTTCTCTTTTGTATCATGATAAAAATGTTTGTCCATATTGCCCTGCCCTGAATGAGTTCAACTGTGTGTGATCCCAAAGTCTGTATCAGTGATACAGTAAATGTGAGTGTAGCTACAGTGTTTCTTTTGTTTATCTGGTTTTCTACAACTGTTTACTTGATTTTCTTTTTTTAGATGTCAAGTACAAACTTTACAAAATATTTATCAGAGTTGTAGACCTTTATGTTTGATATCAGACTTACTTATGTCAGTTGTGTTTTGAACTATTACTATACTATACTACCATTGACTCTCATGCGTTTTTGCCACTCACGGCTAAAATTCAGAGTGATGTGATGTCATTTGCATAACCTCCATTAGCTACATTTAGTTATTTATGAATGTCAAATTGAAGCGTGTTGCTGTACATCGAAGGTCCAATATATTTTCTGCACAGTAAACAAATAAACACTGACTAATCCCTCTTCTCATGGGCACATATCAGTGACTCAGTGTTTACTTGTGTGTAACCGACGCTTACATTTCGTCTGAATCATCTGAACGTGTGGTAAAAGGTATCACTGCTGCTACTGAGCGTTTCTAATTTAGCGCTTCCTGTTTTAGTGTTGCGGTGAGTGTTCTAATGTAGGCGGTTTGGACCTAAATAAGTTCTTCTCTGTTTACAATTCAGCAGATTATTCAATGACTTCTTAGTCACACTTGGCAGTATTTCTGTAGATGTGTTTGCCTCGGGTCAGACTGACATGGCACCGGTAGTCGTTCTGTGCAAAGTGCCATTACAACCAATACCAAAAACTACATAAACTGCAATCAGGTATTTGAAAAAAAAAGGATTGTACAGGTTTAAGGTTTTAAGGATTTAGGATAAGGTTTACATCTTCTTTAAAACCCCTCATTGGTGCTTTACCTGATTATTTAACAAGTGTCAGGTCAAGTCTCTATCAACTGATGTCTCAAGTCACACAGTGTCAACAATGCCAATTCTCCTGCTTTGCATAATTTAGTTTTTGTGCGTGCTATCACTATTGAGTTTCCCCTGTATAAATAAATGTTCATACCCCATCCTCCTAGAAAAATGTAATAATATTACTGTTGCCTTTCACTTGTAACATGTTTTACAGGGTCGTCGAAGCCTCTCAAAGTGCTACACTGTAGACATAATTAATTTACTGTGAGGAAGGGAAGGCACCATCGGCCGCTCAGACTACCATCAATCACTCACCAGATTCATACCAGTGAGGTGTCTTGACCTAAGGACACAACTTTGTCTGAGCGGGAATCAGATGCAGGGAGCAAACAGTGGCTCAGTGTAAGCGTCAGGAGCAGTGGGCTGGTGTGGGTGAACTATGGGTATCATGTCTGTCCAGAGGCCTGTACGAGGCTGGATTAGAGGGTTAGTGAGGTAACTTCAGAGTTAACCCTGGTTCAACTGAACTTCCAAGCTGATTCACAGTCTATCAGGACAGATCTCTCTAGACAACTGACCGAGTTGCAGAATAATATAAGATGATGACTCTTTGACCAATCAGAGATGAGAATCCAGCCGAACATGCGACCGGTGTGGAGTGACCGCACTTATTCTTTTATACTGATGCGTATGGATAAAAAAAGGGCAGGTCCTAGATGTAATATTTAAATTATCTTGAATAAATTAAATTACATTAGATACATGCATTTGAAATGTACTGAATTAAACACTAAAATGTAACCATGCAGATTTCAGCTTGGCTCAGACGGCACAGGCGTTCATTCAGTTCATGGAAGCGTCATCCATGACTTAATCATGTTTGTGCTTTAGTCTGTTTTATCCATGAATGATGAACTTGACAGTCTCTGTGGTGTAACTCTCGTGGCTGTTATTGGCCGCTAATAGTTGAGTCCATGTGAACGAAGTGAATTAGTTCTGGTTTAGTCGCTGTATTAGTCCTGGTTCACTCCCCCGTAGTCTCTTGATGCCGGCAAGTGTGATCTGCTGATGTCATCTCTGTCATTCTTTATCAGTCTCTGGTTTAGACCTCCTTTAGTCCTGGTTTAGACCTCCTTTAGTCCTGGCTTAGTCCTGGTTCAGTCCTGGTGCACTCCCCCATAGCCTCTTGATGCCGGCGCGTGTGATCTGCTGGTGTTAGCCGTATGTCATGGTTTATCTGTCCTTGGTTTAGTCCTGGTTTAGTCTTTCACTCACTCGTAGCCTCTTGATGCCAGCGCGTGTGATCTGCTGGTGTTATCTCTCTCTCGTGGTTTACCGGTCCCCATTTTAGTCCTCCTTTAGTCCTGGTTTAGTCCTCCTTTAATCCTGTTTTAGTCCTCCTTTAGTCCAGGTTAACTCTCCCATAGCCTCTTGATGCCGGCGCTTGAGATCTGCTGGTGTTATACGTATGTCATGGTTTATCTGTCCCTGGTTTAGTCTTTCACTCACCCGTAGCCTCTTGATGTTGGCGCATGAGATCTGCTGGTGTTATCGCTCTGTCATGGTTTACCAGTCCCTATTCTAGTCCTCCTTTAGTCCTGGCTCAGTCCTGGCTCAGTCCTGGCTCAGTCCTGGCTCAGTCCTGGCTCAGTCCTGGTTCAGTCCTGGCTCAGTCCTGGCTCAGTCCTGGCTCAGTCCTGGCTCAGTCCTGGCTCAGTCCTGGCTCAGTCCTGGCTCAGTCCTGGCTCAGTCCTGGCTCAGTCCTGGCTCAGTCCTGGCTCAGTCCTGGTGCACTCCCCCATAGCCTCTTGATGCCGGCGCGTGTGATCTGCTGGTGTTATCTCTCGGTCATGGTTTATCAGTCCCTATTCTAGTCCTCCTTTAGTCCTGGTTTAGTCCTCCTTTAGTCCTGTTTTAGTCCTCCTTTAGTCCTGTTTTAGTCCTCCTTTAGTCCTGGTTCAGTCCCAGTTCAGTCCCGGTGCACTCACCCGTAGCCTCTTGATGCCGGCGCGTGTGATCTGCTGGTGTTATCTCTCTGTCATGGTTTATCTGTCCCTGGTTTAGTCCTCCTTTAGTCCTGGTTTAGTCCTAGTTCAGTCCCGGTGCACTCACCCGTAGCCTCTTGATGCCGGCGCGTGTGATCTGCTGGTGTTATCTCTCTTTCATGGTTTACCAGTCCCTGTTTTAGTCCTGGTTCAGTCCCGGTTCAGTCCTGGTGCACTCACCCGTAGCCTCTTGATGCCGGCGCGTGTGATCTGCTGGCAGTCGTACAGCTCGATGCGGTCCAGGCTGTGGCAGGTCTTGAGGTGCTCCAGCGAGGCGTCCGTGATCAGGGGGCAGTTGTCCAGCTCGATCACCTCCAAACGGTCGTGAGCGCAGGGTCCGCTCCCCAAGTGTCTGATACCGTCGTCTGTTATGAGCTCACAGTGAGACAAACTCTGAAAAACATACAGAGAGAAGGTAAATAGTGGGTCTGTAGTTGTAATTATCAAATGTTCTTTATCTTATTTTATTATTTACAATGATCTGCTCTTGGGATTTTTTGACAGGACGGAGGAGGATATGGAGAAAAGAGCAGAGACGTTAATTTCATTTGAATAATTAGCTTGTATTTTGTTTTATTATGTCACAATCAAATTTATTATTATCAACGTTACTAACATTACCAAAATGGCAGCAGAAATGGTGGTGATGGTGAGCGTAACAATGTTGATAATGCTGAGGATATTGATGTCAATATGAAAGTTGAAGTTGATACTGGTTCCATTCCTAAATAATGATCTAATGACTAGTGAAAACAAATAATAACAAGAAAGGGGAAACAATACACTATAAAAAAGATATTAATGGATTTCAGACTGATGAAGATGCGTTACATTTGCCATAAGCTATTAAAGTTTGTTTTTTGTTATTATTTATTCTGTATTTTGTATTTATAAAATACAGAATACAGCTCATATTATTGAAATTCATGTTTTTTCTAAATTGTCCAACTTTAAAAAAACTAAACAAACAAACACAAAAGTCCTGGTCACAAATAGAGAAGTGGAGAGAGAAAGAGTAACTAGTTTGTTCCTGTCAACTGTAAAGAGAGAAGTGTTTTCTAAAGACATCTTTTTGAGGAGAATTATCAGGTCGTCTCAAGTCACAGAGCTCCAAGTCTTGGGGCATTTTATTAAGTCAATTCAACAAAATAATGACTGTTAAACTTATCCACCAGTTAGCAGTTATTACATTGTGGGATTTTAATTGCTCAAAAAACAGAAATGTTACACAGAGCACCTTTGAAACGTGTAATACAAAAGTGAGAAAGCACCTACCAAAACTTGCAAACGAGGGCAGTGGATTGACAGCTGGATAAGTGTCCCGTCTGTGATCTGATCAAATAAAAACAGAGCAAGGATGACAACATGTTAAAGACTTTACCAATGAGATGAACACTTCCCCAGAGACACTTCTGTGCGGAGAAATGGAGGTGTTTGTGGGTCAATGCTAACACTAACACTAACTTTGAAGCATAATAAAGAAAGAAATAAACCAAATAAAAATAAAAATGGAAGTTATATATATTTCTTTATATTTGACGTTTTCATGAATGTTAGCATTAGCCTTGTGAAAGCTTAGACCAGTGTTTTTCAACCTTCTTTGAGCCGAGGCACACTTTTTGGGTTTAAAAAATACCATGGCACACCATTTACCTCTGAAATATTACCAAATCAGACCATTTAGTTAAAAAAAACATGGGATATAATGAGGCAAATAATGTCTGTGCCACTGTCTGGTTCTTTAATTTGGTAATAGTGATGGTTTTGCATTGTTTTTTGATGCAGAAGTTGCTCAGGACGCTCCAAAAAGGTAAATAATTCAATTACACCTGTGAATCTGTTAACTCAAATTGTTGTATATATTTTTTCCAGCACACCTGGCAAAACCTCAAGGGACACTAGTGTTCCTCGGCACACTGGTTGAAAATCAAGGGCTTAAACAAATGCGTCCACTGCAACTCTGTTAAGAAAAGTTAAGAAAGTTACCTGAACACATTCTTCTAAATCCATCTTCTCCAATTCATGACAATTCTGCAACGGAAAAAGTACAAACATTATTCTACATACATCATTTTGGTCTAGAGCAGGGGTGTCCAAACTTTTCCCATCGAGGGCCACATATTGAAATATAGACCAAGCGGAGGGCCACAAATCAATCGCAAAACGTTAAAAAAGCTGCATTTATCTGATGTTTTAAGCACCACCACATCTACATTCAGTCTCATTGCCTTAATATCAGGTCTGTACTGCACCAAAATGTTAGTTATTTAGGTTGGAATTGTAGAAAATCTGAAATGTGCTGTAAAAAGTACTTATCAGGACAATGTGGGCCAGTTCACCAGGAAGACTAAGGGCCAAGAAAAATTGGTCTGAGGCCGCATTTGGCCCCCGGGCCTGAGTTTGGACATGCCTGGTCTAGAGCCTCAAAAGATTTAATAAAAAATGTTATATGGCGACCGTGAGACATTTTAATTCTCTGGAAACACGTTTTTTTTCTTATAATTTTTTTTTCTGGCTCCAAATGCTGTATCTGACAGGACATCTACAGAAATGGGGCGGAGTGAAAGGGTCGAGGCCCGAGAAGCGAACCCCACGACGCTGCGGTGGAAGTGACGCCTTAAACCGCTACAACACCGGCGAGCACCAGAAAACAAGTTCTAACAGTTTTCGAGCTTGTAGGAAACAAAACCATGACTCTCAAGTTGCCTCTGGACAGAAAACCAGGACACAGACTCACCCGCGCTAACGTAGTGAAGCCGACGTCTGTAAGCTGAGAGCAGCGGGCCACTTCTAATATTCTGAGGACAAAAAACACAACAAGAGAGTTACACGAGAGCAGCATCGCTTACAGTAGGGAGCAAAGACTGAGAGGAACGTCGGGCAAAACGAGAGCTACGCATTAACCAAATTATGCTCTTGATTACAATTATTGCTCTCATCAATAATAAAACCTGTGTGATTGTAAAAAAAAACAGAAAAAAGCACTGATTAAACTATGTTCTGAATGATAGAAGTTGTTGTATCCTTCAAAGTCAAAAACAAGGATCATAAAACATTAGCAATAAACAGTGGTGGATGAAGTACAGGTACAAAAGAAAAAATAAATAAATAAATACTCAAGTAAAAGCAAAAGTCACACATTTTAAAGTCTTCAAGTAAAAGTATCAAAGTACTAATTTCAAAATGTACTTTAAGAGTAAAAAGTTAAAGTAATTATTTTTGGTTTGGGGAAGTATTAAAGCATCAAATTGTAATCTTGATTGCTTTATTCTGTTGAGTTTTGGTCATTATAGGCAACTTTCCAGGTTATTTGTCTCTACAGAGGCTTTTTGTTTGTTCAAAGGGAAGTAGGAAAAAAACTGTCACCATAAATGTACTGAAAGGTTAACGCCTCAGCCTTTGCAGCAGGGCTAAAACCTGAAGAATATATACTTTTACTTTTCAGTCCAGTTAAAAAAATGTAGTGGAGTAGAAAGTACAGACACATGCTCTGAAATGTAGTGAAGTTAAAGTAAAAAGTATCTACTGTAAAATGTACTGTACTGTAAACTACAGATACCTAAAAAAATGACTTGAGTACAGTACTTTTACTATTGTACTGCGTCACTTTAAGTCCTTATTTCCTCAATGGGTTAAACATTCACAGTAAATAATTGCTACAAATAAAAATATATTATCCATTTGCGACAAAATGATCAAAAAGTCACACCCTAAAAGTAATGCGAAAAATATCTAATTGCTATTTTTTTGACCAGTTTTGCGATTTATGTTTTAATAATAGGATTTTTCACATGTTTAACAAGTTCAGGAGAATTGCTTTTTTTGTTTTTATGTAGAATGAGCAGGATATTTTGTGGTTTGAGGAGAAAATGATAGCATTTAAAAAAAATTGCATTCTTTGCGATTTGCTCATTGCGTTAGGCTCGATTGCTATTCATCTTGAGGCTCCACGTCTTTGTTAATCTATTCAGAGCTGCACTGCAGGTGTGTAGGAAGATCAATCCTGAATCCACTCGAGCGAGACTCTTGAGATGACTTTTAATGTTTGACCGTTTTGAATAAATGTCGTTTAATACCGGGTGAATAATTAAGAGTGAATAAGACATTCAGGAGTGAACTCAGAGCTCGGTGCGCACTGACACTCCTTTATGCTGCAGACTTTGTTGCTTTTGATACGGTCCATTAAGTTAAGTTAAGTCATGGCTGGTTTACCTTGCATACTCTGACAAAACAGAACAAGTACAGGTACATTCAAAATTGGAAATACATTACAAGAAAATACTTTAACACGTCACAGATTCTGCATGATTTGTGTTGTTGTCCTTTAAACTAGCTCTTCAGTACCTTTGCTTTGACATCTCGTGTTTCAGAACTAGAATTGGTCTTAAAAAACACGACATACTTCATATCTGTCACGAACTGAGTTGAAGCTCCATCACCTGGCGGCAGTGGGAATTACACAGGGGAGATAAACAAACCTAGCTTGCTCAGGCATGATAATGTAAGCATGAACACGCAGTCAAAGGATTATTTAAAACAGGACAGGAGACTTCACTGCTTGTCAATTTTTGTCCTTTAAAACTCTATTTAGAATAAAAATATGGGTAAAAGGAATATGTACTCCCACAAAATAACTGTACTTATAGACCCTTTAAAAGTTTGTAACAAAAACATTCTAAATTCGGCTGGAGGCAAAAGTGAAGAGGAACATACTGTGATTTCACTGGAGATACTGCGATTTAACCTCAAAATATCTCAAAATATGAAAAATTTTAGGAAATGAAAAGCACAGCGACATCAGAGCTGCTTTAAACACATTTATTATTGTATCTTACATCGTGTTTTAGGAAATTATGATAAACTCTTTGCGTTTTTGATGAAGGAACAATCCAGATTTATGGGTTTTACTGGAAAAATACTCACAGAAATATTGAGCCCCCATAATTTTATATTTTATCAGATACTATTCCATAAATTAGATTCTTTTGAAGCTTTCTTTATTTTATTCTTTTATTCTTTATTCCCAGACAGCCACCTACTGTAAATAAGAGTGTGCACTTTATACTTTATATTGTATTTTTATTACCATGTTTAGTCATTATTTATCCTATTTTTATTGCATGCGCCTATTTCATTCATTCCTGTTCTAAACTGTGTGTTGCAACAGTGGAATTTCCCCATTGTAGAACAAATAAAGGATCTCTTATCTTATCTTATCTTTAATACAATTTTAAGGCTAGAATATTGTATTTTGTCCATCGTTTGTTATAGAAAACCTATCTAACTGACCTTTCTACCCTGGAAATTCAAATGTGTGGCTCTTTTCCAACACAAACACTTAAAACCAGTAGAATTTAGATCTAACGTGAGCGAATCATTGACAAATTTACAGTCAACTTCAATGTCCGTTATCACATTTAGGGTCTATACATAACATAACTCCTACACGCCTTTTCCACTTACATTTCTGCATGAGCTTCAAATACTGGGTGCACTTAAACTTCTCAAACTCTCGATCCTAGTGCTGCGGTGGAGTTTTACCTGAGGCGGGGGCAGTTCTGTCCCAGAGCGTGCAGGATGGCGTCTGTGATGTTGGCACAACCAGAAACACAGAGCGACTGCAGCCGGTGGCAGCCTCGACATATGGTGATGAGGCCCTCGTCTGTGATCTGCTGCTCCGGACAGAACAGAGAGTCAGCGTCATGCATCAACATCAGAGCTGCAAGATAAATCCTAACTGAACTGGAGTTTGTAAGTGCTGTAATTAGCAAATGGCAAAGGCTGCAGTTAATTATGTAACGCGGCCACTTCAGAAACAACTTCAGTAAAGCGCCACGACTGCAACGTTTAATTAACTGATCGTAACTAGTCGACTATATCAAATAATCAGTCATATTCTGATCATCTTAATCATTATCTGGACTATACAGACTCTAAAACACATGAAAAAAACATTTATAACAAACATAGTGGCATAATTAAATCAAAAAAGGTCCAAAAAGAATAAAAAGATCATCAATAATACACTTTATTAGGCCCGAGCGCCACAAGCTGGCGAGAGGCCTATTAGTTTCGCAGTGCCGCGCTAAGCATCGCAGCGAAAGCGCGCACGGCGCGCACGAATCGAAGCGGCCGAAGCGCCCGCCCGCCTAAACACTCACTAACGATTCTCAACTCATGCACGCCCGTGCATACCACCAGTAGTGGGAAAATTGAACATTATCGCTGTAAACGGCGGCTCGCATAAAGCAAGCGCACATGCACATTAACGAAAGGCGATGCGGGGATGACGGCGCTGAGCGTCGTCATCCCTTCACGCAAAGCGCCGTGGTGCGCTGAGTCGCCCAGTGCACGCGTTTCAACTCATGCACGTTCCTGGTGCATATAACAATGTAATGTAAAAATTGAACATTACTATTGTAAATAGGGCAATAACAGAAAGTGGGCGGAGCCCACTAAAAATCTCGAAAGTGTCTCCCAGTGACCAGGGACCCATACCAAAACGTAGGAAAGCGCTGCGGCGCTTTTCCGAAATGTATAGTTGTGAACTAAAAAAGGGGAAACATTGTTTTCGCATCGGAATATTATTCTTCTTATTCTTCTTCTTGGGACCAACCCCCCTATTTTTCACCCAGTGAACATTGACGAAGTCTCAGGAAAATTTGCACACCTCTAAAAATCGTGCCCCTCTGTACATTCTGGCTATTTCCCGGATTTACAAAATTCAAAAATATGGCGCGTCAGCGCCCCAAGTGTACAAAAAATGCATCATGGGATAGGAAAGTGCCAAAAAATTTTTATCGAGAGTCATGAAACTTGGGCAGAGAGGTAGATAGTGCCAAGAGAAGCAAAAATATTATTACGCAACGCCGTCGCCCAACCATTTGTCGGCCATATTGGATGAAAATTCGCCAAACCTGACTCAGCGCTTTTTTAAACTGCACTTTTACTTAACTCCTCCCAGGGCGCGAACCTAACGAGCTGAAATTTGGTGAAAATGAAGTTGAGGAGTGTGGCATCAAAAGTTATCCAAATCATGAACCTAACTTTTACGTCTCTGTGCGGGCGGCTTAAGCCACAAAATTTGGCCAGAATTCCTGAAATTTTCAAATTTTAACTTTGCTCCCATTTGCACATATAAAGTCCGAATTGCATCAAATTTGAATGAGTTGTTAAACTCACTGTCTGAAACCTATTAGAGGTGGAAAATTAAATTTGGCGTGTTAGCGCTTCACAGATCAAAGCAAACTTTTATATGGGAAGCAAAAAATTTAGTTATTTAGAATTTTTTGAAATTTTGCACAAAATTTCATTTTGGCCTACCGATCAAAAAAGCCAATGAGACCCATATCATATTTTGTACGGAAGCCGTACTAATGACCAAAACACCCCATGTTATTCCTATGGGAAAATCGTCAAATGTCTCAAATTTGCATATTTTTTTCCTATGCATTTTAACGAACTCCTCCTTGGGCGTAAGCCTGACTAACCTCAAATTTGGTGAACATCTTTCTGAGGAGTGGGGCACTAAAAGTTATCCAAATCGTTGGGATAAGTATTATTTGGTCTCTGTGCGGCAAAGCCGCTAATTTTGCCAATATTTTAGAAAAGACAGAAAAACCCCATGTTATTCCTATGGGAAAATCTCTAAATCTCTCAAATTAAACTTTTGTACTTTAACTAACTCCTCCTCGGGCGTAAGTCCCGATCAACCTGAAACTTGGTGATAATCATCCTGAGGAGTGGGACATCAAAAAGTTATCCACATTATTTGGATAGGTATTATGGTCTCCGTATAATGCGGCGAAGCGCAAATATTGTCCAAACTTGTAAAATGACGGAAAATCCCATGTTATTCCTATGGGGAAAATGCAAAATCACTCCAATGAAACTTTTGTACTTTAACGAACTCCTCCTCGGGCGTGGAGCCCGACCATCCTGAAATTTGGGTGAAAATGATCCTGAGGAGGCCATCTAAAGTTATCCAGGATTTTAGCACAAGTATTACAGTCTTTAGAAAAGTCTTGGGCAGCCGCAAACCTTGACCAATTTTTACACATTTTCAGTGAAATATGAGCAGTAGGAGGGCGCGGTAGCGCCACGGATTCGGGTAGCAGGTATTTTATGAGGAGGGAAATTAGCGCCGTAAGCGCCTCTGGCGCTGGCTATGGGCGGCGGCGCAGCGGCGAGGGTTTATCATTGCCGCTATGGGCTATATTTAGGCCCGAAGCGCCACAAGCTGGCGAGGCCTATTAGCTTCGCGGTGCCGCGCGGCACGGTTGGCAAAAGTGCGCACGGCGCACGAATCGGCCGAAGCGCCCGCTTCCAAACACTCACTAACGATTCTTCAACTCCATGCACGCCCGTGCATACCAATTAGTAGTGGGAAAATTGAACATTATCGCTAAACGGGCTTAAGCCCGCATTTAAAGACGCAGGAAAGATTTAAACGAAAGGCGAGGTGGGATGACTGGTCGCTGGGCGGTCGCCATCCCCACGAAGCGCCAGCGCTGAGTCGCCCAGTACGCGTTTCTCAACTCATGCACGCCTGCGCATATAACAATGTAATGTAAAATGGAACATTACTATTGTAAATAGGGCTAATAACAGAAAGTGGGCGGAGCCCACTAAAACTCTCGAAAGTGTCTCCCAGTGACCAGGACCCATAATCAAAACGTGAGGAAAGCGACGCTCCGAAAATGTATAGTTTGTGAACTAAAAAGCGGAAACATTGTTTTCAGATCGGAATATTATTCTTCTTTCTTCTTCTTCTTTCTTTCTTCTTTCTTCTTCTTGGGACCAACCCCTATTTTTCACCCAGTGAACATTGACGAAAAAGTCAGGAAAATTTGCACACCTCTAAAAATCGTGCCTCTCTACATTCTGGCTATTTCCGATTTCCAAAATTCAAAAATATGGCGCGTCAGCGCCCCAAGTGTACAAAATGCATTACGGCATAGGAAAGTGCCAAAAAAATTTGATCGTAGAATCATGAAATTTGGAAGAGAGGTAGATAGTGAAAAGTGAAGCAAAAATATTATTACAGCAACGCCGTCCCGCCCAACCAATTGTCGGCCATATTGGATAAAAATTCTCGCTAAACCTGATTCAGCGCTTTTTTAAACTTAGTACTTTTACGAACTCCTCCTAGGCGCTGTCTCGAACGTAGCTGAAATTTGGTGAAAATGAAGTTGAGGAGTGTGGCATTAAAAGTTATCCAAATCAGAACCCACGTTTTACTGCCTCTGTGCGCGGCCGCAAAATTTGCCCACAATTCCTGAAATTTTCTAATTTTTTATTTTGCTCCCATTTCCACATATAAAGTCCGAATTGCATCAAATTTGACTCAGTTGTTAAACTCCCTGCCTGAAACCTACTAGAAGTGAAAGAATTAAATTCCGCGCATTAGCGCCCCCTACAGATTAAAGCAAACTTTTATATGGGGAGCAAAAAATTTAGTTTTTAGAATTTTTAAATTTTGCACAAAATCTCCATTTTGGCCTACCGATCAAAAAAAGCTAATCAGACCCATGTCATATTTTGTAATGTGCAAAGCCGTACCAATGACCAAAACATCCCATGTTATTCCTATGGGAAAATCAAAATTTGCATATTTTTTTTACTACGCATTTTAACGAACTCCTCCTCGGGCGCAAGCCCGACCAACCTGAAATTTGGTGTACATCTTCCTGAGGAGTGGGGCGCCAAAAGTTATCCAAATTATCAGGATAGGTATTACGGTCTCCGCGTAATGGCGAAGCCGCATTTTGCAAACATTTTACAAAAGACCAAAAACCCCATGTTATTCCTATGGGAAAATCGCAAAATCTCTCAAATTTCACTTTGTACTTTAACGAACCCTGTTTCTCGGCGTAAAGTCCCGAACAAGCAGAAACTTGGTGACAATCATCCTGAGGAGTGGGGCACCAAAAGTTATCCAAATTATTAAGATAGGTATTATGGTCTCCGTGCAGCGAAGCCGCAAACTTTGCCAACATTTTACAAAAGACAGAAAAACCCCATGTTATTCCTATGGGAAAAACTCAAAGTCGCTCAAATTAAACTTTGTACTTTAACGCACTCCTCCTGCCGGCGAAGTCCACCATCCAGAAATTTGGTGAAAATGATCTTGAGGAGTGGGCAATCTAAAAGTTATCCAGGATTTTAGCACAAGTACTAGTCTTTAGTGCAGCCGCAAGAAACTTTGACCAATTTTTACACATTTTCAATGAAATATGAGAAGTAGGGAGCGCGTAGCGCCAATGGATTCGGCAGCAAGTATTTTATGAGAAGGGAAATTGGGGCGCGTAAGCGCCTTGGCGTTACGCAGGGCGGCGGCGCATGGCTGGCGAGGGGTTTATCATTGCCGCTATGGCTATATTTATTTGTAAATATTCTCTGTCCAGAAGCCTTCAGTCACCATATTTTAACCTTTATTTTGTTGCTAAAAGTCTGAAATGTACAAAAGAAATAATTGTTTCACTAATCGAAACATTGAGACCTTGTAAATACATTATCAGTCACATAAAGGCTGAAATATGGTGACTAAAATAATTGTTAAAGGTCCCATAACATGCAAAATCGACTTTTCAGAGGTTTTAACCTTCCTACAGTGCTGTTTGGGCCTCGTATGTGTGCCCAAAGTGGTTTTTTGATTGATTCCCGCATGTTTTCACTAGAGAACTGTCTTTTCCGTCCCCCTCGGCTGAGCAGCAGACGGGGCTCATCCCATGGGATGTTTAAGCCACGCCTCCAGGAGGCAGCTGGTGTAAAAGAGAAAAACAATACAAATACAAATAATGGCAATAAATCACGATGGATACGACAGATCGAAGAGTTAGCTTGTTATTTACCAAACGGCAACGTCCGTCGTCGAGGTACTGGAGCACGTCAAACTCCTTATTTTCAGTAATATCAAGATAAAGCTTACATTTTCTAATTTTTCAAAGCTCTGAGAGAATCAGTTGCAGCCGGTGATTGACAACTATTAGTAGACCAACGATTACTTTAGTCGACTCACTAGTCAGATGATTATTCAGAAATCAGAAATTGCTTATTCTTTTTTTTTGACATTTTGATTAAATAATGCTTTAGTCTTTGTTAAAAAAGATATGCGTTTGAGAGTCTGTTTAGTCCAGATAACAATAATGATCAAATGTG
Organism: Rhinogobius similis; assembly: GCA_019453435.1. Taxonomy (NCBI): domain Eukaryota; kingdom Metazoa; phylum Chordata; class Actinopteri; order Gobiiformes; family Gobiidae; genus Rhinogobius; species Rhinogobius similis. The sequence continues at coordinate 13,430,698 of CM033631.1, forward strand.
ATTTTTTATTTTATTTTATTATTTTCACAGTTGGTTAGTCGATTAATCATAGCTTCCCTTGTCACCAGCTATTCTAAAGGGTTCTGTTATACAAAATTTTACAAATCAAAGTAAAAGGAGCCGCTGATTATTTTCCAAAACAGCACAAATAAACATCTTATAGACCCTTTAAAATGTTCTAAATTCAGAATGGAGGCAAAAGTGAAGTGCAACATTTTGTGATTTCACTGGAGAAACTGGGATTTAACCTCAGAATATCACAAAATATGAAACATAATGATGATTTTGGAAAATGTAAACCACCCAGACACATGTGAGTGACATCAGAGCTGCTCTAAACACGTTTATTATTGCATTTTACATTATGTTTTTGCAAATTATGATAAACTCTTTGCATTTTTGACGAAGGAATAATCCAGATTTATGGGTTTTACTGGAAAAATACTCACAGAAATGTTGAGCCCACAATCATTTTTCATTTTATCTAGATCGGTGTTTCTCAAACTGAACTTGTGGTACGTGGAAAGCTCTTCAAATGTAAGGTTTACTTCACATTTTATTCACATATTTTGCTCTTCCTTTAGTACATTTCTAGTTAAAACTACTGTGGCAATGGTGTATTCCTACTTAAGACCTGGTTTATCCCTAATTTAGACCAGAAATAGTCCTGTTATAGTCCTAGTTTAGGTCAGAAAGGCAAATCTTTTCTTTGGTGGTACTTGGGGTAAAAAGGTTGAGAAGCACTGATCTAGATACTATTCCATACATTTGATTCTTTTGAAGATGAATACAATTTTAAGGCTAGAAATTTGTATTTTGTCCATTGTTTGTTATAGAAAAGCAAAATAATTGACCTTTTGACCCTGGAAATTCAAATGTGTTGCTCTTTTCCAACACAAACACTTGAAACCAGTAGAACTTAAATCTAACGTGAGCGAATCATTAAAATATTTACAGTGAACTTCATTTTGCCTTCATTCAGGACTTTTGATGACGTCACATTTTAAAGGGTCTGTGCGTTGGGACGGTGGACTTACTGAGCACGTCTGTAAGTTGAGTGTGACCAGCTCTGGACAGTGGGCTCCAATGTGTTTCAAAGCCTCGTCCTCGAGCTGCAACAGATTTTATTGGACACATTTATGAACTCCATAAAAACAAACATAGCTGTTGCTTGTTGACATATCAGGGCCACAGCGCCTGTTACGAGTTCTCGAACACACATCCTCTGTGCCGGACAGGAAGTGTGCCGTCTGTCTGTTTGGAGTGAAAACAAGAGGAAGTCTGAGCGGATGCAGCCAACACGGGCTTTGAGTCTTTGGAAATGACAATTTTTGGAATGCAAACTATAATTAGAATTGATTTATTCTTAGATTGTCTGCTTGTCTATTAACATTAGAGTTAGTGTATTTATTATGCTAACTTTTATAGGAATTTTAATCTTCTTTTTGGCTGTTGTGATTGATGCATTTCAAGATTAGTGCGTAGTGCTGGGAGATATGTATCGAAAAATGGATACTACCTCAACTGTTGTTTTGGAAATATGCAAAATTAGAACATAAGATGTATCGTCTGTAATTAAAAAAAAACACCAAATATGTCCTCAAATAGAGACAGTAACACCCGATGAAGGATCTTTTCATTAGGTCAAGGTTTAGACAACAGATTGTACTTTTAAAACAAAAGAATTGTCATTTATCAAACGCTGTAGTCGAATTAAGATCAATATCATTCTAAACTGATCAGAAAAGGTGCACTTTTGTCCTGTTTATGTATTTTTTTAGTATCGATACATACTCGATTGTGTATCTAGTTTTGATACTAGTTTTATTATTGATTAGTATCGGATTTTTGGTACTTTTGACAACCCTAATAAAAGCAAATTACCAAATCAATCTTCATGTAGCTGCATCACAATAAATTGACTGTTGCATTAATAAAGTTTGATTTCATAAAGCTGGTCATATACTATTGAAACAGTAAATGAAGGATTGTGTTTTGTTCAGTCAGTAATTGCAAATAATAATAAGTGAATCAAACCATGTGTATATATGTTTAAACCCAAGCTCACTGCGCCCGTACCTGAGTGCACCCTTTGAGGAACAGTCCTTTTAGACCGGGACAAGACCGGACCAAAGCCTGGATGCCGTCCTTGGTCACCTGGTCACACCACGAGATGTTGAGCTGCTCCAGGTTAGGACAGCCCTCACTGACCAGATAAAAAACAGGTCAGAATCCACAAAAATATAGAGTTATTTTACCTGATGTTTGCTTTTTCACACCTGAGAGCTTTGAGTGACAGGTTTGTGATTGAGGTACAAGAGGCGAGGTCCAGGTGCTTCAGTTTGGGGCAGAACTTACTGAGACTGTTACACGTGCTGCAAAGAGGAAAACACACACACATTAGATTAAAAAGAATATGAAGGTAGGTTCGAGGTGGAGGCGAGCAGTATATGGAACGTACATAATATTGTGTGTGTTGTTTTGAAGATATGCAAAGTTTGAATGTGAAGTATATCGTTTATAGTTTAAAATGTCATGTGATTGAATATAAAAATGACATGTATGTTGTTTTTAATTAGCTTTTAAGGCGAGACACTGCAGGTGAATAGGAAAAAATCTTAAATTTAAAGAAGTTTTACATAATTTAATGTTTTCATATAGAAAAGATGCATTTTATGTGTAAAAACGGCCAAAATTAAACACATTTGGGACATAGATATCTGAACTATGAACAAAATCAGGTTTACATTTCTAAGTTCATTATGTACACAGATTAGTTTCAAATAACTTAACCTACGGGATTTTGGATGTCTTATTTATTTTTTGAGTAAACTAGATTTGACTGAAATTTGTCCTAAAAATTAAATTTCGCCTAATATTTTTACTTAAAACTTCAATAAATCTGTATTAGGTATCAAAAAATCCTTCTGTACGTTTCAAGTCTTGTTGAGTCCAAGATTGTTCAATTCGGTGAGTGTAGGATCTACTTTAAGTGGTGATCCTCCTTTTTTTGGTCAGTTTGCTCTGTCAACATATCGGCTTTCATGTGGGAACAACAAACTTGTCCAATCTGCTCTTAAAGATGTTTTATTATTTAATTTAATCCACTTCATCCATAGATTTCTCTGCGACATTGTATTTCAAAGGCCATTTTTAAAAAATACATTTTTCTCCTCTGTGGGATCTACTAAGTGGTGATCTTTATGTCCCTATAAACACCACACTTTACAATCAACAAGATTTTGACGAAACGTACAGAAGGATGTTTTGATATTTAATTCTAAAACTGATTTATTGAAGTTTTAAGTAAAACAACAAACAAACAGGCATTTTCAGTCCAATCTAGTTTACTCAAAAACTAAAAAAGAAATCAAAAATCCTCTCTGTACATTTTTAAACTAATATGTGTGAAAATGAACCAAAAAAAAAAAAGTAAACCTGGTTCTGTCCATATTTCAGATTTATATGTCCCAAATATATGTATTTTTGAACATTTTTACACATATTTCTACATGAAAACATTACATGATGAAAAACTTTTTTTTTCTTACATTTATGTCAGTAAACTACAGAAGACGTTTACAATTGATATCTTTAAATTTAAATTTTTTTCCTATTCACCTATAGTGCCCCACCTTAATTAAAAAACAACTCTGCTTACTTTCAAAGTGTAGAATATTCAGCTGTGAGTTGATGTGAGTTGAAGCACAAACCTGTCAGTGATCTTGGTGCAGCCATTCAAACTGAGCAGCTCAATGTTCCTGCAGTTTTGGGAAAACGTCCTACAGAAAAACACACAGAAAACACAAACATATTAAGGTTTATCTTAGATTAAAAATATAACAGTGTCTAATGTGAATGTTTTGTTGTTATCTGTACAGTAAATGTGCACCAAACAACTGTATCTGTGAATCACTTTGTTAAGACATATATGAACAGCTCTGCACGGTGTTTTTTCCACACAACCTCATCAGTTTTAGTTCCCATTGACTTAAAATAACTTCAGTTCAAATGAATTCACTGTATCCGACAGAAGAAGCTTACCCTTTGCTCTGGTATAAATAGCACAATAAATAATGCAAGATGGACAAATTGATTTGTAACACTCCTCTTATGTACCAGAACTGCCAACTCATGACTGCAGTTCCTTTATTCTTCTAATTATAGACTTGTACTGTGTGTTTATACTGGAAATGGTTGCATATGGAACACTACAGCATAAACTAAATTGATTATTACTGTCATTTATTCATTTTTGAAAGAATCAGGACACAGTACATCATATGAAAGCAGAGCGCAATAGAGGTTTTTGAGGGCAAACATTATTAAATAGAAAATGTCTGTGAATCCCAGTCAGGAGCGAACAAATCAGATTAGTGTTGAGGGCATGGATATTAGGCACAGTATTATAGAAGCTGCTCTCATGCAAAGGTTATGCAACGTATTTTGGATGATTAATTCAATTGTCAGTGGCATATGTGTATCCTCGTGAACAAACTCTCCTTCCTCTCTCTCCGGTTAAAGCCTCTCACCTCAAGGCGCTGTCCCCGACGCCAAGGCAGCCGCGCAGGCTCAGCTTCCTCAGGAACCCCCCGCAACGCTTTGAGATGTTCTCCACCACACGGCCCTGTGTGGAGTGTACGTGTTTACTTCACGAAACAACATTTATGAAACACTGCTTAGGCCAAAGAGTAAGACAACTGGGACTGTGAAAAGATAACTGTTCATCTTCATTGTGATGCATTAAAGTGCCCATGACACTGAAGTGCTCCTTTTACCAAAACACACTAAAGATCATTATATTTAAGATTCTGCTCAAGTATTAACAATTTTTATCCCAGTTTTTGAATTTTTTAGGTTTAAATGTTTTACTTCCTGGTTGTAAATCATGACATCACACTAGGAAATTCTGCAACTGTTACCTAGAAACCATGATGTAAACTGGGCCAAAAGTCCTCTAATGTCACGGCAATTATTATTTGACAAATAAAAAAATACAGAAACACCTTAATTTTGTTGAATCAATGTTGAAATGATCAGAAAAATGTGTAAATTGTCCCTAGTGAGCCTCCCTAGTGTGATGTCATCGTGTTTTGGAACTCTGCTCCACTTCCTGTAAATTTCAACATATTTTAAACATTTTCTTCACGAACTGACTCCTGTTAATATTTAACAGGTTTAATTTCACCAAATAAAGTCAAAACTAGAAAAATCTGTCATACTCAGTTTAAACATGGAGAAAAGCAGGTGAAGTTACAGGTGAAATCTGTGGAGAGGCAACAGTAAAAATATATGTTGTTGTTTTTTAAAGCATCAGAACACTTGTAACTGAATAAATGTTTAATTTAAGTTTAATGCCATATTGTTTAAGCTATCAAATCTCCAACCTTACTGACAGTAGTAAAAAAGAAAGTCCTGCCACCGAAACATGTCAGGAAAATGAGTTCATAGAAGACAAGATGAATTTTCCAAATATAAATGTCCAAGATGTATAGTGCCCTTTAAAGCAGTATGTACAAGTGAGAATAAGAAAATTTAAAAAAAGAGAATAAGAAAAATAGGTCTAATTTGAGGACGCTAACAAAGCAAAGTTAAAGCTTGTGGATGCAAAACAATTTTCTTCAGCTAAACTCAGACAAGACTGAAATCATCGTCTTTGGGCCGCAGAAACAGAGAGAAAGTGTCAGCAGTCACCTCCAGTCTCTCGCTCTAAAACCGACAAATCAAGTTAGAAATCTGGGGGTAATAATGGACTCAGACCTGAACTTAAACAGCCACATCAAATCAATAACATCAACAGCCTTTTACCACCTAAAAAACATTGCCAAAATTAAAGGTATAGTGTCTAAACCAGACTTGGAGAGACTTATCCATGCATTTGTCTCCAGTAGGTTAGACTACTGCAACGGCCTGTTCACTGGCCTCTCCAAACGAGCTGTAAAACAGCTGCAGTACATCCAGAACGCTGCTGCTCGGGTCCTGACAAGAACCAGGAAGTACGATCACATTAGTCCTGTGCTCAGGTCTCTGCACTGGCTTCAGGCTCAGAGAATTGACTTTAAAGCAGCTCTGCTTGTGTTCAAGTCTCTCCACGGCCAAGCACCAAAGTACATCTCTGACATGTTAGTGCCATATGAACCATCTCGCAATCTGAGGGCCTCAGGGACCGGCCTCCTGCTGGTGCCTAGAGTCAGGACTAAACATGGGGAATCAGCATTTCAGTTTTTTGCAGCTAAAATTTGGAACAGTCTCCCTGAAGATGTGAGACAGGCCTCCACTCTGGCAATGTTTAAATCCAGGCTAAAAACAGTTCTCTTTAGACGTGCATACGACTGAAAGATCTATCTGCACTCTTCTCTTTTAAAGCACTTTATTTTAAAATGATTTTAAAATGATTTTAAAATGATTCTGTGTGTCTTTTTGTGTTTTGTGATTTTAATGCAACTTTTCCTGTTTATGTAAAGCACTTTGAATTGCCCTGTGTACGAATTGTGCTCTACAAATAAACTTGCCTTGCCTTGCCTTGCCAAAGTTAACAAAAGATTAGCAGAAGAAGAGCATCTCCAAAAACATAATCTAGTGACAATCTGCTATTTTGGTAAAAATCAACATATAGCTCACAAATTTCCCTTTTAAATGCTGCTTCGTGCTCAAACAAAGACACTTTTTCCCAGCGACACCTCCTTCTCAGATTCAGCAGTGCTCTGAGTGAGTTGCAGAGTATTTAAGTGCGTACGACAGGCGTTGATGACTTTCTAGTTTTGACTCTATTTGTTGGGATAATCTGTTTGGAGAATTGTCGAATCAATCAACCATAATATCCAATTTCCATGTAATTAAGAGTAAATCAGATTGAAAATTGTTAAAATTGTTATCAGCAAAAGCTCTATCTGGCTGATGTTTAGTACAAATAAAGGCTTTATAGTAGGTGTATTTCTATCAGAGACAGTAAAAGGCTGAACGAGCTGGTGGAGAGGGCTGGATCTGCACGAGGAGATAAAGTGGAGTCTGCTGGAACTGTGTTGGAGAGGTTTATGAGGCGAAAGATGCAGGCCATAATATCCAACGTAGACCGTCCCCTGCGCAGGACTGTGAGCTGCAGAACCGAGGTCTTTTGTCCCAGCGGCAATTGAAAAATGCAGAACTTACTGAGGACGTGAGGGAGGGGCTTTAAGGACTATGGTAAATTAATACTACTATTTATTAATGTTTATTGACCTTATTCTGCCCCGCCCACTTTTGCCGTTTTTTGCACTTTTGTTGTAAACGCACTTCCGTTTGACGAGAACTCCGTTAAAGCTAATGACGAACGAGGGAAAAGTCTCACCACTAAAATGTTACATAAAGTAGGTTGATTTGTGTAAAATGTTTAATGAACACGAGCAACAACAAGTCAACAACGCAACGATTTCCTGGTCAGTCTGAAAACGTCTTTTTAGTCCATGTAGAACTTATTTTCTGTTGAGCTCGTCTGCCCCGTGTAAACTAATACAACGCAAACAAGACGGCGGCGCGTAAGGCAACTTCCGGAATAAGGTGAATAGACTAACATTCTTTTAATCAAATATATTGTCTTTCTTTCTTTCTGTTTGTTTTCTTACCTCGATGTCTCTCTGGAAGTCAAAGAGGTCGATTCGCTGCCAGTTGCTGCCGTCCAGCGCTAAGACGTTCCAGGACTGTGGACAAAATACAGCACTTTAAATAATTTAAAAAGGATCCATATTAGGCTTTTTGTTATTGCTTTTGAGAGAGGCTTTGAGAGATCCTGCTTATTCATTCAAGTTTTGTTTTTCTCAAGAGCTCAAAAATAGTTAATCGAGCTGGTTGCAACTACAGTTTTCCTTCATTTCAATGCAGTGCACCTCAATGTTTTAACCTTATTTAAGCAGTTTTTCACCCTCTCCTGGCTTTTGAAAGCAGACACACACTTTTGAAGATATTTCATTCATCACGGCGCACAAGCTTTCACTGAATACAAATGTGTCAATCCACTGCTTTATAACGTTAAAATGTTGTGTGAATACAAAATTGGGCAGTAAAGCATGGAAAATTGCACACTATCATTTTATTTGATCATCATTTATGTTTATTGACTCAGGGCGGGTTCGTTGTTTGATTTTCTAATTGTTTATGTTGGTTGAATGAACAATGTTGCGAAGCCCCGAGAGCCGGCAGCTACAAAATACACTGAACTGAATCATAAAAAGTGTAAAATAATGATGTTTCGCTATTTATTTAGTGTAGATTCGACAAACAAACTCGGCTTTCGGTCTCTTAAGTCTAGCTTGAACAAAACGATGCAGTCTAAATGTCAGAGTGTGTGTTTTTGGATCACACTGATGGACAAAGTGTTACAGAAAACTCACCCTGGAGACCTGAGCACAGCGGCAGAGCGTCACCACGTCCAGAAAAGAGAAGATTCTGCACAAAAAGTAAAAACAACAGTGACATTTCAGACATTTTTATCACGGCGATTTGGCCTTGGCTCAACCCTGAGAGTGACACTTCCCCCTCGACGCTGCGGTGTGAGTAAACTGACGAATACTGTCCACCCGGCAGCACCGCTTCAGCCTTCACCCGGCCCGAAGAACAGTGTAGAAAGCGGTTTTGAAAAGAAGCGTTTGTTTGATGAAAGCGTGTGGTGTTTTGGACAGGCAAGTTGATCCGGACTTTCTGTTTATTGCGCTTGTTTTAGGATGCGTTCAGACTTGCACTTACACTACACCAAAATTGAGTCTATAGGCCCTTTAAAATGTGATGTCATCAAAATGGAGGCGACTGGAGGCAAAATGAAGTTGACTGTAACCTTTTCAATGATTCGCTCACGTTGGATCTAAATTCTACTAGTTTTAAGTGTTTGTGTTGGGGAAAAAGGGTAGAAAGGTCAGTTAGTTTGCTTTTCTATAACAAATGATGGACAAAATTTAAATTTGTGGCCTTAAACTTGTATTTAAAAGATTTGATTTGATTAAGAGATGATGACTTCAAAAGAATCTAATTTATGGTATAATAGCTAATATATCTTAAGATAAAATGAAAAATGATTGCGGGCTCAACATTTCTGTGAGTATTTTTCCAGTAAAACCCATAAATCTGGATTGTTCTTTCATCAAAAATGCAAAGAGTTTTTCATAATTTCCTAAAACATAATGTAAAATACAATAATAAATGTGTTTTAAGCTGCTCTGATGTCACTCACATGTGTCTGAGTGCTTTTCATTTTCCAAAGTCATCAACATTTTTCATATTTTGTGATATTCTGAGGTTTAATCCCAGTTTCTCCAGTGAATCGCATTATGTTGCACTTCACTTTTGCCTCCATTCTGAATTTAGAATGTTTTTGTTTACAAACTTTTAGAGGGTCTATATGATTATGGTTCTCGTGTTTGTCTAATTCTGACTTATTTTGGTGGAAGGGCATCTGTGATAAACATCAATCATAGTTTTACATCAGTCAAGTTGCAGTTTGTGTGGAAATTTAGAAAGATAAAAAATTTAAATGACAGGAAGTGGAGTTCTAAAACGGAATCCCTCTGTGATGTCACCAAAAGCGACGTACCATCGAAACTACAGAGACAATTTAAACTCAACTGACACATTTTTCCGACCATTTAAACCATCATGCAACAAAATAAAGGTGTCATCGGGTATTATTCATTATAAATTCCTAACTATTGTGCAATTTAAATGTTATGTCGGTCCTTGTTTAGAGTTTGGTTGCTAGGTAACAGTTGTGGAATTACCTCTGTCTAATGTTACATTTACTGCTCATGTCCAACAGGAAGTAACATTATAAACTTTACAAAAACTGTCAAACTGGGGAACAATGGGCAAAATGTTTATTAAAATCTTAAATATAATCATGTTCACTATATTTTAGTGAAGTGTGTTGTTTAACCCGTCGTATGGAGGACCAAACCTGGACTAGACGAGGCGTAAATCAAGACTAGACAAGGACCAAACAAAGTAAAAATAAAACCTGGCCTTTAGTCAGTTCATTGGTTGATGGTCTCAGTAGTACACTCAATGTTTTATTTAGTTGACCAATTTTTTAATAAGCAGTGAGGACTTTTTAACCAGGATTCGCCAAACTAGTGTGAATGAAGCTAAATGCAACTCCAGGTAAGTTTTTGATGACAGAACATTGTTGGAACGTGGTTAAAAGCTCAAAAAAAGGAAATTTATCATGTGTCCTTTAATCTTGCAGCCCTAATCAGATAAGAGATCCTTTATTTGTCCCACAATGGGGAAATTCCACTGTTGCAACACACAGTTTAGGACAGGAATGAAAGAAATAGTTGCATGCAATAAAAATAGGATAAATAAACATGATACTAAAAATACAATATAAAGTATAGAGTATAAGGTATAAAGTGCACACTCTTATTTACAGTAAAATGGCAACTAAAGATAAGATAATATAGTAGTATAGTTTATAAAACTGCGACATGCATGAGTGGATGGTTTATTACAGCACCTGAACATCCACAGTTCAACCAGAGACATGAATTACGGCCTTCATTTTCTGCTTGCTCAGAGATTCTAGTGGAGTTTTGTGTGAAAACAATTAAAATGTTTTATAACCCGCGGCATGTGTTTTTAATTACACTTTTAGCGCAGCGTGTATAAATAAGGAGCACATTTGTATTCTGGAGGAGGTTGTGCTGAGGTTTCTTTAGCTCTTGTTGGTTTAGCTAATGTTTGCCAACAGCTATAGCTTAAGTTGGTGGGTATACAGGCTGGCACATGGATAAAGTGAAAGAAATGTGGAACAAAGAGGGTCTAACTGCAACTAATATGAAAACACACAGGTCTATTTAAGGATTTGGCATAACATTAAACCAGGGGAGTCCCAAACAACTGGGCCAGGGCAAGAACCGATGAAAATATGATCTTTCTGTGACATTTATCACGGTTTTATAGTTAACTGTGATGTTCGAGAGTTCAATTTTGAAGAAATTGAGACAAAATAACCCAGTAAACCGGCAAATAAGATGTTAAAAGGTTTATGCATTTTGCCGTTGTCTCCGCTCACTTCCACCGCACCACAAAAGAAACTACATGTTTAATATCAGTCCTTGTGAGAAAAAAGGTTCATAAATATTTTATTTATGAAGGCAGCGTTCACACTTGTTCTGGCTTGAGCCCAGTGTAGTCTTGGTGTAGACTTTAGTTTGGTCCTGTTCTACTTCAGGTTTAGTTCAGGGTTAATGCTGCCTTCATCTGGTCAGGAAATTATGGTAAATACCACTTTACCAGTGGGAAATAGCACATGAATGCCCCTCACCTCGTAACTTCCAGTAGGAAACTGGCAAAGAATTTTAATTCCCAAGTTGTCGAGTAGAAAATAACTTTTGACCTCTTATTATAGCGGACAACATAACAAGAATCCCAATTTAAAAATATGAAATGTTTTCCCACTGGTTAGCACAGTGTTTTGATGCTGTGTGTGGGACATATCACTTTGCACACTAAAATATGTTACATTTTTTCTTTTTTTACCTGAGCGAGCTGTAGTATATCGTCTTGTGTGAATGTACTGTTTACTCTGTATTCACATATATTTGTCCAGATAAAGTGTGTTTTAAACACCTTTCATTTTGCTACGACCATGAAAGCAACAGAACACACTCTTAATTATCACTTCACAAGTGGAAAGGATCACTTTTCCAGAGCACATGAAGGCAGCATAAGTAGAGTTTTGTCCTGCCTTTCATTTAGTGTTTTTGCAGGTGTTAAACACTTTATAGTTTCCCGTAAGTGGATTAGATACAAGCTGTGTTTTTTGTGGGTTTTTTTTTTTTTTTTGAAGAAAGCTACTCTTTTTTATTTTTTTATTCTAGGCTTAAACTGAACTGATTCAGAAGCAAATGAAAAGGGCAAAGGTCAAAAAACAAAAAAAAAACTAGTCAATAATAATCATGGGGCTTTTGACTTTACACGTCTACAGTCAATCCTTTGTCAGTCAAAGATAAAGAAAAATGTAATCAAAATGATCAATATCAATGGTGGGAAGTAATGAAGAACAAAAGGAAAAGTTAAATAGAAACTTTAGGTAGCTGTACTTTATTTAAGTCATTTTTACAGTGGATAGTTTTTAGTTTTACTTCAGTAAATTTGGGAGCAAGTACCACATACTTGGTCTGAGAGGTTATTTTAGCACGTTCATGGTGACATTCTGCCTGACGGTTTTCAACTCAAGGCCCAGTGAAGAGCACAATATACATAAAATTCACCACATTTAGCGATTTAACAGTTCTCTCAGGTTTTTTTTTTGTTTAAGTGCATTTAAAATGGTACTTCAATACTTTTATGTTTGCATTTCTTTTGCTCCTGTATCTGTACTTTTACTTTAGTAACAAAAATGAATACAGCCAACCCTGATCAAAATGAGCAAGAAAAGTTTTTAAAGTCTGTATGAAAAGGTTAAACTGCACATTTCACTAAAACGTTGTGAACAAGATTATACGCAGTTTGACAGTTTTTGTACTGACTTATAATGTTACTTCCTGGTTGAACATGAGCAGCAAATATGACATGGATACAGGTAATTCCACAACTGTTACCTAGCAACCAGACTGTAAACAAAGGGCAAAATCAATATAAATTACACAATAGTTACGAATTGACAATAAATAATACCTGATAACGCCTTTATTTTGTTGAATGATGGCTTAAACTGTCAGAAAAGTGTGTCAGTTGTGTGTAAATTGTCCCTGTATTCTCAATGGTTCGTCGCCTTTTGATGACATCACAGAGGGATTCCATTTTAGAACTCCGCTCAACTTCCTGTAATTTTAAACTTTTACTTTTTCAAATTTTCTTCACAAACTTCGACTTCACAGATGTAAAACTATGATGAATATTTAGCAAAGGTACTGTCAGACCAAACAAAGTCATACAAACACGAGTACCTGTCATATGCACTTTAAATTCTTTTCTGATCATATATCTCCAAAAAAAAGGTGGTGAACAATGGTGAACTGGTGACAGAAGACGCATACAGGAAGTGAAAATGTGTGGTCCAATCAAACGGAGCATATGGAGTATTTGAAATATCTGAATAAGTTAAAGTGCCTATGACGGGTTTTTATGCTTTTCTAATTTTGACTTTATTCAGTGCATTAATACCACTTGTAAATATAAATGATAGTTTTACACCAATCAGGTCGCGGTTTGTGGAGAAAAGTTGCAAAATCCGTTGACAATTACAGGAAGTAAACAAACTGATGACATCACGCTGTGGAGACAAAGGTTATGCATAATTTACACGAAATAAACTACTTTTTTGACCCTTCAAACTTTGATTCAACAAAATAAAGGTGTTCACGTGTGTTTTTCTTTGTCAAATGGAAAAATCTGTGACATTAGATGAGTTTTGGCCAGTGTACAGTGTGGTTGCTATGGTAATTTCCTAGTGTGATGTCATACTTTACAACCAGGAAGTAAAATTTAAAACCTAAAATATAGCTAAACTGGGATAAAATTTGTAAAGATTTTAGTAGAAATGTGAATATATTTATCTTAACTGCATTTTAGTTAAATGTGTATTTCAACCTGTCATAGGCCCTTTAATGCTGGTTCTGATTTGAGACAAGGGTCGTAAGATTAAACTTGTATCGCTCACCGTAGCAGCAGCTCCTTGGGCAGCTTCTTATTGATGACAGCCTCATCGCTGTTCGTGAACATCTGAAACGATAAAAGCAATAATGTTAGCACTGGTTGTAAGTAACTAAGTGGTTTGGAAATGGATCCCGGGGGACCTTTAATCTGCGAAGCCCACTCAAGGACAACAACGCCGTAAAACCCAAGATGAATGATTAAAATCCCCAACGAAATGAAGTCAATGTCAAGACCATTACTGGGAGCGACTACAAGGATGATATTCAAATGTCTGAATTAAAATGTGCTCTAAAACTGTGTATTTTGACGAAGTCGGAAGTTGCTGTTGAAACATGTCAAGGTAATTTCATCATCTCTTACGTCTGAAGAAATAACAAATCTATTTTACTTAAGAAGACAGGATGAACATTTTCTTAAAGCTGGAGTATCTGACTTTTGTAAATTAGTATTTTTTTGGTTTTCCCCCAAAGAGTATCTTGTAGAAGCAGTACTTTGAAGCACATCATTTAGACTTTAGTTGACAGAGAATTTGTGCTTTTTTTCTTCTTTTTTTTTAATAAATGCGAAAAGAATAAACATTAAAATCTCTTAAAGATTGATTTTGCATACAAACTGTGCATACAAACAATTTTACAAAGCAAATTACTCTTAAGATGCCACTACGAATAAATAAACGCCCATAAATGCGTTTAGATGGTATATACAAAAATGATTGTTTAGTCTAGGAATGAGGTTTTAGACCATGAATGCATAGTTTATTTCAATTTGTGCACATGAAATACACTTTCAAGCAGCGTATATTTATTACTTCCTGAACTTACAAAGCACAAGTTATTAGTTTATTATTGCAGAATATATTATGTATTAGAGCTGAACGATTTGGATAAAATATCTAATTAATTTTTTTGACCACTTTTGCAATTTGTGTTTTAATAATATGACTGACTTCGAAGTTCACATTTTAAACAAAACCAGGAGATTTGACAAAAAGACAGAAATAGGAACTGATGAACTAAAAAAAGAAGTGATTGTCACATTTTTATCGCTTTCAGTTGCGTTTCGGTCACTTGTAGACATGTTATTACACGTAAGGTTTTCCGCTTTTAAATGTTTGTCGCTTTAAAATGCACATTTAGTCACATTTTTTAGCAATATAAGTAATTTTTTGTCGCTTTAAGTCGTGTTTTTGTTGCTTTAGGGCACATTTGTCACTTTTTGTCACTTCAAGTTGTGTTTGTGTCGATTGTTTCAGAAAACGATTTAAAAAGTTTAGGAATAAAACAGGATATTTCGTTATAATTGCACTTCAAAACGCATTAATTGTGATCCGATTTCGACTAATTGTGCAGCCCCACAACATAGATTCCCGCAGCATGACATTTAACTTTCCCACATCTATAAAAACATAATCCTATGACTCAGGGAAAGTATATCATTGCAAAGACATATTCAGCAGACAGTAAATTGGCACGTATCACGGACCCACCACATCCAAACCCCTCCTCACAAAGAAGAATCCGTCGCCCCAGTCATTTCGGAAAAAAATCATCCTCTCCTGGATTATAAAACGCAATTGGGAACATCCTTTCAGCCACAACAGGCCTATGAAGCAACAACATCTGGGCCAATCCATTTTGTGCTTTAAGATTTGGAGCGGTAAATCTACTTGGGACTCGGGACGGGGTAATTGAGGGCTGGGGGCTTTGAGTGTGTAAAGAAAGGAAAGGAAGAAGGCACGCTTTATTTACAAGACGCAAACATCGCAGAGACTGGATCAAGTAATTGGCAAGTCATTGTTTCGCTAAAGCAAATATTAACCGCTCAAGACACAGTAAGAAATGTGACAAACACAATCCATTCCAGTTTCTCGTGGTGCAGCGTGTGCCTCGTAAACATTAGATTGTAGTTTTTCTGCGTCTGAGGTGGTTAGTGAGCCAACTATACTGACCGAGGCATTGAAAAGTGTTGATTCTCAAGCAAAAACTATCAATACTTTGAATTTGTCCAAAAGAATTATGTTTTTTATTACATTTTAATAGTTTATCCACATATACTTAAAGTCTATAGGACAGGTTAGACTACAAATGTCACTAAAGCGTAGTGAACTTGATTATATTTAAGATTTTACTAAACGTTTTGCCTGTTTGTCCCCAGTTTGACAGTTTTCATAATGTTTATAAAGTTACTTCGTGATTGAATATGACACAGATAGAGGTATTTCCACAAGTGTTACCTAGCAATTTTTTTGAAAACTCCATTTAAATTACATAATAATTGCGATTTGACAAATAATTGTACCTAATAACACCTTTATTTTGTTGAATGACCGTTTACACTGTCAGAAAAACGTGTCAGTTGAGTGTTAACGGTCTTTATTTTCAATTGTATGTCGCTTTTTGATGACATCACAGAGGGATTCCATTTTAGAACTCAGCACTTTCCTGTTTTTTCCCCTTACTTTTATTCTTCCTAATTTCTTCACAAACTGCAACTTCACAAATGTAAAACTAGCATAAGTAATTGCCACAGCTGCCATCTCCTCAAACTAAGTCATAATTAGACAATTTTGAGAACCTGTCATTTAGACTTTAATTGAAAATAATACTTCTATACACCAAGATAAATTTTTTTTCATGGTCAAGAGTTTCTATGCAATTCAATACAAAACTCACTGGCACCAATACCGATACTTACAAGAAGTAGATCTGTCACAATCACTAATTTTGAAGTACGATATGTTACGACAGAAAAACATATAAATGATAAACCGACACAATAAATCTGCAGAATAATCTGTTCCCAAGTGAACCGTGATGCAAAAAATGTGGCAGGAATAACTAAATGGCACAATAAAACACTTTAGTGGTTAGTTATTACGTCTATTTTGTCATATTGTATGTTAATAATTCAACAAACTACAATCCAAAAATTATCATATAGCCTCATTACTACAGAAAATAAGAAAAAAAATCCCTTCTAGCGCAAAGAAAAGGACATACAATAACGTTTGACCCTGAAATAATATTGTTATTTTTTGTCAATATTGAAAGTGACAGTAATACTAAACTAAAGTCACTGGTCCCACCCATCACTTGGAACCAAATGTAAGCTTTGGTATGGTTTTTGTGTTTTTGTTCGGGTTCAAACTTTCACAAGACCCCACTAATTCAGGCAGTTCTTTTTTCTCCAGGAGTAATTCAGGGAGGTTTTATTTTGGCGCAGCTATCCTCCTGTAGCACAGAAAAGTACCAGGAGACAGTGTATTTATACATTTATACGTCAAGCTAATTCACTTCATATCTTCTATTTTTTTGCCATATAAATAATTTTATAATAATTTTATACAAATAAAATGATTAGTCGACTAAAGCAGTGGTTCCCAACCTTTTGTGTCTCGAGTACCTTCTATTCTTTGCCTCACGCTCAGAGTTCCCCTTAACTTGAGTTTCAGGCAAATAAATGGGTTTAGTAGTCACATATTGTCAATTACTACTATTATATTTTAGTTTTAATTTTATTTATGCTCCAAGATGCTCCAAAAAGATGCTAAGTTTACAAATAATAACACTTTTTATTCAGATAAAAGTACATTTCATCTAATTTTTTTTTACCTGAAACCATTACAAGTGCCCCCTTGTCACTGCTCATGTACTCTGGGGTCCCCGTAGCCCTGGTTGGGAAACATTGGACTAAAGCCCTAGCTTTAAATCATCATTGTGGTATTACAATCTGTCAGTCAAGCCTATTTAAATAAAAGACTAAAATACTAATACAATATTTAGTTCTTGGACAGTTCATGGACAACGGGGCATAACTGTGTCACATTTGCTGAATATCTTTTCTCCTCCAGTGGGAGAGACTGGCATTGTGAAAAAAACAAAACATTATTTCATGAAAGCAAAATCTTTTTCCTCTTGACCTTTTCTTTGTGAAGCCTCAGAGCTCACAGCTGCCTTTGACAGGGGGCGCCTGCCAGCAAAGACATGTAAATTGGCCGATGGACTCGTCATGGTACGAAACGGCACAAACCGACAGCGACAGCTCATCGTCCAGAGAAATACCTTTTGGCCAAAATCATTTCTGTTGAGCCCAAAAGAGGCAGATGTACAGTCAACGACCATCAACTGTCTCCTTTTGTAAAGCAACTAAAGTGAACCTGATGCTATGAATGTCAGCATTGTGTTTCTCCATTAGGCAGCTGCAGGGCCATGTGGGGTAAAAGCTGAACTGTAGCCTACATTTTGGCAGCAATCTGGATGAAAAAAAGAAATAATTGTTCAAGAATCCTTACTAAAAGCTAGCATTAGATACAGAGCTGCTACAAAACTGTTTGGTATCGAGGAAAGCTGTGTTGTTTAGATTAGACACAAAATGATAAAGAACCAAACACCATGAAAGCTTCTGTACTCTTTGTTAGGAGCTCAGCTGCAGCAAAACACAGAAAGCAACAGCGCGATGGCAGCAACATCCGGGTAAGCTTTTCAAAATAAAACGTTCAACTTGAGAACAGCGAGACAAAGCAGCCTCATCACGACGATCAAACCTATTCAGCATCTTACAAGGGACTTACAAATGTAAATCATGTTTGAATATTTCAGGACACAAGCCTTGAGAAAATATAAGTTGGCAAGATATTGGAACATCTTTGGCAATTCTAATGGATGTCGATTTTATAGGTACAGTAATGAGCATTAACAACGAATGATTGACTGTTTGACAAGGATTATTATGTCCAATATTTTACATCTTGGATTCAGATTAGCTTGCAAAATATTGAAAATCTGATGCAGCCATCATAATATACGGGTAATTAGTTATAGATATGTCGATATAGGGCTGGGCAACGTTGCAAAAAGAACCGCTTTAAGATCACGCTTTTAGTATTGATTTTATGATAAGAACAAGACAGACCTTTTCCAAAAAAGTCCAAACTCTGCATGAAAATACATACTTTTACTGACAGAATCTCAATCTCGATTAATCGCCTTTATTCGTGGATTTATGTTTTTATGTTGAGGGTATGGAATATTTGATTTAGGAATGGCAATTTATCAGTGTATTCAAGTTGTGCGTTTTCTACTTGGATGAGTGTGATGAAATTCTAATTCACAAAAAAAAAAAATCCTTTTATTCTCCTACTTTCCATGGCTGCAACAATTAATCAGAATTGTTGTTATAGTTGACTATTAATATAAAAAGTGCCAAAAGATGCAATCACTAAATCAATCATTTGGGATTTTAATCAATTATACACACTTCATTAGTAAATAACTAACTACTGTCTATCTAGAAGCCTTTAGTCAGCATATTATCTTTATCTGGTTAAAAAGTATTGGGGGAAAAAAATCAGTCTACAAAAGATATCATCACTTGACTGTTGGACAAAATAATCAGTGACTTGTCCGCTGCTAAAACAATGATTCGTTGCGGCTTCTAATCAACAGGTCTTTTATTGTGAAGGCGCTTCCGGTGTCCTCGGTGCGCACGGCAGCTGTCGGGCCAGAAGGCAGCGGCCTGGATCTCCTGTCGTCAGCTGTTGCTCCGTTAAAAATAAATAAAACCACACACAAATCCCACGCTGCGAGGGATTAAACAACACCAAGTCCTCGGTCAACACGGGCCAATGTCACCAGCCATCGCACACAACCCCAATTTGTCGCGCAAATTCTCCAAAATGTGAAAAATATTGTGAAAAGCCGCTTGCGTGGCACGAACTTGTGGCATAATAGGACAATACAAAAGAGATTGACGTGTCTACAGGTCGTGGTCGTGTCGTTTCTGTTACAAGGTGGTCTACACTTGTGGTTTGGCTTGATTTGTTGATGATTTGTGTGTGTATGAGCCTGGCAGTCACAACCCGAGGCCCCTTCAGCTGCAGCGGCCACAGGGAAGCACAACACGCGCCAGACATCACGGAAACCCGGACAAAAACTCACAATCTGTCCATCTGGATGTGGTTTAAACGTGATAAACGTGCTCAAAAGCTACACAACGCCATAAAAACAGTATTTCCCAGAGCTGTCCTCGTGTTCATAGCCTCATTGTCTTTGTTTTGACGGTGCAGGGGGAAGCGAGGACAGCGTTTTGGGACCTTTAAATCCCCATACATACTGCACAAACTATATTGTTGTTCAAAATAGACACCATTTATTCAGCCACTGTGGATGTTAAGACAAACTGACTGCCGAATCCTAAAGAGGAAGCTGCGTTTGACACAATATAGAAGCGCAGTTTTGCAATAATTACAGCGACAGTCCGCACACAGGCCCATATCCTAATGTTTATACCAGCTGCGTTGCGTGTGTTCGGCGTATTTCGGGGGTTGTCAGTGCGCGAACATGCCGAAAACTCACCTCAAATCGACTCCGCGACACTCCGTTTACCTCTTTCCCCATGTCGGACTCGCTGGTGGTGGTTACCGACTCGATGAATGCAGCAGAAGCGGCGGCGGCGGTGGGCTTGTTGCGGTGAATTTCAGCAGATTGGGGCCCTGTTTTTGCCGCTTCCCCTCCACGCGTATCATGCTACCGTCCTCTCGGTAGCTTTTGGGAGCGATGTTTATGTTTTATGTCTGAACGGGGGACAAAGGATCCTCTTGAATGTGGTAAAAGTACACAGGCTACAGCAGCAGAGGCAGTAGCCAGCCAATAAGCCTGCTCTCTCCGCTGCCTACAGCTCCCCGTCCAATGGGGTGTAATAAAGCTAGAGGGAGCGGGGGTTCTGTTGCCGTGGCAATTGCGGCGGCCATCTTGTGATTGTGAGAGTTCTATAACAAATATTGTAAATAATGGTCAGAGAATTAATTGATTAAAGAGTTTGTGATTAAATAATATTAAGGGAACTCTACCTGTATCTGCCAGGACATTTTTCTCTGAACTGAAATATTAGGGCTGTTACAATAGCCTAACTAAATCAATGTAGGCTCTTTGCTTTAACGCTTTTTTTCCAGCAACAGCTAAAAATCAGTAGTAACTACAAGGATCATTATCTTTTGCTCCAGTTCAGTCCAGACAACATGAAAAAGCGACTGTTATTAAGCACTTTTATGTCAGAAATATTTGTAAAACAACAGTAATGATTCGCACCAAAAGGAAACAAAAATGTTACATCTCGTACAATTCTGTTATATCTGTTAATTGTAATTATTGTGGATATATTATGGATTCGTTTACACGAGTTCTTGAGTAGAATGTTACTGTCAGAACATGGCTTCTGGAACTGAATGTTGCTTACTATCGGTTACCATAGTTATTATCTCTCTAGTTTTCTTATACCACATTGTTTTTGTCCGTCCACACAAAAGCCCAGGAGGAATTGGATCTCTGGAAGCCTAAAATGGTGCTGGTGCGACGCCTACCTACATAAAAATTAAATATAACAAACATGTACAAGGAATAGACATCAGAACATGAATCTGTGCATTTGGTTACTTTAATTGGCTGGGATACATATTACAGGGGTGCATAGATTATGGTAATATAATTTGAATAATAACAATGTCTTTATTTACGGTCATTGCCTTAAATTGTTTCCAAAAGGATAAGAAATAGACAGCCCATTTGCCCACGCTACAACAGAAATAGTGACCTCACGTTTATTCCACAATCATGACGAATAATCTGTACAAACCAGAGAACATGGTGGTATACAGTTGTGCTTACTCGGGATTAGAGAAATCTAGCATCCAAAGCAAACATTTTATTGTGTTATTTCGTAATAAAAACTGTCTAAACTCATAACAAAAACTTCCTTGTTTTGTGTCGGTCGCGCCCACTTTCCGCTCGTGAGCCAATCAGAACCCGTAATGATAACCTGTCAAAAAACGTGGTTTTACTCAGAAACAAACGAAAATTATTATTATTATTATTATTATTATTATTATTATTATTATTATTATTATTATTATTATTATTATTATTATTATTATGTTTTTGTAATCATGTAATGTGTATTTTATTTTACGTAAAATTAGAAGAATATACAATGCACTGCCTATGGTTAAAACGGTCACCGAACATTGAAAATATAAAATATATCAGAATTATTTTCCTGCATGTGAACATTATTTACAATAAAAATGCTTATGTTTATGTATGTTTATTTTATAGATGTTGGCGGAGTTTGGAAGAAAACTCGTTTTTTGATAAGAAAAAAAAACATAAAAACCAGCCTCAGAGAGTACAGAGGCGGGATCATAGACCAGATCTGTGTTCTGATTGGACGCATCGATAAAATGGGCGTGATTGACACTGCTTCAGCATCCGGTTTCTTCCGCTGTGCGCCGTGTTCGCCAGTCTCGGGAGCCACAATGGCGTTTGTAGTTTCCTTCAGCTAGGGCTGTGGATGTTATTAAATCCACTAGCATCGCCCTAAATATAGGCCTGGTTGATTCCCAGAGCCATTAAAAATAAACTGGAACATTTACTGCACACGAAAATACTATGATTTCTGATCATTATTGAATTTATAGAGGATAAATCTTACATTAAAGGAAACATGTAAACAGTACCAACCGGGTCAAGTTTGATTTGTTGGAGAAACGAGCGTCATTAATGAAGATTCTGCTTGTTTCTTTCTAAGATCGTAATTCCCTGGAATAATACACCTTTACTTAACTTGGCACCGGGCACGGACAGCTTTCACAAAGGGACTTTTTCTTTTTACAAGCCAGCGTTTAGCAGCCGGGAGCTAGCTAGCAGTGCTAGCTAATCTGGGAAGGAGAGGACAACACTGCTCCGATGTTTGTTTTGGACCTTTTTTCAAGTGCTAACTCAGTAGGACCACATTACTGACCGACCCGGGGAGCAGAATTACAGGTTTCTGCCCTGGAAACTCCGTGGACCTCGGTGGAATGAATCAGCGTGAAAGGAGACTGGACGTAAGCGGCCTTGTGTGTTATTACGTGTCTTTTGACTCTCTAGTTCTGCTTTGTAACATTTTATTTTGACATTTTGTGTAGCTACAGTTGCTCTCCCGTTAATGTATTTCCTGGACCAGCTGGGCCCAGACACTGGAGAGGTACCGAGGCCGGCGTAAGGGATGCCTGGGTCGGATCGACATCATGGGACCAAGAGGAAGTCTGATCCTGTGCCCCAGGCCGCTCAAACCTCTGCCGGGGATCTGAAGAGCAGAGGGAGCAAGGGCCAAATCAAGGCTTCTATGTCGGCTTCTTCTTCCAAACGTAAACGACACAAAACTAATAAAAATCGTGAAATTTCGACACCGGAACACGATGATTTTGCCCTCAGTGATACAACGCCACCTGGCGTTAACGCTGTGAAGCCGCTGGTGGAGTACGACGACATCAGCTCAGATTCGGACACTTTTTCAGACCCACCATCCAGGCCTGCCGACAGAGGAGGGGACCGCCTGGGCCTCTCAGATGAAGATAGAGCTAATGTCAGAAGAGAAAACAAGGGGCACAGGCATCCCCGTAAAAAGGCTCGGGACCCCAACAAAGTAAGAGACTCTGGAAATGGAGAACATGGTTTAAAGAAAAAGAGCAGCAAAGACAGAGACAGAGTAAGTCATGTAAAGAGCAAAGAGGGTCAGGTGTCCTCGGTGTCCTCCTCCAAACACCAGGCCCAGTCTGAGGACAGTAAACGTGGGGAGCTGTCCTCCCAAGCACAGCCTGCGGCCAGTGTAGGCAGCAACACTTCCTCCAGCACATCTTCTTCTCGCAGTAAAGAGAGCAGTCGCTCAGGGAAGTCTCGAAAAGAACGGCAGCAACGCAAAGAAACCAGAGGAGATGGGAGTCACAGTTCCTCTCAGAGGAGCAGGTCAGATAGAAGCCATCGAAAAGTCTCCAAGAGTCGCAAGTCAAGCCCTAAAGGCAAGTCCACTGGAAGGAGTAGCCCCCGAAGAAAGGGCACCAGCGCGGCCCTGTCCCCCAGTCCCAGACGAGGGGCCGGGAGTGTGAGCCCGAGCCCTGTGAGCTATGGACATCAGGGGGACGATGGCTACTCCAGACGGAGGATCCAGCACAGTCCCAGCCCGTACGCAGATGTGCGGCGCAGCAGGCAGAGGTCTGTCAGCCCCTATGGAGGCAGACACCGGTCCTCCAGCTTTGAACGCGACAGCAGCCCCTACACCAGGAGGCGCTCCATCAGCCCTTATCCCTCTCGAAGGTCCTCCAGCACCAGCCCAGTCTCCAGGTCAGTGGGTTTTGTATAACACAGTTATTCACACACTTTAACAGATTCTGAAAGGAAAATATCAGTGGTCATTATGAACCTTCACTTAGCACTCACTGTGCCATATGTTCTTTCACAGTGTTACCTAATATAAAACGAACGCATGCGATAACCTGTAAAAATGACCTTTCATTGCCATTGCTGAACTTTGCACGCTCACTTTAGTAAACTATTGGCTACCTGTTCACCACTGTTGAAATATTGGTACACTGGCCTGGCGATCATAAACTTGCCTTTGAAACCGGCACTCTGCAATTTTGTGCCAGACTCTGACTTCCATTTGCCACCAGTTGTAAAAACTATCAACAAACAAACAAACACACGCATATAAGTGTGTAATAGTTTGCCACCATTGCTTTCAGTGCTTTGATTTGCCAAAGGTTTTCATGTTTCACTTTTGTCTGTTCTTAGACGATCGGGTCGCTCTAGGAGCCGCTCCCCTCTGTCTTACTCCTCTCGCAGGTCGTCTTCTCACTCTCGCACCAAGAGGCACCAAACCTCCAGCGGGACAGGCACGCACAGCGGCCGGCCCGCCAGTCGCTCCCCTTCCAACCGTCTCCCGCTAAACTCCAGCCTCGGCGCAGAGCTGAGCCGCAGGAAAAAGGAGCGCCAACAAGCGGCAGAGGCAGCCGCACGAGCCTCTGGAGCAGCTTCACCTTCTGTGGCCGCTCGTAAGACCACCAACACCACAGCTAAACCCACTAAACCAGAACCCACGCTGCCAGAGAAGGACACCGCGCCAGACCCTCCATCGGTACAAACTCCCCAGGACGGGCCCAACCACGAGGACCAGAGCACTGCCCCAGCGTCCACGGGGTCGTCCCCAGCTCTGCCTGCGCTGTCTCCTCCTCCTGCTCCTCCGGCCTCTGCCTCACAGCTTCTTCCTCCTCCACCTCAGCCCGAAAACACCGCGCCGCCTCCACAGCCCGCCTCAGCCAAGTCCCCAGCGCCGCCTCCGAGCCACAGCCCCATGCGCCCGGCCACACTACACAAGACGTCAACACTGCCCCCGCTGCCTCTGCCCCCCATGCTGCTGGGGAACGCTCAGGATAGGTGAGTCTTTCAGAGCCACAGTTCTTGTTTTATTTTCTCAATTGTATGAAAAATCTACATTACCATAAAAATCTACTTTGTGCCGTTTGTGTCGCCGGTAGAGCTGTTAAGATTATTCAGTTATCGATTGTTCAGTTCACAGTACAATAAATAAAAATATAATTGTGACAGCCGTGAGCAGAAACGACGAGTAATTTGAGTTCAGTATAAAGTTCAAAAAAGTCAAACCACATGTTAAGTACTTTTTTTTTTTAATCTGACTGTTTATGGAACAATGTCACACAGGAGCTTTCACTTTTGCTTTGACATAGCGCTACAATCATGACTCATTGTAAATTCTTCACATTTCTTACAATAACAACACCAAATTTTGATATTGTGACATCCTTTCTCTTTGTCAGTGAAGGCCTTTGATTAAATTGTTTTGAAATGCGTTTTGATTTGCTGTTCTGAAGACTTTGAACACAACACGGCTAATTTAAGTTTTCTGAAAGTTTTGCAAATCCAAATAATTCCTGCTTATCTGTTGCATATGTTTAATAGGCACAATTTGGTCTTGACATACATAAAAACTGACTTCATTTAAATTCCCAAAGAAAAGTCATATTTCTTATTTAAAACTAATGTATAACACAATTTCAAACTAATATCTAACACGATTTCCCAGTAGCTTATTTGTCAATTGCATGAACTTAACACGAGTGCTTTTCCTTGCAGTCCAAAGAAGTCCACTCCTCCTCAGAGGTCTTCGAGGAAAGAGAAGGAAGCTCGCAGTCGGACGTCCATCATTGACCTGCCGCTGCCGCCGACTCTGCTCAGCGGCGACGGGTCTCCACCTCAGTCTCCTGTGCGCCAGGCTCCATCCCTGCCCCAGCCCGCGCTCAAGAAAAGACCAAAGTCAGTCACATTCACACATTTTTAAAGTATATCTGTAAAGGCCTGTGCAACATGGTGATAAACATCGAATTGTGATCTTAACCTTGTGATAATCTGCTATTTTGATCACTGTGGTTTACTATTTCTCTATTTATTTACTTAAATATGGACATTTTTCCCCACTTTTTCCTTAGGGCTGTGCTATTGATCGTATATAATCTTGATTTCAATTATTACTATATTCAATTGCAAAAAAAAACGTGCAGTTTAAGTGCAGTTAATTGAAGAAAGTGCACTCTTTTTGCCTCAGAACGTGGAGCAAAAGCACTTTTCTAAAACATTACAAATATAATATAATCTTTTTTGGGATTATCGAGCAGCCCAACCTTTTCTCCACTTGTCCACCTCTGTAAAGCTCTGAGTGACAGCTGGATTTAACCAATCACAGTGAAGTATGAAAAGACAATGCCTATATTTACCTCCTTTGGAAAAAAAGACATGAAGTACATGAATCATGATAAAATTGAAATGAGCCAGCTCCAAGTAAATATTGATAGTGATATACATTTTTTCCCATTTCTCCAACCCTTGTTTCTAGACAGAATTTCAGTGCAAGCCAAATATTAAAGATGGGCGATAGCTACAGTAAGATAACATCGTAATAGTTGTGTTGAAAATCACAAAAAATATATTTTGTCTATAATAACAAAACTATCAGGAGCGCTGCAAAAGTTCTGCTAAAAAGAAATCAACTTGCTGAGTCAGTCATGTTTCAAAAAGGGTAAAATGTGATATTTATGCACTTAACAATGACATTACAAGCCCAATTTATAAAATACTATGGTAAATGGTCACATATTTATATAGCGCTTTTCCACCTTCGAGGCACTCAAAGCGCTTTACTATAGTTGTTATCCAGAGCTGCAATGATTAATCAAGTAATCATGACAAGTCGACTATAGAAGATAGTTTTAGATGTATTTTGATAATTATCTGAACTATACAGACTAAAATATGTACAAAAATATCTTACAATGGTTTAGACGCTGGCATTGTTTAATCAAAATATAAAAAAAGAATACACAATTTTTGACTTTACAAATAACAAGAAGCCTTTAATCACCACATTTCAACCTGTATTTGGTTAAAAATATATGTAAAAAGTCTCAATGTACAAAAAGAAATCATTTAACTTGTCGACTAACTGAAATAATAACTGTGACTGAAAGAATCATTAGTCGTAGCGCTATTGTTATTGTGATAAACTTCCAATATATTGAGTTTTTTTTCTTTTGTCGATCTCACCCTTCCGTACGTAAATACATTCTCTTTTATTTTCTTTCAGGATTTGCTGCCCGCGGTACGGTGAGCGCAAACATGACCTGAGCGACTGGGGCAAGCGCTGTGTAGATAAATTTGATATAATCGGGATCATCGGTGAAGGAACGTACGGTCAAGTTTACAAAGCCAAGGACAAAGACACGGGTAAGACTTCAGACGGCCCTGGAACCGAACGCTGGCCATGTGTGCGCCGCCTCAGTGTTTTCTCTCTCGCTCTGCGGCAGGTGAACTGGTGGCTCTGAAGAAAGTGCGACTGGACAATGAGAAGGAGGGTTTCCCCATCACAGCCATCCGGGAAATCAAAATATTACGACAACTCAAACACCGCAGCGTCGTCAACATGAAGGAGATCGTCACTGACAAGCAGGACGCGCTGGACTTCAAAAAGGATAAAGGTACATACTGTGAAAAATAAATGAACCTCTAAATTGGCCCGTCACAATAATTACTATATAGGGCTGTAGTCGACTAAAGATTGATCTTGATCGGCCAAAGACCTTCCCTATCGACCGATTAATTGACTTAAAAGGAGGTGTGGCAAAACTATGAAGTATCTCTCTGTTTCTGACCCAAACTGCACCAAAAAAAACACAACTGCACTGGAGTTCATGCAAAAAAGTGACAATTTATGCAGAAAAGTAACAGAAAACAGTGTATAAATGAGATTAAACTCATGATTCACTCCAAGATCTTCATCTAACCCACTCCATAGCTTCACTTTTTCGCTGTTTTTGTCGTATAAATACTTTAAATCTAAATAAAATAATACTCGACTAATAAAAAGGTTGGTCGACTAAAACGCCATCGACCGATTAATCGGCTAAATGACTCAAAGACTAAAGGCCTATTATCTACTTATCGTTCATTATATGACAGATGGAACAATATTTATTGTGTAGACCTTTCTATGCAATAGTGAGGAACTTTTATTCTTTTTTTTTGTCTAGTATAAAACATTTGAGCTTTTGAGGGTTGAATAATGAAACACATGACTCATTAATGACTCTCTTTAGTGTTTCATTTTGTTATTTTATATCGCAGCTCAGGTTTTTTAGAATTCCCAGCGTTGTGTTTTTTGTTTTGTGTTTCAATATTATCGCTTATCGCAATATATCGCCCAAATTTTGTTATTGTGATGGCCTACTCTGAAACCTCTAGAACGTTTATGGAAAAATGTTGCACAGGATTATTCTCACAGGTCACATTTAAATATTTTGATTTATGGCTGCAACAATGAATTGAGGACTTGTGACTAGTAAACTATCAACAAAATATGTTGTAATTCATTGTGATTATTATCTGAACAATACAGACACGTACAAAAATATCTATAACACAGACAGACATTATTACAGAAAAATGTACCACTTTTATTTGGTTGAGAATGTACTTAAAGTCTCAATGTACAATGCAAAACAAAATAATTGTTTGTAGCAGCCTTAATTCAGCAGCATTAACATAAAAAGGTTTATTTAGATGTTTACTATTTGCGATCTAGTCCTCGTCTGTTGAATCCGTGCTGTTGTGTCTGTTCTCAGGTGCGTTTTACCTGGTGTTCGAGTACATGGACCACGACCTGATGGGCCTGCTGGAGTCAGGCCTGGTGCAGTTCTCTCAGGAGCACATTCGCAGCTTCATGCGGCAGCTGATGGAGGGCCTGGACTACTGCCACAAAAACAACTTCCTGCACAGAGACATCAAGTGCTCCAACATTCTGCTCAACAACAGGTCAGTCACTGCAGACACTGAGGCCAATGCAAGGCTTGTGTGGGGCCTTCCTTTTAATTTAGGGACTCGTTTGTTTGATTATTTTAATGATGCAAGAGAAACAACAAACATCATCCACTATTTAAAGTTTAATCAAACATCTCTTACCTACACTGTGCAACTTTGTGCAATTGTAAAAAGTTCAAGAGGGAGGCACAATTTTGGAGAAAAAAAGTAAAACGACTCCAGGAGCATTAGGGCTGTAGTCGACTAAAGACATTCTTGGTCGACTAAAGACCTGCTTTATTGACCAGTTAATCGACCTAAAGAGGTTGTGGCAAAAATATATCAAAGCTATGAAGTCTGTCCATGTTTCTGACCCAAACTGCACTCAAAAAACCACAACTGCACTGGAATTCATGCTAAAACAACTATTTATGCAGAAAAATATTGTCAGATGTTATAAGTTTGATTCAACTATCAGATAATGTGCTAATAAGGCCACGAGTTTAGTCATATTTATCTTCATTTTAGTATGTTTTTACCATCTTAAAATAAGATTTGCTAATTTCAAGTGCAGTAGTTTTTTTTAATTTTATGTTTTTATTATTTTAAGTATAGTAAGATATATTATGCTTGTTCCATGCTTGACTGAGTATCCTCAGATCAAGATAAATAATGCTTAGTTCAAACACTTACTCATTTATTCTCCTATTAAAGATTTTATTTGTGTTCTTTTAATCTAGATAAAATAAATCGGTCGACTAATAAAAATGTTCGTCAACTAAGACGCCATCGATCGATTAATTGACGAAATGACTAAAGGATTACAGCCTTACATTTGACAGAAAATTGAAATATGAACTGATAAACTAATACTACAAATCCCATGTTTGTTTGAGTCTTAACTACAGGTACAAGGTACAGATTTTTTTCAGGATTGTGATATATTGCGCAGCCCTAATGTTCAAAGTTATTCCCAAACTCTCACATTTAATCTTTTACGAGGAGCGCCCGAGCCCACGACGAGGCTGTGCTCTGTATGAAAAGACTGATACGCCAACTTTAGCTTTGCAACTCAAGAGGCTTTTGCCACAAACCCTTTCTGATTTTCATCTCATCTGTGGTGATTTGTTCAGAGCACGGCTGTCAGAGGCACACTTGTTGCCCCGGTTCACATTCTTTGTGCCTTCAACCCCTCCGAGCGGTGTTTACTGCGACCTGCAGCTACACTTTACTGGGATCAAGAGCACATTCTTTACATTGAATCTGGTCAACACTCCCTCCCTCGCAGAAATGCACGCACTGATCAGACTGATATCGATCTGTAAAATAATAGAGGCATCATTCTGGATTTCTCTGACAAACTGCACGACAGACGCACGGCAGAGAGGAAATTTTGGCCAATCTTTAAGTCGTTGTGCAACTTCATCTTCTGAAATTCTGCTGAAGTTTAAGCCTTACTTGGTAGTTTATTTTTACCTCAAGTCCACAGTGTTTCTCAGCTCATGGTATATATTTATTTTTTCACACATAAGCTGCAGTGTTTTTGACACTGATGTACCATGTGTTACTTTGATTCGTCAGTAACAGCCATCGGAGCTCTGTGAGAACTAATCATCTCTGTGTAGAATATATCACACTAAAACCAAAAGTTGGACTTGATAAATGAGTGCACAGGCCGCGTCAGCACATTTTAAAGTTCCTTCATTACACTTGGTCCAACGGTTAGACGGGTTATGATAATGTCGGTGCCTGCATTGCTCTGGGCTTCGTGGTTTTTCACTTCATACGAACTACTTTCACTTACTTATTTTCCCTCGAGACAAGTTAACAATGACTCGTCTAACTGCTCCGAACCTGTTTCTGAAGCGTGGCCATTAAGTCTTGTGCGTAGAGTCGATAAGAGTGGGAAATTGTTTAGTTCTAAGGTTTGTACTGTATGCGTTTGTTGAAGTTTTCTGATGTTTTTGTTTTGTCTCCTTTTTAGAGGTCAGATCAAACTGGCAGACTTTGGTTTGGCTCGTCTCTACAGTTCAGAGGAAAGGTGGGTACGAGCGCAACAAAACATCCTGTGAAATAGAAAGCCTGTTGCAGTCCTGGCGTGTTAGGCAGCACAGAACTATCAACTCTCCACAAAGTCACTATTAAAAGTAGGATACACCGTGTGAAGGCTGACTGTAGCACCTTTAATTATATATTCCTGCAGGGGCCACACTGTGATGCGAAGTGTCAGTGAAACCTAGTGTAATTGTAAAGCGTGGACAGCCACACGAACCACAGCTGCAGGTCGGAGGTCACTGAGCACATGGAGCAGGTGTTGAGGAAATCATGTGGTGAACAAACCGACACACTGTACAATATTCTATACTGTGTTTCAGGAAGTGACCGCATGGTTGTGTCAGATTATGGCTACATCTTATTTTGTCAAACATTTCAAAACTGAAAAAAGTTATTTGTTCTTTTTTTTTTTTTTTTTTTTTTTTTGCAGTTCTAGAAGCTTCCCACTAGATGGTGCTGTTGACTTTTATACAGCACAATAATTATAAGCTTTGATTAAAAAAATGTAATAAAACTGGCTTTAACTAAGTGTAAAAAAGTATGTTACAAAATCAGCTCATCATAATTGTCCAGTAAACTTTGACCATATAGTATACTGTAAACATACTAAGGATTTAATTTATGCCAACAGTAAATACACTTTTAATCCATGTGTTTCTGAAAGGTGATAAATTAGGATTGTTGTCATAGCAATTAACAATAAAAACAACTAAATATCTCTTTTGAATACGATAAAAGTTCTCAGAATATTTAACAAAAAGCTGATACCCATGAATACATACAATTATTGGTCCAATCCTGAACTGAGCCCGAGCACATGAAAGATGGATATCGTCGTGCGTGTGTCTTTTCTCCTTTAGCGTTCGTTGTTGCCACAGTGTAATACTTGAGTCTCACCCGTATCTTCTGTTGCAGTCGGCCGTACACTAACAAAGTGATCACACTGTGGTATCGGCCGCCGGAGCTGCTGCTGGGCGAGGAGCGCTACTCTCCCGCCATCGACGTCTGGAGCTGTGGGTGAGTGACTTTAAAGCCTAAAAATAAATGCAAGAAAGGCCTCATATGACTCGTTAAAACATTAAATTGATTTGATTCCAATAAGCAGATATAATAAGGTTTGAATGGGCAGTTGTCAATAAATTGCAAAAACTTTAACCTTCAATTAAAACTACACTAGCACTTAATATAATATGTCTTTTACTGAACTGCAGCTGAACCAGAGTTAAGACCAAAGAACATATAAACTAGTTCAAAAGACCAGGAGAAAACCATAGATCTATGATTAAACCAAACAACCCGAGGGCTGTTTCACAAAGTTAAACCAGTGTTGAGAAAGTTACTTGGAAAATGATTACTTCATGTATTACTAGTTGCAGTGTTGAAAGTGTAATAAACTTGTACACAATCTTACTGTCCCAAAAGTGTTACCAAGGTACCACTACTTTGCGTTATTTTGAGTAGAGCCCGACTGGCCAATGTTTATTAAGCACAAATAATTACAAATTAATGAGCGTATCACATGACGATTCACCTGTGTCACCATCACTGCACATATGGCCTGATACAATACATATTGCTACTTCGATATGTTGCAATATATTGTGAAGTAGGCATGTATTGCAGTACTAAACCCATCATGAAAAGGTTTTTCTACTATATAGTACACTATAGGATGGGTCAGCATTATTAAGAACTGTCAAATTTTGCCCAATTAATTGAATAGAATGTTCAGTTGTGTAACATTTGTCAAGCATTTGTGAAAATCAACAGCACCAAAGCTTCTATTAACATCACTGATGCCAACACTGGCTTTAACTGTAACTTAGTCACAGATAAGCCACATGGAATTCAAAACCACATGAAAGTCAGTGTCACAGTGTTTGATCGTGTCATAGTATTTGGTCCAGTAGTCAGTTGAACTCTCTCTCCTGCAGAATTCATGTCACTGGTGTAGTCTTTATTGAATCAGAAGAACCTCTTTTCAAGAGTGACCTGGCTAAGAGGCTGCCAAAATCAATAACGCTGATTATAATCACTATAACAGTGATTAACTGTGACTTAACTGGTTTATTAATGTACATGATGTCATTAAAGTATTGCGGTACATGTTTCCAATATAATAAAACAAAACAGTTGTATCGTATAGTGTATAGCCACTTTTCACCCCACCTTTTCATATCTTTATAACTGCAACAGCAAATCATTTTACACTAAACCAAAAAGGGCCTCACATGATGAAAATAGAGTTAAATAACATATAAACACCGGTCCTCAAACATAAACCATGTCAGAGTGTGATCTACTGCTGTGCACTGTATTTATGTCTGGATTGTAACATAAACTCTGCTACTGAATCCTGGAGCATTAGAGATAAATGCACCTTTATTTGTCCCACAAAGAGGAATGTTCAGTGTTCCACAATTGAAGAAAAGCATTTAAAATGACTTGTGGCATTTTTATGTTGATGAAACTGAAGATGGCCAGTTAACACTAATAAAATGACCTGGGCGAGTGGCAGACGTTGATAAAATTGTCTGCTTTAATGGTGCGATCTGCCAAAAACAGTTGTGTGGATTGTCAAACAAACTCAGCGACTGGATTCAAGATGTTCTGAGTTTTAAAACGATGGCACAGTGTCATGGCATGTCCCGACTGGCAGAGCTGAAGTTGTTAAAAACGTGTTTGTGGCTGAACAGGGCCAGTTAAACACACTCAAATTGGCCAATTCAATCTGCAATCTGAGAAATCACTCGGGCTCTACTTTTAGGTCACTTTTTTCATGCCCAGTTAGTAGGTTTCCATTTTCTTACAACTTTCGAATTTTAAAATTGTATTTTCCATTCATCTGGTTGCCTACTGTGCTTTACCAAACTGTATGTTTAACTGTTAAATGCTTAAACTTAAGGACTTAAGTGTTGTACGTAAGTCCTCTGTCACAGTTTGACGACCTGCGCTGTGAACCAGGGATCCACCGATCCAGCTTTTTCAGATCCGATACTGATTTTGATACATGGTTTTCAAGTATCTGCTGATATCAACCGATACCTCTGAAGAGACTGACAGTAGCATTTATTAAAACAAGAATAACCTATGACAAAACTAATTCAAATGGGTTGTACAACTATTCTTTATTCTTCAACTAACGACAGAACAGCTTTATGTGACACAACCTCAAACCTCACGAGATGTTTTGGACCAGTAGTCTTAATAAATCAATTTAAAGGCCCAACCAGAATATCGGCAGAATAGATATTCTGAAGCCGATAGTCGATTCAACAAATGTTTCGACACAGATATTCGGTATCGGTGTATCCCTACTGTGAACTTTCACTTTGACTCACAGTATTTGAAAGTCTCGCTGCCACGTTCATAAAATCGGCGTGACACAGTTGGCCTATAGGTGGCGCCGTTCATGCAGTGCTTTTGCTGCTTAGTGAAGACTCATGTTTATGCTTTTATCAGCAGTCAAATTGAAAACACAATTTAAAATGTTGTAACATGCAAAATGTGTCTTGCCCAAGTACAGATGTATTGTAAAAGTTCTTGGGTTGAATCTGTTAGCTCTGTGTGTTGTTTGCATTTAGAGCGATTTATTATCCAAGAAGCAGAAAGCTCTGGCCTCTGAAAGGTGTGAAACGCACTTATAAACTAAAGAATGGGTCGCTGAGAAGGCATTAGGGAAGTGAGAATTCAATTCGGGCCACATTTTGGACAGTTGAAAATTAAGCGGTTCTGTTTTTAAGACCACCAGCACCGTCAAACCCACTCAGAAAAACACCATTTTATCTTCGTTTAATTTACATTAAATGAAAAACAAATCTCTTATTGGTCATGATCATGCTTTTTGTCCGACAGTGGAAGTCCAGAAATAGTAAAATGGAAAACAAAAGCGCCGTTGTGTGTTTAAAGTTATTTTAAAGGTGATTCTCCTGTTGTTAATTTGCGTCGTGTGAGTTAAAAAACTTCCGCCCACAACGCGAGCCCAAACTCACCCCGATAACACAACCCGAGTGTCTCTGAATCACAACCAGATCCAAACAAAGGAAGTCGCACACAAACAGGCAAACGAGACCAACTTTTTCTGCCTCCGAAGCAATTAAGGTGTTCTGATTTCACACTTTTTGCTTGTGTTGAACCGTCAAGATCAGAGCTATTTATAGACTTATTAATTAATTTTGTATTTTAGGTGTATTCTGGGGGAGCTCTTTACTAAGAAGCCAATATTCCAAGCAAATCAGGAGCTACTACAACTTGAGCTTATCAGGTAAAAGTGAAATATTACCTGTATCTTTTCCCTCTACCTATTAAAGCTTCTATTGGACTTTTCTAAATTGTACTGTTTTTTGTTTTGTTTCTTCAGTCGTCTGTGCGGAAGCCCGTGTCCCGCCGTTTGGCCCGATGTCATCAAACTTCCACTCTTCAACACCATGAAGCCCAAGAAGCAATACAGGCGCCGGCTACGAGAGGAATTTGCCTTGTGAGTATCTGTGTCGGCCGAGTGGAAGTTAAGAGTGGCGTCTTTTTAAAGGTGCACGGAGGAGAGTCATATAGGCCTGCAACATTATAGAAATTGCAATTTAAGCCTGCAGTTTTTTAAGTATCAACATTTCCTTCACAAACAACATCATCCTGTTCTTAAATAGTGATTCTTTTATTAGTTTCTCAGTTCAGGCCCATTTCAGTCAATTCTGGACGTGTTTATAATGTGAAGTTTGATCATAATCCTATTAAAACAATTGCGAATCTAATCACAATTTCAATTGATACTTGTCAGAAAAATCGTAATTAAATATTTTTCTCAAATTGTGCAGCTCTACGCCACCTGCTTGTTATTGCTTTGCGTAGAATATTCCACAGTATGGCATTGAATAGGGCTGCGATTGTAATGGACGCAATTGGCAAATCGCAAAGGCTGCAAGTGCCATAATTTCCTCCAAAACAACAAAAGGTGTCCTCTTTTTCTGCATTAAAAACTGCTAGCTCTGTAGTTTAGTTCTGTACAAACATCACAGCGTCACATGTGATTCTTCTACTAGTTTGTCAGCCCATACTCCTATACAGTGTTTTTGTCAAAATGTTTTAAATCTGGACTTTTTGTAATAAGATTGTGTTCAAACATAATTGAAAATCTAAACGCAATCTCAATACTGGTCAGAAAAAATATCAATTAGATATTTTTCAGCAGTAATAAACATCAGTAATGAAATGAATATTAAATAAATCACTTGAATGTCGTACAGAAGGAGATTTCAGGCAAAAGGTAGACACATTGTATAATTTAGTCTGTCAATATATTTATTAACTCTTACTATTTAAAACTGACACACCTGAAACGACAATTTTTCCCTGAAAATGTAAAAAAATGCCAATATGGGAAGATTTAAAAAAGCTATTCAATTTTCGTTTATTAATACTATTATTGTTCACTGTTATTAAGATAAATTTAAGTGAAATTTCAACCTCAAATGTCAGTCTACATAGTTTTGTTTTCTACAGCTTGGAAATCCTCCTCCTGGCATTTATTACGGCTGCAACGATCAGTCTGAATAATCATAAGAATCACAATGTATTTCTATAATTGTAATTGTTTTCTGGACTATACAGACCCAAAAACATACACAAATGAGACATTTTATAACAAAAAAGGTCAGTAAATCAAAATGTAGACAAACTTTTTTAAATTCTGGTTGTCACTTCATTTCGTGAATATTTTCTAATATCTAGAAGCCTTCAGTTTCCATATTTTTCTGGTTGAAAATGTATTTAAAAATCTCCATGTGCAACAGAAATAATCGCTTGACTATTACAATAATTGCTGGTTACTGTTGTTGTTAATGTAAATAAGTATAATTTTCTACATAATGTTTGCCTCCCCATAAACACTGGATCATATTAAACGTCCTGCTGTGATATAAATCCTGTAATAATCCCTGTCCCTGTGTTGCACCTTTGTCCCTCGCCCTCTCACGGCCGTCAGACTGTCGTGTATCCAGCCCTCGCTCCTGCACCTTTGCTTCTTCTGCTTAAATAACGTCGTCTCTCTCCCGACAGTTTGCCGCCCCCCGCCCTGGACCTGTTTGACCGGATGCTGACCCTTGACCCCTCGCGCCGCTGCACCTCCGAACAGGCTCTGAGCAGTGACTTTCTGTCCGACGTGGAGCCCAACAAAATGCCTCCCCCAGAGTTAGTAGCTCTTTCTGTTTCTTTGGTACAAATGGTTTGCAGAAGAAATCAAATAAAGAGAAAAGGTCTTTTTACAGGGCCACTGGAGCAAGCCCGGGTTACAAATAATAATAATAAATATGAAGCCTTTACATTTGTAGAGGCTAAACATGTCTCTAATAGATAATAATTTCATAGAGAATTCAATAACTCAGTAATTGTATACATCTGGGTATGTTTTGAGGCAATTTTATGCATTTTCAACTTGCAAAAGACTTAAGACTGTGCTAAAGTCCTTGATTCTTAACCAGTGTGCCTTGAGGGATCGCCAAATGTTCAATTTCGAATCATAAATTGATTTCATTTAACCATTTTGCATCCATTTTGTGTCCAGAACATTTTCTGTACCAAAAGAAAATGCAAAACAATCACCATTGCCAACTTTAAGAAACCAACCAGTAGCTTGGAAATTTGCCACATTATATGCTACATTTAAAAAAAAATAAAAAGTTGTGTACCATGGCATCTTTTTCAACCATAAGAAATTATGCCGCGACTTTAAAAAGGTTGAAAAACACCAACTTAATTTACTTCAGCGTTCCTCCATTAAAAAATCTGTTGTTTTCACAGACCATGGCAGACTCCTCCTCGTTTTTGACGTTTACACTTTTTCCACTGGAGTTGTTCTGATCATTTCAGCGCTTATTATGACTTCACTACAGTCTGTTTCCCATCAATAGAGGAGACTTTGGTGACCCACTAGAGTCAAATTTGTGTCTTTTTAAAAACAAGCAGTGCAAGAAATATAAATTATACTGTGGTTTGTGGAAAGTTTTTGTGTTTGAATACATGAAAATAATTTCACTTACAATAAAACAAATGTGTTCATGCCTTTAATGTAGTAGTCAAACGCTGAGCCAAAACCAAGACTAAATCGAGGCAAATGAATGAGACTAAATAAAAGGAATCACGAATAAGGTTTGCCCTTTTCATTTAAGTTGAGTTTTCATTTAAAAAAATAAATAAAATTGTGCAATATCAACACTTTTTCTATAGACTCTTCCAGGAGTAACACAAGTACTAAGATACGCTCATCCTATTAATTCCTTTAAATGGAGCAGCAAATAAAAAGCACAGACTCGTGGTTGTTGTTTATATGTTCATTAGATTTTCCAACAAGTGATAACTTTCAATATCTAACTTAAACCTCTAGTTTCTAAAGTTCTCTTAATACTATAAGATTTGTGGCGTTTGAAACGTTTGTTACGAGGTTATTAGCATGTAGGCTAATTTCTGTGCTAAACGCTTGCGGTAACAATCTGAACAAAACACTTCTACAGGTGATTTTCAGGCTCCAAAACAGACCCGGTTTTTCTTTGTTTGTGACGTTTGGAGGCTAACACTAACTCCTCCATAAAAAATGAATTTGTGCTAGCTCCTGGAATGGTACTGCACTAATAGAATGCAAAGTTGTGTTTATAAATTCTGTAAGAGTCTATACATTGTGCTGCTCTATTTCTGGCCTTCAAATAGAAAAGGAAATTGCAGTCCTACATGTATGGAAGCATGTTTTGTTGTAAAATATGCAACAACAACGCAAAAGTGTGTGAAATGGAGGCTTTGACAAACTTTCCAAATCATTTCAGCATCAACACAATGAAATATTCCCCACTTCATACACTTTCCTCCTCTTGGTTATTGTAAAACTCTGAACTCGTCTCTCTGTGCGCAGTCTCCCGCACCACCAGGACTGTCACGAGCTGTGGAGCAAGAAGCGGCGGCGTGCGCGTCAGAGTGGGGCGTCCGAGGATGTGCCTGTGCCCAAAGTGCCCCGTAAGGACCCCAGCGGGACGTCCGTCGGAGAGAACAGCCGCCCTGCTCTCAGCCCCCCGCCGCCACCGCCCGGAAAGCCCGCCGCAGCTCTGTCGGAAAGTGAGTGTTCGGAAGACGCAGCATCCGATACAGAACATGTACTAACTTCTGTGCTTTTTCTAAATCGAGCAAATTGGTCATTCCGATATTTTTAGCGTGACTGAGTTGTGCTGTTTGTAGACTGCATGATGCATCTACGTCAAGTCTCACAGCTCTCTAAAGGCGGTGAAACGCTCTCGACAAAGTGCCAAGTACAAAACAAGTTATTGCTGTCAACAAATTGAAAGTTTCACTGTCTATGAATATTTATGAAATTAATCACTTGCTACGAAAAAGGTGGCCTGGTCAGTCATGTTTACCGCACTGTTTTGACCTTCGCAAACTGTTAAAAGTGCTTATTTTTGCTGTTATTTATTCATAAAAAGATAAATTGTCAGGACTAAACATGACGTGACACGAGAAACATTGCGTAATCATTAAACCTTTACCTTTATGATTATCTAGAGTGAAGAATACGGTCCTTTTCAGCAGTTTTCTTCTAATGAAGGTTTGGTTTTATGTAGAGAATGTTTTAAATGTTACAATGCAAAAAGTGAAATCATTCATAATTTAGATATTATGTAAAATTATATAGTTAATTTATCTGTATTTAAGGTGGACTATGAAACTTTTCTGGTGGAGATTTAACTTGTCTATTTCCAAGAAGACGAGCAGGTGACACATCCAGGTACCGCTGTGCCATGAATTTAAAGTTTAATCGAGATTGAAGTTCAATAATTCACATCGTCAATGATTAACCTGGGTATTTTAAATTGACAGAAAATCACTAAAAAAGTGGTTTTGAGCAAAGTTCAAACTGTGTAGGAACAAATTTGTCTTATTTATTATGTAAAATGTCAGTGATTTAAAAGTCTGTATTTATGTTCAGGAAAGTAATATTGAAAACAGTTATTTGTTTTTAGGGAGAAAATAAAGTCCAATCTAAACATTGAGCTACATCCAGACCATGTTACAGGTCAGATCTGTGGAGAGGTGACCCTGTTCAACGAAAGAATTCATGTTTTTTGGTTACAGTTATGCAGCCGACCAGCAGAAGAATTAGTTAAGAAACTAAAAAAACTAAAATAAAATATCCGTATCACAACAAGAATAAAATACAATAAATCGTTTCTTTTTATCCAGTGACTACATTTTAAGATTTACAATACATTTTATGAAAAATATAGTACATATTTAAAGTCTATATGAAAGCTTAGATGACACATTTCACTAAATGTTGTAAACATGATTATATTTAACATTTTACTATATATTTTGCCTGTTTATGCCCAGTTTGACAGTTTTTTGTTATGTTTATAATGTTACTTCCAGGCTGGACATGAGCACAAATATGACATAGAGGTAATTCCACAAGTGTTACCATAGCAACCATTCTGAAAACAAGTGTCAAAACCTACATAAATGACACAATAGTTATGATTTGATACACAATAATACTCGATAACAACTTTATTTTGTTGATTGACTGTTTAAGCTGTCAGAAAACTGTGTCAGTTGTCTGCAAATTGTCTTTGTATTTTCCACGGTACGTCGCATATTGATGACATCACAGAAGGATTCTGTTTTAGAACTCCGCACTACTTCCTATAATTTCGAACTTTTATTTTTCAATTTTTTTTCCCCAAATTGTAACTTGACAGATGTTAAACTATAATAAATAATTGCCACAGGTGCCCTCCCATCAAACTAGCTCATAATTAGAACATTTTGAGAACCTGTCGTATAGACTTTAACATTTACAAGTGAACTGAAAATATTACACTATGGCTAAAGTATATTTGTGCATTTAATAATAAAAAAATAAAGAACAAAAGTGGTATTGGTGCAGTTTAAACTAAGCAACAACATCTCCATGGAGACCAGAAAGTGACGAACCCTCCACCAGAAACGTCACACGGTTCCCCTTTAATGTGTACAATCTCTGACTGGCCAGGCTATCCACAGCATGCACTTGGGCATAGGTCTGTTCTCGTCACACATTCTGATTCCTTCCAAGTTTAATCGGTTGATGTTCTAATGAAAGCTGCGAGCGCTCTGACTCCCGTCTCACCTGTGCGTGGTCTGAACTCTGTTTGTGTGGCTGCGCTAGGCCTGGGAGCCGCGGCAGAGCAGTTGAATCAGACGGAGCTGGCGGTGCTGCTGAACCTGCTGCAGGGCCAGAGCGACCTGAGCCTGCCCCAAGTGGCTCAGCTCCTCAACCTGTCCAACGCCGACACCCTCAGCCAGACTCTCTCCGCCCTCAGCGAATCCTCCGACCACCAGGGGGCGCCCGAGGAACACCGGCAAACCAGCGCCTCGGCAGCAGCCGCGGCGCCGCCTCCTCCGCCGCCGCCTCCTCCCCCTCCTCCCGCCGCCTCCGAGCCCCAGGAGGCATCGCCCACGCTCAGCCAAGAGGACCAGGCCAACCTGCTGGCTCTCATTTTGGGCCACATCATCAAGCCACAGACTGAGGGGGCGGAACAAAGCGACGAGAGCAATGGCATCCAATCAGACGAGGCACTAAGTCGCGCTTCGTCTGCCGCTACTACTGATCGCAAGGGCAAGTCTGGGTTTAGTCTCTAGGGAGCGACGATTGGGCAGAGCCGGGGTTAAGGTGGCACGCGCTGGGAACAGTTGGAAAAATATGAGATGAAATCAGAAAGTAAACATTGCCTGGGATAGATGCTACTTTGGTACAATAATACCAAGAATAAAAGGGGGAGAATCACAGGAGAGAAGTGTTATAGGGCGATTGTTCATTACAAAACCCATCCCTGACATTCCTACAACAAAAGCACGCTCTGCATAACTGTATTTGTTCGACCCAGGCCGGACTGCGAGTGCCTCCTGCCCCCCTGAAAGCAAGCCACTCACAAATTCAGAGCAAAAAAAACCTAGCGCTCCTGCTGAATAATAGTTCCCTCCTCGGTTTTCCCTGCCACCTCCTTGTTTGTTTGTTTTTTTCACAAGCTTTGTTTCTGTATCTGTCCCATTTCCACACGTTTTGTCTCCTCACGTTATCTCATTATAGCGCAGGTGTCATGGATTCGCCGCTGGAAGTGATTTTTGCTTCTGTAATGTCAGCATTTTTAAGAAGAAAAGTCTAATAAATTAAGTGAAAAAAAAAAAAGAAATAAATGCTTTGGGTCTTTAGACATCACCTGCATGTGTTCTTTTTTTAAACTTTGGTTTGTCACACGTTTTGTTTCGACTGTTCTTCTGACTCTTAAGTTCAACTGTGACCTAGTACTTTGAATAAAAGTGTTTATTGAGCTGCTGACATGGAGATGTTTCTC
Source organism: Rhinogobius similis (assembly GCA_019453435.1). Lineage (NCBI taxonomy): Eukaryota > Metazoa > Chordata > Actinopteri > Gobiiformes > Gobiidae > Rhinogobius > Rhinogobius similis. Next base: position 13,472,921 of record CM033631.1, read on the forward strand.
TGCTAACTCCAGGACTAACGGCGCTTTCACAGCAAGATATAAAAGAACATGGCTCACTTTATCCACATTTATTTCTTAAACCTGCTTAATATTCCAACTGGGAGTGGGCGATATCGACAAAAAGTTTAGTACTCCATAACAATAGTCAATTCAACAGAAATGTGTTAAAACGGTGTTATAGTTGAGGTTTAATTATCAGAAAAATTAGAAATATCTGTGTCAAATTAATCAGAAAAGTGCAGAAATGCTGCCTTATACACTTATTTCAAAGTTTACAACATCTTTGTTTTTAGTTTTAAAATGAATCCGGTCTTTCTGTAGCATTTTTTTTTAACTAACAATACACTCAATATTAAAATTTTGCACGTTTTCAAAACTAGTTGCGATATTATCAATTATTTTCAAATTACTGACCCAATTAAATATTCAAAAACTGCAGCCATACTTATGATTTTCCCCAACCTGCAAATGACTTTGAACGTGTGAGTCGAGAAAAATTACAATATTTTTAGTTTTTAAATCTAAGGAATTTACACTTTAAACATTACCACTCTGTTGTGTGTTTCTTTATTGTAAGATTAAACATTTTCATTGATTTCAGCCAATTTGCGCACATACTTGAAGAGCTAATACGGCTATACATACATTTCTAGATTGCAATGGCTATAATTCATTAATTCTTGATTTAAAGTCTTGATTAATTAAAAAAAAAAATCAAACTAAATGGGATTATTTAGTTTAACAGATAACATTTCGCTACCTACCATCCAACCAGCATTTTAATCGAGTTATTTTGTTTTTTAATATATATTTTATGTCTGGATGTCCCCAAATCTTCTTAAATTAACTCTCTTCACTGTAAAATAAATATATAAATTTAAATTCTGCCAAATTTAAACCTGAATTGTTTAGAAAGCAAGTATCATAATTGGTGGTGGGCCTCGTTATCAACCTCAATATAGATTATGATATAGATTACCCTGCTTTTAATTAAATTTGAATAAAGTTTCCATACTTTCTCAAACAAAAGGCAGATTAAATGCTGAAAGTGCAGCCATCTAAGCAGTCTCAGTCACTTTTCTTTTTTTAAACTTTTCATCACACAGACCTGTCGCTGAGTAACTGAACCTCATGAACCCCTCGTTGAGTTACACACAGTCATTATATCTAACCTTTTCTCTCTCCTGTCTGTGCTCTTCTCAGATTCCTCCAGAAAGAAACCCCTGGGGCCCCACAAACCGGACGAGCGTCGCCCTCCGTCTCCCCCCTTGCCGCCGCCGCCTCCGCCCCCCCCGCCGGGCCCCCACTCGAACCCCGAGACCCAGCCCGGCCAGGACGTGAGCCCGGCAGTGGCGGCCGCCCTCCTGCAGCTCATCTCCTCCTCCCAGCAGGACCCCGAGGACTCTGGCCCCGGCAAGGACCCCTCGGCGGCGGGACAGCTGCCTCCCCCCTCGCCCCCCAGACCCTCCACGGCGTCGGAGGCCCCCGCTGCCCTCGTCGCCGCCGCCACTGCTGCCAAGACGGCGCAGTTCGCGAAAGACCGGGACCTTCGCTTCCCCCGCTGACCTCGTGGAGCGACCTGAACAGCGCCCCCTATCGACCGGCAGGTGAATCAGTCCACAGAGAAAGGATGCAGGTACCAAGAAAGAGAGGTATATGAATGTTAAGATCCTTTATTGGTGTTTAAGAGGCAGAACTTTATCCCTTGACTTGAATGACGCTGTTAACGTGCAATTTAAACACTACTCCCGATGGACTGGAAGCGAAACGTACGATTGCCACGCCTCGTCCGCTTAGCGTTTTGGACAGATCCTGTATTTAAATATGAAGCTGAAGAAGGCAACGATTGGCCATCTTTAATGTTACGAACGCCAAGTAACTTCAGTGCATTGTGCCTCATTTGTGCAGCGACCCCTGAATGATTTTGGCCCTCTGGGGAAGTGGCTTATGGTTTTAGATGGTACCGTTATCCATCGATTTAAATTATTTTGTGTTTGCCAAAGGTTGCCCCCGTGATGATCTGCTCATTTAAACTGGAAAGTATTCTCAATCAAAGTTCAGAGAAAGGTTGATCGACATTATCAAGGCATTTTACTGTGACAAATTCTTTACTGCTCATGTTTCCAATAGAACAAACTACACAACACTGGCTGCTTCTCTGATCCTGCTAATTCTCTTCCTTTGCCACAATAACAAACTTTGAAAACAGGCTTTTCCTAATGCTCTTTGAAGCTTCATCTGTCTCCTCTTGTGCAACAATGGCTTTCCCTTTTTTTTGTGCAATAACTTTCTCCAAGAAACGAATGCACCCTTTGAAACAAACGGTCCATTTTCATATTTAAGTTTACATCTTCTGTCTTCGGGCAAGAACGCGACAGAGAAAAGACTTTCACGTGTCTGTAAACAAAAAAGGAAAATATTTTGTAATATGTGTTTTCTTGGTTCAAGTTTATTAAAAGTTATGTGACCGATTGAACTGTGTGTTTCTCTCTCTCTGCTCTTTGTGGTTGTCGTTTTTAGAGCGGCCACTAGGTGTCACTGTTTGCGTCCGTGAGCGCCGGAGCGTGCGGCAGCGCCAGGTCACCGTCAAAGAGCGTCAAAGTGGCTCCAGTACGACGCACAACAAGTTAAACAAGCCTTTAATTATTCAGCACACAGGTGAATTTGGTGCTAATGACTTAAAAAAGTGACGATGTGCCGCGCCAGACTAAACAGAAACACGTCCTTGAGAAGATGTAGAGAAGGGAAATATTGTGACATTCAGCTGGTCTCAGTGTTTAGAAGTAAAAACACCAATAAAACGTGTTTCTGTTTACAATAAGCAGCTGTAGAGTTCACGTTTCTCTTTTTAAACTACAAAACAGTGTGAATTTGGTGCTAAAACTTAAAACTGACAATGTGCAAAGCCAGACTAAATGCTGAACGTCACAAATGGTTTTGAAGTTAAGTTAAAAAAAACTGTCTAAATTAAAAAGTAAGTCAAAACACCTGCCTAAAATGTTAAAAATAAATAAAAACTAAAATTGTTCACGCCTGCACTATAAGCAGCTCTGGATTTTAAGTTTATATTTTTAAACTTTATGAATTTGGTACTACAACTTAAAGCTATCAATGTATGCCAAAATATATACCAGTTTTAAACAAAATTAAAAAAGAATGTGTTACATAAGAACAATTAGAGTTTAAGTATGTCTTTTTAAACTTTATGAAATTAGTACTAAAACTTAAAACTGACAATGTACACTGCCATAATTAAATATAAATACTGAAAGTCACTGATGTTTATGTATAAAATATCATCTTAAACAAAATTGTGTTGCGTCTCTACCATCAGCAGCTGTAGAGTTCAGGCTTCTCTTTTTAAATTGTTAACATTTTGGTATCGAAACTCAACGCTGACGATGTACAATGCCAGACGAAATGTGATCAATGTTATGAGAAAACACCAAACTAAACTAAAGTTACATCTTTACCATTAGCAGCAGTGGCTGTTAAGTTTATCTTTTTAAACTATGAATATGTTTATAAAACCTAAAACTAACAGTGTACAATGCTTGACTAAATACTGAATGTCATTGATGTTTATTAAGTTAAAACAACTGTCTTAATTAAACAAAAACAATTCCATCTTTACATTAAGCAGCAAAGTATTATATTTTTCTCCTTTTTAAACGTTTTGAGTTTGGTACTAAAAAACTAGAAACTAAAAAAGCCACCAATGTTTATCAAGTTAATATAACTGACTTTATCAAAACTAAACAACAAATACAATTTTACTATAAGCAACGATAGATTTGAACTTTTCAAACCGAATTTTGGAACAAAAACTTAAAACTAACAATGTACATCAACCAGAATAAACTTTACATTTAAATTAATATATTTACCAAGTCTAATTTTAACAAAACCTGACACAAATAAGTTTCATCTTTACTTACTAACAAATTTTAACTACCGTATATTTGGTACAAAGTCTTAAAACTTACCAGTAAACACTCTAGCCTTAAAAATGGTTGTATTTACTATGAGCAGTGGTAGATTGTTGAGTTTTTAAGCAATATTAGGCGAATTAGTTACTAAAACTTAAAACTGGCAGTGGCCATGTTTACGCACACCAAAATCCAAGTATTATCTGGATTTTTCTGGACTTTTGAGTGTATTTAAATGACACGGAAACCTCCAAATCTGATGTGAGTAATCGGTTATCATGATCAGAGAGAAATCTGATTAACTGCATCAGATTTAGCTGTGTACATGTCATTTTAATAATTTTATAACTCTAAACAGCTAATAATCAGGTTTTGAGTGCACATGTAACAGCAGTAAATGTCTGCTAGACTAAATACTGAATGTATTTATGGTTTATGTTTAAGTAAGTGGTGTTTATTAAGCACAAACACCAACTTTAATGAAAAATATAGGTTATATTTTACTATAACGGTAGATTTTATTTAAATATTGGTTTTCCGTCACAATATTAGGCCCAAAATATTCATCTTAATGTGCTGTTGTCATGCTATTTAATAAAAAATAATGATTATAGTTAAGAAATATTAGAGTTTCACTGGTTGATCAAAAATGTATTGAATCCCAATAAATCAAAATCTTTCTTTAAAGCAACAAATTCAAAGTCACACCATTGATAATAAATAAATATAATACCACAAACATCAATCATTTTCCAAATTATTTAAAGATAAATCTCATAAATTTGATAAAACTGGACACGTGAAGTTACAGTTACCACCATTTGACACAAAAACGCCGTCAAATACGTTTACTCGATAGTCCAGGGAGGATTTATATTTGACGGTTTGTCATTGACGCGCACAAACGTGAAGATTCTGTTAGTCATTTTAAACAGTGCCTTGTTAATATTTATGACCAGACTATTAACTTGGGTCATAATTTTGTCAGTTTTGGTAACAAATTAATTTATTCTCGCGTGTCCTCTTGCACAAATGAGCTGTCTGTTTTCACTGTCGGCGGAGGTCACCAGATTGTAGCTCTAATACATCGACTTGTTCTGGGTCCACATTTGTATTTGTTGAAGAAGAAGACAGTGGTGGATTGTGGGGGAAAGTCAGTAATGCTTTGCCAACTCACATTATTCAGGTTTATTATTAGTCGGGCATTAGTTAAGATTATAATTCAGCTAATTTGTTATTGAAAAAACACAATAAACACTGTTATTAAAGCCAAATTATTGAGTAATGTGCTCATAAAAATCAAACAGATAATTTATTGAGGCTATAGTCTATTAAATCATTTTCATATTTGCTAAGGATTTGTTGCAGATTAATAAAGCTGAGATATTCAAAATTGCTACTGGTTGATTGGATATAGATTTTTCTTTGAGATATTAAGTTTGGCCCATTTTATTATGAATTGTTTCTATGAGATCCAGGAAAAAAAAGAAAGAAAATGGTTTAACACATCATACATGAAATACAACAAAAGGAAACTGAGACAAAATATAACAGCCTCCCTTTTAGAGCTGCAATGATTAATCGACTAATTGTGACCAGTCGACTATAAAAATAATCAGCTGTAATAACTGATTATTAACTGGACATATTTCAACCTTTATTTGGCTAGTAATGTTTTGTAAAAGTCTAAATAATCGTTGGACTACTACTAAAATAATCAGTAGTTACAGCCCTAGATTATAACCCAGATTAATAAAACCGAGATATTCAAAATTGCCACTGATTGTTTAAATAAACGTCTTGAAATTGTGAATTTGGACCATTTTTATTATAAACTGTGGACTTGAGAGCTGAAAAAAACCAAACAAAAAAACGAGAAAATGGCTTGACACATTTTGAAATACAAAAAAAGTAAATTGAGACAAAATACAGTGCTACAATAACATAGCCTCCCTTTTAGAGCTGCAATGATTAATCGACTAAGTGTGACTAGTATAGTGTAAAACTACAATAACTGATACAACTGGACTATACAGACTCTAAGACATTTTATTACAAAGACAGCAATGTTATTACATCAAAATACCAAAAAAGAATAAATCATTGCTTATTTTCATCAATAACACACTTCATAAATATTCTCTATATAGAAGCCTGCAGTCACCATATTTCAACCTTTATTTGGCTGATAATGTTTTGTAAAAGTTTAAATATACTTGAATCATATATTATATATACTCTAAGTCTATTTTATCTGATTTAATTTTTCTGATTCTGATTTAATTCTTAATTTTATGCATGCCTTTTTTATCCATCTATCCATCTATCTATCTATCTACTATTTTATTCATTGTGTTATGTTGCACCTTATGTCAAAGCAAGTTCCTGTTTGTAAATTTTGATCACTGACAATGGCAATAAACCGATTCTGAAATAATCGTTTTGACTAATCGAAAAAATAATCGTCAACAACTAAAATAATCATTAGTTACTGCTTCACACTATTGAGGACGATCTCTTTCACTCTTTCATAGACATTTCACCTTGTTCACGTTGCGTCGTGGCTAAAACCTTCCCCCTGCATCAATCTTATTTATGTGTTGATTCGGGCACCACTTGGGCTGATCTCTTTATGAAGAACCTGACAAGCTGACAAGGATCATAAACCTCAGATTGGCACGGGAAGCCTTCGCGTGGTTCGCCCGTGTCTGCGCTCGCGAGTGTGTGTGTTTGCGTGTGTATTTACTCCATCTCCCCGTCTCTTTTTGGCAGCCGTACAGAGCTGCTTACCCCTCTGGCCCGGGCACAGCTGAGCCCTCGCGCTGGAGAGATCCTTTCAGAGAAGAGCGAGTGGGGGCCTCACCTGCCCAGAGCGCCGTCCCAGTCTGAGAGAGATGAAACGGGGCCGGAGTGTGTGCGTGCCGCCGCCTCCACCGCCGCCGTGGTGGTGTGTCGCCGAGTTCGGTTTCTGTCTATTGCCCGCACCCGTCGGGACTCCACATAATAGTGAATGTGCCCACGGGGAGTTTCGCATGCAGGAGAAGTAGTGGGCAACGCCGGTGCCAAGTCACAGAGACCTAGACGAATAAATCAGGGCTGAAGAGTTGAAAGGAGGGCGGGGGTGCGGCGTGGGGGCTGCCGGGCCATCAATCAGAGCGGCACCTTATGGGGAGTGCCCATAAACGTGCCACGCTGCCAGTCTGAGGCACGCGCAGACGCCAGGCACGAGCAGCCAAAATGGACGTGCGCTCAAGATGCCACCGCTTCACACTGAGGCGCAGATTGATTTAGGTGCAGACACAGATCACGGTCGCGTAATATGACGATTTATGATTGTTTTGTGTGTGTGTTTATCCTCGTGACATTCAGAGTCAGGTCCAGGTTATTGTTGAAACTGTTAGGCTGGATTATTTCGGTAATCGATTAGTTTAGCTAGCGATTATTCTTTCAACGTATCGATTCGCTTGATGAGATTTGACCCAGATAAAGCTGAATTAAAGAAGTCGTGGAGAATGTTTACAGTAAAAGGGTGTTTTCATCAAAAAACACCTAATTTTGTGTTTAAAATGTGTGATTTCTGCTCTGTCTGAGTCATAAAACCTCTTCTTTCAGCTCAAGGCATGTTTCGGAGTCTGTGTTTACACCATTATTCGATTACTTATTTAGTTGACAATAATTTCTATAATGATGAGTTGTTTAAAACGTGAAAGTAGGCCTGTCACGATGAATACTATATTGACTTATCACTCAATATGTGAAAGAACAATATTTTTGGGGCTCAGTATTTATCGTGTGAATGTTTTGAAAGCACTGTGGAGAACATTTTCTTTGTTTTTGATCACATTGGGATTCCAGAAAGTAAAATAAGTACAGTTTATGACTCATAATCGGCAGCAACTTACAGAAAACGTGTTGAATTTGGCTAGCTATTTATTGTAACTCATGTTTTTTTCAATATTTCACATTTAGAATGATTATAATTTGTATTTTCCAGCTTTAGAGTTAGTGTATCAGTGATATAAAGTACTTTAAATAATATTGTTTATCGTGATATCTTGTCTAACAATATATCGCATTTCAAAATTTGTTATCGTGACAGGTCTACGTGAAAGGCCCGTGTATGTGAGATTTTTACTGAATTTGACCCAGATAAAGCTGAAGTTTGTTGACGTCAGTAACCATTATTCCATTACTTATTTAGACTGACCGTTATTTCTATAATCGATTAGTTGCAGTTAATCGATTAACTTGTTGCAGGCCAACTGGAGTGATTCTTGTTCTTGATTGAAGTAAGAAATTGTACAAATAGAGGGACATGTTGAATGTGGTGAACTTGGAGGGATCGACTCTGGAAACTTATGCTCAAGAGATATAACACCATATGATTTCCAGTTTTTATCAATTGTAGCACAGATTGGAATATATTTAATTGTTTACCCTTGTCTTTTCAGTGTAAATGTCACTTTTTATCATTCATGTAGCATCAATGAAAAAGTGAGACATTCTCTAAACAAAACTAGTGAGCCTTGAGCTATTGCCAAGAGCGCCTTGAAAAACTGTCCAATATGGATTCACACATGGATTTAACATAAATCATACATATTTTGTAGTGACCTGAACATATTTCTGATCCAAAAAAGAAAGCAAAGCGAAAGCCAAATGTAAAGACCCAGACAGTGGCATTATACACCAGAGTTAGCTCACTAAAACATCTAAAAAAAGCTGATGTGGCATGGTCCTGTATCTTCTCAACAAAAAAAGTGCTGTGACTCATAAAAAAGTGGAAAATCACTGCGTCAAATAAGTGGAAAAGGGGACCCAAAATGGACCTAAATGTTGTGCAGAACAGCCAGAAGAGGACGATCCTACTAAAGAGAGCAACAACAATTACAAGCTCTTGTGTGTATTTCCATTATCGATACATGAGCCCAATAAAGGCAAAAGTTACTGCTAGCTTCATTAACTTGACGAGCAGGTCCTGTCATGGCTAAACCTGAGGGTAGAGGCTGGATTTTTTAAGCTGGATACGATATCTGATATTTGTCTTGCAGCTGCATCCAGTCATCTGTATTTGCCAAAACCAATATTAAGATTTTAAACTCCAGCAAAACTCACAAATGCAGTATAACATTTGAAAATTAACTTAGAGTAATAATAGCAAGTTTAATAGATGATAGATGATAATGATTTGGTGCCTGACTGTGTAAACGTACAGCCATATTTTTAGTCTAATTGCTCTTCAACCTCCATTTTGACTAATTTTTTTGTATAAAAAGACAAAGTTGATGCACTGAGGACAAACTGTTAAAGACATAAGCCAAAGAGACTGGGGCAGCTTAGAAATATATCATATACATTTTCAATATCAGACCGATATCAATAGCCCTCCGATTTCACCGACATTGAACTGATACATCGCCCATCCCACGGCCAGATCAGTAAATGGCCATCCATGTTCAGGTCAAACCACCAACATTTACCAGAAATTATTGCAATTTTCTCCAAGCTGAACTGCGCTCCTGATGGACACACAAACATAATCACAGTAAGTAGTGGATAATTACATTTAATCATTAAGACACTGCCTACATCACTTGGTCATTGAGATATTGATGATTTGGCTATGACAACGGTCCAAATGTCTAATCGTTCTGAAACGTATTGAAAATGGCATGACACAGAACCAGAATATCTTTATATGAATTGAATGTGCTCTCATCGTCTTTTATTTTTCAAGATAGGGCATTCATTTCTTTTTTTTTTTAATTCATTTTTAACACATATTCTGCTACAGTGACTTTTTTGAGCTTTTAATCCTTTTCTATCAATGTTCCGTCATCAAAAACATACGTGGAGTTGCCTTCAGCTGCATTCACGCTGTTTTGAGGAATGTTCATTTAAAAATCCTCCCGCCTCCGAGCGTCAAACACACTTCCTACGAACTCCCTCGATCCGGGACGTGTTTTCGGATCATTTACGTCAGTGGTTCTCAAACGTTTTACCCCTAGTGCCACCAAAGAAAAGATTTGGCACCAAATCTAAATTGGGTCTATTTCAGGTCTAAATTAGGATAAACCAGGTCTTAAGTAGGAATACACCATTGCTACAGTAGTTTTAACTAGAAATGTACTAAAGGAAGACCAAAAAAAGTGACTAAAATGTACCCTAAATGAAGTAAACATTACAATTTAAGAGGAGTCCATGAAACACTGATCTACGCCATTTATCTGAGAATGTTCTGCTGTTTTTAGTCCTTAAATCATCGCTAAACTCTTTCTGAGCATTTCTGCCTCTAAACACGATAACGGCCGCAGCAAATCCACATCATAGCGTCTTTTCAGCGCTAACTTCACTAGATTGTATATTGCTATGTCGCCATCTGCTGGCTGGATGCACTCAGTAAGTGTAATTTCATACCGGCTGATAAAAAGTCATTGGATGAATAAGAAGCATTTTTTGTTGATGTTTGTTTTAAAACATGAGATGTCAAATTTAAGGTACTCAAGAGAATGTTTAAAGGCTAATAACAATTTGAAGAATGCACAATATTTTTCCTTTAAGTCAAATATTGGTCCAAAACCCTGTACGTTTTAGCCGTGTATGTTTTTATGACTATAGATGTTGTTATCCGCGCACACGGCAACTCAAATGTGATAAGCGCCGCTAGATTTCAAGTGTCATCTCCACTTTTCATTCGCATCACACCTCTGTCCGGGCCCCTCGGTGTGAGCCGCACGTCCTGCTTTTGAAAAATGACAAATTTAGTCTGAGAAATATGCCTTTTTATCGCACCACTCGGAGCAGTCAATCAAAAGTTGGTTCATCCGCAAGAAAAGTTAGTCAGAATGATTGCTGACCTTTTAGCCACCGCTGTAGTTTTTACGAAGCTGAAACTTGCTGAGCCCCAGTGTTTTGGGATTTCATTTCTCAACAATGTAAAAATCCACTCGCACCACCTGGCAAACTCCATTTATCATAACGGTGCAATGTTTTAATTTGGCAGAAATCAGCATGCAAGAAAAAGAGACGTGAGTGATGGACAAGGAGGAAGGTCACAGACTCGCAGAGAACAAGTAAGAACTTTAATTTTTAGGATTTCATATGAGCTTGCAAGTTTTCATGATAATGCATATTTAGAAAACAATACCCTCGAAAATGTAGTGAGTGACGCAACCCAGAATCCTGCAATCTCCCAAGTGTTTTTCTTTTTATTCATAATTGTTTCAAAATATCGTCTATCCCAGCATTTAAATGGCGCACACTTGGCATTTAAACATGTATTGAAATATAGAAAAATATAAAAAGCAAAACCTCCAATTTAATTAGTTAGGAACCTTTATTGTTAAGTTAAAATGTTACATAAAACGGTTACACTTTATAATAACTACACTTATTCATGAACAAAGACTTAATTCATAATCAACAAATAGTTTATTAAGAATGATTCAGGCTTAGTAACTATTTAACAAATATTCTAACCCTGATTTCTAACTCTAACCCTTACCTTAATCTTAATTAAATAGTTACTAATCCTGAATCGTGTTTAATAAACAATATATTCATTATTAAGTCTTTGTTAATGCTTTATTAAGGCAAAATAAGATGTAGTTATTATAAAGTGGTACCCATAAAACTTACTGGCAACGCTCCATAATAACGACGCTTATCTCTGCCTTAAGAAAACATGAACAAAGACTTAATTCATAGTGAACAAATGGTTTATTAAGAATAATTCAGGCTTAACTTCTAACCCCAATTACTAACCCTCACATTTAAGTATGTCCTAAACCTGAATCATGCTTAATAAACTATGTTCCTTGTGAATTAATTCTTTGTTCATGTTTTGTTAAGGCAAATTAAGGTGTAGTTATTTTAAAGTGGTACAGACTTACCATATAACTATTAACTATTATTGTCTGATACGATAATAAAAAGTAATATGCCTAAATCTAAGATGCGTAGATCACACAGACAAAAAAGATGTCAACAATAAAAGGATATTTTACATGTAATAAACCTTGATTCATTTCAAGCTGTTGTATTTACAGTATATTTAAACATTTTCAAAAATACTGTATAATTTCAGTCCTAGTTTTATTGTTGATTGATGCCTTTTTGATGCAGGAGGTCTGTCCCAAGACGATCTCTGGACGTCAGGAGGTGCACACGAGAATGAAGTGAACTGCAGAAAGGTAGACCAAATGTTTTTGTTCCAGTCGTGTATTCTACACACTTTTAACTTAAGCACACCTTCAGTCACAAACCTTGCTTTTATTATCTGCTGACCTCCACAAATACAGGGGCTTCTATTTCAAAAAAGCGAACTAATCATTCTAAATCCAGTACAAGATGCCTGATGCCAGTATTCATTTTGGTGTTATGTCACTGGACTGTTTGTTAAGACGATGAAACCCCATTACGGTCCAAAAAGGCCATTCTAAATCTGCATCTGCTCCAAGTCATTTCTTATTTCTCCACAAGGACACAGTTTGACTCTTACAGGAAGGACTGCTCGATTGTAGCAAAAATATAATCATGATTAATTGTTAACAATGACTTTTATGCTAAAATAAGCTTATGTTAAAAAACAACAAAAAAACTAAATGTTATTCAAAGTGACATAAAGATACATTAAAATCACAAAACAACCATTAAAAACACCATACAATCACAGTACAAACAAAAAAGTTTAAAAAAAGCACATATTCTGAACAGAAAGTAAATCATTTTTGTTGTTTCTTCAATATAAGTCAATAGGTTAAAGATTATGTTATTACCTTGACGTACAAGACGAACAACAACAAAAACATTGAAAGTGAGAAGACAAGATGAACATTCTTAATCTATAAAGTAAAGTTTAGTCGATTTATCAGTTGATGATGTTGTAGTCTTGCAACATTTTTATTAGTCGACTAATTATTTTATTTTGATTAAAAGTGTTTATATGGCAAAAACTGCGAAAAAGTGAAGTGAATCATGAGTTTAATCAAATTTATATAAATATCTAACATAAATTCACTGTTTCCTCGTACTTTTCTGTAGAAATTATTTTTTTGCGTCAACTATAGTGCGTTGTGTTTTTTTTGGGTGCAGTTTGGGTCAGATACAGAACGATACTTCATAGTTTTGAACTGCTTTCTACATGTGGCCCATCGAACTGTTGTGATTTTGGGCGCTACAAAAATAAATTGAAATTGAATTGCGGTTTGCACCTCTTACACCCCTTTTTGGTCGATTAATCGGTCGATAGGGCAGGTTTTTCGTCCACCAAGAATTTCTTTTGTCGACTACAGCCCTAGAAATAATTGAAATCATGATTACAGACCTATAAACGGGGCCCCCCTTTCATGGGCCCCTCACAAACTGCCTGTTCACCCCTTCCTTTTACACCTCCCTGCAAACACCGCCTCCCGTCTCAACCTCCACTGACTGCTTATTGTAAATCAACTGTAAACTGATCATGTAAAACGTTATATCAAATCTCCCTAGAAATTATCGATATCTCTTAATATAGTGGAGTCAGTCGTAAAACATGCAAAACACAGTTAATTATGAATGCAACTTGTATCGCGCCGCAAATGTGCTGTCTTCATCAGATCTCTCCTTTCTCTTCTATCAAACTGAATTTAATGCCAGTCATTTCGTTTATGACTCCATCTTTATTTATGTGATATTTGGGAAATTGATTGACTCTATACCGGCAGTGATATATGTTTTACGCCGGCAACAGCATGCTTTATTGATGCCATAACACCATCTCCGTTTCTTTGCACTTTATAGTTTGGTGAGAAGACGATGTCACACGCATTTTATAACTCAATCGCTCCACGGAAGCAGCAGGAGTTTGAGCTGAATTTCAGAAAGATGCAAATTTGTCGGTATTTAAAGTTGGATTCAGCAAGTAACTTTGGTCGTAAAAATCCCCCTCAGCAACAGTCCGGAGCTTAGTTTTAATCTATGCCGTGTTCAATATCCTTAATTATTAAAGGTGCACTGTGTAGCTTTTTTGATGGAGGGGTCTGCCACCTGCTTTTGTGCATTTATTCAGTAGAGGTGTTAAATATTGCTAAAAAATACATTGAAAAACATGCATTCTTCAGAATCAGAATCAGAATTGGTTTATTGCCATTGTCAGTGATCAAAATGTGAGTGTGCTCGCCACACCACAGATCTGACATGTAACTTGACCTGATGGCATCTCTTATTCATTCATTCATTCATTTTCTACCGCTTATTCCCGTTAGGGGTCGCGGGTGACTGGAGCCTATCCCAGTGACTCTTAATTAAAGTTAAATTAAAGTTTGTATATTTTTACTGCATATTCCATCAAAATCATTTTATAAAAGCTTAAAGGGGATGTACCTTTTTTTTTTTTTTTACTGTTTTGAAACATTAAAAACAGAACTAGTTCATTTTAAACTCTTTACATCAGTCACATGTATCGCTCACTTTCATAATGTAGTCCCAGCATCCTAAATATTTACCCTGATGACTTTATAAGCACTTTTCACAAGTCTCTGAGCCCAGAGCGAGTTTTGCCGTCACAGTAAAGCTGACATTAGCATGCTAATGGTGCACTTCCTGCTTCTCGTAGAATAAAATGCTCTATAAATAAATGCAGAGAAAGTGCTGTTGTCTCATTTTCACTCAAATAGATGCTTTTACAATATATCTATACTGGAACATCACAGATTATACTTTATTACATGCACAAAATCGGGAACATGAACTAGTTCTGTTTTTCACATTTCCAAACAGTAAAACTCAGGTACAGCCCCTTTAATTTATCCTGTTATGCTGGTCATGCTTACATTTCACTTACAAACGAAACAAAACGTATGTAATATATATACATTTAACTTCATAAAGTTGTTTTGATCAGGCCCGTCACAATAATTAGTATATCGACTTATCGTTAAATATATAATAGACTGAACAATATTTTCAGGAGTCATTATCCATTACTGTGGTGTCCAAACTTTTTGAAACACAGACAATGGCAATGAAGTGAATCATTCAAAATGTTGTGTTTGACGTAGTTTTGATGAGCCACTACACTTTTGATAAGAATTAGAACATGTATTTTAGGTCTGTATCACATCAAAATGTTTGTTGTTTATTATATAATGCAGTTGTTAACCCCATTTTTACAGTAAAAAGTAAGACTATACTTTTGGTTGTAAAATAAACTACAATAATATTTTAAGAAAAGCATTTGGCATTTTGTGAATTTGGCCCCTGGCATTAGGACACCCCTGATCTATTGTGTTTATCTTTCTTTGCCCTAGTATTTGACACTTTTGGTTGTGCAATACAATTTGAGTGGTTGAGGGTCAAATAAGTAACTTTTATGACTCATTATAGATGCTAACAAATAACTAAAGTGTTTATTTCTGCCGTTTATTTGTTGCAGCTCAGATTTTTAAATGAATAGAAAAAGGTTTTATGGAATTATCCAGCAGTAGGGTTATTGTGTCAATGAAATTATAGTTTCAATTTTATGATTTACTGCAATATATCCCTACTCAAAACTGGCTGTTGAACGAAAAGGGAACAGTGCTGTTTTTTTGTTTTGTTTTTTATTGACGTTTGAGTTGAAGCACGAATTAATAGCTGCGGTTTTGTACTGTATAATTTCCAAAAAGTCGACCAACTCTTCCACCTTCAAAAACGCCACAGGAATCCATGAATAGCAATGTCTCCAAACATTCTGACGCAGCTCCCTCCATAACCGGGCCCTGTGCGTCTCTGGGCCGGGTCACCTTTTGCTTTCGTCTTTCCTCTGTTCAGCGTTTCCGTCAGCGGCCCGTCAGCCTCGCCGCGTGATGCCGCTCTTGTGTTTGGACCCACTTCTCACAAGGTCCTCCTGGCATCTCATTAGAAAACGCATCCGAGGAGCTCCATGAGGCCACCATTTCTCTGTCTCCACCTCCTTTTCTCGCTCTCTGGCTCCTTCTGTTACTCTGCTCTGGCTGTATCTCACTCCTTTCTCCTATCTCGTTCTTTCTCTCAGTCTCATGTTATTCCATTTTCATTTTGCTCTCCTCTTTCCCTCTATTCCTCTATCCATTAGGGCTGTTTTCCTTTAGCCGCTTCGTCGATTAATTGGTAAATGTTGTCTTCGTCGACCAAAATTTGTATTGGTCGACTGTTTATTTTACTTAGTTTATGAGGATTTATATGGGGCAGCAAAAATGAGAAGGTATGCTGAAGATTTAATAGTTTAATCTCAGTTTAGTAGTACTTTTTTTTGTGTTTTTTTGGTTAAGCTCTTGTGCGGTTGTTGTCTTTTGACTGCATTTTGGGTCAGACACATGAAAATACTTGCCACTTGCCTTTTAGTCGACTAATCAGTTGATAGGACATGTCTTCAGTTGACCAAGAATTTAGAGTATTATCTATTCATTTCTCTTTTCTTCCTCCTCTCTCCCTTTCACATTTTTTCTCTCTATCTTCTTTTCCTCTTTCTGTATCTCTTTCCTTCCCTTTTTTTCTCTCTCGCACTTTAACTCCGCTGCTCTCTCCTTTTCCCACTTTCTCTCGCTTTTTATTACCCCTCTCTCCCTCTCTTTCTGTATCTCTCTCCCTCACTTTCTCTCTATACCTCTCTCACTCTGTCCCTGCTCCATCTTCTCCACTATCTGTATCTCTCTTTTTCTCTCGTTCTCTGTTCCTCCATCCAAACCTCTCTCTCTAACCGTCTTTCTTTTCCCTCTTTCTCTCGGTGTCTCGTTATTCTACCACTGACATTTCCCTCTTTTTTCTTCTGTATCTCTTTCTTGCTCTTTTTTTTGTCCCTCTTTCACTCTCTCTCCCTCAATAATTCCCTCATTCCTTCTCCCATTCTTTCCCCTCTCTCTCTTCTTTGCTCCCTGTAGCTTTCCTTCCCTCTTTCTCTCTTTCTCTTCCTATATTATCTGTATCCCTCTTCCTCTAGCTGTACCTCTTTCTTTCTCTCTCTCTCTCTTTCTCTCATTCTGTCTCCCTCTGTCTCTCCCTTTCTCTCCCAATCCCTCTCTTCTGTCCCCCCTCTCTCTCTTTTCCTCTATCCAAATCTCACTCTCTCTTGCACTCTCTGTATATACAGACATAATACTTTGTCCGTTTCCATTTTTCACTTTCTCCCTTTCATTCTAACCACCTTTCCTTCTTCCTCTTACCCTCTGTATCTCATTTTCTTTCTTCTGTCTCCTACTTTCTCTTTCTCTCCCTCTTTCCTTCTCTCTCTTCTTTATATTATCTTTTCCCCAAGCTGTATTTCTCTCCCTCTCATTAATTTTCTCTCTCTATCCTTCTCGCATTCTGGCATTCTCTCTGTCACCTCTCTCTCCAGTTCTCATTTTTCCTTTCACTCCGTCCCATTCTCTCCTCCTCTATCAGTAACTCTCCTGTTTTTCTTTATTTCTTCCACTTCCCGCTCTCAGTTTCCTCCTTTCTTCTCACTTCCCCTCTCTCTGTCTGTCTCTCTCGCGCTCTCTGCATGTTTGTATCGATGCTATCTCTTCATTGGGCAGAGAGGATGCTGGGATAGCAGTCAGTGTAGGAGGAAAGAGGTGAGAGAGATAGAGGGGGGAAGGAGGGGTGTGTGTTGGGTTGGGAGAGGGGGGCCGCATGCACAGGCCCTGCAGGACCATTTGTGCTGAAGCTCATTTGCGCAGCGACACTTAATTGGCTACAACAATTAATTAATGTGTTGGAAAGTTGGCACAAAAAGTTCATTTAAGAGGGTTTTAATAAGCAATTAGAGCAAAAGCAGCGAAGAGGGGGAATTAGCGCAGAGCAAAGAGAAGCGCAGTGAGAGCGTCTGGCCACTAGGAGACTCTGAGCACGGCCTGCCTGAGCTCCCCGCGCTGACCCTTGAGTTTCGAGACGCTTCACGACGATTAGCCGCTATTATCTCGCCGTTACACGTCTTTCAATGCGGTTTCAAGCGGACTTCAGAGGCGCGCTGCCCTTAAATCGCACACGCGTCGACCCCGGTGGCCCCCGTCGCCGGACCCCCTCCCCACGTGCTACCTCTTGTCCCGGCGCCCGGTGTAAAATATCGCATGACTAATGAGTGGAGCAGGTTGGAATCCTGGGGAAGATGTCCTTGGAAGACGAATGCATTTTCAGCAGAATAATTAACTTAATTAACAAATTCACATGCATATTCATCAGCCTATTAATGTCTGCTCCGCGCTGCTTGATGAGCAATGCAATAATAACCGTTTCATTTGCATATTTGCGTTCACACTCGCCACCCCTTCTCCAAATAATTAACAAAAAAGAGGAGGAAGAAAGCGAGAGGAAGATGGGGTTGGGAGAAACTCAAAAAGACACGAGTCAGTCAAGGTTTGCGCCGCGGTTTGCCGTCCACCTGCAGTTCTGATGACACACAGTTAGCCGAGTGATATTGTTGATCCACTGGCCTCTCTCGGCTAATAGCTTCATCTGTAAAGACGCCATTAAAATGCTATTATAGAGATGGAGCTCTTGATGTCGTATGAGGAGATGAGTCGCACTGGGATGTCTCTGTGTTGTCACTTCTTTCATTTGTTTCGTTTGCGGCTAAACTAACTCGTGAAGAAGATTTTGTTTTGGGGAAAGTTGCCGTTTACCAATTTAACTCTTTTTATAAACTCAATCAGAGTTTATCTTTTTCATGAGTTTCCTGTTAGAGACACATTGTGCAAACTTAAATAATGCATTAAAATTGAATCATTTCTTGAGCTTTTTTAATGTCATTATCATGGCAACTCTTTAAAGTCCCTAAATAAGGTTTGAATTAATCTTATATAACCTCTGAACAGGACTCCTCCATTGAACCTTACACTCTTGAAAGCAATTTCTTCTGTATCGCTGTTGTCAAGTTCAATGTTTCTCTAATTATGACTTAGTTTGGTGGGATAAAACTTGTGGTAAATATTTATTATAGTTTTACACCATCGTTAAGTTGCAGCTTGTGAACAAAACAATGAAAAACAAAAGTCTAAAATTATAGGAAGTAGAGCTAAGTTGTATTAAAGGAAGAATCCCTCTGTGATGTCATCAAAAAGCGACATCCCATTGAAAATATGTTGGCAATTCATACACAATTGACACATTTTTCACACAGTTCAAACAATCATTCAGCAAAATCAGATAATATTTGTTGCCAATTCCTAACTATTGTGTGATTTATCTGGATTTTGGCCCTTGTTTACTGTATGGTTGCTAGGTAACAGCTGTGGAATAACCTCTGCTCATGTTTAACCAGGAAGTGACACTATAAACTTGTCACAGCTGTGGAGAAACAGACAAACTCTTTAGTAAAATCTAAATATAATCATGTTCACTTTGTTTTCGTGAAATATGACGTCTATCCTGTCGTGTGCACTTTGAAGCTTTGGTATCCGATTGACAGAAGCGCTCTCAATTCCTTTGGCACATCGCTGGTACTCACGCATGCATAGAGCTGGGCGATATTGACAAAAAATAATGTGTTGATACTTTAGCGTTATTCAGACGATATCATGTCAGAACAGAAATGTGTTAAAATATGTCTTTAAACGTGTTAGTGTAGGTTTAATTATCAGACATATGTGAAATATCTGTAAAACAAATCGCAAAAATGCAAAAATATCACCCAGTATCCTTACCAGAAAGTTTAAACCAACACTTTTTCATTTTTAACTCAGCTCTTTTTGCAGCTTTTTAAATTTTTTTTTACGATAAACAATATTGATATTCAAATGTTGCATATCTTCAAAACAACATTCAAATTTCTATACATTGTCCAACCGTACACATGTATGATTTATTTAATTTTTTTAGTGCATGCACAACTTTAAAAGAGGAGCTAGGTCGGACCATTGGTTCACACACTGGATGTTTTCAGTGTATAAAGTGTTATGTAAATGTGCACTTTACACTTGTGTGCCCTTGTGCAAAGTGTTCGGAGGCTCATTACACCCTGCACTCACGTGAGATGTTTCACTTGTCTGTCCCACGTGTAAGAACTGTCTGGGGAAAGAGGGCTTTTTCATAAATGCTGCTCCCACAGCCTGGAATTCCCTCCAATCAGAGTGGAGGTTACGCGAACTGGTGTTTTTGCACAAATTTGAAAAACAAAGAGCGTGAATGTTTCAAAAATTGTCAGCGCCTTTAAATGTACATTTTGTTCATAGTTTCTTAAAATTCACTTAAAATATAAACATGTTTTTGTACTTTGTGTTGCTGTTGCGTTTTTCACTTTGTCCCAGGTCACCCTTGAAAAATCTCAATGGGTTCTTACCTGCTTAAATAAAGGTTTATAAATAATAATAAACAATAGGCATGTGCCAAAGTTTGTTCTTCTGGTTTTGCGATCAATACAGTGTTTTATGATTTGCACAACGATTGGAATTTGTCATTGCTGCTTTTACATTATACTTTAAGGATGAGGAAACAAAATGTACTCATTTACGGCATTAGTAGACCTGGATAATGTGACAGATATTCTTATTTTCAGCAACATATTTGTCAGAGTGAGGAGAGAAATTGTTAACAACTTAAATAACCCAAGTCCTAAATCAGTCTTATCTTGACAAAATGGTATGTATAACGATTTTTTTTTTTTACAGTCAGCTAATTCATGTAAGATCATTAAAAGTGTTCAATACTATCAATACAAATCACTTTGCAGGTACTCAGTTCGACACAATGAGCAAACAGCTACTTAATTTACTTGTAATAATCTCGGTTTGAATCTTTGTTTCTTGTGTTTTTGCTAATAAGATAAGAGATACTTTATCCCAGAGGTGGGAATTTCAGATCACAAGGGCGCATTCAAATACAAGTGACAAATGTTGACTGGAGAACAGCGAATAATACAGGAGTCATATTAGCATCTGCGCTAACATGAGCAGGAAAACTACAAACATGACACTAACGATTACTTTAAAAACAAACAATTATTTCTATTGTACACTGAGACTTTTATAATCCATTATCAACCAAATCAAGGTTAAAATATGGCGACTGAAGGCTTCTACACAGAGAATATTGTTGAAAATCAGAAGTGTTTTGTTCTTTTTTGACATTTTTATTTAATAATGTCACTGTCTTTGTTATAAAAAGGTATTTTGTCATGTGTTTTAGAGTCCAAAGTACAGTTAAAGCACAGTACAGTCCAAATAACAATTACAATTATCTAAATATACCTAGAATTATTATTGTTTTTATTGTTGACTAATATCATTTAGTTAATTGTTAAGGCTGTACATGACAGAGTACAAATATTAACCTTATAGGAAGATGATACATAAAAAAATTTAAAAATAATGATGAATTTGAAATAGTCTAATTGAAATTGTGTAATTAAATTGTCATCTATGCTCCAACATGAACATACATTTTCTCACAGTTTTAAGTCTATTTTTAGACGTTGTTTATCCGGATTATTTTATTGCACATTTCTATTTCCTGCTGTTCTTAAACTTTATGTTGCAACAGTGAAATTTCCCGACTGTGGAACAAATAAAGCTTAATCTTATCCTCTGCGCCAGCCTTATATCTTAAAAATGAAGAGGATTGGAAGGTCATCTGACCAGAGGTGAGCGATATTGACAAAAATGAATATCTTAATATTATTCTTGAAGGAGTCCGATAACGATATTCAGATGATATTAAGGTCAGCGCAACAGAAATGTGTTAAAACTTGTCTTATTATAGTTAAATAATCAGGTAAATGTGAAATCTCACCTTATATATATCACCTTATACCCTTATTAGAAAGTTTAGTCCATTATTAGCTCTTTTTGTATCATTTTTTTTTAACTATAAACAATATACTCAATATTTAAATTTAGCATATCATCAAAATAACATTAACATTATCTCTAAACCTCTACATCTGACATAAAGCACACGCCAGACAAAAAGTTATTGTTCTGGAGCTAAAAAGCCAAGACGAAAGATAATTTGTTTGCCATCACACTTTTCAAACTCAATCTATTTTTGCCATGGAAACAGTCAATTAAGCTTCCTACCTATCAAAAATTCAAATTTCAAGATCGAAATTTTGAACGCAATTACTCCTTGTACCTCCAGCTGATTCTCTCTCCGCTCACATCCCTCTCGCTCTCTTCTTCCTGTTTGTTTATTTATTCATCCCTATCAGACTTGCCTCTCTAATTTATTAATCCGCCGCTGTTTGAAGTCGCCTGTCAATGTGTACGTACATTTTTCGCCGGAGAACTTGCAAAGCGTGACTGCGTTGGCTGACAGGGTTTCTCTTCTTCGCCTCCTTATTATCTGCTATAAAGTAAATAAACATAAACAAGTTAACTAGCATTCTGTCTTGTCATTTCCTTGATTACTGGTGGAGGGTTTCAGGGCGCGTTCAAAGGCCAATTGCGTGTCTCTTCGGTGTCATCCGTCGGTGAAAACGCTCTTCGACTCGTGGCCCGCGGTGTCAAAGATTCCCTCGCCGATGTTGCAAATCTCGTCGACGTGCGAGCGGTGTTCAAATTGGAGTCGGCGTGGGCGTTTTTTGTTTGTTTTTTGATGGAGGAAGAGAAGAGAAAGAGGTGCGCGCGTAATGCATTATGCCGAAAACTATGTGTGTTGCGTCGTGCCAGCTTGTGTTCAGACAGCAGCAGTTTGCAGAGGGAGAATTAAAAGTAGGGAGAGGTGCCAAGTTAGTCCCTGGAGACACATACAGAGGAAACGGAGAGAAGAAAGGGAAAATAAAACGCTTTTTACGCAAATACATGCACCCGCACTCTCACAAAGAAGCTTCTGGTATTAGCCTCCACTGACAGGCGAAATCGGATGCGTTTTGATGTGATTAGGAGAGGTGTCTTTTCTGATCGAGTGTCAAAAACAAATCCCAATATTGACACGTGGGTTTTTGCTAATTGAGTTCATGGCAATAATAATTTGTTGGTATTACAGTTGCTGCGGGGGGTAATTGCTGTGGATGTGGGCAAAAAGCAAACGTGATTAGAGTTATTTACATTGCTTTGTTACGGTCCAACCAATCAGCTGAGGGGCAGGTTTAATTGTGGGGCTGTGGTCCACTAAAGAAATTCTTGGTCGACTAAAGATATGTCCTGTGCTTTAAGGCAGGTACACTACAGGCAAAACCAATTTTTCTGTTGTTTTTTTTTTTGGTCGGTTTGCTCTCTCAACATGTGCTTTCATATAGAAACAACAAACTTGTCCAGTCTGCTCCTAAAGATGTTTTATTGTTTCATATAATCCACTTTGTCCATAGATCAGTGGACATTGTAACTTCAAGGACGTTTTCTTAAAGGAAAAATATTATGCATTTTTTTGTATTGTTATTAGCCTTTAAACATGCTCTTGAGTACCTTAAATTTGGCATCTCATGTTGTGAAACAAAAATGTCCATAATGAACTTTTTATGGACTAAATGAAAGGATTTGTCTGCTGTGTGCAATGACACTTACTGAGTGCATCCAGCCAACAGATGACGCCTAGCGCTATACACAATTTAGTTATGTTAGCACTTAAAGAGATGCAACGATTAGCATAGCAGTGCTCAAAAGAGTCTGGTGATGATTTAAGGACTTACAACAGTGAAAGATTCGCGGAAAAGTGACGTCACTGATCAAGGGAGTTCAGCTGGAAGTGTTTTTGTTGGTCAGAAAGGAGAAGATTTTCTAATAAACATTCCTCAAAATAGCATGAATGAAGCTGAATGCAATTCCAGATATGTTTTTGATGACAGAATGTTAGAACATTAAAAGCTCAAAAACATCACTTTAGCAGAATGTGTGTCCTTTAAAAGGTATTTTTCTTCCGCAGAGGGATAAAGATCTGAGAGTGACACCTGCACACATCAAACTGTACAATCGTCTGTTTTAAGTGAAAAAAAAGGCTAAATTTTAATTTTTGGCTAAATTTCTATTAGATCTTGTTCACTCGAAAACTAAATAAGAAATCAGTCAATCAGTTTTTTTTGTTGTTGTTTTTTTTAACATATAACTAATATGTGTACACATTTTAAACCTGGTTCTGTCCATTTTTCAAATTTAAATGTCCCGAATATGTGCAATTTTGGCAATTTTTACACATAAAATGCCTTATTTCTACATGAAAACATTACATGATAAACTTGTGGGATATTTTTTTTTCTTACATTTATGTGAGTAAACTACAGGAGAAGTTTCAAATCTATATCTTTACATTTAAGATGTTTTGTTATTCACCTGCAGCGTCTCACTTTAATGAGTTAACTTTGTGTGAACAAGATAGAAGCTGACGACTTGAGGCTTTGGTGATCAATAGTTTACAGAAGCTTCATTCAAATCTTATAAATGTGCACTAAATGTTTCTGATGGGGTTTGAATTGCCTGGAATGTCCCACAGTATGTCATTAAATATTTATGTCTTGCATTTATTCAATTATAGTTGTTTCTTTGCTAAGAACCCATGCATTCTCTCTGTAATCAGGCTCGCCTCCCCACAGATCCGACTTTGCCTTGTGGCAGCATCTCCTGGTCTCCATAGAAATAGACACATTTAATGTCATATTTTGGAATATTCCCAAAACAGCAACATTACATCCGTGGAGACAAGCGTGTGGTGGACTCTTGTCAAGAAAAAGTGCTGTTGTTGCCTGTAGAGGGCAGTAGAATGAAGAAGTATAAGTGTGGCTCACAACAATAGCTGTTTGTGTTGAAGTTTGTTAAATGTGTTGGCGACTTTAGCGCTGAAATTATCTGATGACATCATGCAGTGGGACCAGGCATTTTACAAGACAGTAATATGCAATTATTCAAGAATCGTGGCTAAACGAGTCTCGCTGTGATCACTCTGCCTCATTGTGTGAATGATTCGATACATGACTCGATACAATAATATCACATGGCGGTACATATCGATTTATTGCAATATATCAATGTGTTGTTTTTATGAAATATACTTAATGTAAAAGTCAAAACATAGAACATGCCAAGATTGTGCACTTGTGCACTGTGTTTACATTTGCCTTGGACAAAATATGGTCAACTTTGCAAAAAACTATATAAGCTGAAGTTCTGAAAAGCAGTTTTACAATGACAAGCAAAAATGATAAATACAATAAATCTAAAATTGTTAACTAAACTGTACAAAGTTACAACGTGTTATTTTTTGCGGAGCAGCAGTAGCTCAGTCACAGTGTTTGTTCTCTGATGCCAAGGTTTGAAATTCACTTCTGACATAAATATCATTGGTAGAGTTGGCAATACTGCTGTTGTGGCCTTGGGCAAGACACTTCACCTCACCTCATGTGTGTATGAAAGTGTGAGTGAATGGGTGAGGGTTTCCTTAATTTAAAGCGCTTTGAGGGTCTTGAAAAGTGCTGCATGTGATCGTTTATTAAACCATTATTTATTATAAATTATGTCAAAGTCTCGTCTGCATCGTCTCATGTCTCGTCCCATCCCTAAAACATGTTACTTTTTCTAAGCAAAACAATAGACCCTTTAAACTGTGATGTCGTCAAAATACCGGAATGGAGGCAAAATGAAGTTGACTGTAAATTTTTCAATATTTGGCTCACATTAGATCTAAATTCTACTGGTGTTTGAATTTCCAGGGTAGAAATGTCAGTCAATGGACAAAATACAATTTTCTAGCCTTAAAATTGTATTTTAGCTTCAAAAGAATCTAATTGATGGTATCGTATTTATATCTCTAGATAAAAAGAAAAATGATTGTGGGCTCAACAGTGTCCATTAAAACTTAGAAATCTGGATTGTTCTTTAATTAAAAATGCAAAAGGTTTATCATAATTTCCTAAAACATAATGTAAAATACAATAATAATGTGTTTATAGCAGCTCTGATGTCACTCACATGTGTCTGAGGCTTTTACTTTTCCAAAATCATCTAAATTTGTCATATTTTGTGACATTTTGTGACATTTCCTCCAGTGAAATCACATTATGTTGCACTTCACTTTTCCACTTTAGAATATTTTTGGTTTACAAACTTTCAAAGGCTCTATCGTAGAGCTGGCACAACTTGATTTCATGAAACGCACCAAAAGAAACGCTCAAAGCGATATATATTGATACTGTTTTAACAAATAGTGGTAGTGTCTCGATTTTGATCACATTTTGTCACATTCTTAATTTAGTTGGCTGAGTAAGTCCGTCTCGCATCTACCATTGTCTAGTTCACATTTACCACTATCAGGCCGACGTCCAAAAAGCCCCTACTGTGTTTAAAATGTCACCGAGCACACGTCTCCTCCATAGCCTGGTCCCCATATGCACTCTTAGACTCACTCTGTCACCTCTGTGTGTGTCTGTGTGTGTGTGTCTGTGTGTGTCTGTGTGTGTCTGTGTGTGTGTGTGTGTCTGTGTGTGTCTGCCTGGTGCACACTGACAGAGCTGACGCCGCACTGTCACCTCCCACTCCCTGCATCGCACCTCTGCCCCCTACTGGGCCAACCCTGCCACGGCGGCGCCCAGACGCTCAACACGCAGCAGCTCCTCGTCCTCCTGCTCCTCGCTCCTCACATCGGCGTGTGAAGAGCCGGCCGCCAACCCAATCGCTTACCATTGTCTCGCTCATTCACGTAGCCGCGGAGGAGAATATGTGCATTTTCACTTTAAAGGAAGCGCCGGACCTGTTCAATATGTGTTTAACTTGTGGAAATAGTCTATATGGGTTACTACTGCGCGGCCAAATCTCTCAGAAAGAAGATTGTTTTCAAGATGTTGGGTTTTTTGCTTTACCCTGCAAAACATGAAATGGATTCACACAAATGAGAGTTGAATTGAGAGTAAAATATTGATTATTTATCCATTCATCATGTCATCAACGTTAACTCTTGGTTGTGAAAAAATTGTCACTAAACAGTACTAAAATATTGAAAAAAAGATACTCATTTTTGGTGATTTTAAATTTTTTGGGAATAAAAAGGTCTTCATCTTTATCTAAACTATTTGGGGAACAGTGAGCTGCAGGTGGATGTCACTGACAACATGTTAAAGACTTGAAATAATAAATACGTCCCCGATGGCACTTCTGTGTTGATAAATGGAGGGGTTTGTCGGTCAATGCTACCGCTAATGCTAACTTTAAAGCACGGAAAAAGACAAAAACAAATTATTATTTAAAAAACTGCAAGTAATTAATATATAAAAAAAAAAGTCTTTATTTTTTAATTGGTTTATTTTTATTTTTTACATTTTAACAAAAGTTAGCTGTGGCTAAACTGTTAGCTTAGCGAACCGCTGCTGTGCAAAGAGCCCATTAAGACAACTTGGTAATGAGAAACCACTATTATGTGTTTAAAATATGTATTTTTTAGTGAGAGTGTGAGTGAGTTGTAATTATGAACGATTCTCTTAGTATTGAAATTGAGTTTGAAATTATTGTATCATGACAACACTAAATATGAATAGTACAAGTTTAGTTTTGAATGTTTTGATTGATTGACGTTCTGATAAATAAACGATATTGTCCAATACATGCATGTTTTAAGCACCTTGAGCATTGTGTACCCATAGTATCTTTTCATCACGATACTCCCTAATTCTTTTTTACTTTCAAAGGCTCAATGATTTTGCGGAAAATAAATAAGCACTGCGGTTTTGATTAGATTTGCAATTAATGTTTTAATGGTAAGATTCTTTATTTTTAAAACGTTTTATTTTTAAAACATGTCAAAGAGCTTTCACACTTGACAGAAAACTGAAATCTGACCTGTCAAACTAAGACAAGAATCCGATGCATCTCAGAACATGTTTGTAGAGGTCTACTGGATTAGCAGGTTTAAGATCAGAATAAGATCAGATTTTTGCAGAGACAAATAAAGTACTTAAATAATTACAGTATTTTACAGCTAACTGTGACCATTCTAATTGCAATAAATAAAAATAAGGTGCACAATGTAACTTTTTCTGGTGGGGTATTCTCTTTTAATCTGTTCCAAAATTACATTAACATTATCTCTCTTGCTTTTTCTCAATTACAGGGGTTGAAAAACATGCTTTCTTACTGTGAGCGGGGTCGCCTCTCCACAGATCTGTCCTGTAGCTTGGCCTGGTGGCATTTCCTAGTTTTAATGACGGGTTCTCATGTTTTTCTAATTATGACTTAGTTTGGTGGATAGAACCTGTGGAGAATATTTTTATCATAGTTTTATTTCCGTGAAGTTGCAGTTTGTGAAGAAATTGAGAAAAATGAATAGTTTAAAACGACAGGAAGCAGTGCTCTCAGAGTTCTAAAACCGAATCTCATGATGTCATCAATGGGCGACGCACTATTGAAAATACAGAGACGATTTACAACAACTGACTTATTTTTCTGACAGTTTAAGCGACCATTCATCGAAATAAAGGTGTTATGAGGAACTGTTTTGTAACTTATATGGATTTTGGCCTTGTTTGCAGTATGGTTGCTAGGTAACGGTTGTGGAAGTACCTCGACCCATGTCATATTTGCTGCTAAATTTTATAAAAACTGTTAAACGGGGGGAAAACTGGCAAAATGTTGAGTAAAATCTTAAAATATATTCAGGTTCGGTACGTTTTTGTGAATGTGTTGTCGAATCTGTCATATGCACGTTAATGCCCTACAGTGGAACATTCAAAGCGAAGTAATAACATCTCAATATAGCCATGAAAATGAGTAAATTTAAACATTCCTTAATAACTTCAATACATTCATGGGCTTGACTTCCACTTTGGACATTCTGAGGACTTTTCGTCATTTAGTTTTGAATTATTAATTGTCATGCAAGATTTTCCTCCCTCTGTCACCCATCGATATCGAACTTTTCCGCCAACAAATGACCCATGTCCTCTTTGCAAAACACTAATGCCACGAACACATCCTCGTCTGAAAACCCCACTTTCTGAACTCTTTACAAACTGTGTGAAAGGCTGGCGTCTGGGAGTGTTTGTGCGTCGCTGTAATGGATGCAGGCCCATGTTCGCCGAGTCCTACAGGCCCCATAGACGAGTCCTTGAGCGCCGCACACTCTGCCGAGAATCCTACTTGGGCCTTATGTCAACGCCTTGAGCTTAATCCCCCTCGCGCACTCGTCCCGGAGCCCCGGCCGCCCCGTCCCCCGCCGTCTCCCGCGCCCCTGTCCACTCGCCGGGCCGCAGTCGGATTGAGACACACAGCGTTAGTCGGTGTCAGGAGTAAATTAGGGGTTAGATCTGTTTTCTAATCAGAGCACAAGCATCGTGTTAGAGGAATTAGGCCGACAGCTGCTGGGACGCTCTCTCTCCTTCTCTCTCTCTCTCTCACGCATCGCTCTTTCTCTCTCTCTTTCTCCCGCCTCTCCTTCTCTCTCATTTTCCCCTCTCTCTCCTCTCTCACTCTCTTTTCTCCATCGCTTCTTCTCCTCTTATTCTCAACCTCTCCCTTCTCTCTCGCTTTTCCATTCTCTTCCTCCTCGTTTTCTCTCTCCTCCCTTGTCATTTGTCATTTTCTCTTCTCTCACCTTTTTTTCTCGCTGCTCTTCCTCTCTCTCTCTCTCGTTTTCTCTCCCCTTTTCTCTGCTTTGTTTCTCAACCTCTCCCCCTCCTCCCTTTCTCGCTCTTCCTGTCTCCTCCTTTTTCTCTCTCCTCACTCCATCGAGTCCCGTCTTCTCACCTCTTTTCTTCTATATATCTTTCCATCTTTCTCTCTCTTTCTCTTCACCCTTTCTCCTTCTCTTTCTCCCTTCTCTTTCGCTCATTTTGTTTCTCCCCCGTCTTTCGACCTGTCTCCCTAGCTTTTCTTGTCCTCCTTTCTTTTTCTCTCTCTTCACACCCCACTATTCTCCACCTTTGTCTTTCTCTTCTCACCTCTGTTTGCCTCCCCCCACTCCCTCTCTCTATCTTTCTCTTGCACTCCTCACACGCCATCTCTCACCTTCCCTTCTCTTTCTTCCCTCTCTTTCCCTCCCTTCTCTCTCCATCATTTCATCTCTCCCTTTCTCTCATCTGTTTCTCTCCCTCTCCTTACTCTCTTGCTCTTCCTGTCTCCTCCTCCTCTCTCTTTCTCTCTTCCCACTCCCCTTAGTCCCATCTACAGTATATCTTGGTCTCTTCTTCTCCCCCTCTCCTTCTCTCTCTTTCTCTCTCCCCCGTTTTTCTTTTGCTCCCCTCACTTACCTTCTCCTTCCCTTGCCTCTCTGCCCTCTCTCTCTCTCCCTTGTCTGTCCATCATTTCATCTCTCCCTTTCTCTCCTTTTTCTTTGCTCCCCCCTCTCTCTCTCTTTCTGTCTCTTCCTCTCTTTCCCTTTCTCACACTTCCACCTATGCCCCATTCCTTCTTTATTTCTGTATGTCTCTTCTCTCACCTCCTTTCTTCACTCTCTCCCTTTCCATTTCTTCCCCTTTCTCTCACTCCTTTTCTCCCCGTCCTGTTTCTCTCTCATTTCGCCTCTCCCTTTCTCCTCACTCCCCCAGTATTTTTCCATCCTCCTTTTCTTTCTCCTCTCTCTCTTTCTGTCTCTTTCCCTTTTCTCACACTTCCCCCTATGCCCCATGCCTCACCTCCTTTCTTCACTCTCTCCCTCTCCATCTCTCTCCCCCCCTCTCTCTCTCTCATTTCATCTCTCCCTTTCTCCTCTCTCCCCCAGTATTTTTCCACCCTCCTTTACTTTCTCTCTCTCTTTTTATCTCCCTCTCCATTCTCTCGCTCAGACCTCAGCTCGGGGACCACCTCTTTACTACAGCCACCTGTCACCATGGCTGCTGTTCATATGTGTGTGAAAACATACCAGACACGCACACACAGACACACACAGACACACACACACACACACACACACACACACACACACACACACACACACAGACACACACACACAAACACACACACAGCAGTGCATCAGCTTCACTGTAAAAAAAGTAGCCGTGTTATTGGATTGAGGCAAAAAAGACATAAAACTTTGCAATCTTCACAACGAAATAAACATTTTTAACACCTGTAATTGAATAAATGACAGGTGTGCCTGCAGTGCTGTGAAAAAAGATAGATTTACTGTAGATCGCGTTAGTCACATCATGTAAAAAGTTTGCAATTCAGGATTTAAACCGCTAGATTTTTGTTTCGTTTCACAGTTTATTTATTTATCACTGATTAGATAAAGAAAAATTGCACATGCACTCATCACGAGAGCTATAGTTTGAAGCCTAAATTATATGATCAACCTTGATGTATTTGATTTTAGGAAAGTAACTGAAACTGAAACCACCAAATCGAGAGTATCTGTGTCGGAATACAGTGTAGATCAATAGATGTATTTATAGATGGATAAACTGGTTTGTCAGGATGGGCATCTGATGTTAATCTTACAATTCGTACACCACTCAACACTCCCTTGTGACACTATTCATATTTTATAATTAGATTTTGGCATGTTGAGCCGTCTTATTCAAGTCAAAACCAAGATTGTGAATCAACATGAGATTATGTATTATTAAGTTTTACACAACACACAAAAAAGCTTAAATATTTTGATTTGATGTGAAGGATTTCAACCTTTACAAACAGGATAAACAGTTCCTTCAGTGAAAAGCGAGACATTATAATATAGTGTGTCAGCAGTGCACGGTCAGGAAATTCAGATAAGTTTCCTCGTCCAATTTAAATCCATTATCGAAAGCGCATGTAAACCCGGTCATGATGACTGAGGTGTGGATCGATTCTCCCAAAACCACCGATGGACCTCCTCTGCTCCGTCAGATGTCATGGAAACGCAGCTGGACAAACGTGCTACACATTTTATTCTAATTTTATGCATGCCTTTTTATATATTTTTTATATTTTATCCATTGCTTTATGTTGCACCTACGCCGAAGCAAGTTCCTATGTTTGTGAATTTCACTTACAATGGCAATAAATCGCTTTCTGATTCTGATTCTGATTCTGACATACTTGCGCTTGTATTACCGAAGACAACATGTCATCGCAGAACATTCATAAACCATAGAACAGTTGACTAGTGCAGTGTTTTTAAACCTTTTTTGACTTGAGGCACACTTTTTGTGTTTAAAAGCTACCACGGCACACCACCTACTACCAAAACGTTATCAAATCGGACTAATTAGTTAAAAAATATGGTCTATAACAAGCCAATTAATGTCTGTGCCACCGTCTAGTTCTTTAAGTTTGGTAATAGTGATGGTTTTGCGTTACTTTTTAGTGCAGAAGTGGCTCAGGACACTCCAAAAAGATAAATTAGTCAATTACATCCACATTTGTCAATCTCTTAACTCAATTGGACATTTTTTCAAGGCACACCTGGCAAAACCTCAAGGCACACTAGTGTTCCCCGGCACACTGGTTGAAAATCAAGGGACTAGTGGACCCCGAACTCTGTATTATGGCTCAAACAGCACCCACGGGTCGCCTACATTTACCCAAACAAACAGCACAGAGGTTTTCTACATGTGCCCAAACAAAGCAGCGTGTCAGTTTACCAGAAACTGTAGATGAAGATGTGGGTCCACAGCTGGAATTTACATCCAGAGCAAAAAAATCCACATCCAATCAGTCTGTTGTGTCCGTGAAAATTTGTAGCCAATTCAAGCATGTAATGGTATATTAAAGTAGAACTAAGTAACATGTTGACCTTATTATGTCTTTGTAAGTCCGTGTGGTGGTTGTAAATGTATTTTCTGACTGTTTGAAGCCCTCGTCATCTCCCCCTGCTGTCTGCATCGAAAACTAGCCTTGCAACTTTTCTAACGCCGAAAACAACTCTCCTGAGAAACCTGGGCTCTCTTTTTTGTATTTGGCGGCATAAAATGTTTTTGAATGTTTAATTTACTTCCTTCCTTCCAGGGAAAAAAAAAGCGTCTTATACTGACAATGTATTTTCACAGAAGACCTGCAGGGGGAGCTCTGTCGCTGAAGTTGCTTAGTTCTACTTTAAAACCTATTTTAAAACGTAGTTGCAGGAGAGTAGATAGAGGGCGTAGCATTGAACTCTCTTGCCATTAATTGTGATCAAAGGGGGCTCATGAGAGGCTTATTGCCCCGGGCCACCAAATATCTGTCGACGGCCCTGCGAGCTTGCATTACGTCCGTTCAGTTCTGACTCAAAACCAACCACAAACAAATGAACCAGAGCTGCACAGTTCATTCTCGGCTCAGTCACCAACGTGTGCGCTTTAGTTTTTCCCATCATGTAGCGCAATGTTTCCCAACCAGGGGTACAGGGACCCCAAGTGGTGCGTTAGCAATTACCACGAGGTACTTGGAATGGTTTCAGGTTTTAAAACACGATGAAATGTACTTTTATCTGAATGTCATTAGTTGTAATTTTGCATCTTTTTGGAGTATACTGGACCATAAATCAAATAAAAATATATAGATAATAATAATCGACGATATGCAGCTACTAAACCCATTTATTTTGTTGAAACTCAAGTTAAGGGGCAGTCGGAGCGTGAAACAAAGCACTCGAGACAAAAAAGGTTGGGAACCACTGGTCTACAGCATGGAACGCAGTGCGACTCGAGCTTTAAATAAACGTTTAATTTAATTTACTTTAATAATAATATAATATATAGCTGTGTATATACTGTTTCATTGACACGGACTCACCTGTTTGAATAGATTTACTCTCATGCATGCAAAACTAGTCGGACCGTTTTGGGCGAACGACAAATTGAGTCTGATTTGTGTATTTAAACAGTGAATTTGAATTAGAATGTACTGTAGTAGTACAACCTTAGAATAGAATGTTGTTTGTAAATGCTTCCATGTTCACAGTATTCTTTCAGTAATATCATGCTTTATTTTATAACACTGTGTGGGCTCATTTGAAGCGTCATTTTACTGTGTTTAAGTTAATTCTTTCCGTGGATGTTAACAAATCCCGTCTGTTCCTCTGACCTCCTCCAGCTCAGATATTAGTGATACCTTAGGCTTTCTAGGCGTGTTTTTATTTGTTTCAGTGAACGTGTGAAAGGCCCTTCTGAGCTACTATATCAAATTGAGAATAGGTGGAGCGGTGGGCGGCTCTGCATATGTCTGCTTTGTATGGGAGAAAAAAAATCCTTTACGCAACATCGATCTGCTCAGCTCTGCAGGTGTTCACAGCTTTGCCTGTTTACATTTTTTTTTCAAATCTATAGTGTTTTTGAGACCAGAAGAATCGGATTATGGCGACTTTTTACTCTTGGAAATCTTACTTTTTGAATTGATAAGATGAACGGTTGATCTTTCGTGACCCAATCCATGTCGGCTCAAAGGGCACAGTTTGCACATGGTGGCCCTAGACACCATTTAACGAACACCATTTTTAAAATCAGAGGCAAACTGTGGTGTAAAAGTCATTCACAATCAGGAAGCTGGACAATAAAACATATGTAATTTCTGGTATTCTGATGCATCTTGTTTTAACTCATTATTTGAATTGGCTACATAGATTATTATAGGCTAATTACTTATTCTATCATGTTTTTCTACAGTTTTATAGTGAAGCAGACTTGTACATAGACAGACAGTACATTATAACTAGTGTTTTGGCATGAGTTTTAATGGACACATATTCTGCTACAGTGACTTTTTTGAGCTTTAAACCATGTTCTAACGATATTCCATCATCAAAAACACACCTGAAGTAGCATTCAGTTGCATTCACGCTGTGTGTTTTGTGTCAAACGCACTTCCTGATGAAATTCCTGGATTTTCTAACGTATTTTCGAATCATCTATGTCACTTATCCAAGAATCTTCCACTGTTTTAAGTCCTTAAATCATCAGCAGACTCGTTCTGAGCATATCTGCCTCTAAAAACGATAACTGCTCTTGCTATCTTGATAATTGCCTTTAGCACATTCGCTTATAGAGATAACATAGCTAAGCGCTTGGTGCCATCTACTGGCTGGATGCTCTAAATAAGTGTCTTTCCAGACTCCTGTGGAAAACATGAATTATCCTTTAAAAAAAAACAACAACAACAACAACAAAAAAAACATGCAATGGCAAATTAAAGGTACTCAAGAGCATGTTTAAAGGCTAATAACAATATGAAAATGCATGCATAATGCATAATATTTTTCCTTTAAGAGGCAACTTGACTTGATGTGGTTTGTATCAGTTGTAGGCAGATTCTGTATGGTTTTGAACAATCAGTTTGTTTATGCCATGGGCTGGCCCTGCAGGGGTCTAATGTGGAAACAGAGTATTTAGTTTTTCCATTTGTGTGACACCCGATCTCGACAGCAAATAAGTTCTGGACAGACTACAAAGCCGTTTATCACAGAGAAAGGGTGCACTGTTGACTAGAACATGAACATGAAGTCCAGTCCAAAAACACTCCTCATCCTCGTGTTTTATTCGATAAGAGCTGATTAAACAGCATTGATGAGTTCCATTTTTTTCAAGTCTATACTGTTTTTGAGACCAGAAGAATCAGATTACGTAGACTTTTCGCTCTTTGGAAATTTTACTTTTTGGATTAATAAAAGGAATGGTTGCTCTTTCGTGACCCAAACCTTGCTCGCTCAAAGGGCACAGTTTGTCTTGTATCGTCTTCTGGATGTTGAATGTTAATAGTTTTTGAGCATTCATCATCTAAATTCCACTCAAGGGTCCAGGTCTGGCTCTAGGCATTTGGTGGCCCACAATTTGACAAATACTGTTCAAATATCAGAGGTGGACTGGGGTGAAAAAGTGATCCAATGACCTAGAGTCGTAGAGTAGAGCATACTTGTACACAGATAGACAGTACATTTGGCATGAGTTTTAAGAGGCATCTTGACTTGATATGGTTTGTATCAATTGTAGAGGCAGATTCCTTATGGTTTGGCCCTAAACAATCGGCTAGTTTATGCCATGGGCCGGCCCTGGGTCTAATGTGGAAACCGAGTATTTTCAAGTTTTTCCATTTGTCTGACTCCCGATCTCGACTGCAGATATGTTCTGGACAGACTACAAAGCCGTTTTCAAACCACACAGAGAAAGGGTGGATTGTTGACTTGTTGGTGCACATGGACATTGAACATTTAGTCTTTTCTCTAGTTCTCCATTGAAATGAATGGAGGTCCCGCTTCAGTAGAAATGCCAAAACAGTGGAAGTGTGATTCAGAAGTAAAAGTGGGTGGGATGGAGTAAGGTGAATACTTTAAATGATCACCAGACAAAGTTACAGGTCAGATCTGTGGAGAGGCGAGTCTGCTCACAGTGAGAATGCATGTTTTTCCTCCAATAAAAACCTCTGTAAGTGAACAAAATGCCATATTGTGGAACATATCAGGGGGGAATCTAATGTTTTATACAAGCTTATGTCTTCCTTCTGAAATTCAGACATGATGGAATTCATAAACACGTATTTGTTTACGGTCGCGTTGCCAATAGAAGTGACCTCTTTTGTCAAAACCTGTAACACACTCGTCAACAACCCCTGTTTTCCATTACTTTGTAGCTTTGCCAAAACACAAATTCCAGTCCAAAAACACTCCTCATCCTCGTGTATTATTCGATAAGTGCTGATTAAACAGCATGCATGAGTGTGCGGTTGTGGATGGTAGGCGATATTGTTAAAAATATCCACCCTGATAACAATAACAACATTATATTGAAAAAAAAAACACAGATTTGTTGCATTTTAGGATCTAACTAAATAATTAACCCTTGAATGAATAAAAACAAATGAAATCCATCAAAAATGATTAGATTTAATTGCTGATGAGATGCAGAATATTTCATTGGTTTCAAGATATTTCTGACTGATCATGCGATAATTTGGCTCAAAATAAGAAGATAATTTGGTTTAAAGTAAGAGGTTATGTGTTGAAACAAGTCAGAAACAGTTTGAAATAAGTTAAATAATCAAGTTCCATCAAATAAATAGTCTTAACATCAGTAATTAAGATTAATAGCCAGGAATCAATACATTTAACTCATCTAGAAATTCATTTTTGCAATGTAGATATTATGAGTTGTCAAAAAAATCATAACCCTGATATGAATCGATACTAAAACTAGGAATTTTGATACTATCGATATTGAAAAAATGTTCATAAATAGGACAAATGGTGAACTTTCATGAATAGTTAAATAAGTATATGATTGACTATAAGACCACATGGTAAAATTAAAGAAACAACTACTGTTTTTGTTTAAAATCTGAATTGTTTATAAGGATTCTTTTTTAGTATCATTGAATGTCGAGCCTTTTTAGCGTTGCGACAGCTCTAATAGACGTCTTATTCTAATTCTGTGTAACTTTCTGATATTTTCTCGCAGACGATACGAAGCTGTGCGGTGCAGGATCCGAGTCGTGAGCTCCGGCCCTGGTTTTTGGAGCGACAGCGCGGGTTCAGGCGAGTGGGCCGAGGGCTGTGGGAGGGTGAGAGCTGGAGGAGGTGCCGATTCACACCGTGTCACACACTCGCTACGGAAATGTCACCTCCGGCGCGCACAAGAAGCCATTAATTTATTTATTTAGCTCAAAATGACGGAAAAGCTGTATACTGTGTGACATAAAGGAAGTTCAAACGATTACACAGTGTTGATTAAAGGTGATAGTTCAGACTTTAAGCTGAAGTGCATTCTTGGTTATGCATTATTTATACGCATACTAATGGGAAATTGGATTAAAATGTATAAAATAAAATTATTATTGTGTATTATAGTGGGAACATTTTCAGTTGTGCTTAATTTTGTTAGATTGCATGCATATGGTATTTACTTTCTGTTCAATGAGTCTACCAACATCATTTATTTACACAAACTCCAAAAATCTGATCATTATCTGATTTCTATAGCTATCAGTTAATGTCATAAACTGTTACATCTGATTTCTTTCTGATTGTGGTTTTGAAAAGGAACATTTTACACAAAAAAATGGCAAACTTTAATGGCAAAGACAAAAATGAAAGAGAAAACGTTAAAGATTTAAATTGTTATTTTAAACTTCATTGTACTTTGTCTTTCAAATACAACACTTTCACTCGTTTACTCACACTTTTTCACACAGATTGCAAACACACAGCTATAAATACGCTTTCATATCGTGATTTTATGCCATATTGCAATTTATTTGAACGTGTAATGCAGCTTTTTATGGTTTTGTAAAGCACTTTGAATTGCTTTTTGTATGAATTGTGCTTTGCAAATCCATTTTCATTGATTATAAGATCTAATTATTGACGTATCTGATTTTTCTAGGCCACCATTTATTTTTTACATGAGCTAAATGAAATGCACTGGACAAAACAAAACAAGCAAGTCTATGTGGTCAAATTGTTATTAAAAACTAGAAAATATTAAATGTTCTGACCCTTGTGGCACAATAGTGTAGGAGTATTTGTGATAATTTGAATTGTATGTACTTTATTTTGTGTGTTTATGTCTCAATTTTTGCACCACGCTCATAATTACAAATTCCTTGCAGCCGAGGTCAGTGCTTTTTATAATACACGTTAAGTAACCTCTTAATCTGCCGTGTTAATGTGCACTCTCATTACTAAGTTGGCTTTTCTAAAAATATACAGCCCACCTTTGCTGCTATTAATGTATGCAACTTTTATTTACCCTGCCACATCAAAATAAGCAATTTTTCATGATTATTTTAAGACGAAGGTTAACCACAAAAGCAAATAAAACCCCTTATTTTATCACGTCTTTACACACTAATGCGGCGAGTGCGAGGGCTATTTAAAGGCACTAAAATGGCCTTATTGTTCACGTTTAGCTCGAAAACTAGCATCACACCCACAACCGTCGCGTTATAACACAAAACATAACCCCGGGTTCAATTAACACAGCCGTCATATTGACCAAGTGTGGCGCTCGGCATGCTGGGAGGAGGAAAAAAAAACGAAACGGGCTATTATTACCTTGTGCGTTACATGTTTTAACTTCATTTAGCGTTTGCTCCTGTGCTTTCGGAGGCTAATTTGCAATTGGCCGCGTTCTAATCGGGAAACACATGCATCTAGTCGCCCCCTTTTTCCTTTTTTTTTTTTTTTTGCACACGTCCCACACATGTGCGCCGCAACACACTGTCATAAATAGACAGACAGTGCCAATCTCAGGCCTGGA
The DNA here is from genome assembly GCA_019453435.1 of Rhinogobius similis. Classification (NCBI taxonomy): domain Eukaryota; kingdom Metazoa; phylum Chordata; class Actinopteri; order Gobiiformes; family Gobiidae; genus Rhinogobius; species Rhinogobius similis. The sequence goes on from CM033631.1 coordinate 13,511,819, forward strand.
CGGCAGCCAGCTCTGCAGCAGCTCAGTAGTTAAATTATTAACACCAACTGGGAGAGAGACACAAAGAAAGAGATGGCACGATGAGATGGAGGAGAAGAAGGGAGGAAGAGAGATTAGATATGTTGTTTTCTCTCTTTTTCCAGTCACGGTTGGCACGTCGAACTACTATCGCATACTGATTCGATCTTAAGTCGTTTACATCAGATGCCCTGCCTGAGACACCAGCCACACAAGAACTGAACTGTGACTGGAAGTAAGTGTTTTGCCTGAGAAGATATTGATCATTTCTATTCGTTTTTTTGTCGAGGTTTGAACTGGTGACCTTCCCGATTGGTGGTTGAAAGCTTAACTTATTGTCACGCAATCATTTTCAAGTGTTTTACATCAGATGCCCTGCCTGAAACACCACCAGCCACAATAAGAACTGTGACTGGAAGTGTTTTGCTCGAAGAAATATTGATCATTTGGTTTTATGTCGAGATTTGAACTGATGACCTTCCCGATTGGTGGTTGAAAGCTTAACTTGTTGTCACGCAGTCATTTTCAAGTGTTTTACATCAGATGCCCTGCCTGAAACACCACCAGCCACAATAAGAACTGTGACTGGAAGTGTTTTGCCCGAGGAAATATTGATCATTTCTATTCGTTTTTATGTCGAGGTTTGTACTGATGACCTTCCCGATTGGTGGTTGAACACTTAACTCACTGTCACGCAATCATTTTCAAGTGTTTTACATCAGATGCCCTGCCTGAAACACCACCAGCCACACAAGAACTGTGACTGGAAGTGTTTTGCTCGAAGAAATATTGATCATTTGGTTTTATGTCGAGGTTTGAACTGATGACCTTCCTGATTGGTGGTTGAACGCTTAACTCACTGTCACACGATCATTTTCAAGTGTTTTACATCAGATGCCCTGCCTGAAACACCAGCCACACAAGAACTGTGACTAAAAGTGAAGTGTCTTACCAGAGGAAATATTGATTAGACCTGTCACAATCATTAATAAATAAATAAAATCTATTTTTGTTGTAGCCCAACAAAAAATGTATATCTAGCCTAGTTTAAAATTACTTGAATTTATAATTTTTGGGGGATTTGAGTAATTTTGACGCGATGAGATTTAATTTTCGCTCGTTTCAAGGTATTTCTGACTGATCATGTAATATTTTAGCTAGAAATTAAACCTGCCAATGGGATAAGGAAAATGATCTTAACCCATTGGCAGATAATTTGACCTGAAGTAAGTAGTCATGTATTGATACAAGTCAGAAACAAGTTAAATAATCCAGTTCTATCAAATAAATATCGTCAGTATGTCTTAAATTGAATGAATAACCTGGAATCAAGACATATGAAGTCATCTAGAGATTCATTTTTGCACTGAGATCATGTTTTTCATATATATAGTACATTTAGAATACAGTTTACTGGGATTCTGTGGCTTAAGTTTAATGTGTCAGTGGCATAAAGTAGTTTTATATCATGGTATATATCGTTTTGACGTAACAGTATATTGCACTTCTAAATGGATTCATCTTTGTCGAGCTTTGAACTGATGACCTTCTCGATTGGTGGATGGATGCACAACTCACGGTCCCTTTTTTTTTTTACATCAGATAGCCTCTCCACCATTACTATGACTGGAGAAGGCAATGGAGGAGTTTCTTGCCCAAATATTTAAAACTTTTAAGTCTGTAAACAGTCAAGGTTTGAACCGATGACCCTCTCGGTTGGTGGGTGAACACTCGACTCATTGTCACGCAATAATTTGCCCTCAGATGCCCTCCCTAAATGACCAGGTATGTCACTGTGACTGGAGAAGGCAATGGAGGTGAAGTGTTTCACTCAGTTTAGAATCATATCCTTGTTTAGAAGACGTAAGTCCATGTTCTCAATGTTCTATTTAATTTTTCAGTGGTTTCAAACTTCTTTTTTTTTAATTTGAGGTTGTCATAAAAAAATCAACACAGAGAGGCTAATTGATACTGAAAATGTGCATAACTAGAACTAATTTCAACATTCTGAATAGTTTTAGAATGTATTTGTTTTCACTTTTTATCAGAAAAAGACCACATGATAATTCTAAAGAAAGTCTTACTAAAAAAGACTTTGTATGAAATAATTCCTAATGGTCACAGAATAATTAACTTGTTTCTTTCTTCTTTTCTCACACAGGATGCCCTCCCTAAGTCACTGCATCGAGCAAGAAGGCGAAGTGTCTTTCCCAAGGACACAATGACGACGTGTGGCCTGATACCGTCGAGGTTTGAACTGCTGACCTTCTCGATTTGTGGGTGAAAGCTCAGCGCACTACGCCCCTCCGACCCCTACTATACGGCAACAGAACGGTAAGCCTGAAACCGCACATGATAAAGATAGTAGACGTTTGAAATATGGAAGCTAAATTCGCATACGTGCTCGGGTTTGACTCCAAATTCGCAGAGCCGTTTGGAAAAGGTGTACATGGGGTTTTGCGCCCGCTGAATACTAATGCGAGCGTGCGTCGGAGGGTATTTAGCAAAGGGAGGGGAGGGAAACGGGAGATGGAGAGAGATCTGGGGATGTTGGTTCCGATCCAGGAAGTTAATGTTGCGCTCATTGATGGATATGGTGCCAGCCGCTAGCCTCCGTAGCCACACAAGATGGATGACGCACCAACTTTCTAGTGTTAGCGAAAAACCGTTTGGTGTCTTAGCGTTGTTGTTTTTTTTTTTGTCGTCAAAGCTAAGCAGTGATCAGAAGTTTTGCAGTCGGTGTCAGTATGGTTGGCAAGAAGTGAAGTGTTTGGAGTAAAAATGATCAGAAAGCAGCGGGCTACACCTGTAATCACGGCTCTAATTGAACTACAAGGAACGCAAATGCAAGTGCTTTTGAACCGTTCTGGCATCATTTGGGAGTCTCAAATGATAAAAGTGCAGCAAATACAGCAACAGTCGTGTTAAAATATGTTCATCCTTTTTGTTTTAACTGGCTTTTTGTTAACACTTGATAGTTTGCTTTGAGTACTTTGCGCTTTTTTCCAACTCAAAAGGCATTCACAGTTTAAAGATGTGAATGCACAGATAGTGAATGCACAGAGAGTTTGTCACCTTCTTGTCACTGTGGAAGATCTTACGCTGCAAAAAATATTTCTAGATGAGTTTAAAGGTCGATTTCAAGCTATTAATCTTAATGTTAGATGTTTTGATTAGTAAAGAGCATTTTTTTGATGGAACTAGATTGGTTTACTTGTTTCAAACCGTTTCTGACTTGTTTCAATACATTTCTTCTTAATTCAATCCAAATTATCTATAAATTAGTTAATTTTACTAACCCAATTGGCAACTTTAGTTTATTTTTTAAGCTAAATTATGAAATAGTGAACTATTTTGCGTCACATAAGAAGTTAAATCTCATCAAGTCAAAACTACTCAAATCCTGATAAATTAGAGTCATTTAAAAGAGGCTGGGTATATATTTTTTGCTGTGTATTGGTTTTGCCTGGAATGTTCCACAGTATGGCATCAAATTTTCTCCGCATTTATTCAATTACAAATGAATAAAATGCCACACTGTAGAACATTCCAGACAAAGCAATAACATGCATTAAAAGTGACATAGTGCAACTTTAAGTCCATTATTTATTAATTCATTACTTGTGTCCCATTACATTGTAGAGAAATAAGGTGTTTTATAGTGCAGTGTTTCCCAACCTGGGGTACAACTTGGAATCATTTTAGATTTAAAGAAGACCTATTGTGTTTTTTTTTTTCTGTAGCTTTCTAATCTTTAACACCCATGGAGCATTAAGTTATATTTTGTACATTTTAAATTGCAATATTTATCTAAAACTACTAAATTTACTTACTTACTTCCGGGTTACGTCACATTGTCCTGTGGAAAGCTGAAGTTCACAATGCATTTGTACCAAAAAAATTACAAGACGTTGTTGATTCCTACGTATTTCACCACAAAACTTCAGAAATAAGTAAGAAAAGAGCAGTTGGCATAGAACAGGGAGAAATTGAAATTTTGGAACCACATTTATAGTTCTTGGGTAAAAGCACCACTGAAAAAGCTTAAACTGAATGTATACAATGAGGAAAAAATAAACAAAAAGTCATATTTTCTTCCCTTACTGACCTCTTGTGGCTGGAGTTTGTAAAGTCGCCTTACTTCATCTGGATATGAGCCTGAACTTGGACTAACTCTCCTGTATGTGAAGCACCTTGGTCAGATGAAGGTGCTTTAAATGCAGAGGCGGACCTTGGAGTTTGGGGGCCCAAGGCAAAATAAAGTACAGGCCCCTCCTCATCAAGTGGGATTTTCATGAATTTCATTTGTTTGTTTGTTTTTTTATGTGGTGAAATGTTCATGGTAAGTCAACTAGTGAACATTCTAATTCATGTGTGCAATAGCACACATGTTCAGAGCAGCTTTAAACAGGAGGGTTTGGGGGTCTGACCATATTTCCCGTGTGCTGGTGCATCTGATGTAAATACATAATATTCATTTGTAATTTTACTGTGACATTAATAGAATAGCCTTGCGTCTTTGATGATCGGGAAGGGCATGTTATTGACTCGCGACCTAACTGCTGCTCCTCCTACTGACAGTCATTTCCGGTCCAGTTTGTAGCCCAGCAGAGGCGCTACATTTGGCTTAAAATTTCAACTATATCAGGCTTTTCAAGATGACTCTGGGACTGGCTGAAAATTACAATAAATGATGTCCACAGACTTGTGCATTCCCCCTCTCCTGCTCCCTTGAGTAAGCGAGAAAAGGGATTCAAAGTGCAGATTCCCAGCTACATCCACAGCTACGAGGGTAAGTAGGCTATGCTAAAGAGCAGAGCTAGCGTTGCTGACGTGATAACATGCAACAATTTTAAGCAACCGAGCTATCTAACCTTCTTTAATAACTCGTCTTCACCAAGTTACTTTTTTCTTGTAACTTCTCGAGAGTTAGTGCGCTGGTAACATCAAGTATCCTGATGAGAAGAGCAGCCGGAAATGACTTGAATGACCCCTTCATGTCGGGGGCCCAAGGGAATTGTGGACTGTTGCCTAACGGTAAGGCCACCACTGTTTAAATGTGCTATATTCACCTTATTCCAGAAGTTGCCGTACGCGCCGCCGTCTTGTTTCCGTTGTATTAGTTTACATGGAGCAGACGAGCTCAACAGAAAATAAGTTCTACATGGACTAAAAAGCCCCTTTCAGGTCGCCCAGGAAATCTGATCGTTGTCGACTTGTTGTTGCTCGTGTTCATTAAACATTTTACACAAATCAACCTACTTTATGTAACATTTTAGCGGCCAGACTTTTCCCTCGTTCGTCATTAGCTTTAACAAAGTTCTCGTCAAACGAAAGTGCGTTTACAACAAAAGTGCAAAAAACGGCAAAAGTGGGCGGGGCAGAATAAGGTCAATACAGTAAATAAACATTTTAAAAACATAAAGCATGTGTTAAAACATTTTTTTCTTGTGATCCGAAGTGAGTGAGTGTTGGTGGTTTGAAATGTTCACATATTTCTTTTATTGAAAATACCCCAAGATGTAAAACGAACTTTCCATTGACAGCTTTGTAACACTCTTTCAATTTTCTTTCCTTACAAAAATAATCTCCCATAGATAAAGTAATATCTATCTTGGGAAATTTCCAGTTTACATATTTGCACTCCAGTATTTTAACCAAAAGCGCTTGTTCACTCCCAAGTCGATTTGTCTATTTGTTTATGTTTTGTATCCATATTAGTTAAACAGCTGCTAATCTTCCCGCAGATTCAAAGTGTACACATACATGAGGGACATATAGCCACGAGAGCACATTTAAGCTTCAAACAGGATTTAACAGAGCATAAGAAAATCAGTAACACCACACAACTATTAATATCCCGCGTGTGCACTTACCATGAATAATGTACATAAATTAATGGGTATTAAACATTGCAGAAGATGTCACTCAGCGCATATGCATTTTGTCAACTATAGGTTTGTCTCGTCGAGTGCGGCCGTGACTAGTCTGTGACGACGGGCTTCTCGCGGCGTCGATCTGCCAAACTGCGATGATTTGACAAACGGAGAGTACGATTGTCAAGATGCAAGAAGATACGACTCAATACTGAAACTAGAAGATGTTTGTTTGAGCAGATGTCGATGCTGAAAAATGACAATGACGATTTTGACCTTTTCTGAAATGATTTAGAAGGATCTTGTTCTATCAAGTAAACAGAACAGAGGCACTCGTGGGATTTTAGAAAATTAAAAAGCCTTTAATGTATCATGGCTGAAAAATATTTTAAAAAACGCCAACGCGTTTCGGCCTTAGTTGGGCCTTCTTCAGGGCTTGAATTTTAAAAGGAACAAAATGGCTGCCAGTGGTACTTTATACTGGGGGGTCACATGACCTACTCACATGACCTTAACAAAGAGTACAATGCAAGATAATTACAGACACAACAACCAATGAAACAGCAGAACATATGTGATTACAATAACCACGGGACAACAGTAGAAGACACAGAAAATTACATTGAAAATGTTTTGCTTCATTACAAAAAAGGTAAAAAATCTAGATCATCATTTAGACCTGGATATTGTGTGGCCTTTAATGTAAAAATCCAAAAGGACTCCCTTTGAAGTAGTAACTTCAGCCTATCTCCGCCCTTTATGGGCATTTTAATATGTTCGATGCCCATTATTTTTAAGCTATTACAGCTTCCATGACCTGCTTCTATATAATGGGCTGCCATACTATATTGGAGATTACCAGTTTTGATAGCATGTTTATGCTCAGCAAGTCTGATTTTCAGTTTTCTCTTGGTTCTTCCAATGTAGAAGCATCCGCATGGGCATTCTAACCTATAGACAACATAAGATGTGTTACAATTAATAAATGATTTAATATCGTATTTACGGTCTGTATTGACATCTTTAAAGTAGTTTGTTGTCACCATATTTTGACAGTGATTGCAGTGGCCACATTTAAAATTCCCTGTTTTGGTGGCAAGCCATGTTTTTTGTTGTTGGGGGGTTAAGTGACTTTTCACTAATTTGTCACTTAAAGTAGGAGCCTTTCTGAAACAAATTGTTGGTCTCTCTGGAAGAATGTCACGAAGGACATCATCATATTTAAGTATGTTCCAGTTTCTCTTAACAATGTTTTTAATTGCATTCGACTTATCACTGTATTGTGTGACGAAATGCACTTTGTTGGAGTCAAACGGCAACTTCTCTTTATGTGTCAATAACTGTTCTCTGTTCTATATTACAGCTTTAGAAACGAAGGATTTGTGTTAAAAATTGCATGATATTGTAGGTCATTATTTATTATCATTGTGATATCGAAATCAGTAATAATTGAGGCTGTTCCTTAGTAATAAAAATGAGTTTGAAATTCTGGTATACAACACTAGTGCACTGCAAATAATGAAGTTCTAGCTGAGTTAAAACGTCTTGATTTCAGGATATTAATCTGAATTTCAGACGTTTTGACTCGTTAAGATCAGTGGAGACGATTTATTTGATGGAACTAGATTATTTTACTTGTTTCAAACCATTTGTGACTTGTTTCAATGCATTATTTCTTATTTCAATCCAAATTATCTGTCAGTGGGTTAAGATTATTTTACTTACCCCACTGACACATTTATTTTCTTATTTTAAGCAAAATTATCGCAGGATCAGTCAGAAATACCTTGAAACCAGTGAAATATTCTGCATCACATCAACAATTAAATCTCATCGAGTCAAATCTACTCAAATCCAGATCAAAATGATAAATTCAAGCCATTTTAAGATTGGATAGATTTACATTTTTTGCTGTGTGGGCAGTCCAAAATGTAAACAAAACTAGATGATCACCACAAATGATCAGTTTTTAATCAGTTATTATGTTTTGATTTTAGAAGAAAAGAAACACAGCAAGTGACCAGTTTAGGTTGACAGTTATTTATTATTCGATAAATCCCATTTCAATCTATGTTTATTTATTTATTTTTCAGGCACTTGTGTGTGACACGTGGATCCTTTTCAAAGTTCCCCCATTCAACAATATGCACCATCTGTCGCCCTCTAAGAAGTGGCTCAGTTAGAAGCACGCGTCCCCAAAGGTTGGAGGTTTGATTGCACTTAGGCAAGACACTTCACCCACTTTGTCGAGCCTGAGAGTGGTCTGTGTGTGAATGATTGAATGCCTCGCTTCTGTCTGTCTGGCCCAGGGCAGCTGTGGCTTCAGAAGCGGCGACCATCAACGAATGTGGACTGAATGAATGACAACAACTTTGAAAGGCTTCGACAAGACTGTAAAGCACATTACAAATGCAAAGAAAAAAATCATAATCTTGACTAAGAATTATCATCAATCAACGTTTTTTTATAGAGCCCTTTACAACACTCAGAGGTGACCAAAACTTTCCAATAAAATACAGAAAAATACAAACAAAAATGCATAAAAAACCATAATACAATACATTTACTATACAAAAATAAAGATAAATGTCACAGCGCTACTGAGTGTTAAAAGCCAGTCTGAACAAGTACGTTTGGAGATTTGATTCGAGTGACTTTTCAAATCTCAAAGGCTGTAGTGACTTAGATCAGGGGTTCCCAAACTTTTGAGACCGAGACCTCCAAAATAACCCTGCAAACGACTCGGGACCCCCAGTGCGGAACGAGACTCGACGCCAGGATTAGATTCTCCACTTTGAACGCAATCCCTCTCTTCAAACACACAGTCCATGGCGACGCTCGTCAGAAAAACCGGCTATTTCTCCCAAACCGTGCAGCCGTCCTCCCAGCGCTGTCCCTCAGTCACCTCTGCCTGTCTCTGCTGATGCCTGCTGGCCCTCTCTCCCCCCCCTCACTCTCACTGTCTCCCCCCTCACCCTTTAGCCCCTCCTCCCTCCACCTTCCTCCTCTGGATGCCAGCCGACGGCCCTCACAGTGTGGCACGCCATCTGCTACAGCCCCCCCCCACGCACCCCCCTCACCCTTTACCCACCCACCCCCCTCCCCTCCTCCCCACCCCGACGTGCGCACACAACCACACAGAGGCGTAGAGCGCGCGCCCCATCCCTGCAGACAGCCACAGCGCACCAAACAGGAGGCTTTAGCACAGATCACTTCACCCCCCGATGCCCCCTCCGCCAGAACCCAGGCAAGACGAAGGAGTTTGTGAGCGCGCTGAAGGCAAAAAAAAAAGAGAGAGAGATGGGGAAATTAGAAGCAGGGGGGTGAGAGACAGTATATGAGGATTTTGGTGCGTGTAAATAAGTGCGCACACTGACTGTACATGGTTGAGCACACACGCACACACCCCAAACACATGGCGGAGAGAGTTCGTCGTGTTGGGTTTTTTTTCAGGGGGTCGTTTCTTGCTGAAGTTGCATTTGTCAAAACAAGCAATAAGTGAAGACGCACACATATGTTTAAAGTTTGGGTTGGTTATTTTTAGCTTCATTATGGGGTTTTTAACGGAGAACAAAAACAAAAAAAAAGAATCTACTGGCCTGTTTTGCTTTTATGAACTATTTGTTTGCAGCACAGAATAATTTTTAATGCAATACACAGCCTCTAAAACTTGTCTTGTGCTAAGAAAGAATGTTTTATCTCTCAGACGAAGCAAACTTTCCCGTAGAATTTTGAGAAACATGTCAAGTGTTTCATAGAAAAACCTATATTGTTGTAAATACTGTGAAGATATTGTAAAGCAGCATTTCTTTGGCCTCCTCTCGATTGAATATTGTAATCTTGAATTCAATGAAATTTTGCTTTCTCATCTAATTGATTAATCGAAGGGATAATTACCAGACCAGATCGATTACCAAAATAATCGTTAGTGCAGCCCTGATTGTTTTATCTTTTGGTAACGCTTTAAAATATAGTTCCTTTGTAAACTAACTATAAGACATTAATAAGCACTAGTTATTTGTTTATAAGTATTTAGACAACTACTAGCATTTATAGATAACACCTTATAAATGTTAATAAGCCACTGACCAAAAACATGTGTTAATAAACAATGTACACAATTTTTAAGAGACTTAATTGAGCTGCTTTTTAAACAGTTTTCAACAACACAGTAATAAATGCAAGTAAATGCAAGTAAACAAATAACTAGTGCTTATTAATGCATTATAAATAGTTAATGAACCTTACTTACAGCGTTACAGAGTATGATCTATTGTTTTTAAAGGTGTAATGTACTTAATCAGGCCACGACATTCATTTTCAGATATTTCTTTTTAAGATGTTATTTATATTACTTTATTGCATTTATAATCAAATAATGTGTGTAATAGTGACTTATTTCTGGATTCTGACCCACCAGTTGAAAAGATTTTGTTATTTGTTTCATTTAGAGACAAATGTATTAATCTTTTTGTCCCATTGTGGGTTACTCATGATGTAGAACTACCTTATTGATGGTTTGGTCTCATTTTAGATCTTGTTTATTCCAAATATAGTTCAGGTTTAGATTTGTTGGTACTGGAATGTTATATTCTCATCACTTCGGTGGTGTAAGAAGTATAAAAAATCAGATTGATGCTAAAAATAGTATCAAATACTCATCTAAACAGTCTATCTCATTAAAAAAAAAATCACAAACAGGATTACATTTGGTCAAAAACCAAACACTACTTGACACTGCACTGTGAAAACTAAATGCTAATATTGTGAACAAGTATCGATGGTAAAAGAAATCACAAACAGGACTAAATTTGACTCATCCTGAACCGTTTTAGAATGATCTTTATCAAATCTAGTTTAACACCACGTGGTAACATAAATAAAATACTTTATGAAAACGATTATTTTAGTCAGCCATTATTCTTTCGATTTGTCAACCCGTCAAATTATTATTTCTGTTGTTTTTTAAAATACATTATCAGCCAAATAATGATTGAAATATGGAGACTGAGGACTTCTAGATGGAGAATATGTATGAATAAAGTGTGTTATTTATGATGAGCAGCAACAAGCTTTTCTATTTTGAAATTTTGATGTAATAATATCTCTGTCTTTGTTATAAAAGGTCTGTTGAGTTTTAGAGTATGTTTAGTCCAGTTAAAGATTATGATTATCTGATCTGATTATTATTCATGTAGTTGATTCTTATTTACAGTCGACTGGTCACGATTAGTCGATTAATCGTTGCAGCCCTAATGTCTAAAAAAAATTGTGCTTTGGTATGAAATTGGTATCAAGTCCATTTCTTAAGTAATCGAGTTTGAAATGTTAATATTGTGACTATACAAATACATTATTGATTGATTATTTTTCCGATGACCTCAAAGCTGGTCAGTCTATATTGAACTATAACACATAAAGTTCCATTCTGCACTTATACAGTAACAATAAATGTGCTTAAACAAACAAAAATATCATCAGGAAGGGCATCTAAGTTAAACACACCAAACACACTGCAAAGAAATATTTCTAGACAAGTTTAAATTACTTGAATCCAGGATATTAATCTTAATTACAGTGACTTTGAATAGTTAAGATGCATTTCTTCACGAACCTAGTTTATTTTACTTGTTTAAAGGTGATTTTGTTCATTTCTTCTTGTCAATCAGATATGACTTTTTTTACTTCCTTCATTGGCAATACATTTTCAGTAACGCTTTAGATTAAGGTTCCTTAGTGCAGGGGTTCCCAAACTTTTCTGGCCGGGACCCCCAAATTAGCCACGCAATTGACCCGGGACCCCCAAAGCGAAATGAAAATGACAGTAGCAATAATTTTGAGTGTCAAAGCCTGTTAATTCAGGTTTAATATTGGTTATTTGAATAGTTTATTGTCTTATTAGACCCTATTTCACTAAAAGATACTGTTTTAAATTAAAAAAAAAATAGAGCAAATACAATGTCATATTAATTAAAATGAGATCTTGAAATCATCTCGCGACCCCCAGCTCACCCCTCGCGACCTCCCGAGGGGTCCCGATCCCCACTTCGGGAACTACTGCCTTAGCGAACTATTAAGGCATTAATAGGCATTCGTTATTTTTTTATGCACTTATAATACCTCATAAATATTAATAAGCCAATAACCATGTTTTTTGTGTGCTAAATGCTTCTATATGTCTTATAAATGCTTGTAAACAGATAACAAGTGCTTATTAATGCATTATAAATAGTTTACTAAAGAACCTTAATCTAAAGCGTCACCACATTTTCTTATTTTTAGCTAAATTATCTCATAAGCAGTCAGAAATGTCTTGAAACCAGTGAAATTAACTACGTCACACAAGCAATTAAATCACTTCTAATCCAAAAATACTCAAAATCAGATTGATTTTCTGAATTCAGGTCATTTTAAGCAACGCTCGATCACTCCACACGTCGAGGCGAACCATTTCTCGCTGCGACTTCAGTGAGAAAAAGCCAAAATAAAACACAAAAAGGATGCATAGAGTATAGATTGAGGGATGCCAAATTCAAAGTGCCTTCAAAGTAAAAAGTGTGGGAGAGACTCGTTTGAAATTCAACAAAAAGTTAGCTAATGAAACGCCATATGCTACGTGCCAACTTTGTGCTTTGTGCTATGCTAAAAGAACAGAGCTGGCAAATGAGAGGCTGATTTTAAAATAAGATAATAAATTATTAAATAGTGGGTCTCTTGGCAAACATAAACAACAAAAGTTTTGGAAAAATATCGTGCTATGTTCAGGTGTTCAAATGCCATGTTCGTTTTGATTGACAGCAGTAATTATTATTAGTGCTTAAAAATGGGCCAATTATTATCCAAAAACGTCAACTTTATTCAGATAATGAGCCTGAAACAACTTGAAAACGCACTTGTCGACCCGCTACGTGCCCATATGTCACAAATCTCACATTTCCTACACGTCCGAGTGGAAATTTAGCGGTCGACGATAAACAAAAACGGAGAGAAAGTGAATTTGTTTTTTGCAATTTGCAGTATGGAGACGAACATAGTGGAAAATCAAACAAAACCGGAGAAATGACAACAGAAATCAGCTTCTCCAGCGACATATTTTACTTCTGATTACTTCTGATTTGAGTAAAATAAAGTAAAATCCAAGCAAATTTCACCTAAATTTAGCAGAACAAATGTTTGGTTTGCTGTTTGTCACTTTACATCAGGGGTGTCCAAACTTTTTCCATCGAGGGCCACATATTGAAATATAGACCAAGCGGAGGGCCACAAATCAATCGTGAAACGTTTAAAAAGCTGCATTTATCTGATGTTTTAAGCACCACCACATCTACATTCAGTCTCATTGCCTTAATATCAGGTCTGTTTTGCACCAAAATGTTAGTTATTTAGGTTGGAATTGTAGAAAATCTGAAATGTGCTGTAAATAGTACTTATCAGGACAATGTGGGCCAGTTCACCAGGAAGACTAAGAGCCAAGAAAAATTGGTCTGAGGGCCGCATTTGGCCCCCGGGCCTGAGTTTGGACATGCCTGCTTTAGATGAATGTCAGCTGTTAAGGTTTCACGGCAATTGTACAAGCAACGTGTTTGTTTTATGACAAGTAATATGGAAAAAATACAGTATGTTGTTGCAAAATTTGAGAAAATGTAATGTTTGTTTTGATAAGAAACCTCTTTTGTGGTCAGAAGGCAAAATCTGTACCAAAGTAAGAGTAATATTACGTTAAAATAATATTACTCAAGAAGAAGACTGGAAGGATTTTGCACTGTTACTTCTATTTTACTGATATTAAATTAAGTTTTCTTTTAACTTTTACATTTACTTTCACAGTTGTCAGTTGCTTCATGATACTTTTATTCTCTGTAATGTATGTCCTTGTTTGCGTGTGTGGTTGTTTTTGATGTTTCGATGTGCACATTGAGCTTTTCCAATCTGTTTTTAACTGCAAATAGCAAATAAACTGCTCTAAATACCTAAATAGAAGTAAAAAGTAGTGACCCGAACAGTTACTGAAGTAAGAGTGAAAGTGCAGTTCGGGTGTAAAATGTATTTATAGTCAGATTTCCTGTATGATTCATGCCTTAATGTAATAGAAGAGAAAAAACATTAAAAAACCAAGTCTGGAGGTAAGCTGTTAGAAGTGCAAATGTTCAGTTCAGTTCATATAAAGTTTTTGTCGCTGAAGTGTAAACTCGCCCACAGCAGGAAGAGGAACCAAAATGTATACTCAAGTAAAAGTACAGTTCCAACTTAATATTGCTTTATTAAGGAAAAGTGTAAAAGTGTGGAGTCAGAAAAACAATCACAACAGTACAATGTCTTCAAAAGTGATCGTACAATGCACCTCTGTTGACAGGTTTTATTTATTTTGAAAGCTAAATTATTTTGAGGCGTCATATCACAAATGTCATCAAAGTTGCTCGGACTGAATTTGAAAATGAACAAATTTGGACCAAATGGGACTTGGCCAATCACAGTGTGTTTTTTGTTTCTGTTTTTGTCTATTGCTCTCTCTGGTCTTGTTCTGTTCTGTTCTATGTGTTGTGTTACATTTTAAAATTGGAAAAGGAAAAAAGAAAAAAAACAAACAAACATCATTTTAGTCTAAGATAAAGTAAAAACATAAATGCAAAATAATCTTGTGAATTCACGTAAATTCAACTCATGCCACATATCAGTGTTTGCAGTGTTCTTCAGGGCTGCAACAATCGCAAGTAATCGCACATAAATGTTTCTCAACTTGAATAAGTGGTAATATAAATAATGCTCTAGTAGTAGTGTTGTGTTTTTTTGTTTTTTCTTAGTGACATAAGTGACATCCAGACGCGTTTTCAGGATGTGCATTATTTGCTTTATTTGGTAAAAAATACTGTCAGTTTTTGCCAAATAAGACAAAATATCAACTCGTACAACATATTTATTGGCAGTGTTCATCAAGGCTGCAACAGTCATGATTAGTCTATTGTATTTTGATGATTGTGAGCAGTATCTGGCCTTTAGAAACCTTTTTATAACAAAGACAGTGCCGTATTAAATCACAATGTGTAAATGTGTAAATAGTCACCATATTTCAACCTTTATTTGTTTGATAATGCATTTCAAAAGAAATAATCTTTTAACTAGTCGACTAATAAAAAACAAAACAAAACTGCAGACTGCAAATATTTCTTTGTTGCAGCCCAAGTTTTATAAAATTTTGTCATCTTGAAATTTTAAGGTTGAAGGAGCTGTACTTGTATTGATGTAGTTGTTTTGTTTTTACAGATTTTTAAAAATATAAACTAAACAAAACAAAGGACTTGACACAGAGTTCACATAAAACATCTAAATCAGGCATGTCCAAACTCAGGCCCGGAGGCCAAATGCGGCCCTCAAACCAATTTTTCTTGGCCCTCAGGCTTCCTGGTGAACTGGCCCACATTGTCCTGATAAGTACTATTTACAGCACATTTCATTCATTCATTTTTCATTCATTTTCTACCGCTTATTCCCGTTAGGGGTCGCGGGTGACTGGAGCCTATCCCAGTGACTTTGGGCCTTAGGCGGGGTACACCCTGGACAGTGGCCAACTCGTCGCAGGGCTGACACAGAGGACAAGGACATTGACAGACAACCATTCACTCTCACATTCACTCACTAGGGACAATTTAGAGTTGTCAATTAACCTGTACAGTCATGTCTTTGGACGGTGGGAGGAAGCCGGAGAACCCGGAGAGAACCCACGGTAACACGGGGAGAACATGCAGACTCCACCCAGAGAGATCGTGTGATGTTAGGGTGGTTCAGAATTCGAAACCACGATGTTGGGGTGGTGCGGGATTCGAACCCACGATCTCCTTATTGAGAGGCAGAAGCTCTAGCCGCTCTGCCACCGTGCACCCAGCAGCACATTTCAGATTTTCTACAATTCCAACCTAAATAACTAACATTTTGGTGCAACACAGACCTGATATTAAGGCACTGAGACTGAATGTAGATGTGGTGGTGCTTAAAACATCAGATAAATGCAGCTTTTTTTAACGTTTTACGATTGATTTGTGGCCCTCCGCTTGGTCTATATTTCAATATGTGGCCCTCGATGGAAAAAGTTTGGACACCCCTGATCTAAATAGTCCTACAGTATATATTTATCCTTCAGTTATTTCTACATCTTACATCTTTTACAATTACATCAAACACCAAACTGAGACCTTAAAGGGCCTCTGACATGTTTGACTACTCATTTAACTAAAATGCAGTGAAGCTGAATATATTTAAAATTCTGCGAAAATCTTTACAAATTTTACCTCATTTTAACTTTTTTTTAGTTTTTTTATTTTACTTCCTGGTTGTAAATGATGACATCACACTGGGAAATTACCAACAAACCGTCCTGTCCAGTGCACCAAAACTCATCTAATGTCACAGTTTTTTTTATTTGACAAAGAAAAATACACGTGAACACCTTTATTTTGATGAATCAATGTTTAAAGGGTCAGAAAAGTAGTTTCCTTTGTGTAAATTATGCATAACCTCGTGACGTCATCATTTTGTTCCTGTCATTTTCAACATATTTTTCAACTTTTCTCCACAAAACAAACTATAATCTATATTTACAAGAGGCATTAAGTCAAAATGAGAAAATCCACCTGTCACACGCACTTCAAAGTCAACCCCAAATCCTCCCGTGACCTTTGCCCTCCCCTTCTCCCCCAGATCTGCTCGCGGGGGATTACACTCGGGGTCCGGGCCGCGTCGTCCCCTTGGCACGCGCTTGTCTCGGGACGGAGGCTGTTCGCAGAAGGAGGGCACCGGGGTTGGCATCTGCGGGCTGAGGAGTCGACACGGGGGCGGCGACGGAGCGACAGGATCTTGGCAGGACGCGGCCCCGAGACTGGCACCGGCGCTGGCAGCAGGTTGGTGAGATCCGCGCCCGTCGCAGAGGTTACAACGGGCTGGCGTCGGGATCGCGATGTTAAGCCTCGGAGCGCGGAGAGTGACGGGCAAACAAAGAAAGAAACAAAGAAGAGGAGAAAGAGGAAGTGTTTTGTCAGGAGTTTGAATGAAAGGAAAAGCTGTTGGGACTTGTTTTTGCTCGTATTTTAGGGCGATTAATCACATTGTAAGAGATTCAGTGTTTTCCAAATTGTCAATTATCAGTTCGGGGCTTTTTAAACAAGAGGTTCACATCCAATTCTCCGTCGGTGAGAGTTAATACTTTGGAGTTAATTATTTAAAGGACACATCTTCTGCTACAGTGACTTTTTCGAGCTTTTAATCGTGTTCTAACAATGTTCCGTCATCAAAAACATAGCTGCATTCAACTGCGTTCACGCCATTTTGAGGAATTCTCATTGGAAAATCCTCTCCTCTGACTGTCAAAAACACTTCCTGCTGAACTCCCTTGATCAGTGACGTTTTTTCAGATTTTCTACTTCATTTATCTGAGAATTTTCTGCTGTTTTAAGTCCGTAAATAATCGTTCTGAGCATTTCTGCCTCTAAACACGATCACTGCCACTGTTAGCCTGATCATAGCGTCTCTTAAAGTGATATCATAACTAAACTTTGTCGCATACACTCAGTAAGTGTCAGGGCAGACAGCAGAGAAACATGTTCATATAGAGCATAATAAACTTTTAGAGCATGTTTAAATAATATGGAAAATGCACAATATTTTTCCTTTAAATCTACAGTTTATGTTCAGGAAATTAATCTCGAGTCATTGTATTCTGTTTTAATAAGACAAAAATTGAGTCAAAAATGGTGCGTTTTTCTTTTTCTTTTTCTTTTTTTTGGTCATAATACCCAGAACTACTGAGAGTTCATGTACTATAAACAAAACATCAACCCTCCTGGACGAATGTGGGATTACACGACTAGTTCGATGTACTAATTGTATTTCTAAATGTATTTCCATCAGATATCCACAGGTAAATTCCACACATGTTGAATCAGATCATTTATATTCATGACGAGCTCCATTTCTTGCGGGTGCTCAAGACCAGCAAAAATGAGTCAGCCGAAGATTTTGGAGTGAATCATGAGTTTAATCTAAATTCCAGTATATATCTAACACATAAATACACTGTTTACTAGTACTTTTCTGTGTAAATAGTTTTTGCAGTGGTCTTGAGTGGAGTGTGGGTCAGATACATAGCTTTGATGCATATTTTGACAAAACCCATTTCAGCACATGACAAGTTTTAGAGGTGTATTGTTCAAAAACACGATTTATTGATTATAAAATTGGATGACAATTATTTAAATGTTAATAACTTGCTTCAGTCTTAGATTCAAGACACACAGGAGTTTTTTCTCTTGAACGTTTGTGAAATTTGGACTCACCGTCGTTACCGTGTTAAAAATAGCCCAAACTTGTTCCTTCATCCAAAATATTCCTGGAGTAGCATTTTGTTTCCTGTTTGAGTCACTCTTCTCTCTCTTCTACAAGACTTTCTGTTGAAATATATTGCACTTTTTTAAATTCAACTTGGCATTTTCGCTCTAAACGTATTTGATTACAGGCATTTTTATTGTTCAAACATCCCTTGAAAACCGAGGATTCACCTTCAAATGCCATACTGTGGAACATTCTACACAAAGCAGTAACACATCCATCTTACAGTGAGCTCACAGTGTCTCGCAGGTCGACAAATGAACCAAACCGACAGAAAACGGTCAGATATTGTTGGGCAATCAATCAATCATACCGTCTAAATATAAAAAAATGCTATTATTCAGCGGCAAAGGGACAGTTTGTCACTCATTTGAGACGAGGCTTTTGAAACCGCCATTGTATCATTGTTGGATTTATTACTCGATGTGTTGAAAGGCACAACAAACAATAGGCCACTTGTTATAACATCTGTGAATTTGAGTCAATGCTGTCAGCCCTGACGAACACGAGCTCCAAAACACAATCCGACTGTCCAGATATTTCATCCAAAGCACCATTTTCAGCGGCACATTCATTCAACGGCTTGTTCCTGTCGAGATGCACGCATTTCGCCTCCTGCTTGTCCACGCTGAAATGTCATTGATTTGATCTGAATGTTCAACAAAATGAACCAAGACATTTAAACCTGGCTCTTTACATTTTTCAGATTTAAATGTCCCTACTATGTCCCTACTATGTGACAATAACTTAATAAACAAATGATAAAATAATAAGTAACATAATACATTTTTCGTACATTTATGTAAGTAAACTACAGAAAAAGTTTCAACTTGACGTCTTTAAATGTAATATCAATATTTTTCTTTTCACCTGCAGTGTCAAAACATTGAACATTGTGTATTTTGATATTTTTTTCTGCATTGAACCTGATTCTAATGTAGCTAAGTGTGTCCAGCAGCAAATAATGTCACATCCTTAAGTCGCAGACTGAAAATATTGTAATAAGGACACTATTCTTTGCCAAATTGATCTTGGAATCAGATTTCATCAATTTCATAGATTTCAGATTTTACTAAACCCCTGCGAGAAAGAAACAATTTACACTTTAACTCCGCTCATAAAGTATCTGTATGAACCAAACATAATAATAATAAAATATACCTCTCAACATATTTACTTATTTACATGATCATGTTCAGTTTAAACAAGTGTACTTGATATTGCACAATACAAGTAAATGTATTTTCTCCAACACATTTGAATAAATAAATACAGAGAAGTGTATAAGGTTGTACTGGGGAGCATTTGAGGAAAAACAATCACATTTGAATTGAGATTATTAGGTTTGGACTCTCAAATTACATCTTTAAACATGTTAAATTTAAATATAACTCACCTCATGGGGAAACGGCTGCTTTATCGGGACTAAAATCATGTCCCTTGACGCAAATCAATTATTATTTGAACAACAACATGGTTTCAAGTTCAAGTTTAAATAAATTAAGGTTAGGCAAGTAGTAACTATGGATAATGTAGGATCAGGCTCCAGGAGTCAATGTGATTTCCTTTAGAAGTTTGTTATTTTAATTAAATAGTCATTTTTATTAGTCATTATTTTGTCTCTGTACAACACTGTGTTGTTTTTAAAGTGTTTTATAAATAAAGTTGGATTGAATTGGATTGGATTGGATTGGATTATTCACTTTCAGGGGCAATTTCAATTCAACAATTTAACTAACTCATGATTGTAGGATGGAGCAACCAAAGAAAACCCAAAGTGGGAACCAACTTCAGGACGATCGAGTCTGTGCCAGCTCGAGAATTGAACCCACAAACTCCTGGTCCAGAGGTGAGAGCCTTAGAGTTATTTGGACATTTCTATTCACTTAAAGCTGGGGTAGCTGACTTTTTTGGGGTTTTTTTGGGGTTGGGGAGTAAATTTTGTGTTTTCCATCAGAGTATCTTGTAAAAGCAGTTCTTGATTGAGAAATTGAGACCTCTGAGTGCTGTCTGTATCTAATAAAAAAGTATTTTGTCTCGAAGTTAGAGCTAGAAGCCGTGCTCTGATTGGCTGCGCTGGGGTGGTCCTCCCTAGTTTCACTTTGCCGTCTGAAAAAAGCTGTTGTAAAGCTGTGCACAGACTGAAAATGAATGAATGTGAATTTTATTGATGTGCCAAAGCGTTTTTGTGAGAGCGAGGCATGAGTTAGATAGATTTAAAAACCTACGTCCGGTTCTTCAGTGTGAAAATCAGCTTTAAGTTCTATAATCAACACAAACACGTGGCCAAAATCCACATTGAGCGTCGAGCGACTGTACTGCCGAATATAAAAGTTGCTTGTCACAGCGTTTGTCCAATATTGAGAAGTTTGTAGCTTCTAAATCCCTTCATCCATTTTGCCCGTGAGATTGTGTTGTTGTGATTGTGCAGTCGGTCGGGGAGGCCATTAGCACAGATCATGGTTCCATCAGTCAATCTCCAGGGCAGCTGCGGCTACAGAAATAGAAGTTTATCAAGTCAGAGTGTCACAGAAGAATTGACAAATAATATGACTGTACTCCACTGAATAAATTCTTGGTCGACTAAAGACATGCCCTGTGTCAAACGCTCTCAAACTATTAGTATCTCACTCAAAAATGACTAAGTCGACAGAGAAGTACGAGTTTAACAGCGTCTTTCATGAATGAACAGGAAAACTGAACTGTTCAGTCACTCCCAAATCTCTTTCTCCTTTCTGTTGTGGTCCATTTAAATCCTTATATTCCTAATGAAATAAGTGGTCGACTAATAAAACATTTGGTTTACATTTGGTCGTCATGGCCAATCTGGGATCCCCTTCACAATGTTTGTTAGAAAAGAGGTCCAAACTAGTGTATGAACTGTAAGGAAGAGATGGGATGTTGATTGCTTCTATATTAGAAGCTTTATTAACCAGAAAATAATAATATTTATCTTCCTAAGACAGTAGCATCTCTGTGGTCTCTGATGTAGTGTATCCACTGGTGAAATGGGGGTTTCTGAGTGAAAAAGTTTGGGAACTGCTGGACTAAGACACCATCTACCAATTAAAGGGCTTCTGACAGGTTGGACGACTCCTTTGACTAAAATGCAGTTAAGATAAATATATTTCAGTGTTTTTTCAAATTTTATCCCAGCTAAGCAATTTTTTAGGTTTTTTATTTCACTTCCAAGTTGTAAATGATGACATCACACTAGAAAATTAGAAAAAACTCATCTAACGTCAGCGATGTTTTTTATTTGACAAATGAAAATCCATGTGAACTCCTTTATTTTGTTGCATCAATGTATAAAGGGTCAAAAAAGTAGTTTCTTTTGTGTAAATTATGCATAACCTTTGTCTCCCCAATATGATGTCATCGATTTGTTTACTGTCCTGTCATTTTCAACAGATTTTTACATTTTTCTCCACAAACAGTGACCTGATTGGTGTAAAACTATAATTTGTATTTACAACAGGTATTAATACAGCAAATAAAGTCAAAATTAGAAACCGCATGTTTTAAATAATTTAAACTTTAATTAACAGCCTTAATAAATATTGAAACGTAAATTGTATCGATCATCTTTAAAGTCACTCCTAAATCCAGGAAAATTAATATTATGAAATGAATCCTGTAATGTATGCTCTCCTCTGTAGTTAACTCTCATTGTGACCCCAAATCTAACTACAAATCTGGATAATTAAGATGGTATTAATTAACTAGTTACTAAATCTGAATCATTCTTAATAAAGTGTTTGTTTATTACGAATTAAGAGTATATTCATGCATAAAAGTGTTCAATTACAAATAATACGTTACAAGAAATGACAAAGTTGACCATTTTCTTCCACGTTTTGCAGCGAGTAGACAGAGTGTACCTTTATATCATGCGACCAGCCAAACGGAGTCCACATCGACTGTTGCATGAGTGGGTCCAGCCTGATTTCGTGCCTGCTTGCGTGTGCTAATCTGCTTTTGTGAATTTTGACGTGGTGCATCCCGTAAGCGACGTACCGTAATGTGATGGGGATCCAAATACAGATTATGCCCACATGAACAGATAAATGTGTCCATATGCAAGCAATTAATATCAACCCCGTGACTTTAATTAGAGCCGATTGGTTCAGAAAAGACCGAAATCGCACGCGGACAATACTGTACGCTCTACTGTGCTCTTTGTGCTGGTGCTTTATCGATTAAAACTGTCCTGACAAATGAAAATATGAGTCAGTACAAGTATCTTTAACTTTGTTTGCAAATGATTTGTGCATTAAGGAAGTAAAACATATTTAAAGGTGGGAAGAAAATCCAAATTGAGTAAAAGAACAGTTAGTTGTATTGAAATGTATACAGTAAAAGTAAATGGTATTCTTACAATAATTTAAAGTGCCCATGACAGGTTGGAATACTCATTTTACTACAACACAGCACAGAGTAGTAAATATATTCAAAGTTTCGCAAAAAATAATTATACATTTTATCATTTTTAGCTGTTTTTTTAGTTTTGTAACATCACTTCCTGGTTGTAAATGATGACATCACACTAGGAAATTACTTTGTACACTTGGCTAAAACTTGGCTAATGTCACAGATTTTTTTTTGTCTGACAAATCAAAATGTATGTAAATGCCTTTATTTTGTTGATTTAATGTTTTAAGGGTAATTTAAGTGGTTGATTTTGTGTAAATTTTGTATAATCTTTGGATGGAGTGAGTCTCCCTGGTGTGATGTCATCAATTTTTTACTTCCTGTAATTGCAAACTGATTTTTCAACTTTTCTTCACTAACTTGATTGACTTGTTTGGTGTAAAACGGGAAATTTTATGTACAATACGTATTAATACACCAAATAAAATCAAAATTAGAAAATTGTTAAAACCTGTCATACGCACTTTAAAAAGCATCAATAAAAGAACAATTTATGGCGCAAGAAACAGGACTTTTCGTCAACCTTAAGCTTTTGAAGTCAACAGATCGATCAGTTGAGTAGCTATACTTTTTTGGCAAAGATATGTAAACGTTATGTTGATGATTATAAGGATTAATCGGGGTAAATGTGACTACTTTACTACTAAAATAAACGTTAACTATTCTATTGTTAACAGTTATTTAATGACTGCAACACAAGCCGTTTAGTAACATGTTTATTTGTGTATTTATCCACAAAGACAGCACTTTTCTTTAATCAAAATGAGAAGAGAAGAATACATAATTTACGTTTTTTTGTTGGAAAACTATCTTTGTTTGCCTTCATTTGGCTTAAACTGGTCAACATTAGTTAAAGAAATGTCCAAATTGCATTAGAAACAATTGTTTGCTTTGTCGACTAAACGTAAAAACAATGAATGATCGGTCGATTACTAAAATAAACATTAGTTGTAGCTGTAAAAAAACAAAACCTAGATCATGCCCGTCAACTTTCATCAACAAGTTAACTTCTCGTGGATAAAATTATACTTCAACAACTTCAAAATCAATGTTACCCAATTAAAAACGCCCCGTCTTTATGTCACTGTATCAAATCCCAGTCGTGACTCTCAAAACCTGATAAACACACACCTTTTCCCTCTCGTTTTCCGTCCCTGGGAGCTCTGCACTGTCTGTTTCAAAGCGCAAACAACAAACGACACGTGGGACCTTAATACTTCATCTCGAAACCCCTTTACGGTTCTTCGTTCATTCACGGCGACGCTAACCTACATCTCCCTCGACTCCGGGAGGCTGCGCTGAACGCTTCGGAGCACAAGTGCCGGGTCATTCGGGTTGACCTAGTTGGTTGCATCCTCTAACACACGACCTGCTGCCTGCATTGTGGCGCGTCTGATCAAAGCCATTGTTACGCCGGTAATTTGGGGGAAGCGTCCGGGGAGTTTGGTCGGGGGAAAAAAAGGAACCGTGGATTTCGCAGGTGAACGGGCCTCTACCCTTGTCTTTGGCGTTCGTCGTTCGGTTCGTTTTACCTGAAAGTATTGTCGGGAAGCAAATCTCTGTCTCCGTCTAATTAAGGTGCGGGCAGCAACCGGCTCATCCAGCAGAGCGTAGATGCTGCTGCTGCTGCTAGGGTTGAACAGATGTTGAGGAATTTAAGATGCAAAAGAGAAGTGGGACTCGCCCGCACCCCCCACTGCCCCGGCCCCACCCCCTTTCCCCCCACAGCTTCACATAAACACAGCAGCCAGCCACACTCCCATGAATCTACATACATTACGGCGAGGATATCTGACGCCTTTCAAATGTCGGGTTGGCGTGCTGATTGGAAGGGCCCAGTTTCCTCTGCGGTGTGTTTTTGTTTGGGAAAAGTTAAGTTCTGCGTTCAACTTTGGTTTGAATGTGAAGACGGGGGGTTTGCGTGTTAACTCAGGCATCACTCGAGTTTCCGTCGAGTCATCTTTGAAGTTTCCGAGTGTGAAGTGTGCTGTACATCGATGCATGGCAACAGAAGGGAGCGATTG
Organism: Rhinogobius similis; assembly: GCA_019453435.1. Lineage (NCBI taxonomy): Eukaryota > Metazoa > Chordata > Actinopteri > Gobiiformes > Gobiidae > Rhinogobius > Rhinogobius similis. The sequence goes on from CM033631.1 coordinate 13,536,543, forward strand.
TATTCATTTTAACCAGAGTTGTGCGCTGTAAACAATACAAGAAATGTTTAATTCAGACTCCATACGTCAAGGTGACTTCTCTTTTGACAATGACGCCTATAAAGTGTATTACTTAATCTGATCTATAAAGTATATAAAGTATAAACTTGTCCATCCACCTTTAAACGGTAACATCTTTGCACGGACAAGAATAAAAGTCAAAGTTCTTCATTTCATATTTTAGCGAGTGCATAATCCATAGTAATGTAACGTTAATCGAAATATCGTGATATCGTTTATTTTTCTTAAGAATCCATTGTTAGGGTTAGTATAGATGCTGTGATTACGCATCGTCAAGAAATATATTGTGGGCTGTCACAATATATTTCTTTGCTTTAATGGATTGTTTTGTTTGCACCTGCAACAAGTTCATCGATGAATCACAACTAATCGATTATTGAAATAATCGTCAACTAATTTAGTAATCGAATAATCTATACAAAGGTTCCAAACATGGCATGAGCTGAGGAAAGAAGTTTTATGACAATAACATCACGTGAAAATCATATGGGAAATTTGTATTTAATGAAACACACTTTAAAGTTCTCCACCAGGATGCTCTAACACCATCACTTCAGCTTCATCTGGGTCAGATTAAGTGAAAGCACTTGTCATTATGTGAATTTAGCTTTCTAAACAACTTAATCGATAAATCAAAAGAATAATCACTCGACTAATTTGGATAAAACTTAGATTTGGATATCTTTACATTCTTCACAATCTGCCAAACTGCAGCCGAGCCAGACTCCTTGTTGTGACATCGTCAGAGCAGATGAATTGATACGATTAATCTGAGACAATATCAGTATATCAGTATAACAAATATATTAAACATAAAAAATAATATAACAATATAAAAAAGGTAATAAAAAAGTGAACAGTGAAAATAGTGACCATTCATTGTTATTATTCCCTTTATTTACTATTTTACTCATTTTACAATTTGCTGGCAAGTTTTTATTACAAAACCATGTGCCGAGTGAGGTGTTACTAAACTATAAATATTGGTAAACACACCTTCATTAAAAGTCAAATTACTCCAGATTGTGACTATAACCATTCTTTTTCATGATTCTAATCTGTCATGAATCTGTTTGCTTTATTCACATTAATCCATTTCATCCTCTGAGTTGTTATTGTTGGTGGCATCACAACTAAATGTAAATGATATGTTACATGTACATGTACGCAATTTGCATGGACACAATTAGCAAATCGCAAAAGCTGCACTTTCCTCCACAAACTTGTTTTATTCTTGATAAAAATGGCGGACAGTGTAGTTTAGGTTTGTTAAAAAATGTTCTAAAACAAATGACAAAGCGTGACTAAAAGCAACAAAAACACATCTAAAAGTGTCAAAAATGTGACTAATAGCAACTCTAAAGGGACAAAAACACAACAAAATGCTCACCCATTTGTTAAAACATGTTCTGAAACAAGCAACAATAATGCAACTAAAACAGACAAAACACAACTAAAAGTATCAAGAAGCAACAAAACCATGTCTAAAAGCATCAAAATCGTCAAAACCATGACTCAATGCTAACCCTGTAGTTTAGATTTGTTAAAACGTTTCTGAAACAAGCGACAAATGACGCAACTAAAAGAGACAAAAACACCACTAAAAGCAAATCTAAACAGACGAAAACACAACTAAATGCAACAAAAACACGTCAAATAACGACAAAAACATGACTAAAAGCAACAAAAAGCATCAAAAGCGCGTCTATGTTGTGACCCTGTACTAGATTTGTTAAAACATGTTCTGAAACAAGCGACAAAAGATGCAAAGAAAAGAGACAAAAACGTGACTAAAAGCAAATCTAAACGTACCAAAACACAACTAAATGCGACAAAAACGTGACTAAAAGCAACACAAACGTTCCAAAGCATGTCATTCTTTTATTCATTCGTCAATTCATATATCAGTATTTTTGTCCGTTGCTCATGTTTAAAATGTAAACTTCGAACTTCAAAACCTAACTCAAAGCAAATCTGGTCTGAGATATTTCGATTCGATATTTGCCCCTGTCTGGTCCTGTACCGTGAGCGTGCCCTGCTTTGGCGTGTCCGTGAGTGTTTGCAGAGGAGCAGACACAACAGCACGTGCCCACATGCATCCTGGCCTCAGCCCCCTCCAGGCCTGTCCCGCCTCAGAAGGGGCACCATGTGGCACTCTATTCCCTCTGGCACCAGCTCAGACTCTGCCAGCTCCTGCATTGTCCTCTGCCCAAGCCCTGGCCCCGGCTCCCTCTCTCTTCTTCTCTTTTTGTCTGCCTCTCCCCAGTCCCCTCTCTCTGTCTGTCCATTCCCCTCTCTCTTTCTGTCCATTCCCCTCTCTCTCTTTTTCTGTCCGTTCCCCTCTCTCTTTCTGTCCTTTCCCCTCTCTCTTTCTGTCCTTCCCCTCTCTCTTTCTGTCCGTTCCCCTCTTTCTTTCTCTCCATTCCCCTCTCTCTGTCTGTCCATTCCCCCCTCTCTCTGTCTGTCCATTCCCCCCTCTCTCTGTCTGTCCATTCCCCCCTCTCTCTGTCTGTCCATTCCCCTCTCTCTTTCTGTCCATTCCCCTCTCTCTCTCTCTGTCCATTCCCCTCTCTCTTTCTGTCCTTTCCTCTCTCTCTTTCTGTCCATTCCCCTCTCTCTTTCTGTCCTTTCTCCTCTCTCTTTCTGTCCATTCCTCTCTCTCTTTCTGTCTCTCTTTCCTCCCCTACATTCTTCACTGTTTGTCTTTTTTCTGTTTTTTTCTCTCTCTTGACTTTCTGTATCCCTATCTCTCGGGCCAACTTCTCTTCTCTCTGTCTCTCTGTTCATTCGTCCCTATATTTCTCTTTTTTCTGCTCTTCTCTCTCTATCTTTCCCCCTTTACCTTCTGTCTCCCTCTCCATGTCTCCCAATCTCAATTTTTCTCTGACCAACTTCTCTTCTGTTTATCTCTCTTTCCATTCTTTCTCTTTTCCCCATATGCCATTCTCTCCCTGTCTCTTTCCCTATCTCTTAACTTTCTGGATTCCTAGCTCTATTTTTCTCTGACCAACCTCTCTTCTATCCACTCTTTCTCTTTTTCTCTGTCTTTCTCTCTCTCTTTTCTGTCTTTCTATCTCTCTTTCCATCTCTCTTTACTTTCTGTTTCCCTATCTCTATTTTTCTCTGCCCAACTTCTCTTCTGTCTCTCTGTCCATTCATCACTATATTTCTCTCTCTCTTTCTGTGCTTCTCTCTCCATCTCTTTCTCTCTCTTTACGATGTCCTTGTCTCTCCCAATCTCTCTTTTTCCTCTATCTCTTTCCCTCTCTCTTGCATTTCTGTATCCCTATCTCTATCTTTCTCTGGCCAACGTCTCAACTGTCTTTCTGTTCTTCTCTATATTTCTCTTTTTTCTGTCTTTCTATCTTTTTCCCTCTCTTTACTTTCTGTCTCAAAATCTCTATCTCTGTCCAACTTATCTTCTGTCTCTCTCTCTCTCTCTCTCTCCATTCTTGCTCTTTTTCTCTGTCTTTCTCTCTCTCGTTCTGTCCATATACCTCTCAATGGCCCATTTCAATTTGTTTGTCTCTCTCTACCTCCCCCTCACCCCTTCCTTCCCTTTCTCCTCCCTCTTTCTCACCGTTTCCCACTTTCCAACACGCTCATTCACTTTCTCTCCCCTTTCTATTACCCTTCATCTTCGTTCTCTTTCTCAACCTTTCTCTTTGCTCGCTCACACTATCTTTTCCTCTCTTCACTCTCACTCTCTCTCCTTCTCTCTCTCTCTCTCTCTCTCTCTCCTTTTGTCTTCACTATCTCTCACTTTTTCTTCACGCTCTCTATCCCTTTCTCTCTTATTTTTTCCTCTTCTCTCTCTCTCTACCTATCTCTTTGCAATCTATTTCTCTTCTCTATCTGTATTTCTATTTTATTCTCTTAGCCTTCTCTCTCTTTCTCTTGGCGCTCTCATCCTTTCTCTCAATCTTGTTCCTTTGCTCTCTTTTTCTTTACTCTCTCTATCCCTATCTCTTACTTTTTCTCTTCTCTCTCCCCCGTCACTTTCTACTCACTCTCTCTATCTGTGTCTCTTACCTTTTCTCTTCGGTCTCTCTCTCCTACTCCTCTTCCCGTCTCCCTATCCCTATGTTCTCTTCTCGCTGTCTCTCTCTCTTTAACTTTGCTCTCTCGCTATCTCCATCTTACTGTCTCTCCCTTTCTCTATCTCTTCACTCTCTCTATCCTTGTCTCTTACTTTTTGTTTTCGTTCTCTCCCTTTCTCTTTGCTCTCCTTCGATCATTGCCGTTCATCTTTGCTCTCTCACTATCTCTATCTTTACTTTCTCTCCCTTTCTCTTCTCTCTCTCTCCCTTTCTCTTTTTCTCTTTGCACTCACTCCCTTTCTCTCAAGTCTTTCTCGTCACTCTCTCTATCCCTTTGTCTTAATTTTTCTCTTCGCTCTCTCTTTCTCCTTTTTCATTCTCGTTCTTTCGATCTTTCTCTTTGTTCACTCTTTCTCCCTTCTTCTTTCTCCTCGCTCTCTCCCTCTTTCTCATGCTCATTCTCTTTGCTCTCTCCCTTTCTTTCTTTCTTCCTCTCCTTCTCTCTGTCCTTCCCTCTCCCTCTCTTTTTCTCAGTTGCATTCCCCCTCTCCCTTTCACATTTTCTTTCTTTCTCTCCTTCCCTACTCTCTCTCTCTCTCTTTTTTTCCCCTTTCACAATGTTTCCTTGTGTTTACCGTGGTAGTCGAACCGAGATGGATGCATTTGGGTCTCGAAGTGCACCCAAAACTTAAGATGAATGGGCTGTGTGTTTGGGACGGGACACTACTGGGAAATCTCCTCGCTCATTGTCTCTTGCCTCGGGGTCTAGCCAAATTTCGTGCAGGTTTTCGTCCAGCTGAAGTAGTAAATATTGTTGTAAAGCGCTGGCGTCGGCACGGGCAAACTTGGCTCCGGTCGGACACCAAACAACAACAGCAACAGAACAAGCAAAACTAATCGTGTTTCCAGCAGCCTCGATGACAACCCAACATCTATTATGGGCCCCGCTGAGGGATTGATTAGTGGAGTTGGAGAGAAATATCAACAGTCATTTAGGACTATTGCGTCTGTGCCATGGTGAAACGCAGCTTAGCCAAACCATATATTGAGACTTTCCATTGTCAGCATTGTCGCACTCTGACAACTTGGCTCTTGTACTTTTTACTCTGCAGCTCTTCTGACGCCTTTGGATTAGTTGTGGAAACTTTGCGCAAACTGTACATCAAGATGACATTAAAGGAAATGTTGATAAAGATTGAGTTATTTGAGCTTTTGGCCGTGCTCTAACATTGTTTCCTCATCAAAACATTCCTGGAGTTGTATTTAGCTTCATTCACGCTTGTGTCATTAGACCTGTTTACAAGGTCATCCCCCGTCTGAACCTCAGAAAACACTCCGTTTCCAGATTTGTTTTTGTTTTTCACACATATAAGACAATAACAATGTAGTGACATTAAAAACTGAGACAAATATGATCATAAAATAGACAATCATGATGAATAAAACATGGGTACACTTGGTTTAGATGGTGGAGTGGTCTAGGGCAGTGTTTCCTAACCTTTTTTGTCTGGAGTACCCCCTAAACTTTGTCTCACACTAAGAGTACCCCTTAACTTGAGTTTCAGGCAAATAAATGGGTTTATTTGTCACATATTTCAATTATTTCTATTATATTTTTGTTTTAATTGTATTTATCGTTCAAGATACGCCAAAAAGATGCACATTTTGCAACTAATAACTCTTTTTTTATTCAGATAAATGTATATTTCATCCTCTTTTAAAACCTGAAACCATTCTATGTACCCCCTGGTCATTGCTCACGTACCCCTTGGGGTCCCCGTACCCCTGGTTGGGAAACACTGGTCTAGGGCTGCACAATATATCGAAAAAAAATCATTATTGCACTTGTTATTATTGCAATAGCATATCACACAGATGCGTGATAATGTCTAATGGTTAAATGCATCATCTAGTGTTTCTTGTGCGCCTGAGCTTGTTTTTACTTTTGACCAATCTCAAATGTTCACCCCCAAAAGCGCAGTTTTGCTAAGTACAGATGCAGCAAGTGGATGTTTAAGTGTTTGATAGTTAAAGTTCTTGCTTCAAAATCCTCATCACTTTGTCCACTATTTCATACAAACATAAATGAAGGTGAACAAACGGACTGAAATGTTGCCGAAATGCCTCAGTAATGTATTTATGTGGTATTATGGTTTGCAGAGTAATGGACAAAGCAACTCCTGGTTTAAACACTCCAAAGATCTCTGATGTGTGTATATTTGTACCCAAGCAACTACAGTTTAAATCCTTTGCACCTGGAAAAGAAAAGAAAATATGCAAATTAGGAAAGAATATCGTGATAATATCGAAATCGCAACGTATCACACCCATATCACATGTCGCACTAATTTCCCATATTGTGCAGCCCTACAATGGTCGTCTTCTGAACTAAATGTTGGTGATTCATTCCCATCTATGCTTGTTGTTGCTGTGTACTTGGGCAAGACACGCATCTTGCCTGTACAAATGTGATTTATTTACGATTGCGCGCTGTTGATTTCACGTAACGTCTCTGTCAGTCGGCCCCAGTTATATAAAAGCATGCAATACACCTGGTCAACCTTTTGAATTATAAATATTTTTTCATCCGATATCGATATTTGTCTTGTTACTGTGGTCGATAATCAATATTTGCTAATACATGTCAAAATTTTAATTAGCAAGTCCCAGAAACTGAAGTCACCCTTTCGCCACAAAAAAATATCGCGCAATGAGGATGTTTTGCATTTGCAGCAACATTTTAAATCATTTGCTCATCTATTTCCTTTGTAACTCACTATTTACCTTATTCTGCCCCGCCTCTTTTTGCCACAGATCCGCGCTTCTGTTGTAAACGCACTTCCGGTTTGACGAAAGCTCTGTTAAAGCTAATGGCGAACGAGGGAAAAGTCTTGCCGCTAAAATGTTACATAAAGTAGATTGATTTGTGTAAAATGTTTAATGAACACGAGCAACAACAAGTCAGCAATGCACCGATTTCCTGGGGCCTGCAAACGGCTTTTTAGTCCATGTAGAACTTATTTTTCTGTTGAGCTCGTCTGCCCCGTGTAAACTACAACAGAAACAAGACGGCGGCGCCCACGACAACTTCTGGAATAAGGTAAATAGCTTGTTTATAAAGACACATCAGAAATACATCCAATATCAGAATTAATGTATTTTATTCATTTCAGTAAAGATGACTATATATTATTCTGATTTAGCCCAAATTTGGACAGGTTATTTGGTGTGATTCTTGGACATTGGGCCTGATTTATGTCTTTCTCGTCAACGTCACTTCCCTTAGATGCAAACATGTGGGCCATCTGACAAATAAATCCTTTTACCCTTCACCATCACCTTTAAAAGCTCTGAAAAGTAAACGCACGCTTCACCAGAGCATCTCCCACGCCTTACGCTGTACCTGACGACGGCTCTCCCTTCGCCGCCGAAATCCTCGCGTTAATCCCGCTTTGGCCTGCTCCTCCCGCGGCTGCAGCGACGGCCCGCGCAGTGTCGTCCCAGAAGACCCCCTCTTCTCTCCCGCTCCCTCCGTCACAGCTGCTCGGAGGAGGAACCCCGATCCGCTGGGCTCTCCGTGTGCTTGGGTGAGAATTAGCCGGCTTTAGCGCGCGCCTCGCCTGCTAATCCCGCTAATCTGAGGAGGCTGAGGAGCGGAGCCAGTGTGTGTCAACCCGTGTCTTCACATCCTCCTGGAGAGCGCGGAGAAGTTGGAGCTGCGGAGTTTAATAAATAGACTTGTTTAGATATTCGGCACGAGGGGATTAGCGGCGTGTCTGTCAAAATGTGTGGGAACGACAGCGAAATACAACTTGTTCTGTGTTCAGTTGCTGAAAGGTAATGTTTTATCATCTTGTACACCTTAGGCGGTCTTGGAAATCGATGAGTTTAGTGCCATACTGTGGACCATTTCAAGCAAACTGATAACATCAAGTACGTGACAGACCCACCATCACAAAAGTTTTACGGGGCTGTACCTGATTGGTTTTGGTTTTGAAACGTGAAAAACAAAACTATTTCATGTATCCGATATTTTTGTTGCGTGTAATAAAGTCAAATCTCTTTTACTCCAGCACAGTATATTGTTAAATTATCTATTCGGGTGAAAAAGAGACCACAGCACTTTCCCCGCATCAATTTATACACTGTTTTATTCTATGAGAAGCAGGAAGTGTGCCGTTAGCATGCTCATGTTTGTTAGCTGTTCCTGGGATGTTAAAACTTGCTCTTGGCTCAGAAACGTGAAAGATGCTCATCGCCGTGAATATTTAGAATGCTGGGACTGGATTAAGAAAGTGAATGATACATGTGACTGATGTAAAGACTTTAACATGAACTAATTCTGATTTTCACATTTCAAAACAGTAAAAATCAGGCACAGCCCCTTTAATTTCTTGGTTTCAGGTAGTTGCAATCCATCATAAATTTTCTATAATGCGCCAGTGGATGCGTTTAGCAACAGAATTGATTGTAAATTATACATAAAAGTGCAGAATTATTATCTTGCAATATTGATGACTACACTGCAAGCATCTGCATATAGTTTTTTAAATTTTTATAATTATCTTATAGACAACATATTGTCTTCTTCTCTTGTTTTCTATCTATGTGGAAATTATATGTGGCATTGAAAATAAATAGATACATAAATAAATAACTCAATAAACTCGAGAAACATGACAGGCAATTATCTGTGTCTTTTAGTTTAAAAAAAATAAAAGCATGACTGTTTATGACCCAACTGGTCACTATCCCAATGGCTGCCTTCACTTTGTTCCAATAATGTCAGCGTTTGTGACACGCTCAAATGAATTGCCAAATTGAGTGACAAATGGGGTCGACACATCATGCCCCGACCTTTGACCTTTAGCCTTTTGTGATTCAACACAAAAGCCTCGTACATCCCACCAAATTTGGCTCGTCTATTTTGTCCATTCTAGGATTATGTTGGTCGTTTTTAGGGTTTAGAATGTGATGAATAATGACAAGCTAAACTTAAAGGCACACTAATGTTTCTCTAGTCTATGCAAATGCTGTCGCTTTTGCCTGGAATGTTTCACCTTATGTCATTAAACATGTTTATCTTGTGTTTATTGCATTCTCACTGCGAGCGGTGTCGACTCTCCACAGATCTGACCTGTAACTTGACCTCGTGGACTCCATGGAGATAGATAAGTGACGTTTAATGCCACACTCTGAAACATTCCAGGCAAAACAATAACATCTCCATGAGAAAAGAAAGTGATTGACCATCCATCTTAAATTTTTAAAATCCCTGCACAAAGTAGAGTTCTGTTGATTCAAAAGCATTGACCAAAACAACTGATCATTTATTTATCAATTGTAATTTTTGGTAATTGTACAATTAATATAAAAAATAAAATTGCACAATTGTTGCACTTGTGACAACGAGGACAATTTGATGAAAGTCCGGGAAGCATCGGTGATCGAGCCTGAGCAACAAGCAGAGACAGACACTTTTTTTCCAGTTGTTTTAGTTTGCATGGGGCAGGCGAGCTAAACCTCAAATAAAGCCGTTTTCGGGACGCCCAGGAAATCTGTGCATTGCTGACTTGTTGTTGCTCATGTTCATTAAACACAATGTACACACAAATCAATCAACTTTATATAATGTTTTAGCTGCGAGACGTTTCCCTCATTCGTCACTTACAGAAAACCCGAAGTGTCATTATGTATTAAGTGCGGATCTGTGGCAAAAAGAGGCAAAAGCAGACGGGGCAGAATAAAGTGAAGAAACGTCTATGCTTTTTCCCGTTCAAAAGGTACAATATTTAGTTTTGAATTGGTGATTGCTTTAGAATTCATTAACGTTCATATTTTCATCACTCTGAAACGCATGGATGTTAATGAAGAAAGATGATATCACAAAGAAAGAAAAACATTAACCTAGATATCTATTTTTGCAAATGAACTCTCCGTTTCTACAATGCAGTGACATCATCTGAAACCCCCGCAGTTGCCCCCGTAATCTCCACCCTGTGTGCGTTTGCTTAACTCTCACCATCACGTCCCATTTGACGCCTGTTTGATCTGTCGGTAAAAGTACAAGTATTAGACAAACGACAACTGACAATTACCTGATGACAAATTATGGCTGCGTTAATGATCTATGAATAACAAAGCATCCCGACGTGTTAACATCGCCGTAGCCGCGGTAACGCAGAGGGGAGCGAGGGGGCTGGTCCTGATTGTGCAACCACATGCAAATGAATGGCTAATGCGCTGGTGCAGAGGATACGCTAATGCCGCTCTAATTCTCTGTATAGTCCACGTTGAAAAGCTTTGTGCGACCCAATCTGGTTAATCTGCACTCTTTATAACCCTTAATCTGTCAAATTGAACTGCGTTTTTGCAGCTACGCCTTTAAAATTGGAGTAAATACGTAGCCAACCTGTCATTGTCGTGTATAATTGGCTCTCCATACCTGCCACACCTCTCCACCACTCTCCCTGTTCAGACACATGTGACATATTGAGCGCCCCGAGCAAGATTCTTCCCCCTGAGTGGCATTCCAGAGCAGGACGTCCCACGGGGGAATGTGGGAGTGCGTGTCCCGGGCCGTGGAGGGGCTGAATGACACAGGAGGGAGGGGAGGAGGGGCGAGCACAGGGGGTCTTGTCGATGCAGAGATTTTTATATTGGGTGATGAAGATGGTATAAGAAGATTCAGACCAAACAGGGCTATTAAACTGAAGGCCCGCGAAGCAAATCAGGCCCGCTACACGATCTGATCCGGCCCTTGACCCAACTTAAATAAAAAAAAAAAGATATTTTCTTTAGTTTATGGGTTTAGTGAGAAGAGTCAGACCAAACCTGGCAATTCAACTGAAGGCCTGCGGGCTAAATTAGGCCCGCTAAATGAGCTGACCCAATTTAAATATAAAAAATATTTTTTTTTCTTTTGTTTACAGGTTTAATTCTCGGTTAATACCAGTGTAGACCTGGTGTGGTCCTGGTTTAGAGCTGATTTGATTCTGGGATCATTTTGGCTCTAAATAATAGTTTAAATCAGGTTCATACCTGGATTGGCAGTTTTACAGAACAATGTTGGTAAAGCCTTTTCTATTTTATTATCAAACTAAAATCTATTATAGAAGTTATTTTATCAATAGTGAAACAGATCTAGTGTTGGGGAGATTTTTTGAGACCCCACATTTGGTTAAAAATTTTGACTTCTTGTAAAAAAGATGCCTTCGGTAAAATAATGTTGAATAGCCCTGAGGGAGAAGCTTGAAGAAAGTTGAAAAGATATTAAAAGGTAGTAAAAGGAGAAGGACGAATACAGAAACGTTCAAATAACATTCAGGACTTCTGCTAGCTGTAGTTCTTTTGACAAAAAAGCAAAGTAACAAAGTACAAAAGTAGAGGTACTGCACTCTAGTAAAATTTCTAGGTATCTGTATTTTGCTAAAGTCATTTTTACAGTGGATCCTTACTACGTACGTTTACTTTGCTACATTTGAGATCAAGTATTTGTACTTTATTGCACTACATTTTTGAACTGGACTGAAAAGTTGAAAATATGTTGGGGTTATTTTTATCACATTTTGATTGTGCAATATTGATGTCTACACATCAACATGATTGTGACATCCTGCGTAAAGGATGTGAGATCAAGTCACTAGAAAAGTTAAGAAATATCAATATCACAACATTGTGTGCTTTAATACTTCTCTTAATCTGTGTGAATTATTTTTACTTAAAGTACTCTTTTAAACTACTTCAAAACTTAAGTGGCTTTGTATGTTCTACTTTCACTTTTATTCTCCTGTATCTCTGCTATTAAGTAACAAAACTGAGCACTTCTTCCACCACTTTGCAATAACTCCAGTTAAATTGTTAGTTGTTTTCATTTAAAATACTTAAAATGCTTAATCCTGATACTTAAGTGGTCTCGTGCTTTCTTTACAATATCTTTAATTTGCTCTTCTGCCCAAAAAACTGAAATTGTTTCCATCAACGCTGCAACATAAGACATGAAACATTTCCTCTGAGCGTTTCAAACTTGTCACGTGACCAAAGCGTATAGTCTATTTCCTAATTAATTCAAAGTTGCTTGTCTGTTGTGTTCAGGTTTGTCGTTGGCTGCTCTTTCTCTATCACCGAACAATCCAGACAGAAACATCTTCATGTCGAACAACCTGTTTCCATGCTCCAGTGGCTCCAAACCCCGCTTTTCACGCTCCTCTTCCTCTCACGCACGCTCACACACAGCCTTGTTTTGCTCGGCGGATTTCTGTTGGTACTGTTTTTACTTTTTATTAATAGTACCTTTACGTTGGCTGCTTAGATTTGCTCATATTCTGTCTGGATAGTGTATATTTTGGAGTTAAAATGAGCACTGTTTTGGATTATATGCATCATTTGGTAGCATTTTCACTCTTTGATGAACTCATTGTTATAAAATGTAAACCTTTTATTTGTTTTTGCCTTTTATTTACATTTCTATCCTGTACATAACACTTTTTTATTGCATTTTAGTTTATATTTTAATCAATTTAGTATTAGAAGTTGGATGAGATACAGTTTTGACAAGATTTGGTCCACGAGAATGAGACGAAGAGATTTTGACATAATTTATATAAATAAATTCTGCAATCTAGTTCACAATTTTGGCCTCATTGTAGCAGCTGCTTTTGTGGAACTACAGCTTCTGAAGAGGCATAACTCACCAGCATTTACAATTTTTTGTCCAATCCAAATGGTAAACACAAGAAAAAAGGTAGTAAAAGATGATTTTCCTCACATGTGCGCAACAATATTTTGGTAAAAGGAGATTTTGTGACACTAGTTCTGTCTCATCCCCAGTATTTTTATTCTAACTTTGACCAAAAAAAAGCAGAAATTAAATGGGGCTAGTGGCTATTTTGTCATGGCACAATAAAATGAATGAATAAACGCGTTATGAAATTCTAGCGCTGTTCCAACTGGTGTAAAAACACATTAAAGGACACAATACTTCAAAAATGAATTTCTAGATGAGTTAAAATGTCTTGATTTCAGGATTTTAATCTCAATTTCAGGCATTTTGATTAGATTGGACTATTTATTTGATGGAAAAATATTGTGTTACTTGTTTCGAACTGTTTCTGACTTGTTTAAAGAAATGATTTCTTACTTCAAGCCAAATTATCTGTCAGTGGGTTAAGATAATTCTACTTAAACCATTGGCAACTTATTTTAAGCTAAATTATCTCATGATCAGTCAGAAAGACCTTGAAACTGGAGAAATATTCAGCAATAAAATCTCGTTGAGTCCAATCTACAAGTCATTTTGAGCTCGATATACATTTTTTGCTGCGTACAAAATCATAAACATGTTGTGTTTGCTTGTTTTAATCCTCACTTATCTTTAACATTGATCTTTTTCGCTTTTTTTTCTGTCGCTGCTCTTGCACTTCACCTCCACAATGACACACTTTCCCCATCGTGCGACGAACAAAGCTGCGTCTTTCCTCCCCTTCTCCCCTCGACTACTGCACGAGTCGAGTGGCTTTGCAGGGGACATTTTTGTCACATTTTATCTTGATCTCCCTCCATGCCTCCCTTTGTCCTGTCTTGCCGTTTTCACGTTGCTGCTCGTGAGTTGCTGTTAATATTTCATTGGCTGCGCGGCGATGGAAGCAGGCTGGTACATTAGGCAGCGGTGCCAGTCGAGCTCTCTGCTTGTGGCTGGCTGTATAAAAATAAACACACTCTTGTTGTAATGAACAGATGTCACAGAATTTAAACGTGCCTCTCTCTCCCTCCTCTCGTCCTCACCCCTCCTCACCCCTCCTCCTCCTCCCCCTCCCCTCTCCTCTCGGCAGCAGCTCATGCAGAAAACGTGAAGAACACACAACAGGAGCCGCGGGATGGAAACGCTCGCATCAGGGCCGCGGTCGAGGCGAGATCAGGGTGGAATCTGAAGTGCAATCCGGAGCAGATTTAACACAGATATTGAATGATAATTAGCATTTCCACTCTGTTAAAATGATATATATAAGGATGAACCTTAGAGCAGGAATGAAATATAACAAAACCAAGACGACATCAGTGCTAAACTAATCCACCATAGATTTATTTGCCAAAATGACCAACGTTTTTGAGCTTACATGCCAGGTTCCAAGGGCATTCTGATTGTAAATATAAGGAAATATAAGCATTTCCACACTGTTAAAATGATATATATTAGAATAAACCCTAGAGCAGGAATACAATATAACAAAACCAAGATAACATCAAGATCAGCCTAATCCACCTTTGATTTATTTACCAAAATGACCAACGTTTTTGAGTTTACATATCAGGCTCCAAGGTCATTCTGATTGTAAAATGTAAGAAAATATAAGTTTGAAGCCTTATATAATAACTACACCTTAATTAGCCTTAACAAAGCATGAGCAAAGACTCTTACATCGTTTATTAAGCCAGATTCAGGATCAGTAAGTACTGGGGTTAGGGTTAGTCAAACAGTTACTTAGCCTGAATCACTCTAATAAACAACTTGTTCTCTATGAATTAAGGCGGTGCCGAAGTCATTCTGATTGTAAAATGTGAGGAAAGATAAGCATTTCCACATTGCTAAAATGACATATATTAGAATAAACCTTAGAGCAGGAGTAGAATATAACAAAACCAAGACGACATCAGTGCTAAACTAATCCACCATAGATTTATTTGCCAAAATGACCAACGTTTTTGAGCTTACATGCCAGGTTCCAAGGGCATTCTGATTGTAAATATAAGGAAATATAAGCATTTCCACACTGTTAAAATGATATATATTAGAATAAACCCTAGAGCAGGAATACAATATAACAAAACCAAGATAACATCAAGATCAGCCTAATCCACCTTTGATTTATTTACCAAAATGACCAACGTTTTTGAGTTTACATATCAGGCTCCAAGGTCATTCTGATTGTAAAATGTAAGAAAATATAAGTTTGAAGCCTTATATAATAACTACACCTTAATTAGCCTTAACAAAGCATGAGCAAAGACTCTTACATCGTTTATTAAGCCTGATTCAGGATCAGTAAGTACTGGGGTTAGGGTTAGTCAAACAGTTACTTAGCCTGAATCACTCTAATAAACAACTTGTTCTCTATGAATTAAGGCGGTGCCGAAGTCATTCTGATTGTAAAATGTGAGGAAAGATAAGCATTTCCACATTGCTAAAATGACATATATTAGAATAAACCTTAGAGCAGGAGAATATAACAAAACCAAGACGACATCAGGGGTAAACTAATCCACCGTAGATTTATTTTCCAAAATGACCAACTTTTTAAGTTTACGTGACATTTCTGCCTGGTTCCACAGTCATTCTGATTGTGAAATGTAAGAAAATATAACTTTGACGTCTTTGGGTACCACTTTATAATAACTACACCATATTTTGCCTGAACAAAGCATTCATAATAAACATATAGGGTTAGGAATAAGGGTTAAAGTATTAGTTAAACAGTTACTAAGCCTGAATAAACATTTTGTTCAATATTCATTTATTAAGGCGGGAAAAAGTGTAGTTATTATAAAGTGTAACCGATTTATTTACCAAAATGACCAACGTACATGACGTTTCAACCTGGTTCCAAGCTCATTCTGACCTTAAAATGTCAGGAATGTCTTTGTGTTCTTTGGGGAAAAGGTATTTATTCTATACTGCAATAAAAAGAGGGCTACTGTGTAGTTTATTGGTGGAGGGTATGAAATATTTTATTCTCCTGGAGGTGGAATAAAACCAAGCTGCAAATCAAGTATTTTTGGGCAATAAATACTCAAACAGATGAGATTATGTCATTCTGTGAACCTTCCAGTCAAAGCAAAAACTATTTTATGAGAAAATCAGGTGACGGACCCTCAGCTAGAAACCTATAGAGCAGTGATTCTTAACCATAGGGCCGGGGCCCAAAGTAGGCCCGCGAGCACCTCCTTGAGGGCCGCACAATCACTAAAATATAATACATTTAATATGAGATTGGGCCTCGAGTTACTTTAGACAGAAAAAGTCGGGCCTCAAGGTAAAAAAGGTTAAGAACCCCTGCTATAGAGCACCTTTAAATGCTAAAGGTGCATTATGTAACTTTGGAGGGTTTGCCACAGGCTTGTCTCCATTTTTTTTGCGTGGAATGTTCCAGTATATGGCATTAGACATATCTATTTCCATGAAGACAAGCAGGTGAAGTCACAATGAAGAGACAGGATTAGAGGTCAATTATTTCCCACTGTAAAGTTATAAATTCTGACCTCAGCTAAATTACTGTAAATAGTATGGCTAAAGAAAAGTATAAGATCATATGGATGTCTCAACCTGTAACAAATGTTTTAAGTGTTTTTGTGTTTACCTTTAAATCCTTTTCCACTACTACCACCTTGTTACTAGTTCAAGGAGCGTTTGAGGGTGTAATTTCTGTCTTTCTTTTTTTTTCAGGCAGGTATTAAGCCTGTATTTAACTCTTATAGAAATTAATTTTTGCAGTGTGTAGTTGAATAAACACCTCCATGGGTTCAATCAGGTGAAAAAGTAACTTAAAGTGCCTATGACATTTCAAATTTAGCTAAATAATTAAAAAATTCCATCCAGGTTTTTTAGGGTTGTAATTGAGTGACTGCCTATGCCTATAGGCAGTCACTATTTGTTCTTGTATTTTCCGGATTTTCGGCACGTTTCACAGACCACAGTTTTTCAATTCTTTTAATTTTTTTTGCATTTTTCAATACTTCCTAGCCTTCTAATGTCTGCTATTACTTTTGGTACATGTACCTTTTGTAGTTTTTTCATAATTTGCCGAGCAATTTTTCCCTATCTTTTACAGTGGGAGCCTTTCTGTTGGTCCTCTACAGGAAATGTTGCTGTTTAAACTGTCTTTGGCAAGTGCACGGTGGCAGAGCGGCTAGAGCTTCTGCCTCCCAATAAGGAGGTTGTGGGTTCGAATCCCGGACCATACCAACATCACACGAATTCAATTGCGCAGTCACTCGCAATAGCTTCAGCTATTGCAATAGCATCTAGTTTACTTCCTGGTTGTAAATGATGACATCACACCAGGAAATTAGTAAAAGTACACTCATCTAATGTCAAAAAAGTTATTTATTTTGTGTAAATCATACGTAACTTTAGGACAGAATGAGCCTGCCCCCTGTGATGTCATCAAGTAGTTTTTATTATTATTTTACACAAACGGCCACCTGATTGGTGTGAAATTGTACATTTTTTTAAATTATAAAAAACTTTAAGATTATTATTAAGTAGTCTATTGTATTCTCGTCATCCTGATGCCCAATGGAATGGTTATAAGACATAGTGACATGATAAAAGCACAACACAAAATAAAAAACATAACGGAAATCTCTTGTTTTGGCGTTAAAAATCTTGAACTATGGCATTAAAAACATTAAATTAGATCATCTGAAACCTGCATAACCCCTGTTTCAGCTGAACACTATCTCCCAACCTCACTTTGTCCCATTTTCTCTTCTCTTCCAAACAGTTTTTAATCATTTTTACACTGTTTAGTCCCTCCATTCTCCATCAAACTCATTTCCTCCACCTCTCACTCTTCACTCCTTCATTCTCTTTTTTCGTACACAGTAAATTTCCCCTCTTTCCATCCCTCCCCTCTCCCCCTCCCCTCTTCTCTCCCTTTCTTCTCCCACTGTCTGTTTGCCAGCTTGCTCGTGTTTTCTGGCTGGTGGGCTCCGCGTACAGACGATTGTTCCCGGCGTACCCAGAGACCCTCCCCTGCCAAGTCTGGGAACGAGCTCCTGTCTTTGGTGCTAACTCCTCACAGTGTGTGGCATCTCGCGGCGCCGCTCTGCTGGGTGGGAGGGTGAAAGCGGGCTAAAAGTCACTCTGTTTTACACTAACGCTGCAACAAAATCCATTTATAGCAAGAGCGCACTCAAAATAAACTCCTCTCTGATGCACAACATGAGGGCCGACCAGTTGCCTACCAGAGACACTTGAAAGGTAATGTGTTTTTGGCTTTTTGACTCAAATAGCATTGCTTTAATTAGTAAGAGGGAGAATACAGCACATCACAAGCTATTTTTATTTCAACTGCAGCAAAGTTGACGGATTATGTGCACTCTAGGCTCCTCCAGTGTTTGTAAACAGAACACCTGCATTCTAAAAGCTGGTACGGTCTCATATATTGGGAGAGTTAGCGTTAGCCCCCAAACATCAACAACCAAGAAAAAACTAAAGCTGTTTTAGCGACTGGCCTCGTTAGAAAACATTACCACTTGTAGTAGCTTTTTGTTGATGTAGCCATTAACGCCAGAATTAGAATAAATACTATTGACCATGTCTGAGTAATTGCACTAATGATATTTTTGTTTTGTTTCACCAAGCACCACAACGTTACAAAATGGCGCTGATAGTTCGACACGGATTCTGACAACTTAGCAAACATAGCAAACATAAAAACAACAATCATTCGCCTGCTCTGTCTACAAATGTGAAAAAGTGTGTTTATTTTATTGTTTTCAGGCCTCTCAGATTAATGGAGTTAGGTCTAATAGAGCTCCAGTACATGACATCACAAACTCCACAGTGGCAGTGATGGTGGAAGAGAATTTGCACTGAAACTATTACTATTACCAAACTTCATCTGAGTTTCAGTGATTGTGGAGGATTTTTGCACACTGGGATGAACAAATGATGGAGGACATAAGACAGACAGAGCCTTTCACTGGACTGACAAAGCTCCAGATCAACGAGAGAAGTGGATTTCTGCAGCTAAACGGACTAGAAGTGAGTAAAGCATATTTAAGCTACATAGCGACTTTTGCGTTGATTTTGGCTTTTCATTTGGGGACTGATTTAACCATCGTCATATACCAATTGAAAAAAGATTGTGTATTGGCAGTTTTATTATCTATTAATTGAAAGTGAGAGTAGATTGAAGAGAAAACAAAAACAGTGTTTGCATAATTGACTGTTTAATAAGTTCACAAACTAAAGTTACACCAATGATTTTGGGGTGTTTCTTACATTAACTTGAGTGAATTAGCCTGCTGTGCTGCAACCAATTTAGTTATGTAGGTGCAGGAGCTCTATTCACCTTATTCTGCCCCGCCCACTTTTTGCCAGATACGGACTTTTGTTGTAAACGCACTTCCGTTTGACGAGAACTCCGTTAAAGCTAATGACGAACGAGGGAAAAGTCTCACCGCTAAAATGTTACATAAAGTAGATTGATTTGTGTAAAATGTTTAATGAACACGAGCAACAACAAGTCACAACGCACCGATTTCCTGGGCGTCTGAAAACGTCTTTTTAGTCCGTGTAGAACTTATTTTCTGTTGAGCTCGTCTGCTCCATGTAAACTAATACAACGGAAACAAGACGGCGGCGCGTACGGCAACTTCCGGAATAAGGTGAATAACGCAATGCAATTAAACATTTTTGAAACTTTGAAATGATTACAGGGATCAGTTTAGGTTCCCAGGTCGATTGCATGTTTGTTTTGGGATCATATCGTGAAAAGGTTTGGTAAACGCTGATCTAGAAAAGACTGCTGCATTTTCTTTGTTTCTGTAAAATATCACTTCATGCATTTGTATTTCAAAGTCTTTGATGTCAGATACTTAAATGCATTTACGATAGTGTGCTTTGGCTTGACTGGTGTGGAAAATGTGGGTGTTATGTATAAAATTCAAAGTGCAAAGTTTCTCGGGCTTCAAGTGTCTCTGCACCGGCCAAACAGACAGTATCGGTCTGATGGAGAGGTCATGATGTGCTAGAGAAGAAGAAAGTGTCATGAGAGAGAGAGGGCATGATGGAGAGAGCTGTGGATGAGATGCAGCGAGAGACAGAGAGAGAGAAATGGAAGGACGAAGTGACATGAGAGATAGAGGAAATGGAGGAAGAGATGGAGAGAGCATGGGAAACATGGGACGGAGAGCAGAAGGAGATAGTGAGAGAGACAGGAGTGCAAGAGAGAAGATGGAAAGGTACAGGGAGAATAGACGACAGAGCTGGAGGATAGAAAGAACAAGAGATCGAGAAGACTGAGAGAGACACAAACTATGATAGAAAAGTGAGAGAGAGAAGACCGACTTTGACCTTTAACACTACATTTATTGTTTGTCGGTGACATTAATCCATCTTAAAGAAGATAGAAA
Source organism: Rhinogobius similis (assembly GCA_019453435.1). Lineage (NCBI taxonomy): Eukaryota > Metazoa > Chordata > Actinopteri > Gobiiformes > Gobiidae > Rhinogobius > Rhinogobius similis. The sequence continues at coordinate 13,556,780 of CM033631.1, forward strand.
GGGAGAGAGAGAAACCGGTAGAAAAGGAGATGGAGGAGATGGAGAGAGAGAGAAAAACAAGTGTTATTTTAGGCAAGCAAGAGAGATGGAGAACACAGAAGAGAGAAAGAACTGGAAGAGATGGAACAAGTTATGAAAAAGATGAAGAGACAGGCAGGAGAGAGGGGTAAGAAAACAGAGTGAGAGATGCAGAGAGAACAGGAGATGCAGGGAGAGAATGAGTGGAAGAAAGCGAAGATGGAAATGAGAGAAAGAGGAGGAGGAGAAGATGGGGAGAGATACCAGAGTTACTTGGGGGACTGAAAGATGGAAAGGTGAGAAAAATAGCAGGAGACAGAGCTGGAGGAAGAGATGAGAGAGATAAATATGGGGGAGATGGAGAGACAGGAAAAGGAAAAGAGAGAGAAAAAGATATTACGTGAGAAAGAGGGAACATGAGACAAAGGTGGAGGAGGAGATGAAAGAGAGAGACAGAGATGGTGCATGAGTGAGACAGAAGAGGGAGAAGAGAGAGAAAAAAATGCAATAAGAGAGAGAGAACAGGAGACAAAGCTGGAAAAGGAGATGGAGAAAAAGACAAGAAAGATGGGGACAGAAATAACTGGAGATAGAGAAAGAGGGAGAGTGAGAGAGAAGGTAGAGAGAGAGAGAGAGAGAGAGAGGGAATATATCAGAAGAAGAGGGGAGAAGAGAGAGTTAAAGATACACCAGGAGAAAGAACAGGAGACAAAACTTGAGGATGAGATGAAAGAGAGAGACAGATGGAGGACAAGACAGGAAAGGGATACGAGAGAGAAAAAGATGGAATAGGAGAAAAAGAGAACAGGAGACTGTGCACGTGGATGAGATGGAGAAAAAGATGAGAAAAATGGGGACAGAAATAAGTGGAGAAAGAGAGAGAGAAGGCAGAGAGACAGATTTAGATGGGAGATATTTGGAGAAAGAGACACAAGAGTGCGAAGAGAGAGAAAAATACACTAGGAGAAAAAGAGAACAGGAGACTGAGCTAAAGGAGGACAGAGAGAAATATGGTGAGACAGAGAACACGAGATGAGAGAGAGAGAGAGAGAGATGAGGCTTATCAGAAGACAGAGCTGAAAGAGGAGATGGAGAAACAGAAGAGAGATATGCAGTACGAAAGGGAGAGAGAGATGGAGGAGATGGAGACAGAAGAGGGGGAAGATTAGAAAATACGATGAGACAGAGCTGGAGGAGGAGATGGAGCGAAAGACAGGAAAGATGGGGAGACGGAGATAACAGAGGTAGAGCGAGAGAGAGATGGGGCATATCAGACAGCTGGAGGAGAAAGAAGAGAGAGATACAGTAGAAAAGGGAGAGAGAGGTGGAGGAGGAGAAGATGGAGACAGAGGAGGGAGAAGAGAGAGAAAAAAGGTGCAATAGGAGAAAGAGAGAACATGACACTGAGCTGGAGGAGGAGATTAGAAGAAAAGATGGGGAGACGAACAGAGGTAGGGAGAGAGATGGGGGATATCAGGAGACAGAGCTGGAGGGGGAGATGCAAAGAGAGAGAGAAGAGAGAGATATGGTAGAAAAGAGACAGAGAGGTGGAGGAGGAGAAGATAGAGGCAGAGGAGGAAGAAGAGAGAGAAAAAAAGGTGCAATAGGAGAAAGAGAGAACATGACACTGAGCTGGAGGAGGAGATTAGAAGAAAAGATGGGGAGACGAACAGAGGTAGGGAGAGAGATGGGGGATATCAGGAGACAGAGCTGGAGGGGGAGATGCAAAGAGAGAGAGAAGAGAGAGATATGGTAGAAAAGAGACAGAGAGGTGGAGGAGGAGAAGATAGAGGCAGAGGAGGAAGAAGAGAGAGAAAAAAAGGTGCAATAGGAGAAAGAGAGAACATGAAACTGAGCTGGAGGGGGAGATTAACTGAAAGATGGGAAGACAGGGAGAACACAAAACGGAGAGAGCGAGCAAGAGACAAGGTAGAGAGAGACAGAAAGGGAGGACGAGACAGAAAAGGGAGAAGAGAGCGAAAAAGATGCGACTGGAGAGAGACAACACGAGCCAGAGCTGGCGGTGGAGATGGAAGGCGGGACAGGAGAGCGAGAGACGAGGAGACGTGGAGCTGGAGGACGAGATGAAAGGATCAGACGGAGGTGTGGAGGTCGTCCGGGGGGTGAGCAGTGAGCTGGACGTGATGCTGTGTGACAGGTCCAGCTGGGAGAGTGCCCGCCCCCCAGCGCTGCAAACTGGTCAATATGGAGGCCAATTACTGCTGCCCATGTGACCAGGGCATCATCCAACCCTATCATAACACACGAGCGCGCGCCCACGAGCACGCACACGCCATCTGTGCAGACCAGCAACAACGCAAGCTCCCCAAACTCGCCCCCCCCGCCTCCCCCGCGCACACTCCCCCATGCGATCCAGCGGTGTCCCAGAGCGCGCGCCTACTTAACCTCTTAAACTGAGGCCAGGCACGCCCCCTTCAGCCGCAGTTTTAGACGCTGTCGGCGAATGGGGAAAAATATTGCGTTTGTAGATGTCAATTTGAAACTTTTCTAGTAGTTTACGCACATAAATGTAAGGAAAAAATTTGTTACAAGTTTTTCATCATGTCATATTTTCATGTAGGAATAAGGCGTGTTGTGTGTAAAAGTGTCCGAAATTGTACATATTTGGGATATTTTAATCTGAAAAATGGACAGAGCCAGGTTTAAATTGTTTTATTCATTTTATACACATATTAGTTACAAAATAAATGACTATCTATATCTATATCTATTTCGTTTTCGGGGGAACCAGATCTATCAAAAAATTTCCCTAAGAATTCAACTTTCACTTCATTTTTTTGACTTACAACTTTAATAATTCCTATTTAGAATTAGATGTCAACAATTCCTTCTGTGCGTTCTGTCGAAATCTTTTACATTTCAAGGGGTATTGAATATTGTTAAGTTTGTTGTGTGTAGGAGCTACTTTAAAGATAATGTCTATGTCTTTGTGGGAGAAAAGTGCATCTTAAGAAAAAGGCCTTTGAAGTTAAATTGTCGCAGAGAAATCTGTGGATGAAGCGGATTAAATGAAGAAAAGAAACAACTTTTGGAGAAGATTGGACAAGTTTGTTGTTTCTACATGAAAACCTGTATGTTGAGAGAGCCAACTGACCTTTTTTTGCTTGTGGGAGGGAGAAATGATATATTATAAATACTTTAAACTGGGTTTGTCTAATTGACTTGAATAAATTCTAACCTATTGTGCATATCACTCAAATAATTTCCGGTGTGATCTTTGGACATTCACCTTTTTGTGACCAAATTAATTCAAAGGTCTACAATTGAACTTTTTTAGTGGGCGGCTTCTCTTTAAGTGTAGCTTGAGGTTAATGCAACTGCACAAAACCCATAGAGTAATAAAAAAGAGAAGGAGTGTAATAACAAAGCCCAATACCTACCTTCGACCTGTAATTTCTAAAGTTCACTTATTACTGTAGGATTTGTGGCACTTGGTGAGACAAAACATACATTTCGTTGTCAAACTATTGTGGCCCGCTGTGTTTTTGGTGCAGTATAGTCCAGAATAACGTTAGATTTAAGAAATGTTGTTAGCATGTATGCTCATTTCAGCACTAATCGCTAACGGTAACAGTCTACACAAAACACTGCTGCACATGCTAACATCTTCTAACTGCGCTCTGGTGTTACTCACATATGCTCCAGTGGTTGTTAGTGAAACAGCCCTGGATTTTTATAGTTTGTCATGTTTGGAGGCTAACGCTAACGCCTCCATAGAAAAGGCATTAGTGCTAACTCCTGGAATGGTACAAGGTTAATGGAACTGTGTTTTGTTTACAAACACTGGAAGTTTTTGACCTATAAAAAGAAAATTTGCTGTAAAAGTGAGCGATCTGGTCCAAAAGGAGACCTTGGTTACAGTAGAATGTATGTACTCTTGAGCAAAAAAAAAAAAAACCTTTAATTTCAGATGGTCCAGATGAGAACTTTTGAAACATTTTCTACAAATGAGCACTCCTGAATGAGACTTCCCTGTAACTGGAAGTAAGATTGAAGATAAGTTTAACGCCATATTATATAACATTCTATTAAAGCAAGAAATTTAAAAATGCCCAATAAATCTATGAAATTCATTGCATGTTTTGGTTTGTTTGGGGCGCTTCACCTTTGGCTTTCACCCAAACCTCAACACTGCCCTGTGATTGGTCCAAATCTCTGGTTCAAGCCCAACCCAGATTCTCAACTCACAAAATTGGCGAGAATTAAAATCGCTTGGTTTATCTTTTTGCCCTTTTGTGGTTAATTCTATGTTTTTCTGCTAGACTTCAACCAAGATATTTAAAGGCACAATTTTAACTCTTTCCTGATGCATTGTTAAAACAGCCAAATTTATACTAAGATACATTAAAAAATATCAATATATTCATTCAGTCCTAACCCTAAACTATGCAAAAACACCTTTAAAAAACACATCCACTGCACTTCTACCATATATTTCTCCCGATCCCATCTCTATCTCACATTACACGCTGTTCTTATGACATCGCAATGAACGCAACTTATTTGAACGTAATTAGCATCCGCCAACCTTCTTGCGAGCTACTGTACATACTTTGACTGTTAATTAATGCAACACTTCATAATAAATTACAGCTTCAAAATCTGATCAAAATCTTCTGGGTCAACATCTGGCACCTTCCAAACCCCAGTCAAATATCAAGTCTCCGTGCTCTGGACTCCTGCCAAGTGTCTCTTCTCTGCAGCGCTCCATCTCTCCATCGCTCGCTGCAATCAGGTGAAAAGACGAGTGGAAATGTCTTCAGAAAGTTCTAATTAAAGATGAAACATTTAAAGGGGACATACTGAATTATGCAGAATCAACTTTCAACCTTCTTACAACACGGTTTCCTCGTTATTAGTTTACTCAAAGTTGTATTTTGAGTCCTGCGTGTTTGTGTTAATCCGCTGTTGTTCTGCACTGCTCAGAAAAGTCCTGTTTTCACCTGCCCCCTATCCCCGCCCACATCGCTGTATTTAGTGGTGATTATTAAGACTCCGAGTGTCACGTGTAGTGTTTAAAAATGTCTCGTAGCCTCTTTTTAAAAATAAAAACATGTAAATAACAATCCAAAGGGAAATGTCACTACGAAGAGGCGGGGCTTATCAGTTCTGCACATTTGAAAAGGAAGTAAATGGACCTGTTTCTGTTATAAAACTGTTTTAAATCAATATCGCAGTTTACAACTACTAAAATGTTAAAACAATGATCTATCTAATGATATAGTTCAATACTAAGTTTCCTGGAAAAACATAATATATCTCCTTTAACTACAGTCGAATAAATTAAACATGTTTGGACGATGCACCGTGTAACTTTGTCTCCATGGAGATGTTATTGCTTTACCAGGAATGTTCCACAGTTAGGATGAGAACTTATTCGTTTTAGGCCCTTTGTTGTTTTCTTTCCACGTGCTGCCCCTGGGGTCAGTTTTCAAAAAACTTCATTTCTTTTCATTGTTTTGCAGATGATGTGCAAGTCTACCTGCCTTTGAAACCAAACACAGATGGCACTCAAACCCGGCTCAAGCAGCAAAGAAAACACTCAAGTAACACACGCACACGCACACGCACACGCACACGCACACGCACACACACACACACACACACTTATATATATAATTTATTAACTCATCTCTTCTGAATACAAATGACAGGAAGTAGTGCTGAGTTCTAAAAACATGGATGTATTAAAAGATCTGGATAAGACACGCCCCCTCTGTCTGTGGTCCCAGATTGATTAGTGGCCGTGTGAGGTACTGCAGCCTCTTGGAACCAGCCTTTTTCTAAAATTGCACATTATAATCGCAGACAGGACTGAATTATTATCAGTATTTAAATAAAATAGAAGGAAATGTTCTTTTCTTCCGTTTCTAAAATCACCGAAATTACCGTTTTTATATGAAGTGGGGGATTGTCGTCACGTGGCGCCCTAAAGCAAAGATGGCAGCCTCCGTATCAGGAAGTAAAACAAAGATGGCAGCCTCCGTATCAGGAAGTAAAACAAAGATGTCAGCCTCCGTATCAGGAAGTAAAGCAAAGATGGCAGCCTCCATATCAGGAAGTAAAACAAAGATGTCAGCCTCCGTATCAGGAAGTAAATGCGGACGTAAGAAACTTTTTTGGGGTCATGAGCCAATGAGCACTCTCCATAGGGATAAACAGGGCGGCCATTTTGGATTCATCTTCCCGGTTTTATTATAGTTCTATGTCTAAAACGGACTCGCTCTGTGATGTCATCAATAGGTGACGTGCCATTGAAAACACAGAGACAATATACACACAACGACACGTTCTTCTGACATTTTAGACCATCATTCAGCATAATAAACATGTTAATAGGTGCTGTTTTTGTCAAATAACCTTACACACAAAATTATAGATATTTGTTACGTAACTACTATATAACTGACGCATGAAACTGCATTTGAGAGTGTGACATCCCACATCTTCTCGACACAGCCCCTGACACTGACGCACGACGGAGTATTTATAATTTGCCTCTCCCCCTTCAGAGCCTCACCTTCTGCTCCCCTCGCCCACGGCCCGGCCTCTCCCTTGGCACGACCCGCGGGCCTCCGAACGCTCTCAGTTTTGCTTGCTCCGTGTCTTCTGCCCCGCCGCCCGTGCTCTACACCGCGCCCCATTGTGCCGCGCCAAACAGATGTTGTGGAATTTCGGTGAATGAAGGGGCCCGTGCCAGTGCGCGTCTGTCTGGCCCGACGACGGGGGGGCGCACGGTACGAGTCGGGCTTTGGCTGTAACGACTGCTCCGACATGTTCTGTTGTGGAAGAACGATGGGACGGTTTGTTTTGCTTTTGGTTTTGCTTTGTTCATCAGTTTAAGGTTCTTGAGGTTATGCAGGTGATGTCAAAACGTTCGGATTTTCAGCAGGGAGTGGCAAAAACGCACGAGAGTCAATGGCGAGCGATGACGTTTTCTCTTGTAAGAGCCGTAAACACGACTAAAATGTGAAAAAGATGCTAAAGTCTGATAACAAATGTAAAAGTCCACAACTCTGCTTACTATTTAGTTTGTAACTGACATCTAATACAAAGAAAATGAAGTAAACGGTTGTAGAAAACCAGATAAACAACAGGAACACTCACATTTATCACTGATACAGACTTTGGGATCACTCATTACCTTTCACTCCTTCAATAACATGTTTCTGAGTCCAAGTGTTGAGGAAATAAACCGTTGTGCAGCAGTTGAAGTGTCCTTTATCTCCAACTGCAGTTAGCAAACAAGCTAGCTAAGCTCTGCACAGTCGCAGCAACAACGAGAAACTACTTTCAGTTTCCAGTTTGCGGTTTAACATTTATTTGAGGAAACAAAAGCTCCACGGACAGAAATGAGGCCAAAGAAAAGAAACACATTTGTGCTGCTTTTAATTCAAGTCGGAATGTTATTCAAGTCTATTTCGTTTCATTTTTCTCTCTAAATCTCTAAACGGTTGTGATGTAATTTAAATCTATTGCAAAAATATTATAAGACAAAATTTGAAAGGGACAATTGTGATTGTTTTAGGCATTTGTTAAAAGAACAGAGCAGAACCCATGACCTACTGGTGTTTGTTTGTTCCTTCTCATTACAAGCTGTAAAAAAAATGTAAAAAATGAATTTCTAGACTAGTTAAAATGTATTGATTTCTGGATATTAATCTTAATTTCAGACATTTTGACTGTTAAAATAAGTTAAGGCTATTTATTTGATGGGACTAGATTATTTCTGACTTGTTTCATGCATAACTTATTACTTTGCCAAATTATCTGACAGTGATAGTTTTACTGGCAAATGTTTTTCCTTATTTTAAGCCAAATTATCGTATGATCAGTCAGAAATACCTGGAAATCAGTGAAATATTCAGCATCACATGAGAAATCTAAATCTCATCAAGTCAAAACTACTCAAATCCAGATAAAAATGATACTAAAAATGATACATTCAAGTCATTTTAAGCGAGGCTAGATATACATTTTGGCTGTGTTTAGGTCTACATCCATTTTTTTTCCCTTTCTATACCTCTAAACGGGATATAAAATTTGACAGTGAGAAACAGTGATTCTTTAAGACATTTGTTAAAATAATGGACCAGAACCTGCTGGTGTCCACTCATTGCATAACATGTTTAAAAAGATTTAGTTTATATTAGTTAATTGTCCAATCAACACACCTTTCACTCACTTTTTGTTTCGCTCATATCAACATCTTCAACATTTAACCCCTCCGTCAATGCAAAAACATACTTTTTATGAGCACAGATTCACAAAACATCAAATTCCCAATCTCAAATTACTACAACAAAAGCTCAAATCTGTGAAATATTCCACTTTTGACGCTCGACGTTTGAGGATTTCTCCGCACTGGCGTCGCACAAACCACAAAACTCAATCCCTCTATTCGTCCCATTGTCCTTTATCACTGCTGCTGTATAAATTATTCACATTTTTAACAACATCCAACTAATTTGTTTTTGAAAATCACTCGCAGATTGCCAACCAGCTTATGCCCCCCTCCCTCCTCTGCCTCGTCCATAATACCGCACAAAATATATTAAAGTACCAGATATTATTTTAGCTCGATGTTAATTGGAATTCACACCATGGTACTTGTGACATTTTGATAATCGCACTATTGACTGTTATGTCGGACAAACACTGTGTGGAGTTTTTTTTTTTTCCTTCTTTCCCTTCCCTCCACCAAGTTGAGTGAGAAAAGAGTGGGCATTGGAGATGATAATTTAAACAGCGAGATTCATTCAGTCACTTTCCACTTTGCAGAGCAGCACACGGTGTCGGTGCAAACTTGTGCGGATTGGACTCTTCTCTTGAGTAGCTGGCTCCGAATGAACTTAGTAAGACTTTTATTTGGAAGAGGCAGGGGAAAAAAAAGAAAATGTCGGTAAATAAATTCACTAAATTCGCAGGAGGCTGGCCAGGAGAGTTTGCAAAAATGTGCAACCGAAGTGTCGAAACTCTGCGGTGTATATTAAGAAAGCGCTGTTATTTGTAGAAACTTTTTTTTTTCTCTCTAATGTAATGAATAATGTATGTTTTTTCATTCACAACTAGAAGTGGTTGGAGAAACATAACTTTGCACACTTTTGTAAGGATTTCCAACTGGTGGTTCAGGGTCTGAAAAGTTAGTTCAGTGTCAATGTAATACTTATTATTATTATGATAAACACCTTTTTTTTATTAGCTCGTTTCTTAGATTCCTTGCTTTTAATAATGACTTTTGTTTAATTGTTCCTTTGTTTTTGTGTTGTTTTGTGCTGTCATTGCTCTTTCAAACTTTACAGTTGACCAAAGTGCTGAAAAATATAAAGTGTTTTTTTAAAATATATAAAGTTGGTAGGTTTGGTATATGGTAAAGCCTCAATGATAAAGACACACACAATGGATGTTTTTCTCACTCTTGTGTCTTCATTGTTCACTTTTTGATTAAAAATTTTAAACATTGTGTAATAAAAAACACACAGAAGTTCAAATATTAGACACAGATCATGTTTTTCAACCTTTTTTTGAGTCACAGAACACTTTTTTTGTTGTTTGAAAAGGCTAAAATATTACCAAATCACTCCATTTACAAAAGACGTGGCATTAAATATAATCCATTCCACTGTGGTTCTTTAAATTTGGTAATGGTGACTATTACAGCCTAAAAAATAAAGACAGACACAATTAATGTTTTCTCACTCTCTTTTTTTACTTCGAATTGTCAAACATTGTGACATAAAAAGCACACAGAGGTTCCGATATTAGACACAGGTCATTTTGGTCAGTGTTTTCAGCCTTTTTTGACTCACAGCAGGGGCGTCGGACGGGGGGGTAAAGTGTACTGGTTTCCTCGGGGCCCAGGGTAGGATGAGGGGGCCTTAAAAGTTTGTGATGTTTTTTTCTCTGTTGCATTTTTCTACATTTTAATCAATTTTTGTTGTAATTAAATGTATGGTAGACTAAAATTACCATTATGCATGATATCTGGAGGCCCATTAGGAGGGAAATTATTGCTCACACATTCGCCAAATTGTTAACAAATAAAATAATAATCACGAATGATAATAGTAATCAGTAGTTAATGTAATAGTATATATGTCTAGTTATTGCAAAAACAAATAGTGTAATGTGTTTTTATACCATCGGTGTTAAGTACAACGTTGAAAAAGGGGGAAGATTACATAAGATTGTGCTTCTTTTTGCCACTTTTCATTCATTTTTCTTTTACTATGTTAAACAAGATGTCACTGATTATGTCTTTTTATATGTCCTGAAATATAAAATAAAAAAAAATAAGACGGTTGCTACACAGATTGTCTATAAAGCAGTGAGTCATTGTTGAGTGTATGTTGAAACCATATAGGGTGTATATTCTTGCAAAAGTGAATGAACAAATATGATATATTAGAGAAGATTTGTACCTGGGACCTAAATTTGGTGCTACGCCCCTGGGTAACTGTTTACTGTTTACTTTTGTTTTTGTTTGAAAGGGTCAAAATATTACCAAATCACACCTTTAAGAAAAAAAAAACAACTATAAAATATTTTCCATTCCATTTTTTGTTTGATTGTTTTGCTTTCTTTTTAAGATCAGACGTTTGCTCAGAAAGCTCCAAAATGGTATATTGTTCAATTAAGTCCATTTGTGAATCAATGAACTCAACTAGTTTTTTTCAATACAACTGTGATCTCTCAAGGCACACAAGTGTTATGTGTACAAATATATTCCACAAATCTCAAATAAGGATTCAAAATGATAGAAAAATGAATAAAAGTCATGTGTTTTTCACTTGAAATCATCCCAATTAGCCTGAACTGAAAATAAACTGTAAATATTCAAGACATAAAATGAGCTTTGTCCAGTGGGTTTACTGTCCTGGGGTTTGTCATGTGTTCTATAGTTTCTGAAATGTTTAAGTCACACCTTGAAAATACAAAAACAGACAATGCATCAATGTGAAATGACCAATAACTGTGCAGTACAATGTTAAGTGAATTTGTGTCTTGAAGTTTCCATTACAAACACATTTGAAGGCCTCCAGCGCTTTCGGTTTGATGGATATAGACGTGAGTCATGACAAACGTACGACTTCATGGTATTTTTAGATTCTACACTCAACTTCGAGGTCTTCACTGACTCTCTGCAAATTATTTTTTATTATTATGACAAATCTATATGTCTTAGTGTTGATTAAAAGTTGCCAGTTTGATCCTTGTGCACACGTTTACTCTATTTGATGAAATACTTTGCCTTATATAACTGTCACGCATTTATTATCCGTTGTTTATTTAACAGTTCTAGGCCTAAAAAGTTGAAGACATGTTGTAATCTATTCTGTTTCAGTGGTGGAAAACACTGAAGTTAAGTAAATGCACATATTTCAGGTATTTGTACTTTAGTTGTAGAGAGCTTCAAATGGCTGAAAGGTTCTTTTTTTTTTTAGCCCTTTCTTAGAACCATTTAAAGGGTTGAGTTCAAGTCCTGGCTTTGAGGAAAAACAAACCGACTGAACAAAAATGTCTAGCTGTTGAACAAAATCTGCTCAGTTATTTATCGAAATCATATGACGTTGTATATAATTCTCTAAATGAAACACGTATTTACTCTGAAAGTACATATTTCAACTGATACTTCAGTACTTTTACCTAAGTAGGCCATATTTTTAAATGGCGTTACATAATTTGTGATCTTTTTTGATGGAATAATTTAACTTTGAGAATATAGTTTATAGGTTGAACAGAAATTATCACAAATTTACAAGTTAATCAAAGACATTGGTCCATTTTAATAGAACTCCACAATAAATTAGGGTTTATTTATTTATTTATTGCTACATTTTAGATCTATGAACCGCTTCCTGCAATGTTTTTGAATGAATCTTGTCCAGTGCGACCTTTGTCAAACGCGTAAACACCAGCTTCCATTCTGGACGCGCCGTGCCTCGTGTACCACATCCACACCAGACACGTGCATTTCAATCCACAGGCCAAAAAACTCTGCCCTAAACCCTCTTCGGCGCTCGGTGTGTGTTGGACGGAGCGGCTACTGACTCGGGATGAGCGCTCTCCTTTTTAAACGTCCTGGATAATGAACAGATGCTGCAAAAATTAGGAAAGAAACCTCGGCTCCTCCCAGCAGTGCCACTTTGGCCCGGTGAACTGGCACACGCTGGCGCACGCACACACACACACACGCGCGCGCGCACACTCCGGGTCGTCCTCTGCGGGGCTCGTGGTGCCGCTGCTGCCGGGGGAACATTAAGGGACTTGGCACGGTTCTCCTGTGCCAAGTCTGCCGTGCCAGCCCCAGCCCGGTTTGCCTCTCCGGACCGAGGCGAGGACGAGGAGGAGGAAGAAGAAGAAGAAGTAGTCTGGGGCTCGCCTGTTTTGATAGATGCCCTGCTTTGGACTTATTTTGGACTCGGTGGCGCGCTTTATTGATGAGGCCAAGAATAGCAAAGGCCCGAGACGTCAGCAGACAGTGATGTTAAAGTGTTAGGACGGAGCGCAGAGCGGGGCCCGGGCCTGAAGAGGAGCAAAGCCTCTGCGTCACGATCCCACCGGGGCATTTACAGGTAGCCGCGCGGTGCCAGAGGAAAACGCCCTGCTAAAAACGCTTTACATGAAATTACGTGACCCCAAAAAGACAGGGGAATCAAGCTGTCGACTGGGAAAACTAACACGTATCATTTAAAACCTCATTTTGATAATTAAATATTTGAGGAACGAGCCAGCTTAGTCCATTGCGCATTTCACATTTCACAAGTAATGCGTAAAATGAACTTCCACGCGTTAAATTAAACACAATTAAGCACCAACACCTTATTAAATTAAGTTTGCCACTTAGTTAGTTAAAAATGTATGAAGAAACAGATCATTTTGGCTGTATTTGGCATCACGGTGCTGAAATTGTGAAGATAAATATTTGAAAAGATGACTCCATCGTGTGTTTTTTGATATAGTTTTGTTTTTAATTGATGAATAAAGGCTAAACATAATCATATCTCACACATAAGCTTAAATACAGTCACATTTAGTCAAAAGGCAACCATAAAAACCTCTGTTTTCGCTGCTGAATGATTTACACCGCGCAGCTTTATAAATATTTCAGTTTTGCGGCGACTCTTTTGGCCTTGACCCGGCTGTGGTCACGCGTTCTCTCTGATCCGTCTGTGTCTGATTCTTCCGTTCTGACCGATGGTGATCAGTGATAAGTGACAGTCGTCTTCAGTCTGCTCTGAGCTCGGAGGAGTCGTGTGTGTGCGTGTGCGTGTGCGTGTGTGTGTGTCCTGCAGCAGCACCGGGACACTTTGGGAACATATGGGTCCCGGGGCAGCGCTCCAAACGCAGCCGGGTGGCGATGGCTGCCCCCCTGCACCAAGAGTGTCACTGTGTGTGTGTCAATATCACAAGGTTTTACTCCTGTCTGATGTAACTCCACACGAGCGAAGAGCCCTCTGCGAGCGCCTGTTCTCCAAGCGTTTGCGCAATAAGCGGGTTTTCTGCAAAATATAGCGAAATGAGCTATTGATTTACCAGGAAAAAACAATAATGTGCATCGTTTATTGGTTGCATATGTTTTTCTTGAGGTTTGCGTTGCTACATTGACATTTCTTCTCTGTGGGACAAATAAAAGTTACCTTATAGATTCATTACTTTTACGTACATCAATGGAAAAATAGGCAGTTTTCCTGAATTTTTAACTTTTGCGTAAAATCCACACAGAATGTAACGAACGCTTTTTACATAAACACTTGGCTAATGTAAAAATAAGTGTGTTTTTAATTAACTTTGTGACATAAAAGGTATTCGGACACTCCAAGTTGAACCAACAATGAAGAATTTGTGCACAACTTATGTGTAACGTTTCATTTAAAGCAGAAATGAAAATCAAAGACGAAAAAAAATACACTTCTCCATTGCACTTCACAGAAAAATAAATATAAATGCTGTATTTAGCAACATTTTCCGATTTAAAATTCAAATATGTCCTTTTGTACGTGAACGTGTGCAAAATGAGATCAAATATAAGGATAGTTTTGGGTGGAATTTGTGAACTCAACAAGTAACACTGCACTACATTTGCTCATTTTTTTTCTGCTAAACACACTAGTTTTGTTTTGTAATTATTCCTGTTTAATCCTGTCGAATTTTTGGCAGGTACATTGGACATTGGTTTATTTTTTGTTATAGCTTTTAGTCAGGTTATAGTGCATTACCAGAAACCGTGCTTCCCGGCTCCAAATATGCCCAAAACGTAATGAGTCGCCAGTCTAATGTTGCCAGATGCACCCGTCGTGACGATTCTGGACCTGGACCAGGTTTTTAAAGTCAGACCGTCATGAACCAAACGGGCTGCTGAAGGAGCTCTCCGCGGTGCTGAACCACGTCCCATTCCCATTTTGCGTCTTAATGGTCAAAAAACGCAGCGGACCTTCACTGTTATCGCGCGCACGACCTTGAACCGAGGCGCTTGGCTCGAGTTAATGCGATTTATTTGTATTTACTGCGGGCTTAATCACGTGGTGCGTCGACCAAATGGTTACAGCAGCAAAGCGCCGGGTTCGTTTCTAATTTTCCCCGATTTGAAATTATTAGGTTAAAAAGGATTACGTTTGGGGGGAATGAAACCGCGCGCCAAGTCAGAAATGGAAATGTGGGATGCGTTCGCTTTAAGAGGGAGAGCGACTGTCCTCTGCGGGTTGTGAGCTGTTGAATGAAGGCCCAGAGCTCAGCGGGTTGTGGCACGAGGCCTGGCCACGCGCAACACATCCCATAATGCAAAGGGTTCGACATAAGGTTTGCCAAATAATATGCATTTAACGAACATGGCCATTTCGAAAACGAATTAGCAAGAGTAACTTATTTATACCTGGAATCCTTGGTCAAAGAAGGGGTCACTTCGAATCCCATTGTGCGTTTGATTGTCACGTGAAATTAAAAAAGTCCAACTCCACAATGTGATTCATTTACGTTTTATTTTACCACACAGTTGGTTGAATACAAAGTTTGAAAGACTTGAATCTTTATGAAAAAATGCTCAGAGAAACACATCGGGATCCCTTTAGTTCCACAGACTATTAACATTAATTACAAAAACAACACAACAATAAATACGTGCAATAATAATAATAATAATAATAATAATAATAATAATAATAATAATAATAATAGGTCAATAAATAAATAAATTACATATCATGAACAGAAAGTCAAATTGTGCAATGGCTTACAATAAATAAATGAAAGTCAAACTAAACTAAAGTGGTAGATGTTTGTTGTTGAACGTGTGCGCGTGTGGACAGTGCGATGAAACGTACAGTGACAGTCCCATGGGCCTCGTGCCTCTCCGGTCTGCTCAGGTTTTGCATAGATGCGAAACGATTGATTTGAAAACAGCCCAAGCACAAAGATTATTTCACAGTTCATAGTTTCCCTCTCAGTCCGTGATCCTCTCGACCTTTGCGCATTTTGTTTGACCAGAAACCGCAGGATCCAGCTGCAGCAGTGCTCGAGGTCGTTGCAGAGCAAAAACACACACTTAAGACACAAACAGCTCAAAACATTTGATTCTGATTCCTTTTTGCTCAGAGCTCGTGAAATGATTGGCTCGTCACAGATTTCAGCCTAAAACGCTGGATAGACTCTATTGCGCAACAGTGGATTGTCCTCCAGAACTTCCCTGACCAGAGCTCTGACACGAGCTGTACGTCCTGACGTCAGCCCGTCAGTGCGCCGGGACAGGGGTGATTCAATAGACGCTAGTTGTGAAAGAAGGCGTTGAGTTCATCGTAGACCGGGGCGCGCTCGTGGTGTAAGTGCATGTCGTGATAAGGCAGTACGTTTTCAGAGTGAACACCGCTGCGCGACCCCGAGGAGCCAAACACCAGGTTGTGCGCGCCCGTGGCCCGGGGCCCGGCCAGGCCCGAGTAGTGCATAGAATAGTGGTACGGCTTTTCCTCTGGCGACGCAGAGCCCGTGTGTTTGACGCACAGCGGCGGACTGAGCGCCTCGTACTCGGGGCTGTTGTACTCCGGGCTGGCACCGTACAGGGAGTCATAAGAGCAATAACCGTGCGTCCGCAACGTGTGCGAGTTGGAGCCCGGTTGGCAATGCGGGCTGGAGAGGCGCGCGCACTGGTACGGGTACGAGTGCACCGAGAAGGAGCCGGAGGCGTAGCGGCCCCCGTCCTGGCACTGCTGCTCCGTGAGGAAGTTCCGCGAGTTGAGCTGCAGGCAGCCGGCCACCAGGTTCGTGGTGGGCTGAGACAGGCCTTTGCACAGCGTCTGGACGTACGACACCAAGTCCGGCCGCTTCCCAGAGCGCAGGATCTCAGAGAGGGCCCAGATATAGTTCTTGGCCAAACGCAATGTCTCAATCTTGGACAATTTTTGCGTCTTAGAATAACATGGCACTACTTTGCGAAGATTGTCCAACGCTGAATTCAGGTCGTGCATCCGCGTGCGTTCCCGGGCATTGGCCTTGATCCTCCGTAGCCTCGAGCGCTCGATGCGCGCCTGCGTCATTTTACGCTTCTTTGGACCACGTTTCTTGGGCCTGTCTCCCTCGGTGTCCTCGCCGTCCTCGTCCTCCTCCCCCTCATCGTCTTCATCGTCCTCTCCCGCGTGCTCCGAGTGCGTGCGGCTGCTGTCCAGGTCATCCTGGGCCTCTCCGTCCTCGTCTTTGATCTTGGACTCGTCGCCTTCGCTGTCCTCGGCCCAGCCCGAGTACTTCTGCACGTCCGGCAGCAGCGAGGGGTCACTGAACAGCCTCGTCAACATCACGCCTCTGGAACAAAAACACACACAATTAGAAATGTCACTAAGAGGACAAAGGACGTTAAACTAAGTGATGGCTGCGAAAGCCCAAGTGAATCCGTGACAAGTACATATTAGACCGCTGTGCTGCAGGTAAAAGCTCCCGGGTGAAAGGTCACTCGGCTCATTAACAATTGACACTCCAATGAGCGACGTTTTATTAAACTCTCATTTAGCTTTTTATTCAGAACAAAACCTCGTACTTTCTTTTGTGGTAAATAAGGAGGAATAAATAAACGCCAGGGAGAGAAATGGTCCTAAAGCTGAGCCCAGGGCACCATCCAGACGGATCCCCTTTTAATTCCCTGCTGTCATCCGTGTGCCCTGTCGCGTCCTCGCGCAGCGGGTCCCAGCGGCGGGGGCCACATTACAGGTCCCATGGGGGCCCCCACTCTCTCACTCCTCCTGATGCCCGCATATATACCCCCCACAAACCGCCTCAGAGCTGGCTACATTCCAGCAGTATTCACCGCTCTCCGCTTTATTTAATTTATTACATGTAGATGAAGTTGATTTTTGATCCGAGGCTGATCCCGCACAAAGGACGCTGCAAACAATAAAGGCCTATAAAATGTGAACGCGCAGATAAAACGGACATGACACTCTGTGCGGGCCTGAAGACAGCTACAGCCTGCATTTAGTCAAAGCAGCTCGTAAAATCTCTGCAGATAATCTGGTGGTTCTATTGGTGCGCATTTTAACAGTCAGCGCGCCGCCGACAGTCTCTAACACCTGTGTTCACGTTTCAGACGCAAGAACCCCCCTGTCCCAAGGCCCCGTGACACCTGCCTCAAGTAAGTTCAGGATCAGCAGCATCTATCACCTCTAGTACAATTTCTACTGCAAACCATAATGCGTGCGACGCTGTTTCATTTAATTATGTAGCTGTAATAAAAAAGAGGCTATTTAAAATGTCAAAATCCAAATATCCAAATATTGCATGAAACAGTCTTGCGTGATGTCTGATTTAAGACATGGTATAGAATAACATTTAATGAACTGTGCAATTGATATGCCATTGAAATGTATTTTCCTTAATATTGAATCGTTTAATTTTTGTATTGATTCTTGTCCTTAAAATGTTTTTCCAAATAACAAAGCCTTATTATAAATTCAACAAACAGGCTTTTGATTCACGCTCGCTGCAAAAACATAATCTCTCCATCTGAATAAACTCAAACACCTGTGCAAAGTCCGTCAGCAAATAATAAATAATTGATAAAATAAAGCATTTGGAGTCGCTGAAGTCGACCTCCCTCCCGCTCTGCCTGACGCACCCAAAGTTGTTCTAATTAGACGTAAATCGCCTACCGCTCGCAGTGAACGCGGTCCATCAGCGAAGAGCCAACTGAGATGTGTGACAGCTCCAATAACTCTCCATTGGCTCGCTCCTTAACGCGTCTCCTGTCCCATCTCTTATCATTACCACTACGCACACCCCGAGCGCGCGCTTAAGTAAGGTAGAGCCGTGTGTGATGGTTGGTTAATTATCTCGGGGGGTGTGCCAGGGGCAAAATCTACTTCTGAAATCTCAGGCTCGGGAGGTTTGCTCAATTAGATGTTAGGGAAAAAACACAACAACAACGTTTAATTAACAGAGCGTGCAGTTACACGAAATAGATTTCACACATAATTCAGTATGCAAGAGTGCGCATTTCCGAAGCACCTTTTACGCAGAGATTGGCTTTTACAGATGTAGCCTTTTAGCCCTCGTTAAAAATAAAAATACTCCTTTAAAACGGCTGATCCAAAAAGGAAACAAATAAAAGATAAATCACGGGCTGTCACACTCTCAATGGCGCCGTCCCACCCTTTCGTTTGGTCCGAGATTAAACGCGCAAATCAGCGACAAAAAACACCCATAAATCTCACATTAAGGCGCGAGGACGTCCTTCGCGCTCGTGCCGCCACACATCCCGAGGACCGAGACTAAATAATGGTCTTATCTTTTGTTTCCATCGCGTAACCAGACCGCTATCTCTTAATCAAATTAGTATCTGGTCATCTACAGCGTCTGCATCTTGTGTCGACAGAATTAGCGTAAATAATGCAGGCGCTGTCAAGTGCTTCGGGCGGTGAAGTACATTTTTTTGTGTGTCAAAAGTTGAAGGGCGTCAAAAGGAACAGAATTCACGATTTTACGCACGTTGGAGGAAAGGTGCGTTTCTACGAGGTGCATTTGGAGTCAGCCACAATTCGATTTGGACACAACGTGCGCTCCGTGGATCGATACCAAACCCAACGGCGCTAAATGATCCCATACGGGTTTAATCCAGTGCTTTTACAGGCCTAAAAACCTCCAAACGTCCCCTGTAAACATTGCACAAAGCAGACGCGCTGTTGAATTGTGTAAATGTTGATTATTTGACTTAAATGGCTGCGACTTACCTTGGCTTGAGCTCTTTGCAAGAAACGGGAGGTTAGGGAAAAAAAAAAAAAAACTTCAGACCATCTTCAGGGACCAACGAACCGACGCTTCTCGTCTGAGTGAGACGCGTTCTCTCACCGTCAGCTCGCGTTGCTCTCCCACAGCGCGCGCACACCGGACTGAGCGTAGCCTGTGAACGAACCGCGCGTCTTAGCGGGTGCGTGGACGTGTACGAGTGTGTTTACGTACAAACGTGTGTCTGCGTGTGCGCTACCGGAGGACGAGGTTACATACCAGCTACGGCTGCGATGCCAGCGCCCATATGGCTGGCACGTCACCGGCAAGAGCCATCACATGAGAGCGCCGTGATTGACATGCGCCCGCATTCGGAGAGATCTGCCCTCCCCGGGGGAAGAGAGAGAGGCAGAGGAGGAGGAGGTGGAGGAGGAGGGACTCGCCATCTGTCACCGCGCTGCCGCTCACACACCCAGAAAAGAGGAGAAAATAAAATGGTGGAACAACAAAACTCATCGTGGTTGACCTGTGCTGTTGCTTCAAGGGACGCTGCGGCTATTTTCTACCCAAATCTGACAATATGTGATTTAAATAAGGCTGTATTGGCATGGCCTCAGCAGTGCTAAGTGAATCAAATCAGCCTTATCAAAATAGTCTGCAGAATTAACCTTGTGGGTTTTCCATTTTCCATTTAAAGATGCTCAGTTTGTGAATAAGAAGCAGTTCTGCATTCACTGTAGACTGCGCATCCAAGCGAACAAGACACGGTGTACGATAGTGAACACTAGGGCTACAACTATAGGCCAATTATTTTATATTGTATTGCATTTTTGAATTGTCAGCTCGTCAAGTGATTATTTCTATTGCACATTTTGTCTTTACAAATACATTATTAACCAAATAAAGATTGACATGCGATGACTGAAGGTTTCTAGATAGAGAATACTACAAATAAAGTGTATTATTAATTAAAATCAGAAATACTTCTCTCTTTTTTGATATTTTGGTTTAATAATGCTTCTATCTTTGTTATAAAAAGGTCTTTTCACATGTGTTTTAGAGTCTGTAAAGTCTAGATAACGATTACGATTTATCAAAATACGACCATGACACATTTTTATAGTCGACCGGTCACCACAGTCGATTGATCATTGCAGCCTTTGTAGACTTTGCCTCACAGTGTTCAGTAACGACATGCTTTTGAGTTTATTTTTCCATTCCCATACTATTTCAACTGCACAGTGTCAGCATCAAGCCTACGCCTAATCGTGTGCCACTTGTCCACGTCTATAAATAATCATTAATGGCTGAGATCTGTTTGAGGCGCGCACCAAAGGCCACTATCCACGTCTTTATTTATGTAATGCTGCAGCCTCCGTAGTAATTACCCTAATAGTGTTTATCTATCACCTTACGGTCACTTAATGTATAAAGAGCGGTTTAATGGCCGCAGACTCTTCATGTGTGACCCTAACGACCAGTCACTGGGATAACAGCGGCGCGGATTAGATGTAGATCCTATTATTACGTTATTCCCACACACGATTATTGGGGTTTAACTTAAGTTGATGGGATCATTGGGCAGTCGAAGCAATGGGAGAGGTGAACGGAGCAATTCCCATGTCAAAAATGCTCGGATATTGGAAATAAATCAGTAAAATAAACACTGTAAAGACATATTTTGTAATTGTATTAAACAGTGAAGTTGTATGACATGGTAAACCTGAATATATTGAGAGAAAGTAGATTGATTGCATGTCGGTAGAGTGTGTTTTCTCCCAATATCCAGATTAAAGGTGCACTATGGTCTTTTATTGACAGAAATGTTCCACACTCTAGTAATAAACTTACTTTTCCTGCATTTATAATTAAAAGTGTTGCTAAAATTACCTTGAAAACCTTGAAAAACATGCTTTCTTACTGTGAAGGGGTCGCCATTCCACAGCTCTGACTTGTAACTCTGGCCTAATGGTGGCGTCACTTGCTTGTCTCCGTGCAGACAGACACTTTTAATGCCATACAGTGGAATTAGTAGGCAAAAATAAAAACATCTACATGGAAAAAAGCATGTGGAGGACCGTTAAACAGAAAAAGGTACATCCACCATCCACTTTATTTATATTGTACATTTTATAAACAAGACTGTTCTTAAAGTGCTGCACAAGATTGATTTGAGAACAAAAAGACAAAACACATAATCAGCTAAACTAACAATGTACTACAAATTTACAAAAATAATTCTACAAATAACAATAAAAGGCACAAAACCATAAATAACAGTAAAATACATAAAACAAAGCTATATAAAAGTCAATAAAAAAGACAACAACATTAAAAAAAACACACACACAAAGGCTACACAGCTCATGTAGTGTTTCAAGTTGTTTTAAGCGCACTTTTAAATAGAAGAAATGCTGAATCGATTTGACCCATGACTGGTGTTTACAGCCCCCTTCAAGCCCACAGTTGCAACCCTGCAGTAAAAGCTAAAATGCATAACTGAAACAAACAGTTAAAGTTGTCATGTCTGTCACATCTAATCCACGAATGGTGTTAAAACTGCTTTGCAATAACACAAATGAGCGAGCCAGATAAATACTTTTAGTGACAAATTGTGACTGAATTACGTGATTTCCGAACTAATAAAATTAATGTGTTTATGTAACGGCGAAAGTTCCATTTTTAATCCTTTTACAAATTCCAAAGTCTAATCGTGACACGGCGCCAAAAACACATTCATGGACAAATTGGTTCAAAACAACTCAATCAGCGATGAATAAAAACCCAAAAAGCAACGCCGTATCAGACTTTAATGTCAAAAACAAATCCCACAATTGTTTTGGCGATAAACAAATTCATCATTTTGGGTTATCACTTTCAAATTTGCTGGATGTAATTATAGTCAGCCTCCTGTATTATCCAAATTGATGATTATTGTCCGTGCAAATATGCTTTATCTGTTTGAGAAGATTATTTGTTAAGTATATTATTTTTTCTCCTAATGCAATTACATTTAATAAATACTTTGCAAATGAAAGGTGGTGAACTGCGGGGTTTAGTGCTCGGAGGCAGCCTGGTTACACTTGCAGGGGGATGGGGCTGCATTATAAGTGCATTAAGGCCATGCAACAGAAGGCATATTGTTTATTTATTTACCTAATTGGATCAAATTATGCCTCCATGTATTCATAGGAACGACAAGCTAAACCGATTTTGATTCGCTCTGACTCTTGTGGGGCTCGCCGTGACCCACTTGCCGAAGCCGCAAAGGTATAGCGTTACACGGGGGCCGCTGCTGCCGCTTTGCTTCGGTTGGAGGTTGGTGGCAAAAGTGTGAGGCGCCGGTGTTTTCCTGGGCTGGATGGTGCTTTGCCAGGCCGACGAGCGAGAGAGGGGGCGCCTGCGGGGCAAGAAACGCAGAAAGAACACAGAGGGAGAGAGAGAGGGGGGACCCAGGTGTGCCGACTCACTGGGGATGTATGAAAAATGAGGAAGAGATTGGGGGGTGTCATGGTTAGGAGCTGGCAGAGGCGCCCAAGATTTCAAAGGCAGGTTGGCATCACGCGCGGCAGTAATTCCTCGTAATACCAAGCACTTTCGACTGATCAAGGAGCGGTTGTGCCGGTGCCAAGCCTGGTTAACTCGCGGTAAAGGTAACGTGCATAATTTTCTCCGTTATGCAGACACGGTGTCGGTAGAAATTGGATGGATGAGGTTGTGGGTTTGTCAGTGGGCCAAACTGACCCACATGTTTGCAGAGGTTGGGGAAACATCAGCACCTGCTACACAAAATCTAAACAGAAGCACTGTCCAGGAATTGACGCGACGGTCTTCTTGGAGTCGTTGTTAATATTGAAATCACCTCCATATTATTATCGACTTGTTGTGCATTGACTTGTGTCTTTTGTTTTGGCCTTGGACCTAGAAATGAATTGCCCTGTGGGATAAATAAAGTTTTCTGAATCTGAATCCACCTTGTTGCCAATGTGTAAAGGCAATTGAAGTAAAAATTGCAAGGGCCATTGAACAGAAACATTTAGTAAAGTTGTAGTTTTATTTGCGGAGACCTTATCATTGCTCTTACCTGCTATAGATCTACATACGTTGATTCCCGTTTTTGTCTTGGTTTAGTCCAGGTTTAAACCTCAATAACGATCCACGAGTTTCAGACCAATAAATAGGGCCTAAATAAAAAATTATGCTCATACAGTGTAGATAGAAATTGGATGGATGCGGCTGTGAGTTTGTCTATGGGCCAACCTGACCCACATGTTTGCAGAGGTTGGGGAAACATCAGCACCTGCTGCACAAAATCTAAACAGAAACACTTTGCACTGTCCAGGAATCGATGCAATCTTCTTGAAGTCGTCGTTGTTATTGAAATCACTTCCACATTGTTATGTACTTATCCATACTTGTCCACTTGGGTTTTCTTTGTCGGCCTTTGAGCTACAAATGAATAAACTTTTCTGAATCTGATTCTTCCTTGTTGCCAATATGAAAAGGCAATTGAAGTAAAAACTGCATGGGCCATTGAACAGAAACTAATTAGTAAAGTTGTAGTTTTATTTGCGGAGACCTAAGCATTGCTCTTTCCTGCTATAGATCTACATACATTAATTCATGTTTTTGACTTGATTTAATCCCGCTTTAAACCCCAACAATCATGAGTTTCAGACCTAGAAATAGGGACTAAATAAAAAAATGATGCTGATAGAGTGTAGATAGACATTGGGTGCATGAGGTTGTGGGTTTGTCAATGGACCAAACTGACCCACATGTTTGCAGAGGTTGGGGAAACGTCACACAAAATCTAAACAGAAACACCTTGCACTGTCCAGGAATCAACGCAGTGGTCTTCTTGAAGTCGTTGATATTTAATTTCGTGCACATTATTACTGACTTTCTGTCTTGTGTCTTTTGTGTCGGCTGCAGAGCTACAAATGAATTGCAGGGATGAATAAAGTTTTTTGAATCTGAATCCACCTTTCTGATAATATGAAGAGGGGGTTTGCAGAGCCATAAAAGGCAATTGTAAAAACTGCAAGGGCCATTGAACAGAATCAATTTTGTAAAGTTAGAGTTTTATTAGATGAGGCCTTAGCATTGCTCTTAGCTGCTCTAGATCTACATTAATACCTTTTTTTGGTCTTGGTTTAGTCCTGGTTCAAACCTTATTCCAACAACTATCCATGGGTTTCAGAGCAATGAACTGGGCTGAAGTCAAAATACTTTTGAACAAAAGTCATAAAAAAAATATTCTCGTTCAAGAAGTTGCCAAATACGGTACAGTTATCTGTGGGCCATTTTACAGTCGTGTGATTTTACATTATATCTCAACAGAAAATAAGACCTCAAAGCCGTTTTCAAGCCTTTTTTACCGTTGTATTTTCAGGACACCAGTGAAATCGGTGCATTACTGACTTTACTACTTTATATAATGTTTTAGTGGCAAGACTTTTCTTTTGTTTGCCATTTGAGTGAATGGGGTTCTCATCAAACTGGAAGTGCCTTTACTATAGGAGTGCGGATCTGTGGCAAAAAGAGGCAAAAGTGGGTGGGGCTGAATGTCAATACAATGGGTGCATCGTTCACTTGATGATGCGCATGAAAATTTTACATTTTAAACTAGTAAACCTACTTTATGTGATATTTTAGCTGCAAATATTTTCTCTAGTTCGCCATTGAAATGAACAGAATTCTCGCTCAACTGGAAACGCGATTACAACAGAAGTCCAGAGCAGACTCAGACGTGAAAGTCACTGGATTAAGGTGAATAACAGGAAATCAAAGCTCATTAATAGGTGACGCACAAGATGACATCGCTATCCCAACCCAGGTTACCCTTTTGCCCGTTTTCCAAGCCTGGATAAATGTGGGATGTTCAGGTCAGAGCCGGAGACACAACCTAAGGTAATCCAACATGCAAATCGCTGCCCTTTTACTCAATTTACCGGACAAGCCAGAAGGAAATACCATCTTCCCATTGTGTCCACGCTGCTCAGAGATCTCTCTATTTACCCGACATTAGTGGAGTTAATGTGGGAGAAATGAGCATGATGACCACCGTGTCCAACTTGGCACCAACTCCGGCGCGGACCAAGGGACCTGCAGGCTGAGAAATTGCTGATAGCGGATCTTCTTCTTTGTGTCCTTGCGCCGCCGCAGCTAAGGGATCATTTGCCAGGCTGCGGGGTCATCCCTGGGGTCACCGGTCGTGTGGCAGCTGCAGCTACCAGGGATCGCACTAATGTTCCCTATCCCCAAATGGGACGGCGCTAACCTGGCACGAGCACAAGCGACATCGGGCAATTGGGTTTTGTTTGTGTGTGCATGTGTGTACCAGGGAAAAAAAAGGGAAAATAGCAAAGGCATTAAGCTTGATTCTGGCCAAATTGCTGCCCTATCCTACCTTGGCGCACTTCGGGGAGCTTTGGCGGACGACGGGAGATTCTCAACAAGTCCCAAACAACCTTCGGGTCACCTTGCCAAAATAAATGCTAAATGTCAACAGCGAGGCTTTAGCCAGCGCTGGGGCTCGCGGAGAGTCCAATTTGGGCAGGCTTTGATGTAATATTGAAGCGCTGGAGGAGAGCTTGTTGGGAATTATGATATTTAAGAATGACTTTGCATCGTGTTTGTATGTGGATTAGACTTAAGTAATGGCCACCTGCCGCGCTGTTTCCCATCGACTAAATCTACACGATTGAAATGCAAAGACTCGTGTCCTCTTTTCTTTTAGATACCAAATATTTTCACTCTTTTTCCCTGGTCCAATGCTTCCGATAGTCTCTCGAAAGTCACCAAGCCACTCAGAAGACTTAGAGAACCACTACGAGACAGGGATAACGCTCATGCAAGGCCCCGACAACCAGCGATTACACGACATTTTCAGACAATGTCAAGAGAAGGGTTTTGACCAATGACGCATAGATCGAATTTTGGATCACTTGCTTTTAGATTTATGGGTGGATATCTTTGTAAACGCACGAATGTGAGAGTTCCCAAAGAAAAACAAAATAGGGATGAACCCAGACAAAAACTGAACAAAAGATGGGCCATACCATAAACCAGGATGAATCTATATTTAAATCAGTGCTAATCTGGAACTAAACAAGGTCTTAACCGGGACTAACCAGTGCCTGCAGGATTTACTCTCGGGGTCAGGGCCAAACGCAGCTCTGCAGACGTCATACCAAGGCACCAATGTATAGCTTGATTACAGCGCTTTTCATCTGTTTAGGAACACATTTTCTATTTCTATTTGCACCCATGACTGCTTGGTGCCTTCATCTAAATTAATCTATGAGAAGAGTATTCTTTGTCCAAAATACAAGTGTTAAACTTTATTTCAAAGATCAGAATTTAAAAGTTTCTGGTGATATAAGAAAGCTACGTATGCAGAGCACAGCCAAAGCAACTGCAATTATAAAGTTAGGGCTCCATTTTAGCGGTCAACAATCAACATTAATTGTTTTTTATTTGTATTAACTAATGAAACAATGTTCTATTGTAAATTATCAGCCAAATAAACTTTGAAATACAGGGATTGGAGGTTTGTCGAGAGAGAACATTTACAAATAAAGTGTATTATTGAAGAAAATCTGAAATTGCTTCATCCTTTTTGTTATTTTTTATAATAATTTCATATTTTTGATTTAGTAATGCTGCTGTCTGTGTTAGGTTACGTATGTGTTTTAGAGTCTGCATAGTCCAGATAACAATTTAAATTATCAAAATAGGACATCAATTGTTCTTTATAGTCAATTAGTTAATCAGTCATTAATTGCCCTGTATAAAATGTGTTGATATATTGATTTGTTTGATGTCAGGATTGAAAATGATTGAATTTGAATGGCTTTAGCAAAACATACTTTATACTAGACAAAACAGTTATTCCCTACTGTTTAACATTTCAGAGCTCTTTGTCCATTTGTGTTGAAACAAATCAAATCAAATCAAATCAATTTATTTTTATAATGCCCAAAATCACAACAACAGTTGCCTCGATGGGCCACAGGTAAAAGCAGTTCAGATAACTGTCCCAGAATGCCCCTGTCCTTTGACCCTCCTTCGCGGCGAGGAAAAACTACAAAAAACCCCATGGGAAAAAGTAGAAACCTCGGGGAGAACCACAGTGAAGGAGAGATCCTACTCCCACGGACGGACAGGCTGCAGATGAACTAGGACTGACATCCACTTGGACTGTGGAGCCAGAACCACTCAAGAGGGAGGTGGCTTTAAAGAGTTCCTCCAGGCGGACGAGGAGCAGTCCACCAGTGTAGAGAGATCCTCCAGCAGGAGATGAGGAACAGTTCATCTAAAGTAGAAGGAGTTCGTCCAGGCAGACGAGGTGTGGCTAATCCAGCTGTCCAGGCGGGTGGCGCATAGATCGTCCAGACAGGTGGGGGTGGGGGGGTCGTCACTGGAGCAGCCGCCGCAGTGTCTGAAACAGTCTCCACTCCCCGGGGGAAGTGGAGAGAAAGAGAAACATGTGAACAGCAATGAACAGACTACAGTTGAAGTAATATTAAATATTGTTGATAGATAAAGTAGGAAGAACCAGAGGATAGTGTTCAAGCTGCCATACTTCCCCCAGCAGAATTGCTCCAAGGGCAGCGTAGCTAAAACTGTAGGTTTTTATTTCTGTTCCTAACTGGCCTGACCATAAGCTATTTCAAAGAGGAACGTTTTGAGCCTGGTCTTAAATGTAGAACAGTGCACATTATAATACACGTTCTGTTTCCATAGTGGACATTATCGTTGTTTTGTTGTAGCTCTAACCCAAATGACATTCAGTTGCTCCTCAAAGTCACCGAGCCCTTCTTCTCTTCTTCATCTGTGCCATCTCCTCTTCTTCTAAAACACTGACAACCGTAAGAAGGTGACGACACGCTCTTTCATTTGCCCCTCTCAAAGAATTACAAACGTAAAAATGACATCTTGCGCATAAAAACAGCCTACCCCCTAAAAAAATAAACACACACACACAAAAAAACACCCTCTCCTCCCACCCCCCTCCCGCCGTCACCAGACTCCCGGACCCCATCTGCACTCGCCTCTCTCCAGCCCCCTAATTGCATATGCACAAATGCAAATGCCTATTAATTAATTACTTGACTAATTAGTGCAGTGGTATTTTAGAGCGATAAATCAAGTGGAGATGGGGCAGAGGACGGTTGGGGCAGGGAGGAGGGTTCACGCGGAGCATCCACAATGAACCCTCCGCACATGGGGGTGAGAGAGAGAGAGAGAGGGGGGAACTGTGCCGGTCCCATTGAACAACTGGCTCTCAGACTGGGGCGGGACGGCGGGTGAATGAGGGCTCCATTGAAGCTTGTGAAGTGAAGAGGCGTTCGAAATCTACCCGAGAGTCTTAAGTGGCGACGTGAGAGCGAGAAAGGAGTGACTGGGAGGAAATGTGGTTCATATCGTGCAAAATATGAGCAACGAAGAACGTCTGACTGGCTAGGAATGTGTTTAATGTTAAATAATTCAGTTTGACAATGATTCGTTCAAGAAAGTTTGATCTGGACAGTGTTTTTTCTTGATTTTTAAAACATTGTCCAGTTGAATACCTTTGAAACTACAGGAAAAAATAGCCCTCTTAATTGAGATGACAAGTTAATTAAGTTCTTGACATAAGTAGTATTTATTTTGTTTTGAGTATATTTTGACTGTCTTAAAGTTAGATTGCCAATGGAACAAGCATAAAATATCTTGTTTTACTTGAAATTAAGAAAAAGACAAGCATTTTCTAACACGAAATTAGAAAATAAGACGCTACTTGCCAGGGGTGTAGCAACAAATTCTAGGCCCCAGGGACAAAACTTCTCAGTAGGCCCCTAACACATAATTTATTGTATTTGGATTTATTTATCCCAGAAAATTCAGTTGTTATTGTTATTATTTCATTCACTTTTGGTTATGGTTTCTACATACACTTAACAAAAACTTGCAAATTTACAGACGTCCTGTGTAACTCCCGGCTTATAATATGATACAGGACTGTTTGTTTTTGCAATAACTACCAGACCAGTTTTACAAAGATCTCAAAATGTACTTTTACAATAAGAAAATACATAATTGCAAACGTATAATCACTCGTTTTATTTGTCAACAACTTGGCTAAAATGTGAACAATGTTGTTGTTTTTATAAAGGTGATGGAGCCCTCAGATCTCATGCACAGTTGTGTTTAGTCTCTCAAGGAATTTAAGGAATTTACTCAACTACATTGCATTTTATTACAACAAAAAATAGATTAAAGCGAAGAAAAATAAAACTGTGAAAAAAAACAACATGCTTTTAAGGACCCTCTGAGCCCCGAGAAACCAGTACCCTTCACCCCCCCAGTCTGACAGCCCTGCTAATTGCAATATGAGAAAAACGTACTTTTCTATGAAAGTAAAAAATGTACTAAAATCAAGATAAATCGTTCGTAATATAATCACTTTTGAACTTATTTTCAAATTTAAGATTGTACACTTAAAATTTCAAGATTTCTGGATTTTTTTTCTTAATTTGACATGTTTTGACTGGTTAAGAGATCTCTATTAATATCTAAATAATTGCTAGATGTAGATTATTTTACTGTTTTATTTCAGTATATTACTTCTTGTGTGAGCTTCAACATAAATACGCTGGACAATAATTCACAATAATTCAATTTCTTCCACTGTCCCAAGGAAAAAACATTAAACAGTCAATTCAAGTTCAAGCTTCAAGTTTAAATTACTATTTGTAGTTTGAAAAGCACACTGGAAAACATGTGCAAAATTCTCAAAGTGCACAGCAAAACACAAAAAATAGGCAACAGGAGACAGATGACTTCAATCACAAGGCATTAAACTATTTGATGAATGTCTCTCACACTCTCTACAGAAGTCAGAAACCAAACGCATACATTTCTCTTCTCAAAATGACCACATGTTCATCTATAAGGAGCTGCAACCAATTTTATTTGTGTTGTGATTGTGTGGACTGATCCAGGACCTGAAACCAGAACCTGATGCAGATCTTACCAGGACCAAGGACTAAACCTAGACCAGAACTAAGGGACAAGATCCAGATTAGACCAGGACTACAGCCTACAACTTTCTGGGAATAATTTTTATTAAAGGAGAAGGAGTTGTTGTTGTTTTGTTGTTTTTACCTTGTAGCTTTTTTGACTTTTGCCTTCAAATATAAATTGCACCATAAAAAAAATCTACTATTATTATAAAGTTAATGACATAAGTAGATCATTATTTTACATCTTGTTCTTTAAAAAATGCAATAAAGATCAAAAACAGCGTAATAATAGCAACAGCAAAACTGATTTTCAGCGTCTGCTTCTGCTCTTTTCATCGTAACATTGTTCAACCTCACCTATATGATCAGGATTCTTAATTACAGAGAAGTGGGCGGGGATAGGGGGTAGGTGAAAACAGGAATTCTCAGTGCGCTCAAGCCTCCAATGCTGGATAATACTGGCGCGCATCAATCAAAATACAACTTTGAGTAGCTAACCATGAAGAAACACTGTTGTAATCTGATTAAAAACTCATAAAAGTCAAAATTTCCCAACGTGTCGCCTTTAATAACGCAGAGTCTCGTCAATAAACGATGTGTTGTTGTAAATCTTTGACTCCTGGTATAAGAGCAAAACCCGATTATTCCCTCTCGTGGATCTTCTTACCCGTTTCCCTCTCACGCTCGTTGTTGCGGTGTAGTTCAGTGAGCGTAAACAGTTGGCAGTGTTTATCCTGATGTGATAATTGTGGCGTCTGTGATTGGGAGGTGAGGAATCCTGGCAGCTCCCCCTCTCTCTCCACCGCTGTACAGAGTGTGTGTGTGTGTGTGTGTGTGTGTCTGTGTGTGTGTGTGTGTGTGTGTGTGTGTGTGTGTGTGCGCCTGCCAAAAGACCCCCACCGCCCCACCTTAGGTACCCGCCGAGAACTCCGGACTAAAATATTCATCCTTGTTCCCTTGCCCAGATAGTGTGGTCCTAATTGCTGCATCAGAAAACTCCACCTCTTTTACTCTCTCTCTCTCTCTCTCTCTCTCTCTTCTCTCCCCCTTACCATCTCTTACCGTCTCCTAACTTCTCTATCTTTCTCTTCTCTTTCTCTCCCCATCTTCTCTTTCTCTCTCCCAACCTCTCTCTCACTCTCTCTTTCCTCTCCTCTCACTGTCTCTCTCCCCTTTCTTACTTCTCTCTTTCCCTTTCCTCTTCTCTCCCTTCCCCTTTCTCTTCTTCCTCTCTCTTTTTCTTCCTCTCTCTCTCTTTTTCTTGCTCTCTTCTCACTCTCTTTGCCCTCTCTTCCTCCCTGCCCCCCTTACCATATCTTACCCTCTCCTAACCTCTGTATCTTTCTCATATCTCTTCTCTTTCTCTCCCAACCTCTCTCACCCCCTCCCCCCTCTCTCTCTCTCTCTCTCTCACACCCTTCGTCTCCCTTCTCTCCCTTTCCCTTGCTTCCTCTTTTTCTGCTATCGTCTCTCGCTCACTCCCTCTTTTCTCTTTCTCTCCTCTTCTCCTTCTCTCTCAATCCCCCACTCTTCTCGGTCTCTCTCCCCTCCCTTCCTTTCTCTCTTTACTCCTTTTCTCCCCTTTCTCTGTCTCTTTCCCCCTTCTCTTGTTCCCTTATCTCTTCACTCTCTCCCTCACTTCTCTCTCACTCTCTCTCTCTATTTCCCTTTTCTCTTCTCTTCCCTTCTCTCCCCCTCTCTTTCCTTTTCTCTCTCTCCCTTTTCTTCTCTCTTTCATTTTCTCTCTCTGCCTCTCCCCTCTCTCAATTTCTCCCCCTTTCTCTCCTCTCTCCCCATCACTTTCTATCTCATTCCCTACTCCTGTTTCTCTCTCTCTCTCTCTCTTAACTTATCTCTCTCCTTCTCCCTTCTCTCTCCCCTCTTCTCTCACCCCCCCTTTCTCTCCCTTTCTCTATTCGCTCTTTTCTTATATCTCTCCTCTCCCTTTCATCTCTCCCTCCCTCCCTCCCTCTCTCTCTCTCTTTATTTCCCTTTTCTCTTCCCTTCTCTTCCCCTCCCTTCCCCTTTCTCTCTCTCCCTGCTCTCTTACTTTCTTCCCCTTCTCTCTCCTCTCTCCCCACCCCTTTTCTTTCTATCTCTTTCCCTACTCCTCTCTCTCTCCTTCTTTCTCTCCCCCCCTCTCTCTCCTCTTTTCTTATCTCTCTCCCCTCTTCTCTCACCCCCTCTCCCTTTCTCTTTTCGCTCTTTTTTTTGTCTCTCCTCTCCCTCCCTCCTTCTCTCTCTCTCTCTTTTTATTTCACCTTTCTCTTCCCCTCTCTTCCCCTCCCTTCCCTTTTCTCTCTCTTCTCTCTTTCATTTTCTCTCTCTCCCCCCCTTCTCTCTTACTTTCTCCCCCCTTTCTTTCTATCTCCCTCCCTCCCTCCCTCTCTCTCTCTCTCTCTCTCTCTCTCTCTTTATTTCTCTTCCCCTCCCTTCCCCTCCCTTCCCTTTTCTCTCTCTTCTCTCTTTCATTTTCTCTCTCTCCCTCCCTTCTCTCTTACTTTCTCCCCCCTTTCTTTCTATCTCCCTCCCTCCCTCTCTCTCTCTCTCTCTCTTTATTTCTCTTCCCTTCTCTTCCCCTCCCTTCCCCTTTCTCTCTCTTCTCTCTTTCATTTTCTCTCTCTCCCTCCCTTCTCTCTTACTTTCTTCCCCTTTTCTTTCTATCTCCCTCCCTCTCTCTCTCCCTCTCTCTCTCTCTTTATTTCCCTTTTCTCTTCCCTTCTCTTCCCCTTCCTTCCCCTTTCTCTCTCTTCTCTCTTACATTTTCTCTCTTTCTTCCCCTTCTATCTCCTCTCTCCCCACCACTTTTTCTTTCTCCCCTCCCTCTCCTCTTTTCTCCTCCCTCTCTCCTCTCTCTCCCCCTCTCACCCCCTCTCTCTGCTGCTGTTGCTGGTTCAGCCCGTGCTCATCTGGATGTGCTGCTGTGCTGTGCGTGGGTGTCGTACAAATGCTTTTTTGAAGGAGAAAAAAGTGCAAATTGTAGCAGTTGGCTCGGTCTGCGATCAGTCATTCACAAAAGCACACTCCAGGGGCCGCTCGGCTTCATTCACTTTCTTTGTTTGAGCAGGTCTGCTTTATTTACAAGCAGCAGCAGAGATGAGACGCTTATTATATTACATTTGGTTTATTTGAGAAAGCTTTTGAATAAATTGTAAATCTTGTTACAATATACTTTTGACTCACATGCAGACCTGGATTTTCAGGGGCGTAAAAAGGTACAATTCAACCTCAAATAATACTTTTTGCCCCTTAATTTCTTGTCTCGTTTATGTCTTGCTTATTGTATGTTTTGTTGTGACTGTGTGTCTGCATTGTTTATTGTCTATAAATGTAATTGTATATGTTATGTTGTAACGGCAACTGTAGTTTCAACGGTTTGTAAAGCGCTTTGGGTGCCTATTAGGTGGAAAAGCGCTCTATAAATAAAAATTCTTCTTCTTCTTCTTCTTCTTCATTTGAGGCATGTTATATGGTGATACTTTATGGAAGAGTATAATTTTACTTCAAGCCTATAGACCCTTTAAAAGTTTGTAAACAAAAACATTCTGTGTTCCAGAATGGAGGAAAATGTGGAGTGGAACATAATGTGATTCACTGGAAAAACTGGGATTAAATTTGAGAATTTCACAAAATATGACAAATCTAGGTGGTTTTGTCAAAGTAAAAGCCACATGTGAGTGACATCAGAGCTGCTTTAAACAAATGCATCATTGTTCTTTACATTGTCTTTTGAAATCATGATAAAGTTTTTGCAGTTTTTATGAAGGAACAATCCAGATTTGTAGGTTTTTTACTGGACAAATATTTGCCGGAATACGTTTTCATTTTATCTACAAATATATTATACTGTACCATAAATTAGACTTCTTTTTGAAGCTCAAATACCATTTTAAGGCTAGAAAATTTTATGTTGTCCATCCTTTGGTCAATAGAAAAGCAAACTGACTTGACATTTCTAACCGCACAATTAAAATGTCTTTCAGGGAATTCAAATTTCAACTCAAAATTTAAAACCAGTAGAATTTAGATCTAATGTGAACGAATAGCAGTACAGTCAACTTCCTTTTGTCTCCATTCTGGAATGTTGTTGGCATTTTAAAGGGTCTATATGATGAGACAGATTTCACGAAAACATGAACATGATTATATTTAAGATTTTACAAACATTTTGCCTATTTGTCCTCAGATTGACACTTTTTTTTCAAAGTATATAATTGTACTTTCTGGTTGAACATGAGCAGAAAACATGACACAGTTAGAGGTAATTCTACAACTGTTACCTAGCAACCATTTTGAAAACAAGCGCCAAAATCCATATAAATAATGCAATAGTTATTTTTTGACAGTAAATAATACCTCATGGCACTTTACTATGTTGAATGAACATTTAAACTGTCAGGAAAATGTGTTGGTTGTGTGTCAATTGTCTGTTTTTATTATGACATGACATTTACTTTTATTTAGGAATTTTATTTATCAAAAATCCTTCACAAACTGCAATTTAACACATTTAAAACTATGATAAATATTTACCAAACTAAGTCATAATTTGAATATCATGAGAACCTTCATAGACTTTCATTACATTTTGGCTGTTTTCATTCATTAGTTTCAAAAGCTTGGTGTTTGGTTGGTTAATTGACTTCTAAAATAAAGCAGACGTGTTTGTGTGTTGTATTTGCTCATTAAAGGTGCATTATGTAACTTTTCTGCTCGTCTCCATGAAGATGTCATTACTTTTGTTCAATAAAATACAACACATAAACATGCATTTTTATTGTGAGTGGATGAGTGGACACTACTTTCCACAGATTTGAGCTTCAACCTGACCTGAGGTGTCCCCGCTGGTCTCCATGGAGATAAGTGTAGTACATTATGGACCTATTCATGTTCCTCCTGTAATGCATTTTATATTTTACTGTTATAGTACACTCTTTTATATGTTGTACCATCGCTGAAGCACCTATACGTTTTCTTATTTCAGACAACAAAATGGAGACAATCGGGTGCAAATCCTCCACCAGAAAAGTTACACTGTGCACCTTTAATGTAGTCGTATCATCACTGTTACAACCCAGCTCTGCTAGGGTAGGGGAAGTAACAAAAAAACCAAAGATGGGAAAAGGTTTTAAATAAAGATGCAATTTAATGAACAGGGGTGTAAGGGTAAAATAACAGAACTAAAACAAAATACAGAAAACAAACAAGGTATGCCAGTCCCAAAATGCACGGGTCACACAGGCCTAGCAAAACAAAGGCCCATAAACAGAATCAGGTGACAACTTAAAAGAGACATGACATAAACCAAATTAAACAAAACACACATGCCTCAAACCACACAGAACACAGGCGCTGCCACTGCAGCCCTGACAACAGAGGCACAATATGGCATACTGGCCCCACACAGGCCAGCAGCCCTGACACATAATGGCATACTGGCCCCACACAGGCCAGCAGCCTCGAACAGGTGCGCAGAGAGTCCTTAAGTACTGGGCGGGACCACAGGTGGACTGATTGGCCCTCCAATCAGTGGGCCAGGAGGCAGCAGCCAATCCCGTTCAGCGTGAGCTAGCCTCCTCTCTCCAGCAGGAACTAAAAAACACAAAAGGAGGCAGGATCTGTAGGCCTGGGGCCGTAACAATCACCAAACGCTTTTTACTTCAAGTTCAGTTCAGTTCAAGAAATCAAGAAATGTATTAGCCATTCACACTGGAATTCTTGTGCCGAACCTCGAGTGACAGAGTCGAGTAGAACAGGTTTAGAAAAGTCACAAGATACACACATTATATACACATTCAATCCAAAGTGTGTAGTGACAGAGTCAGACAGAGATCTATCTATCTATCTGTGTTTAAATATTTGTTTAAAAAAAAAAAAAGGCCACTAAATCAATTTGTTCATTGGTTTAAACGTGTTTTATAATCGTGATACTAAATTTGGTGAGGATTATGTTTCATTTTGATATATCACCATATATCATCATCTTTTGTTGCTTGTTTGAGAAGGGAAGCTTGTTTATGCAATACATTTGAATGGATTTCATACTTAGAACGAGGAATTAGGACTGTTGCCATGGCAATTAACAATTTAAAACTTAAACTTAAACTTAAAACTTCCCTTTATTATAATCCTTCTTTTTGCCTTTCAACTCATTTGTTTATGGTTTTAAAGTGTTTTATTATTGAAATTTGTCAGAGTTAGACTTTAAAATCAACAAATTCGACAATAGCATCAACACAATAAGTGGGGTATGATTGGTTGCATATTGATTATTATTGATTATTCTGTTTGACATTTGACAAACATATATATTGTTTTACTGTTTAGTTTATTTTGATTTTATTTAAGTTTCAGATTAATTCATGAGCAGAACATCACATTTAACTCAATCGTACAAAGAACAGTGTTGGGTGTAACTAAGTTAATGTAATGCAATTTTAGAACTTTAGTTGTGTGACGCATTACTTTGGAAATACTTGTAATTAAATTACAGTTATTAACAAAATACTCAGTTACTTTCAACACCAACAACAATGTTTAGGAAGAGAATGCACCTTCAGGAAACAGTCTGGACCAGGAGCATGTTTGATGTGGTCAAAGTGACAAACCCACAGTGACACATTCATATTGTTGTGTTGTGTCTTTTGAAACAATTTCAACAATTTTATTAGTGGTTTTCCTCTGTTTAATTGTCATTAATAAAATGTAAAACCACATATTTCATCAACATTACAAATAAAGTAATCCCAAAGTAATGTCACAGAGTCAGTTACTAATGTAACTAATTACAGTTTTAAAAGATAATTAGTAATCTGCAACTAATTACTCTTTCAAAGTAATTTACCCAACACTGATCATGAATCGTGTCCAATCATGAGGAAACCTGTGACTCTCAGCCCTATCCATGGATTTTATGAATCATCAGAAATGAGGACGGTTGCCATAGCGATTCACAATTTAAACCAAATCTTTTGAATGAGAAAAAGTCCTACAACATGGCATACAACATGAAGTTGAAACCTATTAGAAGTGTTTTGTTGTATTGTGTCAGACTCAGACTTTAAAATCTACGCATTACAATGATTGACACATTGTGATGTTAAATTTGGTGTTGATTTGGCTCCATGTCGCTGATATTTTGTTACTTGAAAAGACACTTATTTCTCCAACATCTGACAAATTCACCGTTTTGATAATGATTTAGCAATTAACAATTTAGAACAAACTTGTCCTCCAAATGTGGGAGGAAGTTGAGACCCATCAGAGTCCTTTCTGGGTAACTCCCACCTTTTATTTTAAAGTGACAATAGGCCTCTTGTTTGGGAGGCTCCGTTTTGGCCCCTGGTCCTCACTTCTGTCTCTGTCTGTCAGTCTTGTCCAGTGCAAGACTTTTTTTTTTTTTCATCAGGTCTCGTGCCAGCCTCGTACCCCTCGCCTCGTCCCGGCCAAGCTCGACCATCTTGTGGGATTTTTGGCTTTTAATTATAGTAAGAGAGGATTAATTATGCCAGTGGAAACAAGGGCCCATGCATTATTGATGCTATGAGTGAAGGGCTGGAGGGTAGAGGGTGCTAATTAAATCAATGCCCTACTGCCAC
The DNA here is from genome assembly GCA_019453435.1 of Rhinogobius similis. Classification (NCBI taxonomy): domain Eukaryota; kingdom Metazoa; phylum Chordata; class Actinopteri; order Gobiiformes; family Gobiidae; genus Rhinogobius; species Rhinogobius similis. The sequence goes on from CM033631.1 coordinate 13,594,629, forward strand.
GTCCTCCTCTGTCACTGCCTACGCCGTGTCTCCCACCTGCTACGTCTCCAACACCTACGCACGCACGCACGCACGCACGCACGACGCCCACCGCAACCGCGCGCGCGCGCTTAAGTGAGGGGCATTGTATAGGCGCACGTATAGAACCTGGAAATGTGGGAATATACGATTAAAACGAGGGATTAGAGTCGATTAGAAGGAATAGATGGAAGTTATGGTCAAATTTGACGGACAAGACGCAAACTCTCGGCAGAAAGAGTGTTTTTTCTCCTTGAAAGGTTGTAAAAATCTATATGCCTAAGGAAGAAGTATTATTTTTCTTTTTATTTGAAAGAATTAAATAATAAAGGATATAGCTAGATGAAAGTTTAAGAGTCAAACTTCACAGACAAGACTCAAACACTCAGCTATAGGCCTGGCTGAGTGTTTTTTTTCTCCAAAATGTGCTTCAAAAATCTATATAAGTCTAAATAATTTGTTTAATTTATCTATTTTAATTTATTTATGTTCGATTTATTTCATTACTTTTGGAAGACACATTGAACTAAAACTCAACACTTCGGTTTTACTTTCAGGATGCGTTCCCACTTGAGTATTGTATAGATTCGGTTTGGTTCTGTTCTAGTCCCAGTTTAGTCCTGGTCTAGTCCACGTTTGGTCTCGGGTTTAGTCTCAGGTTTGATGATTGTCAGTGCAAGACAAGCGAGAATGGACCGTGTATCTTTTAATCCAAGTTTGGAGAAGCTCTTGACAACTTGGAGCTCTGTTTGAGTTTGGCAAATCCTTTGAAAGGCTGCCATCTACTGGACAACACGGGTCACGTACAGAGCGGTCAATTAAAGCTAGCCGGTTCAATCATTACAACGGAATGCGTCACAAATTAATCATTTTACACGTGATGATCTGTTTATTTGTTTATTGTGCACATTGCAGTGTAAAAAGCTGACAAACTCTTTTATTCTAAATACTTCTAGCAATTTTTGTACAAACAAAATCCAAAATAGGGCTGCAATAAACTGAATAACTTTGATAGTTGACTTTTAAATAATTGTAATTGTATTTTGATCATTGTTATCGTGTTTTGTACAGACTACACTTTATTATTGACTAAAGATTTTTTTAAAATAATAATAACAGAGGTATTATTTAATCAAAATGTCAAAAAAAAGAGAGAAAACTATTTATGATTTTCAGCAACAATACACTTTATTCGTAATATTTTGTATCTAAAACTCTGTGATCATGATATTTCAACCATATCTATCTTAGTCTATTTTATTCTTAATTTTATGCATGCGTCTTTTATATATTTTATTATATTTTATTCATTGTTTTATGTTTATGTTATGCTATGAAGCAAGTTCCTATGTTTGTGAATTTTTTTATCACTGACAATGGCAATAAACCGTTTCTGATTCTGATATTAATTAAAAAAAAATAATAATAAATAAATAAAAATAAAAAAATCACAGGAATAATCGTTTGACTTGTTGACTGATAAATTAAAAAAACCTAAAAAAAAAAACAAAAAAAACAAAAACCTGACTCTTCTAAACTAACCAAGCGTTCGTTTCTGCGCTGATCCCAGTCTCTCTCATGTAATGTCTCAGTCCAACCAGCAGAGGGCGGCCACGTCATTTCTCCAGCCTGTTCATGCAGCAGCCGCGGCGCAGAATGAGGCGCAGGTTTGTTTACATTTCTTGATCGTTTCTGTGGCGAAATGTGACCTGCATTTGTTTAAAGCAGGTCATGGTACATCTCCAGCTCAAACCACAGCGGCTGATAACGACTCAGACCTCACTCTTTGACTCAGACAAGCTGCAGACTCCGTGCCATCTTTGTCCCACTAAACGTGACTCTGAGCTGAGTTTAGTGTTATTTACTTGTCAGGGACCACCACGTACAAACGCATTCGTCTAAGAAAAGAAAAAGTGCCAGATTTAGGACTCTCTATCTGCAGGGCACACAAAAAAATACATATTACACAGGCTATTTTCTTTCTCTAACTTTGCTCCCTATTTACATTAGCACACTAAAATACACAATAAAATAAAATAGGAATAATGTCATGATTTCAAATATATTAGTTTCCAAAAAAATATCTGCAAGTTTAAGTCTAAATAGTTAAGTGTTTGTATTAACAGTGAATATTATTAATTTAGCTTGACTGATGTTGACACAGTTGATTATCTAAGCTGCTTTATGTTTTATGTTTTTATTTTTATGTTTCTCCGTGACAGGTTTGACTACTCATTCAACTAAAATGCAGTTAAGATAAATATATTTCAAATTCTGATAAAATCTTTACAAATTTTACCTCAGTTTAGCAATTATTTTTAGGTTTTTAATTTTACTTCCTGGTTATAAATTATGACATCACACTGGGAAATGACCAAGAAACCACAGCGTACATTGGGCCAGAACTCATGTAATATCATATTTATTTTTTATTATTATTTATTTGATAAAGAAAAATACATTTGAACACCTTTATTTCGTTGAATCAATGTTTAATGGGTAAAAAAATAGTTTCTTATGTATAAATTATGCATAAGCTTTGTCTCCCCGGTGTGATGTCATCAATGTGTTTACTTCCTGTAATTTTCAACATATTTTACAACTTTTCCCCTCGAGTGGCTACTGATTGGTGTTTAATACAGTGAATAAAGTCAACATTAGAAAATCACAGAAACTTGTCATACGCACTTTAAGTTCTACAGACACTTTCAGACTGTTTGGAAGTTTATACTGTTGTCGGTTGATTAAAAAAAGCAAAACATTCATATCTTATCTATAGCTTAAAAGGACTTGAATTTATATATATTTTTAAAATTTGTTGGGGTTTTTTGACTCGATGAGAATGTATTGCTTGTGTGATGCAGAATATTTCACTGGTTTCAAGGTATTTCTGACTGATCATATAATAATTCATCTTAAAATAATAATAATACATTTGCCAATGGGGTATGACAAATTGTTTTACCCCATGCACTGGCAAATCATTTGGCTCTAAATAAGAAGTATTGGATTGAAACAAGACAGAAACCATTTGTAACAAGTAAAAAGTAATCTAGTTCCATCAAATAAATCGCCTTAACTCATTTTAACAAATCAAAACATCTGAAATTAAGATTAATATCCTCAAATCAAGACATTTTAACTCATCTTTTGCATATTGTGCAGAGGGTTTTTGTGGAAATGCAAAGACATTTTTCATGATTGTGCAGTTTCTGTTTGCAGTTGGACCAAGTGGATCAGTATTTTTTCAATGGAGGTTGGAACATTATTAATAATTTTGAATAGATTTGCTGGATTTTAATAAACTAATGATCAAAACTGTGCATTTTACTGTGTTGATAGTGCGAAGTGTACTTGTAATGCCTGAATTTGGACATTTCTTGTTCCCAAATGGCTGCACGCCCCGCTCCAAAGTGGATAAAGTTACACAGTCTGTTGTTTGGTTGATTGTTTCGGCTGAACGTGGCTCCTGTCGTTGTCACCGTCATGTTTTGTGTTTCCCTGACTGCGATTGTGATCTGAATTCCCCTCCGTCAACAATGGGATTTGTGATACGCCTGAAACTTTATGCATGACTAGATCAAACTGGAAACAAAGAGGAGCAGGTCACTGGTGGACAAAATGAAGCCACGTTCCAAATATTTACTCGCTCTTTGTTCAGGTATTGCTCCCCTTGGATAGATCAGACAAATCAGAAATAATGAGCATGATGTCATTTATTTGAGTCAGTTTGTTCTCTCAATATTTAGGCTTTCATTTGGAAACTATCTTCTCTTAAAGATGTTTATTGTTTCATTTAATCCTCTTCATCCATAGATTTCTCTGGGCCATTGTAACTTCAAAGGCCGTTTTCTTGAAATGTATTTTTCTCTCACAGAGACATAAAGATCAGCCTTAAAGTAGCTCCTACATAGCTGTACAACATTATACTGAACAAGATTTTGCCGGAACGCACCGAAGGATTTGTTGATTTCTAATTCTAAGCCTGATTTATTAAAAATTTAAAGTGCGTATGACAGGTTTCTATGATTTTCTAATTTTGACTTTATTTAGTGAATTAATATCTGTTGTAGAAATAATAGTTTTACATCAATCGGGTCGCTGTTTGTGGAGAAAAGTTGAAAAACCTGTTGAAAATTACAGGAAGTAAACACCACTGATGACATCACACTGGGGAGACAAAGGTTATGCATAATTTACAGAAAAGAAACTACTTTTTTGACCCTTTAAACATTGATTCAACAAAATAAAGGTGTTCACGTGTGTTTTTATTTGTCAAATCAAAATAATGCGACATTAGATGACTTTTGGCCCAGTGTAAAGTGTGGTTTCTATGGTAATTTCCTAGCGTGATGTCATCATTTACAACCAGGAAGTAAAATTAAAAAGCTAAAAATTGCAAAACCGGTGTAAAATTTGTAAAGCATTTTAGCTTATTTTGAAATATGTTTACCTGAACTACACTTTGGTCAAATGAGTCGTCCAACCTGTCATGGGTACTTTAAGTCTACAAAATTAGCTGAAATTAAAATTTGTAGACACATTTTCAGTCAGATCTATCCAAAATCCCCTGTAAATTGTTTTATAACCAATATAAGACATTTACACTTGGTTCTGTCCATTTTTCAGATTTAAATGTCCCAAATATGTATCACTTTGTTATGTTTTTTTTACGTAAAATGCCTTATTTCTACATGAAAACATTACATGATGAAAAACACATAATATGATATTTTCTTACATTTATGTGAGTAAACTACTGGAGAAGTTTCAACTGATGTCTTTAAATTTCAGATTTTTTTCCTATTCACCTGCAGTTTCTTGCCTTATGACTTGCCTTATTGCCATTTTTATTCTCTGGCTTTCAATTCCTCTGTTTTTTTTAAATTCATTTTTATCTATTTTATTTATTTTATGGTTGTATTGTTTTCTTTGCTTTGATTTTAAGTTTTTATTGTTGTGAGACTTAGAAAGATCAAACTGAGCACTTACACATGTTGTTGTTTTTAATTGTTTTGTGTTTGTGCAAAGCTTTGGACACTGTTATGTTAATAAAATGTATTCTATAAATGAAGAGGATTGCGATTAATTGTCAGTGTGAAAAAATACATTTACAATACATCAGTTAGAATGGCACAATCTTAACCGTTATGAATACTTTAGGTTTATTTATTTTCCATTGTGCTATTATCCACTTTTTGCCTTTATCTGAGTCAAAAATATGTCTTTAGAACCTAAATATTAGTTTATTTCAAGTTCATTGAGGCCTAAAAAGTAAATAAAGCCAAACTTTAAACGGCAAAAATTCAAGTTATTTGGATTAAACACTGTAGGAACATTCATTTTGTTTGTAAAAGTAATCTATAATTGAGACAAATTTTAGTCGATACTTCTCTATGTTTCCATTTGATCTAATGTTTTGTGTATTTTCACCCCAACTCAACCCATTTCTGGAGCTGATGCCAACAAACAGCCAAAACTTCCCTTGGGGCGAGTGTTGTTTTGGGGGATTTACCAACACTGAGCACTCTTGATTGAAATGATGTAAAAACAATATCACGGTGTCCTCGCTGTGACTTTTTGGTGTTTTAATCTGCCCAGTGTCTGTCGGGACATGTGCTGCTTGAGTTTATACAATAATCTGGAGTGGAAACAATGAGCGTCGTTGTTGGAGGAGGAAATTTAGTTAAACGGAAATAATGAATACTTTTTATTCAGTTTATACAACCAAATGTGCTATTTTTTTCTATTTTTTGATAGGTTGGAGTTCAGTATCATTTGTGTCCTTGGGCAAAACACTCTGAATGTGGCGTCAGTTATTGATGACTGTTTTAGGAGTTCGTTCAAGGTTTGCGCACTCGAAACTAGGACTAAACTGGGACTGAGCCTGGACAAAAGTGTAAAGCTGGAGGGACAGCGTTCTCAGGCTGGCTGCAGTCTCACCATAGAGCTATAATAAAACCTGGAAGATGAATCCAAAATGGCCGCCCAGTTTATACCTATGGAGAGTGCTCATTGGAGCATGACCGCAAAAAAGTTTCTTACTTCCGCATTTACTTCCTTATACGGAGGCTGCCATCTTTGCTTTACTTCCTGATACGGAGGCTGCCATCTTTGTTTTACTTCCTGATACGGAGGCTGACATCTTTGCTTTACTTCCTGATACGGAGGCTGCCATCTTTGCTTAAGGGCGCCACGTGACGACAATCCTCCACTTCATATAAAAACTGTAATTTCTGTGATTTTAGAAACTGAAGAAAAGAACATTTCCTTCTATTTTATTTAAATACCGATAATAATTCAGTACTGTCTGTGATTATAATGTGCAATTTTAGAAAAAGGCTGGTTCCAAGAGGCTGCAGTACCTCGCACGGCCACTAATCAATCTGGGACCACAGACAGAGGGGGCGTGCCTTATCCTGTTCTTTTAATACATCCATGTTTCTCACGCTGTGGTTACTTCTTCTGCAGCGGTGTCACTTTACAGGCTGTTTTACAAGACAGCGCCGCCTGTTGTTCAAGTGTGGAGTGCGGGAATATAATTTATAGACGGCGTGACACTTTTTAATGTTTATGGTTAGCAAAAGGATTAGGTTTAAGTTATAGAAATGGTTAAGGTTAGAGCCATCTTTATTTTAATCGAAATTATTCAGAAATTGTTATTTGTTGTTTTGTAATATGTTAACTTTACATAATCGTGCAAAACTTCATCCACTTTTTGGCGCTGTTCTGATGCGTGAAACTTCAGCTGCAGCGTGAGACAGCGGTTCTCTCCAGGTTTGCAGTTTTGGAGATTAGAACATGGCCAAACCAAGTCCACATCACGACTAAGGCTGTTCACACATGGCCTACGTTTGGTCCTGGTTTGAGCCCAGTTTGAGTCTCAAAGTATAGACCCTGGTTTGGTCCTGAGTCTTTGTTTAGTCCTGGTCTAGTCCAGGTTTAGTTCCTGCTGTAGTCCCAGTTAGGAACCAGTTTTGAAGTGACTGTAAGTGTGAATGCAGCCTGAAACCGCGCTCAAACTTGGACCAAACCGGGACGAGTTTGAAGGCAGAGGCCGTTGATGCAGATTGTCAGGCCTGTCTGGCACTAAGCCCCAGGGCAGCTGTGGCTTTACCGAAGTAACTCCTCCTCCACAGAAAGAATTGTGTCAAGAAAAGTGACTTTGGCTGTAGAAGAACAAACAAACACAAGACATTGGGATAACGCTTTGTAATGACTACACTTTTAGTAAAATAAGGAGTTAAAGGAAAAATATTGTGAATTTTTTTATATCGTTATTACCCTTTATACACGCTCTTGAGTTGCTCATGTTTGGTATCTCATGTTTTAGAACAAAATGTGTAAAAATAAAATGTCTATATCTGGTTCTTTTTGCTCTAGCACCATCTATTGGCTGCATAGTGCTTGACATGTTATCTTTTTTCTTTCTTTTAGATTAACATGTTATTACTCGTGACAGAAATGCTCAGAGCGAGTCTGGCGATGACTTAAGGACTTAAAACAGCAGAAGATTCTTGGAGAAGTGACGTCTAAAATCGGGAAAAAAGGCAGCGATCGAGGGAGTTCAGCAGGAAGTGTTTTTGACTCTTGGAAGGAGAGGATTTTCTAACCAGCATTCATCAAAATACAGTGAACGAAGATGAAATCAACTCCAGGTATGTTTTTGATGATGGAACATTGTTAGAACATGGTTAAAAGCTGAAAAAAGTCACTATTGCAAATGATGTTCCCTTTAAGGTATTAATGGAGTCCTTACTAAGTGCACGTTTCTAATGAATGCTTCTGTTGCAAGATGTAGTTATCATAAAGTGGTACCAACATTAGTGTAAAGAACATTTTATTTGATATTGACACCAAAGAAAAGTCGATTTAAAAACACACTGACCACAACAGCAAACAAAATCATGTGTAATGTTCATACAATAATGTTTAACACAAAATATGAGTAGCTTCTTTAATATTTTACTGTAAACTAGATCAAAAGCTTTGTAAAACTATTCACAAAAGGTCATATTTTGTCCTGTTTATGTGACTTTTTCAATACTGACACCTGTTGAAATGAGTATCTAATTTCAGTGCAAGCCTTTGCATTGATTAATTACTGATTTTGACAGTAATAGACAGTAATATTTCGATATAGTTTCAATTCATCAGGAACATACAATTTAATGTCAAATAAGGTGGGAAATATATTGAAAAACCAATATTGCACAATTTTTGTTTTGGAAATGAGATATATCGTCTATAATAAAACCTAATAAAGAGTAAAAAGTAACATTTCTGCCCTTTTGTGCTTAAATTTATGGTATAATCACATTTTATTTGCAATAATTGAACCTGAATCCAGACATTTAGCGGCACATTTCAGCTACTTCCCAATCCTTTATGAAAATATTGTGTAAATATTGTTATCGAGTGGTAGGAAAACAATAATGAGACAATGATTTATGTCAGTTTTGCCCGCTCAGCCAAATAACACAGGCCATTTATCACTCTTCATGACACAGCAGATGATTTCATTAAATAACAGAACCACAAACTCTTCCCTTTGACCCTTAACAGCCGCCTCATTGTTGTGGCTTTCTTCTGTTCTTCATTTGTCATTGAACTGCATGATCCAAACATGTTTTTCTATTTTGATTAAGCGCTGTGATTGTGCAGTGGCTTGCGGAGGGCTGACCTAATAGAGCAGGCTTATTACACATTCCTAATGACATTGTGCAATTTGGTGATGAATGCTACTCCAGTTACGCAACAGCCTGAAACAAAGCCAGCCACCAGAGAGGTCTGCGGGCCATTGTGCTCCGGGATTGTACCGAGAGGACAGTGGCATTAGACAAACTGTGCAGCTCGCTTTGATAGTTTACTCGTGTCGCTTTTACGTATTTCCCAGTCGATGGCAGCCTCCCAGTGCAGAAGATGTTAAAGGGCATAATGACAGGTTACATTACACATTTCACAAAAACATAGTGAACATGATTATATTAAAGATTTTACTAAACGTTTAGCCTTTTTGTCCCCAGTTTGACAGTTTTTGTAATGTGTATATGTCGTACTTTCTGGTTGGACTTGAGCAGCAAATATGACATAGTTAGAGGTAATTCCGAAGCTGTTACCTAGCAACCATTTTGAAAACAAGCGCCAAAATCCATATAAATTACACAAAACTTATGATTTGAATAATAATAACATTTGATAACACTTTTATTTTGTTGAATGACCGTTTAAACTGTCATAATAATGTGTCAGTTTTCTGTAAACTGTCTCTGTAGCGTCCTTTTTTTCTCCAACCCAGTTCTGCCAAGCTTACCTGCCCCAAAACCCTTAAACGTATCTGCTCCCAAACCTAACCTTACCCTGACTGTGAAAAATATGTTGTAAAAACAAAACTTTTGCAAGCAATGCAAAGTGGGTTGGAAAAAAATCAAGCGTCATGACATCGCAGTTGGACATAGCACTACCTCCTGTAATTTGAAACCTTGATTTTTTAAGATTTCTTCACGAACTGCAGCTTCACGAATGTAAAAACTAGATATGTATCACAGGTGCCCTCCCACCAAACTAAGTCATAATTAGAACATCATGAGAATCTTCATATACACTTTAACTCTATCTCACAGTGACAGACTAAAGGAATAACAAAGCGTTTGATAAAATTCTTTAAACCTAAAGGTGCAGCATGAGCACATTCTGACTCTTGTCCTCAGATCGGGTTGTTTTGGAGCTCTTTTGGAGGTTCGTGACATCAGTGTTTCCATGTTAAGGGTCTGGCTCCACATCAGAGGACAGGGGTCTGCTACGTGAGCGGCTAACGTCACCCCACGCATAATAAATGTGTTCCTGACTGGAAATGGAGGTTATGCACTGGCTTTTATTTGAATGAAAATGCGCCAAAACAGTTTGACTGAGTGACATAATTACAGGGAGTACAACTGACGCAATCTGTTTCTTCTTTCCTTTTTTTGTCACTCAAGTTGTTGTTTTGCTCATGTCAACTTTATACGGTAAAATGTGACATGAAAGTAGTTTCTCAGTTGTTGATCAGACTGTGCGGAGCTTTTCTAGCTTGTTTTCTAACCGCAGTTGGAGACTTAGGACACTTCAACTGTCCAACAATAATTATTTTCCTTAATAAACGAAGTCAGGAATATCTTATTTAAGGACAGAGAGGTAATGAGTGATCATAAAGTCTGTCTCAGTGATAAATGTGATCGTAGCTGCAGTGTTCCTGTTGTTTATCTGTTTTTCTACAACTGTTTTTCTTTTTCCTTTTTTAGATGTTTAGCAGAGTTGTTTGTACATTTGTTATTAGACTATAGCTTTTTTTGTTTTGTTTTTTTGTTTTAGCTTTTTCACAGCTTAAATTACTCCTAGTACTGTGATAACCTGCATAACCTTTACAGCAGTTTATCGCAAGTGTTTGGTTAAAAAATATTGTTTTTTGTTTTTATCTTTTGCTCTGCCTTCTCTCTTGTCCACTCGTCAGACCACTTTGGGATCCAGTACAGTACCTCTCTGCTCTCTGTTATGGTTCACTTCAGAGAGAAACACTTTCAGACCATCTGCATTCTCCACAAATCAAACCCGTGGAAACGAGCCTCATGTAACCTTTCTGTGGGAGCGTCTGCCAGCTGCTGTCGTCAGGCATTTCTTTGCCTGGAATGTTTCATCGTGAGGAATCTTGTATTTATTCAGTTACAGGTGTGCTTACAAAACCTTGAAAAACATGCATTCTCTCCACACATCTGACTTGTGACTTGGCCGGTTTAACTCCATGGAGACAGAAAAGTGACACAGTGCACCTTTAATCGCCAGCATTTTGGAAAAGGTTACAGATTATGCATATGTGGCTTATCGAAGAATCAATAAACACCAGAATTTGTATTTTTGATCCTTTTTTTCCCCTCTTTCCAACGATAAACAATCACTTAAATATTTCTAAATCAAATTCAAATGTATTGGTTTGGATGTTTCTGCCTAATTGCCAAAACATTAAAGTGCGTATGACAGGTTTTTATGATTTTCTAATTTTGACTTTATTCAGTGTGTTAATACCTCTTGCAAATACAAATTATAGTTTCACACCAATCAAGTCGCTATTTGTGGACAAAAGTTGAAAAATCTGTTGAAAATTACAGGAAGTAAACGAATTGATGACATCACGCTATCAGGTTATGCATAATTTACACAAAATAAACTACTTTTTGACCCTTTAAACTTTGATTCCACAAAATAAAGGTGTTCACATGTGTTTCTCTTTGTCAAATAAACAAAATCTGTGACATTAGCTGAGTTTTGGTCAATGTACGGTGTGGTTGCTATGGTAATTTCCTAGTGTGATGTCATACTTTACAACCAGGAAGTAAAATTTAAAACCTAAAATATAGCTAAACTGGAGTTAAGTTTGTAAAGATTTTAGTAGAAATTTGAATATATTTATCTTAACTGCATTTTAGTTAAATGTGTATCTCAACCTGTCATAGGCCCTTTAAGAGAAATGAGAGATATTAGAAAATAAAACCATACATGGAGCGTTGTTTAGTGCAGCATAAACACTTCTGCTTTCAAAGAGCGTTGCCCTTTTACTGTTAAACATCTCCAAGGTTTCGTCGGTGCAGATGCCTTGACATATGGCTCGTCCGCCCACACGGAGACAGATACAGTGTTTACCGCTAAACAGCACCGGCGGCTTCAGAAATGATATGTTTTCCACGGGCTGCAGCTACACCTTGACCTTCAGACGTGGGGACAGCTCTCACTCTTTCTCCCCGGCCCCTCCCCGTCCTCTCTCAGAGCTATTTCTCTTTCATTTTAGCTGCTGCCAACGCTAAATTCTTCGCCGAGGCAAAATCCACAGCCTTTCACTGAGTCCAAATCCCTATAATAACAGCAAGAACCTGGAAATAGCAGAGCCGCTCCAGTACTTGAATTCTCACCGCCCCTTTTCAATGTCGTGGATGTTTTTGTTTGTTTTATTGCCGTGGATAGAGATGATATGGTGTGAGAATATTGCAGTTGTTCTTTTGGATCAATCAAGACATTTGCATTCGTTGAGAAAAAATATTGCAATAATGATTTTTGACAGTAACAGGGGCGTAGCAGCAAGTTCTGGGGCCCATGTTTAAACCTTCTCGGTGGGGCCCTAATATGTCACTTTGTATATGATTTATTTATCCCAGTAAATTTCTTCGTTCTCAAAATGCTGGACTATTGTTAGTCCCCAGAGTCTCTAAAAGCACAGTAGGAGGTCGAGCATTTAGCTACCAAGCTCCTATGTTATGGAACCAGCTCCCTGTTCATGTAAAAGAGGCCGACACAGTCTCTACATTTAAGACCAGGCTCAAAACGTTCCTCTTTGAAATAGCTTATGGTCAGGCCAGTTAGGAACAGAAATAAAAACCTACAGTTTTAGCTATGCTGCCCTTGGAGCAACTCTGCTGGGGGAAGTATGGCAGCTTGAACACTATCCTCTGGTTCTTCCTACTTTACCTATCAACAATATTTAATATTACTTCAACTGTAGTCTGTTCATTGCTGTTCACATGTTTCTCTTTCTCTCCACTTCCCCCGGGGAGTGGAGACTGTTTCAGACACTGCGGCGGCTGCTCCAGTGACGACCCCCCCACCCCCATCTGTCTGGAGGATCGATCTCTACACTGGAGGATCTATGCGCCACCCGCCTGGAGGAACTCTCTCAGCCATACTCCGTCTGCCTGGACGAACTCCCTCTTGAGTGGTTCTGGCTCCACAGTCCAAGTGGATGCGTCAGTCCTGGTCCATCTGCAGCCTGTCTGTCCGTGGGAGTAGGATCTCTCCTTCACTGTGGTTCTCCCTGAGGTTTCTACTTTACCTGTGGCCCATCGAGGCAACTGTTGTTGTGATTTTGGGCATTACAAAAATAGATTGATTTGATTTGATTTAAAATTTGGTTACTATTGTTATTTTTTCATTCACCTTTGCCAGAATATACTCACTGTGTTTTTTACATATATTTACAGATATAGACTTGTAACTACCGGCTTATTTTATGATGCAGCAACTGTTTGTTTTTGCAACAACTGCAGACCAATTTAACAAACATCTCAGAACGCATTATTATGATGACAAAATGCATTAACCGCAAATTATAATCACTAGTTTTATTTGTTAATAATGTGGCTAAAATGTGAACGGTGATTTTCTTTTTTTTTTTTTTTTTTTTAAAGGGCCCTCAGATATCATACATAATTGTCTTTAGTCTCTCAAGGACTTTTCTCAACCACATTGCGTTTAATCACAACAAAAATAGATTCAAGCGTACAAAAATGTAATGGAGGAATATATGTTTTTTTAAAAATGTAATATATCCAACATATTTCATTGCAATTGATTCATACCAGACACGTAACCTGTGCCTCACCTGTAGCCGTGTTGATTCTGGGCGCTAATGTAAACAAATGTAAAATGCATAAACTGCTCAAATATCAGATCAGTCCTAATTTTTACTTTGAGCTGTCAACAAATTACATCAAAGTACATCTGCATTTTAAAACGCATTTGTGGCTTTGTTGCATTGAATTATGTAGAAAATGCTAGCTAATTAGCATAAGTGATTATTAGCTACAGTTCAAATATAATTGACTCCAAGACATCTTCTAACTGAAACATGGCTTGTAAGTAGAGCCGCAACCAACAATTATTTTATTTATTATGCATCCAATTAATTGATTTGTTGTTTAGAACGCGAAAGGCTTGTGAATATAAGATTATTATACATTTTTACTCAGATAAAGCTGAAGTGAAGCCGTTTGAGTTCGTCCTGTTGGAGAATATTTTCAGAAGAAAGTGTGTGTTTTATCATGTTTATGTGATTCCTGCTCTGAATAAATAATAATGAATCCTCTTTTTTAGCTCGTGGCACGTTTCGGAGTCCGTGTATAGCACATTTAACTATTATTCGATTGCTTGATCAGTTGACAACATTTTTATGGTCGATTATATGCAATAAATCAATTAACTTGTCAAGGCAATGCAAGTTTATTTATATTTATTTTCATACACAGGGCAATTCAAAGTGCTTTACATAACAGCCAAACTTGTAAGTGTCTGAACCTTTCCATGTGTTTGGTGATAGAGCCGCACTAAATATGTATTACCTTTTTATGTAACTGTGAGCTTTTAGTGCTTTCTTTTATGAACGTTTTTGCCAGTGAAAAGTCTGTGTAAAGTCATGGAAAAGCCATTCAAAAGCCTGCATTGACTGCTCTGTGAGACGTTAATTTGGAAAATACCTGCACCCAACATTTGTCAACCATTTTTACGTTTACAAAAAGGCAGTGTAGAAAGAGTGAAAGCTTCCCGTAGAAACAATATGTGACCGACCAGCTGCAAATGAATTCTATTATTGACATGTGACGTACGATGGCATCAACCGATCAAAAACTATATCAAAGTGAATAAATATTGTACTGAAAATATAGGATTTAACACATCGTACACAAGTGGGTCGGTTCGAGGCATTTGGAGTTGGACATAACAATAGCAACAAACATTCATCAGCATTTACAGTTTTCTTTTTATAGTTAGAAATAGGCATAAGTAAAGTAAAGTAAAATTTGTCCTGTTTTCTAGTGCGTTTAGGTCTAATATTTCAGTTTTATGCTGTAATTAAAGATAAACTGTTTTTGGAGTAGAACATATTTGTACTTATATATACTTTTACATTATAAGATTTTAACTTTAGCCGCCTGTAGACCCTTTAAAAGTTAAACAAAGACGTTCTAAATTCTGGAATGGAGCGGAACATAATTCAATTTCACTGGAGAAACTGGGATTAACCTCAGAATACCACAAAATATGAAAAAATCGGGATGATTTTGGGAAATGAAAACCAATCAAACACATGTGAGCGACATCTAAGCTGCTTTAAAGACATTTACCATTGTATTTAACATGATTTGTTTATGTTATAGGAGATTATGATAAACTCTTGGCATTTTTGATGAAGGAAAAATACAGATTTTTAGGTTTAACCGAACAAATACTGACAGAAAAGATGGACCCACAATAGCTTTTCATTGTATCTACAAATATATCACATACTTTACCATAAATTATACTTTTTATGAAGCTCAAATACAATTAACCCTAAGCCTAACGAAAATTATTGAAACTATTGGTTTAAGAAACAATTTAAAGCTACAACAATAAAATCATATGAGCAAAATAAAAGCATAAAGCATATAGTAAAAAAAAAACTATGTTTTGTATGGTGTTTTAGAAAGGGGCATATATTTATATGATTTTTTTCTTCTTTCTGCTCCTTTTCAATTGTGGTGGTGCATTTTTGTTGATTTGAATGTATTGCATGTGAGCACAACTGAAATGAACAATGAAATAAATTTAAAAAAAGAAGAAAAAATTGTATACTATATCCTAGCTGATGTTTCTACCCTGGAAATTCTAATTTGTTGCTTTTTCACTCACATAACGGCTTAAAACTATTAATAGTTTTAAGTCGTTATGTGAGTGAAAAAGCAACAAATTAGAATCAGATATAAATATATTTATATCTGATGTGAGCGAATTTTGCCTCCAATCTGGAATGTTAAATACACAGCAGGGTCTATTGTTGGTGGACCTAAACATTTGCTTTGATTGTGTTTGCCTCGGCCCGGCCCTGATACAACAACATATTAGTGACATATCGAGCTCTGTGTCGTCATAAAACATAACGTACCTTCTGTCAGAATCTGCAGAGCCCACTTTAACGGTTCCAGGCGACACATAACGGACGTCCTCACACGCAGAGCTCTATCTGTTCTCGCGCAGATGTATGTTACACGTGTGAGGCTGAGATTACACTCTGGACACCGGGGCAGCGGGTCGACAGGGCTGCTTTTGTTTTTGACATTTTGTTCCGTAAAACTGGATTAGGTCACGCTTCAGCTCACGAATGGACCGATGATTGAATGTTGTAAATATTGTTATGGTTTGAACTGAACGCAGGTGTCTCTGTGATGAGTCAAGGGCTGGATAAGCTGTTTCAAGGCGCAGCTTTATTGGTGTCACAGCCTGCGAAAAGTCAAAATAAAGGAATAAAAGAGTGATAGATAACAAATATACACATAAAATAAAGAAAATATACCAACAATTAACATGCAAGTAGGGCTGTAAGTAACAATTATTTTAGAAGTCGACTGTCAGTGATTATTTTTTCATTTAGTCGACTAGTCAAATGATTTATTCTATTGTACAGTGAGGCTTTTTATGTACATTATTAACCAAATGAAGGTTAAAATATGGTGACTGAAGGCTTCTAGATAGAGAACATTTATGAATAAAGTGTGCTTGTGATGACAAAGTGTTCTTTTTACTTATTCTTTTTTTGACGTTTTGAGTCTTTTTGTATCTGTTTTAGAGTCCAGATTATAGTCAACTATCATGGTTAATCGGTTGTTGCAGCCATTTAAAGCAACAAATATGTAGAAGAGTCCACAAAAAATCCTCTTTCACAGCTTTTGAGGCTTGATTTGAACATTGTCAGAGCAGAGGCCTGTCTCACATCTTCTAGGATCCAAAAACACATTTCAGAACCCGATTAAAGCGACGTCACTCTCTAAAATATCTAATGATTGTAGTTTTAGTCAATACTTGTGGAAATGTGGAAAAACAATTTACCCCTGAACTGAAACATCTTGAGTCAAGGTCTGGTCCTAAATTGCGAGATAAGAGCAGCATGCCTTGGCAGAAATGTCCTCTCTGTGGCTTTTAGACTTTGACATTAAATGCAGACAAACATTTTGATCCACAAGGAAAAGTACTTGGACACAGCAGCTCACACTGGATCTGTGAGCCTTTTGTTGTTTAGTAGATGATTAGATAGTAGTTTTTATAGTTTAACAGGTTTTTTACATGAGGATTTATATGGGACAACAAGGAAAAGGAGAAGACATGGAGTGAGCAAAAGACTTTGGATTGAATTATGTGTTTAATCTAATTTAACTTAACTTTAATCTAAAAAACAAAAGCAAAAAACAAAACATAAACTACTTGTTGTTTTTGCAGAGGTTTTATTTCATGGTCAAATCATAGAGATACTGAAAGACTGATTTTCGAACAAGAATTGCTTCTGAAACTAATTGATAAATAAATCCATGCTCTCCGCTTCGATTGGTCAACTAAAAGGGGCTTGGCATTTCCAAAAGCTCAAACCTGTTCAATATCTTTGATTTGAGCATGTATTTGTGCTCAAAGTGCACTTCCACGACCACGTGCTCACAGGAGACATTTAAACACACAACAAGCTGTAAACAGAAAATGTGTCTCTCTTCAGTAAAGTCAATTCACACCATGGCAGCTTTTTCACATTTAAGTTGTGTTTTGAGTTTTTACAGCAGAAAATGTCATCAGGGGCGTGGCAGCAAAGTCTGGGCCCCAGGAGCAGACCTTCTTGGTGCGTGGGGCCCTAAGACATACTTTTGTATATGATTTTTTTTTTTTATCCCCGCAAATTCAGTTTCACAGAGATCTCAAAATGTATTATTGCAATAAGAACATACATAACTGCAAATTATAATCACTGGTTTTCTTTGTTAACAACTTGACTAAATGTGAACAATCTTTTTTATTTGTTTTTAAAGGTGATGGGGCCCTCAGATCTCATGCATAATTGTGTTTAGTCTCTCAAGGACTTTACTCAACCGCAACACATTTTATTACAACAAAAAATAGATTAAAGCGAAGAAAAATTAAACTGTGAAAAAACCTCCCATGCTTTTAAGGACCCCTTCCTGCCCTGGGCCCCGAGAACACAGTACCAAATATCAAATATCTATCTCTATATATAAATTAGACAAAATAAATAAAATTGCACAACTGCAGTTATGTATTTGCTCAGTGTGGATTCTCTCCTTGCATTTCTCAATTTGTTGATCCCTCGGCGCAAATCTCTCATTCACAAATAGGGGCAGGAGAGGCTCAGCTGACGTGATAAGATTATGTGGTTTTTTTTTTCTGATTACAAATCAACCTCATGGCTTATGTGGAGAAATTCTGCCTGTCCAGCTTCCCCTCCCTTCCTCTCGTGTGCAGAACGCATCGTTTTCTCTCTTCTATCTCCTCCTATTACGAGTGTAGCCACGCCCCCCTTGTGCCGCGGCTCCTCCCACTCACTTGCCTCAGCGCTGGATCCACTCAGCCGCTTCATTCTGCAGGTTGCGAGCACCCAGCGTCAGTCTGCTGCGCTTTTACGTGTTTGTTTTGAAGAGCTGACAGTGTTTGCTGCTTTGACTTTTTTTTTTTCCCAAGCGACCAAACGCCTTTACGTCTTCTCTTCCTACTTTGCCGGGAGTTGAGACGCACACCTCCGGGATAAACGCCTCCTGTCATCCTCCTCACCCGTGCGCACCAGAGCCATGGAGCCCGCCGTGTCCGCAGAGGGAGAGCCCAAGGAGAGGAAAAAGATCCAGTTCGCGGTGCCGGCTTCTGCGCCCACCAACCTGGACCCCCGGCAAGTCGAGATGGTGAGTACCAGATCAACACATCTGCGTTTTTTTGCTTATATAAAGTGACATTTTTTCGCGTAAAATTGCAAGTTTGGGTTGTTTCTGTGTCGCGCGCGCCACGTTTCCAAGGAATTTGCAACAAGCTTTGAAGAATGCATTGAAAAGAAGGCGTTGCGAGTCATCCATAGTGTGCTTTATAACTTCAGCTTTGCTTTAATAATTGGTTTTAAGATTGCAAAGTCTCTTACTTCTCTAAACTCTGGTCAGAAGTGAAGTAAGTTCCTTTATATCTTGCCTCTAATGTGCTTCAAGGCTCTTTTCACGTTGTAATACTTTAAAATAACCGTGATTGTAACGCAGCTTTTTGCTTCATGGCTTCATCTGGTCATAAGAAAAAGCAAATATCCAAGTGGCTTTAACAGGACAGTTGTTTAGCAGCGGGGAGAGCGCATGGGGGAGACTAATGCAGGCCAAAAGTGATACAAGGGGAAATTGGAACCAAATGTCTCTGTGAAAAACACTGGACCTTTGCACCAGAAGGAAGCTTACAAGTCTGGAGTACTTGGGACTGTCTGCACTTCTCCGAAACATTTGGTAATTTCACTTTTGCAGTTATAAATGCTGTTATTATCTTTCATTCCGGTAATAAACTTGTCAATTTCTGCTGCTGCTGCTGCTTTTGGTGATCCTTCTACTTTTGCCACCGCTTTTGCAAAATGTCAAAAATAGTTCAATGTTTTTTTCACTGAAGCAGGTGTATCGCAAAAGTATCGATATCGCAGTATTGTCTGACACAATATCGATGTAGCAACAACATCTAATAGAAAGGTTCTGTTTTTAAAATGAAAACATTAAAAAGGAAAGTTATGAATAAAATCGAGCTTTTTCAAACTAAATTAGCCTCGGTTTTGTATTTGTTGGTTTTTGTTTTAATATAACACATTATTGCAACAAAAATAGGGCTGTAGCAATTAGTAGAATAATTGTGACTCGTCGACTATAAACAATAATTGCAGTTGTATTTTGCTGATGGTCGTCGTTCTCTGGACTAAACAGACTCTAAAACACAAACTTAAAGACTTTTATAACAAACACAGTGACATTATTAAAGAAAAATGGCAAAAAAAGAACAGAACACTTATGATTTTCCTCAATTATACACTTTATTCATAAATATTCTCTGTTTAGAACAGGGGTGGGCAATTATTTTGACGCAAGGGCCACTTTGGACGTTTACACTTGCCTGGGGGCCCGACCATTTTACACACATAATAATACACATAGACGTAATGCCTAAAATACACAAAATCGACAACAGGAGAGCAGAAATCATTACCTTTACTTAGTGCGAACAGTGCCATTGGTCACTCTTTTTATCCAAAGCATCAAAGTCTGGTGTTATTCTAGTGGTGGCTGTTATCAAAACTGATTTTTAATGAACAAGCAGCTGCTCAGGAAACTATAAAATGACAAATGCACCACACCTAACTCATACAATTTTTGCTTTGTGGGCCGGATCAAAATGCCAAAAGGGCCACATGTGGCCCCCGGGCCTTAGTTTGCCCCCCTCTGCTCTAGAAGCTTCATTCACAATATTGCAACATTTATTTGGTTAAAAATGTTACTAAAATAATCATTAGTTTCAGCCTTTGTCAGAAAGTGTATTTAAATATCTCAATAATATCGATATCACAGATCTTAAGTATCGCAATCATTTCCAATATCGTGCAGCTCTACACTGAAGTATATTGTTTATTATCAATAGGCCTGTCACGATAATGACTATATTGACATATCGGTCAATAAATAACAGATAGAACAATCATTTTTGGGGGTCAGTATTATCGTCTGTGCATTTTCTTTACATTAGTGAGGGGTTTGTTGTGATTTTTCTGTGCCACAATAACATTTGAGCTGTAGACGCTTGAATAAATAACTTGTTTGACTCATTATACGAACAAACAAAGTACTAAAGTGTTTCATTCTGTTATTTATTTATTGCTGCACATGTTTTAGAATCGTTTGTCAGTTAGTTTCCATGATATCGTTTATCATGACAGGCCTAATCATCAATATATTATCCTTCTACGACTACGTTTGTTATTGCCAGTGTTGCACTTCAATGACGCTATTACTTCTTGGAACTGCGGTCTACTCTGCGTTTACCAGAACAAAGTGTTAAACTGGGAGAACTCACAGACACTCCATTAAATATTTTCTGTAGTCAATTTACAACCGTTGTTTCCGAATGATTTACAGTGCACGGTCACTCACCTCAGACAGAGTTTATCAGACACTTGTGAGGAGCTGTGGGCATCTGACAAAAGCTGAGAAGTCACGGACAGTTTAAGGACAGTTTGGAAAGTGGGGCGCTTTAAAGGAGCCCCAGAGGAGGACAGATGATGTGCTGTGTGTGATTTATGTCCAGTGGAGGATGAGTTTAATTTGATGTTTTATTATCCGCTGTTTAATAATTTAAGAAATGCTTTGTGTAATATGATCCAACAGAAACATACTGATTTGTTTTGACTGATGATAATGTTTGGTTATTTGAAGATGAATTGTATGACAGCCTTTATCGAGAAAGACTGGACACTAAGGACTTTGTGTCTTAAAGTGCGTATGACAGGTTTTCGTGATTTTCTTATTTTGACTTTATTCGGTGTATTAATAGCTGTTGTACATATAAATGATAGTTTTACACCAATAGAGTTGCAGTTTGTGGAGAAAAGTTTAAAAATCCGTTGAGAATTACAGGAAGTAAACAAACTGATGACATCACACTGGGAAGACAAAAGTTATGCATAATTTACTCAAAAAAGCATGTTTTTTTTATCCTTTATACATGAATTCGACAAAAAAGGTGTTCACGTGTGTTTTTTATTTGAAAAAGTAAAAAATCTGTGACATTAGATGAATTTGGGTGGTTGCTATGGTAATTTCCTAGCGTGATGTCATCATTTACAACCAGGAAGTGACACAAAAAACCTAAAAAAATTGCGAAACCGGGATAAAATTTGTGAAGTATTTTAGCAAAATTCGAAATATATTTATCTAAACTACATTTTAGTTAAATGAGTAGTTCAACCTGTCATGGGTCCTTTAAGATGTTGTACTTATGTTGTTTGTTTATGTTTGTGGATGTCATTTTCAACACAAAATAATAGTAATGTCTTTATGTTTTTCACAAATTCTTATATTCTAGTTCTGATAAAGCTCAAGATCATTCCGAGTCTGAGTCGAGTCTGAGTCGAGTCTGTGGCGAGGCGACGCCAGTAATGCTTTTTCTTACAGTAAAAGCAGCGTGTGACGGCTGCGCTTGAATGAGTCTGAGCCGTTGCTATTCTCCCTGGGGTCTATAAAAATACAATAGACAATCACATTACTGAATCAGACCAATTGAAAGCATCAGGAAACATTGTACAGTACAACATGGAAGAGTTTGAACGTACAATCACTTCCATGTAATCTTGTTTCATTCATGTATACCATAGACCAGGGGTGTCCAAACTTTTTCCATCGAGGGCCACATATTGAAATATAGACCAAGCGGAGGGCCACAAATCAATCGTGAAACGTTAAAAAAAGCTGCATTTATCTGATGTTTTAAGCACCACCACATCTACATTCAGTCTCATTGCCTTAATATCAGGTCTGTACTGCACCAAAATGTTAGTTATTTAGGTTGGAATTGTAGAAAATCTGAAATGTGCTGTAAATAGTACTTCTCAGGACAATGTGGGCCAGTTCACCAGGAAGCCTAAGGGCCAAGAAAAATTGGTCTGAGGGCCGCATTTGGCCCCCGGGCCTGAGTTTGGACATGCCTGCCATAGACTGTAAAAAAGAATGACTAGAGCCAAGTTGTTTCATACAAGTCTTATAATAACCTTTTTAAAAATAGTTTTCTTTTGTTAAATGTTTGGGAAGCTGATTCCATTCATACTTTCCCCTATAAATGAAAGTGATAAAAACATAAATGTATTGCCAGAAACATTGGATTGTCGTTGTATGGATTTCTGCACTAAACACCAAATTATTAAAAAGAATCTAAGGAGTTTTTGTAACAGACACTCCTGAATAATGCAAGCAGTGAATAGAATAGTCTGTCAGTCTGTCACGTACCAAAAACTCATCTAAAATTCTGATGCATGAATTTAGCGCTGGTAGAAAAGTCACACAGAGAGCTGGAACTATACGTTTATTTACTACTTATGTGCCCCAGCTTTAACTCGGCAATGTATAGTCCGTTTATGTTAGTTTTAAGTGTCACAATACAAATCGATATGTGTATTAACAAGAAGTATTTCGAGTACAGCCGAATGTTTTTTAATTATTTGTAATTCTGTGAGCTCAGTCTTGGGATTCAGTTGCAGAAACATGTTCACTGCGCTTCTCTCACAATAACACATTGTGCTACTGACAATATAACGATAAACCATAACATTGAAACTACTTGACACATTAATCCTAAAGCAGAATACTGTCAAACAAACCTATTCTAAATGCACCGTTTAGTTAAAAAAACAATGAAACACTTTGGTCGTTAGGGTTGATAATGAGTAACAGAAATTCCTTTTTTCACTCTCAACAGCACAGATCTCATTGTTTACAGAAGAAAATGTATTGAGTTCCTCACAAACGCTAAGAAAACATACACATTAACTACTTAGCCCCAAATATACTGTTCCAACTCTCACATATTTAACGATGGGTCGATATAGTAATTATTATGAGCAGGTGAACTCTGGAGCCAGAACAGGAAAGCCCTCTGCAAGTGCTTTTTATTTAAACTCATTTGAATATGCTACATCGTTTATCATAGACCAATTATTTATTCTGACAGGTTTTATGTTGTGTTTAAGGCGAGACACTACAGGCAAAACTCTTTCTCTTTTTGTTTTTTGGTCACTTTGCTCTCTCAAAGTCTTTCATGTAGAAACAACAAACTCTCTGGGACATTATAACCTCAAAGGCCTTTTTCTTAAAATGCATTTTTCTCCTCTAGGGACATAAAGACCTAAACACACCAAACTTTACCATCTTGGACTCAACAAGATTTTGACGAAATGTACTGAAGGATTTGTTGATATCTAATTCTAAAACTGATTTATTGAAGTTTTAAGTCAAAAAAGCAGATGAAATTTGAATTTTTAGACATTTTTCAGAGTTATATGTCCCAAATATATCTTATTTTGTCTGTTTCTTCACATAAAATGCCTAATTTCTACATGAAAACATTACACGATGAAAACCTTTTTTTCTTACATTTATGTGAGTAAACTACAGGAAAAGTTTCAAGCCGATATCTTTAAATGTAAGATTTGTTTCACCTGCTGTGTCTTGCCTCGAAGAAAAACCTAGACTTTTAAAGCGGAGAATTCTTGTACTTGGATAGATTTGGACGGTACATTTTAAATAGTGCTCATGTTAGGCCTGATGTGTGGCCCTCCTTGTGGTTGTGGCCCTAATCAATCGCTCTGTTCGTTTATACCATGAGTGTTTCTTCAGTCAACTCTAGAGCAGTGTTTTTCAACCTTTTTTGAGTCAGGGCACACTTTTTTGTACTTACAAGTAACTAAAACATCACCAAATCACATAATTTAGGGACAACAGGTTTCATTTACGTTGCAAATATTGTCCATTGTCTGGTTCTTTAGATTTGACACTGGTGGCTGTTTATCTTTCATTCAAGTTACACTCAAAAATGGTAAAGCATTCGTTTCAATCTATGGATCTGACATTTTCAAGGCACGCCTCAGCAAAACCTCTAGGCACATTAGCGTTCCCTGGCGCACCAGATAAAAATCAAGGCTCTAGAAACAGAAACAAAGGGCGGATCCTTGACCAGAAACGATACACGGCGCACTTCTAACAATCACCGCGAGCCCTTGACATTTCTGACCCCGTCCCGCCAACACTTTCACTCTGCACTCGAATGGCCACTTCTCACTGTAACGTCTCTGTGACTCTGGCCTGACTCAGCACCAAACTTGTATCACTGTGTGCAAAAATGACATCGCAATCATCGTTGGGTTTTTTTCCCATTTGACCCTAATTCCCGCAGATCTTATTTTAGAAAGTAGGGCAGAGTGGGCATCGGCCGGAGGTGCCTTGAGGACTGTATACGAGGGAACGGAGGTGAGCGAGGGGCGTAGAAAATGAAATGAATAAACGAAATGATGAAAACCTAATCTTTGGCATCACCTTTGTCCCGTATAGGTTAACTCTCTTTGCGTCTGTCCTGGTTTAAAAAGGCTTTAAATAGCACGTTCCGCTCATTTCCCTCGAGGTTACTTCATAATCTCAGAAGGTGACGGCGTTATTAAAATGTCCCCTTTGTTTTCCGGCGCTTATCTGAACCTATATCGGTGCCATGTGATTGTCTTTTCCCTCGACTCTGAAGCCGTAAGAACGAACGATTTGACAAAAATGCATTAATTTGATGACGGTAATTTCAAAATCCATCATGAATGTGCTGAAATGAAGCTGGAAATGTCTCGGTTGAGGACAAAGTAGCGCACAAAACGTGAAATTACAGTAAATTCAATCACAAAAGTGCAGAAATACCATGTTATGTTCTTGTTTGGGGGATTACACTGGATGTTTTGGGTCTGTTTTTTTTAATCAGGTAATTGTTTGGTAATTTTTAATAGAGTTAAGCTTCTCGATATTGAAATTGTGGTTTGTGTTTTTAATAATGGGATTCTGTTCAAGGTTCACATTTTCAACACAACCGGGAGAGTTGGCAAAATGACTGAAAACGTTTTTTATTGCTTTTAGTTGCCTTTTTGTTGCTTTTAGTCACATTTTTGGCACCTTTTGGTCAGTTTTAGTCTCATTATTGTTGCTTTTTGTCACATTTTTGTTGCCTTTAGTTGCGTTTTTGTTCAGATTTGGAGGAAGAATTGGGTTGTTTTTAATGGCAATTTTTGGAAGTCTTGTTAATGTTCAGGAATTTTGTATCGAAAGCTGTTTTTATTGGTTTTTAAGACAGAATAGAAAATGTTGGTCGTTCAATATGAGGACAGAACTTATGTTTTGGTCATATCACCCAATTTTGGAATTTGGAAAAATATCTAATTGTAATTTTTATGTTAAACTTTGCTTTTACACCACACCAAGATTAAACCCCAAACTTAATCTGTACTAAACGTCTCATCTAGACTTGATTTTGCCCTGGTTTAGTCCTGGTTTAGCCCTGGTCTTGTCCACGTTCACTTTCGGGTTTAGTCTCAGTTAAGTCCCTGTTTTGATATGATGTTTGTGCTTGTCTAAGAAGATCAAACCAAGTCCACGTCAGGACTCAACTGGGCTCAAACCCGGACCAAACCAGTACAAGTGTGAAACCTTTGTAAAAACTGTGAGTATTTAGCATAAATACAAATGGCTGTGGTGGTGCTTCCTGCTGAAATGCCCACATAAACATGCTGCTCGCCCCTCGTCTGGGTCCTGTTTCTCTTCCAAGACACCGCAGGATATCAATCTGCCATATGTCAGCTGTTCTTCTTATATGTTTATTTTCCTGTGTGTTTTACTTTACGTGGGAGGCATTTTTCTCTGTGATCTTATGTTATAACAGCTATATTTGCTTGTTCTGTTCACCTTGCTCTATGTAAATGGACTCAGCCTTGGCTTAAACCAGTGAAGTTTATGTTTTTAAAACTGTCTAAAGCTCTGCCTCGAAAAGCCCAGTGATATTGTGAAGGCTACCTGTGTTTGTGGGGAAAATATACAGAGTTAGACCATAATACACTTTGAATGGTCAAAATGTTAATACCAACCACAAGTTTGTACATGATAAAATATGTCTAATGGTGATCAAATAACTTCTTTAATAAATCTACTGTGGCAAAATGCAAATGTTAACTTATAGCTGGGAGAATTTTATGGTTTCCCCCAAAGAGTTTATTGTAAAAGCAGGCCTTAGACAACTGTGCGCCGTCTGCAGCTAATAATAAAGTATTTTATTTCTTGTCAACCAAGAAGGAGCCAAAAGCAGTGCTTTGATTGGCTGCGCTTGGGTGGTCCACCCCAGTGTCACTTTACTGTCTGAAACAAGCTGCTCTAAAACTGTACGTATGTGTCTGAAAATGAAAGCATGTGAATATTAATATTGAATATTAATTCAGCTGAATTAGATCAGGTCAAATCAGGCACCACAGCTTTAATTCAAATTGTGAAGAAGACAGTTGTTTTTTTCTGTTCAAGCAAAGAAATGTAAATCCCATGCTAAAGGCAAAGAAATCTGAAAGGAAGACCAACTATTTTGTTTTATATAATGATTCATTTGAATAATTTAGTTTCACTTAAAGGCACTCTTTTTAAACGTGAATAACAGCTCACTTCCTGTTTCTCGTAGAAAGCGCGGTGGTCACATTTTCACCTAAATAGATGCTTTTACAAGATATCTGTTCTGGGGCAACTCAGATTTTGCTTATTACATGCAAAAAGTCAGGTACATGAACACATTCTGTTTTTCACGTTTCAAAGCAGTAAAAATCAAGTACAGCCCCTTTAAGACATCAGATCGACATGTTCTTAAAGTCTCTCGAAAACTGCTGTTTAACTAATATGACAACAATAATACAACAGAAAAAGACAACGCAATTTTTGAAAGTAGTTTAAATTCTCATATTTCAACCAGTTCTTGTAGTTTGTATATTATTTTACTCTGGCCGACAGTAAACTTAACGCACAAGCGGCTTCTGTGCATATGACTCTCTGCACGTGACAAGAGCAAACAACTTGTGCTCGGAGGAAGTTAGTTTAAACCAAGAGTCCATTCAGGAGAGGATGTGTGTGTTTGTGTTTAACATCTGATAGCTTGTCAGGCGTCCCCAGAGATTTACGTAAAATCAGAACCATTATTTCATTCCCGTCTCCTCCCAAAGCCTCCGCTGTCACTAATGAGCTGAGCACTATATGTTCACCACTGTCGCCGCTATTGTTGTTCCTAATGATACTTTTAACCCACAAACTGACTCTGACTCATATTTTCTGTTGTGAAAGTTTGAAAATGTGCAATAGTTTGTCTCCTTTGCATTCAAAAGGTCAGCCTGAATGATTTGTTATGAATCAGGGCTGCATAATATGGACAAATATTACGATATTGCCATTAAATACTGTGAAATCAATATTATTTTACACAATCATTTCAGTTATATTCACGCTTAAATGTGCATGCCTTCATATAATAATCAGACTCTGTCAAAACAACTGCTTAACACTGACAAACCCTACATTAAATCAAGGCTAATTTAGGAGTAGCGAGGTCAAGGTTATGTGGTTAATTTGATCATTGAGATGAATCAAGTCACAATATAGTCGTAAGAACTAAAAAATAATAACCGTGACCGTTTTAGAAGCAAAAATTAAGTGTTTTTAATTCAATCTATAGTCCAGAAATGCAGCTAAATGTAAAGTAATTCATGTTTTTGTTACTTTGTGTTGTCATTCAGAAAGTTTTATTTGGTAAAGCTGGTCACAAACTAGAATAATAACATGTTAGACAATGGGATTGAACGTTGAAAGAAAGAAAGCTGTTTGGTGTGGTCTCAGTAATTGTGAATAAATGTGAGATGAGATGTTTTTTCTCACAGTAGTTGCAGCGCTAAAATTTAATATTGTGACATCCTTATTTACGAGTTTAGGAAAATGATAAATAATTGTATTTTTTCTGTTATTTTCTTCAAAAACAGTGCATTTCTGTCTGACGGCGAATCTTGATGTTGTTGCAATATATTTAGTTTGTTGTTGTGATTATAGCTATATCAGTGTTTTTAAGCTGTATATTGTGCAGCTGTGAAGTTACTATGAATGCCTTGTTTATGTTGTTTTTAACTAACAATGCGTTGTATTTATGCAGGTGATTCAGTCGGACTCAGGAGCAGCTTGTTTGCTCATGTTTGTGGTGACTGTATGTCATGATGTGTTGCACAATTACAGAGTCCAGGAGAAGGCTCTTGTATCTCGAGTATCCAGTGATATTATATTTGTCAATTGAACAAAAAAGTGTTAAAACATGTCTTTAAGTGTTTTAGTGGATGGTTTATTTATCAAACAAATGTGAAATGTCTGTCAAATGAATCACAAAAATGCACAAATATTACTTTAGATTTTACAACATTTTACAACATTACAACAGAAGTAAGTCGAGTTTTTAAACCATATACATAAATAATTGTTTGCATATCTTCAAAACAACTGCCATTATCTAATTTTCAACACATTGCACACCTCTACGTGAGACTATTGACGTGTTCAGCATTACAACATGTACCTTTTGGACATGCCAGGCCTGATTCAGACCAACTGAGTAATCCTCACATTTTCTTTTATTTGCTCAGCCTCTGGATGCTCTGATTTAACCAAGAACTTGTTGTCCTACTCGAAACCTTAAATATTACAGAAAGAGTTGTTTTTTAATTCTTGCATGTTAGAGTTACAATTTATTGTCTTGAATTCAAGGCCAGAATACTCAGAAAAGTGTCTCTTTTCCAATCTGTGCATTTACCGTAATTATTCAATTATGCAATTATTCAAAAAATTCTGTCTCTGGGTCAAACAGGAAAAGCTGCCTGCTCCGGTGAAACACACTAAGGGCGCGTCCACACGTATCGTCCACTCAGTATAATCTGTGTGTGTCCAGTATGATTGGACACGTGTTCAAACCTCTCCAAGTAAACCGCACTAAACGTGAAGTCAGTGGATCTGTCGTGAGCTTAATCCCATTTCTATTATCAAGCTGTTATAGATAAATAGTATGTTTTACAATCAACTCAAAGCAACAACATTGTCTGATTGTTTTGATATGAAGATTTTTTTCAGTTCGTTGTTTTAATTTGTTTTATTTTTACATTATTATGCCTCAACAGTATTTAATAATTTTAAACTGACTTAATCATAGAGATAGAATCAGACAGACAAGTACTAACCCTGAGCTAGCCATGTGCTCAATCCCCCTTACTTTATTTATTTATTTTTATGAACAAATGCTCATTTTTCTACAGCACATCTTTGTATACATGACCTTCTGTGAGCCTTTCGGTCAGATTATAAAGACACCTAATAGTTTTGCCAGAATCTCAACCGATTTTTCAGTCAATCAAATATGTCTTCAGTCAACTTTTATGAATGGAGCTGTGCATATCTCATATTTCCTTACTCAGCACTGGGAAAACATAAGATTATCTCATGTTTTAGAAATAGTTACAAATCCTGCTGACAAGTATAGAATCTACACAGCAGTAATAATAATCTGAATCAGAAAGAGGTCTATTTCCATTGGTGTCAGTAAACAAAACGGCGGTAAAGTGTAACATACAACAATGAATAAAACCGTAGCAAAAATACAAAACAAAGCACCAAATCCTTTTCCTGAACCCAAAACAAGTGGCTTCTGTTGCCTAAACGTGAACACCTCTGACTCTGGTGCTGTGAAGCTAAAAACCACCTTCTCTCATGTTCCCGAGCAGGGCTGCAATTATTTAGGCAATATATAGCCCACTGCTGAGATCTAAATTAGTCTCTGCGTCTGCAAAGGGTTATTGTTATTTGTATAAACCCTGTAGTTTTAACCTTTGCAAACGTGTTCTGAAATGCATGTGGTTTTTGCACTGGTTTAGCTGATAATTTTGTGTTTAAAGTGTGTATGACAGGTTTCTATGATTTTCTAATTTTGACTTTATTTAGTGAATTAATACCTGTTGTAAATAGAAATAATAGTTTTACATCAATCGGGTCGCTGTTTGTGGAGAAAAGTTGAAAAACCTGTTGAAAATTACAGGAAGTAAACACCACTGATGACATCACACTGGGGAGACAAAGGTTATGCATAATTTACAGAAAAGAAACTACTTTTTTGACGCTTTAAACATTGATTCAACAAAATAAAGGTGTTCATGTTTATTTTTATTTGTCAAATCAAAATAATGTGACATTAGATGACTTTTGGCCCAGTGTAAAGTGTGGTTGCTACGGTAATTTCCTAGCGTGATGTCATCATTTACAACCAGGAAGTAAAATTAAAAAGCTAAAAATTGCGAAACCGGTGTAAAATTTGTAAAGCATTTTAGCTTATTTTGAAATATGTTTAACTACACTTTGGTCAGATGAGTCGTCCAACCTGTCAAGGGTACTTTAAGTGTTGATTCTGCTGGTGTTGGACAAGGATAAAATGTGCGCTCTTGATTTAAAACATAAAACGTAACAATATATTGAAATCTAGTCAGTATTGTGAATGTTTTATGTGAAGATATGCAAAATTTCAATATCAAGTGTATCATTTTTAGTGAAAATTGCTACAAAAAAGCTGATTAAACATAAAAATCAAGAAAAAGTAGTGTTATTCATTTTCATATACGAATATTTCTGCACTTTTGTGATTCATTTTGCAGACATTTCACACTTGTCTGATAGTTGATCCTAAACTAATATGTTTAAAGACAACTTTTAACACATTTTTGTTAGATTTGCGTAATAATGTCTGACTATCGTTGTCAAAATAGTCCAAAAATGTACTGAGATATCAATTTTGTCAATATTACAGCATTTTACCACAAATAGTTTACAATATTTTCATGATTTAGTCTAGTTTAAAGGAAGAACAGAGGACTGAAGTGGCTCGCCCTCATGTTTTTGCAGTTTGTAAACAAGAATAATGACAGGAGCATATTTTTAGTGCTGACTCAGGTTTAGTACAAAACAGCATTCTGCAGTGGTGCGTAAAGGACACCGGTTCACTTCGTTCCCTAGAATTATTTAATTTTTACTACAGGCACTTGCTGGTAAAAATTAAGCTCAGATCTCATATATGTGCAGTATAAATTATATAAAA
Organism: Rhinogobius similis; assembly: GCA_019453435.1. NCBI lineage: Eukaryota > Metazoa > Chordata > Actinopteri > Gobiiformes > Gobiidae > Rhinogobius > Rhinogobius similis. Next base: position 13,625,970 of record CM033631.1, read on the forward strand.
GTCTCAGGAAGTGCAAACTGTTCTACATTTGGCATATTGTGCACTGTAAACAAGTAGAAATCTATACTTTATTCCATTTGATGCTTGTTTGACTCTAATGTGGGACAATCAAACACCAGGTTTATTGAACGACTCATATGGATTTATACTCATGAATCTGTGCAATGGAGACAATGATTCTGCTTTAGGCAAATGTACAGATCCCATTTTGACACGTGTCAGAATATTATAGATTGTGGAAACGTTGGAAACACAGAGAGTGACGTATTTCAGCAGTTTACTTTAGAGTTAGTTGTTAGATGTCAGTTCAATGCACTACCAGAGCTTCTCAAAGTGGGGGGCGCTCCCGTCTGGAGGGGGTGCAGAGCCGTGCCAAAGGGAGCATGGGACGAACGGGGAAATGTGTCCCTGTGGGTTTAGAGTCACATTAAAGTGATAAATCCTTAAAGGTCCCATATTCTGCTATTTTCCCCTTCACACAGTCTATTCTAAGGGCTTTGTTGATAAATTTTTGCGTTGTGCAATATCCATAACATAACAGTTTCCAAAAAACACCCATTTCTTGGACTGGCCCCGCTCCTTGCAAAAGCAAACGGCTCATTCTGAGATCTGACCCCCCCGAACAGAGAGCAGGCTGCTCCCCCGCCCAACTCGCGCGCCTCGCCCAACTTCGTGCGAAGCCTAGAGCGGAGATAGTGCGCATGCGCCGTGTGCTCCGGTAAACAGCGATACACAAACACGGGAATAAACCTTTTATCCGTCCTGACGGTGCGTCGTGCTGAGTCCTACGTCCTGGATCTGACCTGGAGTTTGACGTGCTCCAGTACCTCGACGACGGACGTTGCCGTTTGGTAAATAACAAGCTAACTCTTCGATCTGTCGTATCCATCGTGTAATTACTGTGTAGCATTAGCATTAGCTGTTTTTATTCTGCGGCTGCGCGCTTCCCGGAGGCATGGCTTAAACACCGCGTCATCCATGGGAAGCCGCGTCATCCATGGGATGAGCCCCCGTCTGCCTGCTCAGCCGAGGGGGACAAAAAAGACAGTTCTCTAGCGAAAGCATGCGGGAATCAATCAAAAAACCACTTTGGGCACAACATACGAGGCCCAAATAGCACTGTAGGAAGGTTAAAACCTCTGAAAAGTCGATTTTGCATGTTATGGGACCTTTAAAGATGAGTCAGTGAACAGTGAGCTGCAGGTGGTGCTGATGCTAACGCTAATGAATTATTGAAGCAAACTAAAGATAAAGATGAATCAACTTTTAATCAGAAATGGAAGCACTTTATATATAAAATAATCAGGAAGACTTCACAATATAAAAAGTTATAAAAAAGTTAACATTATCTACGAGAAATGCTTAGCTAGGCCATTGCTGCTGCACAGAGACAGTAGATAGATTTATATTTACGTATTTAGGTATTTTCTCATCAGATAAAGTACTTAAAGGACACATGTTCTGCTACAGTGACTTTTTTGAGCTTTAAACAATGTTCCTTCATCAAAAACATATGCCCGAAGTAGCATTCAGTTGCATTCACGCTGTTTTGAGGAATGTTTATTAGAAAATCCTCCCCTCCGAGTGTCAAACACACTTCCAGCTGAACTTCTGGGATTTTCAGACATATTTCACATCATCTGTCACTTATCCGAGAATGTTCCGCTGTTTTTAGCCCTTAAATCATTGCTAATCTCGTTCTGAACATTTCTGCCTCTAAACACGATAACTGCTGCAGTAAATCCACTTAACGTCTTTTCAGCGCTGACTTTACTAGATCGTATACATAGTGCTGGCGCCATCTGCTGGCTGGATACACTCAGTAAGTGTCATTTTCATAGTGACTGATAACACAGGTCATAGTATGAATTAAAAAAAAATAAATAAACATGCAATTGCAAAGTTGGCACAGCAATATGAAAAATGTAGAATATGTTTCCTTTAAACTAAATAATCTTGACATCCATTTGAGAATAAAGCTGACCCTGTGCCCTCTCTGACCCTGTGCCCTCTCTGACCCTGTGCCCTCTCTGACCCTGTGCCCTCCCTGACCCTGTGCCCTCCCTGACCCTGTGCCCTCTCTGACCCTGTGCCCTCCCTGACCCTGTGCCCTCCCTGACCCTGTGCTCTCCCTGACCCTGTGCTCTCCCTGACCCTGTGCCCTCCCTGACCCTGTGCCCTCTCTGACCCTGTGCCCTCTCTGACCCTGTGCCCTCTCTGACCCTGTGCCCTCCCTGACCCTGTGCCCTCCCTGACCCTGTGCCCTCTCTGACCCTGTGCCCTCCCTGACCCTGTGCCCTCTCTGACCCTGTGCCCTCTCTGACCCTGTGCCCTCTCTGACCCTGTGCCCTCTCTGACCCTGTGCCCTCTCTGACTCTGTGCCCTCTCTGACTCTGTGCCCTCTCTGACTCTGTGCCCTCTCTGACCCTGTGCCCTCCCTGTGCCCTCTCTGACTCTGTGCCCTCTCTGACTCTGTGCCCTCTCTGACCCTGTGCCCTCTCTGACCCTGTGCCCTCTCTGACTCTGTGCCCTCTCTGACCCTGTGCCCTCTCTGACCCTGTGCCCTCTCTGACCCTGTGCCCTCCCTGACCCTGTGCCCTCTCTGACCCTGTGCCCTCTCTGACCCTGTGCCCTCTCTGACCCTGTGCCCTCTCTGACCCTGTGCCCTCTCTGACTCTGTGCCCTCTCTGACTCTGTGCCCTCTCTGACTCTGTGCCCTCTCTGACCCTGTGCCCTCTCTCCCTGTGCCCTCTCTGACCCTGTGCCCTCTCTGACCCTGTGCCCTCTCTGACTCTGTGCCCTCTCTGACCCTGTGCCCTCTCTGACTCTGTGCCCTCTCTGACCCTGTGCCCTCTCTGACCCTGTGCCCTCCCTGTGCCCTCTCTGACCCTGTGCCCTCTCTGACTCTGTGCCCTCTCTGACTCTGTGCCCTCTCTGACCCTGTGCCCTCTCTGACCCTGTGCCCTCTCTGACCCTGTGCCCTCTCTGACTCTGTGCCCTCCCTGTGCCCTCTCTGACCCTGTGCCCTCACTGACCCTGTGCCCTCTCTGACCCTGTGCCCTCTCTGACCCTGTGCCCTCTCTGACCCTGTGCCCTCTCTGACCCTGTGCCCTCTCTGACTCTGTGCCCTCCCTGTGCCCTCTCTGACCCTGTGCCTTCTCTGACCCTGTGCCCTGACCCTGTGCCCTCTCTGACCCTGTGCCCTCTCTGACCCTGTGCCCTCTCTGACTCTGTGCCCTCTCTGACTCTGTGCCCTCTCTGACCCTGTGCCCTCTCTGACCCTGTGCCCTCTCTGACTCTGTGCCCTCTCTGACTCTGTGCCCTCTCTGACCCTGTGCCCTCTCTGCCCCTATGTCCTCTCTGACTCTGTGCCCTCCCTGTGTCCTCTCTGACCCTGCGCCCTCACTGACCCTGTGCCCTCTCTGACCCTGTGCCCTCTCTGACTCTGTGCCCTCCCTGTGTCCTCTCTGACCCTGTGCCCTCACTGACCCTGTACCCTCACTGACCCTGTGCCCTCTCTGACCCTGTGCCCTCTCTGACCCTGTACCCTCTTTGACCCTGTACCCTCTTTGACCCTGTGCCCTCCCTGACCCTGTGCCCTCTCTGACCCTGTGCCCTCTTTGACCCTGTGTCCTCTCTGACCCTGTGCCCTCTTTGACCCTGTGTCCTCTCTGACCCTGTGCCCTCTTTGACCCTGTGCCCTCTCTGACCCTGTGCCCTCTCTGACCCTGTGCCCTCTCTGACCCTGTGCCCTCTCTGACCCTGTGCCCTCTCTGACCCTGTACCCTCTTTGACCCTGTACCCTCTTTGACCCTGTGCCCTCTTTGACCCTGTGCCCTCTCTGACCCTGTGCCCTCTTTGACCCTGTGTCCTCTCTGACCCTGTGCCCTCTTTGACCCTGTGTCCTCTCTGACCCTGTGTCCTCCCTGACCCTAATTGAAGACAGTACTTAATTATTACTGGTATTTAAATAAAATAGAAGGAAATGTTCTAAAACGCTTCTGTATGGTTTTTAAAAAAAGTTTTGTGATTTTAAAGCAACTTTTCCTGTTCTGTAAAGCAGTTTGAATTGCCTTGTGTACGAATTGTGCTCTACAATTAAACTTGCCTTGCCTTTTCTACCGTTTCTAAAAAAAAAACGAAATTACCGTTTTTATATTAAGTGACGTCATGGTAAACATGTGCGAGTCACGTGAACGAGCACGTCGGACGATACAAACAGAAGCTCGTGGAAAAGGCTCGACTAGCGACACCTGTAAGTTGTATTTTATTTCATTTCAGACGCTTTCACGTGTGTCTAACATGAAGAATACGATTACAATCACACAAGATAACGTTAACACAAAAACTTGCAGCTGCGTGGTTTCTCCCGTCGCTCAAAGCATCATGGGGGATTGTCGTCACATGATGCCCTAAAGCAAAGATGGCCGCCTCTATATCAGGAAGTAACGCGGAAGTAAGAAACTTTTTGGGGTCATGCACCAATGAACACACGCCATAGGGATAAACAGGGCGCCAATTTGGGTTAATCTTCCAGTTTTATTTATAGTTCTATGGTGCCCTCCCTGACCCCGCGCCCTCCCTGACCCCGGCCCCTCCCTCGCTCCGGTGTGTCATCATCCTGCAGCCCTGTGTGTTAAACGTTAAACAGCGACCTTTGAGGCGCGCTCTGTTTGTGGGTAAACACTGAGCGACTGGGGACTGTCAACGTGACCAAAACCAAAGAGCAAATCCGCTCGACACAAAGCATTTTCAAATGTTTCATATGAGCCAAGTGGCAATTACAGAGTCGCTGTAATGTTTTGGTGTATTTATTTGTTATAAATTATACACTTCTGGCTTTATTTTTCCTAAATGCCTGACTAAAATGACTTCCAATTCAAACTGAAGTGTAAATGAGCTCTGCATAAAGGAATATCTGATTATTCCTTCTGAATTTTAAGACTTTCTGTTTTATTACCAGACGATGCATACATCACAGAAGGAACCTCAGGCACTCTGTTGTATGAAATAAAAAATAAAATTCCTTTATTATAGCATGGATTCCTGACGCAATTTGACACTTCTAGCTTTTCTTTGGTGAATATCTATCTGTGGGAATGGCTTGATCGACATAAGTTTTGACATTTGTTGGGTTTTGACGCTAATTTTGAAGCAAATTTCACAAAAAAATAGATTTAGGGACTGTAAAATGTCCAGGCAGAATCCATATAAAGGGCATTTTACATTGTAAGTTTACTTTTTGAAGTACAACTGACCCTGATTCATGCCAAAATGACTGGAAATAAGTGGCTTTATTTTTTTGTGTAATGTTCCCAACAGACCGATACTTTTATCAGTTGGTGAACAAAAATGGAACAAAGTAAGATGGACAGGGATTAAATCTTAAATCTGATTGTGGAATAAGTCAAATCAAGGTTAGGGAGACTGAATAAACTGAACAGGGTGGTGGAAATACTATTGGTTCTCCTGTAATGTTCCACAAAATTGGATTAAATTTATCTCCATGGAGACAAACAGTCAAGTTCATTTTCTTCAGCAATACACAAACAACTGTTTAATAAATGCAAGACTATAATGTCACACTGTGGAATATTCCAGGTAATAATCAATCTCAATAAAGACAGGTTGTAATGCAAGGCAAGTTTATTTGTACGAACACAAAATAATAAAACAATAAAAGTGTTTTACTTTAAAAGAAAAAAGGGCAAATAAAATCCTTTCAGTCATAGGCACAGCTAAACAGAACTATTACGAGTCTAGGTTTGTTTTGTAGTATTATTTGTCAAATCATAACTATTGTGTCATTTATATGGATTTTGTCCCTTGTTTTCAAAATGGTTGCTATGGTAACAGCTGTAGAATTACCTCTAACTGTGTCATAATTGCTGCTCATGTTCACCAGGAAGTAACATCATAAACATTACGAAAACTGTCGAACTGGAGACAAACAGGCTGAAGTTTCAGTAAAATATGTTGTTCAACCTGTCATGTAGACACATTTCTGGATTTGATGTCGCCATCTAATGTTTTTGATTGTGTTTGGAGTCAAAGACAGTGAGGGCTTGATTAAAACATTGTTATCACTCAAATTCCCTTCAGTGTAAGTTAGCAGTAGAGCTGTTGTTGACTATCGATCGACTAAAAGAGGGTGTGGCAAAAATATATCAAAACTATGAAGTATTTGCATGTATCTGACCCAAACTGCACACAAAAGACCACAACTGCAGAGGATTCATGCAAAAACAACAATTTCTTCATGTATTTATATGTTGGACTCCAAAATCTTCAGCTCACTCACTCCATATTTTCTTGTTTTTGCTGTTCTTGCCGTATAAATTCTTTAAATCTAAATAAAATAATCAGTCCACTAATAAAAATGTCAACGTACACAGCCCTAGTTTGCAGCCTCCAAACACAGCGTCACATCAACCTCAGAATGCACAGTCAAAAATGGCGCTATGATTGAACAATTAAAACATACTACTAAACATTTACTAACATAAAGGCATTGCGCAAGTGGAAATCAGGCAAAATAAAAGTTTGAAACTCACTAAAGCCTTGATTTTCAACCAGCACGTTTTTTGGATATAAAAGTTACTACGGTATATCACCTACTTCAAAAACATTACCAAATCAGACCATTTTGTTTAAAAACATGGTATATAATGTCTGTGCCACTGTCTGGTTCTTTTAATTTGGCAATAGTGATGGTTTTGTGTCATTTTTGTGAGCTTTTTTGTTGCTCAGGACACTCCTAAAAGGTGAATAAGTCAATTATACCTGCATTGGTGAATGTTTTAACTCAAGTTAGACATTTTTTCAAGGCACACCTGGCAAAACCTCAAGACACACTAGTGTTCCTCGGCACAGCGGTTGAAAATCAAGGCCATAAGGTTTTGCCAGGCGTGCCAAATACGGATGTAATTGACTAATTTACCTTTTTGGAGTGTCCTAAGCAACTTTTTCCAAATTTAAATGGCACAGAGATTATTTACCTCATTATACATCATATTTTGTTAATAAATGGTCTGGTTCGGTAATGTTTCAGCAGTAGATGGTGTGCCATGGTATCTTTTAATGCCAAAAAGTGTGCCACAACTCAAAAAAGGTTGAAAAACACTGCACTTAAGAACTGGCAGGTTATGTGTGCGTGCTTTATTTGAGTCAAAAATGGTTTAACAAACAGACAGCGCCTCGGGACTAATGCGCTCGTACTTCCACGGCGTTCTGGATGCACAGGCCGTGTTATAATCTGCCGCTGATGTGGAAAAGTTACATAGTGCACCTTTAAAGTCAAGCCCTGATCATGACTAACTTTTCCCCCGTGATGTAACCTGTCATTTTACCAATATTTGATTGAGTTTTCCTTCCATGACGTCCAAGAAGTCCGTTTAGCTGCCTCTTTTTAGTGTCCAGAACTAATTGGAAAATGTTGACACCACATGTTGTAAATTAAGTTTGGAGGCTGCTTACGAGGAGTCTATTTTTGTTTGTTTGTTCTTGTTGTTGACTGTCCAGCGTTTTGATGAGTTAATGACCACATATTAGCAATGTCACCAGCTGCCGTCAACAGTTTCGCTCAAAACGTTACGCCATGTCCTTGGTTGACTTAGTCTTTTTCCAGCCTATGATATAATTGGCGTTCTGATTTGAAGATATCCATGCGATCTCGGTGAAAAAAGCTTATGAACCAAGACTTTTAACCTTATCTGTGTGTCATTTTGAGGGGAAAACATATGCAAATTGGTGATGCATTTGAAGATAGGCCATTATTTGCATATGAAAGCATCAATACACGGGGAAAATGTAATAGTCTCCCCATATATTTCTTGAAGTTCTTGAAGTTTTATATTCATATCAGTGAAAAACACACACCTTTAAGTTCATATAGTTAGACAAGATAGACACACAATTACTAGAAATCGTACTTACTTTGAATGTTTTGGTGAAATTTACCAATACCTAAAGGCTAAAAGCTCAAAAAATCAACACAGTGGTTATTTTGATCAATTAAAATGTATGAAAGTTATCAAATGAATGTTTAAACTGTCAGAAAAATGCATGTAAAAGACTATAATCTTGCTTTTGGACGTAAAATACACTGTTTCTCCAAATAAACCCCAAAAACAAACACAATAATTGATGTGTCTTTCTGCCATTTTTCCAATTTGACTAATTTTAATGTAGTTGCAGCAATTGATTTTATTCTTGGGTGTGTTGCAACATTTTGAGGACGTTTTATCATTCAAAAGGATGTAATATTTTGTTAATACATTGGTAATTGTTTTGGCAACTGTTATAATTTTGAATGAATATGAATATGTTTACATTTGCCTTTTAGAAAGTCAAAAAATGGGATTGGGAATGGGAAATACATCTGGAACTTAATGATTTTTGGTTTTAAGAAACACTCGTTGCACTTTGGAATATTTCTGGATTGTAACAATTGAACAAGGTTTCAACAAGTTATGACGTTTTGTTTTGTTCACTAAAATGCAATTGTTGTTTGCTTGATGATTTTAAAATCTTTGCACTGGCTTCTGGTTTCTTTTTCCACAGATTTTTGAAATTCTTTTAATTGTTTTTGAATGTCGCCAGAGACCCCTCAATATCTTTTTATTCCTGATCAATCTTTTATTTACTTATTGTCCCAGAAACAAAGATCTGATCTTGTTTTCTGTTGCTGGAACAGAACTCTGCCTGTGCACCTTCTGCAGATTGATTTTTAAAAATACACGCTTTTCTCTCTTTGGCTTTTTAACACAGTTTGAAATGTTGACCTTAGTTTTTCAGTGTGTGTTTATTGTTCTTTTGTTTACATTGTCTTATGCTCATTTGTGTGTTAAGCACTTTGGTCGACCTTGTTGTTATCAAAGTGCTCCACAAATATAATCGAATTGGACTGATAAAGTATTTGCTGATCCTGGAGGACACAGTAAAATTATACTGCTAACAGTTTAAAAAAAAGATATTTTGAACAACATCACACACAAATTTAATCAACAACTTCAGCACATAACAACTCAAATCTAATCTAAAATCTACAACACAAGACCTTTTTTCCCCGTCTTATTTTCTTTGCTATAATCTACTTGACACTCCAAGCCTCCAAATATCAAAATAAATTCGATTTAGGAACAAACAGGATCCAGAGGAGCAGCTTGTCTTGAGCTTGAGCTGTGAGTGACCTTCTGCGCCGGGTGGATGCTTCTGTAGGTGTTGAGCAGAGTCTGAGTCTCCGACCAGCACAGTTTTGGAGAAAAGATCAATCTGGAAATAAGATGAACCAAATTAGGCAAACGTTCAACTAAAATAAACATTTCTGGGCCTAAAGACAATACAGCCTGCTTAAGAGCCTGAAATGTGAGAGAGCAAACATTGTAATTATTCTGATCATTTTGTGTTTGTTTATGTTGTGAACCACAGTCAATTTTTATAATATTTTTGTTTATTTTGTCACTGATATTTATTGCTTATATATTTATTGTAGAAAGACTAGGACAAAAGTGTTTAAGAATCATAATTTCTTTGTTAGTTTTAAGAAAGCTGAGCAATGGCCTTTGTGTAGTCGCCTCTGCTTTTTTGTCTGATGCTTTTTAGACCCAAAGAGCCTCTAATATCACAATTCAGTTTCACATTGTTCTACATAGATTCTTCATCCATGTTGCTGAACTTCAATCAAACAAATGATGGTTGTTTGTCACAAAATCTAACCTTTCTAAGTAATTGAGTTCAGATATCATCCAGGATACAGTTTGTTTTTTCACCCACCTTCAAAATATAATGATCATATACACTCTGTTTTTCAAAATTATGTTACAGTTTCTCTCCACCAATGTATTAATAATTAGTATAGATCCTAGTGTTAAATGTTTGTTTTGGAGTTTTGGAGAGATTCAGTGACTTAACAGTGACAGTGTTATTATTTTGATGAATATTGGAGGAGGAAACAGGACAGACATGGTCAATGCTCATTGTTTTGCATCTCATTTGTTTACCTTTATTTCCCGTGTTCTCGATCTCGATGAGAGCCGTTTTGTTGTTGAAGTTGGTGAAAGTGAAGGGTTTCAAGTTGCTGTTGCTGCTGCTGTCAATGGGAGACTGTCGAGAACCAGCACAATACTGAGGAGCGTTGTTCACCCACGTAGCCTCATCTACAGGGAAAAATAATAATAAAAATTAGTTTGCTATTGCTAGAAAATTGAAGGGAGATTCATAAACACAAAAATATAAAAGGCTTCACTTACTGCAGGTTGCGTCATGGTAACACCATTCTGCCCAAGGGAAAAAACAAAACAAAACATTATTACAACGTTATTTTTTTAATCACAACCACTCTAAATATTAAGAGGGCTATGTGTAGTTTGAAAGCAAGAATTCCATCATTAAAGCAGCCCAGCACCTGCTCGTTCAGCCTGTTCAGCAGCGTGCGTGTTCACATTCAGATTTCAATCCTTGATGCATTATATCTATGTCCAAATGACTCTCTCTGATCATCTCTGCTCCGTCCATGTGCTCTCTGTCGCACATCACACCCTGATCTGTGCAGCTCTACAGAGTCCTGTCAAAGATCCTCTGCAAATGTTTTCAAGTTTCAAGCAGCTAAACACCGTCCCTGTCGTGATAATGAGGCAAAGCACAAACTCCGCACAAACAACAGCGGTCGAGAAGAGTGACTGAGAGCCCGACGATTATACAAATCTCTCTCCAGGGGCAGTAAACTTGTGGACACACATGGACACGCATTACATCATCAAACCTGATCACGCAAAATAAAAGTGAGCCGACGGGCTTAAAGAGGCAGTCATTGTGGAGAGTGAGAGGGTCAGTCAGCACATCAGCAAGAATGTAGACTCATAAAAGGGGAAAACAGGTACAAATAACCTAAAGGCCCAAAGTCACTGGGATAGGCTCCAGTCACCCGCGACCCCTAACGGGAATAAGCGGTAGAAAATGAATGAATGAATGAATGAATGAATGAATGAATGAATGAATGAATGAAGGTACAAATAACAGGGTTTTTTGGTGGGGAAAGCTTTCATATGAATGATTGAACATACAAAAGCTTTACGTTACAGGTTACATGATCACAAACATAGAGATAAAGTAGCAAAAATAAGCAAAAAGTGGGGTGGAAAAACAAGTTAAGCTGCCACTACAAACCAAAATGTGCTAAAACATGTTAACTTCTGGTTGAGGTTCAAATATTACACAAAAAATTGCTGGACCATGAAACTGACCACAAAAGGAACAGAAACATCACTGTGATAACTTTGTTTGAAAGATTAAACTTTGATTAATATTCAAATGAATCATCTTTGATAAAACATTTGAAAATAATCCATTATTTGCACTTACACTTGGAAAATTCAATAGTTTTCCCTTATTTGTTGTCGTGTTCTTGAAGTTTCATATAGATATGCAGTGTAATGGTTTGTAATTCAAGTTTTTATTGAAGTTTTTACTTGATACATGACATAAAAATCAATCGTCATCATTCTCAGCTCATATTAAAACAAGACAATAACTACAGGGGCCTATAGTGCAAAAAAACAAAACAAAAAGAAGTAAAACACATAATAATAAACAAGGAAATGGATAAAATCATGTTGGAATCATGTCTCATCCTGTTGTATAGTGGAAACCAACCAAATGTAACTTATTTAACATAAACATTCATATGAAGCCATTTTACTCAATGTATTTGCTCATTTCTTGTACCCCGACCAGGATAACGAGAAGTTCCACCCGATATTTCAGTATTTATACCTGCAGTGCCTTAAACTCTGTCACTGTGAGGGCTTTGTCCCTGGAGTGTTGTGCCGGGGCTTAAATGTGTCAAGTAAAAACAAGCATAAACACTGCGGAGTGGACAGTGATGACAGTACACACGGCGGTGTCTGGAGGCTTTATAAAACACCAAAAAATGCTAATGCGCAAGTCAACAAACCTCTTTGAATTTGAAAATTGGCGTAAAAATGTTTGTTGGGTGTGTCTGCTTCATTAGTTATTCACCTGTCGTTCATAAACACACACAAACAAACAAAAATGAAAGGTGTCTGGAGAAAGTTTTCAAATATTTTTCTTTTTTGTACCAAAGTGAAAAGCCTAAGAAAGTATTGTGTGTGTGGTTAGAGTTGCGTTTTCGTTTTTTCTCCTAAAGAAGCAGACGCAGAGCAGTCAGAAAAGTTAAATTTGAATCAAATTAAACTTTAAATACAATTCAATGCAAGAAATACTCCTTATTGCTGGTAAATTTGTGGTATATTGAACAGGTTTAGAGTCCTGAAAATATGGCTATAGGGATGTCACAGTGTAAGATTTTATACACAATTATTGTGAGAATAAACCACACAATTTAACGATTATTCACGATTACTTGACTTAACAATGAAAGCTTTAATTTTTTTTTAATACCCATTGTCTGACATGTTCATATTAGACAGACTGAATGACAAAATAAAGTTATTGTGATGTAGACGGGCAGATAAAAGAATTGTAACAAAGCAGCGGTTTGTTACCCATAGCACCTTCACTTCACTATAAGCACTTTAAATTGCATTTGATATTTTAATAGCACACAGCACTTTAACCAAATTGCACTTTGAAAAAAGACTATTGCACAAAACAATCTTAAATGTATTTATTGAATTAATGTCTGTCCTTTTAGTCCAATTTTAGATCCGGAGCACAGTGGCACTTTAATTGAAGCTGCTGGTCCTGGAGGAGAAAGGAGACAGCTAATTATATTGGGATATGTGCAATAGTAATGCATTAACAGTGTTTAAGTGTTTGTGTGTTAGTGTAATTTTCTGTGTTTGTAGTGAATGGTTTTATCATGTCTACTTACCTCCTCTGTCCTTGTGTCCAGGTGCCAAAGGGCTCCCCCCAGGAACGAGTCCCTTAAGAAGGTTCCGGGCCAGACCAAGGCGGAGGAAGTGTAGGGGAGGCATGACAGGGTTTTTAAGGTGTTAAGGGTTTTAATTATAGGTAGTGGTGTTTTGTGGGGTTTGTGTGTGTGTATATATATGTATAGTAGTTATGGTTTATGGTTTATTATGATTTCAGGGGATTTTAGAGGGGTGTTTGAAAGCTGGTATTTTAAGCATCCCTGCTCATTAGAACTAGTTTTACCCAGTTAGTGGAGGAGTATAAAAGGCGCCTGGAAACACCACAACTGTCTCTGCTGCTGGAGGTGAAACTGTCTCCTGCGTTTTGTCTTTGCACTATGCACTTTTGCACTTTTTGTTATTGGAAAAAAAGTAAAAATTGTGGACCACCGTTTTGCTGCCTTGTTTGAGTTTTTAAACCTTCAACTGCGCTCCAACCCGCTCACGGCTCAACCTACATCACATTTGGTGTCAGAAGTGTTCCGATTCCTGTGCTGCAGTGAGAAGGTACAAGATGAATACCAGACAAGGTGGACGAAAAACTCCTGAAGAGCCTGAAGAGGGACCCTGTACAACAATGGATGATCGACAGGGGGCAAAGGCAAGTGGCTCTAAAGATAAAATGGAAGAATTGGCGGGGATGATGCAGTCATTAATGGAGTCCCAGACCAGAAGAGACAAAATTGTGGAAAAGGAGCGGACCCAACAAGAGCAACGTTGGAGGTCCATTCAGGATCAAGTTGAGAGACTCCAGCAGCAGCTATTGCGGATGCATCCAGAGCGATCTGTGCATCCAGAGCGGGTTTCACGGCCCGTTCAAGTCATGCTAGAACCGAGACGAGGACCCTCGGAGGCACCAACAGATGAAGAATACGAGGACGAAGAGGATGTCCCACGTTACCCCTACAGGCCTTACCGGGAACCAAAGCTTCTCCCACTGGCTCCTGATGATGATATCGAACACTTCCTGACCACGTTCGAAAGGATGGCTCAAGTGTGCCGATGGCCAGAAGAGGAGTGGGCTTTCCGCCTGGTGCCTCTGCTAACAGGCAAAGCCCGAAGCGCCTATGTTGTCATGGATATGGGAGATACTGAGGACTATGACAAGGTGAAAGAGGCCATTTTGGCCAAATACGAAATAACATCTGAAACCTACCGCCGCCGCTTCAGATCCCTGAAGATCGAGCCAAATGAGACGCCGAGGGAGCTCTACGTTCGCCTGAAAGAGTTGTTCCTGAGATGGATTCAGCCAGAGAAAACTACAATCCAGAAGATGAGTGAAAAGCTGATTCTGGAACAGTTCCTGCGCATGGTCAGTCCCGAGCTGGAAATTTGGATCAAGGAGCATGACCCTGCCACTGCAGAGGAAGCTGCTCGCCTGGCTGAGGTCTTCGCATCTGCACGGAAAGGGACTAGACCCACCTACTACGGCCGAGAACCTCGCCAGCCCATGCCAAGTAAGTCCTTTGGGGGTGATGGGGTTGGTCCATTCCACATTAGGGACAGCAACAGCCACAGGTCAGCTCCACCTATCAATCAGTCTCGCCCGGTTAGGAAGCCCGCCAGAACCCCACCACAAGAAGTCAGATGCTATAACTGTAACGAACTTGGTCATACTCAGAACTTTTGCCCAGCTTTTAAAACCAAGCATTCTCTGCTTTGTTCTGTACCAAGACCGGCAACTGTACAGACGGGGCAGAGGACAGGGCGTACAACACCAGTGCTTGTAAATGGCCACCGTACTGAGGCATTATTAGACTCTGGGTGTTTTCAGACTGTAGTTTTGTCCTCTCTGGTTCCACTTGAGCGGCAGTCCATTGACCAAACCCCACTTGTCTGTATCCATGGCGATGAGCATAGTTACCCTACAGCAGAGGTCTACCTTACAGTTGGAGGGCAGACTTATCTGGTTACAGTTGCATTAGCCAAAAACCTGCCTTTTGCAGTTATCCTGGGTAACGACATCCCAACTCTTCCTGATCTGATTGTCCAGGCAGATCGTGTCCAGCCTGAAGGGGTTTCAGAAACGGTTTTAGAACCGCTACAGTCTTTCCTCGAACCGGCCAAATCCTGTAATGTCCTCACTAGGGCCCAGATAGCCAGGGGAGTTTTGGAGGAGCTTCCTTTTTGTGATGAGGAGCTGGAAGCGCAGCCATTCAAAACTAAAAAGCCCAAGGCCCAAAAGAGAAGGGAAAAGTTTGTTGGCTCACAGAAAGGGAAAGAGGAGCTCCCAAAACCCGGTAGCCCATTGGAGTTCTGTATCCCTTCAGACATTGGGGTTTTGCAAAAAGAGGACCCTACACTTAAACCCTGGTTCGACAAAGTCAAAGAGCAGGAGGGGGTCCAAACAGGCAAAGGTAGCTGCTTAGACGAAGCTAGCTATGTTGTTAAAAAAGGTCTCCTTTACCAGATCAAAGACAAAAATGAGGCGCTAGCATTACCTGGAAAGCTACGAATCCAAGTTATGGAGCTAGGCCACTCAGTCCCATGGGCAGGCCACATGGCATTTCAAAAGACATTAAGACGTATTGGCAGTCGGTTTGCCTGGCCAGGAATGTTTTCACAGGTCTCCAAATTTTGTAGTTCCTGTAAGATCTGCCAGCTAACTTCAAGCAGGGGGGTAGCTCAGGCCCACCTGCAACCGCTACCAATCATTGAGACTCCCTTTGAAAGAATTGGTATGGACATTGTAGGCCCCCTGGAGAGGAGCTCAGCAGGCAACCGGTACATTTTAGTCATGTCAGACTATGCTACACGCTATCCAGAAGCTTTCCCACTCAGATCAATTAAAGCTAAACAGATTGCTAACTGTCTTTTACAGCTGTTTTCAAGGGTGGGGGTAGCAAAAGAAATACTTACAGACTGTGGTACCAATTTCTTGTCAAAGCTCCTCCAGCAAGTTTATCAGTTGCTAGGTGTAAAGGGAATTAGGACCACCCCGTATCATCCCCAAACGGACGGATTGGTGGAGAGATACAACCAGACACTAAAAACCATGCTTCGCAAGTTTGTCTCCACTACAGGCAAGGACTGGGACCAGTGGCTTCGTACCTGCTTTTTGCCTACAGGAGGTCCCTCAAGCATCGACCGGCTTTTCACCTTCGAGTTGCTGTATGGACGCAAGGTGAGGGGACCCCTGGACCTGCTAAAAGATCACTGGGAGCGCACGGAGCCAGAAGGAGTCAGCATTGTGGCCTACGTTCTCAAGATGAGGGAGAGGCTCGAGGCTATGGCAGCACTAGCACAAGAGAACCTCAAGGCAGCACAAACTTCTCAAAAGACATGGTATGACCAGAAGGCAAAGGACCGGCTCTTCGAACCAGGCCAAAAGGTACTTTTGCTTTTACCTACCAGTGAAAACAAATTGCTTGCAAAGTGGCATGGACCTTATGAAATAACTAAAAGAGTCAGTAATGTCACTTATGAACTGTTTATGCCTGAGAGACTTAAGAAACATCAGGTTTTTCACATAAATCTGCTGAAGGAATTTATTGTCCGGCAGGAATCTTCTCAGCAGTTTTTGGTGCGTGCTGTGAAAGATGAGAAGGTGACTGAGAAGTTTTTCCCCATCCCTGCCATAGAGCCCGCTGCCATTGACCTCTCTCACCTCTCTCCCTCTCAGCAGGACGAGTTAAGGCCTCTGCTTAACAAAGATTTGTTCCAGGAAACCCCCGGTTTCACCTCACTGGTCCAACATCAGATCCGCCTCAAAAAGGATGCTCCAAAGAGACAAAAGAGCTACAGGATCCCAGAGCGGTTGGTACCAGTATTGAAAAAGGAAATTGAGCTTATGCTGGAACTTGGAATTATTGAGTGTTCTGACAGTGAATGGTGTAGCCCTGTTGTGCTTGTGCCGAAGAAGGACGGTTCTCTGCGTTTCTGTATCGATTTCAGATACTTAAATGCCATCTCTAATTTTGATCCCTACCCGATGCCTCGCATTGATGAACTTCTGGAGCGAGTGGGGAGTGCGGCCTACATCACGACGCTGGATCTTTCTCGGGGCTATTGGCAGTTGGCATTGGCACCAGAGGCAAGAGAACTGACGGCCTTCAAAACACCCTTTGGGCTGTATCAGTTCAGAGTGATGCCCTTTGGTCTGCAGGGAGCCCCAGCCACATTTCAGAGGCTGATGGACCACGTGCTCCGGGATGTGTCACAGTTCTCGGCAGCCTACCTGGATGACGTGGTGGTCTACAGTCGGTCCTGGGAAGAACATCTCCACCACCTCCAGGAGGTTTTGCAGAGAATCGAGGCTGCAGGATTAACTGTTAATCCCAGGAAGTGTGCGGTTGCCCAACAGGAAGTAGAGTACCTTGGCTACACCATTGGATTTGGCAAGATTAAGCCTCAAGTTCAGAAGATGGAGGCCATCCGTTCCTTTCCGGTCCCCACTAGAAAGAGGAAGGTCAGAGGGTTCATCGGTCTTGTGGGATGGTACAGGAAGTTTATCCCGCAGTTTGCTGAGAGAACCGCCATCCTGAATGACCTGACGAAGAACTCTTCCCCTAATAAAGTTCGTTGGACAGAGGCATGTGACGGAGCATTCACTGACCTGAAGGAGGCCATTTGCACCCGACCTGTCCTCCAGAGCCCTGACTTTGACCTGCCTTTCATCCTGCAAACAGATGCTTCTGGGGTGGGACTAGGAGCAGTCCTTATCCAGGAGAAGGATGGAGAAAGAAGGCCGGTTGTGTTCCTGAGTCGACGGCTGCTGGACCGGGAGACTCGTTACTCGGCGGTGGAGAAGGAGTGTCTGGCAATGAAGTGGGCCATTGACTCATTGCGCTACTACCTGCTCGGAAGGCACTTCATCTTGGAAACGGATCACCGAGCACTACAGTGGCTACACCGCATGAGGGAGGCAAATACCCGCATTGCAGGATGGTACCTCGCCCTCCAACCATACAACTTCACTGTCCACTACAAACCTGGGAAGACAAATGTGGTGGCGGACTGTCTGTCCAGAATGGATGAGGAGTGAGGCTTCGCCTCTCCGAGAAGGGGGGGGAAATGTAACAAAGCAGCGGTTTGTTACCCATAGCACCTTCACTTCACTATAAGCACTTTAAATTGCATTTGATATTTTAATAGCACACAGCACTTTAACCAAATTGCACTTTGAAAAAAGACTATTGCACAAAACAATCTTAAATGTATTTATTGAATTAATGTCTGTCCTTTTAGTCCAATTTTAGATCCGGAGCACAGTGGCACTTTAATTGAAGCTGCTGGTCCTGGAGGAGAAAGGAGACAGCTAATTATATTGGGATATGTGCAATAGTAATGCATTAACAGTGTTTAAGTGTTTGTGTGTTAGTGTAATTTTCTGTGTTTGTAGTGAATGGTTTTATCATGTCTACTTACCTCCTCTGTCCTTGTGTCCAGGTGCCAAAGGGCTCCCCCCAGGAACGAGTCCCCTTAAGAAGGTTCCGGGCCAGACCAAGGCAGAGGAAGTGTAGGGGAGGCATGACAGGGTTTTTAAGGTGTTAAGGGTTTTAATTATAGGTAGTGGTGTTTTGTGGGGTTTGTGTGTGTGTATATATATGTATAGTAGTTATGGTTTATGGTTTATTATGATTTCAGGGGATTTTAGAGGGGTGTTTGAAAGCTGGTATTTTAAGCATCCCTGCTCATTAGAACTAGTTTTACCCAGTTAGTGGAGGAGTATAAAAGGCGCCTGGAAACACCACAACTGTCTCTGCTGCTGGAGGTGAAACTGTCTCCTGCGTTTTGTCTTTGCACTATGCACTTTTGCACTTTTTGTTATTGGAAAAAAAGTAAAAATTGTGGACCACCGTTTTGCTGCCTTGTTTGAGTTTTTAAACCTTCAACTGCGCTCCAACCCGCTCACGGCTCAACCTACATCACAAGAATATATAAAATACTATAAAATATATACTATACTACTTTATAAAATGAATGAAAAAGACACATTTGATTGTAAAATTTTCACAGTTGTTATTCTTCTGATTATTTTGTGACTGAATAATCATGATTATAGATTAACCTAATAATCTTGACATCCTTAAATGCCGCTGGACTATATTCTGAATTATTGTTACATTAAGCTGCGGCTGTGTTGAGGCCTCTGTTCTGTGGAGGCTCCTGCTCCTGTGGGACCTTTAAATACGTTCCTAGCTCGTCCACAGAGCGAGAGCAAACAGGATGAGTCCAGAGGAGCAGCTTGTCTTGGAGCTTGAGCTGTGAGTGACCTTCTGCGCTGGCTGGATGCTTCTGTAGGTGTTCACCATGTGAGCAGAGTCTGAGTCTCCGACCAGCACAGTTTTGGAGAAAAGATCAATCTGGAAATAAGATTAACCAAATCAGGCAAATGTTCAATTAAAATAAACATTTCTGGGCCTAAAGACAATACAGCCTGCTTTTTAGGTAGTTTTTGTTGTGATGATGATGAAACACAGCCATATCAACTCCAGGGGAACACTGACTGGGTCTGGTTCAGGTCCCATAAAACTTAGAAAGAACTTAAAATCAATGCGTGCTTTTACGTTGCGAGTCCGGGAGCTACGCGGGTTTGCGAAAAACAAAAAAAAGCAAGAAGTGTAGTTTCGCTGGATGCCGCAGCGGTCTGGTGTGGTTTTGAGATCATTAGACGAATGTTCTCGCACAGAACCACATGAATCTGCGTGGCCCGTGTCAAATTCAGACTTCTGTAAATCAGAGTTGGTGTGACAGGTAATCTGCAAGTGACCCAAACCGCAACCGGACTGGAGTCAGTGTGCACGAGGCGTAAGATGGTTATAACCTACCAAATTCTTGCTGACTTTGACCGGCTCCTTGAAGACGGTCCAGACCACAGCCTCCTGACAGTTGGGCGTGGTGAGGGAGCCCAGGTAGCGATAAAACCTTCTGCGGTTGACCCCAGGCAGGAGGTCGTCCAGTGATAAGCTGGAGGTCATGGGGACAGACTGGCCTGAGCACACACACTAATGTCACTGAATGGACTTTACTTTATGAAGATGTGACGATACCCAGCTTTACAATAACACTCTCTCTCATCGATGTCCCATAAAGCTACACTTCAATCAAATAAATGATGCTTATTTGTCGCAATATCTAACCTTTCTGAGTAATTGAGTTCAGGTATGAGGTTAACATTTTCCAGGATGCTGGTTGTTCAGTTGTTTTTTCATCCACCTACAAAATATAATACTATACAGACATTTTTTTCTAAATGATGTTGTCATTTTGTGATTTCCTTCAACATTTCTTACATCAATGAAGAATCCGAGCGCCGATACTCCGCTTGAATCCGCCACAGCCGCATCCAAACTCCCGTTGTGAGAGGACTTGATGCTCACAATGTGGAGCTAAGAAATCCACACATTAGAACACGGCTTTATAGATGACATTATGAATAAGCTTTGTGTTGTATTGTTTGCCTTGTTTAGTGCAGTATTTCCCGGCTGGATGAACAGTGTGAGGATGGTTACCTCCATTGCATATCGCTTCCCGTCGACGGTGTGTTCAGAGCCCGGGACAGAGGAGCCGTTCCCCCAGTGGAGGTGGAGCTGCAGGCTGCTGTACACTTCAGACAGCCCTGCTCCAGACACGCCCACCCCACTGGCAAGCCACACTGTCACTGAGCAAGGAAACGTTTACAACTTACTCAAACTAGATCCATTTATTTATTACAGTTTCTCTCCACCAGTTTGTCAATTATCATAGATTCAACTGGTACATCTTCTGGTGATAAAGGCAATCTGTTCTGTAGTTTTGGACACTTCTGATTCAGTGATTTGGTGTTATTATTTTTATAAATATTAGAGGAGGACACAGGACAGACATGGTCAATGCTCACTGTTTTGCATCTCATTTGTTTACCTTTTTTTCCCGTGTTCTCCATCTTGATGAGGGAAGTTTTGTTGTTGAAGTTGGTGAAAGTGAAGGGTTTCAAGTCGCTGTCATACGTAGCCGTTTTGGAAACAATGTCAATGGGAGACTGTCGAGAACCAGCACAATATTGAGGAGCGTTGGTCACCCACGTAGCCTCATCTACAGGAAATGAGAGAAAAATAATAATAAAAATTAGATTATTGCTAGAAAATTGAAGGGAGATTCTTAAACACAAAAATATGAAAGACTTCACTTACTGCAGGTTGCGTCATGGTAACACCATTCTGCCCAAAGGGAAAAAAAGTGTCTGAATGAACTCTAAGCTTAACATTTAGCAGCTTAAAAAGTATTGGTTTAACATTAGGCTAATTGAAATGTCTGTTAATCTCAATGGGATTGTTATGTGTGACATCACGGGTCCAGAATGTTCCATTGACAAAAAAAATGTATTAAACACATTGAAACAGAAACGATTTCATACTAAACAATATCTGTGCAACTATTTTTATAATTTATATGTGTATGCCCTGATTTTAATGGAAAAATAAATTGATAATTTGTGTCTAAAATTATTTCTACAGGAGGACCAGACTTCAGAATAAAATAGTAACAGGTAAATGTTCTTACCAATATCACTGACAGCGCCTTTGACCACTGGTGTTAAGCACAAAACAGCAGTCACCGTCCAAATCATGTTTTATCGTTGAGATCTCGACATAAAAAGATTTCAGCTGCAAAAAACAATATCTCAGTTCATCAAACTGTTTCTTTTTTACTACTTTCAACACATAAATGTCATTACACAATTTGAGTCATACATGTTTAGCTTGTGTAAACGCTATACAGCCAGCAGATGGCGCCTAAACTCAAACAGGGCAAACAGAATCAGATAGATGTTAATTTTGTTTTTATGAACTTTTTTAAAAAGTTCTAAAACATGAAATGCCAAACTTAAGGTACTTAAGAGCATGTTTAAAGGCTAATAACAATACAATTAATTTATAAATTTTTTCCTCTGTTCTATTTTATCATTTGTTTTATTTTTGCATTTATTATACTTCAAAATTAGCATTAGCATTAGCATTGACACACTACCCCCCTGTTACTGCCGCATATGTTGCACCCACGTTATGTGTGTGTGTGTGTGTGTGTTTTTGTTTTTTTGTGTTTTTTTTCTGAATGACCTGCGGCTGTTGTGGAAAACCCTTCTCTTTGTTTTGTCGAGGGGCGCGTAGCAGCATCAGGTAGAAGGCCCTGTCTCATTTCTCTTTCCTTGCCTCCTCCTGTCCTGGATTGTGTGGGTCAGGAAACCCAACCACAGAGGGGACAGAGCGAGGACAGAGGAGAGAGGAGCGAGCAGGAGCTGAGGGTCAGTGGGACAGACTTTCATCAGGGTCTGCTCTGACCAAAATGACCCTGAAACTAGGACTAGACTTAGCCTTTTATCCATTGTTATTGTAGGGCTTACATATTCAAGTCTCTACCTTTAATGTTGACCTATAAAGTTAGCTTTATCTGCTTCTCGAATCTTCCTTTATGTTTACTCCATTGTTCCCTTTCCCTGCCTCCTCCGAGCTTACAACACTTAATATTGCACATTTGATTGACAGACTTGAATTGAACACTTGAGGAGACGAGAAGAGGAAGGAAGAGGCGAGGAAAGAGAACTGAGACACATCATTACTTTAATCAAACCTGTAACCCCCGAAACCTCAGAGAAGTTCTTCCAGCCACAACAACCTAACAGTTTTGATAGACATGGTTAATATAACACTCTTGTTGCTATAGAAACACAAATTAAACCAAATGACTTCTTCAGTAGATGATTTGAACCAGAAGGTTTGACTGACAGGAGCAGGGATGAGAGTGAGACTCAGACAAAGGCTTCAAGTTTTAAATGCCGGCTTGAATTAAAAATAAAATTTGAAATAAAAATGATCTCTTTGGTACAAACGGTTTCTTAGCAACAGCCGTTTCAACAAACAGTAGTCACAGATTCTTACCTCTAAATTCAAGGTAACTTCAGAAATAAATCTGGTTCAGTCACAAAATCAGTAAGACGCTGCATACGGACTGCCGCACAAAACACAAACCCTGTGGCTGGATGAATGATTCTACCTCACTTTAAGTCCACTCCCTGCTTATGAAGATGCTTTCTGCTATGTAAAGTTCTTATGAGTTCCAGGTAAGTTCAATGTCCAAATGTTCTGGTGCGTAAGAGGAGCAGCAAGTGAAAAGGCGTGGACCTTTTTTTTGTTGTTGCGGTGGGGCTTCCACACTGTATTGAAAAGTAGATGATCCAATAAACCCGGTCGTCCAAAGGATGGGCTTGCCGTCAACCCCTGGTCCGCCCCAACAAAAAAGTGCCATAAAATACGATAACTGCACAGATTGTTCGATTCATTCATTTCATTTTCTAGCTCTTATTCCCGTTAGGGGTCGCAGGTGACTGGAGCCTATCCCAGTGACTTTGGGCCTTAGGCGGGGTACACCCTGGACAGTGGCCAGCTCGTCGCAGGGACTTGTTCGCAGATTGTTCGATTCTTTGCATAAAATTACAAGTACATTTTCAAATACAATAAAACTGAATTTCAGTAAAACACATAACATACTTTTTACATATTTTTACAGTGCAAACATTAGATTATAGATATGTGCATTTCACATTTCGAACAGGAACGACAATGCTCGATCTCACTGATTACATAAACTTTATGAATGACGGTCTCTAAATAAGAGAGGCAGAGTTCATGTTTCAGAGACATTGATGATAGAACACTGAGCCTATTATTCCCAACAATATTACATAAATTGCTGCAAAATACTTGTGCGTTTGGACAATGGACTCATCTAGACGGGAGTTGGGAGTTATGTCTTTTTACGAGGCTTAATAAAAAAGATAATGTCCCTCTTCTGTTTTTTGACCAAATCACACCCTGGGTTCAAGTATCACACGTGTCTCTGCTCTGGCTCAGGAGCAGCTTCAAAGAGCGAAAAAAAAAGTATAAAAATAACATTTATTCAACGAAAATAAGGTGAATGTGTTGATGATGCAGTGATGTGGGTGCGCGTGGTGTGTGGATCTGTAGATAAACAACTAAAACTAAAGCGGCGTCAGCTGTTGGCCGGGGCAGAGCAGAGACAGCTATCACGCTGTGTCTTTCATACTCCCATCATGCACGTGGAGGTGATTGCCAGGGCGACGCTCCCAACTTCAACAAACAGGAACAAGGTGAACAGTACAAGAATCTTCAAAATAAAGGCCACCCCACATGGTCGTCACACACATTATTGGACCATGAAATCGACCACAAAAGTGCAGAAATGTCACCCCTTGTTTGAAAATAAAACTAAATATTCAGCGACTTTTGCACCTTTTTACATATTTTGATTGTAGTATAGGCTATTCACCTTATTCCGGAATTTGTCTTACGCGCCGCCGTCTTGTTTCTGTTGTATTAGTTTACATGGAGCAGACGAGCTCAACAGAAAATAAGACTAAAAAGACGTTTTCAGACTGACCAGGAAATCGGTGCATTGTTGACTTGTTGTTGCTCGTGTTCATTAAACATTGTACACAAATCAATCTACTTTATGTAGCATTTTAGTGGCGAGACTTTTCCCTCGTTCGTCATTAGCTTTAACGGAGTTCTCGGAAGTGCGTTTACAACAAAAGTGCAAAAAACGGCAAAGGTGGGCGGGGCAGAATAAGGTCAATAATCTTGCATATCTCCAAAATAACTTTTTTCTTATTTATTATTACTTACTTCAGTATATTTTCATCTTTCAGTATATTTTCGACCTCTACTCTACTAAATGTTTGTAACTTTCCAAGTCATTAAAAACTCATTTCCCCAACAGGCTCTTCATGAAAATGTGTAGTCAAGTCCATGTTGTATTTTTAGTGACTTCAAGATTTTCTGTCCTGAAGGCCTTATTGGAAATGACAGTTGTAGTGTGACCTGGAGAGAGAGGGTAGAGACATTCGGCGAGTTGTTGAGGCTGTGATCGCCGAGGTGCACATGTGCAACACCTTTAGTCACTTTCAAGCATCTAAAACACATTTTTATTGTGTCTTCTGTACAAGTTGCTAAAAATAGACACAGAAATGGCGTGTGTGCAGGGCTCCTGAGGGCCACAGAGGGTGGGGTCTGTGGCCCTCAGGAGCCCTGCACACACGCCATTTCTGTGTCTATTTTTAGCAACTTGTACAGAAGACACAATAAAAATAGAGTAATAATTATTTTGCTCATAAAAGTGGACAGTATCTTTAAAAACACACATTCACGACCCTCTTCTGCAGTGTTTTCTGTTGCAAATACTTTTCCCATGAAATAATGTGAAAATGTATTGACATCAAATAATTTTAACTAAATCAATGAATCAATGAGTCACATCGATACATTGTTTATATCTTTATTTATTCAGCTTTTGCAAATATACTTTTTTTTTAATTAATCAGCTAAACAACCATATCTTGAAAAAGTATAACAGGTAGAAACCTCTAATTACTTTTATCTGGTTTGAATTTTAGTCATTGCAGTTTTGAGGGATCGAAAACTGGAATTTCAGTAAATGAGAAGATAAACATGGAACGTTTTACTTTTTTGTGATTTTTTTTTAGGTATTTTAATAATTTGAACTACTAAACATGATCTTATTTGTAATATATTGCTGTAATTTCAGTGTGACTGTTGTTTAAGTGTATAACATAGTCTATTTAGGCACTACAGCAGCAAAAATGTAAAGTAATGCTTAGATTGACTTCTTCTATGGCACACCACAGAGAGTAAAAAGAACAAAAAACTGTCCAAACTACTTCATCATATTATTCTTTTATTTCAGGGAGCTAAATGTGCTGTGTTGGAATTCCATCAAACACAAAAGTCTGATATATAGACTGATATAATATATATATATAATATCTGTTACTATCACTGTTTTGGTCAAATGTTTGTGCAAATAAACATGGTATGGATGCTGTGCAGGGACATACTTCACATGCCTGGGGTTAGATCATGAGTTCACTAATGCATGATTGTGTTTTTCCACCTCCAGCGGCGCTCAGTTTGTCTGCTCCGGACAGCTGTAGAAACAAAGTAGTGGTCCCTCATCATGAACGCACACAAGTTCAAGACGAGTTTAAAACGTTATCCTTTGCTAAAATGTGTCCCCTGCATTTGACCCGTTTTTCGATTCTGCCGGGAGCCTGGAGCAGGTTCTGTCAGGAGTGGAGTTGGGGGTTTGGTTTTAGGTTATAACAGCCAAACTGGGTTAATTAAAGGACACATATTTTGCAAAATTGACTTTTACAGCAGCAAAGTTAATAAAATAAATGTTTAAAATTGCAGGAAGTAGTGCTGAGGTCTAAAACGGAATCCCTCTGTGATGTCATCAAAAAGCGATGTGCCGTTGTAAATACAGAGACAATTTATCATAGAGCTATAATAAAACCTGGAAGATGAATCCAAAATGGCCGCCCTGTTTATCCCTATGGAGAGTGCTCATCGGCGCATGACCCCAAAAAAGTTTCTTACTTCCGCATTTACTTCCTGATACGGAGGCTGACATCTTTGCTTTACTTCCTGATACGGAGGCTGACATCTTTGTTTTACTTCCTGATACGGAGGCTGACATCTTTGTTTTACTTCCTGATACGGAGGCTGACATCTTTGTTTTACTTCCTGATACGGAGGCTGACATCTTTGTTTTACTTCCTGATACGGAGGCTGACATCTTTGTTTTACTTCCTGATACGGAGGCTGCCATCTTTGCTTTAGGGCCCCACGTGACGACAATCCCCCACTTCAAATAAAAACGGTAATTTCGGTGATTTTAGAAACGGTAGAAAAGAACATTTCCTTCTATTTTATTTAAATACCGATAATAATTCAGTACTGTCTGTGATTATAATGTGCAATTTTAGAAAAAGGCTGGTTCCAAGAGGCTGCAGTACCTCACACGGCCACTAATCAATCTGGGACCACAGACAGAGGGGGCGTACCTTATCCAGTTAATTTAATACATCCATGCAATTTATACACACTTTTTTCTCTTACAATAGCTCTTAAAATATGGATAAAGTATCCTCTTTGTCTAAATTTGTATAATCTATAATGCAATGTGGTGCATTCATTGTGGGCATATTATTATTATAAAAAAACAACAACAAACAACTGTTACATATTTTCCCTTGTTAATTTCTAGCACTCTTTAAAGCACACACAAGACACATTAACCCATAAAATGTCAATTAGCATTTTGTGTCGCTTCGAGGCGGAGAACGCGAAGCCCTGTTGTCACATTATAAAATCGATGCCCGCAGCTCTCTGGCAGTAATTACATTTTATATTATTGGAAATCCCCTGCAGGTGCGCCCCTCCCCCGCCGGAGTTCGCTGGCGGCCGGTTCACAGGTCACCTCCAAAGTGTTAGACTCACTTCAGGCCTGTGTTTGGATGTAAATGAGCGCGCCCCGTGCAGCCCGCCGTGACTCAGGGTTAGACATGAGTCCTTTGAAGTCCTTGACCCTGTTTGAACAATGGAATAAAAATCCTAAAGCCGTAGAGTAATCAAAGTGTACTCAAGTAATAGAAGTAACAGTTGGGGATAGTTCGATACGCGATATTTGGATTGTTGCTGTGGCCGATAACAGTTATAGACCTTTAGAAACAAAACACTGCGTTCTACAGATCCTTTAAAATGTGATGCCATAAAAATACTTGAATGAGGGTGACTAGAGGGAAAATGAAGTTGACTGTAATTTTTTCAATGATTGTCTCACACTAGATCTAAATTCTACTGGTTTTAAGTGTTTGTGTTGGAAAAAAGCAGCACATTTGAATTTTCAGGGTAAAAAGGTCAGTTTGCTTTTCTATAACAAACGATGGACAAATTACACTTTTCTAGCATTAAAATTGTATTTTAGCTTCAAAAGAATCTAATTTATGGTGTAGTACATAATATATCTCTAAATAAAATGAAAAATTATTTTGGGCTCAACATTTTTCCATTAAAACCATAAATCTGGATTGTTCCTTCATCAAAAATGCAAAGAGTTTATTGTAATTTCCTAAAACAAATCATCTATATTTTTCATATTTTGTGATAATCTGAGGTGAATCCCAGTTTTTCCACATCATGTTCCACTTCACTTTTGCCTTCATTCCGAATTTCCAGTGTTTTTGTTTACAGACTTTTAAAGGGTCTGTTAGCCTGGTACAATTCCATAGTTGAGCTCCAATGTATTTTCAATGGGAGAGTTAGCGTTAGCCTCAAACATCACAATCTATGAAAAAACAGCTGTTTTGGCGACTGAAACAACTGGAGCACACGAGAGTAAAACCCGAGCAGAGGTATAAAATATTAACACATGTAGAAGTGTTCTGTGTAGATTGTTACTGTAAACGATTAGCTCTGAAATTAGCATACATGCTAACAACCTCGTAATAAACATTTCTTAAATCTAACTGTATTCTGGACAATAATGCACCAAAAACATATAAACAACAACCATTTGTCTGCGCCGACTACAAATAATGACATTATCATTTTTATTTGACAAATTACAATGAATTAATAGAATGTAAACACAAGTACCAGGCGGCGTGCACATCCTGGTTCTTGTGTCACTCCTAGAAGGGTCTATTGGATGAAACCCATAGGCCCACAAGATCCAAAATTAACTTTTTACTTTGTATTTACATTTGTATTTATCTGGGATGTAAAATATGTGGCATGATTGTGTAAACATATTGCCATATTTTTTAGTCTATTTTGCTCTTCCAGTTGTGTTTTATTCATTACTCTGTTCAAAAAGACAAATCTGATGCACTGAGGACAAACTGGGAATGACACATGACACTCACAGACTGGGCACCTCCTCAAAATATATAATTGCCAGTATCTTGATGTCCGATATTGTTTGGCTGGTTTCAGTATTTCTTATTCTTAATTTCATGCTAAACTTTTTAAAAATTGTGACAAAAACAGAGATTAAACCAAAAATAATTTAGATTTTATGCCAGTAGTTCTCTCTTATACCACTTCGGAAAATATGTGGCTTACCAAAATCTAACCCAGGTTTGTAACAGGACTAAACCTGGTCTAAATAAGGCCTAAAATACTGTATGTATAAAGACTACACCATGACTAAAGGAGCTCTGAAGGATTACCGAGCCAAAGGAGCACAGAGGACCTTTGAGAAACACTGATTTCTCCGTAATCCATGATATCTCGACTACTTTAATGCACTGAAATCAAATAAATATCCTATGAATCCATGTCTTTTTAACATTTTACCCACTGTGACTCTTCTGAGCATCAAACACCACACAAATAAAATCCAGCCGAAGCAAACGTAACGGCGTTTGTCTGTCTCAGTGTCGCGATGGAGCCTTGAGCGCAGCCTCGGTCACATGACACACGGCGGGCCTCTGCTCCCTCTGCTGCAGGGACCACCGCCATGACCTGCTTTTGCCTGTCGTTCGCTTTAATCTGCCAACAGATTAGTGCGGCAAAACAAACAAACACGCAGCAAAACACGGCGCACAAAGCGTGTGGTGTGTGGAGATGATGTTGTTCTTGTCACTGGTTACTTCTTTCTCGGTGTAAGAAGTGTTAAGTGTTGAGGAGTTTGGTCGGGACGTGTAAGAATTAGAGCTGAACGATTTTGGAAAAATATGTAATTGCATTTTTTTTTTTTTTTGGGATTCGATTTGTAAATAACTGACAAACGTTTGTATCTAAACTACAGGGTTAGCAGTTTTTGTGCAGAAGAAAAGAGGATATTTTCTAGTATGGCACTTCAAAAATTGCAGTCTTTGTCATTTGCTAATTCCATCAGTTCAAGCTGCAATTTTGATTCAATTGCAATTAATCTTGCTCTAAAAAACACAATTGGGTGCAAGAATTAAGGCTGAATGATACTGGGAAAGTATATTTGAATTCTGCCAACTGCAATGTCCAATTTATGTGGTTTTAATTGAAGATTTAATACATTGTGCTCATTTTTAAACTCGCTCCTGATGTGTTAAAGTCTGAAGAGAAGACGGAAATATGAACAGCAAATGCCAGAATCCCATGAAGAGTATTTTTGTAGTGGTCTAAAAAAACAATGGTTTCCAACATTTTTTTCTCTCTGCATCCCGTCAAAATTAGAGATCGACAGATATTGTTTTTTCTTTTGCCGTTGCAGATTTTTTAAACTTTTGATCAGCCGATGGCCGATGGCAAGAGCCGATTTTCAAGGTCGATTTTAGAAGACCGATATTCTTATTTGTTAATTAAAAAATAGCAGTTATAAGAGTATTTAATAAATTACGAAAATGTATTGATGTTGAGTTGAATCATCACGTAAGTAGATCATAGTTTTACATTCTGTGTCACAGTATCCCTTTTCATTCACGTCTGTGTTTAGGTGTGTGTTTGAGTTTTACTTCCTGTTCCGTTCCTGCCCCGCCCTTTTGTGTTTCACCTGTGTTTAGCTCTGTCCTTCGTTGGTTCATTCATCGTCTTATTTCTGTCTGTTTGAGTTTAGTTTCTTGGATTTTTTTTTATTCTTATGGACTTTATTGTTTGCATTTTTATGAAAGAGCATTTTTGGTGCAGCATTTTGGGTCCTCCTTCTCGTTAAATCGTTACATTTTGTTAATTGTAAACCTCAATATCGATCTAAAATGGCTTAAAAACAGAAACAGGTCACTTCCTTCAAATCATTTTCAAATGTTCAAAGCAGCGGATTTTTCTAGTTTTTTGTTTTATTTTTTAAAGTGGCTACGTGACATTTTAGAATCCGTCATGTTCTACTCGAGGTCTTAATTTTTTGGTGTAAATAATTGCAGTGCGGAGATGTGGGCGGAGGACAGGGGCAGGTGAAGGTTATAGAACAGTAAAATCAAATCAAATGTCACGTTCTCTCTCGTTTGAGCCTCTCACCTTTGAGAATATTTGGGACCTGACTCTGAGGTTAGCACTGACTGGTCTAAACGTAACAGTTTTAATTTCGTAGTTGTTCACAGAGAATATGCTACGTTAGTTTCTCTTTGTAACTGATAAACATAGACAACATTAAAGTGCCTATGACAGGTTTTTATTACTTAATTGTGACTTTTATTGGTGTATTGATACCTGTTGTAAATATAAATAATAGTTTTAATCTGTTTGTGGAGAAAATTTGAAAAATCTGTTAAGTAAATAAACAGACTGATGACATCACACTAGGAAGTCAAAGGTTATAGAATTATTTAGTAAAAATAAACAACTTTTTTGACCCTTTAAACATTAAGTCAACAAAATAAGGACACTCAGATATATTTTTATTTGTCAAGTAATAAAATTGGTGGTTTTGGCCCAGTGTAAAGTGTGGTTCTTTCTTACTTTCCCGGTGTGATGTCATCATTTACAACCAGGAAGTAAAAATAAAAAACATACTAACAAACACTAAATTTTAGCAACATTTGAAATCTATTTTTATTCATCATCATCATCATCATTATTATTATTATTATTATTATTATTATTATTATTATTTATTTCTGTATATCTTAAGTGCATTTTAGTTCAATGAGTAGTCCAGCCTGTCATAGGCACTTTTGGATTGAGATTACAGTGACTATGACAGGTTTTACCGATTTTCAAATTTAAACACTGATCTTTGTCACTTGTCCAAGAATATTCAGCTGTTTTAAGTCCTTACATTATCACTAAGCATTTCTGCCGTCTAATCACACTAACTGCTACAGCAAATCCGCTTCATAACGTCTTTTCAGCGCTAACTTCACTAGATTGTATATAGCGCTGGCGCCATCTGCTAGCTGGATCAAGAGCATGCAGATAAAGGCTAACAGCAATATGAAAAATGCTGAATATTTTTCCTTTAACTTTGAATATATTAATCTTACCCACATGTTAGTTCAGTGAGCAGTCCAACCTGTCATAGGCGCTTTAATTAATTGAGATTAACATGTACAGAGAAGGAACGGTGAATAATAAAAAGAGGCTGCGATTATTTCTGTCGGGAAACCTTAGAGGACGACCAAAGAGGAGACGGGAGGAGATCGCAGCAGCAGGTGATTCACGACTCGAGTCAAAATGAATGAATATCTGGTTAACCTACTTTCACTCTCATCTCGGCGCAAAGCTCACACACTTTTGTAGTTTTCTGTTTGCTTCGAGAATGCAGACTTTATCATATGCATCCCGCGGCTCTTTTGAAGACACAAAGGCTGCTCTGTGCTTTGTGAAAACTCAGCACCATCAGTAGTTGGTCTTGTGCTGCTGCAACTGTGTGAAATTTAATCTATGTGACACGCGTTTGTTTGTGCACATGGTTTATAATTCAACTACTGCTTTTGTATTTTTATTCCGAGCAATGCAGGCTCCTGAATAAAGCAGCTAAACGTCTAAAATGCCCTCTGCTGCAGATTGATCTAATCCTCCTCGCGTTGCTTCCGATGAGCTTTAAAACAAGAGCACTCAGAGAAGACAGGTTGAGATAAAATGACCTTGACTTGGATTGTGACGTTTGTAGCTCAGAGATAAATGCTCACATTACAAAGAAAACTCCCCTTAACTGTTTGTTTAACTGCAGCCGCTGTTTATGTGATCATTATCTGATCTCTGGAGTTGTCAGATTACTGAAATGTCATGTAAACAGTTCTGTATGATGTTCACACTTCCAAAATCCATTGAAAACTCATGTGACCAGGTGTTTTATGATCAGATTTCTCTCATGCCTGTAAAAACACTGGGTTATTTGCTTATTGTATGATTTTACTGGCCATGTGAATGTACTGTACGTTTCAGATAAATTCCAACATGACTTTATTTACCTTTAATAACCAAAAAAACAGTCAACCACATTGGGCTGCACAGTTAATCAAAATCTAATCTAAATCGCCATTTGAACGAACATTATCAGCAATCGCAAAAGCTGTGTTGTTTGAGGTGCAATCATTTCCTTCACAAACAACAACATATTCAGTTTTATTCTGTGTAAAAACTTCTAACCCTGTAGTTTAGATTTGTACAGACATGTTCTGAAACAAGTGACAACAATGTGTTTTAAAGTGATAAAAAAGATGGTAAAAGGGACAAAAATATGTTTAAAAAACTGAAACTGAAAGCGATGAAAAATGTGACTAAAAGTAACAAAAACGTGTTTAAAAGCGTCAAAAATGCAATAAAAAATGACAATTATGCGACAAGTGACAAAAACTTAACTGAAAGTAACAAAAACGCTATTAAAGGTTACAAAAAACATGTCTAAAAGTGACAAAACACATGTTAAAGCACTAAAACTGAACTAAAAGCATAAAAAATGTGGCTAAAAGTCTCCAAAATGCAACTAAAAATGGTCCAAAATACGAGTATAAGAGACAATAATGCAAAGAAAGTGGCAAAAGCGTTACTAAAAAAGACAAAACACATCTAAAAGCTTCAAAACGCGACTACCAGCATTAAAAATGTGACTACAAGCATCAAAACTGATACTAAAAATATATAGTATAAGAGTTTAAGAGACAATAATGCAAAAAAAGCACCGAAACGGTACTCAAAGTGACAAATATGTGCCTTAAAGCGTCAAAAACACGACTGAAAGCGACATAAACATGACAGAAAATGACAAAAACGCTGCAAAACAAGTTCTTTTTAATTAGTTTGTCAGTTCAAGTTTCAGTCGTTTTGTCAATTCTCCTGATTGTGTTTAAAATGTGAACTTCGAACAGAATCCCACTATTAAAACATCAATCACATCTCTTTCTTGAATGACTGCACATTTGTCTTACTTTCTCCTTTGCAGTTAAATGAATGTTGACATTGTGACTCCTCCCACCAGGGCCATACATTCTGGTCATGTGCTTTTGTTTTCCACAGTCGCTGCAGAGGCCCGAGTTCAGCCGCTTTATCTGAGATCAATCCATATCGCTCCATCTGTGCCTATAGCTCCGAGAACAGTTCAAGTCACTGACGCCACACGATGCCAAGCGCAGTATACGCTACAGGGCACTGGTTCTCAAACGGTGGTGTGGGTACATGTGCTGGCTTTAAGTTTAGTAGCAATAATGGCTTACACTGAACAAGGCCTGTCATAAGAACAAATGTTGATGTACATTGTATTGCTGCAGAAAAAATATCATGATTAATGATAATATTGAAACTATTTTAAGCCACTGACACAATAAGCAGGATTATTCAATTTTCTAAACATTAAAAAATGAATTTCAGCAAATAAATAGCAGAATTAAACACTTCAGTACTTAGTTGGTATCTATGCCATTTGTGAAGTGCTATAATTTCCTCCAAACAACAAAATATCCTGTAGTATTCTGCATAAAGTCTGTTAACCCTGTAGTTTAGATTTGTTAGAACGTGTTCTGAAACAACCGTCAAAAACACAACGCTTTTAGTTGTGACACTAAACGTGACAAAAATGTGCCGAGAAGCAACAAAAACGCTACTAAAAGCGACAAAAACCTGAGTAAAAGTGTCATAAACGTGGCTAAAAATGTGAAACAGATGATTGACAGCAAGAAAAACGTGACTATAACATATATATACACTATATACAACAATATGTGGAAAAAAAAGTGACACAAACGACAAAAAAAAGAAATCTTCTTAAAGTTTGTCAGTTCATATTTCAGTCTTTTTGGTTATTCTTCTAGCTGCTTAAACGGAATGTGAACTTTGAAAAGAATCCCATTATTAAAACATAAATCGTAAATCTAATCGCAATCGCTGTCCTAAAAATCACAAAAAAAAATTCCCCAAAACATGCAGCTCTAGTGTCTTGCCCCAGGACACAACGACGGTTGTTATAGTTTTAAAATTTTACTTCCTGGTTGGTTCCCACACTTGGAAATTACCAAAAAACCATTCTGTACAGTGCACCAAAACTCATCTAATGTCACAGATGTTTTAATTTCACAAAGAGAATACATGTGAACTCCTTTATTTTGTTGAATCAATGTTTAAAGGGTCAAAAAAAGTCGTTTATTTTGTGTAAATTATGCATAACCTTTGTCTCCCCAGTGTGATGTCATCAATTTGTTTATACTTCCTATAATTTTCAACAGATTTTTAAACTTTTCTCCACAAACAGCGACCTGACTGGTGTAAAACTATAATTTATATTTACAACAGGTATTAATACACTGAATAAAGTTAAAATTAGAAAACTATGGTCCTGGATTGGAGCTATTGAGCCGCACGATTTAGCATTTTTGATTATATGCTACCAATCTACAATTGTCCTCTTGTTTAGTCAAAAAAAAAAGCATATACTGTGCCTTTAATTTAGGGCAATCATTTCCACAGTTTAGTTTCTAGTTGATTTCATATCTGTGCGTTGGACTCTGGGGTCAGACCGGGGACGTGGACGCACTTCTGACACTTCTTTTGTGACTGCTTTTGAGCCAAACCTCTCCACCGCCGACGGCCCGGGGGACACGCGGCTTTAATGGACGCCAGAGTTTTGGAGGCTGATCTCACGGCCGCCCCAGAGACCACCGCGATCTAGTTTACTGTGTCCTACTGCGGCTTTTTATAGGAACCAGCAGTTACCAGCTCAGAGCGGGGCCTTCGGGGACCAGGCCCATATCGTCCACCAACTTCACCAGTAACAAGCACTGAATACACGAAGAGTCAGTGTTTAGCTTTGAGCAAATCGAGGTCCGTTTCAATTTATTCAGAATATCTCACAACAGGACTCTTCTTTGTTGTGGAATATTGTTAATTTATTTCAGGTAAACTTTATTGGTCCAACGGGAAATGACTTGGACACAGTAGTTCAAAGATTAGCTAACAAAGCGTTCTGTATTTTAGCAGTGAGTGGCAAAAATGCACCAGAGTCAATGGTGAGGGATGGATTTTCTCCTGTAAAAGCTCAAAACACGCCACTAAAGTCTGATAACAAATGTAAAAGTCCTCCACGCTGCTAAATATTTAGTTTGTACCTGACATCTAAACAAAGCAAATCAAGTAGACGGTTGTATAAAACCAGATAAACAACAGGAACACTCACATTTATCACTGATACAGACTTTGGGATCACACACAGTAAATTAGTTTTACTGTATAAAGTCGATTTGTGCAAAACAAA
This sequence comes from Rhinogobius similis, assembly GCA_019453435.1. Lineage (NCBI taxonomy): Eukaryota > Metazoa > Chordata > Actinopteri > Gobiiformes > Gobiidae > Rhinogobius > Rhinogobius similis. Next base: position 13,661,822 of record CM033631.1, read on the forward strand.
AGCTTCATGGACAAAAATTAAGCAAAGAAACACATTTTATCACTTTGTGCTGCCTTTTCTGCCTCATTAATCAGAATGTTGAGGAGCATTTTTCAAATAAGTGAATGTCTCTGCATAAACTCTATTCACCTTGTTTCGCCCCGCCCACTTTTGCCTCTTTTTGCCACAGATACGCGCTTCTGTTTGATGAGAACTCTGTTAAAGCTAATGACGAACAAGGGAAAAGCTAGAATGTTATATAAAGTAGTTGTGTAAAATGTTTAATGAACACGAGCAACAACAAGTCAACAACGCTCCGATTTCCTGGTCAGTCTGAAAACGTCTTTTTAGTCCATGTAGAACTTATTTTCTGTTGAGCTCGTCTGCCCCGTGTAAACTAATACAACGCAAACAAGACGGCGGAGCGTACGGCAACTTCAGGAATAAGGTGAATACAGTATTGACCCTTTAAACGTTTGTAAACAAAACATTCTAAATTTGGAATTGAGGCACAAGTGAAGTGGAATATAATGTGATTGCACTGGAGAAACTGGGATTAAACCTCAGAATATCACAAAATATGACAAACAGAGACGATTTAGAAAATGGAAAGCACTCAGACACATGTGAGTGACATCAGAGCTGCTTTAAACACATTCATTATTGTATTTTACATTATGTTTTAGGAAATTATTGTAAACTCTTTGCCTTTTGATGAAGGAACAATCCAGATTTATGGGTTTTACTGAAAAATATTTACAAAAATGTTGAGCCCAAAATAATTTTTCATTTTATCTAGAGATATATTTGATACTATACCATCAGTTAAATTCGTTTGAAGCTAATATACAATTTTAAGGCTAGAAAATTGTTATTTGTCCATCGTTTATAGGTTTATAGAAAAGCAAACTAACTAACTACCCTGGAAATTCAAATGTGTTGCCTTTTTCCCAACACAAACATTTAAAACCAGTAGAATTTAGATCTAACTTGAGCGAATCATTGAAAAATTTACAGTCAACTTCATTTTGCCCCCAGTCGCCTCCATTCCAGAATTTTGATGACGTCACATTTTAAAGGGTCTATTCACCTTATTCCTGAAGTTGCCGTACGCGCCGCCGTCTTGTTTCCGTTGTAGTTTACATGGAGCAGACGAGCTCAACAGAAAATAAGTTCTACATGGACTAAAAAGACGTTTTCAGACTGACCAGGAAATCAGAGCGTTGTTGACTTGTTGTTGCTCGTGTTCATTAAACATTTTACACAAATCAATCTACTTTAGGTAACATTTAAGCGGCGAGACTTTTCCCTCGTTCATCATTAGCTTTAACGGAGTTCTCGTCAAACGGAAGTGCGTTTACAACAAAAGTGCAAAAAACGGCAAAAGTGGGCGGGGCAGAATAAGGTCAATAAAGTAGCTAATAAAACAACTATTGAAACTTGTTGGGAATTTTCTCTCTCAAGAGTTGAGAGTTTAGATGTTGACAATATATTTAAATTTAGATAATACTGTGAATGTTGTTTTGAAGATATGCAAACTTTGATATCGAGAATATTGTTTATAGTTAAAAGAAATGCTACAAAAAGAGCTCATGAAAAATGAAAAAAACAAACAAACAAACTTTCAAACAAGGCTGTAAGGTGATATTTATCAATTTTTGTGATAAATTTTACAGTCATTTCACATTTGTTTGACCTCAACTGATACATGTTGTGACAGACTTCTGTTGAATGACATAATCGTCTGACTGTCGTTATCAGGAAAGTTAAAAAAAGAGTACATTTCCAGTCCAGATTGTGGCCCCTCTGACCCTCTTCCAGGTCGACACACTTACAGTATTTACACAAATGACGTAAAAAGTCAACATTCAGCCTGACGTTTGGCACGACTGCAGACACAGACCAGAGTCCAAAATACAACAATGATATCTCTCAATCAATTCATCTGCGTCTCTTTAACCGAATAAGGCTTGATCAAGTGGGCGTTTGACATTTTGCTGTAAAATTAATGAATGAGCAGATTGTGTAAGACCAGCATTGACATTTTGGTGATTAATCATTGAAAGCTAATGGAATTTGAATTGTATTTGGCTGCCAGTGTCTCATGATGAGTGCGAGCGGCGGACAATCAATTAACATTTAAGAACAAGCAATGGCATTAATTGTCCTTCGTTTGTTCTTAAATGTTTATACAAGGCTTTGAGTCATACTTCCAACGGGAGAAGTTGCCTTTATGAGAATAGGTCATTAAAAAATATGATAAATGCCACAAATTAATCAACTTTTTGGGATGTTTCCAAGTCAGAATTTATGAGTGACTCAAAAAGGAATTTAGCTTTGTTTTGTGATTAAAGTCTTTCTTGAATCGATGTTAAGGTTCTATGTTTTTAGGGTTTGGTTAAGGGTCATCTATTTTCAAAAACATATTAAACGTATATATTTAAAGATATGTTTTAACACATTTAAATTGGATTGCGATTATATTGTCGAATATCATTTTTGGAATTAGCTCTGTGCATGGAATTTCAGCTGTTTCAGCTGTTTATTTTTAAAATGGCTTTTAAAATGGCTTATTGTACAAACTGTGCACGTCCAGTTTTCTCTCTAAGGAGTCAGACTAAAATCAATAAATACTTTAAGTGCCTCTGACAGGTTGAAATACACTTCATTCATTCATTCATTCATTCAGATAAGATAAATATATTCAAATTTCTACTAAAATCTTTACAAATTTAACCCCAGTTTAGCTGTTTTTTAGGTTTAAATTTTACTCCCGTTTGTAAAGTATGACATCACGTTGGGAAATTACCATAGCAACCACACTGTACACTAGCCAAAACTCACCTAACTACACAGATTTTGTTCATTTGACAAGAAAAACACATGTGAGCATCCTTATTTTGTTGAATCAAAGTTTAAAGTGTCAAAAAAGTAGTTTATTTTGTGTAAATTATGCACGACCTTTGTCTCCACAGCGTGATGTCATCAATTTTTTTACTTCCTGTAATTGTCAACAGATTTTTCAACTTTTCTCCACAGGCAGCGACTTGATTGGTGTAAAACTATAATTTGTATTTACACAAGGATACTGAATAAAGTCAAAATTAGAAAATCAATAAAAACCTGTCATACGCACTTTAAAGTTGCAGGTGGATGTCATAAATAAGTAGATGCGGCGTTCTATGTTCATGCTCTCAAACACTTAGCAACGCGGCTAGTCCAGTATGATTTGAAGGACTCCGGCTGAAGTCTCGTGTATTTTCCCTATAGCCGTTAGCATTAGCCCGCAAAACACGCAAGTTATGAATAATCCACAGAATGTCAACTGGTACCAACCCAACGAGCACATTTCCGAGAGGTCAAAGCCAGGTTACAAGTCAGTGTTCAGTGTGTAAACCTTTTGGTATTTTATTTTAGATAATAATTTGCGTGTAAAACTGTCATCTGAGCTAAAGGCTAACTGACTCTAGTTGAGTTTTCTGAACTTGTGCGCTTCTGGTGAGTATCCAGTGACCACCGAAACATCATCTTTTACATGTTTCTGGAGAGGAGAGCAGAGAAATGGCATAAATGTCATGAAATAAAACTTTTGCATACTTTAATATGGGGATCAGCTTCTCCGTTCATTTTTTCGTGGGTAAGCGTTTGATTTGACGTAAATCCGGGTATAGCATCAGCAGCAAAGTGATGGTTTTTTGACAGGCAGAGAGAGAGAATTTCACATCTATGAATATGGATGTCACTGACAACTTTACAAATGAGATGAGTACTTCCCCGGCGATATTTCTGTGTTGATAAATGCAGGAGTTTGTGTGTCGCTAATGCGCTAATGCTAATGCTAATTTCGAAGCTTAGTAAAGTTAAAAATAAAACAAATTATAAAAAGCAGACGGGAACTCTTTATTTTACACTTTTACACTTTATTTTACATTTTACTTGGTGCGTTCTTTATGTTTTAATAAAAGTTAGCATTAGTTGTGAGAAACCGTTAGCTTAGCCAACTGCTGCTGAGCACAGAGCCCACACCACAACAAAACAAATCGAGATATTCATTTTTTGTCATGATTATCCATCTCTAATTTCAATTTAAGTTTGTGGTTTAACAAAGAAATGCTGTAAAATGTATTTGGTGTCTAAAATAGCAATTGATTGCAGAATATCAAGTGCAATAGATGTTGATTATTGCATGTATCGCAAAATTGTTTAATTATCTAATTTTTACTGACCCCATGATTCCCAGCCTTAGAAATAGTCAACCATCCACCATAATTAGTCTTGCTTATGGCCTATACTTTCACTTTAAACTTGCTCTAGTTATACATTTACATTTCTAAGTAGCGCTGCTTCATAAAATAGTCACATATTTCTCAAACGTGTCAATGCATACCTACATTACTGTTTCTTAAAAAGTCCACCTCTGTCCGCCGCACTCCCTGACGGACATTTGACTTTTAGCCGGTGTCTTGTTTGATTTTCCGGCTCACGGATTCATTGTTGAGGTTTATTTTTCCTGAGCAAGTTGCATTGATTTGAGCTCAGCATGTGCTTGTTTGGAGAGCTTTTAAACCCCGCCGCATGGTACAAGTTTCACTGCACAGAGACAGAAAGGGCAGCGCTGACGTGGGTCTAAGGGGCTGGACTGCAGACCCAAACTACCACCATTTATTAGGCTTTTTACAAATACTTTAAGGTTGCATGATTTAGGAAAGAAAGACTAAGTTCAGAGGTTAATTGTTTATGTTTTCAAAGTGGAATTTAGTTCACAGTGCACATTATAAACACACCAGGTGCATTCACATTCAAGAGAAGACTGAAGTTTGAAATGCTAAACAAATACAAGAATCCCATGCATTTCAGAACATGTTTGTCAAGGTTTAAACTACAGGGTTTGCAAGTTTTCTGCATAAAATCGTTGGGCATTTTGTCATTTATTACCTACATAATTGCAATATTTGTGATTTGATGAATTTTTGGCCAGTGCAAACCGCAAATTCATAATAACAGATAGAAAAGTTTACAACTCTGATAAATATTTAGTTTGAAAATCAAGTAAACAGTTGTAAAAATACAGATAAACAACTGACATTTATCACTGAGACTTTAGAGAGATTTACAGGGATCACACACAGTTGAACTCACTACCTTTCTCTCCTTAAATAAGATGTTTCTGAGCAGTGTTGCCAGGTCCATGGTTTTCCCGCGGAATTCACTTCACTTTTTAGGAGCTGCAGCGGGTCGTAAATATTTCCCGCGGTTCGGCCAGAGCAATCAAGTAAGAGTATCAAATGTATTCAGAATAAACCTAATGAAAGTCCTGAATTTCAGTGACAAATCCTCAAAGCCATCCGCGCTCTGTGGAGCTTTGAGCGCGAGAGAGAGGACGGTCTGTGTCTCTGTAAGAGCGCTGCATTCATAAAAACACAGGAAAATACAAGCAGCACTGAATGTTCCGTCAGGTTGTGGATGGTTTTTCAGAAGACCTGCAGCCCTGTTTTTAAGTTCAAGTGTTGTGCGGTAGTTGAAGTGTCCTAAATCTCCAACTGCTAGCTAGCTAAGCACTGCGGAGCAACAACAAGAAACTGCTTTCAGATTATATTTTACCGCATAAAGTTGATTAGAGCAAAACAAAAGCTTGACGGAAAAAAATTAGGCCAAAGGAAAGAAAAGACACACACTTTATCAGTTTGTGCTGCCTGTAATTCTGCCACTCAGCTTGGAATGTTGAGGAAAATATTTCTAATAAAAGGTTGTCAGTGCGTAACCTCATACTAATTGAATGTAAGTGAATATTAATTTTGGGCCATGTGTAGCAATGCATTAAAATAACAGATAATGCTGTTTAAGAAATGCAAAACTGGAATATCGTACTGTTTATAACAAAAGAAATGTTGCAAAAATTACAAACTTTGTCATACTTTTGAACCATTTTGAGGGTAATTGTATACATTTTGCCTTTGTCTGATACATAAAGCTCAATGAAAAAAAAAAAGTATTAGTTGAGGTTTGATTATCAAATGTGAAATGCCTTGTAAAATAAATAACAAAAGTGCAGAAACAGCTCCCTTATTTGAAAGTATACAAAATTTTTCAGTTTTGATCAACTCGTTTTTTCAAAATTTTTCACTATAAACGATGAACTCAGTATTCAAATGTTGCATATCTTCAAATCAACACTTACAATACTGGCTAAATTGCAATATATCACCCGTAGCATTGACATTTGTTAGCTGTTTTGCAAAATAACGTCTTTTATGGAAGACAAAAAGGTACAACAATGACTTTCACAATCAGGACAATTGACATCCAGCAGCACAAAATGTCACTGCTATTTTCCCCTGAACATTTGTGCGCCTCCTGTTGGGATTCACCTGCAGCTGCTCTCAAAGGCCGGTGTAACATTCAGCAATGTGACCGCCTAAATGTCCTGTTTTACCATGCATAAAAACTGCCAACCTTGTAGTTTAGATTTGTTAAAATGTGTTTTAGAGGAAGCGACAAAAACGCAACTAAAAGTAACAAAAACGAAACTAAAAGTGAAAAATTCGAGAGTAAATGTGACGAACGCGGCTAAAGACAAAAACATGACGTAAAGCAACAAGAACGACACTAAAAGAGACAAATACGTGACAAAAACGTGAGTACAAGCGTCAAAAATGTGACAAAAACTCGTCTAAAAGTGACAAAAAACATGACTGAAAACAACTCTAATGAGACAAACGAGAGAAAAAGTGACAAAAATCTGATTATAAGTGACAAAAATGCGATTAAAAATGTTTAAAAACCTGACATAAAGGGAAGAAAATGACAAAAATTTGAGGAAAAAGTACCAAAACATTACTAAAAGTGAAAAATATGAGACAAAACGAGACAAAAAGTGTCAAAAGTGTGACTAAAAGCAACAAAAACCTGACTCTAAGTGACAAAAACACTTTAACTTAAACTTTGAAAAAAGACGGGACAAAAAGTGACCAACCACAACTAAAAGAGACAAAAACAATACTAAAAGTGACAAAAACGTGATTAAAAAGGCAACAAAAAGTGACTCAAAGCAACAAAATGTTACAAAAGTGATAAAAACATGACTCAAAGTGACAAAAAGACACTAAAAGAGACAAAAAAGTGACAAAAGCATCCCTTACAGCGACAAAAATGACACCAAAGGAGACAAAAACAGGACAAAAAAAGTGACAAAACAACTAACAGAGACAAAAACGATAATTAGTGACAAAAATGGCAGCAAAAAAGTGACTGAAGGCAACAAAAATGGGACTAAAGGTGAAAAAAGGCCCTAAATGAGACAAAAATGTGAGAAAAAGTATGAAACATGCTATACTTATATTTTCATACTTTTTGTCAATTCTCCTGGTTGCTTTTCAAAAATTACAATTAAATATTTCCCCAAACCGTGCAGCTCTGGAGTCGACCGATCAAACTGACCCTGAGGCAAAAACAAAGAGGGATCGGGGGCATCGGGGCTTTGAGCTGGAGCTGACGGTGCAGAGCGAGGGAGGAGGATAATCTGGGCCGCACCATTACATAACGCGGACACGACACACAGGCGTGGATTTGAGGCTGGAAAATTACTCGAGTGACTGTGCGTGTTTTGTGTGTCGGGCTGATGTCACTGCCTTCATGGCTCCGTGTTGGAGGAACAATACGACGGAGGCCTTTTGGTCGCCGCAGGTCGACGCTTGGTATTTACAGTGTCGCTGGAGCTGAGGGATGTAAACAGTGACAATAATGACAGGGTTTGTTCATGTATTGATCAGTCTGAATGCTCACGTTTTCAGTTAGAGGTGGATGATATGTCAGAATTTAGCAAATATTGTGAATGTAGTTGAGAAAATATGCAGAATTTGAATGTTGAGTATGTTGTTTATAGTGAAAAATGCTACAAAATGAGCTTAAGAAAATCGGGGTAAAATGTGATATTTTGGCACTAATAATTAAACCTCAACTAATATGTTTAAAGATTAGGGATGTCAAGATGAATCGATAAGCGTGATTATTAAGGTTTAACAAGTTTAGAAGCTTTTTTTTCCCCCAATTCTATAAAATCTATTGTCTGCTAAAACATAATACAATATACAATGGTCACAAAAATGAGAAAATAGTAACATATTAAGACAATGTAAATAAAGAAAAGTGGGAAGACTTCAATGCTGTTTGCTCATGTTCTCTCAGTAATTGTGAATAATCATTAAACTGTTGTTTTTTCACACAAACGTTTGATGTTTAAACAGTGCCATTTAACATTAACGATGGTCAGATTATTCCTCCAAACTTTGAACTTTGCTCCAAAAAACAAAACGCTTGACTGACATTTGGTAGAACCCTCGATCATTGACAGTTTGAAATGATTACTCGATTCAATTCGAATTCGACGGGACAGGATCTGGTGCCATTAGATCTTGCAGATGTCACATGTGGAAAGTTTAAAACATAGTGCAGCAATTACAGCAAAAAACAGAAACCAGATTAAATTAAACATTACGAAGTGAACTGAATTTAGCAGTGTTAAAAAGAGCTGCAACTAACGATTATTACGTCACGGCTCCTTCAGAAATGTTTTAGTTTGTCTAATCTTTGTGGCTTACCTTTGAAAATAACTGATTTCATGCATTATTTAATGGTTAGTTGCTCCAATTACATTAACTTACACCCAGAGAGTCTAAAAACTACTCTTACTTGAGTAATATTTTCCTCATATACTTTTTTACACTAATTTCTTAGACCACTGCTTTGTAAGATTCTAAGATATTTACTAAAGTCATGTTTCCATTAGTGCAGTACAACGCTGAACCTCGATGGTCCGAGGTGTTTCCACTGAACTAAAGTGAACCGTGCCGCCCCGTTTGAGGGTCTGAAGGAGGCCACGAGAGGTACTAGCTCTCAGAGGATACTGGCTCGGTTTAGAGGGCAAACCGGTTAAGAGCGAGATGACTGGACGAGAAGGAACAAAAGAGAATGCAGAAGTGGCAAAAAGCAGATATAAGGACAAAATAATCATTCCATTGATTTTGTAAAAAAACCATGACGAGAACTTTGTTTGCTGAGCTGACAGTTAGAAAAACAAAGCAAGCTCATGTTAGCATCAGCTGTTTCCTGTTCACGATGCACAACATTCGCATCTAGAACCAAAGTCATGTTTTTTCAGTGCATACGGCAGCCAGCTCCATCCAAACACAACGCCCTTCATATAGACAAGTGAAAACGTGGTGGAGCGGCGCAGAAAAGCGAAATAAATGCAGAAAAAGCTGACAAAAAATACAGAAGCTGTGTCTTGTTTACGCAAGATTTATCCACGTCTTACAGCACCACAAACATGTATATACTAAACATATTTTTATGAATCGGGGAGATCAGCTGCTTGTAGAAAAAGAGTAATTCAGGTACGATTTAGACTTTATTCATGAAGAAAACATTAGCCAAGTTTGGGTGACATCAGCTGCTCATGTAGTGGACCCCGCAAGCTGGACCTCTGCACGAAAACACAGTCCGCCATTAACTGAAGCGGCCCGAGTGAACCGGTCTCAGGGACAGGTCTAGTTGAAACATATAAATACTTTTCTGTTTTTATTTTTTTATTTTTTGCTAACACTTTACAATAACAACGCTTATTCCTGCCTTAATAAACTATTTGTCACTATGAAATAAGCCTTTGTTCATGCTTTATTAAGAATCATACAGGCTTAGTAACACATTAACTAATACTCTAACCCTAACACTGACCTTAACCTTAATTAAGTAGTTACTAAGCCCGAATCATGCTTAATAAACTTCCTGTTCATTATGAAGTCTTTGTTCATGCTTTGTTAAGGCTTTTAAGGTTATTATAAAGTGGTACCTGTTTTTCTTTCTTTCTTTTTTTTCAAATCACTGTTTTTCTTATTAATGACATTATTAAACTAATATTAAACTAATTTAGCATTCCATATAAAACAATACTTTGCTTTGGTTTTTGATTTAGCCACATGACGGATGATGTTTGGGAACGACACAAGCTGGAAATAACAAGTTTGGAGTGTTTTTTTCTGATTTGTTGTGGTGGGAAAAAGAAAAAAAAACTTGGACGATTTACAAAGTAGCCTTGACTGTTTTGGGTTTTCTTAGATTCAACACCTCCCCGCTGCACTAAAACAAAGCTCGTATTATACCACGACACCCCGCTGTGACCGTGCCTTTAACCACAGAACAGGCGGAGGAATGTAAATTGTTGTGGGCCCTTTAAACCGACCACAAACTTGTCTAAGGTGTAACACAGAGCGGCTGTTGTGCAGGCCTGGCTCGGCGCTCTGGCCCGGGACAGATGCGGCGTCTGCTTTCTGTTTGTGTCACCCCGGGACATCCTGCAGGGGGAGATCACTGCTCCAAACAGGACAGGGACGGGAGGAGGAGGAGGAGGAGGAGGAGTGCCACCACCAAATGCTAGAAGGAAAATATGAGTGGAAAATTTGAGCGTTTGTGGATGCTATTTAAAGGTAATCAAAGGTGTCTGTGTAGGATCCAGGTTCTCTGTAAACGTCTGTCCAAGTGTAGAACTGCAACCACACTTATGTTCTTCTTAAAGACAATAAATTAGATGTATTTACCTTGTTGACATGTTTGTACCGCTTAACTGAAGATGGCTCGCAGTCAAGCAGCCGAAACATGTCAACAAGGTGAATATATCTCCTAATTTATTGTCTTTAAGAAGAGCTTAAGTGTGGATACAACTAAAGAAGACATCATGAACGTTGACTATAAACTGCTCATTAATAATAAACTTAGACTTGATTCATTATTGGTTGACGCTAACGTACGTCACATATAGAGAATAGAGTGAAATTGCGGCTGGTTGGAGACATATTGAGGAACGGGAAGTGATGATAGGGCTGGAGTCGACTAAAGAAATTCCTTGTCGACTAAAGACCAGTCCTATCGACTGATTAGTCGACTAAAAGGGGGTGTGGTTAAAATATATCAAAACTGTAATGTATTTTCATTTATCTGAACCAAACTGCACTCAAAAGACCATAACTGTAGAGGAGTTCATGCAAAAACAACTATTTATACATAAAAGTACTACTCACTCACTTCATATCTTCTCGTTTTTGCCATATAAATCATTTTATAATAATTTAATATGAATAAAATGATTAGTCGACTAATAAATGGTCGACTAAGACTCCAGTGACCGATTAATCGACTAAACGAGTAAAGGATGACAGCCCTAGTGACGAGTGTTTACTTTTTGTACTTTGTCTTTTTATAAACTCAAAATTTGGTCCTGAATGTTGCCTGAAAGGCGTTTTGCCTCTAACGTCTCACAGAGCAGTCAGCGCAGATATCTGGGCTTTTGAACGACTTTTTATCTGGACTCTGCAGAATCTCAAACAAGTTTTATCACAAACAGATTTTGATTTGCTTTATTTATATGGAATGTTTTTGGTTTTTTTTAAGCATCATGGAAGTAAATGTTTGAACATGTCCACTTCTAAAATAACCAAGTCAAAGAGACACTTTGAAATGTGTTTGCTCTGAGAGGAGTAAGATGTACATTTGAGTAGTGGACCTGAATGATTCTTGACAAATAATCAAATTTAAATTTTTCTGACAAACCTTGAGATTGTTATTTGCAATTTATGTTTTGATCGTTGAATTTGGTTCAAGGCAAACAATGTAAATGTTCTGGAGCTTTAACATTAGAGAAAAGACTGAAATGTCCATAGTTTTTTCTAAACTACTGGTTTTATTAGGAATAAGGATATTTTTTTTGTTTGCAAAGGACTTTGTTATTAATAAGTCATTGCAATTTGCTAGTTCTTACCATTCAAATTGTGATTTTGATTTGATTGTGATATATCTTGCAGCCCTGAAGGTGCTGGTGGTTTATCGTTCACAAATGAGCTAAAAACATCCTGCAACGACTTACCAATATATGTCTACAACGGTCTGGTCATGAGGACTTCAAGCTGAGGACTAAAACTATTTGCTCTGCATTTATAACAACATGTTATTTATAGATTTGATTAAACATCCAGTCCTCTGATTCCTTTATTTTCGTTAATCAGACGAGCAAAGAACCCCAAGAGCTGACATACGGCTGCACCGCGGCTGCAGATGTCGGGGCAGAGTGCACCTTCCACCCAAAGGTGTTGGTTTAAGCTCCAGCCATCTGCCAGAGCAGAAACAGAAGTGGGTTTGGAGAAAAAAATTATCATTATGACACGTCTTACCATTGGAAATAATTAATGGGTTTTGACACTGTAAGACTTAAAGCAGACCTGAGTGTAACTGAGCGGTAGCTAATATTATATAAATGAACCAGCAACAGCACAGGATAAACCAGAAAAATCAATCAAAATAAGTTTAAGGACACAGGTTCATAGAAGTGGCTGAATGTAAGACTGGAGACACGATTTCTTATATACAATATACAATCGTTTATTATTCTATTCATACAGTTAAGAAATTTGTAATAATATTTAAAAATGTCACAGTTCATAAAAGACTGTAGTGACACAAGCAGCTCTTCAGAATGGAAGTCACAGAGCGCAAGGAACAGGAATACAGCTAAAGGTGAGGCTCATGACATCTAAAAACAACACAACATTTAAAAAATAATTAGATTAGGAGCAGCCTCTAGATTTTCTTAAGCCTGTTTGGTTAGGCAGTGTGTACCAAGAAACAAGAACAAACCCACATGATGTTTGCAGATGATCCTGCGCCGACTCCACGTTGGAACAAAAAGCGTGGCATGAGCCCGAGTGTGCAGACGGAAATTAATGAAGAAACCATGTGTAACTTTACCGGAATAATAACTGAGTGGACAAAACTGAAACAGAGCGGGGAGAGCACCTGACTCACACTTAACAGCAGCACACGCTAAGAACAACACTCAGGTTAGCGTGATGGCATTAAATTCATAGCTCCTGCTGACCGGCTGCCCGCAGCCCGCGGTGTGCGTGTGATGCACCCTTCGTCGCCCCCTGCTGTCTCTGGGAGGAAAACCAGCTGCAACATTTGCAGACACCAACCTAAAGACACGTATCCTGAGAAACCATGGATCTTTTTTTTTTTTTTTAAATATTGGTCTATTGGATTTATATTTTATATTGATTATCGTCTGCTACTAAACTGGCCTAAAGTGTTATATGTTTGACTGGTTTATGTTTTATTTTATAGCATAAAATGACATTAGGCCTGTCACTATAACACATATTGAAGTGGGATGTATTAAAGGAGAAAATATCACAATGAGCAATAATATTGAAACTATTTGATGCCACTGACATGTGGATCATCCCAAAAAAAGTCCTTCTAAACATGAAATAATGTTGAAAACATGGACTACGATGGATAAACAGAATGAAACACCTTTTTAATTCATTGGTGCCAATAATGAGCCATAAAAGTAACTTATTCCACTCTGAATGATTCAAATCCAATAAATAATAACTAAGACAGTTCCCCAAAGTGCATACAAAACGCCCACATGATATATTGAGCCCCAAATATATTGTTTTTTCTATCATATATTGAACAATGTGTCGATGTAGTAATTATGACAGACCTAGATGAGATAATGCTAGTAGGTGATACTTTTTTTTTTTTTTTAATCATTGCTGCTTAAATGTTAAACCATTTGTCCCAACCTAAACCCTAACCCTCCCCTTTTAAAACCTAATCCTTATCATTGCCCTAAACTTCATAGCTTTGAATGACCAATAACAGACCGTCCCTCCAGACCTTATTGGACGGGAATAACATTTATAACTTAATATCTTAAATGTGTTCTGGTAAAATAGATCGTCTAAACTCTCTGCAGGACTTTAAGCTGTTATTAAAGCCATATTTATTTCCTTGTGACCCCCGTTTGGTACCGCACAACCATGTAAAATGTAATCTTATGGCACTCTTCTTGCGTCTTACAGTTTCTCGTTCGCTTTACGTAACATTAAGATTTCATTGACAGATTTTGAAAAGTGCAGAACAGTGAACACATACGAGCTTGTTTCTCCAAAAGCGTGTCGTGCGAGATTTCCACTGAAGATACGACGGAGTGAATGCACACCTTACATGACGCTTAACGGTTCATAATTGCTGGAATGTACTTTTTACACAGGAGTACACAAGGCAGAACCTGTGCAAAATAATCAGTACTCTGACGTGTTCGTTTGAGCTCATTTTTGTTGAGGTTATTATTAGTTTAAGAGCTGCAGGGTTTGGGAAAATTATCCGACTTTGATTTTTTTTAGATGTGCAATTTATGTTTTAATAATGGGATTCTGTTTAAACACATTCACATTTTAAATACAACCAGGAGAATTGGCAAAAATTGAAATATGAATCGACAAACTAATACTGTTTTTGTCTGAACTTAAGTCATATGTCGTGTGGTTTAAATGAGTTGGTTCTGGTCAGGTCTGTATATTAGCGGTTTAGTTTGGCTTTAGTGCCGGTCTAGGCCTGGTTTGGTCTTGTTAGTTCTGGTTTCGACACAATCCTTGTTTGTCATGTCTTTTTAAATCCATATTCTATTCCCAAGACTATTTACAATATAGAAGTGCTCCTTATGTACTAAAACTCAAGGGTCAAATTTATTGGTCTGACACATTTACAACATCTAGCAGTGCAGTTCTTCACAGGAGTGACAAGGTAAAGTACAAAACAAGAATATAGTACTGCAAAGAATAAATAAAAACAAGAAGATTTATTGCAAGTGGAACTCATCTTAAAGTCTATGAAGGTTCTCAAAATGTTATAATTATGACTTTGTTTGTCATCAAAAAGCGACACGCCATTGGAAAAACCGAGACAATTTATAGACTATTGACACCATTTTTTACAGTTTAAATGGTCATTCAACAAAATGAAGTTGTTATCAGCTATTATTATTTGTCAAATCATAACTATTGTGTAATTTATATGGATTTTGGCCCTTGTTTACAGTATGGTTGCTAGGTAACAGTTGTAGAATTACCTCTAACTATGTCATATTTGCTGCCCATGACCAACCAGGAAGTAACATTATAAACATTACAAAAAACTGTCAAACTGGGGACAAACAGGCAAAATGTTTAGTAAAATGTTAAATATAATCATGTTTTAGTGCAACGTCTAATCCGTCATATAGACTTTAAAGTTCAGTGAAAAGAAGTGGGTCTTCAATAATGATTTGAAAGTGTGTGCTGTTCTAATGTTTCGTGGCAGATTGTTCCATAGCTTGGGAGCAGCCACAGAAAAAGCTCGGTCACCTCGAGTCTTGAGGCGAGTTCTTGGGACATTTAAAAAGAACAGATTTGTGAGGCTCATTTCTCGAGCCGGAGCAAAAGAGTAGAGCAACTCAGTAAGATAAGGCGGGGCAAGACCATTGAGACATTTAAAAACAAACATCAACATTTTAAAGTCATTTCTATATCTGACAGAAGCCCGTGCAAGAGGAGAGGTCAGGTGTGATGTGTCCACGGCGCCTGGTTCCCGTCAGCCATCGAGCAGCAGAGTTCTGTACGAGCTGCAGACGGCTCAGTGATGTCTGGTCCAGGCCACAGTACAACGAGTTACAATAATCAAGATAAGTGTGGACAACAACTCATTGGAAGGAAGGTCGGCTTTGAAATTGCGAAGAGCACGCAGTTGAAAGAAACTAGTCTTGACAACAGAACTTGAAAACAGAATCCACAATCAGAATTTACAAGCAGATCTAATTTAAAGGGACTGTCCAGGATCACACCAAGATCTTTAACAACAGGCTTAAAGTGCCTATGACAGGTTAAGCTACGCATTTCACTAAATGTACTTTAGATAAATATATGTCACATTTTGCCAAAATACAAATTTTATCTCGGTTTAGCAATTTTTTTGTTTTTTTTATTTTACTTCCTGGTGTAAATGATATATCACACTAGGAAATTAGCTAGCAACCGCACTGTACAGTGGGCCAAAACTCATCTAATGACACAAATTGTTTTTTATTTGACAAAGTTAAACCTTTATTTTGTTGAATCAATGTTTAAAGGGTCAAAAAAGTTGTTTATTTTGTGTAAATTATGCATAACCTTTGTTTCCCTAGTGTGATATCGTCTATTTGTTTACTTCCTGTAACTCAACTTTTCTCCACATACGGCTACTTGACTGGTGTAAAACTATAATTTTATTTATAACAAGTATTAATACACCAAATAAAGACAAAATTAGAACATCTTGAAAACCTGCCATATGCACTTTAACACAGGACTTTAGAGGGCCAAGACAATCAGTAGATCTTGGGGCACTGGGATGGCCAAAAATTACAATTTAAGTTTTCTTTTCATTAAGATTTAAGAAATTAAGTGCTAGCCAATATTTGACATCCTGAATACAGGACAGAAAAGCTTCAGAACTGCCAGATTTAATGGCAAATAAAACTCAAAAGAAGTGCCTGCTTGTATTTGATTGAACATTTTGTAGGTTTTTAGAGAGTTTTGAAAACGCCTTAAGTGAACTATAAGAGTTACATTTGAAACCAGGTCTAGACAATATAGTTTCTTAAGTGTTGCAGGATTGGACCATGGCCTTGGCTGAGATATGAGCTGAAAATGTATAGGATTCTTGTATTAATTCATCCGTTCATACAATTGTCTTGGAATGACACAACATCAAACTTTAGTGTTACAGTTATAGTGGGAGAAACATCACAATTCTTAAGATTATTCACAGTTAGAGGAAATATTTTATTTTCTTTCCCGTTGTCTAACAAGTTCCTGTAACTTAATTTTGTGACCAGCTTTACATAATCAAACTCACAAAATAAAGACAGCCAGATAAAACGTATATTTAGGTGTATGTTTGGACTAGATTGAAGTATCTTATGAATATATTGTGACCGGAGTAATCATCATTGTTGATTAAGCAACTAATTAGAGCTACATGATTTGGGATAAATATCTAATTACGATTTTTCTGACCAGTATTGTGATTTGTGATTTATGTTTTAATTCTGTTCGAAGTTCGCAATTTAAACACACCCAGGAGAATTGACAAAAAACACTGAAATATGAACTGACAAACTAATAAAAGAATCACCTGTTTTGTCTCTTTTAGTCACAATTTTGTAACTTCTAGTCGTGTTTTTGTCGCTCTTAGTCTGGTTTTTGTCCTTTTTAGTCACTTTTCGCCACATGTTTATCGCTTTAAGTTGCATTTTTGTTGTTTGTTTCAGAACATTTTTCACAAAGTCAAACTACAGCGTTAGCAGAGTTTTTGCAGATTAAAATAAAAAATGATTGCACTTCAAAAGTTGCAGCCTTTGCGATCTGCTACAGCTGCGATTTCGATTCGATTTTGATTAACTGTGCACAAATATACTTGACGTCCTTTAGCAAGAAACCTCATTTTACTATGAGTTACATTTACTGACATCACGATCAAACAGTTCACAGTAAAATCCTCAAATCACTTTCCCTCACATTGTCAAGTGACGTGCTTTATGACATAAAAACTTTCCGAACCATAAACTAAAGTTAATGTGACACAAACAGATAAACAAAACAGCACTTTGCAGTTTGTGGAATAGAATGAAGTGACATATTTTTGCTTCTACAATTATGTTTTAGGTCTTATGGTTTAAATATGACTTGAGTAATTACTATTAACAGAATGACATGCCAACTGTACATTTCTGTATATAGTCTTAGTCTATCTTAGTCTATTTTATGTTATTTTATTCTTATGCCTCTTTCATATATTTTATTATATTTTATTAATTGTTTTATGTTGCACCTTACGTCAAAGCAAGTTCATGAATTTTGATCACAGACAATGGCAATAAACCGTTTCTGATTCTGAATAATCTTGACATCTCTATTCTTGAACATATTTATTCTGGATTTTAAAACACATCGCAGTCATTTTCTCCCCCAAATTGTGCAGCCTTAACATACATTTCTCTCCCCTTTTCTGTTGCTTTTTCTACACGTTGTTGCGCCCTTCTTTGTTCTCTTTTACAAACTTGTTTTATGTGAATCTTAAGTGTCCCCGACTGCTGGTTTGCACCGTTTACAACGTAGTAAACGACTCTGTCACAGAATAAACACAAGTGAACGAGAAACCAGCCCAGACACTCCCCACGCGGTGCTCCCGGGAGAAAACAGGTTCTTAAGGGACGCCGTGCAGCTCGTGTTTGCACAGTTACCTCTCTGTCTGGGAACAAACGGCCTCCAGAGCGAAGCCTCCCCCCGACTTCTGCGGCTCGAGTCTGGCACCCGCGACTTTACAAGAGCAACAAACACGCCACGGATATGTTTGGACGTTGATGGATGTGATGTGTAATGGAATTGAGAAATGTTTAGGTGTCAGGTTTCTGTGTTAGAAGTTCAGATTTGTGCACTTGTGTTTTATATGAATGCTTGAATATATATAAATGTGAAAGCAAATCTAAAGTTAGACTAAATTACACAAAAAATACAGTTCTAAGCAGGACAAAACCAGGTCACAAGATGGACCTGTGGAAGTTTTTACTCTCTCATACTGAAACAAAAGGGTGTGCAAACATTAGACACTTTTTAAAAATTTAATCAACATCAGACAATGTAAATGTGGCTACAGTGGCTCTAGTGCATGTTCTTTGTGTCCTTTGGCAAGACACTTCACTAGGGCTGTGCAGTTAATTGTATATACTGTATAATCATCATAGGGGTGCACGGTGGCAGAGCGGCTAGAGCTTCTGCCTGTCAATAAGGAGATCGTGGGTTCGAATCCCAGACCACCCCAACATCGTGGTCTCGAATTCCACCCTAACATCACACGATCTCTCTGGGTGGAGTCTGCATGTCCTCCCCGTGTTACCGTGGGTTCTCTCCGGGTTCTCCGGCTCCTCCCACCGTCCAAAGACATGACTGTGTAGGTTAATTGATAACTCTAAATTGTCCCTAGTGAATGAATGTGAGAGTGAATAGTTGTCTGTCCTTGTCTGTCTCTCTGTGTCAGCCCTGCGACGAGTTGGCCACTGTCCAGGGTGTACCCCGCCTAAGGCCCAAAGTCACTGGGATAGGCTCCAGTCACCCGCGACCCCTAAAGGGAATAAGCGGTAGAAAATGAATGAATGAATGAATGTATAATCATGATTTCAATAATTACTCTGATCAATTACAACAATGTTATAATAGAAAATACGATGATTTGTTATAAGTGCACTTCTTTTGACACTCAAAACCTGGAGCACTTTTCTGAAACATTACTAATAAAATATGTTCTGTTTATTCACCTTATTCTGCCCCGCCCCCTTTTGCTGTTTTTTGCCACAGATACACACTTTTGTTGTAAACGCACTTCCGTTTGACGAGAACTCCGTTAAAGCTAATGACGAACGAGGGAAAAGTCTCGCCGCTAAAATGTTACATAAAGTAGATTGATTTGTGTAAAATGTTTAATGAACACGAGCAACAACAAGTCAACAACGCAACGATTTCCTGGTCAGTCTGAAAACGTCTTTTTAGTCCATGTAGAACTTATTTTCTGTTGAGCTCGTCTGCTCCATGTAAACTAATACAACGGAAACAAGACGGCGGCGCGTACGGCAACTTCAGGAATAAGGTGAATACTTTCTCTACAGAATCATGTTGACAATATACAAGTAATTATTTGTAGGGCTGTAGTCGACTAAGGAAATTCTCAGTCGACTAAAGACCTTCTCTATCGACCGAAGTATCTCTCTGTATCTGACCCAAACGGCACAAAAAAAAAAAAAAAACACAAAAACACAACTGCACTGGAGTTCATGCTAAAAATACCAATTCATACAGAAAAGCACCAGGAAACAGTATTTATATGTTAGATTAAACTCATGATTCACTCCAAAATCTTTCACAGTTTTTGTCATCCTTCTAACCAAAATAAAATGATAAGGCGACTAAAGAAATGTTGGTCGACTAAAACATCATCAACCGATAAATCGACTAAAAGATTACAGCCCTAATTATTACTTCAATTATGAGTCAAATAATTCTCCCACGTCGCCTAGAACCAATCTGGTGTGTGCATGAATGGTTGGTGGCGATTGGAGCGTCTTCGATAAATAAAATGCATTATCGTTAATATTTGTATTATATGAATACACATCATCACATCACACATCGAAAACTGCAAAGAAAATATACAATAAACATAGTTACTAGAGAAATGTAGACTCTGTTATGAAGGAATATTGCTGCAGATTGTAAACAAGTTGCCACATGTGTCTATAATATTACGCCAATCATTTCAATTGTAAAAAGTCGACCACTTTTTCTTGTGACTAAAAGTTGACTTCACAAAGTGGGCTTGAATTCAGTGCCTTGTTGTCTGGTCACAATCAATATGTTTTGGTTGTTATAAAACTCTTTTCACTTCACTATAAAGCAGTGACTGTTCCCAATCTGTCTGAAAATCTTTGTCCTTGCAAACTGTGAGAAAAAAAATCGACCATGAGCAGTGAGTTTAAGCGCACAAACCGCACTCTCATGAAAGTCTCGGGGCTTTACATTTGAAATAAGGCACTGCGACCCCGGACACTTTATGGTTGTGAAAAAATACGCTGACACGCCGTATATAAAACACCTCACTGGAAAAGTACCCCGCTAAATGAATTACTGTTTCTTTCCAGATGAGTGACGCTGGCAGGTCTCACAAACGCCGTATTGACTCTTGCATGTGTCGCCGTCCAACTCCGCCGTTTCATTTACGTCACCAAAGAGTCGCTTGCACTGCACCAGGGCTTGAGGTGTTCGTGTGACTGCTCTGGGGCGGCTCGTGTCCTCTCCGCGTCCGGACACAAACACAGCGCTGCGTCACCACCAGTCGCTCAGCTGCTGTTGCCAAAGCAGAGACGAGCTGCCGTCGAACACCACAACAAACTGATCGAGCGCGGACCTGACCTTTAATCATGGACACGATCTTCTTTTACTGTGTCTGACCTCAAGCTTCCCTGTCCCTTGTACGGGTTTAAATCAAGCAGCAAAGATCATAGAGAGTTTAATATCAGACGTCTAAAAGGCTGATTATTAAGGGACACGTGTTCTGCTACAGGGATATTTTTGAGCTTTAAACCATGTTCTAACAATTTTCTGTCATCAAAAACATACCTGGAGGAGCATTCAGCTGCATTCACGCTGTTCTGAGGAATGTTTATTAAAAAATCCTTCCCCCTTCGAGCGCCAATAACACTTCTGTCTGTACTTCCTTGTTTCTGGGACATATTTTCAGACTTCATACATGACAAATCCGAGAATCTTCCGCTGTTTTAAATCGCTAAATCATCGGCAGACTCGTTCTGAGCATTTCTGCCTCTAAACCCGATAAGTGCTTCTACTCATCCACACTGTGATGTTGACTGACGGCTAATTTAACTACATTGTGAGTGTTAGGCGCCATCTAGCGGCTGAATGCAGCCTGTCATAATAATAATAATAAGAAAATTTGTTTCAAAACATGAGATGGCAAATTTACTCAAGACCCTGTTTAAAGGCTAATAACAAAATGAAAAATGCAGAATATTTTTCCTTTAAAGCTGGGGTAACTGATTTTCACAGTAATTTATTTATTTATTTATGTTTTTTTTTTTTTTATCTAACTCGTCTCTAGCTCTCACAAACCCTTTTGCACATCGTTAAAATTCACATATATTCATTTTCAGTCTGTGCACAGCTTTAAAACATTTCAAACTGGGGAGGACCACCCCAGCACAGCCAATCAGAGCACTGCTCTTACTTTGAGACAAAATCATTTATTATTAGATGCAGACAGCACACAGAGGTCTTATTTTTGTCACAAAATTTACAAGATACTCCTTGGTGGAAAACACAAAATGTAAACCCAAAAAAGTCAGGAACCACAGCTTTAAGTTTTCTATACATTTTACTTTACTTTCCTTAAAGGTGCATTATGTAACTTTTCTTGCATATGGCAGTGTTTATCCACCTCCATAGAGAGCAGGTGACACCAGGCAAAGGCTAAGTTACAGGTCAGATCTGTGAAGAGGTGACTCTGCTCACAAAGAATGCATCGCTTTCAAGGTATTTTGAGCGATAAAAACATATGTCATTCAATACATGAAAAAGTTATAGAATTTTAACATTTAAATCTTTAACATTCAAGACAAGACTCAGATTTGAACACGTTTGTAGAGAGCTACATTTCTTGGTTAGTTGTTTGAATAAGAAGACAGATCTTTCTTGTATGCAAAGATTTAGGGCTGCAACGATTTATTAACTAATCGTGACTGTAATAATTATAATTTTGTGGACAGTACAGACTGTACAAAAGCACCTTTCATAACAAAGACAGTGGCATTATTAAATCAACATCATCTTTGTTTTTTTGCATGAACTCCAGTGTAGTTGTGGTCTTTTGAGTGCAGTTTGGGTCAGATATGGGGAGTTATTTCATAGTTTCAGTCCTTTTTAGTCGGCTAATCAGACAATTGTGCAAGTCTTTAGTCGACCAAGAATTTCTTTAGTCTTCTTTAGTGCCTAGTCTTCTCTCTTCTTTCTACTGTTGTCCACACAGATCTTTATAATCTCAATAAAAAACTAATAAAATGTTTGGTCGACTAAGACACGATTGACTGTTTAATTAGTTGTTTAAGTGATTGCATTTTATTTTCCAGCCTTAATGAAAAAGAAAAAAACATTATAAACCTTTTCCTCCAGCTTTTCAGATTCTTCTCACCGCGTTTGATAACAGTATTTCCTTCGGTGACTCGCCTCCTGAAGCGCTCCTCCTCTTGTTGTTATTGTCGACTGCACTTAATGACTTCAGGCCCGTCAGTTTTAATGTGACTGATAAGGCTTTGTGCTGCTGCCGTTAATAATGCACGAGCGCCCTGTGGATTCTCTTGTTTACTGTTGCCCGAGTCTGAGTCCGTGTGCGTTTGTGTTTGTGCAGATCCGACGCAGGAGGCCCACGCCTGCCACGCTCTTCAGAGTCGCGGACCAAGCCTCTCCAGACGACGACCCGGCCGCGCACCAGGTCAAGGTAACGCCGAGAGATTTCTATAGAGGTTAAGCAGGTGACATCACGACATTATGTAGCTCAAAACACGAGTAAAATGTGAAAAAGCTGCTACAGTCTGATAACAACATTAAAGGGGTACTACTCTGCTATAAATATTTTATTGGTAAGTGGCATCTAAAAAAGGGAAATCAAGAAAACTGTTGTAGAAAACTAGATAAACAACAGGAACACTGCAGATATGCTCACATTTATCACTGACACAGACTTTGAGATCACACACAGTTGAACTCATTACATTTCTCTCCTTAAAGTGCCTATGACAGGTTGGACTACTCATTTAACTAAAATGCAGTTAGGATAAATATATTTGAAATTCTGCTAAAATCCTTATAAATTTTACCGCAGTTTTGCCATTTTATTAGGTTTTTTAAATTGTACTTCTTGGTTGTAAAGGATGACATCACACTGGGAAATTACTTTTTACCATCCTGCACACTGGGCCAAAGCTCCTCTAATGTCACATATTTTTTTATTTGACAAAGAAAAATACACGTGAACACCTTTATTTTGTTGAATCAATGTTTAAAGGGTCAAAAAGTAGTTTATTTTCTGTAAATTATGCATAACCTTTGCCTCCCCAGTGTGACGTCATCAGTGTGTTTACTTCCTGTAATTTTTCTCCACAAACAGCAACCTTGATTGGTGTAAAACTATTTACAACAGGTATTAATCCACTAAATAAAGTCAAAATTAGACAAACGTAAAAACTTGTCATACGCACTTTTAAATGAGATGTATCTGAGTCCAAGTGTTGAGGAAATTGATTGTTGTGGCAGTTAAAGGGTCCTAAATCTCCAACTGCTGTTAGCAAACACGCTAGCTAAGCTCTGCACAGTCACAGCAACAACAAGCTTTCAGTTTACATTTTACCGTATGAAGTTGATTTGAGGAAAACAAAAACTCCACGAACAAAAAGTAGGCCAAAGAAAAGCTGAAAACACATTTTATCAGTTGTGCTGCTCATAATTCTGCCTCTCAAGTCTAAATGTTGAGGAGTTTTTTTTCGAATAAAAGAACGTCTCTGTATTGACCTTATTCCTGAAGTTGCCGTACGCGCCGCCGTCTTGTTTCCATTGTAGTTTACACGGAGCAGACGAGCTCAACAGAAAATAAGTTCTACATGGACTAAAAAGCCGTTTTCAGACTGACCAGGAAATCGGTGCGTTGTTGACTTGTTGTTGCTCGTGTTCATTAAACATTTTACACAAATCAACCTACTTCATGTAACATTTTAGCGGCGAAACTTTTCCCTTGCTCGTCATTAGCTTTAACGGAGTTCTCGTCAACCGGAAGTGCGTTTACAGACGGAAGTGTAAAAAACGGCAAAAGTGGGCGGGGCAGAATAAGGTCAATAACATTACTATATCCGTTGAACAGTTTACCTGTTTGTGCTGGTGTTTACCTGTTTGTGCAGGATAAAAAAAGATATATTTTTTATTTAATCACATTGTTTCTTTTCAAAAACAAAATAAAAACGACTTTCAGTTTGTATTTCATGATCATAAACAAGACCGACTTTAAATCAGAGCCATTAAAAAAAACAAAAAAAACCAGGACAATTTCTTCCCTCAAAGTCTGAGCTGTGCCCCAGATCACATGCTTTCACGGACAGAGGGCTGACTGTGGACCTCTCCATTAAAAAAAACACAAGCTAATCATTTACAATTAAACATGACTGAATCTCAATCTTGATTAAAATCAGATTAATTGCCCAGCTCTACTGTGTGTGTGTGTGTGTGTGTGTGTGTGTGTGTGTGTGTGTGTGTGTGTGTGTGTGTGTGTGTGTGTGTGTGTGTGTGTGTGTGTGTGTGTGTGTGTGTGTGTGTGTGTGTGTGTGTGTGTGTGTGTGTGTGTGTGTGTGTGTGTGTGTGTGTGTGTGTGTGTGTGTGTGTGTGTGTGTGTGTGTGTGTGTGTGTGTGTGTGTGTGTGTGTGTGTGTGTGTGTGTGTGTGTGTGTGTGTGTGTGTGTGTGTGTGTGTGTGTGTGTGTGTGTGTGTGTGTGTGTGTGTGTGTGTGTGTGTGTGTGTGTGTGTGTGTGTGTTCATTCTGATTCATTAAGACATTCTAATGGATCGGATTATAAACTAGCCATGGGATTCAGACGCATGAGAAGCTTGGGCTGTTGCCATTTAAAACAAAATATTAATTATTTTGAATGGAGAAAAGTCCTCAAAATGTTACGTAAAACAGGAAGCTGAAAATCATGGATTGAAAGTACACTTTGGACTGCTAGATTCTTGTGAGATAAATCCTAAAATGAAACGTTTTGTGTTCCTCCAAACACGTAGAATGCGACTTCTAAGAAAAGCACAATGTTGAAAGAGGGGAATGCTTTGGTTTTAAATGAGTGACAGCCTTTCGTAGTTTGACCCAGGTTAACACTGTGTCCTTTGGCAAAATATTTAACCTTCTTTGATGTAAATTGTTTTGCCCATTTAAGGTTTTAAAAAATGCTGTAAAAATGTGAGTATTTCCCATTTAAAGCCTGACAGGTTCGACGACACATTTCACTAAAACGTAGTGAACATGATTATATTTAAGATTTTACTAAACATTTTGCCTGTTAATCACCAGTTTTTGTAATGTTTATAATATTACATTCTGCTTGAAGGTCCCATTTCATAATTAGAAAAACCTGTCATATAGACTTTAAATATCTACTCTGAATATAATACTGATCAGTGCTAATGTTGACCAAGCTGTATTTCATAAAGCGATACACCGATCCTGCTTTTTCAGATCCGATACCAATTTTGATTCGTGGGTTTTTACCTGATATCAACCAATACCTAAACAGATTAAGACTGATTTTATTTTCTAAAAACAAAAATAACACACGACAAAATGGATCCAAATGGGTTGTGTTATTTATCTTTCGATTAACTGCAGAACAGCTTTGAATGAATAAAAAAACTCAGATGTCAAGAGATGTTCTGCTCCAACACGGGCCGGTAAATTGTCTTATTATTCTTACTGTGAGCAGGTTGCCTCTCCGCAGATCTCACCTATAACTTGGCCAAAGGGCTTTACCTGCTTGTCTCCATGGAGATAAGGACGTTTAATACCATAGTTAGGAAAATCCCAGCAACAAAATCACATCTCCACGGAGACAAGCCGACCCTCCTAAGAAAAGTTTCATAGTTTCATCTAAAACATAGAACAGAAAGAAAACTAGATTTGTTTTTTTATTCATCTCTTGACAGAACTAGCAAAAGATTGTGCACAGATTTATCTTTTACATTTGTCTTGGGGGAAAAAAAAAACAATTAATATGTGCTGGTTACATCTTTTGTTAAAAAAAGCAGCGTCACAATCACAGCAAAAATATAAAATGAATAAAAAAGAGAAACTGCAGAATTTATTACGTAAAACTCTGCTTATGTTCTTGTGCCTCCGATCTCGTGTCTCGTCTCGTCTTGTGGGAATTGTGTTGATTTCATGCTGTCCCTGAGCAAGACACAGCACATTCTTATAAACTAGCAGTTGTTTCATCTCTTCGTTGTATATTTTTCTCTGTATTTATGATTTACTTCCTTCATATCTGGCCACGATGTGCTGTACTTTCTGGCATTTCTCTGTTTTTCTTCACATTCCTACGACATTCGGTACCAACAGAGATTTGCAGCAGATAAAAACTATTTCCACAATCTCTGGGCTTTTGCTTGTGGCCAAAAGCAAAGCCCAAGATCTGTTCCTTTATTGCTGGGACATACTTTAAACGCTTATTGTTTGGTAAGATGTATTACTTTCTTTTATTGGGGTCATAACACTGTGAACAGACTTGACCTCGACAAAATACAAAATAAACGGTATTTTGAATTTTTTCCATATCAGGGAAAAGAATTATTTAAGATTAATCTAATCTAAGATTCATTTAGAAAGGGGTTAGAACCTGCAGCTGTGAGCCTTGGGTTGTGGGTTCAAACCGCATTTTATTCCCCTAAAGCAGTTGTTCCAAGACCTGGGCATCAAGTCTGTCCCAAAGCCTTGTTAAACCAAATTATCTTTTTCTAAACCTAACCCTAAGATTAACCTGATTGGGAAAAGAAATTTGGTAAAATCTGTGGCATTTATTGGTTTAAAAAACAGCGTTCAAACCCAGGGCTGGATCTATACATTTTAAAGCCCTAAACAAGACTGTGTTTGTGGCTCACCAAACGACACACTGTTTAATAATTGGACATAACAATGGAACATCATAAAATAAAGACAAGAAATCAGGATTGGACTGGAGGAAAAGTGATTCGGAGCTCGAGTGGCGCATGATCAACATGTACATTTTTCTTATTGGAATTTGTCATATGTAGAGGGGGGTTTGAGGGTCCTCCCCCAAGAAAATTTTAATCACACGTCATGTCTTACATTTAGGTTTTTGTCTTGCTTCATTTAAAGATAAGAGTTTTGGAGTGGGAGTATAGTATATTTGCACATAGACGAATATTAATTTTACCGGATTCAGCCCACCAGAGCATGTAAATCTATTGGTTGTGGCCCTAAACATTTACTTATAATGTTTATGCCACGGACCGGCCCTGTTCAAACCCCTTAACGGACGATATTGTTCAAACTGTCAACTGGACAATGACTAAATTTACAAAAATCCTTAGTAGTAATCCTGAAATTTTATTCCAGCAATGATTAAACACATCTAATCTAATCTAATGTTTTGTAATCCATCAGAAATGTGCCAAATATATGCTTGAAGACATCTTTGTTTGGTTTTATTCATAAAAAAAAAAAAAAATATGTCATACCGATTTGAAACATAAAAATTAATTTTTTTAAAATTATCTTCTTTTTCCATATTATTTCCATTTTAACATTTTAAAGGTTCACTATGTCTGATGGAGAGTCCGCCACCTGCTTGTCTCCATGACGATGTTCCTGCTTTGCCTGGAATGTTCCACAGTTTGGCATTAGACTCACGAATCTCACATTATTCAATTACATTTGTTTTTATTGTTATCAAATGTCTTTAAAAACATATATTCTGACGTCAGCTGGCTCGTCCCTCCACAGAGCCGACCTGTACCTCGACCCGTTAGCTTCACCTGCTTGTCGCCATGGAGATGCATACGTTTAATGCCATACAGTGGTACAAACATTCTCTGTATCACCTTTAAATATGATTAGTTGTAGATAGTATTTCCGCCTTTAATTGTAGGGCTAACAGTTTAACCACTCAATAAAATTAAAATTAAGTCTTTGGGTGGTAGATTAACTTTATTTTTCATGCAACTTTTCTGAATATCACCATGGAGTTCCACTGTTACCTGTTCACTTCGCACGCTCTGACTTTTGTTCTGTGTCTGTGTCTGTGTTTTTGCAGTGGGTGGTGGGAGAAAACGGCATCCTCAAACCAAAACGCATCAGTCAGAACGTGTACCAGCCTCCGTCACTCAAAGGTCAGTGTTTTGAGCGGGCTTTTGGGGCTGTCGGTGGACGCTGCTCGCTGTCTTATTTGTTCTGTCTTGCTTTTTCTGTCTTGCTCTTCACGCTCTCTCTAATTTGGTCTGGGAGTTACGATTTAATACAATTCCCGGTGCAGTATCACATGACTTTGATTAATATTTTGCACTAGGGCTGTAGTCCTTTAATCGGTCCATAGCGTCTCAGTTGACCACACTTTTACCTTCACTTTCACTTTTATTTGTCGACTAGTTATTTTCTTGGGGTTATAAGGATTTAAATGCACAACAGGAAGAGGGAATGGGTCGAGTTTACTGCAGTTTTAGGAGTGAATTGTAAGTTTAATCTACCTTTTCACTCATGAAGATGCTATTTACTTGTACTTGCGCAAAATCCAAACCTTTTTGAGAGTTTTCGCCAGAGCCACGCCCCCTTTTAGTCGATAAAGCTTTGCACAGGCCATGTATTCTGTATCAAGTATTTTGTTAATTGACAGTTTTGTGCTAGATAACAGATAAAGAAACGACAATATCTGCATTCCTTTACTCAAATAGATTTGTTTTAATGGTCAGTAAAAGAGCGGCACAATTTTTTCTCACTAGTATTGCTATTCCATTTAGATTTGCAATTTATATTTTGAATTGTGGGATTCTTTTTGAAGTTCACATTGCATACAATCAGGAGAATTGACAAAAAGACTGAAATATGAACTGACAAACTGAACATTTGTCACTTTTAGCCACGTTTTTGTCACTTTTAGTTGTGCTAGTAGTCAAATTTTTTTGTCGCCTGTTTCAAAACATGTTTTACCAAATCTAAAGTACAGGGTTTGCAATTTTTATGCAGAATAAAACAGGATATTTTGTTGTTTGTGGAGGAAATTATTGCACTTAAAAATGGCAGCCTGTGCAATTTACTAATTGCGTCCATTCAAATTGCGATTCGATTTCGACTAATTGTGCAGCTCAAGTCAATAAAATGTATTATGCTTTCAAATCTTTGTATTGGTAAATATAAGGTATGGTTTTAGTTAGCAATACTGACACTGCACTATATGTAACTTTTCTAGTGGATGGTTTGCCTGATTCAGTAACAGAGATACAGAAGTTTAAAATGCATGCTTTTATGTTTCTATAATTATGACTTTGTTTGGTGGGTAAGTCTGTAGTGAACGTTACATCAGTCAAGTGGCAGTTTGTTATTAAAAGTTTAGAAAAGTTGATAATTACGGGCACAGGCGTAAAATACGGGGGGGGGATAGGGGGGTTACAACCCCCCCAATATTTTGATCTAGTACATTCATCCCCCCCAATATTTCAGACCATTTTTAATATTAAATCATATACTATATGTTATTTGTTAAAACAAATCTCCAGGAGAAGTTAAAACAATTAAATCAACAACAAAAATATTACTTTTTGACTACGCACCCCCCTCTCAGCTGTAGACGTGGTATCGCCCAGACCGAGGCCGCGCTCTCTCACCCCTCCCTCTCCTGTCTCTGTCAGTGCGGCGTGTGTCTGTCGTCAGTCAGCTCTGTTCCCTCTAAACTGCGCGCGTGCGCAATTGCGCACAGCTCCGAGGGGCATCGCGCAGAGAAACTCTTTGTCGCGCACGAGAGAAAAAGAGAGAGAGGAAGAGAGCGAGAGGCGCGAGCCACAACAGTGACGTGCACCTGAACACACCTGATCATGAACAGCACATAGCGCCAAATCAAAGGCTCAGGGGGAACTAAAGTTCTACATCCCATAAGCGTTTAACTAGTCTTTTTTCAAGACTCCAGACCAACCCGCCTCGTATTCACGGAGAACAAACAGCGGATGAACTAATGCGTCTAGAATAGCGCAAACTACCGCAAAGACTCGCGCTCCCCATCCGGGGTGAAGGCATTACGGCCCCTTATTGTAGACCCCTAAAACATTTGATGGCAGTACACTGTACCAGCAGGCACGTAAACGAGCTCCTCCCCTTGACGCACGGAAAAGCAGTGCCACTAAAATCATTACCTCTGGAGTCAAACCATCACATTAGACACAAACTTAATCCAGGGTCAGGCTGTACAGTTTTGGAGAATTAATCGATCCAACCCCGAACTCTCAGAACTCACGATGACAAACTTGATTTGAGCTCATTCATTTTGGATCTGACTTCTGTCTCCGCGCGTCTTTACGCGGCAGCGGCGTGAGCGCCGTGAGCAGCGCGGCACAGACACGGACTTCAGACTCCTCTGTCTTCAGCTCTTCACCTCCAATCAGAGCAAACGCAACAGCGCGTCAACAAAGTTTAGCACTTCGTACAGTTTTCGCGTGTATTGATATGCAAATTAGCCGCGTGTGTAACGAGGCGTTAAGTGCTTTATGCACAGAATAATCCCAAGTGAAAATTGGAAGATTGAAAATGAACGGCCACTGACGGAAAGTTTATTTTGCTATTGAAGACTGTCTTGTGTCAGAGCTACAGTAAAGACTAATCAATGACATCCTTAGTCATAAATTAACTGTAAATTATCATTAGGCCTATTTGAAACATGGGTTTATGATCTAAACATGACACACAGGCTACTTTGTCCAGAGGTTTCCAGGGGAATTAAATGAAACGTTTTAACATACTTATTGCTTAGCTATCATTTGAAACTTTATATCAGTCAAAATCCTGTGATTCCAGTAGATGGTGCTGTATTCCCAGGAGTCTCACACTTGTCATTAATGACAGGTGACAGGTGAGGGCGTAGTGCTTCACTGAGTCAAAGGACTTCACAATATTCTCTCGCATTTGGAGACCAATGTTGCAACAGCGTTTGGCGTTCACAAACTACACTTTTATCAAACTAGAATTCTACAGTGACAACACACCTCTCCCTCGCCTGTAGAGGCGCTGCATAACAGAATTGCACAGTGAAACATCGAGGAAGAGACTCGACTTCTCCGTTGGCCTGGTTGGCTTCTGCATGATCCGGCGTCACAGCTAAACAAATACGAAGCGGGGCTGCAGCGTTGTTGGACTTTATATAGTTTTTGTTTTATGGATCTATCCTAAGACCAACCCCACATGTGTGGGCTCAGTGTGAGCGACAGCCGAATGTCGGGCCTTGGACAATGTACTTTCATTGTGGCGAAGAGATGAGTGAGGCGAGATGAGTAAGTAGTTGAGTAGTATATTAACTAAATAAGTGCTCTGAAAGGTTTGTCTATGTCATCTGCTTGGCGTGTAGACTAGTTGTACAGCTTAATAATGGATGAATATAGACTTTTTCCACATCTAAGCCAGCAATAGGTTACTTTTGGTTTTGGGTTTATTTAGCCGATAACTTTTATGTTATGTAAATAAACCCTGAAAACTGTGATCTATGTTTATGTGATCATAATCTGGCGTTTTCCTGCTTCTTGGCATGTTCCGCCTGTCATTTATCCCGTTATCGATCTCAAACGAGGAGTTTGTTTTGATTCCGAGCCTCACGTGCGTCATAGCGCGTCGTGGATCATTAGATTTGGTTTCGCTCTTTGTTTAGGATCAGCGCATTTACAATTACCCAACGAACCGAACTATCGAGGCAATCGAATCCTGTTTGGGCTTTGTGAGTTTATGTTGAGTTGTTATTGTCCGACTCGGACCGCGTCTGTGGGACGTTGATGGTGCGCGCTGTGGTATAGTAGAGCTGTTCTAACCGCACTGTGGTAACGCTTTCTGCGTACGGTCGCACGAGATAGATGACATAGAAAGGAATATGTTTTGTCCGATACACAGCCATTTGCCCTGTAGCCTCCCGACCCCCCCAAAGTTGAAGCCAAAGTTACGCCCTTGATTCCCGGGCACTAACACTTAGGAGTCAAAGATTTCCAGCCATATAGTTCAGAGAGCATTTACACACATTTACACACATTCTGTCAGTTTAAAGGATACCTTTTTTTGTTTTTTTTAGCATGCTAATGTTTGTTAGTTTGACCTTTGATGCTCTGGGCTCAGGGACTCATGAAAAGTGCTTCTAAACTCATGGCGGTGAATATTTATGATGCTGGGACTGCATTAAGAAAGTGAGCAGTACATGTGACTGATGTAAAGACTTTAACATGAACTAGTTCTGTTTTTCAGTTTCAGAAACTGTTTCAAAACAGTAAAAATTGGGTACAGCACCTTTAAACATTAATATAACAAAATTAAGTTTTTGCCACTTATTTGCATCTGTCGAACAATAA
Organism: Rhinogobius similis; assembly: GCA_019453435.1. Classification (NCBI taxonomy): domain Eukaryota; kingdom Metazoa; phylum Chordata; class Actinopteri; order Gobiiformes; family Gobiidae; genus Rhinogobius; species Rhinogobius similis. The sequence goes on from CM033631.1 coordinate 13,694,412, forward strand.
TGTAGTAACATTTATGAAATTGCCGTCATAATTTTCAATCAGGAAGTACAATTATAAACCACAATAAATCTAAATTTGGGTAAAATGTATATAATTATGTTAATGTGCTTTAGTGAAATGAGTAACCTATCATTGGCACTTATAATGCCAGACTATGAAACATTCCAGGACCCTGTTGTTTTTTCTAATTTGTTTGGTGGAGGGCAGCTGTGGTATATAAGACTATTTATTATAGTCTTACATTTGTGAAGTGGCAGTTTGTAAGTTAAAATAAATACAGGAAGTAGTACTGGGTTCTACAAGGGAATCCATCTGTGATGTCATCAATAGGCGACCTATCATTGAAAATACAGAGACAATTTACAACGACTGATGCATTTTTTTGACAGTTTATAACGGTCACTTAACAAAATAAAGTTATTATCAGGCATTATTTACTGTCACTTCCTAACTGTTGTGTAATTTATTTGGATTTTGGCCCTTGTTTACAGTCTGGTTCCTAGGTAACAGTTGCGGAATTACCTCGACCGTAGTCATATTCGCTGCTCATGTTCAACCAGGAAGTAACATTATGAATTTTACAAAAACTGTCAAACTGAGAACAAATAGGCAAAATGTTTAGTGAAATCTTAAATATAATCATGCTCACTACAATTTAGTGAAATGTGTCATATGCACTTTAAATTACGTAATGGCCCTTTAATGTAAGCGCGTCAGAACATGTTATCACAGCCCCATTTGCACCGATTTTTGTGTGTCTTTAGTGCCATCTCTGAGCAGAAGAGCCTGTTTTGAACGATGTAGAAAGTCAAAGAGATTAGGCCGTATAACAGATGTGAGACAGTGAGTCTATGAAGCGTGGGATGATCCAGGATTACAGCCAAAGCAGCGGCGCACACAATAGAGACACATGACAATGACCCATGTCTGCCGGTACATGTGGTCATTAGGTGGACGACATTTCCCCACAGAGCTCCGTTTAAAGGCGATTTTTAGATTTGTGCTCTGTGTAGAACGATATAATGAAAAGTTTTGTCCACATTGTAGAAATCCAACTTCAGCCCCGAGTCAACCCATTTGTGTTTGTGCGAGTCTGAAGTGTCAAGGTGACCCAAAAGTGCCACAGAAGAATAAAGTTTTGTGCAAGGAAGTCAGAAGAGAGTGAGGGCATAGAGAAGTGTGAGGTCTCCTATTGAGGCATCCAGAATTACAAATTGAGCGGATTTAAATAGTGTATTTGAGAAAAATCTGTTTTTTAAATAGTAAAAGTAGTTCTTAGGTGCAAATTAAGACTGTTGATTCTCTTCTGCATCTAATTAGAGAGAGTTTTATTCTCCAAAAACTAGGAAGTGTGCTGTTTGCATTTGTTGTTGTTAGCCTTAATCTCACTCTGGCCCCTGAAAGTTCTGTAAATTGATTCTAAACTCATCGAGGTGAATAATTAGGATGCTCATAATCTGTGAGAGAGTGAGGAATACATTTGGAGCACTGCAGACAGTTTAAAATGATTTAGTTCTGTTTTTCACGTTTTAATGAGACAGTTAGGAAAAGTGGCTGGCTTTAAAGGTGCATTATGTAACTTTATGGTGGGAGGTCCGGTATGTGCTTCTCTCTGTGGAAAAGTCCTACTGTAAAATGTAATACCTAGATAAGTTAAAAGGACTTAAATTAAGAGCGTATTTTGATTTGAGTTGATTCGACATGTCAAGTAGATATTTTTACTTAAAGGACACATATTCCGCTACAGGGACTTTTTGAGCTTTTAACCGTGTTCTAACAATGTTCCGTCATCAAAAACATACCTGAAGTAGCATTCAGCTACATTCACACTGTTTTGAGGTATGTTTATTAGATAATCCTATCCCCTCCGACTGTCCAAAGCACTTCCTGCTGAACCTCCTTGTTTCTGGGACATAGTTTCAGATTTCATACGTCACTTATCAGAGAATCTTTTGCTGTTATAAGTCCTTAAATCATCGCCAGACTCGTTCTGAGTATTTCCGCCGTCTAAACCCGATCACTGCTCCTGCTGACCTGCATCATAGCGTGTGTTGACGCTAACTTCAGTAGATATAAGCGCTGTAAGCACTAAAGCGCCATCTACTGGCTGGATTCACTCAGTAAGTGTCATTTCACACAGGCTGATAAATCCTGTAATTTAATCAATAATTAAAAAAAAAAAAAGTTTCAATACATGAGATCGTACGAGCATGTTTAAAGGATAATAATATGAAAAATGCATAATTTCCTTTAATTCCAGCAACATGAAATGAGTTTTTCTTATTTTAAGTACTAAAAGTCTTGTTCCATAGGTAGATATTTTTAATTGTCAGGTTAGATCTACTCAAATCAAGATAAAACATCAATAATTCAAGTAATTTTATATAGTATATAGCATAGTGCGTCACCTTAAATGTTTCACATTATGGCATTAAACATATCCATCTTGCATGTGTTCAATTACAGGTGCTAAAAAATACATTGAAAACCTTGAAACAAAGTGAGGTCGCCTCTCCACAGATCTGACCTGTAGTTTGACCTGATGGTCTCCATGGAGATAGATTGTTTAATGTCATACAGTTGTACATTCCTGGTAAAGCAATACTATCTTAGAAAGTTACATAGTGCACCTTTAAAATACATTATAGTAACAGTAAGCGAGTGTGGAATTGGTCTCTTTCAGTTTCCTGTTTTGAATGTCATTTTATGATTCAAAAGATGAAATATTTTGTTTTGAATTGTTAATTGCTGCTGTGATGGTCCTTTTTTATTCATTCATTCATTCATTTTCTACCGCTTATTCCCGTTAGGGGTCGCGGGTGACTGGAGCCTATCCCAGTGACTTTGGGCCTTAGGCGGGGTACACCCTGGACAGTGGCCAACTCGTCGCAGGGCTAACACAGAGAGACAGACAAGGACAGACAACCATTCACTCTCACATTCATTCACTAGGGACAATTTAGAGTTCTCAATTAACCTACACAGTCATGTCTTTGGACGGTGGGAGGAAGCCGGAGAACCCGGAGAGAACCCACGGTAACACGGGGAGGACATGCAGAGAAACCTATTTCCTTTAGAAAGCTTTAGAATACAGAGGTCAGGGTTGTGTTTTTGTAGATGGCTTAATGGAGATATGAAAGACATTAAATACTTAAGTAGTCATTTTTCTCTTTGTGATAAATGCATTTGCCAGTAGTTGACCCAGCAGTGAACGGTTGTTGTCTGTGGCTCTTTCTTCATGTTTTGGCTAAAGTATCTCTGGACAGTTTGCCAGTTCGTGACAACATTTTGCGTTCTAGAGTGTGCCGTTCAGTCCTGATCTCTATAAGGGCTTAGGAGCTTACGTCAGTCGTGTGTGACATTATCACCAGTGGCAGGTGCAGAGGATGACACAGATAAACTCATCTTTTCATGCGTTATCTCTGGGTCAGAGCCTTAAAGCTTCAGCTCGTGGGAGGTGTTTCTGGCCAGGACCGAGCAGTTCACTGGCAACAGGTGAAGCATATGTCCGACTAGTGCTCGTGAGCTGGTCCCTGTGACAATACTATTTTAGTGAAATCGTCGTATCGTGATTCATTTTTTGTCTCTTTAGTGCAGCTGTCTGTTCAAACACACTTTTTCTCCTGTTGTTTAGCCTCTGAAGCCCCTGAGCAGCTGACTTTATTTACCTCTTATAGACTTGGACTGCACAATTCAACCAAATCAAGCAAATCGCAATTTTTGAAGTGCAATAATTTCTTCCGCAAACAACAAAACGTCTTGCTTTCGTTTGAATAAAAACTGCTAACGCTGTAGTTTGGATTTGTACAAACATGTTCTGAAACAAGCGACAAAAACACGACCAGAAGTGATAAAAATACATTCAAAAGCGACAAAAAAGCACCTACAAACAACAAATGTGAATCAATACACGAAAACGTGACAAAAACGCAACTATAAACAGCAAAAATGCAACTTGAAGCAGCAAAGACACGACTAAAAGTGGCAAAGACCCGTTTAAATATGACAAACACAACTGAACACGACAAAACGTGACTAAAAGCGACAAAATTGTGTTAAAAACGTTTCAAAATTTGAACGGAATCCTATTATTAAAACATAAATCGCAAATCTAATCACAATCGCAATGAAACAGAATTCATGATCTGGCCCCAAGAAAACCATGAGAATAATTTTTTGCCCCAGCCCTATGTCAGACGCAAAAGATGGAGCACAGTCTTTAAACAGTTCAAATTATGATAGACATACATTACATTTTATATACATTTAATAGTTACAAAACTGTGTGTGGCCAGTATTGAGATTGTGATTAGATTTGCAATTTATATTTTAGTTGTAGAATTCTGTTCAGAGTTCACAATCTAATCGCTTCCAGGAGAATTGACAAAAAGACAGAATTATGAACTGTCAAACTAAGAAAAGAATCACGTGTTTGTGCAGATCTAGAAGAAGAAGAAGAAGAATTTTTATTTATAGAGCGCTTTTCCACCTAATAGGCACCCAAAGCACTTTACAAACCGTTGAAACTACAGTTGCCGTTACAACATAACATATACAATTACATTTATAGACAATAAACAATGCAGACACACAGTTGTTGTGTATCTAAACTACAGGGTTAGCAGTTTTCGCAGAATAAGAGGATATTTTGTTTGTTTGAAGACATTTTGGGACTTTAAAGATGTGCTTATTGGGTCTATTCAAATTGCGATTTCGGATTAAAAGGAAAAGGTTAAATACTCAATTTCAAACCAACCAAAACAAAACATTTTTTCACAACATATTCAGAAAGGTTTCAATTTTGTCTTGTGATTTTTGTCAGTACCACTTTGCATTTTGATTAGTATCTCGATATACTTTTTTTTTTTCAACCTTATGGCATTTAGATTCTAGAAAACCCCTGTTCTAAAGAAAGTAAAGAAAGAAGAAGTCACTAAAACTCTTTCAAACTTCATCCACAGTCCTTGGTTCCCTCAAGTGTGAAATGCATCAGAACATTAACTTAATAAGGTTACAGTCTACGGGTAAAAGTCCTTACAGTGCAATAAAGCTTTATGAGTCACCCGTGTGAGTTCAGTGAGGGGAAGAGGGGGGCGTCGGGGCAGTCCAGGTCATGCACAATTATGAGATGGAGAATGAGTTTAGTGTGGGATGGGCATCAAACGAGAAGTGTCTACTGTTATGAATCCAGAAACCATTGATTCCTGCATGTCTTTCTGCCTGCTGCATGTGTGTGTTTGCCTCGGCCTGCTGTAGACGCTTGAATGCTGTCCTTGTGTTCTGTTGGTACATTGTGCAGGTTGTTTTCACATTTTGGACGCACATAATCAGCGGTGGAAAGATACTGAACGGTTGTACTCGACTAAAAGTGCAGTTACAAGGCTAAAAATGCGCTCAGTGACAAGTACTACCAGATTTGTGCTGAAGTAAAAGTATAAAGTACGCATGAAAAACACTGCTCAAAGAACTGGTCACTTTTTATGCTGTTTTAGATGCATTTTAGGTCATTAATTAAACAGTTTAAAGATTAATTAAGTTGTTTTAAACCACGCTGAGCTCTGTGATACACATTCAAAGCATTGAGATGAGACGGGTTATACTATATGTGGGATATAGTTATAATCTAAAAACAAACTCACAACATAATCTTTAAGAAAATGATAAACAGGACTTTTGTAATTAATTTTAGAGTCTATTGAACATTTTGTACTCAAACCTTAACCATTTAGGCTCATGTCTGCACATTTCTTTGGATTGCTCATCTCTTAATGTCAAACTAATGCAAGATCACACTGAATTATTAAAATTAAGACTTCAAGGCTCAAACTCATACATCGCTTTAAAATATCAATTATCAATATTGCTGAAGATGTAAAAAGTAGAAGCCCAAATATTTACTTAAAAAGGTATTACATTATTTGGAGAAACCACTACTAGAGCAACAGTCTAAAATCTGTTTTTTGAAAAGAGAAAACATTAAATAATGCAGATAATGGAATTTTCAAACAATGGATACTAATAATTACCAAAACTAAATCATAACTAAAGGCTTGGCATAAGAAAAACAAATGTTGATATCATTTGATATTGTCAAATAAAGCTTTTGTCACTCGTAGATTCACTTACGGTGGGAAAGGAACCAAAACGTTCTATCAAATGAGAGTTTTGTTACTTAAAACAAAATATTACTCAGGAAGGTAAAAGTATTGTGTCAGAAAACTACTCTGGAAAGTACAATTTAAAGTAAATGTAACGATAATGTATGACCCACCTCTGATTCCAAATAATTACTAAAGAAGGTATACAATCGTTTGGAGAAACTACTAACAGTTTGGACGTAAAATGTATTTATAATTTGATTTTCAACATAACATTAAACAGTGCAGATTGTGTCAGAAAAGGAACCAATTTTGTCACTAAAGTCTATATGACAGATTCTCATGTTTTTCTAATTATGACTTAGTTTGGTGGGAGGGCATCTTGAGTAAATATTTATCCAAATTTTACATTGGTGAAGTTGCAGTTAGTGAAGAAATTTAGAAAAATAAAAGTTTCAAATAACAGTAAGTGTGACGTCATCAAAAAGCGATGTACCGAGACAATCACAGACAACTGACACATTTTCTGACAGTTTAAACAGTCATTCAACAAAATAAAGGTATCATTATTTGTCAAATCATATTTTGGCCATTGTTTTCAAAATGGTTGCTAGGAAACAGTTGGAATTACCTCTAACTATGTCATATTTGCTGCCCAACCAGGAAGTAACATTATAAACATTACAAAAACTGTCAAACTGGGGATAAATAGGCACAATCTTCAGTCAAATCTTGAATATAACCATGTACACTACGTTTAAATGTGTAATCTAACCTGTCATAGACTTTAAAGTAAAATATTACTCAGGTAGAAGTAAAAGCAGTGTCAAAACACTTCTCTGGAAAGTACAGTTTCATCCAAAAGTACCTCAAATAAATGTAACCGAGTACAATCCACCTCTGATCGTCTGGTGAAAGCAGCCTGCACCGTGCACAGTAAAGGCACTCCCTCTCCTCACTCACCCCTGTGTGCTGTTTGTGTGGGTGTCTCTCTCCTCTCGTGTGCCCCCTGTAGCTGTGCAGAAGATGGCAGAGGCGCACATGCAGAACCTCGGGGTGTACACTGCTCTGGAAGAGCCGTGCGAGGGCGACGAGGACGAGGTGGACTGGCAGAGGGAAGACGGTGAGGCCCAGAATGTCCCGGACGCAGAAACAGGCCCAGCAACATGACCGAAAATACACTGGCTTTTATATATTTTATCACTGTTTTCTATATTATTGTAGTTGTAAGTTCTGGTCATGGGTTTCAGCGTCCTGTTTTATGCAGCGTTTTGAGGACTTTTTTCCAAATCCACTTTATTTTTGTAGCACATTTTATAAACTGTGTGCTGTGTGAGACAAAACATCAACTAACAAATTAAATGTATAATAAGTGCTCAGTTTGATCTTACTATTTACTAAAAAATCATAGCAAAATCATGAAACCATAAATAATAAATAAATAAATGCCTCTTAAAAGATAAAATATTTAGTTTAAATGGTTTATCGCTATGGAAACAGTCCTAATTTCTCATAATTCTGCAACATGCAACATGTTGTTTATGTTCATACTTTCTTTTTAAATTCAACACAAATCATCATCCAGAATATCAGAATACAAAAAAGTCAAATGCAGAAATCAAATTCTGGATCTGGATTACAGTTTTTAACATAAAAAGTAATGTAAGGTGTAATATTATCTAAAATATATAGATTTCTGGAGCTGAAACTGTAAGTATTCAAGAGCCAGATACAATATTTAATTCCTTTGTTGTTTATTACAGTTTTTTATAGTTTGAAACATTGATTAAAGTCCCAGTATGATAACTTTTTAGCCAAAAAATTGACATAAACAATGGTCATAAGCAGTAAAAGTACTAGTAAATGCTCTATTTCCATGGAGTCATGTGGCACGTCCAGAAAGTTACATACTTTAAGTTAAAGTGCGTATGACAGCTTTTATGATTTTCTAGTTTTGACTTTAATTGGAGGTATAAAACCTGTTGTAAATACAAATGACAGTTTTACACCAATCAAGTGTCATTTTGTGAAGAAAAGTTGAAAATGATGTTGAAAATGACAGGAAACAGAGCCGAGTTCACAAACATAATGACGTCACACTGTGAGGCTCCATCCAAAAGAAACATTTTCTGACTCTTTAAACACTGATTCAACAAAATAAAGGTGTTCTCATGTATTTTTATCTGTCAAATATTAGTCCTTGTGACATTAGAGCACTTTTGGCCCAGTTGAAAACACGGTTGCTAAGTAACAGTTACAGAATATCCCAGTGTGATGTCATAATTCACAACCAGGAAGTAACATTTTAAGCCAAAAACACTGCCACACTTGGATGAAAATTGATCTTAAGCATAATTACCTTAACTGTGTTTTAGTAAAATTAGTTGTTCAATCATTAAATTTTGAATTATACACATTTGGTTCATTTTTGCCCATGTAGCTTTATGAATATGACATTTTCCCAACATAATTATACCTCGTAAAAAAAGGGAAATGTCTTGGACAATGTTGTTTTTATTGATTGATTACACAACACCCATAAACACCCCAGGTCTTTTACATCAATCATGTGGACAAGAGAGAAGACCACGTGGCATCAGTTGATCAACATTTATAAAACAAAATATACCATAAGAAAACCTCAATTTAAAGGTTTGATTGTCTTTTTTTCATTTTCACTTTGCACCAGAATTGTTTTTGAAGCTGAATATTGCACAGAGCACAGCATGATGACACATTTTAGAAAGGGAAAATACGTCCTGAAGTGAATGAAAAGCAAACAGATGGCTCTGTGCCTCGAGTATTATCTAATCCTGTGGTTCTTGGTTCCTTTTCTTTGCATAATACTGACAGAACATAAACAGCTCATGGTTACACTATAATGTACATTACACACAGCTGATTTGCATATTTGTTGTGTCTGTACCACAAGAATGCATATTGATGATGTTTTTGTTTGTTTTAATGGCATTTCATAATTATAGCAACTGTAATCTTAGGAAATTATATGATTGCGTAACATTATATAATAATAATACTAATATATTCAAATAAATGCATGTCATTTCCATCTACATTATGCAACTATGATGGAAATTACAGATGCAAATTGGTCTAGTCTTTGCTGCAAAACAACAGACTTATTGAATGTGAACACCTACAGCCCATTGTTGCTGTGGACATTTTGTTTTAGCGAACACTAATAGAAAAATGACCTGAAGAAATACAATTAACAGTTATTGCTAGTTTTTGTTAGTGTTTAAAGCAAATATATTCTGACAGTGATTATCATTTTTGCAGCTAATTTAATGCCAGAGAATTGCTGGGGTTTTCTACACATTTGGAGGAATGTTTTTTTTTTCTCTCTCTGAATAACAAAACGAAAAGCAATTTAATATCCCAAGATTATATCAGATCCGATACACATTTATACCCTCATATGTCCTGTATTATAAACTGGTTTTAATAATGTGATCATTGATGAAGCAATGATAAGCTCTGAACAGGAAACAAGAAATAACAACCTAGCTTCATCATTAAAATTATGTTTAGAATTAATACAAGCTGTAAAGTGCATATGACAGGTTAGAAAACACATTTAAATAAAAGTTAACATGATTGTATTTAAGATTTTACAAAACATATGACTGATGTAAAACTATTACAAATGTTAACATAAGTCCTAACCAAATAAATTAAGAAATAATTAGAAAATGTGAGAATTAGAGTTTTTAAAATGGCTAGCTCATTGTACTACTGAGTACTTCCTGTCCAATTCTGGGTGGGTCAATGCTAATGCTAACGCTAATGCTAATTTTGAAGCATATACAAGACACAAATAAAACAAATCAAGATAACAAGCAGAAGTAATCTATGAATAAAAACAATCGGGTAGTCTTTACGTTACATTTTAATTGGTTGTTTCTTTAAGTGTATTTTATGTTTTAATAAAAGTTAGCATTAGCTGTGAGACACAGTTAGCTTAGCCAACTGCTGCTGAGCACAGAGCCCATTTAATACCTGAGAATTACCAGGGTTTTCTCATCATTTGGACAAGAACTGATTAATGAGTTGTTGTTTTTTCTCAATAACAAAACAAAATGTAATTTGACATCCCAAGATGTTATCAGATCTGATACACATATTACGTCCCCAAAAACCTCCTAAAGTAATGATGAGGCAAAGATAAACTTTGAATAACAACAAAATAATAAAGAAATTAAAAAAAAGAAATAGTAAATTGTTAAACATTTTATCATCTATCTTTTATGACATTATCAATACAATCAGATTTTGATTTAATACAAGCCTTAAGCATATTAAATTACATCTTGTTTGTTGATATAATACATAATCCTAATACTATCTAGTCAGCTAGTCAAACTCCTGTTAAATCTCATTAAATTAGTAGTATTTGTGTGTATTTGTTTTGGTTAAATCAGGCGGTACGAATTGAAAACACATGTCTCCCCCAAAAATGTAACTGAGATAGAAAAGTTAGAAATGTAGCAGGAATAACTGATTTGTTCAGCTTGCCATTTTAGTGAAGGAGACTCAAGATTCAAAACAATGTATAGTTGTAGAAATTATTCCATTATAACGTGTTTTCATGTAATGTTTAAGGCAAGGCAATAATTAATGCTTTTATATGTCGCCATATGTCTGAATGAGATAAATATTGTTAAATGTGGTTAAACTTCAGTCAAATTAACACACTTACACATTTTCTTTATAAATGGAGCTAAGACTGGTCAAGTCTATATGACAGGTTCTTATGTTTTTCAAATTCTGACTTAGTTTGGGGGGAGGGCACCTGTGGTAAATATTTATCATCATTGTTTTGAAAAATAAAAGTTTAAAATGACAGGAAGTAGTGCTGAGTTGTAAAACAGAATCCCTGTTGATGATAATGATGTCATCAAAAAGTGACACAGTTGAAAATAAACAGACAGTAAACATTCAACCGAGACAGTTTTCTGACAGTTTAAACAGTCATTCAACAAAATAAAGGAGTTATCATGTATTGTTATTTGTCAAGTTATAACTTTTGTGTAATTAAATATGGATTTTGTACCTTGTTTTCAAAATGGGTGCTAGGTAACAGTTGTAGAATTACCTCTCTCTCTATGTCATATTTTCTGCCCATGACCAACCAGGAAGTAACATTATAAACATTACTGGGACAGAAAGGCAAAATGTTAAGTAAAATTGTAAATATAATCATGTTCTCTACGTTTTGGTGAAATGTGTCGTCTAACCTGTCATGTACACTTTAATAGATTAGTTGTTCAAATTGTGAAAAGCCCGAAAACTTGAGTAAACGTTGTTCTATATTTGACCCAGATGAAGCTAAACTGATGCAGCTTGATCAAGTATAAAGACAGTTAAAGTCTAAAAACTAAAAACTAACGTTTTCTGTGTGGTTTCGATGTCAATCCTGCTTTATTTGAATCATAAAAGTCTGGATCCAACCCTTCTCTTGTAAAAGCAAAAAGCAAAGCAACACAAAAATCACTACTCATTGTCTGCAAATAAGAATAAATTCTTTTAACTCAGAAATAAGAGCTGAAAGCAGCGCTCTGATTGTAATACTTGCTTTAGGTTTCGCTGAGTGAAAACCAGGTACTCCAGCTTTAATCAGTTGACGATTATTTCAATGCAATCAAACTTGTTTCAGGCCTAAAGGGAGCTACAAATTGATCAGGAATCCAATAAATTTACTATTCATTACATTCTCGGGCTTTTAGTTAAAAACAATCAGCAGCTGTCTGTTCTCTTCTGATTTAACTTGGGTTTAACCATCATTTCACCACAAATGATGCCTCTGTTCAGCAAAAGCAAAGGTCTTGCCATCACAGACATTGATTACTCGTGCGCTTTGAGAGAATATGAGAGACAAAACACCACAATTTAATGATTACTCACGATTACGGAGAAGAACCAAATCTTTCATTTTATTTCATTCCCGTTGTCTAACACGTGTCAAGTTTGTGATCAGCTTTTTGAAATCGAACTTTCTGAATGACAAATCAAAGTAAATGTGACAAAAACAGCCAGATACAAAAGTACTTTACATTTTGCTGTATTTTTTGACTATATTAAAAAGACAAACTGTTATATTATATTGTGATTTAACTGTGATAAGACCTACGTGTAATACCCATATTACTATAATAAAACCTGGAAGATGAATCCAAAATGGCGCCCTGTTTATCCCTATGGAGTGAGCTCATTGGCGCATGACCCCAAAAAAGTTTCTTACTTCCACATTTACTTCTTGATACGGAGGCTGACATCTTTGCTTTACTTCCTGATACGGAGGCTGACATCTTTGCTTTACTTCCTGATATGGAGGCCGCCATCTTTGTTTTACTTCCTGATACGGAGGCTGCCATCTTTGCTTTACTTCCTGATATGGAGGCTGCCATCTTTGCTTTACTTCCTGATATGGAGGCCGCCATCTTTGTTTTACTTCCTGATACGGAGGCTGACATCTTTGCTTTACTTCCTGATACGGAGGCTGCCATCTTTGTTTTACTTCCTGATACGGAGGCTGCCATCTTTGCTTTACTTCCTGATACGGAGGCTGCCATCTTTGCTTTACTTCCTGATATGGAGGCTGACATCTTTGCTTTACTTCCTGATACGGAGGCTGCCATCTTTGCTTTACTTCTTGATACGGAGGCCGCCATCTTTGTTTTACTTCCTGATACGGAGGCTGACATCTTTGTTTTACTTCCTGATACGGAGGCTGCCATCTTTGCTTTACTTCCTGATATGGAGGCTGACATCTTTGCTTTACTTCCTGATACGGAGGCTGCCATCTTTGCTTTACTTCTTGATACGGAGGCCGCCATCTTTGTTTTACTTCCTGATATGGAGGCCGCCATCTTTGTTTTACTTCCTGATACGGAGGCTGCCATCTTTGCTTTACTTCCTGATATGGAGGCTGCCATCTTTGCTTTACTTCCTGATATGGAGGCCGCCATCTTTGTTTTACTTCCTGATACGGAGGCTGACATCTTTGCTTTACTTCCTGATACGGAGGCTGCCATCTTTGTTTTACTTCCTGATACGGAGGCTGCCATCTTTGCTTTACTTCCTGATACGGAGGCTGCCATCTTTGCTTTACTTCCTGATATGGAGGCTGACATCTTTGCTTTACTTCCTGATACGGAGGCTGCCATCTTTGCTTTACTTCTTGATACGGAGGCCGCCATCTTTGTTTTACTTCCTGATACGGAGGCTGACATCTTTGTTTTAGGGCACCACGTGACCACAATCCCCCATGATGCTTTGAGCGACGTGAACGACCAGCAGCTGCAAGTTTTTGTGTTAACGTTAGCTTGTGTGATTGTAATTGTGTTCTTCATGTTAGACACACGTGAAAGCGTCTGAAATGAAATAAAATAAAACTTACAGGTATCGCTAGTCGAGCCTTTTCCACGAGCTTCTGTTTGTATCGTCCGACGCTCGTTCACGTGACTCACACATGTTTGCGGTGACGTCACTTCATATAAAAACGGTAATTTGATGATTTTAGAAACGGTAGAAAAGAACATTTCCCTCTATTTTATTTAAATACCGATAATAATTCAGTACTGTCTGCAATTATAATGTGCAATTTTAGAAAAAGGCTGGTTCCAAGAGGCTGCAGAACCTCACACGGCCACTAATCAATCTGGGACCACAGACAGAGGGGGCGTACCTTATCCAGTTCATTTAATACATCCATGGTAATAATACCTGGCTCTTCTTATGATCTGCTTTTGCGGTTTTGCTGCAGACGTGACAAACATTTTAGACTGAATCATAGTTATACTTTACTGCAAATTTAATCTTGGAACATCTGTGCAAAGTTGACACCAGATTCACAGCACGTCATTGTTATCTTTAGTTTGGAGCAGACAGTTACGGCTTGTTTTGTCTCCGCTACGTCACAGAAAAAGGCAACATTTCCTGGTGAATTACAGCTCTGTCCGGCAGAATCCCTTTTGTGTCATTTATCCAAAATACTAAACATCCTCCACGGCCTCAAAACCTCGTCTGGCCTCGTTCAACATCGTTCGTTTGTTCTGTGCAGATCGGGCTGTTTGAAAACCCGGCCAATGTGTTGTGACTTTTCCTGTGCGTTTCCTGTTTGTCCCCCAGTTTTTGTAAAGTTCATAATGTTACCATAGCAACCATTTTGAAAACAAAGGCCAACGTCAATAAAAATCACACAATAGTTTTGATTTGACAAACAATAATACCTGATGGCCCCTTTGTTTTGTTGAATGTCAGAAAGATGTTGCAGTTGAAGGCTGACTGTCTGTTTATTTTCAACTGTGAAAAAAAAAAATAAAAACGCTATTAAAAAAATCATCTACGATTCAGAGGTGCAGAGACGAAGACGTAACACCGAAGAGCCTGGACATAAAGGACCCGATTTGGACAAAAAACGCACAGAGAAAATAATAAACAAATCAAGGAAAGACTGTTTAAAGGAAAGGATACGGACGATAAACAGTAAAACGGAAAAAATCAAAAAAGAACTGGATCAACGTATAAAGGATTTCAAAGTAACATGTCCGATGGAGAAGGAAATAAATGGAAATAATGACAAAATATCTACTACAGCCTTGATTTTCAGCCAGTGCGCCGGGGAACACAAGTGCGCCTTGAGGTTTTTCCTTGAGAAAAATGTCCAGTTTGAGTTAACAGATTGACAAATGCAGATTTAATGAACTAATTTACCTTTTTGGAGTGTCCTGAGCAACATTTTCACCAAAAAAAGAACGCAAAACCATCACTATCACCACATTTAAAGAACCAGACAGTGCCACAGACATTATCTGCCTCACTATATACAATATTTTTAACTAAATGGTCTGATTTGGTAATATTTTAGTGGTAGGTGGCATACCGTGGTGGCTTTTAAACCCAAAACGTGTGCCACAACTCAAGAAAGGTGGAAAAACACTGAACTACAGACATATGAGAGTGATTTCAGCAAAACCAAGGAACAATTACACAAACTAATGAAGGCAGAAGTCCTCCCAAAAAACATAACTAATAATAATAATCACAAGAAGACTGAATGAACTTTCCAAATATAAATGGAGGGATTCCACTTTAGAATCCTGCACTACTTCCTGTCATTTTAAACTTTTATTTTTCAAACTTTCTTCCCAACCTGCAACTTCACAAATGTAAAACAATGATAAATATTTAACACAGGTGCCCTCCCATCAAACTAAGTCAGTGTTAGAGAAACATGTGAACCTGTCATACAGACTTGAAGGTGTTTAAGGTATTTTTCTTCAAATAAAAATCCCTTCTCACTCTTGGCGGCTGCTCTCATCCCTTCCTAAGCTCGGGTGTGTCGGGTTTGGGAGCTTGAGGGTTCTGCGCAGTATCTTAGATCAATGTTTTTCAACCTTTTTTGAGTCATGGCACACTTTTTTGGTGGAAAATATTCTGCGGCACACCACCAAATAAAACATAGTCTTAATTACGTTGCAAATACAGTATCATCATTCATTCATCATACATGTCATTGTGTCTGGTTCTTCAAATTTGGCAATAGTGGCTGTTTACCTTTCAGTTTTTTTGCTCAAAACATACTAAAATTGTCAATTATTCATTTAAATCCACGAATATGACATTTTTTCAAGGCACACCTGGGAAAACCTTAAGGCACACTAGCGTTCCCCGGCACAATGGTTGAAAATCAAGGTCTTAGATGTTCCTAGCGCTGTGTTTTCTGGACTGAGATGATGTTCCTCCAGGGAGCTGCTCCAGTTCAGGGGTCACTGCCCCGAGTGCTCCGGTCACACGGGCACCACCTTCACCTTGGAGGGCTGGTTGAGTCATGTCAGTTCAGTGTACAAGTCAAAAGTATATTAGATGTAAAGTGCTTTTTTATCTAGCTGTTTGTGACAATATCACACTGTACTTTGTTTTTTCATTCCGAAAGTTTGATTTTTTTAAAGCCAGACTTGTGAAGGAAAGCAAGTTAAGGATTTCCAAGGTCATAGTGCCAACAATTGTAAATAATTGTAAAATTTGTGATGTTTTTCTTCAAAATAACCGTAACACTAACATTTTATATTGTGACATCCTTTTTCAGATGAATGGTATGGAGATGTACACAACGCAAGTCTTCCTTGCAAAAAGAAAAAAAAAAAAGTCACGTCTTTCTCGGTTTCAATATGATGTGATCTATTACTTTTCTCTCTTGCATCACTTTATGGAGTAAACATCTAAAATCCTACAGTTTTATTGCAGTCTTTATCTTTACGTCTAATTAAAGGGGACGTACAGTATTAACCCTTTAACCTTGATACAATAGTGTTTCCTCTTCATTATTTTACTAATGACAAACAGTGTTTTTGATTGATTCCTGCGTGTTTGAGTTAATCCTGTGTTGTTCTTCAACTGACTACAAGTGCTCAGAAAATTCATGTTTTCACCTGCCCCCTATCCCCGCCCACTTCATTCTTTTTAGATCAGATTATTTCGAAAATTAAGACTCCAAGCGGTGCATGTAGTGTTTTTAAATGTCATGTAGCCACTTTTCAAAACTAAGAACATGTCTGCTGCTTGTTACAGTGAAATGCCGCTGTGAAGAAGATGAAGTCTTATCAGTTCTGCAGTTTTGAACAGGAAGTCAATGAACGTGTTTCTGTTACGAAGCCGTTTAGATCAAGATTGCGGTTTACAATGACCGAAATGTGAAATGATGATCTACTTATGATAGAGTTCAATTCCAAGTACCTGGACAAAAAGTCTTATACGTCTCCTTTAACGGTGTTCAAGTAAAAATGACACATAAATAAACACATCTCTCGCTCCTTTCTCGCTTTGACGCCACGTTTTTCCTCCTCAGATCACCAAGACACAGCGGCCCCGGAGGAGCCCGACCGGCCCAGCATCAAACAGATCCAGACGGCGACAGAGGAGGACGAGGACGAGGAGGAGGAGGAGGAGAAGAGCATTTCCAAAAACAACATGAAGGGAACCACAGAGGAGCACAGCCGAGGCTCTGACTGAAGTGCACACTCACAGGACAGGACGGGATGAAGGGGGCGCTGAAAGGGTTAAAGATCTGAGGAATTTGTCTGAATAACGGAGGTAGAAATGTGGGTAACGTGTAAAGTCACCTCTGCGCGGGTCGAGAAAGACGAGTGGGTCCGTTATGAGGAGGTGAGGAGTGACACCGACAGGGCAGGCTTCTTCGGCTATAAATGTTTCCTTTGTTTTTAGTCTCAACTCCAGGGCTCAAGGTCACGTCCCAAGATAACGGTACAAACAGAAAAAGTGCTCACGCTTATTCAGAATTTGCCATCCGTTCAAATGTGTGTTAAAGTGCGTCTGACAGGTTCTTATGATTTTCTAATTCAGTTTTATTCTGTTTCTCTTTTATTTGGTGTGTTATTATCTGTTGTAAACATAAATAATCAGGTTTTAGTTTGTGGAGAAAATTGTAAACTGTAAATTGTAAACAGACTGATGACATCACACTTGGGAGACTAAGTTTATGGCATAATTAACAGAAAATACACCACTTTTCTAACAGTAATTTTAACAAGACAAAGATGTTGACATATATTTTTATTTGTCAAGTTGAGTTTTGCATGTACAGTGTGGTTGCTTTTAATTTCCAAGTGTGATGTCATCATTTACAAACTAAAGAATTGCTAAACTGGGATCAAATTTGTAAAGAATTTCTGCAAAATTTTAAATAAATGTATCTTAACTGTATTTTAATTAAATGTGTCGTCCAACCTGTCATAGGCACTTTACGCTAAAACGTTTAGTCTTTGGGTAAAGTCTTGGTAAAGTTATTGAAAACTTTGTCTTAACTTGTTTTCTGCTTTTAATTATTGTTTTTTGACTCTCGTATTTACACGTCTGCACTGACATCTTGTGGCCATTGCGTAGAATTACAAGTTATATTAAAAAAAATCAACACTAGCTGTAACTCTGAGTGATATAACTTCAAATATCCACACATTTTTACGTGAGTTTCAGAGTGATGAAGATCCAGCTCTGTTGCCATAGCAATTAGCAATTCAAAACTAAATATTATATCTTTTGAATGGGCAAAAGTCCCCAAATATATCCCTATATTCTTATGTTTTTTGTGAACCCAAATGTGCAGGTATGCCTTTTATTTTCACACTTGTGTCTAACTGAATTCTTGCCACAAAATCGACATATTTTCTTGATATTATGGATGTTTGTTTTTATTATACGAACAGTCAAAAGAAAAAAAAGTGTACACATTTAAAGCGACGTCTAACTTAATTCTTGCCACAAAATCGACATATTTTTTGTCAATATTATTAATGTTTGCTTTTATTGTACGAACAATCAACAAAAAGTGCGCAAATTTCACATAGAAGAATGTCAAAATGTGTCAATAATAGCTAAACCGTCTAAAAAGTAATACGCTTTTGTGATAAAAACTTGTTAAAATGGAGTCTAAATGAACTCTAGCCGTGTTAAACTCTTGCTCAAACAAATCTGGTTTATTTTAGATCAAATTCTTCTAATTTTGTTAGCTTATAATAAAGGATAGAACATTAACAAGTATGTTTTTTAATTATAACACACTAAAACCTGTTCATTTTGTAAGACCAAATTAGAAGCTGCTCAGGTTTGAAGACAAAAATAACAGGCAAGCAGTGTGACCTTAAATAAATGTTGCTTTCCGTACCATTTGTTTTAGATATAACTGGGGGTTAATCGCTATAAAACTGACCCAAGAAATTTAAATTAAAGTAACTCTACCTCTTCTCTTTCTACTCCAAAATTCACTTTGTGCAAAGCTCTCAAATCTCATCAAATCAACATATACGAACACACTTTCTAAACTAAATTTCATAAACATAATATACGTAATAACGACTGACATTTCCCTTTTGTAAATTGACTATTTTCTATGGCTCTTCGTGAGACGTGTGTCATAAATTTTGTCATGTAAGAAGTATTTTTCTATCTCGAAGGTCGCTGTACGAGTTCGTCTGCTCTATCCTGTTTCTACTGTAGTTTGTGTGCATTAACCGGGAATCTTTGAACAAAATAGTGGAGCATTTATGTCAAACGTTTCTTATATTTTTTTGGAAATTCATGACTATTTAGATTGTCTGTTCAGTGGAGGGTGAGTGAGTCTTTGTAAAGCCTGCCTGTAATTTAACACGGACGACAGACTGAGCTCCTGTGCCCCTGTCTCTCCTCATTGGTCAAAGGCAACCACCGCGGGAACAAGTGTATGACATTTTATGAAGTTTTATTTTATTTTTTTTTGTTCCGTTTTCTGGTTTCTAAATGTTTTGTGGTTGTTTTTGGACAATAATGAAAAATAAACAGCTTTTTCGTTTCACCTTCAAACTCTTTGTGATTCTTCGTAATAAGAATTTGAGACATAAAAGGTGGGCATTTTGACTTTATTCAGTGTATTAATACCTCTTGTAAATATAAATTGTAGTTTTACACCAATCAAGTCGCTATTTGTGGAGAAAAGTTTAAAAATCTGTTGAAAAATACAGGAAGTAAACAAATTGTTGACATCACACTAGAGAGCCAACGTTTATGCATAATTTACACAAAAGAAACTACTTTTTTGACATTTACACATCGATTCAACAAAATAAAGGTGTTCACATGCATTTCTCTTTGTCAAATTAACAAAATCTGTGACATTAGATGAGTTTTGGCCAGTGTACAGTGTGGTTGCTATGGTAATTTCCTAGTACGATGTCATACTTTGCAACCAGGAAGTAAAATTAAAAACCTAAAACAATAGCTAAACTGTAGTAAAATGTGTATAGATCTTAGTAGAAATTGAAATATATTTGTCTTAACTGCATTTTAGTTAAATGAGTCGTTCAACCTGTCATAGTCACTTTAAATTTATGTGACTTCATTGTCGTTGCATTCAAGTTTGAAGTAGAAATTGTCTAAAACTTTAATTTTATATTCAATCAATGTGGTACAACTTTGAAACCCAGAAATTCCCTGAAAGAACTTACTGGACTTTCCTGCAAATGCCCTGACAAAACAGGAAGTAAAGGGGTAGTGCTTTTCTTGTGCTGCTTTGCTCTTCAGAAGCGCGTGATGTTTTTGCGGAGTTTGAAGTTTTGATTTGAGTTAACTAATCAGTACTTCCCAATCAATACACAATAGAGATAACTTACTGTTGAAGCAACATCAATTATATATTTTAGTGACTACTATATGCCTGTGTTTTTCTTTTTCCATTGAAGACAAATTAGTCTTTGTATTTAATGACTTAAACTTTCGCTAAACAGGCTTATTCATACAAATTCACAAACTCTGCAGATTGTGAGGAAACAGCTCAGTTTTGTTACTGGATAAATGAAACTGTGGGTTCTGATCTGATTGGCTACACCAGGTTTATTTGGAGCGTCCAGTAAAACCATCTTGTCAAATGTTTTATCTTTGATTGGCCGAAGCAGTCTTCTCCAATGACTGTAAAATAGAACGCTAGAGCGACGCTCGCCATGGTTATCTATGGTAATATACACCCAGTTCAACAGCCATGTTCTAACTGGGATATCATACACAACAACTCATGTAAACCAATACTTTCAGAATAATGATAAGAAATTATGACAGTTGCAATAACAATATCCTATACTTTGAATGGTGAATATATAAAATATATTTTTATATATTTTATATATTTTTATATATTTTATATATTTTTTATATTTTATCCATCGCTTTATGTTGCACCTACGCCGAAGCAAGTTCCTATGTTTGTGAATTTCACTAACAATGGCAATAAACCGCTTTCTGATTCTGATTCTGATTCTGAAAAGTCTTACAAATATGCTGAAACGGGTGCCATTTGGTGATTCAAAGTTGCCTATTGAAAAATATTGTGATGGGGTGATATTTAAAATTATACGATTAATGTTGTTTTTTAATGAACAAACAAAAACTGATGTAAAGTAAGTTAATTAATTTTATATTATAGTGCATTTAAAGAAGCAGTACATGTTTCAATAGCCATAACATTTTAAAGTGTCAAGGTGAGTCAATATCACAGATGCACACAAATCATTTTTGTATTAAAACACAAAAAATTGTCAGTGCTATAAATTAAAAAAGAAAACACACACACAATATAACTTTTAGATTTTGAAATATCAAATGCAAATTGCTGACGTTAAATGTTGGACATGGGTAGATGCTCAACACAAACATGAATAAAAAATATATGATTTAATCTTTAGCAGTTGTAGTTTCTTATTTAGCTTACTTTACTTTACTTACACTTCAAAACACAATACAAAGTATTACCTCTACCTCCTATTTTATCTTTCAAGATTATATCGTAGAAAAGGTTTCAGGGGTTGTCATCCGGACGCTGTTTGAAGATCGAGACGTTTCGACTTTTATCCCAAAGTCATTATTTCTAAGATGAAACACGCCTGGACGAATGAGGGATAACAGCGACGGTTTCAAGATTATACATTACACATTCTATATTAATTGACATGAAGTTAAAAAAAAAATCTTTCCTGCATTATTACTGCCACAAAGATACAATTTAAACAATTTTATATTTTTTACTTCTGCAATTAAAAGATGGCCGCCGCCACTGCCACGACTCCAGAAATCCCTCTCCTCTAGCTTTATTTAAGGTCGTCACGCACGTCTCCCGGAAAAGCTGCAGAACGACGATGATGCGGTGAAGCAAGCGTCTGCTGTGTTCACATAAATTGGGCATTTTCAACATGTCCTGGGCCTTTTCAGACGGGCCTGCCTGTATATACTCCTGGATCACCTTTCCGGATCAATTTATCTGAGGTACAACACATTATTTCTCTGTTTTGCTTGTGATTTCCCCCTGTTAGCATATGCTCTCAAAACGAATGGTAAGTTAGCCCCCGAGCTAACTGGGGCAACTTGCTAATAATAACAGCTGAGTGTTAAGCAAGATGCACGCTGAACAAAAGATACTGATATCAAAGAGTGATTCCAAGTTATATGGTTATTTATAGACAACTATTATGTTAATTAGCTGATTAGCATTGTGGTATTCCGTTTTCCAAAAGAACAAGCCCCACGAGAAATGGAAAAAATCCCTCTTGTTAACATCATGAAACACTGTATTTCATGTATTAAACTTACTTTACGTTGTCTCTTTGCCGCAAACACAGACATTGTGAATTTGTCATTTGATTGACTTGACAAAACGGCTATTGTCAATCACAGTTTCACCAAAACAACAACCCTGCTCCTATAAATGATGTCATACTTTTGGTATCTATCTTTTGTGTCTCTTTTATAACTTGACAGAGGTGGAAGAAGTATTATAGCGTCTTTTATTACTTCTAGTAAAAGAAAAGTATCACCTAAACTTCTGCTTAAGTAAAAGTTCTGACGTACTCATTTAAAAATGAACCATTCACACATATTTTGAGAACTATTAAAGTGTTGCGTACTGTGATCTTGATAAAGAATGTAATACCTGTTTGTTCTACTGAAGTGAAGTTTGTTTTTCTTTCAATGTAAAATTTAAAAACGATTAACACCAAACATTATAAAAAAACTAAAAAACAACAACAGCACAGAGGATAAAAACTAAATTAGAACAGAAGACGTCATCAAAATTTCAGAATGGAGGCGACTGGAGACAAATTAAGTTGACTGTAAATTTTTCAATGATTCGCTCAAATTAGATCTAAAGTCTACTGGTTTTAAGGGTTTGTGTTGCAGAAAAAAGCAACACATTTGAATTTCCAGGGTCAAAAGGTCAGTTAGTTTGCTTTTCTATAACAAACAATGGACAAAATACAATTTCTTAGCTGCAAATTGTATTTTAGCTTCAAAATATACTAATTTATGGTGTAGTATCTAATATATCTAAAGATAAAAATGAAAAATGATTGTGGGCTCAACATTTCTGTGAGCATTTTTCCAGTAAAACCCATAAATCTGGATTATTCCTTCATCAAAAATGTTTTTCCATAATTTCCTAAAACATAATGTAAAACACAATAATAAATGTGTTTAAAGCAGCTCTGGTGTCACTCTCATGTGTCTGAGGCTTTTCATTTTCCAAAATCCTCCCAATTTTTCATATTTTGTGACATTCTGAGGTTAAATCGCAGTTTCTCCTGTGAATCACATTATGTTCCACTTCACTTTTGCCTCCATTCCAAATTTATAATGTTTTTGTTTGCAAACTTTTAAACGGTCTATAGTCCCAGGTAAACGTCCCAATTGGTCCTAAGTCTCTCAAATTTGTCCATTTTCAAATAAGTTCAGTTGTATATTTTTCCCCAATTTCCATAAACCCATAATTTTGTCGATCCAGTCCTTGATGGAGATGCAGTTTTTCTGACTTTAATTGATAAAATGTTCAAGCTGAAACTCGAAGCCAAATCTTAAGACTGAATGTTTCCTCGAAAGTGTTAAATATAATGACCCCTCACTCATTTTAAGGCTTAGAGTTGGTCAATGAAGTAGAAAGTATCTCCAGTTAGATGTAATCAAGTAAAGTACAGACTTGTTGATACCAAAAGTGCAGTTCTGTTGTGTACTTTGTTACTTCCACCGGTGTAAATTGGATGTGGAAGAACAGTCTGTTCCAGCTCATTAAAGGTCATCCTCTTGCTGCTTTCATGGTTTACTCCTCAAAGCTGCATGATATGCCTTTGGTTGTGTCATAGGATCCCAGTCCATAATAAAAGTTCACATTAATTCAGTGTTTTGCATAGATAGACATTTCCCTTTGGTCTGCTGCTTTATTACTGGCTTTGAATGTGACTTTTGAAGGCATGAAATGACGCAAGATCAAAAAACATTGGCAAAAACAACTGGACGCTTCTCAGACAGATTAAAGCGATTATGTTAGAGCAACAAAGGGAAGTTGTAAAATATGCAGAGTTTGGCCAAACGAATTACATGAAATCCAAAATTGGCTCGGAAATGTAAATATTTCTAATCTGCTAAATCGTCTCAAACCAAACATTTAGTTTTTGCTGAACCTTTGTTTATGTTGCGTCTGCCCCGGCCTCATTATCTGATTTACATTTTGAAGTAAAAAAGGTGTAATCGTTTGAACTTTATCCAATTACTTTTTACGTTTGTTGCATAATTGACAATAATAGGTTGTGATGGAAAGAGTTCTCGGCTGTAATTTGTAGCTTATGTGCCAAAATGTGAAGGTCATGACCCTGTTTAACTTTTAAATATCTGTATTCCTCTTTTAAAATAAATACTGTCCACAAAACCACAAACCAAACGTTTACTGGCAGTTGCACAAAATAATGAAGTGATATATAATGAGATATAATGAGAATAATGAGTATTTTTCAATCTAAACAGCTGTGACTGTTATCTGTAAACTGAAACTTAAAGCCACAAGAATAATTGAATAATAACAATGAAGAGTCACCAGTAGTGCTGCAGCTACGGTAGTCAGCAGCGGTTATTTTTGGATCAGTCGACTAGTCAAATATTTACTTCTTTTGCACGTCAGCATTAAAAAAAATACAATTTAAACCAGATTAAAGAAAAAATGTGCAGACTGGAGAGTTTATGCTTAAGAAAGTTGATAGTTTTTCTGCTAAAATTAGCTTTGTTAGTCCAGATAATGATTTAAGAATTATTAAAATCGTCAACTAGATAGATAGATGGATAATTCAAACATTTTAACCATGTTTCAGTCGCCTTTGCGTCTCACAAACGTCTCGGTGCAGCTTCAGCGGGAGGATTCAGTAGATCGTGTGTCAGGACAGTGTGAGGAGAGTAACAACCCTCAGGACAAAATACTCCTCAGGTCCAGGTGGAGCCAGCGAGCGCTGGCGACACAACAGGAAACGCCCTCTGCCTCGCTCTCGCTCACATTCACCGAAGTGCTTCCTTTTGAACGTTTTCGGCTACATTCGGTGTAAAACGTCTGTAGAGTTTAACAGGTCAATAGCTACTTGAAAGGTCTCCATGGTTACAAGAAAACAAACAGCTCATTTCACACAATCTAACAGCGCCTAACTTCTGTCTTTTGAACTATACAAGGCACACTCTGTTAAAATCTCATGATCTTGTGCTGAAAACTGGGCTCAAAAATTTAAAAAAAGTTCAAAGACTGCTCAGTTAAAGAACCAGTTAGTGGCACAGACATTATTTGCCATATTATATACATCTTTTTTTGTACTTTAGGGTCTGATTCAGTAGTGTTTTAGTTGGTGTTGTGCTGCAGAATCGTCCCAACTGTGCCGTAACTCAAAAAAAGTAGAAAAACACTGCTCGTCTTAACTAGGGCTGCACAATACATCGCAAAAGTGTCGATATCATCTGACGCAATAACGCAAAAAACTAAATATATTGCAGTAACAAGTAAGTCTTCCATCTGATAGAAATGTTCAGTTTTTAAAATGAAAACATTGAAAAGAGAAAATCCTGAATAAAATCAAGCTTTTTCAAATTAACAGAAAAATGGCAAAAAAGAATAGACTATTTCTGATTTTCCTCAGTTATACACATTATTCATAAACATTCTCTATCTAGAAGCCTTCATTCACAATATTTCAACATTTATTTGATTAAAAATGTTTAATCCAAGTCTTAATCCACAACAGAAATAATCGCTGACTAGTAGGGATGGGACAGTACACAATAATATCATTTATCGTGATAAAAAGGGAAGACAATTATCGTTTGTGCTACATTTTTATACAATCGCCGATAAAGACAATCGCCATTTTGTCACCAGATTGTGCAGAAAAAAGCAACTTACCCATTATGTTCCCTTCTAGATCGTTCTTGTTTTCACTTATAATAAAGTACAAATATGTCAGAAGTTATTTATAATCAGAAAGTAATGTCTTTATATGTCACGTTTTCAAACTGTCAGCAATTTTAATAACTATCATGATCGTAGTTATTTTGGCCATGATAATCGTGACATTAAATTTCAGTTATCGTCCCATGCCTACTGACTTGTTGACGACTAAAATAATCGTTAGTTTCAGCCTTTGTCCAAAAGTGTATTTAAAGTGCGTATGACAGTTCAAATGTTAACTTTATTCAGTGCATTAATACCTCTTGTAAATATAATTTGTAGTTTTACACCAATCAAGTCACTGTTTGTGGAGAAAAGTTGAAAAATCTGTTGACAATTACAGGAAGTAAACAGACTGATGACATCACACTGGGGAGACAAAGGTTACGCATAATTTACGCAAAATAAACTACTTTTCTGACCCTTTAAACAATGATTCAACAAAATAAAGGCGTTCACATGTGTTTTTCTTTGTCAAATCAACAAAATCTGTGACATTAGATGAGTTTTGCCCGGTGTACAGTGTGGTTGCTATGGTAATTTCCTAGTGTGATGTCATACTTTACAACCAGGAAGTAAAATTTAAAACCTACAAAACAGCTAAACTGGGGTTAAATTTGTAACGATGTCAGTAGAAATTTGAATATATTTATCTTAACTACATTTTAGTTAAACGTGTATTTCAACCTGTCATAGGCCCTTTAAATATCGCAGTAATATCGATATGGCAGATCTTAATGGCCATATCGCACATCGCAGTCATGTCCAGTACTCTTGACGCTCTTGACGCTCGTGTCCCGTGTGTTCCAGAGCGAGTCCCGTGCGAGCGTCCCGTCATGCCCGCAGGAGAGCTCCGCGAGTCGGGCAGCCTCCCGGCCATCGCCTCGCTCAACGCCTCCTACTCCACGTCCCTGTCCATCCCGTCGCCGTACATCTTCCTCCCGCCGTCCGAGCGCAGGGCCATCTCGGACGTCCGCCGCACCTTCTGCCTCTTCGTGACCTTCGACCTGCTCTTCATCACCATGCTCTGGATCATCGAGCTCAACGTGAGGTTCAGGAGACGCAAAAAGTCGTAAAATGGGGGAAAAATGTTGAATTGTATAGTCAACGGTGCTTTCTTTGCTCTTAGATTTTGTTGCTAGCCACTTATGATTCACATTTACCCATATTTTTTGGGATTATGTGATATTATTCATATTTATGTCATGTATTTTATGTATTTATATTACTGCCCGAGCCGTGCCTGAAAGCAGGAGCATGTCTCCAATTTTTTTTTTTTGACAAAGCAGTGTTAAATTTGAAACTCAAAACTGATACTAAGGAAAAAACTTGCTGATATTGATACAGCAATAATGATTAAAAAACACAATTTTTTCACAATAGAACATCATTTTCAACATAAAATAGACATCCAAATATGTTTTATTCTGCATAAAAACTGCTAAACCCTGTAGTTTAGACTTGTTAAAACATGTTCTGAAAGAAACAAAGTGACAAAAACATGTCTAAAAGCAACAAAACGCAAGAAGCTGCAAAAAATGTTACTAAAAGCATATAGTTTTAAATCTTTACATTGGCTGTATAATCCAGGTAGGATCCATAGCTAAAGAAAATTTAATTCTTTCAACTGGACAAAAGTTCAAAGTCAGAGGAACTGAAGAAGCTACTTGGATGAGTGGTGAAACGCTCTCACTCTTAAAACTTTTGTTCAGTTGACAGAATTCAATGTTCTTTCACACATATAAACAACGTGATTTTGTTGTATTTCTTTCTGATATAGATCAAGAAGGGTCAACTTTTGTCCTATTTATACGTTTTGATACTCGTTCTTGTATCGATCTCCATCTGGGTATTGATTAGGGATGGGACAATAAACAATAATATCGTTTATCGTGATAAAAAGGCAAGACAATAATCGTTTGTGCTACATTTTGTGTAATCGTGATAATCGACAACAAAGACAATCGCCATTTTGTCACCAGATTGTGCAGAAAAAAAAACAAATTATCCATTATGTTCTCTTCTAGATCGTTTTTGTTTTCACTTATAATAAAGTACAAATATGTCAGAAGTTATTTATGAGAAAGTAATGTCTTTATATGTCATATTCTCAAACTGTCAGCAATTTCAATAACAATCGTGATATTATCGTTAATCGCAATTATTTTGACAATGATAATCGTGACATAAAATTTAAATATCGTCCCATGCCTAGTATTGATTTGATTTGACAACCCTGAAGTGAAATTGTTTATGTCGTAAGAAGTTGGGTTGTCAAAAGTGTCAAATCAGATCAGAAAACAAAAAAAACACACACAAAAAAGGCAAAATTTGACCTTTCCTGAAAAGTTTTAAAAATGATCTTTACCTTTATCAGAAAGTATTTGTGTTGAAATTGTCAGTTATTGTCTAAAAAAATAAGTGTTGTTTTTTTCATTCTCTAGTGTGAAAATCTAGTTTGAAATGTGAGCACCGTATTTTCCGCACTATAAAGCGCACCGGATTATAAGGCGCACCTTCAATGAATGGCCTATTTGAAAACTTTGTTCATATATAAGGCGCATAGAATAGAAGCTACAGTAGTGGCTGTGGTTGCGTAGTTGCGGCTCAGTATTGATCCATATATAAAGCGCACTGGATTATAAGGCGCACTGTCAGTTTTTTGAGAAAATTGAAAGATTTTAGGTGCGCCTTATAGTGCGGAAAATACGGTATCTTAACACTAGTAAGACGTCCTGTAGATGCCTGTATTGTAGCTTTTGTACTTTTCACAGTAAGTTATTTGTCAGTTGTTTATCGTAGTACTGATGACTCTTGATTGTGACTTCTCTTTGTGTCCACAGTATTCAAACACCACCATCTGGGAAAGCTTAGACAAAGAGGTCGTCCATTATAACTTTGAAACGTCCTTCTTTGACGTCGCTGTAAGTTACACATTTAAGCTTTATTCATCGTTTGCGTTTGTTCTAGTTTATTTAAAGTAAAAAAAACAAGTCTAGAATAGTTTTATTTATATATTATACAGGAAGGAAGTCTTATAAAATGTATATTATTAGGACAATATTAAGATTCAGAATGGAAACAAATTAGAATATAACTGTTAAAAGCTGCCACGTCGTGTAAAATATAAATTTTTTTTTTTTTTGTAAAACCGTTTTGTTTTGTTTTTAATGGCAGTTATTTAAAGTCTAATTTCTTAATATTGAAATGGGGCTGCAACTAACAATTATGATGTCAGTCGTCGACTATTCAAACCGTTATTTCTGTTGTACATTTAAACCTTTTTAAATTAATTATGAACCAAATAAATGTTGAAATGGTGACTGAACGCTTCTAGAATATTTACAAATCAAGTGTATTATTGATTAAAAAAATATGAAATTGTTTCTTCTTTTTTTTTGACATTTTATAACTGTTTAACTTTGTTTAACTGTTTAACTTTGTTATAGTCAACTAGTCACTCTTATTCAGTTAATCTTTGCAGCCCTATTTCCGAAAAGAAAAAAAAAGTTTAAATAGACAAAGTAAAATTGAATTTGGGATCGATCAAGATGAGGAAACAACATTGTCATTCTTTTTCTTGGCATATTGCCCAGTCGTACTGCTGTGGCTTAAAATGAAATTCATATTATGTTGTGAATATAAAGGTAGTTGTGAATTACCTGCACGTACGGAATGCTGCTCCATTGAACCTTCTAATCAGGTCAAAAGGCGTGCTCAGTTCATATTGTTGTTATTGTACTTCAGGCTGTACAATAAGAGCATCAGTCGCCTCACACTACATCAAAAACAAATGCAATATAATTATAGAACACCATTCACCAGGCTTCACTTGGAAAACGCTTAGAAAATGACACAAAAGACCAGATGTTCTAGAAAATACTGTATATATTTTGTCCTTGAATTGTCTCGACCCTTTTCTCCGCTGGATTATTGAATGTATAAAATAGGGACTGCTACACCGTCATCACAGTAGAAGGAGCAGTTGGGTTTTTGTGGGGGAAACAAATCGGCTCCTCTTTTGTTCAAAAGTTCTTGGGGGATGACCCTCAAACCCCCTTCATCTCTTTGTCTTACCTGCTGACCTTGGTGTCTCATAAATGTATGTTGGGTAGGGCTGTAGTCGACTAAAGACCTGCTTTATCGACCGATTAGTCGACTGAAAGGGGTTGTGGCAAATATAAATCTGAACTGGGAAGTCTGTCCATGTTTCTGGCACAAACTGCACTCAAAAAACACAACTGCACCGGAATTCAACAAAACAAAACAACTATTTATGCAGAAAAGTTCTAATAAACAGTGTAGTTTGAATAACTCATGATTTACTCAAAAATCTTCAGCTGACTCACTCACATCTTCTCTTTTTTTCCGTTTTCACCATTCAGCGTAATCTTACATAAGACAATGTGCTAATAAGGGCTTGAGTTAAGAAATATTGATCTTATTTAAGTATAGTTTTACACTGCAAAAAGTGCCTTACTAGAAACAAGAAAAAAAAACTTAAAATTGGACTAAAATTGCTTGTTTTAAGCAAAAAAATCTGCCAATGGGGTAAGCAAAAATTTCTTGCTTAGAAAACTTGTTTTAAGATTTTTTTTCTGATGATCAAGAAAAAATTAAGTCAAAAAACAAGA
Organism: Rhinogobius similis; assembly: GCA_019453435.1. Classification (NCBI taxonomy): domain Eukaryota; kingdom Metazoa; phylum Chordata; class Actinopteri; order Gobiiformes; family Gobiidae; genus Rhinogobius; species Rhinogobius similis. The sequence continues at coordinate 13,724,951 of CM033631.1, forward strand.
AAAAATTTCTCAATTTAAGCCAGTTGCTCCCTGTAAATGGCTTGATTTAAGAGTGAAGGGGGAAATTCAAGGAAATTATACTCAAAAAAAGAATAAATCAGTAAAGATTTGTTTGTAAGTTGCTGAATTTAAGAATATTTTTCTCATTTTAAGACTAGATGTTGGAAAAATATCCTTAAAATTGTAAAATGTAAGCAATAATTTCTTATTGGATATCACGTTTCAAGGAAATTTTGCTTGATATAAGTAAAATTATCTAATTTATTCCCATATGAATTACAGCTTTTTTCTTGATAATGATATCAAGACTTGTTTGTATTCTTACTTTTTCTCAAATTAAGAAAAATACTCTTAGTCTACAGTACATACACATACACTTTGTATCTTGTTACAAGCAAAAATATAACAGATTTTAGCAAATATATCTTAATAAGAAAAGGCTAGGTTTTATTTCTTAAAATAAGACTTTTTGTCTTAAGATTTTTTTCCTAGACGAGATTTTTTTTCTTTTTAGAGAAAAAATAAGAATTTATTTCTTGTTATAAGACTTTTTTACTTTCTTAAAATCCACTTTTTGTAGTGTACCATCTTAAAATAAGATTGGCCAATGCAGTTTTTCCCCTCTAATTTCAAGCGCAGTAGCTTTTTTTTGGGATTATGTGATACTATTCATATTTATGTGATGTATTTTATGTATTTATATTACTGCCCGAGCCGTGCCTGAAAGCAGGAGCATGTCTCCCTTTTTTTTTTTTTTTTTTTTTTTGTTGACAAAGCAGCGTTAAATTTCAAACTCCAATTTGATACTAAGGAAAAAACTTGCTCAAATCAGGAAGTGGCTCCTCTTTTGTTCAAAATTTCTTGGGGGAGGACCCTCAAACCCCCTTCATCTCTTTGTCTTACCTGCTGACCTTGGTGTCTCATAAATGTATGTTGGGTAGGGCTGTAGTCGACTAAAGATCTGCTTTATCGACCGATTAGTCGACTAAAAGGGGTTGTGTCAAACATATATCTGAACAGTGAAGTCTGTCCATGTTTCTGGCACAAACTGCACTCAAAAAAACACAACTGCACCAGAATTCATGCTAAAACAAAACAACTATGCAATTAAACCTATATATAATCGTGATTTCAATTATTGCTCTATTCAGTTACAAAAATGTTGTAATCGTAAATACAATTAATTTCCTTCTGCTCAGAATTATAAGTGCACTCCTTTAGCCTCAAAACCTGGAGCAAAGGCACTTTTCTTAAACATTACAAATAAAATAGATTCAGTCTATACTTTCTCTACAGAAAAATGTTGACAATATACAAATGATTGTTCGAAATAATCAAGATTTCAATTATGAGCCAAATAATTGTGATTATAAATTTTGCCATAATGGAGCTGCACTACTTTAGACTCTATTTGCTATTTTTGTGAAATCGTCGATTCACTGTTTGTGTCTTTAATGCAGCTGTCTGTTCAAACACACTTTTTCTCCTGTTGTTTAGCCTCTGAAGCCTCTGAGCAGATGACTTTATTTACCTCTTAAAGGCCAGAGCTGCACATTTAAACCAAATCGGCAGAACATCACAATTTTAATGGATGCAACTAGCAAATCGCAAAGACTGCAATTTTTGAAGTGCAATCATCTCTTCCAAAAAGAAACCCACAATGTCTTGCTTTGATTTGAATTAAAAATGCTAACACTGTAGTTTGGATTTGTACAAACATGTTCTGAAACAAGCGACAAAAGTGAGACCAAAAGCAATAAAACCACGTTAAAAAAGCGACAAAAACGCAACAACAAACGTGACTCAGTGCATCTAAAAGCGACAAAAACGCAACTGAAAACAACAAAGACGAATTTAAATATGACAAACACAACTGAAGGTGACAAAAACATGATTAAAAGTGACAAAAGTGTGTTTTAAAATGGGAATTTGAACAGAATCATATTAAATATTATATTAAATTGCAAATCTAATCTTAATGGCACTGATCAGTATAATCACAATTAGACATTTTTCCTAAATCGTGCAGCTCTATTAAACACAATACAAAGTGAACATTAATCGTGATTAAAATCTAAATCATGATCTGGCTCCTAGAAAATCGTGATAATTTTTTGCCATATCGCTCAGCTCTAATCTTAATTATAAAAAAGGGATAATAAAGATAGACGCCGTGATCACAAAACAAAAAATATCCTGGAAAAGTCCTAAAACTTCCCGCAAAGTGTGAAAACCCAGTTCAACTAAAATGCTCAGTTTCATCATGTCAGTGTTTTCTTCTTCCAAAAGGAGAAATCTGGACGTTACGACAGAGGCTTGTGACATGTCAAACGCTCACTTGTTCCTCTGCTTGTCTCAGGTCCTCGCTCTGTTTCGCTTCCTGTGTCTGCAAATCGGCTACGCTGCCTTCAAGCTGCGACACTGGTGGATGATCGCGGTGAGGAAAAAAAACAGTCACATGACCTCAAAAATGACCCACAAACGCACATTTCCCCCCAAAACAGTCCATTAACCACAAATAATGACATCTTTCTTCTCTTTTAGGTAACTACTCTTGTGACCAGTGCCTTCCTCGTTGCCAAAGTGGTCAGAATTTCTCATGTAAGTTTGATCTTTATTCGTCTTTTGGGACTTTGTTAAACAGATTTCAGTTCCTCTTTTGGACACCGCGCTGCACCGTGTCGGACTGTACTTTACACTATTAACCGCACATGTCAAGTTAATCAGTAATTGTGATTATTTCTGTAAAATACAATAACCACGAGAAGCAAAAATAAGTAATTTCAGTTCAGTTTAAACAAAAACGCAAACCTAAATGTAGACCTGTCATGATAACACATTTTGCATATGATATTTTTCTACAAATTAACGATAATATTAAAACTACTCTGTGACACTGACACAATAACCTTAAAGGAGGATTATTATTTTCTAAAGCATAAATTATTGTTATAAAACATGAATCGGATTACTTAAATAGCAGAATTAAACATTTAAGCACAAAAACATTACTTATTACACTTTCTACAGACAAATATTATTTTATTACTGAAAAATAACTGACAAAAGCAAAGAAAATGTACTAAATAATAAACATTGAGGCCCAAAATATATTGCTTTTCAGATCATATATTGAACAATGCTCTTGAGTGCCTTAAATTTGCCATCTCATGTTTTAAAACAAAAAAAGATTCTTATTCATTCTATGGCCTGTGTTATCAGTCACTATGAAATGACACTTACTGAGTGCTTCCAGCCAGCAGATGGCACCAGCGCAATATACGATCTAATGAAGATGGCGCTGAAAAGACGTTATGATGTGGATTTGCTGCAGCAGTTATCGTATTTAGAGGCAGAAATGCTCAGAATGAGTCAAGCGATGATTTAAGGACTAAAAACAGGAATATTCCCGGATAAATAACGTAGATCAAGCATGTCCAAACTCAGGCCCGGGGGCCAAATACAGCCCTCAGACCAATTTTTCTTGGCCCTTAGACTTCCTGGTGAACTGGCCCACATTGTCCTGATAAGTACTATTTACAGCACATTTCAGATTTTCTACAATTTCAGCCTAAATAACTAACATTTTGGTGCAATACAGACCTGATATTAAGGCACTGAGACTGAATGTAGATGTGGTGGTGCTTAAAACATCAGATAAATGCAGCTTTTTTTAACGTTTCGCGATTGATTTGTGGCCCTCCGCTTGGTCTATATTTCAATATCAAATCAAATCAATTTATTTTTATAATGCCCAAAATCACAACAACAGTTGCCTCGATGGGCCACAGGTAAAAGCAGTTCAGATAACTGTCCCAGAATGCCCCTGTCCTTTGACCCTCCTTCTCGGCGAGGAAAAACTACAAAAAACCCCATGGGAAAAAGTAGAAACCTCGGGGAGAACCACAGTGAAGGAGAGATCCTACTCCCACGGACGGACAGGCTGCAGCTGAACTAGGACTGACATCCACTTGTAATATGTGGCCCTCGATGGAAAAAGTTTGGACACCCCTGACGTAGATGATCCGAAAATATGTCCCTGATATAAGGAGTTCGCAGGAAGTGTGTTTGGCGTTCGGAGGGGGAGAATTTTCTAATAAACATTGCTCAAAACTGCGTAAACGCAACTGAATGATACTTCAGGTGTGTTTTTGATGACAGAACATTGTTAGAACAGGGTTAAAAGCTCAAAAAAGTCCTCGTAGAAGAATATGTGTGCTTTAACATTGTTGTTTGTGCTCAGTCCAGTAAAATTATTTGTACATCACATTTTTGTCACTTTATAATTACTCATCATTCAGAAAGTTTTCAGTTTTTATGCCAGTCACACACTGTAGAAAAAATCTCACAATAATCATGACACTACTTTGGGATGTCTCTACTGTTTACCTTCAGCGATAATAAAAGACAGTAAACCTTTATTTAAAGTAAACAAAGTTAGAGGAACTTGAAAACTTCCTTCTGCTCAACGACCGGGTGCAGTCCTGTGTTTACCGCAGGAACAGAGTACAGCCTCCTTTTATTGGACACATAATCATTCATGTAAACAATAAGCTGGAAACATGTTTGGATATTGTTTAAACATGTTTTAGACAAATTATTCTCATCCACAAGAGAAATTTCCTGGACACAGTAGATCCAAAAATACAATTCCTAGTCAGTAAGTAGTGACTAAAAATCTGAATAACTGTGAATAACAGGTTCATTTTTAATTCCATTGTTTGTTTGAGCTTTTTGTGCATCAGTTTTACGTTGTCAACTCTTCTGAGCTTTTAACCACATTATAGTTGTTCCCCCTTGCATTAAACCACTCAAAGTTGTATTTAGAGTGATACATATTCATTTTACGACATCTTGATATTTACTTAGTTCTTCATTTTTATTTTCTTGGTGACGTATGTAGGATTTGGCAGGGTCGTGTAGCCTTATTGGTATAAAAGGAAAAAAACACTCCAACGGCGCGGGTTTCAACACAGAAGTCAGCGGATTTGTTTTTTAATTAAGTAATTTTATATCAATATTGCACTTTAAAATGTCCAAAACTAGGGCTGGGCGATATGGCAAAAAATTATCAGGATTTTCTTCGTTTTTATTCGTATTGACTTCAATTTGCTACACGATTTAAAATGTGTGATTTTTCTGACCAGTGCGATATCGATTAGATTTGCAATATATGTTTTAATAATAAGATTCTTTTTATATTCACATTTTTAGCACAGTTTTGTCGCTTTTAGTTGCGTTTTTGTCACGTTCAGTTGTGTTTGTCAAGTTTTAATGGTGTTTTTGTCACATTGAGTCACGTTTGTTGTTTGTGGGCGCGTATTTGTCGCTTTTGAACACAGTTTTATCACTTTTGGTCGCGCTTTTGTCACTCGTTTCAGAACATGTTCGTATAAATCCAAACTACAGTGTTAGCAGTTTTTATTCAAATCAAAGCAAGACATTTTGTTGTTTTTTGAAAGAAATTATCGCACTTAAACAATTGCAGCTTTTGCGATTTACTTATTGCATCCGTTAAAATCCCAATTTTGTGTGGATTTGGTTTAATCGTGCAGCCCTGGCCTTTAAGAGGTAAATAAAGTCATCTGCTCAGAGGCTTCAGAGGCTAAACAACAGGAGAAAAACTGTGTTTGAACAGACAGCTGCTTTATAGAGACAAACAGTGAATCACGATACGACGATTTCACAAAAACAGCAGATTGACACAGGGACCAGCTCATAATTTGATTTTTATCACCGTATCACGCAGAACTATCCAAAATGTAACATAATGATCCACAGTGTCATAGATTATAACGATACAGAAGACGGTAGTTCTTTAAAGTTCTTTAAAAATGGTTGGATGAAGAGAAGAAGACACGTGTTTTCTTGCTTCTTCTTCTTTGCTTAAAACAATAGTACGTAACTTTCTGGAGGCGGCGACGTCACCTGCAGGATTCCATGGAAAATAGAAAGATAAATAAAAAAGATTCTTCTAAACATTCTGCATGGAGAGAGATACGTTTATGCCAAACTAAGGAATATTAAATGTAAATGAGCATTAATTATGGATGTAAACAAGCCGGTGGTGGCTCCTCCAGGCCGAGTACGAGTCAGGTTTGTGGAGATGCAAGCCCGCTCACAGTAAAGACGTGCTTTTCTATGTTTTACAGTGAAATAAAAACAACCAAATTGAAAAACACGCACCCATAAATAAAAGAGCAGGCAGCTTTGAATGGTAAATAAAGAGATTACAGATGGAAAATCTATATGAAAGACTGACATGGGTGTGTTTTGTTCGAGGGAAAGCATTCATACATAAATAGCACACTATAAAAACAACACAACATTTCTCTGAATAGAAATAAAACATAATTGATAGTTACTGCCGGATGATCGACCCATCCCTGCAACAATAAACATAAATATGTCAAGCTCAGTGTTTCTCAAACTGTGGTACGCAAACGTCTTCGGGTGGTACGTGGACGTCTCTTTAACTGTAATGTTTACTTCATTTAGAGCACATTTATTCACACTTTTTTGCTCTTTCTTTAATACATTTCTTGTTAAAACTAATGTGGAAATTGTGTATTCTTACTTCAGACCTGGTTTATCCCTAATTTAGACCTAAATAGTCCTGTTATAAACTATATTTAGATACTTAGAAAGCCAAAACTATTCTTTGGTGGTACTTTGGGTAAAACGTTTGAGAAGCAGTGGTCTAGCTCTTAAGATTTTCTGTGAAGAGGCAAAGGGAAAAGTCAAAGTAATTCATTTTAATGAACATTCTTGTTATTTAAAGCTACAGTAATTATACTCTGTAACAGCTAATAATGTCGTTCATAACCAGAGTTCATATCATGGGTTTTAGAATGAAGGTGCAGATGATACAGAAACTCAACCCATTACCACAAATACACCTAAATAAAATAAATGTTTATACAATTACACATCGTTCATGCTTAAATTTTAACAGTTTTTCTCTATTAAGGTGTTATTGCTTTACCTGCAATGTTCCAAAGTATGGCATTATAAATAACTAGCATTTATTTAATTATAGATTGTAGAAACATTATTTTGCGTTTCTCTCCTCAGATCTTACCTGTAACTTTCCACCATAAAACTTAAACATTGCACATTTTAATAGTGTAAATTCAAAATAACTTATTTTAAAGGGCACATATTATACAAAACGAATTATTTTGAACTTTTAACCATGTTCAAATGTTCCTTGGAGTCGTATTTAATCTCATTCACAATATTTCGATGAATCCTGGTTAGAAAGTCCTCTCCTGAGCGTCACAAACACTCCGTTCTGAATTTCACAGATCTGATACGTCGTATGTCGAGCTCCGAGATCGTCTGTGCTGTTTTTAAATCCATAAATCATCACTAGACTTGTTCTGCGCTTCTCTGTTCACGTTCATTACAACGGCGTGGCTGCATTAGCATTAGCATTAGCACTGTTTATCTCACCCATGTAATTCCCTCGGCAGCCAGTAGATGGAGCCCAGCATTAATCAAAAATTGCATTATTTTGTTTTTCGTAAACAATTATTTTTACTTCTGAAGCATGAAATACCAAAGTAAAAGTACCAAAGAGCATGTTTAAAGATTAGTAACAACACATAATATTCATAATATTTGTCCTTAATCTTAAAGCGCCCATGACAGGTTGGGCTACTAAAATGCAGTTAAGATTCACTAGCAAGGACCACAACCTCAAGCTTGGATGCAGAAGTTTATTGGCGAACGAGAACAACGATAAAATGCATGAGAGTAGATGATAAATGCCGTTTTGGGGCTTCTAGCGATGAGGGCAGCAGGCTCCCGGGCCTCGATACCCCCCGACTAAAGGATAAGACAGAATAATTAGAAGAGGGTGGGAGGGAGGGGCACGAAATAACGAACCTTGGTGTGTGTGACCGGGAAGCTTAAATAGAGTAGTCACCGGAAGGGGCGTGGATGAGGTGTGGTCCTGCTCCCGAACTTTAGATAACAGACTTATCTCCATTAAATATATTTCAAACAAAAATCTTTTTATTTATTCTAGTTTTGCTATTTTTTTTAGGTTTTCAGTTTTACTTCCTGGTTGTAAATGATGACATCACACTGGGAATTTACCAAGAAAACATTCCGTAAAGTGCATCAAAACTCATCTAATGTCACGAATTTTTTTTTTTTTTTTTTTAATTGACAAAGAAAAATACACGTGAACACCTTTATTTTGTTGAATCAATGTTTAAAGGGTCAAAAAAGTAGTTTGTTTTGTGTAAATTATGCATAACCTCTGTCTCCCTATAATTTAATAGTTATATACCTTATTCCTGAAGTTGCCGTACGCGCCGCCGTCTTGTTTCCGTTGTATTAGTTTACATGGAGCAGACGAGCTCAACAGAAAATAAGTTCTACACGGACTAAAAAGACGTTTTCAGACTGACCAGGAAATCAGAGCGTTGTTGACTTGTTGTTGCTCGTGTTCATTAAACATTTTACACAAATCAAATCATTTATGTAACATTTTAGCGACGAGACTTTTCCCTCGTTCGTCATTAGCTTTAACGGAGTTCTCGTCAAACGGAAGTGCGTTTACAACAAAAGTGCGTATCTGTGGCAAAAAGCTGCAAAAGTGGGCGGGGCAGAATAAGGTGAATATTTATTTATATTTACAAGAGGTATCAATACACTGAATCAAGTCAAAATTAGAAAATCACAAAAACCTGTCCGGCGCACTTTAACTTGTGTCTCTGTGTCCTTCCAGGGCATGTCCAACAATCCGTTCGGGTACGTGCTTCCCATCACCTCCTTCGTCCTGGCCTGGTTGGAGACCTGGTTTCTGGACTTCAAGGTTCTCACTCAGGAGGCCGACGATGAACGAGGTGAACATTTTCACTGACAACTTTTAACCACAGAGCAACAGATTACGCTCACACGCCGAAAAAAGCACGTCTCCTTTTTCACCTTCACACTTCTGCGCTTTAATTTTTCAGCGTACTTGGCAGCGGTGAGTGCGGCGTGCGAGCGGGCCCCCATGATCTACCCCAGGGCCGTTTCCGAGGGCCAGTTCTACTCCCCGCCCGAGTCTCTGGCAGGTACGGGCCGCACGGGTCAAATGTGAGCTGTGATTAAAAGTCTGCAGCTTTTTTGGCAGCAGTTATTGTTAATGACACGAGAGATTTGATGTCCTCGCTCCATCCTCCGCGTTTAATCCATTGCAGTGGCACTTCAAATGTGAAACGTGCGCAAACTAATTTATAATGTGAATTAGAGACTTCACTAATGATTATTAAAGTAGTCGACGAGTCAAATAATTCTCAATTGTACAAAGCAAATAAGTAAATAAAGTTGAAATATGGTGACTAAAGGCTTCTAGATAGATAATATTTATAAACAAAGTGTAATAAGTGTTTATTATTTCTTTGACATTTTGAATGAATAATGCCACTTGTAATTGTGTTAGCGTCTGTTTAGTCTAGAACGATTATGAATGGATTATGAAACTACATTAACGATTATTTGTTTATAGTCGACACATTTAGTCGATTCATTGTTGCAGCCTTATTGTGAATGCTGTTTACTGTAAATGCTAAATCAAGAATTATTGATTAACCTGCTAAGGCCCACCTACTTTCCTTGCCTATTGTCTTTTAAATGTAATTTTAATTCAAATGAAAACTTAATTTAAACTAATTTTAAAAGTATGCTTTATCCAAACATGTGTTTATACTCAATTTGAAAGGTTAAAAAAATCTAGTTTCTTATGATATGCAGGGAATCAATGGGATGCACAGGCAAAGCGACTGCATTTATAAAATTCACCTTAAACGGGAAGTTGCAGTGGGCGCCGCCATCTTTTATTCTGTTGTATGCGTTTACATGGAGCAGATGAGCTCAACGGAAAACAAGTTCTACACCCAAGAAATTGATGCACTGCTAACTTGTTGCTTGTTTACATTAAACATTTTACACAAATCAATCTACTTTATATAATGTTTTAGCGACTAGACTTTTCCTGTTACTGTTCTGGTCAAGTGCATTTATAACAGGAGTGTGGATTTGAGGCAAAAAGAGGCAAAAGTGGGCGGGCGGAATAAGGTGAATAGAAAATATGAATTTATAACATACTTCATTCACATACATTACATTCTTCATAGTAGGAACTCCAAATTCTCTACAGTTATAAAATCATGCACTCAAAACAGTCCCAGTTTCTAAAAATAACACTTTTACAGTAATGAGTCATGAACATACCATTTTTACGGTTTTGTCCTCAGGCTCAGAGGAGGACCTGGATGAGGAGGGACTGGGCCGTCGAGCCGTCACAGCACAGGTAAACGCACCAGGAACTGTAAAGTGATAGAAAAGCTAAATTATACAAGTGAAGTTACTCTGCTCTTGTCTTTATGTGTAAAATCCTCTGGACCCGTCTGTGCAGGAGAAGGAGTTTGTGCGTCAGGGGCGAGAGGCCATGTCTGTGGTGGAGCAGATTCTCTCTCAGGAGGAGAACTGGAAATTTGAAAAGAACAATGTGAGTCAACAAGTCGATGCTAATGTACTGTGAATGATGCATCAGGAGGTAAACAGCATGATGCCAGATGTGCTGTTCTGCAGATAAGTTTAGAATATGGAGTAGATTATAGAGCTGTATGTTTTTAGTTGCTTTGTGGATTAAATGTTGTACAATGTCTTAGTCGACCAATAATTCTACTGGGAATATTCACCTTATTCCTGAAGTTGCCGTATGCGCCGCCATCTTGTTTCCGTTGTAGTTTACATGGAGCAGACGAGCTCAACAGAAAATAAGTTCTACATGGACTAAAAAGCTCTTTTCAGACTGACCAGGAAATCGGTGCGTTGTTGACTTGTTGTTGCTCGTGTTCATTAAACATTTTACACAAATCAATCTACTTTATATAACATTTTAGCGGTGAGACTTTTCCCTCGTTCGTCATTAGCTTTAACAGAGTTCTCGTCAAACGGAAGTGCGTTTACAACAAAAGTGCAAAAAACGGCAAAAGTGTGGCAGTACATTTAGATTTTTATCATCAATTTCACCTGCAAATACCTAGTTTACTTCTACTTTTCTGAGCAAAGATCTTTTTTTTTGCCTGATATCCTGTTATATTGTGTTCTTGTAGGTGCATTTTGGGTCAGATATTTGGTCAGATGATGGAAATACGTTTTAGTTTTGTATCTCTGTCATACATCTTTACCCGTCGACTAATTCAGTGGTTTCCGACCTGAAGAGCACAAGAGACTGTAGGGGTCCCAGAGCTTTGTCGGGTCAGAGATGATCAAAGTGCAAATGAAACTGGAAAAAGCACAAATGAAAGACTGGAAATATGTTATGGGAAACACCACAATTGCTAAATGCTTGTTAGTTTTTATCATGTGATCTGTGTTTTTTAATAAAGTCCCTGGTTCAAGGACAGGAGGGTTCTTGGAAAAACATTTGGGAACCACTGGAATAATTAATACACAGGAAATGTTTTTAGTTGAACAGGAATTTCTTTAATCAATTACAACCCTATTATATAGCTACAAAAATATGTTAAAGGCCCACATAAAGGAGCCGATTAAAAATGAAAACCAAACAGAATATTCTGTAAATGATATAAAGTAGTATTTCTGCTGTTTTACTTGTTGTTTTGTTGCAGGACATGGGCGACTCGGTCTACACTCTGGAGATTCCCTTCCATGGAAAGACTTTTATTCTGAAGGTACAGTGGGTCCTCTGTGTAATTAAACATCAGTAACTGCAACTGTTTTCAACTATTTAGTACAAATAGTTGTAGCTTATTCATAAAACCTGCTTGCATCAAAACAGCATGAAAAGGACACTGACTTGAACATGTATCTGTTCTAGTCCAATCACAGGTGACTTCCTCAGATACATGTTTGTCGTCTACTTTATCTTCCTCTTAGTTTTAGAGAATTGCATGTACGTCACATGGCGCCACGTCGGACGGCAGAAAAGTGTGAACGCAGCATTGTAGGAAGTGCAAAACTGGCAAATATTCACAGATTTTTTGTCAGTTAGGTGATGGTTTCATCTAATGCAGAGGGGGGCAAACTAAGGCCCGGGGGCCACATGCGGCCCTTTTGGCATTTTGATCCGGCCCGCAAAGCATTTAATAAAAAATTGTATGAGTTAGGTGTGGTGCATTTGTCATTTTATAGTTTCCTGAGCAGCTGCTTGTTCATTAAAAATCAGTTTTGAGAACAGCCACCACTAGAATAACACCAAACTTTGATGCATTGGATAAAAGGAGTGATCAACTGCACTGTTCCCACTAAATAAAGGTAATGATTTTTGCTATTCTGTAGTAATTTTTTGTGTATTTTAGGCATTAAGTCTATGTGTAGTAGTATGTGTGTAAAATGGTCCGGCCCCCAGGCAAGTGTAAAAATCCAATGTGGCCCTTGCGTCAAAATAATTGCCCACCCCTGATCTAATGCATATTCAGTTAATGTTGTCAATGGAAGTGGGACATATTTTAGATGTTCAAAAATCACATTTTTTGGAGAAAGTAAAGATTGCGCGCCTGGACGTTGACCCAGGGGACTGAAAAACATGGCAGATTTTTACAGAATCAATGAACGAAGCAAATAACTCTTTTAATCTGAGGTGAGAAAAGTTTGATTTAGATGATTCTAAATGAGAGATGATCAATGAGCTCCAGTAATGTTCACCTGTGAGAGGCAGGGGCTGGCCGCTTGCACAAAGTCACAAATAAATCATGCTTTTCACTTGAGTTTGTCTGAATAAAACATATTCAGCACAATTGGTTTGTGAATATATGTATAATCTGTTGTGCATGTTGGAGTGAACACACTCATGATGGTTTTGTGACATTAGCATTGATTTACTTTGTAAAAAGTGCTCAGTGTACATATGTGAGTACTTGGAATGCTTCCAGTTCTTCTGGTTTATTAGTGCTATCAGCGCCATCTTCAGTCGTCGTCCACAGGTGAACGATAAAAAGTGACTCCCTGTTTGTGCAGCCAACCACACGACAGGAGCTCAGTGTTTTACTTGTAAAATCAATCAGATCAGCTGATTAATCGTGGGTTTTGAGCAGGGTTTCCATCATTTTACAGCTGTGGCTTCTGCCGTCCGTCTTGGTAAAGTGGCGTTCAGTGACGACACGTGCAAAGGGGCAATACTTCTGGAATTATTTGGTGGTTGCCCAATAAATTTCCGCTACTTTACAGGACATAATTCTTAATAGCAAATAATTACTTTTTAGAATGTAGAATAATTAAATGGTATCCTTGGGCATGATTTAAAAAAAAGTGTTGTTTTTGTATTATTTATTTATTTTGTTATAAAATGAATCACCAAAACCACAAATCTAACTTGAACATGTTTTGCTTGTAAACTCATGCTATGCACATTAAAGGGTAATATTGTCTTATTATCTGTTACAAATTCGATTTAATTTAATGACACTAAAAAACAGTTTTGGGACATTTTAAAATCACAAATATTGACCTAAAACAACTTAAAGATTACTCAACAAGCACAAATCACTGTAAAAACAACATTGAGTGTGTAATTGACAAGGAAATAACACAAGATAGATAAAAGTTCTCAAGTAAATTTATCACATGTCACTCATTTGTTTCGCTATTTTCTTTTTTATAATGAGTGCCTTTTTCAACCGAGTGTTCGCAGATTTTTTTTTCTTTTCCTGACATGTCCTGAGACTATTACCTCTTTGTGTGTGTTTGTAGAAGCAGAACTGTATATAAGTCAAATTACATGTCGTACATTTAAGTTGGCGCTGGAGGCCGTCAGCGCTCAAGTCTGTTTCTATGGAGGGATTTTCCACGACATAAATCTGGGGAAGTCGTGTGGGAACTGTCATTAAAGCGTAGATAAAACAGTGCATTGTCATCCAGTGTTTAAACCTTTGAACCCGAACCGTCCTGACCCAGATCTCAAACTGCACATGACACGCATTTCACTAAAATAAAGTAAAAAACATTATAATTAGGATTTAACTAAGTTGCTTTTTAGCCATTTTTGGTGAAGTTTATAATGTTACTTCCTGTTTGAACATGGCAGCAACCAAACTGTAAACAAGGGCAACAACTATGTACACTATAGTGATAAATAATTCATTAATTAAAGTTGTAAATTAATTTTTATATTGCCTGAAAAAGGTCGTTGAACAGGACAATCTGCTCTGCTTGAATGGAATCCCTTTTATTTCAACTTTTCTTCACAAACAACCACTTAATAAAGTAAAACTATGATTAATATTTACCAAACAAAATAGTTATTAGGAAAAAAAAACACAGGAACCTTTCTGAGGAGATGTATTGAAAAGGATTGTTGTTTTGGAGATATGCACATTTGAATATATCGGGCCAGGGCTGGGTCATACGGTGATAAAAATGGAATCGTGAGTTCGTCCTTGTGACAGTGAAATCGTTGTATTGTTTGTCTCTTTAATGCAGCTCTCTGTTCAAACACACATTTTCTCCTGTTGTTTAGCCTCTAAAGCCTCTGAGCAGATGACTTTATTTAAGGCCAGGGCTGCGCAATTAAACCAAATCCACACGAAATCACAATTTTAACAGAGGCAATTAGCAAATCGCAAAGACTGCAATTGTTTAAGTGCAATAATTTCTTCTCCAAAAAAAAAAACCCTACAATGTCTTGCTTTGATGTGAATTCAAATCTGCCAACACTGTAGTTTGGATTTGTATAAACATGTTCTGAAACAAGCAACAAAAGCACGACCAAAAGTGATAAAAAGCTTTCAAAAGCAACAAAAATGCACCTTCAAACAACAAACGTGACTCAATGCGACAAAACACGACTAAAAGCAACCAAAACGCGTTTAAATGTGACAAACACAACTAAATGTGACAAAAACGCAACGAACACCGACAAAATTATTTAAAATGTGAATCTAAACAGAATCATATTATTAAAACATAAATCGCAATTGCACTGGTCAAAGAAATCACTATTAGATGTTTTTCCTTGATCGTGCAGCTCTATTAAAGGCAATTGAAAAGTACAAACTGTGATAAAATCCAAACCATGATCCGGCCCCAAGAAAATCGTGCTAATCATTTTTTGCCATAACGCCCTGTATCGGGTCTGGTCTTTAATCTGGTCTTTAAAACTATTAAAAGTATAAAGTGGTATTTCTTCTCTTTTGTGGTTCATATTTGGTTCATTCTGTGATACTTGAACCCCAACAAAACATTTACGGACACATTTTATCACATTCTCTGAGTATCCGTATGGAAATATTATTACTTTTTGTCAATATCTCCAACACATCCTTTCAGTTGCGCCACTTTTAACGGCTTAGGACTCCGATTAAGTCTGTGGTTTTGGTCAGAAGAGGCCTAGAATCATACCATATACAGTATTTGTGTTGATAAGGTTTTGCTTAAACGTTTGATTAACGATTGATTGTTCTTGTCCCAGGCTTTCATGCAGTGCACGGCTGAGCTCGTTTACCAAGAGGTGATTTTACAACCAGAAAAGATGGTGCACTGGAATAAAACGGTCACAGCCTGCCAGGTATCTGCAAACACGGATTCATCTGTAAACTTTTATTGCCTTTTATTGTTCTACATAACCTTTTTTGGAGTCCTGTGCACTGCTGAGGTCTTTTGGATGTGCTGTTACATTTGTGAAAACTTAAACATTTGTTATTGACACTAGATATTGCAAAGAGTGGACGACAACACTCTCATTTCATGGGACGTCTCGGCTGGAGCAGCAGGGGGCGTCGTCTCCGCGAGGTACGTGACTTTAATGTATACTTGGATCTCTAAACCTGGTAATAATGACGCTTGTGGAAAGAACGTATTTCTCAAAAATTAAACTTTCAAACCATTTAGCAAAATAGTTAACGACCAGCTATTATTATTTTAAAACTTTGGATGTGGTATTGGGCTACTTGGCATTAAAGTGAAAGTCAGTCACAGTTTGTTTTCTGCTAAACTGTGTGCATGATGATTTAATCACATTATCTACTGTTATTAGACTTTCTGGGGGGCAATTTTGGTGCAAAATAGTAGAGCTGCACGATATTATTGCGATATACAACATGGTTAAGCAATATTTAAATGTTGAAATATTGTGAATGAAGGCTTTTAGACAGAGAATATTTACGAATAATGTGTATAATTGAGGTAAATCAGAAATAGTTTATTCTTTTTTTGCCTTTTTTCTGATAATTTAGTTTGAAAAAGCTAGATTTTATTCAGGATTTTCCCTTTTCAGTGTTTTCATTTTATAAACATAACATTTCTATCAGATGGAAGACTTTGTTACTGCGATATATTTTGTTCTTTTGCGATATCGTTATTGCGTCAGACAATATTGCGACGTCGAAACTTTTGCAATATATTGTGCAGCTCTACATTTGTGGTCTAAAAACATATAGATTTTAGATTTAGATTCAGATTTATTAAAGATTGATTGGCTTGAGAAAATATTACGTGGCAATCCTGAAATGCTCCAATAAAAGACAAAACATTCACAGAAAAGCTTGCATTATAGACCCTTTAAAATGTCATCCGAGTGTTCAGGATTCCAGAACGGAGGCGACCGGAGGGACAATAGCGGCTAATAATGAACGCTTTCAATGCTCAACTGATTCGTCTAAATAGTAATGTTTATAGGTCTTTATCTTACAAAATAAGCAACACTATTGGATTTCCAGAGTTGAAATGTCAGTTCCTTTGATTTTCTGTTACAAAGGATGGAGAATATAAACATGTCTAGCCTCAAAATTGTATTTGAGCTTCACCAATAATATAATTTGTGACAAAGTAGGAAATATATGTTCAGATAAAATGAAAAACTGTTGTGGGGTCAACATGTCTGAGTATATGTCCAGTAAAGTCTACAAATCAGGATTGATCCTTCATCAAAAATGCTTAGTGTTTATCATAATCTCTCCTTTTACATAAACAAATGTTGTAAAATACAATAGTTCATGTGTTTAAATCTACTCTGGTGGTTTTCAATCGACAAAACCACCTTGATTTTTCATATTTTTGTGATATTGTAATGTTGCACTTGACTTTTGCCTTCTTACAAATGTTTAAAGGGTTTATAAATTGCAAAATAAATAGGCCTTTACAAAAACTAACATTAAAACACAAAGATATAAGTGAATAGTAACACTTTTCATTAGATAATTAAACATAAACTGTTCTTTGTCTTTTTCTTTAGGGACTTTGTAAACGTTCGTCGAATCGAGCGTAAAAAAGACTGTTACCTGTCCGCTGGCATGGCAACCGAGCACGACGCCAAACCCCCGAGCGGCCGCTTCGTCAGGTCTCAGTCCAGCTTTCAGGCTTTTCTCTTCTTACAGCAGACATTTAATTAACATTGTACTCTGCTCTTTTGTCTCCTCAGAGGTGAAAATGGTCCTGGTGGGTTTGTGGTCCTCAAGTCCAGCAGTAACCCGTCCGTCTGCACCTTCATCTGGGTCCTCAACACAGACCTCAAGGTGACTTTTCAGAGTTAGAAGATGTGTTTGGATGAACTAAAAACAATAATAAATACTTGTTATTCAAAACGCCCAAAGCAAATCTTACAAAGAACATTTAGTACTTGTTTGTGGCCCTTGGTAAGATGTGGTATTTAAAAGAAAAAGAATGTCAGGAATTATTAACTGTAATGTTTTAGATAACAACTGCACTATGGGTAATTTATTTAGACTTGTTGAAGACTTCATTCTTCATCGAAAATCATTAAAGTGCACATGACAGGTTAGACGTCACATTTCATTAAACTGTACTGAACATGATTATATTTAAGATTTTACTGTGCATTTTTCCTATTTATCCCCAGTTTGACAGTTTTCATAAAGTTTATAATGTTACTTCCTGGTTGAACATGAGCAGCAAATATGACACATGTTACCATAGCAACCATTTTGAAAACACTGGCCAAAATCCACAGAAATTACACAATAGTTATGATTTGACATATAATAAAACCTGATAACACCTTTTTATTTTGTTGAATGACTGTTTAAACCAGGCATGTCCAAACTCAGGCCCGGGGGCCAAATGCGGCCCTCAAACCAATTTTTCTTGGCCCTTAGACTTCCTGGTGAACTGGCCCACACTGTCCTGATAAGTACTATTTACAGCACATTTCAGATTTTCTACAATTCCAACCTAAATAACTAACATTTTGGTGCGACACAGACCTGATATTAAGGCAATGAGACTGAATGTAGATGCGGTGACACTTAAAACATCAGATAAATGCAGCTTTTTTTAACGTTTCACGATTGATTTGTGGCCCTCCGCTTGGTCTATATTTCAATATGTGGCCCTTTTGGACACCCCTGACTTACAACTTTGACGTCTTCATCATTAAAACTACATTCACCTTCTTTTCTTCTCTCCGTTCCAGGGCCGACTCCCGCGCTACCTCATCCACCAGAGTTTAGCTGCCACCATGTTTGAATTCATGAGCCATTTACGTCAGCGCATCACTGAGCTCCGGGGCTCGGGGCGCTCCCACCACCACCATCACCCTTAACGCAGGAGCCAACGCCCGCTGTGCATCTGTGGGGCCTTTCACTACACTTTTGTTTTTATTATTTGCCTGAACTTCAAACCATGGGCCTGTTAAACGTTTTTTTTTTGTTTTTTTTTACATATACGGACAAGGATCTTCTGATTTATAAATGAACCACTATTATCTTTCTCGACGTAACCATCAGAAGAACATTGTCGGACCTTTCGCGCTGCGCTTTTTACACTTTAAAATGATGTCGGCCATTTTGTGTCAGAACGAACTCTCGTGAGGAGCTGTTTCCGCGACGTTGAAGCAATAGCATGACTGAAAAAATGTGTTACCAAACTCTTTCTGAGCCTTAACTTACAGCAACCGCGTGAATCCAGGTTTGATTTGCTGCTTTTTATCACATATATCCTGTTCTCCTCTTGGTAACGGTTCACAAAAACACACAGCCATATTTTTTGTACACTGTTTATCATCATTATTTCACTGTACTCTGATTCATTTGTTGGTACTGGAGCGGCCACTAGAGGGCAGTGCCTCTTCATCAATAGAAAAACAGCTCTTTAGTCTGTTTTTTTAGTCTCATATTGAGGTAAACAACCAATTTAGTCCAAGGGCTTACACAAAAACATCCAAAAACAAGACAAGAACTCGCTGTTACATGTTTTAGGGGCACAAATAATTCACCTAAATGAAGTGCAACATCATAAACTGCCCTCCCAACAGAGAAAGCTGACATTATGTATTATCTGTGAAGTTATTTTTAGACCAGAATGAATAGACTTTGTGAAGAACGCTGTTTTTCTTCCTATTTTTGTGCCGATGACCTCTAGCGGCCTTTGCAGTAAACAGCCAAATTATTATTGGTGCCCTGATTATCATTAGCTCTATTGTGGGCATGTCCACGGGCGACGAATGTGGCTTTCACCGCTGGTTTTCTGTTTACTATTGCATTTTGAAGCGGTTTAAGTCGCTGGAAATTCAAGACAGTTTTGTTTTTTTACGTCCAAGGTGGAAAAAAATTCAAAACTTCTTTGATTTGCGAGAGTAACTGGATGTAAATCTTATAGTTTGGGTTCACGTGACATTTTAAACTGCCTTTTCTTGGGTTTCTGCACTATTTTTGAGCACATTTAACTAGGGCTGCACGATATTGGAAATGATTGCGATACGGCTACTAAGATCTGCGATATCGATATTATTGCGATATTTAAATACACTTTTTGACAAAAGCTGAAACTAACGATTATTTTAGTCATCAAATAGTCAGCAGTTATTTCTATTGTAGATTGAGACTTAAAATAAACTAACATTTTTAACCAAATAAATGTTGAAATATTGTGAATGAAGCTTCTAGAGAGAGAATATTTATGAATAAAGTGTATAATTGAGAAAAATCAGAAATAGTCTATTCTTTTTTGCCATTTTCCTTTAATAATGTCACTGTCTTTGTCATAAAAGTTTGCGTTTTAGAGTCTGTTTAGTCCAGAGAACGACGACCATCATCAAAACATAACTGCAATTATTGTTTACAGTCGACTTCACGATTATTCTAACTGTTACAGCCCTATTTTTGGTGTAACAATGTGTTATATTAAAATAAAAACCAACAAATACAAAACCAAAGCTAATTTAGTTCGAAAAAGCTAGATTTTACTCGTTATTTTTCAACGTTTTCCTTTTTCTATCAGATGGAAGACTTTGCTGTTACTGCGATATATTTTGTTTGTTGCGATATCGTTATTGCGTCGGACAATATTTCAATAGCGATACTTTTGCGATATATTGTGCAGCCCTACATTTAACAAGTCAAAAGATTAAATATTTAGTTTTGAATTGTTAATTGGTGCTACTTTTTCACCCCCCTGAAACCCACGGATAGTTTAAAATTGAAGCAGGGTGACGTGCCTTTAAACTGTCGTGATGTTTTGACCTGCTTTATAACTTACTTTGTCAAACTGTAATGTTGTTTTTTTTTATTTTATTTTTTCCACAAGAGCTTCCAAACACCACTGAAGCTGTTGTCAAGTATTACTCAACCACACAGCCGCGATCACGATAGTTAAAAGAAGTTTACAGAGATTCATAAGACATGTTTGTGGATCCAATCAAAATGAATAACAATGAAGGTTTTTTTTCTTTTATTTTATTGGCTGTATCTTTCAAAAGCAGTGAATTGCCCCAGAGCTTGACATCGAATATCCTGACACGAATGTAATTAGAAAAACCAGACATATTTGCTGTGTACAGGCTAAACGTCCTTAGATTATTAGTCAAAACAATATAAAACCGTTAAGAAAACATCAATGGAACAATACATTTATCACAATATAGTGTCAGACTACTACTTACCTGAGTAGCTTGCGTCTTTAAATCTCCATTAATTTAACTTTACGCTGAGACGACACAATCTCTCTGGCTTTTTATTGACTCCTGACCTCCATCTGAATGTATTACGTCAAATTTTAGAGTGTCATAAGGTGAACACAACCGATTAAACCGACCTTAATCAAATGTTTCCCAACCAGGGGGCACTTGGAATGATTCCAGATTAAAAGAGAAGATGAAACTGAATGATATTTGAATGAAAAATGTTTTTTGTAGTACATTTTACATTCTTAAAGGGCCTGTACTTTGAAACATTCGTCAGGAACATGTTTTAGTTTGGATTGATAGTCCCGCCCTCTCTGTCCGTTCTGTCACTCTAATATCGCACCTTGACACTAACAACGCCTGGAATAGTCTCGTGCTGTTGTTTTCATACCAATCTCTGCTGCTTTTTTGACACTCGATAACGCACCGCGACACAAAATCAAGTGTCCGGGATTGTTGATTTTTAGTGAATATCACCCTTTATTGGATGAGTTGATACTGCCAGTAACTTCTCTATTTCTCTTCTCTATTGCTAAATAAATCAAACAAAATGCTTCGTAAAATGCATAGATTACAAATAAAGTCTCAATTTATCTCTTATTTAGCTACTTTTACCACACGAGGCATGATTTAAATTGCGATTATCTTGACTAAAATTAATAAAATAATGGAGCGATACCACAGATTTTTTATTTGATCTGATACTGATACCAATGAGTTTCGTACTAAATGCATTGAAACTCCTCAACTATTAACAGTTTTACCTTGGTTATCTTTTTTTTTTTTCTCTCATTCTTTGCTTGAAATAATAATAAAAGTGAATACATATGCAGAAAACCTAAAATGTAAACAAAATTTGTAAAAAATCTGTTACTGATACCAACAAGTTTGTACTAAAATGCATTAAACCTCCTCGACCGTTTACAGTTTTATCATTTTTTTTCCCTCAACCTCTGCTTGAAATAATAATAAAAGTAAAATATATATGCAGAAAAGCAAAAATATAGACTATGTATTTCTAAATGTAAACAAAATTAGTAAAAAATCAGTTATATACTGAGTTTTGTACTAAAATGCATTGAAACGCCGCAACTATTAACAATTTGATCATTTTTTTCGTTCAAACTCTGCTTGAACTAATAAGAAAAGTAAATGCAGATGCAGAAAACCTAAAATATCACAACATATTTGAAATGGTAAACAAAATGAGTAAAATCAGTTACCGATACTTTTTTTTTTGCACTAAAATGCATTGAAACTCATCTTATCTTTTTTTTTTCTGTCAACTTTTGCTTGAAATAATAAGAAAAGTGAATACATATGCAGAAAACCTAAAATACAAGCAGTGTATATCAAAAATGTAAACAAAATGAGTTAAAAATGTTAATGTGGTTGTTTTGTAATCTTTTGAAGTTTTGATAATTTTGCACAGCTATTTTTGTACTTTTTGATACCTCACAGTTAAACATTTAACTCAGGTACAGGTCCTTTGAGAACGTTTTGGAGGATTTTGGCCACCACAAATATCATTAAAACGTGAAAATAACGGGCCAATAATTGACATCACAGCCTGCTACTAAAGTAAACCGATTCCTCTCCTTGTTACCCAAGTTAGGAAGTAATTAAGAGTGTATGACAACGCTAATGTGGTGCTTGAAACCAAAAAGTTGTGATCAAAACGGAGCGAACATTCTTCTTTGTGCTTCCATGTAAACGGAGATGAAAGCAGCCGCGTCAAATGCGTCGAACGGACATTTAACGAAGCAGAACGGTGTCGTGTTGTGACTGAACGCACAGCACAGTCGCAAACCTCGGCTCTCGTGTTTCTTCATTCTGTGTATCTTACGTTTTGCTGTACAGTCAACATTACGGTGCCTTTCAGATCTTGCCTTTTTTTAAACGTTTTTCAAGAGTAATCAGATGTCGAGCTTGAGTATGCTGTCCTTGTTGTTTATAATGGTTTACACTTTGTCTGTGATTGCATCGAACTTAACACAAAGCCATGTCACGACCAAACGTTTCAGTCTTAACCGTTTTCTAATGTTGATTAAAATGATCAAAATATATAAAACTATTAACTATTTTCAGAGTTTTTTTTTTTCCCAAAGTTGTTGTGTTTAGTGTCAGAAGATCAGTTTTCCTCAAGACAAAGCTAGAAATGACTGTGATAATGACGATAACAGCAGGATTAGTTGGATATTTTCTTCTAAATCTGCTCTAACATCGATGAATCGAAATGATTTAGACGGAAGCGGTCACGGTTTATCATTTGAGCTCACGTGCTTGAACTCGCTTTTCTGATACATATCTTAATTCACAGTTAATTCTTTTCTGCTGCATTTGTAAGAAGTCAACACTTTGTCGCCTCAAAGCCAGAGGGCGAGGGAAATATGGCCATGATATAACGGTATATTTGACGATATAAATGACTAAATACTCAATGATGGCACCAATATTTGACTTGTTTAAAGGAGCTTTACACATTTTTTTCATGTAAGAAAGTAAAATCAGCTCTGCCTCAGCACAGATATGTTGTAAAAGCATCTATTCTGGTCCAAATGTTACCGCTGTGTGCTGTCTGTGCAATTATAGAGCGTAGAACCTTTCGGATATTTCGTGTGCATTCAATTAGGGCTGGTCAATATGGCAAAAAATTATCACGATTATATATTATAACTTCGAACACACACCCAATGTTTCATTTAGAATCAATTTTATCAACATTTTTGATCTCCTTCGGGTTAGTCCTTGTTGTAATTGTGTGCTCTCTCTCTGTTTAGATCTGGAATAATCTTGTTCTAGACCTAAATTAGATCTGGTTGAAGTCGAAAAGCAACTGATTTAGATGATTTCCGCCGTACATTAACATACAAAACATGAAAACTTTTTTAATTTAAAGAATGGTGCCCCACTTTATTCTTGTAAATGAGTAATAGTTGTTTTTCCTCATAGATTATTCATGGGTTCCAGCTTCATATTATATAACATTTACGTTTTCCCTTTAAAAGATTTTGTTTTAAATCTGGTGGAAGTGGAAAAGCAACTGATTTAGATGATTTCCGCCGTACATTAACATACAAAACATGAAAACCTTTTAATTTAAAGAATGGTGCCCCGCTTTATTCTTGTAAATGAGTAATGTTCCAGCTTCAGCTTATATAACATTTACTTTTTCCCTTTAAAAGATTTTGTTTTAAATTGTTCATCGATGTATGGCAACGGATCACAATTTTTTATCATTCTGAGACCCGTAAATATTACAGTAGAAGCGCTTTCGTTCTCAAACTATTGCCTTTTTTGTTGATCACACAAACGAGCGTTGGCCGTTTGAGCGCTGGCGTTCAACCCGCTTCTCTTCATCTGTTTGAAAAAGTCCTTCATGTAAACACTAGCGATGAGGGTTTGTGAGAGCCAGCGACAAGTCTGATAGAATTAAGTGCATTTTTCCTCCTTTAGCCGTTTGAAAATCAAGGAAAATGCATCTTTAATGTTCTCTTGTTCCATTGTCACATGCGTACACTTTAAGGTCACCCTACTACTGCGTGTTGTCATCTTCATTATGCCATAAAATCAAGACATTATCCCAGAATGCATGTCTCTGTCAAGTTTTGCCAGATGTCCATTGCCTTTCCTGGACTCCCTTTTATCGCCCAAAAAACACCCAAGTTTGCTCTCTCAACATATCGTCTTTAGGAAACAACAAACTTGTCCAATCGGCTCCTAAAGATGTTTTATCTTTTCATTTATTCCACTTCATCCATAGATTTCTCTGGGACATTGTAACTTCAAAGGCCGTTTTCTTAAAATGCATAAAGACATAAAGATCAGCCCCCTACACTCCCCAAATTGTAAAATTTTTTTGTTCTTAACAAGATTTGGGTTTTGGATCTAATTTTTAGCCTGATTTATTTGTAAGTGTTGAGGTGAAATTTGATTTTTTTTTTTAGGCCGATCTAATTTACTCAAAAAGATATTCAAAATCCCCTTTATATTTTTTAACTAATATGTGTAAGAAATGAACCAAGAAATTTAAACCTGGTTCTGTCAATTTTTCAGATTTAAATGTCCAAAAATGTGTAATTTTAGCACTTTTTATGAATAAAATCCCTTATTTTTATACGAAAACATATGATGAAAAACCTGTAATACATTTTTTCTTACATTTATGTGAGTAAACTACAGGAGAAGATTCATATTGATATCTTTAAATTTAAGATTTTTTTCTATTCACCTGTAGTGTTTCACCTTAAAATGCCTCAGACAGGTTTGACGACTCATTTCACGTAAACACAGTTAAAATAATTATATTTAAGTTTTACTTAAAAATTATACACATTTTATCCCAGTTTAGCCATTTTTTAGGTTTATAATATCACTTCCTGGTTTGAAATTATGACCTCACACTAGGACATCCATAACTGTTACCTAGCAACCATGTGTCAAAACTTCTGTAATGTGACACAAATTGCTGTCTGACAAATAAATATATTTGAACCCCCCTTTTTTGTTAAATTAGTGTTTAAAAAGTCGGACTTCTATTTGTGTCTTGTAAATTTTGTGTAGAACCTGCGTCTCAGTGTGATGTCATCAATATATTACTCTACTGTACTACCTCCTGTCATTTTCAATTTTATTCACAAAACGCTACCTACTTGGTAGCATTGGTTCATTTATATTTATAACAGGTATCATCGAACCAAATAAAGTAAAGACTATAAAATCATTAAAACCTGTCATTTGAGCATCAAAATATGCCATGTTTGAACTGTATTATTAGTTTTTAGTGACACCTTTAATTGAGACTAAACCCGGGGACCAGGATTAAACTGGAACTAACAGAATTCACACTTGCACAAAGACCACAACAAACATGGGACAAAACCTGGACTAAACCTGGATCTAAATCAAGACCAGACCATCGGCTTAAACCAGGACTATGACCATAAGGCGAAACTGGGACCAAAACAGGACCTAATCATGTCAAGTGTGAACTCAGTGTTACATCACATTTTTCCACATCCACTGTTAGTTAACCGCACACAATACAGTTAAAGCAAATGGAAGCTTCCACGGTGCATAAAGGCAGTGTGTCTAATGATTCTGTTCAGAGACGGGACATCCTCGGGGCAAAACACCAAACGCGCACAGGGCCCGAGCTGCTGCCCTCATGTGATAAGGCTGTGACTGTCTCCTGAGCCGATGGGTGTGTGAAGAGTGTGTCAGCAAGCTCGAGCGGGGTCTTCACTGCACCCGTGTGAAGCCCGAGAGGACGACTGGAGCCCAAGAGCCGGCCTGGGTCTGCCGCAGTGGACACGGGACAGCGCCGATCTGTGTGTGGTTATCGCGAGACAATGGAGAGCTGAAAACAGGTCTGTCCATGGTGTTTTGTTGTTGTTTTTTTGTGTAAATCGGCAGAAGCGAGGATGAAGTTGTGGTGAGTGTATCGGTTATAAAGTCCTTTCTTAGTCCTGATTTGGTTCATGTTTTCTTGCCCTGGTTTGAGTACAGTTTAGTCCTCGTTTAGTCAAGGTTTAGCTCATGTTTAGTCCCAGTTTAGTCTTCGTTTAGTCAAGGTTTGGCTCATGTTTAGTCCCAGTTTAGTCCTTGTTTAGTCAAGGTTTAGCTCATGTTTAGTCCCAGTTTAGTCCTTGTTTAGTCAAGGTTTATCTCATGTTTAGTCCCAGTTTAGTCCTCGTTTAGTCAAGGTTTAGCTCATGTTTAGTCCCAGTTTAGTCCTCGTTTAGTCAAGGTTTAGCTCATGTTTAGTCCTCGTTTAGTCAAGGTTTAGCTCATGTTTAGTCCCAGTTAAGTCCCAATTGTGCAAGTGTGAACGCACCCTTTGTCTTGGTTTAGCCTCGTCTTTTTGCGCTGTTTCAGACTGGGATTAGTTCTCAGGTGGCTGAAACTTTGCATTAGTTTAGTCTTTGTTGAGTCCTGTTTTAATCCAGTTCTTTGGCCTGGTTCAGACAGACTATTTAGATGATTCAGGGTGCGTTCACACTTGTCGTTATTTGGTCTTAAATTTAGACAATTTATGGATTTGTTTTATGATGTGGGTTTGGTTTGGTTGTGTTCAAATCCTGATTTAATCCAGGTTGATTTTGGGGTTTAGTCCTGGTTTAATCCCAGTTTTGATGTGGTGAATGTGCAACTGTGAAAGCACACTTAATCCATATTAAATCCAAATTAATTCTGCATTTATTAGTGGTTTAATTCAGATTTATAGCCCTGTTTCATTTTCAGTTTTTATCAACAGCATTTTCAGTTCAAACTATAATAATTTGAACCTTTTTAATTTTGTAACCAAAGTTATTAAATTTATTTCTCCATTTCTTTCTCTAGGGCCATCAAAATCTTTACTGTGGACCTTAAGATCTACTCCATCTTCTCTGTCGCTCCAAGACCTCAAACCCTGGACTCATTCAACATTTTGCGGCCCTCTTTTTCATTTGACTGTTTTTAAATGGGGTCAGCGTTTGGTAAATTCTGTATGCAGTTCTTTTGCTGCTGCTGTGCCACAGACGAAGAGGATGACGACGAGAAGGAGCCACTATTGCCGTAAGTAAAAGCATTTGTGTGACTAATAATGACAAACCTCCCACGCAAAACACTGTAAGCTACTAAAACAAAATAGGCAACATCATGATATTGTAAGATGTCAAAAGTAAATATTTCTGTGAAAAACTATGTAGGGTGTGTTCACTTCTGTACATTCATCCCACAACTAAACCTGGACTAAACCTGGACTAAACCTGGACTAAACCTGGACTAAACAAAGTCCATTAGCATTAAGAAGGACTTGATTTTTAACAGCATTCACTTTTTCAAGTTTCTGCAATTCCAATTCCAAATTTCATTGACATATTATTTTCCACTATGCAGTGGACTCTACTCTAAGATAAACGAAACTAAACCAAACTAAACCAATCAAAACCAAACTAAACCATACAAAACTAACTTAACCAAACTGAACTAAATCAAAACAAACCACTACAAACTAAACCAAACCAAACTAAACTAAACTGAACTGAGTTTAACCAAACTAAACTGAAACAAATTGAACTAAATTAAACAGAACTTAACCAAACTAAACCTAACTAAACAAACTCAACCAAACTAAACTAAACCCAACTTTACCAAACCAATCTAAACTTGATCAAACTAAACTGAACCAAACTAAACAAATGAACTAAACTAAACTTGAATTTAGCCTAACTAAACCAACTTTACTGAACCAAGCTGAACTAAACCCAACTAAACTAAGCCAAAGAAAACTAAACTAATTAACAGATAAACAAAGAACAGATCATTCAAATCAATAATAAACATAAACTAATGTAAATGGAGTTAATTCTGAGAGAAAAAAACAACCCAAATCATCAGAAATATGCATAATTTAGATTTGAGATGCAGTCAGATGCAGACAGTGTTTTTTTTTTTTTTACATTTCCTTTGTGTTCTTGATTGGATATTTAGCCCTGATCCGTTGGAATATTTTAACCGCGAAGTGCAGAAACGCAGAGACGAAGAGACCAACCTGTGGAGCACCCCAGGAGACCCGAGCCACTCCGAGAGGCCCGACGACCGCGTGCTCTACACCATGCTCCAGGCGCGGAACAAGACGCGCATGGGCTCCACGGTAAGAGGGGGCACCACCAGGGCCGCCGGACTGAGGGGGGTAAAGGGTACGGCTGTCCTCGGGGCCCAGGGCAGGGAAGGGCCCAAAAGCATGTGATGTTTTGTTTTTGTTTTTTTTCCTCAGCTCCATTTTTCTAGCTTGTAATCTATTTTTATTGTTGTAAAATGCATTGTGGTTGAGAAAAGTCCTTGAACGAAACAAATTGAACTTGTTGAACAAATGCCTGAGATCCAAGGGCCCCATCACACTTCATTGAAAATAATTGCTCACACATTAGCCAAGTTGTTAACATGTCAAACCTATGATTATAATTTGCAGTTAGTGTATTTTCTTTTAGTAAATAATACCTTTCAAGATGTTTGTGAAATTGGTCTCGTAGCTATTGCAAAACAGTGCTGTATCATATTATACACCGGTAGCTACACAAAAGTGATTGTTAAGCGCATGTAGGAGCCAGAGGGTGTGTATTCTAGCAATAGGGAAGGAAAAAAATAACAATAATAACTGAATTTGCAGGGATAAATAAATAATATACAAAATAGCGTATTGGGGCCCACTGAGAAGGTTTGTACCTGGGGCCCAGAATTTTGTGCTACGTCCCTGGCACACGACAGAGGACATGGACAACTCAAATTTGATCAAAATTGCCACTTCACTGTATCTGCTTTCACCAACTGCCTGTAATTAAGTGTCATTTAAAGCGCTATTCATCTTATTCCGGAGGTTGCCGTACGCGCCGCCGTCTTGTTTCCGTTGTATTAGTTTACATGGAGCAGACGAGCTCAACAGAAAATAAGTTCTACATGGACTAAAAAGACGTTTTCAGACTGACCAGGAAATCGGTGCGTTGTTGACTTGTTGTTGCTCGTGTTCATTAAACATTTTACACAAATCAATCTACTTTATGTAACATTTTAGCGGCGGGACTTTTCCCTCGATCGTCATTAGCTTTAACGAAGTTCTCGTCAAACGGAAGTGCGTTTACAACAAAAGTGCGTATCTGTGGCAAAAAACGGCAAAAGTGGGCGGGGCAGAATAAGGTGAATACAAGTGTTATGTTTAATTAACAGACGTACAGACCTCTGCCAAGGCACCGGACCAGTCGTGCAGTCGTGCAGTGCAGAGACAGTGAACACTCCTGCAATTTGGGGCTAAATCGAGCCAAATTTCCATCGAGCGACAAAGCTAATATCTCCCAAAAGACAAAGAAGTGAAAATAACTAACAATGTGTTCATTAATGAGTGACGGTCACATTTTAAATTCAGCGAATAAAGGAAACCAGTGAATTCTCAGAGTGAACTGTGCTTTAGGGGGGATGTTGATATTCAGACTGAAAAATAACACGTGAACTGTGCTGCCTTCAGGGACAACAGTGAACCTACTCTGCCATTGCTGCCATTGTTCTCTCTTAATTTTATTTTATTTTTTCAATATGACAACAAGGAATAGGGTTAACAAGAAGGACCTGTGATAAAAACTGAATAAAATTAGAAGAAATTGTTTGTTTGGGGTACATTTTGTATTATTGTGATGATCACCAACTAAAATGGTTGCATATCCACAAGGTTTACTTCTAGATAGTTCCTGTTTTCATTTATTACAAAGTACAATTCTATAATAGCTGTTTAAAAATGGAACTTATTAGTAATATTAAGATTATTCATATTCGTATTCTGACTATTTTAAAACAATCAGCAGTTTTAGTAACTATTGTGACACAAAATTTCAAATACATCGTCTTGTGCTTCGTTAACAACAGTCTTCATTTCCTTTTCAGGGTTACAGACGTTTAAGTGTGGACATTGAAGCCATGAGAGACACGCGGCGAGAAGTCCGAGACAAGTGGAAGACCGTCTTAGAGAACTTAGGTGAACCTATAACACAGCACATATATGTCATTGTGCAAACCCCTGAGTGTTTTCCTGTCTCCAGGCTTCATGGCGGAGGCTGACTCTCTGCTGACCGTCTCCGCCGGAGCGTCACAAGATCGGATGAGGGACGCCCCTGCGGCCCGGGCCATGCTCAACATGCTCCACACCGAAACCTCCATCTTCAACAGCAGCAAGACGCCTCCTCCAGAGAGATACCTCTTCATCCTGGTGAGACAAACAAACCTGAACTAAACCGGTCAGGCGTGAGCTAAAGCAGGTGGAACATCGTCACCATCGTTCGTTTTGATTTAGATTCTCATTGCGCCATTTTTAATAGTTGGGGTTATTGTGCTGGTAATTTTTTCTCAAGTTTCCCATGGAATTCATTTGCTCATCAGTCACACTGGTTTGGTCAAGAGCCAGAGCTGCCCTGAAGCGACGCAGACACAGCTTCTGTTCTGCAGCTAATCTACAGCCTCTCACCACCACAAGCACGGGAGCACATTTATACAGCGGCTAACGTGGGTGAAAACAGCAGCGTGAGCATGAAACCCAAGGCCCTGAGTTCAAACCAGCACGATGGGCCCCGACATGTTTTCTACCTTGTTCTGTAATTTGCCGTGGACGCCGCCATCTTTTTCCGTTGTAGTTTACACGGGGCATGCGAGCTCAACAGAAAATAAGTTCTACACGGACTGAAAAGCCGTTTCTAGGCCGTCCAGGGAATCGGTGCGTTGTGACTTGTTGTTGCTCGTGTTCATTAAACATTTTACACAAGTCAATCTACTTGATATAATGTTTTAGCCACAAGACTTTTCCCCGGTTTGCAATTTGAGTGAAAAGGGTTCTTGTCAAACTGGAAGTGTGTCTACAACAGAAGTGCAGATCTGTGGCAAAAAGAGGCAAAAGTGGGCGGGGCAGAATAAGGTGAATATCAGTGGTTCTCAGACTTTTTACACCAAGAAGACCAAGAGAACTAAATCTAGATGAAATTATGTCAACACGAGTGGCAAGTCAGGTCTAAAATGAAGCCAAACCATGGATATGGAAGCTCTAAATAATGATATACGTAAAAGTGGGCAAGGACAGTAATTGATTTGTCTCTAAATATAACAGTTTCATAGGATTTATAGATTAGATTCATTCATTAGATTACTTTGCGAGTTAGCTTGACCTTTACTTCACTTTACTTTTTGCCTTCTACTTTTTACTTTCTGCTTTCTACTTTTTGACTTTTCATTTTCTGTTTTTAACTTTTTACTTGTACTTTTACCTTTTACTTTTTATTTTCTGCTTTCTACTTTTGACTTATACTTAACTTTGGTCTGAATTGGGTAGATTCCAAGAACACAACGCAGGCTACTGTTAAAAAGTGATACATTTATAATAATAAGGCCATTGTTATTTTATTTACAGCTTTCTGTCCAGACAGTTCTGCATTGTTAAGTTTATCTAAAGGCAAAAGATATGCTCAGTACTTTAATAACAATAAAACCGTTAAAATACTAATTTCCTCTCCTCACTTTGCAGGATCACCTCATTTACTTAGACATTGCTGAAGATTTCGGAGCCAAAGCCAAACGTTACTGTCAACTTCTTACTTTTTGACCATTTACTTTCTACCTTTGACTTTCTGCTTTTGATTTTTACTTTCTATGTTTCACGTTCTAGTTTTTACTTTAAACTTTCTACTTCTACTTTCTAATTTTTACTTCTACTTTTTAGTTTTACTTCCCCTTTCTAATTTTAACTTTCTATGTTTAACTTTAAACTTTTTATCGGAGAAAAGGTTTCAGGGGTTGTCATCCGGACGTTTCGACATCTATCCAAAAGTCTTTGTCAATCTATTTATACTTTTTGCTTTTATACTTTTTACTTTATGCTTTTATAATTTTTACTGTATGCTTTTATACTTTTTACTTTATGCTTTTATAATTTTTACTGTATGCTTTTATACTTTTTACTTTCTGGGTTGGTAGATTCTATGAACGTAACATTGTTATTTACTCACAGCCTCCAGTCCAGTCGGCCCCTGAATTGTTTGGCAAAAGTTATGCACAGTGCTTTGAGAACATTTCTCTCCCTCTCTCTGCAGAACCGCCTCGTTTACCATGACATCGCTGAAGATTTCAAATTTTTGAAAATTTTCTACTTTCAATGTTTTACTTTATACTTTTTTTACTTTCTACTTTCTACTGTATTTTACTTCTTCTTTTTTTCTGGGTGGGTATATACTATGCACCTAACATTATTATTATATTCACAGCTTTCTGTCCAGTCAGCTCTGAATTGTTAGCAAAAGATATGCTCAGTGCTTTGAAAACTATAAAACCATTCTAACATTTCTTTTAACCATTTCTCCTCCTCTGTCTGCAGGATCGCCTCATTTATTTAGACAAAACTGAAGATTTCGTAGCCAAAGCCAAACGTTTCTACCTTTTTACTTTCTACTTTTTGACAATTGACAGTCTACTTTTAACTTATACTATCTACTTCTACTTTCTATGTTTTACTTTCTTCTTTTTACATATACTTTATACTTTTTACTCCTCTTTTTTATAGTTTTAACCTCTACTTTTAACTTTCGACGTTTTACTTTCAACTATATACTTTATGCTTTGTTTTACTTTCTATTTTTCACTTCTACTGTACTTTTTTCTGGGTTAGTAGACATTTCTTTTAACTATCTCTCCTCCGCTGTCTGCAGGATCGCCTCATTTACTTAGACATAGCTGAGGATTTCGTTGCCAAAGCCAAACATTTCTACCTTTTTACTTTCTACTTTTTGACAATTGACAGTCTACTTTTAACTTATACTATCTACTTTCTTTATTTTACTTTCTACTTTTAGCTTATACTTTATACTTTTTACTCCTCTTTTTTATAGTTTTGACCTCTACTTTTAACTTTCGACGTTTTACTTTCAACGTTTTACTTTATACTTTGTTTTACTTTCTATTTTTCACTTCTACTGTACTTTTTTCTGGGTTGCCAGACATTTCTTTTAACCATTTCTCCTCCTCTGTCTGCAGGATCGCCTCATTTACTTAGACATAGCTGAGGATTTCGTAGCCAAAGCCAAACGTTTTTACCTTTTAACTTTCTACTTTTTGACAATTGACAATCTACTTTTAACTTATACTTTCTACTTTTTACTTATACTTTCTACTTTTTACTCCTCATTTTCATAGTTTTTACCTCTACTTTTAGCTTTTGACGTTTTACTTTCAACGTTTTACTTTCAACGTTTTACTTTATGCTTTGTTTAACTTTCTATTTTTCAATTCTACAGCACTTTTTTCTGGGTTGGCAGACATTTCTCTTAACCATTTCTCCTCCTCTGTCTGCAGGACCGCCTCATTTACTTAGACATAGCTGAAGATTTCGTTGCCAAAGCCAAACGTTTCTACCCTCCCAAAGAAGACGACTCTGACGAGGATCCCTCGGGGCTCGGGATCAACCTGCCGCTGCTGCTGGCGCGCGTGGAGGCCATGAACGGGGCCCCGGATGACGAGGAGGAGGACGAGAGTGACGCGAGTGACAGGTCCTAAAGCTGCAGTTCACCAGACAGACGCCGGGGGGCAGTAGTTTACAAGCTTGGACACTTCAGGAATAGGTGCATACCTCTTAAGTTTTTCTGCTCCCTAAAATAGAAACTCTTTTTTTTTATCCCACATTTTCCCGTCTGACGTTTTAAACTAACCACATTTTATCATAAGCAACTTGGAATTTCTCTCGTAAAGTTTCTCTCTTTCTGTCTAACCTTGAGGGCTGTTCTGTTCCTTTTGACTTGACTTTTCTTATTTTGTCCTGTGATTATCAGCTCTTACTGCAGCAAAATCACATGATCGGGAATAACCATCCATAAATATCACATTGTTCTACCAAAGTTTCTAAAAGCGCCCTTTAACTTGCTTTAGAGTAAACGGCATTAGGCAGTGGAGGTGTACAGAAAGTCAGTCATTTAGGTGTTGTATTTGTCAAGTGTTGTGAAGGGTGTCTAGGTTTATTCAATTGTGTGCTCTCTGTATGTGTGTAATAAATGGTGAAATAAAGTTGCAGCCTAAAGCGTGTGTGCAAACAGATTGTGCCAACCTCTGAATGTGTCCAGACACTTTACAGCCCTGAAACAAAAACCCCACTCAATCAAGCCAAAATCATTCAATTCAGTACACTTTTGAGCAAAGATGATGATGATTTAAGATTAAAATATTGTGTATTGTGAAAGATGAGACTCTGTAGGTGAATAAGAAAAAATCTTAAATTTGGAGATATCCATTTGAAACTTTTCCATAGTTTACTGATGGTATTCTGTGAGTAAACATTTCCAAATTGCACATATTTGGGACATATAACTCAGACAAATTGATAAAGCCAGGTTTAAATGTCTTTCATTTTCATTTTGTTGACATATTCAGCCTCAAAACATAACTGCTTAAGTCATTCTTGGCCAACTCATTCTACTCTCCAGATCCGGTTGCCTCTGTGTCATTAGCTCCATCCTTGGCCAGTCACATTATTAAATAAAATACAAATAATATGCAAATAAATAAAATGCAAATACAAACCACCCATCTCCCCTTGACCGCTTGACTCCCGAGGTACACACCCTGTGAAAACTGTCACTCTGCTGTCTCAAGTTTGAATATCACCTTTTATCTTCAGTTTCTCTGATAAATCAGTGCAGATTACTTCAATTTTCTGTGACGTAAACATAAACTCAGTCTATTTTTAAATTAAGACTTAGTTTCACTTTTCTCGTGAATTATGAATTTCACAGTGAATTGTGATTAGAATCAGAAAATATTTTATTGCTATTGTTAGTAAAAAAAAAAAAAAAAAAAAATCACAAACTGAATGAACTTTATCCACACAAATCATTTATGTTTAGAGTAAAAAAAAATCTAATTGAAAAGTTTGACTTTATAAATTTGGTCCAGTAATACAGGTTTTGTGTCTATTAGACAGTGTCAACAAAATATATCACTGGATTATCATCAGTCATGCTATAATAATAATGACAATCACAATCTTTCTCTTCACAATATTTATAAAATTGAGCTTTGATTTATGACTGGATCAGGCTCCCATCAATTTCCTTAATAAACTTTATATAGTAGTCTACTACAGCTCCTAGTGAGACAACCTAATCTTGAATAGTTTATTTTTATAAAAGTGAAATAAATAGCTTTTTGAATGTTTATTTAAATATTTTTGGCTGCAGAGGAATGTGGTCAATAATTTGACACTGACCAAACAATAAAGAAAAGAACACCAAATCATACCAGTGAAATTATATCACGCAGAAAGGTCATCACAAATCCACAAATGACAAAAAAGTGTATAAAAGATGCTAAATAAAAGCAAATGTAAGACTTGATCAACTATTAACTGTGGATCAAGTGACCGCCTAAAATTTTGGAAAAAGAGTGACATTTGCTAAATGAGTGGGACAAGGGACAGGGGCCTAAATAGCTGTAGAGGACAACCAGAGGGACAAGGCTAGCAATGGGTCGAGGCCAAAAGGTTAATTACATTGGTTAATGTATTACTGGCCTAAGTTGGAAAACTTTCATTAAAATTGTAACATCTGCAGCCAATAATGTAATAATATCAAAAAAGATTTGATATGAATTCTTATAAAATGCTTTGGTGTCGTTTGCTCCATTGGCTTTAATGGACGGCAAAGTTATTTGGTCCAAGCCACAAAACCATAGAATCGCAACCATTTAACCCCTTCCCTTTCAGACCAGACTGTTTATTAGCACAGCTGTGTCACAGCGCCCCCTACACACTGAAAAGATAAATTTAGTTTTTACAACGTGAAGCCAAATTCAGCACAGTCTCACGTTTTAGTGTGGGGTTGTAAAAGTCGTGCAATAGTGCATGAGTGAAGTGACATTATAAATGAAGCAATGACGTCAACTGCACAAAACTAAATCACGTCATGTGTTATTAGCAAATTGAAGCCTAGACGCAGTGCTTCAGGGTATGGACTTAAAACTGTGAAAATTGAAGTTGTAAAGCATACTTATAATAGGAACCTAGCATCAGAGAAGCATTTGTCCCTGTCTTTTACTTAGACCTCTTGTTGATTTCTTGAGTAGAGCAGAGGGAAGCTTCTGTTCTCACTTCCTCATAAAACAAAAAGACATTTTCTATAAGAAATTCCAGTTCAACATTCGAAATTCATCTGACGGAGGGAAGAGACCACAACTGAAGAACTACGCAGTAAGTAAGTTATGCTTCTAGACCCCTCATCTCCGTACACATCTCCAATTATAGCGTTTGTATCTAAACAATAATGAGTTTTAGCTTTCTTATTGGCTTGTATATTTGTATATTTTAAGTTGTTTTGTATGGGGCCAAATTCCTGCCAAAACGTTGTAAAAGCGTCATACATAGTTTCGCAAGCGTAACAGTACTTGCAAATAAAATTTGTGTTTTGCAAATACGCAAAATGATTTGAACAAATGTGTTTTGCATCGCAAATATAGGCACTTTAACATGTACAAATGAGTTTTTGGATTTGTACAAATAAACAAATAGTTTTGTGCAAATATAATTTGGTTTTGAAATATTAAAATCTTAACATGAACCACTGTGTAAATGTTGCATTTTACATTTACAAAAGTGTTTTTTTATTTAAACAAATAACCCCATGCAAATATATTTTCATTTGTAAATGCAATTTTTTTCATTGTTGAAATAAGTTTTTATTTGCAAATATAGTAATCTACATCTGTACAAATGTGTTTTTCATTTGTACAAATGGGTTTTTCATTTGTACAAATGGGTTTCTCCTTCGTGTGCACATCTTACTTTGCACTTGCAAAACAGGCTCCAAAACCAAACTGCGCAAGAATCCTGCCAAAAGTCACGTGACAAGCCAAGCTGCTCTCATTGGCTGAAGCAGGTCCGCCATGTTGCTCAGTGATGTATCCAGATCTTGTAGCATCTACACTGTGTTGGATTTTTATAATGGCAATAGATGGCAGTAAATGGACACAGTGGATGGAGCAGATACAAGGTAGCCAACAGAAGACGTGGAAGAGAAGTCTGCCTTGGTGCATGAAGGAGTACAAAGCCTTATTGTACTTGTGTGTAACACAAATTATATTTGCAAGTACTGTTACGCTTGCAAAACTATGTATGACGCTTTTACAACGTTTTGGCAGGAATTTGGCCCCATAGTTTTGTCTTACAGTCAGGTTTATCATGTCAGATTTGTTTGCATACTCAATATCACAGTTTCATAAGAAAGATTTACAGAAAAAGAAAAACAGAAAGTTTCCAAATGAAAAACCTGTTTGTAGAGATATAAAACCAACAACAATAAGTGAAAGTCCCTCTGACTTCCCAAAATATATTTCAGGGAGGTCTTGACTCTGGAGGAGACACTGTACATGTTTTTAGCAGAACATTCAACTTCCTCCCAGAAAGATCTCAACCAGTCTGTGAGGCGAACAGAGGAATTTTCACTTTGCCCCCTCCAAAGTAATACAAATCAATAGGTACTGTCACATTAACCTCATACGACTGCGGGTTTGTTTTTCCTGGACACAGTGGCCTTCTGGAGTGGTATACAGGTCGTTACTGGTGTGACAGTCGGTAGATCGCTTAACATACATGCTCTGTATCAAGTGTGAACCTGGTGCTACTCTATTTTCTTGAAACACTGATATTCATAATGCATGAACATATCAAAAGATCAAATGTCAAAATGAGGGAGGATGGCCATTTGAAACTGTTTGAGTGAAGATGTAAAGAAGGAGCTTGTAACATGGTGACAGTGATGAATATAAGAGAAAGATTAGTTCAGTATTTCGATTCTCTAACCAAACACATACTTGGCTAAACACTAGTTATCCTGTGCCCACTTCTGAATGTTGCTGCAGATTATTCACTTCTCTCTTTCTCTACATTCCAGGAGTCAAAGTGGAAGTGGCACTTCCTCGAGAAATGAGCAATAAATCAAAAGATGAGATCATGAAAGACCTGATCATTGTTCTGCTTCTGGGTAACTGGGTCCTCGTGGCTGAAGGATATAACATTAAGAATTGTTACATTAATCAAGAAAAAGCCATTTGCTCCAAGCAGAACCTCAGCGCAGTACCCCCAGACATCCCTCCTAATGTAAACAGCATTGATCTGAGCCAAAACCGCTTAACAAAGTTACAAGTTTTAAACTTTACAAATTTCCCCAATTTGACAACTCTTGACTTGAAACGGAACTTCATTTCAAATATTGGCAAACAAACTTTTTCTCATTTACTTTCCCTAAGTCGGCTAATACTGAACAGCAATAAAATTGTCAACCTTGAAGATTATGTCTTTGATGGTTTGCCCAAACTCACAGAGTTACTTCTGGGCTTTAATCGTATTCAAACAGTTGCACCAAATGCTTTTAGATCCCTGTGCAGCCTCAAGATACTTGAACTCTCCAGGAATCGTCTGCAAACCATTGAAAAAATTCATTTTGCCATACAACACATGCCACAGTTGAAAAATCTGCAGATTCGGGACAATGGGATAAAGACTTTCATGTCCAAAGATTTGACAAACACTTCCATCAACATTTCATACCTTGGTTTGTCTGGAAATCCACTTGAGAAGTTTGAGGTTACAGCGGCTGTTTTTCCAGAGCTGTCCTTCCTGAACATTGGGGGACCATATGGAAAGCTCACCCTGGACTGGGCCGTACAGAGCCAGAGTGTGCTGAGTAATGTTACTACTCTGGACATCAGTGGAGTTCGACTGGCATCCAGCGATGAATGGAGAAGACTGTTTTCATCATTTAACTCTTCCTTGACTTTCCTTAAATTAAACTCAATGAAATACAGACCCACTGTGCTAATTAATATGTCCTGCTCCATCCCCACATTGTTGAAGCTGGAACTGCAGGACACCAAATTCAGCTTTATCAGCTCATCACTTTTCCAAAAGTGCCACCATGTAACTGAGATAGATGTGGAGGGTAACACAATTAAACACGTTGAAAATGGCTCTTTTACCAATCTTGATCTCTTACAAGTCCTGAGCTTCAAACGTA
This sequence comes from Rhinogobius similis, assembly GCA_019453435.1. Lineage (NCBI taxonomy): Eukaryota > Metazoa > Chordata > Actinopteri > Gobiiformes > Gobiidae > Rhinogobius > Rhinogobius similis. The sequence goes on from CM033631.1 coordinate 13,764,392, forward strand.
ACAGGCTTCCAAGTGTCCCATTTGCGATCAGAAATCTGCATTCTCTTCAGACACTCGATCTTAGCTTCAACTTCATCAGAACAATTGAATGTCAAGATTTTGCAAGACTGACAAACCTAATACAGCTGAATCTGCAGTGGAACAATCTAACCGCTCTAAATAAGTGCTCGTTTGTCACTCTGTCCAAGTTGCAAGTTTTGAAACTACAGGGAAATTCCATTTCCAACCTTGGAGGCGCATTTCAAAAAAACCTGCCAAACTTAAAAGTCCTCCTTTTAAATCAGAACAAACTGACTGCTATCAGGAAACATGAATTCAAGGGCTTGCATTCACTTCAGAATCTGTCACTATTTGATAATCAAATCCAAACTCTAGAGGAGAGCTGCTTCCACGGTCTGAAAAGCTTGACCTTTTTGCAATTACAAATGAATAACCTCAGAAGAGAAGCACTAAACAGCAATAGCTTTCAAAATTTGGTGAATTTAATAAGACTAGATTTAGCAAACAATCATTTTAAATTCTGGTCCAGCAATCCCTTGAAGGTGCCTCCATTTATGAACTTGTCCAATTTAAAAACTTTAATATTTTCTGTGCAGCGCTCCAAGGGCAAAGGCTTTTTCCCTTCAAACCTTCTCCAAGGTCTGAGAAGTCTCTCAACTTTTACTTGCAATAACATCCAACTTTTATCTTTTCCCGATGACTTTTTCACTCACACACCTAGTCTCACCTCTCTAGATATCAGCGCCAATGAACTTTTAGACCTTTCCCCTGATCTGTTCATTCCAATGCCCAACCTAATGCGACTCAAAATGAGCAGCATTAATCTTCGCTCTCTAGACTTTTTGATCACTGCCAACCTTACAAAGCTGAGTTTTCTCGAAGCAAGAAAAAACGCCTTTTCCGTGCTCAGTAAAGACATCATCCGATCGGTACCAAGCCTTTCAGTGTTAGATCTCAAATACAACGGCTTCATGTGTGACTGCGACAACTCCTGGTTTGTGAAATGGATTATGACCAACAACCAAACTGAAGTAGTCGACGCTCACAGTTTTAAGTGCAACTACCCACCACAAACCAAGAACCAAAAACTTCTGCACCTCAAAGTCCAGTCTTGCATTTTGGACATTGGTTTCATCTTATTCATTACCACAACTTGCACCAATATCCTAATCCTTGTTGCCACCTTCACCTACCATTTCAGCCGATTTCAGCTTATCTATGCCTACTATCTCTTCTTGGCGTGGCTTTTTGACTCCAAGAACAGAAATAAACGAGCAACAGATGAGTACGACGCTTTTGTCTCGTACAATACTCACGACGAGGCCTGGGTTTACAGAGAGTTGGTGCCCGTCCTGGAGAAGGAGCAAGGCTGGAAGCTCTGTCTGCACCATCGAGATTTCCTCCCAGGTAAGTGTATTGCATTGCACAGAATATTACTGTTCTTTTAATGAATTTGCACTCACAGAATTCTGATCACTCATGACATTTCTATTTAGAGAAGCGTCTGGTTGAGTTTGTATGTGTTTGTTTTTACTTGTCTTGTTAAATGTACTTGTTTCACTTGGTAAAGCACCAGTGATTATATCTGTAAAAGGTTTTAACTGTGAAGCTGCTCTGTAAATAAAGGTTATGTACTTTGCATGTGTGCCCTTTCACATGTTTGAGATAGGATCAACGTGTAGGTCTTCAGTAGACTTAGGTCATATTGACAGTTGAAATTTAAACTTGCAAAGAACAGATATAACTGTATTTCTAATGTCGTTCTTGCCTCCTGTCCTTTGCCTTCCATTTCATCGTAAGCTATTCCTATTCACCTTATTCCGCCCACCGTTTTTGCCACAGATCCGCACTCCTGTAGTGAAGGTGCTTCCGGTTTGACGAGAACCCTGTTCACACAAACGGTGAACGAAGGAAAAGTCTTGCCGCTAAAATGTGATATAAAGTAGACTGACTTGTGTAAAATGTTTAATCTACACGTGCAACAAGTTAACAATGCGCCAATTTCCTGGGTCCTGAAAACAGCTTTGTGTCCATGTAGAACTTATTTTCTGTTGAGCTCGCCTGCCTCATGTAAGAAGAATAAATAGGCTAACTCTCTACTCTTTTACCCGAACCTTCCTCTGCACGTGTCTCCATCACAGCACCAGAAGCATCAGCCACTGTTTTTATTCTTCTTTGCAACTAGTGTCTCCTTTTAACATCTCTACCTTCAAGAGTCATTGCTTTGCCTGGAATGTGTCTATCCCCATGGGCGTAACCAGGCTAACGTGGAACTGAATAAAAGCAAGATGGATTATCAGTGCCATACTGTGGAACAATTCAGATCACGTCACATTGTGCACTTTAATATTTCACTGACTTGTTTCTATTCCTAGGAAAACCCATTGTGGAAAACATTGCTGATGCCATTTACGGAAGCAGAAAAACCATCTGTGTCATCAGCCGCCGATATCTGGAGAGCGAATGGTGCTCCAAAGAGTTGCAGCTGGCTAGGTATTATGTCGAAATGTGCATCTACACACAAGTCGTGAAAACAAGTCGGTGTAATCCCACATTGGTTCTTGGTATAAAAAGGTTTCAAAGGTAATCTTCTGGACACTGTTTTATAAATCAAGACGTTTCAACTCCTGTTTGACAGTTTCATTCTTACCGCTTGAAACATTGAGGCCTGTTGATGTTTGGCCACAGTACCTCATTAGCATCTGACTGGTTTGCTTTCTTCCAAGAGGAGATTGCATTGAGTTTTAAGCTGCAAGAGTCAAACTGTCAGACTTTTAAAGAAGGATCAGTTTCAGTTTTAACCCCTCCCTTTGGGCAGGACCAATTTGAGCTCAAGAGAGTATAAAAGCTGCTGCTCAAACCATTTCCTTCAGATTGATGTCTCGATTTCTCGCCCAGAAGGATCTCTCCTTCACTGTGGTTCTTTTGAGGTTTCTTCTTTTTCCCGTAGGGTTTTTATAGTTTTTCCTTGCCGGGAAAAAGGTTTAAGGACAGGGGATGCTCTGGGAAATGGGTTATCCGTTTGTTAAATTCCTTTGGACACTGATAATTTACTCTTCTTTCTACTTTTCTGTGATTGACCAATGACTTTGACTGAATTTAACTGAAATGTTTTTCTGCCAAATGTGTTGACTGAACAAAATTCTCCGGTTTAAGTCAAATGTGCCATACACATATCGAAATTAAGTACAAATCTGTGTTGTTTTACTTGTCTTTCTTCCAATGTCTACTTGATTGATTCATGTAAGGCTGAATGATTGTGTCTGAGGAATGTGAACTTCAAATGCTTTACCATTTCACCATTTATGTGTCAAAATGTTCAGATGGTTTTATGTTTTCACCTGAATATTGATGGTGCAATCCCAGCTCTTGTTAACATGCATCCTTGGACAATACACGTCAAATACAATCCTGATGTAACTTTATTTTTGCCTTGTAGTTTCCGTTTGTTCGATGAGCGTAAGGACGTCTTGATCCTGGTGTTTTTGGAGGAGATCCCGTCGTCACACATGTCTCCTTACTACCGCATGAAGAAAGTCCTGAAGAAGCGCACCTACCTGAGCTGGCACCGCGCCTCTGAGCAGCAGCTTTTGTTCTGGGAGAAACTACGGCAAGCCCTGAGGTCCACAGATACAGATGCGGAAGACAGGCTGCTCCTCACCGTCTCTCAGTCGCCTTAACACTGCTTTCGGTAAATCCAAAGAAAAAAAAACATGATCCAAATTTGTAAATAAGTTAATAGACATCCATTTAATTTTGCAGTTGGGATCCTGGGTCGCTTGCATTCGGTATTTTGGGGGCCCTTGTCTGTAAAGTTTGGAAACCTTTTTGATTTATGTCACTTAACTACACAGATGAACTGAATGAGGTCGATTTTTTTTTTCCATTTTGTTCTTCCTACTTTTGTACTATATTTCCTGTTATTGTGTGCCTGTTACACATTCGAAGAAGGTTTTTCTGTATCTTTTATTACCCATATAAGTTTAGAGTTGATGTGCCTGATGTTTTGTATGGAAGCCCGTTTCCGCCAGTAAAAAAAAAAAAAAAAAGCCCCACAGGAAGTCAGAATTTTGAGTTTTAAAGTCAGAATTTTGAGTTTAAAAGTCAGAATTTTGAGTTTAAAAGTCAAAATTTCGAGTTTAAAAGTCAGAATTTTGAGTTTAAAAGTCAGAATTTTGAGTTTAAAAGTCAGAATTTTGAGTTTAAAAGTCAAAATTTTGAGTTTTAAAGTCAGAATTTTGAGTTTAGAAGTCAGAATTTTGAGTTTAAAAGTCAGAATTTTGAGTTTAAAAGTCAGAATTTTGAGTTTAAAAGTCAGAATTTTGAGTTTAAAAGTCAGAATTTTGAGTTTAAAAGTCAGAATTTTGAGTTTTAAAGTCAGAATTTTGAGTTTTAAAGTCAGAATTTCGAGTTTAAAAGTCAGAATTTCGAGTTTAAAAGTCAGAATTTTGAGTTTAAAAGTCAGAATTTTGAGTTTAAAAGTCAGAATTTTGAGTTTAAAAGTCAGAATTTTGAGTTTAAAAGTCAAAATTTCGAGTTTTAAAGTCAGAATTTCGAGTTTTTCAGGTATCAGCCGTGTTTCTGATCAGGTGCTGTTGTGCTGTCAGTCTGAACCAGTCTGAACGCCAGCCACGGGAACGGAGTCTAAGTCCACGGGCTTTTCACTGAGTGTCCGGACTAAGACTAAATCAGGTCCAGATCTGAGCTCTGAGCTCAGCATGCGCCGCAGTCGTGCAGCTCTTTGCTTGTAGACTTGGCCAGTTAACCCAGCAAAGTGTCCAGTTTAGACCGCACATGCTGCTTGTTTCCTCAGCAGCAGTGGCACCGCTACTGCAGTGGACGTCTGAACGATCCACAGTGCACACCGCAGACGTGTCAAGCAGTCCAGACCTTTGAGCCCGAGGTGGTTGTCACTAGTGTGGGGGGAACACTTGAACTGTAGCCGCTGTTATGTCACTGGAGCTCGCCAGCACTGCCAGCTGGCATGCCATTGTGTAAATACCCCAAATGCGTCTGCTGCTTTATACCTGAAAATACTCGAAATTCTGACTTTAAAACTGAAAATTCTGACTTTAAAACTGAAAATTTTGACTTTTAAACTCGAAATTCTGACTTTAAAACTCGAAATTCTGACTTTTAAACTCGAAATTCTGACTTTTAAACTCGAAATTCTGACTTTTAAACTCGAAATTCTGACTTTTAAACTCAAAATTCTGAGTTTTAAACTCGTAATTCTGACTTTTAAACTCAAAATTCTGACTTTTAAACTCAAAATTTTGACTTTAAATCTCAAAATTTTGACTTTAAAACTCGAAATTCTGACTTTAAAACTCAAAATTTTGACTTTAAAACTCGAAATTCTGACTTTAAAACTCAAAATTCTGACTTTTAAACTCAAAATTTTGACTTTAAAACTCGAAATTCTGACTTTAAAACTCGAAATTCTGACTTTTAAACTCGAAATTCTGACTTCCTGTGGGGCTTTTATTTTTTTTTTACTGGCGGAAACGGGCTTCCATAGTTTTGAAACGTGAAAAACAGAACAAATTTATTGTAAAGTCTTTAGTCACATGTATCCCTCAGGAGCGCAGAGAGAAAGGAAGTTCATTCCAGAGGCGCTACAGCTTTAAAGGAATAATATGATTAATTTTCTTGTATTGTTTTTAGCCTGGTCTTGAGTGTTTTCAGTTTGACATGTCATGTTTTAGAACTAAAAATAAAATGCTTTTACATGGGAAAAAAATATTTTATCACTGCATTGGGAGACGCCATTTTGACCTACTGAGTACATAGCCACAATACTTTGCAGTAAAGAATGGATCTGATGAAGCTGTACATATTGTGATTAGACGGAAGAAATGTTCAGAGCGAGCCTGACGATGATTTAAGGACTTAAAATGGCAAAAGATTCTGGGATAAATGACGTCAGCATCATCTGCGTCACACATCGTTCAGAACACAGTGATGGAGAAAGAGAATTTACAAACCAGGATTCATCAAACAAACGTGAATCAAGCTAAATGCCTCTCCAGGTATGTTCGTGGGGTCGTGCTGAGTCCTACGTCCTGGATCTGACCTGGATTTTGACGAGGACGCAGTGCATCAACGACGGACGTTGCCGTTTGGTAAATAACAAGCTAACTCTTCTATCTGTCGTATCCATCGTGTAATTACTGTGTAGCATTAGCATTAGCTGTTTTTATTCTTGCGGCTGCGCAATAACAAGCTAACTCTTCTATCTGTCGTATCCATCGTGTAATTACTGTGTAGCATTAGCATTAGCTGTTTTTATTCTTGCGGCTGCGCGCTTCCTAGTGAAGCTGCGTCATCCTTGTGAGGAGCCTCCGTCTGCCTGCTCAGCCGTGGGGGACGGAAAAGACAGTTCTCTAGTGAAAGCATACGGGAATCAATCAAAAAACCACTTTGGGCACAACATACGAGGCCCAAATAGCACTGTAGGTTGATTTAAAACCTCTGAAAAGTCAATTTTGCATGTTATGGGACCTTTAATGCTCGCGTAAAGCCCTGAAGGTCAGCATCAAGACTTTAAAGTTTATTCTGTATCAAACAGGGAGCCAATGAAGAGACTTTAAAATCGGAGTAATGTGGACTCTCCTGTGTGTGTGGGTCAAAAGCCTCGCAGCAGAATTTTGTACGACCTGCAAACGAGCCAACTCCTTGTTATCAAGAGGTGAACAGACTGTTACAATAGTTACGACGAAACAAAAGCATAAATTATCATCTCCAACTCTTTTTGATATATTTTTTCTCAGTTTGGAAATGTTCTGCAATTGAAAGAACGTAACTAACTGCTTTGTGTGTTGTTCCAAGGACATCCCTTCATCAAAAATCACCCAAGAAACCGCAAATTGCTTTTAATCTGTTCATTCTGCTATTTATTGCAACTCCTGCTTTTTAACATTGTACTGAAAAATGGTTTACTGGGATTCTCCTGCTTCTTGGTGATTGTGTCAGTGAGTCTACTTAGAATTATTATTGCCAAAAGTATAATAACGGACTAGTGTCAAAACAAGATACTAATTTCTTATAATTTCGTATTGGTGAAAGTAAAAACACATTAACCCCTTATCAATCCGGGTGATTTTGATGAAATTGCCAGTGTTCTAACCTCTCCAAATTAAAATGATTACCATTATTGAATCCTAAGGGTCACACACTCAAGTTTGGGTTTTTTTGGAAGGTAACCCCCTAAAGTTTTACCCACAGTTGTCAGAATCACAGTAAATATGTTTTGTAAGGAGATATACACTTTGGAAAACCCCCCAAAATGTGCTTTTTTTTTTCCTCGCCTAATTTTTTTTGTGATTATAGGGGTGAAGAAAGCAGAAGAATGTAGCTGAGGCCTGAAACACATTATGTCTCAATGGGAAATCTTGTTGACTACTTATATTTCAAATCTTGATTAGATTATCTGTAAAAATGAGCATTTACTACTCATTTTTATGCAAATATATTTAGGCGTTTTATAGAGGGACTTTGATTTATCCAAACTTATCCAAAACCTATCCAAATGGAGATGTTTGGAAAACGTATGGAAAAAATACAGTAACTTTGGAATGCTTCAACCTACAGACATCAATGAGGGCTCTATAGAAAGCTTACATCAAGGAGATTCTTCAGCTGCACTTTATAGCCATGATTAGTTATGAAAATGTATATTACCTCATAAAACAAAACATGAAACATGTATTTTGTATAAAAAGTAGTCAAAACAAGTTGTATTAGCCAAAAAGATATGTATATTTACAATATTCAGCAAAATAACACTCAACAAACTTCATAGAAGGCAATCAGCTCATGAGACAAATCAACTGCACCCATGTACCTAAAGGAAAAGCACAAGTATGTTAGAAATAAACAAGTATGAAATCAACATGGGATAAAGTCATATAATATTATATCATGTGTACATACTTGTTGTAGTCTTTGAAGGTTTGGGCACATCTGTCTGTTCTTTCTCTTGTCTCAATCTGTGGCCTTTGTGAAGAAGAAGGACCAGGTTCTTGGTCAAGCTCAGGTTCTGATGTAGGTCTAGAGTCAAAACAACAACAAACAACTTATTCAATGCTTATGATCCATTGTTGTAGTGGTAAAATTCACACCTCATAATTACATTTCATTCTAACATTCCACCATTTATCTGCCTAATCAGGCCTTTACTCACAATACATTACATCAAATTCTATATTTACAAAATGAAGTCACTTACTCCACGCCTCTCCCCACACGCACAGCCGTGCGCAACCGTATCTTTACTGGATGTCCAAGACGCCTCTGTCCTGCGCACACGTGAGATGTTAACGTCAGCTCATCTTATATTTCCATCACGCAATGTCAATAAAGTGTAAACTAAAGCAACCCTTACCTATGAGAAAGTTCGTTCCGTGGAAATGTCCGGGTCGGCAGTGGCCAGGAGTCCCGTTATCCAAACTGGATCGCAAAAGTTTGACTTTCGGTCGAGTCACGGCTTTTACAAACTTTGTCCAACTCCTCAATGTGTGTATTTATGCTTATCTATCCGCTGTGTCATGTTTATAACTCAAAAACAGTAGCGCGTAAACCATGCGTAAATTACGCACGGAGCTGTTTCACTCGGCTTCTCCGCGTTACGCGCAGTTCCTGGAAGCGCTATTAGCAGAAAAACATATCTTTCTGCACCTCTTTCTTTTCAGATGCTCATTGGCTATAAGCCTAATCCATCACTGACAACGTGCAATGTGACTGGTTCATACAGGAGGGGCGAGACTTGTGCGTAAACGTGGAGAAGTCTGAGGCAATCATTGGCTCTACAGGGGTCCTGTGTCCTCCCAACCCCAGCTTATTGGCCAAACGAAGTGCCATTCAAAAGTTAAGGCTTCCGTTTAGCATTAGATAGCACAGTTTATGCTATCTGAAGCATCTTCTGCCTGAAATAACCAATAAAAATGAAGAAAATGGCGTCGTGGATGTCACGTTTGGAAGACTTTATTGCTGTATTTTTGCCATGGAGGATCTAACACATGTTGTGGACCATATCATTTTACTGAATTATATTTACTGGACCTGTACCGGACAGAATGAGACCAATCTTGCCGGGATCTATGGACATTTGACTTCACCAGAGCCATCAAAGGTAAGGAACGTCAAATCGCAGCTTTTTTCTTTTCTGCAAAAACGGTGTTACTGTCCGCGCTGTGATTATCACGCGTGTTAATTGTTTGCAGAATCAGAAAGACGAGAGTTTAAGCTTTCATTTGATGTGTAGATTGTGTATGTGGAGGCGGAGGTGCCGTATTACACTGTTATGCCGTAGTAAAGTTGTGGTCACGGCCCAGATTTTAGAAATTATTTGGATCTTTATCAAAACTATAAGACCACATGGTGTTATGAAAGAACCTACAGTTGTTTTGAGTTATTATCATTATAAATACATGTTAAATGTATTTATAAAGCACATTTAAAACAGGTGACTAAAGTGCTGTACAGGCTGTAAAACATTTTAATAATAAACAAAAGAGTTAGGAATAATAGAAAAAATAAAATAAAATAATAGTTTAAAAAAAGTTTAATCAAATCAATACAAGGTCAAAGTCTTTCCCTACGTTTTGAAATCAACTTTGACATTTTAGTATCGTAGAAAGGCTTTCAGGGGTTGTCATCCGGACGCTGTTTGAAGATCGAGACGTTTCAACTTTTATCCAAAAGTCATTGTCAATCAGAGATTTTTAGTATCGTACAACACTCCTTCAGAATAATGTTATTTTATTTCAAATTCCAATAGATTCTTTAAATTTCAATGTGAGGAAACTACTGCTTGGGAAGTATAAATGCGCACGTTGGTCTTGGGGGTCACAGTGGTCCTCACGTTGTTGGCAGATGGAGCTCCACATTCGGGCAGAGGTCCACCGCCGGGCCGGTCCTGGCGCTGGACGTCCTGCTGGGACCAGGAGGAGGGCGGGGGTCTCTGTTTTGGTGATGGGCTGTTGTTGTGGCTGTTATGTAACGCTGCATGAGAAGGCCACGAGTCTGTCCGCTCTGACCACTGCGGCTCAGACTCAGAGGACAAGTGACCACTCGACACCTTCAACCAAACAGTCAAGAGAGAAGGTGTTCACGCCAAGACGACGCATTAAATAAAGATCAAATATATGCAAGAGAACACTGAATGGACCGTACATTAAATCACCTATGGTTTATCACAGAAAATAATTGGAAAGAAGGCTCATTATTTCATTTGTTTTATTTTTAGTTTGTCAACACAAACACTCCGCATATTTTCCCCTCTCTCTATCTCTCCCCCCCTCTCTCTCTCTCTTTCTCTCTCTTCCCCCTCCCTCTCTCTCTCTTCCCCCTTCCCTCTCTTTTTCCATCTCTCTCACTCTCCTCTCGCTCTCTCTCTCTCTCCCTTTCTCTCCCCCCCTCTCTCTCTCAACCGCTCTCTTTCTCTCTCTCTGTCTGCCCCCCCTCTCCTTCGCCCTCTCGCTCTCCCTCCCCTCGTTCTCTCTCCTTCTCTTTCTCCCTGTCATTCTCTCTCTTTCCCCCTCTCTCTATCTCTCTCTCTCTCTCTGTCTTACTACCCCCCCTCTCTCCCTCTCCCCCCTCCCTCAATCTCGCCCCCTCTCTCTGTCACTCTCTCTGTCACCCTCTCCCCCCTCTCTCTTGTATCTGTTCTTCTCTATTTCTCCAGCAGCTGAGGCATTTGTTGTTACATAACTTGGAGTTCAACTTAGGATCAACTTGTCACAGTTAACCAGACTCAGGCTCAGGCTCAGACTGAGAGTCAGGGTCGGGCTCAGGCTTAGACTCAGGCTCAGACTTAGACTTAGGCTCAGGCTCAGGCTTAGACTCAGGCTCAGACTCAGACTTAGATTTAGGCTCAGGCTCAGGCTTAGACTCAGGCTCAGACTTAGACTTAGGCTCAGGCTCAGGCTCAGGCTTAGTCTCAGGCTCAGATTTAGACTTAGATTTAGGCTTAGATTTAGGCTTAGACAGGCTCAGGTTTAGACTCAGGCTTAACTCAGGATTAGACTCAGGCTCAGGCTTGGACTCAGGCTCAAACTCAGGCTCAGGCTCAAACTCAGACTCAGGCTCAGGCTCAGGCTCAGGCTCAGGCTCAGGCTTGGACTCAGGCTCAACCTCAAAAACTCAGGCTCAAACTCAGGCTCAAACTCAGGCTCAAACTCAGGCTCAGGCTCAGGCTTAGGCTCAGGCTCAGGCTCAGGCTTGGACTCAGGCTCAACCTCAAAAACTCAGGCTCAAACTCAGGCTCAAACTCAGGCTCAAACTCAGGCTCAGGCTCAGGCTTAGGCTCAGCTCCATAAGACGGAGGACAACAAAGCAACCAGAGAGTCATAAATTGCTATTTTGTTTGGGTCTTTAAAACCACAATTTCTCTCTCTCTCTCTCTCTCTCTCTCTCTCTCTCTCTCTCTCTCTCTCTCTCTCTCTCTCTCTCTCTCTCTCTCTCTCTCAAATACAGAATTGTAATAATGAATTGAAGTAATTAAATATATTAAACTGATTGATTTTGAAATGATTTCCTTTGGAGCTTTATAAAATTATTAAATGGAGAAAAGGGGACAATTTTCTTTTTAAATTTAGGGACAACGTTTTCATTTTTTTGGTATGTCGCTGCTCTTTATGGTTTACAAAAGGTACAATAATCCCAACTGAACCTGGGACACAAACGAGCAGAAAAGGGTCCCTTCTCAATCTTTTTTTGTTGTAATAAAATGCAATGCTGTTGAGTAAAGTTCTAGAGAGACTAAATGACCTCTGAGGGCCCCATCGCCCTTGTAAAAAGATTAAAATCATTGTTCAAATATCAGCCGAGTTGTTCACAGTAAAACTAGTGATTATAATTTGCAGTTGGTGCATTTTGTGATTGTAATAATACGTCTCGAGATCTTTGTTGGTCTGGTAGTTATTCCAAAAACAAAAAAGTACTGTTTCATAATATAAATTTTATAAATTAGTAATTGTTTTAGTAGTATTATATATTTTTTGTATTAGTATTATTGTTCAGTGTTTGTAGTAACCTTATGGGACATATTCTAATCATAGTGAATGGAAAAATAACATTAAGAAACACATTTGCTGGAATAAATAAATAATGTTCCCAGTTCTGTATTAGGGGCCCACCAAGACTGTTTGTATCTGGGGCCCAGAATTTGCTGCTCCGCCCCTGCTTACCATGTAAATAAGATCAATTCAACATAACAATCGTTTTCAGTAAAAGCAGTATTTGATTTGAACATGTTTAACTCATATCTCTGCACACCAGTCTACACAGAAATCTATCCAAGCTTAAAATGGCTTGAATTTATCATTTTTATCTGGATTTGAGTAGATTTGACTTGATGAGATTTAATTGTTGATGTGATGCAGAATATTTCACTGGTTTCAAGGTATTTCTGACTGATCCTGCGATAATTTGGCTTAAAATAAGAAAATATATTTGTCAGTGGGGTAAGTAAAATTATCTTAACCCACTGACAGATAATTTGGATTGAAGTAAGAAATAATGCATTGAAACAAGTCAGAAATGGTTTGAAACAAGTAAATAATCTAGTTCCATCAAATAAATCGTCTTCACTGATCTTAACGAGTCAAAACATCTGAAATTCAGATTAATATCCTCAAATTAAGACGTTTTAACTCATCTAGAACTTCATTATTTGCAGTGTAGTTTGGGACATTTTAAATTGTGCTCGCCTTAATTGAATCCCTTCCAGTTTTTTGAGGTAAATCAGCACATTCCATTGACGTTAGCTCATTGAGAGAAACACGCGCCGCATATCGATGTGTGTGATGTTGTGTATGTGGTGAGGGCAGGCCCCGACACAGATGAATGATTCACTCTGGGCTCTGTAGTAACACGGTCCAAGGTCCGCGTCTGAAACCGGACCTGGACCGGGCCGCTGCAGAGCGGTAATCCATCACTCACTGGAATCTCTCTCTACCTTCGCCACAGACGTCGTATTTTATTTGGCAGCGAATCGGGAAGTTTGATGGACCCATAAGTTACTATTAATATGTGTTGTGTAACTGTCACTGCATGTAATTTACAAGAAGTGTATGTTCGTTATGCCTCGCTGTGACTGTCAGCGTCCCGAACAGACAAATGATTAAACTAAATGTAAAAAAAAAACAAAAAACAGAAGATAGACATGAGATAAAATGTTGTATTTCTAATATATTTGAATTAGAATATTTGAATTGTCTTGACTACTGACTATTGATATTATGTTTTCAGTCAAAAAACAGCCAAATAGCAATGAGTAACTAAAAGGCTATTTTACTTTATTATATCCTTTGTAAATAATGTGCCATATATGAATGACAAATACATAAGATAGAATATTGAATTTAGATTTTTTAATAGTGCATTATCAATTGTTTTTCTTTCGATATTCAGTTTTTTCAGCTTGAATATGCAGCACTTTTTTTTTTTCATTTTTCTATTTATTTATTTATGTATTTATTTACTTACTTACTGACCTTTATTTAGCCTGGAAAGTCCCACTGAGATTAATTTCTTTTTCAGGGGAGTCCTGGCCCCAAAGGGGAGGAGCCTTTAGGAGCTTTTAGTGACACTCTGCATTCATTATGATCTTTTTTTTTTTTTTTAACAAATGATCTTAATGAATGTGTTTTGGCTTTCAACTGTCTGAATAATAAATAGCATAATTTTCAACCCAAAAATAGACTAAAATAAAAATCAAATCAGTTTTTATTGCAATGTAAAAAGTATAACACATACAGCTGGCAGAATATGTTTAGAAGTGTGGTTTTAACTTTCTTTTTTTATGGAATCATGCTGACGACGTCCCTCCAAAGTCACATAATTGCTTTAAGTCGAGTAATTTAAACTTGAGTAAAGATATACTGTACCTGCTGCTGTTTGACTCCCGAGACGAGGGAAGTACATTTGTCTGTACGTCTACACAAAACCCTCTTTTAACGATTGGGTACCACTTTACCTTAATTAACCTTAACAAAGCATGAACACAGACTTAATTCATAATGAACATACAGTTTAATAAGCCTTGTTGAGGATTTGCAACTACTTAATTAAGGTTAAGGTTAGGAATTAGGGTTAGAGTTTTAGGGAAATAGTTACTAAACTGGAATAATTTTTAATAAACAATTTTTTCACTATGAATTAAATCTTTGTTTATGTTTTATTAAGGCGAGACACGGAAGGTGAAAAGGAAAAATCTGAAATTTAAAGATATATATTCGAAAGGTCTCCTGTTGTTTACTCATATAAATGTTAGAAAAATTTATATTACAAGTTTTTCATGTAGAAATGAGGCATTTATGTGTAAAAAAACAGCCAAAATGATATGTATTTGGGACATTTAAATCTGAAAAATGGACAGAACCAGCTTTAAATTTCTTGGTTCATTTTGTACACCGATTAGTTATAAAAAAGTTTACAAAAGGGATTTCTTATTTAGTTTCTGAGTAAACTAGATTTGACTGAAAATTGTCCTCAAAATTCAAAATTCACTTCATTTTTTGACTTAAAACTTCAATAAATCAGTTCTAGAATTAGGTATCAAAAAATCCTTCAGCGCATTTCATCAAAATCTCATTGAGTCCAAGATTGTACAGTTTGTTGTGTGTAGGAGCTACTTTATGAGTGATCCTTATGTCCCCAGAGGATGCATTTTAAGAAAACAGCCTTTGAAGTTACAGTGTCCCAAAGAAATCTATGGATGAAGTGGATTAAATGAAATAATAAAACATCATTAAGAGCAGAATGGACAGGTTTGTTGTTTCCACATGAAAGCCGATATGTGGAGAGAACAAAATAACCAAAAACAAAAACTGAAAAAGTGTTTGGCCTGAAGGCAAGAATAAGTGTAGTTATTATAAAGTGTTCCCAATGATTGTTCTTAGCTAAAACTTCAGAGAAAAGCATTTAACGGACATCAACACGTGAATATTGTAGTCATTTTAACGACAGCCCTGTTATATTTTTCTGTCACAACGTGCTCCCTATATTTTACCCCACAACAACGCCCTCACGCTTTGATCTCCTATCACTCTAATCCCATTCATTATGACAAAAACAGCTGTGTTGTCATAATCTTTCCACATTAGCTGCGCATTAGCACTTGTTAGCATCTGTACATCAACACCAAATCCCCTTAAACCTCCAAAGACATAACCAGACTTGTTTATCCTTTTGCAAGATCACATATTTCTGCATCTTCTAAGACGCATCTGTCGCGTACGTGATTAAAATAACTGTCGAGAATGACCAGTAACAAGCTGATTTTCGGTTCAGGTTCGCAGTATGACACTACTTTATCTCCCGGCAATGACACGAACGGAGCCGAGTGTCCGGTGTCATTGCTCAGAGTGACAACATGCATCAAAAATAGCAACGGGACGTCTACAAAAGCCGGCCCAGAGCCCCGGCAGACGGCAGACGACGACACGCAGGCGTCAGGAGCAAAACAGCTTCAAAACAGCTTCCCCGTTCTCTCAAGTTTCCGTGACAGGTGAAGGCTAACAAGGATGTCGGTGTGCACGGTTTTGCAGAAGCGAGACGGGGCCGTGGTGGGAGCCGAGTTGACCTGCAGCGTCCGGGAGGAGAACAAAGCGCTGAAGGAGAGCTACAGTGCAGACTGGCAGAGTGTCAGCTTCAAAACCCAGCCACAGGACAGGTACGGAGAGAGGCGAGGCGGGAGAGTTACCCCGAGAAAGGCTTTCATGATTTGAGACGGCGTTTGATTGCTTTGCAGGCAGTCGACCCTCACGATTAAGCAACTTTTTGTCTTAGTAGCTGCAGAAATAAGTCAAAAAGTTTAAAAAAGTCTTATTTTATCATCGAAAAGAAAGAAAAGTTATAGGACAGAGATTGGCTTTGACAATTCTGATTTCAGATATGACTTTTCAAGTATTTTTATGGCTTATTTGGTTGGGTTGCCATGGTTAATTTTGAATGTTTATCCATCCATTTCAGAGTGATGAAAAATTTGGACTGTTGCCAACGAAATTAACGATTAAAAACAAAATATTATATCTTTTGAATGGGAAAAAAAGTTCTCGAGATGTTGCATAAAACAGGAGCAAAACTCATAGAAATAGAAATGTCAGTAATTAAATAAAAGACATAAATATATGACTGATAGACAAAGTTCTATAAGATTGACTTGTTTGACTTCTATTAACTCCTTGCTGTTGCTGCAAAGTTCTGATCAAAGACAACAAGCTCGATGTTTTAAATAGTAACACAATCACTGAAAATGAATGTACTGAAACACTAAACTGAAGACAGAGGATTTGCACCTTCTTAAGTGAGACGATCCAGTTTGAACTTTCAATATTGCGCCACAGAGACATCGCAGAAGGGTCGGTGGTTGATGCAAATTTAGTCTTTTCTTTCATCCATTCCTCTGCTCATTGCAAACAGCGATGGTACTCACAATTATTCCTTAAACTATGGGGTTTAGACAGCTTTAACTTTGAACAATAGTTGAGAAAAAGTCAAAACTGCGGACTTGTAACCATGCAACCATTTATTCGTACAAACATCAAATACAGAGGTAATTTAAGGTCATTTTAATAGTCAAATTTGTCATTATTTTCTTTTATTGATTTGAATTGGTGTGATCAAGCATTCCTTACTAACAAGAAAATAATCATAAACAGTTCAATTAGCTCAAAAATGATGAAGTATAATTCCCACCCTTCATTACCGCCTTTAAAACTAAAAACTTCATTTTACAAATAATCAATCAAAGTTTGTAACCCTAAATGTATCTTCTTATATATTTCAAAAGTCATTTATTTAGCCCCCTTTGGAAAAAAAACCCAAAAAGTTTTATTTGGACATTTGAGTTGTTCTTTTAGTTTATTCCACAAGAAACGCCAAAACATTACACTTCCTTTTCTCCCTTATAACTTTAACAATTTATAATAACTGCTCTATTTACACTCTTAACAAAGCATGAAGAAAGACTTAATTCACTATGAATTTTTTTTAATTAAGAATGATTCAGGATACTATGGTTTTAGGAGTTATGTCATTCACAAGTCATTCTTAATAAATCATGTGTTTATTATGAATTAAGTCAATGTTCATGCTTAATTGAGGCTAATTCATCTGACGTTATCATAAAATGTCATCTTAAATCTTCTTCTTAACTCACACTCCTTTCCTTTACTCTTTTTGACATCAACGCTTCTCTATTTCAGACAAACCATGAACATGAACGACACATCACGCAGAGAGACCTTGTCCCGACAGTGGCAGGCTCGCACCCTCCTCCAGACCTGTCCCTCCGGCGTGCTCCGGGTCGGGACAGTGGAGACCGGCGTCAGGGAGCACCAACTCCTGCCCAAGAGACACACCCTCCCGCTGCCCATCTTCACCCCGACCGAGCTGGGCGTGCGATTCGGCCGCGGAGCCCCTCACACGGACGAGGACCTGCAGCCGTACCCCGTCCCGAACGGCGTGTGTCCCACCAAGAGGTCGGTGGACGAGATCACCAAAGACCTGCCCCCAGTCAAGCCTGGCCGCATGGAGTTCGCCAAATCCCCGAGAGAACTGGGCAGATCGGTGTCCCAAGAGGCGCAGAGGGGCTGAGCGAGGAAGCTAACGGAGGGTAACGACGGAGCGCGCCGTGTAATTAGCACGAGAAGATGTACAGAGAGGTTACGGCTGATGTAAATAGTCAAACCGGTTGGAAAATGTCTTGGAAAGTTTATGGTTGAGTTACTAGCGTCCTTAGGTTAAACTTTTTTATCTTTTTTTTTTTTTTGTATAGGTTTGATTCTCTAATAGCAGGCTACAAAAACACACAATGGGTTTTGTACACAATGGCACCTGGCTAACTCAGTGTTAGCTCAGTGTTAGCGTCAGTACTTCCTGTCTGATTCTATCTCTTTGGGGTTTTCATTAAGTCAGTCTAAATTTTATAAATACTAAAGGATCTAAGCTCTTAAAACATTTAAAATTGCAGAAAAAAAATAGCCAAGTACACTTTTATAGTGTTAATAAAAAATACTATCAGTGCTAATGCAAATTGTGCTGTTGAGGTATTAAAAACAATTTAAAACATAAAACAAATTAAAATAACAAACTGAAATAATCTTCACATAAAACAATCAGACAATCTTTGCTTTCAAATTTATTTATTTTTAAAAATGTTATACTAAAAATTTGCATTAGCTGTGAGGAACTGTTAGCTTAGCCAACTGCTGCCCAAACCACTTTATAATAACTACACCTTATTAGCCTTAATAAAGCATGAACAAAAGCTTATTTATTGATGAACACATAGTTTATTATGAATTATTCAGGCTTTGTAACTACTTAATTAAGGGCAAGGTACAAATTTAGTCATTACTGAGCCTGAATCATCCTTAATGACACTTCACCCTCGTCAATAGCGCTTAGATTTGCACCCGCGTAACTCCAAACTGCATTTAGTCGTAAGAGAAAGCACTGGAAAAAGAACTTACGCCCGAGGTTGTTTTGTAAAGTTGACGATAACGAATGTTTGGCTTGAAAATGACGGAAAACTATGACACGGGGGACACACATGAGAGTATGTTGTAACGAGTCTGAATGGAAACAGATACAGGGGGGACGGAGGGAGAAGGAGGGGTGATGACAGCTCGGGACGGCGACATGCTTTTGGACGCCCGCCCCTCCTTGTCCCAGTCTGATCTCTGCAGAGAACATGCCGCTCCGAGTGGTCAGCTGATGTTCTCGAGTATGTGAGAGATAAAGCCTGTAAAGGACTGAAAGAAGCACGTCGTTTTTTTGTTTTTGTTTTTATCTTTAAGTCGAGTGATAAACCAAATATCGTTGCACATTTGTTTTGAAATAGACTGTGTATGTCATGATTGTTATATTTTGAAAGTTGTATATTTATTTATTTCAATAAAATAATGCTGCTAAAATCCTCTTGTGTTCATGTTGTGGACTTGAGTATCCTAAATATAGATATGTTAAAATGTTTTATAATAACTACACCTTTATTAGCCTTAACAAAGCATGAACAAAGACTTAATTCATAATGAACAAATATAGCTTGTGTTTCAGGCCTGGTAACTACTTAGGGTTTAGGGTTAGAAATTACGGTTAGAGTATTATTTAAGTAGTTATAAAGCCTGAATCAGTCTTTATAAACTATTTGCTTGCTGTGAATTATGTCTTTGTTTATGCTTAACTAAGGCTGGAATAAAGGTATGTATTATAAAGTGTTAGCAAACGTTCATTTATTGGGTTCTCCATTTCTAAATCCCTGTAATTTTGACATTCATTTATTACAAAGAATATCTACTTTTCTTGAAAGTCCTTACACTTTAGACCCTCGATTTTCAACCAGTGCCGGAAATGTGTGTGCCTTGAGGATTTGCCAAGTGTGACTTAAAGAAATGCCTGATTCACGGATTTGATTGAATAATAGGGTGTTCTTAGCAACTTTTCCACCAAAAAACAAAGCAAAACGACCTGCATTGCATAATTTAAAGAACTAGACAGAGACATGGCTACGTAAAATGCTACTCTTATTCTTTAATGGTGAGATTTTGTATATATTTTAGTCCAGGTCTATTCAACTTGCGGCCTGGGGGCCAGATCAGGCTCTCCAAGCAACCTGATCCGGCCCGTGACCGATCCTCCAAATGTCAATAAATACATTGTCACTTGTTTACTTGTTTATTGTTGACTGGTCTAATTCTGGGTTAGTACAGTTTATACTTTTTTGATCCAACTTTAGTCCGTGTTTAATCCTGCTTTAGACCTTGATCCTGGTTTAGATCTGTTTTGATTCATCAGGACTAAACTGGACTCAGAACCTGACCAAATATTTAGCCCTAGTTTAATTCCATCATTTGTTATCATTATTGAAACAGATCTAGTGCTGGGTAGATTCTGTGCGACCCAAAATTGTATTTAAGGTGTTGGCGCATCGTACATGAGTTGAATAGTCCTGGTTTAGTGGGTAGTGTGCCACAAAAGGCTTCACAGAAACACCACAACATGCTTATATAGAACAACATTGTCAATACCCAGCATTAATCTAAATTAATCTAAATTTCCTTCTTAAACTTACTATACTAGACGACAATGCTATGTGACTTAGCTCTCTTCCAGTCTCATCCAGTTCAGACTAATTGCTCCCGGAGGAACACAGGAGGCAGAGCTGTGTCTGTGGCTGAGAATTTAACAGTGATATTTCAGCAAGAGTTTATTTGCAAAACTAATCAGTATCATTTGGAAATGGAAAAAAATCAATTTCAATGCATTAAAAATGTTATTCCAGCCCTTCTTGAGCAAATCCCATCCACTATAGTGTTATTCTTCTTCTTTCAAAACTGAGATTTTTGTTTGTTGCAAATCTTCAGGGCAAGTGTATTTGTAAGGCACAATTTGAACACAGTGTTTTACAGAACAGAAAAAGAAGCATTAAAATCACAAAACAAACCAATTAAGACATAAATGATCATTATAATTGATGTACATATTCATTAAAATAATTAAACTTAGTTCGTTAAGTACACTATTTTACACTATACCGTATTTCCTTACTGTCAGGCTACATAAGGTAACATTCATTCATTCATTTTCTACCGCTTATTCCCGTTAGGGGTCGCGGGTTTAACAATTTAAAGCCCCATAGGTTGGACTGCTCATTTGACCAAAATGCAGGTACAATAAATGTATGTCATATTCTGCTATAACCTTTACAAATTTTACCCCAGTTTAGCTTTTTTTTTTCCTTCTTTTTTTTAGGTTTTTAATTTTACTTCCTGGTTTTAAATGATGACATCACACTAGGAAATTACCAAGAAACCAAAATAAAAAAATTGACAAACAAAAATGTATTTTTTTTGACACCTTTATTTCGTTGAATCAATATTTAAAGGGTCAAAAAAGTAGTATTGTTTGTGTAAATAACCTCTCCCAGTGTGATGTCAGGTATTAATACACTGAATAAAGTCGAAAGTTCATTCATTCATTTTCTGCCGCTTGTTTCCGTTAGGGGTCGCGGGTGACTGGAGCCTATCCCAGTGACTTTGGGCCTTAGGCGGGGTACACCCTGGACAGTGGCCAACTCGTCTCAGGTAAAGTCGAATGTGCTACTTGTAATTATCAAACTAGTAACAGCAGTTATTGTGTTTAGACAGAAGAAATGCTCAGAGCGAGTCTGGCGATGATTTAAGGACTTAAAACGGCAAAAGATTCCCCAGATAACTGACGTAGATGATCTGAAAATACATCCCAGAATCAAGAAGTTCAGCAGGAAATGTTATGGACACTCGGGGGGCGGAGGATATCAGAATCAGAATCAGAATCGGTTTATTGCCATTGTCAGAGATCAAAATTCACAAACATAGGAACTTGTTTTGCCGTAAGGTGCAACATAAAATGAAGAATAAAATATTAGCAAAATATAGAAAAGAGGCATGCATAAGATTAAGAATAAAATAAAACAAAATAGACTAAGACTACAGTTGAATAGACAGTAGTGCAAATTGGCAGCGCAAATAGATAGCTCTTCTGTCTATCCAACTGTACATTTCTGTATATAGTCTTAGTCTATTTTATTTGATTTTATTCTTAATATTTGAATTAACATTCCTCAAAACAGCGTGAATGCAACTGAATGCTACTTCAGGTGTGTTTTTGATGACAGGACATTGTTAGACCATGGTTAAAAGCTCAAAAAGTCAATGCAGCAGAACATGTGTCCTTTAAGCACTGATACATAATCGCTCATCTTCTCACTTGTCATTTGTGATATGAAACAGTTGCTTTATGTTACCGCCCGCTGCCTGGGCGACCGAATCAAACCTGTTAAAGCACCACATTCTTCCGATTGAGCTCTTAAGCCTCATCTTTTATCAGAGATTTGGATGCCCCCGGTGTCCTATCTTTAAAACCAGCCTTTCAAACCCCCGGCCCGCACCCACGTCCGCCGTCACTGCTCGCAAACGCCACATAAACCCACAATCTGAAACTATTTCCAGCAGATGCAGCGCTCGGGGAACAGCGTTGGCAGCCGTTGTCATGGACCCATCCGCCAAATTGACGTCGAGATTCTTTCCAGTGTCGAAGCAGCAACTGTGTCTGCAGCAGTGATGGCTGAATTATTTGTGCCCAGTCACTGTTTGCGCTATTATTATGCCTCTGTTGCTATTACTTATGTAACTCTTATGATGTTTTTATCAACTGAAAGTGGCACCAGTGACTTGCAAATAGCTTTCCCTGTACCACTTTATAATAACTACACCTTAATTAGCCTTGCATGAACAAAGATTTTAATTCATAATGAACATTTAGTTTTATTAACCATGATTCAGGCTTACTTAATTAAGGTTAGGGTTCGGCTTAGAGTAATATTAAATAGTTACTCAGCCAGAATCCTTCTTAATTAACTATTTGCTCAACTATTTGCTTTGCTAAGGCAGTTATCTAAAATACAACAGTTGTTCTCACTGAGGCCTCTCCACCAAATTTGTTTTTGGTTTATTAGATCCCCATGAACATCAACAAAGTACTGTGTCAGCTTCTCTTCCTGGGATTCTTTTAAATTCGAAGTATAACAGTTCATAATTATATTCGCAAATATCCATAATTTACAAATCCATTAAAATAAATAGTTACTTTTTACTCAAATACACCAATGCTTTCAGATTAAATGCAGTTTCAAGAATTGCAATCCAACATGTGTTACTTTCATTCGAGTTCACGCATGCTGTTTCAATTCAACACAGTACATACATTTGTTTAAAATAATACATATGGACTTGCTTTTTGAAGCTATGAGCACTGTTTTGCTCCCATACATTCAGTATTCAGTCAATTATTCCAGTCTTTCATGGCTCCAGCTGTGACTCGTTTTATATTTTGCGTGAAAAAATGCCCTTCTGAATGCTTTGCAAAAAATTATGAGTATTATTACTGAAAGGCGTTTTTTTGTTAGATGGAGTCTGAGTTGCAATATGTTTTTCCATCAGTCCATCACCCAAACTAATATTATTCAGTGAAGTATAATTTTAACTTTGTTTTTTACACTTTGGATGGGGAGGTGACACTGCTTCGATAAGTCCAAACACTCTGGCTCCTAAACCTATTTTATCATTTTATTGGGTGATTATAATGTGCATGTAGATAACGTTTTAGACCCTGTTGCACACACATTTTTAAACACTCTTAAAGATATGCATTTAACACGTTACAACTCACCACAGTGTGCCGTCTGTTATCGACTTGGCTGTTTTGTGTTCTGTAATGTCTCGTGTTTTATTCAGGGGACGTCGGTGAAAACTGTGTGGAAGCATCATCTGACCCCCTGGAGTGACTGCGAATGTTGTTGAAGTTTCAGAAAAAAGCCAAATTGTTTCGCCTTCCCCCTGTGAATTTATTATTCATAATTGCAACACTAGATCTGGTGGTTCCATTTAAAACAAAAAAAAAACATAAAAAACAAAACAAAAAAACAAAGCTCAACCTCACTGGAAAAATGAGGAGCTGAAAGAATTAGAGAGAGTGCAGAGTGACACAGTACCTGTATTTAGTTACTTACCAACACTACTTGTAATACACGTTAAAACTCCTATTTACCCTTTGAACGGTTTTAAAATGTCATTAAAGCTATAACTATTTGAACTCTATGATTATTTAACTTCTATAACCTTCTTAAATGTTGCACCTTTGAAATACTTTTCACTTTGGAACACATTTTTCTTTTTTTTCTGTCCTTCAGTGCTGATACTAATTAACAGATTATGTGAGCAGATAAAAGAAACCAGAAGGTGTCCTCGACTCCTCAAACTGCGCAAGATCTGCCGCTTAATTTTACGTCAAGGTAAGTCTTCTCTGAGCTCTGATGGTGTTTGAAGACTTTTGAATCCTGCTCAGAACAGGCCTGTTACTGTTTGAATATCCAGCGTGCCGTGCTCTTTACAGCTGACTTAAACGTGATGGTGTGAAACCAGCGGCTCCAACTGTTCAGGATTATCGGTGTCAGCTGTAGTGTCGTGACTCGTGAGCTTAAAAAACCCAAGGTCACTGGTTCAAGTCCTGACTCTGGCACTTCTTAACACAGTCAGTCGCTTGGGCTTCAGCCATTGCACTGTTTATAGTCACAGCTTAGGGAAAATGCAACAACGATGACTGTTTTTCTATCGGTTCATTACCATACGCCGCCTGCAGCTTAGATGTCGATGTTGGACATATGGAAAAATAATATTTAAATGAGCTAAATGTGTAATGTCACTCATTTTTATGAGCTGGAGGCACAAATATACGCCTTTTGATGTAGCTTGCTCTTAACCTTCTCAACTTTTGATTTTTCTTTTACAATGTACTCTATTATTATAATGTTCTTGATAAAACTTTAAATTGTAAATAGTAGCAATATTCTTACATATTTCCAATCCTGAAACAAGTACAAGTGGATTAAAATTACTTGTGGCTGGATTTTATCACTTTAAAATAGTATATCTTTGTATAATTTATTAACTTTGTTCATTCTAGAAATTATTTTAAAATGTCTCATTCAGTATTATAAATCCCCTTTGTCACTTTCTTTCTTTAGCTTACACCGACACATTTGACCTGAGCTGACGGGGTTATTCCAGAAAAAGTTGAGTAGAACCCCCTCCGTGTTTCCCAAGTGGTTCCCAAAGTGCAGGTCAAGACCCCGGGGTCGAAGAGGACACAGAAAAACTCATTTTAAAATTAGAACACTGTTTTTGAAATTTGCAACAGTATATTTTAGTGGCTGTAAAAGTATAATTAAACCTGGTTTAAAATGTTTTGACAGCTGAAGTGATTAGTGATGACTTTTGCCGTGGGGTCTGGGTCGGTTCATTTCTGTGGTCCTGTCTGAAACGTTTGGGAGCCCCTGCCCTGTCCCTGACTGAACCTGAGCCTCTGAGACTCAAGGCTTCCAATTATAACGTGTGCTGCTGCCCCCTACTGGACGTGTGAAGTTACATTATTTGATCAAACCTTTGTTACACCCAGATGCACTTTCGAACATTAAAAAACTATATATTTTTTTATTTTGTAGAACATACTAACATGAAAAAAGAATGGAACAAAAATACTTAAATGTTTAAACTGTTCCTGTTCCTAATTCATTTAATTCAGTACACCAAAATGCATGTTTAATATTTAGAAAACCACACAACTCACCAAACTGATTGCCTATTTTATTATGATCAAAAACACTGCATCTAATGATTGGTAAAACTCTCAATCTGCCGTTAATCCCCATCTTTATCATAGCCGTTTTGTTGTTTTTCCCATTAATCTGACGTGTTTGATGAGCTCACCTCCCGACCGTTTACAATTATCAGCTCCTAATTATCCGCTCATCAGCATCTGCGCACAGCGAGTACAATCACAGCAGACTTCTCTCCTCTCTTATCACCTGCGTAGAGCCTCGTGACATCACCGCAACCCGGCCTCCTGATTGGCTGTCGGCTCGCTGTTGTCGTGAGCGATTCACACCTGTGGCAGAAACGTGAGTATAGTAGAGGGTCTAACATGGGTGAAAATAGACTATAAATACTTGGATGAGTGGGTTTCTTGGAGAAGTGAGTTGCTAATTGTCTCTATTTCAGTTTGAATCAAGCGGCAGCCAAATTGGAAGAGATTGGGCAAAAGTATTTATATGTGTATAGTATCAACAGGCATGTGTATTATAATAGTAAAAGAGTATATGAAGTTGTAGTTTTGTTGTTGTGGTTGTTGTCTTCTTTCATTCATTCTTTCTTTTTTGTTATGACTATGAAGAGCAGCCAATAGGTACTGAATATTCAAAAATTGCACAAATATTTATTGGTGTCGGCCGCTCTCACAAATACTCTCTCATTCACAGAATACATGGATATTAGAGGCAAGGTGGATGAAGTGTCTTTCCCATGGACACAACGACTAGATCTACAGCCATAAGCCCTAACCCAACCCAATCAGCCCTTGAGATGAGACCATAACGGGTATTCTTAAGGTAATGAACTTTTAAAGGGGCTATTTCTTATTTTTACTGTTTTTAAACGTGAAAAACAGAACTAATTAACCCAGTTTTGTGCATGTAAATAAAATATGTTTTGCCCCAGTATATATACAATGTGAAAATGAGACGACAGTGCTTTCTCTGCGTCTTTTTATGGAGCGTTTTGTTGTACGAGAAGCAGGAAGTGCACCGTTAGCATGCTAATGTTTGTTAGCTTTACCTGGGACGACGAAACTCGCTCACTGGGCTCAAAGAAAAGTGAAAAGTGCGTACAAACTCATGGCGGTGAATTTTTATGACGCTGGGACTGCATTAGGAAAGTGAATGCTACGTGTGACTGATGTAAAGACTTTAACATGAGCTTGTTCTGTTTTCCACGTTTCAAAACAGTTCAAATCAGGTGCTGGGGCCGCCACCTGCTGTCTCCATGGAGATGTTATTGCGTTGCTTGATAGTTCATCATTATGACAAAATTAAACAAATGTGTTAAAGATAAGGTTGAGAATGTTCCTGCCAACGCAACAACACCTTTATGGAGACAAGCAGGTGGCGGACCCTCTGCCAAAAACATTAAAGTGCCAATGACAGGTTAGACTGCTCATTTAACTGTAATGCAGGAACATGAATATTTGTTTAATCAATTTATGTATTTTTTTTTTTTTTTTTTTTTTTAAAAATAAATTTTTTAATGTTTATATTTTTACTTCCTGGTTGTAAATGATGATGTCACAGTAGGAAATTACCTCGCAACCATTCTGTACTCTGCAAATGTTTTTGTTTTTTGGTTTGTTTGTTTTTTTAAATAATATATATGAATTGTGTAGCATTCATACTTTAAAGGGTCAAAAAAGCAGTTTATTTTGCGTAAATTAGGCATAAACTTTGTACTTAATGAGTCTCCTTGTGATGTCATCAATTTGTTTTTGCTTTCTGTCATTTTTAGTCGATTTGTCAATTTTGCTCCACAAACAGCTACTTCATTGATGTAAAACTATAATTTATATTTACAACAGATATTAACACACCAATTAAAGTTAAAATTAGAAAGTCATATTACAAAAAAACTATTATGCGGCACCTTTAAAGTCAATATTTTACAAACTACTACTGTAAAATATTTGAGCAAAAACACATTCCCACATACCTATATATATAAAATGCAATTGTGAGTGACTCCCAGTGAAAATACATGGAATGGCGTTTGCTTTGTTCCTTGAATGAATACTCTTTAGGCATCATCTGCAAAATGGCACGGCTATAATTAATCCAGACACTCCCTGAGAGACTGAGTTTGGTGTTTTTGTGTTTTTTATGTAATCAGATCAGTCTTTCAAATGCGTTTTAGACTCTCCCTCTGCAGTATAATTTCTGGCCTGAGTGGATACGAGCTGAGTGTCACTGCAGAAGTGATGAGGTGTTCCACAGAGAGCTGGGGCCGGAGGCAGCGACCCACTCCTGAGAATCATGCTGGAAAAGGATATTTTTATGATCTCGACTTCAGGATGAGTGAGACACAATTGGGTTTATTCACAGACTGAGCAGAAATACATTTGCTCTGGTGGAAATGGTGCGTTCAGGAGGAGGGAGTATATTAGATAAATCAATCAAGAGAAATAACATGAAAATTGGGCTGTCTTTTTTATCACCTTTCCCCAAAGTCTTGCTTTAAAGAACTCACAAAGCATTATTTTTTTTAGGAATAATCTAAATACTGAGTGAGCAAATGATGAGGGATAGCGATTTCAGCAGGAAGTTGATTCTGCAAAAATTCTCCATTTCCTCCTCCACAGCAGAATTCAATCTCTTTGGAATAAACAGTTTTGGAGAATATGTAATAGCAGTGTCAGACCGATTAGGATTTCTTGAAGAACACACATGTTAAACATTTAAAGTGCGTATAACAGGTTTTTATATTTTTCTAATTTTGACTTTATTTGGTGTGTTAATACCTGATCTAAATATAAATGATAGTTTTACACCGGTCAGTTGCTTATTGAGGATAAAAATTGAAAAACCCGTTGAAAATCAGAGGAAGTAAATCCATGATATCACACATGAGGAGATAAAGGTTATGCACAATTTACACAAAAGAAAGCACTTGTTTGACCCTTTAAACATTAATTCAACAAAATAAGATCTACAAATACATGTTTAATTGTCAAAAAAAAAAATCGGTGACTTGTTTTTTCCCGGTGTACAGGATGGTTGGTTGGTGATATCCTAGTGTGATGTCATCATGTACAACCAGGAAGTAAAATTAAAAACCTACAAAAAATGGTTAAATTGGGATACAATTTGTAAAAAAGCAACATTTGAAACATATTTATCTTTACTGCATTTTAGTTAAATGAGTAGTTCAAGCTGTACTTTAAGATCAGAAGCATTTGGGAGAAGACAATCGGGTAAGATTTATTCTGATCTATCTAGTTAAATTGTTTTATCATGAAAAAGTAAATGTTAAAGCTTGAAATTGGTGGGAGTTTTAGTTTTTTCTCCATAATTATCTACATAATTCATGTGGTAATACATAAACTTTAAAAATGAGTTATTTTTGCTACTCAAATACTACTTACAAAAAACCCCAAATTCAGCAGTTAATTTTAGAAAGCCATTTAATATATTTGAAATGGTGGCGTTTTAATGAGCTAAGTTAGATGTAATTGTAATATATACTTTTTATTGTTATGTGCACCTGCCAGAGGACGGCAAGAGGAAAGTAGCAGTTGCTAAATCTAGTACATCTTTTCTTTGTAATCTACATGGTTCCTGACTAAGAACAAAACTTTCAAAACAATACAACTCACTGTAAATACTGACAGTTTATTTGGAAAATCTGTCAAAATCGCTACATGTTTTGGCAGCGTCTATATAATTTGCTGTTTGCAGGTCATTTTTAGCGATTTTGAGTTGATTGTTCGTCTTTTGGCTTGGCATCTGTACATTCTATACGTTTTCCTGATGATTGACACGTCTCAGTTCTTCCTTCCCCTCCTTCGGTCGCATACATCGTCATTATCAGCGCCTCTTCTTCTGTTCCTGTAATCAGTGCGTCTGTGCTCTCACTCCTGGGGATCCGTCATTAACCCTCATTGTGTCAGACATCAATCCTTTTCTGATTTAAACCTGACTCTGTCCCAGAATGTGGGCTCAAATCACTGTCTGCACCTCCAACAATTACTTTTTCTTCAGGGTAATACTTAGGCAGATTTTCTCTTTTTTTACATTTAGAACATTTTAATACGTTGGGAAAAGCATGTTTATTATGATACATGTCCTGTATAATCTGTGTTGCTTTTGTGTTCTTAAGGACATTACATTTAATCTAGACAGTGCAGCTTTTTTGTCCAAAATGTCCAAAAATGCATTGGTTGGTATTATTCTTTACAAAAAATGACTTATACACTGGTGTGGTGTTGGGATCTAACTATCAAGCTCCTGGGCATGCAGATTGAATGCTAATTATTATGTTTTTTGTCAAATCAACCATTTTGAGATGCACAGTATCAGTTTACAATTCTCCCAAAAACGTCAAATGGACTAAACTTAATTAATGCTTATATGTTTTCTGCCCTTTTCCCAGTCTATAAATCACATTTTTTGACATTAAAAAAAAAAAAAAAAAAAAACTGTAAATGAACACAAGAACACAACATGAACACAACAGCAACCTGAGCCAACAAAAGCTTTCAGTCCATCCATACAAATAAGGCTGGGAAATCTATCTAATTTTCTTCTTTTTAATGGAGAGGTCAAAAGCCAATCCTCTGTCAGCAAAAACATGTGTTGGAGCAGAGTTCAGACTTTAGAGGAAGAAACTTGACTATTTTTTGTACTAAATGGCAATGATTAAAAATTTGAACCAGTTTAGGATAATGAAATCAATACTGAAATCCATCTGTATTTTATTTAGAAAAAGTACAATCAAAACAGAAAATCAAGATAGAGTATAATATGAGGAAACAAAACTGTAATTCATTCAGACTTTCCACCAAACAGCACCTTCACCCCTCCTCATATTTACCCCCAAACATTTAAGCAGAAAACTGATACATTGATTATGCATCCATTCAAATTATTATTCTTTTTAATTGTGATTATTTTTGACCAATTTAAACATATACCTGATAATATTGAGCTCAGGATGATTTAGACAATCCCTTTTTGTTTGTGTATTTTTAACAGAATTGCAGGAATTATAACCTTTCTCTCCCTGGAAACAGAAATATATTTTCGGATCACTGAATTGTATAAGCACTCAGTGTATTGTGATTATAAATAATTGATTGTTTTCTCACAAACTGATGCAACAGACAGCAACCGCCTCCCCCTATATCCTCAAAAGTCAAACTCATGAAAAATGTAAGAATATTTGCATCAACTTCGCTTAAGTTTACTGTTAGCCAAACAAAAAAAAATCAGTTTTCTCATTAACTTCTCTGCTCAGTAACATTAATTTTACAATGAAAATGTCAACTTGTCTCATTAACTCAGTCTGGCACCAAATCTTCTCATTAAATACTTTCTGTGGGTTATTTTTAAACTCTTAACATAATTTCATGCATTTTCTGTCACCGGGTGTTTTCTCACTGTAGCACATGTCAAAGCTAAATTAAATTACTCCTGTTTTAGTCACAAAGCGTGCCTCAGCAACAAACATCCTGGTTGTGACATTTTGGGGACTATGTGACAGTAAATTTATATTCAAGAGCTGCATGTTTTATGGTCTGTGTGCGTCTGTAGTCTGGTCCGGCTTTGGTCCTGGTCCAGCCCAGGTTTAGTCCTGGCCACACAGTTTTGTGTGTGCAAATGTGAATGTACCCTATAAGTATTTGAGTAATATCCATGCATTTTAACTTCATTATCATCTCATAATTAGTGAGAAACAATCTTCCTACAGTCTACAATAGCCTCATAAGACCCACAAAACAAGAAACTAAACAGGACTCAACTCATACAATCAAGTCAAAGTTTATTTAAAGGGAAAAATGCATTATTTGGTAGCACTTTATAATAATTACACCTTAATTAGCCTTAATAAACCAAGAACAAAGACTTAATTCATAATGAACAAAGACTTTATTAAGAATGATTCAGGCTTAGATTTGGGGTTAGGAATTAGGGTTAGAGTATTAGTTAAGTAGTTGTTAAGCATAAATCATTCTCAATAAACTATTTGTTTACAAGTCTTTTTCACACTTTACTAAGGCAGGAATAAGTGTATTTATTATAAAGTGTTACCCATTATTTGTATTGTTGTTGAGCTTTAAACATGCTCTAGTCTTGAGTATCTTAAGTTTACAATCTCATGTTTTAAAACAAAAAAAAATGTGTTCTTAAAAAACAAAATTAACATCTGTATCTCTGTTGTTTCCCTGCAGCACGTACAGAGTTTTGGCGCCATCTACTGCGCTTAAAGAACTTAAATATAATCATCTCAAAGAGGTCTTCGAGAAATGCTAATCAGCCTCACAGTTGAGGTGACCGTGATTAGACGGCAGAAACGCTCAGAACGAGATTAGAGAAGATTTCTGGACTTAAAAAACAGCGCAGAAGATTCTCGGAGCCACGTCACACATCGGAAAAATGTTACTCATCGAGGGAATTCAGAATGGACTGTTTTTGACGGTCAGAGGGGAGAGGAGTTTCTTTTTTTTTTTTTTTAATATTATGTTTATTAAGTTTTGGTTCATTTTTATAGACAAACATACATATACAACAAACATAACAATACACACACACTGCCAGACAAAATAAACAAAAGAGTGCAAGCAACTGTCAATAATCCCAAATACCAGAACAACATCAAGGTCAGATTTGCACCTGTCCTTTTATCATGTGATGATATGACAATGAGCCAGGAAGGGTCCCCATATTGTTTTATGTCTCTGCTGTTTGTTCATGTTGCCCAATCGAAGACGTTCCATTTGAATCACAGAAACCATTTCACGGAGCCAGTGTTCGAAATTTGGGGGTTTGGTGGATTTCCAGGCCAACAAGATAAGTTTTTTAGCCACCACCATCCCAAGCTGCAGTGCTAGCAAAATGTCAGATGTGAGTCCCAGATTGTCCAAGGAACATCCAAACAAGGCTAAATTGTGATCTGGTTTAATGTCCATAGAATAACACATAGAAAGCCATTTGAAAACTGTGGACCAGAAAGAAAACAATTCAGGACAAGACCAAAAAAGATGTGCAAGTGTGCCCTCAGCAGAGGAACATCTGTCGCACTGAGAAGACATTGTTGGAAACATTTTGTTCAATTTTGTTTTTGAATAGTGCAACCTATGAATCACCTTAAACTGGATAAGCCGATAACGACTGTTAATTGAACAAGAATGAATCTGTGCCAAAGCCTTGTCCCAAAGTTCAACTGACACGTCCGAATTTAAATCCTTAACCCAGGCCTCCCGCAAGTGTTCAGTGGAGACAGAGGGCGTGAAACAGTCTACGAACTGAGAAATCAGATGTTTAGAGTCAGGGGCGAGCCGTAATTTTTCATAAAATTTGTGGGAAAGTGGAATAGTTTCATAATGTTCAAATGTCTGTTTCACATAATGCCGAATCTGAAGGTAACGAAAGAAGTGTGAATTGGGAATATCATATTTGTCACGTAATTGAGCAAATGAGGCGAACTGACTGTCAATGTACAAGTCTGCAAATGTCGCAATACCTTTTCTCTTCCAACTCCCAAATGTTGCATCCAACTGCCCAGGTTTAAATTGAGGATTCTGGCAAATCGGAGCATATATAGAATCTTTAGAGAACCGGTTAACCGTTTTGATTTGCCGTAATATACGCAGGGAGTTCTTTAAAACATAATTCTCCTGAACTAACTTGTCTAAAGTGAGGTTGGAAAACAAAAGAGAACACAGTGAAATATTATCATTTTCGGAAGCCTCATGTTTTACCCAGGAGGGAATGTTATCCAAATCCTCCTCAATTGTGAGGTCCGCCCGTTTCCAATAGGTGAGAGCTCTGGAGTTGGCTGCCCAATAATAATGCTTAAAGACTGGGAGCCCAAGGCCCCCTTCATCTGTTGACTTTTGAATGTGAGTTTTAGATATCCTGTGAGATTTGTATCCCCACACAAATGGCATTATAATAGAGTCCAATGTTTTGAAAAAAGATGCATTGAGATAAACGGGTAAATTTTGAAATAAATATAAAAATCTAGGTAGACTAACCATTTTGATAGCGTTAACTCGTCCAATCAAGGTTAATGGCAATATCCTCCAAATCTCAATATTACTTTTAAGTTTATCTATCATTTCAGCAAAATTTGCTTTAAAAAGATTATTAGGATTTCTAGTCAATTTCAACCCCAAATAGTTAAAATGATTGCTAACAACACTGAATGGCACCGAGTCCAAAAATTCTTGTGGTAGATTGTCCATCAACGGCATGAATTCACTCTTTCCCCAGTTTATTGTATACCCTGAAACTTGTCCAAATGAGTTAACATAATCAAGTAGAACAGGTATGGAGGTTTTCGCATCGGCCAAACATATCAAAAGATCATCTGCATACAATGTAACACATGTCTCAATTCCACCTAGTGTGATGCCCTTGATGGCTGGATTTTCACGTATCCCAATAGCTAGAGGTTCGAGTGCGATGTCAAACAGCAATGGGGACAAGGGATCACCCTGCCTCACTCCCCTACCCAAAGTGAAAGGTTTAGACTTATTCCCATTAGTGATAATAGAGGATCTGGGATTAGTGTACAAGATTTTTATCCAGTCTATAAATGTTCTGCTAAAACCAAACTTTTCCAGTGCTTTGAACAGGTATGGCCACTCAATAGTGTCAAAAGCCTTATGTGCATCCAAGGACAATATGGCGGCACCATCATCCCCCCCGCGATCAGCATATAAAATATTAAGTATTCTTCGAACATTACAAAAAGAATATCTACCGGGGATAAACCCTGTTTGATCAGGATGTATAATACGTGATATACATTTTCCAAGTCTTGTAGCTAAAATTTTTGTTATAATTTTTAAGTCGTTGTTTAATAAAGCAATTGGCCTATAATTTCCCGGATCTGTATCATCTTTTCCCTTTTTTAAAAGTACACACACATGTGCGTCACATAAAGATGTTGGGAGTAACTTATTTGTAAAGACATGACGTATCATTCTCAATAAAAGAGGTACAAGCTTAATGCCAAAGGCCTTATAAAATTCAGGGCCATAGCCATCAGGGCCAGGGGCTTTTCCAGAAGGGAAAGCTTTAATTGCCTCAAGAATCTCAGTTGTAGTAAAATCTAATTCCAAGGATTCCCTGGAGGCTGCATCTAGCTGTGGAAGGGGCAAATTCCCTAAAAAGCTATCTAGATCTTCTTGCGTGGCACTAGTTTTGGAAGCGTAAAGGTCAGAATAAAACTCTCTAAATCGTTCATTGATATCCTGCAGATCTGTCAACAGTAAACCGTTTCTAGACTTGACTTTATAAATAGCCCGCTTGGTCTGTTCCCCTTTCAGCTGCCTAGCTAACAATTTGTGGGGTTTCTCACCTAATTCAAAATTTTTCTGTTTTAATTTTAAAATAGTTTTGCCAACCTGATCTCCCAATACAGTGTTGTATTCATATTGCAATTTAAGAATTTTGTTATAGTCGGATTGAAGTTTCGATCTTTTATAAGCCTCATCTGCCATTTTCAATTCATTCTCAATTTCTTTCAGTCGGCCACGCCTGTTTCTGTTAAGTCTGGCCTCAAATGAAATTATTTGTCCCCGAATGTAAACTTTTAGGGTTTCCCATAAAGTGGAATCACTAACCTCACCATTGTCATTAATCTCAAGAAATAAAGCAATCTGATCGTTAATATATCTACTGAATTCGGGATCAGCAAGTAACATGGGGTTAAAGCGCCAACTGTAGGATTGCTTGGGAAGAGAGAGTTTAAGATTAATACTAACCGGGCAGTGATCAGAAATTACTATGTTGTGGTACTTACTACATTCAATATTAGAAATAAGTCTAGAGTCAACTAAAAAATAATCGATACGTGTATATGATTTGTGGACATGTGAATAAAAAGAATAATCGCGATCAGTTGGGTGCTGGAGCCGCCAGATATCTACAGTCCTCTTTGATTTAATTAAATTATTGAGAGTCTGAACAGATAGTATATTGGGTGGTGGTGCAGTGGAAAATCTATCCAAATTGGGGTCCAAATAACAATTAAAATCACCTCCAATCAGTAAGTGACTTGTGTCATCGTCCGGAACCATATCGAACACCTTACGAAAAAAGGCAGGGTCATCGGAATTCGGTCCATACACGTTTACCAAAGTCACAGGAAATCTGTTGATATGCCCATGGACAATAATGAACCGACCATTAGGATCTGTTATGTTAGAGTGAAAACTAAAAGGAACTGATTTACGGAAAAGAATAGCCACACCTCTAGCTTTAGATGTAAACGGTGAATGATATACCTGCGAGATCCAATTAGTTCTAAGTTTTACCTGTTGTGTAATTTTGACATGTGTTTCCTGCAGAAACACTATATCAGCTTTTAATGTCTTTAGATGTGCAAACACTTTACCACGTTTGATAGGGTGACCCAAGCCCCGCACGTTCCATGAGAACAAGGACAAAGTATCAAAGGGATTATTCATGAATTATAGTAAAAACAAAATATTAAACAAAATACAATTGCACTGAAATAACACATATCCTTTAGTGCTTGTCTGGCAGTAAACAAAACACACAACAAATGAACACAATCACACCGAACATGTGTGAACAACAACGCCCTTAGCCTCCCCAAACGAAGCTGAGCTACCCACATAATCACTAGGGGCCACCGGCCTGAAGAAAAGAACAAGTAAGAAAGAAACAAAAGCAAATCAGCACCTCAAAAGCACGTGAAAAATGTTAATGTGCCAACATTAACAATTATGCAGCGACATATATTACGCCTCCCAATTTAGATAACGTATATGCTTACATTGGGAATGTCGCCTAGTTTAAAGTTCGTTGTCTACAAAGTTTTTAGCTTCAGCAGGGTTGTTGAAAGCCTTTACCTGCCCTTGGTGGTGAACGTGGAGCCGTGCCGGGAAGCGAAGGGAATGTTGGATGTTTTTTTCTCGCAGCGCCTGTTGCACTTCCCTAAAGCCGCGCCGCTGCTCCATTACTTCCGTGGTATAGTCGGGGAAAATAAAGATTCTCTTTTTGCCGTACTCCAAGGTACGTTGCCTCCCAAGACGCAGGATCTTTTCTTTTTCCTGGAGAAAGTGAACTCGAGCAATGATGGTGCGCGGTTTGGAGTCGTCAGCTGGTTTGGGTCGGAGCGCACGGTGAGCCATGTCTATGACCGGTGGTTTGTCAAAATGTTCCGCTCCAAATATTTTGGGAATCAAGTTGGACACGAAGTCCGTTGATCTCCCCTTCTCCTCTCCTTCGGGGATGCCCACTATTTTTATGTTGTTACGCCTCGATCTCCCCTCTAGGTCCGAGAGCTTTGAACGCAGTGCATTATTTTGCTGGCGTAGCTCTGTCAGTGATGTTTCCAAACCCAGAATGCGCTGCTCATGGTCCAAGGACTTGTTTTCAACTTCCTCCACCCTCTCTTCTAAAGCTAGCTGGCCAGCGACGAGGCTGTCAAGTTTTCCTCCGAACTCATTAAAGCGCACGTTAATGGACCGAAGGATGCTCTTTTCTATTTTTTGCCACATAAGCGGTAATTCATCATCCTCTTCGGCGTTGCCTCCCATCTCCGGGCTAGCGCTAGCCTCCTGCTCAGCGCTAACCACGGTGGTAGCATTAGCATCGACCAGCTGGCGTCCTTTTTCTTGTCGTTTACCGGGCATTTCTTCAGCTTAAAGTGAAAAAAACTGAAGACTAACGAACAATACTAGTGTTGGGATAATTATGAAGTCATAGAGTTTGGCAAATAAAACATTAAAAATATAAAAGTTGTTGTGCTTTGCGGAGCCTAAAAAAAAGCGTCTATTCCCTAGCCATCTCTCTAGCGCCCCCCGGGGAGAGGAGTTTCTAACCAGCATGAATTAAACTAGCGTGAATGTTTTTGACGAGGAAACAATGTTGGAACAGGGTTAAAACATAGAACTATAATTAAACCTGGAAGATGAATCCAAAATGGCGCCATGTTTATCCCTATGGAGTGTTCTCATTGGCGCATGACCCCAAAAAGTTTCTTACTTCCGCATTTACTTCCTGATATGGAGGCTGACATCTTTGCTTTAGGGCGCCACGTGACGACAATCCCCCATGATGCTTTGAGCGACGTGAACGACCACACAGCTTGCAAGTTTTTGTGTTAACGTAGCTTGTGTGATTGTGATTGTGTTGTTAGATCACGCATGAAAGCGTCTGAAATGAAATAAAATACAACTTTCAGGTATCTCTAGTCTAGTCATGTCCACGAGCTTCTGTTTGTATCGTCCGACGCTCGTTCACGTGACTCGCACATGTTTGCGGTGACGTCACTTAATATAAAAACGGTAATCTCTGCAATTTTAGAAACGGTAGAAAAGAATGTTTCCTTCTATTTTATTTAAATACCGATAATAATTCAGTACTGTCTGCATTTATAATGTAAAGTTATAGAAAAAGGCTAGGCCCAAGAGGCTGCAGTACCTCGCACGGCCACTAATCAATCTGGGACCACAGACAGAGGGGCGTACCTTATCCAGTTCTTTTAATACATCCATGGGTTAAAAGCTCAAAAAAGTCACTATAGCATAATATTGTGTCCTTTAAAGCACAACAAGTTGAGCAAAGTGCTGCCCTCTTGTACTGGAGGAGATGTTGGGTGTACTTTGTAGTAATTTAAAATCTTCATTTCACTCCTGTTGACATTTGCCACCAAGGTGCTAATACTCTTTGCTCTTTCTGTACTTTTTCCCGTCAGCTCTGTGAAAGACCCACTTCCTTCCCTGGGTGTTACCTGTACGTTGCCCCTGACCGCGCAGAAAACAGGGTAAGTGGTCACTCCCCGCAGCAGTATCTGTCCTGAAGGTCCTCCTGCAAAAACATTTGACACCAGGGTTAAATCCAGTACTGACGCTGTTCCATTCACAACATTACACTTGGCACACCTTCCATCTTTCAGACACACTAACCCATCCTCAACCTGACCAATCCAAATTACTTGTATCCATCTCAAGGGGACACTGTTTCTGCGTCTGATTTGTGTAGTGATAATTCAGTTTTACAACCAAATCTCCACAAAGTTTCCTGTGTAAGTAAGCTGCAATTTCTTCAAAAAGTTGCTCCAATGTAATTTTTCTGGTGGTGTTTCTGCCACATGTTTGTCTCTATATGTTATTTACTTCCCTTGAATGTTCCACAGCATGGCATGAAGTTTATCGGTCATGCATTTCTTCAATTAAAGGTGCTTTTATTGGTGAAAGAAAGAAAGAAAGAAAGAAAGAAAGAAAGAAAGAAAGAAAGAAAGAAAGAAAGAAAGAAAGAAAGAAAGAAAGAAAGAAAGAAAGAAAGAAAGAAAGAAAGAAAGAAAGAAAGAAAGAAAGAAAGAAAGAAAGAAAGAAAAGAAAATCTGTCTTCTCCCAAACAATTCTGACCTGCAACTTTGTCTAGTGGCGTTAGTGCTTGTTTCCATGAAGAAGATATGTTTAATGCCATATTGTGGAACATTCCCTGCAAAATTACAATATCTTCATGGAAAAAATGGTGCCAAACTGGTGCCAAACCCTCCAAAAATCCCCCGGCTTTTTCATGTAAAACCACAAAAAAGCTAAAATAAAAACTCAACCAGAAATGCCACCCAGATCCCACCAGGTTCCTGCTCCACAGCTTGAGAACCGCCACACTTCTTGATAGTTTTGGGAAGAAAATCAGGTGAACAGTCCATAAATAATATAAGGTTCCACTCATGAGCTGTCTGAGTGTGACAGGTGGAGGAGAGGAGCTGAAAATGCTGAGGTTTAGGTTTGGTTTGTTGTGACAGTTGTGCCACATTAACTTGACGTGACCACCGGGCCTAATGGAGGCAGCAGAGGCAGGTGCAAAGCATGCTGGGAGCCGGGTTTTTGGTGTGGAGGTGTACGGCGCGGCGTAGTGGGCTGTTGCTGAGGCCGGGGAGAAGGGAAGAAGAGAGGTGTAATGAGGAGCTCGGCCCGAGGCACAGCGGATCACAATGTACTGCAATGTACTTGTACTAAAGCTCTGAGAGGGACACGGGGTCTATTTAAAGTCATGGCTTTAGATTTGGTGAAAGAGATGGAAACAGATGGCACCAAAGTACCAGTCATTTTTCTTAGTGAAGAGTTGTATGGTCATCTTGCTTTACATGCAGAGATTGTATTACGTGTATTAGACTGTAAAGATGTCCTGGAAAAGGTTTGAAAGGACAAATATTATGAGCTTTTAACAATGTTCTAACACGGTTCTGTCATCAAAAACATACCTGGAGTTGCACTTATCTTCATTCATGCTATCCTCTCCTCTGCGGCCATCAAAAACACTCTTCTGAATTCCTTTGATGTGTGACGTGACTCCGAGAAACTTCTGCACTGTTTTTAAGTCCATAAATCATCGTCAGACTCGTTCGAAGCATTTCTGCCGTCAAGTACAACTGAGACCGCGCACTACTGCTCGCATTTCAAAGCACTGTACAAACTTGACTCTGTGCACAGAACGTCAGTTGGGTTGTTTACTTTTAAATTGCTATGCATTAGCGTTAGCATTGAGACACAAACACATCCCTTTATAAACACACAAGTGCCCTTTGGTGAAGTCGCTTATTTTGTAAAGCGCACGATCTGTCAGGATTTATTCATTTTAGTCTGACTGGACCAAAACCCCATAGAAAAGAATTAGACAGGGAGTACTGAGCTAGCCATTTTAAAAATAAACAGGCCAACTGCCACCTTGTGCACAGAGTCAATTGCCTCTGCAACCAATAGATGGAGCCAAAGCTAACTTACTACACTTTGGCGTCTCCCAAGGCTGTGAAGTTAAAACACGATATGTCAATGTAAAGATACTCAAGAGCATATTTTTAAAGGCCAATGACAATACAAATGATGCATCATATCTGTCCTTTACGTGTGGTCATCTGGACACTGCTGTTTGAAATCCAAAAGTCTTTTTCAATCTGATGGAAATGGTTTGAGCAGATAGATTTACACTCTCCTGAGCTAGTTCTAAATGGTAAATGGTCACATCCATATAGCCCTTTTCCACCTTCAAGGCACTTAGGGCACTTCACTTCAAGGACCACTCACCCATTCACTCACACTTTCATACACAGTACACAGACACTGGGGCGAGGCGTCTTGCCCAAGGACAGAACAACAATATGCTGTGACTGAAACACCAGCCTGTGGATCTGATCGCTCAACGAAAGATTTGAACCCGCCGCCCAAAGACCCTGATTGTCCTCATGCTGCAAACAGAGGAGTTATCACTGAGACTTGCCTTGACCTTGTTTACCAGTCTGACAATTTCACTCTCATGGGTTTGACATTGTTATCTGGCCACCTCCTACTCAGACATGTCAAGTGCCTCATTAGCATCAGACCGGCTTGATTTCTGCTGAGGTCGTAAGAGACTATTGTCAACTGAAGGAAGATTGTATTTCAGACCACCAGAACTATTTAAAGGCGACACACGTATGAATGCTTTCTTCAAGTACCTACTGTAGATCATCACACATCAACATACTGTAGATCATTACTTTACATTTTGTTCATTATAAACTGTAATATTGATTTAAAACAGCTCTGTAATAGAAACGGGTCCAATGAGTTCCTGTTCAAAACCAGAGAACTAATAAGCTCCGCCTCTTACATTGCATTTTAGAACCAACATGTACTCCTTAGAGTTCATTTTTAAAATAACCACAACTTAGTACAATATTTGAGCGCTGATAGTGAGTAGAAGAAAACAGGAATTTATTCACTCACTCGAGCGTCAGAACAGAGCAGGATTAACTCAAACATGCAGGAATCAGTGAAAATACAACTTTGAGGAAACGAATGATGAGGAAACACCGTTGTAACGACGTTAAAAGCCCATTCAATTTCCATCCATCTCCTTCCGTTGTTTCCAGGGTCGCCTGGCGGAGGCAGCGGTCTGAGCAGAGACTTCCCAGACACACACTTTCTCCAGCTCTTCTGGAGGATCCTGGTGGGACACGACCAAAGGAGGCGTCCAGGAGGCTCCAGAACAGATGCTGGAGCTCAGCTGGCTCCTCTCGACGTGGAGGGGCAGCGGCTTCCTCCCGTGTGACAGAGCTCCTCACCCTCTCATAGGAGCACCCTGCCACCCTGTGGAGGAAACTCATTTTGACCGTATGTATCTGCGGTCTTATTCTTTCATTCATGACCATAGATGAGAGTAGGAAGGTAGATTGCACTTTGAACTCTGAAATAAACTTGTCTGTCTTTGTCTTGCCTTCATATTCAGCAAAGCAAGGCAAACTGATTGATAAATGTTCTAATGTACTTTTGTTGGGACTCCGTCTTGACAATGACAATACATTCTTGAATCTTGAAGTTACAAGGCCTTTAATAAAGAGCACAAAGCCAAAACTGAATTCCCAAAATTAAGTATAACTCCTCCATGCCAAGCTCAAAAGTTTCAGAGCTTTAGCAATTTTATCAAACATGTCAAAGTATGTGGGTTGTAATATTAAGAAACACATATCCTTATTTGACAAACTGGCTTGGTTTGTAATACTGAACTCGCCCAAATGCAGAGGCAGCAAAAGCAAATTTGCCAACACATCAGAAGTGTTAACCACCTCGCCCACGCAGCGCAATCTTCTCTTTGTTTTAATCTAAAGTTTGAAACGGTAAAAAGTCTTATTTGAAATGCCTACACTATCACCAGCTATAAAAAGCATCCTCCTCCACCAACACACTAGATCACAGTCAGTCTAATTAGATTTTCAAATTTTCCTTAATTGGAAAAGTCTGTTGCGAGGTTAAACAAGGTAAATATCTAATTTAAGCAAACACATTCATCAAGAGTGAGCCAGTAATTGTATTGTATGCTGCTAATGTGCAAATAAGATCTACACACAGTATCAAGCTCAACACATGGAGGCTGCACAGAACGCTGGCTCATTGATGCAAAAGTTGGCGTTCGATCCCAGCTCCAGTCTCTTTCACTGCGTCCTTTGGCAAGACACTTCATCTCGCTCTTGCATGTGGTGAATGAGTGTTTGTTGGTACAGATTGGCAGCCATTTCTCTGTCAGATGGATGGCGAATAGGCTTCTCTTGACCAATAAAAGATATAATACTTTATTTTTAGTTACTACGACAACCGTGCTAATGTTTCTTCACCCCAAAACCAACTGTAGTAGTAAACCCTGAACTTTACACATGGGGGGTTTCTGAGTAAGAATTCCACTTCAAGTTTTAGAAAACAGACCCCAGATATATACATATTTTTAAACAAAACACCTGTATTTGATCAAATGCAAGATATATCAGTGAAATGACAAACTGTGGAATATTGCACGCTTAACATTTTTTCTAAAACAAGTGCAGACCACAACAAAAAAAACCTTTGTAGTGCACTATTTATTTTATTTTTTATACATTGTGGTGTAAAAATGCATCTGAAGACACATTTTGAAAACACAAAACATGATATCAAAGTGGAATTTCAGAAATATAAGTGCATTTTATCAGGTTTAGCGCAACATAATTCAAATGTCACTGTTTGCGATACTGAACCGACACATTTCCCCAAACACTGTATCTTGTCTGAACATTTTCGGGCCCAGTGTCAAACACCAGTCTGCGATAACAAACTACAACATGCTCAGACTGCGTGCTGTTTACAAGTGTCTCGTGTTACCTTTGGTCGCAGTCAGTGGTTAAATATTTATGGACCGTCTAATGGCTGACAATCTGACGGAGACAACACAGAGCAGGCGGTAATCAACAACACGAGCCTGATCACACTCACAATGGCACCAACACTCAGGACACTTCACATGTTCGTGTTTGTAGAGTGGAGCATTTCAAATCTCAATACATTGGTTTGTTAAGTGGATTCGCTATTTAAATACACAAATAGACAAATAGAAACATGTATTGCATAACCTTTTGCTTTTCTTTTGGATGTTTACTGTCACCACAATGTATTTTTTTTTAAGAACAGTTGGATAATATTGATTCAAACTCTATTTTAATCACACAATCAAGAGTAATAGTCGTTGTATTTGAAAAAGAGGACAGTGTGCAGTTCTGCTCGCACTTCAGATCACACAGTCAGAAACAGGTGAGCCAGCAGAAAAGGACAAGTGTTGTTTGTAACAGTAACATTTTGTGATATTTGACAGTTATGTGAGATATTTCATAATGGCACTGTATATAAAGGATGTTTTTATGTAGTTAAGAACACAAGAGTTGAAAACTAAAATATAATGGCTGGACAGATGTTCAAAACC
The DNA here is from genome assembly GCA_019453435.1 of Rhinogobius similis. Lineage (NCBI taxonomy): Eukaryota > Metazoa > Chordata > Actinopteri > Gobiiformes > Gobiidae > Rhinogobius > Rhinogobius similis. The sequence continues at coordinate 13,807,794 of CM033631.1, forward strand.
TTCAGATTGTCCCGGTCTGCAGGGATCGAGGAAGGAATATTAGTGAACTCTACGATGGACAGCTTAATAATGGCTACGAAACATTAAAAAATCTAAACTTTCAAAAACATATTATTAGTAAAATTTGTTCATGTTTACATTTTTGTGTTCACGTAATTTCATGACATTACATTACGCATTATCTCCAGATGAACAGCTCACCTTGACCACATCAAAGTGTGAATGACTCATCTAACTTTCACTTCATTTGATGGGTTAAAGGACAAATATCATTCTATAGTGACTTTTTCTCTCTTTTAACCAATGTTCCTTCATCAAAATAACACCTGAAGTAGCATTTAGCTGCATTCACGCTATTTTGAGGAATGTTGGCTTGACTTGACCTCTCCTCTTCGAGCATCAAAAACACTTCCTGCTGAACTCGCTCGATTTCAGATTTCAAATCATCTACGTCATTTATCCGAGAATCTTCTGCTGTTTTCAGTCCTTAAATCATCACCAGACTCGTTTTGTGCATTCCTGCCATCAAAACACGATAACTGCTGCTGCTAACGGCATCATACTGTCTCTTAAAATGAAAACAGAACTAAATTGTGTAAGTGGCTCAGACTGCAGAGAAACATTTTAATTTAGTGCACAATAAACTGGCAAGAGCATGTTTAAACACTAATAACAATATGAAAAATGCTGAATATACTTCAATACTTGTTGCAAATATGAATTATAGTTTTACACCAATGAAGTAGCGTTTTTTTTTGTAGAAACTGCTTTATGCTTTTTCTAACATAAAAGGAATTTTGATTGTGAACATCATTGTGTAGCACCCGAATTCTGTATTTCAGTTCATACTCAGTAATGGCTTTTATTTTAATTATCATTGCATCTACTTTATGTAATAACAAATGTCCCTTTAAGAAAGTGCACAAACAAATGGACTTATGGGAAAAGCGTGTGCGCTGATTTGTCTGGAGTGGAAAAAAAGGCAGAAAATGAAAAATGCACGTGTTCCTGAACGGAGAACTGTTATTAAAAAGTCTGGTCGCTCATTTTGGGGGTGCCACAGTTGCTAGGTGACAGTTAAGGAATTTAGCATGATTTCATGATTTACAACCAGGAAGTCAAAGTTAGGATAAATACAACTGTGTTTTAGTTAAAAGAGGACTCATCAATCAGATCAATTTGCCATGAACAGATTAGTTTGTAAAAGACAATTGATCCCTTTGTATCTTACTCTAAACTGTATACATTTCAGAAGCTGTCCTGCATTTTATCACAAATGTTCGAGAGTCTACTCCTCCAGCAGAGTATTTCTGTAGCTTAAGGTCTGCTTGTGTCCTCGGGCGCTGCTCACTGCTCTGACAGGTTAAACCCCGGCGGCATTGATTTAAGGATTGATCAAAAGCAGGACAACTTTCCAACAAAGTCTGCCTTAATCTTAACTTTACAACTACCACGTCATAGAGCCAACTTCTCTGCAAATGTGCTGTGACTATTCTGCAAATCAACGCTGTAATTGTTTCTCATCACGTCGTCACTTTTCGACAATCGCCGTATCGTCAGGTGTGATTTTGTACCAAGGAAAGTTAATTCAAAGTGCTTATGTGAAAAGATGTGAGTTAGAAAGTGCGGTTAACAGCTGTGTCACACGACCACAGGTCATTTTCTGGTACTTGTTTTTTTTTTCTTCCTTTAGTTCTAGTTTTTAGTTTGATGCCCAGAGTAGGAACTAAGGACTGGGACCACACTTCAGGGACTTTTCAGCTCCTGTTGTGAGGTACGCAGTCAGACCAGGAACCTTTTTGTTAACAACAGTACATTTAGAACAGTTGGACAGAACTAGAAATTTGTACTGCAACTTTATGAGTTTATATCCAGGTTTACAGTTAGACCTTATAAATGCACGGAAAGGGAACCAGAGCCAAAACACATCCAACGACTTACAGCCCTCAGCCTCGTTTATATGTGGCCCTCGATAAAATGCAGGAAAGCTAACAGTTCCACAGAACTATATTATTATGGCAACTTCAGCTTACTACACTTCACAATAAAGCCTTGATTTTCAACCAATGTGCTGGGAACAATAGTGTGCCTTGAAAAAACTTGGATTCATACATGGATTTTAATTAAAAAATACTATTTTTGAGTGACTTGAAAATATTTACAAAAAAGAAAGCAAAAACCTTCACAACTGCCAAGAAGCAGAAAGCGGCACATATATCATTAAGTGACATTTCATACCAGATTTTGTTTACTAAAAGGTCTAAAAAATGGTGTGCTGTGCTCTTTTATTTTATAATTTTATAAATTATAAATATACATTTCATAATTGTTTTCATTTGTGATTTTCAAGAATTGTACATCTCTGGCAAGACAGGGGAACAGATAATCGGCAAAACGTGCACATTCCAAGCTGATACACAAAAGGATTAAGACATTTTAAATTTAAAACAGAAAAAGAGGCAAAAGACAAGACTGAGACAGGGACACACAAAGACAAGACAAAGAACAATGAGACAAAAACAAACGTAACCCGTAACCCTGGTTTAGTCCTAGTTTAGACCTAGTTTAGTCCAGGATTTGACTTGGTTTAGACCTGGCTTTTTCCTGGTTTAGACCTGGTTTAGTCCTGGTTTAGACCTGGTTTAGACCTGATTTAGACCAAGTTTAGACTTGAATTTCACCTGGTTTAGACCTGGTTTAGACCTGGTTTAGCCCTGGTTTAGACCTGGTTTAGACCTGGTTTAGACCTGGTTTAGCCCTGGTTTAGTTCTGGTTTAGACCTGGTTTAGGCCTGGTTTAGACCTGGTTTAGGCCTGGTTTAGACCTGGTTTAGACCTGGTTTAGGCCTGGTTTAGGCCTGGTTTAGTCCTGGTTTAGACCTTGTTTAGTCCTGGATTTGACCTGGTTTAGACCTAGTTTAGTCCTGGATTTGACTTGGTTTAGACCTGGCTTTTTCCTGGTTTAGACCTGGTTTAGTCCTGGTTTAGACCTGGTTTAGACCTGATTTAGACCAAGTTTAGACCTGAATTTTACCTGGTTTAGACCTGGTTTAGACCTGGTTTAGCCCTGGTTTAGTTCTGGTTTAGACCTGGTTTAGGCCTGGTTTAGACCTGGTTTAGGCCTGGTTTAGGCCTGGTTTAGTCCTGGTTTAGTCCTGGTTTAGACCTGGTTTAGTCCTGTTTTGGTACATTTTGGTTCAGTTCTGCAGATGTTGTTAAAGCCTTTCGTATGACATATTTCTTCTAACAAAGCGCTGGTGTTTTGGGCACATTTCTGGCCCAAAGCACAAAAAATCTGTCCCTCAGTGAAACAAAGTTGAATAGCCCTGCTCTATAAAATATCACAATTCTATGCAAATGAACTGTAAGCAACTCCTGCGAAACAGCTGTCTATATAATCCCCTCTCACCTTTCGTTACTTTCCAACCAGCGCCTTAGCGACAGGTGCGCATTTCTACCTCGGAGCTAATGCGCGGTTACGACGCGAGCGGTGTCTCGGGCGTCACAACGGCAGCAGACACTAATTATCACTTTACTTTACATCCACAGTGGCGTGCGCCGTTCCCGTGCTGCGTCCCTGTCACACCACACCCACGACGCATCGCCGGCGCTGTAATTAAAACTCTATAATCTAGGAGCAGCGGGTCTATTTTTATAAAGGCCCCTGTCATCGCGTGGGCGCAGGAACACAAAGGGAGGAGATGGACGAGAGCAGCGCAGGAGCAGGTGACGACCGACTCAGAAAAGATGAGCTAAACTGATAAACGGAGGTTAATAATTGGCAGCTAGAGTAAAGATAATTCTCGGCTCTGGGGTCCAACATGGCCCACGCATCTCGCGCCAAGTTTGTCTAATCGTTTTTGAGAGTTCTGTTCAAATATCACTGCAGTGCACTAACTTTGCTGCAAAAAAATACAGAACTGTTTGTTTTAGTACAACGTGGTGAACATGGCAAAGCAATGATACACGAGGGACAATAGTGGACTCTCAAAAGTACTGACAGGTTCTCATGTTTTTTCTAATTATGACTTTGGTTTGGTGGGAGGGTATCTGTGGTAAATATTTATCATATAGTTCTACATCTGTGATGCAGAAACTTTGGAAAATAATAGTTTAAAATGACAGGAAGTGGTGCTTAGTTCTAAAATGGAATCCCTCTGATGTCATCAAAAGGCCACGTATCATTGAAAATACAGGGACAGTTTACAGTAACCGAATGTCCACCCTCACCCCCTCACCCCTCATTCACTCCACAGTCCTGCACTCTTAATCAGGCTAAAGTGCCCTCAGTCACAGAGCGATTTGGACACACAGCTCACTACTTTCTCCTCGCTGCGGGTCACGTGACTCTGGCGTCTGGGAGAATAGAAAGTCGGCAAAAAAAAAGATTTCTTTAATGAATATGGGCCAAATCCGCCTGACAAGCACATATTTATGGACTAATAATCATCATACAAGTGTTATTCATCATGGATCGCACATGAAACTTCAAACAGACTGGAGCTATTTATATGGGCCTTACGGCTCCTACTGTGGACACAATCAATGGATACCTTTGGAACATATTTCAGATATACATTACGCTTTTCTAGCAGAACCAACTAATTTCTTCAAAAGTGTGACTCACAGACTCTTTTCTGTTCAGTCCTAGAGGTTGTTTTATCAAACCTCAGGCCCAGAGTGACCACACGGCCTCAAGATCGTCTCAGAGTTTAGAACTCATATTACTCTATTTGTGTGGATGCATTTTCTAATTATCAGCTTGTCTTTGTGACATTGTCATTGCTTGATTTGGCACAGTTTTTCAAACTTCGCACGCCCAGATACTTTGAAGCAGTTGCCATAGTAACCATACTTGTTTGAGATTTGTTTGGAGGAATATGAACTGTTTGCCTGATAAATACTGGCTCAAAGTCCATGAAAATTACACTTTTGAGCTGCTGATGAACAGAGCAGAGTTAAGTCTGACTTAGAATGTAAAAGGGCTGGCTTTGATGATAATGAGCAAAGACAACCACTTGGTATTTTTTCTAAGATTGAACTACATTTAAAATGAACACTACTACAACGGACAGAAATATAGACATGTTTTAAGAAAACAAGTTTAATGGAAAATGTGCCAAATCAGACCAGGTTCCAAATTGGGCAATGACGTGGCATTTTTATAGTCTTTGCTCATTTCATTGCTGTTGCTGACCCTTTTTTGAAAAGAGTAAAAAAAAGATATCATATATATGATAGTGCATATTTGAACTATATATATATATATTTGAACTAGACGAGTTGGCCACTGTCCAGGGTGTACCCGCCTAAGCCCCAAAGTCACTGGGATGGCTCCAGTCACCAGCGACCCCCAACGGGAATACGCAATAGAAAAAGAAAGAATGAATATTTGAACTAACCAACTGAAATTCTTCTTTTCTATTAGAGGATGTGCACATTACAAAGTGACATCATCTTTCCTGTGTGGTCATATAACAGTGTAGTATTGACAGATGAAATAAACATGATTTTAAAGTTTGCCGTCGCAGCCTTCAGCAGCTCCAGGGAGTTATTAATAGAAAAGCCCATTACTGGTGGCATTAATGCATAGATGATATATGTCAAATATAAATGAACCACTGGAGGTTTTCGGAGGCATAAGCAGCTCTCTGCAGTCACAGGGACGCTCAGTAATATTTAATCACAAGTACACACACATGCACACATGCACACACACACACACACACACACGCATACACGCACACATGTACACACACACACACACACATACACGCACACATGTACACACACACACACACACACACACGCACACACAGATATACGAGTGGTTAAAGGCTGAGCTTATATTGCATCAAAAATCAATTATTTATAATCCATATATGAGGACTCAAAAGCAGAGCTCATGAATGTGGATATTGATTAAATGTAAGGAAAGAACCCATGTGGTTAAGAGTGTTGGAAAAATGGTAAATAATTAAATAATTAATAGTAAAATACTCATAAGCTATACTTTTGAGCGGTGAAAGTGCACCAAATATTATCTATAATTAGGAAGTTGAAATCCCTGAATGGCGTCAAACTCATTCATTCATTCATTTTCTACCGCTTATTCCCGTTAGGGGTCGCGGGTGACTGGAGCCTATCCCAGTGACTTTGGGCCTTAGGCGGGGTACACCCTGGACAGTGGCCAACTTGCCGCAGGGCTAACACAGAGAGACAGACAAGGACAGACAACCATTCACTCTCACATTCATTCACTAGGGACAATTTAGAGTTCTCAATTAACCTCCACAGTCATGTCTTTGGACGGTGGGAGGAAGCTGGAGAACCCGGAGAGAACCCACGGTAACACGGGGAGGACATGCAGACTCCACCCAGAGAGATCGTGTGATGTTAGGGTGGTTCGGAATTCGAAACCACGATGTTGGGGTGGTCTGGGATTCGAACCCACGATCTCCTTATTGAGAGGCAGAAGCTCTAGCCGCTCTGCCACCGTGCACCCAGGCGTCAAACTTTCTTCATTTATTCATGTTGTGTTTTGACACTGTAGGTAACTTGGTGTTTTCAATTCATTAAATTAAGATGAGAACGAATTAAATTTTATTTTATTTTATTTTATTTAGAATTAAAATTTAAAATGACACGAAGTAGTGCTTCGTTCTAGTTAGTTCTTAAACGCTCCCTCTGTGATGTCATGCGACGTGCCGTTGAAAATACAAAGACAATTTACAGACAACAGACACATTTTTCTGACAGTTTAAACAATCATCCAACAAAATAAAGGTGCTTTCAAATATTATTATCTGTCAAATCATAAATATTGTGTAATTTATATGGATTTTGCCCCTTGTTTTCAGAATGATTGCAGGTAACCGTAGTGGAATTACCTCATGTTCAACCAGAAAGTACAATTAACAGGGGACAGATAGGCAAAATGTTTAGTAAAATCTTAAATATAATCTATACATTCACTACATTTTGGTGAAATATGCCATCTAACCTGTCATTTACACTTCAAGTTTATTATTTAGCATCTAAAAAAATCTCCGTTGTTTTACTGGTTAAGGGCAAACTGTCCACAGATCTTGAGTCTCGGTCTGGACCCTGTCACCGCCTGAACTCAAAATCCTGATGATGTGACACCATCTGTAATTGTTTTGTTGAAAGAAAAAATATTATGCATTTTTCGAATTGTTATTAGCCTTTAAACATGCTCTTGAGGACCTTAAATTTGGCAGTTTTGAAACAACAAAAATTGTTTGTGATAAACTAAATGAACATCTGAATTTCTGCTGTTTGCCCTGACACTTACTGAGTTCAGGCGCCATCTACTGGCAGCATAGCACTTACAATTTAATTATGTTCCTACTGTGACTGCATGAGACGTGTTAGAGATGATGTCGCCAGCAGTGACAGTGATCGTGTTTAGACGGCAGAAATGCTCAGAATGAGTCTGGCCATGGTGTAAGGCAGGTCTGGGCTTTTGATTCGAGGGCCGCATTGAATTTTCACACTTGCCCGGGGGCCGGACCATTTACAGTCTGGACATTGTTAACTACACTCTATTACTCACATACTGTTACAGACTTAATGCCTAAAATACACAAAAATCTACAACAGAATAGCAAAAATCATTACCTGTATTATGGTCAGTCTTTTAGCCGATGCATCAGAGTTTGGTTTTATTCTAGTGGTGGCTGTTCTCAAAACTGACCTTAAGTTAATGTTCATCTGTCATCAGGATCTGTGGCGTTCTTTGAAATGATCATCCCGCTGAATGTGGAGCCGAACAACACAAGCATCTTTTGTGCCACGTCCCGGAGGATTGGAAAATGCCCCTCTGTTAAAGACGCGTCAAACAGAGTTGAATGTCACTGGTTATTATTTGTGAAAAGACAGTTCTTGCTACTTGGCCATTGTTTTAGTTTTGTTTTTGTTGTTCAACTGCAGTCTCAGACAACTATAACATGACAAACGCACCATCCTTAACTCATAATAATATTATTAAATGCTTTGCGGTCCAGATCAAAATGCTAAAAGGGCCGCATGTGGCCCCAGGGCCTTAGTTTACCGCCTTCTCATTTAAGGTCTTAAAACAGCAGAAGATTCTCTGATAAGTGATGTCAGTTATTGGAAAAACGTCATTGAGGAGGTTTTGAAGGGAGTGTTTTTGACAAAGGGGAGAGGATTTTCTAACCAGGATTAATTCAACTTGCATGAATGAAGCTAAATGCAACTTCAGGCGTGTTTCTGATGACGGAGCATTGTTAGAACCAAGTTAAACCTATGGCATAACAAAAATCACGTTGAACATTTGTGATTAGTTTTAGTTTTCATCTACAACATTTCTCCTAAAAAGTAGTCTTTGTGAATGCACTGATGCCTCTGCTTTGAGAGTGTAATATCATCAATACCAGAGGGTTTCGCACGTTTAATAAAGAACAAAGACGAGAAACTGAAAAACACTATAAATGGAATCAACATCTGCAGCTCTTGTGCGTTTCCTGCTTGAGAAATAGTTCCAGACACGTCTCTGTTACTGTTCAGAGCCGGAGCTGGAGGATGAAGTGTGATCCAGTGATAAAAAGGTCGTGTGAGGTCCGACAGCCTCCGTCCCAGCGCTCCACACCTCGGGCTCCCGCTGCACTCGCTCAGGCTGCTACTGACGCTGGAGGTTACCGATGTTTGTCGTTTTACGGATGTTTATTTCGGCTATCATGGATTCACTGGTTCATTCAATACCTCTGAAAGCTCAAAATGTAAATACTAATGCAACAGGATGATCGCATTAACTGCAAAACTGCACAGCACACTCAACCTTTTTGTAATTTTATTTTTGTTTTACGGTTTAGCCTTTGTCAGATCATTCTTCTTTATTTCTTTGGACCACAGCGTACTACTATTTTCATTATTTTGTTAACATTTATGTCAGTTAAATATGTGATTTAACATTTGAGACGTGAATGTAAAAAGTAGAGGAAAAGAAAAACGAGATGGAACGTATGGACGACCGAGGGTTTAATTAAAAAGGTCTTATTTATGAGGCAATTTTATTTGTCTTTTTATAATTTGTTGCTAAACCAAATCTAGTTTATTTAAAAAAAACACTAATAAAAACATCAAAATCATCATCTTCAATCATCATTATTTAAACTGTAAAAGTCAAATCTCAATCTCATTAAAAGCCAAAATGCTTGGAGAGTGCAGAGGCCGAGAGTTACGCCTGTGACGTCACAACAATTAAAACGGCTCATACTTTGGAGGAAAGGACCGACCAGAATAAATGAAAGTTCTTCAACATGAATGTCTCCTGAATGCAGCGGAATTATTTACATGATCCGTCTGAGCAGAGTCTTAATGAACGGTTTTATGAGCTTAAGAGAAATACCACCACTCTCTCTCTCTCTCCCTCTCTCTCCTCATTCTCTTTCTCTCTTCATCTCTCTCTTTCTTTTGCTTTCTCACTCCTCTCTCTCTCTCTCTCTTTCTGTCTTCATTTATTTCTTCATTTACTCTCTCTCCTCATTCTCTTTCTTTCTTTCTTCATCTCTCTCTCCCTTTCGTTCTTTCTCACTCCTCTCTCTCTCTTTTTCTGTCTTCATTTATTTCTTCATTTACTCTCTCTCTCTCCCCTCATTCTTTTTCTTTCTCTCTTCATCTCGCTCTCCCTCTCTCTCTCCTCATTCTCTTTCTCTCTTCATCTCTCTCTTTCTTTTGCTTTCTCACTCCTCTCTCTCTTTTTCTGTCTTCATTTTCATTTCATTTTCCACTTTCTTCATTTACTCTCTCTCTCTCCTCATTCTCTTTCTTTCTCTCTTCATTTCTCTCTCCCTTTCTTTCTTACTTCTCTTTCTTTGTTTCTCTCCATTCTCCCTCTCTCTCTCTTCATATCTCTCTCCTCATTCTCTTTTTTTGTCTTCATCTATCTCTCTTTGTTTCCTCTCTCTTTCTCTTTTCATCTCCCTCTTTCTTTCTTTCTTTTTCTTCCTCACGCTTCTGTGTCTTTTTCTTTGATTATCTCCATTCTCTCTCTCTCTTGCTCGCTCTTCATTTTCTTTCATTTTCTCTCTTCATTATCCCTCTCTCTCTCTTCATTCTCTCACTCTCTTTCTCTTTTCATTCTCTTTCTCGCTTCATTCTCTCTCTCTCCATTTTCTCTCTCTTTCTCTCTTCATCTCTCTCTTTATTTTCTCTCTCTTTCTCTCTTCATCGCTCTCTTTCTCTCTCTTCATTCTCTCTCTCACTTTATTTTCTCTCTCTTTCTCTCTTCATTCTCTCTCTCTCTCCTGTCTCTCTCTCTCTCCTGTCTCTCTCTCTCTCTCGCCCTGTGGCAGATTCAGATCGTGGCCATTACCTCTCCTCGTTCCTATGGAAACTGCCCTCAGCCCTTCAGCATGTGATCGCTCTCTGTACCATGCTTTAATACAAACAATGCAAAAACAATTCAACACAGAAAGTATTGACAGGGAAAGCAAACTGATTAAGTGTTCACGATTGTAACCGCTTGTGTTGCCCTTTAGCTCCATGACATTTACATTAAAGCATCTGTGGAGTTACTTTAAGGAGGAGACACATCGTTTGGGAGGCTTAAACCAACCATAGTCTAGTGTTATCTTGTTAAAATACATTTCTTAAAGTTGATTTTACTGACAAAAGAACTCGAAAATAGATCTTTTTTAATTGGAGAAGGTGCATTTTTTTATGATTTATCCAGTTGTACAAAAAATTGCTTTGGTTCATGGGCAATAAAACAATAGTACAGTAACTCAATATTGTGTTTGTCCTGGTCCAAAGTGGTTAGAATCCCGCTCTCGACATTTGCTCATTTGGAGGAGTATAGTCTAATCCACTGAGTCTCAGGCTGGTGCTACCATCCCAGCTCCAAAAACATTATCCTCAGGCAAGACACCTGCCTCTCCCCCCATGTCTGCGCTCACTGGTGACTGGTGTGTGAGTCCTGAAGCACTTTTGGTGGTATTGACACGGTTTTAGTTTTATCTTGTTTTCATTCTTTTATAATTGTTAGGATCTGCAGTGTTTCTGCTGAGGAGCCCTCTGCACCGGGAGCAGAGGTCGACTGTCTCATGGGCCCTGGTCTGGTATCTTTCCTCTGGGCCCTGTGTCCTGAGGTGGTTCTCGTTTACGTTTAAGGACATATTCTGCTACAGTGACTTTTTTGAGCTTTTAACCATGTTCTGATGATCCATCATCAAAAACATGCATTCACGCCTTTTTGAGGAATGTGAGTTAGAAAATCCTCTCCCCTCCGACCACCAAAAACACTCCCTGCTGAACTCTCTCAATCTGGGACATTTTTTCAAATCATATGTGTCACTTATCAGAGAATCTTTTGCTGTTTTTTGCAGTCCTTAAATCATCGCCAGACTCGTTCTGAGCATTTCTACCATCTAAACATGATAACGGCTGTTGCTAGCCTGACCATAGCGTCTCTTAGAGAATTTTAAATGCTAATAAGAATCTGAAAAATGCACAATATTTTTCCTTTAAGGGTTTTTTGGCCCGTAGGCTTTATTTGACAGATTGGGGAATGACATGCAGCAGACTGTCAAGAATCGAGCATGAGTGGCTCCTGGTGGCGCTTTCTCAACGGCTTCATCTGACTTCAGCCTCATTGTCATTGTTTCAGAGTGTGTATGTGTCTTTTTAAAGAATATTTGATCACCGCAGACATACACAAGAAGAACATGCAAAGTAATGAAGGGTGATACCAGTGATTTTTGATTCAGTGCAAAGTAATGCTATGTTGCGAGTTTGATCTAAAGTGTTTTGTTTGATCTACAGTCCTTTTTCGATAGAGTGGATCAGGTCCAGATCTTCTCTTGTGCTCGTCACTTACTTAAAAACTGCAATGTTCTTGTATAAAACACCCATCCTACAATTACTTGTGTTGGGAAACTAACATACAAACATTGTTTTTTTTTTTTTTTTTTTTTTTTTTTAAAGTGAAAAGTATCAAGTACATCATTTCACTGACAAAGGTAGTTTATGCTACAAGTGAAACGCTCCATGATTAAAATGCACAAAGTTATTTGAAAATGCAATCATACCAGTAAAACCCACTGTAATGACTTCTGTGCAGCAGGCTTCAAATATATGCCTCGAAAACTGGAGACAGCGATGAGGTTACAGTCTGACAACAAACTCCTTCAGAAAAAAGCAATAAGTGTCAATGTTAAAATTTGAATTGTTAAAGCAACACAACTCATTTATCCTCAGACTTACATAAAGGTGATATCACTTTTTATGTTGATGGTAGTTGTTAAAGCAGAACCAAGCATCTCTGTGTGTCTGTGTGGTGGTTGCAAATGTATTTTTCGGGCATTTGAAGTCGGCCCCTGATGTCTCTGGGTGGAAAATCAGTTGTAACATTTGCAATGACCAACCGCAAGACAAGTGAGAAACCCTGGCTCTTTTTTTTTAATATTTGAAATATTTATGCATGTAATGGTACTTCCTTATTTCAAAAACAAAGAAGAAAAAAAAAAGCTGTGTATTTTTACAGGCGAGCTGCAGGGGGAGCTCTGTCGCTGATGTTACTTAGTTCTGCTTTAACTTCAAACTAAGTCTTTGGATATTGTGACTATTGTCACGATTCAAAATTGAATTTAAAAAAAGCTCGATGCAGTATCACAATGAACTTGTTTTAACAATGGAATACTTGTCAGCACAAATAGTAGTACCTTCTTTGATATTTTCATGGGGTCTGAAAGTGCTGACTTATTACAGTGATTCCCAAAGTGGGGACCCCCCGGGGGTCACAAGGGATGAGCTGGGGATCGCGAGATGATGACATCGTATTTGCTCTATTTTTCTTTTAGTGAAATAGGGTCTAATAAGACAATCAACTATTCACATAACCAATGTTAAACCTGATTTAACATGCTTTGACACTTTTATTTTTCATTTCACTTTGGGGGTCTCAAGTTGGTTGCATGGGTATTTTGAGGGTCCCGGCCAGAAAAGTTTGGGAACCTCTGACTTATTAAATTATATTCAGGAAAGGAAAAAAAAATTGTATCATGCAATGTTTTAATTCCGCTGTTTAAATGAGTTTTAGTTTCAATTAAGTATTAATTTTTGACATTACCAATTTTTACTTCATTACATTTGTTGTTATGTTTTATTTTATTTTTTTTGCTTTGTGCTCTTCTTAACCAAATTCTCAAGCACATTCTGGCTAAAGAAAGTGTTCTCCTTCTTCATCGTTTCAATCGTGTCGAGCATTTGCCCAGTGCTTCTTTGTTCCTTTTTTTGATGTCACTGCGACCGTCACTGAAGAGTTCCTCTCCAAATCCTTCTGTGTTTTTAAAGTGAATCAGAAGAACCCCCTGCGAGATGAGAAAAGACGATATCCTGTGCCTGACACCGGCGACCCAAAATAGCTCCTCCGACCGATCACAGTGTGGTCTGTTGCTTCAGTCCAGTCTGGCATGTACGAATGAACTGCGAGATTGGGAAAAGCTTTGTGCGATAAGGGTTTGAATATGTGTCCTTTTGGCTTTCTCCATGACTCCCTGAAGATCCGAGCTGACTGACACGCTCTGCACTTCTTGTTACAGCCTCTCCCTTCTTGTTTTCTTCTTTCCTGAACTGGGATTAAGTTTATATTGATTCAGAATTGAGCCTCGTTCGGACGGGCTTAGTTTTACCTCTGGACGTCGGGTAAATTTGAACAATTACCAACGTCGTCTGTGTTTCTCGTCCCGTGCGAATCGTTGATCTCTGTGAAAATATCTGTAGAAATTCCCCCCAATTTTCAGTTTCAGCAAACTCGGAGGTCCTCAAGTGATTTTAATCCCAAGCGAATGTTGATGTCTGTAATTTCGACTGTTTTTAGTCCGTGTGTTGAATCTTGGCAATTCAAAATGAGTTTTTGTCCATTTTACATTTAAATCTGAATGAGATTAATATGAATGATTTGCTACAGAACTTTCAACAATTACATTCCAATTTTTATTTTTTCCTCATTCATTCATTCATTCATTTTCTACCGCTTATTCCCGTTAGGGGTCGCGAGTGACTGGAGCCTATCCCAGTGACTTTGGGCCTTAGGCGGGGTACACCCTGGACAGTGGCCAACTCGTCGCAGGGCTGACACAGAGAGACAGACAAGGACAGACAACCATTCACTCTCACATTCATACACTAGGGACAATTTAGAGTTGTCAATTAACCTACACAGTCATGTCTTTGGACGGTGGGAGGAGACTCCACCCAGAGAGATCGTGTGATGTTAGGGTGGTTCAGAATTCGAAACCACGATGTTGGGGTGGTGCGGGATTCGAACCCACGATCTCCTTATTGAGAGGCAGAAGCTCTAGCCGCTCTGCCACCGTGCACTATTCCTCAGTTACTATCCCGTACACTATTTTTTCCTCAGTTAAAGGAAGGTTATTTCATTTCATATTGTTATTAGCCTTTAAACATGCTGTTGAGTACCTTAACTTTGCTGTGTCATGTTTTGAAAGAGTTTTTTATTATTATGCTCTTAATGAACAAGTTTCTCTGCTGATTGCCCTGCCCTGGCATTTACTTTAGTTATGTTATCACTTTAAGTTTAAGAGATGCTATGATCAGGCTAGCAGTAACAGTTATCATGTTTAGACGGCAGAAATGCTCAGAGTCTAGCCATGATTTAAGGACTTAAAACAGAGGAGAGAAGATTCTCCGATAAGAGATGTAGAAAATGTGAAAAAAAAAAGGTCAGCGATCGAGGGAGTTCAGCAGGAAGTGTTTTCGACAGACGGAGGGAGAGGATTTTCAAACAACATTTCTCAAATTGGGGAGAATGCTGCTGAATGCATTTCCAGGTATGTTTCTGATGACAGAACATTGCTAGAACATGGTTAAAAAGCTCAAAAAAGTCACTGTAGCAGAATGTGTGTGCTTTAAAAAGACACAAAACACGACACACATTGGCCTTATTCGACCCTAAGAGCTGCTTTTACAGTACATACACACAATACATTCTAGGGTGAAACATATGTCACTTTATCCAATTAAATAGATCAGATCAGAAGTGTTCAGATAAAGCGAAGCCACATCTTCCTGACTGTTACATCCTCTCCCAATATATTCTTTAGCTGAGTTTAAACCTCCAACTCAAGCCAATTAATGCATCTCATGCACACTGAGTATTAATATATTATGAAGAGGTGTCTGGCTATAATAGACACCAATTTGTACCATTTCAGGGAAAGTGGGTGGTGATTTGTGTGGGCCGAAATCACTCTGTGCAGTTTACAGTCAATGCGAGTAGGTTTTTATTGGATATCAATAGAATCAGACAGTGAAAAGAGGCCTCCCTTGAGGAACCATTAGTGAAAGCTGCATTAAAGCCACAGACAGAAGAGGCCTCCATCTTGCTGGCTCAGAGCCCGTCGTGTGGACTGAGCTGATTGGTCTCGTGGGGGTGGTCTACATTATAAAGCATTCAAGCAGGTGTCACTGCGGCTGCGGAACTCCAGAGACCAAAATTACACTATATTTTTAGGAAAGCAAACCATTATCCTGGGGTGTTTCTTGAGAATGCAGCAGTGCAATTAGGTTTTATATCAATGAGTAGAATGTTATGGGAGATGTCGTGGTGATAGATATGAAGAACTGTATTTGGAAAACATGTGGTTACTGCCTTCTACAGAATTTGGTTTTATTATTCAAAAGGATGAAACATTCCTAATTGTGCCGGGGGGAAATCTGTCCTACAGTCAAAGACACCAAAAACAGGACGAGAAAGCGAGTGGAGAGTGTACAACCTCACACAAAAACAAACACAGAAAGTCAAGTCTTGCAACGATCCTGTTCCACAATGAATGAAAGAATGAATTAAACAAAAAGTATTGTATTTTTTTTTATTCCCAGGTAGATATCGTAACACAAGCTGATCATTATTCCAACTGCAAACCGCGTAAGTAAATCTTGCACATGTCTCATCGTCTCCTACATGTCAAATTTACTATTTATCTAGTTTCCGCTTTAATCTTTTCGAAACATACACTCGAGACCAAATGCATGTGGTCCAGTGGTACAACCCTGTAGTGTCCCTTGAGATCAAACTATGGAGCCCTGATTGTGGAGTAAGATTTGATCAGGAAATAGAACAGTGCTTCTCAATCTATACCACTGGTTATGTGCAAGGTCCTCCATCCAGTGTTTGCCTAAGTTAGAATCTATTGTATTCTGGGTAAATGTACTGTAGCGATGGCGTAGTTTTGCTTTAGATCAAGTCTGAACGATGAGGTGGACCTGAAATAGTCTCGTTATAAACCTGGTTTAGATCTGATGGCTACTTAGAAAGCATAATCTTATCTTGGGTGGTACTTGGGAAAAGTTAGAGCCATTAGAATACCATATACAGTTTTTGTGCATCTTTGAATATCCAAAGACAGTGCCACAAGACCAAGCCGATCTCATCTGTCACTCCTCCCTTTAACCGTATGCGGAATTGATCGCGCTGTTTGAAAAGAAACATCCATAAAAATGTCTTAGCGCAAGGTAATTCTCTCTATCCTTCATAAGAATTAGATTTAAGTCGGAGCTCTGCTGAAAGCCTGCGTCCTATTCTGGCTTCCTTCAGTGGGCGGGCGATTGGATAAACTAATGCTGATGCTTTGATTTCCATCGTGCAGAGAACAAAAAGACATATTTGGTGCAGAACTTTGAAGTTGTGCTGTGTACGGAGGCAGAACCAGCTGTGCGTTCATTGATGTCATTGTTTCATAAAACATCTGTGACTTTGGAATTTGATGAAAAGATTTAACTGAGGGTAAATCTGGCAACTTTTTCCATGTCTTTATTAATTTAGTACACGATAAGCACTACTTCCTTGTCCCCGGTGATAGTTGTTTTTGCTTTTTGACCCACGTCTTTGAGACCGCTGACCTGTGACCGAGCACTGAGCTGCAGCTTGTGATGGGAAGCTGGAGGAATAACATATCTCAGGTGGACAAATGATGAACCTGTAACACCTTTAACACTCTTACTTCTTTCGTCTTTAAAATTGTACAGCATTATCATTGCATTATTGTCAATTATTGGACTGAATAGCCATCTGTCACTTTCTCTGTGTTCTGTAACTTACGCCAATTATAGGATAAGGACTTTTATCACTCCCAAAAGTTTGAGTTTTGCTGCGTAAAGTTTAAGAACAGAGCAGAATAGAAATATGCAAAACTATTGGCAGAGAGAGTTACAATTTTATAATAACTTCGCCTTAATCAGCCTTAATAAAGTATGAACAAAAACCTAAGTCGTACTGAACCAATAGTTTTAAGAATGATTCAGCCTCTGTAACTAATTTATGAACGGGTTAGAGATTATGTATTTATTTAGTAGTTATACTTATACTATATTATCATCTTTAACTATTAACTATTTAACTATTATAATACTACCATTATTTGTACAGCACTTTTCAAAAACAAGTAACAAAGTGCTTCCTAATATGACATTAAAACAAAAAGTAACAATAATGTCATATATAAATACACTAGATAATATTTGTTCATTATTAATTGAATTTTGTTCATGTTTTATTTAAGGTTAACCAAATTGTAGTTATTTTAAAGTGTTATAGAAAAATTATAGCTAAAAATTGACTAATCCAATTAGAATAAAGACATAACAATGATCAAATACAACACAATTTACAAAATAAAGTAACAAGCAAAAGTTGGACAATAATAGTGAACGTAGCAGTAACATAAACATCATAAAATAATAAACAATACATGTCTTGTCTTGTCTTTATTTCTTCTGGCTGATGTGTGCACCTCAGAAGGTTCAACAAAAGTTACACCAGTTACAAGTTTTATTATAATTTATTTATCAAAACTGTAAACCGACCTTCCTCCTCACACTTAAACTGCAATTTGAGAAAGGAAAAAATCTCATGCATACAAGCGGTATTATATTTCTTTGCCAATTTCCTGAATCCCTCTGCTCTCTTCAGGTGAACACAGACTACTTACTGTGGTTTAGACCTGCTATTAACATTGTTCTTTGCAAAACACGCCTCCTCAATAATACATGGTGTTTTGTCCGTGAACCGAGCCGACTGAATAAACCGTGGATTACCTCGTTCACGTACCTGGACGGGTGTGTCTGATCCTGTTGTGCGCCTGTCTCTCTGCGCCTCCTCCTGCTTTTGTTTGGACACAGAGCCTCCCATCCTTATCTCCTTTTCTTAGGCAGCTGCTGAAGAGAAAGCGGATACGACTGTAGGGTGAGATGGGATTAGCGTGTGCAGGGCATGTCTGGGTCTGCGCGAGCCGATGATCACTTGAGATGAGTTTGAGAACAGTCAATCCGTTTAAGACACTTTACACTTCTTGTATACAGTGCAGTGCTATAGATCCTTCAAAGTGCTGTGTCAGCAAAATTCTGGAATGGAAGCGAAAGGAAGCAGTTCATTTTCAGTAATTTGCTCACATCAGATATAAATACTAATGGTTTTAAGTTGTTATGTGAGGGAAAAATAACTCAAAAACTAGAATTTCCAGTGTAGAGATGTCAGTGAGTTTGCTCTTCTATCAAAAAGTATGAACAATATACTATTTTCTACTTTTAAAATTGTATTTGAGCTTCTTAAAATGCATAATTTATGGTAAAGTATGTGATATATCTGTAGATACAATGAAAAACTATTGAGGGTTCATCATTTCTGTCAGTATTTGTCCAATTAAACCTAAAGATTCATAATCTCCTATAACATAAACAAATAATGTAAAATACAATCGTAAACATCTTTAAAGCAGCTCTGACGTCGCTCACATGTGTCTGACTGGTTTTCATTTTCCAAAATTATCTACATTTTTCATATTTTGTGATATTCTGAGGTTAACTCCAGTTTATCCAGTGAAATCACATTATGATCCACTTCACTTTTGCTTCGATTCCAGAATTTAGAATGTTTTTCTTCACAAACTTTTAAAGGGTCTATTCACCTTATCCTGGAAGTTGCCAGGATAAATTGGTGAATTGCTGACTTGTTTTTGCACGTGTACATTAAATATTTTACTCAAATCAACCAACTTTATATAATATTTTCGCACAGTGACATTCCCTCGTTCGGCATTTACATGAACAGGGTTCTGGTCAATCCAGAAGTGTGATTTCCACAGTAGTGCGGATCTGTGGTAAAAAGAGGCAAAAGTGGGAGGGGCAGAATAAGAATTTCCGTTCCAGTTTGTAGACTATGTCGGGCGGCAGTAGCGCAGTAGGTAGAGTGGGCGCCTTCTGATCCGAAGGTCGGCAGTTCGAATCCCACTCCAGACATGGAGTAGTTGAGTGGTCAGATCCTCTGACCTGCAGGTTGGTGGTGCGATTTCAGCTCCTTCAGATGAATAATGCCGTTGTGTCCTTGGGCAGGACACTTAAGCGTACACTGGTGTATGAATGTGTGAGTGGATGGGTGACTGGTTCCTTGATGTAAAGCGCTTTGAGTGCCTTAAAAAAGGTAGAAAAGCGCTGTATAAATGTGACCATTTACCATTTACCATTTACTTTTCAGGCGCATGCAGGACCTGCCAAAGATTACAATAAATGATGTCCATAGATTCCGTCTCCTGCTCCTTTGTGTAAGCGAGAAAAGAGATTTTAAATTGCACATTTCCAGCTACATCCACAACTACGAGGGTAAAGGCTAAGCTAATGAGCAGCGCTCATCGCATGTAGCACTTTTAAACAGCGTAGCTATCTAACCTTCATTAATGACTTGTTTTCACTAACACAACTAACACTTAATTTTTTCATGCAACTTCCCGAGAGCTAGCGCTGGTAATGTAAAGCCTCCTGGTGAGAAGAACAGCGGAGTGCTGCACCATAAATGACTTTGCCGGTAGGAGGAGCAGCTGTGGAACGTTATGCACAGAGTCAATTTTCATGAGCTGCACACGATAATCAAATCTGCCTGAGCCCGGGTGTCTCCTGACCCTCCCGGTGTGGGAGTCATCTGTGGGCAGAGGCCAATGAAATCATCGATAATTTCCAAATGTCATTGTACCTTAAAACAAAACAAAAAATAAAAATATAATATTTTACTTGTTTGGGGGATTGGGTTTGACACAGAAAATGTATTTGTCCCCAGTTAATAATGTTACTTTATGGTTGGACATAGATAGAGGTAATTCCACAACGGTTACCTAGCAACCACATTGTAAACCTGGGCCATCTATTTAAATTACACAATAGTTAGGAATTGACAACAAATAACACCTGATGACAACTTTATTTCGTTGAATGACTGTTTAAACTGTCCAAAAATGTGTCAGTCGTGTGTCGATTGTGTGTATTTTCAAGGGTACGTCGCCTAATGATGACATCACAGAGGGATTCTGTTTTAGAACTCTACCACTACTTCCTGTCATTTCAAACTTTAATTTTTCAAAACATCTTTACAAACTGTAATGTAAAACTGTCATGAATATTTACCACAGGTTTTATCCAATCAAATTAAGTCATAATTAGTAAAACATGAGAACCCGTCATACAGACTTTAACCAGAAAAAAAGCCCTTATTCAAATTAAACACAATCGGAGAGTAATGTTGAAATTCTCCAGCGTAAATTGCTGGAAAAGCGGATTGTGTTGAGTGCAGTGAAGACACACACAATGCTGGAGTTTGGGAGAAATCACCACAAAATTGCCCCGAGCCAACAACTGCCAGCACAGAAATTATTATTACAATATCAACAGTCACAAATTGGAGAGACATTGCTGCTGTGGGTATGGAGCTATACGCAGCTTAAGGTGAGGCAATTTTACAGATTACAATTCAAATATTGTGACATGCTATAATTGAATGCACGGTGACAGAGTTTGCTGCTTTTGTCGTGATTACAAATTGTTATAATATGGAACGTGGTGGTGTAATTGTAAGGTTAAATGCAGTTTAAAATCAGATTCATGTAATTTTTGAGACAGTGGGCACATGTTTTAAATTCTTGACAGTCTTAAAGGTGCACTGTGTAACTTTTCTGATGTGGATGCTTTGCCTGGAATGTTCCACAGTTCAGCATTAAACATATCTATCTAGCATTTGTTCAAATACTGGTGTTTTTGTCACTGTAAAATATCTTTATTTCACGTGTAACGAAGTAGATGTTGTGCGCTACAACAGAAAAGTTTCACGGTGTGTCTTTAATGTCTTGATTCCTGCATGTTCTGCAACTGAGGCTCGAGTGCTCTGAAAAGTCCTGTTTTCACCTACCCCCTATCCCCACCAACATCCCTGGGTTTAGTTATAAAAACGAAAACTTTGATTCGTGTCTGTTCAAAAAAGTCACGTAGCTACTTTACAAAATAAAAACAAAAACATGTAAATGACAATCTGCTGCTTGTTGTGGTGAAATGTCACTATAAAGAGGCGGGGCTTATTAGTTCTTTAGTTTTTCATTGTTTCTATTATTAAGTTAAGTTTCTATTATTAAGACTGCAGTTTACAATGAACAAAATGTAGAATTATGGTCTACAGTTTATGGTACAGTTCAATTCACCTTATTCTGCCCCGCCCACTTTTGCCTCTTTTTATGTCTATGATCCGCACTCCTGTAGTAAAGGGAATTCCAGTTTGATGAGAAAACGGTTCACACTAATGACGAGCGAGGGAAAAGTCTCTCGTTAAAAAACATTATATAAAGTAGATTGCTTTGTCTAAAATGTTTAATGAACACGAGCAAAAACAAGTCAGCAACACACGATTTCCTGGGGCCTGAAAACGGCTTTTTAGTCCGTGTAGAACTTATTTTCTGTTGAGCTCGTCTGCTCCATGTAAACTACAACGGAAAAAAGATGGCGGCGTAAAGTGAATACAAAAGCCATGTTCCCACTGGCCCTGCGCTCAGACTGGTTCACATTGGAGCGTCTTAGGTCGTTTCTTTTACTTACGTACTGCGTATCGTACAGGAATCCAGGCTCGCAAGGGGGCCGCTAGATGAGTAGATGTTGCACCCAAACGTAACAAATGTTTTCTCAATAAATTAAAGTCTAAATCGTACCTGAAGTATTCTTATTCGTCACACGGCTGATTTTAGCGAGCCACAAAAAGACCTTTAGTAATTCCAAGTTTGTGTCGGTGTGAGGTGTGGCTAAATCTGGAGTAAATATGACACAACTTCTGCATTTATTTCACTTCTCTGCATCTCTACGCCATGCTTTAACCTCTCTTTATGAAATGCGATAGGTTTGGATAGAGTTAGCGGCATTATGCACCGGAAATATATTATTTTTGGTCTTTAATATGAGTGTTGTGTGTCGATAAACAGGAAACAGCAGATGCTAACGTGTTCTAGGTTTGTTTTGCTACGAAATAACGTTATAATCACTGGAAATATGACAGTTTATAACCAGATCAAGACAATTTCTGTTTAAAGCTGCTTTTTGCCGTTTCATTTTCACTCGAATCTGCGTTCTCTTTTGTTTTCTCTTGACCAAACAAACGCGACAAACAAAAAAACGATCAAGCACCATAATAAGTCTCTGCATACATCAAATATTATATCTACATCCCAGAAAAGTTACTCGTCTTCTTTTCTTTTACCCTTCTTTTGGTTGAATTATCGTCTCCGCCACGTTGCCAGAGCGTTGTGTTTTTCCGATTCGGCGACTGCGCACTTCATTATTTTGTTGCGAAAGGT
This sequence comes from Rhinogobius similis, assembly GCA_019453435.1. Taxonomy (NCBI): domain Eukaryota; kingdom Metazoa; phylum Chordata; class Actinopteri; order Gobiiformes; family Gobiidae; genus Rhinogobius; species Rhinogobius similis. The sequence goes on from CM033631.1 coordinate 13,830,451, forward strand.
CAGTTGTGACACTTTGCGACGAGAAAACGTACACAGTGTCTTCCTCCGCCCGCTGTCAATTAATTCCTCCTCCCGTTGCACTCGCGGTCCAAACCTCTCGGACGCTGCCCTCCTGCCACGCCGCCTCATTTGCGACAGTATGTTTCGCCTCCCCAAAGGATCCCGGATAATGTAATCAGAGCCGTAATGGAGGACCTTAACGGTCCATGTGGCCGGGACAGATTGTGGATAACTGGGTGACGCTCCGTGCTACACTTAGGCATATGTCGTCTGGTAGTGGGCGAATCGGAGTGACTGCGGAGTGAGAAAATGCTACTTCTTCGCGGTGATCCCGAGCTGAACGGGCACATTCTCGAGCCAAGTTGTTAGTTTGCGCTGATGGACTGAATTACTATCATTAAGACTGTTAGAACCGAGCGCATAAAGAGGATTGCGGTGTATTGAAATCGCGGAGGGTTGTATTTGCTAAATAATCACTTTATGCTGGGAAGTCAAGAGCAGATGTCGTTAATGTAAGTGGGGGCCGTGTTCTTAACGTCGAAAACAGACAATTACGATGTTGTCGTTCAGTGTTGTGTATAATTTTCTTGTCATCTTGCAGTTAAGACCTTTTAGACAGACTGGATCTGGGTAACTCTTGTTTTTTTCTTTTTATGCTGTGATATCTTGTGTTTGCTGCAGCTTTAGACCAAAAAAGAATGTTTTTTCCAGTGCACACACATAAAATAAAAACAACTTACTTCTCAAGAAATCGTAAAATAAGCTTATTCTGAGCTACAACTTAATACAAGAGATCTAAAGTAAAGCATAAAACACTAGTTAAAACGGTAAGAAGCAAGTTTGTATTCACCTTATTCCGGAAGTTGCCGTACGCGCCGCTGTCTTGTTTCTGTTGTATTAGTTTACATGGAGCAGACGAGCTCAACAGAAAATAAGTTCTACATGGACTAAAAAGCCGCTTTCAGGCCGCCCAGGAAATCAGTGCGTTGTTGACTTGTTGTTGCTCGTGTTCATTAAACATTTTACACAAATCAACCTACTTTATGTAACATTTTAGCGGCGAGACTTTTCCCTCGTTCGTCATTTGCTTTAACGGAGTTCTCGTCAAACGGAAGTGCGTTTACAACAAAAGTGCAAAAAACTGCAAAAGTGGGCGGGGCAGAATACGGTGAATAGAAATATACAAAGAGGCTGATGTGTTTGATAAGCTTAAAGGTGCTGTACCTGATTTTCACTGTTTTGAAACGTGAAAAACATAACTAGTTCTTGTTAAAGTCTTTACATCAGTCACGTGTGTCGCTCTCTTTCCTAAAGTCCCAGCATCTTAAATATTCATCTTCATGAGTTTGTAAGCATTTTTCATAAGTCTCCTTCCTGGGTACAGCTAACAAACATTAGCATGCTAACGGCACACTTGCTGCTTCTCGTAGAATAAAACGTTCACCCGAATAGATGCTTTTACAATACATTCATACTTCGGCAACAGTATTATTACATTATTACCTGCAAAAAATCGAGCACATAAAGTGGTAGTCAAAATCAGCAACTGCGCCATTAACAGTCTCACACGTTTATTGTTTGTTTTTTTCTCTTAAATCAAAACACATATATTGACAAAATATATTTTTTGTCTAAATTTGAGACAATAAATCTGATGTAGTTCTGTAAAATTTGCAGGTGGTTCAGTTATGAATTAGTCAGTGGTGGAAAAAGTACTGAAAACTAAATAACAATAAAGGAGGATAAAGTGCATGAAATATTGTACACAATGTGCTGAGTGAATTGCACTTATACCGGGCTCCACTGCAGTCAGCCGCAGCGTTTTAAGTTTGATTGCAGATCCGACAGTTTGCTGAATGTCCTCACGTCTCTCATCCACTTTTCAAGTCACACTCTCCTGTTCAATAAATTGTACGAGCCAAAATAATCCTTTTTGAAAAGTTCATTATATTTACAGACAGTGGTTTTGCTACTTTAGTAAAAGTAGAGATACAGGAGTGAAGAATTACTCAGGTAAAAGTAAAAGTATACCCAAAAAAATGGAACACAAGCAGAGTACCCCTTTAAAAATATACTTTAAGATGAAAAATATTAGACAAAATATTTCAGACAGATTTAAAGAGTTAAAGCAAACCGAAAGGATGGCATTAATTTATTTATTCATGTTTCTGTTATTATTTGGATATTTTTGTTTGATCTACACTGGGACATTAGGACTTTAAGTAATTTTACTTTTGTAGTTTGTTACTTTCAAATACTCCTCACTGTAGACAAATATATGATGTGTTAGATTCTGTGTAGTTATCTCCTCCCTTCAGACAGATACATGCCTGTCAGAGGAACAAAAGAAGCGACTTGGATGAGTGGCGAAATGTACTCATTCTTAAAGCTTTCTGTTCAGCTGAATGCAATTTTCTTTTGCAATGGAACATGACTGAGGAATTTTTAACAGACATTTTTAAAAAAAAACAATCAGTAGTTATATTTTAATGACTTTTTAGTAGCATTTCTTGTCAATATTGTATATTAAACTTAACAAAACCCAGTGTTTAATGAAGAATTAAGTTGTTTTAAACCACAATCTACATTTTGTCTGAGCTTAAGGTATAAAAATGTGTGTTTGTCGGTATAAATTTGAACAGTAAGAATAATGAGACAGCTGTGCTTAGAGACAATTAGGATTTGTTCTCAATAACTCTTAAATTTTGCTAATTAGAATTTAATTACAATTACATAACTGCAATTATTCAATTACTCAAATAAGTGCAATCACTCAAAAAAATCTACTCAGGTATTTGTAATTAGTTACTTTCCACAGGATGTTTTAGTTTAGGTGTAGTTAGCTCCTCCCTTCAGACAGATATATCCCTGTCAGAGGACGTCAGAAGAACTGAAGAAGCGACTTGGATGAGTGGCGATATGTATTCATTCTTGAAGCTTTTTGTCCAGTTGAATACAATTTTCTTTTGGTATGGAACCTAAGACTGAGGGATTATTACACAGATCAGTCAGAAGTTACATGTTAGTGGCATTTTTTTTTGGTCAGTATGTTATATAAAACTTAAATGTAAGTGTTTAATGCTAAATTAAGTTGTTTTAAACCATAATCTACATTTTTTTTCTGAGCTAAAAAAGTGTGTTTGTCGGTATAAATTTGAGCAGAAAGAACAGTGAGACAGCTGTGCTTAGAGACGATTAGGATTTGTGCTTGAAATCTCCTAAATGTAGCTAATTAGAATTTCAGTACAATTACATAACTTCAATTGTACTAAATTACAAGAAATAAGTACAATCTACTAATTTATTTGTAATTAGTTACTTTCCACAGGTTTGAATGTAGTTTAATACTTAATTAGAGATACATTGTCTAATTTTAAGGCCTACACGCTTTGATTCAGAAGTAATTATGTTGAAGAGGTTAATTCAAATCAACTAAAACACTTTCAAATATACTTCTGAGTTGGACTGATCCACATAATTCACCTCTGCGCCTGTCGACTGCACGTTATACCCTCTGTATCCGACCTGTCCTCTCGTGCCCAGTCATTACAGCCCTGTTCTCTGATGAGCTTTACTTATTAATGCTGTTTTTCGACGTTACTTTGAGTGGATGTGAGAATGCACTGGTCTGTTTTTTGCACGGTCAATGGCCACACGTGTGAACGCATGGCTGTCTTTCTGAAGGATTCGTCTTGGCCCGGGCTCTCCTAACAAGTGCTAAAATAATAATGAGAACATCGCTTCCTTCTGAGGGGCTTGCTTAGCAGAAGGCGGTACAGTCCAAGCGGAAGAAAGTCAAATTTAAACTCGCGATCCAAAAAGTCTCGAGCTGACACCTTAAATTAGGTTTTCTTCCCGAAATAGACGATTTGCAAGCTCAAGCTGTCAAGATGAGCAATGATTTAACTTAACTAACACTGCTTACTCGGTTGCGTAATTGTTCTCTTGTTTCTCACAATAAACCGGCTAATTTTAAGTCCAAGATATGAATCATTTGGAATAGAAATTTGAAAGCCGTGAAAGTGAATTGTGGGCATTTCTTGACTGCCAGATTTGAAAGCTGATATAAGCAAGAAAATGTTAAGTCTGCACCATTTTTAGACACTTTTCTTAATGTAATGTGTAATATTGCTGTTTGCAGAAAAAAATAATAATAAAGGCAGTTTTGTGCAACTAGATTTGAAACCTTACTCCAAATTTAGACATAAATTTCACATGTCTGGGCTATTTTGAGAAAGGAATTTCAAACCAGAATGGACCGCTTTCCTAATGAGGCACAGTTTTGAAGTAACATCGGAGCGGCAAAACACCAGCAGGAGACAGCTTTTGGTTACAACTTGTTTACAACCTTTAAAATTCTAAAATGTGTCCCACTGCCCTCTGAAATTTGTTTTAGTTTTATGCTGGGAATTCTGAAAATAAAAGCTAAATGTTTTGCGCACACACTGAACAAAAAAATGTATGATCTCCCCCCAAAAAAGCTACGATCAGATGTCTGTTTTCCTCATTTTGAAAAAGTCAGGAAGCTAAATTACGAATCCTCTGATCTCTACATCTTCTAATCATTGTTTCTGAACCTGTGTGCTCCAAAAATGACAAGACATTTTACTTAAGCCTTCATTTTAATATTCCAATTACATGCTGCATTCTTCAAGTTTCATTTTGGTACAAAATACTCCATGCAGCATCAGTGAAAAGTGCAAAACGTCTCAGAAAATCACTTACATGTGAAGTATAGCGAGCATGCTAGAAAGGACAGGGATCACTGCACAAAGCTGTGAAAGACTTGGTTCAAAACGTGCAAAGTGTAAGTTACCCAAAGAGCAGAAAATACTTTTTGACAGGTCCATTGTAAAATACCTCACTCACTGTAAAACGATCACAATCATGCTGAAGGACATTCATAGATCTCAAAAACTAACGCGAAACATTATGAGGTAACAACTTGTAAACATTTGTGTGATTTTCGTTTCAGTTGGCAATTTCAAATGCACTGCCCCATCCCCACATGTAAACAATCGACCGCGTTTTACGCACGGACTTTACGCGCAAACATAGTGGCCGGACAAAGCAGCAGTCGTCGGGGAAGGACACGCTGAGCCTTTGCATATGCGTCCTCCGAGAGAAATACATGCAGAAGTTTGAGGAAGTCCTAGCTGAGCCCGATCATCACCGTCTCCACGTCTTTGGACGGTCTCCGGTCCTTCACCAGGAAGTTGATCATGCTCTCAGACTTGATCATCAGGTTGCAGCCGAGGAAGAAAATCCCGAAGACCACGGTGAGCGACAGGACGCACAGCACCGCGATCTGCACCACGCGCATCACAAAGAGTTTGCGCTCGTCCTGGAGCTGGTTCAGGAGACCTCCCCCGTCCGCGGTCACCACAGTGTCCGTGGCGTTCCCGGTGTAGTTGGCCAAAGTCCCTGCTATGGTCTGACTGCTGTTGTACAGCGCGCCCTGCGCTAAGTCATACAACGACACGTTCATGTTTCCGTTATAATTGTCACGAAATGGACTCCACCACAAAACCAGAACTAGAGAGTAAACTTGGCGTCATGTGCGTAGGCTTTCACAAAATAACAAACAAATACATAGCATGTGTTTTTGGCGTCAGGAGTTTGGATAAACCTCCGTGCGTAATGTCCACACCACGGTCCCCTGCGTAAAAACCAAGCGTCTGGCGGTGCGTCCTGCAGGCTCCGGTCTCTCCCCGCGCTGTAATAAGAGATGGTCCCCACGCGCGTCCTGCTGATCCGCGAGCGAGTGTCCCTTTTGTGCCCAGTCTCTGGTGCGTTTTAAAGTGACGATGATGATGGTGATGATGAGTTCCCCGCGGAGCGCAGCGGGAGGCGCTCAGGTGCGTATGACGACACACGCTTCACATTTCTAATTACACAAAGTCCCGCACACATTATGACACATCCAGGATAAACGGCGTGTTTAATTTAGAGAAGTGTGACATTTAAGTGGCAGAGACTTAAAAGATACAAGAAGTCAATAGAATCGACGTGTCTAAACAGCTGCCTTTTCTCTTTAATGCTTGTAAACCTTGAAAATAGTTAGATCTTGTACTTAATTAGATTGGAAACAGAAATAACGTTTGAAGGCATTTGATTGAGTTTTCTTTTTTTAATCAAGACTTTGTTCTAATTGCCCTTTTTCTAAGTTGTCCTTGTAGATAATGATTTGCATTTACTCTAAAAGCCTCTTGTCTTTGAATGTTGTTTGTCACTTAGTGACAAAAATTAGTACATTTAATGCTTTAATTAAATATTTTAAATCTCTGTTTTCAGACTAATCTATTTGAATGATTTTTTATTAGTTTGGGTTTCATCTGTAACTGATTTGATAAAGTTTGGGTGTATTTTTAGACATGGTGCTTGTTGCTGAGGAAACTGTCACTGATGCCATGGAGCCCCGCAGGATAAAGAGTGAGGCTGAAGTCAGACATGAAGCATGAATTAATAAAGAGACTGAAGCGCAGCAAATATTTGTCTGAGATATTGGCTCCATACAGTTGGGAAGATATCCATCTTTTGTAATGAAATCTGTGTGGATGTAATGCATCTGTTATTCAAATGTGGAGATCCAACATGGACAATGTGTGAAGAGCCTGGACTGTCGTAGTCCCATTCACACATATAGACACATACACACACTCAGCTCTGACCTCCGTTCACACTGCACTTCAGTCCCAGAACATTGCTGGCTCTGCTCTGTTCACACTTAACCTGGCATTTGTCTCTCTGCGTTCTATCACAATGTGCTGCATCGTTTAAACTGAATGAAAATGGAACTTAACTGAGTAGTATAATCTCGGAGACCAGACTCATAACCAAAGGAAGGAGCAGTATATTGGAAATTTTCCTGCTTTATTCACACAGATGCCTTGCCTACATCAGTTTGGTCTTGGTTACTGAGTCTTTACAAGGGAAATGTCCAGATCAAAAATGCAGAGAGATCAGTTCTGGCTCCGTTCACACAGGTCCCTGCTCTGGACTGTCAAGCTGCGAGTGTGAACGGAGCTCTGGGGTCAGTGCAGACGTAAACGTGTGTGTTTGATCTCACTCACTGACACTGTCTGTAAATGCTGATCATTGATTGAGCTCTGTGTTTAAAGATTTGAGTCATTAAGAAGCGTCACCTCTGACTTATACAGCTGGACAATATTGGTTTAACAAATGTTTAAAGAAAAGGGCCCATAATGATGACTGTTACAAGCCTTTGATGCAGCTGCTGACCCTTTAAAATGTGACGTCATCAACATTCTGGACTGGAGGCAAAATGAAGTCAACTGTACATTTTTCAATGATAGCTCACATTAGATCTAAATTCTACTGGTTTTAAGTGTGTGTGTTGGGGAAAAACATTTAAATTTCCAGGGTAGAAAGGTCAGTTAGTTTGCTTTACTATAACAAATGATGAACAAAATTTTTAAAATGCATTTTTGCTTCAGAAAAATGTATGGTATAGTATCTAATGTATACCTAGATAACATTTCGGTGAGTATTTTTCTAGTAAAACCCATAAATCTGGATTGTTCCTTCATCAAAAATGCAAAGAGTTTTTCATAATTTCCTAAAACATAATGTAAAATACAATAATAAATTCTGATGTCACTCACATTTGTCTGAGTGGTTTTCATTTTCTAAAATCATCTACATTTTTCATATTTTGTGATATTCTGAGGTTAAATCCCAGTTACATTATGTTGCACTTCACTTTTGCCTCCATTTCTGAATTTAGGACTTTTTTTTAACAAATTTTTCAAAAGTGTATTGTACGTCTGTTTTTTTTTTTGTTTTTTGTTTTTTTGTTTTTTCCCCAAGTTTCCAGAAGCAGCCAGCTTATTTTTCCTTGTTTTTTTTTTTTGTTTTGTTTTGTTTTTTTGTTGTTGATTGAGGTATAGTTTGTCGATGTACAGAGACATTCGTCCTTTTAGGATTTGCGTTATACTAAGTCCATACAAAAACACCCCAGGATTCAAACCTAAAATATGCAGAAACATATTTTTTTTATTGATCCCCGAGGTGAAAGGACTTTGGTTACAGACATGCAATTTTCCAATCAAGAGAGAATGTACATAAAACTTGATTAAATTTTAGATTTAATAAAAACATTTCCAAACGGGTTTATTTTGAATGAAACCCAACTATGTAATAAACTACAGAAGCATATCAGATTTAAAATATGAAACAATAATATAATAGATGTTGAATTTCCACTCTTTAGTTTCACCTCTATCTTTCTTTACTTTTGCCATTCTTGTCGTTTAGTGCTCTGTGCATAAACCTTGGTTGATTGTACGATAAAACACTCGAAATCACAAAATGTCTCCATCATAAAGAAATATCACCTCCATTATTGAACATTTCCACAGCTGAAGAAGAAACACAGGGGTAGAAAACGACGTAACTCAATGTTAATCAGTGTAACTTCTGCAGTGGACAGTTCCTGGTGCTGAACGTTCCGAACTGATGACTTCGTTTGTTTGTTTTAATCTTACGAAAACAAAAGCCTTGAAAATCAATTTAGACCCCTCTTTATGTCTCAGTAAGTAGCTCTCAGCCCCTGATTGTCAAGTATTTTGGCAAACAACAATTACCTCCACACAAACACAGACACACACACACACGCACACGCACTTTTCCGCCCATCGTGACTGTAAAGGTTCAAACAGTGGTTGCACGAACTCATTTCCATTCATCCTTTGACTAAACAATCCCATAAGCCCCGGAGCAAGCTGTGAATTAATTTACATTGTGTGAGTTGGTGTTAGTGGCTTTTTGTGTCAACGCGTTAATCCCTGTGTGCATCGTAACAGCGCTGCCTTGTGGGGTTTGAGCTAAAAGGGCACCCAGGAATTGGAAAAAGCAACAAGAGAAAATGTAACGCGAGATAAATCTGCTGTTCTTTTCAAATATAAATAGCTTGGTAGCACTGTATAATAACAACACCTCGATAACGTGTGAACAAAGACTTCATTAATGGACAAATAGTAAGAGCGATTCAAACTTAGTAACTACATAAGGCACACAACAGGCAACTAATGTTTTTCATTTTGTTTTTGTTTTTTGTCAGTTTGCTCTTTTAACACATCTGCCGTCATGTGGAAACAACACACTTGAGCCAATCTGCTCCTAAATATGTTTTGTTAGTTTATTTTATCATCCATAGATTTCTCTGGCACATTGTAACTTCAAACGCCATTTTCTTATAATGCATTTTTCCTCTGTAGGGGACATAAAATCAGCACTTAAAGTAGCTCCTGCCCACCAAACTTGAACATTTTGTACAAAACAGGATTTTGACAGAACGTACCAAAGAATTTGTTGATATCTAATTTCAAACCAGATTTAACCAGATTTAACTCTAAAAATGTGTCAACATGTGATTTTTCTTCTTTTTTCTTTTCTTTTCTTTTCTTTTTTTTTTTTTTTTGAGTTAGATTTAGTTACTTAGAGATTGTAACCAAATGTTGTAACTAATATGTGTACAAAATGAAAGAAATGTAAACCTGGTTCTGTCCATTTTTCATATTAAAATGTCTCAAATACAGTGCCATTTTGCCAATTTTTACACATAAAATGCCTAAAAAAACATAAAATGATAAAACACTCGTAGTAGTTTTTTTTTTTCTTACATTCATGTGTAAACTACAGGAGAAGTTTCAAATTGCCATCTCTTTTTTCTCGTTCACCTGCAGTGTCTTAATTAAAGCAGTATTTAACTCTCTGGAGGTGGAACGTCACCTGAGCAACTGAATCATTTCCCTTGAGGATCAATAAAGTGTTCGGATTCTGCGTGATTCCATGGAAACAGAAAGTAAAAAAAAACACTACTGAACTTTCTCCAAAGAAATGTAATGCCATACAGTGGAATATTAGAGCCAAAGGAACAATATTGCCATGGAAACAAGCAGGGGGAGGTTCTTCCAGGTCAAGAAGGAGGGAAGCTCACAGCAAAACAAACCAAACAAACAAAAATATGCCTTTATTTTAGTCTGTTTTTCGGCAATAAAGTTACGCACTGGGGCTTTGATAAGTTAAGATTAGGGTGTTATTAGGTAGTTACTAAGCCTGAATCATTTAAAAAAACTATTTGCTCAAGATTCATTCATTCATTCATTCATTTTCTACCGCTTATTCCCGTTAGGGGTCGCGGGTGACTGGAGCCTATCCCAGTGACTTTGTGTTAAAGGAGACACATGATGCTTTTTTCAGGTACTTTGTGTTGAACTCTAACATAACTCGATCATCAGTTTATATTTTGTTCATTGTAAACTGTGATATTGATCTAAAACGGCTTAGTGATTGAAACAGGTTCATTGACTTCCTGTTCAAAACTGCAGAACGGATAAGCCCCGCCCCTTCATCGTGACATTTCACTGTAACAAGCAACAGATAGTCATTTTTGTGTTTTTATTTTGTGGTTATTTAAGTGGCTACGTGACATATTAGAACTCTATGTGTCACTCAGAGTCTTCATTTTTCAAATAAGTACAGTTTCTTTTTACGTACAGGATGTGGGCGGGGATAGGAGGTAGTTGAAAACAGGAATTTTCTGAGCACTCAAGCCTCAGTTGCAGATTAAACATGCATAAATCAATCAAAATACAATTCTGACTAAAGTAATGATGACGAAACACTGTCCTTAAAGTGTGTTTGACAGGTTTTTATAATTTTCTAATTTTACCTTTATTTTTTGTATTAATACCTCTAGTAAATATAAATTATAGTTTTACACCAACCAAGTAGCCATTTGTGGAGAAAAATGGAAAAACTTGTAGAAATGACATCACACCGGGGAGACAAAGGCGATGCATAATTTACACAAAAGAAACCACTTTTTTGACCCTTCAAACATCAATTCAACTTAACACAGGTGTCCCATGTATTTATATTCCTTAAATAAAAACAAAACGTAACATTAGATGAGTTTTTGCCCATTGTACAGGACTGGACGCTTGGTAATTTCCTGGAGTGATGTCATCATTTACAACCAGGAAGTAAAAGTAAAAACCTCAAAAAATTACTATACCGAGATAAAATGTGTTAAGTATTTTAGCAAACTTTGAAATCTTAACTGCATTTTAGCCACATGAGTAGTTCAATCTGTCTGAGGCACTTTAACGTTGATTTAACACAATATGTCCCCTTTAATATGACTTTATATCACATTGTGGTTACATTTTTGTTCAGTAAACAGCAAACAACGACCAAGAATAATGTTTCTATTTACGTCACACTCCCCTCCTCATCATTCACTGGGACTGGAGTGTTTAATGCTGAAGTGTCTTGCTCAAGGACAGTATACAGTAGTTGCTAACTTTGTGCACGAGAAAAGGTGCCCCAAAGAGCAAGGAACAAGACACAGATCATTAACCTCTTCTCAACAACATTTCAGGCTCAATAAGGCAATTAAGCATATATTATAATTCCATTGTTTGTGCAGAAAAACAACAGAGGTTTTGACAAAGATGTTTTTATTGCCTTGAACAATAAGCTCGTACGTGCGCAATTCTGCATCAGCTCTATTTATAAAGTATGTATGAATGCTTCTTTGTCCATTGATGTCATTTACAACGCCACTAACTATTTACCTTCTTAATTAGTTTGCGTCATTAACAATGGAGAGTTCTATGGCAAAAAAAAAATAGATATATCAGTTGTTTTCTTTTCTTTTTGTTGCCATATGTAACAGATATTATCAAGTCCAGTGGATTTTTATCAAGGAGTATGTAATAATATTTTGATTGCCGTTTGGCTTTGGAAAACATTAACAAAAAGTGAACTGCAAGTGTCCAATTACTTTTAAAAATGGCACGTATCTGTTTTGCAAATGAGCTTTACACACGTACTGTAATCTTGATGAGTTTAATACATATTTTATTGATACTAAACGCTGAAAAACCACTTAAACTAGCACTTCATTAGCGATTATTGTGCGGTATCTCAATTAAAGCGTTGAAATGCTTTATCAAATTATAGTTTTTATCAATTATCTGCATTTCAGCGCAAGGAAGACCAACGATCGCTGCTCAAACTCACGAGTAAAGTCCTCCTCAGTGACGGCTCGCTTCGCTAATTGTTGCAACAGCCAAATATTTACACAATTACATGAAATAAACATGTTCGTATTGTGGCAAATGTGAGTTTCTGACTTGTTCCTAAGCAACAGTAGACCTGCGAGCCCAGTGACAGATGGTTGGTGAAGTTATTTTGGTTTAGACAAGAAGAACAAGAAGAAGGAAGCGAGCGAAGAGAGAGGGAGAGGACGGACAGGAGAGGAGATAAGGAGGAGAGGGGCACTTTTTTCGCTTTTTTTCCACTTCAACATGAGGGAATTGGCAGCCTAGCAACGCAAACTAAGTGAAGAAATCCCTATAGCAACAGGGAGAAGGTGTCTGACCCCACCCGCAACCCGCTCACCGACTCGGTTCAAGTTAATCGACGCAGATTAAATGACATTTCTGACATCGGAAATAATACCTGCACGTGCACGAGTCGAGTTTAGAGTGAGAAATGGTCGGTAACTGTGAGCGAGTTTACATAAGTGCTGGCTTTAACTGCATGTTTTGTCGCGTTTATTTGAGTTGCCTGTTATACCTTTGACTCCAGAGCATTTGAAACATAAATACAATACGTTCTACTCTTTATATTTCTAAAAAGGTTCAAGTTATGTGTTGAGTTTTTGCGTCTTTTGTCCAGAGACTTGATTGTCACCTGCTGTTTATTGCGACTTGTCTTTTTTTGAGGATCTTAGACAAACCCGGCAGCTTTGAGTTGGTTAATGAACTATGAGCTCATTCAAGTCCTGTTTCCAACATTATATTTCACAACATTTATAGACCCTTTAAAATATGAAATATGGCGACCTTTTTCAATGATTTACTCACATTAGATCTAAATTCTACTGGTTTTAAGTGTTTGTGTTGGAAAAAAGCAACACATTTGAATTTCCAGGGTAGAAAGGTCAGTTTGTTTGCTTTTCTACAACAAACGATGGAAAAATTAAAATGTTTTAGCATTAAAGTTGTATTCTAGCTTCAAAATAATCTAATTTATGGTATAGTAACAAATGTATCTCTAGATAAAATGAAAAAGTATTGTGAGCTCAACATTTTTGTTTCCAGTAAAACCCATGAATCTGGATTGTTCCTTCATCAAAAATGCAAAGAGTTTATCATAATTTCCTAAAACATGATGTAAGATACAATAATAAATGTGTTTCAAGCAGCTCTGATGTCACTCACGTGTGTCTGAGGCTTTTCATTTTCCAAAATCATCAACGTTTTTAATATTTTGTGATACTCTGAGGTTAAATCACAGTTTCTCCAGTGAATCACATCATGTTCCACTTCACTTTTAGAATGTTTTTGTTTACAAACTTTTAAAGGGTCTATACTGTGTAAAGGCTGGACCAAAATACAAATGACATTTTCATGAAATTATTAGTACAAAAAAGGACTTTAACTCGAGCAATCATTCGTCTGAGCTACTTTTACTTGTACTGATTTATAATGTTACTTCCTGGTTGAACATGGGCAATAAATATGACATAGATAGAGGTAATTCTACAACTGTTACCTAGCAACCATACAGTAAACAAGGGCCAAAATCGATATATATTTCACAATAGTTAGGAATTTACAATAAATAATACCTAAGACTGTTATTTTGATGAATGATGGTTGAAACTAGTATTTTCAATGGCGCGTCGCTTTTTTATGACATCACAGAGGGATTCCATTTTAGAACTCAGCTCTACTTCCTGTCATTTTAAACTTCTATTCTTCAACATTTCCTCACAAATTGCAACTTGACTGATGTAACTATGATAAATATTTACCACAGGTGCCCTCCCACCAAACTAAGTCATAATTAGACAAACATGAAAACCTGTCATATAGCTCTGTCTGGGGAGTGCAAAGACAGACTTTCAGATAAATAAGGTGGTGCTAAACCATGAATAGATTTGAAAACAAGCAAAAAATAAACCTTTATGAACTGAATATGTTTCAGAAAATAGATCCAAACCACACTGATTGCAGCTTTTATGCCAAATAAAACCGGACATGTTGTTTGTGCAAGAAATTCATTTTGATTAATCGTGCCGCACTAAAATACATTGTACTAATATGGGGTGCATTTCAATTGGCCAAATTTAAGTGAGATTATTCGGTTATGAAATCACAGAAGAGCCGCCGTGCAATTAGTATGAGCTGTGTATCAGATTTAAACTCTAAACATGGCTGCAAAGTTGATCTTATTTAAGAGACTGATTCAAACGGTGATGAATAGGTGCGATTAAAGAGCATTGCATGTCTATTAAAAGGCAACGCAAACAGCAATTAGTGTGGGCAAGCTTTTGATGCCGGAGTTGTTTGCTAACTCTGGGACTCTAATGTTGCAGAGGTAAATTCAGTCATTAATTATACCTCGGCTGTGACTCAGGGCCCACACAGACCCAAACACCGGTCATTAGGGTTATTTTAGGAACATGGAGCTTGTCCCTGGACGGCTGAATTAGGCTAAAAAGGTCACCTGTGGATGGCCACGTATGTCATGTATGCAGTGCTGAGAAAACACTTTGAAAATGGAGTTAGAGAATACTGAATACCTGCTTCTGTTACATGGAAAACGTTCACTTTTCACTTTAGGTGCATCATATTATTGTGTAAAACTTCAGGATTCAAAAATGCTTTGTTTGTTGCACCATTTTTAAAGATAATAATAATGATAATAATAATACATTCTATCTCCGATCTCAGTTGTTCGGATGCAGGCGGTCGGTGTAATGAGTTGTGCTGGTTAACACAACCAAGAACAGAGCATTTTAACTTGTCCACTCGCACCTTTGATATCTTTGCGCTTGGACTACAAAATTGCTACGAGGAAAATAAAGATGGCGGTCTCTGCGAGTGGTTAGCCGGAAGCTCTTGACCTTGTTTAGTAGTTCCGCTGTGACGTGATCGACAAAAATACGTAACAGAAAATGCGGATATTCGAACGAACTGAGAAATATGTTGCAAAATTTATATAAATATATCTCTGCAGCTACTTAAGTGATTAATTTCAACTTTTTGGCACTACTAGACACCCACAGTACACAATAAAAGGTATCTAAGGGCCAAAAAAGTAGATTTTGCATGATATGTCCCCTTTAAGCGCTTTTCACCCAAGGATACTGTGAACAAGTTAAAACACTTTGAAGGCGCTGTACCTGATTTTTACTGTTTTGAAACGTAAAAAGCAGAAAAAGTCTTTACATCCGTCACATGTTCCTAAAGCAGTTCCTGCATTAATATTCACCGTGATGAGTTTATCACAGATATCACAGATAAAGCTAATCAAACAGTAGCACGCTAATGACACACGTCCTGTTTCTCGTCGAATAAAACGCTGTATAAACAGATGCAGAGAAAGCGCTGTGGTCTCATTTTCACCCAAAATGCTTTTGTGCTGGGAAACAGATTTTTCTTTATTACATACAAAAAAGTGGTCTATTTTTACATTTAAAAACTGTAAAAATCATGATAAAACACACAGTACAAAACTGGATGATGGTGTTAAAGTGACTATTTGTAGTGTCTGATTGTCTGAACAGTCTAAGTCTGAGTGATGAATGGAAGGAAGTCTATGATACATAATTATCACTGAGAAAAGAAAACAGCAAATGTACGCAGCACAAGAGCAGTGTTTTCTATTTTTATCTCCATTACTTTATATTTTGAAGCATAAAGTGCATGTATTCTTACGATTTTAGGAGCAGAATACCGAATCATAGTACCATAATATAGTAAATAAATGTATTTTGGGGACACGTATTATACTTTCCAACACTACATGAAAAAGACTGTTACTGTATGATGCTTTCAAAATACTCATGTGTAATTGTTTTTAATTTTAATGTTTTTTGATTGGATAGACCAGTGTTTTTCAACCTTTTTTGAGTTGGGGCTTTTTTTTCATTGAAACAATTCTGTGGCTGCTAAAATATTACAAAATCAGACCCTGAAATGACTATGTTATGGCAACTAATGTCTGTGCTACTATCTGGTGCTTTAAATTTGGCACTTATAGAATATGTTTAGCTTTTTTTTTGGCTCATAAGTTTGCTCCAAAACGTTCAATCATTCAAACTCAACCTTTTCAAGGCAAACCTGGCAATCCGTCAATGTTCCCCGGCGCACTGGTTGAAAATCAAGGGGATAGACAACTGTGACTGCTACTAACACAAAGAGAAAAAAGAAATGCTACCAGTCTAATCAACTTTAAGGGACTGATTTGTTGAGAGCAACCAAATTTAAATATAATTCCCATTTGTCTATCAAATTTCCTACTACTTTTGCAAACAAATATTTCACACGTCTCTTCTGATTTGTCATTGTTTTTAATATTACTCTCCTCTCTTTTCGCAGAACCACCATCAAACACAAATAAATCCAGATCGCTTTAACTCGACTCTTTCCACTTGACCCTTTACCCGGTCAAACTACTGTCTGCGACGTCTATTATTATTAACCAATCGCACTCGTCTGTTCCTCGGCGCACAGCACAGAGCACATAAGGACTGCAGATGGCTTCATATGGTGGTCAGGACCTCTCTCTCTCTCGCGCTTTCTCTTCTCCATTTCCCCTCTTTTCTTGTTCAGCTTTAATTGGCTGCCATTTGACCTAACTCTCCTGCTTCCTTTCTCTCTCCACACAGGCCAACCATTGCAAAACTTCTTCGAAATGTCATTCAATTGAGTCGATAACGGTCTAAATACAGTCACGGTGCATGTGTATGTTACCTGTGCTGTCCGCCCACATCGAAAGCTTAATGTCAACTCAATTGTGGACTATTTTCGCCTTTCCCAGCCATTTGTGTCCTTCCTTTCGATGCAAGGATCAGGACTTAAGGTGGCAGTAACTTAGCAACCGCGAAAGATAAAAAAAAAAAAAGGAGGAGGACATGTGGAGAAGTATTTGATAAACCGGAGATAAGAGCTGGTGACACATATAGATATCTACCTGAAGTAATGATAACTAGTGTGTTATTGGGCATGTTACGTTGTATTTTTATTCTTAGATTAACAATTTGTGCACTTTAGAGTCTAGTTTGGAGATAGTAGTTGTTGTTTTGTCACAGCCTGGAGCAAAGTCACAGAAATAAAGCCTGACAAGAAAAGATCGTTCAATTAATCTGCAGTTTACCGTCTCATCCACAAGGGGTCTCCCTATCACAAACTATTTCTGCTCATTGAACGAGTCAACATTTATTTTCACTTCTTCAACAGCCATAAGTGAGACGACTGTGGAGGGTCGTTATATTTATATATTTCTTATTTATTTGTTTTTACTCTAACAAAGTTTTAATGACGATAAAAATAATAATAAACAAAGCCCCATAATTTATTACCATAACATTTAATAATTCAAGCACTTAATTTACTTTAATTAAAAATGAAAATAAAAAATAACAACTAAAATAAACTAAAATAAACAAATGAATAAGTAGGCTAATTAGTTTTAAATGTTAAAGTCGTAAAGTAATTATATTAGTTGAAAATACGCTATGCTAGGCTACTTGAATTAATTAATGTGAGCAATCATTCAAAAATAAAGAATAACATGAAAAAACACTTAAAATAAACAAACAAATAAATAAATTGACTAAACTTAAATGTCATTAAATGACATTAAATAATACGCTACAGTAATGATTGCTAAATAAATGGGCTAAATTAGTAAATAAATATATAAATACTTAAGCTAAATAATAAAGAGCTACAGATTGAATTAAATGTTACGGTCGTACATTAGTTGAAACATGCAAATATTGTCTTTCAAAGCTTATAATTCGCTCAAAAAAGGCCTTTACCATAGTTACGCAGTTGATCCTTAAATGTTTTTATTGTTCAGTTTTAATTTCCCTCATGGTCAGTTATTTAAAAAAACACCAATTATGTTATTCTTTTTTATTTTTTTTAAATTATTTTTTTGGCACTTCCTCTAAAAACCGTACTTGTGATTAGTCTCGTGCGCCTGTGTTCTGCGTCTTTGGCGCTCGTCAGGCGCGTTACTCAACCGCGTGCGCGTCTCGTCAAGAATGAGGAAAGACGTGTAGCTCCAGCGGAACCGAGTGCGGACTAGAAAAACTTGGGAAACCACTCATCAGCGCACCGCTAACTTCTCCGCGCTCTCTCCAAACATGGATCCGCTTTGGCACCGCTTTCTCCTGGCGCTGTTTGCACTGTCTTTTACGTACCAAGTTTTCGGTAAGAAGTTGTTGGTATTTTTCTTTTTTTCCTAACTTTTTGTCACGAGTTTCACCTGCTCTGCTCCGGTTCAGGGGGTGTTTCCTCCTCTGGACATTGGCGTGCCTCCACAAGCTGTTGAAAAGTTAGCGGAATGTGCGCGGGTTA
This sequence comes from Rhinogobius similis, assembly GCA_019453435.1. Classification (NCBI taxonomy): domain Eukaryota; kingdom Metazoa; phylum Chordata; class Actinopteri; order Gobiiformes; family Gobiidae; genus Rhinogobius; species Rhinogobius similis. Next base: position 13,848,864 of record CM033631.1, read on the forward strand.
CGGTGCGCTTTCTCGGTTTTTCTTGGTTAAATGTGCTTTTATTCTTACTTTTTGGGGTTGAGAGGATCTGTTGATGGATCGTAGTTCAAAGTGGTTCACCATCTTTCCTTATAAGGCAGTGAAGTTGCTTGCTGGGATGCGTTTCCTGACAGGGACAGTGCCTGCGGGGATGATTCAAACCAGAAGCTTAGTTAGAAGTCATGGTTTACTTCAGACACGAACAAAAAGTCAAGAGTCTGTTGGTCACATTTGGATTTAATCTTGGTTTGATCAAGATTACAGCGAAACAGTGTGCATCGCTTCCAAGTCTGTCCTCACGTGTAATAAAATATAATAGGATCAATAAGGAATAGTGGAAGAAAAACGTGATTTATGCATCACTTTATGTAAGAAAGTGATTTAAAGTCCGTCTGACAGATTAGACACATTCACTAAAACATACTGAACATGGTTTTGTTTAAGATTTATTGCCTATTTGTCCACAGTTTGACAGTTTTCGCAGTGTTTATAATGTTACTTCCTGGTTGGGCAGCAAATATGACACAGTTAGAGGTAATTCCACGACTGTTACCATAGCAACCATACTGTAAACAACGGCCAGATCCACAAAAATTACACATTAGTTATGATTTGACATATAATAATACCTGATAACGCCTTTATTTTGTTGAATGATTGCTTAAACTGTCAGAAAAATGGTAAATTGTCGCTGTATTTTCAATGGGGCGTCGCTTTTTGATGACATCACAGAGGGATTCCTGTCATTTTAATTTTAAAATCTTTTATTTTTCAAAATTTCACAAACTGCAACTCCACGAATGTAAAACTATGTTAAATATTTACCACAGTTGCCCCCCCAACAAACTAAGTCAGAATCAGAAAAATGTTAGAACCTCATATAGACTTTAAAGGTGCACTATGTAACTTTTCTGGTAGTAGGTCCGTCACTTTTAATTTAATTTCAAAGTGGGGGTTATTACGCTTTAGAAGTTATAGCAATTTCTGAGTCCTGTGTCGTAGTAATAGAGAAGTATTCGTAATATCGAATCATTTAGAAGCGTTTTCTAGATGACGACTTTTGAAAAAATTGTTACCATTGACTTCTACGGGTCGACAATCGTGATCTGACCCCCGTAACCATCTGCAGTTTTGGTAAAATTGACCAGTGGTGATGATGCAATGTTTATTACAGCTCTGGTCAGTCTCAGTGATGTTCTGAGCTGGAATTAACCAATCACAAAGTCCGAACTCTCAGAAGAAGCAGATTACTTTATTTAAACTCTTCAAGACCACACGAAGATACTCAATTTTAATACTAAACATTCAAACACAATCTAGATACGAAGGCAAACCAAAACGATAATAAAACACTCACAATATGTATCTTTTTTGACACAGTACACCACAATCATTCTAAAACTGTTCAGGAAACGTCCACATTTGCCCAGTTTAGTCGATACTTGTTCAAACGAGCGTCTAGTTTTCATAACGGTAGAAGTACTAGTCAATTAGTACAACTTTTGGTACCACATTATAATAACTTCATCTTATTTTGCCTTAACAAAGCATGAACAAAGACTTATTTTATACTGAACAAATAGTTTATTAAGCATGATTCAGGATTAGTTACCACTTAATTAAGGTTAGGGTTAGGGTTAGGGGCTGGAATTTGGGTTAGAATATTAGTTAAGTCGTTAATAAACCTGAATCACTCTTTGTTCACTATAAATTAAGTCTTTATTCATGCTTTATTAAGGTAGGAATAAATGTAGTTATTATAAAGTGTTACCCAACTTTTTTTTATACTTGTAACTAGGGCGGCAACTAACAATCGATGTATCTAGCAGTTATTCTTTTGATTATTCGATTAGTTGTTTAGAACATGAAAGACCCGTAAATATGAGATTTTTTAAACTAAATGTGACGATGAAGCTGAAGTTCAGGCGCTTGAGGACATTCTGGTGGAGTATTCACAGACTAAAGAGTAAACTTTAAATGGACACATTCCCGGCACTTTTTTCATGCGATTCCTGCTCAGTCTGAGTCAAGCCTGTTCTCTCAGCTCGTAGTCTGTTTTGGAGCCTACGTATAACGATTACTCGATTACTAAATTAGTTGAGAATGATTTCAGTAATCAGTTGTTTGCGATTAATCGATGTAACAAGTTGCAGCCCTACTTCTGACAGACCTACAAAGTTCACATGAATCGTGAAAAAAAATGAAATTATGGCGTTTATTTTAGTAGATAATTTGTGTTGTATATTTAGACTTTTTAACTACATTATCAACCAAATAAAGCTGATAATGAAGGCGACTGAAGGCGAAGAGAATATTTATGAATGAAGAGCACCATTTATTCTATCTTGATATTTGATCTAATAATATTGCTGTTTTTGTTATAAACGGTCTTTTGACGTGTGTTATAAAGTGCAATTAATGATGATCAATTATTTTAGTTATTTTAGTTCATTTTTGATAGTAGCTCTAATCAAAATTGTGATCTGGTGCCAGGAAAATCGTGATATATAAATGTGTTTTGTGGCTTATGGCCCTCTCCTAACAGACCATTCATTTCCATCCTGTGCGCCGGAAAACACTGCCTTGAACAAATTCCAATTAGAGTTAATTCACTGTTAATCAATGTAATAAGTTTGGCTGTTTTGGAGTGTCCTGAGCCAGAAAAAACACCAAAAGGACAATGAATACAACATCAAAGTGCCAGACATAACGACACAGACAGTATTTTCTTTTTTCTCTAATTTGAGTCATTTGTGTGTCGGGACTTAAAGGTTAAAAACACTGCCATAGACGAATAATGAGGAGGGATTGCATTAGTGAACCTTTCTGGCCCTGATCCAGTCTCTGTGTCTTTGGGCAAACACTTCTTCAGTCTCTGTTTGTTAAATTGGAGAGCTCCTGTGGACAGACTGGGAGCCACATCACCAGCCTCAGGGGAGGCTCTGTTTGCAGAAGTGGTTTGCATCAGAGAGAGGAGTCAATGAATCATGCAAGAAATGGTGAAGTAAGTTTGACTGTGAAGATGATAAGGCAATATTTACAAAAATATGACTCAAAGGTCATCAAAAATCGACTGGATGGACTGTAAAGTTTTTCTATTATTTTTTAGTGACCCACTAAAGTTCTTGGTCAACTAAAAAACTGCTCTATCGACACAGGAATGCAAACAAAAATAATTACTTCTACAGAAATGTACTCTTTATTTGTTAGACTCCATCATCTTCAGCTCACTCACCCCATGTCTTATTGTTTTTGCCACATAAATCCCTTTAATCTAAATAAAATAATTAGTCAATTAATGAAAATCTTGGTCGACTAAGATACTATTGACCGATCTATCGACTAAACCAGGGGTTCCTTAACTTTTCTGGCAGGGACCCCCAGAATAGCCATGTAACCTTCTCAGGACCCCCCAAAAAATGACAGTAGCAACAGTTTTAAGTGTCAAAGCATGTTACATCAGGTTTAATATTGTTTTTTTGAATAGTTTATTGTCTTATTGGACCCTGTTTTACTAAAATATGCTGTTTTAAATTAAAAAAATAGAGCAAATACAATGTCATATTCATTAAAATGAGATCTTGAAATCATCTCGCGACCCCCCGAGGGATCCCGACCCCCACTTTGGGAACCACTGGACTAAATGACTAATGGATGCCGCACTTTCATTAAAATTCACGCAATGTAGTTCGGATCTCTGGTCTAAGAAGCCCAAGGGAACTCTGTAGATTCTTTGGGGACCCAAATTTAAGTCCCGAGTCCCAAGTCGGGAATGAGTGATCTGAACTATACAGACTGACTTTTTTTAAAATAACAAAGTCAGTATCATTATCATCATCATTATACACTTTATTCATAAATATTCTCTATCTAGAAACCTTCAGTCATCAGAATTCCACTTTTATTTGGTCGAGAAAATGTTAAAATAATCTATGTGATTTTTTATCAAATTTTCAATATACTTCCACCTCTATTGTGAAGAAATACAGAACAACAACTCGTGTTTGATCCACAAGTCCAGAACCATAAACTCCTGAGGTTATAGCTACACGACTCCTTCATACCATCAGGTGTTTGTTTAGGGGTCCACAGCTCTGAACGTTGATTTGTGCGTCGATACGATCAGAGGTGTTATTGAAAACTGTAATTCAACCTCTTTTGTCTCTTGAAAAACCGCCACTCTGCACTTTTCGCACATATGGAACAAATAACACATGCGTCAGTGTTAAATATTAAGCAGGACACACCCATTAGCCGCGTACGATAAGAGAGCGAGACAAGAACATAGTTGGGTCACATAAAAGGCTTTGTGAAGTGTTGAAACGACTCTGCGAAAATGCAATCAGTGTTAGTAACTTCGGTGAGTTGTGAAACGGTGAATCACGTCTGTGGTAGATGTGCACAGACTTCACAGACTCATTTATTACAGCCATAAGGGTTTAATTAGATAGAATTAGTCACGCAAAGTTGTAAAATGTTTGTTGGTTCTAGGCACAATTGTTGTTTGCTCTCCCATCTCTAGTTGCTTGGCCTCCATTCTAATCTCCATGTATTATTCACTGTCAGTACTGTTGATTAGTCTGGAGATGCCGCCACATAATTTGACTTTAGGAGGCGGGACAAACATGTGTCAATCAGACGAACAGCGGACGTGACGACAACACCACGAAAGTACGGTTTATGAAAGAGAGAGCTGTGTGTCAATCAAGAATGGCTGTAGCTGTGAAGCCTCCTCTGGCTGTGGTTTTAACGACACGTCCTGGTCTTTTAAAACAGAGAAGCCCCAACATTTTCTCTGCCGTGGACGCCATCTTGCTTGTTATTGTTTGTAATCGCGGCACACGGATGTGACGTTCTCCTCTTGCGGCTCTGATTGGCTCGGTTGCCGCAAAATAAAGGAAGTAGGGGGTTCACCGATCAGGCCCAAACACACTTTCTTTCAAAATTTAAAGAAATTGAAAGATAGTGGGAATGGCTCTCCAGATAAAGCTGTTCGATTTGGGAAAAATATCTAACTGTGATTTTTCTGACCAGTTTTGCGATTGTGATTAGATTTGCAATTTATGTTCAAACTTCATATTTAAAACACAATCAGGACAATTGGCAAAAAGAAAAGAAATATGAACTGACAAACTAATTCAAAGAATCCTGAGTTTCGAAACGTTTTTGTCGCTTTTTGTCGCTTACAGTTGTGGTTTTGCCGCCATGTTTTTGTTGCTTTTAGATTTGTTTTTATAACTTTTAGGTACATTCTTGTAGTTTTTAGACGTGTTTTTGTCATGTTCAGTCAAGTTTTTGTCTGTTTTAGTTGCATATTTGTCGATTTTATTCAGGCTTTTGATGCTTTTAGTCACGTTGTTGTCACTTTAAGTTGCGTTTTTGTCACTTTTTCGCTTTTCATTGTGTTTTGGTGCTCAGTTTTAGGTACGTTGTTTTTGGCCATTTGACGTGTTTCTGTCACGTTTAGTTGCAATTTTGTCACTTTAAGTCCCGTTGTTGTCACTTTTAGTCCCGTTTTTGTCGCTTTTAGTCCCATTTTTGTCACTTTTAGTCCCGTTTTTGTCACTTTTAGTCCCGTTTTTGTCGCTTTTAGTCCCGTTTTTGTTGCTTATAGTCCCGTTTTTGTCACTTTTAGTCCCGTTTTTGTCACTTTTAGTCCCGTTTTTGTCACTTTTAGTCCCGTTTTTGTTGCTTTTAGTTGTGTTTTTGTTTTTGTCTCTTTCAGTCATGATTTTGTTGCTTGTTTCAGAACATGTTTTAACAAATCTACAGGGTTAGCTGTTTTGATGCAGATTAAAACAGGATATTTTGTCGTTTGTGGAGGAAATTATTGCCCTTCAGAAATGACAACCTTTGTGATTTGCTAATTGCGTCCATTCAAATTGCAATTTAGACTTCAATTAATTGTACAGCTCTACTATTCTCTCGAGTTTCTCTATTTTGGAGTCCCGAATGAAGCCAGCTGATGAAAACATATTCATCTTATCTGATTACCACGAGTCACAACAAGAACAGACTTGAAATGTGACTTTTAGATTGTATCATTATCCCCATGAGTTGCTTTTTAATTACATTATTGCGTTATTTGTCCGCTTCTAGGGTCGAACATCTGCACGTCTCGAGGGGTGACCACTTGCCGTCAGTGTCTGGCCGTGGATCCGAGCTGCGCCTGGTGCTTTCAGGAGGTAAACCACGACCACAGCTGCTCTGTGAAGTCAAACGTGTCGAGACAGAAACGCCATTCCTCTCCTGTCAATGGCCTGTTCATGCTTTTTCTGTGAAACAATCAGAGACATGTTTTCTGTGTAAAAAGAACAAAAAGTTTTAGAACTAGTCTAGACCTGGATCTGTAGTTTAAGTTGTTGTGGCAGGAAGTCCTTGAGCGGCTTCCCTTCAATTTTATCTGGGTAACATTTAGTAAAAATATATATCCACAGGCCTTTTGCATTCTAAACAAACTATCTGCTAATCAAATTGCTCAAATTGTTGATTTGCAAAATAATCCTTAGCTGCAGCCCTAATTTGGTGATATTAATAATCATCACTTTTAAGTCAGTCGTGTAGCAGTTTATAAAGAATTGTCTGGGTGGAAAAGTTGAAATGAACATGAAGTATTCCTAGTTTTAAAAAGAAATGTTTAGTCTAACCTGCCATATTAAAGAGGCTGTACCTGATTATTACTGTTTTGAAACATGAAAAACAGTTAGGTAAAGCCCCTTTAAGTCAAGTTTTGATCACATTTTAGTTCTGATTTTGTTATAATCTTAATTTTGTCATATAAATTGAAACTTCAGATCTACAATTATGGTGCCTTCAAACGTTGAATCCACAAAACTTTATTTATAAAGCTCCTTTCGTACATAAAATGCTTTACGCATGCACACACTTACTCATACATTGTAAAATACATGATGCTGAGTCCAGATAAACCAGTTGAGGAAGCACCATCAGAGGAGTTTTCTGCACCAGGAGCAACAAGATTAACAAATCAAAATTAGGACTAAACCTTTGACTAAATTCAGAAGTATTACTCGACTAGACCAAACAGGACTAAACCAGGACTAGAACAGGATGAAAGCAAGTCTACATGTGGACTAAACTGGGCTCAAACCAGGACCCGACAGGGACAAGTGTGAACGTGGCCTTAGACCTGGTTTAGTTCATACTTCAGTCCACATTTTTAGTCCTGATTTAGTCCTGGATTAATTATAGTTCTTAAACTTTTGTCTTGACTGCACCTTCAATCAATGCCTCTCTAACTTTGTATCACACAGCAAAAAAAATCTAGCCTTGTTTAAAATGACTTTATTTTATCTGGAATTGAGTAGTTTTGACTCGACGAGATTTAGTTGCTGATGTGATGCAGAATATTTCACTGGTTTCAGACTGATCATGCAATAATTTATCTTAAAACAAGAAAATAAATAAATAAATAAACCAATGGAATAAGTAAAATGATCTTAATCCACTGGCAGATCATTTTGACTTGAAGTAAGAAGATAGAAACTGTTTTAAACAAGTAAAAGAATCTAGTTCCAGCAAATAAATTGTGTTAACAGATCCTAATTTGTCAAAACGTCTGAAATTAAGATTAATATACTGAAATCAAGACAGTTTAAAGTGCCTATGACAGGTTGGACTACTCATTTGACTAAAATGCAGTTAAGATAAATATATTTCACTGTTTGCTAAAATGCTGTTCAAATTTTATCCCAATTAAGCAATTTTTCAGGTTTTTAATTTCACTTCCTGGTTGTGAATGATGACATCACACTAGGAAATTAGAATGTACATTGGGCAAAAACTGATCTAATGTTAGAGATTTTTTTAACTTGACAAATAAAAATACACATGAACGCCTTTATTTTGTTAAATTAATGTTTAAAGGGTCAAAAATGTTGTCTCTTTTACGTGAATTATGCATAACCTTTGTCTCCCTAGTGTGATGTCATCAATTTGTTTACTTCCTGTAATTTTCAACATATTTTTTCCATTTTTCTCTACAAACAGCTACTTGATTGATGTAAAACTATCATTTATATTTACAACAGGTATTAATACACTGAATAAAGTTAAAATTAGAAAATGTTAAAAACCTGTCATACGCACTTTAACTCGTCATAGAATTCATTTTTTGCAGTACACAACATCATTTAAACCCGTGCCCTTTTACTTCATTTTATATCATTTCACATGTTTAATAGGCGTATAATATAATGTTGTGACGTTTTTCTCGTAGGAGTTTGGCAAAGGAGGATCCCGTGTGTCCCGCTGTGACCTGAAGACAAACCTGGTCAAACTGGGCTGTGGTTCTGCCTTTATGGAGTTTCCCTTGAGCTCCGTGAGGGTCGTAGAGGACGCCCCGCTCAGTGACAAGGCGTCCGGCAGCACCGTCACTCAGATACAGCCTCAGAAAATAAACATGGTGCTGCGACCAGGTATGAGGCCCTTTCACATTCTACGACGTGACCCTCCCTGCATCGATTATCCAGTATTTTCACAGGAAATATCCAAAACAAAATACGTAAATGCTGAACTTTTATTGCAGTGAGTTCTGAAGGTTCATTATCCTGCTGAGTAACTTTTGTATTAACTTTTGTATTATATTTATTCAACCAAACCACAAAATGACCATATTAATAATAGTATCTTTAGTCTTCTCTACAGTCTCTGACAAACTAGAGGAATGTTAAAATGGTGTGACACAGATCGTTTTTTTGAGTGAATTCTCTATAATAAAACTTACAATTTGCTTAGTGTGTCCTTTGAAATTGCGATTTCGTTTAATAAATTGATTAAAGCGGACAGAAATGCGACTAAGAGTGACAAACACAACACTAAAAGCAACAAAAACGATGCTTAAAGCGACAAAAAGGTGTCAAAAAGTGACAAAAACAGAAACACGATTCTTTTATTAGTTTGTCAGTCCATATTTCAATCTTTTTGTCAATTTTCCTGGTTGTGTTTGGAATGTGAACTTTAAACATGAACTTTAAGAATGTGAATCATATTATTAAAACATAAATCTCAAATCTAATCACTGTACTGGTCAGAAAAATTGCAATTAGATATTTTTCCCAAATCGTGCAGCTCTAATATGGACAGAATATGTGACGTCAGTGTCATGTCGGGGGCTCATTAGGCATTAAATCAAGATAAAACCTGTTAAATTACCTGTCAAACTCTTAATAACAGATGCTAAAATGTTGTTTGATGTTTCTCAGGTGACAGTAAACGCTTCACTGTGTCCGTCAAACAAGTGGAGGATTACCCCGTGGACCTGTATTACCTCATGGACCTGTCCTATTCCATGAAGGACGATTTGGCCAAACTCGTCACCCTCGGCAACGAACTGGCTCAGGCCATGGGCAAAACCACCAGTAACCTGCGCATGGGCTTCGGGGCGTTTGTGGACAAGACCGTGTCCCCTTACATGTTCACCTTTCCCACCGAGGCAATCGCCAACCCCTGCCTTGAGTAAGACATACAGACATGCATCACCATTAATATTCCACTTAGGCCAGGCCGATTCAACTTCAACACTTCAACAGGACTCGATATTTTGGAGTGTCATGCATGATACGCAACTACTTTGAACTAAATCTGGGGTCACACAAAATATCCACAACACTAGACCTGTTTCAATAATGGTGATTTAACCTCTGCTTTATTAGTTTTTTGGGTAACACTTAATACTAACTACACTTATTCATGCCTTAATAAAGCATGAACAAAGACTTAGATCATGATCAACAACTAGTAAGAATGACTCAGGCTTAATAACTACTTAACAAATATTCTAATCCTAATTTTTAACCCTAATCCTAACTTTAACCTTAATTAAGTACTTACTAATCCTGAATCATGTTGAATAAACTATATATTTATTATTAATTAAGTCTTTGTTAATGCTTTCTTAAGGCAAAATAAGATGTAGTTATTATAAAGTGGTACCGTTTTTTGTGGAAAACAAAATACAAAATGCTTTTTCCTGTACAGAATTGCCCATCCAGGGTTGAACGAGAATTAAATTAGGACTAGATCTCAATCAGGTTTGAACCAGGACCCAAAATCAAACCAGGTCTAAAGCAGAATTAAAAGAGGTCCAAAGCACGTCTAAACCAGGACCATAAAAATATAAACAAGTACTAACCCAGAATTAAACCAGTTTGAATACTTGGAGGCTGGTTGTGGGCCTGTTCAGATAGTTTGGAGGGCCTGATCTGGCCCCCGGGCCACAAGTACTTTGTGCCTTTGTACTTGTCCTACTTGTTCCAATATTCGGCAAATTTGCCTATTTTTAAATTCAGTGAAAAAGATAGTCTTTCCATAGTGATAGTGATAGTCATGTTGAAGACAGTATAGTCCCAAAACACTTGATAGTGTTTGTCCACTTCACAGCCACTTTTTCTCCAACAATCAGTATTTCCCTGTGAATAATGTGCACTTTGACATGTGTTATAAAAAAACATAATGCGTCTTTCCAACAGAATTCTTTCCTAACATGAGGTTTTGTTCTTCTCCGTTGGGATGTGCGTATATGCTCCCGTTCTTCACATTTTCCTTTTGATACTTCCTACGACTTTTGAAAAATTCATATATTACGAGTTTAAAGACACAACAGTGGCCTAACATTCATGTTAATGTCTAATTACAACAAGAATGAGACGAAAACAAAACCTGAGTTAGGACTAAACAAGGACTAGAACAGGACCAAACCAAGTCCACATCAAGACTAAAATGAGCTCAATTTAAGAAAAAATAATGAGTGTGAACAGTCCAGTCCAAAAAAACACATTTAAAAGGTGAATTATAATTAATTTTTGCTATATATAAAGTTTCAGAAACAGATTCCAAATCAAGTCACAGATCTTGTGGTTGTTAGTTTTCATTTTCATTGATGCAGTTTTGCCATGCACAATACTCTCGATATCTAAATTTAGCATTTCTTCAAAACATCTTTAATGATATTATCTAACTTTTGATATATTGCTCACTTTTTTTCTTCACCATTGTGTGTCCTGCCAGTTGATATAACACTCTCAAGAACATTTTTATCAATACATAATGATCTATGTCTTTATGCTCCTCACTCTTACCCGTTCCTGTCTGACTTTTGTCGTCTGCAGCATCAGTGAAAAGTGCCAGGCTCAGTTTGGCTTTAAGCACGTGCTCACGCTGACGGAGAAAGTGGCCCGCTTCACTGAGGAGGTGCAGAAGCAGCAGATTTCCAGGAACAGAGACTCACCAGAGGGAGGCTTCGACGCCATCATGCAGGCCGTCGTGTGCAAGGTACAGCGAACTCCGTGAGCCGCTCATTTACCTGTCGTCACGTGCCATTGTGAGGAAGAGGAGGGCCATACTGACAAAAACTGATGTGATTATTATTGTATGTTATCACCTTTAAGTCTGCTACAATGTGCTTGTAATTGTTTTGACATTTTTGGTTTTTTTATGGAACTACAACATACAACTATATAATCACATTTTGTTTAATTATAAACGGCAATAATCGTTAAAAAGAAGAACAATTGACTTCCTGTTTGACAGCATTTTCTGAGCACTCAAGCGTTAAATTCAGGACCATAAAACATTACTAAAACATTCATGAATCAATTGAGACACAACTTTGACTAAACTAATGTTGATTTTGCCTTATGACAGGTTTTCATGTTTTTCTAATAATTTCTCGATTCGGAGGATAGCACTTGTGGTAAATATTTATCATAGTTTTACATCTGTGAAGTTAAAGTTTGTGAACATATGTTGCAATATAAGATTACAAAAAGTAGAGCAAAGTTCTTAAAGGGAATCCCTCTGTGATGTCATCAATAGGCGACGTACAATTGAAAATAGAAAGACAATTTACACTCAACGGACACATTTGTCTGACAGTTTAAACAATCATTCAACAAAATAAAGATGTTATCAGGTATTATTAATTGTCAAATCATAACTATTGTGTCATTTATATGGATTTTGGCCCTTGTTTTCAACAGTGGTGGAAGAAGTACACAATTTTGTTACTCAGGTAAAAGTACAGATACGTATGCATACATACATAAAAAAATCTAATTAAGTAAATCTGTTACCTGTTTGAAAATATAATTTAAAAGAAAAAAATAAAAGTGTTTTAGATTATCAGACCAGTTTTACGCATTAAATGTCCTAATTTTGCTTAATTTTGGTCCGCATAGGATTATTTGAAGTAATTTCTTAATTGTTTTAGAGAATTATGTATGTGTATGTGTATATGTTTGTTTGTTTGTTTGTTGAGCTTGGACTCAAAACTGTCACCATCAGCGTGTTAAACATAACACCTCAAACAAAATGACAAGTACTTTCTACTTTTCACTCCAGTTAAAAAATGTAGTGGAGTAAAAAGTACAGATATTTGATCTAAAATGCAGTGAAGTAAAAGTAAAAGTAAAAAATGTCCACTGTAAAAACGACTTCAAGTACAGATCGCAAGAAAAGTACAGTACTTTTACTTTTGTACTTTCCACAAAATTCAAAATGGTTGCTAGGTGACAGTTGTGGAATCACCTCTACCATATTCAACCAGGAAGTAGAATTATAAACTTTCAAAAACCGTCAAACTGGGAACAAATAGGCAAAATGCTTAGTAAAAATCTTAAATATAATCATGTTCAGTACGTTTTAGTGAAATGTGTCGTCTAACCTGTTATATAGACTTTAAAACACTAGAGGAGTACTGACATTTCATCTTATGCAAGCTGTAAATACGCAACAAGTCCAGTTAATCTCATTACTGTGATACTAAAAAGTGTTTTATAAAGTTTTTTATATCTGGCAGTCGCTCGGTTCGCACTGTTCACCTTTACACTCACATAAACTTTGCATGAATAAACCTTTGACGTTTTCTTGAGCAAGACACTCGATTTGCCTTAAATGGAAACGCACTAAATGTTCAGAGCGTTAATCACATCTTCATCTTGGCTGACGTCTCTACGCACAGAGCAAAGGATCACGGTCTATGTAGTTCCCCGCTTTTATACCGTTCTGCTGTGAATCAATGCCTTTTAAACCCAACTTCCGCTTCATATATTGTTAAATTCACCTGCACGTCTCAGCGTTAGTGCTTGATATTTCTTTCCGTGCTTTGTCTGTCGCTGTAGGACAGAATCGGTTGGCGCCCGGATGCCTCGCACTTGCTGGTTTTCACAACGGACGCTAAGACTCACATCGCGCTGGACGGACGCATCGCAGGCATCGTCCAACCCAACGACGGACTGTGTCACCTGGACAGCAACAACATCTACAACCAGACGACTGTGCTGGTAAAACGGAAACACAAACCAGTCGCGCCTGATTCGACAGCGCACAAAGTGAAATAATCAAGTTAAATTTATCCATACAAGAGCAAGAGCAATTGTACTTCAAATTTACACATTTACAAACCCATAACCAAATCAGAGTATTATAAAAAATGGGTAAAAACTGTATCCATGCGTTTCTGAATGATAAAGAATGAAGGCTGTTGCCATAGCGATTGACAATTTAAAACAACATATTATATATTTTTTCAAACTAAAGCTATTAAATATTTATGACATTAATATTCATCAAAAATGTAGTTTTGTTTTTATTGATAAAACATATTAAATGTCCTCATACCTTTAGTAACTATTTTCTCAAAAAATTCCAAGTTCATTCTCATTAAACTAGACAAGCACAAACTCTTCATCTCCCGTTAAGCAAAAAATCCCAAGTGAAATTTTCTTTTCAACACAGTGGAGCAAAATTATGGAATGGAGGAGGTGTTTTATGAACACCTCAATAGCAAACAGTATAAAAGATCTTACGGGAATATTGTTAAATAAATATACACTGTGATTATTAAAATGGATGTGTATAATCCAAATAGTAATCAGAACTCTATATACAACATATTGTAGGCCTACTTAAATACAAAATAATATTATAAATAAAATTGACCAAATCTAATACATTTTCATTGGAAAAATTTTTTGTTTTGTTTTGTAATTGTGAAAACAATTTTCTGTTTATCAATGTGATTTTCATCTGTAATTCATCTGATCAGATGGCTTTCTATTCATTTGAGCTTGTTAAATAATCAATTAAAGGTGTGTGGCTTTAAGGATAAGCCCTTTCGGGTTTCTGCCGCACTCCGTCACGTTTAATGTTATTTTATTTCATATAGATTTCTGTTTTTTTATTATGTGAAAATAAAAAAATCAAATCAAATCAAAATCAAATGGTTAGTGCTAGTTAGTCAGTCTGGTTGGATAGAAGTGATCTGGTTGCCACGGTAATGAGTCACTTTCTGCTGCTAAACTGGCCAAAACTGTTATATTTTTGACTGGTTTATGTTTTATTTTACAGCATAAGATGAGATAAGGCTTGTAGGTGATACATTTTGTTTTTTTAAGTCATTGCCGCATAGATTTTTACCAAATTTCCCAACCTAAACATTAATTTAACCACTTCCCTAATCTTACCCTTTACCCTTCATAACTTGATTGACCAGACCGTCCTTCCAGACAGCGTTAACTCTTTGGAATAGGAAAAATCAATGAGTTATAACAGGCTAGAAAACTCGTGGGTTCTGTTGCCGTGGTAATGACAAAATTCTAAAAGAAAATAACGTAGAAACTGGGCTTAAGTATTTAACTGAACATATAATGGTGTAATTTGTGTCCTAAAAATGCAGGGAACTCTACTTCAGCCAGAACATTTTTTGTCTGAACTATGAAAATAAATATTCATCCTAAAAACACTGCACTGGTCTATATTTTATGCAGTATTAAACCACATGGACACAACCACAGCTCATTATTCTGTTTACTTCAGGATTACTATAACATAATTGATTTCCTGTTAGCCCTGCGACGAGTTGGCCACTGTCCAGGGTGTACCCCGCCTAAGGCCCAAAGTCACTGGGATAGGCTCCAGTCACCCGCGACCCCTAACGGGAATAAGCGGTAGAAAATGAATGAATGAATGAATGAATAATTGATTTCCTAAAGTTAAAAATATGTTTTTTAAAAGATTGTTTCACCTGAGTTTGGCATAATATGATCATTATATTACAAAAATGTCAAATCATTAAAGTGTGTATGGCAAAATTATGATTAAAAAGTCCAGCTTCCTTGGTTTGTTTGTGTTCTTTCGTAGAATTTTCCAACACGACATGGACAGTGGTTACTGTAGGTTACCATGGCGACAGTCTTTCTAGCCTTTATTATAACGCAAAACGAAAAATTGTCAAAATATTGCATATAACAGGAAGCTGAAACCCATCGATAGTAAAAAAACAAACAAAAAAACCCCAAACATGCTTATTTTGGCGCTTAATCTTTTATTTAAATGAATGAAATGTGGTAGAATGTAAATATGTTTTGAATTAACTTTACTCTGTTTGCAATATTTCTTCATTGTTTCTTTCCAGGACTATCCCTCGTTGGCGCTTATGAATGAGAAAATGTCTGAGAACAACATAAATCTGATTTTTGCCGTGACCGATATTGTGGTGCCTCTTTACAAGGTAAACAAACCTAACAGGATGGAGATAGAACATTTATCTTTATGTACAAGATAAATAAATGAGTGTTGTATTTCCTCTCTCAGGAGTACAGTCAGCTCATTCCTGGGACCGCTGTGGGAACGCTGGATAGAGACTCTGGGAACGTTATCGGACTCATTCAAGAAGCCTATGCGGTAAATAATGAGGAGATCTGCATTAAACCGATCAATAGACCCTTTAAACGTTTGTAAACTAAAACATTCTAAACTCCAGAGGCAAAAGTGAAGTGGAACATGGGATTTACCTCAGAAAATCACACAATATAAAAAGAAAAATCAAACCTCTCAGATACATTTTTATAGTTCTGGGTGATACGGTGATAAAAATCGAATCGTGAGCTCGTCCCTGTGACAATCTGCTATTTTTGTTAAATCGTCGTATCGTGATTCACTGTTTGTCTCTTTATCAAATCAAATCAAACACACACACACACGCGATCTAAGGTACAAGAGGCTGAGTACAGATGCACCAGTTGAAGAAGCACCATCAGAGGAGCCATCTGCACCAGGAGCAGAGCGTCGCCTGCAGCTAAAATGAATAAAAGAATAAATAAATAAGTGAATATGAAGAAATAAATAGAGAATTTGGTAGAAATAGAGTAAAACTAGGACATAAATTAATCTAAAATAGAAAGCCTAAAATAAGTGAACACAATAAATACCATAAATAAATAAAATAAATAAATACACAATGCAGTCTTTAATCTTTAATGCAGCTGTCTGTTCAAACACACTTTTTCTCCTGTTGTTTAGCCTCTGAAGCCTCTGAGCAGATGACTTTATCGGTGCACTGTACAGGATGGTTTGTTGATAATTTCCCAGTGTGATGTCATCAGTTACAACCAGGAAGTAAAATGAAAACCCCCAAAAATAGTTAAACTGGGGTAAAATTTGTAAAGATTTTTAGTTGAATGAGTAGTCCAACCTGTCAGAGGCACGTTAATCACTGAAAAAGTTTTATTGTCTCCTTAATTTTGCCTCCATTCTGGAATATATAGCATTTTAAAGGGTCTATTGTCCTAAACTTTCTGCCTAAAGTTTTCTACACTGTCCCTAACAATGGGCCATCACACTTTTTTTTTAAGCTTAATCCATCAGTTGTGATAGATTTTATGCCAGATCTGAGCATTAGTTTGAAATAGTAAATGTCACAATATCAAAATTTTGTGTTAAAATGATTGGGCAATAACCAAGAATACGTCCAAACAACAGTAGAATCTTTCATTTTCTTTTCTTCCCGTTGTCTAACACGTTACAAATCAAGTCATGCCACAAAAACAGCCAGATTAAAAAGTAGTTTATATTTAGTTGTATGTTTTTTAACTATTGATTGAGGCAAAAGGACTTAATTTCTTCTAAAATTGTCACAAATATCATTTTTTAGTTCTCACGATGACCTGAATAATTATCAGTAAACCAATAGTCTGGAATTATATTCAAATAGTCAAGTTTAGTCCTTGTTTATTTGAATACACACTCACAAAACAAGCAAATTAATACCACTTTAATAATAACTACAACTTAATTTGCCTTAATCAATAACGAACATATAGGCTTAGTAACTATTTAATGAAGGTTAGGGTTAGGAATTAGGGTTAAAGCATTGGTTAAGTCTCAATCTTTCTTAATAAACTGTTTTTTGTTCATGCTTTACTGAGGCAGGAGTTATTATAAAGTTTTACCAGCAAATCTGACTGAAAAGAGACATAACCAACCAAAAAGAACCTCATTATAAAGGCAAAACTGTAAAATAAAAATTAGGAAGAATCGCAACTTGACAAATCTACGTGATCGTTTAAACATATTTTGGCGGACATTCTTCAACTATGATACTTTCTTTTTAGTTTGAAGCTCAGTTCTTTGTATCTTGGACAGAAAATCCGGTCTAAAGTGGAGCTGGATCTTTTCGACGTCCCAGAAGAGTTGAACCTGGCCTTCAACGCCACCTGCCTCAACGGAGAGATCATCCCTGGACTCAAATCCTGCTCCGGCCTCAAGATCGGAGACACTGTACGTATCCATCATGTACAAACTCTTACGTGATACTTTTACAACGATTTCAACAACCGCGACAAAACCTGACCAAACGGGACCACACGCTCAGACAATACACCAGGGATTTTCAACTTTATTTCACCGAAGGACAGGTGTTTCAGATGGATTTGTCCTCAGGGCCGTAAACGTGCTCAGCGCTTTTGAAAAACAAAATAAATGTTATACAAAAGGCTTTAACAACATCTGCAGAACTGAACCAGGACTAAACCAGGTCTAAAGTCTAAACCAGGACCAACCCAGGACCAAAGCAGGACTAAACCAGGTCTAAACCAGGACTAAACCAGGTCTAAAGTCTAAACCAGGACCAAACCAGGACCAAAGCAGGACTAAACCAGGTCTAAAGTCTAAACCAGGACCAAAGCAGGACCAAAGCAGGACTAAACCAGGTCTAAAGTCTAAACCAGGACCAAAGCAGGACTAAAACAGGACTAAACCAGGACTAAACCAGGTCTAAAGTCTAAACCAGGACCAAAGCAGGACTAAACCAGGTCTAAACCAGGACTAAACAAGGACTAAACCAGGTCTAAAGTCTAAACCAGGACCAACCCAGGACCAAAGCAGGACTAAACCAGGTCTAAACCAGAACTAAACCAGGTCTAAAGTCTAAACCAGGACGAAAACCAGGACCAAAGCAGGACTAAACCAGGTCTAAACCAGGTCTAAACCAGGTCTAAACCAGGACTAAACCAGGACTAAACCAGGTCTAAAGTCTAAACCAGGACCAACCCAGGACTAAACCAGGTCTAAACCAGGTCTAAACCAGGACTAAACCAGGACTAAACCAGGTCTAAAGTCTAAACCAGGACCAACCCAGGACTAAACCAGGTCTAAAGTCTAAACCAGGACCAACCCAGGACTAAACCAGGTCTAAAGTCTAAACCAGGACCAACCCAGGACTAAACCAGGTCTAAAGTCTAAACCAGGACCAAACCAGGACTAAACCAGGTCTAAAGTCTAAACCAGGACCAAACCAGGACCAAAGCAGGACTAAACCAGGTCTAAACCAGGACTAAACAAGGACTAAACCAGGACCAAAGCAGGACTAGAGCAGGATTAACCCGGACAATACCAGGACTACACCAGGACTAAAGCAGGACTATATCGGGACTAAACCAAGACTATATCAGGACTACATCAGGACTACACCAGGACTACAGATTGTACCAGGACTACACCAGGACTAAAACAGGAGACTAAACAAGGACTAAACCAGATCTAAATCAGGTCTAAACCAGGTGTAAACCAGGACTACACCAGGACTAAAGCAGACCTAAACCAGGTCTAAACCAGGACTAAACCAGGTCTATCTAAACCAGGACTAAACCAAGACTGAACCAGGTATAAACCAAAGACAAGAGATTAAATATTTCTCTAGTTTTGGAAGAATCTCTTGGATTTCAAATGGCTGTGATTGACAGACAGATTAATCAATACAAATAATTAATAAACATGGAAACTTGTGAATAAAAAAGGGGGAAAAAAATAACACAGAGGAATGAGAAACGGCGCAGAATCTATGTAAATTTTTGAGCAAAAGAATATATTTTGTTCTGAATGTTACAAGAATATTTCATTGACAAATTAGCGGCTATCGATTTTGTTGAGCAGAAAACCTGTACTCCTTTTAATTTGCTAAATGAAGAAGAACTTTTCAATATATTACAATATAAATGAATGTAGTCTAAAGGCAATTCAGGACTTTGTTGTTTATTTGGTTTAACGATTAGGCTATAGTTCTAAATTTTTAGTCGTTAAAAAGATATAATCGTGTCTCATAAGGAGCATGTGTTAGTTATTTTGTTGACACTGAGTCTGTGCTGTTCTGCCTCGTCCTGACACAAACACACAGCTCTCTCCTTTATTTTACTGCTAAACAAATTATACCAAGAGAAAGTGTGTAAATGGGTTGTTTTTCGAAGGAATGTTGGAAGATAATGTCTAAAAATAGAGTTACAACGCGTGATAATGACGGCTTTAATTACTGACACATAAAGCCAAAAGCGTTTCACAGTTTTTAAAGGTTCGTGTTTTCGTCTTTCTTGGGTCGATTTATGTCAAATAAAAAGTGACAGAGACATAATTCACACCTCGATGAAACTATGGCTGCGGTCAGTCTGCTGTTTCCTTCCTCTGTGAAATGACGGCACTGAGGGATCAAACCCAACGCGCAAACCACCAGCATCAAACGATTCGATACCATTTTGAGAACCGGCCCATCCCTACTTATTATTGTGACAAAGAAGGTTGTTAAAAATGTTAAAAACACTACGGCAAAACATCTTACTATTTTGTTTTATGGTCTCTCAACATAAAGACTTTAATGTGGAACGAACAAACTTGTCCAATCTGCTCTTAAATATGTTTTATTATTAATTTAATCAACTTCATCCATAGATTTCTCTGGGACGTTGTAAGTTCAGAATCCGTTTTCTTAAAATGCATTTTTCTCCCACAGAGACTTAAAGATCAGCCTTAAAGTAGGTCCCTCACACACAAAACTTTACAATCTTGGACTCAACAGGATTTTGACAGAACGTACAGAAGGATTTTTTGATGTCTAATTCTAAAACTGATTTATTGAAGTTTTAAGTAAATAAAATTAGGCTAAATTTGAATTTTTTGGACAATTTTCAGTCAAATCTAGTTTACTCAAAAACTAAATAAGAAATCCCAAATCTACTCTGTAAACTTTTTTGTTACTGTTACGGCCCCAGGCCTACTGTTCCCGCCTCCTTTTGTGTTTTTGTATATTGTCTTTATTTCTTGGTGGAGTTCCTGCTGGAGAGAGGAGGCTAGCTCACGCTGAACGGGATTGGCTGCTGCCTCCTGGCCCACTGATTGGAGGGCCAATCAGTCCACCTGTGGTCCCGCCCAGTATTTAAGGACTCGCTCCACACCTGTTCGGGGCTGCTGGCCTGTGTGGGGCCAGTATGCCATTATGTGTCAGGGCTGCTGGCCTGTGTGGGGCCAGTATGCCATTATGTGTCAGGGCTGCTGGCCTGTGTGGCCAGTATGCCTTTGTGTCAGGGCTGCTGGCCTGTGTGGGGCCAGTATGCCTTTGTGTCAGGGCTGCTGGCCTGTGTGGGGCCAGTATGCCATTATGTGTCAGGGCTGCTGGCCTGTGTGGGGCCAGTATGCCATTATGTGTCAGGGCTGCTGGCCTGTGTGGGGCCAGTATGCCATTATGTGTCAGGGCTGCTGGCCTGTGTGGGGCCAGTATGCCATTATGTGTCAGGGCTGCTGGCCTGTGTGGGGCCAGTATGCCATTATGTGTCAGGGCTGCTGGCCTGTGTGGCCAGTATGCCTTTGTGTCAGGGCTGCTGGCCTGTGTGGGGCCAGTATGCCTTTGTGTCAGGGCTGCTGGCCTGTGTGGCCAGTATGCCATTATGTGTCAGGGCTGCTGGCCTGTGTGGGGCCAGTATGCCTTTGTGTCAGGGCTGCTGGCCTGTGTGGCCAGTATGCCTTTGTGTCAGGGCTGCAGTGGCGGCGCCTGTATTTTGTTGTAATGTGTCAGGGCTGATGGCCTGTGTGTGGCCAGTATGCCATATTGTGCCTCTGTTGTCAGGGCTGCAGTGGCAGCGCCTGTGTTCTGTGTGGTTTGAGGCATGTGTGTTTTGTTTCATTTGGTTTATGTCATGTCTCTTTTAAGTTGTCACCTGATTCTGTTTATGGGCCTTTGTTTTGCTAGGCCTGTGTGACCCGTGCATTTTGGGACTGGCATACCTTGTTTGTTTTCTGTATTTTGTTTTAGTTCTGTTATTTTTCCCTTACACCCCTGTTCATTAAATTGCATCTTTATTTAAAACCTTTTCCCATCTTTGGTTTTTTGTTACTTCCCCTACCCTAGCAGAGCTGGGTTGTAACAGTTACTAATCTGTGTACAAAATGAACCATGGAATTTAAACCTGATTCTGTCCATTTTTCAGATTAACATGTCTCACGTATGCGTAATTTTGGTCGTTTTTACACATAAAATGGCTAATTTCTACATGATGAAAAACTTGCAATATATTTTTTTGTTACATTTTTGTGAGTAAACTACAGGAGAAGTTTCATATTGATATCTTTAAATGTAAGATTCTTTCCTATTCACCTGCGGCGTCTCTTAAATATCGTATGCGTTTCTTGTTCTACAGGTGTCTTTCAATGTGGAGGCCCAGTTGCGCGGTTGCCCCAAAGAGAAGAGTCGCACTTTCAGGATCAAACCCCTGGGCTTTAAGGACTCTCTGGAGGTCACCGTGAACTTCGCCTGTAACTGCGAATGTGAAGCCAGCGCTCAGCCCAACAGCGCCCTCTGCAGTCAGGGCAATGGCACGTTAGAATGCGGCCAGTGCCAGTGTCACCAGGGCAGGCTCGGGCCCCGCTGCGAGTGCTCGGTGGAGGACTACAGCCCCTCGGACGACGCCAACTGCATCCCCAAGTCGGGCGGTCCCATGTGCAGCGGGCGGGGCGACTGTCTGTGCGGTCAGTGCTCCTGTCACTCAAACGAGTTCGGACAAGTGTGGGGCCAGTTCTGCGAGTGTGACGACTTCAACTGCCTGCGCTACAAGGGGGCGCTGTGCTCGGGTGAGTAGAGACAAGGCATCATTTAACACTGCTGCACAACCAGTCTGCGACAAGATCTTACTTTAGAGGCGCTGTACCTGACTTTTACTGTTTTGAAACCTGAAAAACAGAAGTAGTTCATTTTACATCAGTCTCATGTATCGCTCTCTTGCCTAATGCAGTCCCAGCATCCTAAACATTCACTGCGATGAGTTTATGAACACTTTTCACGAGTCTCTGAGCCCAGAGTGAGTTTTGTCGTCCTAGGTGCAGTTAACAAACGTTAACACCATAACAGCGCACTTCCTGCCTCTCGTAGAATAAAACACTCCATAAATAGATGCAGAGAAAGCACAGAAAGTTATAATCTTGGTACTACCTTAAACAAAACATTATCTGCTACACACCTGTGGATATTTTTTTTTATATTTTGGACATTCAAAATTGAAATATTGATCTAAAACAAATCAATAAAATAAATAACTGACTGAAAATCAGCAGATCTGCTAAAATGGCTACACGATACAGCAGAATCCTTTGTGTATCACCACAGAAAAAACAAAAGTATAGAGCAGTGGATCCATCAGGGATCGATAGTAATTTTCTGAGCAAAATCGTCTTGATTGCGGAGAATATTATTATTTAATTATTATTCAAACATGCATAATTCTTTCTACAGCGGTGAGTGGATAAATGAAAAGGGAAAACAATAAAATGGTTAAAAGCTCTTTAAAATCGATTTTGCATTATATATCCCATCAGTAACGCTTTAGATTAAGGTTTCTTAATAAACTACTTGTTTATGCACTTGTAACACTTTATACATGTTTATAATCCATTAACCAAAACACGTTTGTGTCTTTAATAAGCTGCATATTAAATTGTTTTCAATGATCATGCTAATAAATGCTAATAATACTTGTAAATGCCTTATAAGTGCTTATAAACACATAACAAGTGCTTATTGATGCATTATAAATAGTTTACTAAGGAACCTTAATCTAAAGCGTTACCATCCTAGTTACACTTTTAGTTATTATGCTTTTTCATCTTATTTCTGTACTATTACGGAGTTACTGTGTACTGTGTAGATAGATACTTTATTGATATCAAAGGATATTCCAACTAAAATGCTACCCTCAATTAAAGGTCTACTCTTTGTTCATCTTACAACTACTTACTTTACAATATCTTATATTAGATGCACGTAAACAAAATGATGATTTAATCCCTTGCTACCAAAGCACAATTACATTTCCTTCCCTTCTCTCTGCTGTTTCCAGTTTTCAGTGCTGTGTTTCTGCCCTTTCCTTCCTTTGTCCATTCAGAGCCAGCGCTGAGTCAGATCCCGACTCACGTCTGCAAACACTTTGCTGCGTTTACATTCTTACTGTAGCTAAGCCTGACTAATCAAAGTCAACATCGGGACACAGCCTCCCGGATTAGGGCTCTGGTATTCTCCCTGTATTCTGCGTAGATGTTTCACAAACAGAATTGCGAGCTGGGGCTGTCTGTGATTTTGTAAGTTTATAACGGTGATTTTTGAGGACAGAGACAATCTAGTTCAGTAGTTTTTTTAGACTAGATAAAACAGTTGCACAATTTTAGCAATATTATGTCATACATGATTTAAGCAGAAGTCAGTGTAAAAGAAAAGGTTTCAAATATAGTCTTTTGGACCAGTTTTTTTCACAGTGCCGGAAAAACTAGTGTGCCTTGATGGATTGTTATTGATTGTTTACACTGGGTGGACTGCTCCTCGTCCGCCTGGAGGAACTCTTTAAAGCCACCTCCCTCTTGAGTGGTTCTGGCTCCACAGTCCAAGTGGATGCGTCAGTCCTAGTTCATCTGCAGCCTGTCCGTCCGTGGGAGTAGGATCTCTCCTTCACTGTGGTTCTCCCCGAGGTTTCTACTTTTTCCCGTGGGGTTTTTTTGTAGTTTTTCCTCGCCGAGAAGGAGGGTCAAAGGACAGGGGCATTCTGGGACAGTTATCTGAACTGCTTTTACCTGTGGCCCATCGAGGCAACTGTTGTTGTGATTTTGGGCATTATAAAAATAAATTGATTTGATTTGATTGATTGTTATTGTAATTGAGTTAACTATTTCATTAGGGATTCAACAATTATGCCACGATTCAAAGAAGGTTAAACATACTATTCCAACTCTGGACAATGTTTTAAAAAACAAAACAAAAAAAAACTTCCATTCAAAAGTTATTTTCAATCTGAGGACTATTTTATTTTATTTATTTTTTAATCTAGTTGAAATTGCCATGTAATTTGGATATATTTGGACATCGGCCTACTCATTTGTTATGTACAGTTACCTTTACATTTCACTAGGGTTGTCAAAAAAAAAAAAATCTATGTTAGAATGGTCTCTAGAAGATATTCATATTTTAGAAACTGCAATTATTTTGTGCTGAAAATTACATTATAGTTTCATTTTTTTCTAGCCTTTTTCTGAGTATCGAAATTGATTCTGCAGCATTAGACATCACAGGATTCTAGTGATGATAATAACTTCACATGTTGGCAGTAATTGTAATTAGTTATAAAAATGTACAAAAACATGTTCAAAGCACTTCGTAGGCCACTCTTTATTATAAAAATAACTGTGTCCACTACCTTTGAAACCTTTTCTATCAGATAAAAAGTAATATTCTTTTTCACTGTGCTTCTTCTTGAGTAATTTAGACTTAAACCTACCATTTTAAATTCGTATTAAGTCGTGAACCGCTAACAGCTAACATCAATTTCTTTTTTAAGGAAATTGACTGCTATTAAGTTCACTCAGCTAACAGACTCCATTACTTTTGTGATTGGGTTCTCGCCTCTCGCAGTGGGAAGCTTTTGCTATTGTTGTCACAGTAATAAAACGTTAACAGCGCCTAATGTACAGTCTTTGCAGATGTACAGCGGCGTTACAGGAAAAGCGCTTAAATGGCCTCAAGAAGATTAAGAAGTGTGGTATTTGTGCAATTCTGTGAAGTCATTTCCACCTCGTGTTTAACAGGAAACACTTTCTGAAGAGATAAAGAAGAGTCATCCTGTCTTCTCTTCAAGTAGATTTATCGTTTTGTATTGTAACTTCCCTCATTGTCAAAAGCGTGGCACGATGGCTAGTAATCACCACAGTTTTACACAACAAATAAGAATTATAAAAGCTTAGTAACTACTTAATCAATACTTAATGAACTCCTAACTCGAAACTCTTAATTAATTTGTGCTTTATGAATTAAATTTTGTTGTTTTGTTGTTTTTTAGGGTTAATTAAAGGTCCCATATTCTGCTATTTTCCCCTTTACACAGTCTATTCTAAGGGCTTTGTTGATCAATTTTTGCGTAAAGTGGAGATGGTGCGCATGCGCCGTGTGCTCCGGTAAACAGCGATACACAAACACGGGAATAAACATTTTATCCGTCCTGACGGTGCGTCGTGCTGAGTCCTACGTCCTGGATCTGACCTGGAGTTTGACGTGCTCCAGTACCTCGACGACAGACGTTGCCGTTTGGTAAATAACAAGTTAACTCTTCTGTCTGTCGTATCCATTGTGTAATTACTGTGTAGCATTAGCATTAGCTGTTTTTAGCTGCGCGCTTCCCGGAGGCGTGGCTTAAACACCGCGTCATCCTTGTGAAGCGCGTCATCCTTGTGAGGAGCCCCCGTCTGCTGCTCAGCCGAGGGGGACGGAAAAGACAGTTCTCTAGTGAAAACATGCAGGAGTCAATCAAAAAACCACTTTGGGCACAACATACGAGGCCCAAATAGCACTGTAGGAAGGTTAAAACCTCTGAAAAGTCGATTTTGCATGTTATGGGACCTTTAAGGTCTATTTATAGTAACAATTAGTTACATTTGAGTTATCTTTATTCTTTAATCCACATGTGTAGATAGATTGTAATTGTATTTATTTATTATTTTTATCTTATTTAACCAGAACACGTTGAGATGGAAACCTCTTTTTGAAGGGTGACCTGGGGCAAATCAGACAAACAATTAAATCAGACAAAAGTGCAACAACGTCTTCTTTTAGTTAACTGGTGGGTGAATCAATTACACATTGTAAAGAATTGTAAAGGGGTTTTGGCGCTGGGTGGAATGAGTCATAAATCAGCATTTTGAGACAAATCCATTCGATACTAAAACTATATATCGATGCTGAAAAACATGACATGGTCAGGACAAAGTGGGATCTTTCTTGAATATGATCATAATATTAAAGAAATACTTCAACCGACTTAATTTGGTCGGAGCATAATGAATGAAATACAACTAGAATGATAATGACACTTATTGATAAACATATTCGTTTTCAGTGAATGATGATCGATGTGCAGGAGGTGAAGAGCAGGATAGGAATCATCCCCTCAGAGCCTGGACACCGGTGCTGGTGAAAATAAAAACCTGAATGAAAATGAGACTCTGTGGATATAGTGCAGAGGGTCAGAGGTGGTGCTGGGGTGGAGGAGGGCTGCAGGAGCCCAACTGCTTTAGTTTAGTTTAGTTTATTTGAATAGGGACAAGTATGCTTCATGAGCTCATGTCACATACTACAACATTTTAGCCAAGGCTAATTCTCAATGTCCGTCCCCAGAAGGGCTTTTACAGAGAAAATACAGTACAATTACAATACAGAGCGTTTAAAATACAGTATATTTAAAAAACAATACATACAACAGGGCAGATATTACATTATACAAATTACAATACATATGGTCACATGTCTGACCACTGATCAAATAATTTTTCAGTTTATGTTTAAAAAGGACCCAGGTCAGCTCTCCCTTGAGTTCAGGGTAAACTGTTCCAGGCCTTAGTGCCTTGTACAGTGAAGACTTATTGTCCAAAAGTTGTTTTTCTCCTCGGGACCTGACAATTCCCACTTTGAGCTCCTCTGGTTCTGGAGCCCACAGTCCTGAGAGGAACGACACTCTCACAAAGAACCCGAGGAGCTTGGCCGTGTAAACATTTATGGATCAGCTTCAACTGTGACCATTTGATGTGATTATTGAAGGCCATCATCTTTACAATTTCAGACTATCACAATGATGGGACCTGATGGGTTTCTTATGTAATATTTTTATTGCTCTATTGTAAATCATTGCTGAATGGAGAGCTTGAGGGTTGAGTTTAAAACAACTAGTGTAGGTTGTACAGCAGTGGTGTGGTAATCCTCCAGGCTGAAATATCACTAACCTTTTGTTATTACATATTTTATTTTCAATCATCATAATGGTAATGTAAAACTAAACTGACATTTTATATCGTGACATTAATTTTTCCTTTGTGTAATATACATTTTTATTATAAATGATAATAATGATGGTCAGAGCCATCGACAGAAATTTGATGGCCGGGGGCATGAAGCCTCACATGGGCCCCCTCTAATACAAATGAATAGGAAGAAGGTCTGGGCCCCTGAGACCCTTTAGTCCCCCTGGTCTACTCTCCGGGTAATGACAATGTAAATAGTAATAAATCCCATTCTTACTTATAAGCTCCATCCAACATTGCCATATTAGGAAGTATAAAGTCCCATTCACTCATCATCATGTTATTGCACTTGCTTGGATAAAAGTGTTGAGTAATTTTCTCCACTCAAACCTGTAGAAATGTCAGAGTACAGCGTGTTGTGATGAGGTCAGAGGAAAAGGAGCGGGTCGTGTGCGTGGGCACGCCGAAAATACCTTCAAATGTGTCTGACTTTTATCAACAAGTCCAGAGGCGCTTTTTCTAAGAAACGATTATTGAGTCATGGTGACATCTAAAGGGGGATATTTATCTTACACCACAGAAATGTATCCATGCAACTGCTCACATAAGTCTACATCTAAATCCACAAAGGCAAAGATTTAAAGAACTAATCCAGGTCTAACCAGGACTGGGAGGTAGAAATGAGATTCAAACCAGGCTAAACTGAAACCTAAACCAGGAATTATGAGTCTATGAACGTAATAAATAATAAATATGAAACTCAACCATGGCAAAATCTGGATTAATCTAAATCTAAACAAAATCCAGAACAAATCCACCTGCTCTAAACCAGGATTAAACCATATTTATTTAGTTGGCTGAATAAAAGGAGGATTAAAGACTTGCACCACATCAGAATTGCCAAAGTGCACATTGCCATAGACTTGTACTCAGAAATCGCTTCGAGGTTTTGTTTTGCATAAGCGCATTTTTTGTGACACGAGATGTAAATTGTTTGACAAACAGTGCAAAACTTCTGTCCGTTCCTGATGTTTCTGAAGACGTGCCAACCCACAAAGCGGTTAAAAAGTCAGTTCAAAGTGTTTACGCCTCTTTCGTGAAGTTACCAGAGTGTCACGTTTGATTTTCACCCTTTGAAATATTGTTTTTATCATCTTTTAAAAGCAACACAGTCTCTCTTAAGATCAAGTTCAGTCGGAGCCGCAGTATGTCGTGACCCAAAGCCCTTCTTTCTAAACATCTCTCCATCTTGGCCCCAAAGGTTGTGTTTTTCTTGACTTTGCCGAGGCGTGTGGAGAGAAAGACAGGCAGGAGCAGACAAGTACTGCCCCGGGGCCCGTAAATATTAGGAGAGACAGAAACAGAGAGAGAAAGGAAGGGAACGAGAGGGAGGGAGGGACATTACAGGAAGATTTGCATTCCTCCCATTGGCGCTTTGCCCAAGATGTACTCTGTGCTCAGATCGGACTCGTTTGATCGTTTATCCTCTTTTCCGATTGAGTGGAGATGACTTAAAGTTGGCTTTTTATGTTATGTTCCCTGCTAAATGGGCCCCATGTTTTCTTTTGTGTCTTTTGATAGAGCTGAGTGACTGAACACGGACTTGAATGTCGCTAAATCAACACAAGGGACAGTTAAAGGAAGAGAACAAGCAGCATTCATAGCAGCAGTAGTTGTAGTAATAGTCCTGGACGATATGGTAATAGAAATGGAATCGTGAGCTGGTCCCTGTGACATTCTGCTATTTTTGTGAAATCGTCGTATCGTGATTCACTGTTTGTCTCTTTAAAGCAGCTGTCTGTTCAAACACACTTTTTCTCCTGTTGTTTAGCCTCTGAAGCCTCTGAGCAGATGACTTTATTTACCTCTTAAAGGCCAGAGCCACACAATTAAACCAAATTCACTCAAAATGGAAATTTTAATGGACGCAATTAGCAAATGGCAAAGGCTTCAATTGTTTAAGTGCAATAATTTCTTTCACAAACAACAAAATGTCTTGCTTTGATTTGTATAAAAGCTGCTAATGCTGTAGTTTGGATTTGTACAAAAAAACAACAACGATGTGTTTAAATATGACATACACAACTGAATGTGACTAAAACGCAACTAAAAGCGACAAAAACGTGACTAAAAACAACAAAGATGCGTTTAAATATGACATACACAACTGAACGTGACTAAAACGCAACTAAAAGCGACAAAAACGTTACTAAAAATAACAAAGACGTGTTTAAATATGACAAACACAGCTGAACGTGACTAAAACGCAACTAAAAGTGACAAAAACATGTCTAAAAACAACAAAGACATACACACAATCCACACACAATCCACACAACTGAACGTGACTAAAACACAACTAAAAGCAACAAAAACATGACTAAAAACAACATCGATGTGTTTAAATATGACATACATAACTGAACATGACTAAAACGCAACTAAAAGCGACAAAAACATGTCTAAAAACAACCGACTAAAAGTGACTAAGGCGTGTTTAAATATCACAAACACAACTGAACGAGACAAAGACGTGACTAAAAGTGGCAAAATTGTCTTTAAAATGTGAATTATTAAAACATAAACCGCAAATCTAATCACAAGCGCACTGGTCAGAAAAATCACAATTAGATATTTTTCCTAAATCGTGCAGCTCTATTAATTATATGTTTTTTGCCATATCGCCCAGCCCTACCTTTTCTACACTTAAGTCATTTCTTGGAACACAGATTTGTTCTTACACTTGAGTCATATTATTTTGAAGCAATTACAATTCTGGCCACTCTTGTAATTACTTTAATAGTAGTCGTAGTAGTAAATACTGCTGAGTTTTTACTTCTACTTCCTCTCCCTCTGTTTTCTTTTCTCTTTTCTGTTCTTCAAACTCTGGAAGCTGTAACTTTATTGTCCCACTGTTAACTATTAACCCCGTCCGACCCCATAACACACATCGAGACAGACTGCGCCCAGGGACCAGTTCCTCTGTTTATAAAACCACTCTAATTGTTTTGAGTTGTAGAAAAGTGGACTTTGGACCCTGCTGCTGGCGTTCATTTATGGCCGGCTCCTTCTGCGGCTGAGGTCTGACTCACGCTGCTCTTAATCATGAATGGGTAAATCCTTTTTGGGCCTCCATGTGGTGTCTATTGTCTGACGGCTATAACATGTCTGCGTAATGTAATCCCAAACTGTTCACCATTGCGTCACAGTTTAAAGACTCACTGTGGACTGGCACTTTTGGATTATTATACTTAGCGTTTTTTACCGAAACTTTAATACTAGAATGTAAAAGTTTAATGATGGTCTTTCGATTGTTGGAGTCAAGTCAAGTTTAGTTATAAAGCACATTTTAAAACAACCACAATGGCCCAAAGTCCTGTACAAAGGCAATATAAAATACAAGAAGACAAAAACAGAGCATGCAAAAACAAGCTAAAATAAAATAATACAATGCAAATGTTCTACTGTGCAAAATGTTTTTTTTTTTACTAATCAGAATTTAGCTTTAACATGACTGCACAGTGTTTAGTGTTCATAAAAAGCACTCCAGTTGTGATCAAATTCTCCTCTATTTTCAAAAATCAAGCTTGATAATATAACCTACATTTATAACACAAATTATATTGAAATTAACACATAAAAGTAACTTAACTGTTCTTTAATGACTTCCTAGATGAGGTTTAAGGATTAAGGAAAAAATCTTAAGAGAAAGAGACTGTAAGAAAAAAATGTAATGTTTTTAGACAGAAAAACGGTGTGCAAAACTGCAAAAAATGCACATATTTGGGACATAGACAAGTGATATGTGTGTTCATACAGTACACATATTAGCTACTGAATAAAAAAAATACAAAGGAGATTTTGGATTTCTTATTTAGTTTTTGAATGAACTTGATCTGACTCACGATTGGCCTAAAAATTCAAATTTGGTTTCATTTTTTTGTCTTAAAACTTTCATAAATCAGGCTTGGAATTTAATATCAACAAATCCCTCTGTCCCTCTTGTTCAGTCCAAGATTGTACAGTTTGTTGTGTGTAGGAGCTACTTTAAGGCTGATCTTTATGTCTCTGTGGAAGAAAAATGTATTTTATAAAGACAGCCTTTGAAGTTACAACGTCCCAGAGATGGAAGAATGGATGAAGTGGACTCAGTGAAGCAATAAAACATCTTTAGGAGCAGATTGGACAAATTTGTTGTTTCCAACCAAACGTCTATGTTAAGAGAGCAAACTGACCAAAAAAGAAAAGGAAAAAATAGACACAGTGACTCACATCACCACTTTGAAAGAGCTCATCCTTTATCTCAGAAGCTAAGCCGGGTGGTGCCTGGTCAGTTTAGGGATGAGTGTTTGCTTTAATGATTGGTGGTTGTCAGAGGGGCAGATGACGCAGATTGGCAGCCTCGCTTCCATCAGTCTGCTCCGGGGCAGCTGTGGCTACACTCATGTACTCATGTAAAGCGACTTAAAGTGTCAAAAAAAAGTTCAGTTGCATGGTTGCATTTTTACTTCCCAAATCTCTGGAAAATCCTGACGTGGTTATCGTTGGTTTTCTCACCACATCAGTGTGCACTTCATACTGCAGTGTGAGCAGAAAATCACACTGGCAGAAGGTGACGTGAAGTGACGAGACAACAACATCATGTGACCCCCTTAAAGTGCCTATGACGGGTTGGACTACTCATTTACCTAAAATGCAGGTAATATAAATATGTTTAAAGTTTTGCTAAAAATGATTATACATTTTAGCAATTTTAGCATTTTTTTTTCAAGTTTTGTAATCTCACTTCCTGGTTGTAAATGATGACATCACACTAGGGAATTACTTTGTACACTGGGCTAAAACTCAGCTAATGTCAGAGATTTTTTTTGCCAGACAAATCAAAATATATGTGAACACCTTTATTTTGTTGAATGAATGTTTTAAGGGTAAATATTTTGTATAAATTATGCAAAACCTTTTGATAGAATGAGTCTCCCTAGTGTGATGTCATCAGTTTTTTACTTCCTGTAATTTTAAACAGATTTTTCAGCTTTTCTCCACAAACCATGACGTGATTGGTGTAAAACAAATTTTTTTATATACAATACGTAGTAATACACCAAATAAAGTCAAAATCAGAAAATCGTTAAAACCTGTCATACGCACTTTAAACTGTTCAGGACACTCAAAAATGGTAAATTATTAAATCAAATCTATGTCTGAATCCGTTTATATTTACCTGAAGGCACTAGTTCAAAACCAAGTGTATGTTTACAAATGGGTAAAGTGGGGTCCCCTGGTGGAAGGATAGGACCGCTGTGCCCGCCGTGAGTTCAGGAAGTCCTTTGAGGAACTCTGAGTGCAGTTTCATAACTCATTAGTGTGTACTTTTCAATGGAAACACTTCCTGCTTTTGTCAGGAGGATTCCCTGAGCAAGAGCCAAATAGTTCTGGGAGAAAAGAACAATTATAGGATTTACCCTCAATGTAAAAGTATGACTAAGTAAATGTGGTGTTTGACAAAGTGGTGACTGGATGAGCATTTTTAACTGTTTAGGTGTCCATGGATTGGTGACTTGATTTATGGAAAACAAATAATCCAAGGAGAACACTGGTTAGGTGATGTTTTGTTTATTATAATGACTCAGTAGCAGCTGAATCCCCAAAACCATTACACTGTACAAGTTAAAGCATGCACTGGTTTTACTTTGACACGGCAATAACAGATAGTCACAGCACTTCTAGAAAACAATGTAATAGTAATGTTTAAGTATGGCACTTGCACATTCAACACAGACTGAACCCAAAACTAAACCAGGACTAGATCAAAACAAAACAAAACTAGAACAGAACCAAAGCAAAACCACATCAGGACTCAAATCAAAAGAATGATCAAGCTGTACTACTTTATAATAACGACACCTTAATTAACCTTAAAAAAGCATGAGCAAAGACTGAACTCTAATGAACATATAGTTTATCAAGGATTATTCAGGATTAGCAACTGCTCTATTCACGTTAGGGTTAGGAAGTGTGTCTTAGCAGTCAAGTAGTTACTGAAATCAAGCCTGAATCATTCTTATTGAACTATTTGTTCTATGATTTAAGTCTTTGTTCTTGCTTTACTGAGGCAGGAATAAGTTTAGTTATTATAAAGTGGTACCAGTTGGGCTTCAAACTGTGCGGTCTTAATGAGAAAAATAGAAAACATTCCTCTTGTGGTGAGTGCGTGTGTGTTTTGTGCTTTTCAGGGATAAATACATCTATAACAAAGGGTGTAGTTTTAATCTTAGGTTGAATTTTAACACTAAATATAATGCAACTTGTACCAGAATGCATTACATTTCAATGCAGCTATATAGCATTCTGTAAATATATAATAATAATAATATATAAACAATAACATATAAAATATATTTTCAGTATTGTTCCCAACGCTGATCCTACTGAAGGGACAAAAGGTTTCTATGGTATTATTGAAATTATGTACAGTATGTATTGTGTATTAACAGAAAACAGGAACCATTCTATTTTCATTGTTTTATTTCATCTTAAATAATCCTTAACATTGCTAAACATTTGTAGGTAATGAAATGCACCATCCATGTAAATTAGTTTCCAAATAAAATTTGTCATCTACATTCCATGTGGAATAAGTTTCAATGGTAGTCATCTGGACATGGTTTTAAAAGTCAAGATGTTTTAAAACATTGTCCAGATCCAATCCAATCCACTTTATTTATATAGCACATTTTACAAACAAGCAGTTTCCAAAGTGCTGTACAGAAACAGACTGACAACCATAAACAATAAACTAGCAAAAAGTAAATACATAAAAAAATAAAAGCAATAAAATGTATTAAAATAAATGAAAACACAGAGGACCACACAACTCACACTGTGTTAAAAGTCAGAGAATAAAAGTGTGTCTTAAGACGCGACTTAAAGCACTCCACTGTGGGAGCCGTTCGGACGTAGAGGGCAGAGCGTTCCAGGGTTTAGGACCGACCACAGAGAAAGCCCTGTCCCCCTGGTTTTCATTCTGGTCTTCGGCCCCGGGAGCTGGAGCTGGCCCTCAGACCTCAGATCACGCGCAGGAATCAGGATTACCTTTTTCTACAATGGATCACTCTCGGATGAATCAGGGATACTTCAACTCACATCCACGTTGTACCTTTTATAAAGCTTGTATTTCAACAAGAAGCATTATAGTTTCAGTCTGGCGTGTCACATTGATTAGAATGTTGACTTATCGTTCAATAAATAATAACTGTGGCAATTTTTTGTGGCTCAGTATTTATCATGTTCACATTTTCTTTGCAATAGTGGAGAATGTTTGTTATTTTTATGTAGTACAGGGAAGTATGAGCTTTAGAGTCAACTTGTATGACAAATTGTAGACACTAACTGTTTCATGCTGCTTTTTATTTGTTGCAGCTCATGGTTTTCAAAGATATTGTACATTTAGGCAAGAAAAGTTTATATAGAGCACAATTCGTACACAAGGCACTTCAAAGTTCTTTACACAGCAGGAAAAAGTGGCAGTAAAATCAGAAAAGATATAAAGACATACAAAATCATTATAAAAATTACTTTAGATACTTTAGACTTTAGAGATCAAAGAGGAGAGTGCAGATAAAATCATTTAGAAAAGGGTTTACACGTCTGATCGTGATTATTTGATGAAGCAGTCAATTTATCAAAAAAAAAAAAAAAAAAATCCTGTAAAGTCCGTCTTTTCAAAGCCGCCTTTCAATAACTGCTCTTCATTATACGTCTGTTTGTTTTCTGAAAGTAAAGCGTCTTTGGGTATCTTAAAAAGCGCTGTGTAAGTGTCGTGCAACGTTACCGTGACGGGCCTAGCTTCAGAGCCTTAAAGTCTACATGACAGGTTAGACGACACATTTCACTAAAACGTGGTGAACATGATTATATTTAAGATTTTACTAAACATTTTGCCCATTTTTCCTCAGTTTGACAGTTTTTGTGAAGTTTATAATGTTACTTCCTGGTTGGACATGAGCAGCAAATATGACATGGATAGAGGTAATTCTACAACTACAACAATAGTTAGGCGTTTACAATAAATAATTCTTGTTAAGACTGTTATTTTAATGAATGATGGTTGAAACGGTCAGAAAAATGTGTCAGTCGTGTTTATATTGTTCTTGTATTTTCAATGGCACGTCGCTTTTTGATGACATCACAGAGGGATTCCATTTTAGAACTCGGCTCTACTTCCTGCGATTTTAAACTTTTCTTTTTCTAAATTTCCTCACAAATTGCAACTTGGCTGATGTAACGATGACAAATATTTTCCACAGGTGCCCTCCCCCTAAACTAAGTCATAATTAGACAAACATGAAAACCTGTCATATATAGACTTTAAACCAGGCATGTCCAACCTCAAATGCGGCCCTCAGACCAATTTTTCTTGGCCCTTAGGCTTCCTGGTGAATTGGCCCACATTGTCCTGATAAGTACTATTTACAGCACAGATTTTCTACAATTCTAACCTAAATAACTAACATTTTGGTGCAGCACAGACCTGATATTAAGGCACTGAGACTGAATGTAGATGTGGTGGTGCTTAAAACATCAGATAAATGCAGCTTTTTTAAACATTTCACGATTGATTTGTGGCCCTCCGCTTGGTCTTTAAACTGTTACGATTGTCTTGCCACAGATCACGGGAAGTGCAACTGCGGGTTCTGCCAGTGCGACGCGGGCTGGAAGGGGGAGAACTGTAACTGCACCACGCGCACGGACACCTGCATGTCCAGCATCGGGCTCCTGTGCAGCGGCCGGGGCAACTGTGAGTGCGGCGTGTGTCAGTGCACTCAGCCCGGGGCCTACGGAGCCAACTGTGAGAAGTGCCCCACCTGCCCCGACTCATGCACCATCAAACAGTAAGGAGGACCGGCAGATTACAGCAGTGTCATCTGCACACGTCAGCTTTATAGTCGGTCGAATCTTTAAGGCGAGGGACCACATCCTTTTTTTGTTAATGCAGTCTTTCAACGTAAATTAAAGTCTACATCCGTGGTTTCTGACCTTTTTTGTCTCGAGTACCTCCCCCCAAGTTTTGTTTCACACCCAGAGTACTCCTTAACTTGCGTTTCAGACAAATAAATGGGTTTACTAGTCGCATATTATCAATTATTACTATTATATTTTTGTTTTTATTACATTTTTAGTCCAAGATGCTCCAAAAAGATGCTACATTTACAATTAATTACACTTTTTTATTCAGATAAAAGTGTATTTCCTCTTCATTTAAAAATCTGAAACCGTTCTAAGTACCTCCTGGTAATTCTTCACGTACCTCTAGGGATCCCCGTACCCCTGGTCTACATGAAAGGGTTAGACCAGTGTAGTCATAATTAGACTTTAAGCTTTCATATGGAAACAGTAACATGTACAATCTGTGCCTCTTAATATTTCATTTAATCAACTTTATATGGGACATTGTAACCAAACCAAACTTTACAATCTTGTACACATTTTTGACAGTATACACAGAAGTGCAGAAGTATTGAGATCCAATTCAAAGCCTGCTTTATTTAAAGTGCGTATGACAGGTTTTAACAATTTTCCAATTTTGATTTTATTTGGTGTATTGATTTGTAATGTACATAAAAATTACAGTTTTACACCAATCAAGTCACAGTTTGTGGAAAAAAGTTGAAAAATCTGTTTAAAATTACAGGAAGTAATAAACTGATGACATCACACTAGGGAGACGCTTTCCATCCAAATGTTCTGCATAATTTACCCAAAAGAAACAACTTATTTTACCCTTAAAACATGAATTCAACAAAATACAGGTGTTCACATATATTTTGATTTGTCGGACAAAAAAATCTCAGACATTAGCCGAGTTTTAGCCCAGTGTACAAACTAATTTCCTAGTGTGATGTCATCTTTTACAACCAGGAAGTGATATCAAAATAACTAAAAAACAAAGGCTAAAAGTTATTAAATGTATAATTATTTTTAACAAAACCTCAAATATATTTATCTGACCTGTGTTTTAGTTACATGACTAGTTTAACCTGTCATAAGCACTTTAAATTTTAACTCAAAGATCTAGTTTAATCAAATACTAATTATATCCAATTTTGTAGCAAGTAAACAAAATGTAGCAAGAAATTCAAGCCATTAATTTTTCAGATTTGGATGTCCCAGATATATGACACTTGTACACGTAAAATAAAACTTTATTTATGAAAACAGTGTATGATGACAATTGTGTAATATTTCTTCTTACATTTATGTGATTAAACTACACAAGAAGAGTAGCTGTTATCTCTAAATTTAAGATGTTCCTATTCACCTGCAGTGTCTCATCTTAAACCAACTAAATACTAAATTATGTGCGTATTCTGACTCTATAAAGTAATAAATGTATTTACTAGTAGTGAGCCAACGTTTTATCAGGTTGTTCTATTAATTTACATCGTTTTGGTTAATGTTTGTCTGTGGTTTTGCGCTGCTCGCAAAAAACATGGCAGACTTTGTCAATAACGATGGCTTTTTGGCACTTATTCCAAAGCTCTATAAGGATTTACTCGACTGAAGAAAGTCTTATTCAACTAACGACATCATTTGTGCATCAAATATGAATCAAGTGAAAGGGGAACAGGTGTAGCACTTACAAAAACATTAAAAACAAAAACAATATATTTTTAAGATCTGACCCCAAGAACAAACAAGTACAAGTGAACAGCGACGGAAGAAGATTAAACTCACGATTTACTCCTAAATCTCCCACAAACACTCCTTGTCTCCGACTTGAAAAATGCCCTGGAACGCCACTCGAGCTGTTAATCCTACTTGTGACCTGTAGCTGGTCGACAGACTCCCACTAAACACATGAGAAGTTGGTTATTTCCCTCTTGAAAGTGTTCTGTCATCAAAAACATAATGGAGTTGCATTCAGTTGCATTCATGCTGTTTTGAGGAATGTTTATTAGAAAATCCTCTCCCTCCGAGCGTCAAAGACACTTCCTGCTGAACTTCCTTGTTCTGGGAACATTCTACGTCACTTATCCAAGAATCTTTTGTCTTCTTAAGTCCTTAAATCATCGCCAGACTTGTTCTGAGCATTTCTTCACAACTACTGTTGCTAGCTTGATAATTGATTAATTAGCACATTCGCTTCAAGAGCTAATATGGCTAAGCGTTTGGCACCATCTACTGGCTGGATGCACTAAGTGTCTTTCCAAACTGCAGACAAAAAAAATTAATTATTTCATAATACATTTTTTTGTTTTTTTGTCAAAAGCATGTTTAAAGGCTAATAACAATACAAAAAAATGCATAATATTTTTCCTTTAAATACAAAAATAATCAGTTAATTAGCCTGTTTGAGATGTTCATGTAATGTTTACATATGTTTAGCTTACAGTTAGCGTTGCCAAATTGTTTAGATATGACTTAATTAATCTGGAACGCTCCAATGCCTGGAACTCAGCGTTAGTCACTGTTTTAAAAATAGATTGTTTTCTCACCTGCGTAGTGTTCTGGTTATAAACAAGTTAGAAAGTTAATTAACAAAGAAAGTGGAGAATAGGAGTGTGAAGTGACACAGATTCTTTAATTAATGCAGTTTTCTTCTGTAATTGTTGCTCAATGAACTATTAATTATGAACCAAACGGAGAACCGTTCAGCACTATGTCACACTTTTCTCCAATTTTGCGATGAATGAATTGAATGTGTTTTATCTGCAGCACTGTCGCTCATAATAGATTTCCATTCATGACAAAAGAGCTGGGTCTTATCATATCATATACATGTATGCAAAGTTAAATCCCCCCTAAAATATGCTGTATAACATAATAATACAAACTGTTGTTTCCGTAGGCAGTGTGTGGAGTGTCAGCACTTCAAGAGAGGACAGTACATCAGCGACAACAGCTGCAGCCGAATCTGCAGAGATGAAATTAAAGTCGTGGACAATTTAGGCGAAGGAATAGGTGCCGGTAAGTTTTAAACCTGGATTGACTGTTGTCGTAATTGTTTGTTTCCTTTTCTCTGTCAGACAATCACAACTTTGTCCTCTCTCTCTGTTTGGTTCTAATTGCTTGCACTTGCAAATTCACCACATAAAAATTAAACTAAACCTGCTCGATCTGGACTAAACAAGGACTAGGACCAAACAAAGTCTACATCACGACTAAAACGGGCACAATTTAGGACCAAATAACACCCCTGTCAACACACCCCTAGTTTATTCCAGGTCCAGTTTTAGTTACCCTGTGTCCCAATTAGGACTGCAACTAAGGATTATTTTTGTAATCGATTAGTCTGGTAATTAATATCTTAATTAATCGATCAGTTGTTTAGAAATATGACATTTTTTAACCGAGAGGAAGTGCTGCTCGACAACATCTCCTCAGAGAACACACAACAAATAGGTTTCTCAATAAAAACACTTAACTTTACATATTTCTTGTGTATTTCTCTGTCATTTTACGGGAATTGCTTCGTCTGAGTGATGAAACATTCTCTCTCAGCACATAACTTGTTTTGGAGGTTGTGGATGGTTAATAAAAAAGCGATTATTCAATTAGTCTAACTGGTTGACAATAATAAATAATCAGTTATTTCACTTGTTTCAGCCTTAATCCCAATGTTGATGTTGTGTATGTGCAAATGTGAACGCGTTGTCTAATATGTATACACCTATACTGTTACAACAACGTAAACTCTTTATTGTGTATTTATTGTTTTCTTGTCTGTTGTTTAGTTTCCAAGGACAGTAACTCGGTCAACTGCTCGTACAAGGATGAAAATGACTGTGTGCAGCACTTCCAGTACTACGAAGACGAAAGTGGAAAATCCATCCTTTATGTGGTCAAAGAACCAGGTATGGGCTCAACTATCAAGTATCACATGGGTTATAGTAGTAGTAGTAGTAGTAGTAGTAGTAGTAGTAGTAGTAGTAGTAGTAGTAGTAGTAGTAGTAGTAGTAGCAGTAGTAGTAGTAGTAGTAGTAGTAGTAGTAGTAGTAGTAGTAGTAGTAGTAGTAGTAGTAGTAGTAGTAGTAGTAGTAGTAGTAGTAGTAGTAGTAGTAGTAGTAGTAGTTCATTTTATATTTATAGTAAAAGATTAATTAGCCTTTATGACTAAATCTGGTATTTCTTACATGGGATCACGTCGATTAATACGCACTGTCCTATTGCAAATAAATAAATAAATCAATAAATAAATCAATAAATAAAGTAGGCCTGACTCAGTAAAGAGTGTGTTGCTGGGTTCCTGTTCTGCAGCAAAGAGCAGGAACACACATCAAGAAAACCACAAAACACAACAGCTCTGTTCATCTACATTTCCCTCCAGCCCACTTATGCCACATGATCGCCGTTTTGCATGATGTGCACCTAATTTAAAGTTTATTTTTCACAATTAGGATAAGGTAAGTTTAGGGCTTTGGGGCAGGTAAACTAATTGAGTCTCTCGAAATGACGTCTCTGTGCAAATGCTAACCTTTCTAAAAATGTAAAATATAAAATAGAGAACTAATTAAATGTTTAAGTAAACACTCTTTTTTAAAAGTGGTCATATAGTTGCAGTATTACGGTTGTTGAGAGCACTTTTTTTTATTGATTGATTGATCATGCCATTTACTTTCATTAGCACACATTCAGAAAACAAACCAAGTAATACAAAAACAAGTAATACAAAACAAAACAAAACAAAAACACTTCCAGCAAATTCATTATATGCATTATAGGTATGAACAAAAGGAATGGGAAGAAGATAAATCTTATAGACCCTGCACCTTTTTCAAATCGATTAAAATAAAGTTTCTGGTAATGCAGTTGTTAATGGTGTGTAAACTTTCTTGTGGTATTAACTTTTAGTTGCAATTTTGCTTCACTTTCACACACTTTCGCTCGAGATTGGATTGCACAACACTAAACGCTAACATTTCTTCTTGACACCATCTATCTACGTCTTCATTCTCACTTGGACCAGGTCAGTACATGGATGAGAGACGGCTGGCTCTAGTCTAGCTGGTGAGGCGTGGCAGAGTGGAAAGTAAGAAGGCCATGGGTTCGACTCATTGTCCTGACCCGGCCTTTCTGTGTGGAGTTTGCACGTTTCTCCTCGTGTCTGGGTGGGTTTCATCCAAGCTCTGGTTTCCCTCATCAACCCAAAATATGCACAACAGATAAAATCCTCCAGCAACTGTCCTCACAAAGCTGGAGCTCAAGAACTGGAGCTTCAGAAACCAAACAGGTTGACCCAGCGACTTTGAAGGACGAAGGATGGGTCAAATGCAGAGGACAAATTTCCCCACAGGGACAAAAAAGGTTAATTTAATTTAGTGCAAACTGCTGAGCATGAAATGTATTAATAATGCATGAAACTGTGAAGCGACGTTGAGCATCTGGAAAAGCGCAATATAAGACTAAGCATTTCTACTATCATTGTTATTAAGTCATTCCCTGGAGATGCTTCGTGCTCGCAAGAAAGAAAGGCACATTTTACCATGAATGATTGTTTGATATAATTGTTAGTGTGCATACAATAGCTGACACAGTACAGTACATGTGAATGGTGTCTCCTCGTTCTTCATTAGGATGCAGTGTTCTTGTTTTTAAAAGGGAACATTGTGTGCTCCTTTTTGTTGTAAACCCGTCACTCTGGAGTTAACCACGGCTCACCACAGTCGCTTTATCTCGTCTCATTGTTCGTCTCTTCTCCTCAGTTTGTCCGGAGGGCCCTGACGTCTTGGTGGTGTCCTTGGCCGTGGCAGGGGCCATTCTGCTGCTGGGGCTCATCGGACTCCTTATTTGGAAACTGCTGATCACCATCCACGACCGGCGCGAGTTTGCAAAGTTTGAGGAGGAGCGGGCCAAAGCTAAATGGGATACGGTGAGTCTTAACCAAGAAAAAAGACTTAGAAAAGACCAAGATACAGACAAATGTCCAAAAAAAAAAAAAGTCAAGATTGATTTTGACATTGAGGAAAAAGTTGGATAAAGGTTAAGACTCTTTGAGCCAGGAAAGGTCCAAATATGTCAGACTCATTTTTATTTCCTCCTGTATCTGAACAAATTACTATTTAGTTCAGATAACGAGTATTAGTAATGATTAAACAAACCTGTGTTCCGTGAAGGGGCTAGTTCTGCATGAACTGTCCTGTTAGAGGATCTGCCTCCTGCTTGTCTCCATGGAACATTGAACATTTCAAAGAGACACAGAAAACTGATCTGTCTCCTTGGAGTCAAGCAGGTAGCATGCCCACCATAGACATCCATAGATACAAAATGCTCTGTCTCTGCCCGTATGTCAGACACGACCACTTTTTTTGCCGATGCTACTCAGACTTACGTCAAATCAAACTCTCCTTTACAAACAAATGAATGGAGAAGCTGATGCCCATATTAAAGCATATAATACTTTTATTTCATGATATTTATGTCATTACTCTGCTCTTCTCACCCGTCTCATGTAACAGAGAATGTTCAGTGGTCACTAGATGCTTACAAAAAGCGCAGTTCAAAAATCTCCTTGTCAGTTTCACATGCTAATTATTATCTAAAATAAATTAACAAAAGGTTTTCACACTGAAAACACACACTGAGATTTTTACCGAGGCTTTGACCTCAGCTGACCTGCTGACATTGGATTATTCATAACTTGCGTGTTTTCCGGGCTAATGCTAACGGCTATAGGGAAAATACATGAGACTGCCACTGGAGACCTTCAAATGATGCCAAACTAGTTGTGTTGGTAAGTTGTTGATATAAGCATCAAACGCCGCGTCTACTTATTCATGTCTATGGTGCCCACTACCAGGAATCTTACGCAGCGATGCTTTAATGTCACAGCAACATCAAAGTGGAAATTGCAGCACAAGTGCAAAAACTCCTCAGTTCAGATTGAGGGTTCCAAGCGGTGGGGAGGTGGGAGCAGCATAGCAAAAGGCTCACTTCCCCAAATCAGTCTATACTCAAGGAACA
Source organism: Rhinogobius similis (assembly GCA_019453435.1). NCBI lineage: Eukaryota > Metazoa > Chordata > Actinopteri > Gobiiformes > Gobiidae > Rhinogobius > Rhinogobius similis. Next base: position 13,892,226 of record CM033631.1, read on the forward strand.
GAATAGCAATAAATGTGACCTGAGTGCAGAACATAGACCTTCAGCTCTCTGGACACAAGAGCACACAGATATGACGGCGCACAACCACAAACAGACATAGATTTACAGTCAGTCAGTGAGTGAACCTCCAAGCCCTGGTGCACCGTTCACAGTGATGGTGAGTCTACCACAACCTGTTACAAAGAACAATGATATAGCACTTTTGCATTCACATAAAGAACATCGCCATAATCCAGCAAACAAGCTTTATCTTCCATTTAATTGATGTCTATGTCTATGTGCTTCATTTTGCAGGCACACAACCCCTTATATAAAGGAGCCACCTCCACCTTCACAAACGTAGCGTACCGAGGCAATTAGAGACTTTATACGGACGGAAATCTCAGGGGTCAAGACAGAGATGGATGTAAAAACAGAATATGTGGGAGGAAGATGGCGGAAACTGTTGTGTTACTACTGGAGCTGAACTGTAGTAGAAAAAAAGTGTATGTGGTTTTGTTAATTGTATATTTTGTAAAAAGAAATTTTAAAACGCCAACAACTGCTGTTCACGATCTGTCAAGGCGCACTCAAATGGGAAGAGTGCTGTAGTTTACAAAGCTGCTGCAAAGACATTCAAGATGAGTACTTTTCAGCGGTTAGTCTTTCCCAATGTACATAGACACTAGAGTCAGGTGATGGTGAAGTGTTTTGCCCAAGAACACAACAACAGTAAAGCGAGACACAACAGGCAAAACCCATTTCTTTCTTTCTTTTTTTTTTCTTTCTTGTTTTTGGCAGTTTGCTCTCTTAACCTATACGTTCATGTGGAAACCTGTCCCATCTGCTCATAAAGATGTTTTATACTTCATTGAATCCACTTCATCCATAGATTTCTCTGGGACATTGTAACTTCAAAGGCCATTTTCTTAAAATGCATTTTACTTCCACAGACATAGAGATCGCTTAAAGAAGCACCTACGCTCACTTACAGAATAAATTGTTTATATTTCATTCTAAGCCTGATTTATTAAAGTTTAAAGTAAAAAAAAGAGGTAAAAATTTTTTCAGTCAGATTTAGTTTACTGAAAAACTAAAAGAGACATCCAATTGTATAAATGTATAAAACATATAAATAAAATTTAAAAAAAAATAATATAAAACAACCTGGTTGTGCAATTTGTGCAATTTTTGTTGTTTTTACACTTAAAATTATGTATTTCTATATGAAAACATTACATGATTAAAAACTTGAATTACATTTTTATCTTATGTGCGTAAACTATAAGAAGACAAAGTTATATCTTTGAATTTAAGATTTTTTGCTATTCACCTGCTGTGTCTCACTTTAAGTACAGATGGGAGCTGAAATCCCTGTCTTTTATTGGACAGTGGAAACAATTATTAACCCATCGTACTGATAAAAACCTCTCTATGTATAGATGAATTGGAGAATCTAAAATGGAAGGTATGTAGTTATGTTTATCTGTACCTTTGACACCAATTGTAGTGGTGAAGCTTTTAATGCAATTGTAATATAATGCCACCAATTTACACCGCCATGTCTTGTCTATACTTGTCTATACTGTAAACAAGCAAAATCTAAGACAAATCTAAGTGTTGCAATATTTACATGTTTTATAGTGGTATAGAAAGGAACATATTTTAGGAGAATTCTGCACTGTAACTGTTTATTAAGAGTGATTGCACAAGTAGCATCAAGTACAAACCTGTAAATTATGAAATTGCTGTTGTGTTATGGTACTTTTTGTGGTGTAAGGGGAGACTGATTTTTCTATGCATTTGAGCTTAAAGGAACTCCTTTTCTCAGGATTTGACTCACGACTTCATCATCACTGCCTGTTTTGCACAGTAAGCCAAGTTGACTCCCTTTTACAAAGTAGGTTTCCATGAAAACCAAAGAAAAGCTTTAGATGGAAATTTCCCTTTGACCTACTGTGTGTTTTGTGGTTGCTGTGTCTATGTCTCACGCTCTACGAAATAAAAATAAAACTTCTTTTTTACAGTTTGACTGAAATGCTGGAATGAGTTATTATATGTAAAATGGTCAAATTTATGTAGCACTTTTCAACTTTCAAGGCACTCAGAGCACTGTGTTATCCTCACTTAAAGTTGATAAGATATTAGGTTATAAAAATGTATTATCAGTAGCTTAACACAGTCACTACTTGGACATCTTCTCAGCAAAAATATGCACAAACCTTCATGTTTCTGTATGTGTCAACAAAAGGAAGCATGTTTATCTATGTTATCGATAAATATGTCAAACTGAATCCATAATAATAATAAGATACATGAACACTCACTTGACATTTCACTCTCTTAAGTCTTACCACAACCACATCCTGTTGGTTATTAATTAATCTAAATTTCGACTCATATGAATTAGGCAAATTTACAATTTGTGTATTTACAGCTGGTGTGCACAATCAGTTCTGGTTCTGTTTGCTATTCTTTACATGAATAAGAATATAGGGAAGAAAAATGGAAAATAGCCAAATAATAGACATCACAGTAAACTGGACAGTACAATGCAAAGCCTGTGGGTCAGCTTGACTGATGAAATGTCTCCCTCTAGAGGACAGTATGTTACGTCTTCAACTGTACAAAAAAGAGTGACTTTTCCTTCTTTTAAGTAGGCTTATTCACTTGCATATTTAAACGGGAAATGTTACCGATGCTATTATACGTAAATTATGGAGATTTGTCTTTGTTATTCTTAGTATTGGTTCTTATTCTTAGTGTTTAAAAGTGCTTAAAATCTATTTTGAACTAAAAAGAAACAAACTTGTGCTCTAACATGTATTTTCTGATCCCCAAAACGTGTTCAAAGACCTCGCACTAAAATCTTTTCGTTTAGTTTATCTATTTTACTACTTGTACCATGTCACGTGAACACAGCACGCCTTCTTCTTCCGCTGCGTCAGATCCAACATGGCGGCGCCCCATGCCGGAGTGGAGGAGCCAGGCACCGGTGAAACTCAGCTTATTCTGCCCGATCCTGGCTCGGATGAGGGGAAAAGACCACAGTTTGGGACCCGCTTTCTCACGGATCCGCGGCAGGTTTTTCAACACAACGCCTGGTACGTAGAGGGGAGATTAAACAGAAGAAACAAGTGCCCTGACAATGCATCTGTTTTGATTTCATGTTGATGTGCTAATCATGTGTCACTGTACTCTGCTTCACAAAAGCATGTCAAGTCAATTTCTACCATTTAAAAGTGCACTTTATTTTTCAAGGATTATTTTCATTTACATTGTGGATTCTCACTGAAGAGGTGACGTTACCAAACTTAAAGTCTAACTTGTTAAATGGCAGGTTTTCGTGATCTTCTAATAATTGTAACTTAGTTTGGTGGGAGGGCACCTCTGGTAAATATTTAGCATAATTTTATTCATTTATTTGTTAAGTTGCTGTTTATGAAGATATTTTGAAATAAAAGGACGGAGTGCTGAGATATAAACTGGAATCCCTCCGTGATGTCATCAAAAAGCAACGTGCCATTGAAAATACAATTTACAGACAAATGATACATTTTTCTGACAGTTTAAACAGTCATCCAACAAAATGAAGGTGTTATTGGGTATTATTATTTGTTAAATCATAACTACTGTGTAATTTATATGGATTTTTACCCTTGTTTTCAAAATGGTTGCTAGGTAACGGTTGTGGAATTACTGCTACCCATGTCAAATTTGCCACTCATGTTCAACCAGGAAGTAATATTATTTACGTTACAAAAACTGTCAAACTGAGGACAAATAGACACAATGTTTCGTAAAATCTTAAATGCAATAATGTTCACTACGTTTTAGTGAAATGTGTCGTCCAACCTGTCATATAGACTTTAAACAAAACATGTTTTATAATTTTAGATTCTTATATATCAACCCTTTTCCCCTGATCACAGTCTTGGCATTCCACTTGTGAACCCTTGAGGCACATTTGTGAATTGATCATGAAGCTAATTGAGAGAAGGTTTTGCAGTGCTGTGAGGTATCTAAAATATAGAGCATATAAAGTTATTTAATATATTCATGGCCCATGGCATAAACAAACCACTACCATAGTGGGGGGCCACATGCTCTGGTGGGCTGTATGGTGACCAGAGATTGAGAGTGAGAAGCTTCTTCAACAATTGAAATAAACCACACTAAGTCAAAGTTGGTAACAGAAAACTAAAGCTAAATCTAAAATGCACCAGAAAACCGTAAAGGACATTTTTTTTCTTGGGAGAAGAGTCCCAAACCACCCTTAACACGTGAGTATTTATTATTTGAAAAACACTCTGATGAACAAATGGCCCACTTATCTAGAGATCATGAGTCACTTTTTCTCCCCAGTCGCCTTGGATTATTCAACAGTGATTGTGAAAAGGTGGGGCACAAGTAAAATCTTGTTTAGGGCCATCAAATGCCCTGCATTTTTCTCTTTGCATCTTACTTCATATATTTGTCTTCAGTACGTTTTTACAGTGCAGAAAGTAGAAAAAAAAACCTTGAGTCTGACATTATTCTGACGTCCAGTAGCTTGATAGTTTATTTTTACCAGATGGTGGACAAAATGAATAGATTAGAGTGCCCATGATAGGTTGGGCTACTCATTTGACTAAAATTCTGCTAAGATAAATTTTAAAATATATTTTATTAATTTGTTTTAAGGTTTTTAATTTTGCTTCCTGGTTGTAAAATGATGGCATCAGACTTGGAAATGACCAAGCGACCATCCTCCACACTGGGCCAGAACTCCTCCAATGTCACTAGTGTCACTGTCCTTCCTGTAACTTTCTACAGATTTTTCCATTTTTCTCTAGAAACTGGTGTAAAACTATAATTACAATTATAACAAGTAAAATTAATATTAATATACCAAACGAAGTCAAAATTAGAAAATGTTAATAATCAGTCATACACACTTTAAGATAAAGTCAGACGTCCCACCTCATGGTAACAGGGTAATAACTTAAGATTTTAATTACATGTCTTATATGTCTTACACGTCTTACTCATCACAGAGCAAGCTTTTGAAGATTTCATTTTAACCCTTATGGGGAAAATTAAGGGAACATTTACTTCCAGAATCAAGGGGTGGGTTGTCACTGTTGAGCTCCACTGACAAAGGTCCACTGATCTAAACAGGGACAATGTGGAGTGGACGGAGGAGCAGGAAAGTGCAGCAAAGAAGAAAGTCCTGGAGAACAGCCAACCACTGCCTGCTGAAAAACAAGGTGATCTTTATTTAGTGTTTACTTTAAAAAATGCTTTCTGATTAAAAACTTTATCAGTTTTCTTTTGCAGCTTGACCTAAAGTGATGCACAATTAACATTTAGTCTTGTCCATTTTTGGAGTCTAGATTGCTTTTATGAGCTCTTTAAACACGAGCACTGTTGACGATGCAGTGCTGTCAATAAAATCTCTTCTATTTTGTTCTGCACAGAGGAGTTCGACACAAAGGCCAATGAGTTCTGGAATGACTTTTACACCATCCATGAAAACCGATTCTTCAAAGACCGACACTGGCTCTTTACAGAGTTCCCAGAGCTCGCCCCTCAGTGCTGTCCCAAACCAGGATCACTCACAGAGACGTCCAACACAGAGGCCACTCGGCAGGACGATCCGACGCCAGGGCCCTGCAGAGAAGTGGAGGCGCTCACTCTCAGCGATGAAAGCTTTCCAGGAGCCAACGCAACGTATCGTATTTTAGAGGTGAGTGATGCGTCATTAAAAGTATGGAATGAGTTTATTGCCATTGCCATTGCAAATTAGAAACTACAAATGCGCTTTGGCAATATTGTGTAACATAAAACAAGAATATCAATCGTAAAATATAAGTACACTTTAAACAACGAGGATCTGTACGTTAAAACTGTACAGCGCACAGATCTAACTTGTTAATGCGTTTATACGACGGCCGCAAACTGAAATACTTCACCCGTGAATCTGAAAAGCCTGTTTATTGTCTGTAAATGTCTGAGATATTAATTATTATTTATGTGTTTTACATGAAACTAGTCCCACCACAGCCGTTGAGCATGTTTACCTGTTGCTATGGTGATGTCCAGAGAGCAGTGATACAGAATGTGATTCAACTGGGCCGGGACTACTTGTGCGTTAAACAAAATTAACAGTTAGCGTTGGAATTCTCACTGACTGTGGCATAAACTTTGATAAAATGTAACTGCCATTCAAAAAGCAAGTCAAAAATAGACTTTGACTGAATATAAATACAAAATACAGTATATAACTTGTCTGGCACTGATGTTTTTACATAATTTTTATACAACATGGCACTGAAGATAAACATCTCCATGGAGACAATCCGTTGGTGTTTCATGGCCAAGTTATGAGTCAAAACTGTGGAGAAGCGAGTTTGCTCTCAGGTAGACTGCATTTTTTTTCATTGAACAATTGAAAAAAACAACAACTGATGACATAAATGCTAAATTTTTAATGCCAGACTGTGGAACATTCCAGTCAAAACATTAAGATATCCATGGAGACAAGCACTTGGAGTATATCTGTCTAGAAAAGTAGTGCATCTTTAATCACAATTGTATTATTATTAAATATGCCACTGCACATGAGCTTTTTTCTTTTTTGTTTACAGAGTTTTCTTTTTATTCATTTATTCATTTTATTAATACATTTCATTGAGAATAAATGTCCCCTATTTCTTCTGATGATCAAAAAAGGACTGGATACAGTTTAAATATACTTTGTTCTTGACAATACTACAAACATTAAGTTTTGTAGAGCTTGTTTTCAGACTATGGGAGCAAAAATTAGACTATGGGTCTAAAATATAAATGAGAAAGTGTATGTAATACCTTCCGTGTTACAAAATTATGAAGCAAGTGTAATTAAGAAATCTACACCGCACAAATGCCTCAATCTTTCTCAGTGGTTAAAGAGAACTGTTGATTTTAAATGGGCGATTAGGTGGCACAGATTACATACATTTCTGGTTTTAATGGCTGTATTTCAAAGTGTTCACGGCATGTTCTGTATGTGGCAGGTTGGCTGTGGAGTTGGCAACACAGTTTTCCCAATACTGAAGACTAACAAGTGAGTGCACCGAAAATAACTGCATTAAAATACAGTTATTTTTATTTTTTCCATACATTACATTTCCATTACTTTTCACAGCGACCCTGGTCTGTTTGTTTACTGCTGTGACTTCTCCAGTACGGCTGTTGAGTTGGTAAAGGTAAGCAGTTTGGATGTAGGATTCATTGATTTAACTATGAATGTTGATTATTGCTCTCCTTTTTTAAATGTTACTTATTAATAATTAGTTAAATCTGTAATTTAACTAAATTTTATCCAATATATTAAACTGATTAATACTTAAATAGCTAAACTGCAAATTAAAAACACGCAGAAAATAGAAAAAAAGTTGCATTTTTGGAGCACAAAATCTAAGTTAATTAAAAAAAAACACAATACATGGTGACAATAATGGTTAGTATCTAAAATTTGACATTGTTTTGTTTATAAAAAAAAAAAAAAAAAAAAGCCCTGTATCCAGTGGTTGAGATAGAAGCCATTTTTATTTATATTAAAGAAGAGTATTGTTAAAATAAAATATTATTGAAGTTTATAATTGAGTTAATGTAATTGGAAGGACAAAACATAAAATAATGCACATAATTTGGTATTTACAAAGAACAAATCACTTGTAAACTCACTCACTGTAGGAAAAGTAACCAAATCTTTTCAACTTCAGCTTTTTTTGTAGCGCCCAAAAGCACAACAATAGTTGCCTCGATGGGCTACAAGTAGAAAGCCGTTTAAATATTTAGCAATTGACCCTCTTTCTCAGCAAAGAAAAACCACAAATAACTCTGTGGGAAAAAGTAAGTTCATCCAGTGCACAGAGGTCCTCCAGGCAAATGGGAACATCCAGGTCACAGGTCAGAGTCGTGAGATGAGGGGGTCGTCACTCAAGCAGCCACAGTGTCTGAAACAGTCGGGAAGTGGAGAAAGAGAGAAAACATGTGAACAGCAATGAACAAGACTACAAGTGAACTAGAACCTTAAATACTGTTGACACTTGTAGAAGAACCAGAGGACCGTGTTCAAGCTGCCATACTTCCTCAGCAGAGTTGCTCCAGGGCAGAGTAGCTAAAAACGGTAGGTCCAAACTGACCCGACCATAAGCTATTTCAAAGAGGAACGTTTTGAGCCTGGTCTTAAATTTTACTCAAGTAAGAGTACTGTAAAATATAGTGCTCAAGGATTAAAAGTGGTGTCTGAAAACTACTCTGCGGAGTCCATTATTTAAGAAAAGTAAATGTAACTGAGTACTATCCACCTTTGGCTGCCTGGATCCATCAAAGTTTATGAATCGCTAATGAGTTAACACTGTCTTCTTGTCGTCAGACTAATCCGGAGTACGACCCTGGGCGCTGCTTTGCCTTTGTTCACGATCTGAGTGACGTGGAAGCCAATTACCCCATTCCCGACGGGACGCTGGATGTTCTCGTCCTGATCTTTGTGCTGTCAGCGCTGCATCCCAACAAGTATGAACTCTATTTGGCTGGACTCATTCACTCACTCTGATTTCTAGGGAGTTAAAGTTAATGATGCACTATGTAACTTTTCTGGTGAAGTGTCCATCATGTTCTTGTCTCCATGGAGATGTTACTGGGATGTTGCGTGGTATGGCTTCAGTAAAAGCATCATTAAAACGAATAATGCAAGATCGATACGTTGAATGTAATACTTTGAATCTTTCAAGTAGGGCTGCAACTAATGATTATTTTGCTAATCAATTAGTTTAGAGATTATTCTTTCGATTGAGTTTAGAATGCAAAAGTCACGTGACGAAAATATTTTTGCTAAATTTGACCCAGATGAAGCTGAAGTGAAGCCGTCAGAGCATCGAGGGAACATTTAGGCACAAAATACACAAATTTTACATAAACATATATCTAAACAACCAAAAATAAACATAAAAGTATATCTAAATAAACATGAAAGTATGTCTAAATAATCATAAATAAACATAAGTATATCTAAATAAAACTAAAAGTATATCTAAAAGTAAGTATATATCTAAACATAAAATCTAAAATCATTTTCTGCGTCATTTTCATGCAATTTTACCTCAATTTGAGTCATAAAACTCACTTTCTCAGCTCACGGCATGTTTTGAAACCTTTGTATTGACCATTTAAGGATTATTCGATTACTAAATTAGTTGACAATAATTTCAATAATCGATTAGCTGCGATTAATCGATTAACTTGTTTCAGCTCCACTTTCAAGGCAAAGCAGGTCACCCTTCAAAAAGAGGTCTTTATCTCAGTGGGTTCTCAACTGGTAAAATAAAGATTAATAAATAAATAAATAACCCCACTGGCACGAAGGAACATCTACAAAAGGTCATTCATCTCAGCTGTAAGAAGTGTCCTAATGGCACAAAGTAGCACTGTTTTGAATACATTTTATATTGATTTTATTGTGTGCATTTGGGAGTGGATGATGTTTGTATGAATAAGCTACGTTGAAGACAAATTTCAGTTTTTATCTTGGAACATACAAATAATAATGTTCAATTCTATTCTAAAAATGACATCTCCATGGAGACAAGAAGGTGACGGACCCTTTACTGAAAAGAAAGAGCATTTTTCAAGACCTAGAATTGGGCAATGTAGCCAAAAACGTGTTTAGTATAAGTATAAATACTGTTACTAATTACAACATCTTAAAAATATACTTCATAACATTCCAGTACTACCCAACTCTGCCAAAAACCACATAAATAAATTAAATTAAATAAATGTCACGCACTAAAAGTCAAGACATTTATTTGTCCGATAATGTGTAAATCTCGTACAATCAGTCTTTTCTAAAATGGGGAATAAAATTGGCTACATATCAACACAATAAATGCACTACTAAATGAAAAATTTGGGACATTAAATGCACTATTAATTATAAAATAGGGAACAAATTCAAATTCAGTTGATCATTATAGCTGGGTTATTACTAAGTCGAGACACAAAGATGAAACCCTCGTCGACCCGTGCAGACCACAGGTTGCATGACTAAACAATTGCCACTAAACAAAGTCAAAGTTAGGACTAAACTAGGATCTGATTCTGAGCGAATATTAAGAGTAAAAGTGGTGTTCCTCTCAGGATGCAGGAGTCCATCAGCAGACTGTCTCGACTGCTGAAGCCTGGAGGGATGATGCTGCTCAGAGACTACGGACGCTACGACATGGCACAGCTGCGATTCAAGAAAGGTCTGTGTCGTTTGGGTTAATGTGAGAGAACGTATGATGAGTTCTTCTTACAAATGTTGAAATGTCTTTTTTTTTTTTTTATGAAGTTCATTACGTCTTCTTTTTATTCTGGTAACACATTTCAAAATACATCCAGGACTAAACTAATATATCTTTGTTTGTGTTATAAGCAGTTATAAATGGACCTCCTACTGTATTTACTCGTGTAATTTAAAATGTGATAGGCAAGGCTTATTTGTATTATTGTATTATTAAAGTTTATTTGTAGAGCACAATTCGTACACAAGGCAATTCAAAGTGCTTTACATAACAGGAAAAATTGCATTAAAATCACAAAACAAACACAAAAAGACACACAGAATCATTTTAAAAACGCTTTAAAAGAGAAGAGTGCAGATAGATCTTTCAGTCGTTTGCACATCTAAACAAAACCGTTTTTAGCCTGGATTTAAACATTGTCAGAGTGGAGGCCTGTCTCACATCTTCAGGAAGATTGTTCCAGATTTTAGCTGCAAAAAACTGAAATGCTGATTCCCCATGTTTAGTCCTGACTCTGGGCACCAGCAGGAGGCCGGTCCATGTTTAGTCCTGACTCTGGCACCAGCAGGAGGCCGGTCCCTGAGGTCCTCAGAGTGCGAGATGGTTCATGTGGCTCTAACATGTCAGAGATGTACTTTGGTGTTTTGGAGAGACTTGAACACAAGCAGAGCTGCTTTAAAGCCAGTGCAGAGACCTATGTTAAATCACATTGTTGCTACAATGACCCTCAGACTTGTTCAGCTTTTCTTCATAATTATTCATCCAATTAAATTAAGATGTATTGTTGTGTCGTTCTCAGTCCATTTTGTTTTATTACAGTTTTATAAATGCCAATTTCACTAAAAGGTTATAATATAAACAACCTAAGATTTACAGTCATACCAAACATTGCTCTCTGCCCAAGTGATTCATCTCGAAACTTGGAATGTTACAACATAAAATGTTGTGTTTACTGAAAGTGGAAAAAAAACTATTTAACTTTGATTAGTCATGATTTTTCTTTAATCCTTAATCTTTCATTGTCTAACATGTTACCATTCCTCCAGTCTGTGACCAGCTTTATGAAAACAAACTTTCTGAATGATAAAGTTAAGTTAAGTTAATGTGACATAAACAGCCAAAATACTTTACATTTACATTAGCTTTTTATCTATGGATTGAATGAAAATGACTTAATTTTGCTTGTAAAATGATTATTAGTTCCTGTATTATTATTTTTAGTTCATATATTGTGTCTGAATAATCGCAATTATCGATTAACCAGATAATATTGACATTCCTACTTAAAACTCAACAATCAACATCCGCCATGATATAAAACAATATATAAAAAAGAAGAAATGCTCTCAATAAACAATCACTGCATTTCATTTTCAGGAAGGTGTCTTTCTGAAAACTTTTATGTCCGCGGTGATGGGACACGAGTATACTTCTTTACTCAAGGTAGATATCTCACCATAATTATTCTTTGCTTGTATTGTTTCACACTTTTAAGAATTATGTTTAATATTTCAGATGAACTTGACGAGTTGTTCATGTCGGCCGGTTTGGAGAAAGTGCAGAACCTCGTGGACAGACGCCTTCAGGTGAACCGAGGGAAGCAGCTGACCATGTACCGAGTCTGGATCCAGTGCAAATACCGCAAAGGCCTTGAACGCACCACAGGGACCCAGAGCTGAAGGAAAAGGATCATAATCACTACTTTAAAATCCCAGTAATCAAAGTGGTGCTGTATCATTTGTTAATTGAACCATCTGAAACCAATACTAGCGGTAATGGCTGCTTGACTGGTCGTTTTACCAGTGTCACGAGATGGACTCATTTTACGGTTTGCGTTTGATAACGGCAATTACCTCAAATTTATAATGAGTTTGGGGGACTTTTGGTAGATAATCAATGTTTGACAAAAGCCTGTTTTTAATGTGTTAATGCTTTTCAAATAAACAGTTTTTCTAAGATTTTTTAAAATTCATTTGCATTTAGGGATGGGCGGCATTGACAGAAATTACATTTATTTTTCTTTGTTTTGTTAATACTTAGACAATAACAGTATTTAGATATTTAAACAATGCATCTGCAGTGTGCCAAAATGTCTTGGTTGAGGTTCTAGTTTTGTGCAAAACGTGAACTGACCATAAAAGTGACCATAAAAGTAACCACAAAAGAGTAGAAATATCACTTTATACCCTTGTTTGGAAGATTCAGCTCAATAATCAGTTCTTTTTCTTGAGTTTCTAAGTTTAAATTGCATTACAATAGTATAATTTTGCATGTAACTCTATTTCCATTCATAATTTAATACTTTAAATTGTGTTTCGTGGCATATATTTTGAGATACATTGCTCTATCGTCTTTTTTTCCCTTTCATTATCACATGTGATTAATGTTTACCCAATGAAGTGTTTGCTTTCTACACATTTAATTAATTATAACATGCAGATTTGAAAACAAGGCTTAATTGACCAGCTAAACAATCATTAACAACCATTGCGTGGGGAAGCTGAAAACACCAGGGAATTGCAACTTTCAGCGGTGACCATCAGTGGCAGAAAAGGGGTGGCAGCTTTTATGAATTGGTATTGTGTTCGAACATTTGCCATTGGTCCAGACAAGAGATTTGGTGCAGGCGTGGACAGAACGAAGGTGCAAATTCTTGGACATTCTCACGAGAAAACATGAGATTTTACGCATTATTGTTTACATTGCAAAAAACATGAGAACCGAACCGAATCGAACCGGACTAGATTGAAACCGCCTGGAACCAGCACAACTTCCGAAACACTTTGGATTTTTTCCCCCACGGAGACAAGACGCAACTTTGTTTTGGTGGAGCTACAACAATACCCCGAAATTTCATCCTCACCAGCAGCAGCAGCGGGGGGAAACGGATAGAGGGGCATCCAGACCAGCACTCGCTTTGGGCATCACTTGCACCAGGTGAAAAAAAAGTCTTTAGGGTCGTGCGCCATTGTGCGGAACGAAATACCCCGACATTGTGTGCGCAAAGGATACAACAAGACGCAACTTTGTTTTGGTGGAGCTACAAAGCAAGAACCCGAAATTTCATCAACACCAACAGCGGTGAGGAAAAGATAGTGGCATCTAGTCCAGCACTCGCTTTGGGCATCACTTGCACCAGGTGGAAAAAGTGTTTTAAGGGTCGTGCGCCATTGTTTGGGACGAGGCGGATTGCGTGCGTAATTGTCTTCGGGGAGATGGATGTGAAGGGTTTCCCCGCCTAGGTGGCACAGCAAAGCGGGTTCAGGGATTCCCAGAGTGGTCGAGGCCTCCTACGGGACTGCTCCGGTGCTTAGCTCGTCGGCACAGCTCGCTCCTCTGCCTGGGATAGGGAAGGATCTTTACGCGGAGGACGGGGCTGTGTGCGCGGCCTGCATCATCCAGGGAGGGTCTGCTGCTGCCTACGGAGCATCGGGGAACAACGGGGACGGCTTCAGGCTCAAGACCAGGCCCTCCCGTGGACCTAAACATTATAAAATCCAGTAAGTATGCCGCCTGAATCATAAAAATAGACGTACGCGTGTTTGAAGCTGTGATTTCAACGTCAAACAATCGTGGAGATGTTTCTTTCTGACAGACGCTAGCATGCTAGCATTAGCCACCATTTGTGTGCCTCACAAAAAAGGACTTTCATCGTGTTTATTTGTGAAATTTGTTTTCATTCGTGTCGCTTGGACCCACATAAGCACTGATCAGGAGATGTTATGTCTTTTAGGTTGCCATTGTAAGTTATTTTATCCCAAATGGTGCTGCTCTGCTAAATCAAAGGTGTTAGCTTTCGTTAGCCTAAATGTAGCTATGTGATTGTCAGTGGCTTGCTCATTTGGAGTCAAATTAATAACGTGTGTTTAGATTTGCTGCTTAATTTTCAATATGTATGATAAGAAGATAACATAAACTAAAAATTACAGTATAGGTAGAGCCATGAAATGATAGTGTATACCAAGACAGATGTTGCATTTCACAATAATTATGTGGAAAACAATGCTAACTCCGATATCAGTTCGCCTTTGAGTGTGTTATTAAAGTTTAACCTTTGTACAATGTTGTATTTTTACATGTTGTGTCTCTTCCTCAGCTCTGGGTTGACAGGTCTTTGAATAGTGACCTTTCCAAAGCCACTCCAGTGCCATGTTACTGGGGCCTATAATGCCAGGGCGTTATCACATGATCCTGTATTTTCTCAGGCTGTGACTTTACACATCTGGCCTATGTCTATGACGAATGTACTGCACAGACTTGGTCTTCTTTAGGACTTATATAGACACGAGTGTGGAGTCAAGTTCACAGAGTTCTGAAGTTGGTGAGATGATACTGGGTAACACACAGGGTTGAGCCAACATTATTGTTAGTTTTATTGATGACTCAGAACAGGAATTTTCCACATCCATATAGCTAAAAACAGCCATGACTCATCACAATGGGTGCCTTTGAAAATGTGATCTGTCACTCCCTGTGGAACGTATCAGACTCCACAATGTGCTCCTTAATCTGTGTCTTGTATTTGCAGCCATGATGGAAGAACTGCACAGCCTGGACCCCCGGCGACAGGAGCTGCTGGAGGCTCGCTTCACCGGGGTCGGCGTCGCTAAGGTTTGTGTTACAGCAGATGCCGCGGAGGTGGAGCAGTGTGAACTGCCATGTCAAAGTGCTGATAATCACAGGTTTTCCTCATTATACTATTTGTGAATTGATCCTGTTTGTGTCACATTTTCCTCAGTATCATTTCCCGTGTCGCGCTGACAAATCTGGTCTCACTTGTCTCTTTGTGTCTCTGGAGGAGGTTGAGCAGTGTCTGTGTTTTTTGGCTGGTGTGATGTGGCATCTCTCCATGGCTCATGATGTAGTGGCTGTATATGCAGCAGTGATGGCTGCCAACAAGGCCACAGACGGGACAGGGGCGGTGTGAGGAGGAGGAGGAGGAATGCAGAAATAGTTATTGACCAGGTGTGAGTGGTGGCAGCATTTAGCCTTGTACCTCACATTTGATCCATCGGTGGAGCGTGTTTGTAGAAGGTGATCTTGAAACAGTTGGGGAGCGAGAGTTGGCCCAGGGTTGGGCCCAGTGCCAGCCATAGGCACAGCTTGGCCCAGAGCATGGCATGGCTGCTGCCGCAGAGAAAATGGCGGTTCCTGAAGGCATCATGCCACAGCCTCCTGTTTGACACAAGATGCTATCTGTGTGGGGCACTGAGTGTAGAGTGCGCCAGCAAATTACCAAGAAAAATTCTGGGCTGATGGCCTGAAAGCCTCAAATGTCACAAAGTAGTTGGAGTTCTGTCTTGACCTTGAACAATGGCACTGTATTTTTTTGTGGCATCATTAAAATGGCCCAAATGAAAGGAAAATAGTTGTTTTTCGCTAAGGACTGCTTCATGTTTTGGTAAAAATACTGGAAATGCAAACAAGTTATTATGAAATGTATTACCCCATTTTGATCAAAGTATTGGGCATTCTCAGATAAGAAAAGAATCTTTTACTTTGGTCTCTAAAAGTGGAAATAGTCGGGCGAATGGTGAACTGGAGAAAAATGGCTGACATTATCTAAAGGTGACAGTCAGAGGGAGGGATACATCCCCGGCCGCATGCCTAATGTTCCTCCATTTTAGGAGGGTTCAGTGAGGGAGCTCCAGTGTGCTCGGAATCACTAAGTATCTGCTCCTGATTGGACACTGCCTGCTGAATTCTGATGTGATTTGACTGACAGCCATCACCAGGGAGGCAGCATTAGGATGCAGCCAGTGCTAGATTTTGTAAAAAGTTAATGGTTTCCTAAACCTTTTCTGTGCATACTCAAACCATGGCCATCTCCTTGATTTATTTGGTCTAAATCACATAGACTTATCGATGCAAAACAGCTAACATTTGTGTTTTGGGTGTATTTTAATTCAGGGTTCTGGCCAAAGTCAGAATGAGTCATCCAATCAGAGCTTATGCAGCGTGGGCTCTCTCAGTGACAAGGAACTGGAGGTTAGTACCTGTCATATTCTCATCTTACTCATGATATACCTTTTATAATAAATGGTAATTGCTTTGCTCTAGACTCCTGAAAAGAAGGCAAATGACCAGAGGGTACGCAAAAGGAAAGCAGACCACTTTGATGGTCAGTTTTATCTTAATTAAGCTTTTGACCTGACTTGTTTGAACTCCAGCAGCCACTGAACCTGTTCTCCTCTCTTACAGGCAAAGCAGGATCAAGAGGACATAAAATTAGTGATTACTTTGAGGTGCGTTTCTTCAAATCTTCTCTTAAAAGTGCACTATGTTCATTTTCTGGTGAAAGATCAGTCACCTGCTTGTCTCATGGAAATGTCATTACTTTGCCTGGAATGTTCCACAGTGTGACGCAAACATAAATCTTTCATTTATTCAATTACAAGCATTTTAATTCCCCCAAATATTTGTTTTGGTGGAGTCATATGCTTGTCACCATGAATATTGCTAAGTTTTATGCCATTTTGTGCAACATTTGTAGGCAAAACAAAAGAGACCAAGAGGTTTCGGACAAACTTTCATTTAGGGATGTCACGATTTGTGAGAAGAAACATCACAGTTATTTACTTAATAAGGGTCTTTCATTCCAATACATCACTGTTACAATACTTTGTGATCACCTTTAAGAAATTAACTCTTTATAAATGCACAAGTTAAGTAATTATGATATAAAAAAACACAAAATAAAAGCGCTTAACAGTAAAGTGTCCTTTTTAGAGTACTGTTTTAATTGAAAAGACTTAATTTTCCATTTAAAATAATTCGTTTTTAGTTCTCATGATTATACTGTGACTTGAAAAATCATGATTAACCGAATAATCTTGTCATCCCTACTTCCATGGTGCTCCTTTTCATATTTTTAAACACTTCATAACATTTCATACTTTGTTTCTAACCCCTTCCGTGTCATCGTTCTCTTCTCTTGGTTCACGTCTGTCAGTTCGCGGGGGGCAGTGGGCCTGGTACCAGTCCTGCTCGGGGGATCCCTCCGGTGGTCCGCTCCTCTCCTCAGCACTCGCTCTCAAACCCTCCTGTTACGGTGAGACGCTTTGCTCTGACTTCTCTTGCACAGACTAACACATCTTCCTGCTATTCCTTTTTCATGCTTTCTATCTGTTTTTTAATACGGGACGACAGTAGATTAGATCGTTCTCGGTTTTGAACAACATATGCAACGCTGTAATATAGAAACTGTGCTGGAAAACTATCATCTCGCCAACATTGTGATTAAATGTTATGTTTTAATTCAGATACTCTTCACTGTGTACATTTTAAACCCATTCAGGAGCAAGAACAGTAAGAAAACTGAGATACAAGCTGCTTAACTAATGCAAAAATCAGAGGAAACTTGTTTGAATTCACTGAAATCAGGGGTGTCCAAACTCTTTTCACCGAGAGCTGCATCAATCAAACGTAGACGAAGCAGAGGGCCACAGATCGGTGAACAATACAGTGAATAATCAGTCAAATGGGTGCATTTAGCAGATGTTTGATTGTGCTACCACCAGTCTGACCAGTTTTGCAATTGTGATTAAATTTGCAATTTGTGTTTCAATAATGGGACTCTTTTTAAAGGTTACATTTTAAGCACAACCAGGAGAATTGAGAAAAAGACTGAAATATGAACTTACAAACTAATTTAAAAAAAACCGACATGTTTCAGCAAGTTTTTGGCACATTTTGATGCATTTTGTTATGTTTTTGTCGTTCTTGGTCACGTTTTTGTGCTCTTAGTTGCTTTTTGGGAGTGGTTTTGTTGTTGTTGTTTAGTCATGTTTTTTTGTCGCCTGTTCCAGAACATGTTTCATCCAATCTTCAACAAATCGACAAAATGTCTTGTTTTATAACAAGCATGACAGCTGATAACCCAAACAACAAGGTTTGCAGTTTTCATGCAGTGTAAAACAAGATTTGTTGTTGTTTGTGGATGAAATGATTGTACGTCCATTAAAATTGGTATTCTTTCTATCACGCCTTTATTCAGACTGGGATCTTTATTCTATTTCATATTGCCACAGTTTACAAGTTGTCAAGTTTGCTTCGTTATAGCGGCTTTCGTTTTTTGGAAAGTTGCTTGCTTTTCCTTGTTTTTTGAGCTTGTCCCTGAGCTACATTTTTATGTCATAAGAGGTGATATTTAGCCCTTTTTCACGTTTGTTTCCCCGATAATAAACCCAGTAATGACCAAATACAAGCTTTTAATAGGTATTTAATATTTTAATTAAAGCCATTATCATTAAATATGCTATTAAAATATGTGCATCTCATTATTGCTCACTCAGCAGCGACACAACATTTAACTAGTTACTTATTTTTCTTAATTTTCTTATTTTTCTGGGCATGAGCTGGCTGGTTTTGGGCTTAAACATCTGGCATCTCTGCTTATCTCTTGTTGACAAAGTTGTCCAGCATTTTCTTTCATGAATTGACAGTGATCTTGATGAAAACCAGTACAGCATTTCCAATAAATCAGAAACGCCCATATCAAATTACAACACAAATGACAAACGTACACTCTCCTTTAGCGAGCAGATACTGTTATGGCATCTCTCGCTCTTGTTTTTCGACGGTTTAGGTTGTATTTATCCTTCTCATTAAAGCTGGTAAATGTCCACGGTGTGTCAGTGCTTCACCAGATGTTTGTGGCTCTTCAGGTGCAGCAAGGCAGTCCCTCCTCGGTCGGATCGTCCAACACAGAGCTCTCCTCGTGTTCTCTGAAGCCTCTGTCTCTTCTTATGCTCCACAAAACCACACAGGTAATTTCACTGTTCTACACTCACTGAAATGTAGAATTTTCCTTGTTTCTAATCAAACAGTGCTCATATTTAGTGCAGTTACACGATTTAAATCAAAATTACACTTTGAGATTTAACCTGGTTAACCCGCCCATACCGATACCGGTATGGGTTCTGAGTGCGGCAGCGTTTTTGAATGTAAACAAGTCATAAAACGTAGCCAAGAGATTTTCTTTTAATTGCCCTTAATCCAATACATAACAACGTTGATAAAACTGCTTTGTATTTGCCTGAAGTCACAAACGTGTCTGTTTTTAAGATATACAAGTATATTGTTATGAAGTTAATGAGTGACATTGATATCGGCAACACGCAAACCTCAACACAACACCACACGCGGTGCTTTTTCACCACTCTGACAAAATACGCGTCAAACAAAACTACAAAAAGACAGCTTTCCAAAAATGTATAACACAGCTGAGTCTGCTATCTCTCCGAATAAATAAGTCCCAAAACAAACACCGCGACAATGTTTACATTTCACTCGCCTGCGCGTGTCATTGTGTGTTCGTCACAGTTACGTCAGCATGAATGAATGAATGCTTGTAATAGTATGTTGGGCATTTATTGACAGCCAATATTATGGTTATCACAGTTAGAACAAGAAAATAATAGGCGAGGATAAAGAAAATACAGTTTTTCTCCTGGGTTTTTCATCTTGTGTTCAAAAAATAATAAGAGTCCCCATGTAACTGAGAATGGAAATGTGTTGATTCAGACCCTGGCTATCTATTGAGACCAAGATTATCTATATGAAGTCAATACATTTTGGAGTAAGTCTGAATTTATTTTGGATAGGTTGTTAAGGCTTATGCACCCTCTAAAAACCCATGGGCTTAACAGGTTAATACATCTTTGATCACACACTTATTATGGTGTGGTATATAATAGGAGTATATAAAAAACCCAGATGGAGGCAGTTTTCTTTTATTGTATTGCCATAATATATATAAAAAAATAGACAAATGATATTGAGTTGGACATTTAAAACAAAGATAATTCTCTACTCTTTTAATCTCAGTTAAACATTGCAGGCCTGTTGAAAGAGACATTACAACATTCCTAGCAGCAAAATACCTTTGTACCTAAAATACAGATTTTTGTTGTGAGTTCAAAGGTCTGGTCACTAATAGAAAGGATAAGCTCCAACATTTTGTCCCCATACAATTATAGGTTTTGTCTTTTTTCGAAATTGAGTTATTCATAATCATAATATTCTGGTTCCTGAATACATTCTGTACTCCTGATTGTGCTTTTGTCTTATATATAGTTATAATCCATGAGACCCCTAGATCATCGTTATATTTTGGACATTTTAAAGGAAAAATATTCAGCATTTTTCATATTGCTGTTAGCCCTTAAACATGCTCTTGAGTGCCTTAAATTTGCCATCTCATGTTTTAAAACAAAAAAAAGTTTCTCATTCATTCTATGACTTTTGTTATCAGTCACTATGATATGATATGGATGAGTGCATCCAGCCAGCAGATGGCGCCAACGTAACATACAATCTACTGAAGTTAGCGCTGAAAAGACGTTATGATGCGCGAATCACTCCAAATACAACTTCCAGTGGTTTAATGAGAAATGAAAATGATTATAATATCGTTAAAAAGCTCCTTAAAGTCTATTTCGCATAATATGTGTGCATTTGTGTGCATAAAGTTTTTATGCGCAAAAACAAATTCCCCCTTCCCATTGTGATCAGAAATGTAAACTGTGAATGCTCAGAGGAGACCATGGCCGCACATCGTCCAGCCCAACCCACCTGAAGACATCCACAAATCTGATATCCACACAGAAAAACATATTCACAGAACAATAAATGTCAGCTATCTGCCCCATGTAGGAATATTGTTTCCCCATCTACTGAGAATGTCTGCGATATAAGCTGGGCAAAACAAATAAACTTAGAACCGGGCTTGGTGTGAACCGGCCCAAATAAAGGTTCACGACCGGCATTGTCAGGAACTTTAAACCAGGGTCTAATGAGTGGCAAGATTCTATGCTGCTGCTGTAGCTATGGGCAAACACGTACACAGAACGATCAGGTCGATTGTGATTAAATAAATCAGAACAATCCAAGACGCTGTCATTCTATGGGGACATTTTTAACTGTACATAATCAACAGGGAAGTCTCTCTTTTGCCCCACTTCTGGAAGTATGACATCATCACATTTTATAACCCGTAACTCACCAATTAGGAACGGTAACACAGTCGCTCATCCGGTGACACATGTGAGATCTCGCACAGCAGCTTTTGCTTCTCACCTGCATCGCACAGTCGCTGTAAAAAATCTCCCTTTTTCATTCTCAGATTAGAATTGGAGATATTGACCTATTTTTCCAGCTTCTCACTCATCAACTTCGAGGACAAAATGTTGCATCATGCTCTAAATATCCCATGCAATAATGAAGAGAAATAATAGAATGTGTTTATTATCGTTAAAGGAACAAAATAAAGTTTTTTTTCTGTAAAAAAAATAAAAATAAAATAAAAATAAAAGTGGTTATTCGATTAATCGTTTAGTTGTTTTAAAACATGACGTGCTTTACTAAATTTGACCCAAATTAAACAAAGATGATGCCACTTTGGGACATCCTGATGTTGTATATTTACAGACTAAATAGGTTATGAACTTTTGGCTTCTTTTTTGGAAAAACACTGGCAAATTTTGAGGTTTTTGGGCTTCTGAGCAGCACCTTCACGTTTCAAGAGCAATTTTTTTTGCCGTTTTCAGCTGTTTCATGTTTAAAGCATGCAATGATGACTG
This sequence comes from Rhinogobius similis, assembly GCA_019453435.1. Lineage (NCBI taxonomy): Eukaryota > Metazoa > Chordata > Actinopteri > Gobiiformes > Gobiidae > Rhinogobius > Rhinogobius similis. The sequence goes on from CM033631.1 coordinate 13,914,100, forward strand.
AAAAACAGACGCTGAATTAGTTGCCTATTTTTGTTTTTGATCTTAGCTCAGTAGATTTAGGCTGTTTTTCAAAGGTTTGGTCACTTGTTACGCTCTGAAAATCTGGCATTTGATCAAAAACACTAAATTATCATGTTTTCTTTGTCATTTTGATGTTATTCCTGATTTTTCTGAGTGATAAAACCTCGTTCTGAGCACATGGCATGCTTTGAAGGCTGTGGCTTATTCGATTATTAAATTAGTTGACGATTATCTCAGTAATCGATTAACTTGTTTCTGCCCTATATTGTTTACTCACAATGTTGTAGTTGTCAGATAATTTCACTTGAAACATAATTTTGTCTCTTCTCTTACAGTCGGACTTGACTTTAGAGAAACTAACAGCAATAGAGAACAACAAGAACTCCGACCTGGAGAAGAAAGAAGGACGGATAGACGATTTACTGAGGGTACTTCAGATATGTTTATGATAATTTTCCACCTTTTTTTGATTTATTTCGTCTCTAATGTATATGGAGTGCTAATCTGTCTTTTTTTGTTTGTATTTTCAGGCAAACTGTGATTTGAGGAGGCAGATAGACGAACAGCAGCGGATGTTAGAGCGATACAAGGAACGCTTAAACAAATGTGTGACGATGTCAAAGAAGCTGTTGATCGAAAAGGTTTGTTTTTTACACTCCGCAGAACAGGACAGATGTTTCAGATGCAGATTTAATTCCCTGTGCGTTTAACTGTGCGCGTACTCTCCAGTCGAAGCAGGAGAAGATGGCGTGCCGGGACAAAAGCATGCAGGACCGACTGCGACTGGGCCACTTCACCACAGTGCGACACGGAGCCTCCTTCACAGAGCAGTGGACGGACGGATACGCCTTTCAAAACCTTATCAAGTGAATATTCTTTGTTGTTTGTCTTTAACGCAACACCCAAACTTGGTAGCCTCATAATTAGGGCTGTTTTTTGAATTTATTTGAGTAGTCAACTCGTCAAACGATTGTTTCTCTTGTATATTTAAACTTTTTAATACATTATCAGCCAAATAAAGGTTGAATGTTTTTTTTTTTTTTTTACATTTTGATGTATTAATGTCATGGTTAGACCTGTCACGATAATTACTATATCGACATACCGTTCAATATATGACAGATGGAACAATATATTTTGGGCTGCAATATTTATTGTGTGCACCTTTTCTTTATAATAGTGGAGGAATCACTGTTATTTTTCTACAATACAAAAGTATTTGAGCTGTAGAGGGTGGAATAAGTAACATTTATGTCTCTTTATAGACACCAACTACATACTTAAGTAGTTAAGTATTAAGTAATTCAGCTATGTATTTGTTGCAATTCATCTTTTTGACAATATTGTATGTTTAGAAAAGGTTTTACTGGGATAAACCTGCTTTAAGGTTAAAGTGCGTATGACAGGTTTTTATGATTTTCTAATTTTGACTTTATTCAGTGTATTAATAATTGTTGTAAGTATATATAATAGTTTTATACCAATCAGGTCGCTGTTTGTGGAGAAAAGTTGAAAAATATGTTGAAAATTACAGGAAGTAAACAAATTGATGACATCACACTAGGGAGACAAACGTTATACATGATTTACAAAAAATGAACTACTTTTTTGACCATTTAAACATTAATTCAACTTAATAAATAAGTTCAAATATATTTTTATTTGCCAGGTAAAAGAATTGATGACATTACATGAGTTTTAGCCCAGCTTACAGTGTGGTTGCTATGGTGATTTCCTAGTGTGATGTCATTATTTACAACCAGGAAGTGAAATTAAAACTTATAAAACTGGTAAACCGGGATAACATTTGTAAAGAATTTTAGCAAAACTTTAAATATATTTACCTAGGTAAATGAGTGGTCCAACCTGTCATGGGCCCTTTAAGGTGACAGTGACAGAAAGTAGTTTCAATATTATCGTTAACCGTGATATTTTTCTGTAGCGGTATATCGCACAGCAAAATGTTATTGTAACACGCCTAGTCATGCTCTCTACAGCTAAAAACCGATACTAAACTAATACTCATTTGAGCAAGTATCGATCCTAGAAAAATCCCTTTTTGTAGGACAAAATTTGACTCTTTGTGAACCGTTTTAGAATGATCTTAAGCTTAATCAGAACTAGTATAAGACCGCAATGTTTGATAAAGACAGTGCTATTGATCAAGTATATTTCTTAGTGTCGAATCATGGAAAGAAATCAAAGTATTTCATCTCGTGGTAAATGTATCTGTCTGCCTTGTTAAAGTTCCACTCAACAATAACTTAATTTGCTTTGTGCGTTTGTCCATTAATTTCTAGACAAATTCACAGGCTAAACTACAGGTTGAAAATGCTAAAAAACTGCCTGATCGTTATGGTCATTTAAGGCAGTAATAAACTACATTAACCTTTGTGCGTTTGTCCATTCATTTCTAGACAACAAGAAAGGATCAACTCACAGCGAGAGGACATCGAGAGGCAGCGGAAACTTCTGGCCAAACGCAAACCACCGTCCATGGCCCAGACCCCGCCTCCGAGTTTAGAGCAAAACAAACGCAAAAGCAAAGCCAACGGCACAGAAAGCGAAGCGTAAGTTACATCCGAATTGTTTTAGTTGATCAATTGGACAATGGTGGATAAATATTGGAATTATGAGGATTTATGGGGACGAATGGAGAAAGAAAGCTTGAGGTGAGATGTGGGAGTGAATTATGAGTTTTACTGGAAAATGTACTGTTTACTAGTGCTTTTCTGTGTAAATATTTGTAATGAAGTGAACTCGTGTGGTCTTAATAAACAAATAGTTTTGACAGCAGTTGCCAGAACCACACCATCTTTTCATGTAAATTTAATAGAATTTGTAGAAGTTTTGCAGAGATATTCTTGTATAGGAAAAAGGCTCCTCAACGTTTCGATTTGAGTAGCAGATAAATTGTTTCTTTGATTTCCTTTGGCCTAAATTGTTTTGCTCAAATCAACATTATACTGTAAAATGAAAACTGAAAGTAGGTTCTTGTTGTCGCTGCGATTGTGCAGAGCTTAGCGAGCTCGTTTGTTTACGGAAGTTGGAAATAAAGACATTTCAGTTTCAGTACAACAATTTCCTCAACACCTGGGCTCAGAAACATCTTATTTAAGGAGAGAAATGTAATGCAACTGAGTTCATCCCAAAGTCTGTATCAGTGATAAATGTGAGCGTGTTCCTGTTATTAATCTGTTTTTTTCTACTATTCTATTCTTTTCTATTCTATTCTACAACTTTTTTTTCTAGATGTAAGGTACAAAATGAATATTTAGCTGAGTTTTTCACATTTTAGTTGTGTTTTGAGCAGGAGAAAAAGTTATCACTCACCATTGACTTTTTGCCACTCACCGCTAAAATTCAGAATGATGTGATGTCACCTGCATAAACCCACTGCACAGGACAGTTTTGATTTTGGATACTGACTAAACTTTGATTCATGTCTTTTTAGGTTATCGCAAGCAGAGTACCACGAGCAAGAAGAAATTTTTAAACTTAGACTAGGTCATCTTAAAAAGGTAAGCAGATTGTAGTTTCATAAAGTGACACGCTGCAGGTGAATAGGACTCTAAAATTTAAACTCTAAAATTTAAAGATATTAATTTGAAACTTCCTCTGTAATTGAAGAAATAAATGTGATACAAGCTTTTAATCAAAACTGTCATAATTTCACATATTTGGGACATTTCAATCTAAAAAATTGACAAAATCTGGTTATTTTTATACACGTAATAGTTTGTAAAGAAATTTAGAGAGATTTGGGATTTCTTGTTTGGTTTTTGAGTAAACTAGATTCAAATTGACCCACAAATTCAATTTTTGCCTAATTTCTTACACTTTAAACTTTAATAAATCAGGCTCAGAATTGGATATGAACAAATTCTTCTGCACGTTCAGTCAAAATCTTGTTCAGTACAAGACTATAAAGTTTAGTGAGTGTAGGAGCTACTTTAAGGTCTGATCTTTATGTCTGACAAAAATACTACCTTTGAAGTTACAATGTCCCAGAGAAATCTATGGATAAAGTGGATTAAATGAAGTAATAAAACATCTTCAGAACTAGATTGGATACGTTTGTTGTTTCCACATGAAAGCCAATATGTTGAGAGAGCAAACTGCAAAAAATTAAATAAATAGTTTATCCTGTTATGTCTCGCCTTTTGTTCGTTAACACTTGCAGACACACGACACATACAACATTGTGTCTAAACTATGATCTCGAACAGAACTAAACAGGATTAAAAGTGTGACTGAAGCCTCACTGTATGTTTCAAAATCTTTTCAACACCATCGTCTTTGTGTTTTTAGGAGGAAGCAGAGATTCAGGCAGAACTGGAGCGGCTGGAACGAGTCCGAAACTTGCACATTCGAGAACTCAAAAGGATCCACAATGAAGATAACTCCCAGTACGACCTGTCACGATGTTTGCAAGTTTGTTTTACACTGTTATCTAACTATTTTAACCTGTGTTTTGCTTCTGGACAGGTTCAAAGATCACCCAACGTTAAACGATAGATATCTGCTGCTTCACTTACTGGGACGAGGAGGTTTCAGTGAAGTTTACAAGGTACACGCTGCCAACTTTCTCCCTCATTTTGAAGAATTTATGTTGCTGTAAAAGCACAAGTATTCGACAAATTCACAGACTGAATTACACAGTGAAAATGCTAAAAACTGCTTGACCGTTAACGTAATTTAAGGCAGTAAAAAGGTACATCTTGTAAGAGTCGACAAAGTATTAGGCTCCTAACTTTTTTTGAATTTCAGGAAACGGCAATGTATTTTATTTCGGATTTAGTAAAAATTGGTACAGTTTGTCCTGTCAGAAAATGATAATATTTCAACTATTTTATGGAACTGACACAATAACCTCAAAGTAGTTTATTACTGGTAAATCCTTTTATAAATGTACAGTATCTAGACGTGTCGCGATAAGACATTTTAAAGTGTGATATTTTGTTATTTAAGATATCACGATAAACGATAATATTGAAAGTACGTTATGCACCGACAGTTCGATAATCACAATAGTAAAAAAAACTTTAAAAAAACTTTATACTTTAAAAAAAATCATTCAAAACACAAGCTTCAATCAATAAATAGCACAATAAAACACTTTTGTTGTTGATAATGTGTCATCAAAGTTACTAATTTCACTCTCTTAAGCTTTTTCTTTGTTTTTGATCAGATTTGAGCTGATCAGTGTAGAAATTATATTGTGATTAAGTATATTGTTTGTTGTCCAAAGAGCTGCAAAAGAGCTGAGTAACAATAAAAATGAAAAAAGTAAAGTTGTAAACGTTCAAATAAGAGTAAAAGGTGATATTTCTGAGGTTTTGTGCTTTAATTTCACAGACATTTCACGTTTGTCTGATAGTTAAACCTCGACTAACGCATTTAAAGACATGTTTTAACACATTTCTGTTTGACATAATTGGTTTGATACACTCCAAAGAAAATATAGAGATAATGAATTCCGTCAACATCGCCCACACCTAGCATCAGGTAAGTTCAAGTAAACACTGTCTTCATTTCTTTAAAAAAAAAAAAAAAAAAAACACATTTCACAATTATCTCTGAAAACTCCAGCTACTCCCTCCAGGCTAGTGTGCTAGTCATGATACTGAAACTCGATTCGATACCAAGGAATATACTCCATTATCGATACTAATTTCGACACAGAATAATGATTAAAAATGCTCTTTTTAAGGTTTTAGACTGGTTTAACAGACTGACATTTTCAACTCTAAATAATAGTATGTTCTTTATTAAACATTGTGGTCTTGTACTAGTCCTGATAAAGCTCAAGATCATTCTAAAATTGTTCACGAAAGTCAAACTTTGTCCTGTAAAAGGGATTTTTTTGCATCAATACTTGCTCAAATGAGTATCTAGTTTCTGTATTTGTTTTGGTATCTTATTTTCAATACTTTTGACCTCACTCCATGCCTTCCCTTTTCTGCTGTTCCTCACAAATCTTTACAATTTCAATAAAATAACAATTAGTCGACTTGTACAGGCAATTCCAGTGTTCGTAAACAAAACGTCGCTTTCCATTAATCCGGGGCCAGTTTATGTTTTAGCTCAAATGCATTTTCAATCAGGGAGTTAGCATTAGCCTCCAAACATTACAATCTATGAAAACCAGATCTGTTTTGGCAAAGTACAACCACTGGAGCGCACGAAACACCTGAGAAGAAAATAGAAAATACTACCACATGCTGCAATCTTTCATGTAGATTGTTAGCGCCGAACACGTAATAAACTTTTCTTACATCTAACATTATTCTGGACAAAACTGCACATAAAACATTGCGATCCACACGCTAAAGTGATACATTTTTCTGACAGTTTAAATGGTATTTCAAGAAAATAAAAGTGTTATCAGGTATAATTATTTGTCAAATCATAATTATTGTGTAATTTATATGGATTTTGGCCCACAAACAGGCTAAATGTTTAGTAAATCTTACATATAATCATGTTAACTGCGTTTTAGTTAATTGTGATGTCTAACCCGTCATATAGACTTTAAAGGGCCTATGACGGGTTGAAATACACATTTGACTAAAATGCAGTTAAGATAAATAGATTCAAATTTCTACTAAAATCTTTACAAATTTAACCCCAGTTTAGCTGTTTTTTACGTTTTAAATTTTACTCCTGATGTCAAAGTATGACATCACGCTAGGAAATTACCATAGCAACCACACTGTACAGTGGCCAAAACTCATCTAATGTCACAGAGTTTGTTCATTTGACAAAGAAAAACACATGTGACACCTTATTTTGTTGAATCAAAGTTTAAAGGGTCAAAAAAGTGGTTTATTTTGTGTAAATTATGCATAACCTTTGTCTCCACAGTGTGATGTCATCAGTTTGTTTACTTCCTGTAATCGTCAACACATTTCTCAACTTTTCTCCACAAATAGCAACTTAATTGGTGTAAAACTATAATTTGTATTTACACAAAGTATTAATACACTGAATAAAGTCAAAATTAGAAAATCATTAAAACCCGACATACGCACTTTAAGCAAACCAAAAGTGCAGCCGCTGCGTTTATACTTATATGGTTTGTTATCAGAGCGCTTCAGCTGTGCGTCGTTCAGACAATACATTGCACTGTGTTGACATCATCGCCTTTTTACAGGAAATGATCGGGGCAGAGTTCGACCCGTGCCAAGAATGTGTCGCGCCGTAGTAATAATGAACGATTAGAGCTGCTTAATGTAACACGTGAAGTGGCGCTGCTGCTGCTGCACAGAGCGTTAAAGCAACTCGATGGTTTTATTTTTCAGGCTTTTGACTTGACGGAGCAGAGGTACGTCGCCGTTAAAATCCATCAGTTAAACAAGAACTGGAGGGATGAGAAGAAGGAAAACTATCACAAGTAAGTCATGTCTTCAGGCTCTTCTTGTGTAAGCGGTTGTTCTTCTTCTCGTGCTGGTTTTGCCCGCAGAACAGTTGATTATCCTTAACAAATGTGGCTAATGTTTTTGTGTTTTCCTAAAGGCACGCATGCAGAGAATACAGAATCCACAAAGAGCTGGACCACCCACGGATAGTTAAACTCTACGACTACTTCTCGCTCGACACTGACTCGTAAGAACCTTCTGTAAATTCTGATTAAGTTATGTGAGTGTGTCTTTTTTTTAGCTTTTGAGTTGAGTCTAATCAATCAAGCATTTGTCTTTTGAATCAAAATAGTAGCTGGTTTGTAAAATTGCATGTAAAAGTCTAATAATTCTAAATTAGCGGTAGGTAGGGTTACACTACTAGAATAACCAATAATAAAGAGAAAAGTAGAAAATAATAAAAATCAGTCATAAACATACTTTAATTGTTGGATTCTGTTCAAATCTCACATTTTAAAACCTGTTGCGTTCAGAAGAACTGACAAAAAAACTAAAATCGGTCTATGAACTGGTTATTGTATGTGTGTGTGTGTGTGTGTATATATATGTGTGTGTCTATATATTATATTTGCTGCATGTATTTCAGAATGTTGTTATTTCAGATGTTTGCGCAGATCTAAACGACAGAGTTAACAGTTTTAATAATAATGTTAACAATAATACATTTTATTTATGTAGCACTTTTCACACTCAAAGACACTTGACGGTGATAAACAAACAGATTTAAAAAACATTCAAATCAAATAATGCAATGAGGATTAAATACAGAAGATCATAAAATACCAAGCATGAAGTTTAAGGTTTAAAATCGTGAATTTATAGATTATAACTAGTTCTATTCTTGCATTCAGAATAAAACAGGATATTTTGTAGTTGGTAGAGTTAGTGATGGTGCTAAAACTTGACACAGCCTGTGATTTGTGTCCATTACAATTGTGATTTCTATTTGATTGCATTTCTATCTTGCAGCTCTAGCGGTGAGCGATATTGACAAAAATCTCAATATTCAAATGATATTTTGTCAATCCAACAGAAATGTGTTAAAAAGTGTCTTTAAATGTGTTTGTTGAGGTTTAATTATCAGACAAATGTGAAATGTTTGTCAAATTAATCTCAAAAGTGCAGACATTTCACCTTTATACCCTGAATGTTTACAACGTAACTTTTTTTTCCTACGTTTTAAATCAGTTAAATGATGAAGGTTTTGAGACATCTAAGATTAAAACTATATAACAAAAAAATGTATTGCTAGACTAATCAATTACCAAATGACTGGTTACTTGCAGCCCCACAAACGCCCTTGTTTCTCGCCGTAGGTTCTGCACGGTGCTGGAGTACTGCGAGGGTAACGACCTGGACTTTTACCTGAAGCAGCACAAACTGATGTCGGAGAAAGAGGGTCGCTCCATCATCATGCAGATCGTCAACGCGCTCAAGTATCTCAACGAGATCCGGCCGCCCATCATCCACTACGACCTCAAACCTGGTGCGCAACTACACCATTACACAGAAAAAAGATCAGATTTAAATAGGGCAATTGATCTGAGTTGAATTGAGATTGATGCGCCTATTCATTTCTATTCTTGTTTGGTCAGGGGTCTTTTTCAGCAAAAGTGTGTGATTTTGAAACTAATTTGACTTTTTTGTTTTTTTTTGTTTTTTTTTTATAAATTGGCGATGATTAAAAGTCTGTGTTGTTTAAGAAGTGGTTGACGCTCTAACCTTTTCTTATTTCTTTTCCTTTTTGTCAGCCAACTGATAAAAGGAAACCTCTATTTGCTCAGCATGTTATACTTAAGGCAAGACACCGCTGGTGAATAGGAAAAAATCTTAAAGGTCCCATAACATGCAAAATCGACTTTTCAGAGGTTTTAACCTTCCTACAGTGCTATTTGGGCCTCGTATGTGTGCCCAAAGTGGTTTTTTGATTGATTCCCGCATGTTTTCGCTAGAGAACTGTCTTTTCCGTCCCCCTCGGCTGAGCAGGCAGACGGGGGCTCCTCACTAAGATGACGCGGCTTCACTAGGATGACGCGGCGTTTAAGCCACGCCTCCAGGAAGCGCGCAGCCGCAGAATAAAAACAGCTAATGCTAATGCTACACAGTAATTACACGATGGATACGACAGATCGAAGAGTTAGCTTGTTATTTACCAAACGGCAACGTCCGTCGTCGAGGTACTGGAGCACGTCAAACTCCAGGTCAGATCCAGGACGTAGGACTCAGCCACGCAGCCTTTACCGTCAGGGAGGATAAAAGGTTTATTCCCGTGTTTGTGTATCGCTGTTTACCGGAGCACATGGCGCATGCGCACTATCTCTGCTCTAGGCTTCGGCACGAGTTGGGCGGGGGAGGTGCGTGGGTTGGGCGGGGGAGGCAGCCTGCTCTCTGTTCGGGGGGGTCAGATCTCAGAGTGAGCCGTTTGCTTTTGCAAGGAGGGGGGCCAGTCCAAGAAATGGGTGTTTTTTGGAAACTGTTATGTTATGGATATCGCACAACGCAAAAATGTATCAACAAAGCCCTTAGAATAGACTGTGTAAAGGGCAAAATAGCAGAATATGGGACCTTTAACTTTAAACATATTAATTTGAAACCTCATGTAGTTTACTCACATAAACCTAAGAAAAAAATATATTACGTTATACGTTTTTCACCATGTCATGTTTTCATGTAGAAATAAGGCATTTTATGTGTAAAAATGGCCAAAATTGCACATATCTAGGACATAGAAATCTGAAAAATTGACAGAACCAGGTTTAAATTTCGTGGTTCATTTTGTAACACTGCAATAAATCAGTTTTAGAATTAGATATCAACAAATCCTTCTGTACCTTTCATCATAATCTTGGTGATTCCGAGATTGTAAAGTTTGGTGTGTGTGTGTAAATCTCATTCTTAGTGACATTAGCTGCAGCTTTGAAAGAGGAATTGTCCAAACCCAACAAATGCTCAAACTACTATCAGTCAGTCCATATCTATAGACAGCAGCTTATATTCACCAAAGAAAATCTAGGCGGAATGGAACATAATTGGACTAAATCAGACATCAGAGGCCAAAACTACACAGTCTCGGCTTCAAAGGGTTCAAGAAGGCCTGAGTTTGAGTTGGGGCTCATTTTAGTCTGGGGTTTTGGAAAAAATAGACCCTCATTGTAAGGGGTTAGTGTTCATGAAATTAATATTAAATGCCATGTTTATTTGCTTTTAATAAGACCTGAGAAGATAAAACTGAATAGCTAATCGAGATTGTTAATGGAATAAAACGGCATATCGCCCAGCCCCGGATGGAAAGCAAACTTTAATTTCACAATTCTTTATTAAAAAAGAAGTTAGGTTGACATCAGGATGAATCGATTCCATTATTAAGCGTCAACAAAGATCACACTGTTGAATAATTGCTGGATATATTACATTTTGAAAGCTCTAAATAAGGTGCAGGAAAACATGACTCTGCCTGTCTGTCAGTATTTGACATTTCAGTTATTTTTTTTCATCACAATTGCCCTGTTCTTGACTATAATTTTAATCTTACACCACTGCATAGATTATGTCCTTGGTGGTCCGATATGTCACATTGTTTAGACTTTGAGAGCGATTAAAAATGCAGACATGAATGCAGAGTTCAATGTAAATTACTTTCATGCTTTGATAAAATGTTTTGAGAATACAAACTCTTACAGAAATGTTAAGATGGGGTGTTGAAAATACTACGGCGATGTTTCTCTGCTTTGTTGCTATTAATTACTTACTATTACTACTCATAGGTTTTAGTTAGTTAGTTAAAGGCAAAACATTCCTTTAGACCAGGTCTTCAAATTACCCGAATCATTTTAAAGAAGAGGTACTGCTCAGTATTTTTTGCTATATTTTATTTAAAAAAATGTTTTGATGTATTTATTTCATATTAAGTTTGTGCAGGTAGTGGTTGAACAAAGAAATATTGTTCTTAAAATGTTTTTGGTCCTTATATCATGTACAATCAGTTGTCTAATGCAGTGTTTTTCTACCTTTTATGAGTAATGGCACCCTCATTTTGGCAGAAACTATTCCAAGGCACACCATGTAAAGCAGACATGTCCAAACTCAGGCCCGGGGGCCAAATGCGGCCCTCAGACCAATTTTTCTTGGCCCTTAGTCTTCCTGGTGAACTGGCCCACACTGTCCTGAGAAGTACTATTTACAGCACATTTCAGATTTTCTACAATTCCAACCTAAATAACTAACATTTTGGTGCGACACAGACCTGATATTAAGGCACTGAGACTGAATGTAGATGTGGTGGAGCTTAAAACATCAGATAAATGCAGCTTTTTTTAACGTTTCGCGATTGATTTGTGGCCCTCCGCTTGGTCTATATTTCAATATGTGGCCCTCGATGGAAAAAGTTTGGACACCCCTGATGTAAAGTTTATCAGATCACACAATTTAGAGAAAGTGATATTTAATGTAGCTTTAGCAAAATATTGTCCATGCCAGTGTCATTGTGTCTAGTTCTCCAAATGGGGCAGTGTTGATCGTTTTGTTTTCTTTTTTATGAAGAAGTTGCCCAGGACACTTAAAAATGGTAAATTAATCAGTTAAATACGTGAATGTGACATTATTTCAAGGCACACCTGGCAAAACCTCAAGGCACATTAGTGTTCCTCGGCACACTGGTTGAAAAGTAAATAAAGAGTAAATACAAATCAGGCACAGGCCCTTTAATAGCACTTAGAATGATGGAAGTTAAAATAGCATAGGTCTATTTTGTATAGTATGTACTGAAGACTTTAATTTGAACCTTAAACTGTCTGACGTCTGCTTTGTAAGTGGGTCATTGCAGTCATTAAATTCTTTTTGCTGAAATGTAAACTTGAGGAGCCGCTGACATGTTTTTGCTCCTCTAAATCTTGCCTTCGCTCTGGTTTTAGGTAATATCCTCCTGGTGAACGGCACGGCCTGTGGGGAGATCAAGATCACAGACTTCGGCTTGTCCAAGATCATGGATGACGACAGCTACAACTCTGTGGACGGGATGGAGCTGACGTCGCAGGGAGCGGGGACTTACTGGTGCGGCTCACATTTAACGCTCTCCTCCCGCGGAAATGTCAGAGTTGGATTCAAAAAGGCCACGTTCAGACCCTTTATTATGTCTAGGCCTGTCACGATAATTGCTATGTCGACTGATCGTTCGGTATATGAGAGAAAGAGAAATGTTTTTCAAGGTTCAAAAGTTATCGCATGTCCTTTTCTTTGGACTAGTAGGGATTTTTTTTCTTATTTTTTGAAGTATTAGGCCTATATGAGAATGTTTGGGCTGTAGTTTGTTGAATAATTAACATCTATGACAAATTAGAAGTACTAGAACTATTTAAGTGTTTTATTGCGCCATTTATTTATTCCTGACGCAGTTTTTACAACACGATTCACTTGGAAAAGGGTTATTCTGCTTTAGATTTATTGCGTTGTTTTAAAGTAGTTTCAATATTATCGTTTGCTAACAACAATATATCATACTTCAAAATTTGTAATCGTGACAGGCCTAGTTATGTCTGATGGACTCCAAAAGATGAGTGGCACAAAACGACGATAAAGATTCACAAGACATTTCTGAAATCTTAAACCTTATTCAAGTTAGCGCTGAGGTCAGTTTTCCTTGGCTCCGTTTCTCTCGGTTTTTAAACTCCGTGTACTGCAGGTGCTACAGCAGGGGATCGTTTTTGCGATTGATATTCTCCTGCTGCTGCGTCTGAGCTGGAATCCAACCGTGGATTTGAGTCATCAGAACAATCACAGGGTTTAGGCTAAGTTAAAGGGCCTGTGCCTGATTTTTACTGTTGTGAAATGGGAAAACAGAACTAGTCCATGTACGCAATTTTTTGCATGTAATAAAGTAAAATCTGTCTTTCTCCAGCACAGATATATTGTAAAATCATCTAATTGTGTGAAAAGGAGACCACAATGTTTCCTCTGCTTACATTTACAACACATTTTATCCCACGAGAAAAGCAGGAAGTGCACCGTTAGCATGCTAATGTTTGTTAGCTTTACCCGGGACGCTCTGGGCACAAAGACTTGTGAAAAGTGCCCCTAAACACTTGGAAGTGAATATTTATGATGCTGGGACAGTATTAGGAAAGCAAGAGATACACGTGATGATGATGATTTTTATTTATAGAGCGCTTTTCCACCCAATGTGACTGATGTAAAGAGTTCAAAACAAACTAGTTCTCTTTTTCACATTTCAACACAGTAAAAATCAGGTCCAGGGCCTTTAAAGGAGAAGAAACAAACCGGACGACACAGACAGAAGTAATTGGGCTGCTAATAAGTACATTTTAAGCTGAAATATGACCAAAGGAGAGATTATGTTAGAACGGCCTATAACGAGGCTTGTAGGTAAACAAAGGCAGTGCAGTTTCAGGTTATATTTCTTCCCTTATGGCAACATGGATCTAATTTAGGGTAGGGTTAGTGTAAATTCTAACTTCTCAAACCAGTTCCTTCAGATTGACTTCTGGATGGGAGTCAAAGTATCTTGATTAAATTTCCAGATGATCCCTTTGAACTGTTTTGTTTAGCCATTGATATTTTGTTTAAATTTATTTTAAACTTAATTAGATCTGCAACAATTAATTGACTAATTGTCCCTAGTCGAAAAAAAAAAAATTGTTAATGTATTTTGATAATTGTAACCGTTATCTGGACCATACAGACTATACAGACATTTAAAAAGACATTTTATATCAAAGAGGGTGTTTTTTATTTAAAGTCTATATGACAGGTTAGACGACACATTTCACTAAAACGTGATTATATTTGAGATTTTCCTAAACACTTTGACCATTTGTCCCCAGTTCTCATAATATTTATAATGTCACTTCCTGGTTGGACATGGGAAGCAAATATGACATAGTTGGCCGTAATTCCACGACTGTTACTTAGCAACCGTTTTGAAAACAAGGGCCAAAATCCATAGAAATTACGATAACCTCTTCATTTTGTTGAATGACCGTTTAAACTGTCAGTTGCCGTAAATTGTCTCTGTATTTTTGATGGCACGTCGCTTTTTGATGCCATAGGTAGAGAATTTGTGTTATAGAACTCAACATTATTTCCTGTAATTTTTAATCTTTCATTTTTCAAAATTAAAACTATGATAAATATTTGCGACAGGTGCCCTCCCACCAAACCAAGTCGTAATTAGAAAATGACGAGACCCTGTCATATAGACTGAATCAAAATGTCAAAAAAAATATTTATTTGCAAATATTCTCCATCTACAGACCTTCATTTCCAATATTTCAACCTTTATTTGGTTTTAAAAAAATCACAACACTCAATAGAAATAATAATTCGACAAGTAACTACTAAATTAATAGTTACTGACAGCCGTAAAATTGACACTAAATCGTGATTGCATCTGAACCATGAACGAAACGATCAAAAATACTCTTTGCTGCTTCTTTTTTCTCCTTTTTTAAAATTGATTCGAGTCTGAAGGGAAGGCAGCGGGTGATGGGGCGTAGGAACGTACTGCAGCCTCTCGGTGTGTATCATGAGCAGGTCTGACAGCTCATGACAGATTCTGTTTGGTTTAACGCAGCGCTGCAGGAGGATCAGCTCCCAGGATTCTCTGCAGCTGTGAGCAAAGAGCGAGAGGGTGGGCCTTTCTGCAGTGGAGATGGGGAAAGAAGCAGAAAGTGTAAACAGCTCAGTTACTCAAGGATAACACTGAGTCCACCTATAACTGCTGTGCATCGTTCACTGTGACTGGAGGGTGTTAAAGGGCCTATGACTCGTTTGACTAAAAGGCAGTTAAGATGAATATATTTCAAATTCTGCTAAAATCTTCACCAATTTTACCCCAGTTTAGCTATTTTTTTTTTAGTTTTTTAATTTTACTTCCTGGTTGTAAATGATGACATCACACTAGGAAACCATCAATACAGTGCACCAAAACTCCTCTAATGTCAAATGTTTCTATTTGACAAAGAGAAATACTTGTGAACACTAGGGCTGTAGTCAAGTCGATGGTGTTTTAGTCCAGTGGTTCTCAAACTTTTTTCTGTAGCAACCCCAAAAATAACTATAGTTCACATTCGCGACCCCAAACACAAAAAATAGGCAACACGCAAAGTGATAAATTAGCCTTATATCTAATGTTTGACTTTATTTTGAGAATATAGATCTAGAAAATGACTTTAACAACAAATAAGAATCTACATTTACCACTGCATTTGAAGGTGTCCAGCCTTGTTTAAGACTATTGTATAAATTTTCCCCGTCATCTGGAGACCCCTGGAAATCATTTCGCGACCCCATTTTGGGTCCCAACCCCTAGTTTGAGAACCACTGTTTTAGTCGACCAACATTTTTATTGGTCGACCAATTATTTTATTTAGATTAAAAGTATTTATATGACAAAAACAGCACATACTGAGTGGGGTTGTTAAAGATCTTGGAGTGAATCATGAGTTTAGTTTAATTTTTAAACATAAAATGCACTGTTTCCTGGTACTTCTCTTTATACATTGTTATTTTATTGCATGAACTCCTGTAGTTGTGTTTTTTTGGTGCAGTTTGGGTCCGATACATTGAGATACTTCATAGTTTTGCCACACCCCCTTTTTAATCGATTAATCAGTCGATAAAGGAGTCGAATTTCATTAGTCGATTACAGCCTTTATTTTGTTGAATCAATGTTTAAAGAGTAAAAAAAAAGGAGTTTCTTTTTTGTAAATTGTGCATAATCTTTGGTTTACCAGTGTGATGTCATCAATTTGTTTACTTCCTGTAATTTTCAACAGATTTTTCAACTTTTCTCCACAAACGGCGACCTGACTGGTGTAAAACTATAATTTAGGTTTACAAGAGGTACCAATACACTGAATAAAGTCCAAATTGGAAAATCGTAAAAACCCGTCACACGCACTTTAACTTTTGAACTGTGTAGCTTTAGTGACACTATTAAAATGTGGTTAAATGTCTTGTAATCTAAAAGTCTTCATCTCTGTGTCTGTGCCTGAAGGTATCTGCCACCTGAGTGCTTCGTGGTCGGGAAAGAGCCTCCAAAAATCTCTAATAAAGTGGACGTGTGGTCAGTGGGAGTCATCTTCTACCAGTGTCTGTACGGACGCAAGGTAAGGCACAAGAAGCCTTTTACTCAAGCGATTATCTGCGCATTACACATGTTCTCACTTTTAGTTTGGTTTTGTAAAGTCTTTCTTTGATGGGACGATGTACATAAAAACAGAGATACTCCGCGTGGAAATAATTGATTGTGACTGCTGTTCTTCCATCACGAGAAACTAGAAGGTCCTAGGTTTGATTCCCCAACCAGTTTTCTTTATCATAGGAAAAACATTTACAATTTACATTTTTTTTCTAGTTATTTCAGTGATATAAGAGAAAATATCAAATAAAAACAAAAATGTCAGCGCACATTTCTTTGCTAGAAAATACTAAAGGAGCCAGTACAATCAGCGTGCATTCAACTGAATTGCTCTCTGGGATGAATAAAGTTATATGATTCTGATTCATTCACACTTTTCCTATAATTGAGACCATTTCAGGCCTTATGCAGGCTTGCAGGGTTTATGCAGGTTTCAGTTAATCCTATTTAATGCTTTTTAATGTCTCAATTCAAGATTTTGAATGCCATAATCAACGTCAAAACAAGACATTTATGCTTTTATCATGTCAAAACTACGGGCTTATAACCATTCCATTGAGCAGCAGAGTGACCAGAATATAATAAAGTACTTTATAATATTCAAAAAGCTAATTTAAGCTATTAACTATTAGCTATTAACATTTAGATTCAATAAATGCAGTACAGCTCAGATTGTCATGGACACGCACTGCTGACACGGACTACGATAATTATTTGGTCTTATTTTTATTACATTATTATTCTGATGGATACATTTTTTTCAAAATGTTGTTTATTTTGAATAAATGCCTGTGGAGATTGAATGTAATGCTTTTAAATGCATTATAAGACCTTATTTTTAGTCAAAATTAATTTAATGACTTAAAATGATTTTTAATGCCTTAATGCTTGCTTTAGTCCTGTTCTAGTCCTGTTCTAGTCCTGTTCTAGTCCTGTTCTAGTGCTGTTCTAGTGCTGTTCTAGTCCCGTTCTGGTCCCGTTCTGGTCCTGTTCTAGTCCTGTTCTAGTCCTGTTCTAGTCCAGTTTAAGTGTCTTGTTTAGTCCTAGTTTTCATATGATGTGTGTCTTCCCCTTGTCATCAGACTTACTAAACATGTTCTCTTTTCCAGCCGTTCGGACATAACCAGTCGCAGCAGGACATCCTCCAGGAGAACACCATCCTGAAGGCCACAGACGTGCAGTTCCCTCCTAAACCTGTAGTCACACCTGAAGCAAAGGTAAAATGCATCATGGGAGCCACTGGAAAAAGAAATGGATCATCAATCAAATTATAAGCATCAGAGATCATTTTAGTGGACGACTAGTCAGCCATTATTTCATTTCATATTTAGATGTTTTTGAATTGATAATTTTTTGTCAGATAAAGGTAAATAGAGAATATTTTAAAAAATAACTAAATCATAAATTCTTTATTCTTATTTTGATAAATAGATTTATTTTATTAGATTTATCTTTGTTTATAAAACCTTTTTGTAAATCCAGATAACTACTGAAGATGATCAAATTAGTCAACAATTATTTTAGTTTTGGTTTGTATTTATTCACAAACTGTTTGCGTTTTTGTTTTTGAACTTTTGTCTTTTGAATCATCACTGTTTTTGTTTTGCTTTAAATTTAATGTTATGTTTTAGTGCTGTCACTAACAATTATTTCATTAGTTGATTAGTCAGCGATTATATATCTTTTCCTGATTAGTCAACAATTATTTATTTTGTACATTGAGACTTTTTAAATACATAATCAGCTGAAAAAAAGTTGAAATATGGTGTCTGAAAGCTGCTAGACAGATATTTTTTACAAATTAAGTCTATTATTAGGGAAAATCTGAAATTGTTTATTATTTTTTGACAATTTGATTCAACAATTTCATTATAGTTGTTATAAAATGCCTTTTCATGTGTTTCAGAGTCTGTACAGTCCATATAACAATAGCAAAATACAACTACGATTTTTTTTTTTTTATTGTTGACTAGTTGCAATTAGCAGTTTAACCATTGCAGCCCTAACATATATTATAAAATGTTGGTCGATACATGAATTAGAAATGAAAGAATCAATCATTGTCACATGTATGGCTCACGTCTTGTGTTTCTCCTCAGGCCTTTATAAGGCGCTGTCTAGTGTACCGTAAGGAGGACCGCATAGACGTGCACCAGTTGGCCAGTGACCCGTTCCTGATGCCCCACATCCGAAAATCTGTGAACTTCTCGGGCTCGTCGGGGACCGCTGTGGCCTCCACCTCCAGCTCCTCCAACAGCAGCGCCTCCAACTGAGCCCAGCCCCGAAACAGACTCGCTGGTGTTTGACGGAGCGGGATGAGTCTCTGCACCATCCCCGCGCTAACGTGAAGAGCCCGGGGGAAGCTGCTCACACGGGGGGCACGCTTTCTCCAGAGGGGGGCGCTGTTCTGGGGGTCAAAGCCCTGGAGCGCATGAGGCTAAAACGTTTGGCGGCGCGGCGATTTGGGGGGAACTTCTTTTCTTCTGCTTCAAATAAAAAAAGAGAAATTTATCAGAAGTATGGATCTGCTTCTGCTTGGCCATATGAGACTGTCTGCTGAAGGCCTACGTATCCCATAATGCATCACTCCCCATGCATGAGCTGGTCCGGAGCCAGTCTGACCTCCCCAAGCTCAAACTGATACTGTTCTCTACAAGAATACCAGTTTTGGCCTGTTTTAAACCCAGAATCTTTCTGCCGCTGTGTCTGTCTCCTGGACTCTCTCGTGCCACCTTAAATTCCATATATTTTGTTACGAGGAGAGGCGAACCTTTCCTTTCCATTGCCTCTCTGTTCCTTTTCCTGTGACCAAAGCTTAAAACTTCCAGCTGGTGGCGCTGCTCCACCAATGTTTTTATAATGAATGGTTTTAGAGACGTGTTACTTGATATGGAGTGAACCTTATTGAGGATAGAGACCCCGTTTTACATTTTTTAAAAAGGTTTTCAATTTGAGCAGATTTCAGACAGAAACTGTTGTGTTTTTCAAGTTGCCTTTTCTTAGAACAGTTCTTGTTTTGGTTGACTTCTCTATCCACCATAACACATATTTATTTAGGTATGTTTGAATTTATTTTTGGCCAATGAAATGCAAGAACTGCTTCACCTTCTAGTACTGTCGGGGGGAGACTGGGCCTTAGCCGAGTTGCATAAACCATTAAATACTATTGGTTAAAAGATGTCCGCTGGTCTTTGTTTTCTATTTTCACTATGAAATGTACACTCTTCAAAGCACTGAAAATATTGATCTAAATGAAATTATTAAGGACAATACATACATGTTTTTAAAAAATAAAAGAAAGTCAAAGTTCTTCTGAATTGTTTTCATAGAGTTAATACATTTCTTTTATAAATAATATTTTTTATGATGGTTACGTTGTTAAGTTAGTTAAGATTAAGTCATAGATTAAGTTGCCAATTTATTACTTTTGAATAACCGTAAAACAGCCATTCAAGCCAGTTTGTTTTTTTGCAGTACATTTTCTTAACCTATAACATGCACTAGAATCCCCCAACTAAAGACGTTCTGACCATTTCTAGCTCAAGATCTGGAGATGGGTCCTGAGCACAGCACTGGATGAACGATGAGTCACACGGAGAATGGTCTTCCCTCAAGAGGGATTAATAAAGTATGCCATAACATATTTATTAAAGCCAGTTGGACAGTTCGAATGGCTTTGAATTCCATGTGACTATAATGTTTTAACTATTAAGTATCCCTGCCCAAACACAACAGCATTTATTATGTGACAACAGCTGCTGCAGTGTTCTGGCTCTGACCCTGTGAAGCAAGTTACAATAACAGAGTAATAAAGAGGGACTACAGCCTGACAGTATTTTAAATTAAAACCCAGTTTGTTTTTCAGTTCTGGAGATTGGTCCTCAAGCGCGACTGCAGCTGACAGATTGTCCCAGTGGCTTGTGTGGGTCAAATGCAGAAGACCAATTACCTACAAGAACAACAAAGTGTGTCTTAATCAACAACACAGTAATTCCACAGTGTATTACGGAGCTTATTTTTCATAATAGTCTGATAAATGCACAGTAGGTCGTTACACCATAATTGAAAATGTATTTGTAAATGAGCTCTGTGCCTTTAATTACAGTCTGGTTGCTAGGTAACAGCTGTGGAATTACCTTTATCTATGTCATATTAGCTGCCCATGTCCAACCAAGAAGTAACATTATAAACATTGCAAAAAATGTCAACTGGGGACGAATAGGTAAAATGTTTAGTAAAATCTTAAATATGTTCATGTTCACTATGTTTTTGTGAAATGTGTCGTCTAATCTGTCATCTAGACTTTAAGGATTTATTCATTTTAGTGTCACTCTGCAAAAACCTCAGAGATCGAATTGGACAGGAAGTACTCAGTAATACACTGAGCCAGCCAAACAGCCAACTGAAATTCCTTGCACAAAACTCATTGTTGGAGTTTAAAACTGTATCTGGACCCTCTTATGAGCCAAAGTAGCTTTAGTGGAGTTCTCTTTTTTTAAATAAATAAAAAACAAAATGAAAGATAAACAGTTACGTCACATGAATACACAATTGGCATATTATACAACATTGTTTAAAATGTGTTGTTTGGTTGTTTGAAAAATAAAAGATCGACAGATTATTAAAAAATATATTAATCTATATATTAAAAAAAAAAAAAAAAGTTAATCAAAATCACAATTGCGTTTAAAAATGTGCCACGCCAATAATGTTCCCCCACCACTATAGTTTACTAACTTCACTTAAACTTTGTGCAGTGGCTCTGGTTCCCCCTGGAGGCCCGGGGACCGCACGTTGGGACCCGCGCTCGCACACCGTCCTCGCGCACTGTTGACGCTGCTCCATTCATCGGCGCGTGTGATGTTCGGTGCTCCGCAGACGGACGCGGAGCTCTAGCGGTCAGATCCACTCCTCCTCCTCCGTCCCTCCGCGCTCCTCCGCCGCCGCCGCCGCAGCTGCTCCTCATCCGGGTGCACTTTTCTCTCTCTTTTCGTTTTGTTTCAGTTTTTTCCCCCCACTTGCGGCACGAGATTTTTTGGAGCATGCAAAGCAACAACGAGCGACAACAAAGCACGCAACCGAGGAGAGCATGCACACTTTACGGGCTGCGCATACTTTACAAATGCACTTTATATTTATTCGTCTTTAGTCTGGAACTGAAGAGGAGCGAAACTGGTGAGAAACTTTCCACTTTTTCATTCACAAAAGTGCGTACATCGCTCGGGCATCGAACGTAGCGTGTGCGTGCTTGTATTTTACGCACTTTTAACGCGGAAAAGCGCAAAGGAAAGCAGTTATTTCGGAGATATCTTGCGCGTAACGTGGATTTTGGTGCTTTGGTATGCCACGAACCAATAGAGCAATGAGTGGAACCAGATGTGCACACGGAGAGGAGAAGAAGAAGCAAAAAGGGGGGAGGAGGGGGCGATTTTCATGCGGCTCCTATTGACTTTTGACAGTGTTGTGGCGATTTAAGTTCAAGAAAGTCGCGCAAAATCCACGTCCGAGTGCGTAAATGTGCGTTCCTTTGTTCTGTTTTGGTTGCACGCTGTGGACGGGGGATTGTAAACGTGACGTGGAGGGCAGTGACGCTCCAGTGGGCACCCTACGGGCAGATGTGACCTTTACATCCGGAGACTGCTGTAATTAACACGTCCAGTCCGGTCCCAAACAGCTTTACGATCCGCAGTGTGCGCTGGTGTCCGCTGGCGCACTCTCACTGTACAGATTGGATATCGAAATGGGATAAAACTGTGGAAGAGCAGTCATTAGACATTCCCTGCAGTTAACCATAGGCCTAGTTATAGTTTTTATGTTCGGCCAGTGACATTAGAGGTGGGATATGTAAAAAAAAACTGATAATATCGTTTTAGAAATTAGAATATTGTGAATATTTTCTGTAATAAACTGTTGAAAAACTCTTAATTAGTGCAAGTCCAAGCCTTTTGGGGGCCCCGAGCAAGATTTCTCTTACTAAGTTGCAAAAAATAAAAATAAATTGTAGAAGCAAAGAACCCAACAGGCTGAAGAGGAGTGCACCGGCATTGGACAGGGGGGGTAGGGGTCCTCTCCCAGAATTTGTCTTTTAAATGTCAGACTTTTTTCCTGTTGAATGTTACATGAATTCCTCTGCAGTTGTGGTCTTTTGAGTGCAGTTTGGGTTAGATACTTGGAAATACTTCATCGTTTTGATATATTTTTGCCATGTCTCCTTTTAGTCGATTAATCGGTCGATAGGGCAGGTCTTTAGTCGACCAAGAATTTCTTTAGTCGACTACAGCCCTATTTTCCAGTTGGCTAAAGTGCAATGCAACATTTTTCTTAATTTGTAATACAATCGTAGGTGCTCTTTGGGGCCTTCTGGTGGCTTTGGGGCCCTAAATAGCTGCTTAGCCATATGGTTGGGCCACACAATATCAAATTTCAGTGTTACAGATATTGTGGGAAGGAACCTCATAATTTCCCATTTATTGACCATTTTGTTTGATTGCTGGCACTTCAACAGTGAAATCCTTGTGAAATGTTCTCTTTCACAAGTTCTGCTTCATGAAATCAAACTTCCTGACTGAAAAGTACTGTCACATTAACAGCCAAATAAGAAAGTATAGCCTACTTTACATGTAGCTGACTGTATTAGAGTATATATATATATATATATATATATATATATATATATATATATATATATATATATATATATATATATATATATATATATAGAACTGAAATGACTGCTGCCTGTAATTCTCACAATTATTATTTAGTTCTTACATTGTGATCTGAATAATCACGATTACCGATTAATCAAATAATACTGACATCGCTACTGACAATAAAAATGAAAACTTGAAGTGCAATCTTTCAAACAAAACTCATAAGATGAAGTTTCTGCACTTTTATTTCTTTTGGAGTTACGTGTACTGTACATTTACTGTTTTTTTTTTTTGCAATACTTTGCACAGTTTTGATGGACTCACATATAATCTGATTATCATTATCGGAATAAGCAAAAAAAAAAAAAGTGGAGATAGGCTGCATTTTTGTCAATATCATCCACTCCTAACTAACTGTAGGTGTAACAGCATATTTCCATTTCCATTAGAATAAAAATGTATACGTTTATTACTTTTGAAAGCATTTACAACAACAGGTTCATTTACATGTTTAGAAAACAATCTTAGAACTGTAGAGTAATCAGACAACCCAATAATTAGATCTGATTTTAACACATTTATAACACTTTCATTAGTTTTCTTCGTTTTGCATATTTCTCGTCGTCATGACCAGCACCTGTCAGAAAGAAACCGGGTTACTCACCTTAGATCTAACTGCTGTGACATTCCAACAGCCTGATCACTTTGGAAATCACTTAACAGATTTTTGGTGTCTAAACATGGTCACATGTGCAAGTCATTTCAGACACTTGGATTAGGACTGATTACTTCACTGTGGGCTCAGAACACAGAGCACTTTCACATAAGAATCATTAGCTCCATGATGTCAACCGGAACAAATGAAGTTAAATAAGCTTTCTATGCAAATGTGTTGACGCGATCGTGTTATTTACTCTCATTTGTCAACTGCACCCTTCATGGCACTGCTGGTGCTCCTCTGCACTCAAACCTCGTGACGCCCGAGAAAGTCAACAACAACTATTCATCTCCCAAATGGAAGGCTGCAGTTGTTGTGTCCTAAGACTCTTCTCCAACATCACCAAATACATAAATAAAGGGTCTTAGAAAAACTACTACATTTCCTGGTTTGAGCCCAGTTCAGTCCTGATGTCCATGAACTGGTCCTGTTCTAGTCTGAGGTTGTAGTTCTAGATTTGATCCCAGTTTAGTCCCGATGTTGATTTAGTGTTTCCAAGTGTAACTGCCATGAGTGGCCTCATTGAAAACCAGAGGAGCTGTCTAAAGTGATGAATGTTGTCCACGATTCACTAATAATAGACTAATAATTACATAGTTACATCATTAATCAACAGTGCCTTTATTGTTTTGATATATATTGATTAAAATTATATAAATATGAAAGATACTATCCTAAATAGAAGACAAAATGCTGATCTGAAAAGGAAAAACTGCTTTTACCTTGAAGTGGACTTGCAAGTCATGACTTGGAATAAAAAAATGTATCTAGCAAGGACACTTTTAAAGTGGAAGATGTACTTTTGGTGCTTCCTTTTAAAGGAGCAAACTGGAACATGTCCCTTCCCACCTCTTTATTTGTGACCAGGATTTTAGGATCTAGTTACACACTTCATCTAATTGCAAAAATACAAACTGCATTTAACAATTTAGTTTAAACTATAAAGACTTGAAAGGACTTGAATTTTTAAACTTTGGACTGGTTCATTTATGACTTGGAACTTGACTTAAACTTGAGGCCTAACAATTGAACCATTAAGAACAAAGTATTAAACCAAAATGTAGACTACGTCAGTAAACCTCAAACACTTGCAACAGAAACAATTCAGTTGGGATTCCAAACAAACCATCAATCCTTAGACTGTGCTCCTCAGCCGCTCTGCATCTTTTATGACGTTCTAATCTGTGTTTCAGATGAAGTCAGATCTGTCACTGATTGTTCAGTGCAACATTAAACACCACAGAAACAAACTAAACGTGGCTGGAATTTCCTGCCGATTTCTCTCTTTCTTCTCTCGGTCCGACCAGCGCGAGGTTAATGCCACACATCTGTCCAAATATTGCACTTTTGGGGATTTTTCTGTGTGGGACGTGGGTTGGTCATGTTCAAATGGACCGACAGGAGGGAGAGGTTCTGGGAAAATCTGCACCTCAAGAAAGCTATAGTTCTGAGGAAAATGTACTACTCGATTGACATTGACTGCAGGTTTGTTGGGAGATTTTTAAGAGTATAAGTAACCTAGAGTCAGCAAGAGGCTAAACATTATGTAAAGTGTAGATATAATAGTAGTTGTATCTAGTTTTAGTTGTAGAAGAGTGTTGAACGTGAGTATTGTACAGCGGTTTGACGAGGGGAGCTGGCCGTTATCACAAAAAACAATAATCACCTCAAAGTGACAACGCAGACTTTTAATTGTTGCCATTTAACTTTTAGAAACATTATCAGATGTGTCTCTTCGAAGCCTGAACACTGCTCCGAACCATGTTTTTATAATTGGCTGTAAACTTCTCCAATAAAAAGACCCAAGTGATCATCAATCTCGAGCTCGATTAAAATGTGATAGTAGTACCGTATTTTTCGCACTATAAGACGCACCTAAAAGCTTTCAATTTTCTCAAAAAAACGACAGTGCGCCTTATAATCCGGTGCGCTTTATATATGGATCAATACTGAGCCGCAACTACGCAACCACAGCCACTACTGTAGCTTCTATTCTATGCGCCTTATAATGTGGTGCGCCTTATATATGAACAAAGTTTTCAAATAGGCCATTCATTGAAGGTGCGCCTTATAATCCGGTGCGCCTTATAGTGCGGAAAATACGGTAATTACATCATAACAATGTAGTGCCTTGAGCATCCTCCTCCTCGGCAAATAAGGAAATGCTTACTTTGAGATACAAACACATAGGCTCCACGTTCAAGCCTTGTTAAAGTTAGGATGGTGCTGTCAAAGCTGAAAAAAGATAATGACCACTCTTCTTTGAATATCTAATTCCCTCAGTGAATTAAACATGGACATCTCTAGCCGTCCTGTTCTCTTCGTTTGAGCTTTGCACATTTGGTCAAAGCGCAGTATACTTTTTATGTCATATTTTATTTTAAAAGTTTGCATAAATTGCATGTTGAGTGATGTTTGGGACCACACATTAAAGTTTCATCGTGATTAAATAAAAAATAAAAGAAAAAATGGGCAAAATGATCCTCCAAAATGATAATGCGAGGGCTAGAGTTGTCAGACGCACTGAAAATCAGCTACTAATGGATACTAAAACTAATATGGAAACTATTGAAAGTATCGATAAGTCTGTTTATATCCATCCAACTCGTCTCTAGCTCCCACAAACCCTTTGGCACATTGTTAAAATCCACATGCACTCATTCGTTGTCCTGTGCACAGCTTTACACCAGCTTTTTTCAGACGACGAAGTGAAACCGAGGAGGACCACCCAAGCTCAGCCAATCAGAGCGCTGCTTTTAGCTCTTACTTCGAGACAAAACAGTTTATTATTAGATACAGACAGCACTCAGAGGTCTCATTTTTGTCACTGTAGCTGCTTTTACAAGATACTCTTTGGTGGAAAACACAAAATGCACAAAATTACACCCAAAAAAGTCAAGTACCACAGCTTTAACAGCAAAATGTGACCTGATTCTAAGCTTAATCAAAGCTATAATAAGACCACAATGTTTAATAACAAAGTACTATTACTTTTTTGTTGAGAATGTGGGTCTTTTGTCTAAAACCTTGAATTAAAAAGGAGCATTTTTCATCATTAGTTTGGGATCGAAATTGGTATCGAGAACCAAATATTATTCTTAGTATCTAGTTTGAGTATTTGGTATTGTGACACTTCTACACCAAACTGAAGCTGAGCACACTTTTTTTTTTGTGCCCTAGAACTTGGACATAATTACAGTCAGCAAAGTGGAAAGTGGAAAATGTTGTGGAGAAGTCTAGTGTTGTGCATTCAAAACTGGTTGGCACATTATGTCTACAGCGAAACACCTCCAGCAAACCTGAACTGAGAGGCGTTTGAGTCGTTTTGTCATTTTTAGTGATTGTTGTTTGTGTAAATATGAGTTTTCCACCATGAGCCACTGAAAAGACTGAAGGTACGGCCCATGTGTCTGTCACGATAATTACTTTCGACTTATCATTCTATATATGAAACATGGAACAATATTTTTGTGGCTCAGTATTTATTGTGCTGCAGATTGTTTTTGGATTTCATTTTTGGAGAATGTTTTTCTTATTTTTTGTAGGACGACAAAATTTAAGCTGTAGAGAGTCGAATAAGTAACTTCAGTGGTTCAATATAGACTCTAACTAAACAGAAAAGGGTTCACTGCTTTAAGGTTATTGTGTCAGTGGCATAAAGTTGATTCAAAATAATCAATTAATGTGATATTTTCTGTGGCAATGTATCAACAGGCCTACATTTGTCTGGGTTCAAAACTGCAAATCGATCCAAAATGTGAAATATTCTTGAGCAAATGCATCATGAAAGGACTAAGTCTACAAGCTCATCGATCAATCACAACTAATCGGTTATTGAAATAATTGTCGGCTAATTGAATAATCCTTAACAGACAGGGATGGGCCGATATAGATTTTTTTGGAGCCGATACCAATATCCAATATTTATCTTGCAGCTGTTGCCGATTGCGGATATTTACTGATACCAACATTTAGATTTTAAAATCCATACCAAGGCCCACACATATAGTCTAAGTTGAAGTAAAGTTCAAAAATTGGCTTAATAAATAAAAAATAACAAAAATAATAACGGAATGTATTTATGTGGAATATAAATAGGCACTGATCCAGCTTTTTCAGATCCGATACAGATTTCGATACTTGGGCCGATACCCGATATCAATCGATACCTCCACAGAGACTTAAAACAGCATTTATTTTGTTAAAAGAAGAATAAACTATGACAAAAACGAATCCAAATGGGTTGTGCAACTATTCTTTATCCTTCAACTAACGACAAGACATCTTTAAGTAACAAAACCTCAAATATCATGAACTGAAGTCGATATCCGATTCAACTAATTTTTTCACATCGACACCAATATTCGATGCCATGATCGGTATCGGCGCATCCCTAAATACAAATGTAATATGAGTTGGATTATTGTGTACATTCTTTAACCATACTTTTGCCTAATTGCTCTTCTATTTCCATTTTTACTCCTTGGTCTGTCAAAAAAAAGATATACAGTATAAAGAAAATATCAGCGCTAAATATCACCCTTTGTTGATATCGTTTTTATAAGTCAGCGCCTGATTGCATAAAAATGTGTGCATTTAGTGTTTTTTTATGTGTGTGTGTAAATATAATTAATCAGGATGTCATCACTTTAGCTTCATCTGGGTTTAATAAACTTTTTGCAATCTGAACGACTAATCTAATTCATCCAAAGAATAATGGTTAGACTAATCGATCAAAATAGTCATTAGCTGCAGCCCAAACAAAGTACAGTCTAAAGCAGCTCCTGTTTTCTCCTGTCAGACGCTCGTACGATAAATCACGTCCTGAACAATACCGGGCAGTAAACTCCGCCTCCAGCTCTTACACAAAGACGCAGAGTGTTATAAAAAGAGCAAAGCAGTAATTACGCTAAACATTTTCAAACCATTTTGGCTTCACGCTCTGAGTGGCTCCGTCCCACTGTAACCAGACGAGCCCAAGTGCTTCTGAGAACCGGGACCGCAGAGAGCCTGGAGGGGCGGGGCCTGGAGTCCGGATTACAGGGGACTACGTGGGGCTTTGGGTGAGACTCTATTGTCCCGGTGTCCATGAACGCAGCATGAGAACAGAAGCGCCTGCGAAGTGAAACGCCTGTACTTTGTCTGAATCGTGTTATAGCTTAATCTCGAGAACTTGTTGGAGGGAGGTTGAAGTAATAAAGCAAATAATTTGTAGTTTTTGGTTGTAGAAGTTGAAGATGTAGTGGCATCTACTTGTATTAACCAAAAAACAAAACAAAAAAAGCATTATGTCATGATATTGCATCAAAAGTCTCACAGGATTTTGCTGGACTAAAAGTTAAAGCAATGTTTTATTGCGGCATAAGGCAAAAAAGTGTATCTACAGAGTTTGTGTTTCTTCTTTGCTTTGAGGAAATTACTGTTCTTAAAGGTTGCACTATATCATTTTTCTGTCTCTATTGAGATGGTATTAAAACTAGCATCAAAACTAGATACTCATAGGAGCAAGTAAAAAAAAGAAACTTAACATAATTTGACCCTTCGTGAACAGTTTTAAAAGTGAACTAGTATAAGACTGCAATGTATTATAAAGAAAGTAGTATTATTTTGTGTTGTCTAAAACCTTAAAAAGGTTAAAAGTGACAAAAGCTATACTTAAATAAACTAAAACACAGATAAAATGGACAAAACTTTGACTGTTAGTGATAAAAATCTAAAACTAAAAGTGACAAAAATGCAACTTAAAGTGACAATAACGCGACTATAACCAACAAAAACGTGACTTAGAGTGACAAACGTGACTGAAAGCGACACAAACATGACTAAAACGCATTTAAAAGCAACAGAAACTGACTTAAATCAACAAAAACGTGACTTAATTTGACATAAACGTGACTAAAACTGACACAAACACTGACGCGTTTAGTGCTTTTTAGTCTCCTTTATTAGTTTGTCAGTTCATATTTCCATTTGTCAATTCTCATGATTGTGTTTAAAATATGAACTTTGGACAGAATCCTATTATTAAAACATATATCACAAGTGCAAAACTGGTCCGAAAAATCGCAATTAGATATTTTTTTTCCAAATCGTGGAGCTCTAATGATAAATAAATCATAAATCATAAAATTGTGATGTTTCTTCTCACAATAAAAAGCGGCTTCTTAAATGAAGACGTTCACAGTTGTTGTCTCTTTTCCTCTCGTCCTCCTCTTTCCGTCTCTGAATCCGTGGATCAGGAATGCCGAGCTGAACTTCACTCCTCTCACTAAAACCCGATCCACGCAGAGCTGTAAGATTTATGTTTATTTTGGGCCTCGTCTTTTAATAATCTTAACAGAGCTCCCTCCCACACTCCCAGCATGCATCTCTTTGTGTGTCCTCGCCACCCTCGTACAGCTTTGTGCGTCCGTACAAGTTTATAATGTTGTGAAAGAAGTCGGAAAATGTCAGAAAACCACAAAAAGACGGCTTTGTTTTGCAGATGGAGTCACTCTAACAGCTGCTTTTTCTCTGGAATACAGTCAAAATACAGTGAAGTCATGGCAAAAAGTCTATCATGGAAAAACACAATTAATGTCCAGTGAGTGTTTTGTTTCTCCGTGCAAGTTACAGATATGCTATGCTAACTTTTTACTAAGTGTTCTGTCACGCCATGATGTTATTGCTTTGCCTGGAATATTCCACAATATGGCATTAAAGGGGCTGTACCTGATTTTTACTGTTTTGAAATGAGAAAATCGGAATGGTTCATGTTTAAAGTCTTTACATCAGTCACATGTATCGCTCACTTTCCTAATGCAGTCCCAGCATCATAAATATATGCAGTTCTGGGTAAAGGTAACAAACATTAGCATGCTAACAACGCACTTCCTGCTTCTTGTAGAATAAAACACGCTCCAATTAATAGATGCAGAGACAGTGCTATGGTTTCATTTTCACCCGAATAAATGCTTTTACAATACATCTGTGCTGGGGCAAAACGGATTTTACTTTATTATACGCAAAAAAATTGGTAAATTAACTATTTCTGTTTTTTACGTTAAAAATAGAGCCCGTTTAAACTAATCTATCTTGCATGTAGGCTAAAATCCAAGCTAAAAACCGCTCTGTTTAGATTCTTTGTGCGCTCTTCTCTTTTAAACTAATTTTTATAATGATTTCGTATGTCTTTTTATGTTTTCCTATTTTTAACACATTTTCTTCTCTGTTGTATAAAGCGTTTTGAATTGACTTGTGCTCAATTGAATTGAATGTTGCGCTACAAGGAGAAATGGAGAAATATGCATTTTGACTATGAGCAAGTTACCTGTTACTTCTCCCCAAACGTAATTGAGTTAGAAATAAGCGTTACTGGTTGATGAAAGTTACCAGGCAAAGTAACTATTAAATAACCAAAACAAATCTCTAAAGTTGAGTTCTTCTGCATTATTTGCCTGAAAAGTTAATCGATTTATCACAACAAGTCGATTGTTAATAATCGTCAACTAGTTTGGTAATCAAATCATTGTTTTCTTAAGTATACACAAACTTCAAAGCGTGCCATGTGAAGAGAGGAGTTTTATGTAACCCAAAATGTCAATATATAACGGGTGCTACTTTGTAAACAAATCTTGTTTGTTGTTGTTCATTTAAAACCTGCCCAAGGACTACAGATGGAAAGTAGCTTGTAGCTAAATCTGGTGCAGAGCATCTCTACTCATTGAGTTTAATGTTATCTGTGCACTGTCCTTGTTTTAAATAAATAAATAAAATTAAAAAATAGAAATGAGAAAAATGTGTTGTTAATGAATTTTTTGTTTTGTTATTTTGTTGATTAAGACATTGTCATGCGGCATCTCTTAAGATTCGTCTTTTTTTAAATTCACTATCCTGTAGCAATCTGTACAACTAATCGATTCATCAAAAGAAATAATCGACAGACTAATCGTTTACCTAAATAATCGTTAGCTGCAGCCTTAAAATGCATGTTATACGCGATTCTCCTCGTCCTGTACAGTTACAATAATGAAAAACAAGCCGTCACGTTTACGCAGCAGACACCGGTCAAGCAGAGCATTTACCATACACTGATGTCAGAACATGGCAAACATGTTCACATGACATGACAGCATTTACGCTCGTGAAACCAGACGTGAACCGCCGCCAAATAGATATTAGATTAGCAGACGGCTGTATCCACACTCGCCTGGCTTTTTAGCGCTCTGTAAACTCCAAACACTCGGGACACTGTCGCTGTTTGTCGTCTGATTCTTCTTCCATCACAAAGAGTCGGTAAAAGACTGTAAATATGTTTAATAGGGCTAACCTAATTGGTCGACCAACGTTTTTATTAGTCGAGTAATTCTTTTTTTTTTAGATTTAAATGATTTATATGGCAAAAACAGCAAAAACAAGAAGAGTTTGCTGAAGATTTTGGAATCCAACATATAAATACACAGTTTTCTGGTACTTATCTGTAAAAATAGTTGTTTTTGCATGAATTCGTCTGTTGTGTTCTTTTGAGTGCAGTTTAGATTCGTGGAAATACTTCATACTTTTGATATATTTTACCACACCCTTTTAGTCGATAGGGCAGGTCTTTAGTCGACCAAGAATTTGTTTACTCGACTACCGCTCTAATGAGTAAATATTGCATGCTGCACATTTCGGAATAAGATTGTACAAACCTGTGTGTCACATTAACCAATGAAATGTCAGGAAAGTGTGAAGATTGGTCAGATTTACGGTCAATGTCTTTTTTTTGTCAATCAATGTCTTCAATTCTTGCTCGTGTTTACTTCCCCAAATAAACAACGAATAAAACTTTCCCGCTTTTATGAATGAGATGAAAGAGAGCTGCAATCGCTGCTGCTGCTGCAACTCAGAATAAAACAAGTCGTGTTACATTGACAGCAACTATAACTGCATTATGGAGGAAAGAGCCGTTAGTTAGATTACTCTTCCCTGATAAATATAACGGTGTTAGTACGGTAATGTGCTTATACTCAAACATTGTTATTTCCAGAGCTAAACCTGGACTGTAACCAGAACTAAACCTGGACTATAAATGGACCAAACCAAGGCTGCGTCACGACAAAAGCAAGACAAATATGAATGCCAACTCATCAAGGAGAAAATACTGATGAAATGAATGAAAAATTATGAAACTGAGAATGAAAAACTTCTCCCACATCTAAAAAGAGAGCTCTACATGTGTCATTAAAAACGTATAATTAAACATTAAATGGCACAGATTAAAGGTCTGTATAGTTTATGTTCATCAAATTATTACTAAAAGCCATTATTACATTGTTTTAAAAAAAGAAAGAAATACAAAATTGAGATCAATAAGGATAAAAAAACTGTGATCGTTTTATCCCATGTCGCCCAGCCATAAATGAAACTGAATCTAAATTGTTCGTTTAATGACCATCAGCAATTTTCTGTAGTTCAGGTAAAATAATGCTACAGATAATACTAAAATATAAACCTGTCGATCCTAAAGTTTATAAAGTAGCTCTTGAAACTAATGAAATATATATGCGCAGAATCTCTCAGAAAGCTCTGATTTGAATTGAATTGTGGTATTATAAACACATAATTCAAATCCACTCTCAATTTTGGTTGTAAAAATGCCTAAAATCCTTCAACGCATAAAATAAGTCCCCTGGATCTCCTGCCTTTTTCCGAACAAACCGAGCCAAACGTGAACGAGGCGATTCCAGGTTGGACTTGAATTCCTGAGGTCGGTGCAAAGAGAGAAAACACAGAAAACACCAAACTGTGCATCAAAGAGCAAACATGTGCGACCGCCGTTTACAGCATAATGACACATTCAGCGGCAGCAGCTCCCACTGAGAACGGCCCGTGTTTATCATCAGGGATTATTACTTAATGACAGTAAAGGCAGGTCTGCAGCAGAGAGGAAAGCTGGTCCGCCGTGGTGTTTATGATTCGCTTAAAGTGACAAAAATACGACTAATATAGACAAAAACGTGACGATAAGTGACAAAAACATTATTTAAAGTAACAAAAAAGTGACAAAAACGTGGCTAAAAGTAACAAAAATGCAACTATAAGCATAAATAAATGCAACAAAAACGTGACTAAAAGTGACAAAAATGCAACTAAAAGCATACATAAATGCAACTAAAACAACAAAAATGTGACTTAAAGCAACAAAAATGCAACTAAAAGCATACATAAATGCAGCTAAAACAACAAAAATGTGACTAAAAGTGACAAAAATGCAACTAAAAGCATAAATAAATGCAACTAAAACAACAAAAACGTGACTAAAACTGACAAAAACGCAACTGAAATGAACAAAAATGTGATAAAGTGACAAAAATGCAACATGTAGCATCAAAAACACAACTAAAAGCGACAAAAATGTGACTAAAAGTGGTAAAAATGCAACTTAAAGTAACAGGATTTCAACTAAAAGTAACAAAAATGCAACTAAAACAACAAAAATGTGACTTACAGTAACAAAAATGCAACTAAAAGCATAAATAAATGCAACAAAAACAACAAAAACGTGACTAAAAGTGACAAAAATGCAACTAATAGCATAAATAAATGCAACTAAAACAACAAAAACGTGACTACAAGTGACAAAAATGCAACTAAAAGCATAAATAAATGCAACTAAAACAACAAAAACGGGACCAAAAGTGACAAAAATGCTATTTAAATTAACAAAAATGCGACAAAGTGACAAAAATGCAACATGTAGTATCAAAAACACAACTAAAAGCGACAAAAATGTGACTAAAAGTGGTAAAAATGTGACTTAAAGTAACAGGATTTCACCTAAAAGTAACAAAAATGCAAGCAAAGAGACAAATATGCAACTAAAATCGATAAAAACACGACTAAAAGCAAAGAAGAGCGACTAAAAGTGACAAAAATGCTATATAAAGTAGAAAAATGTGACGAAAATGTGACTTAAAGTAACAATAATGTGTCTAAAAGTGATAAAAATGCAACTAAAAGCAATAAAAGTGTTTCTTGACAAATGAAGATGGTCCCCTTCAGAGTAGTTGAGCTGAGCAGTAAAGTGAGGTCTGCAGCCGGGAGAAAAGCTGGTCAGTTGAAGGTGTTTTTGACTCACTTTTGTGCCTTTTATCTGTCCGTTTTCAAACTACTTCAGCTTCAGCGCTATTTAATTTGGCTCCACTGTGCGTTTAGCGCTCGTCCTCCGCCTCCACTTTTATTCATAGAGCACATTTTCTAAACAAAAACGGTTTCCAAAGTGCTGCGCAAACACAAAACAACAAAAAACTACAAAAGGGGGTGGACAATACATCAAATTTTAGATGCTGTGGTGAATGTTGTGTTTGAAAATATGCATAATTTGAATAGTTTATCGTTTGTAGGAGAAAATACTACACAAAGAGCTGATTAAATGAATG
This sequence comes from Rhinogobius similis, assembly GCA_019453435.1. Taxonomy (NCBI): domain Eukaryota; kingdom Metazoa; phylum Chordata; class Actinopteri; order Gobiiformes; family Gobiidae; genus Rhinogobius; species Rhinogobius similis. The sequence continues at coordinate 13,949,466 of CM033631.1, forward strand.
AAAAACATGTACAATGGATATTTAAAAGATAAAGGTGATATTTCTGAGCATTTGTGATTTCACTTTACAAACATTTCTGATAAATAAACCTAAAATCATACATTTAATGACATGTTTAAACACATTTCTGTTGGATTGACATAGTATAGTCATAATATTGTTATCAGGACACTGCAAAAGATATCAAGATAGTAATTTTTGTCATTATCGCTCATCCTTTGGCGTCCGTTGGTTCTTACTTGTGCCAAAACGATAAAACCAGTAAGATCAAGTCAAAACAAAACCAAATTGTTCTATGATCTAATCCTGGATTATCTCTGCTTTAGATCTGGTTTAGTGCAGGTTTAGTGTTGGTTTTACAAGTAAAGACCGGTCCCGATAACACAGTTTAAAGTGTGATTTGTTCCTTCAGAAAATATTTACAATAATCCTGAAACTGCAATATGCTGATAATCCTAACGTAGAATTAGATCAGTCAAGATTATTACTGCATTGATTTATCATTCAATATGTGAGGGAAAAGTTCATATACTGTATTTATCGTGTGCTATTTCTTTGTACTTTGGGGAGTCTTTTCTTTGTTTTTCGATAAGATTTGAGCTGCAGAGAGTAAAATAAGCAACTTTCATGACTCATTATAATAGCTCATGTTTTTTTAACTTCTTCCGCTGTCAGTGGCATAGTTTCAATGCTGAGATATTTTCTGCAGCAAAATATCACACTTCAAAATGTGTCTTTGTGACAGGCGTACGCAGGAAAACCAATCGATCAAACAGTATTTGCACAGCACTTTTCATACATTTAAGTTCTTCACACACAGCAATTAGCAACAAACAAACTAACCCCCATTTTTCCTTTTTTTAGCATCCAGTCTGCAGTTTAAAGATAGAAAATGGTAAAAAAGGTCATAGTAGGAGTACATATTAGAATGTAAACCCTTGAAATACATAAAATCTAACTAAAAATGGATAAAAGTTTTAAATAAAAGCTTAGCCACAAAAATGCAACTAAAAGTAACAAAAACGTGACAAAAACATGACTAAAAGCAACAGAAATGCAATTAAAAGCGACAAAATGTGACTTAAAATGTCAAAAATGTGACTTAAATCAACCAACTAACATGTAAACAGACTAAAAGTGACAAAGACGTGACTTAAATCAACTAAAACGCGACTAAAGCAGAATAAAACTGTGACAAAAAAGTGACACAAATGCGACGCGCTTCCTTTATTAGTTTGTCAGTTCATATTTCAGGTTAAAGGATAGAATAATATTAGAGTGTAAACCCTTGAAATACATAAACATATTTCTAAAAATAGATTAAATATTAAAGTTTAGATTAAATAAGCGTAGCGAAAAAGAAGTTTACTTTTAGAAATATGAACATAACTTAATTTCTTCAATATTTTTTTTTAATCTGCAATAATGACGTAATGTTGAAGCTCTACAGCTACAGCTCAAATCTTGTCTTTCTACACAAAAATAAACATTCCCCTCTAGTAAAAAAAAAAAACAACACAAAGCCCTTATTGAGCTTTTTTTTTAACTAACATTTTTTATCCTATTTGTTATGTACAGTATAAATAAAATGTGTTAAAAAAAATCCTTGCAAGAGTTGCTCAGTGGTGAGAAAAGTACTCTATTTTGTTAAGTGAAAGTGCAGATACAGTAGCAAAGCGTCACTCAAGTAAAAGTAAAAGTATTACGGATAAAAATGTACTTAAAAATATATAAAAAATATAGAAGTATGTGTTTGAAATGTTACTTTAAGAGTAAAAAGTAAAAGTATTTCACTCTGACTTTTGATACTCAAATTACTATTAAATACTGAAATGCAAATGCAAATCTTGATGAAGAATTGTACATTTCTCAATGTTTCTAGACTTTCTTAAAAGTATATTTTTGTTTGCTCAAAGCCGGAACATGAACTCAAAACCTTACAGTAGAATGTCAACAAAACATGCTGAAATAATCTCTAAAACAGAAATATTTTTTACTTTTCGGTCCTGTTAAAAAATGTAGTGGAGTAAAAAGTACAGATACCTGCTCTCAAATGTAGTGAAGTAAAAGTTACTTAAGTAAAGTACAGATGTTTGAATTTTTACTCAAGTACAGTACTTTTACTTTTGTACTATTTCCACCACTGGATATACTTTACTGATCATTTTTTCTGGAGATAATTCAGTTTCCGCAGCTCACTGTACAAACATGTCCAGGTATGATTCAGACTGTGATTCTCTCTTCTTCTTCTCTCCTGCAGCACCGCTGGACTCGGATGTGTTTGCGTTCTTCCATGAGGGGGGCCAGGGCTGTCTGGGGGTGCGGGACCAGGCCCTGGTCTTGTCCCGCAGCTGCGAGGACGAGCACCAGCGCTGGAAGTGGGTGTCCCGCAACCGCCTCTTTAACCTGGGCTCGTCGCTCTGCCTGGGGGTGACCACGGGGAACTACAGCGCGCAGACGGACCGCTCTCCTCTGGGGGTGCACACGTGCGACCGCGAGCCCCCACGAGTGCGCTGGACCTGGGCCTGTGCACAGCTGCTGGACAATCTGAACAACTACCTGCCCGCGCCGTCGCTGTGGAACACCTCCACAGTGTCCTATCCAGCCGGTCTGAACTGGAGACTGTACGGGGACGACCAGGACCTCTGCGCCAAGATGTACCAAGGTCAGTTTGGGCTTATATGGTCACCTCATCCCGCCACAGATCCACACTCCTGTAGTAAAAGCACTTCGGACGTTTGACGAAAATCCCATTGATGCTAACGGCAAACGAGGGAAAAGTCTTACCGCTGAAACATTACTTAAGATAGATTAATTTATGTAAAATGTTTAATGTACACATAAGTCACAACACACCGATTTCCTGGGCGGCCTGAAAACGGCTTTGCAGTCCGTGTTTAACTTATTTTCCGTTGAGCTCGTCTGCTAACTGTAGTCTGTAAACTACAACGGAAAAAAGATGGCGGTGCCCACAAATACAGTACCACTTTATGATAACTGCACCTTAATTTGCCTTAACAAAGCATGAAAAAAGACATAAACATAAAGAATGATTCAGGCTTAGTAACTGCTTAATTAAGATTAGGTTTAGGGTTAGGAATCAGGGTATTAGAGCATTAAGTAGTTACTAAACCTGAATAAAATGAATGTTCACTATGAATTAAGTTCATGCTTTATTAAGGCAGGAATAAGTGTCGATATTACAAAGTGTTACGGTATACACTATGCTGTTGTTTATGTTTAACCTTTACGGAAAACAAGTTTACAGTTTATCTTAAAACTCTTCAAAGGAGACATACTATGCTTTTTCCAAGCACCTAGTATTGAACTAAAAAACTAACAACACATAAGTTGATCATCAATTTACATTTTGTTCATTGTAAACCACAATAATAATCTAAAACAGCTTGACTTCCTGTTCAAAACTGCAGAACTGCAGAAGCCCCGCCTCTTCACGTTGACAGTTCACTCAAATTGTCATGACGCAGCAAATTGTAATTTATGTGTTTTTATTTTAGTGTGACTTAGTGACATTTTAAAACCCGACATGGATCACTTGGAGTCTTTCAAATAATCTGAACTAAGTAGTGATGTGGGCGGGGATAGGGGGCAGGTGAAAACTTGCACTTAAGCCTCAGGACAATACAGGATAAAGTCAAACATGCATGAATCAATAAACTCTTTTTAGTAAAATAATGATGACAAAACGCCATTGTCTCAAGGTTAAAAGCTCATTGAAGTTGATTTTGCTTCATTTGTCCCTTTTAATACTTCTTTAAATCGATTAATGTGACATAACTGCTCTTTAAAGCTACTTCACTTTCCTTTTATTCCCTTTTTTCATCCAAAAAAGTGATTAGGGTTCAGTGCAACCATTTTGGCACAAATAAACAAAAAATCCACTGCTCACAACCAGGAACTGCAGCGAGGCCACAATAATGGACTTATTGTTCAATAAATAATAGCTGGAACAATATTTTTGGGGGGTCAATATTTGTATGTACATTTTCGTACTAATGGGGAATTTGTTTATTTATTTATTTATTTTTTTTTAGATACGATATGATTTGAGCAATCGAATTAGTAATGACCATTTCTAACTAATTATAGCTAATTATAGATACTAAATAAGCGTTTCATTCTGTCACTTATTTATAGCAACTCATGATTTATTTATTTTTTCCATATATCCATATATTCCATTATACACTGAGAAAAGGGTTTACTGGAAACATCCTGCCTTAGAGTTATTGTGTCAGTTGCATAAAGTTGTTTTAATATTTATTGTTTAATCATGACTTTTTTTTCTGTAGCAGCATATTACACTTTAAAATGTGTAATTGTGATCAGTGACCCCATTTCCACTTTATTACTGAACCATTTTAGACCAATATTGTGATTTAAAATGAACAAAATGTAAAGTAACAATGCGCAAATGTCATAGAGTTTAAGAAAACACTAGAACGCCGGTACAGTCTGATCCTTTTCCAGAGTCAACTAACAGTTCATCAAGGTCTAAATCATATCAGACGTTGCATAAATACTGTGGCCTCTTGTGAAAATGCGGCCGTCGATTTGAAGTGTCTTGTGTGGGCGTCTGAATGCGCCTCGTCATGTTTATCTGCCCTTCACTGGTGGCTGCTGTTGTGGGGCCACAGCTGGATCTGATCAGAGGGAAAAAGGCTAAACGCTCCTCTGTGGAGCTGTGGCTCGGGGCCAACGTCGGAGCCAAGCAAAACACTGGCACTGTTTGTAAACTGGAGCTGAATCGTCGCTGCCCTCAAGTGTATTTATATCCGTCTGTAGGTCCTGACTGAACCCGACCGGAGCGAGTTATGGTTAAGCTCTTCTTCCACATCAATGGCAGACGTCACGGCTCTGAACAATAGGGCGGCCACGTTAATCGAAATGGCAATTTGAATGGACGCAAATAGGAAATCACAAAGGCTGCGGTTGTTGAAGTGCGATGATTTCCTCCAAACAACGAAATATCCTGTTTTATTCTGCATAAAAACTGCAAAGCCAGTCGTTTAGATTTGTTAAAACATGTTCTGGAGCAAGCGGCAAAGACACAACAAAAGCATGAAAAAAAACACGTCTACTGTATGTTGTGTCTAAAAGCGTGTGACTAAACGAAGCAACTGAAAGCATCAAAACTGGAACTAAAGGTGACTAAAGTGTAAAAAATGCAACTAAAAGCGACAAAAACACATCTGAAAGAGACAAAAACACAACTAAAAGCGACTAAATCGCTTCTAAAAGCAACAAAAACACATCTGAAAGAGTCAAAAACAACTAAAAGCGACTAAAACGCTTCTAAAAGCAACAAAAACACATCTGAAAGAGACAAAAACACAACTAAAAGCGACTAAAACGCTTCTAAAAGCAACAAAAACACATCTGAAAGAGACAAAAAAACAACTAAAAGCGACTAAAACGCTTCTAAAAGCAACAAAAACACATCTGAAAGAGTCAAAAACACAACTAAAAGCGACTAAAACGCTTCTAAAAGCAACAAAAACACATCTGAAAGAGACAAAAACACATCTGAAAGAGACAAAAACACAACTAAAAGCGACTAAAACGCTTCTAAAAGCGACAAAAACACATCTGAAAGAGACAAAAACACAACTAAAAGCGACTAAAACGCTTCTAAAAGCAACAAAAACACATCTGAAAGAGACAAACACAACTAAAAGCGACTAAAACGCTTCTAAAAGCAACAAAAACACATCTGAAGGAGACAAAAACACAACTAAAAGCGACTAAAACGCTTCTAAAAGCAACAAAAACACACCTGAAAGAGACAAAAACACAACTAAAAGCGACTAAAACGCTTCTAAAAGCAACAAAAACACACCTGAAAGAGTCAAAAACACAACTAAAAGCGACTAAAACGCTTCTAAAAGCAACAAAAACACACCTGAAAGAGTCAAAAACACAACTAAAAGCGACTAAAACGCTTCTAAAAGCAACAAAAAGACATCTGAAAGAGACAAAAACACAACTAAAAGCGACTAAAACGCTTCTAAAAGCGACAAAAACACATCTGAAAGAGTCAAAAACACAACTAAAAGCGACTAAAACGCTTCTAAAAGCGACAAAAACACATCTGAAAGAGTCAAAAACACAACTAAAAGCGAATAAAACGCTTCTAAAAGCAACAAAAACACATCTGAAAGAGACAAAAACACAACTAAAAGCGACTAAAACGCTTCTAAAAGCAACAAAAACACATCTGAAAGAGTCAAAAACACAACTAAAAGCGACTAAAACGCTTCTAAAAGCAACAAAAACACATCTGAAAGAGACAAAAACACAACTAAAAGCGACTAAAACACTTCTAAAAGAAAAGAAAACAAAACAAAAACACGACTAAAGCAACTGTTGGCGACAAAAATGTATGTTTCAGTCTTTTCTCAATTCTCTTGTTGTGTTTAAAATGTGCACTTTGAACAGAATCCCATCATTAAAACATAAATGTCAAATCTAATCTCAATCCTCATATTGGTCAGAAGAATCACAAATATACGTTTTTCCCAAATCATGCAGCTGGAGTAAACAGGCTGTGGTGCTGATACTCACAATAATCTGACCTCGATTAGTCCAAACGTAGACCTTGTTCAGTCTGGAGTTTGTCAAGGTTTATCAGAAGGGAGAGGTGGCCAAAACTTGGACTAAAGTCAGAGTAATGTTACTTCAGAATACATTTACTCAATAAAGTGATAGTCATTACACTCAAGCAAGAGTGCAACAGTGTTAAGGGAAACAACTAATCAAGTGAGAGTCATCGTAGAGTAACTGTGTGGACATGACCTCTGATTTATAATCTGATGTTGATTGATTGGCAGGACAAAACCTTAAACAATGCACAACATCTGGAATTTTCTAAGGACACAAGAATTAGAAAAAGGAAATGCTTTCTTAAAGGAGCAACACAGGAGAGACACAAATGTTCAAATCATTTAACGTGAGACACTGCAGGTAAAACTCATTTTCAGTTTAGTTTTTTGGTCAGTTTGTTCTCTCAACATATCGCCTTTCATGTGGAAACAACAAACTTGTCCAATCTGCTCCTAAAGATGTTTTATTCTTCCATTGAATTCACTTCATCCTTTCATTTCTCTGGGACATTGTAACTTTAAAGGCAATTTTCTTTAAATGCATTTCCTCCCACAGAGACATAAAGATCACAACTTTAAGTAGATCCCACACTCAACAAACTTAACAATTTTGGATTCAACAAGATTTTGACATTTTTACAGAAGGATTCTGATATCTAATTCTAAAACTGATTTATTGGACTTTTAAGTTAAAAAAATTGCGAAAATTGAACTTTTAGGACAATTTTCAGTCCATTCTAGTTTACTTAAAAACTAAATAAGAAATCCAAATCCCCTCTGTAATTTTTTTTGTAACTAATGTACAAAATGAACCATGAAATTTAAACCTGGTTCTGTCCATTTTTCAGTTTTATATGTCCCAAATATGTCTGATTTTGGCCATTTTTACAAATAAAATTCCTTCTGTGAGAAACTGCAGGATACGTATTAAATTCATATCTTTAAATTTAAGATTTTTTTCCCTTTTCACCTGCAGTGTCTCACCTTAATTTTGTAAATGTTTTGTCACTTGTAGATTTATATTCACAATGGGAAGAGTAACCAAAACTTTTACTCCACTTAGACTGTGCATGTATTAAGTCGACGCCCTGACGCCGCCGTCTGAATGCAAGTCTCAGTGCAGTTAGCTCCGCCCCTCAGACAGATATAAGTCAGTGAGTCACCAGCAGAACAATGTCTTCACTGTCAAAAACTTCATCTGTCCAGTTGACCAGATTAAAAAATATCTTGCTATGGATTCTACCTTTCACAGACATGGTTGAAAAACGGCTCTTAACAGTCGTTTTTGCACAAAATTGCTTCATAAATGAGATGAATACTTCCCCGGCGACACTTCTGTGGTAATAAATGGATAGGGTGACCAGATTTTCATAATTAAAAAAACTGTAAAAGGAGGAATAATTAAGTACATTATACACTTGATCCATTCACGGCTCATTCCCGACATCAGTAAACAGTGTAATATGAGTAACTTCTATTTATAGTGCTTTGATTTTTTTGTGTTCTGGTCATTTTCAAGAACAATTCTCTCTATTTTGGCAATTAATTATTCTCTTTATTGTTGGCCGGCATCAAATTGGTAAAAAAAATAGGACAACTGGGACGTGTCTTGTGTAAAAATGGGACAAATGAATGGTTTTGGACACACCTTCTGGGACATGGGACACAGGACTCAAAACTGAGACTGTCTCGGGTAAATAGGGACGTCTGGTCACCCAATAAATGGAGGTGTTTGTGGGTCAGTGCTAAAGCTAATGCTAATTTTGCAGCAGAATCAGATAAAAATATATTTCAAAAAAACCAAAAACAAAAAAAAATCTATTAATAAATCAGGTAGTCTTTACTTTACATAATGGTTGTTTCTATTAGGGCTGCACAATATATCGCAAAAGTATCGATATCGCAATGTTGTCTGATGCAATAAAGATATCGCAACAACATTTTTTTTTGCAGTAACAGCAAAGTCTTTCATCTGATAGATGGTCGTTGTTCTCTGGACTAAAAAGACTCTAAAACACAAGACTTTTATAACAAAGACAATGACATTATTAAAGAAAATTGGCAAAAAAGAATAGACCATTTCTGATTTTCCTCAAGTATACACTATATTCATAAATATTCTCTATCTATAAGAATATTTCAACATTTATTTGGTTGAAAATGTTTGTTTATTGTAAGTCTCAATCTACAAAAGAAATAATCGCTGACTAGTTGACGACTAAAATAATCGTTAGTTTCAGCCTTAGTCAAAAAGTATATTTAAATGTCGCAATAATATCAATAACGCATAATCTTAATAGCCGTTTAGCAATCATTTCCAATACCGTGCAGCCCTAGTTTCGATATCTAGACATGTAAGACTTCTATTACGTTGTTATTACATGACTTTCTTGTCCCTGCAGTGATTTTTGTCCTATGTATTTCACGCTGCATTGTTGCTTTTGGCAGCGGTAGACCCATCCCTCTCCTCTCTTTTGACTGCTCCTGTCTGCTCCTCTTTCTGCTCCTCCATCTTCTCCCGTCAGAGTCCTGGGCCATTACTCAGCTAAAACCCACGCTCTGCTCAGTGCAACATGTCTGGCCTACTTTCCACTGACCTGACGTGTTTTTGGAGAGAAAGAAAGAGTGCCTTCTGTCTCGCCTGCCCTTTTCCTCACTCTCCGGACTCTAAAGTAAACTGCTGCAGTGTTGTGAAAGCTCTGCGCTCTGAGGTCATACGCGCCCCGCCGGACTCTCCCATCCAAACTGCAGGGAGAAGTCACAGTCTTTTCAAACAATGCTTTTATTAATCATCAACAAGTGACATAAACGAGCCAACACAGCAGGAAGAAACAACATAAACTCGTAAATTGGATCCGTTTTTCTTTTCGTTTTTTCCCATGAAGTGATTCTGTTAGATTTCGCAAGACACTTTGAATCCAAAAAACATTTTCTCATCTATTTATTCACTGCCAAGTTGTTCGAGACTTGACAGACAACTTTTATATTTAGTATCTGAACTGCAACATTGTCCGTTATAATTCTGTTAGATTGTGCAAGACACTGTGAAAAAAAAAAACACATTTTCCAGTCGATTCACTCTCTATTGTTGTCAAAGACGACTTGCACATTCACGTACATGCACTTGTTCGTGTTTTCTTAAGCTGCCGTTGACTTTTAAACCTTAAAGTGTAACGTTATCCTCTCTTTTTTTTTATTCTGTGTTTGATTTTGCAAGTCATTTTCCAGGTCATTCGCCACAGTTCAGATTCAAACCAGATTTAGCTGGCAGTGATTTAACTTGTCTGAGCTCGGACTCAGTAGAGTGGCCAAAAAAGTCAAGTTTGTTCTATATTTGGTGAACGTATGACATAAGGAGGAGTACAGAGAAGCTTGGATGAAGATCTGCTTTATGTTGCTGCAGTTACATAGACAATGCACTGTGTCTCTCAACTTAAATGGAAAATATAACATTCTAGTTACGCATATAAACATCTACATTTACTTTTACCGGCTAAAGTGGCTAAATATCTTAATACATGCCTTAAAGGGCCTCTGACAGGTTGAACTACTCATTTAGCTAAAATGCAGCTAAGATAAATATATTTCAGTTTCTGCTAGAATCTTTACAAATTATAACCCAGTTTAGCTGTTTTTTTAGTTTTTTAATTTCACTTCCTGGTCGTAAAGTATGACATCACACTAGGAAATTACCATAGCAACCACACTGTACATTGGTCAAAACTCAGCTAATGTCAAAGATTTTGTTCATTTGACAAAGAAAAATACATGTGAGCGCCTTTGTTTTGTTGAATCGATGTTTAAAGGGTCAAAAAGGTAGTTTATTTTGTGCAAATTATGCATAATCTTTGTCTCCCCAGTGTGACATCATCAGGGTGTTTACTTCCTGTAATTTTCAACAGATTTTTCGACTTTTCTCCACAATTAGTGACCTGATTGGTGTAAAACTACAATTTATATTTACGACAGGTATTAATACACTGAATAAAGTAAAAATTAGAAAATCCTAAAAACCCGTCATACGCCAAGAGAACAGAACAGAAAATACCACTTTTATGTTTGTTTTTTTTTTAAGAAGTTTTCTAGTGTCTCATTGTGTAATATATTATTGGACCCAGTGTTCTCAATTGCAGCCGTTTTTATTGCCAAAAAATACTCATCTGCTTGTGTCCATGGAAAATGTTAAATGTTATTTTGTGGAAGATTCGAGGGCAAACAGTAATATGGGAGAAAAAAGGTTTCAGATTCTTGACCTAAACATACACACTGTGTCCCTTCAATCTGACATATTTTCTCTATGATGTTCTTTAATACGCACTATCTCTATAAATAAACAAATAAGTAATGCAGTACAGTTAGGTGAAGGTAAATAAGTTGTTTCTTAATAATCGTGGGAGCTAAAAAAAATAATCATGAGAATAGAAAGCACCAACAATGAGTCATTGTTGTTTGCCCCAGTTCAATCTGTACTCCAAAAAAGTGAAACTAAAGTGCAAAGTCTGCTGTTTATGGGACAATATCATTACTTTTTCCACACAGAACGTTTGATTTGATAAAGCTAGTGAGAAATGCTAATCCATTAAACATTGTGAATGGAAGAAAGTTAAGGATTTCACTGTTGTTTGGTCAAAGTGCGAACTGTAAATCGTGACGTTTCTTCTGACAATAATCGTGACTCTCAACTTTGATATTGTGACATCCCTCGTGTCAAGATATTCGAGTAAAGATCTGTGTTTGGCTTACGTCTTTTATATCAGTGTTTTTCAACCTTTTCGTGTCACGGCACACTTTTTGGTTGAAAATATTCTGCGGCACACCATCAACTAAAACAATACAAAATCACATCATTAAAAAAAAAAAATGCAAATATACAATCTGGTTCTTTAAACTTGGCATTGGAGGCTGCTTATCTTTCATTTTTTGGGGAAGAAGCTGCTCTGAACACTCTTAAATGGAAAATCAATCATTTAAAAATGAATCTGACATTTTTTCAAGGCACACCTGGCAAACCTCAAGGTACATTAGTGTTCCCCGGCACACTGGTTGAAAATCAAGGTTTTATACCACTGCTCCTTGTGTCCCGCAGAGATCTACACGATCCAGGGCAACTCCCACGGCCTGCCCTGCTTCCTGCCCTTCCTCTACGACGGCCAGTGGTTCCACAGCTGCACCAGCATCGGCCGAGAGGACGGACATCTGTGGTGCGCCACCACCTACGACTACGGCAAAGACGAGCGCTGGGGATTCTGCCCGGTCAACAGTCTGTGTCATCTTTTTCTCACACGTGTAGTTTTAGTTTTAGCTCAGTTGTGCTCGTGGAGGGTGCAGTGGTTTAAGGCTTCTACTGTGTGGCGTTGTGGGTTCATTTCTTGGTCTTGACCATTTGCATTTCTCACATATTGTTTCACTTTAGCTGTACTGTCTAATAAATCCTTCAAGCTGGTAATTCTTTAAAATACAATGCTCATAATCTTTTTTTGATGGGACAGCACAGTGTGGAATGTGAGAAACAGTTTGGAAATCACCTGAGCCGGATCCCAAACATATGCCAAAAGCAAAAGTGTCCAATAAAACCCAAACACAATTATAATTTTCTTGTATTGATTGATCATGATTTGTATAGTAATTTCCTAAGCATAAACAAGACATACTTCTAATAATTTCCATTTAAACCACTACGGTGAACAATTAAGTCAAATTCCTTCCTTTAACTATTAGCTGTAGACTTCTTAATTAAAAAGACTCATGCATATTATTTATGGAGAGAGACAACTGAATCTCGATCACAATTAAAATTTGATTAATTGCGCATCGAGGTGCACGGTGGCAGAGCGGCTAGAGCTTCTGCCTCTCAATAAGGAGATCGTGGGTTCGAATCCCAGACCACCCCAACATCGTGGTCTCGAATTCTGAACCACCCTAACATCACACGATCTCTCTGGGTGGAGTCTGCATGTCCTCCCCGTGTTACTGTGGGTTCTCTCCTGGTTCTCCGGCTTCCTCCCACCGTCCAAAGACATGACTGTGTAGGTTAATTGACAACTCTAAATTGTCCCTAGTGAATGAATGTGAGAGTGAATGGTTGTCTGTCCTTGTCTGTCTCTCTGTGTCAGCTGCGACGAGTTGGCCACTGTCCAGGGTGTACCCCGCCTAAGGCCCAAAGTCACTGGGATAGGCTCCAGTCACCCGCGACCCCTAACGGGAATAAGCGGTAGAAAATGAATGAATGAATGAATAATTGCGCAGCCCTAACCTTTCTGCAAATTCTAATGGGAAATGGTAATAGATTTTTATCATCCTGAGCTCAAATGTAAACTAAACTACTAATGTCTCTCATTCTCTCTTCTCTTTTCCACCTCTCTCCCTTCTGTCTCGCTCTCCTTTCTTTCTCAGATAAAGGCTGTGAGACGTTCTGGGACACGGACCCTCTCACCGACAGTTGTTACCAGTTTAACTTCCAGTCGACCCTGTCCTGGAGCGAGGCGCGCACCAGCTGTCACCAGCAGGGGGCCGACCTGCTCAGCATCACCAAACTGCACGAGCAAACCTACATCAACGGTACAGTCGCTCACACGGACGCAGCAGTTTAAGGACTGCACCATTCATCACAACCAACACAAAATTCATATAAACCTTAGACCGGCTGCACACTGGAGCATTTTAAGCCCAATTTTCAGCCTGATTTCTCTCGATGACTTGCCCAAATAGAGCTTCTTGTAAGTGTACTACTCAGCGGCGTAGCACCAAATTCTGGGCCCCAGGTATAAACCTTCTCACTGGGCCCCTAATACATCATTTTGTTTGTTATTATTGCTATTTTTTCATTCACTGTTGATAGAACACTCTCTATGGTTTCTACATACGCTTAACAATAACTCACAAATTTAGCGCCATCTTGTGTCTACCAGCTCTTAATTAATAATTCACCTTATTATGCCCCGCCCACTTTTGCTGCTTTTTGCCACAGATACGCACTTTTGTTGTAAACGCACTTCGGTTTGACGAGAACTCCGTTAAAGCTAATGACGAACGAGGGAAAAGTCTCACCGCTAAAATGTTACATAAAGTAGGTTGATTTGTGTAAAATGTTTAATGAACACGAGCAACAACAAGTCAACAACGCACCGATTTCCTGAGGCCTGAAAACGGCTTTTTAGTCCATGTAGAACTTATTTTCTGTTGAGCTCGTCTGCTCCATGTAAACTAATACAACAGAAACAAGACGGCGGCGCGTACGGCAACTTCCGGAATAAGGTGAATAGAGTACTCTTTGTTTTTGCAATAACCACCAGACCAATTTCACAAACATCTCAAAACGTATTATAACAATACGAAAATACACTATTTGCTAATTAGATTATTTTTATTTGTTAAGAACTTGGTTAAAATGTGAACAATGACATTTGTCTTTTTTTGTCTTTTCTCATCTTTTTTTCCGTATTTTTTCTGGCTTTTTTCATCCTTTTTTTTTTTTGTTTTTTTGTAAAGGGTGATGGGGCCCTCAGATCTTGTGCATAATTGTATTCAGTCTTTCAAGGACTTTACTCAACCACAATGTATTTTCTTACAACAAAAACAGATCAAAGCGTAGAAAAATACAACTGAGAAAAAAACACATCACATGCTTTTGCAGCCCTTCTCTGCCCTGGGCCCCGAGGAAACCTGCACCCTTAACCCCCCCTGTCCGACGCCCCTGCACTCCTCATGTCTGTGGGCTCAGTGGACTCTGTTTCCTCTCTTTTTCTGGTCGCAGGTTCCAGTATGTTTGAATTTTCCGATTGTCACTTGCGATCTTTTTTCCACAGCCAATCCAAGCAGCCAGACTCTGTTACCTAATGAAAAAAAGATAAAAACAGGACATCAACATGAGTTTGTGCAAACCTTTTCATCAACTTTTTAACCTCTGCAATGACTGTAACATGCTCACTCGTACGAGCAGAATTGAATCCACACCCTTTTTTCATTTTCAGTATAAATAAGAGCATGGAAAGGCTGACTCATATTCACTCATTTGTTTTTATTAGACACTGGTCGATCGCGTGATAGTCCTTTTCTTGCAGAAATGCGTTACTGAAAACGACAGATGTGTGGTGTCCCTGTCATTCATTTGAGTGTGAGGCATATAATAGTTGCAAAATGTCCTTATGTCTGTGGTTTGAAAACGTTGTGCCACATGTTTGTGTCCACTTCCACAACCCATCAGGAACTCGGACTCACTACAGACATTCAAATCACTCCTTAAGACCCACCTGTTCAAACTGGCTTTTGTGTAAATTTATGTTGTTTTGTCTGTTTATGTAAAGCGTCTTTGAGTGTCCAAATAAGCGCTATACAAGTTTGATGTATTATTATTATTATTATTATTATTATTAGTTGTGTAATATTTTTAAATCCAGTGTCCAGTCCAGTGTGCAGTTGTGCAAAATCTCACATTGCAAAAAATAATACATTTCATTTTACAGTGGCGCCTCTGGAAACACTCTCGGTCTCTAAAAGGCATCTCCATTTACAAACACAATACATTCAAAGGTGTTTATGTGGCATTAAATCAAGGGTGTCCTGTGGCCTGGGGGCAAAATGCGGCCCTCAGACCAGTTTTTCTTGGCACTCGGGCTTCCTGTTGAAGTGGCCATCATCAAGTACTTTTACTGCAAGTTAAAAGATTTCAACCATTTAAACTTTAAGTAGTGACATTTTGGGATGAAACTCATTTATAAAACTTAATGTAAAGTACTTTTTTAGTAAGAAAGACAAGTCCTCATATCTTATCTTTCTGAGCTCCTATCGTTTTCTTCCTCATCCTTGAAGGCCCAATGCAAGTTCAGAGTGTTTGGACAGAACCGCTCATTTCCTCGCAGGGCTGCACAATGTGGGAAATTACATGCAATATAAGTGTTGCGATAACAATATTAATGTGATATTTTTTCCTCATTTGCAGATATTTTTCTTTTCTTTTGCAGGTATAAAGGATAACTCAACACTTACTTTAAAATATAGTTGCTTAGGCACAAATATACACACATTGGAGACCTTTGGAGCGTTAAAACGTCCGTACTTGCCAAAACGACGCTTTTGAGGGTGAACATTTGAGTCTGATTGGTCAAAAGTAAAAACAAGCTCAGGAGCACAAGAAATACAAGATGAATACATTTAACCATTAGAAATGATCGCTCATTTTTCTGAATGAGCGATTGCAATCATGATAATACCAAGTGCGATAACGATATTGTTTTTATTATATTGTGCAGCCCTATTTCCTCGTCAAGTTTTCTTTTGATAGATCTTAATGTTGAAAGTCATGTACGCAACATTTTTTACGGACTCAAGCTTTATAAATAAGACCCACTATATTTAAGTTCCAAGACAGAATTAAGGCGGTGGCACTTAAAAACTCAGACAAATGTTTTTTTATTATATTTTTTTAATGATTCACGCCATTGACAACTGATCCATGACCCTTGCTGTGATCTTTGTCAGTGTTTCCCAACTAGGGGTACGTGAGCAATTACCAGGAGGTACTTGGAGTGGTTTCAGGTTTTAAAAGATGATGAAATGTTCCTTTATCTGAATAAAAAATAAATAAATAAAAAAAGTGTTATTAGTTGTAAATTTAAAAATCTTGGACCATAAATATAATTTAAAAAGAAAATCTAATAGTAATAATTGAAAATATGTGACTAGTAAACCCATTTATTTGGATGAAACTCAAGTTAAGGAGTACTCTGAGAAACAAATCTTAAGGGGTACTTCAGACAAAAAAGGTTGGTCTATGTTTCAAAATGTGGCCCTCAATGATAAAAGTTAAGACAGTTCTGCATTAAATCATTATATGCGCTGCCCCCAAGCTTTGTTACAGGTCAATACAAACACCTTGGACAAGATAGAATGAGTAATTTTAATTCCGTATGGTGGAATATACCTGACAAAGCGAATGAATCCATGGAGGAAAGCAAGTATCGTACCCCCCGCCTTTAAAATACAACGTTTGAAACACATTTGAAAGTAAAAAGCCAAGTTAGCGGATACATCTTTCTTGTGATTTTGTTCATACTTCATTTGCACTTGTTTAACAACCTTTTAAAGTTCCCACACTGAACGATTTTACCCCGTGAAACTGTTTCCACTGACCTGAGCCTGACTCCTCCTCGCTGCTGCTGCTGCTGCTGCTGCTGCTGCTGCTGCTGCTGCTGCTGCTGCTGCTGCTGCTGCTGCTGTGTCCATTGATGTTCCAAAGAGAAATCATTGATTCTTCTCTCTCAGATGTCTCTTTATGTAACCGCACTGTAGTCAGGAGAGGAAAGTGGGTTTAACAGGAGCATTTCCAAACTCTAAGCACCATTTTGACTCACAATTATTAGTAATCTTCCCCTGCATCATTGTTGTACACTGTTTCAGATTAGATTACACCACTGACATTCAATTAACTGGGAGTGTTAAAATGCTATTGTGGAATGATTCAACTATTCTTGTTTTTAGGCAACATTTTGACCAAGGAAAAGATATAATAATTTGTTTTGAATTGTTCTATTGACCCTTTTAAAGTTTGTAAACAAAAACATGAAGTGAAGCAGAACATAATCGGATTTCAGTAGA
Organism: Rhinogobius similis; assembly: GCA_019453435.1. Taxonomy (NCBI): domain Eukaryota; kingdom Metazoa; phylum Chordata; class Actinopteri; order Gobiiformes; family Gobiidae; genus Rhinogobius; species Rhinogobius similis. Next base: position 13,966,682 of record CM033631.1, read on the forward strand.
AAAACTGGGAAAAAATATGACAAATCAAAGTGGTTTTGGCAAGTGTAAACCAGTCAAGTACATGCACATGCACATGTTTAAATACATTTGCAATTGTATTTTACACTTTTATTAATTTTTTCTTCCTTTTCAATAAAAGATTATGATATGATTAGGACAATAAGCATTTCACAGAAAGGAAAACCACTGATTTTTAGGTTTTACTGGAAATATTGATCACACAATAGTTTTTAACCTACAAATATTTTACATATTAGGGCTGCAAGATTCATCGCAATCAAAGTGAAATCGCAATTTTAATACCACAAATTGCACAGGCTGTAATTTTTTAGGTACCATAATTTTTTCTAACTAAATATCCTGTCTTTTTCTGCAAATGTAAAACTTTGAACAGAATCTGATTATTAATACATGAACTGCAAGTCTAATCGCAACTGTCAGAAAAATTGCAACAAGACATTTTCCCCAAATCTTTCAGATCTATGACATATATTACACATTTACCACAAATTACGCTTTTTGTGAAGCTCACATACAATTTTGTGGCTGGATTATCGTGGTTCTCAATCCCCTTGATTTTCAGCCAGTGTGCCGCGATCACTGGTGTGCCTTGAGGTATTGCCAGGTCTGCCTTGGAAAAAAACGTCCAATTTGGATTCACACAGAGATTTAATTTTTTAATGAACCAGGGCTGCAACAAGTTAATCAATTAATCGCAACTAATCATTTATAGAAATGGTTGTCAACTAATTAAATAATCGAGTCATTGTTAACTGGTCTATACACAGACTCCAAAACATTCTGTGAGCTGAAAGGAGAGGTGTTATTACTCAGACAGAGCAGGGATGACACAAAAAACACACAGAAAACGTGTGTTTTTGATTTAAATACTTCTTCATCTATAAATATTTTCCACCAGAATGTTGTCAAATGGCTTCACTTCAGCTTTATCTGATAAAATCTTGTACAAATCTCATATTTATCGCGTCGTAAACAACTAATCGATTAATCAAAGAAATAATCGTTTGACTAATCAAATACCAAAATAATCGTTAGTTGCAGCTCTATCATGAACATATTTCATCACCGAAAAATATGGCCCAATGATGACCATAGCCAACTCCAGATATTGACATTATGTGACTACTATTATGACTTATGTGCTACATTTTTTACTAAAATGTCTGATTTGGGAATGTTTTTGAAGGTTGATTTCCCTCGTATCCTTAGAACCAAAAAAGACTCGAAAAAGGTTGAAAAACAGTGCTCTATCCTATATTAAAAAAAAAAAAAATGGTAGAAAGACTTATAACCATTAACATTTATATCTGTGACCAGTTAAACGCTGAAAATGTTTTATTGTCCACCTCAATTTGACTCCATTCTGACATTTTGAAATTCTGATGAAATATGATTTATATGGACTCATACTTACCCATTTGTCTTACTTCTTTTTAGTCATTTTATCTGGATTTTTTCATACTATTAATAAGAAGTTTGTTGGAAGTGGAAAATAAACCAGTGAACATAAACAAGCAGATAAAAGTATGTTAAATCCTAATTAAATGTGTGTATTGTGCTGCAGGTTTATTAACAGGCTACAGCGCTGCTCTGTGGATCGGCCTGAACGACCTGGATGTGAACGGAGGCTGGCAGTGGGCGGACTCTTCACCTCTCAAATATCTCAACTGGGAACAAGGTCTGGAAACTGTACAAACAACACACAATATTCACTGATTTGGTTCAAATACTGTTCGTCTCATCAGGATTTCCTGCACAGGCCTAAACACAGCACTTTCACTTAAGAAAACACAGACTTATATCTAGCTGCGCTCATACATGTTTTGATTTGAATTGATCAATAAAATACTTGCTGGATTTTAGCCTTAAAAAGAAGGTTGAAATATATAATTACTTAAGTATTAGTCATTTCAAATTAGTCAAAGTGCCAATTTACTTTGTGCAACTGTAATGCCTTCTTGTGCTTTCTGAACCTTAAGTAGTTCTCTTCCCTTTTATTTTATTATCAGTGTTTGACCAAGCACCACAGATCAATTGAATGAAAGATTAGTTAAAGCTGCAAAAGGCTTGGATTAAATTTGTATTTTTCTCCAATAAACCTTGTTGCAGCCATGGGGCAAATAGGAGCTAAACTGAGCGGGACAGAATAAGGTAAATATAAATTTGGCAAGTTGGACCACTTTATTCTTCTCCATGTCTTTGTGTCTGTATTTGGCACAATATAACTCCTGAAGTCGGGGTTTTCTCATGTAGTTGTTGAACAGTGGGTGAAAGAGCAGCTCTGACACATTAAAATGAATGGATTGATTCCCACACAGAGGTCGGCTTGTGGGTGCTCCTGTGATTCACATTTACATGCGTTGTATAATCTTCTTCCCAACGATTTATCCGACAAATCAAGTCTTCATTTTGTCGATTCTTAGACCAGCCGAGCCACGAGGACGAGGAGAACTGCGTGGCCATCCGGACCGAGTCGTCGGGGCGATGGCAGAACTGGGACTGCTCCGTCGCTCTGCCGTACGTCTGCAAGAAGAGACCCAACGCCACGCTCGACCCCTTCACCACCGGTCAGTACGGAGGGTGATACGAACGCATAGCACTGAAACAAAAATGTGCGCAGGGTTCGTGGAGTGATTACATGAAAAACAGCTTTGAAGAACATTTGTGATTGTTTTCAAGTACGACAAGAGCTAAATCCAGCATCAAACAGTACTAGAGTAGATTCAACATGGCCTATAATGACCGAAAACTCCCCAACTTACTAAACGTACTAAACATCTTTTTTTTTATATATATATCCATAAGGGGCGATGGCAGTAACAATAAGAATGCAAAATGCAAACAACCAGGTTTTGGATTCTTCTGATCAGAGCTGTATTTTTGTCATTGTATTTTGTCATTTTACTGCTACAAGAAGTAAGACAGCTCCAAAAAGACCTGACACATCTGAGAACGTAAGCAGGATGAGTGAGGATGAAACATGTCAAGGTCTGTACTCAGGTCTGAGTAAAAGAATCCTAAACTTAATTATGGTTGATGTTGATTAGGCAAAACACAGGGTTATACTGAAACACTAACTTAAACCATTTTAAAACCTGATAAGGCCCCACTGTCCAGTTTGAGGTTCTTTTCTCATTCATTCAAATGAAGACCCTTTTTTTAAGCTACAGAAGCATGCTCTATAAAATAGCTATACAGAGCAAGAAATTAAAAACAAATCTTTTCTTGACTTTATTCAGGCTATGGGTGTCCACTAGTCATGGGTGAGTGGGTCTAGTTTTGTCCCAAAAAGTCCAGATTACAAGCATATACACACATTTTCACTCAAGTTTCCACAATGTAATAGTTAAAAAATAAACAATGTATGATAAATAGACAGAAAGGCAATTCCCCTACTTGTCCTCTTCAAAATGAGCCCATTCTCATCCGTTTCTGACTAATTCTAACTCGCTCATTAGCATTAGCACTTTTTAGCACTGATTTTCTTCTGAATAACATCCACAGTGTTATGATTTGACATAGAACAGCGATGTAATCATATACTGCTGCCTCTAAGCTTCATAGAGATATGTCACACTCCCAGGTAAAGAGTCCGGATATCAAAATGTTCTTGTCTTGTCACATGTTCAACAAAATAAAATACTTTCAAAATAAAACATGAACATATATGTCTAAAACACTTCCCCACTGTATATCATCCTTTTCTCAGACTCGTGGGCGGACGATGAGCGATACGACTGCGACGTGGGCTGGCAGTCCTTTCAGGCCGGATGTTACAAACTGAACTCGGAGAAAACGGACTGGGACGCAGCGCAGAAGAACTGTCAGAAGATGGAGGCCAACCTGGTCAGCATCCACACGCTGCCCGAGCTCGAGTTCATCCTCAGGAACGTCAAGAAAGGTGCAGCAATTATGACACGTTTTATTCTGTATAACCACATTTTGCTGGCTTTAAATTATAGTACACTGTAACGCACTCATAATAGACTATTTGCCTCTTTTCTTCTAATAATTTTCCTTGAATCCTTGAGTTAGAAGTTGCAGGATATTTTTGCTCTTATTACTTTTTCTTTTTTGCTTCGAAGTCTTAAAGAATAAATAATCTGCATTTTTCATATTGCTGTTAGCCCTTAAACATGCTCTTGAGTGCCTTAAATTTGCCATCTCATGTTTTAAAAGAAACAAAACAGTTTCTTGTTCGTATGAAATTGTGAGTGAGTGCATCCAGCCAGCAGATGGCGCCAGCGCAGTATGCAATCTAGTGAAGTTAGCGCTGAAAAGAAGTTATGATGCAGATTTGCTGCAGCAGTTATCGTATTTAGAGGCAGAAATGCGCAGAACAAGTTTAGCAATGATTTAAGGACCAAAAACTGTGGAAAATTCTCAAATAAATGACATAGATGATCCGAAAATGGGTCCCAGATAGAAGGAGTTCAGCAGGAAGTCTGTTTGATGCTCGGAGGAGGGATAAACATGTCTGATAAAAATTTTGAAAGAAACTCAAAACAGCGTGAATGCAACTGAATGCTACTTCATGTATGTTTTTGATGATGGAACATTGTTAGAAAACGGTTAAAAGTCGCTGTAGCAGCACGTCAGATGCAGACAGCACACAGCAGTCTGATTTTGCTGCTTTTCTAATATACTCTTTGAGGGAAAACACAGCTACCCAGCTTTAAGTTGATTTCTTTACAAAGTGTCATGTTATATATTAAAGCTTCTCAATCAAATAATAGTCAAACCGCATCAATATGACCCTTACACTGAAGGCCTGTTTTTCCTAAAACGTCTAAACGACTAAAATGAGCCCAGATTCAAACTGAAGCTGTTTCTGAACCCTTTGGAGCACAAACTATTGTCTGGACTCTTTGTGAAGCTGAGACTCTGTCGTTTTGGTTTCTGGTGACTGATTTACTCCAGTTTCAAGTGGAAACAAGCTCTGCAAAGAGGAAAACCAAAATCTAAAGTCCACCTAAATTTTCTTTGTTAAATCTATGAGTAAAGCTGGTGGAGGCAGGACCAGACACTAGTTTGGGCTTTTGTTGGGTTTTGACAACTCTTTTTGTAAAGGCTGAAGCTAATTTAACTAAAAAATTGTTTTAGGGACTTGTAATCAACTCCAGCAGGAAACCATACAAAAGTCCTATTACATTTGTATACATTTTTGGGTACTTTTTTGCTTTGTGCTTTTGCAGAACAAACTGCCCCTGATTCATCCCAGAATGGTTTGACTGGAAATAAGAGGGTTACAGCTTTCTTTTTATGCTGAACATTTGTGGCAGCTTGATAGTTTCCTTTTATCAGATGGTGGCCAAAATGAAATAAATAAAGAAAAGGTCCAATTCCAACCGGTGGAACATCTTGAGCTTCAGGGGTTAAAGCCGAGGTACTTGATGTTCTGACCGAGAAATGAGGACATACACTGCAAAAAATGATAGATGAGTCTTGTGTTCAGTATGTTAATCTTAATTTACATTTAATTTACAAATTAAGATTAGTTAAAACTATTTATTTGCTGGAACTAGATTATTTTACTTGTTTCAAACCATTTCGGACTTGTTTCAATACATTACTTTCTTACTTCAAGCCAAATTAGTTTATAATAAGAAAGATACATTTGCCACTGGGGTAAGTAAGTAAGTAAGTAAAATTATCTTAACCCACTGGCAGATAATTTGGTTTAAAGTAAGAAGTAACGGATCAAATAATCTAGTTCCATCAAAAAACATTAATAAATAAATAAAGTCTTAATTAATCTTAACCAGTCAACGCCTCTGAAATCAAGACACACTCATCTAGAAATTCCTTTTTTGTTTGTTTGTTTGCAATAGATAAGTTAAATGCAAACACTATGGAATATTAAAGCCATAACATCTCCATGGTGACAAGCAGGCAGGCCCTCCACCAGAAAAGTTCCTTGGTGTATTGTCTTTGAATGGGGCTTTGTTACCCTTCTGTACTGCTCGGCGTCTTGTCAGAGCTTGTGTTGTTGTTTAAATGGACACAAAGCCTGTAATTATTTAGCAGTTTATTTAAACACCGAGACACCGACTGCGTTAGCGTGTGTTAGCTTGAACGGCTTTGATTCGCTCGAGCTTTACCGCGGCCGCTGCCAAGACGCATGAACCAGCCGTGTCATTAAGAGCCTGTTGTGCCTTTGTGGATTCAATTATAGCCTCGCATTAAAGATGAGAGGAAACCATGCCGAGCAGCGCCAATATCACCGTTAACCTGCCAAGACCACACACTTTACAGCAGTTTACTCTCCCCTTTATGTAGATTTGATTTATAATTTATGGAAATGTCAATCAATCCACGTGTATTTGCGTTGTATGTGTTGTACGTGAAGCGCTTCACAAAATACAAAGTAACATCACAATAGAATTTAGATCACAAAACAAAAGTCACATTAAAATATGCTTAAAATAGTAGTAGTAGTAAAAGTATGTTTCATTGTAATCAGGATAATCTAATAATATGGATCTCTAATCAATCATCTCTCGCTCTCTCGGTTTCTCTTTCTCATCTTCCTCTGGCTCATCTCTCTCCCTCATCCCTCTCTCTCTCTCTCTCTCTCTCACCCCTCTCCTCTCACTCTCTTTCTCTCCCTCATCCCTCACTCTCCCTCTTTCTTTCATCCCTCTCCTCTCTCTCTATCTCGCTTTCTTGCTCTGCTTCTCTCTCTCTCATCCCTCTCCTTCATCCCTCTCTCTCTATCTCTCTCATCCCTCTCCTCTCTCCTTCATTCCCCCCTCTCTTTCTCTATCTCTCTCTCTCCCTCTCTCTCTCTTTCATCCCTCTTCTCTCTCTATCTCGCTTTCTTGCTCTGCTTCTCTCTCTCTCATCCCTCTCCTTCATCCCTCTCTCTCTATCTCTCTCATCCCTCTCCTCTCTCATCCCTCTCCTCTCTCCTTCATTCCCCCCTCTCTCTCTCATCCCTCTCCTCTCTCCTTCATTCCCCCCTCCCTCTCTATCTCTCTCTCTCTCCCTCTCTCTCTCTTTCATCCCTCTTCTCTCTCTCTATCTCTCTTTCTTGCTCTGCTTCTCTCTCTCATCTTTCACCCTCGCATCTCTTTCTCTCATCTCTCTCTCTCATCCCGCTCCTCTCTTTCTCTCTCTCTGTTACTCTGTTTTTCTTTCTCATCTTCCTTCCTCTCATCTCTCCCTCCCTCTCTCCCCCTTTCTATCTCTCCATCTCTCATCTCTCACTCATCTCTATATCTTTCTTTCTTTCTCTCTCTCTTCCCCTCTCTCACCCCCTGTTCTCTCCCTCTCTCTCTTCCTCTCTCTCCATCTCTCACTCATCTCTATCTCTTTCTCTCTCTCCCTCTCTCTCTCCCTCTCCCCTCTCTCTCCCTCTCCCCCTCTCTCTCCCCCTCTCTCTCTCAGATGTGGAGCAGCTGTGGATCGGCCTCCATGACACAAACATGCAGATGGACTTCCAGTGGACGGACCACACGCCCGTCATCTTCACCCTCTGGCACCCGTACGAACCCAACAACTTCAGGAACACCCCGGAGGACTGTGTCTCCGTCTGGGGCCCCGTGAGTCACCTCTGACCTCTCACCTTTTCAACCCCCATTATCACCTCACATAAACACAGTCTGGTGACATTTTGACATCTTAAAAGTAAATTTTAGGGTTTTTAGCAAGTTCTTGAACCTTATTTTCCCAGTTATACAGATTTCAGTGATGTAAAATAATTCTAAATCATTGGTTTAATTGGAGTAATGTTCTGTTTAGACCACATACACTTTGGATAGGGTTTAGACGGGCTTGACTACTGGTTTAGTCCTGGTTTAGTCCTAATTCAGACATGATTTAATGCTGGTTAAGACCTGGTTTGGCTGTGGTTTAGTCCTTGTTCAGTTAAGTACATGGTTTCAGTTTAGATCTAGTTTAGTTCTGTTTTTTCCTAATTTAGGCTCATTCTACTTGGGTTCTAATTAGACCTTGTTTAGTCCTGGTTTAGACCTAGTTTACTCCCAGTTTGGCCCATTTTTTTCCTGATTTAAGCTTGTTTTGCTTCAGCTCAGGTCCTGATTAGACATAGTTTAGTACTGATAGACCTGTTTTCGTCCTTGTTTCAACCTGGTTTAGTCAACCAGTCTCAGTGATCTAGTTTAGTTTTTAGTTTTTTTTCCTAATTGTCCTAATTAGGCCTAGTCTGGACCTGGGTTTGTCCTTTTACAGTCCATGGTTCCAGTTCTACTAGGATCCTAATTGGTTTAGCCCTTGTTCAGTGCTAGTGTGGTCCCGTTTTCTTTTCTTTTTTGATGTGATGCTTGGGTCCTAATTAGACCCGGTTTAGACCTGGATTAGTTCTGGTTTCGTCTTGTTTTTTTGGATTCTTGGTTGATTAGTTCTGGTATTGTCTTCTTTTATTCTTGGTTCCATTTTTCCTCATACAGCTCCAAGTTCGCTGTGAACGTGGCTTAAATCTGCTTAATACTTGGTTTAGTGACAGTTCAGCTATAGTTAATTGATTTACTTTCCAAACATTTCCAATTTTCAGTTTAGACCTGGTTCAGTTTCCTTCTATGAAATGTCTTTTAAATATAATTCCTGTGTAGTTTCCTCTGTTGAATGAGTTTGACTTAAACCTGTTCCCTCTCTGTGCTGGTACCAGGAGGGCCGCTGGGACGACAGCCCCTGTAACCTGACCCTGCCCTCCATCTGCAAGAAACCAGGGACCAAGAGCGACGGCAAACCTCAGCATCAGGACTGCAAAAAGGTAAAGCCGTACACACTGTCATGTTAACACTTGGCTTAGGGTTTGCACCACATTCTCACCTGACACTTGACGTTTTCTGCTTGATTGGAGATGTGATGATTATTGAGCTGATTAAGTTTGTCTACAATAATAAAGATACTGGCCTGTGATATACCCATGCCGAGGTTTTGACTCTGAACAAGACACTGCACAATCCACTGTTTGGCATCCAGGGCATCCAGAGTAAAACCTGCAAAATCATTGTGGTTTGCTGTAACAATCTATAGACTTTTCTAGAGCTGTGTTTTTCAGTTCAGTTCAATTCATGTTTATTTATATAGCACATTTAAAAACAACCCCAGTTGACCAAAATGCTTTACATGAGAATAAAAACAAACATGGTAAGAAATATAATATATACAAGAGCAAATATATGCATTAAAACAGCTGAAGTATCAGGTAACCCTGACTAAATAGTGTTGAACGCCAGTGAGAAAAAGTGACTTTTCAGACTTTAAACTGAGTGACAGACTCAGAGGATGTGACAGGTCGAGGCAGACTGTTCCTCTGTTTAGGTGCTGCCACAGAAAAGGCTCTGTCACCTCTGGTGCTGGGAAGTAATCACAGAGTCACTTCAAACAAGCTTAACGTGTGTGTAATCCATAGAACTGTGTCATAAAAGAGTAAAGCGCACAACATCATCTATTGGTGACAAAATGTATTTTGTGAGTTTAAAGACACAGATCAGCTCTGAACTAAAACAAACTTGGTTTATGGAGGACTGTACATGTCGACTCTGCTGCTGTTTATTTAAAATATGTTAAATAACAGGGAGTGTAATTAATGAAAAGATGACATGCTTTTTATAAGTCAGTTCCTGCTGTATGTTTTCTTTTTTCTCAAAGTAATTTAAAGTAATCAGAGTATTACTGTTTAGATCACTTTTAGAAAGAGTATTCAGTTGTCAGTAATCACATTCATTTTATGATTTATTAAGTAATCTGACTTTTCTACAGAGACAAAGTACAGTTTGTGTTATGCCTTTCATTAAAGGTGCATACATTGACAATCTTTGATTAGTTGTTTATATTTTCTGTAAATAGCTTTAGTGCATTGACGAGCTTTTGCACAGATACATTCATTTTTGAGTGCGAGTTAAACATTAATTACTAGAGTGACTTCAGTTAAGGAAGTCAGAGCTATATTCAAGGACTTGAACAGTGTAATCCTGGTGGTACGTAAGCATTTACCACAGAGTACATGGTTTCACATATTTAAAAAAGTGTATATCGTGTATATCCTTTAACGTTCTGGAGGATTTTGTATATCAATATAATTAAAATAAGACAAAATCATAAAATTGGCCATTTACAACTACAGTAAGTGTGAGAAATGTGGGGCAAAACTTGAGGAGACTTGAGACAAATAAGATGAGGAACCAGTGGACAACAATAGTCTTTTTTACACTTAGATCAAATGATATGCCTGTGTGCACTCGCTATAGACCTTGCATATTGACTTGACAATGTAATTCAGTAGTTTTGAATCCTGTATATGGCTCTGAGTTTGAATCAGCCTTTCCCATGTGGGCAGATGTGCGACAGCCAACATTACTGGAATATTTCCTCTTTGTCTGTCTGTCTTGATCTGAGTCATCTTTATTGTCCCTTTGTCTGTTCTGTGAGTTAGTGTTACACAGCCTATCCATCCTCTCCATTCAAAGCCTTATCGCTCTCTGCTCCCTCCTCTGTCTGCCTCTGACACTGTGCAGCTCTAAATATTTCAACTATTTCTTCAATGTTGACCCCCAGCCCCTCGACTCTCCTTCATCGCCCGACAGCCGCCCCAGAACACAACTGTGAAATAAACTCACACCTCCTTATATACAGAGACCTCTTCATTTATAAAGACTGAAAGAGTAGAAGAAATGTAAAAGTTTTTGGACAAATTTAAGGTTATATTAATTTGTTATTAAGGATTGGACAACAGTGGATAATACCTACACTTATTTGGGCCTTAATAAAACATAAACAAAGACTTAGCAATTACAGCAATTACTTTCCAATTAGTCGACAATTAAAATGATTATTTCTATTGTAAATTTAAACTTTTTGAATATATTATCATCTAAATAAAGGTTGAAATATGGTGACTGAAGACTTTAGCTAAAGGGTATTTATGGATAAAGTGTATTATTGATAAACTCCAGCAATAATGTGTTCTTTTTTGACATTTTGATGTGTTAATGTCACGGTCTTTGTTATAAAAGGTCTTTAGACATGTGTTTTAGATTAGTTCAGTTAATGATTAGTCGATTAACAGTTTTTAGAGTTAGATTAATCGTTGCAGTCTTAATTCAGTGTTAGTAACAACTTACTAACACTACAGGGGACTGCAGATGTAAATTAGTCTGAGGCTAACTCTGGTACAATGCATCAAATGGTAACATTTATGTTTAAATAAATAAAATAAAGTTAATTAATACACTAATCTTAACTTCTAACCCTAACCAGTCAATTAAATATCAAATCAAATCATTCATTCATTCATTCATTTTCTACCGCTTATTCCCGTTAGGGGTCGCGGGTGACTGGAGCCTATCCCAGTGACTTTGGGCCTTAGGCGGGGTACACCCTGGACAGTGGCCAACTCGTCGCAGGGCTGACACAGAAGAGACAGAGACATTGACAGACAACCATTCACTCTCACATTCATACACTAGGGACAATTTAGAGTTGTCAATTAACCTACACAGTCATGTCTTTGGGCCGGTGGGAGGAAGCCGGAGAACCGGGAGAACCCACGCGGTAACACGAGGAGGACATGCAGACTCCACCCAGAGAGAGCGTGTGATGTTAGGGTGGTTCGGAATTCGAAACCACGATGTTGGGGTGGTCTGGGATTCGAACCCACAATCTCCTTATTGAGAGGCAGAAGCTCTAGCCGCTCTGCCACCGTGCACCCTCAAATCAAATCAATTTATTTTTATAATGCCCAAAATCACAACAACAGTTGCCTCGATGGGCCACAGGTAAAAGCAGTTCAGATAACTGTCCCAGAATGCCCCTGTCCTTTGACCACTCCTTGGCGAGGAAAAACTACAAAAAACCCCATGGGAAAAAGTAGAAACCTCGGGGAGAGACCACAGTGAAGGAGAGATCCTACTCCCACGGACGGACAGGCTGCAGATGAACTAGGACTGACGCATCCACTTGGACTGTGGAGCCAGAACCACTCAGAGGAGGTGGCTTTAAAGAGTTCCTCAGGCGGGACGAGGAGCAGTCCACCAGTGTAGAGATCCTCCAGCAGGAGATGAGGAACAGTTCATCTAAAGTAGAAGGAGGTTCGTCCAGGCAGGCGAGGTGTGGCTAATCCAGCTGTCCAGGCGGGTGGCGCATAGATCGTCCAGACAGGTGGGGGGTGGGGGTGGGGGAGTAAATCACTGGAGCAGCCGCGCAGTGTCTGAAACAGTCTCACTCCCGGGGAAGTGGAGAGAAGAAAGAGAAACATGTGAACAGCAATGAACAGACTACAGTTGAGTAATATTAAATATTGTTGATAGGGAAAGTAGGAAGAACCAGAGGACAGTGTTCAAGCTGCCATACTTCCCCCAGCAGAATTGCTCCAAGGGCAGCGTAGCTAAAACTGTAGGTTTTATTTCTGTTCCTAACTGGCCTGACCATAAGCTATTTCAAGAGGCGTTTGAGCCTGGTCTTAAATGTAGAGACTGTGTCGGCCTCTTTTACATGAACAGGGAGCTGGTTCCATAACATAGGAGCTTGGTAGCTAAATGCTCGACCTCCTACTGTGCTTTTAGAGACTCTGAGGACTAACAATAGTCCAGCATTTTTGAGAACGAAAGAGCTCTGTTTGGATGGTGCAGCTACTATTGCATCTTTGAGGGTAGGATGGGGCCATATTGTTTAAAGCTTTATAAGTCAGGAGGAGGATTTTAAATTTGATTCTAAACTCAACAGGAAGCCAGTGAAGAGACTCTAACACTGGTGAAATATGATCTCTTTTCTAGTACCTGTTAATAATCTTGCTGCTGCATTTTGAACCAGTTGAAAGCTTCTTATAGAGCTTTTAGGACAGCTGTAAGCAGAAGCGTTACAATAGTCTAATCTGGATGTGACAAATGCATGGATGAGTTTTTCGGCATCATCTCTGGGCAGGATTTTCTAATTTTGGCTATGTTACGCCAAATGAAAGTAGGCTGTTTTACAGGCTTGATTTATATGAGCTTTGAGCGAGAGATCTTGGTCAAATAGGACCCCAAGGTTTCTTACAGTAGAGGCTGGGGGCTACAGTGATATTGTCCAGAGAAACTATCTGTGGTCAGATAAAGGAGTCTACGAGTGCTTAGGGCCCAGCAGAATGACCTCGGTTTTTTCAGGGTTAAGGAGCAGATAATTAAGAGTCATCCAAGTTTTTATGTCTTTCACGCAGGCACTAAGTCTGTCTACTTGATGCGTCTGATCAGGTTTCATTGATAAATACAGCTGAGTGTCATCTGCATAGCAGTGGAAGTTAATGCCATGCTTTCTGATGATCATACCTAAGGGCAGCATATAAAGTGAACAGAACTGGACAGTACTGAACCCTGCGGCACACCGTAGGTTACTTTAGAACATGGGAAGATCTCTGGTTTTACATTAACAAACTGGTACCTATCAGATAGATAGGATTTAAACCAGCTAGAGGCGGTTCCACTGACACCTACATCACATTCTAACCTCTGCAGTAGAATGTTGTGGTCGATGGTGTCAAGCAGCTGCGCTGAGGTCAACAGAACCAGAATTGAGACCTGTCCATCATCAGCAGCTAATAACAGATCATTTGTGACTTTAACTAGTGCAGTTTCAGTGCTGTGGTATGCACGGAACCCTGACTGAAAAATACTTACTAAGCCTGAATCAATCTTAATAAACATTTTTTTCTGAAGGAATTAGGTCTTTGTTCATGTTTAAAAAGGCATGTAGTAGAAGTAATAAGTAGTAAGAGTAGTGCAGTAGTAGTAGTGTTTATTGTAAGTGTTATAAAGGATTTTAGTTTGTGTTTTTGAGCTTCTGTGTCCATTGTGAATTAACAACATTTTCAGAATCAGATGTTTTTAAAGTCATCAAATATAAATAAACTATAAAATTACATATTGATATCGCTGCAAGAATAAGTTAAAGATACAAAAATAAGTTTTTCATCAGCTTAACACCCAGTGAAAACAGAACGCATCTACATTTTAACTGAACTGAACAAAATATAGTACCTTAACAACATGTTTATATATTTAGAAAAAAAAAAAAAAAAGTAAACTAGCTATTACAAAGTGTCTTTAAAGAGGATTTTAAACATAGTTTAATTATTTAAGAGACATTTAGGAAAAAAGAATGTGCATCAGTCTTGTTAACCCTGTACTGAAATGCATGTGGTTCTTATAACAATATAACATATTTCTGTATTTTCTTCTATTTTAATGTTCCTGGATGTGTTTAAAAAGTATACTGCAAACTGAATCATGATTTTTAAAAACTGTATTCCAAATTATATCTCATTAGTAACAAGATTAAGCAGAAAAATTGCAAATGCACATTTTTCCACACTTCAACTAATTTCTCGCAGTGTTCAAAGTGAATTTTAAATGTGCATGTCCGCGGCTCCTGTGCCACACAGAGGGTCACATCTGGAAAAGTCATCCACATCTGTGATTTTACAGCTCGTAATTTCCTCCAGATGAAAGCCAGGCTTCTCAGTTCTTATGAGTCTTCACCTGTCAATTAACAACACATTTGTTACTCAAACTTAATTAACTTACCAGCAGCGTTTGGCAGTAATAATGTATTTAACAACATGATTCACTCACACATGTAACTTATACATGTACAATGACTGAATGAATTAAGTACTGAGCTATAGTTTTAGTTTATTATTTGATTTTCAGGGTCCAAGTTTGTTAATCAGACAAAAGACAAAGGTTTGTACAAGAATCTACTACTTTCTACTGCTTCTTTCCTTCTTTCCATTTGGACAGAATAGTTTGCGATTGCTGTATGAAGTTATCAGGGTTTTCTGTGAATAAAAGATGAGCTGTATTTGATTACTACATTTTTAATGTCTGTTGCAATATTTACCAATACACAAATAGATATAAAGGTACATTTGCTCAAGAAATTAGCATTTATTTCAGTACTTTGTATAATTCTTTAAAACGATTCAGTGTGATCCCTCATTCGTTCAGGAGTGGTCCCAAAGGTAGTCATTTGGACTCTCTTCTTTAAATCGATACATATCCAGCTCAGGGCAGAATAAATTCTAATTTCTGAAAATGACTTCTATTGATTTCAAAAGCAGTGATCTTTGAAACCTTTTCTACATTACTTTATATAAACTACAACTACTACATCATACTTTCAGTTGAGCTGAGTTGAATGTTTGAAAAGATGTATTGGTTTGATCCTGGCTTGGTCCTGGTTTGAATCCTGGTGCAGACTTGGTTTGGTCTTGTTCTTATCCCCGTTTGAGACCAGTTTAGTCCTGGTTTGGTCCTGGTGCAGACTTGGTTTGGTGTTGATTTTGGTCCTTGTTTGCTACTGGTTTGGTCCTGGTTTGAGCCCAGTTTACTCCTAGTACAGACTTGGTTTGGTCCTAGTTTGATCCTATTTAGTCCTGGTCTGGTACTGGTTTGGTCCTTCTTTAATCCTAGTTAGGTCCTGGTTTGTGCTCAATTTAGCCCTGGTTTGGTCCAAGTTTGATCCTTGTTTGAGCTCAATTTAGTCCTGGTTTGGTCCTGGTTTGGTCCTGGTGCACATTTGGTTTGGTCCTGTTCTTGTCCTGGTTTGAGCCCAGTTTGGTCCTGGTGCAGACTTGGTTTAGTCCTAATTCGATCCTATTTGGTCCTAGTTTGGTGCTGGTTTGGTCCTTCTTTGATCCTGGTTTGATGTTAATTTTGTCCTGGTTTGATCCTGGTTTGGTCCTTCTTTGATTCAAGTTTGGTCCTGGTTTGAGCTCAGTTTAGTCCTGGTGCAGACTTGGTTTGGTCCTGTTCTTGTCCTGGTCTAGCACAGGTTTAGTTTTGGTTAAGTCCAAGTTTAGTCCCAGTTTTCATGCAGTTGTAGTGTGAACACATCCAAAGATATCCACACTGTCTTTGCTTTATTTGATATTTGTTATATTAGTCATAGTTTATAAAATCGTACTATAGTTTTTGTCTGAATTAAAACATTTACTTGAGTACACACCATACACTTCCCATTTCCTCTTCTATAATTTATTGCTCTCCTCCATAACTCCACAGGCCTTGTGTCCCTCTGCTCCTTCAGCTGTGTCATATTTATATCTTTAAATTTATTCTGTATCTGATGTCGCTCCGTGCTGTTCCTCAGCTGTTACACTCCACAATGATCTGCTTTTCGGAACGGACCATTTGTTTTGGGGTAATGAATCTTCGCACCCTTCTGTTCACGCAGCCAGGCACTACGGTCCGTTTGACACGCCCTCGAGACGGTAAAACATGTCCCGGACGCCGAGACGAGCCGGCTTCAGATGCTACTGACAAAACGCGCTGGCTGCTTTGGTGATGTTACTGCGGCTGACCTCCGAGACATTTGCCCCACACTGGTCCGGGCCGATTACCTCCGGGGAGTGATAAACTGCCCCGGTCTGTGAGAGCCGAGAGGGGCAGAGGCTGGAAACAGTGGGCCATGTCAAAATTAAGAAGAGTAGTTAGTGTAGTTTGAATATTCAGGGCATATTTAGGGTCTTATCGCATCACTGGGGGTCATTTATCCTGATGTATGCGGGGGATGATGGGAAATGTGCGGGAAAAGTCAGACAGAGATTGTGGCTAAATGTTAAAGCCTAAACCGGAGCGACTGAAGGGGCATTTTTTTTTCAATGTTTTTTGGTCAGTTTGCTCTCTCAACATAAAGGCTTTCTTGTAGAAACAACAAATATGTCCAAACAGCTCCTAACAATGTTTTATTACTTTAATTCTATTTGGTCCTGTTTTTGTCCTGGTTTGGTCCTTCTTTGATCCAAGTTTGATCCTGGTTTGATCTCAAATTAGTCCTGGTTTGGTCCTGATTTGGTCCTGGTGCAGACTTGGTTTGGTCCTGGTTTGGTCCTGGTTTGATCCTGGTGCAGACTTGGTTTGGTCCTGGTTTGGTCGTCTTTAGTCCTGGTCTGGTCCTGGTCTAGTCTTGGTCTGGTCCTGGTTTGATTTTGGTTTGGTCCTTCTTTGATCTTACTTTGGTCCTGGTTTGGTGTTGATTTGGTCCTGGTTAGAGCCCAGTTTAGTCCTGGTACAGACTTGGTTTGGTCCTGTTCTTGTCCTGGTCTAGCACAGTCCACAGAGGAGCAAGGACACTACAGGCAAAACTCATTTCTAACGTTTTTGGTCAGTTTGCTCTCTCAGCATGTACGCTTTCATGAAGAAACAACCAACGTCCAAACTGCTCCTAAAAGTGTTTATTACTTCATTTAATTCATTTCATCCACAGATTTCTTTGGGACATTGTAATTTAAAAAAAAACAAATTTAAGGTTTTTTCCAGTGTCTCGCCTTAAAAAGCCTGAAACAAGTTTGTATCCCAGATTCTAAAAAAATGTAATTTTCTTCCTAATATCTCATGATTTGATGAAAAGAAGCATACTCATACTAAACATACATCAGAAACTCTAAAACATGCCGAGAAATGCCGTCGCTGAAGGTCAAATATGACCCAAAAAGTGAAGAGAAACAATCTACTTGATGTTGTAATTTTGGATACTGAATCACAGAATAGCTCAGATTCAAAAACACGCTTTGTGAACGCACACATTTAAACTGCGATTGCATCATCTGCCCGTAAAGTGAGCCACAGAAGCCCGAAATATGTACAAAATCTGTATTTGGACTGAGCTTAACACTTAGAGGTTTGTGTGTCGGGGCAGATGTGGTTTGAACTCGCACAGCAGAGCCTCCCCCTCGCTCCCCCTCGGTCTCTCCCTGTGTCTCTCTCTCGTTCTCCCTCTTTCTCCCCCTCGGTCTCTCACACATAACTGCAGTATCTCGTCACCTCATTGACCTGCAGTGGGCTGGAGGAGCAGAGTACACGTCTGCACTGTCAGCAGATGAGCTGGCCACATGAACTGAGGCCTGTTGGAAGGAGAGATTCACAAGAGACTAAGAAAAACTTCAAAATCTCTCCATCTTTATACAATTTTAGCAAAAAGTTAAATTCCTTCAACTGGGATACTATAATTTGCCAAATATTTTGGAGCTCTATTGCAAACAATCTCACTTAAAAAATATTATTTATCACAATATTGTTTGTGTGAGCTGCTATAAATTGTTAATTCAGAACTGTGAATATGAGATTATCTTTTGTCTATGAATGCATCATTACATCTAACTTGTCTTTCTGTGTGAGACAAAAAGTTGCCTAACAGATGTTACATAAATGTGCCAACTATGTTGACAGTGAAGGTTGGTTTGTGTTGTACAGAGTGTGCTTTACTCGTGTGTCGCTCTGGGTTTCCTCCAGATTCTCCGGTTTCCCCATCAACCCAAAACATGTACAACAGTTATCCCTCAGCTACAGTGGTCCTGACCGAGTCCAGGTCAAGATCTGGAGATGTGTCCCAGGGCGCTGTACGACATTGTCCCAGCAGCACAGGCTGGGGGATAAATATAGTACACCTTAAAACAGGACTAATATTCTTATAATTACTTTATGTGGTCAGGACACATTGGATTGCAGCCATGGGCTAATTTCAATCCATTGTTCAGTATTGACTCGTTCATACTCCTGGTGGGTGAAGTGTCTTGCCCAGGGATACAAGAACAGTATGTCCTGGTCCTAGCAGGGTTCAAAACGCTGGGTTTCAAAGTTAAAAGACAAGCACTGACAACTGAGCTTGAATAAATCTGTACTTATTTGTCTGAAAGTCATTTTGAGACCAAGGACAAATGAATCCATTGACTGAGGACAACAATCACTGAACCAGGATCAGTTTAAGTGGATTCTTTGTGGCAGGAATGATCTGTGGCCTGTGGACTTTTACACATTACTGTTCTCTGGCTAATTACTTCCTGCTTTTGTTGTTTCAGGGCTGGAAGTGGCACAGTCCGGCTTGTTACTGGGTTGTAGAGGATCTCAAGACGTTTGACGAAGCCAGAAAAGTCTGTGAGGAACAAGGAGCTGCACTTGTGACGATAACCAACAGGTACAAAACTCTACCACTGCACAAGAACATATTGTATTTCGATTTATTGCTCTAAAAGGTCTTCTTCGTTTGCAGATTTGAGCAGGCTTATGCCAACAGCCTGGTGTTTGGACGCTCTGGAGACTCGTTCTGGATTGGACTCCATGATCAGGGCAAAGCCGGCTCGTTTCACTGGCTCAGCGGAGACGAAGTGACGTACACCAACTGGAACAGAGACCAGCCAGGTAAAAGTGTGGACTGTTTCACTTAAGAACACGTGCAGCTGCTTTAGTGACAGACAAGTGAAGGACCTGAACATAATAATGCATAACGTTATCTGGACTAATAGGGCCGTGCAATCATCATAGTTATAACTTAATTGTGATTTCTATTATTGGCTTTATTCAATTATAAAAAATGCTGTAATCAAAAATACAATTAATTCACTTTTATTCAGAATATGTGCACTCACTCTGCCCCTCAAAACTGGACCAAGACCACTTTTCTGATCTACAGCGGTTGTGAAAGTAACAAAACCTTACTAATAAATTAAAATTGGTCAGTTTTTTTTCACCAGGTAAACTTTGACAGTACAGAAGTAATCATTTGAATTTGAAATAAACGTGATTTCATTTATGAGGCAAGTAATTGTGATTATGATTTCTGCCACCTCTACCATTAAAGGACAAATATTTTGCTACAGCACAGCAAAAAATGTAACTCTATACTCGCTTAAAATGGCTTGAATTTATCATTTTTATCTGGATTTGAGAAGTTTTGACCTCGATGAGATGTAATTGCTGATGTGATGCAGAATATTTCACTGGTTTCAAGGTATTTCTGACTGATCGTACCATATTTTTGGCTTAAAATAAAAATTTGTCAGTGGGGTAAGTAAAATTATCTTAACCCACTAACAGATAATTTGGATTGAAGTAAGAAATAATGTGTTGAAACAAGTCACAAATGGTTTGAAATAAGTAAAATAATCTAGTTCCATCAAATAAATCATCTCCACAGATCTTAACGAGTCAAAACGTCGGAAATTCAGATTAATATCCTGAAATCAAGACATTTTAACTCATTTAGAACTTCATTATTTGCAGTGAGTGACTTTTTTTTTTTTTAGCTTTTAATCACGTTCTCATGTCATCAAAAACATATCTGGAGTTGCATTTAGCTTCATTCACACTAGTTTGATGAATCCTGGTTAGAAAATCCTCTCCCCTCCAACTTTCAGAAACACTCCATTCTGAATTTTCCCGATGTGCAATGCTTTCTTGATGTGTGACGTGGCTCCGGGAATCTTCTGCTCTCTTTTTAAGTTCATAAATCATCGTTCAACTCATCCGTCGTGTGTGTACCTCACTCCAGCAGATGGCGCCAACACTCAGATAGTGCTGTGAGAAACAGCAGCGATGCAGATGTATTTATTATTTATTTGAGTTCTTTGTTTTAGTTCTAAAACAAGCTCAAGGTACTCAAGATCATGTTTAAAGGCCAATAACTGCACAAAAATGCACGATATTTGCCCTTTAAACAAACAAAACTAAATCACACATTCTCAACAAGCAGCAGAAGTTGAGGAACTAGTAAATATTTTATGTTGGCGTCTGTCAGAGATTTATGGAAAGAAATTATATGTGGAGAAAAACACAGATTCTAGATGCCAATAAAATAAAATAAAATGAAGTTCTTACTCAGAAAAGCCTTCCTGCTGTGTCGGCACATTGTTTAAAATGTTCAGGTTCTGTTCTGTTGACCTCAAAACCTTGATCACATTTTCCTGTAACTTTTTTTTTCCCTTTAAATCTTTAAATGAATAACATTTACTGTTTCCTCTGATCCAAAAGCCCTGAATGAAATCCCGTCTTGGCCTCTGAGTTCACCAAAATACTTCCTTGATTGAGCCCAGGTGCCCTTTTTACCGACACAATTATAGTATAAACATTACATCGTGGGTTCTTCATTTGACGCCAGAGCACTTTTTATTACCTGTGAATGTGCCTGTTTAGCCACTATTTGGGTGATAATATTAACTTTTAAAAACAAAATATATTATTTCTGCACAACTTGGTACAATGTTTACAATGAAGTGTTTGGTATTCAAAAATCACAGTTTACTTTCGATTTAGATTTCATAACATATTAACTTTATATTATTATTTGTAACTTTTCTGATAGGATCTCCGCCATCAGCTCGTCTCCATGGATACGTTATTCCTATTACGGGGTTGTTCCAAATTATAGAACTAAACTAAAGTCTATCTTGCATTCATTCAAATTCAGGTGTTTACTATTGCCACAAAAACACCTTGAAATCATGCATTCTTAATGTGAGCGGGGTCGCTTCTCCACAGATCTGACCTGGAACTTGGCCTGGTAGTGTCACCTGTGTGTTTGCCCCTCTTCTGTTTGTCCTGCACAGCCCTTTAGGCGTCTGTCCCTCGTCCCACTTATGGAGAGAATGACCCGCTTTTTCACTGGTGTCACACGAACTCAATAAAAAGTGGGATTTACACAGAAAAATTAAACTGTGTATTGCAGTTATTATCGATGATCATACGTTTCCCTCCATTTCCCACCACATTCAACACTTGTCCCAAAGGTGGTCACCATTGATAGATAAGCTGAAAGCCATACTGTGGAACATTCCAGGCAAAGCAAAAACATGAAGACAAGTAGGCGAGAGACATTTCCACAGAGAAGTTACACAATGACCCTTTAAACACATAACTAAAGCTGCTTCTCAGGCACACGTCGCTGTAATTGGTTCAATCCTATATCTTTGCAATATTTAGCGTCACAGATCAAAGCGGAGAGAGCTGGACACCTGTGGGCTTTGTATTTCATCAGATCCTCAGATGTTTGTGTGAAGAACAATGATGAAATGTTTTTACAAAAGGCTGCAGTCGTCCGGACCTTCAGGCAGAGCTGGAGTATGAAAATCTGTGCCTCGAATCCTAATGTGCGGCAATCTTGAACTGATAAAGATGAAAAAATAAGCGATGAATAAGCGATTTGGACTTTTCTGAAGTGTCCTTGTCATTAGTTACATCACTTCTGATTCCCCCTGCCTCGCTTCAGCAGTTTTTATTTGATATTTTATTGAAAGGTTTATGGGGCATTAAATTATGGGTGGACACTCTTAAGTTACATTTCTTATCATTATTTTTATTCAACATTCAGTGCAATAGTTCAGTACAATAGTTTACAATAGTTTAATAATTTAAAACAATGAATAATGTATAATCCCAACATTACATGCGTTCTATCCAGATTAACCTGTAAAATAGCCTGTTCAGTAAAAATAATAAAGTACATGGAGGTTCTTGTTACTGGAGCTGTAAATGTATGTTGGTTTTCTTTGCACTGTGTGTTATTATTTGTATCACAATAAGGTTAGAACTGAAGATTGTTGACATATTAATATACAGAATATAGCATATGTTTTTACAAAATACTGACAACCTGCTACTCCTGCTATTGTTTAGTTGCAGCTCAGGCATTTTTAAGGTGAGACTCTGCAGCTGAATGGGAAAAACCCTCAAATTTAAAGCTATCCATTTGAATCTTCTCCTGTAGTTTACTCACATAAATGTAAGAAAAAATGTATTACAAGCTTTTCATCCTGTAATGTTTTCATGAAGAAATAAGACATTTATGTGTAAAAACAACCAAAATTGCACATATTTGGGACATTTAAATCTGAAAATTGGCTTAAAATGTAAAATCTTCAGCTCATTTTTTTAAATTAAAACTAAAAAATCAGGCTTGAAACTTGCTTCTGTACATTCCATCGAAATCTTGTTAAGTACAAGACTGGCTGATCTTTATGTCTCTGTGGGACAAAAATGCATTTTAAGAAAACGGCCTTTGAAGTTACAACGTCCCAGAGAAATCTATGGATGAAGTGGATGAAATGAAGTCATAAAACATCTTTAGGAGCAGATTGGACATGTTTCCTCTTTCCACATGAAAGCCTATAAGTTGAAAGAGCTTTTCCTGTAGTGTGTAGTTTTACTATGATCTGCTGTAGGATGATTGTGCATCAGTGGCATAAAGTAGTTGAAATATTACAATTTATCTTGATATTTCTTTTAAAAACAATATATCCCACTAGAATATCTGTAATCATAACAGGCGTTCTTCTTTCACTTGCTCCGTTGTCTCACCTGGGTCTGTTTCAGTGTCGGTGAGCGGTCCCGGCTGCGTCTCCATGGCGACGGGTTTTGCCACCGGCCTGTGGGAGGTGAGAGAGTGCGGGGCGTCCAAAGCCAAGTTCATCTGCCGTCAGACCCAGGACACGTCCCTGAGCCCCGAGCCCCCCGCGCCGCAGCCCACACCGAGCCTGAGCGGAGCCTGCCCCAGCGGCTGGAAGAGCAACAACAACCTGCGCTACTGCTACAAGGTACGACACGTGTCCAAGGTAGATACGCTTAATGTCACAGAGCATTCTGACAACGCAGCGACGCCAGGTGACAAGTCCCTCAGAGAAGTCACCTTGAAGAGTGAAAAGAATGTGTTTAAAGCATATTTTAGATTTGTAATTTAGTGGAGCGTGATGAGCTCGACGCACAGTAGACGACAAATGATCACTAATCACCCCAGGTTTAAAATCAAACACACAGGCAGAGTTGAACTGCAGTGTCTGGCAACAGCTTCATAAGATCACAAGTCATTTGATTAGCTGTGAAATTTAAGGGAAATATGTATTTTTAGTTTGTATGTATTTCAGGGCTGAAAAGCTCACAAGGGGTTTGCACGAAGTGACTGAAATATTATGATATTGTGCCCCTCTGTAGTTTGGTGGATAGCACACATGCCTGCCGTGTGGACAGGCCACAGCATGAGTTCAAATCCTGTTCACATCACAGTTGTTATTTTTCATTCATTCATTCATTTTCTACCGCTTATTCCCATTAGGGGTCGCGGGTGACTGGAGCCTATCCCAGTGACTTTGGGCCTTAGGCGGGGTACACCCTGGACAGTGGCCAACTCGTCGCAGGGCTAACACAGAGAGACAGACAAGGACAGACAACCATTCACTCTCACATTCATTCACTAGGGACAATTTAGAGTTCTCAATTAACCTCCACAGTCATGTCTTTGGACGGTGGGAGGAGCCGGAGAACCTGGAGAGAACCCACGGTAACACGGGGAGGACATGCAGACTCCACCCAGAGAGATCGTGTGATGTTAGGGTGGTTCGGAATTCGAAACCACGATGTTGGGGTGGTCTGGGATTCGAACCCACGATCTCCTTATTGAGAGGCAGAAGCTCTAGCCGCAGTTGTTATTTTGTGAATTTAAAATATGGGGAAAACTAGAAACCGCAAGGATCATTTTGACTGAAGAAACTCTCTGATTGGCTGATTGTGTGTAGTCCAGTGGTTCTCAAACTAGGGGTCACGGAATTATTTTCAGGGGTCCCCAGATGACGGGGAAAAATTGAAACAATAGTGTTAAACAAGGCTTGATACCCTGGTGAATGTAGTGGTGAATGTAGATTCCTATTTGTCGGCCAATCAGAGTAATTTTTCTTGGTCTATATTCTCTAAATAAAATAAAATATTAGATATAAGGCTAATTAATCACTTTGTGTGTCGCCTGTTTTTTGTGTTTGGGGGTTATTAACTATTTTTATTTTCGGGGTCGTGACTGAAAATGTTTGAGAACCACTGGTGTAGTCGACAGTGACAAAAGTAGAACATTTTTTAACTATTTAATTTAACTGTTTCATTTCACTGACTGCGCCTCAGGCCTGTGTGTGCACGTCGACTTGCACAAGTGTGAGGTTTTCATGAGCACTACTTTCACTTGTCGCCGAGCTGAAGGATTGAAAATGAACGGAGAAGGAGCAACGTCGATCCCTGTGTGTTGAGCCCTTTATGCAACCTGTAACTTAATGTCTTCAAATGTCTGCCATTTGATCTGACGTCATGTTTAACAGAATTGTTTGAAAAGAATGTAACCAGATTGTAGGCTTTGCTAAAGCTGTAGATTGGTGTAAAACAGCTGATGGTAAATGCTGCTTATAACCAGAACTTTTAAAAACATAGGAGTGAATGTTTAAAAAGCCCAGTCAGTAGACCAATAAAGCTGTCTGGAATTCAATGTTGTGTGAATGAGAATGAACCACATCAAAGGCTGTCCCACATTTAGCTGCTGGCTTAGACCACTTGTTTGATGTCGACCCTTTTCCATTAATGTTAGAAATGTAACAAAACAACAAAGTATGTTTCATCAAGTCATAAGTCTCTGCTCCAGACGGGTTTCCCAGCGGCTTTGAGGCTCGGGTCAAATGCAGAGGACACATTTCTGTTCTGGACAGTAAAGTGACCCTTAACCTAAATGGGGTGGTTTCAAGTTGCTTTAATCAAACAATATTCTAAGAAAAACTTTTCTTGTACTGTGGTCATTTTATTGCTTCACACAAACAATTCAATTGTACAGCACAACTTAAAGGTTGAATGGAGGATTTCTCGCCGATTTGAAAATCTGCGACTGTTAGTCCTTTTTTTGAAAAAGCGCATGCGCAGGTTCCCCCTCCCTCCCTCCCGCCCCGTTTCTCTTGACTGAACGCCTAGCAAACCTCGTGAACGAGCACGTCCAGCAGCGCTGCTCCATGCGCATTTGTTTACAAGACGATTGGTGTCGCTTTCTCACGACAACCTCCGCGAAGAAGATTTAAAAACTGTACCATTATAAATTAAAATGTACCATTACAAACTACTTTGAGTAACACATAAAAAAAAAACAAAAAAACTTATGTTTTACTTCGTGTCTGCTAAGCCATAAAAGTGCACGTTCCAGTTAGTCTACAATAATACATTGCACATACAATAAGTTAAAAAAAGAGTCAGATAAACAGTTACCTGTCCAGCAGAAAGTTTGCAGCGGAGGCATCAGCCTGTTTTGCGCTTTCAATGCTAACCAGCGCGTAAACGATTCCCCCAGAATAACACGCGTTTTGTTTCTTTCCTCTGCAGACTTTCGTCTCTTCTGTGAAAGCTCGAAAACAGTCTTTCTCTTTC
Organism: Rhinogobius similis; assembly: GCA_019453435.1. Lineage (NCBI taxonomy): Eukaryota > Metazoa > Chordata > Actinopteri > Gobiiformes > Gobiidae > Rhinogobius > Rhinogobius similis. The sequence continues at coordinate 13,992,634 of CM033631.1, forward strand.
GTCCCTCAGCCATTTCGGTACTTCGCGGATGAAAGTTTAGACCTACAATGACGGAACGATCGCCGCTAACCTCCTGCTACATAAACACACTAGCATATCAACCACGCATGCGCGGCCAGGGGAGCGAGCGTTTCCCCTGGACGAGCCTGCGGGCGTGCACTAGCACGCAGAGAATGATTGACACCTGAGCGGACCAGTTATTTGTGCTACCCACGAGGAAATGACATTTTGATTTGTTGCCCGAAATCCTCCATTCCACCTTTAATTATTTCTATATCTCATATTTTGTACACAAAGGACAGACTATTTGAAACTTCTTTTGTAAAAAGAAAAAAAAAATTATTACAACTTCTTCATCATATTACTTACTGTTCGTTACACCTTTGACAAAAAGTATTGCTCATTTAAAAACACAGCATTTTAAGTGTAAAAATTTACAAAATCTGCACATATTTGGGACATATAAATCTGGAAACTTGATAGTTTTAAGTTTAAATGTTTTGCTCAATTTGTTGATTTATTAAATACAAATAAAATTAATAAAATTAGGATTTTGAATATCTTATTTATTAAGCTAAGCTAGATAATAATTAATTGGTGTAAAAAATCTAATTTCACCTCCTTTTTGGAGTTAAAGCCTTAACAAATCAGCCTTAGAACAGACAAATCCTTCAGTAAGATCTGTCTAAATCATGTTAAATACAAGGTTGTTTGATGTGTGTAGGTGCTACTTTAAGGACTGATTTTTGTCTCTGAGAGAGAAAAATGCATTTTGAGAAAACGTCCTTCAAAGTTACAATGTCCCATCGAAATCTATGAATGCAAGTAAAGTATCCTTGGTGCAGATTGTTGTTGCTTCCATGTGAAAGCTCATGTTGAAAACTTTGAGCAGAGTTTTGCTTGTAGTGTCTCGTCTTCAGTTGACATTACTAGCTCATGAATCAATCATATTTAGACGAATCATCATTATGAATCATCATTTACACACAGCTGATGGACTCCCGTGCCTCTGTGTCTGTGTCTTCAGGTGTTCCACTCGTCCCAGAGGGAGCAGAGGCTGAGCTGGCTGCAGGCGCACCTCTTCTGTCACACACACGGGGCCAACCTCCTGAGCGTCAGCGGGGCCGAGGAGGAGCAGTTCGTCATGCAGGTCCTCAACGAGTCCTTCGGGTGAGGAGCGCTTTGAGAGGCTGTGGCAGCAGTGTGCAGCAGGATGTATCACATGTACATTCTTTACCTCAGCAGTGATATTTACACTAAAGTTTGCTTGGATTAAACAACACATTCTGCTGCAGTGACTTTTTTGAGCTTTAAACCATGTTCTAACAATGTTCCGTCACCAAAAACAAACCTGAAGTTGCATTCACGCTGTTTTGAGGAATGTTTATCAGAAAATCCTCCCCCCTCTGAGCGTCAGACACACTTCCTGCTGAACTCCTTCTATCCACGACATATTTTCAGATCATCTACATCACTTATCTGAGAATATTCCGCTGTTTTAAGTTCTTAAATCATCATTAAACTCGTTCCGAGCATTTCTGCCGTCTAATTGCTGCTAACCGCATTATAACTTCTTTTCAGCTCTAACTTCACTAGATTGGCCCCATCTGCTGGCTGGATGAAGTGTAATTTTATAGTGACTGATAACACAGGTCATAAAATGAATAAGAAACTGTTTTAACTGTTTTAAAACATGAGATGGCAAATTTACACTAAAGAGCATTTTTGAAGGCTAACAGCAATATGAAAAATGCAGATTATTTTTTTCCTTTAATAAAGCTTCCAATAGATAAAGCGCCTTTTATTGACCCTTCAACGACCTTTTACATTGCCTTATCAGTTCATTCCTGGGCAAGAGTGGAAAGTAACTACTTAAAGATACTCACATTATTGTAAGTTAATTGATTATAGTGTATTTAAACACACACACAAAAAATACAATAATGAATCATCCCAACGGTCTTCTTTAAAATCATATGAGTTACGAATTACAATAAAATTCCTAATCGTCCCAATGACTGTATCTGCTCCTTTCTAAACTTACAAACTTACATGACTTCACGATTTAAAAGAAAAACAAAACAAAAACACAATTTAAAGTGACAAATACATGACTAAAAGTGACAAAAACGTGCGTAAACGTGACAAAAACGCCACTCAAAATATAACCATGTTCACTACATTTCAGTAAAATGTGTGGACCTTAAGCTACCAGGGCTATCTGCTGTAATAGGTTCTACGGCCTGCATTAATCACAATTACAAACCACATTCATACGAGCTTAAGTGTCTTGCCCAAGGATACAACAACCGTATGTCATAACTGGGATCAAACCTAAGAAATAAGACAGTTATTCCACTCCCTGAGCCACTGTAGTCTAACTTGGGACTTCTTATAAGAAAGAAAAACGTTATTACAAACAGTATATCCTCCTTTATCGTCACAATCTTCTCAAATCAGCCATAACACGATTTGCAGAGACTCTGAGGACGAGGAGCATCGCTGGTTTTGGATTGGACTGCACCGGAGGAACCCCATGGACAACGGCAGCTGGAAGTGGAGCGACGGACTGGCCGTGAGTGACTTCATGTAAAAGTCACGTGTAAAATATCATTGTGAGCTGACTAATACGTGACTGTGTTCAGGTGACGTACCAGAACTTCGGCCGGTACCACCACAACATCCGCCCGTGCGCTGCAGCCAGTCTGGGCACCATGACGTGGCTGGCCATGCACTGCGACTCCGAGTTAGACTGGATATGCAAGATCCCCCGAGGTACGCAACCTGAACAGTGTTTAAGACACAGTATTTCCTCCACAAACAACAAAATATCCTGTTTTATTCTGAATAAAAACTACTAGCCCTGTAGTTTTAAATTTGTGAAAACATGTTCAGGAAACAAGTGACCAAAATGCAGCTAAAAGCGACAAGAACATGTCCATAAGTGACAAGAACGTGACTACAAGCATAAAAACCGCAATAAAAACACACCTATAAGTGACAAAAACAAGTTTTAAAGTGACAAATACATGATTACAAGTGACAAAAAGTGACAAAAACGTGTTTAAAAGTGACAAAATGTGACTCAAAGTATCAAAAACATAACAAAAACGCATCTTTAAGTGACAAAATGCAACCAAGGGACAAAAACGCGACTAAAAGTAACAACTACAAGCAACAAAAACACACCTAAAAGCAACAAAAATGTGCCTAAAAGTTACAAAAACGCGACTTTGAGCAACACAAACACGATTTAAAGTGACAAATACGTGACTAAAAGTGACAAAAAGCAACACAAACGTATGTAAAAATGACAAAAATGCGACTCAAAGCATCAGGGAAGTGACAAAAACACATAAAAGTGACAAAACACGACCTTAAGCAACCAAGTGACATAAACGCCATAAAAAGTGACCAAAAACGCTACTAAAAGTGACAAAAACACTGCTAAAAGTGACAAAAGCGCTACTAAAAGTGACAAAAACGCTACTAAAAGTGAGATAAATGTGACTAAATGTAACTTTGAACTGAATCCATTATCAAAACATAAATCGCAATTAGATAATTTCCCCCAAATCGTGCATCTCTATTCTACAATCAAACACTACAAACGTGAATGCAACCTCTCCCGTATCTCTTTCTCATCCTCCTATCTCTCCTCTCTGATTTTAGGAACTGCTGCTAAAGAACCGGAGTCATCTGAAGGTCTGCTGTTTTCTTTGAACTCTTTTTTTGTTTGTCTTTGGGGGGTTTGTGATGTAACCCTCTCGTTATGCCTGGTTTTGGTCCATCCCCTCCTCTCTTCTCCTCCCAGGGGCCAGCTCACCGGAGTGGATCGGCTTCCAGGAGGCGGAGTACAAGTTTTTCGACCACCGCACCACCTGGGACCAGGCGCAGAGGATTTGCACTTGGTTTGACTCGTCGCTGGCGTCGGTCCACTCGGCTGACGAAGAGGCTTTTCTGGCTCATACTTTGCGCAAGGTCGTGCATAATTTATACGGAGTGTGTGTTGTGGAGCGGTCGAACTGTGTGCGATAACTACAAACAAGCACTAAATCAGCGCCATGTGACTTTTATCATGTCCCTTTCCACTGGGGATGTTATTGCTTTGCCCGGAATGTTCCACTGTTTGGCATTAAACTTGTATATCTGCATGAAGACAAGCAGTAAGAATGTTTTGTAACTGAACAAACACAAGATATATACGTTTAATGTCATTTTGCGGAACGCGACAGGCAAAGTAATAACATTTTAATGAAGTCGAGCAGGTGCAGACCAACGGAAATGTTACTTTGTGCACCTTTAGAATCTGGACCCAAATATAACCATGTAATTAAGAACTACACCAGGTAAAAATCAGTGACAAACCAGGACTTAATAGGTCTAAACCAAGATTATTAAAGTTGACATTTTTCGCAATTAGAAGGACAAATTAGGTACGAACTAGGGGCCAGTGGTTATTAGACTGGTATCAAATCCTCCAAAACACTTCACTCTCTTTTTCTATTTTATTTTTTTTTTAACCTTTATTTAACCAGGAAAGTCGCATTGAGATCAATAATCTCTTTTTCAAGGGAGTCCTGGCCAAGACGGCAGCACAAATTTACATTCATATAAATTTAGACAGTTTAAAGTCCAAACCTTTCAGCATAGATTTAAACTAAAGGTATGAGTTCCATGAGTTAAAGCAGTGCGGATGTTCATGGTGTCAATTAAGTAACAATTAAGTGAAAATAAGCAACAGTATGTAAGATTTGGATTTCAAATGTAATAAATGTTTCCCCAGAGAAACCTTTATCCCTACAAGGTAAATATGTTTAAATCAAATGTTGTGCTGATCGCAACTGCATCATTAATAGATTCTTCATTATGATAATATTAGATATGATGATTAGATATCAAAGTTGTTTATGTTATAATTTGGTTCTCCAATCAGAAAGCAGAATGAGGCTCACAGGAGTCTCTCATTTGCGTTGCCAGTTCCTATGATTAAAACCACGTACATGTGTCTTGCCTCTGATCTGGACGGTCACTTCACCAGTTTCACCTGCACCAGTCCTGACTCAGGTCTGGTGCAGCCTCTGCAGCTCAGTGAGTATGGAGCTCTGGAAGAGAAGAAGCTGAACATGAGCCAAGGCCTGAACACCTACTGAGAGGGAGACACACTTATGCGTCCCCTGTCTGCAGGTTTAGGCTCTGGCAACACAGGTTCAGTTGTGCTTGTATTAAAAACAGTCAGAGCACAGGCGCCATCTGCCTCCTTTAAACCGGGTCTGAAACCACAACGTGTGACTGTGCTGGGTGATGTGTGACAGCGGAAAACAAGTCTTCATTTGTGAAAGTTCATCACCAGTTTTTTGGCAGAGCTTTGATTGTGATCAGGGCAAACTCAGACATACCGAACAAGCTTGAGCCTGCAGCAGACGGTCATTACTGATGCTGTCGGGGTGAACCAGGCTGAACACGCTCAAACTGCACCTCTGAGCCAGGTAAAGGCCACACTACTATCACTACTGTGACTGCGGGAGTCTGAGCCAGCTCCTGTGGGCCTCAGGTGTGGTTAAGAGCAGCTGAGCCTGACACAGTGACATACAGAGGCAGAGGGTGATGGTTCTACCCCTCCTCCCTTCACTAAGATAACTCTGCAATGTAGAATCAATTCTAGGCAAGATTATTTTGATAAATCATCGCAAATCAACATGAACAAGTCATTTTAACTTGAGACTGAAGTGAAGAGAATCTTTTTTCCCACAATGCAAAATATATATTGGTACAATAAATAATGCAGCATATCTTTAGAATTTGCCATGCTAGAGTTTGCTATTCTTTATCCTTTTTCATAACTTACTCTGCCTCGAGCCCAAAGCAGCTAGACGAGGCTTTAGTCTGCTTCAAGGTAACATTAAAAAAGACCAAAACAAACACTTTAAACATGGCTGTGTTACTTTCAGATGGTGAAGGTAGAAGGAGACAACTGGTGGCTCGGTCTTCACACGTACGAAAACGACGGGCGTTTCCGCTGGTCCGACCACTCTGTGCTCAACTACATCTCCTGGGCTTTGGGGAGGCCACACCCCCTCAGCCGCGACCGCAAATGTGCACATATCTCAGCCAGTAAAGGTTACGAACTTACAGATCTGTTTCATGTGAATCTGCTTTATGTTCTGCATCGTTTAAGTGTAAAACGCTGCGTTACAGGCGACTGGTCGGATCAGAAGTGCCACTCGGACCTGCCTTATATTTGTAAAAGAGTTAATGTGACCGGGACGATTCCCCCCACTCCGGCCTCGCCCCTTCCACCGTCAGGATGTCCCGAAGAGTGGTCAGCCTATCAGCACAAGGTTAGGACTCAAAACTGCTAGAAAAACAGACAAATTAGCAAACATTTTATTATTATTTCGAGTGTTAGAAGTTGGAAAGCAAGATTGTAGTAGTCAGTTTACAAGGCTCAAAATAAACTGCAATGTGGATAGAAATAATGTGCATTAGAGCTGCATAATTCATTGAAATCGCAATTTTGATGGATGCAAAAAGCAAATCATAAAGGCAGCAAGTTTTGAAGTGCAATAATTTCCTCCACAAACAATAAAATATCCTGTTTTATTCTGCATAAAAACTGCTAACCTTGTGGATTAGATTTGTACGAACATGTTCTGAAACAAGCAAGAAAAACATGACCAAAAGTGACAAAAATGCAAGTAAAAGTAGCAAAAACGCAAGTAAAAGTAGCAAAAACAATACTGAAAGTGACAAAAATTTGACAAAAAGCGACAAAAACGCAACTGAAAGTGACAAAAATGTGACTAAAAGTGACAAAAACATGACTAAAAGCTACAAAAACTTGACAAAAAGCGACTAAACATTTTGAAACGCATGATTCTTTTATCAGTTTGTCGGTTCATATTTCAGTCTTTTTGCCAATTCTTCTGGTTTTGTTTAAAATGCAAACTATGAATCCCATTATTAAAACAAAAAACGCAAAACTGGTCAGAAAAATCGCAATTAGATATTTTTCACAAATCATGCAGCTCTATCGTACAACTCTTGTGCTTGTGTTACACCCTGTGCTATAGTAGCTATTAAAATGGTTTAAAGAGCAAAGCAGCAGAATGTAACTATGTGCTAAGCTACATGTCAGATCTGTGATGAGGCGCACAGCAAATATGCATGTTTTCAGCTGCTTGTCTCCATGGAGATAGATAAGTTTAAATGAAAACATTGTGCAAAAGTTACTTCTTGAGCTTTTAACCATGTTATACTGTTGTCTCGTCATCAGTACCATACTCAGAGTTGTAGTTTGCTTCATTCACACTTATTTTACTAAAGAATACTAGACAAAATGAATTTTTAAGCACATTCTACCATGTTATAATTGTTTCCCTTCCTTTTTACCCACTCAGTGTGATTAATTCATATTTTAGTCAACCTAATTCTCCTAAAATCAAGTCACCATTGCTGTCTATCCCGTTTTCTCTGATCCCCGGTACAGACCCTGCTCTAATTTAAAAAAAAAATCTACTCCGCGCAAGATCTGAAGCTCTCAAGAGTGCGACGCTTTATTGCGATGACATTTAAAGTGACGTTCCAAAGAAGGACAGGCGGAAAACAGCGCAGAAATTTTCAGCCGGGAAGTCTGCAAACTTGCCTCTTTTATTGGGTTGTTTTAGAGCGATGTTGCAATTTAAAATGTCCAAAATCTAAAATAATGATTCTCTTGTGTTGATAATAACTTAATAGCAGGCAAAAGCACATGTCTTCTATAATCTTGTTTACGAGCTTGTCTTAAATCACTCAGCTTGTTGCGTCGTAGGTAAAAATCCAGATGTCTCCTGCTAATTTCTAAGTCCTTAAATCATCACTGGAACTGTTCTTCTGTCAAATTGTGTTCATGACCAAAAGCGTGTTTAAAGTGCGTATGACAGGTTTTTATGATTTTCTAATTTTGACTTTATTTGGTGCAATAAAACCAGTTGTAAATAGAAATGATAGTTTCACACCAATCAAGTGTCAGTTTGTGAAGAAAAGTTGAAAAATATGTTGAAATTTACAGGAAGTAGAGCAGAATTCCAAAACATGATGACATCACACTAGGGAGACACACTAGGGACAATTTTCAACCAAAAATTTTGTCTAATCCTTTACACATCAATTCAACAAAATAAAGGTGTTCCCGTATATTTTTATTTTTGTCAAATAATGATTTCCATGACATTAGAGACGCTTTGGCCCTGTGTACGACATGGTTGCTAGGTAACAGTAACAGAATTTCCTAGTGTGACGTTATCATTTACAACCAGGAAGTAAACATTTTAATGTAAAAAAGTTGCCAAACTGGAATAAAAATAGTTAATTCTTTAGCAGAATCTTAAATATAATGATCTTGATTGTGTTTTAGTGAAATGAGTACTTCAACCTGTCAGAGGCCCTTTAAAAGCCAGTCAAAGTCACAAAAATGCACAATGTATTGACTTTAATTTTGTAGAACATCTCCATGGAGACCAAAAATGTGTAGAGTGTACCTTTAAAATGCTATAGATTTACTGTGAAGATGCTTTAAAAGTTTGTAAACAAAACATTCTAAATTCAGAATGGAGGCAAAAATGAAGCTCAACGTAATGTGATTTCACTGAGAAAATGGGATTTAACCTCAGAATATCACAAAATATGAAAAATCTAGATGACTTTGGAAAATGAAAAGCCTCAGACACATATGAGTGACATCAGAGCTGCTTTAAACACATTTATTATTGTATTTTACATTATGTTTTAGGAAATTATGATAAACTCTTTGCATTTTTGATGAAGGAACAATACAGATTTATGGGTTTTACTGAAAAATACTCGCAGAAATGATGAGCCCACAATCATTTTTCATTTTATCTGGAGATATGTTAGATACTATTCCATAAATGTGATTTCTTTTGAAGCTATTTTGTCCATCGTTTGTTGTAGAAAAGCAAACTAACTGACCTTTCTACCCTGGAAATTCAAACGTGTTGCTTTTTTCCCCCAAAACAACCAGTAGAATTTACAACTAATGTAAGCGAATCATCGACAGATTTACAGTCAACTTCATTTTGCCTCCAGTTGCCTCCGTTCCAGTGTTTTGATGACGGCACACTTTAAAGGGTCTATAAAAATGGCTCCTGTTTGTTGCTACGTGTTGCTATGTAAAGCTCCACTCTAGTCCAGCAGATCTGCAACACGTCTTCATGAAACTGTGAAACAAAATTTTCCATTTCTGCTCACTTTCCTCCTCCATTTCTCGATTCCTCAGTTGCAAATTCCCACCTGCTGATTTGTCTGTCTCCTCTTAGCCGTGATTGACAGCGGAGGAATCGAGCAGTCGTGTTCACAGAGTCTGGACGCGGCCGAGGTCACAAACTAATGGCTGCTGTTTTCCTAGTGCTTCAGGGTGTTCGACCAGGTGAACAGGATCTCGTGGTCTGGAGCCAAACTGAAATGTGAAGCCAACGGTGGAGTGCTGGCCGTGGTGTCCAATCATTTAGAGCAAGGTAACTGAAGCATTATCTAATCAGGAGCTGCTTTCTGTCACCGTTTTGTCTTATTAAAGATGATGATTATGATTAAATTCCCTCAAGAGGACAAAGATTTTTTTAAGAGTGAATACCTTTCGCCATGGCTCATTCAAGTAGCTCCTTCAGTTCTTGGATGAACAGCAAAATATTAATCAAACTTAAAAGCGTTGACAGAATTAAATGTATTTTTTCTATTTTCTTTGATTAATCTTTTAACACTTAAAGCAAACCAGACTCTCAAAAAGAAAATAAATGGTTCAGGTGTATGTCGTTCTATGCACCAGTCGCATCTGTTTCAGTCCATTTTCACGCTCAAAGTAAAAGTCCGTGTTTCCATTTTGTGAAGACAGAATTCTGTTTTCTTTTGCTGTGGATCTGACCTGTCTGGCTCAGAGATTACGCGGGCGATGATTATGATTGTTTACTTTTCCTGTCTTTTTCTTCTGCAAGTTTTATGATGAATAATTAAAGTGTTTGTACATTTACACCAGCTCTTCAGAGACTGAAGGGGAAAATGAATAATTTAGGATATAACCTTTATTTTCCTGATACATGCATTAATTGAAACTAAGATTTTAGATCAAAGTCTTGTGTGATGTTAGATTTAAGCTTTTTCTGCAATTTTTCCTGCTTTTATTTATTAATTTATTATTTATTTTTTCCTTGTAACACCTTATAGTAACTACACTTTTCGTAGCCTCAATATAATATGAACAAAGACTTAATTCATAATGATCAAATAGGTTATAAAGGATGATTACTTAATTAAAGTCTATATGACACGGTTCTCATGTTTTTCTAATTATGACTTAGTTTGGTGCGATGGTCCTTTTGTTAAATATTTATCATAGTTTTACATTTGTACAAGTTGCAGTTTGGGAAGAAATTTTGAAAATTACAGGA